>OX155679.1:11497957-14101957 GCA_944547425.1 Eupithecia centaureata | reverse complement strand
AAGCCAAGCAGAGCTTGTGCTATGGGTACTAGAAACGAACTAAGGTTCATTTTTCTGGCGTCAACGTCTAGAGAAGCTTATAATGAGTCACGCACGACTCACGTGTCACGTGATATCGCTTCAAAACTTAATTTGCAGGCTACTCGAATCTCGCTGTTTGTTAGAATTTTTCTTCTTTTTAATGTTAATATTGCTTATTAATATAATCTCATTATTTATTAAATAATAAAAGCTTGTGATGTTTTCAAAAACGGCATTGGCATAATTGCGTCAACCCAGATGCAGAGCCATAATCAAGAAGTTGAAGCCTATCTCTTTTCTCTTTCTTTCCTTGTGCGATGACATGTGATGTCTATAATAGCTCGTACAGACGCTCCGATTTGGTTGGTGCCAGCCATATCGGAACCGACATAGCAACCATTCCAACATTGCTACAGATTGTCCGACGGTTGGCCTTCCAGCCGTCAGTTGACTTTGCTATGAAGTAGTGAACGGACGTCTTGCCACCTGATGCCATGATATTTTTCAACGTTTTTAAAGTAGCCGCACTGTCTATTTTTCTTAAAACGTCCAGCATAATCAAATACGCTTGATTTCTGGCATCTCTATTGGCGTAATCTTTGTGACTTAAGTCCCACAAACAGAGAAAGTCTTTATAATGTTCAAGTAACTTTATTATTGACGACCGATGTGGCTCGGTGGGCGAAGGTCCGCCTGCGACGCAGGAGGTTGCGGGTTCGATTCCCGCCTCGGAACAAATTTGTGTACGATCTGCAGAAATTTGTTCCGTTGGTCTGGGTGTTGTATTTATTATTTATTTATTTATTTATCGGAGCTGCCAGCGTAACATAGTGAAAATGAGATACATAATACTTGACGATCAATGTGGCATGGCGGGCGATGGTCCACGGTTGCCCTTGTAGCGACATATTGACCCGCCTAAAAGTCGCTAGAAGTCGCTATAAATTTTTTTCTCGCTAAATGTGGAATTTTGTCCGCTAAGCATTCATAAAATCCCCTAGTTCTAGCGACAAAATCGCTAGAACGGCAACACTGAATGCGACTGAGCCGATTTGGTCGGAACAAAGCCTCCATACGTTCCGATTTGGTTGGACAGACTACAACAATTTGGTTTGGTCGGATCGCCGGCGCATCCGACCACGTCCAACCAATAATAATAATAATTATGTCGGACCGACCGCTCTCCACACGTTCCGATTTGGTCGTGGTTGGATGGTTGGCTCCAACCGAATCGGAGCGTCTGTACCAGCTATCAAGTAGGTACCTTACGTTCCGTAAGGTAGACGGAGCATATGGTCACTGTCATCCTATAAGGCGATGTAGCCGATTTGATATTGTTTTGGTTTTGTTTGATACCGTACGGTGACACGTGAATGTCAGATTGAGAAAATGAAAATTTGTGTTTATGTTTTATTTGTAATTTTGTGTTTTATATATAATATTTAATCGAGAACTTAGTATATAATGACTTGTGTAGCTGTGGGTTGTAAAAGCCGTTTGGGATCTTTATGTGAAGATAACGCAAGATATCTTTTCATCGGTAAGTCTATAATCGTGATAGACGCGGATATTACGCGGATATTACATGTATTTTCTTTGCAATATGTTGAATAGTTTTTTGTACATAGAATATAATAACTGTTTTACTACGTTATTTACAGCTCATTAGCAGTATAATTCTATAATTCACTAATATTAAAGTACAATACGAAAAACTGACATCTGATGTACCATTTTGATGCCAGCTAGTGAAGTACTGGTAGTTGTCGATAATTTATTGTCGATGAATGTCTAATACTGGTTGACAAAATGATGATTCAAAAGTAAATTGTCGTAGTTTGAGAATTATACCTACCTACCGAGATAGTGCTACGGTACCTACATGAACCGACTAAGTTGGAGTAAGAAATCAAAACTTGATTATGGTGTCGCTAGTAAGATCTAGGAGACTAAAGATTGCAATGTAGCTAGAAGTTCACAACTTATTCTTATCTTTCACTTCTAGATATACAAAATATCCAATAACAAAAGAAAAATGGAAACAAAACTTGAGAAGACATGTCTGGGAGCCATCATAGAATTCTCGTTGGTGTTTTTTACATTTCCATGTTTCGTGCCACAGAATTGGATATCAAAGGACTTACAAAAAAACTTTGAAAATAAAGGTTATATGATAGCATCCAAGTGGTATCTAAGCACAAAATATTTCAGTTAAGTATAGTAGTATACGACGTGAAAATACTTTAAAAATAATTTCGTTTATGTTAATGTAACTAAGTACCTACCTAAGTTTTCTCACTGCTCATATCCTTAATAACGACGGCAAACAACCATCACCGCTTAACCCCATTTTAAATAAAAACATAATTATTATCAAGAAGATTTATCAAGTTTATGTAAGTTTTAACAAAATAACCTTAGTAGGTCTTTATTTATATACCTACAGGGTCAGGTACCGGTTAAGTCGATCTAGATCCTTGATGTAGTTTCAATCATTACCAGCTGATTGATTTAATCATTATTGACTCACATACTCCAAACTTAATATAAAACCCCACAAACACCAAAAAAATATAGGTGATTAATGAATATTGGTATATCTTTTCAAGTAAAATTACAGCTTGCGGATTTTAAACATAACTGAATTTATTATACTCTTTTATAATAATATATAATAATGCTGGACAATCCACAAAGCACCATCTATCCCCAAAGTAAGCTACTCAAAGCTCGTGGTATGGGTACTAGATAACTGATTTATTAAATACATTATTATGCATAGATATACATTTTTTATAGTACATTTATACCCAGACCAACGGAACATAGGTGTCGCCCCTTCTGCACTATACCATTGTATATTAGAGCTAATTTTACATAATAAAATAGGGCAACAAAAAGGGTTACTATGTTAAATATACTTATTAGTGATATATAGATAAATATATACATTATATCTGCTTCGCATTTATATACACGCAGGGGACACTGTGGTGACCCCGCATGGTGGCTGTGCCACGTACTTTTACCTAGGCTTTGCCTATATCCCATACACGCAGGGGACACTGTGGTGACCCCGCATGGTGGCTGTGCCACGTACTTTTACCTAGGCTTTGCCTATATCCCATCCTACGGCTTTGCCGTTTCTTTATCTACATGGTAAGTAATAATGAGTTGTTCTATATGCTTTGGGCTCGCGGTCGACTCGCTCCGGTCTAAGCACTCTAGGTGCCCTGGTGCCTACGACCCTGGAGCTATGCTCCTTCCTTGGAGCTATGCTCCGTCCAGGGCTGAGCCCTTACTTGGAGCTGTGCTCCTTCCTGGGCTAAGCCCTTACTTGGAGCTGTGCTCCTTCCTGGGGTTGGACCCCTTTCCTACCTACGCACCACCCGGACGTGGGGACATTGCCCCCACGAGGACCTCCACCATCCCCATAGTCCTGCCTCGGTTGCTCCAACTCAAGTCGACCGCGCTCCCGTGTAATAAGCTGCCTCTACACATAGGCCAGCGTATTCGCCAACGCGCGCTGGCCAGGCGGTGCGCTTGCCAACGCGTCAGCCCATGTGTAGTGCAGCCGATACACATCGCATATCCTGGGTTAGCCGAAGCTATTACCCACCAACTTATGCACGTTGGTCTCATTGGTAGAAATCTACCTAAATGACTGTACAATTCCTTTATCGCGGTCTAACTTATAATATAAAGGTATAAAAGGACTCACAGAATATCTCCAGGCTCCGTCTGCCCACCTGGTGCAGACTACTCTGCCTCAACCTTCTCCTTCCACGTGTCGGTCTCGAGTGTCGTTCTCGCAACCGTTGTTTTACCGCCATAGCCTGTTATCAACTCATTTTTTATCGTCTACCCACATTATAGTCTTAGTCAAAACAGTGTCTAGAATTGCCACACTAAATTACATATTGACATTAACTAAATGAATGACACTTACCATATTTTACATGGAGATTCGCGTGGTGCGCGACATTCCCAACAACGAAAGAAGTCTAGTGAAGCAGAGTAAGCAGGTGTCTTGTCCACTCTAACATTTTCTCCCTGGCACGAACAGCTGCTCTCCGTGTACTCTTCTCTCTCACTTCCCGATTACCTTCTTCAGTTGTGATTTCACCTTCACTAGGTGTTATCGCTTTCTCCGCACTGTCGGAGTTAGAAGCGGGCACCTCCATTGTCACGTCTATGTCACCAAGTTGTATGGGTTCGATTGTGTTTGTTACCGGACTCTCATCAGGAGCCATCTCTTCGTGTTCTTGCGGCGCTCCGCAAGGAATCGAAACTAATGGCTCTTCGACTTCCATGCTTTCCAAATCGGTATTAGAGCTTGGGTCGATTTGTGGAGGCACGTCAAGCTGTGCCGCCATATGCCTGTCCGAACTAGCAGGATTACCTGACATGGGCTCACTGATCTCCGCTTCCAATGGATAAAGATGGCCGATAGAGCGTGTGAGGATTGACTCACCTGACTTGACTTTCGCTACTCGGTAGTTTTCATCGATACCTTTAATGAGCTCCACTATTTTACCCACTTTCCAGTTGTTCCGGTTTTTTGCATCTGATTTTATTTGAACCAGGTCACCAACTTGCGGCGAGCGGCTAGAGCGAACTCTTGGCTGCTTCGGAGTATGTTGAAAGCGATCTCTCAAGCTAGATAGATACTGCCCGATGAACATGTTTTTAAACTCGTCGATAATCATGATTCCTCGCTTCCAGCTCCCAATCAAGTCGACCTTAACAGTAGAGCTGCCAGTTGGTGCTGCTGAAGGCTCGATGTCTAAGCAACTTCCTAAACTTAGGAAATCAGCCGGTCTTAGGATATGTTCCACTTCAGTGCCTACTTTTGCAAGTGGTCTCGAATTAACTACCTTTTCAACTTCTTTCACGACCGTTAGTAATTCGGTGTCATTTAACAGATGTTTGTCTAAGGTGCGCTTCAAACAGTGTTTTACTAGTGCAACTAAGCGTTCATAAAACCCACCATGCCATGGAGCCAACTGAGGAATGAATTTCCATTGTATTCCTCTCTCCTTACAATGTGTATTCTCCACAACTTCTGAGGTAAGTTTGAAGTATGTTGCATTGTCAGAATATATCCGCGTTGGTGTATTCCTTGTAGCCGAGAACCTTCGAAGAGCTAAGAGACATTCTTCTGCAGTGAGGTCTTTTACTACTTCCAAATGGATTGAGCGAACTGCTAAACATGTGTAAAGCACTACCCATCGTTTTTCCTTTCCATTTTTAGTTTTAACAAACATTGGTCCAAAATAGTCAACTCCACAGAAGGTAAATGGTGGACTGTAGTTGACCCTCTCTGGAGGTAGCGCTGGTGTTGATGGCAGTTGGTAGGGACCACCTCCATGTTTGACACACTGCGGACATCTCCTTATCACCTTCTGAACTTGAACTTTACCTTGTGGTATCCAATATTTCTCCCGAATGATAGTAAGGGTATGTGCTGCCCCAACATGATAGTTAGCTTCATGAACTTCCTTTATTATCGCATTTGTAAGTATACTATCTCTGGGTAACAGTATTGGATATTTCATGTCATAGCTCCAGTTGGTGTTTGCCATACGACCTCTGCATCTCAGTATTCCATCAACATCAAGAAACAAATCTAGATTCCTTGCTAAATGTGTCCTTTTTCCTGCCATTTCATTTGGATAGTATTGCAGCTGGAGTTTCTTTATATCATAATTCAATGGATATGGTACTGCGGTTCCCTTGTGTTGTAAGTTTCCTGAAACCTGTCCAGTAGCATCTTCAGCTGGAACAGAGACAATAGGGCCTTCCATAGTAGCATCTTCAGCTGGAATAGAGACAGTAGGGCCTTCCATAGTAGCATCTTCAGCTGGAACAGAGACAGTAGGGCCTTCCATAGTAGCATCTTCAGCTGGAACAGAGACGACAGGGCCTTCCACTCCATCCATTAACTCCTCTTGGCTGAGGCTCAGATGTTCGGCTTCCATTGTGTGATCCTCCTCTGGACTAGGGTCCGGAGCCCTCCCACACGAAAAAAGAGTTCTATGAGTATCATAGTACCTGTCTTCTGGCCAGTGTGCTTCATCCAATTTAAGAAATTCTGGACCTTCAAACCACAGCTTCTTGTTTTGCTTCCATGTACCAGGTTTTGTGGCAACATCAGCTGGGTTACATTTTGTATTGATGTAATACATATTGGTTTCTTGATGGTTCCTCTTTATTTCCTCAACTCTATTGGCTACAAATGGAGGGAGCAGCTTATTAGAGTTCATCCATCCGAGTACTACAAGGCAGTCCACAGTCAGTCCACAGAGCTTGCTTCTTTATTGGTAAGTCAATGTTAGACCTTACATATTTTAGGAGTCTGCTAGCAATCAGAAAACCTAGCAGCTCTAGTCTTGGTATCTTTAACTCATCCTTATCTTTACTTTGGGCTATGTGTGATTTTGCCATGACAAATGACACTGTAGTACCCTCCAGACTTGAAGCTCTTAAATATACCACAGCAGCATATGCATATTTATTTGAAGCGTCCGAGAAACTATGTAGCTCATATTCGGTGTTGGCATCTGATGAATGTGTAATGCACCTTGGAAGTTCTACTTCAGTGGCGGATTTCAAATCTAATATTGCATCCAATGACTCAGCTATATCCGTTGGTAACTTTGTATCCCATTTGTGCTTTTGTTCACAGATGTTCTGGAATAAGAGTTTCAACGGCGATATCAAAGGACAGACAAAGCAACATGGATCATAGATCCTTGCTAGAGTTCTCAATACATTCCTTTTGGTCACCACTGGCACACTTGGTTTGAAGTGGTCTTCATGCACCTTGAGTCTTAATGTATCCTTGCTGACATTCCATTCGAATCCAAGTATTTTAACAATGTGGGTAACTTGAGCTCTATGTTCTGCAGGAATAGATGACATAAAATCTGTACTGTTTGAAACCCAATCTCTTATATTCATTGACAATTGACCAAATGTTTCTCTGGTTTTTTCATACATCTTAATAGCTTCCTTGTCCGAATCAGCACCTGTAACTAGGTTGTCTACATAGCACTTGTCAGCAATTGTCTTCAGTAGATCTTCATTTGATTGAGACATGTGGTGTCTGATAGTTGCTGTCAGCAGGAATGGACTTGAGATAATTCCAAAAGGAACTCTACAAAACCTAAGGTATATCAGGTTGTCTTCAGATACTTCCTTTGTAATATCTTTAACCCACAGAAATCTGGTGACATCACGATCCTCTTCCTGAAGTCCCACTTGAAGAAATGCTTTCTCAACATCCGCTACAAGACCAATTTTCTTTGTTCTGAACTTTAATAGAAGAGCTGTTAGATCTTCAAGCATGGATGGTCCACTATACAAACATTCATTCAAGCTCTTCTGTCCAGATGTTTTGGCCGATGCATCATAAACAATCCTTCCTCGTTTTCCAGTTTGTTTGACCATGTGGTGAGGAAGATAATGAAGAAGATTGTGATTGCCATTGTGAGGTTCAGCTTGTTCGATGATTCCCAAAGTCAGTTGTTCCTTAAGAATATTATCATATTCTTCGAGAATATCCATTTCCGATCTTCTGATCAAAGTCTTCAGTCTCCCCAGCGCAAGACCAAAGTTGCTAGGAATTTGAGGTGGATACTCAATCCATGGCCACTTCACTTCATAGCGTCCAGCTTGGTATTGCACGGTGTCGTTGAAGTGTTTGACAGCTTCTTCTTGACGTGTTGTTTTTGGAGAATCCGTTATTCCTATACATTCCAAGGACCACAGGAAACGTATATCAATATTTTTCAAAGGCAGGTCAGGTTCCGTGAAATATGGACAGCTTGAGTTATAGCAATGACAATATGTGGTTACTGTAAGTGTATTTCCTTTATGGTCAGTTCCATCTTTATTAGTTCCAGATAAGACCCAACCAAAGTCGGTATCAATTGTAATCACGATTAAGCTCGTCCAGATATTGGCTTAGACGGCTTCTTCGCATCTCCAATTTCCTTAATAGTACTGCTTCCATTTTTACAGAAACTCGACTCTTCACGAATATCAGTAGGTGTGTAAAAAAATGCTATTGTAGGCACGCGGGTTCTCCAATTTCTTCTAGGTTCGATTTTTCCGATTTCAAGATAAGCCACGTAAATTTCGCACTGTAAATAACAAATAACACTCCAGGTAGAACCTTATTTTAACTATCACACACTGAAATACTGTTTATTCAACAATTTATAGCGTTTTTTAATTACTACGTCTTACCTGAGCGCGTGGTGAAAGAATTTTCATCAAATTTGCTGATTTTGCGAAATACCTTTTCACAGGTACGCAAACACG
This sequence comes from Eupithecia centaureata, assembly GCA_944547425.1. NCBI lineage: Eukaryota > Metazoa > Arthropoda > Insecta > Lepidoptera > Geometridae > Eupithecia > Eupithecia centaureata. The sequence goes on along the minus strand of OX155679.1, from coordinate 14,093,608 downwards.
TAAAAAACTTCGTTTCGCAATTGTATTTTATTCCGCGGGACTTATTAGATTGATTAATCGTTTTGTACAAGTTATTTTGTAAAAGTTTTGTTCACTGTCCTTTACTGTAAAGTTTTATAACTTGCTGAAAAGTTTTAAAATTAAACCGAAAACAAGAAAATTTTGCTATGTAAGGTGAAAATATCCATAGACTGATAATCCTATAAATGGCGCTAAAACACTGCTGTACTGCCAACCTAACAAAATGAAAGGAAGACAGTTTTTTTTTTTTATACCCTTTTTCCAACTAAAATTATAAGGGTTTTAGTTGATTTTCAACTTCTTGATTATGGCTCTAAGTTGAACGAGTTCCAAAGTAAAGTATTACCACAGAGTATTACATACGCACAAAATGGGCACAATTTAGACTTAAAATAAAAACATCATGCGTGTTAATAATCTTATAAAACATGTTAAGATTAGATATCATAGTTGGAAATAAAACAACAATAGGGTAGATTAATTATTTTATTATTATTTCAATTAGGCTCAGGGAAAAGGAATAGCCTGAACGAATCTGGCTTCCTTCACATCCCTGCATCTCCACCAAATTTTGTCGCCCCTTCTGCACTATACCATTGTATATTAGAGCTAATTTTACATAATAAAATAGGGCAACAAAAAGGGTTACTATGTTAAATATACTTATTAGTGATATATAGATAAATATATACATTATATCTGCTTCGCATTTATATACACGCAGGGGACACTGTGGTGACCCCGCATGGTGGCTGTGCCACGTACTTTTACCTAGGCTTTGCCTATATCCCATACACGCAGGGGACACTGTGGTGACCCCGCATGGTGGCTGTGCCACGTACTTTTACCTAGGCTTTGCCTATATCCCATCCTACGGCTTTGCCGTTTCTTTATCTACATGGTAAGTAATAATGAGTTGTTCTATATGCTTTGGGCTCGCGGTCGACTCGCTCCGGTCTAAGCACTCTAGGTGCCCTGGTGCCTACGACCCTGGAGCTATGCTCCTTCCTTGGAGCTATGCTCCGTCCAGGGCTGAGCCCTTACTTGGAGCTGTGCTCCTTCCTGGGCTAAGCCCTTACTTGGAGCTGTGCTCCTTCCTGGGGTTGGACCCCTTTCCTACCTACGCACCACCCGGACGTGGGGACATTGCCCCCACGAGGACCTCCACCATCCCCATAGTCCTGCCTCGGTTGCTCCAACTCAAGTCGACCGCGCTCCCGTGTAATAAGCTGCCTCTACACATAGGCCAGCGTATTCGCCAACGCGCGCTGGCCAGGCGGTGCGCTTGCCAACGCGTCAGCCCATGTGTAGTGCAGCCGATACACATCGCATATCCTGGGTTAGCCGAAGCTATTACCCACCAACTTATGCACGTTGGTCTCATTGGTAGAAATCTACCTAAATGACTGTACAATTCCTTTATCGCGGTCTAACTTATAATATAAAGGTATAAAAGGACTCACAGAATATCTCCAGGCTCCGTCTGCCCACCTGGTGCAGACTACTCTGCCTCAACCTTCTCCTTCCACGTGTCGGTCTCGAGTGTCGTTCTCGCAACCGTTGTTTTACCGCCATAGCCTGTTATCAACTCATTTTTTATCGTCTACCCACATTATAGTCTTAGTCAAAACAGTGTCTAGAATTGTCACACTAAATTACATATTGACATTAACTAAATGAATGACACTTACCATATTTTACATGGAGATTCGCGTGGTGCGCGACAATAGGTATATCTGCAGATCGTTCACAAATTTGTTCTGAGGGGTTTGATTCCCGAACCCGTAACCTCCTGCGTTGCAGGCGCACCTTTGCCCACCGCGCTACATCGGTAGTCATGATCAACATACAATGCAGCGGTTACAACAAACCTGCTTACTGAAATCATAATTTAATCGATAAGTACAGAATTTCTCATCACTATTCTCACATTTCAGTAGAATGTCAGACAAGAATCAGATTGACCACATACGTATTTGAATGTAACTGAAACTGAACTGAAAAATTATATCTATCATTTTTTTTCATATGGCATACTCCCAAAGAGCAAGAAGTCAAAACAGTGTCAAATGTTCGTTTTTATAATGTTACATCTAGTTACTATAATATAATCTTTGTGTGATGTGCGCAAATTCAACAGATTCTTCTTTCTTCATCCAATCAATCAACGCATTTATAGTGGTAGTATGGCATGGCTATATGGCTTTCGCCTGTCCTAGATCGACCAATATAAAAAAAAAAAAATATTGATTTTTCGTTCACAGTTCACACATCACAACACAAGGTTCAACACTTCAAAATATTGCAATTTTCTAGTTTAAAATCTTGTGTGGAAGGTGGAATGTAGATTCTATTGCTTTACAAATTTACATTCACAATGGCTTTCATCTTGGATACAGCCGGAGACGCAGAGCTCCACTCAAAAACCGAGTTACTCGAAGAAAATGAAAAACCATACTTCATAGGTTAGTACCTACTCTTCAAATACCATAAATTACTTATTTATTTATTTAAGGTGATTTCGCGTCCAGGACTAAGCATAGCTCCGCTACTAGATGGCGATGATTTTCAATTTTGATGTTTTTCACTATTTTCTAATTAAATTGTTCATAATTGTTTAATGGTAATGTATTTGCCGCAAATGGTATGTTGTTTTTTATGTACCAAGCAATTTTTCAAGTGTTGAAAGCATTTAGGGAGCTTGTATTTGGGAAGAGCAAAAAAGATCTTGCCTGTGTGAGTGATCGGCCGCTACGAGTCACTCACACAAAAAAAGATCTTGCCTGTGTGAGTGATCGGCCGCTACGAGTCACTCACACAGGCAAACCCTATAAATTCAGTGGAACTAAAATAACTACTGTTCGAAAAATAACAGAGATAATTGGAGACGCATTGTCATAGACCTAGTACAAACAAATTCATATTTGTCATAAATTACTTATTGTAAGCCTTCCTAAGTCTATTTGATTGTTATATAAAACTTTGGTAGACTGTTCTGCGTAGGTACATCCCACAAAGGGTCCTGACCTCGTTTCTAACGGTATGACAAAAATAAAAAGAAACTATTATGTACGTACTATCAACACCAACTGATTTTTATTTTATTTTAGCTCTTACGCCAGCTAAGTTCAGGCATTTTTACAAATCGCTCATTGAATGCAAAACGGCCACATTTCAAAAATTTAGAAAATGGTTTTATTTCTGATAAAGTATATTTTCTCTTGAGAACATTTCATAAAGCTAGTTTAATTTAAATATTGATTTCTTTTTATTGGGATAATTATCTTAACTTTGCTTCAAAATTTTAATGCAAAATGGGCTTTTGTAGTTTTTATCAAGTTGGGTGATAGCTATAACAGCGACCATTATTTTAAAAAATAGAGCAAAAAATTACGAAAACAATGATGTTTTAATATTAAAAAAGAAAAACTTTAACTTTTCAAAAAAATCATGTTCAAAATTTTGTTTTGGCTCTCTGTAAAAAGTTACGATTAGTCCAATAAAAAAATATATATATATATATAATTCCGGACAGTCCACACAGCATCATCTAGCCCCAAGGTGAGCAAAGCTCGTATTATGGGTACTAGTTGACTGATAAACTTAATACAATACATTACATAGATAGATATTTTTTTTATAAATACATAGAAAACACCCAGACCAACGGAACAATTTCATGTTCAATTTCTGTAGATCGTACACAATTTTTTCCGACACGGGAATCGAACCCGCAACCGGTCGCAGGCGGACCTTCGCCCACTGCGCCACATCGGTTGTCGCTGATGAATGATCGAAATGCTTTGCATACAATCTGACACGTCTGATGCTGGGGCCACACTACCGTGATATGCCGATAATTATTTTAATTATAACTTATACAACACCTAGGTGTAACCACGATTTATGGCCATAATTTTACAATGCCAATCAATATGGCAAATGGCGGTAGACAATAGCTCCGGCGGCGGTCTTTTTTCGCACATCAAAGAAGATTACCGCAGTAATTAATGCGTTTGTGGCCACTACCGTTTGTCCAGTGTGCAATATGAGCTCACCGGCGACGCACGTGATATTTTTACCGCCTTATTTACTGACATATCTAGGTAAACTCTAGTGTAACCACACCAGGTCATGCAGTAATTTAAACGGTAATTTAATGTCATAATTATTGCGGTAACAGCCCGGTAGACGGTAAGGTAGTGTGGCCCCAGCGTAAAACTCTCTAAACTGGTATCTATAAGCAAACATTTTATCTGTTTACATAGTGTCATTTATTGTTGTCATGGAAACGGAACGTAGGCTTCCTAGATCTTATTTGACATGCAGCAAAAATAGATAGGAATAAATACTTGGACGATGGAAAAACCCTTTGAGAACGGTAGACTATGGTATTATTAGATGATTCTTTAGATAGCACAGAGATGGCGATTCCGTCGCCGCCGTCACACTCACAAGTTCAAGTAAGCGGGCGTACAACATTATCCGTGTTCACTCACACATTGATAAAAATGGCCTAAAATTTTCACGTTATTTCTAATTATACCGAGTGTTTTCATGAATCAAACACAATTTGCCGCAAATAATGACCAATAACAAAGCCAAAAACAGTTATTTATTTGTTAAATTATGTCCACATCGCTCATATTTGGGAAAATACAAACGTATGACAATCGGATCACCTTAATAGGACATCCAACATGAGATTACTTAGCTAGTTACAAATTTGTAATAATTGTTTTCAAAAACTATTCTAAGGTTAGAATAAAAATTGAACCCTAAAACCAACTTTTATGCATACCTTCTCTTAATTTTAGGTAGGCAAGTAGGTACTATTATTTTATTTTTGTATGGCATTTCAAATCGTGAGATCCCTCAATATTTCATGACAGCAATATTTGCACCTTAACAGATCGTGAAGAAAAAACTAAAGCAATACTCAGTCTATTTGATAAGAAAAAAGAGGAACTTGATGAGGAGGCAGCTATCGAAGAAGCTTATCTTGCAAAGATTAAAACCTCAAAGTTTGATGCAGCTTTTAACAAGTTCTTTGCTGACATGAAATGGACAGCCAACATCCTGACGAAAAACTCAAATAATGTCAGGGTATTACGATTCAAGCAAGTGGATATGGAAACAGGCAAGCTTAAGTCTGAATTGGGTGCAGTAGATGTGGCAAAAGAGATGAAGAAAAGTGTAATTCAGCCTGGCTTCGAGCAGCAACATGTATTGCCAAGCTATCACACCAGTGCTCGAAAACTGAAGGCAGAGAAAAAGGTATGAGTTTTAGATTACCAGCAATGACTAATTAAATAAAAAATATTTTGAACTTGTAGAATATATAACATAAGCGCACTAAAAAAATAAATGTAGCTAAGTATATAGTTTGCAGCAACAGTCAGCAGCCTGAACTAGATAATCCTGTGTTTCAGGCAACAAAAATACCAATAGAATGATAATAGATTATTTTTAGTATTATATTTAAGCGTGTTAAGTTATAAATTTAATCAGTTGAGTTCTGTAAGGTAAGATAGTCCTTTAGTACAAAGATGAGAAAAAATATTATGCTAAAAGTGTTCTTTTCCATCGTATATTTACAGAAAGAAAAAGAAAAGACAAAGGGACCAGAATGGTTCAACCTGCCAGCACCGGAAGTGACGGAGGAAATGCAGAACGACCTTCAAGTCCTCAAGATGAGATCGGCTCTCGACCCCAAACGCTTCTACAAGAAGAATGATATGGAAGCGCTGCCTAAATACTTCCAGGTACAGTACTATTCTATATACTGCTGAATATTTGCAATGACCCCCACCCGGTAATCAAACAGGGCCCAGCTGTGGCCTAGTTGCAGAAACTAGTTTAGAAACAAGTAACAAGTATGCATAATGCCTGGAAGAGGTTGCGTTAAAAGCTACACTATCCTACCTCACCTATATACTTTCTCTGTTCGTAGCATTTCTGTGTGTATTGCTTTCCGTCTTTGTGTGGTATCATCATCATCAACCGATATTAGTCCACTGCTGGACATAGGCCTCCCCCAATGAGCGCCATAGCGCCCTGTCTTCTGTCTTTGTGTGGTATAATAAGTGTTAATTATTTAACATGCCTATGCAAGTGAAAGTGGTGATAGCCTACCCCCAACCTTAGAGGATGAATTGTTACCGCAGTCCAGTAATTAACAAAACAATGAAGCAAAGTACTGCTTATTTTCTGGTAGGTTCCCTCTAGTCCAGAGGTCAGCAACCTTTTGAGATGGAAGAACCATAAGCTACAATTGCCAACATTCCCAATTTTCTGGTTTCAGTATGTATTTGATAACTTACAGTCAAACTTTACTCAGGTTTGATTGTAATCAAAATCAATTACAAGTGACACAATGTTAATCTCATTTATATCTGCGCTGAAATCATTTGTGTCAACAGTTGCATAGATTTCATTGCGATATTGATACAGATTTCTTAAAGTACTTAATTTACCGCTGAAACATGATACTTACTCATCGATTGCATTGTTTTTATAAATTTTGATAATAAAATAATACAGTTATTGATTGCACTATTTTTAATAGTTTTGATAATAAAATAATACAGTTATTGGTTTCTGTGTATTGAACTGGAGCGCCGCAACTTTACATCGAAAGCGCCGCAGGTTGCCGATCTCTGCTCTAGTCTCTCTCAAGTCTCTAGTGGGCTCTTACAACATCTATGGCCTGAGTTATAGGGGTGAATTCTTGCACCGCGACCGCCAAGACCTTTTTATTCCATGGCTGTATTGTACTGTTTTTATCGAATACAGTTAATTAAATATAATAAAAAATATCTATCTATGTAATGTATTATATTAAGTATATCAGTCATCTAGTACCCATAACACAAGCTCTGCTTAGCTTGGGGCTAGATGATGCTGTGTGGACTGTCCGGTGTTATTTATTTATTATTTTATTAATAATTTTTGGTATAAGACTGAAAACGGAGCTCCGTATGGTATGTTATTGATTTAAAGTAACTCTATGTTAAGTACATGAAAGAGGGAGTGTAAATTTTGTTCAGCTCAGAAGTGTATAATGATGCACCATATTGAAGGTGTTAATAAAGGCCGGCGCTGACTGACGGCAATGCACGGCAGGTTGTGCTGTGGCATCCCGAATGATGCCATGGCATTCTGTGGCATGGTATTCTGCTCGAAGTCCAGCCATTCTATCATCATCCAGTTTTTATCGCTGCGCAAGTATCAACCATAATTATATATGTATATAATGTATTAAATATATCAGTTATCTAGTACCTATAACACAAGCTTTGAGTAGCTTACTTTGGGGCTAGATGGTGCTGTGTGGATTGTCCAGCATTATTTATTTATTTATAATTCAATTTGATTAGTAATAAAATCCTTTGCCGTGCCATGCCTTCAGTCTGGCCTTAAAATTAACATCCTTCAAGGTTCATCCAAGACTGGTCCCAAAATGAAAAGACCTATCAATATGATATTTCAGCAAAGAAGCAACAAATTTTATTTGACTTCTTAAGTTCACAACGAGACGTGAACTCAGATAGATATGTGTTTTTCTGGTCAAGTATATTCAGCATAAATTTCAATACTGAATCAGATGCAATCATTGTGGCATCGCGTCGGCAAATAGATAGTACCTACCTACAGTTATTTTTGCCTTCCCAACTACGATGGATGTTAATGTTTGAATTTCAACATCTGAGAAAGATATATGACTTAATTTCAGAAATAAATTAAAGACTTAAGAACGATCCTATCATAATAATTCATGCTTGAGCATCTTGTTTGGTAATCCAGGTGCAACTGGATATTTATCACTAAACTCTTACTGGTATAAGTTCTCAGAGCATCTTCTTTAAGTGGTGATATTCCAGTCAATCTTACCAGAGATTGTACTTAGCTTATCACCTCTTTGTATACCTTGGCTTTACCTTGGGATCAGCTTGCGAACTCGTGAGCTTCCTACTACGAAGCCATCCTGACCTCTGTTGACGAATCACTATCAATGTCGATTTCTGAGACGGAGCGATTTGTGGGTTCCATTTCATGCTAGAAGAATGGTGGAATCGTTGCCTTATTGTATAAAATATAACAGCGAGTTGGACAAAAAATTGAGATGAAGAGAAAATCTGTTACCACCTTATTTCTTATTTCTCTGATCTTACCTATTGATATGTAGATGCTTAGTGTAGATGTAGCATTTGAGTATACCATTATAATTAAAGACGTCATCAGATATAAGAATAACTCGGCCAACTTGGTGAGCTGAGGGCTGAGATGCGTTTGAGTATTCGGGCGTGAGACACAAGGGACATGAGACAGACAACACTACTATACATCTTTAGCGAGATGGCGACAGCACTATCCAACTCTGCGCATCACACTCACTCCGAGCTAAAAATAGGTTTTAGAAAGTAAGATAATACCTATTTTTTTCTGATTTCGAAGTTAAGATGTTTTATCACTTCCGAGATTCATCGACTCCACCATAGAGTATAGCTAAGTCTACAAACAATATTGTCTTTTAAAAAAACACCTGACAAAATCTTTTCTTTTTGACTGACATACATATAGTCTAACATACATCAAATTATGAACAAAATATTTACATTTATGTGAACGTGACTTTTTTTGAACTGGGGGAAATTTAGGTCTAATATATGCAACGTGTTGCGCCGGAGGGCATATAATCGTATGAAGCTTGTTCACCTCTATTGTTGTAATAGCTAAATTCATGTGTTGGATATTTTGGCTTGTAATTATATTAATTTTGGCGTTGTCTATTTTTGGGATTATTATGGGATCTTTATTCTAGAACATGCAAGTGGAATACATAAATGGCAAAGGTAAAAGTACTGTACTGTCAGAGATTTTTCAATAGCAGCATACACAAATAAGGAGATTAACGCATACTTTATGGAAATCCACTGCAAAATATATATTATGTACTCGTACCTATAGTTCCACACCGACAATAGTATGTAATGTACCTAATACTTAAAACAAACATGTATAGACACAAAAGTTATACATAAACATGGTATATGGTATTCGCTTCTTCCACTAGTGGACAAAAGATAGAAACGAAGATAAAATCAATGTACAACTTCATCATCAGCCAATATCAGTCCACTGCTGGACATAGGCCTCCCCTAATGAGCGCCATAGCGCTGTCTTCAGCTTGACGCATCCAGTATCTGCCAGCAGTCTTTCGCAGATCGTCATCACACCTGGCCGGAGGGCGTCCTACGCTACGTTTGCCAAGTCGCGGTCTCCACTCAAGATCACGGTTAACCCCAACGGTTGTCGGTTCTTCGCGAGATATGGCCGACCCACTGCCACTTCAGCTTGCTAATTCTTTGAGCAATGTCGATAACTTTGGTTCTCTGTCGGATGTATTCTTAACGAATCCTATCCTTCAGAGAAACTCCGAGCATAGCTTGTCATAGCTCGCTGAGCGACTCTGGTGGACCAGCCCTAACGTGAGTGTCCACGTCTCAGCTCCGTAGGTCATTACGGGTAGGACGCACTGATTGAAAACTAGTTTTCAAACATTGCAGTATGGATGACGAGAACACTCGAAGTAGTTTTCCAAACGCTGCGCTGCCCAGCCCAGCAGGATCCTCCTACTCAAATTGTTTTTATCCAATGCAATCTGCCCAAGGTAAGTCTACCTACTCGGAAACAATTTCGAGAAGGTGGCCTTCTACGACATGTAGGTACACCTTAATTCTTGTTATTTTTACAATTTTGACCTGTAAGTGCTTTTATTGTAAGTCTAAATAAAAAAGTTTATCATCACTACATACATAGTATAAAACAAAGTCGGTTTCTCTGTCCCTATGTATGCTTAAATCTTTAAAACTTCGTAACGGATTGATGCGGTTTTTTTTAATAGATAGAGTGATTCAAGAGGAAGGTTTATACGTATAATAAAACCGTGCGAAACCGGGGCGGGTCGCTAGTTTTTGATAAAATATATTTATTATATTTTTAATAAAATATGTATACAATAGGTACCTCTGTTTATTTACAACATAATATTATTGTAATGTCAAGCTTATTCATTCAAACAATATTATATATACAAAAGTAGATATAATACAGTAGATTATAATACCGCACTTAATGATTTTATCAGGCGGTAAAAGCAACAAACCCCTCATTTTTGTTAAGACTGGCTGGTGTTAACTGGTTTACCAGTTTTTGTCTGCAGATTCCCTATTGTATAAAAAAAGCCTGAAAGCTCAGGGAAGGACCCTGGGATTCAATCTTCGAACATAAAAGGAACGAAATGCTTACCTCCTCGCTTTCCCGCATTGATATACTTATAAAGAAACATAATGTGAACTTATTTGCAGGAACACATTTTTTTGCGAATGTGATTGTAGAAATAGTATGCATATCGTCTAGATCACAAATTTAAGTTCCTAGATAGTGTTGGTACTTACTAAGAATGCCATTCTTCTATGAAATTATACACACACAATTTGATAGTAGCCTAATTAATAATTATTTATAGTAAGTATTAGTGTGGGCCAGTTGGGCCTGCATTTGAGGGAAAACCACTTTTAACCCCTTTTTAATTCAGATTGATATTTCGTCACTTCATTCTTCAGATATAATTAACCAGGTAGTACTCTAAACCTACTAGGTGCACGCAATTTGATAGTAGTCTAATAAATAGCCTAGTAGGCCTATGCCTACTAGGCTAATAGGCTAATGCCTAGTAGGTTTAAAGTACTACCTGGTTAATTATATCTTCGAATGAAGTGACTCGTATAATAGTGATCGAACTTCACTTTGCAAGTTCAATTGATCATCTATAGTTTAGGCTTATTGCGGATTGGCATTGAAGCGTTAATAAAATGAAAGAATTTATAGTATTTATTAGTCATTATTTTTTATGGATATCCAATCTTGGATTAAAAATTTAACCGCACTGCGCTGCACTACAGTGGAGAGGCAATTGCATCAAAATATTATTTCCACGGTTTTATATGAATGTAAATGCACTACAAGCGGCACGACACGGCGTATAATGCCGGAGAATCCGTCTGCAGTAGATGCAGTATATCGCAGTGCGGTTTAGGTTCAAAGATATTTTATTCTCAAAAAAGACAATCACTTACATGAGAATAGTATTTAGTGTAAACAATAGATACCAGTAAGTTAGAAAAGATAAGTTGTTCCGTTTGTAGGTAATGATTTGACTACAAAGTCTTGGTTTAGCCTTAAGGCCTACATCCTCAGCCAGAATTTTCAGCATGATTAAGCTACTTTACTACATGTCTCTTTATTTCCAGATTGGAAAGGTGATGGATTCTCCGCTGGACCACGTGAACGAGCGGCTCACGAAGGCCCAACGCAAGCGGACCATGGTGGACGAACTGCTGGCTGACGCAGACTTCCAGAAGTACAACAAGAAGAAGTACAAGGAAATCATAGACGACAAGAGAAAGTCCGTCTACAGAACCTTCATGAAGGCCAAGAGACAAAGAAATAAGGCAGAGATTAAAAGGAATAAGGTGAAAGGAAGGAAATAAGATAATAAATTGTAGATTTTTATTTTTTTGTTTTAATTTTTTTTTATGTTTTGCTGGTTTGATTTTTAGTTTTTTCTGAGAGCATAGGTTAGGTAACCGCGAAATACTCAAACGTGTCTCAGATAATTATCTCATCAGTCGTAATTTTTTTACATGTACATGTACATACGATTTAAATGAAAATCTGTCAAAAAACAGCGATTTGAGACGTGCTTCAGTCTGATATTTGCGCTTGAGGATTTGGGCGTTAGATTCGAATCTTACTTAAACCAGTGCCTCCTATACAGAGTGATTGGATAATGTGTGCAAACCTGGAAAAAACTGTTAGGCCATGTCTTGATAAAGTTCTACTATTTTTTTTTTAATTTGTGTAACAATCGAAATTTTTAGAACAGTTTATTGCTAATTTTTTTTGACGAATGCGTTAATTTTTAAGTAATGTAAAAAATAATCTAATAAAACACTAAGCGTCTGAGTCATAGCAAATTTTTCATTTAAAAAATTTCTGAAATCTGGTTTCGACACTTAAACAACGGGTAGTTAAATTGTTTACACAACTTTAATATAATGCATTGGTCAATACCTATTGGTTTTATGACCAAATAACAAAAAATAGAAAAGCAAATGCAATTTTGATTATAGATATTATTAAGAACGTTCATCAATTTCTGTTCCTTTTTTTTATATTCTAGTATTTTTTAATTGAATTTGGACCATCCCTATAAGTTGCATCCTTTTTGTTACACCCTTTATGCCCAAATGATCAATGTGATCATCAACAGCCTTTGTCAGTCTACTGCTGGACTTAGGCCTCTCCTGAAAAGCGCCTTATGGGGTCGTTCATTGATCACGTGACGCGTTCTGACCAAATCTCGACAAATCTGGGAAAGGCTGTAGTGAGATATTATGAATGACGTAGGTATATTTATTTATTATTTGAACGCACCCTTTATAAACCATAAAACTGGTTTTATAAACCAAACATGATTTTTTTATCACATTGCCCTCTCAAGATGACTTCCCCCAAACAAACGCGAAACCAACATTATTTGTAAGTCGAGCATGTTTCCACCATATTATGCTGTTTTTTGTACTGGAATAGTATTATCTGTGTTCCTAAATAGTTTTTGTCTCAGTACTTACCCAGGGGTGGAAAATGGTAAGTCTGTTATTTTTCCATCCTAATGTTCAGTAAAGTCAGTATTTTGAGGATCAGGGGCTACATTCCACTGCTGGACATAGGCCCTAATAATCAACATAATTATGAAAATAACAAGAAGGTTTCAGTCATCAATTTTGTTATTACAGAACACACCAAATTCATTAGAAAATTTTAACGCATGCTATTCGATATCACGCATAGGGCTGCATCACGATAGCCAATTGAAATTACGAACATCGTTCGGTGGATTCTTCATTTCACAGAATGAACATTCTGTTTTGTATGCTCTGTTGTACCTAAAAAAAGACACGTGATTTGGGTATGTAGTATAAACATCTCTTAATGGACGACCCTTTGTGGCTCCTTTGGAACATACATTATGAAGGCACATTATGAGAACATTAGCATTGGGCAATGCAGCGTCATACTACTAACGCTGCCGTACTAAAGGGTTAATATGGATCAGTTCAGCTACAGAAGATTTGCAACAATCTCCAGTTAGCTCATCTGTTTCAATCATTTTACTTGTTTTTATTTATTTCTATTGTTTAATTCTAATGAGCCATCAGTTATAGTGCCTTAAAACCAAGAACTTTCAGATGTTAGAAGCCTTGAGAACGGCGATACCGGGCAACGTCCAGCGAGTAACGAGGTCGCAGCTGAAGACCATAGTAGCTAAAGCAGTACTACCGAAGCCGTTGAAAACGAGGCCAAAGTCGCTGCTGTTGGAATTAATTGCTAGTGACGACGTTGATCATTCTTGGTGCCAATGTGGGAGGTGCCCAATGGATGCCCTGATGGCTTCGCGAAGATATGAGCGGTTCAGTGTGTGAGCTGACGCACGGGAATGGATGAGCTATAGGCGAGCGTAGTGAGCAGCGAAATCGACTGTGTTTTATTCCACCTATAATTGTCCTCCTGACTTTTGGTGCGGGAAACACCCTGTACATGCGCTGTCACAACTTCATTATTTTAGTCTGTTTGAAGCTTAATTTGAAATTTTTATCTCGGTGATTTTGTGGCGCAATCAGCATTTATAATAGACTAGTCTTTCGGAAAAGGGGGGCTATTCTGGTCAGCTAATAACCATTTATGTTTATAGAAGAGGAAGGAAAATATGTTTAAGCTCATAAAAATAAGTTTATTGATAAAACAACTGTTAGAAAACTTAAGAAGTATAATAACGAATATAATAAAAAGTAGAATTTGATTGATGTACACTGATAACAATTAGATAATGTAACTACTATTATATTTTATTATAAAATATCACAGAATAAGCTCTGATCACTTTAAGTGAGGCAAAAAGTGTTTTTTAGTGATATTCAAGCATTTCAAGAATCTCTAAGCTAGTTTGTAAGGCACATACGTAGTCTTATTATTTTTCGGTAGTTATTTTGTTACCTATAACCAAATATTAGATTTATAATGTCTTAGATTTTTTAATGTATTACATAATTATAGAACAAGTTGTGTTTGTGCCTTAGGCAAAATAAAGGAATCATCCAAATGTGTACTTTTCACTTCTAGTAACTTAGTCTAAACTTAAGTACCTACCCCAAATTAAACAAACCAACAACAAAAAACAGAAAATTCAACAATAATTGGACTAGTACCTATGCTGACTGCGAGATAAAACAGTAATAAGTACGTACATAATAATATATAAACATGTAGACACAATGGTATATATTTAGCTTAACCTTAAAATGCTTTGCGAGGTTGACCCTGTATGTTAAGACCAAATCACAAGGCAAGGATATTTACATACAGTAAATGGCAAAAATAGCTTTACCACAATATGGATCAGTCGTTTTAAAGTACCATGTCATGTTAAAAAAATTTGGTTTTATTTAGGCTATCGTGACCACTAGTAGGTACCTAGCTACCATAATAGTTCCATAGGGATGTAGCTATGACAACAAATACTAAAAAATAGAATAAAATTCTTATAATATTAAAGGGGAGCCCCCTTAACCATGCAACAGGTATGATTTTTTTCGCAGTTTTTATAAATGACGGAACTCTTCGTACGCGAGTCTGACGCGCACTTGGCCAGTTTTATTTTCTATTCTACCCTAGACCAGAAATTCTATGACTACGTTCTACATCTTTGCCCTGGACAATAAACGGTGTGCTTAGCTTGCTGGCGGATAGATGGAGTTTTAGTTTTAAATTGTAATGGTATACTAACACTGGTTGGCATTATACTCTAAGACAACCTTTATTCTTCCGCGAAAGAATGATTACAAGTTGTAAATTGGGTTTAATTGTTCATACGATACAATATCAACACAATCACCAAACATATCTTCTAAATTTTTTATCCTGTGTTTTGTTTTACTTCGTTATACTTCGTTAGTTTTAAATTACCCATTCACGCTCTCTTATGACTTATGGTACAGACGATTGGCAGAAAACGTTTTTTGTTCTTTTTTGGTAAAATTATTAAGTAATAAATTTTTATTTTTATTGGAAAAACGAAATTATTATTTTATGAAATTAGCTTTTTGAATCTTATTAATACTAGCTTTGCTTTCTTATTTCTACTGATTCCCTAATATTTGCAAGAGCAAAATATGTCTTGTCTTCACAGAGACAAGGTTTAGAATCCACCGGTGACGTCTATAGCTGCTCCGGTCACGAACGAACTCTTATTTGAACTGAGGAAAGTGATCACTTCTGCTATTTCTGAAAAAGAAAGAAAAAATTAGTAAATTTTTTTTTAAGTCTATGGAAAAAATAGACTATTAACAGAAACCAGATTCATTTTTGTCGCTAAACTAGAGACGAACGCCTACGTAATGAACCTTATTTTTTGAGTCTTTTCTTGAAAACAAGTAGGTACGCTATTGGGTAATTTATTATAGAACTTTCTCCTTCAAATGTTGTTTCTCTTTCCATAGTTAGTTGTGGGATGTGTTTTTGTCCTACATTCATCTAAAACTGCGATTCCAACCCTCATGCGTGGGGATTATGGGCATCACCCCCAAATCATAGTCAGTTGGCGCTCATTGGGGGAGGCCTATGTCCAGCAGTGGACTAATATAAGTTGATCATGATAATGGTTATTCATCTTAAACGCTACTACAGCCGTTTCGGTGATGATGTGGTGAATAGTCTTAGATCGAAGTTTTTTTTCGTTTTTTTTTTCATACCGGAAGGTTCACCAAGTCTTCCTAAAGGCACCATTTTCAGCAAACTCTCCTTTACTTTATCTGGAACTGTCTTTATGATGGGTGTGTTTATGAAACCTGGCAGGATGGCGTTTACCCTGAAATAGAGAATGAACCTTATTATGTATTTTGACTTCCTAAATACCTACGTCTCAATAAGAGAGGTCAAGGAGTTAAGGTACTTTTTATTTTATATGTTTAGTACCTAGAAATTTAATTTTATATGTGATAGCGACCCGGCCCAGCATCGCACGGGTTTATTAAACATTATAAACCTTCCCCTTGAATCACGCTATCTAAAAAACTCATCAAAATCCCTTTCGTAGTATTAACGATCGAACGACAAGAAGGATAAGAACAGATAAGGACAGACAGACAGACAGACAAATAATGGGAAGCATCTTTGTTTAACTATATAGTGAAGCCCAGCTCATATTGAAGTTTTCTTACCTAATGTTGAATTTCCCGAGCTCCTTCGCAGCTGACTGAGTCAATGCCACCACACCTGCTTTGCTGGCGGAGTAGTTAGTTTGACCTGAAAGAAAGGATTCAAAAATTACCAACGTCCCTTCACAGCCGTTTTTATAGACAACTAGCAGTGCCTCGCGGTAATTCCCGTTCCCGTGGGAATTCCAGGATAAAATATAGCCTATGTGTTACTCCAGACTATAATCTATCTCTGTCCAAATTTCATCCATATCCGTTCAGTAGTTTTTGCGTGAAAGAGTAACAAACATCTATCCATCCATTCATCCATACTTACAAACTTTCGCGTTTATAATATTAGTAGGATGGTATGGAACCCTTCGTTCGCGAGTCGTACTTGGCCAGTTTTATCTTACGTTTAAATTGATTCTGTTGAGTAGGTACTGAGTTGGTAGTAGGTACTGACCTATGTTTCCATATTTGCCGACTATGCTGGATATATTGATGATAGATCCGGGGAGTTGTGCATTCGTCATCGCTCTTGAGAATGCTTGCATCACTAGGAATGTACCCTGTAATTATACGGTCAAATTAGTTAGCGAACTATTGGATTTTCATCGGGGTGATGTCTCTTAGCTGTTCTGGGTTAAGTAGGTGCCCAGATTACGTTTTAGCATAGCATATTTACAGAACAGAAGTACAAGAGTTGCATATACAAGAACACAATTATTAATAAAGCTACTCTAGATGCGACGCAACAAAGTACGATTCAGCGCGCAGAAGAACCTAATGTCATCGAAACGACGCGTCTTGTAGGTACCAACGATACGCGAGCGAGTACCACAGCGTATACTCACAGATCGGGACAGCCCCGACTGATTTGTAACTTCAAGTTAGGGAGCGCTGTAGGTACTTATCGTGGTAGTTTAAGCGAGTGGCGGAGGCCTGGTTTTAGCATCAGTGCTCTGTCTGCATGATTGTGAACTGCTTAGCCCCAATGTGATCCTTACCTTAAGATTAACATTAAGCACACTCTCATAGTCGCTCTCTGACAGTTTGAGTAGCCAGTTGTCTCTCGTGATGCCGGCAGAGTTCACCACGATCGTCGGTGGCTGTTTGTACTGCTTTAACACTGTTTGCAGCAGGTTATTCACTGCCGTGGAATCTGATACGTCTAGTTCTATGGCACTGTGGTCATCATCTGAAAAAGGTGATGTTCATATTGAAAACTTATGAGGGTAAATTTACTGTAAAATTTAGGTTTTTCTTACTGTGTATTTTATATTATCTGTAGTAGGTAAATTAAAGCTAAAAATTGGTTGATAGAAACCATAATGTTAAAAGACAGAATTTTTTCACTACTTAAAAACATGCATATCAGGACTGGACCTCTTTAGGTTGGATGTATTTACTTGATTTACTTAAGTCTGTATGTACTGTGTTGTATGTACTCGTATGTGGTCGTGAACCATAAATAAATAAGTAAATGGTAAAGTCATTGAATACAGGACATTTACCATGATTTGTTTTATTTTGAGTTTTCCGATATTATTCAATAACTTACCGTCTGCTATCTGCTAGCTAAACAATATACTTCAAAAACAGAAGTAGTAGGTAGGTTCTCAATATGGCTGTAGTTCTATATCCTCGAAACTTTTTTTTGATTTACAAATTTGAATGTTTTTTATTCCATGTAATTAGGTACATACATATTTACAAGGTGATCAAGATCGGTAGTTTTTCAGTTATCCTTAAAAATGCATTTTTAATTGACTTCTCTTTTTGCTTTAAGGAATTTTAAGTTAATTTATAGTTTTTTAAAACACCCCAATTTATAGTACCTACATCAGACTGTAGCCCTCAAATTGGAAGCAATACTAAACCTATTATTATTATAAGATTTAGTACTTATTAACATTTACCTGTACCTAGTAAGATTTACAACAACTTACTGTTTGTTCCGGAGGCTAGAGCTGTGTGAGTTTTAAGTGTCTCAACTGCAGCATCATAGTTCTTATCTGCTGCTATGACTGTGGCTCCTTCCCGAGACAGGACTTGGCAGGCTGCTCGGCCGATGCCTGACCCAGCACCTGGAAAATAAAATATACTCAATGAATAAGTATTACAGTAGATTCTAATTCTGGGAGGTGGATAGTCCCCCTTAACTGGCCCTTATCAGAAGAACCAGAGCAGGACTTTTGGTGATTGAATTTTAGCTTTTCTGTGGGTGTGGACAGGGTTGGTGCCTGGATAGATATGAAAGTTTGAGTGTTTATTCGCTTTAAGACCTTACGTTTAATTAACTACGTAAGTAGAAAGTTGCTTTTATGATATAAATACATACAAGAACCTATGTAGTTTCAAACCGGTACTCACCAGTTACCAAGGCAAGTCTGCCTGCAACAATTCCGGACACCATTTCACTTGGATTTATTTTTACTTACGTACTTACAATCTTTAAATGCAAAGGAAAAGAGGAAGTTTGACTTTGAACTTTTGTCGTCAAAACAACACACGCTCGGTCATAAATCAACCAAGAACCAACAGGTAGAATTCTTATCACCAAATGTCAGTCTTATCATTTTGAATTTTTGACAGCACATCAACAATATTAGTGAAGGGACCTGAGATGATTTCGAATCAAAATTTTCGATTCGGAAGTCATTCCGATTCCAAATTTACTTTGCTACCTCTTATCGACTTGGTATATATGATTTAATTAGATAGGTATAGTTCGCGTCATGTAAGAAGAACGCTGGCGGTAAAGCTGCGCAGAAGGCGATTTATGGGTCTTTTTGGAGGTAGGCGGTGGGGCGCGGGGTGGAAGGGTCATGCGCCGCATGCTTGCCGGTGCGCTATTGGTTCGTCAGTTGACATTTGCTGTCACACGTCACGTTTCTTGTCAAAATACAATCGCGCACAAAAGTTTACGAAATGGTTTTACATTTTAATGGTTTTTGGAAATTATGCACAAAGGTAAAGGAAATAGAGGTAGAGACCGATTACTGTAAAAGCGATCATTTGGTAGATATGATTACAGAAACATTTATTATTCGTGTAAGGGATGATGATTCTGACTCAAATAATGATGAAAGCTCAAGTGACGACAGCGACGATGATGAAATAGCCACCTCCAGTATCAATCCCGCGTCCTCATCTGGTTTTCACGTCACCCAAGACGACTTAATAGAAGGAGTTGCTACATTACATTATTTTTTTGTAATTAGATTAAACATTCTAAAATGAATCGAACTTGTTTTTAATTTTATCTAATATTATTTTCTAATAACCAACACCAAGCCGCGAGTGAAATATTAGTTAAAAATAGGCACAGCAAATTGGCATAGTACTATCGTACGCGAGTGTACCCATGCGCGAACATATCCCTTCCACTTTCTTCCAGCGCTCTTTTTACGTGACGCGACCTATAAGTAAGTACGTTAGGTAACAGTAGTAACATTAATGCATGGGAAGTTTATGCATGGGTCAAAGAAATGGATTCATAAATAACAGCGATTTTATATGAAGCTTCGATACCACTGACATCTACTTATTAAATAGTGTATGATTATTATTTAGAATTCTGTGTTCAATACCTATCTAACCACTAACCCACGACTTTAGGTACCTAACATAGTACAACACTACACACTCCACATGGGACTTGGCAAATAAAATGGCGCCAAAATTCAAATACCACCTTCGTTCTAGCCACAGATCTAGCATTTAATAAATTATTAATATGAATAAATAATAACTAGCTAGAAATTAGAAAGCGCCACAAGAAAGTGCAGTTATAGAAGGTACCTATGTAATTTATGTTGATAAAAAATAAATAAGTAATGCTGCATGCTCCACAAATCTAACAGAGTATCATATTGCTCCAAAGCAGAGAATGTTTAAAAATACTAACTAGGTACAGACAGCTTCACTAATTGGTATCCCCCTCACAGAATATGCAGTAGTGTGTATTCAGTAGCACGCAGGTTCAAACCTTTTAACATAAAAATAATTGATTATAGTTTTCAAATTTCTCGATAATTTCGTATTTTGTTTTGTTATAAATTTTATTCAATTACTTAATCAGAAAACTAAGATTTTTTCAATACCTTTCTTAATTTCTATCGGTACGCACGAGTAAATATGCTAAATTTCGAGACATAATCATAAGTAACGTTGGTGTAGTGGTAGAAGTAGCCGAGTTAATCTGGCTTCTAATCGCAAGACCCGTGTTCGATCCCCTTTATCGATTAGATGTCATTTTTATGTTTGCCATTTTTTATTTTTGTCTATTCTTGTGAATAGTGAAGTCATTGTTTATAAGTATCGACAAGTATATAATCAAAGGTATCAATATAATGATTGAAAAATAAAACACAATTTTAGGTAAGTAAACACACTTTTTCTATTTCAAAATTTATGACTAGGTACATAACAAAACAAAATAAACATAATTAGTAGCATAGATTGTTTGTTTGTCTTAGACATTTTTTATTTTATAATCAAGCTTATTTATAAGTAGTTCCCTATCCTGATAAATAATGTTCCATTTGCGATTTAGTACTCGAGAATACACATGTTTTCATTAGATTTTTGTTTACTTTTCTAATCTAATGAATTAAACAATTTGAATCTCCTGTAAATCGTGGAACATAGTTTAATCAGGTAGGTTTGAAAATATATATGAGGTCAAAGGGTGTTTTTCTATTATTTATTTTTTGTAGTCTGTTTCTCATCTGTGTAACCTCTTGCTCTAAGTTATGCCATTTGACCCCACATACTTTCTCAGACTTAGGTCCGGACTTTTAGCTAGCTAGGAATAACAGTAATGTCTTCTTAAAAATAAAATCATTCAGACACCATTCGCGTACGATGCGCTGCACAATTATAATGGACAAAATAAATTTGTCCCTCTGGATACACGATCCGCACAGAAAGTAACCTGACTTCCTTCAACACTGTCAAATATTGTTCGCCATTCATACTCCCAGTCATTTCTTCTATTTTCCGGGAACCATAGAAGACCCCAATAACCTAAAAATAACAATTTAATCAATTGGTGCTTGTTTTTAGGTGTGTGGGATAAAATACAAATAATTTATTTGCATTGGTCAAATAGTATGTTGTTTGTTTGTTTTGTTTTAAAAAGATAAGAATAAGATGAAATAATCTTTGATAAATGTAATTGGATTCGTTGAGAATTATCACTTACTTTTATAATTTATTCGTGTCCGTGATGGTAGCGTACCCATAATCGAATACACGATTGTTGTTATGCCTAATAAATACTGTATAAACTCTGCATAATTAATGCAAAACTAGAATAAATAGTGCCTCTCTGGTTTCGAAAATAATGACCATTCTTAGTGGGTACGCTAGCATAACGATCAAGCTAGCGTACACATGACCGTACTCAAAAACGACTCATGATACAGAAACGAAATTTACACAAATAATACGATACAAATACTGCCACAGCTATGCAAAATTTCATAATGATTGCTTTTATAGGAACGGAGATAATAAACAAGACTTTCAAAAACATTCCGAGCTAGCGTTATGGCAGCGTACACATTAAAAAACCTAATAGATCTTATAGAAAATGAACTTTACTGATTATAAATGATATATGTATAAATACTGCGTGAAATACTCCATCTGCCAGTAGTCATTCTTTATAAAAATTCTTAGTGAAACAACGTAAAAAGTCCATGTGAACTTCTAGGAACAAATGCATTGTGGTACAGTCGCACACACAACAAATAATTTAAAATGGAAATTATACACCGTACAATGTATATTACTAAATATAAGTAGTTTTGTTACTTTCATGAGTAGGCATTGCTTCTGAATGATGCTACCTACGTGCTTGAAGGGTCCATCCTATAGGTGCTGCAAGCTTGTCGTAGTAGGAAGTATTTCTGTTAACTGAATGCACATTAATTCAATGAAAAGAAATACTTGATTTTCAATATCGTGCTAAAGTTTTGACAAATTATTTACCACTACAAATCAGTGCCTCTGGTGTCATTCGATCATTCACAATGATCGATATCAATCATGACCTAGTATGAAGATGATCCGGATCATAAGACCCGTTCATTTGAATGATTGATTTTGCCGGCGGCCTATCATCGCCTCACTTCGAGTTTTCGTTTAATGCCAGAAACATACTTGCGTGTCGCGGTGTGTCGGGGCGCGCCAGAAGCATATCTGTTTCATACATTTAGTATGGTTAGGGACAAACTTGTATGGCGTGTCGTGTCGCGACACGGTCTATCGTGTCGCAGACTGCTAGCCACCGATTGCGCCAGAGCGGTGGTGGGGGTTATGTCGCGACACGACACAACAGGCAAATGTGTTTCTATACTGGCGCGTGGGTCGTGGCGCGAACATTTTTAATTTAGTATTATTTGCAGCAAAATGACAACACATGACGTTGACAACACAAACAGGTTCAAGTGTTCAATCATTTCATCATAGACTATGTGATCTGTATTAATCTGAATATAAGTTTTACAGATTTGGCTTAATCTGTAATCTGTATTTGTGGTCAAAATTCTCTACAGATACAGATAAATCTGTATATATGGCAACACTGGGCCATAACACCTCGTGTCGCGACACGTTAGTGTGCACAGTCACAGCCGCGACAGTAAGCATCGCGACACGCCAGGACACGTAAATATGTTTCCGCCCTAATTCGATTATGCATTTTGTGATTTACCGATTGAAAGATTACTTACCGGTGCGAGATCTGTTCTTTGCGTCGCGTCGCGTCATTTCGTTACAGCCCGATTTGAATCTCGCAAAAACTTATTTGAAATTAATAATAATCATTTATCATATATCATAATCAATAATCATTTATCATAATCATTTATTTGACCTGAATTGAGATAGATATCTACCTACTATGAAAAAAAGATTCTACACGCACGCAAGTTAGGTTTAGGTAGGTAGGTAGGTAGGTATAGGTAGGTAGGTAAGTATAGGTAGGTAGGTAGGTATAGGTAGGTAGGTAGGTATAGGTAGGTAGGTAAGTATAGGTAGGTAGGTATAGGTAGGTAGGTATAGGTAGGTAGGTAAGTATAGGTAGGTAGGTAGGTATAGGTAGGTGGGTAGGTAAAGTAAAGTAAAGTAAATTTTATTGATCAAAAATACATACATAAAACATAATCACATTGACTTAATATTATTCTTATTATTGCTAATTATATAGAGACTAATAATGGTGATTTCACTTTGATCTCTACACTAGGATACCCTGTGCTGAAGAGATCAAAAAGCAGTAAAGCAATTTAAAATGACATAAACAGTACTAAATAAATGCTCGGAACATAGTAGTTACTTCGATATCTTCTTTGTTTGAGTTACATTCAATTTCAGTGACAATAAATTAGAAATTCCTACCTAGGTAAGTAGTCAATTGCAATGCCAACACATACCCACCTACTTATTTACAGTATGACAAGACGGCTTCCGTCTCATCATAGTCTTTACCAAGAAGCCATGAATGTAGAATCTTCTTGCAACCTCTTTTTGTTTTTGGAAATAAAGTTAGTGTTTTGTTTATTTTTGTATATAAGAAAGGACCTAACCAGGCATAGAATCTACAAAACAGTTGTGTTCGCCTAAATGGGGGTTTCCATTTGATATGTCTGAGGTCTGAGGTATAGGTAGGTAGATAGGTATAGGTAGGTAGGTAGGTATAGGTAGGTATAGGTAGGTAGGTAGGTATAGGTAGGTAGGTAGGTAAGTATCGGTAGGTAGGTAGTAATAGGTAGGTAGGTAGGTACGTATAGGTAAGTAGGTTAGTATGGGTAGGTAGGTAGGTATAGGTAGGTATGTAGGTATAGGTAGGTAGGTAGGTATAGGTAGGTAGGTAGGTATAGGTAGGTAGGTAGGTATATGTAGGTAGGTAGGTAGGTAGGTATAGGTAGGTAGGTAGGTACGTATAGGTAGGTAGGTAGGTAGGTATAGGTAAGGCTGACCGCACACTATAGTCAAGACTGTCTTAAGACAGACTATTGCCTTATAAAAGTAATGAAGACGCGCACACTTGAGACAAGACGTCTATTAGACAAAATTGTCTCATAGACTCTGCGACAAGACTGACTAACGACAGTCGGCTTCCCCTTTGCATGTATGGGGGTGCGCACATCAAAGACAAAACAGTCTTGTCTTGTAGTGTTGCCGGCAGTCAAAATGAAAAAGCTCCGACTCGAACGCCAAAATGGTCCGATATTGCAAAAGGTCCGTTTTTATAAATTTGTGAAAAAAAAAATATCCGTCGTAACGGGGATATCGTCGTAAATCTTCCTTTTTTATTGTTTTTTATTTTGCTTTATCTATGATGAACTTCAGTAAACTAAGCAATTTTTTTTTCAATAGTTTACTTATATTTTTAAATATTGATAGATAAATATTATAGGTACTTACTTAATTAGCTTAGTATAGAACTCAGATGTATACGAATAAGCTCAATTAGTGCAAGAAATTAGGTAAGAATCTCGGAATTCGAGACACCCAGCTGTAAGTCTGTAAATAATATATAATATACAAGATATTGGCACCCTAAAAGTTGTCTCAAGACCTACATATAGTAGGGTGTGCGCAACTATTAAATTTCAAGGTCAAAGGTTACAAAAATCAGTTTTCTGCGCTTTTTTTGTAAATATCTCATCTCCCATGGGTTTTTTGCTATATATAATATTGTATATAGCAAAAAACCCATATACAGTGGTGGTCATATAATTAAGAACGCTGATGGAAAGCGAAGATTTTTTCAAACTAAGACCCAAAACTAATTGCATGCAATTTTTTTTATTTCTCTCGGTATCATAAAACTTTTACATAATACCACTGCATTCATTGGTACACAATGATTAGCTAAAAATAAATAGACAAACTTTTTACAGTACTTCTAAACATAGTATGCCTATGTACTGGCTGGCCACGTAATTAAGAACGCTCAATATTTTATACCTTTTTTCAAATTTAAATAGAGAACACTCAGTGGTTTGGTAACTGTTTGTATAATTTTGGCGCCATTTAGTGCTGTAAAAGATTAAAAGTGATTTCTCCCTTTAGAAACAATGGGAAAAAATAAAAGTTGTGACAAATCTACAAGGGAAGTAATAGTAAAACTTTGCCGGAAGAATTGGTCTTATAAAAAGATAGCCGACCATCTGCAATGTTCAAAAACGATGGTTTTCCATGCTGTAAAGCATTTTGCTACGTATCAAACTACTTCAAATGTTCCACGTGTACCTAAACAGAGTAAAACAACTCCTCGAGATGACCGAAACATCGTACGTATTGCTAAACAAAATCCTTTTAAAGGGTCCAATGAGCTGAGAAAAGAATATTTTGGTGAAAACAACCCTTCAGCAATCTCAGCACACACTATTTGAAGACGTTTGGTAGAAGAAAAATTGCACGGTAGGATAGCAAGAAAGGTTCCCATGTTGAAACTTTGTCACAGGCAAGCCCGTCTTGCATTTGCGAGAAAGTATGAAAACTGGACTTTGCGACAGTGGAAAAATGTACTTTTTTCTGACGAGACCAAAATAAACAGAGTATGTTCTGCTGGGAAACGATATGTACGACGTCCCCCGAATACAGCATTTGACCCTAAGTACACGAAAGTTACCTTAAAGCACGGTGGTGGAAATGTGAAAATTTGGGGGTGCTTTTCTGGACATGGTGTTGGACCTGTAAAATTGATAGAAGGTAACATGGATCAGTTCCAGTACAAAAATATACTGGAAGAAACAATGTTACCTTATGCTGAAGACGTTCTACCGGTTACTTGGACATTCCAGCATGACAATGATCCAAAACACACCGCGCGAACCGTAAAGTAATTTCTTACAGCGCAATCAGTTTCAGTATTAGACTGGGCAGCTAACAGCCCAGATCTAAACCCAATAGAGAATCTGTGGTTCGAAGTAAAGAAAAAGGTTTCAAATACACAGTGTGGGAATTTAAGAGAGCTGTACGACGTTTTTTTAGAAGAATGGAACTCTATTTCTCTTGCCAAATGTCAAAAATTAATAGAGTCAATGCCTCGCCGGTGTAAAGCAGTAATCAAAAGCCGTGGATATGCTATTCACTATTAATTTTACTGAAAAAATTATGAAATAGCTTTTTAAAGTTTCTTCGCTACATATTGTTCAGATTTTTTTAAATGTAAGTGTCAAACAAAATAATTACCGAGCACTTTAATCAATCGTTCTTAATTATTTGTCCAGCTTCAGTACTATTTGAATGTGATACTTTGGTAAAATAAATAATATGTAAAAGAAATAGTTAGCTATTTTATTCTTCATTCCTAAGCAACGTTGCTCTATTAATGTGGCTATTTAATAACATAACTAGTTGCTTCTTAGAAGGTCCACATCTCTGTGTATACCACGATTTAAATAAATAACTTCTATAATTTCAAATCGTTCTTAATTATATGACCACCACTGTATATATATATAATATTGTAGAAAACAAAATTTTCTACAAATTGTGTAAAATATTTTTTTATACGGTGAACTGTTTTCGAGATAGAGGGCGGAGAGCGCGCGGTCACATCACTTCAGGTCAACCGATGCGTCCGGTCTATGTATCTATCTTGACCTTGAAATTTAATAGTTGCGCACACCCTACCATATGTAGGTTTTGAGACCACTTCTAGGGTGCGAATATACAATTATTTACAGACTTACAGCTGGGTATCTCGAATTCCGAGGTGAACTTACTATATTGACTGGACTAAATCCATCAAAATTTATTAAGAGGGAATAATGACAGATCTGTACCTACATACTCGTAGGAATTAGGTACCTATCCAAACAATATATATTTTTATTTTAAGTGAATGAATTAAATTGTTATAAATAGTAAGGTCTCCACACACTGAAGCCGGAGGCGGAGCGAAGGCGAAGGCGTGTGAGTTGTATTCTATTGAATCATATGAAAGCCTACACACACACCGCAGGCGGTGGCGGCGCGGTGCCATAGTAAAACCCGGCACGCCTTCGCCTCCGCTCCGCCTCCGGCTTCAGTGTGAGGAGACCTTTAAGTTCGAAACACACAGAAGCCGGAGGCGGAGCGGAGGCGAAGGTGTGCCGGTGTTCGCCTCCGGCTTCTGTGTGTTTCGTACTTCAGTGTGGGGAGTAAATCTGTTTGGGGTAATTCTGAAGTAGCCTAAAGTAGCCATTCTAATTTTTTTAGACACCCTAAATGGCTACTAGTAGCCGGATTAGACTTTTGGTAGCCATTTGACCCCTAAGGTAGCCTAAGTGGCGATAATTCGCCTAATCTGGCATCACTGGACGCAGACGATGCGCGATGCAAAACAGTTCTTGTTTTACAAAGACTTGGTTTTTTAATTTTAAACTTAAATTTCGAGGTTATGTTAAAAAAGTGTGTACGTACACATTAGGTTACATTTTTCTAGCCAAATCGAAATAAACCGTTTTTGCTCTTAAACACTCACCCCCTTCCACTTCCCGACTTCGCATCGCCCGTAAATTATTTTTCCTTTAATTTTTATTATATTCTCCTTTTCCAATGGGTTTCATCCTACTATTTTTATTTTTCAAAAACCTATCTAGGTGCCCTGGTCTAACATGCACAGTTTGTAACAAAAGTGAATATCATACATAGTTAGGTACGAAGTAGCATTGTATCTAAATTCACTTTACAGCTATTTCAAAAGAAAAAAAGTGGCGTGGAAAGAATCTGAACAAAGAACAGTGTGCATATTACGTTTCGTTACAAGCATAATCATATCTATTTTGAGTAATTCTGAAGTAGCCTAAAGTATTAAAGTATTAACTAGCCGTTCTAATTTTTGTAAATGGCTTATTCGATTTTTGGTATCCATGTGACCCCCTAAAATAGCCTAAGTGGCGACAATTCGCCTAATATGGCATCACTGGACGCAGACGGTGCGCGTTGTAAAACAGTTTTGTCTTAGGTGTGCGCAGTGTGGTAGACAAAACAGTTTTGTTTGTGTCGTAAGTCAGACTTGTCTATGTGAGACAAAACTGTCTCAAGACAGTCTTGACTATAGTGAGCGGTCAGCCTAAGTAGGTAGGTATTGATTTTGCCGGCGGCCTATCATCGCGTCACTTCGATTTTTCGTTTAATTCGATCATGCATTTTGTGATTGACCGATTGAACTACATATTACTTACCGGTGCGAGATCTGTCTGTTCTTTGCGTCGCGTCGCGTCATTTCGTTACTGCCCGATTTGATTCTCGCAAAAACTTATTAAATTCATGATCATTTATTTGACCTGAATTGAGATAGATGTCTACCTACTATGAAAAAAAGATTCTACACGCACGCTAGGTAGGTATAGGTGAGGTACGTAGGTACACTTTACTTAGTAGTATACTATACAGTAATATACTATAATATGGGTCCCAGAGAATCCCTACGTGATAAGTTCAAAGAAATTAACATAATGACAGTACCATGTCAATTTATTTATGAAAACCTGTTGTATACTTGTAGAAATATCAATAAGTTTCCTAAAAATAGCGATATACACAATGTCAATAGGTACTAGAAATAAAAATAAACTCGCTTTGCCTACAACTAGACTAAACAAGGTTAATGTATCTTTCAAAGGGCAATGTATAGGCACGCTACGCTTCTACAACAAAACTCCAAGTGAGTTGCAAAAACTATCAGTAAATAAATTCAAACAAATTGTCAAAACTATTCTTTGTAAAAAGGCTTACTATAAAGTATCTGATTATTTAGATGATAAAAAAGCTTGGGACGAGTTTTGCTCCAACTCGAAAAATAACAACCTAACAAGGTAAAGGTTTTTGTTCGCTTCTTTACTTTAAAAAGATTGAAGTGAACAAAAATCAAAGTAAGCACTTTATTTCCTAGTTTTAATTATTAATAACATGAATTTTATGACGTGTCCAAGTGTCCTGTAAGGTCTTAAGGAAATAAAGCACTTTGAGTTTGAGTTTGAGTTTGAGTAGATAATTAATACATAATAATGAATACAAAATTGGGTAAGAAATAATCTTGCTATTATAATAAATAGGAAAGTCTGTGTGAATGTTTGTTATAAGTAATCTTTGTACCTACTCAAGTTATTTAAATGAAATTTGGTATAAATAAACTATGAAGTGAATAATTAAACACGTTTTTAATTTTTACAGAATAATCCCTATGAGCAATAAACATCTGAAATTTGTACGAAAAAAAATCTGGTTCGTGGGCGAAGCCGCGGGACGCCTCTAGTTTTTTATGTCTGACACCTGACAGCATTACTCGAGTTGGTTTTATAACTCGGTGATAGGTATACATACTTAGATATCTCGCAATTCGACCATTTTAGAAGCACCTACCTAGGTACCTAAAATGATTTTTTTATTTATTGAAAATGGTCGAGCGTTTGGCCACTATCTCAGGTAAGTGAAGATGTGTCCTAAGATGGAGCACGCTTTCCCAGAAGGAACTTATTCACTCTTGATTTGAAGACTCTGTGATCGTATTCTAGCGAGAAAACAGACGCTGGAAGCTCATTCCACTCTCTGGCCGTGCCAGATTATAAATCACATTAGGAGTGTGTCGTTATTTCACTAGATGGTTAAATAAACCGTTAACAGGGTTCCACAATGATAACGTTATGCCACGATTCAATAACCATCTATAAACTCCTTAACGATCTTCACGCACGACAACGATAACGAATTTCAACGAAACGGCGACGTGCGTGCACCGCAACGTTCGCGAAGACGCTAAACGGACCGTGAAATCAAAACCAGTGAAATAGCGGGTTAGTGAATATAAGCTATCGTAAAATTTTGGTTTGTGAGCGAATGAGTGAGTGAACCGAACACGTGAATTTAGTTTGTAAACCACTGTTAATTCGATGAGCGACTTTAAATTTGATTGTTGAGTGAAAAATAAATACCTGCCTAAAAATGTGTAAGCAGGACAGGAAAAAAACAAATAATAAGTTGTACAATGGGTGGCCTTATCGCTATGAGCGATTTCTTCCAGGCAACCTTTGGATGGACATGGAGTGGAGGCGTAAAGTGAATGTTAACGTTAGCATATCGTCAAAATCTCGTTTTATAAAGTTTTTTAACGTTGCCTTAACGTCAACATTCTCGCGTTTAGCTACATTTCTCGTTAAATTCTCAACGTCCTAGTTTTTAACGATTGTTAACGATAGATAGTTATTTTAACGGTTATCGTTGACCATTAGATAGTTTCGTTAATTGAATGGAATATCTGATAGCGACCCACTCCTAAATCACATCGTGTTACCGTAACCGACACCGTCTGATCAACTCCAGCACAGCTCCAGACAACAACATGCCAAATCGGCAGGTTGGAGGCACGCAAGGTAGGTATAGGTAGGTACTTGCACATCTTTATTTTCAAAAACATACCTACCTATACACCTACCTACTTACCTATACCTACCTACCTACCTATACCAACCTACTTACCTATACCTACCTACCTACCTACCTATAGCTACTTACCTACCTATACCTACCTACCTACCTATACCTACCTATACCTACCTACCTACCTAAACCTACCTACCTATACCTACCTACCTACCTACCTATACCTACCTATACCTACCTACCTACCTAAACCTACCTACCTATACCTACCTACCTACCTATACCTACTTACCTACCTATACCTTCCTACCTACCTACCTACCTACCTATACCTACCTACCTAAACCTACCTACCTACCTATACTTACCTACCTACCTATAATACCTACCTACCTAAACCTACCTATACCTACTTACCTACCTATACCTACCTACCTACCTATACCTACCTACCTACCTATACCTACCTACCTACCTAAACCTACCTACACCTACCTACCTACCTATACGTACCTACCTACCTATACGTACCTACCTACCTATACCTACCTACCTACCTATACCTACCTACCTACCTATACCTACCTACCTACCTATACTTACCTACCTACCTATACCTACCTACCTACCTACCTAAACCTACCTTGCGTGCGTGTAGAATCTTTTTTTCATAGTAGGTAGATATCTATCTCAATTCAGGTCAAATTAATGATTATAATAAATGATTATTGATTATGATATATGATAAATGATTATTATTAATTACAAATAAGTTTTTGAGAGATTCAAATCGGGCTGTAATAAAATGACGCGACGCGACGCAAAGAACAGATCTCGCACCGGTAAGTAATCGTTCAATCGGTCAATCACAAAATGCATGATCGAATTAAACGAAAACTCGAAGTGAAGCGATGATAGGCCGCCGGAAAAATCAATCATTCAAATGAACGGGTCTTATGATCCGGATCATCTTCATACTAGGTCATGATTGATATCGATCATTGTGAATGATCGAATGACACCAGAGGCACTGATTTGTAGTGGTAAATAATTTGTCAAAACTTTAGCACGATATTGAAAATCAAGTATTTCTTTTCATTGAATTAATGTGCATTCAGTTAACAGAAATACTTCCTACTACGACAAGCTTGCAGCACCTATAGGATGGACCCTTCAAGCACGTAGGTAGCATCATTCAGAAGCAATGCCTACTCATGAAAGTAACAAAACTACTTATATTTAGTAATATACATTGTACGGTGTATAATTTCCATTTTAAATTATTTGTTGTGTGTGCGACTGTACCACAATGCATTTGTTCCTAGAAGTTCACATGGACTTTTTACGTTGTTTCACTAAGAATTTTTATAAAGAATGACTACTGGCAGATGGAGTATTTCACGCAGTATTTATACATATATCATTTATAATCAGTAAAGTTCATTTTCTATAAGATCTATTAGGTTTTTTAATGTGTACGCTGCCATAACGCTAGCTCGGAATGTTTTTGAAAGTCTTGTTTATTATCTCCGTTCCTATAAAAGCAATCATTATGAAATTTTGCATAGCTGTGGCAGTATTTGTATCGTATTATTTGTGTAAATTTCGTTTCTGTAACATGAGTCGTTTTTGAGTACCTACGGTCATGTGTACGCTAGCTTGATCGTTATGCTAGCGTACCCACTAAGAATGGTCATTATTTTCGAAACCAGAGAGGCACTATTTATTCTAGTTTTGCATTAATTATGCAGAGTTTATACAGTATTTATTAGGCATAACAACAATCGTGAATTCGATTATGGGTACGCTACCATCACGGACACATTTATTCTGTTGTTACACTCCTGCTTTGATTATACACTCCTGTTGTTTTTTCTGCCAATTCTTCTTACATTCACATCCCCCTCGGATTTAAATTTACGACCTCATAAGCGCAGGGTTTGAATCTGTAAGATAACAAATCAACAATATATTACCTATGCAGTTAAAGATAACAAGGTTTTACTAAAAAGATATAAGTAGGAAATTTACCGTTATTCCAAGCTGACGAGCAATCTTCTTATTACTTATTTGCTGTTCGATAATAACCGGGATCTTAGTTCTCACAAAATTACTGATATGCAACATTTCCTTCAATATTCTTCAATTCCACCAAAAACATAAATAAAAACAACCAAGTAAACACTCGAATTGAGAATGGCAGTAACCTTTTCTTCGTTCACCAAGATTGTATTTAGATCTACCCTCATCTTTTTTCTTATCAAGATATCGTAAATAAAATCCGCTGTCGAACTTAAATAACACAAAATTTCGAGCGTCCGATAACTAGTTCATTAGCTTAGTTGTTTAGTGAAGTGGTTAAATGTCAGGCGAGCGATTGGATGCCTGGTTCGAACCCCACTTGATGATACAATTTTTGTTTCTTAGAATTTGAGTAAAAGATTAGTAAATCGGTCGGACGACAAATGTAAACTTTAGCTATTTGAGGGGTTACCAATTAGTGATTCTGTCTGTACATACTACATAACACTTGTTAAAATCTGGTTATCTGGTAATAGGTAGCTGGTTTGAGTAAGAGCTTGTTATGTTTTGGTAAAGGTTATTACACTACACGGTATTCAGTCAGGGACCCTAACCCTAACTAAGAGTGGTGTCAGAAGGGACGGACCCCGGCAATCCTTGCTCCCTAATCGCCCTAACTACCGTGCCCTGAATAACGTGTAGTGTAATACTGCTTTAGTAGACAACTGATTTTTATGTTACACTAGCATCTGCCCATGGCTTCGCACGCTTAATTTCTATGGAAATGTTTCAAGTCTTTTTATCCCAAGGGAACTGATTTATGGGCTAAAATTAGCGTGTTATTCTGGGGCTAGCTAAGAATGAACCGAACCAGAGGAGATAATAAAAAACGTTAACATTAAATAAACTTGGTTTATTTAAATTTATATTCAGTATTAGTACAATTAAAATAATAAAGAATTAAAAGTCTTGAAAATCAAAGATAAATGTGGAACTAAATCCTAATTCATGACATGACAAGTGAAATAAAAAATTACCCTTTGTAGTGTAACCAACTGTGGGTACCTGAATAATCATGAATTAGGTCTAGAAAATCAAATATTTAAGTTATTTCAAGAATTGCGAAACTAAATGTAAATACGGGTTCTCAAATCCTCAAACCTGTATTTATAGCAACATAACAAATGTACTAAAAAGCTTTTGCTAGGTACATCTGTACTGTACCCGTATTAAAGATTATTCACTTATACAAGTACGTATCACATTTGTTTATACTTAGTTTAATAATAAAAAAGTTTTTACAGTAAGTTATCTTACTTACACATCACATAGTTATGAGACATTCTTCTGCTTACATCATTATCAAAAACATTTTACATACATCCATATTTATACTTAAAACTAGAGAGTAACTGGAAGGATTTTAAAGAGCTGGAATAAGGAAATAGAGGTTCTAATCAGATATAAAAAGTACTGATGTATCTTATAACTATCAAAAGGAAATGCACTGTTGTTCTAATTCTAGCAAGTGTGCATTATTCCATTTTAAGTAACTTAGAAAAGATTAAGCAAAGGCATCTTTGATTTATAAGTATAAAAAAGGTTTAGTTTGAAAGTAGGTGAAAGTAACATGTCAGTTTACAGATAAACTAGTAAGAAAGTTATAGATAGTCATACTTAGTAAATAGAAAATCTTATTCTCTTTAGATCTCTAAAATACAGTCTTCTCTTAGAAAATATGTACATAGTACAGTAAAACAGGGTGAATAGAAATGGATGAAATACTGAAGCAAGACATTCTTTTGCGGGGGTCTTATCTTCTGACACAGGAGGTGAAAAGTCACGGACTAAGCTTACATCCACTGCTTCTAACCAGATAATTTCTATATATATATCGTCTATTTCTATTCACCTTGGAGTCTCTATTCATACCATTTAACATTACTCAAATGTAGTGGACTAAGAAAAATCTTAAGCAATGGGCCTGAAGAGATGCCAAAGCCTTTCAAACTCTTTCTTGTATCCCTCTACCAACTCTCTTTGTGAGGTCACAATTACATTCTCATAATTTCCATGGGTGGCCTGCTTGGTCCAATTCAAGGATCCATTCATAAGCAATGGTGTTGCGTTTTCATTATCAGTAGATGCATCAATCAGACAGAACTTATGGTGCATTATATTCACAGATTTCATCCATCTAACCTCTATGCTATAACGCTTCAGCTTAATAAAATAAGATTTTGTCGCATAAGCCATTTCAGCATCAACTATAACTCGTAGTTTGACACGTCTCGCATGTAGTTGCAGCAGAATATTGCAAAAATCAGGGTTTGTCATCACGTACATACAAACATCGAGGGTGTAGCTCGGTAGGTTCAAGTAGTACATAATTCTTTCCATGGGTGGGGTTACTAAGTTCCTGTAACTCCTGGTGCTGACTAGACCTTCATCATAAAACATGATAACTTCATGGACTTCTTTTTTTCTAGGTTTCTTGTTTGGTACTATAAATTGTCGAGTGCCGTAATAATAGCCGATGAGTGCACCACAACACAACGCAACAAGAGACATGAAATTTTTGCTGGTAGACATCGTTTTGTTACTGTTTACTTTTATTTACTACGTACATACAACGTGCAAAACATTTGTAGTGTAGTCTATATTTCAGTCACTGATGCTTTTCTATTACTGCTTCTCTAAATGTACATTAGGTACAACAAGAAATGAAAGATCATTTTATCCAAAAACTTGCAAAAATTTTTGCACGCACGCAAACAAATAAACAATATCTTCAACTTCTTTATAAAGAGCTCTGCGAGCGAGCGACTGCTCCTTTGCTCTGCAGCTGCATGCACACAATCCCGACTAGGGTATATTATGGACTCCACACACAGAAGCCGGAAGCGAAGCGGAGGCTAGAGCTGGGGATACACATGCCCGTAGTTTGCACACTAGCATACCAGCTCCATGCAAGTGCCAGCTACAGTCATGTGTATTCACTTACTGGCATGCATGCCTGTAACTGGAAGCTAGCTAGTTGCAAGTAGCTAGCACAACATTTGATTTTCTTGCATGCCCGTTGAGGGAGGGGACGCGGGGGGCTGCTAACCTGGCACGTGTGAACAGACGCGACAGCTACGGGCATGCCAGTATTCCAGTATTCTCAAATGGTTTCTGTAACCATCATGATCTTCTCGACGCATTTCTTTAAGCAGACAACTACTTGCTCCAAAATCTTCCCTTCTACTAATCCAATCTCTTACACAAACCCGTCTTCGTTTTTTCTTTTCGTCTCTCGTTAATTTTGCTACACATTCAATTGCTAGTAACAACACGATTTTGTTTAATTTACTTCGAAAGTTATCCATGTTTAGCCCGCAAGAATTGGTAGTATTGGTACTAAATACTCTCACGAACTGTCCTGTGTATACGCAAGGGTAATACTGGCATGCCAGGGCACAGTATGCATGCCAGTATTACTTGCAAATGTATCCGCAGTGCGCCAGTTACTCGTATATGCCAGTAACTTTCATGCCACCTACTTTCCCGATTTACTGGCATGTGTATCCCCAGCTTTATATGATTCAACAGGATACAACTCGCACGCCTTCGCCTCCGCTCCGCCTCCGGCTTCTGTGTGTGGAGACCTTAATTTGGTCTTGCATTGCACACAATATTCTCCGAGCGACTGCGTCTGGTTCAGTGGTGCCAATTTAACTTATACATACCTTCAGAAGAAATTAGGAATTTATAGTAGATAGAATATTTGAGATGACGACCGATGTGGCGCGGCTTGCGAAGGTCCGCCTGCGACGTAGGAGGTTGCGGGTTCGATTCCCGCCTTGTAAAAATGTTTGAACATTCTGAAAATATTGTTTCGGGGTTGTGGGTGTTTCCTATATACTTATAATAAAAATATATCTATGTAGTATATTGTATTAAGTATATGAATATCAGTCACCAGTAGGTACTAATTTTGTTTTGATAAGTCAGATTTTATAAAACATTTCATTCCACCAATAAGTGCTAAAACACATAATAAGTAGGTAATTCTAATATTTTATTAATAAAAAGTTTAAACTTACATGCACTATTACAAACAAACGAAATACACCAATTTTTATCATAATGCCAGATTATTGATACTGAAATCGTGAGGTCTCAATCGTAAGTTCAGATTGTACGAACTTGGATGAGCTGATGGCAATGGAGCGCTGTAGCCACCAATCAGCGCACAAGATCCGTAGCCGTTTTCTGAGCCATTGTACCCGACTACCCCCTGTCCCATCAAGGAGTTTGAATTAGGCACATGTGCGTATTGTCTATTCCCCTGCATCATCAGATAATCGTTCTGGTAAAGTCCACTATTCGCAATGGGAATGCTAAGGTTTAGGTTCAAGTTGTTCGCTTGGAAGTGGTGAAGCCAGGGTTCTTTGCGAGTGAAGTCTTGGCGAGGGTCTTGGGGTATTCCGATGGGGACGGCGACGGGTTCTGGAGAGCTTTGGCTGGCACTGCTGCGGTGGCTCGACATGGCTGATCTTTCGTTTCTTCGGAACTTGGCGCGGCGGTTTTGGAACCAAACCTACAAGAGAATTACTTTTAGAATAAATCGATGACGGTAAGAGACTGCTACAGTTGGGTTGGTAACATCAATCTTGATTTATGTCGCGATGCATGAGGATCGCGAGCTTTGTTGTGGTATGTAGTACCAATAGGTAAGTACTTGACAAAATATATGCCTAGGTAGGTAGGTAGATAATCTTGATTATCCATAGGTAGGTAACAATAATATAGGTAGGTACCTTATTTACACATAGATACACTTTTTTATTACATAGGTAACATTTTTTATATATATTATAAACAAGGTACGGTGCCTAGAATAAGTTTGCTGCTCGATCAGAGTACCTATGCAACAATGGATTATAATTTCACTGAAAATGGTAAGGACCTGTGGTAAGGACTTTCAAAAATAGAATGACTCACCTGAACTCTAGCTTCAGTCAGATTAACCCTCGCTGCCAGATCCTCCCTCACAAACGCGTCAGGGTAATGCGTCTTCTCAAAAACCTTCTCCAACGCCGACAGCTGCTGACTCGTAAACGTGGTCCTATTCCTTCTAGGTTTCTTCCTGTCCTTCTCATCCTCATTCACGTCTCTATCTTTCTTCTCATCATACTTCTTCCGCATATCTTCATAGGTATATTCCGCTGGTTTGTATTGGCGTAGATCTTTCTGGTACCAAGCCATGTCGTTCTGGTATTCGTAGGAGTTTTGTCGGGTGGTTGTGAGGTGGTGGAGGCGGAGAAGACTGTCTTCGTGGCATTTGATCATTTGGAAGAGATTGCTGTCGGGGTAGTGAGTATTTGGTGGGTAGTTTGGCTTGTCGTAGGCTTTTGCATTTTGTCGGCTGCCGCCCTCGTCTGTTGGAAAAGTGGAAGGTAAATTGCAGACAGCTTTTGATAGATATACATACAGGTTAGGTACTACGTATTTGCAAAGATGTAAATCATGATGTGGAATAGGTATTTGTTTTACCATAATAATAATAAAAAAAATTGCTGCAAATAAAATGTCTTACTCCTGTATAACATTAATTTAATACTATTGTCGGTGCGGAACTGAACGACAACTGGCCAATAATTAACGTCATTGGAATCATTTCTGGATTTTATTTCTATGGAAACGTCTCAAGGTTATTTATATCTGATGAGGACAATTTTATGGGATGAAAGTGGCCTACTTAAGTGTTATTCCAGCCCTAGAACTACCGATTCCAATATTCCAAATCTCACGACAATCCGTTCAGTAGTTTTTGAGTGTAAGAGAAACATACATCCATCTATACATACGTAAAAACTTTAGCGTTTAAAACAGAAAGGTAAGGAAGTAGGGATATGCCTTCTTGATAAGATTTTCTATATGAGCTCCCGTGACTATGGACCAAACTGTGGCTACTATTGTTGTTTTAAGATATCTACTGAAAGATTGTGTAGTGTAAGTTGTTGTATAAAATTAAATGTAGGAGCGCGTAAGTCATTTGTATGCTACGCCGATCCGTCAAGGTATGGTATCGTAGCACGCGCTACGAAGCTCTACGATAGATAGATAGAAAATACTTTATTGCTCACTTATCAATAAGATTTCTTAGACGTCACAACTGGCGGTCTTATCGCTCAAGGGCGATCTCTACCAAACAATTTTGGATGAATTTATATCATTGGATATCAAGGGGATTTGATGGTTAATGTACCTATTAAAAAAAAATTCAATGTATTAAGATTTGCAAATCAATTCTTTTTAAGAAGGCTTTCTACAAAATATCTAAATTTGAGCTTAAAGCTGGTAGGTAAGGTAGGTAAAGGTAAAAGTAATCTTTTTTCTTTACCTTAAAAAGATTAAAAGGAACAAAACTCAAATCAATTGTCCAAGAGTCTTGTAAGGTCTCAAGGAAATAAAGCACTTATAGGCCGAGAGCATTTTCAATTTTAATTCGATAATATTATTACAATACCATCTACTATCTATCTAAATAGATAGATAGAAAATTCTTTATTGCACACTGAAACAAGAAAAAAGATTATTATGAATTAAACATAGAAAATTGTTTCAATTGTACTAAATATTAATTATAATTTGTTTTTTTCATTGATTACAATAAAATATACATTTCGACCTTGGCCCACTGTGTCATAGAAGTCGTCAAATCTGTATTGCTTATATGTATAGGTACACATTTGAAGACTTATATTACACCGTAGAAATATATTTTTTTGTCTACGTTATGAATGACACAGTATTGCTTATAATTATGAATGAATTGGTTTGAAAATCAGCCAAATTCACTTGAAACTTTTGTTCAGTAATGGACGAAAACTAGTTCTTGTAAGCAACCACTAGTAAAAGTGAGTTTTTGACTGGAAATTCTGATGGGGTAAAATACAACTTTTACAATTTCTATAAAAACAGCTCGATTCTCATACGATAAAAGTAGAAAAATATGAATTATCTGATGGATTTAGCTGGTTTTGATAATCAGCTTGGATTTGGCTTTTGAAACCAAAGTATTCATAATACAGATTTGACGACTTCTATGACCAAGTAGAGCGAATATAATCGCTCAATTATTATAGGTACCTAGATATATTATACAAAAGTTCTTCCCACACAAATAGAAGGCATCAGTAGCTATCAGTAAACAAAGTCATCATTCAAGCTCCTACCTACCGCAAACAAGGGACAAACACTTGTTCTGCGGACCATAAAAACAGTTTCCACGTGCGAACTGAAACCGATAGGGCTGCGCGCGCGCCGCCTGGTTTGAACAACAGGATCTACTTAGTTGAAGATACCTATCCATAGCTACATCAGACTTTAGTGTAAAATAGTTATACGTTTTTTTATATAAAGCAACGTATAATATTTATAGCGTAAATTAGAACAATTAAAATTTAGTCGAAGTTCATTAAAATACCTACGCATTTTTAAATGTGTATTTTAATAAATTAATCATCCAACTATGTACTAGTTCTTAATCAAATTTAAATGGAACCACCTAAAAAGCACTAGCTTTCAATTTAACACACAATCATTATCAAAATTGGTTCAACAGGAAAATTAATTCTGTAAAATACTGTCGAAATAATGATCACCTTCTTTTTTTAAAGTCGGTGGTAAACGTTGTGGTAGGCAGATCATTCATATTTTAGGCTTCCTAAAAATTAAAAAAAAATAAAGATGAGGATCTATTTTTTTATATAAAAATTATCACACTTATCACATTATATTATGGAACTAGCTGGTGCCCGCGACTTCGTCTGCGCATGATTAGTATTTCGAATACTCGCGATTTTACTTGCGTAATTCCTTTTCCCGTGAGATTTTCGGGATAAAATAAAGCCTATGTGTTATTCTAGCTTATGATTTATCTCTGTGCCAAATTTCATTCAGATCCGTTGAGCAGTTTTTGCGTGAAAATGTAACAAACATCCATCCATTTATCAATTTATCCATCCATTCATACTTACAAACTTTCGCGTTTATCAGTTCAATTCAGTTTGGTTCAGATGCTTTAAATTCAATTTGGTTCCCCTGGGCTATACGGGTTTTCAAAAATTTCTCACTGCATGAACGACGCTTTACGCGTCGTTCAGATGCTGTGAGAAATTTTTCAAAACCCGTATAGCCCAGGGGAACCAAACTGAATTCCGGGATAAAATGTATCCCATGTCCAATCGTCCCGAGTTCCATTCGAATTCATTCACTTCCGTCGTGATGCGTGGTTAAAGAATTTTTCTTTCACCCTCTCTCCCAGGGGAACCTTATCGAATTCCGGGATAAAAAGTATCCCATGTCCTTCCTTGTAGTATGAACTCAAATCGTCCCGAGTTTCATTCCAACTCATTCAGCAGTTTCGGCGTGATGCGCGGTAATGAATTTTACTTTCATACCCTCTCCCATGAGAACCTTACTGAATTCCGGGATAAAAAGTATCCTATGTCCTTCCTCGTAGTATGACCTATAATCATGCCGAGTTTCATTTAAATCCATCAAGTAGTTTCGGCGTGATGCGCGTTTACGATACAGACAGACAGACAGACAGACAGACAGACAGACAGACAGACATGAATGAAAAAAATTACAGTTTTGGCTTGAGTATCGATAATAGAGTGCCCTCCAAAAAAATTTTCAAAATATCTTCAATGTACAGAATTGGACCTGTTACAGTTTTATTATAAGTATAGATTTCAACCGTTGCGATGCTGAGCTTTTGCAAATCTGTCTTTCGAACGCCTCCTGGGATCGTGTGTTACTCTCTGATAATGTGAATTTCGCAAGTGACGCTTTCTATGCCACTATTTATGATATTTTTGATAGTTGTTTACCTAAAAAGCGCCGCATTAAAACGAATACGCTATCCCGTTTGGTTCACTCCCGAAATTATCAACGATACAAAGCGAAAGGTAAAACTGCATGCCAAATGGAAAAACAACAAATCTGACGAAACCTACAGGTTATTTTCAGACATGAGGGCTTCTTTGAAATCACGGGTATCGATTGCCTATAATCTGCATTTAAGGCATATTGAAAATAACTTAGCATTGAACCCCCGTGCGTTTTGGAGCCACGTCTCTAGTCTAAGAGCTAAGGGTGGGTTTGAGGCAAATGTTACGTTTAAAGGAGAGTCGTGTTCGGGTGCCGCAGCAGCCGAGGCATTTGCCAATTTTTTCGGAAGTGTGTTTCTGCCTGATATCCCAACACTTGACGCTGATAGTATAAATCGCGGTGATAAGAGCTGCAACAGCAACTATGTCAGTGTTCGTGAAATTACACCTAAGGATGTTATCCATGGAATTAAAAAATTAAAACCTAAAAGCTCTATCGGTCCAGATGGCATACCACCAGCCCTACTTAAGTCAGTCTATAAAAGTTTTATTCCTCCACTATATCACATTTTTAATTTGGCTCTACAGACAGGTACCTATCCAGCACAATGGAAGGTATCAAGGGTAACACCGATTCCAAAGACATCAAATAAGCTGGTTGTCGAGGAGTTAACTCTAACCTTTTGACACTTGTAGAGTACATCTCTACCAACTTAGACCTCGGCTATCAAGTAGACGTACTCTACTTTGACTTTCAAAAAGCGTTCGATAGAGTCAATAATGACATACTTATGGCCAAACTGAGCGTCATTGGGTTTTCGCCTAATCTCCTCGGATTACTTGCCGACTATCTGCGTGATCGCCAGCAGTATGTCAGACATGGCATCTATGAGTCTGCACCATATCACACCAGGTCTGGCGTGAGCCAGGGCTCTATCTTGGGACCCTTGCTTTTTATATTGATGGTGAATGATCTGCCAGCTACTGTAGAGCACGCAGAATGTCTACTATATGCGGACGACTTGAAGCTCTACACTGTTATACACTCTGTGGCAGATTGTGAGGTGCTTCAAGGTAGTGTTAATGCGGTTTGTCGATGGAGCCTGGAAAACAAGATGGAGTTCAATCCCTCCAAATGCTCCGTGATGACTTTCGGTCGAAAGAAAAATCCGGTAATCTTTGATTATACGATTCACGGAAGCTTGGTTTCCAGAGCTACGGTAATCAAGGATTTGGGAGTAACTTTTGACCGAAAGCTCACTTTTCACGACCACATCACCATAGTCGCCAAGCAGTCTTTCCAGAGACTTGGTTTTGTCCTGAGAAATGCCCGGGACTTTCGCAGTGATAGAGTGTTGCGGTTGTTGTTCGGGGCTCTAGTGCGGAGCAAGCTAGAGTCAAGCTGTTCCGTATGGAACCCCCATGAAAGCACGTACGCTCTATTGCTGGAGAAGGTTCAGAAGGCGTTTCTCAGGTTTATGTACAAACGACTTTATGGGTATTACCCATTCATGTACCCAACCAGGTTTCTTCAAGGATGTCTCGGGTATAACTCTCTACAAACCAGAAGAGCGTACGAACAGACGGTGACTATGTGCAAGGTGCTCCGCGGAATGATTGACGCCCCAGACCTGCACAATCTCCTCTTTCGTCTCTACCTTCCCGATAACTACCTTCGCCACAGAAGCCATAGGCTTTTTTCAGAGCCTTTCTGCAGAACCGTAGCCCGCGCCAAATCTCCACTACCTCGCACTCTCACAGCCCTCAACAGACTTCTAGACCAGAACCCGGATTGCGATGTATTTGCGGATGAATGGAAGAGTATGTTGGCGTGCCTGAGGTTTTGCGAGGGAAATGAATGAAAGGGTTAATGGTTTTTAATTTATTGTCTTTTCTTTAATCAAATGTATTAATAATTAAGTATTTATTTTTTCATTGTTATAAGTAAGTACCTATGTTAATGTTATTTGAATTTATGTGTTTTTCAATTTTATGTATATTTTAAGGATGAATTATTTTTGTTGATAACTAGTGTAATTGGTTTAAATAATCGTGCTAGTATGTATATAAATAAATAAATAAATTATAACATAAAATTTGCCACAAAAGCAATCATGTATGGCAAAACTTTATCAGCTTTCTTCTTAACTATATTTTTCTATCTTGGTTTCCAAAAACTCAAATACCATTTCATAAGTATGTTTTACACGTTATAAAATTTTCAATAACTGGTATTGCCTCCTCGAGCTTTGACAACAGCTTCGAACCGGTTTGGCATACTGAACACGAGATTTCTGATCCGATTTTAGTGAATATTCTCCCATTTTCAACAATTTCCTATAAGAAAGTTTCCGACTATGAACTTTTTATATAAGTACTTATCTACTAAGTTTAACTTTTTTCGGTCCATTTTATATCTACAGTAGGTATATCTCGATTATTAAAAAGTTATGTTATGCATTTTTAAAGTGTGAACTTAGTTTTGCAAGCCAGGACATTTTGATGTAAAAAAAAAAACTTCAAAATCCTTAATTTTAATTAATCTAGGTACCTATAATCATGGAATAAATACTATGGTTAACTATAGTTCAAATGGAAAACTATGCCATTTATAATTAGGCGAAGATATTGTATAACATTCATAGTAGCTAAAATTCGAGTCAATTTAAGAAAGTTCTATTTTGAAGTAGGTTGAAAACTACCTACCTACTTACTTGTAAGTTAAAGTGTAGGACGGCTTTTCTGATCTGCAAACAGTGTAGAGGTAAGGTAGCTCAACTGACCCGTAAATAAGTCCTTTATTATATAAGAATTTTTTAACTTATTCACTAATCTAACCTTTATTCAACCTTTCAATCTTACTTTCAACCTTCGTTTGGTTTTGGTTAAATAAATTCGGTTATTCATCTTAGCAAGTTAACACTAACAAGTACCTACCTGGTTACTTTTTGTCCCAATCCGTACCTTTCAACTTTAAAAAAATTAATTGTAAACGTTCAATAGTACGTATTACAATTTATAATCCACTCACCTTTATCCATACTTTATCGATAATCACAAATCTAATGTTCGATGCTTCACTGTCACGTTCAGATACTCAACACAAAGTCCAATCGAACTTGTCCGGTCAAAGTAATCGTTATTAATCCACTTGCTTATTGAATTACGTTATTTAATTAAATAA
The DNA here is from genome assembly GCA_944547425.1 of Eupithecia centaureata. Lineage (NCBI taxonomy): Eukaryota > Metazoa > Arthropoda > Insecta > Lepidoptera > Geometridae > Eupithecia > Eupithecia centaureata. Next base: position 14,048,783 of record OX155679.1, on the reverse strand, counting down.
TTCGACTAACTCATGCTAATGTGTGAACTAATGGAACCTTTGCAGTGATCTGGCGAGAATCTGACGTTAGCCATATGTGCGGACTGGCTGATAAAAAAATAAGCCACATCCTCTTTACTACACCCCAACACGAAAAAAGATAATACAACCTCTATGGCTTGGGTGTTAGACTTCAAAATTTCAAAAATCGATCTGTTTTACACCTCAAAGAATTTAGATCTCTATGTCTATTTAATTAGAATAGTTATTGAAACGTGTGAAGAAAGTAGGATGTCCATCCAATTTGAAGTTTTTGTGAACCAAGAGGCGTGGTCTGATTGACTCCGCCTTTGTTGAAAAAAAATCTGGCGGGAAATGATTGAGGCAATAATTGACACGTCAACATGTATTATTTATGGTCGCTGAGTAGAGAAAATTAGAACAAACTTTTTAGGTAATTGATTTTGATAAGTTTATGCCGTAGCCAGCGGAAGAGGATGAGAGAAGTTTTTACGATCGCCCCACTGCATCTACAATGGCACCTTTGTGAATGCACCTAAGTCTTAGATTTAAAATAACTGCTCTACCAACGTACTTTGGTCAATGGGTGTAGGTAATAAATAAAACAAATCAATCATTTGAATTTTTTTTAGATTATTATTTCCCCAAATTATCCATTAAGTATCTTACTATCTGTCAGAATTGCATTCTCTAGTTTTTAGTCGCTAGATTTTAATTTAACTTCAAATTAAATCATTATAATATAATAATAATCATTTACCAACCATGATACCTTTCTTGCCCACCAACCATTTTACCTAAGTCAACATGGTTTTTTTCTTGTGTCCATTTCTACCTACGCTTGCCATACCTACTTAAAAAAAGAAAACGAAACTTGTGTTCATTCATATAACTTCATACAAACTAAGCTTCTTACTTTAGAGTGAGAAGTTTAGTTGCTAAAAGAATAATTTATTTATAAATTAGCTTCAAAGTAAATTATTCTTTTAGCTAACAGCTCTGCCATTCCTACGATTGAATCAAAGCACATCACTGTAAATAATATTCATTGAAATAGCGCCTATAATTGTATAATTGAACGGCATCCGTGCCAGCGTCTGGTCCGGGAATAGAACCGGCGACCCGTCGCTTCGAATTAGTGTAAAATGTTGAAAAACGCCAGTGGTCGTGGAGCGTGGCGCCCGACATTGCCAGAGGGTGCTTTCGTGACGTGGACTTTGTACTCAAAGATGTATTTTGAACACCGGAATAAATTTATTATTTAATTGCTCATGTAGGTACCTACATGCGTACTTGTATACAGCTTAGGTCTTAACTTATTACTAGATTATGTCAAACATAACCATAACACAAGCTAGAGAAGATGGATAGGATGATGCTGTGGGGATCGTCCATTGTAAAATAAATCAAATACATGCACCCTGTAGGTCATTGCAAAAGTACAAACATATTATAATTTAATACAGCGACCAGCCCCGGCTTCGCGCGGTTTTATTATACGTATAAACCTTCCTCTTGTGATTCTATCTATTAAAAAAACGCATCAAAATCCGTTGCGTAAGAGACATAGGGACACAGAAAGTGACTTTGTTTTATACTAGGTATGTAACTACTATGTAGGTAGTGAATGTAGAGATTCATCGCCAAGAAAAAAATAATTCAAATTAGGTTTGAAGATGATTCTTTTCTCATACAAACAAAAGTTCTTTTATAATGATTACCTACGCGCAACGCAATGCTTATAAAATAATGTCTATTAATTATTACCTATTGTACCTATACCTCCAGGGCCGGCATATTGGTGTAGTTAGTTGTAAGGTATTCAAAAGGTAATAGGTACACAAAATACCTACATGGTGAGATAGGTAGGTATGCGTGAAAAAACAAAGTTCAACATTTTTTTAATTTTTTATATATGTACCTAGTACCTATTTGCGTTTGATTCATTGGTTTTCTCTAAAATGGATCTCATGTCTCAAACTACACGCCAACAATAATGTTGAAAAACTTCAAGCAATATTTAACTTAGTGCAAAATATTAAAGCACAGTGCTTTTCAATTCAATTCAACCAGTTTATTTCAGCTTAATAGATAAGTACATATTTGAGCCATATATTATATAAAACTAGCGACCCTCCCCGGCTTCGCACGGCTTTATTATACGTACTAACCTTCCTCTTTAATCACTCTATCTATTAAAAAATCGCATCAAAATTCGTCGCGTAGATACAAAGGGACATAGGGACATAAGGACAGAGAAAGCGACTTTGTTTTACACTATGATATGGTATAATTTCCACACAGCGAATCCAGGCATGTAAGGTGAATAGTCCGTACTGGTAGGCCCTTTTATTTTCAGCTGTGCGATTACGCAAAATACACCCATCCAAATTGACATTCGAAAGCCATTTCAATGGCCATCGCGCGCGTCCCTTCCATAGAATTTCAAATTACAAATACCATTAAAATGGCTTTCATAACATGTACATTTTCGATGGGTGGTTTTAGCGTAATCGCACAGCGTCTGGCAGTAACTTTCGACAAATCGTTGTCGCGGAGTGGCCCCACATATCGTGCACGTGCAAATTCACCGAAAACTCTGAGTCCCACCAAGTGTATTGTTCTTTATAAAATCTTCTTTTTTTAGGAAAAGCCATAGCCTAGCGCTTGTTAAACGTAGTAAAAATGTGCCTCTGCACAAAAAGTAGCGCGTTGGCAGACGTGGGTAACAGTTAAAAGCATCAAAGAAAAAAGAAAATTGTGAAAAATAAGGTATGTGACGTTTTTAGAAAAAACTCAAAAATATTAAAATAATATAAAAATTTAATTGCGGTAAAAAACATGAAACAACCTTTCCAAAAATGTAATAAACTACATAATTATCTCTGCTGAATATTTATTTAACGATATTGCATTGAAACATGTAGGTACATGCAAAGGCATGAGTTTGGGACCACCATCTTCAACATACTTCTGACTGAAAAATAATATAATTTTAGATATTAAGTAACAAAATCCTAAGTATTGAATAACATAATTTGACTATCCGCTTGTTCTACGATGTTCCATAGTGCGCGCCGCCTCGGCCGGCCGGTACCGCCGCAAACACTACGCCCCGCAAATTTAAATCTGTAATATCTTAGAAAATATTCATTTAAATCATATGCTGTAAAAGGCCATATAGATCTATATTAAATCTACAAATTATTTAATGTATTTGATTGGATAAGGATTAATGCTGTATTGGTTAAAATCGCTTCAAAAATTAGCCTTTATTGGTCGTAAAAAGAAAATGACAAAAAAATGTTATTGTGGGATATCCATAAGAGATAGACATATACCATCGCGGAGTTTTCTGTAGAAATTTTTAATGTGTACAATACTTAGTACATTATTTTGATAAATCTCGTAGGGTTCAGCCTGCGTTTGCAATGTAAGCGGGAAAAATCTAACTATTTACGACATTACATTAGAAACCTCAAAAATAACAGTATTTCTCCAGTATTTTTTGGATATTATAATACATATAAACCTTCCTCTTGAATTACTCTATCTATTAAAAAAAACCGCATCGAAACCCGTTGCGTTGTTTTAAAGATTTCAGCAGTCAAAGGGACACGATGACATAGGGACAGAAAAAGCGACTTTATTTTATACTATGTAGTGATGATAAATAAATAAATAATAAATAAATAATTCCGGACAGTCTACACAGCATCATCTAGCCCCAAGCTAAGCAGAGCTTGTGTTATGGGTACTAGATGATTGATATACATAATACAATATACTACATAGATAGATACACTCGAGAGCAATGAATCCGGGTCACTCAAAGAATCCAAAAAATCTCGGAAAGTAAGAATGCTAGGTTAATGCAATAAATTGTATTTAATAGACAATTTAATACTCCTTAAATGAAAGTATTAAAACTTCTTAGTTATTGTAAAGTTATATCATAAAAAAATCAAATTTGAAAAGGGAACACTGTCGAAGATGGAACTACGAAATTACAGGATTTGTTTTTGCTTTTGTTTGTAATCTGTCATTTATGTTGGTACATAAACCAGGTTGATAGTGCTCAATATTCATTATTCAAGCTGAAATCATGTCGCTTACACTTGAAGAATGCACCAGAATACTTACATTGGTGGAAACCGGCCGGAGTCAGCGCGATACAGCCAGGACTGTCGGTGTGTCGCTGTCAACAGTACAAAGAGTTCTCCGACGTTACGAAGAAACTGGTTCTAACCTATGCAGACCAGGAACGGGCAGAACTAGGTGTACCACAGCACGAGAAGACCGATACTTGGTGAACACCATGCTTCGAAATCGCTTTCTCACAGGAACTGAACTCACAAATCAGTTTCGACGCCTCGGAGAAAGTAACCCAAGTGCATGGACAGTAAGACGTCGGCTTGCTGAATCTAACTTAAAACCCCTTAGACCTGCAAACGGCCCTAAACTGGAGCGTGGCCATCGTATTTCAAGACTAAGATATGCCCAGAACCACGTAAATTGGAGTATTGAAGATTGGTCGAAAGTTAAGTTCTCCGACGAATCAAAATTTATGCTCTACAAGCACGATGGAAGACACAGAGTGTATAGAAGACCAGGGGAAAGATTCAAGCAAGCATGCATCGAAGAAAAAGTAGCCTACGGTGGTGGGTCTGTACTTGTGTGGGCCGGAATTTCCTCTGAAAGTCGCACAGAGCTGGTGATCATAGAAAACGGCTCTTTAACTAGCGTAAGATATGTGGAAGAAATCCTCAACGAACACGTTGGTCCATTTATGGTCAATTTGGGTGAGGATGTTATATTTATGCATGACAATGCCCGACCTCATACAGGTAGGATTGTGAATGACTACCTTCAAGAGATGAACATTACTTGTATGGAGTGGCCAGCGCGCAGCCCGGATATCAACCCGATCGAGCATGCCTGGGACGAGCTAGGGAGATGCGTAAAACAACGAAACCCTCCCCCAATCACGCTTCCTGAGCTCAAAATTGCTCTCACAGAGGAATGGGAGAATATTCCCCAAAATCGTATAAGGAACTTGGTGTACAGCATGCCAAACCGCGTAAACGCAGTAATGGAAGCACGAGGAGGTAATACGAAGTATTGAAATTCAAGAAAATCGTCATAAAGTTCAAAAATTTCATGTTTCCTATTTTTGTTTTAAGGAGAGATCAGCAGTTTTTTTTCTTTATGTAATTTTGTGTAAATAAAATGTATGGTGACTCATATTTTTTTAACTTTCATTTAAGGAGTATTAAATTGTCTATTAAATACAATTTATTTCATTAACCTAGCATTCTTAATTTCCGAGATTTTTTGGATTCTTTGAGTGACCCGGATTCATTGCTCTCGAGTGTATTTTTTATTATACATATTAAACACCCAGACCAACGAAACTAATTTCTGCAGATCGTGCACAAATTTGTTCCGAGGCGGGAATCGAACCCGCAACCTCCTGCGTCGCAGGCGGACCTTCGCCCACCGCGCCACATCGGTCGGTCGATAGTGATGATGAAGAAACATCTTAACTTAATTTTTAAAAACGCTTGACGCCATGTGTGCGCGTCCAGTGCTTCATGAAAGCGCAGTCTGTGTCCAGCCTTCCAGCTATAAGTTTGAGATAGCTACTGGTGCCGCCCCTCACCCGGCGCATCAGGGATGCTGTTCTGTTGCGGATGATTGCGTAAAAGTCATCAACGCGGGACTCTGCAAACATCCCCGAGGCGCTACAGTAGCGAGGCAGTCCCAGCAGCACTCTAAACCCATTATTATACTGGACGCGCAGGGCATTCCAGCATTATTTCCAGCTTTGCATCGTGCTTTGTAAAAAAAGCAAACAATGTCTAAGAAATGTCAGGATTCGAACCCGGTATGCCTATTAGGGGCGGTAAGCAAATGATGAACGCCTCTGTACCTATGTATTTTTATATAATCGAACTACTAAGTATTAGAACTAATAAGGTAAATCCGTGAACAGTTAAGATTTAATAATGCAGTCAGTCAATACTCTCATAAAAGCAGAATCATTTGAATCTTAGTCTTTATAAATAAAACAAATAAATTTAAAAATAAAAAAAAACTTCAAACTGAATGTTCTAAATTCAAAAGCAAGCGCGCGAAACTGTCATGGCTGCCATAATTGGAGGTGACAGTTCGAGATGCGCGGCAAAGACGTCTTGTTTGCGGTTGCGCGTAACGAGACTGTACTCTGAAAATAAAATAACGGAACGACATTAGAGACCAACGTAATTTAATTTAAGATTCTAATAAAAGTAATTGTGTATCGTTAGTGGTGTTTGACAATGAAGTCTGATTTAGAAGCTTTTAAAGTCTGAACCAGCTTAAAACTGAACCAGAAGTTATTTAGTTTACAAAATACTGGATTTATTTCAATGAATTGTTAAATGAAAAACTTAACGCTTATCAATAGGTAGGTATTTGTTAAAAAGGATTAACCGACTCACTGAAAGACAACCCACAGCCTAGACCGCTAGTCCTAGAAACTTAAAATTAGTCGTGTTTACTCTTATTAGGGTGTAGGGATGTACTAAGAAAGTAATTTTGAAAATTCGCACCCTTCAGGGCCCAAAAAATGTGAAAGAATCCCAGGAACCGTTAGTCGCAGACCGTCTGTCGACCGAAGTTTCATTTTCTCCTTTCATCGTAAATAAGCACATGTTTCAGCGTGTTCTGCAATTTTCCTATTTCAGCGTTTTCTACAATTTTCCTGAAAATAGGAACGGCTCCAATCTGATTCCCAAAAAACTAACGGCTCCAATCTGATTCCCAAAAAACTAACTTTTTTACTTTTTAGATAGATTTTAAAAAGCTCTTACATAATAAAAGTTAGTTTGAAAGACTAGTAGAGTTTGAACGACCTATATTGAGGAAATCGGGGTCAAAATGGAACAAGGTAGGTAATTTAAAAACTTGTGTGTGGTGTTATTGTAAAGGCACCTATCCTGACTCAACAATCCAAGAACCGATCTCAAGGACTTTTATACTAAGGACATCGGGGTCGGTAATTGAAGAAAGCACATATTTTATTTAATTGCATGCTAATAAGGCCAATTAAATACTTAAAAAGTACCTAAGTGTGCAAGGTACTGAATAAGATCAGAGAAATCAAATACGATTCAGTGAATTAGAGACAGAAACTATAACATAAGAATATAATTTAAAGTAGGTACCTATGTAATATTCAAGGGTTCAAATTCTACGCGGACGAGGTCGCAGGGTTGTACCTGATCGGCCGGGAAAATAGAAACATTATGTGTATTAATTACAAGGTAAAACAAGTTCTTCGCTGGAGATAATAAATCACATTTCGCCACCAGCCGAGTCACGGTGTGCGTCCCGATGGGTCCATCGCGGGATGTTCTCTCAATAATGCGTGAACTCACATTTGTCATCGCATCTTCCGGTATACATTCCATGTTTTGAGTTTTGAATCCTAAAAAAATATAAAAACACTGTTATTAAAATTTTAAACTGCTTAAAACGCACTTCTTGAAGTATATATTTCACGAAAAACACCAGCATAATATGTTTTATTCCAGGCCAAAAACAACGTCTATTTAAAATTTTATCTCTAGGTACATTTTTTACAACAGCTTATAGTTATGCCAATTGTTTCTCTCTTGTCTTCAATTCTTACGAGTTAATTTATTGTCCAATTTTTTTATGATAAGTTTTTTATTATATACAACTTTTGATATATTAATTGGTAAGTTTGCACAAAAAAAAACAATAAGGACCTGTGAGGTGCACAGGTACTTATTGTTTTTTTTGTAATGTTGGGTCTTAGGTAAATAAAAATACATAACACTTTATTGCACACCAAGAAGAACAAAAAAGGGAGAGATAAATAACATATGTAGTTGCACAATGTACATCGCTAAGAGCGATCTCTTTCAGGTAACTTTGAGATGCACAAAATACCTACTATTTCAAAAATTTCGAGTTTACTAATTTCAAAAACCATGGTCACAGCGCGCTCGCACGCATGACAATTACCTCAACTAAATTTCACCATCCCTCACGACACGTCGCAGCAGCGTACGATTAATTAGTTTAATTTTAGCAGTACACAAAAAATATCCAGAAAAGTTTTTCGACTTTACTTCGAAGCCACTCCATTCTACATGGAGGTAAAAAAGAAATTTATATTTCTTTCTTTTTGTACTCCCAAAGCAAAAAGTATCTTAATTATATATTTTTTGTACATCCTCGAGATATTTGAATACAGTCAACTTTAGAACGGCTAGGCGGCTGTTAGTTTGCTGTTAGTTTGATAGTGAAGCTTGCAAGCAAAACAGACATTTGTTTATCCAATCTACATTGTAATGTTTTCAATATTTTAAATGAATAAGGTCTATATGTGTTTTTTAATTATTTGCATTCTTAAGGCTGGTTGAAACGGTGATAATCTATAATTGTTTGGTTTTAATACTTATTGAGTTTTCATTTTCAGTCATTTTTATTAAGATTATTTTGATTACCTATCTGTGATTTCCTTTCTTGTCTTGATATTGTATTTCAAATTAAAAATATAGACAATCCTCTACTTTTTATTTATGTACTCAAATATCCTTTGTATTCTTGAAGGGAAGATTCTCGCGCTGACTGTACCTCAACTTTGCATGATGTGAGTGGGAACGAATGTATGAAAGTTTTATTTTCGGAGAACAATGGATGTAATAGGAAGTAGCCCGTTCTTGTACTAATAACTGAATCTGAAATCTGAATCCTAACTTTGCATTGGAACTCAAATTTGATTCATCATTCACCAAAATTAGTTATCTACTTACTACACGATGTCGTTATGTTCCTTTGACCGACAAAAAAGAGGTATGGACTCTTTATTTCGTAGGTAATAAACACAGAGTTTACATGGAAAAGAGTCCAACCAATTCACAAATAAATCATAGTATCTTGTTAAAAAAGTTTTAAGTTTATGCGACCTCTGTGGTGCAGCGGGCGATAGATGGTTGCAGGTTCGATGTCTCGAGACAAATGTTTGGACGAACGAGATGTTTTTTTCCTGGTTTAATGTCTATTTTCAATGAACGTAAAATATCTATGTATAAAAATATCTAGTACCAATAATATAAGCTCTGCTTCACTTAGTGCTAGAAGATACTGTGTTGATTTCCAGCATTATTTATTTATTTATGTCCAGCCTTACCACACAAGATGACTCTACAATCCATCTTATTTTACTAACATCCAAATCATTGGTGTGTTCCGCCACATTGCCAAACACTCGTGTTGACGTTTGCCAAATTAATGAGTTTCGTGGCAAACTAACCGTGCTGTTGGCATTTCCGGAATGCCGTGCCACCGAGCTGCGCAGGCGCCGAGCAGAAAAAATCCTTATGACAATGTCTTTATGATGTTTAAATATAATTGGTGTAAACCACGCACGATCCGAATTCGATGGAAAAATTTCGTATTATTTATTTTATTTCTAAATTTTAGGACTACTTAAAAGCTTAGGGACAGTAATTTGCGTAATAAATAAAAAAAATACCGGCACTGACCAGCGCACGCACGTGTGCTGAGAACCAATTAAAAAACTGTGCGCGCACCTACAAGTTAATAAAAACTCTTTGTATCAACAGCGCTCACAAAGTAGGTAGGTATAGGATTTTATATGAGTTTTAGACCGATTTCTGTTCAGTCGTTCAAATTAATGATCTAGCTCTGAGCTAGATACTATAATACTAACTTATGTTTCCTATTTTTAATCAGCATCATCATCATCAAATGATAAAAGTTATTTAAAGTACCTACTTTTTTAACTTTGAAAAGAAGATTCAAAAGTTTAACTTCTTTTCTTTTATATTTAGAGGTAGTATCGATTCGGTCAAACTTAAATACCTACCAACTAAGTACTTAATTGACTTCAGTTATTCAGTAATCAAAACTGGAAAACTCAAAACAACACAAACAAACAAGTAAGTACCTTTTTTTTCAACGTAGAGCACTTGAACGTAGTAAAAAAAACATAGGAGAGACACCAATTTTTTTTAGTATTTGTTACTTTTTCCATTAAGGTGAAAAGTTAAGTTAAAATAAAAAAAGTAAATAAAAAGTAAGTACCATAAAATATAAGTAAGTTTTATAAATATGTTCTCAGAAATAGTGTGTTAGGTAAATACTATGCTGTCACTCCCAAGTCATTTTTTACTCTGTTTTTATAACAGCAATCAGTACTATCGTAAACTTACAAATATGCCGAGATAAAACTAATCATAATCAGATATCCTGAGGAAGCGTTTAATTTGTACAAAACTTTAATTCAAAACACTCTCCCAAAAATAGTTTCGGTAGCTTTTTAGCTTTTTTCTGGAGGCGAAGTGGTTTTTGACACTTTTTTGTGACATTTCGACAGTTTCGTGATGTCCTTATCTTTTTAGCTGTAAATGGCTAAGTGCTTGTCACTGATGGGATATTTTGTGTCTTTTTAACCTTGCATGTGCTGCGCTGCATCTCTAGGGGGTTAAGTTTTTGTGTTGTTTTTTTTTTCACATGTAATTATTACCCTGGCCTGACCTTATCATCTAGAGAATTCCTTTAAACATTACCTAATGTAGATATACTACACTAGTATCTGCCCACGGCTTAGCACGCTTTATTTGTATGGAAATTTTCGCTTTATTTGTATGCCATTTCCATCCTGTGGGAACTGAAAAGCCTCGTATGGAACCAGTTCTGAAACTCCGGTTCTGTAGGTAGACGGCCGAAGGGGATATACCCATGGGAAAGTAGCTTGTGTTATTCCAAATCTAGCTAGAATCACATCTATTCAAACTTTCAGCCCGATCTGTTCAATGGTTTTGTGTCAAAGAGGAACAATCATCCATCCATACAAATATCCATACTTTTTATCCCATAAATCAGTTCCCATGGGATACTCACATATTTGAATCGTTTCGCCTTGAAAAGTTTGTTTCAAGGCTATTGCTTTAAAAAGTTTCCGTAGAAACAATGCGCACGAATCCGCGGGCATATACTAAAAGTACCTAACTAATAATAAAATAAAGAGGGTATTTGTCAAAATGTGATCTCCCTATACTCGGTCACGGACTACTGGCTTGGTTGTTGACAGCGGCAGGGCACTGTAACTGATACTGCGTGCGCAGGGTGGTCGGCCCTCCTTCGAGGAACTAGGACACTGCTGTTTATACTGTGTACGGTGTACCTATCGAGTTACAGGGTTACTCTGAAGTTTCGGTAGGTAGGTAGGTACTGAAAAGATTTGGTAAAGTTCTTTCTAAGATGGAAGTGTTGGAATTGGGTGAAATCTTTTGGTATGTGGCTATGTGATGATAAGCACTTTATTATTTTAATTATATGTATTTATTTAATTCCATAAAAAAAATATCATACTCGTTAATAAAAATTCACGAACCAAATGAAGACAATAAAAGCACTACTTCGAAGCACACTAGTGCCATGACTTATTTATATTATTAAAATACACAAAGGAATTTTCAATATCAAATTTACTGTTTGTTCACCTATTATAAGCTTTTTTTAATGCATCTATAGGTAGTAGTTTTATTTGGCTAATAAAGGAAGTGAGTGATAAGACAAAACAAGTTGATTACCAAAATAGGTATTTTACACATGTTGTTTCATAGAATTGAAATTTCATGAAACAACTAATATTATTTGAACTTGGAAGCTCATGTTTATGTACATCATATAAACCAAAAATACCGCAACCAATCATTTTGCTCATCAAACGCATATTAAACCCATATTCACTGCATTTGTCACGATAAATCGCAATCGCCCAACTGGTGAAGTTAAATCCGAATGATCTCAAATCACATGAATTTGTCCTGACAATATTTACAGCGGCGTCGCATTGCGAGATCAAAGCTTGACATCGCGAGAGGTCGCCCCCAAGGGACGTATAAAAAAACTAACTGTGTTTTGAATTTAAAAGTTTATGGTTCTGTGTTTATGCCGTTTTTGCTAATGTGGTAAAAATAGCAGTGACTTGGACTTGTTTTTGAGTGTGAAAAAATTGAGATGTAAAGTTTGCGGCTTTGGTTTGATTGTAGTACATAGCCATAATGATATCTTGAAACAGGGTAAACGTTAGAGCAGGAATGTCTACACGACAGAAGTGCTCAATGAGGATAAATAGTGAGTATTCTTTAGTACATTAGGTACTTGAATAGTATATAAATATGACATAAGAAGATAAATAGTTAGCACCTTCTTCAAAAATAATTTCAGTAATGTTAATACATTACATGATTTCAAAATTTTACTTACGTTTAGTTAGTCATTCATTACCTAACATTCATTTCAATACTAGCTTAATAGCGTGTCTCCCACTTAATTTTATTTAGAGTACCTACTTAAGTATTTTTAATTTAGTATTTTTTGTGTGGTTTTGTGCGTTTGTTTAGTGGTCGTGAAATTAGTCCGTAAAGCCAACATGTGGCTCTGACAGAAGACCAGCGATTTGCTAGCTTGCTAGTCAATTATTTAAGTCTTATTTTTATTATGTAACTAGCGACCCGCCCTGGCTTAGCACGGTTTTATTATACGTATAAACCTTCCTCTTGAATCACTCTATCTATTAAAAAAACTGCATTAAATTCCGTTGTGTAGTTTTAAAGATTTAGGCACACACAGGGATATAGGGAAAGAGAAATCGACTTTGTTTTATACTACTAGACTTTGTTTTGTTTTATTGTGACGAATAAATATTCAGGTGATCGAAATCCTTCTATTTCAGTTAACGAATTAGCATTGCCATTCAACGTGGCAATGCTGCCAGCATTGTGGGCACTCTGCCTTCTGGTGACGGCTAGATGATTAGGAGTAGGGTTAGTTGGTATTTTTCTTTATATCTTATTTCTTCTTATTCACCTTTTAACTTTTTTTAATAAAATTAAGCTGGCTTATTCTAATTAATGGCTATATAGCTATGGCGCTCATTGGGAGAGGCTTATGTCCAACCGTGGACTAATATAGGTTGATGATGATACTTATTATTCCTCCAAGGGGAAACTGGAACATAAGTAGGTCTACGTAAAAATAAAAAGTAGGTATCTACGTAACAATAAAACAAAATGAATCATACTACCATATAATAAAAAAAAATACTTATGGGATATTTTTGATGAATGTTTATGCTTAATGTTTGGTTGAAGCTAGGTTTAATCCCATGCTCCAGGGCAGTTGTAGTGCCTGTTGATACGGAGCCAGTCCTTGTCGGTGATGTATTCCCGCTGGCCCATCACACCCTCGTGTTCCTGGAATACATTAAAAGGTTAAAGCTTAAGGACTTACTAATGTTGATTGGCTTGATGCGGCAAGCTGAAGACAGGGCGCTATGGCGCTCATTAGGGGAAGTCTATGTCCAGTGGACTAGTATAGGTTGATGATGAATTTTGAAATATGAATACCATTAGGAGCAACTTAATGTAGTGCTTTGTACACTAAGGCGATAAAGTGAGCGATTCCGAGGCGTAGGACTTGGAATAAAAGCTTTTTGTCGTTTGACTTCTTTTTATGTTTACCATAGCCCACGGATTTTATAGGACAAAATAAAAAAAACACTAATAAATGGAATGGAGTAATAAGTTTGAATTTGGAACCTCAAAATATTTGTTTGGAAATGTTGACCCAGGAGACTTGCATGTTAGACAAAATCACACAATATATTTTAACCTATTTTAATTAGAAAAACATTTACATAATTTAGTTTGTGCCCTTGTTTTCGATGAGGGGTCGTATAAAAATTACCTCTTTCGGTCCAATAGCATGAAAATATTTCGCTATTCTGAGGTGGATAGCTCTCATGCTATAAGCTATATTGGTTTTTATTTATTCGGGGTAACAAACCTAATCAAATAGATATTCTGTAAGTGCAATCAACACCTCAACGCTTTACAAATATATGATTTAAAAAAAACAACACCTCATTTAGATATAAAAATAAACGGGGCATAAGTTATTACCTACGTTTTTGTGCTACATGTTAAGGTACAATTTACACATAGAATAAAAAATGTTTATCCGCTACAATCCCCAAGTGTGGGATTATTTAGTTAAAACTAGATAAATTTATCTACTTATGCTGAAGGCCTATTTGTCACTGTGTAATAATAGAGTGTGTATAATAATACAGTGACGAATAGGCCTTCATCTGTTACCTACCTGAAGAGCCTCAATAGTCCGTTGACCGTTGATGGTGAACGCGTAAGGTCCGTAGTGCAGACAACTGACGTAGTCGTACTCTACGTCGAGGTTGTCAACCAGATCGTTGGTGTAAATGTCAAAGTTGTGCTCAGTTCCTGAAAACAGAGACTGAAATTAGAAAGAGTCCTGCCTTAGAAAATGCTACTTTACAACTTAATTAGAGTTTTGTTAGTAGGTATCACTAAAAAAAATAGTTATTATGGTGCAAGATCCGACTGCAAGCTCATCGCTTTTTGCTTAAAACCAAATTTTTATGTTTATTTGTAAGAAGGAGAATATGTATCTATCAGGTTGCCTGATCAGAATTTGGCCGCAAGTGTTTTTTTGTTTCATAGATTTTTGGGAAAAAATTACGTTCACTTATTTTTTTAATAAAATAACGTCTACATGACGGCTATTTATGTGAAGATTCAAAAAAATCACGGTTGCCGTTGCTCACCTGGCCGCACCAGGCATGTATAAACAGGTATAACTTTGAACCATTTATACGTAACGTACATTTATGAATTATATATCAAATTAAAGCTATTTTTTTTCTTTATTATGATATATGGCCTAGTAAAAACCGGCCGTAAATAAGGGTTGCCAGCTGTTAAAGACTATATATATATTCTCCTCCTTACAAATAAACAAAAAAATTTGGTTTTAAGCAAAAAGCGATGAGCTTGCAGTCGGATCTCATACTATTAGTTACAGCTCTATATAAAGAATTTAACATTAGCTTAAAGCTATTTTAAAGGACAATAAATAAATACAGCTGGACAATCTAGCCCCAAGCTGAGCAGAGCTTTGTGTTATGGGTACAAATAACAAACAAAGTAACAACTAAACACCTACTGAGCCCAGAAGAGCTAAGAGAAATCACCCCGAACAAAATCCTACAGTTCCTAGCAGCTGCAAGGGTAAGTGGCGAATTATGAACGCCGCATCTTCAGGGGTGAACACACTAAGTGGCGAACACAATAGGCCTCTTTGGCCGCAGCGCTACGATAGCCACCTTGCGCAAATAAAAAAAAAAAAAACCAACTAAACAACTATACAAAGAAAACATCCAGAACCCCGAAACCAACATTTGCAGATCGAAAAAACGTTTGTCCCAAGGCGGGAATCGAACCCGCAACCTCCTTTTCAGGAAAATTAAACCTCTAATGGTTTAATTTTCCTGAAAACAGTTCCTCTTCACCTGCTTTACCTTTTTTCAGAGTTTTCAGAATAAGGCAGAACAATGCTTACTCAGAAATAAAGGAGATAAGAGCTGGAGTACCTCAGGGAAGCGTATTGGGCCCAGTCCTGTACCTACTTTACACCTGCGATATTCCAGAACTTGAGAATAACACCATCGCAACCTTTGCTGACGATACTGCGATAATGGCTGTAGGAACCACTCATGCAGAAGCCGCAGAAAAGGTCCAGATCGCAATAAACAAAATCCACGACTGGACCATACAATGGAGAATAAAACTCAACGAATCAAAATCAGTTCATGTTAACTTCACAAATAAAAAAGAGGATTACAATCCCATCTTCATTAACAACAAGCTCATCCCGTACGAAAATACGGCAAAATATTTGGGCATGACGCTTGACGCGAAGCTACGCTGGAAAGCTCACGTTAAGAAGAAAAAAGATGAGTTAGAACTAAAATACAAAAGAATGTACTGGTTGCTTGGAAGAAACTCTCCTGTAACAGTACGCAATAAAATTTTACTGTACAAACAAGTCCTTATGCCAGTATGGACGTATGGTATACAGCTCTGGGGCTGTACCAGAAAGAGTAATATACAAATCATCCAGAGATTCCAGAATAAAGTACTGAGGGGAATAGTGAACGCCCCCTGGTATATCAGAAATGACGATCTTCACCGAGACCTGAACATAGAGTTCGTCGCCGAAACTATACAAAAATATGCAGAAGCTCATCAACTAAGGCTTCATCACCATGTTAACGTCGAGGCCATCCAGCTCCTTGACAATACGGACCTAATAAGAAGGCTCAAAAGGACAAAACCGTTTGAGTTAGTGTAGTGTAATAAATTTATTATTAGTGAAATATAGTGTAAACAAGCTAAAGAACACAAGAACAAAGTGTCTTCCCATAAATCTTAAATAGAGACAATAAGAAAGTTGTTAATGAACACGTTCTTAGAATAAGCTGTGCTAGCAATTTAAGTTAAATTTAAATTACTTATTAGCCCTATGCTGTGGCTAGATTGTAATCACACTAGGGTACATTCTTTAGAATATTTAATTAATGTGCACTGGAAAAAGAAAAAAAAAAAAAAACCTGCTTTACCACGATCGATTAATGTTACTTATTTCATATTTATTTTTTTCATCTTTTCATTTTCATATTTATTTATTCTCAAAATTGCTTTGAATAACTAGCTTCTGCCCGTCGTTTCGGATAAAAACTGATAAAAGTGCTCATCTAATTCCGATCACTAATTATAAGGAACTAACCTGGCTGTAGGTTCTCCTCAACAATTTTGACATATTCGTCTCTGTCCCACGTGGACTGCATGTGGAGGAAGCCAAGAATGTGCATCCATTCGTGCACGATCGTGGCGTGGCGGAAACACCCGACGCCGGGCGTGTTGCGCGCTAGGTTCAGGGTGTGGACTCCACGCGTGGCCCAGTAGCCCACGTTGGCGTAGCAGCCGTTGGCGTGACCCTGGGAAGAGAGGGTAGTGAGGTGCCATCTTAAATTGAATAGAGAATATATCAGACTAATATTAAATGTGAAAGATTGGATGGATGTATGTTAGTTACATCTTCACACCAAAACTACTAATCGGGCTAGAACTTCGTCTATTCGTAGTTTCAATAAAATCAAACATGGCCCTACAATGTTTAAGCAGGTGATGCCGC
Source organism: Eupithecia centaureata (assembly GCA_944547425.1). Lineage (NCBI taxonomy): Eukaryota > Metazoa > Arthropoda > Insecta > Lepidoptera > Geometridae > Eupithecia > Eupithecia centaureata. Next base: position 14,031,665 of record OX155679.1, on the reverse strand, counting down.
GGGGTGCAGCTAGTAAATATAAATAATGCTGGACGATTAACATACATTCACGATCATAGATAACAGAAACAAGATTTAGCCCGATGATAATAATTAGATAGACCCATTAATTATTATGCATAGAAAATACCTAGAATACCCTAAACAAAAATATGCAGATGGTACACACACTTTGCCCTGACTCTGTTGCGCTACAGAGTTTGTGAATATATCTATAAAAAGTGTGAAAGTCTGTGTGAATCATCATCATCAGCATATATTAGTTTACTGCTGGACATAAGCCTCCCCTAATTAATGTAAATGTTTGTTATGAATTATCACAGTAACTGCTAGTAGTTATTTAGAAGTAAGTTATTTAGATGGTAAGGCTAGTCTGTAATAATAACTTACAGTAAGCCTGACGAAGGTGGTGTCTTCCGGCTCGCGGTAGCGGAACTTGATGCAAGTGTGCTTCTCGATGTCGGCGATGCCTTCCTCGATGGCGGCCGATTGCAGGGGTCCTGAACATTTAAGGTTCTAAGTTGGTTGGGTGCAAAATGTTGCTCACCTCATCAATGCCAGTGAGGTACTTGATCTTATTTGATTATCGTATACTAGTGCCGCCGGTTGGACATCTCGTCATGCCAGCCTTAACGTCATCATCCGGATTTTTGACATACCAGCTATTTTCGAACCGAATGGTCTGTTCCATGACGATGGTAAGAGGCCCTATGGTATGACATTAGTCCCATGATTTGGGGAGGCCCATTGTGTGGGACGCTACATGCGTCGATACACTTGCACTTTCTCATTTTCTAAGGGCATCCATGAGGGCTGGTGCGGCGGCAGATTGGATCTCAAGAGACGTAAAAATACAGGTCTTGAAAGAACCCACGCTTTGCTCCCCTTGGAGTCGAGACCCTAGGTCCGTGGGGTGCCGAGGCTCTCCGTCACCGAGGGAGGTGATTTGCACGGTGCCGTTACCTCACCTAGTATTGGATTTCTAAGCTTGATAAACAGATCTTTGTATCACGATGCTTAATTTTACATATAATGAAATTGGATTACCTAAGTATTTTTTATTGGATAACTAATATATCGAGGTACACACACATGTATTGTAACTGTTCTTAGAATTTGAAAAATGTTAGTATCTATTAAAATTTCAAATTATATTTGTCAGAGTAAGATAACGTAACAACAATTTAGAATTAGTCGTTCAATATCCCGCCTCTGACCATTCCTGGCGCAAAGGTGCCCATAATGCTTGCAGCATTACCTCGCTGAATTAGTTAACTGTAATTGGAAATGTGTAACAAAGAGATGCATGAATTCCCTTTCTCAGGCAGATTACCTACCCCCAGCAGTTCAGCATTTTTCTTTTACTGGTGGTATAAATTTGAACGATTTATTTATTGCTTTCACGCATGAGTAGCTACTACCTTATGATAACACGAATAATTGATTATTTGTATCAAATTAGGTATGATTGTATAAAATTCATTGAGTTTAAGCTGTTAAGTAGATAACATTTATCATTTAATTCGCTATCAGACATATTAGACAGTATTATTATTTAATGAGTTGGTTGAATTATCAATTTTTTATGACCTTTTAATTGATTAACTACTTCTTAAAAACACTATTTCTACCATTCCCTTTCCTACATCGTATGTTTATAAATCTGCGGCTGTAGCCATGGCTATCTTTGACACACAACACCGATCACCTTTTTTTTCGTGCTACGCTTTGGACGTACATAATATATATTATAAAGGTCATCGCATACAAAGGCCGCACGCATTGCTCTAGCACAGTATGACCGTGCGCGTGGCAAAGGCTGGATCGGGTTAAAACTCTGCTATCTGCTAGGCATCGTAGCGGCGACAGTTGACAGTAGACCATAGCAGCCATTTGCAGTTGGCGCGTGTTAAACGAGCGGCCAACACGATTTGCATTGGTGCATGTTCTGTGTTATAGAGGTGCGGTCTAAGTGTGCTTCAAGCTTTTAAAAGATTAAGATTTTGCTAAGTCTTTTTTGTGCTTGCTATTCGATAGAAGTGTTGTGTGTATGTACCATAAGAAGTATTGATCTTACCAAACTCTCCCTCTCCGAACTCCCAGACCACAGTGTCGTTGGGCCACTTGGTGTTAGGCCAGGTGTACGCGTTCCTTCCCTGCGCGAACTCCATCAGCATGCTCTCGATGATGAAGTCGTCCAGGACTATGTCTCCCTGGTACTTCCCGCTCAGCTCTTCTGCGTTGGCCTGAGGTAAGGACTGCGTGCGAGCTTGGAAGGTGGCATCGTTGGCTGGAAGAGAGAAGTGATAGTATACCATCATGTTCTTGTATAAAGGTACATCTTTTAAATGAAACTCAAAGGCGAACATCAAATTTAAGGCGCACACAGCACCTAAAGTGGCGCCCCCACTTATTTTATCATATAATTCCGTTAAACAAAGGAATTTCCAAAATTCACACGTACAGTTTGTTAAACCTATCATAAGATTTTTTTAATGCATCTGTAGTAGTTTCATTTTGTCTAGGTATATACGAAAACAGAGTTTGATAGCCACCAAAGGCAACTTCGTATCTCTTCCTAAACTAGACAGAATTCAGCCCATGTGTGTGTGTACTGAGTTGTCATTTCTGACTCATTTTACAACTCAAAAAAATTTTGCTCTTTAGTCCACAGCCAGACCTGATTTATTGGAGTTAGCGGCTTCATTTGCGAAGAAATGTATTTTGCTGTTTGGAGAAGGTTCAAACAAAGGTGTATCAAATTGTTGGCCTCTACGTGGCTACGGCGTAGCTTCTCGTAGCAGGCTACGAAACAGGTGTAATTATTATTTTGACTTAGCATCTACGGCGTAGCATTCCGAAGCTCGTCTATTGTCTACGGACATTCTACGAAAAATAAGTTTATGCATGAACTTCAGTTCTGAATTATTTAGTAGAGCTTTGTTGGTATGATGTTGTTTATTTTTTTTCAGAATTTAATTCTAGGTATGTTAGTTTTATTTATAACATGAATTTTATGACGTGTCCAAAAGTCCTGTAAGGTCTAAAGGAAATATATAAATCACTTTGACCTAGAATACTTATTACACATTCCACGCATTTATTACCTTTCTTTCAGTTGAACGGATAACCAAATAGCCTGAATGCCCTTAGCCCTTTTTTAGATTTTACCCTTAAATGGGTATTACACTACACGTTATTCAGGGACCCTAACCCTAACTAAGAGTGGTGTAATAAGATTTAGGGTCCCTAAGGGACGGACCCGGCATGCCTTGCTCCCTAATCGCCCTAACTACCGGGCCCTGAATAACGTGTAGTGTAATACCCCTTTTAATCGATTCTATTTTTATGACATTTGATTTAGTTTACGAAGAAGTAAAAATTTCATTTTACAAACATGCTAAGACGCTCGAATGACTATATTTAAGAATCTGTACCTACTCAATCACGCATGCTATGTCTACTCTACTCACTATTCTTAGTGTTCTCCAAAAAGCTCCTAAAAGCCTGGATCTCCTCCAAAGTCCTCACAACAGCTGGGGTGGCTACCACCAACCCCACTCCCAAACAGAGAACCAAACCCGCGCGCAACATGACGAAGACTACCACTGAACCACAGAAGCCGTTGCTTTTGTATAGCGTATCGGGTTTTTTCTATTATCTTATCAGTTAAGAACTAAAACTACGTAATTAGGTGTTGAAAGTCATCTCTACTAATAAAGGAATTTGATTAACATTCCGGACTATATAAAATCCACTATGGTTAAATTTAATAAAAAAAGTAGAATTAATTTTATTTATACTTAGACGAAACTTAGGTTCATACCTAAATACAAAATAATAATAAAGCATAAAGGTATCCACACACTGAAGCCGGAGGCGGAGCGGAGGCGAAGGCGTGCGAGTTGTATCCTATTGAATCATATGAACACACACACCGCAGGCGTTGGCGGCGCGGTGCCATAGGAAAAACCGGGACTCCTTCGCCACCACTCCACGTCCGGCTCCTGTGTGTGGAGACTTTAAAGCAAAGCATTATGTACAATTATTGTTACACAAACGAAACGAGGGTATTCCATGCTTCCTTTGCCAGAAGTGGGTAACTCTGGTACAGCAAGTAATTTAGGGGTAGATCAATTGATCCAGGTAAATTCCAGTCCGAAGCATGGTCTCCGAGACGGTGGTGGCTAGATTGCCCCTAATTATAACTTACTAGTGATCCGCCCCGGCTTCGCACGATTTTTTATCGTGTAAACATTCCTCTTGAATCACTATCTATAAAAAAAACCACATCAAAATCCGTTGCGTAGTTTTAAAGATTTTAGCATACATAGGGACAGAGAAAGCGACTTTGTTTTATACTATGTAATGATTGTGTGCGTGCAATCAAAACCGTGGGAAAAAGCTAATTCATTGATTCTTCAATTACTGCGATAGGATTATGATTAACTCGACTTAATTTGATAAGAGTTTGATTAATCTTAAAAATAATATTAGTAAGCTTAGAGGACTTTAAAGTTATTATGAAATTGTGTATTAAAATATTAGTTTACGATGGCTATTTTACATTTTGGCGTTATGCAGATAGGCGGTAATGAACATAAATAATTCAGGATTGGGTAGGTAGGTAATTCTGCGGTTACCCACTAATTAGGCTACAAAACGCCGTAGGTTGTAGCGATTGATATTTTTATACTTTGCAGTATGTTAGTGTTGTAGAAGTTTTAATTTGTTTCTATATACATTGTTTGTTAATCTCAGTAGTTATTTACTAGTAAGTTAACCTTAGGTACAGCTAAATTAGTTGTTCTACTTTTTGGAGACTCGAAATTATCATACTGTACGAGCAAAGAATGGCGAACAGTATACGATGATACGTAATCATAAAAAAACAGAAATGTAACAACGGGGTGCGTATAATTTTTTTTACGTTCATCTGTAACCCAAAAATGCTTATCGTAAAAATAGAGAAAATAGTTCGTTATAAAGGACTATGGGACTACGCACTAAACAATTATTTCTGAGAGATATATCGGTAACTTGGGTTCTTGTACGGGATTCTGTATTTTGCATTCTATCAGTATGTAGTAGAGAAAGATTTTTTTTCTTCCTTTATTTAATAACATATGTACATTACACTTGAAATATACTAGAGTAACATTACAATCTAGCCATAGTTTTGGCTAATGGGTAATTTGGTTTTAACTTACTTTTATAAAAACATATTACTAAGAACATGTCCATTGGCACTTTTCTTATGCGGAAGACACTTTTTTCATGTGTTCTTTAAATTAGAACTTATGCACACTATGAAAATCACTAAACTAACTCAAAAGGCTTTGTTCTTTTGAGCCTTCTCACTATATCCGTGTTGTCGAGGAGCTGGATCGCCTCGACGTTCACATGATGATGAAACCTGTGTCCGTGAGCCTCTGCGTATTTTTTAATAACTGTGTTGACGAACTCAATATTCAGGTCCCGATAAAGATCGTCATTTCTAATATACCAAGAAGCATTAACGATTGTCCTGAGAACTTTGTTCTGGAATCTTTGTATGATAGCTATATTTGTCTTTTTGGTACAGCCCCAGAGCTGTATTTGGTACGTCCAGATTGGCATGAGGATTTGTTTATACAAAAGAAGTTCATTATGCACTGCTAAAGTAGAATTCTTCCCAATCAGCTAGTACATTTTGTAGCGGATCCCTAGCTCCTCTTTTTTTTGACATGAGCTTTCCAATGCAGCTTCGCGTCTAATGTCATGCCCAAATACTTCGCTGTATTTTCGCATGGTATGATGGCACCGTTGACGACAACTGGATGATATTCGTCTCTTTTATTTGTGAAGTTGATGTGACTCGACTTCGATTCATTTAATTTTATTCGCCATGTTTTGGTCCAGTTGTGTATTTTATTAACTGCAACTTGGACCTTTTCGGCTGCTTTTGCATGCGTTTTTCCTGTTGCTATTTATAGCAGTGTCATCAGCAAAAGTTGCGATGGTGTCGTTTTCATGTACAGGGATGTCATGAGTATGTAATAGGTCCGGACCAATACACTTCCTTGTGGCACCCCTACTTTGATTTTCTTTATTTCAGAGAAAGAATTCTCATGTACTCTAAAGGCTCTATTGGCTAAATATGATTTAGTTATAGAGAGTAGAGAAAAATAGCTGTGAGCGATGTGTGTGAGCTTAGCTAATTAAATAGAACTAGGCCTAAAAAATTGACCAAGTCTCGGTGCCATACCATCATTGATATGGCAATTTTAAATGTGGTTTTTTGCACATTGGTTTTAGACTTTTTTTGATCATAACGTTTTTCGACGCTTTTCTTTCGCTTGGTACAAATTATTCTACACTGTTTCCTGTCTATTCAACTTTGACACATTTATTCATATCTACTAATTGCCAAGCGTAGGTAGTACCTACGCTTAGCTCATTAGACAATTACATTAAATTGAGGTTTTTACCTCAGTCGTATCACCAATCAATGCATCATGCATATATTAAGGTAAATACTTTACGAAAACAATGCGATATCGTGCTATATGAATTTAGTTTTATTGTCGTCAAATGAATTTATCACTATTCGGTTGTAACTAGGTAGTATTAGAGAAATATATATATCATGAATATCACTTACAGTACCGCTCGCACACATTACAATGCTTTTCTAGAGAGGTCACACTTTCCACAGCGATTAAAAATAACAAGGGCTATTCCTAAATCCAAGGGCTCTAGCCCGCCAAATCGCCATGACAATGCCTGTCAAATCATTCGCAAAGTTTCAAGTTCAATTAAATACAATCATAGATCATAGACATCATCAGACCAAAATAAGTCTTAGCAGTGTCCCTAACTTCGGTCTACAGCCGTAGTCCACAGTAGTCAGTTTATCTTTAGTTGAAAATCTTTATTTTTTCATTCGGGTGCGACCTTTGAAGATCCACCATGCACCAGAAGGCTTTCAGCTACACATTTAAGCCATCACCTGCATTTCGTTACCAATGGTACCTAACTACCTACACATCAGTAAATCAATATCTTTATTTCTTTACGCTTACAAAATAAGCACTTAGACAAGTCAAATATTAAACTATAGGTACATAATTTTTGACGACCGATGTAGCGCGGTGGGCGAAGGTCCGCCTGCGACGCAGGAGGTTGCGGGTTCGATTCCCGCCTCGGAACAAATTTGTACACAATCTGCAGAAATTTGTTCCGTTGGTCTGGGTGTTTTCTATGTATAATATCTATCTATGTATGTAATGTATTAAATATATCAATTATCTAGTACCCATAACACAAGCTTTGAGTAGCTTACTTTGGGGCTAAGATGGTGCTGTGTGGATTGTCCAACATATATAATATTATTATTATATTATAAGTATCAAAATAATATGAGAAATAAAGTGATTATTGATTTTCTCTTCGCTTCAATCGTTTCAATCCCTATTCCTATATCCTCATGTAGTGGTATAATGCCTTCAACCTGTGACACTATAACATAAAGGATATTTTATGTAAATTAAACTACTATTTTAGATAAGAAGCAAAATTATAATAATATATAATAATAATAATAATTCCGGACAGTCCACACAGCATCATCTAGCCCCAAGCTAAGCAGAGCTTGTGTTATGGGTACTAGATGACTGATATACTTAATACAATAATAATAATATAATATAATTATAATTATTACGTCGTAAAGAGGAAATCTGTACTAAAATTTTAACATAAATATCGCGTTCACCGTCAATAATACATTTAGTAAACTGCCGTCATTCATCTCTACAAGATGGGTCAACTTAGTCAAGTCGTTCTTTTAGCTTATCGTAGCTAGCTGCATCAGCTACTCTATTGTAAGTGACACTTTAATTCTACAGTTTTACTAGAACTCAAAGAGTTGTATTTAACCTTTTAGTCTCCTCTAGACTACAACAGCCTTACCACAAAAAACAAAGTTACGACTTAGACACGTGTTTAACAGTAAAACAGTTGTTTAACATGGTTTTGTAGGATGACTTTGCTAAACAACGGTTAAACACGTGTCTAAGTCGTGACTTTATTTTTTGTGGTAAGGCTGTATGAGTTTACGTACTTGGGTACTAGTTGCGTCATAGTACATCAGTCATACAAAGTAGTCTACAAGACTTTTCAAGTTCTTTCATGGTTACGTTTGAGTATATTGTAAGCAAAGTAGATAATAAGCTTAAAATTAATTTTGTATTTCCAGAATTCCACAACATCAATGTCAGTTCCTGAGCCACCTCCAACGAAGTCTGACTTCTCAGAGTTCCCCTTCGTTTTCATGACCGAACTGATAGCTTCGGTGAGTTATGAAAATTATTCCAAATTATCCAAACTCACATCATCCAAACGCGTAGAGAAATGTATAAAAGTAAATAAATGAACTCGTAGAGTCGAGTGAACCGATCCGCCGCTACGGATGAGTTGACGAGCTTCTTCCATTCAATCGAAGCTGACTGTCTGCTACTGTAACTAATCGTTGATGTTTTATTATATATATATATTACCTATTGCAGCTCAGTCCGGAAGAACTAGAAGAGTTACGCGCGCCAAAATACCTCGTGGAACCAGACAAGGTACCTAAAGAGGATGACACCGAGAAACCTCCGCCGTGCCGCTCACACCTAGACGTAAGTATAAACGCAACAACAATATTATGATAGGTACCAAACATTTCTTAACTATTCAGAATGGATCTATATTATTTCATATATCTTTTCTGTTATGAGTATTATTAAAGACTAAAAAAACAAAGAGTTTTACTTTGTTGCATTTTCTGTTCATTGGGTTTCACAAAATTTCAGATTTTGATATTCTTATTAGATTTAACTTATTACTTTACCTGATTAGTGTTTATTATATTTCTCGGTATTGATATTTCTGGGTTATGAACCTCACGCCTTAATTTATTTTTTCTCCTATTTGCAGACTAAAACTTATGACCGTGTGGTGGCAGAAGACGAAAAAGAGTATTTCGTCATCAACAACTCACAAAAAGATTTACAAATGGTTATACACTATGCTTGCGGGTAAGTTTTGTACCTCTATAAGCCAAAAATGCATGGGGTAAAAAAGTGTTTGTTTTTCCTAACACAAATTATAGACAACCATACCAATTGCATTATTTTAAACGTCGTATTTTCTTTTCATCCCGTTAGCGAAAACCTTGTCTTTGTTTTTGTTTGGTCAAACCCGGCTATACATTTAAAAAGCCTTCCCTTTTTATATTGTGATGTTGTAAATGTGCTGGTGCTTATAAAAGTGTTTATCAGTACCTATGTTACTTGAGGTCTGAGTAATTAAGTACCTATTGAATAAGAAAATGAAAAGCATTTATTTTTCAAAGAAGACAAAAAATATATTTAATTCATATAAAGTATTATCACGTACCTTAACACAATTTCTGAGTACTTTGGGGCTAAATGATGGTGTGTGAATTTGACCAGCTTTATTTACTTTTATCTCTTGATTCTGATCGGTTTTTTTTAACATACTTTTTTTTTTGTTACAGTAATGTAAACTTCAGCGAATCATACGACAATAAATGCAATATTACCAATGGCCTTCCAACAGAAACCTATTGTTGTCGTCAATATAAGAACATGACAGCCATGGACGTGATACCCCTCCCAACGAACTGTCTTAAAGTGAAATCTGAAAGATTGTTTCATAGGGAAAACGGAACATGGGTCCTGTATGAAGATTTCACGATAGTTAAGAAGAGCGTGTGGATGAACAGCTATTGTGGCTGTGTTGATTACCGACCGAGTATATCCTCCGTAAATAATGTTTGTCCAAACCCTGGTTCAGATTTATTCGGCGATCAAAATCAATCATTTGTTCTGTTTAATTTTAATGTAGGCAATGAATAAATGTTTTTGAAATTAAACGCTTTTTTAATCACGAATAAGAGAACCCATCACAGTTTTGGGTATTCCGCCATCTTCATCCTCAACTGTCTGTCGGTTGTCTCATCCAGTTTTTCCTGCAGTTTGGATTATATCATCAGCCCACCGTCTGATATTCCAAAATTTCTTTTGCCCTTCCATTGTGTGGTCTGAGAGGCGCGAGATGAGCGCTACCTATTTCCACGTTAGTTGTAAGGCTGAGAAAGTGCAACCTTTAATTATTGTTTTGTAATTTTATGTCTAATAATTTTTGAACTCGTTGAGGTAAGTTAGGTTGATATGTGTGTGTCACATTGGTTAGTTGCGAGTAAATCACTACATATCCAACTAACATTTTGGTGTCAGTTACAGGTATTATTATTACTTTTAACTGTTTAACGGAGTAATAATGATCTCAGTTGTAACTATAAACTATATAGGGTAGTTAAAATATAAATTGAGCTCGAAATGTGTTAGTAGTATTATACTGAACGACGTTAAACACAGGGTTGGCATGATTAAATCATTTTGATTTAAATCATGATTTAAATCACGATTTAAATCAAATGATTTTTTCAATAAAAATCAGTGATTTAATCAAAAATGTTTAATTTCACTTTCTTTCACAGAAACCAACATAAAAAAACACATTGAGAAATTATAATTAAGTTAAAGGCTAGAGTCGTTTAAATCTGACAAATCAATATCATTAAACTGAAGGAATGAATGCTTGTTAGAACGAAAGTAAGACCGTAAGCAAGCGAAATGTACAAAACACTGCGCCGGGATTTCCCTTTTGCTGGACTTGGCTTCACTGTCAGACAAAAGGGAAATCCCCGCGATGTGTCCGCGCAATCCCTTGAGGGCCTTCCGTTTTGCGCAGAAATATAGTTAAATTCAATAATAACTAAATAAATAAAAAATAAATAATTCCGGACAGTCCACACAGCATCATCTCGCCCCAAGCTAAGCAGAGCTTGTGTTATGGGTACTAGATGACTGATATACTTAATACAAATAAAATGAAAAAATCGAAAAAATCGTGATTAATTAAGATTTTTTCAAAAAATCGTGCTTTATTCGATTTTTTTAAAAAATCATGATTTTTTCCAACCCTGGTTAAACAACTTTTAGAGTTAGAATAGTGCTAACTGCAACAAGTATACTTAAGATTGTAACTTGTAATTGTAACTTGTAACACCCAAATCAAAAGATGGAGTGATTTAAGAGGAAGATTTATGCGTATAATAAAACCGTGCGAAGCCGGGTCGCTAGTACACCATAAAATACTTAGGAGTATCAAAATTGATACTCCTTAGTATTTATGCTGTTTATACATTTTTCAAATCTTTTACAATTACATTTATATTCAGGTTTTGAGTAGCGGCATTTCGTTGTATGTGATCTAAGTGCATATAGTCAGAAACATCAGGCAAACCAATTTTCCGCAAAGAGAAAACTAAATACTGTGTCTTATCAGGATTTAGTATTCAAGGACTCTCTGGTAGAGGCTTCTAAAATAATCATGAACATCTTTATAAACATGTACCATGTGTCTCCTGAAAAAAAACAGGCATAGGTAAATGTGAACAAATTGCAATGGGTCTGACAAATGCCAAATTTCAGTTTGTCTTTCTCTTGTGAGTGTAGTGAAATAAATCCAGAATAAAATTCAAAATTCATTTATTCATCAAAATATTAACAATCACAATTTAGATCAGAATTTGAGACCGTCTATAAATCTTTCCTTGTCTCTATTACTAAAACTGCAAACAAAAACGCGATTATGTTGTTTTTAAACCAAAAAGAATCCTCGCGTGGAGTCCCTTGGACCTAACAGATAACTAAAGAGTTAAACCAGCGATGCCTCACCATCAGAAGCAATATCGACAGACTTGCTGTCGACAACAGTTTCCTTCATGGTAGCGGCATCGAAGAAAAAGTCTTTGAGCTGATCGGCTTTCTTCCAAGAGCATCCGGCGTGACGGTTGACGCGTTCGAAGTCATATCCCGTCACCATGTTCATCTGTCCCATTTCAGAGTTAGGGCCCTGGGGAAAAAACTAATGTTAGTAAAGATAAAGAAAGAAAGAAGAAAGAAAATCAGTTTATTTAGCCCTTTCATAAAAACGAAAATTACAAGCAAAGGAATAGAAAAATTACAACTAGTATTTACAATTGAAACCATTGAGCTAACTGCAGACGGTTGCAAACAGTCTAAAGGTAGCTCAATTGATCCATGTAAATACCAGTCGGAAGCGTCCCCAAGACACTGGCTGCATTACCACGCTGTATGGCAATGCTGATGCGCTGAGCCAGATATTCACCAGCTCTCGGGTCACCCTTTCATAAATAACAATAATATAAATTACACATATCTAAGATTCAGAAACATAAAGAAACATAATAACAAAAGTAGCTATTTATAATACTAGCGACCCGCCCCGGCTTCGCACGGTTTTATTATAAGTATATAAACCTGTCTCTTGAATCACTCTATCTATTAAAAAAAACCGCGTTAAAATCCGTTGCGTAGTTTTAAAGATTTAAGCATTCAAAGGGACATAAGGACATATGGACAGAGAAAGCGACTTTATTTTATACTATGTAGTGAGAAGGGGGCAAAAAGCTCACCGACTCCGCATTATGCCGCTACAGGCGTCAGCTAGTAAAGGCGGTGATAACGATCATTTACTGACAACTAGTTTTCTGCCCGTGTTTTCGCACGCTTTGTTTCTATGGAAATGTCTCAAGGCAATTTTTTTCCCATGGGAACTGATACGGATTAAAAGTAGCCCATATGCTATTCCAGGACTAGAACTGCGTCTATTTAAAATTTCATTTCAATCTATTTAGTAGTTTTTACGTGAAAGAGGAACAGACATAGACACATTCATACAAACTTCGCGTTTATTATATTAGTAGGTAAGGATAGTTAATACACATTATCACAGTCATAATATAAACGCGATAGTTTGTTGGATGGATGTTTGCTTCACGCGAAAACTATTGAACGGATCTAGCTGAAATTTAGAATAGACGTACCTAATTCTAAGCCTGGAATGAAATGAGATAGAAATAGAAAACGTTGCCATAGAAACAACGCGTGTTAAATTGCGGACAGATCTGTCCGTATAATTACATTAATTACAAGATCCATTCAGAAGTTTTGGCGTAAAGGCGTAACAAACATTCATCCAAACTTTCGTATTTATAGCTTTGTGTAAGCCCTCGCTCGCACTCTAAGAAAATAAATAATGACGCAACAAAATCGAGTTTGGTGGGTTCTGTATTGAAAGATTTAGGGACATTAATTAATTTCTTAGTATAGTTTCACTTAGAATTATTATTGTTACCCAGAGGTTATCCATGGTGCTCCTGCCGTTGATGGAGAAGCCGTGAGATCCGTAGTGCATGCAGCTGTTGTGCTCGTAAGGAAGGCCCATGTTGCTGACGAGGTTGTTTTCGAGGCGGTCGAAATTGTGCTCCATGCCTGGAAGGGATAGCTTTGTTTGATGCTGGACAATCCACGCGTTATCATTTGGACCCAAAGTAAGAGCTTGTGTTATGGGTGTTATAACTGATACTGAACTATATATTAAAATTTATAAGTAAACAAGCTGACAGCTTCATTTTCGTGGACTTTAGTTATATCTATCTAACCCCAGGGACCACGTTTTAACTACCTTTCAAATTTTCGAAAGTCCGTATTGTTACTTATTTTGCATGGATGCTTCTTTTAGGATGTAGGCACCCAGCACCCCGTCCTGGTATCACGCAAAATTTCACCACCTCGTCCTGGTATTATTCAAAATTCAGTTCCTATCATGTAAAATTTCAGCTTCGTAGCTCCTGTAGCTACAGAGATATGAGAAGAGTCACCCAGTTTTCACATTATAAATATTAGGTCCTTACATAATATGAAATTGGCGTTTTTCGTACTGGCCACTTTAATCACAAATTTCTCCTCTTTGGTAAGGAATTCCAAATTCAAATTTGTACAGCTATAGACTCATGTATTTGTGCTTCGATGATCGTCATTCATTTGTTTTTTTTCTTCTGTTTTTTTCTGTTTGCGTCACTCATTTTACAAAATGGAAAACTTAAAATATCGCATTATTTACTAGTACGAGTTCCGCCGTGGCACTAGTGCTGCGGAAACAACTCGAAGGGTGAATGATGTGTATGGCGGTCGTGTTGCAAAAGAAAACACAGTTCGTTTTTGGTTCCAACGTTTTCGTTCTGGAAATTTCGACTTGCAGAACAAGCCCCGTGGACGGCCTGAGACTCAAGTTGATAATGAAGAGTTGAAGGCTATTGTGGAAGCGGATCCATCGCAAACCACGTCCGATTTAGCTGCAGGCTGCGGTGTTAGTGATAAAACTGTTTTAATTCACTTGAAGCAAATTGGGAAGATTAAAAAGCTTGAAAGGTGGGTACCTCACGAATTGACTGAAGCAAACCGGCAAACGCGCGTCGACTGCTGCGTTACATTACTAAACCGGCACAATAATGAAGGTATTTTAAACCGAATCATTACCTGTGATGAAAAATGGGTTCTTTACGATAATCGGAAGCGCTCAGCGCAATGGTTGGATCCTGGCCAGCCAGCCAAATCCTGCCCCAAGCGAAAATTAACCCCAAAAAAGTTACTTGTAAGCGTTTGGTGGACTAGTGCCGGTATTGTTCATTACAGTTTTCTCAAATCTGGCCAGACTATTACGGCTGATGTCTATTGTCAGCAATTGCAAACCATGATGGAAAAGCTAGCGGCTAAACAACCTAGGCTGGTCAATCGCTCCACGCCACTGCTGCTTCACGACAACGCTAGACCACACACTGCGCAACAGACGGCTACTAAATTAGAAGAGCTTCAATTGGAAAGTCTAAGACATCCTCCGTACTCCCCGGACCTTGCTCCAAAAGATTACCATTTTTTTCGAAATTTGGATAACTTCTTGCAAGGGAAAAAATTCAACTCCGATGGGGCAGTCCAAATCGCCTTCAAAGATTTTATTGATTCCCGTCCGACTGGTTTTTTTAATAAAGGGATCAATGAACTACCTATAAGATGGCAAAAGTGCATAGAAAATAATGGTTCATACTTTGATTAATTAAATATATTATATTAAAAAATATTCGACTTTTTGTTCCTCCCATACAAAACGCCAATTTCATATGTAAGGACCTAATATAAGTAGATTAACATCAGTATTTTGAATAATCATTAAATACGACTAGCTAATTAAAAATACTTAACAATATGTTTCTGTGAGGTGTTTCTAAGTTTCAAGTGAGCAATAATAGTTCATTGTACTAACAACCTTAGGGTTCAAAGTAACTTATTTAGTCACGAGACGGGGCTATAGCAACTTTGCACTCTTTATAACAAACAACTATACTATCTCTATCTTCCGTATATCTGAATTGACCAGCTCGTGTAAAAGGTAAAGGAGGGTATACCTGGCCAGATATTAGCCCAGTTGATCCTCACGAAGGAGTCCCGGTTGTAAGTGGACTGCATGTGGAAGAAGCCGATGACGTGGAACCACTCGTGGATGACCACGATGGTGTCGAGGCAGCCGAAGCCGGGCCGGTCGCGGGCCACGTTCATGGTGTGGACTCCCCGGGATGCCCAGTACCCGACGCTAGCGTAGCAGCCGTCGGAGTGACCCTGGTAGCGAATGTCGGTAAAAATACTTGCTTAACCAGAGTTGTATTCATATTCATATTTAATATCAATCTTTATTAACAACGAAAATTACAAGCAAGGAATAGATAAATTACAACTAGTTTAAACAATTGAAACCATTGAGCTAACTGCAGACGGTTGCAAGCAGGCTAAAGGTAGCTCAATTGATCCATGTCAATAACCTTCGGAAGCGTCCCCAAGACACTGGCTGCATTACCACGCTGTATGGCAATGCTGATGCGCTGCGCCAGATATTCACCAGTTCTCGGGTCACGCGTCGCATCGACAGACATAACCAGAGTTGTATTCATATTCATTTATTCAATCGTAGGTATAAACTATACACTTGATGTTGTTCTAAAGCTATTTCAAACACATACCTAAAATTAAGATTTATATTAATGTCATGAAAGTCATAAAAGCTATAATCGTTGTGACGGATGGAGCTGGGAGTTGAAGCTGTAAGTTCGAGTGAAGAAGCCAGAAACCACTACTCCTCTTTTTAACCTTTTCGTGAGGCGGGAATCGAACCCAACAGTTTCTTACGACGCAGGCGGCCCTTCACTTGCTACGCGACTGAGGTTGTCCGTGAACTGCATAATGCAATATGGCACAATGGAATTTTCGACCCTTTATGTAAAAAAGAGCTTAGATTCAATAGGTTTGTCTGATAGTCTGTCTATCAGATAGTTTGTCTGATAGACTGTCTATCAGACAACTAGACTACCACTTACCGTGATAAGGGCGTAGTTAAACTCTCCCGCGCGTCTCTCCCGGAAACGGATGCAGGTAAACCGTTCGATGACGCTCATCGCGTACAGAATGTGGTTCCTCTGGGCGGCGTCTGAAATCATGATGACCATGATGTAAAGACAAGTTATAAACAATTTTAAAAGATAAAAATTGCTAGCTTTTATAGAGAGGTACTGTTAAGTTTTGTTTAAGCTTAAAATCTTTTGCTTTTTTTCAAAGATTCGTTCAATAATTTTTACCATATTTCAAAATGTTTCTTCCGAGTAAAATTAGTTTGAAATATTTGATTTAAATTTAAACAATATTATCGAGGAATTCAAGTTCATAATGGGGCTTTCTAATTCAAAATCTTAAGCATAGGACCAGCAACTCTAAATTTGGTTGATGTATTCCTCTTAAGATGAAGAGATGTATCAAATCAAGTAAGTTTTTTTTCTTAAATTGAAGGTTAAGAAATCGTATTCTACGACGAATTTACTTTTCTTTTAAAAGCTTTGTTCGTTTTTTTACCAAAATGTCCAGCAGCAAACTGGTACACCACAGTGTTCTGCGGCCACCTGGTGTTGGGGAAGATGTACGCGTTCCGTCCTGATGAGAACTGCTCCAGCATGGTTTGGATCTGGTCCTCGTCCAGCAGGATGTCCCCCTGGTACTTGCCGGAGTTCTCCCAGATGTTGGCCTGAGGGTTGTCGGATGGGAGGGAGATGCGGCGCCCATTTTCTGAGGATAAGTATGAGAGATAAGGTAACGACATAGTGCTAGAGATAGGGATCTTTTGTTCCCCTACTAGCTTGAAATTTGATGAAAAGTGGGTTTTATTCCAGGACTAATACTACGTTTATTCAAATTTTCAGACCGAATTTTCGGCGAGGGTCACAGGTACTCCTCAGGTACCCTACTCGTCACGTAAACAAACTGTCCCGAGGCGCCTCACGAAGCCCTCGCAGCTGGTGCATGTGATTTTATTTTATTATTTACCTTAGCTTAGACGAGAACTAGACCTAGAACTTAACGCCTGGACTTAGAACAACCCTAACTAACTTTTGCACTTTGCACACATCATACGAAATCAGGGCCTGAATTCCACTAAATAAATCGCTTCACCATTTAGAGCCTAATATCTTATAAACCACAGGGTCTCTATTTATGAGTTTTACAGCATAACTAGATATTCATGGGAACAGTTATTTGGCATAGTTCACAATTCAAATCTAGCTTTGGTTTCTTCACAATCAGTGGGGCTGCCAGCTTGACGTCAAGATAGCAGCCACAGTGAAACGCCTCAATATCTCCTAAAGTAATGGAGCACTATTTATATGCTTTGCGGCACCGGATTCAGCATTGACGGCACAGTTAATTGGCATATTTATAATCTTAAAATTCCATGGTGTGGCTGCTAACTTGACGGACACAAATAGTAGGTATCGTTTCAAAATGTCAGTGTTAAACTCTTTTTGGTATTCTACTAGTACTAACTTTTTGAGGTTCATTCATAGCTGTGACGATTACGTTTATGACTACCAATTTGACATTCTTATTATGAAATTCTCTACAAGCGCAAAAAATAGTAGAATACCAAATGCACAAACGTCATTTTAATCATCTTGATTGAATGGCATTGGGTCCTTTGTTTTGAATTTAATGGAATTCGGACCCGGTAAAGTGTGCAGTATTATCAAAAAAATCTGAAGCCAGTGATAAGATTACAATGAAGTAAAACCCAAATAACAAAAGCCAGTTGATAAGAAGTTTGTAAAAAATCCCAATAAACAAAACACCCGATGGGTTTTGTTTTAGAAGAGAGTGAACATTACAGGGACAACTTAAAACTTAACATCCTATTAAGTAAATAACATTTTTTGTTTTTATTTTTCGTGGTTATTATAACTTTTGCATTCAGCTTTATTATTATATACTAAGAGCGCCCCGTGGTTTCACCCGCGTAATTCCCGTTCCCGTGGAAAATACGGGATAAAAGATATTCATCCATATCCGTGCAGTAGTTTTTGCGTGAAAGAGTACATCCATACTAACAACATTCACGTTTATAAATATTATTAGGATTAGGATAGGATAAATACTCAATATTCTGTGATAGTCTATGATAGATAAATGTAATTACGCCGTTACCCTCGGTGATTCTTCTAGTATTGCCCTGTTCATTTCCTATTATAAACATCATACAGCGTCATCTAGCTCCAAATTAAGCGCAGTAAGCTTGAGTTATAGGTAATAGATAACTGTTGGTAGTACTTATTACATGAAGTAATACGTCCAGAACACCCGGAAAAAATAAACGCAGATCGTAAAACCTCTGTGGCCCGAGGCAGGAAACGAACCAAAAACCTCCTACTCGCTACGCCAAAGGTCACATTCGCGGCATTTTGCTTGCTTGTGTTTTACTTGCCGCAAGCAGTAGCTACCAGGAGCGTAAATAAATTAATGTACCTAGGTATATTGTACCACCATCCATAAAAATAAATTAATTAATTAACTTTACTGTACCTATCGCCTTTCATTATTATTCTCACAATCGTTTTATATACTTGGAAGAAATCGCTTTAAGCGACAAAACCGCCAATTCTTATCTCTTCTAAGATGTTCAATTAAGTCCTTCCTCTTTTTAAAGATATACCTACTATAAGAGTACTATGTCTACATATCCATCTAAAGAATCACTCACCAGCCGTGGTGCTCTCCAAAAAGTCCCGGAACTTCTCAATCTCCTCTCTGGACCGGGAGACGGGAGGTCCGCAGGACACCAGTCCCAAGAAACAAAGAACTACCACAGTCCTGAGCATTTTGACAATCACCTCATTAATCAATCGCTTGCCCTTTTATTCATCGATAATCTATACTTATTTTATAAAGAGGAAAGATTTGGATTTCTGTATTTGTCACGAAAAAACTCAAAAACGGCTTACTTATACCGATTCCAAAAAAAAAATTCCATTAGAATGCTACATTATATCTGCTAAACGACTGTTTTATGACTTTATAAAATTAGTCATCTCTATTAAAACTTAAATTGTGTAACCTAGGGTGTGTTGACACTATTGATGATAGAACACATAATGTTCCACAATAAGAACACAATCATGTCTAGAAAAAGCTTAGCGATACGATTGACTATAATAATTATGACACCGCGATACGGTTAACTATAGTAGTTATGACACTAACTTCTTTTGCATTTTAAAAGTGGATAGACAAAATCAGACCATAATACATACCTTTTTTATTTTTCCGTGTCCGAAGAAATCATTTCAAAGTTAAGACTGTTTCAATACCTGTAGATTTTTTGAAAAGATATTATGAAATTAAAAAGACACTAAACAATATATTGGGAATTAATAAAGATATTATAGTAAAACAAAAAAAATAATGGAAAAAGAAAATGTGACTTTACGTTAGCCCAAAAATGTTCCAGAATGTTTAAAAATATATTTACACCCGTGCGAAGCCGGGGCGAGCCGCTAGTAGATATCTACCTAATAATTAACTCTTGATAGCGATTAATTTGTTTTTATATTTTAATCGACGAGCACGTGAAGAATTATTTCACTATCATTATGATAAATTTGTATTTAATCTAGTTGAGGTAAGTACGCGCTTAAGTCGATATTATCTCATCATCATCATTAGTCCCCCTGGTCGTGGTGGTCGCGGCGTAAGAATAGACCTCTTCAACACAGTTTTAAGGCGCAAACTGTAGATACACTAGCGCCATCACTTATTTTATCAAATAATTACGTTAAACAAAGGAATTTCCAAATTCACACGTTCAGTTTGTTAAACCTATCATAAGCTTTTCTTAATACATCTGTAGTTGTGTAGTGTAGTTTTATTTTGTCTAGTTTAGGATGAGATACGAAGTTGCTCGGTGGCCACCAAACTCTGTTTTCGGTATAACAAACCTAAAGTAAGTATGAAATTTGGAAATTCCTTTGTTTAACGCATATTAACGTAATTATTTGATTAAGTAAATGCTGGCGCTAGTTTAGCTCCTGTTTGAGCTCTGAAGGAGAGCTTCAGCTGTGTACCTATCAATCTGTGCACTTTTAAAATTAGTAGGTTTAATATTATAATCACCAATCCGCTTTTCAAGGTCAGTTCAGTTCATTTATTTATCTACTGGATCTAGCGCCTCGAACCAGTTTTTTTTTTCAGATTTCAGAAATGTCATGTACATCCCTAAGGGCCCGTGAACCAGAGTTTTATTCGTGCAAATTTCAGAAATTTATTGCATATCCCCTAGGGGTTATTGTGTAAAAATAAAAAACACGTGTTTAATTATTTACTCCATAGTTTATTTATACCAAGTTTTGAGTGAATTGAACCAAGGAAAAAATATTTTCCATACAAACTACTTATTTGACCCCCTCAAAGGTTAATTTTCGAAAATTTTATTAGCCTATGTCTTATTCTAGGTCCTTAAATAACTTAAGTAATTACGGAGATTACTTATAACAAACATTCACACAGACTTTCCCATTTATGTATTATAATAGTGAGACTATTCCTTTTTGATTTTACGTACCTACCTACTCTGAAAAATCTTATTGAAGACTAGCAGCGCCTCGCGGTTTCACCCGCGTAACTCCCGTTCCCGTGTGAATTACGAGATAAAATAGGTATAGCATATGTGTTATTCCAGACTATAATCTCTGTGCCAAATTTATCCATATCTTTTTAGTCGTTTTTGCTTGAAAGAGTAACAAACATCCATTCATCCATCCATACTTACAAACTTTCGCGTTTGTTATATTATTAGGATGTATACAAGCTATGATTAGAACAAAACTTATCAGCAATATCTTCGTCAATACTACTAGTATCTGCCCGCAGCTTCGCACGCTTTTTTCTATAGAAGCGTCTCAAGGTTATTTCTATCCCATGGGAACTTATTTATGGGATGAAAAGTAGCCTATGTATTATTCCAGCGCTAGAACTACGTCAATTCAAAATTTCAGCCTAACCCGCGCAGTTGTTTTTGCGAGAAAGAGAATCAAACATCCACACCTACAACATATATCACACCCAAGTTCCTACTCAAGTTAGGTGAAATAAAACCAAAACGTTATAAATCAAAATTGAGTTTATTTTTCTCTATATAAAAATCTTGTATGCTACAAAATAAAAGAATACAATTATCACTATAATACTTACAGAATATATAATAAAAATACGTAAAAAATACATGGACGTCATACCATTCTTTCAATCCTATTAATTTTTAATATAAAAATTATTCGGACCATGCGCTACTTCTTTCATACATCCGCCAACTTTACTGAGTAAGATGTGTTGTAGTCAAAGTCATATGCTAAGGAAATTCTAGGTTTTCCTAAGTACTAAACAATTATTTTTTGTATGAAATGGCTTGCCAATCAAGTAGCACTAAGGCGCAAACAGGAGGAATTATAAACAAAGTAGAGCCGCCACTTATTTACTATATCCGTTAAACAAAGGAATTTCCAAAATTCACACGTACAGTTTGTTAAAGCTATGATAAGCTTTTTTGTAATGCATCTGTAGTAGTTTTATTTACTAGTTTAAAAGAGATATATAGAGGTATCGTAGGCGACTTCGTATTTTTAACTAAACTAGGGACTTTTTACACGCCTTTTATATTCGGATTAACATTTCATGAGTATTGAATCTCCTGTTTCTAAGTTCTTTTCCCTTAACAAATATTTGGGTGACAGAAGCATACAACTTTGACTTCAACATTTTACACTTACTTATAACTATTTCCTACCCTTAATTTATCAGTTCAGCAAAGTTTACACTAATATTATGTAGATGCCACGAGTAAAGCTCATTGTACATACTGAATGCATAAGAAAAGCGACCAAAACTTTAAACCCTTGGTTCTAGCACAATCTCTATTGAAAACTGTATTACTTTTGTGATTAAATTATTATGTGTTCTAATGCTCTTAAATACAAAGGCGCTTTTCTTTTGGACTATCAATTATTAATTCTACATGTTTTCTAGTTTCTGAAATATTTTTCTCATTTTTGATGAATTAAATTGTAGCAAGTACATTTAAAGATGTCCTAAAATATACAAGAATTGGCAATTTATCGAAGGATTACAAAAAATCTCAATTTAAAACTAAAAAGTGGCACGTTGTTTTATAAACAATAATAAAAACTATAAGATACCTCTTATTATTACAAGCTCCTCCTTAACTCTAAACACTGAAGTACTTGTGCCCTTTATATTCTATTGTTATACATATAAATATGTATATAAAACGGTAGAAATTATAAGTCATATTTCATTGCTAAGAGTAATAATTATAGATTATAAGTGTCCAGTGTTCTTTCTGACATACTTATGCTAAAATATGCTTTCAGATATCTGTATATAATTTATTATATATTCAAATAATTTTGTTACTATGGAGATGTGTATGAAAATATATACAGGCTTTTTAAGAATACAAAACTTAATCTAACTTAAAAAAATACTTATAACTAATAACTATGAGAATATTTAATAAATTTAGCAGTAGCTCGCTAGGCTGAGCTGGCTATGTATAGGCAGTGGTTTGACTGGTTTCGCAGCTACACAAAGGTAGCATATAATCGACATATACAAAGCATAAATTCAAAAAAATAATGATTTAGAACCAAAATATTGCATACGCATTCCGAAATCCATGCTAAGTATTGCACCGAAAAAAATCATCCTAATATAAAAATTACACAATTATAAAATTCTTTTTTATATATGCATTAAACAGATACGATTCGATGTCGTTTTGTTATTATTTTATAAAGAAATCATTTCATACAAAACAGATTTTATAAACTTGTAAAAATGATTAGACAAGTTCATAACATAACTTGTGTACATAACTAGGTACAGAAAACTGAAATTCATATGAATATATTTATATAATAATTTTAATTAAATAAATAATACAAGTTTAAACTTTATATGATCTCGTAGACTTATATTATTTTATTGGCTTTTATTTACAAAGAATTGTCAATATAAGGAGTTTTCGCCGGATTTAAACAATTTTTACATCTAAGTCCGATAAGTTTGACCCTCGGACACACTGAATACAAGTACACTTGTAATACCTGCATAATTATACAAAAACAATAAAAATAAGTAATTATATCATTGAAGTTACTTAATTAAATGGCAATGATAAAGTAAAATTTATAATAAAGTACCCTATATTAAGGTAGGTACCTACATTATTTTATGCCAATCTGTATTCTTAAGTATGCAATAGCTTATTGCTTTTTCTCAAAATATTAAAATATTCGTCTTAAATACATATATGGAATATATTAATCCGATAATATATAAAACCCGAACCACTTTCAGGGTTCAAAGATAAAACTGAGTAAACGGCTTTTCAAAAATTATAATGATAAAAATATAGGTATGCATAATTCGCAGATAATCTAAATTACATTTAGACCTTCCGATAAACATTATCTAATCATTAATTGTTCCCTTGGCCTTATATTTAGTTATGTATATTATATGCACTAGAATACACATATAAAAGCTTGTGGCAGTGTGAGTTTGTTTAAAAATAAAACTTATTTGACTGTTTAAAAATCAGTTCACTATTTCGAAACGTTTTTCGAGTAGAATATGTAGGTACTATTATGCAGTCTTACAGTATTTATAATTCAAGACTGTTTAAAGTCTGTTATAGTGTATTAAATTGAAGATACTGTAGGTAGGTATAATTTACTGACTAAAATTGGAAGGTACAAGACTCTGAAAGTCTGAACCTACTTATCTAGCGTTCTACTGTACTTATAAGTTGTAAAATAAAGGTTTTACTGGAGTAAATGCATTTATATTATCTTGGCACTGACATGAACATCAAGGAGGCAAGCAGTCTTATACATTGCTAAAGGCCAATATTATACAAATAATGATATTTAAACAGGAAAATTATTTCATAAAATACCTATAAAAGCTATAGTGTGACAGATATATACAGATTATAATATACATATAAAAATATTAATTCATATGTAATGGACTATTAGTAAATTATTCCCTATATTTCTTAGTGGCAGATAGAATATTCATAGAAAAACACTACAATATATCTACAAGATACTCTTTTTTTGTGAAATTCGATCACAAGGCAATTTCTTATAATTATAAATTCAAAGAAATCCATACAAAATGCTTTTTGAGCAATGTCATTTGACGCGTTGTCATGTCTTTCTACAACCTCCGCAAATCGTTATGCATCTTTTACATCCTCGGATGTCGTAGCGATGATACTCTGACCTGTCATATCCTTCCGACTTGTCAACTTTGACGTTTGACCTGTCAAAGTCAAGTTGACAGATCAATGGTCACCTCGTAGCAGTTCCATGAGTAGATTGAAGCTCGGTCCCTCGCCATCTTTGTTTTTGTTTGCTGGATTCAGCATCTCTTTGCCGACTTGCATGAAGAACTGTAACAGAAAAAGAATAAGTTAAAGTACCTATCCGAAGACATAATTCAGTTTGTCTGACCGTAAGCTGTCTTGACTGAATTTTGATGGGAATCTGTAAAGCATTTTTAAAACTATCATGGTTTTTAACACTAAAGTCATTGAATACGGGATATTTACCATGATTTGGTTTCTTTTGAATGGAGCGGCGGCGTTCTGATACCGTTAGTGTAGTGTGTCGTAATCGAGTTGCGTTAGATAATGAAACCGGTGGTAGTGGTAACGTTCGTAGCAAAAGACGAAAAATGAGGGTAGATCGATACCTATATCTGCCAATAAAAACTCACTCGCAGTGACTTCAGTTCTTTTGTGATCATGGCTCTTGAAACGGTGCCGAAATATCGAAAAACTCAAAAGAAACCAAAGCATGGTAAATATCCCGTATTCAATGACTTTATCTGTAAAGCAGTTTATAAAGGCTACTTTTTCTATTGAGACTAACTTTCCAATAATAATCAAATTTCAAATTAAAATCCTTGCATCTTTCGTTCTAAGGTTGAAACTCACTTGACAAGTCCGCTGCAGTTCAGGAATCCTCAGCAACAACTCTCCGAACTTGGCCGGAGTTTGCGGCGAGTGCGTTGCGATGTATGCTTGTAATGCGGCCAGCGCTTTCTCTTGTGATGCTCTAACCTCCGATCCAGTAACTAAGACTTTAAATCTATTGTTATAAAGTTGAAACTCACTTGACAAGTCCGCTGCAGTTCAGGAATCCTCAGCAGCAGCTCTCCGAACTTGGCCGGAGTTTGCGGCGAGTGTGTTGCGATGTATGCTTGTAATGCGGCCAGCGCTTTCTCTTGTGATGCTCTAACCTTCTCTGATTCTCGGAGATCTGGTGCATCTGGAGACAAACATGGCATGTTATGCGTGTCCATCTGATAATGTCATGGATGGTTATAAAAAGGCAAACATAAATACAACTTTCTATTTTTATGCTTTTGAAACAATCAAATGATTCAAACCAAGTCTTTAAAGTTTAGTTTGAGTCAAGTCAACTCCTATATTTCTAAAACACCTTTCAATAGATCACCTATCTATGACCCACTGGGTGAGTATTTAGTCAGGTTGAAATATTGGAATTGGGATCAAGTTTGAAACAAATTTTGTGTATAAATATCACCTATCTCTATCTCCATTTCTTTTTCTTCTTCTGTCTTATAGTGAAAAGAGGAAGAGGAGGGAGGCAAGTTCAAAAATGGACTCGTTTGACCTGTCGAGGAAGATGACTCAAAAAAGCTCTTATTTAGCTACGAATAAAGATTGAAACGGGCTGAGCCAGCTAACCTGAGGTCAGGAGTACAATGACCTTCAAAGCCACGTACTCGTATCTGTCCACTCTTAGCCGCCGCAAGTGGTCCGTGAAACTCAGCATTCGCTCTATGCACGGCGTCAAGCCCAGCCTGCGAAACAAACACAATTTATAGATCCAAAAAAAGTAAAGCTAAGCACTTTATTATTACCAAAGGTTTCTATTTGTCTGACATCAGTCCCTGTCTAACAATCTCGTTTGATTTTGGTAAGGATAGTCTTTGCTTTCTCAGGCTACAACACTCTCGGGAAAGGGCTTTTATGAAGCTGAATGAGTTTCAAATATATTCTCTTATGTCTGATTCTCATTCAGAAGATAATCACACGCGGTGAAATTCGAAAGATAGGGCTAAATGACTGTGGCCAAAAGTCGACAAGACCGCGTTTTGACTTCTTACTTCGCGATGCAGCTAGGTCTGTAGCAGCACGACAGCACAAGGAGCTCGTACCAGCTGTTTGTCAGCAGTGTACTTGGTCGCTTGTCACCGCAGTGTACTTACTTGGCCGCGTGTTGGAGTCGCCCGGCGGCGTGCTGACACCGCGGTAGCAGCATGACAGCACGAGGAGCTCGCTCCAGCTGTTTGTCAGCAGTGTACTTGGTCGCGAGTCACCGCAGTGTACTTACTTGGCCGCGTGCTGGAGCGTGATGCCGCGTCCGCCGCCCACGCGCACCTCGCCCGGCGTGCTGACACCGCGGTAGCAGCATGACAGCACGAGGAGCTCGCTCCAGCTGTTTGTCAGCAGTGTACTTGGTCGCGAGTCTCTGCAGTGTACTTACTTGGCCGCGTGCTGGAGCGTGATGCCGCGTCCGCCGCCCACGCGCACCTCGCCCGGCGTGCTGACGCCGCGGTAGCAGCACGACAGCACGAGGAGCTCGCACCAGCTGTTTATTAGGAGGTTTATTTGATCGTCTATCTGTGAACAAAACAAAGGGAGAAGTTAGACAGGCATTAGACTTTTATTTATTTATTCGTACATATTGACATATTGAGCTTGGCTTATTCATTAATGATCACACCAAAGAAATTGAGACTATCAAAGTTTTTGGATACATATAACAGCGGATTTACAACTGGGTAAGGAGCAGGGCAAAACGCTTCAATCGGTTGAGGTGATTCCATTTGAACCAAAGCATTTTTCAATCGGGGAAAACTCTTTCACCTGTCTTAAAGCGGTATTACACTACACGTTATTCAGGGCCCTAACTACCGGGCCCTGAATATCGTCCGGGTCCGGGTCCGTCCCTTAGGGACCCTAAATCTTATTACACCCTAAATCTTATACTCTTAGTTAGAGTTAGGGTCCGTGAATACCGTGTAGTGCTGCTGGTAAGGGAATGGCAGAGATACGTAGGGATTTACAAACTCCTTGCAAGGTATGGGCGCCTGGTACTCGTACATCTTGAGAGTTATTTTTGGCGTAAGATATGCATAAAAATTTAAGAAAATATCTCCTCTATCTTTCTCTTATATTTCTTATCTTTCTCATTTCTATCTTTTTAAAATCTCTCTCTTTTTAAAGTGAAAATGTTCCTTACCGAGATATTCTTGAACAAGGGAAGACTCTTGCACCACTTCACAATCTTGTAGAGCCTATGGTCAGCTATATTGCACAGGTCCGCTAGGAAGTCGGGGCTGGAGTTCTGCGCCGTGATCCCACTGGCAGCTAGCAAGGGGTTAGCGGAGGGACTCCCACCAGTGGACTTGCCCAGTCGATTTAGCTCTGACTCGTTGTATTGCCATAGGTGTTCAACGTCCATTATTTCCTGTGGAAAAAGTTGAATGGAAAAATTAGTTAGCTCAACTGTTATCTAGTTTTATTTGATCTATTCAATTTTTTTTTCTTCTTTTTTTTTCTTTTATTTATAAAAGTACCTATCTTAATATTATTATAATTTAAAATTAAAACTTAATATTATAATTTATTCTATTCCTTGATTGTAATTTTGTTTTTTAATAAAGTTCTATGGACCTTACGTCTTATCCCCGAATACTCAAATGTCTGAAATAATTCTATTACTTACTCGAATGCGTGATTTTTATCAGTTTTACATTTTTTCAAAAATAGCGTCTTGACGTGCGCTTCTATCTGTGTTACGTTTGAGTATTCGGTGCAAAATCAAAAACAAGTTATTATTTGTGAATCAGGTTAGGTAATATCCCATTCAGTGGACTTATTTAGATCGCTCGATTCTGATCTGCACTTGACATCTTAGTTTTTTACTTGGTCAAAAGACTGTTGTTGTGTTGATAATTGTATAAAGTATCTCTCTAAGTTTTTTATGTATTCTGATGTGTAAGTTTTCTAACAAATAAATATTAAATTCTATTCTGTTTTAATTTGGACAGGGTATAGGTAGTATAATTAACCAATTATATAAGTCACATTAGTTTCATTGATATTTACTTGCAATAATGGTGGAATTTCAGGCGTTAATCGGCTATTACTCGATTCACCTCTGCTATTATATGACCCTGGACCGTTAACCTGCAAAGATACATAATTATTGTAAAATCACCCTTATTCTAACAGTTAAAGGTCTTTTTGTGTCGTACGTGTACTGTAGCGTCGTACAAACAACTTTATTCTTTTAATGTAACAAGCTTAACACATCTGGTAGTTCAGGCCCGCTGTAATATGTGCCAACTGTTGTAATATGGACTCTATTACAATTACAACTCTATAAGGTATCTTACACAGTTGAGACTCGACGCGTACTGTAGTGTGTGTGGTTAGAACGCGCAGACAGCAGTTACCAGTACAAGCTGTGCCTGATAGTGTGTACGAAAACCTATCTTCTTTTAACATAGAATCTATTACACACTTACACAGTTGAGACTCGACGCGTGCCGTAGTGTGGTTGGGACGTGCGCTGAAAGTAGAGAGCCGGTCGACGCCGCGCCTGATAGTGTGTACGAACATTGGTACGTTGATCTGCCGCCTCGTGTTCTGTCTTCTCTTATTGCTGGAATAAAGTAGGAAGTTAACGATTTTGAACCTTATTTACAGCATAACAAGATGTATAGGGCATTAACTGATGTATATTCATGGTTGATTGCATGATTTGAGCTAGCTGGGGCTTGTCAAGTAGATAATATATGGGCGTGGCTTATTCTGGTGCGACAGCCAACTCTTTAGAACTTATAAGTGCCTGGAAGTTCGAGAAAAAAGATTTTGTTTGTTGACCGAGCGAGCGATTCAAAGAGAATTTTTATATTTTGAGTCTTATTTGCTAAACAACATAAGTATCTATATTTACCTTCCAGCCTCACCATTTACTTGACAAAACTCGATTCAACGAGAATAATTTGTATTTTGAATCTTATCTCCTAAATAGCCAGTCCTGGATTTGTAAACAGGCCGTATAGGCCGCGGCCTAGCGGCCTAGGGGCGGCTGCGTCCTAGGGGGGCGGCAGCGTCCTAGTGGGGCGGCAGATTTCAGAGGACGTTCACTCGATTGCAGACAATGAAAATGTATTAGGGGGGGTGGGGGGGGGGGGGGGGTGCGCTGCTAATAATGAACGGCTCTGTACATAGGGCGGCGGAAAAAAGTGGCCTACACTCATAACAAATATAAATCCGGCACTGTAAATAGCACTTTTATATTTACCTTCCAGCCTCATCCCACACTGCAGACACTTGTCAAACCGACAAGCGGGACACTTTTTCCTCGTCGCAACAGTCACAGGACAGTTGCTCCCGCGTAAACACATGTAGTTCTTCCGATTCTGCACCGTTCGCTTGAAGAATCCTTTGCAGGATTCGCAGGAGAAGATTCCGTAATGGAAACCGCTGATTTTGTCGCCGCATATCGGGCATGGACTGGAAAGAAAGTTCTTGTTAAATGTTTGACTTGACTGCGGCTCTATGACACAAAACTAAGCTCAACCTAACGGAACGTAGTCATAGGATTGATGTCTTCGCAACGTTGTAGGAATTTTGGCTCAACCCAAAGATGTCTTCGGAACACTGTAAGTTGGCTCAACCCAAAGATGTCTACAGAACGTAGTAAGATCTTTAACTCAACCCAAAGATGTCTAATGAACATAGTAGGATATTTAACTATTTAACTCAACCCAAAGATGTCAACGGAACGTTGTAGGATCTTTAACTCAACCCAAAGATGTCTACAGAACGTAGTAGGATCTTTAACTCAACCCAAAGATGTCTACGGAACGTCGTAGGATCTTTGGCTCAACCCATAGATACTCAAATATTCGAACCAACCCACATTAGATACTATTAAAACTTATAAATACAAGATTAAACAAAAGATGAACAAGAGAATGTAGATGACAGGAAGTTGAAAGACAAAAGATGGACAAAAGATTGAAGCGAACTGAAAATCAATTATCACTTTATTTCTTATATTATTTTGAAAATTTTGTACCTATAGTATTAAATTTGACTTGTCTAAGTGCTTATTTTGTAAACCTAAAGAAATAAAGATATTGATTTACTGAAAGACTTACCTATTGATAAGCTGATGTCGACTGATTCAAACCAACCCACATTAGATACTAAAAGACTTATAAATACAAGGTTAAACAAAAGATAAACAAGAGAATGTAGGTGACAGGAAGTTGAAAGACTTACCTATTGATAAGCTGTTGTCGACTGATTCAAACCAACCCACATTAGATACTAGAGACTTATAAATACAAGGTTAAACAAAAGATGAACAAGAGAATATAGATGACAGGAAGTTGAAAGACTTACCTATTGATAAGCTGTTGTCGACTGATTCAAACCAACCCACATTAGATACTATAGACTTATAAATACAAGGTTAAACAAAAGATGAACAAGAGAATATAGATGACAGGAAGTTGAAAGACTTACCTATTGATAAGCTGTTGTCGACTGATGCCCTGGTGATGGTGCAGGCGGTCTTCCGTTTCCGGGTCTTCGTCATGAGCTGGTGAGGCAGGGAAGGCAGCCGTCGCTTCTCTGTACACCACGTGGGGGTGGCGACCCTGGAAACATAGCTCTTGTTAGAAAAAGTGTAGATAACTGACTATTACTGTTTACTTGTATTTATGGAAACGTTTCAATACTATTTCTGGGATCTGATTTATGGGATTTAAATTAGCCTATGAACTAAAAAAAGTAAAAGGTAGCCTATGTTTTATACCAGGCCTAGAACTACGTCTATTGAAAATGTCAGATCGATCCGTTCAGTAGTTTTTGCGTAAAAGTGGAACAAACATCCATACAAATTTTCCCGTATATGATATTAGTACGGATATAAGGAAGTAATGATAATTATAAAAAATTTGGAAGGAACGGGCTGAAATTTTGAAAAGACGTAGTACGTAGACTCGGGGAGAACAGCTAATAATAAATACCTTTAAAAAAAAAACCCATTCTGACTTGGAAAGAACATTTTGTTTTAACCAACAACCAACTGGACAATCTTACCTGAACTGGGGAATGTGTAGGCGAGAACTCCGAACTGTAGGAGTAACAGGAAGAGTGCGATGCGTCGCTGTTGTTGCGAGAAAGAGACGGCGTGTAGTGGCGATTGGCGCGTGGGCTGGCGGACGGACTGCTGTATACACTGGAAGGTAGATTTGAAAGTTTAAGGATGCTGTTGAAAAGTGAACCTTATTTCTATAAATGAAATGGCATATTTCAGAAAGACAAGGGACAAAGAAAGTTTGTATTTGTTGTTGACAACTGAAATTTACTTCTAGAGTCCTTTTCACGAAAGAAGTCCCCTAGACGCGGCGCTGTAGTAGTGCTACCTAATGAAGCCAGCAAGCATATGGCAATCTGTCAAATTTAGTTCCACCAGTTGCCGTGGGACTTTTTTCATGAAACGGACTCTATATTGTCTTGAGTCTCAGTAATAGGGTTCCGTTTTACCTTTTGAATACGGAACCTTTAAAACTAGATATAAGCAAATTACTTTTAAGCTCTTTAGAAACAAACGTTTTTTTTATTTTTGTGCTTGTGAGTGGCGAGCATAATGTTGTTCCTAAAAGTTTCTCCGTGTTTAGCTATTTTACTATAGATCTGAATCCTCCTTCAATTTAAGTCTTATCTTCTATACATCACGGTTCATTTTAACTCACCTATGTGTGTACATGGAATGTACGGCGGAATCAGTACTGGCGCTTGATTGGACGCGTTGCATTCTGCCAGTGAGTGGCGAGCCTAATGCTGTGCCTAGAAGCTTCTCCATGCCTAAGGACGGTTCGCATTTCAACTCTGAAACAATGGGATAAGGTGGAGTTTTGTTTGCAATGCATGTTAGCGAACAAAATCACATGTAGGTAAAAGAATTTCTTTCTAAATTGCGCGGTTTGAAAGAAAATCACTTTTACTGTCTCGAGTAGAAACACTCTTACTTACTAGCATCTGATCTACAAGCGGCTTCGCACGCGTTATTTCTTTGGAAACGTTTAAAGGCTATTTCTATTACGGGAAGAAAAGTAGCCTATGTGTTATTCCAGGCTAGGACTACGTCTATTTCAGTCTAGTTTTTGTAGTTTTAAACCACAGAACGGATCGGGCTGAAATTTTAAATAGCAGTAGTTTTAAGGCTGGAATAAAACATAGGGTACTTTTCATCAATTTTCACGCGGGTGAAGCCACATAACGCGGCTAGTTTTACACTATTATGATAACAAACTACAAGTTAATAGTAGTTTTGATGTAGTGGTATTACTCGAGTGTCAGCTAATTTGTTACTATCCCCACTCTAGTGGGGATTAGCCTTCATAAGACTTACCTGAGAGCATCTCCTTCTTGATGGTGAGGTTCTGTATTTCCCCGATGGTGGTCTGAGGCATCGGCATTGTCCCCTGGTCCGATAGCGCCAGGGATTTAGCCGAGTTTGTGGGGGAAGACGGCCTTCGAGGTAGGGATAGGGGGTCAGATAACAATGGTATCTGTAAAGAATAATAATTTCATGAACTTATTTATAATTTGACTGAGTTGCTCGCTCAGGGATTTAGTGGTCTGGAGACCTCGGGTAACAAAGGAGCGAAGGCCCCGCTGACCCTATTTTATTTTCCAAATAAAATGATCAATTTTTCTGTGGACTTTTACAATAAAACAATAATGCTGGACAATCAACTCAACATCATCTAGCGCTCCAAGCTAAGCAGAGCTTGTGTTATATTCTTACTTTATAAGAATCAGAAATGCCATTCTAAGGAATTATCATGTGACCATTGAAGGTGTGACCAGCCCAACCATTCGACTCACTAAGTAGCTCGGCTATCACACTTTCAATGGTCTCTTGACATTCCTATAGGATGGCATTTCTGATCTTACAATTTGTTGTAAAAACATACTCTTAAATTCACCCTATTCACTCAGGCTTTTCTAATGCTGCTGCGGCGGTACTTCAAGTCCTAAGCTTATTCATATACCTGAGATATCTTTCTTGGTTCTGAATGGGAAAGAACTCACCCTGTAAGGTAGAGTCCGTATTGATATTCCCCACTACCAAGTATCCTATCTAATCAGCTGAAAATACGAGTAGCAAAGTCAAAATTTAACTTGATTTCTAGGCTATATACTATAGTCATCATCATCATCATCCGCCCATATTAGTCCACTGCTGGACATAGGCCATGAGCGCCATAGCGCCCTGTCTTCAGCTTGACGCATCCAGCATCTGCCAGCAATCTTTCGCGAACGCCATCCCACCTGGCCGGAGGGCGTTTACCAAGTCACGGTTTCTACTCAAGAACACGTTTACCCCAACGGTTGTCGGTTCTTCGCGAGATATGGCCGGCCCACTGCCACTTCAGCTTGCTAATTCTTTGAGCTATGTTGATAACTTTGGTTAACTTTGGCTATACAGTAAGCCTATCCAAAGGTTATAATCACCCTATTCATGCTGAGGCTCCTCTGATGCTGCTGCAGCGGTGGATACTTCAGGTCCAGCGCGCGCTGGTCGTCGAGGCTCTGGAACCCCTCGCTCTTCACCGGCTCCTGTTTGATGACCACGTTGCGGAGGGTGTCGATGGAGTCGCGAGAGGATTGGAGGTCTGTTGAGTTGCAGGTTTCGTCTGGAAGGTGAAGGGAAATTTAATGTGAGTTCGGACCAAGGCCTGCAGTCTCGACAAAGATAGCTTTGCGACCGATTTCGGTCGCAAAGCTCACAGGATCACATTTGAGCGATATTTGTAAGTAAGATCTACTATTGGAACCATCCGTGAACAAATTCAATGCTAGATACGCTAAAGCCATTAAAAAATAAAACCCAATAAATTATCTTCTGTGTAAAGGGTTTTGAATTTTGAAGTGAAAAAAATCTAAATCTATGGGTAGATAACGATCGCTAAAATACTTATCGGGCTTTCAAATTTGGGTCAGGGGCCTTTTTGTCTAACTCTACTGATAATCGAGATCGAAGTTTTTTTGACATTTGAAACCTAGCCTGGACTTCAATTGTACCGCTGGATATGAAAGAAGCCTATTATTTATTGTAAAAAATAATAATCAATAAAAGAAACAGAGTATGAATGGTTTTGAAGATATAGAAGGAGAGTATGAAATAGATGAGTTTTGATGATATAGAAAAAGGAGAGTATGAAATAGATGAGTTTTAAACATATAGAAGACGAAGAGTACGAAATAAAAGAGTTTTAAACATATAGAGAAAGGTGAGGATGAAATAGATGAGGTTAATTAGACAGCTGATGATATACAGAGGCAGCAAACTTGAATAGTGTAAAGGGTTACCGCTAGGACAGTAGAAATACCCATCAGCGGGGTATTTTAATTCATCAGAAAAGCCTTGGGATTCAATATCGGAAACTTTTGATGATGAACGCTATTTTAAACAAAAGCATTCGAAAACTTATTTGAATTTGGATCCGTCGTTAGGTTTGGTTGTCTTTAGATTTGATATGAATTCAAAATAGCGTTCTAAAGATCGAATCGAATTTAAATTTGACGTTTCCGTTACGGAAATGAATCGAACGAATTAAAATACCCCTACAGATATGAGTGGCTGCATTATATTACTGAGGGTAGGTACACAATCTCACCGTTGCTGGCGGAGGTATCGATAACCATCTCTGAGTCGGAGAGTTCCCCTTCCCAGGACATGGGTCTTTCGCGATCGTTCGCCTCGAACTGCCCGCTCAAAGACAGGGTCTTCTTGTTTCGCATGTTGACCTGGAAAGTATTATTTTAATTATTTTATTTCACACAGATGCCCTTAAACTATCCAATAATTCTACCCATCCAAGGTTGTCTGGGAGAGACCGCTTTTCAGAGATAAGACCGCCAATTGTCACTTAGTCTAAGTAGTTTTATTTTATGTTGTTATTTTTCTTTAAGTGTACAATAAAGTGTTAAATATCTATCTATAACAGCATAACATCAATACATATATACAATATATAATACGGCAGGTTATTGCAAAAATATCCACGCTGTAGATAAGGTATTCAGCAGATATATAATACAGATATATAGCGAGCGAAATGGGGGCAAACTTAAGTAGGTTGGTCCTAAAGTTGGGCACCTCAAGCATTGTTTGGGTACTTCAATCTTTTTAAGGTGTTCATTATGATCAAAATAAAAAAACAGCCTCATTTCACATACAATCAGGTACTTTTCCTGCTTTCTTTTTCTTTACCAATTTCCCTTGCGAAAAGAAATTAATGTAATATAGTGATGTACAAAAAACTTTTTGTTTTCTTTATCGACATCGATCATTTCCATCTCTGGAAAAACTCGTAAAAAAATTAAAATAATACATCTGTACTATACCATTAAATCCTAACTAATACATAATTATAAATTCGATATTGTTAGTTTATACTTTGTCCTTCATGACCTAACTTAACAACCAATCTACAAATTCGGAACTTTATCT
Organism: Eupithecia centaureata; assembly: GCA_944547425.1. Lineage (NCBI taxonomy): Eukaryota > Metazoa > Arthropoda > Insecta > Lepidoptera > Geometridae > Eupithecia > Eupithecia centaureata. The sequence continues at coordinate 13,995,652 of OX155679.1, read as the reverse complement.
TAAATTAGGTAATTACCTAGACAATAAATAACAATGGTACAAAATATAATTCATAATAGTAAAATAGTATAATTGTTAATAATACGTCAGGTCTTCTTACCTCGTACTGATGTTGAGAGAAGTCAATCTTGGAGATCTCGGCATCAGTGGAGTCTTCGTCGTGAGGAACCGAAGACACACTGATGCGGACCCCACTCGAGCTGTACGAGAATTGGCCTGAAAAGAAATAACATTTCAGGTGAAAAGCCAAAAATAACAAAGTAAATTACGCATAATCATTTGAGCGAAGAGTTAACACTCTCATAGCTCATGAGGCACATACGTCCGTCTTCAACGGTTGTCCTTTTCGTGTCGCATCATAGCTGGGCATTGAAAGCGATGTACTTAAAAGTTTAACTGCCCGTGACGCCTATGTCCATCTACAACTACCTGGATCTACCGATCAGCGGCTGAGCGAGCAGTCAAAGCAATAAATAAAGGGAATCAGAAAATCATTTCATAATCGATCTCTTACCAACGTACAGTCTGTCTTTCGTGTAGATCTTTGTGTAGTAGGTAGGTTAGGTACAGATACCTCTATCTTTTCGAAATTTCACAGACATTCGCATATCAGCCTGCCACTGATAAGAATAATTTATCGGGGAATTACAAAGGTTAAGGACAAGGACGTTGTACATAAATAAATAATTAGGTATTACAATATAATCACTAATTAGGACGATCTACGCAGCAACATAGCCCTAGCCAATCACCCTGTTATGGGTACTAGAATAATAATACATAGAAAGTTTTTTTTTATAAATAGAAAATGCACAGAACCCCGGAATAAATATACAGATCAAACAATTTTTTTTCTCGAGACGGGAATGGAACCCGGACCTCGTGCGTCGTAGGCGGACCTTCGCTATCCGTTCCGTCATAAATAAATAATAAATAATGCTGGTCAATCCAAACAGCATCATCTAGCTTCAAGCTAAGCAGAACTGTTATTTTGAGTACTGTCTGCTAGCTCTCCTATAAGCTCGAGTTCTGTTAAGGTGACATAGGTACCTACAGTTCATTATGATGCATGAGGAAAATATAGTAGTACTTTTAAATGACGTCATCCTTTCTCTTTGTGCCAATACGTCTAAACAGTACAGTGTACAGGAAAAAACATTCCACATAAGTACACTGAAGGCCACTGAACTTTTTTCCTAACAGGTCACTGAACGGGTCAGTGTCGTTCGATGATACTAAAAACTGTAAAAAAATGTCTGCGGTTTCATTCACATTTAAAACTAGGATAAAATAAATAAAGCCTATTGTTTGGTAATTTACGTAAAATAATAACTGGCTAGAACTAGTATGTCAAGTGGATATGGTGGAATAACATAAAATTTAAATGCATAATTCTAGATTAATCACACAGCATTATCTAGCCTCAAAATTAAGCAGAGCTTGTGTTTTGAATACATATTAATTATATACATAAGGATACCCAGAACAAATTCTGCATTTGTCACGAGGCGGGAACTGAACCAGCAATATCCTGTGTCGCAGGACCTTCGCCAGCCAGTGAGGTCGTCAATAGGTTAATATTATTTAGTGTTCCTCAGTAAATATTATCTTTAGGTTGGTTCTAGTTATTCTTGTTCAACATTATAATGTTGACAGCTGCAGGCGGTTTTGGCTTTACTTATACATATATTAACAAAACTGATATGTTATTAAGTTATTATGTGTGTATAATGCTAACCGAAGAAAAACAAGATCCGTCAATTGAGAGTAGGGCTCGCACGCCGAGGGTTTTGAACTTATGTTAATTAATAAATAATTCTGGACAATCCACTCATCATCTATCCCAAAGCTAAGCAGATATATTTAATATATTATACTTCATGAATACATATTTTAATTATACATGCCTAGAAAACATCCAGAACCCCGGAACAAATATACAAATACCAACTATAGGTACCAAAAACGATAGGTTATTTTTTTGATTTTCCATCAGTTTATGAAGAGTTGTGACTTGTGAGGTGTTTTACGTCGAGTTTTCATTTTACCCATTATTTTCTGATTTGTAGATATGACGTGACTTTTTTTTATTTGGATATACACACATCCATTACAATAAATGTTCATCATCGTTCTTTCTCCTCTCCTTTTTGCTATCTTCATAAATTCTATTTCTCAACACATAACTTCATCGTACCACCTCTATGCAGATGATCTCCAAATCTACACGCAAACTACGGTAGATCAACTACCAAATGCAGTTAATATTATAAATGATGACCTAGGCCGTATACTGGACTGGAGCAACCGCTTTGGTCTAAAGGTAAACCCTGCAAAAACACAGGTGATCACAGTCGGAAGTTCGCGGATGATAGTTCGTATAAACTGGGGTAGTCTTCCAACTGTGGTCTTTGATGGGATTCCAGTTGAGCAAAGCAAAACAGTGAAAAATTTAGGTGTCCTCATTGACAGAAATCTGTCGTGGGGACCACAAATATCTGAAATCAGCCGTAAGATGTTTGCTTCAGCTGGTTCCCTTCGAAGGCTGCGCAACTTTCTACCTATTGCCACTAAAATTTCTCTAGCACAATCTCTTCTCCTTCCAATTCTCGATTACGCTGATTCTTCCTTTCTTGATCTTACTGAGCAACAATTGGACAAACTTGAGCGCCTGCAGAATGTCGGGATTAGGTTTATATTTGGCTTGCGCAAATATGACCATGTCTCGGAGTTTCGCAGGCAGCTCAAGTGGCTTCCTATACGGCTTCGCCGAAATTCTCACATTCTGTCACTTCTCTACAATATCTTATTTTTCGCTTCTGCACCCCCTTACCTTAAAGAACGTTTCACCTTTCTACATCTTTCTCACGTTCTTTCTCTGCGCTCTTCTGAAAGTCTTATGCTTCAAGTTCCTGTCCACTCTACATCTTTCTTCGCCAATTCCTTTACTGCCCGGGCTGTACAGCTATGGAACGCATTACCAGTCTCAGTAAGGCGAGCAAAGTCGCTCCCGATTTTCAAAAACTCAGTAAAGGAGCATTATTTGTCCTGTTGCCACTGAACGTATACCTGAGTTCCTATGTATGAGTATATAAGTAGTTTATGTAAATATCATATGTAGTATATCAAATTGTTAGGTATTTGTATTTAGTATATTGTTACGTATATATATAAACATAAGTATTATATTTATATAAATGTAGGGTAATTTTGTAAGCACACGGATCCCCTTATACTATCCAATGATTCTATCCATCCACGGTTGTCTGGTAGAGATCGCTCTTCAGCGATAAGACCGCCAATTGTAACTTAGTCTTAGTAAATTTTCTTGTATATTGTTATTTTTATTTAAGTGTGCAATAAAGCGTTTTCTATTCTATTCTATTCTAAATGAAATATTTTAATAACAATCTAAAAAGGGTGAATATCCGTCTCAGAGTTCAATAGCCTTCAAACTATCTCTTAACAAGATAATAATTTTGTTATTACTTGATGTGACTCAGTATTATCTCGTAATAAATTAAATTCTTCTGGAAAATCACAATTAGGGTATTTTGAGTAAAGATCACTATCATATCTGCTTAATCTGAGAAAGGGGTAGTCGAGCAATCTTATCGTGACATATTAGCTCTTTTAAATGTATTTCTCGAATACTATTGTACGTGAAAGTTGAAGTGTTAATTCATTCATTTATTTTATTATCTGTCGCGACAGTAGGTAAATGTCACCTAAAGGCTTCCAAAAGGTTAAACTTTCTCTGAGATTTACATAATACCGCCAGAATACGATTTCGGTGTCTTCAAATCCAGAGTGAATAAGTTCCTTCTGGGAAATCGTATTCCATCTTAGGCCACATCTTCAATTACTTAGAGCGGTACTCGTTCAGCACATGGTGTGCCATCACCTATTTCGTCACATAGATTCGATTCGGCTCGATTTTAATCCTATATTTCGTGTCACTTAGCTTCTACACCTCCGTATTATTTTGTTAAAATTTGAATGATATTTATCAGTGTTGTGTGTGTCGAAATAAATGTTATTAAGTAAAATAGTGGCTAAAAGCTCTACCATTTTCAGTAAAATAAAAAAACTTGAGACGTAACTGAAAAATGCTCACCATTGCTCGTTTCCGGGCCGGACATGCTGATCGTTGTGACTGACACGTGACCCCCCTCTACCTTCACCGCGTCAGCGTCGCTTGACATCGCGGTGTTCATCACTGACAGTTGTCACATCACCTCGATATCGATTATCGACTGTGTCACCTCACTAGCACCATTCATTCACACTTATAAATCAAAATAGTGTCAAATTATTCAAAAATGTTCTTTTTTTCGCATGGTAAATGTTTAAAAACTTCTTTAATATTATCATCTGGGGTCGCTCATTTTTAAGGCCTTGTTCTTCAGTCTTCTGTTATTTTGCAGTGTCCGTCGACTAACGATCACAGTTCGTTTTGATGAATCAGAGCTAATGCTGTCTGATATGACGATCATCTTGGGTAATCTGTAACAAAAAAACCAACATTAGTCACGTTTTTTTATCTTTCGTAACAAACATGTAGGTAATAAATTATTAATGAATGACCTTGTTGATTCATAACAAGAAATTTACCACTTTAAAACATAACATAAATAGGTAATGGAGCAAAATGGTAGAGGAGCAGAAACTATTCAAAGCTTTTATAAAATTAATGGAGAAATAAAAGAACAATCAAATTCGAAAATTAAAATTCAAAAATAGAAAACAAGTCGCGTCGTCGTCGCGCCGCCGTCCGATTCGGATCCGCGTGTAGTGTTTGTGTACGCGGACGTCGACGCGACGGGCGGCCTTGCGCCGGCCAGTGATGCGATAGCACCACGATATTATTTATCGATACTCCGCCGAGTGACGACGCGAAGCGAACCTCGTGTCATTGGCATTGTGTTTACGAGGGCGAAGCTCGGTCGCGATAACAACTAACTCATGTCTGCTATGACTATAACTGTAGGTAGGTATCCATATCCACAACACTTTAATTTATAAGCAAGTTACAACTGCGTCGTTTATTTAAATAACAACAAAAGCTTTCGATAGAGGCGCATCAATTTATTCTGGGAATGGCATTGAGATTACTCAAAGTCATTTCTATCGATAAGACGTACCGGCACGATATGTAGAGGAGTGGGGGGTGGCCTTCACGGAGCCGGTTGTGGTGACCGGCCGCGATCATTTCGCCTTTCGCGCAGGACTGGTCCAGCGTCCCCAATACCAGACCATTCCATGCGCTTCATGAGTTTATATTACACACTTTACGGATTCAGGACAATCAACTAGGTACCTACTTTTGCAATTATTCATTTAATTTTACTATTATTAAGTAAGAGTAGGTATAAGCCTACTTCTCACTGGGCTCTTAATATACACTAAAGTGACATATTTTTAAAACCCTTTTCAAAAACTGAACATAATTTCAAATAAATACATTGATTGAATTCAATGCTAATGGAAAAAAATAATTTGACTCCATGCCGAGTGATGTAAATCTAGTCGAGACCCTGAGTCTATAGGATACCGAGGATCTTCGGGTTTTAAAAAAATATCTGAGTGTCAGGTCGGAGCGACGAGTGACCTGAGAGCTGGTGAATATTTGGGCTTCAGCATTGTCAATATCGTCATACAGCGGGGCAATGCAGCCAACGTCTTGGGGACATGACGACAGTTATTGAAATGCTGTAAGAGAAATGCTACATTTAGATTGATTGCAACAGTTTGTAGTTAGTTCAATTCTTTTAATTTGTTTCTAGTCTTTTATTGTCATTTTCTTTATAGTAGATCTATATTGTATAAAACAACCTTCTAGTAAACTAGTTGCAAAGCAACCCTATTGCAGAATAACCAGCTTATTCAATCGTAAATTGATTCAGTCTGGCTGATCAATTACCGTCCTAAGTCCTTTGCCCCCAGTTTCTCCGTTATCTGAGTACTCAGTGCAGTCGCCTTGGCAACGTAATTAACTGTCAATTACACAACGGACCGTGGTTGAGCAATGGATCTCGTATGCGTCATTCGGAGTTGCATTAAAACAAGAATGCAGGAGAAATATGAGCTCGTAGGTGCAATTCAACTCGATTTTATTGAGCTTTATAAAACAAAACTTAAGGTATAGCAAAAAAGTCAGACGCGTTACAAGGAGCAGCTTTCTGTCTCTTTCTTAAGGAGTCAAAATAAATACGAAGAGCGAGACAAGTGTAGTTGAATTCTGTAACCCAATAAAAGAAGTTGAGCAAGATGGCGTCATCGCGGCCTAGACAAGGCCGAGCGGTCATTTGTACGATACGCCAGACGAGCGCTTTGTCTGCTTTATGTTACCCATGTGGAAAATTTTCAAGACCAAATCTTATAGCAGATCATTCAATGATAATAAAGAAATTTTAAGTTCTTTAGTACCTACTACTAAATGTAAAATTTCAAACGTCAACATCATCGTAAAACCTGGTTTATAGGTAATTATAAATTTAAATCACATTCTTTGAGAGATTAATAAATTCAAATTGAATGAGAGAAGTCTAATACTTAAAAATTGATGGAAGGACACTATTTGGCCTGATCAAAAGCTCAGCTTAATCGATGAAATTTTAAACACCTACCTACTTAATCAAAGTCCACCTAGCAATATTGCAGATCTAGCTCAAATCTTCTAGCTATAGTTAAAAATGTATAGACTTTTCAGGTATAGGGTTCAGTTATTGTAAATTAGGATAGCAAATTATTAGAAACATTAGATAATTTGCCAATTTAAGATAATATTCATCTGTGACCCTTATTTTCAAGCCTTACATTGAGATCCTGTGCACAAACTTCTGAAGCTCACATCGCTTCCGGTTTTTGTATTTGCCATGTTGCTAGATTAGGATATTTTTTGTGATTCTTTAGTTTGTTGTTTCAGTTTTTTAGTTTAGGTTTATAAATTCAATTATTTAATAGACATTCAATAATCTACCCCTGATGATCATTCCCAGTAAAAGATGCACATATTGCTTGCAGCATTAACTTGCTGAATAGCAACAGCAATCCTTTGCACCAAGAACGATCCGGAACAGAAGTCTACACGACGTTTTGTTTACGGCTAGTAATAAATTCATTATTTAGCAACATGTAGAATGCTGCTCAACGACACTTCACTACATTCATGGTATAAAACAAACTCGCTTCCCGCTGTCTGTCTGTCCCTCGGATTTTGATTCGGTTTTTTTTAATAGATAGAGTGATTCAAGAGGCAGGTTTATATTTACCTATAATACACCCGTGCGAAGCCGGGGCGGGTTGCTAGTCATAAAATGAAGCACAGTAGAAACATTAAGCAAGAACTTAAAACCTAAATCAATTTAACAGGGTCGCGCGTCCTTGTCAAGCTATCGATAAATGGTGAGACGAGGCGTCGACCGATAATTATCTTAAGGTCACATCACTATCTATGCGTCCTGTCATGTACCGATAAAGGTACCGTAGTTACAGGTGCTAAATAACATATGTGTGAAATTACATGCCGCTACAAAGATAAGCGCAATCTAATTCGCAGTCCCGTATCACAAACAACCCATGTCGGCATTAGTCGGCAAGTATTGACATGGATTTTGGACTTATTTGAACCGACTACAAAACGCGCTCCTAAACGTTGCAATGAATTGTGTCCATACGGAAAGTTCAGTATTCTCTACCCTATATTGAATTAGGAGGCCCTGTTATAATAATGTAAGTAATTATAAATAAATAAAATAAAAATATTACATAAATTATATTGTAGGTAGGTACCTATTATTTAACATATTTGACACAATAATTATTGTAGTAACGAATAAATGAAAAAAATGTAAATTCCCCTCAACTATTTTCGCGAAAAACGCGTGTGAGTGAAGCCACAAGCTTAAACAAGAATCAATAAAGACTTCCTCATTTGAATTCCGCAAGAAAATCTCAGGTAAACCGATCTAATGAGGAAAGAAGCGTTCATTTCCTACATCCTTGACCCCAAGTGCGAGGTCGTCTGTCCCCTCAGTGCGACGCACCCGCTTCTTCACAGTAGTTCTGCGCTAAAGTTCTGTTCACAGAACTACTGGGAAAAGTATCAGCAGTTTAGTGCACCAAAAATATATATCAAATAGCATAGACCAGTATGAAGTTCAGCGAAGTTCAAAATGATGGTAAATATAAGGCATTACTTGTAAAATGACAGCAAACGTCAGAAATTACATTCATAATCCAATACAATAAATAAGAAAGACTTTGTCCTATCCTTTCTGCGGACCAAACGATACTAAAACTTTCAGTAGTTTTGTGAGAACCACCAAAAATATACTTTAGACTTTGTATTTTATATTTATTCAATATAAAAAATTTATATAGTAGCACAAAAAGTTATTCAATGAAATTCAGCTGATGTCAAAATGACAGCAAATGTCAAAAATGACAGCAAAGCATGGAAAAAAGGTCAAGTTTTTTTCCCATAGTTTTGTGCAGGACCACTGGTAATACGCAAGCGGACGCACCCTACCCACGCCGACGCGATGACGCTAAAATAGACGAGGTGAACAATCTCCGTACTACGATCCCATGAACTTAAACAAAGGACTGTTGGGTTTCATTCAACACGTTGCTTTGTAACGTAACTGATAAGAGTGATAACGGCTTTGCGAATCGTACTGGTGTTTATGCGATTAATTATTATGTATCAAGTTTTTTATTATGATAGTACGTACCTTCTTCGTACTTGATGATAATTAGAATCGACATTCTAGGTAGATAAATAATGCTAGGTAATTTTCACAGCATCATCATACCGAACTAAGCAGAGCTTCTATTAGTGTTATAGGTATATATCTATACAGGATAACTAGGAATTATTTGTAAAAAAAACCCTGAACGATATCTGAATATCGTACAAACATAAGAGGAAATCGAACCGAAACTTCCTGCGTCGCAAGCAGTAGCGGTATAATTATATTATTCCGCAGAATTTTCCAGACTAGACAGCCCAAAGTCTAGCAACGGCCTTGTCCTTAGTCACAGAAGGAAGTAAGGAGGTGAATGGCATCACGGCTGTCTGGGCATCGTTCGCAGGTTCGTGCACCCTAGCGCAGTGGGACTAGTTAGATGCCAGCTCCGATCTCATCCGTGAACTTCATTACAGCTCAGAGTTCACTAACAAAGGTTAATGGCAAGAATCCCTTGTGGCATCTCCCAAAAATGTTAAAAACTATAATGAATATATCGTTCGATTCGTCTTAGATAGAATCTTAAGGCACTTTGCATTTTCAGTTTTTCCATGTTTATTCCAGAATTAAATTATTTTTTCATGTAACAAAACTTGGAAAACCAAATATGCAGTTTTCATTAGAATTTTAGGAGCTATTGATACTCGTGCGATCGATGTACAAAATTAAGAATTCTATCCATCATTCTTTTAAACAGTGGTTTGTTGTACTTACGTTTTTGAAAGTTAAACGACGAAGTTGCCTAATTGGCCAACAACAGCTAAAACTCTAGTTTGTTAACAGAGATTAAACGTCAAAGTTAACCGACAAAGTTGTCCGATTTTTTTTACTGCCCAATATATTATTATCTAGGAATACACTTTGTAATAAATAACGTCTCACACGAATATATCTGATCTGAGTGTAATTTATATAACCTGCATTTTGATTAATAATAAAAAAATAATGAGCGGCGAAAGTACTTTAATTAATCTAATGAATCAAAATCTAATCACGAATCTGAATTGATCATCACAATCAGTATATTTGTACTTACGGTATTTTTTTTTCAATTTAATTTCTTACTTTCATAAACACATTACATCACTTTTTGTATTCGAAATAAACGGAGGTCAAAAAATACAGTGGAATTGAGAAAAAAAATACGCTGTATATTTTTATGTATAATATTTTTCAAGGTTCATTTAGATGATTCTGTTTTTTATGGTGCTTCTTTGTGATCCCACATATTTTTGAAAAAAAAAATGATTTATTCTTAGTAATGCGTACTTACCTACTTTATTGACTTCGTTGTCGATGTTCTCATTTTTGAAACATGCTAAATTATATTGAAATAATATTATATACTTTTAAACATTGTTATTAAATCGATACTTACCGCTAACTTTCGATATACCTTATTAAACGTTTTAGTTTAAAATTATTTGCTATTTTAAGACCAGACACGAGCTGTATTGCCATCTGTGCAAACAAGAAAACGTGTTGTATTTGTTTCTATTAACAATTTCCTAGTTATAATGTGAATTATTATTTTTATATTTTCAATTTTATTTCCTTTAAGGGCCAAAACATACGTTAAGCTTGGTAGATTAGATATTTATACTTTATTTTGAATTTTTCATCGATATCGATAGATAAGTACCTAATTGTGACTCATCAATCATCAGCCAACACTAGCGGGCTAAGACGCTTTCGAAATCAAATAAAATCAAATGTAAGTATTGTAATCCTAAATAACAAAGATGTCATAGGTACCAAATTACTACTGTCACATTTCTATGCTCTTACTCACGAATGATAATAATATGAGTCATTGCAAGATATTTAATTATGACAGAAACCAAAATAATGTCGCAATAAGTTGTAAATTGCGGGCAGGTATATGAACTGACTGTGCCATAAACAACAGAAATGTATAGTCACTAGTTAGTTAGAGAGGCAATCGTAGCGCAATAGCAACTTGTCAATGGTAAATTACTTTGATTTACCGACTTGCGGGATAAACTAGCGTTTCTAAAGTCGTCGGTGCAAGCGCTGTCCTTGTGGATTGCAATTATCGACTAATCCCAACACTATATTATTAGTTACGCAGGATCTCTACGAGGTGTCGCCATATCTTATTCGAAATTTAAAATGGAAGAACTGGAAATCATTATTTCAACCTTATTTTCCTCATGCGAATTTATGGACATCATAAAATATTATAGGTACCTACTCAGGTATTTTGTACACCTGTTACAATTCAATAATACAGTTGAAATTATGTGTTGAGTAAGTATTTATGTAATTTTGTACGCACTTATGTATATTTTATGTTGGAGGCCAGACAGATCTGGAAATGTTACAGTTTGTGTATTGCAAACACTGTTCATTGGTAGATGGCTGTACCTAGTTTAATAATATTCTCAACTATCATCTACCCGCGGCTTCGCATGCGTTGTTTCTATGGGAACATATCAAGGCTATTTTTATCCCATGAGAACTGATTTAAGGGTTGAAAAGTATCCTGTTTTATTTCAGGCCTAGAAATACGTCTATTAAAAATTTCAGCCGTGATCCGTTCAGTTATTTTGGCGTGAAGAGCAACAAATATCCATCCATCCAAACTTTTGAATTTACAACATTACTAGTATCTGTCCGCGGCTTCGCACGCGTTGTTTCTTTGGGAACGTCTCAAGGCTATTTCTATCCCATGGGAACTGATTTAAGGGATGAAAAGTATCCCGTTTTATTTCAAGCCTAGAACTAGTACGTACATCTATTTAAAAATTCAGTCCTTTCAGTAGTTTCAGCATAAAGAAGTAACAAACATACATCCATCCAAACTTTCACATTTACAATATTACTAGTATTTGTCCGTGGCTTCGCACGCATTGGTTCACTGGAAACGTCTCATCTCAAGGCTATTTCTATTGGAACTGGTATGAAAATAAGTCTTGTTTTATTCCTAGAACTTCGTTAATTCAAAATTACAGCCCGATCCATTCAGTAGTTTTTGCTGAAAAAATAAGAAACATCCATACATTCATCCATAGAAACTTTCCCGTTTATAATATAACCACAGATTAGTACCTAAGGAAATGAGAAAGTAATGATAGTGTTACATTAATATGGTACATTTCCGCAATTTTCTTTATTTTTAATTGTGTATTTAGGTATTTACACCTGTTACACCGTCCAATAGGCCAAGGTTCGTCTCCCGTCGCCGACACCGGGCGACCTCGACATTCTATTTTAACTTTTAGCTGCGAAGACATAAATCACAGTTTCAGTAGCCGAGATAGAATCGTTGCATTCTAATGTGTTTAGCGACAGATTAGAATGACTAATATTGCACTAGATGGCGTGGTGAGATAGCTTTGCAGTGTTATATATTGTTCACATAAAGTATGAGGAATATAATCCTACTAATATAATAAATGTGAAAGGCTATGTGAATGTTTGTTATTTAGTAAGTAGAGTGAGTGGGGGCAAGATCGAACGGTTTTTTGATGAGATGGTCAGTGTTGTTTTTGAATCCATGTAGAAGAATAGATATTAACTTTAGCTAAAAGTAAATTTGACATAATTAAAGGGTAAAGACTAGATTTTTATAATATGTCAATAACAGCCTGATAAAGCTGTCCAAAAAGTAGAAAACTGTAACTAAAAATATTATTTTTACTTAATTGAAACAGGGGGAAGATGAGAAGGTGACGGGGTAAGATCGAATAAAAATCTCAAAATCTCAAAAAATCGTTAAAACGTGTCTTAGGCAGGTCCTAGGCAAAGTTTATGGTCCTAAGTCTGTAGTGTTAAGTAATTTAAAAAGTTGTAACTGACTGTAGTGCCAAAATAGCTATTTTTAACAAAGATATAACAAATTTAAAAATATAATATATTCCGAACTTACCCCACTGGGGGAAGATTGAAGAAGAGATTCTCAAACTTTGCAGCCAATTTGCATAAGTTTTGACTGATGAAAAAAAAATATTTTCTATTAATGATAAATCATATAAAAACTGAAAACTTTTTTTATTTCACATGAAACCTATATGAATATTTTTTTCATCACCATAAATAATTCTTTATTTTTTTCTTTTGTAATTTTTAAAGTATTTTCTTTTTCTATTGGATTTCTTTTTTTATTTCACATTTCTTAGCATACCCTATTCTTGTTATTTTTTGTTTTACTACTTTCAGCAATATGTTTTTTTTTCTTATTTTTCTTGCTGAAACTTACACAAAGATACAGTTTGAGGATATCTGGCTTTTAGTATGAAATCTGAAAAAGGGTCAAGATTAAGACTTTGATATGTTTGTCTTACCCCGTTAAATGTAAATGGGGAAAGATGAAAAGTTGAAATAAATTCTAAAATACGAGAAATAGAGAGATTTAGTAATAATTACATAAATATGTACAAAAAATAATAGGCAGATGTTTCAATTAAACACTCCTACCTGCCTTGTAATTTAATTTACAAGACACGGGGCAAGATGAAATCACTTTTGTGAATCCTGAAAAACACACTGTCTTAGAAAATTGCACTTTACACACAACCAGGCGTTCTCAGCCGCAACCACTGACTGAGTTGTGATAAGTAACAAATTGGTGGTCCTAACGATGTTGCCAGCACTGTAATAAGTACTATAAATCTGGTGTTATTGAAGACTTTTTGTCTTACCCCTTTTTTCATCTTGCCCCCACTCACTCTACTTAATTTATTAAGATGAAATATGGTAGGTAAATAAGTATACAGATAGTTTAGGATTTAGAATACATAGGCGATCTTTTTTTGAAAAATCAACCTATTAGGAGTATAAAAAGGGTGTTTAATTTTTTATGAAAAACTATTATGCCATGGTTAGATTAACTCAAAACTCGGTATAAATAAACTTCAAAGTAAATAGTTATGTACTCACTCACTCACTTATTATTTTTCATTCTTACAAAACTACCCCTAAAGGCAGTAACTTTCTGAAATATGACAAATAAATTTCCACGCGGGTGTTAAATAAATAAACATTTTATTTGTACATTTACAGGTCATAAATTCACAGATATAAAATATCGTCACAATTCACTTATTCAAGAGCATCATACCAAAAAGTGATGCTCAACGATATCAAAGATTTAATATCACATCTCTAGAAAGCTGTGAATTAACCTTTAAAAGCTCATTTGTTAGGAATGCATGCATTTTATTCGCAGGTCATTTTTCAAAAGCTCTACCATACACGAGTCAACATTGCTAGCCATAATAATTGAGTTTTTCGTTTTTATTTTAAACTGCATTCCAGACTTGTGACTATGGAGCACGTGTTCTGAAACCGTGTCATTCTGTGAATTTAAAGGCAAAAAATGCTTATGATTTGAAGACAGTTTGAAGCATACAAATCTAGCGCTATCTTTCATGGTACTTTAATTTTTTAATGCTAGAGAGCTGGTGAGTCTTATTATTCTTGTTTTCTTTTTTAAGTTTGTAAGTAGGTACATAATTTTTTATTATTTTTTTACACTTATAAATCAATTCACATGGGATAGAAATAACTTTAAACGTTTCCATTGAAACATTGCTTGCGCGGCCAGATACAAAATAATTTCATAATCTTTATACAAAACTCATTCGGGCCAAAAATTCCGGCGAAACTGGAAACGTTTGTAACGGAACTGAACAAGCGAGAATTCCCTTTCTCGATCGTGCAGTACACAAGGCTGCTGTCAACGTGATTCATGCGACTTGCGCGCGCGCAGGCTAATTAGCTGCGTTATTTGACCTAATATTCGTAGAGAATTTGCCTTTACGTATGGCATGCTTTGAGCCAAACAAGCTCCCGTATGGCTACAAAAGCATAACCTAAGCATAACTACCTTAGTACAAAAAAATAACCTACTACCTTTCTGGCCACGACTTGGAACGCGTTGTTTCTATGCAAACGTCTCAAGGCTATTTATATCCAATAGTTTCTGATTCATGGAATGAAAAGCCTATGTTTTATTCCACAGCTAGAACTACTATGCTAAAGAGTTTCAGCCTGATCCGTTCACTAGTTTTTGCGTGAAGAGGTCAGGACACATAAGTATCCTAAATTCCATACTTCCAAACTTTTGTATTTATAATATTATTGTGGATGTGGTGTGGATAGCTAGGTAGGTATAGTTATACTAGACTAGCGACCCACCCTAGCTTCGGACTGATTTGTTATACATATTATAAACCTTCTTGAATCACCCTATTAAAAAACTACATAAAATCCATTGCATAGTTTTAAATAATGATCTAAGCATACATAGGGACACAGCAGCAGGAAGCGACTTTGTTATATACTATGTAGTTATATAATAATAATAATTCCGGACAGTCCACACAGCATCATCTAGCCCCAAGCTAAGCAGAGCTTGTGTTATGGGTACTAGATGACTGACGTACTTAATACAATACATTACATAGATAGATATTTTTTATTATACATAGAAAACACCCAGACCAACGGAACAAATTTCTGCAGATCGTACACAAATTTGTTCCGAGGCGGGAATCGAACCCGCAACCTCCTGCGTCGCAGGCGGACCTTCGCCCACCGCGCCACATCGGTCGTCAGTCATCAGTTATATACATTTAGAGAGCCACTTGATTCTACCTACAAGTACTTATACCAAACCTGACCACGGAAGGACCCTACGCTCGTATGCATCGACCCGACGGTTTCACAACTGCATCGGTACGAGTTACCGGTATCCACCCACCTTCGGGTTCCGTGCTGACGTGGAGGGGCAAGGGGGGTATACAAATGTGTCGCCGCAGCCGCATTCCGCGGGTCTCAGGATTGACGAGTTAGTTATGCAAATTTGATATGGGGTTTTATGACGATTGGTATTGGGAATTGCAGCTTGTTTCTTGGAAGGTAAAGTTTAAAATCTTACAGTTAGAGCCAGTCTTACTCGTTGACAAATCAATGGTCCTGCTTCGTGATTAGGATTCCTTATTATGATACTTTAATAGTACCTACTAGAGGCACATTGCACGGTTAATTGACGACCGATGAAAATTTGTTCTGGGTGTTTCCTATGCATAATAAAAAATATCGATCCACGTAATGTATTGTATTAAATATATCATTCACCTAATATCCATAACACGATCTCAGCTTAACTTAGGGCTAGATAATGCTGTATGGATTGTCCAGCATTATTTATTTGGTTATTAAGTTATAGATACCGTATAAGGAAGTGAAATTTACAGACCCTACCTATCAGAGGCGTAGCGTGCCTTGGCGGGGCCCCGTACAAAAAATTGTTTGGGGGCCCTTAGGAAGTGTAAAGATGATGACTTTAGTTTTCTAAAGTTTCTGCCTCTACGGACCGGTCTGACAGGTGTTCCTTTCCCATCGACATTGTTATTTTTAACAGTTCTAATTTTGAAAAACTTCTTTCAGCAGTTGTGGTTGTAACTGGAATACTAGGTTGTATATAAATATAGTAAACTGAAAGTTTTTATTACCTCCAGAAAACTGTGAAAGGTTTATTTCATTTCATATTATAAAAAAAATTAGAAGTTTTATCTATTAGTTTTTTTGCTCACGCACGTTGGGGTCCCCCTTGGCCCGGGGCCCCGTATAATTGATACGGCAGATACGGCGGTAGCTACGCCCCTGCTACCTATAAACACCAGCATAGCATTAGTCCTAGCCTGCTACACATGCTGAAGTATTAGCATTTGTAAAATCCTCCTTTTTTACTCTTTTTATAATCTGTTTTTTTTGTGCATAATTCAGATTTGTTACCTAGTTTTTTAACTCACACAAACAAATAAAGGAGTTGACGTCACAAACTCTAGCTAATTATACAGATGAACAACGAAATGAACAACCTGCTATAATAATACATAAATTATAATCCACACAGCAATCATCATCTAGCCCCAAGCTAAGCAGAACTTGTGTTATGGGTGCTGAATAATAACTCTAAGCCAGTTTATCAGATCTAGATGGAACGAATCGCCAAAACCACGCATTAAAGCCAATCGATTACCAAACACCTGATACTAACTACCAACGGCTTTCAATACACATGTATATAGATTTTAGCTGAAGGTCGAATCAACTTGTGAACGTAAAAAATATCCTTCGCAGTTTAACCGTCGTCGATTTAGTTTTCCGGTAGACGAATTAAAATACTATAGGTATTTTAATCGGCTTTATATAAAAATCAGTCTAAAGTCAGGTGTGTCAGGTTAAGTTCTTTTACTTGTAGATTCTTTAGAAGAACTTAACCAGGCTGATTTTTCATCATCGCAGAGCGGAATAGTTGAAGCTAGGAAGTTTGCATTTGGATAGTAAGTTTCTTTATTAGTACAACAACCCACCCACTACGGTGGAATATTTCAAAATGAAATCCCGAAAGGGTTGAATAGGGATGAAAACGTCGGTATGAAACTTTTTGTGTGTGCACTACACACAAGATTTTAGGGAAACTTTTTTCTAAACGACCTCTAAAATGGGGTGTGTAAAAAAAACTAAATCTATGTGGATGGATGAATTCGCGGGTTACAAAGCCAGTGTGGATAAGAAATTATGTATCAAGTGTTACTACTTTCAGGTTTTTGGCGGTTTATCCTTACCCATAATAATGTACAAACACGGAAGTTTATATGTAAGTATGGATGTTTGATATTTTTTCACGCAAAAAATACTGAATAGACCGGGCTAACATTTTGAACAGACATAGTTCTAGCCCTGGTTGATACTTTTTCACGGAACAGTTACTGAATCGGACTAAAATTTTGAACAGACATAGTTCTAGCCCTGGAATAATAAATACATTGGGCTACATTTCATACCATAAATCAGTTCCCATGGGATAGAAATAGCCTTGACACGTTTCCATAGAATAACGCGTGCGAAACCGCGGGCAGATACTAGTAGTTTACAAGGAAATCGGTTGCATTTTGCAATCACTTCAGTAAATGACGCGTAAGTTCGCGGAAATCGCTGCATTTAATCAATGTGTGAGTGATCAATTGATAAGTGTTTCGTTTACCAATTTATTGTCTGATAGTCCTTTATATTTTGTAACAAATTAAAAAAATACCAATTAATTATATAAATTTAAAAAGAAGAGCTTGAATAATGTTTTTTTATAGAATGAGGGTGGGTGCTTCTAGGTTGGTCCATTTAAATTTGGTCGAGATCTGGCCAGTAGTTTTTCTCAACAACAGAACTTGTAATAGGTAAGGTACCAAGCTGAAACTGGTAACTACCTTTTTGTTTGGCCCATTATGTAACTATGATTGATTATATTTGTTTTTCTCTTCTTGTTTACCAATGTATTCCAATGAGTCGTGTTATTACTACGGGACAAAAAAATCCTAATTTCTATAGGCTTGTTTCAATACAAGGTAGGAAGGAACCACGTGAGCGAAGCCGCGAGATCTAGTCATAGTAATATAATGCAAATGTTTGGATGCATATAGATGGGTGGATGTTTGTTACCTCTTCACACCAAAACTACCTAACGGATCGGGCTGAAAGTTTGAATAAGTACTCAGAGGTAGTTCTAGGCCTGGAATAAAACAAAGGCTAAATCAATTTTCAAGCGGCTGAAGAAGCGCGCAGGTAGAAATAGACAAAATAATATCTATATGTGTCAGCTCGAAGAAACAGACAAAGGTTTTCAAATTAACAATTCAATCCAGTCAGACATCGCAAAAACGTGGTCGGTGAGTCAAAACCACCAAAAGAAGTACCCACGTTACTAACTCCTCACTATTCTGTGTCAGACCTGTTCCTTGCTCGCAATCCTCGTGAGTCAGCTTCTGAGAAGTTTCGAAACTTCAAGGATGGTCTTGGATACCGTGAGAACAAGGGGTGAAAGCGGGCTGTGAGGATCTTTAAAGCCCAACACACTGCTGCGATTTTGAAGCGTGTCTTTGTGTTGTTCGATTTGTTTGCAGTTTTGTAGGTACTAAGACGTGTATCTACTGTTATTATAAATATCTACGGGTATTTATCGCGTTTATTACCTATTTTCCCTACGTTTCAACAGGTTTACACTCATAATCAGGTAACTAAATAAAAGCGATACTTCAATGTGTTGTTATGATCGCATATAAGCCATCTTAAAAACTGCTGCGTTTGCATTGACGCGATTGGATTTGTCCGCCGCGTTTCCACATGCTGCGATTTTGCGATATTGGTCACAGAAAATTTTGTTAGACGCATGCGGCATGGTATCTTTCACATGCGTTTTGTGATTTTGAAGAAAGCGGTGCGGGGCCGCGGCGGCGTGTAAAAATCGCGTATAAAAGCCGCAGCTGTGTGTAAGGAGTTAAGGAGTCTACTAGGACCAAAAATGTCTATATCTTTGGATTGTGGTATAATGAAGTTATGGATTAAGTATATGTCCAGCAGTGGCCTTATATAGGTTGGTGATGATAGTGAAGTTAAGAAAATCATATGAATCAAATAGAAACAAAAGTGTAATTTCATTTGATTTCATCATTCAAGAGATTCAAGTGATAAAAGAAAATGAATGTCATAAAATCGGTTTTATTTAACCTTTTTCGAAATCCGTGTGACGCAAATTGTGACGCACAAAACTATTATTAGTTTGTAGATATGGTTTTTATGATTTTTCGTCCGAGCTTATAAACTAGTTTGGTTTCTTATAAGAACTTGGTCCAACAAGTTATTATTCGTTGAACGAATGGAGCAAAAATAATTGCTTCTAAAGATATTTCTGAAGTATTATGACATTCTGTCTGGACCGAGATGCGTGGAGGGACCAAGGCCCTCGCCCAGCAGTGGGACACAACAGGCTAAATAAATAAAATAAATAATCAACCCCTTTCAGCTTAGTAGGACAATTCTTACGTACAGTAGATAGAATAAAAGTTATAGCCTTATAGGTATAGTTTTTTTTATTTCGATGCACTCTAAGACACCAAAAAAGAGTAAGTTGATCTATCGTTGACCGATGTGGGCCTGCGTCGGTTTCGATTCCCGCCTTGTGACAAATGTTTGTAAATATAATTGCAAATATTTATTCCAAGTACCTATTTCCGAAGTTCTGGTTATAAAGATGTCTATGTATTACATATATCAGAACAGGAGCAGTACACATAACACAAGCTCTGCTTAGCTTGGAGCTAGTTGATCTCACGGCTGTGATTGCTCTACGACGAATAGTTTCAGAAATATCGATTCAAAATCTGGCGGGTCCAAGTAGGACCAACCCGGTATAAATATACGTAAGGCTACCTCGTCTTAGTCAGCGGCCATGCACCAACCAAACCTTTTACTTTTTCTGTCGCAACACCAACACAGAATAAACACCAGTAACGGGGTCAGACGAAACAAACGTTCTCCAGTTTTGAAATTTATTTCTAGTTTAAAATTCCTGCATAATTCTTATATTAAAACGGTAATCGGTTCTTTGGAATTGAGTCGATGGAGATCGTGGCCTTTGCCCGGTGGTAGGTACATCTACAGGTTATAGCTTAAATAACTCAATTAAACGAATTTTAATTAAACTGCATGTTAAAATGTAGATTTCCCCATTATGTTTCATAATTTTTGAAACACATTGAAACGTATCGGAAAATTTTCTAATACGTCGCGGTACATCTGAAAAGTATGATATACCAATATTACCAACTATCGAAAACTTCGGCGGTCAAAATCATTGAACTGTTGCGTTTACTATCTATAAAACAGTTATTAACAGACCTAAAAGATCATTTCCCATAACATTTGAAACAGAAGTCCAAACGCTTCGAACCCAACAGTATCGAATATCGATATCGAATAACTGTCGCACTGCAATCGGATGATCATCGCATCTATGTCACATCACTACCGCTAGGTCACAGTAATGCCCTACTACTCGCATGAGAGATTGGATCTTGAATTCAATCGACAAATCTTATTCTTAAGTTAACTGACAATGAAAAGAGGTTAAAATGAAAAAGATAAAAAAGAGGTTTTATATCTGTTTTTGCTTATTCTGATGTTATACGTAGTATGTTTCTTTTATGTACCTAGTGGATTACTCCGGCCATAATAGTGAACCGATTTAGATGATTCTGTTTTTTAATTGTAATCCTTTCGGAAATATTTTTACGGAACCATTACAAATTTACTACTTACAACAGTAAGTAAAACAGTAATTGGCGGAGAAATGAGCAACCAAACAAAAAATCCCAAACACGCAACCTTCTTAAATATTGTATGAATGAGGTTTGGTTCTATCTCCTTAATTTCTATGGGTCTTGGAGACCGTATAGGAAATCTAACTCTTTCGTCTTCAAATAAAACCTAGGAACACCAACCAACGGCGATATAACGTGGTAAAATTCGAATTTGGAATTTGTAAGCTCAAAACGACTGGCAGAATATTTACGAAGGTCCCTGCTCTCCACAGCATAGACGGCAGTTTGTAAGCTCTCGGTGAGTCACTCTTCCGCCTGATAGCAAGGTCACCGGCCGACACGCACACATGCGCGCTAGAAAGCAGTGAGAGTACAGTCACGGCCTCAAGCGTCTTTGTTTCGAAGGGGGCTTTGTTTTGGCCTTCGATAGATGACGCTACTTGTATAAAATGGGGTAAGGGTTAACGATATGCAATAAAAAATTTTTGCTTTCATGTTAACAACTACTTTAGACTTATTACTTTTAACTTAAAATACTATATTAAGCATTATGTAGGATTTTCTAGAACTCAATTTATTGTTGACATTTAATTAATTACTATCTGTTTTCTTTATTATTGTGTGGTATTATTGTTGGTTGTTAGGTTGGATCTACTAATGTTAATAATCGTGAAATCCTAATCATTTAACGTTTTGCTGAAGCAGGGGGGGGGGGGCTCTCAAGGTTATTCTGGGTGTATGAATATATACATACCTACCTATATTATATACTATTATTAACCTATGGAAAACACATTATCTACGCATACATCATCCATGGATAAAAACTTAAAGGAACATTCGCCATTAAAATTGTAACTTTATTATTGTTATTGTTTTTTTAAGTTCTTGATCGTGTTCTGATCTTGGAGTTACATAGACGTTAATATTATGTCATTCATTATTAAAATGTATTTTGTGATTTTTATAATGAATAACAAAATATTTGACAACCTATTAATTTGATAAGGTCACCTTGTATGACATTGTGTGGAAGTTTCTATTGTTTCAACTTAAAATATAAATAGATATTATCTTTTAATTTCCATAAAATCATAATAACATTTCCGCTAGGACATAAAATTGGAGGTCGTCTACGTGATAAAACATTTAATGAACAGAGCTTTTTTCATTGAGCAGAATATCAAATGCCATTCGCTAATTCTAAAATTTTCCACGGACACATAACAAAATGGCAATCTTAATATTGGGTTGATGGGATCGGCTGCTTTTAAGTTTGACATTCAATAGATAAAATAAATAAATAATGTTGGATAATTCACACAACAACATCTAGCCTCAAGGTAAGTAGAGCTTGATGGGCACTAGATAACTGATATACTTAAATTAATACATTATTAAGTATACAATGATAATAAAATAATATACAATATATATATAATATAATAACAAATAATAAATAAACAATGAAAAATATTATAAAATAGCAAATAATAAAATATAGTAATTTAGGTAGTCAACGTCCGTAATACCAGTTGTCTATTGAGTACCGACCGATCACCGAATTTAAGCAACATCGGAAACAACGGTTAGTACTATGATGGTGGTTTATCTAATAAAAAAATCCGTTTTCAGTTTTTCTTTTGCGGAATAGTTTTATACTGTACTGTAAGCTTATTAATAAAAGAAAAAAGTGATTTTTTCCTACAAACAATAAAATCATTGCTTGGCGTTGCATCAAAAGTTTAAACTTCTTAGTCTGTTTCGTGCTGTTTTTTAACATAATTACGAATATACAAGTAATGGTCTAATATTATAATGATGCTAGCTAACGCTAGCGGTCTAGTCAACTTTTAATAACAACCGATTACTAATATTAAAGCCTCAAGAAACTACATTTCAGCATTTAATCAATTCCCCCATTGCAAACAATGAGAAACCAGATACCATTTCGACATATTATTTTGCAAGAACCAACTTCTTAGGGAACGGCCCTTATTAAGGCAACTTTAAAATAGTTGCCTAACAAGAACTGTAATTTAGGAACATTACCATAATAGCTTTAGTAATGAATAACAATACTTTACATAATTTATAGGCGATGATTTATTTTATCGTACCCACATCAATGAAAATTTATGCGTCGCTGTAGATACAGCTAGCTGAATTTAATTTCTAATATGTGCTGATATTTTGACACAGTAGGTGTCTTTTTGTTTAAATCGGTCATTTTGATTTATCTTTAAAAATCTATCGCAGATTTGTAGCGAAAAGCAACTACAAATCATGAGTTTATCGCTACCGATATGAGTTTATCTAACGATCAAGTTGATAAATTCAAATTATGCGTTGATATTGAAATTTCGATACCAATCAGCTGTAGGATACGACACGTACCGTACCTACAGCCACCCACCCACGGCCGCATGTGACGAAATCATTATCGAATGAAGGCGTGTACCTAGTTACCAAAATAGCAGACATTTTACATAAATACCCTTCTCAAGTAGAGAACGCTGACTTTTTTTTAAAAATATAGAAACTGGAAAAACTACGATTTGTGGCAAAAGTTATGAATTTTTGAATAGGTACATATAATATTATATTTAAATTTATTTATATTTTGATTAGGACAAAAGACATTCTGTGAGATGATTACAACACGTGAAATTATCAATTCTATAGGTTTTTTGATTTGTTAAAAGGTTTGCTTAAAGCAT
The DNA here is from genome assembly GCA_944547425.1 of Eupithecia centaureata. Classification (NCBI taxonomy): domain Eukaryota; kingdom Metazoa; phylum Arthropoda; class Insecta; order Lepidoptera; family Geometridae; genus Eupithecia; species Eupithecia centaureata. The sequence goes on along the minus strand of OX155679.1, from coordinate 13,972,051 downwards.
AAGCTTTTACCAAATGAGCCCCAGAGCTACGCAGTACTACAAAGATTATAATGGTCTAAACTTCAAATCTTTAGTATTCTAGGTTTATCTTAACTTTAGAATTTTAAGCAGGAATCAAAGCGGCGGCGGCGGTGTTTGATCAAAGATTGTGTAAAATTAAAAATGCAACTTTTTCTCAAACGTCGTCCTGTCTCAAGTTCAAAGCACGATAGGTATGTCGAAAACGAATCGAAGATCTTTTAACTTTCTAAGCAGTGCAGTCAAAGCGTAGACTAATTAAGGAACTTTGATAGTTCGAATCGATTTATTTCTTTATCAGAGTTATTTGTGCTGTATAGCGTTGCAAATATCTGAAGGAAAACTAAAGTAGGTACCTCTTAGTAGTCTTGCAAGGCCGCCGGTCGGAAATAAAAACAAGACGTAGGTAGACGAAACAACGATCAAGTGAATTTGTATTGAGATGAAAAAATGCCTGTTGTAGCATGTAGGAATGCAGTGTAGACGTGCGTGATAAGGTAAATACTATAGGTGGTATATTGTTGTGAATTATATGCATAGGTCCACATAAGCTATTTAAAGGTACCTACGCTTGTGTTTGTTTGTTTTTAAAATGGATAGATAGGACTTTAGGGCCTACATGAAAATACCTAATTATTTTTTTGCTACATTATCCCACACCTGGGCAAACGTCTCCCGCAAAATTTGATAAACCGACCTTGATCGCTTGCTTGCTACCTAAACGAACATTTACTAAGCAAAAATTCAAAAAAAACCAAACAACCTATCTGAACATCTTTTCAAGAATGATTACCTAACTGTTTTAGAAGAAAGTAGAAAGGTCCCTAGTGGTCCATCCTAGATACCTACCTACCTAGATAAGATTTTATCTAAATCTAACTACCTAAATCAAATTTTAAGAATCCTTAAAAAATCATTGTCCCAGGATCTTTGTTCAAGGATAGCAAACTATCTACTACATACTTGGATAACTAATAGCTAGGTATTTCCAATTTTTAATCTCGTATTTTGACTGGACCAAAATATATAACTCGTAAAGCGAACTTAATTTTGGAGTAGGTACCTTCCGAAAAATCGATTGAATTAGAAATAGAATCTATCCATACGAATGAAGAATAGATTCAAAAAGAGATAGATTCCCAACAACAAAACAAAAAAATAAAAATCCGATAAGAATTGTGTGCGCGAGCGTGCAGTCGCGAGCGACGAGGGGCGTCGGGGGTTGGCACCCTCACGTGACGACCTTCAGGCGGCGCACCGACCTTGGCGTCGCGCGCGCGGGTCAGAGGTGAATGGACGAGCCCCCCGCGCGCCCCCGCCCGGACCCCGCTGCCTTGCCGCGGCCCCAAGTTACCATCCTCTACAACGACATAACATAACTTGCTTACCTAAATACGCTACGAACTACGCAGCTCCATCGCAAAGGCCTTTGCGATCCCGGCCTCAAGCACCCGCGAACAGGTAACGCGGCACACCTTTCCCATAAAATTCAAGTTTATTGACACCAAGTCTCACAAGATTGCACAAAACTTGCAATCTAATCACAAACACAGTTCTCGGGATAATTTGAGATAAACACTTTTTCATAAAAGTTTTTCAGTCGATTTTAAAAGTTTATTACAAGAAAAACATTGAACCACAGCAATGAACACATTCGAACCGTCGTCGTCACACTATGTCCTCTCACCTCCGCAAAACAAAGCGGAATGGAATAATAAAAGAAACGAGCGAGCGATTCCATTCAGCGCGTGTGTGAGCGAGTGCGCTAGCTTGACATGACAACCTAGAAGTCAAGTCGAAGTCGCGCGCACGTCAGAGTCCGTCCGAGAAAGGCAGTCTACCAAAAAGAATGTTCGTAAATGCGACATCTACATTATTTTTCAATAACTAGTTAGGATAAACGGTGTCTTCCAAAGCAGAGACCAAAATATGAAGTTTATGAACCTTTGATAGAATAGATGGCGGTAAACGAACTGTAATTTTTTTTGTTTGTGATCTTCTGGAAAAAGTGGTCGTAACGCTAACGTGGGTCGTACCTAAAAATCGATTTCAATGTTTTTATTGTGCAAGTCAGCGTAATTTTTTAGTGTACAATTATAACCTGGTGGTGGTTCGTTTCTCTGACATCACAGTTCATAGATGTTTGGTTTTGATTTTGTAGCAACTTAATTAAAATACCTAGATTCATTCATTCTAAATTTATTATCTCACCTGAAGTGTTTGTTTTAAAGTGCTTAAGCCTAAAAGCAGGTTGTATTGTACCTCTATTGGGAGTGAAGTGAATTAAATCTAAGAAAACGTAGTTTCAGTAAAGATTTGATATTGAGTATACCTAATAAAAACTATTATTTAGGCTTCTTATTGTTTTTAAGTGTTCAGCTAGCTGTAACATAAAATACCGGAACGTAGTAATTAATCTTAGTAATATAGGTATATATATAGTAACATAATTTGAGTGTTTTCAAATCTAACTGAATTTGTCTGTTAGAACTACAAGCATAGTATTGTGTCATTGTCAAAATCACTCACTGACACTCTGTCACTTGTCTGACTTAACAACAAAACAAGTTTCCCAGTTTCAACTTCACAAAAATTACAAAGATTTAGTTCTAGTCACGCACGCACGCTCGGTTATTTTATAAAAATACGGTCGTGGTCAACTAACTAGACGTTTTTGATTTGTTCCGTTTCTTCGGGTCTATTATTCTGTCGTTGTCAGTCTAATTTTCGGATTTTGTGTTACCTTTAGTGAGTGCGTGATTGATAAGAGATATCAGCTGTTTGAAATTCGTTCTTGGCCGAATTATTATTTATTCTAATTGCTCTGTAAGAATTCCGTTTGGCCGATCTTGAATAAAAAATTACTGCTATCGCGCAATCGATCTCAAGAAGCAACTGCCTCATTTAAAGTGAATTATTAAAGTGACTCATTAATTTATCAGCTCTCCAAGGCTGTCTAAGCAAGCAATTTTAAGCATAAGTAATTTACAGTGATTTTGCGGAGTATGTGTAAACTGTTATAATGCTGGATGAAAGTGACCGCTTCGGGCGAAGCCCTACTAAAAGTACTCTCCTGAAAATAGTAATTTTAGGAGATGGAGGAGTTGGGAAGTCTTGCTTGATGAGCAGATTCATCTCCAACCACTTTGATGACCATAGCTTCCATACTATTGGTGTTGAGTTCATGAACAAGACCATAGAGGTTAACGGAAAGGAGTACACATTACAGGTTTGTGCAAAAAACAAAAAAATCTTGCAGACAATGAAATACTTGACTTTTTTAAATCACAGATATGCCTTTCTTTTTAACCATCCATATATGAAAACAAGACTTAAGCTTGCCTTTGCCACGATTTTTCTAGTTTTATTTTATTTTATGTGTCTCTCTGGCATAACACCACTCAAATCGGATCATCATTTAGTTTATCCTATTTTGATTTAGTTTTTTATAGTTGTGAGTGGTTTCTGCTATGACAAATGAGAATTGATGTAACTAGGGAATCTTATCTCGCTTTTTAGCGGGATTAGTAATGCATTTTGTTAAGAATTAAGTAGGTAGGTAATTTATACTCAAAACCATTGCATATAAAATTATAATAGCTATGTGGAGTAAGATGATTGGGGAATAATTTATACAACCTCAATATTACATGATTAACAACCTCAATATTACATGATTAACAACCTCAATATTACATGAAACTCAAGGTTGTCTTATCTAAAAGTACCTAGGCATAAGATTAATTGTAGTATTATGCTTAGCTTCTAGAAACCAATTACATTCATAAGCACAAGTTCCATTTTCAAATCGATTTAATCATTCAGTTTTTTTTATTGCCTTCTTAAAATAAAGAAACACTTAAAAAACAACGAAAAGTAAACCAAGGTTTGTAAAGGAGTATTATCAAAAGAGTCTATTATAAGCGTCAGCCAAGTAAGAGTAAAGTAACTATCAGACTATCCAAGTAGGTATCCATGTTTTGAATTGTATGGTTTTCCATAGCTTTACAAAGTTATCCAGTTGCTCTTATAAAATTGCATTATTTTCAAAGTGTCTTTTCTTGAATATTCTGAATAATCATTGTATTTTTGCTCAAATCCAAATCACTATGAACACTGACGTCTGACAGTGTTTCATTAATTTCCTCCAATTGAAGCTATGACTCTTCCATGTTAATTGTATGCTCAATTATACCAACCTCTTAATACTTCTTTTATTTGAGTAAGGAAAATATAACAGTACCTACCTACTATCAACCTTTTAGTCACATAGGTACTCATTTTATTAACAATTTGATAGAAAATTACTATAATTGAATAGACACAAAGTTTTCAACTAGTATTTAATTGAGTTAACTGCAGGCTTTTCCAAACAATCTAAGAGTAGCTCAACTGATAAAAATGCTAGTAAATTTTACCATTTTACCTGGTTAGCATCAACCAGATGCTCAGATACATAGTTATTTTTTCAGATATTTCTAAAATTATACATGTATACAAAAATACATATCACTTAAGATTTAAGTTTTTACCCATGTATTCATACATTAAATATTGACAAAATGTTAAAGTTGGCCGGCTTAGGTGTGGCAAGTTATGTAGTATGACTAAGCTATCTTCCACCATAGAAACTATTTTGCAATCTACATTATATAGTACAGTAAATCTTTTGTCTGCTGGGTTAAGGCCACACCTTGGCATTGAACTGACACCCAAATTAAAATCAATTCAAATTCTGTATTATTGTAGATTTAAAAGCCATGCTCTGTTTTTGTATCTTTGTAGAGACTATTCAAGGAAATAAACTAGCCACCTCTTGTTGTAAAAAGGTCAAAACAAGTTAAATGTTCTTTTTGAACAACAATAGGTAATAAACATAATTTCTGGGCTGCTCTGTCTTGTGTGGTTGTTGATGATGATGATGATGATACACTTATACGAAACAAAGAAAGAAAGAAAATAACGGTGGCCTTATGACTAGTTCAACTAGTATGCATTTTAGTTAAATTATAATACATACTAGGGATACTAACTAGCGACCCGCCCCGGCTTCGCAAGGTTTTATTATACATTGTAAACCTTCCTCTTGAATCACTCTATCTATTAAAAAAACCGCATTAAAATCCGTTGCGTAGTTTTTAAGATTTAAGCATTCAAAGAGATAAAGGGACATAGGGAAGGGACAGAAAAAGCTACTTTGATACTATGTAAAAGTATATTTTCTTTGCCTGGTAAGAGTTCCTATAATAAAGAGTTTACTATTCTATTCTATACATAGTATCAATATCGCTTTAGCATAGTACAAGTAATATTGCCCGCAATTCCTTACTTAAGTAATTTTAAATTCCCTCACATGAATAAAATTCTCTAACGTATTTTCAAAACAGAATACTAAACAGACATAGTAGGTAGGTATATTCAATTCCCTTAACCAAAAGTATTCCTCCCTCTAAAAAATAAGTAAATCCCTCAACTTTTTACAAAACTCTGTACACAAAACACTTAAATCCCTCAACTAAACATAAAACTCCCTCAGGTATGGGACACAGCGGGCCAAGAGCGTTTCAAATCCCTCCGAACGCCGTTCTACAGAGGTTCAGACATCTGCATACTGTCCTACGCCATCGATGACCGATCTTCATTCAGCAACATCAAGATGTGGCTGAACGAGTTTCTGCATTACGCGGGAGTTAAGAACGGGATCGATCGATATCCCTTTATGGTTGTTGGGAATAAGGTAAGTGTTATAATATTGCAAAAGTCAGTATTCTTACGAAATCGATATTATGTCTGGACCAATTTAAAGTACCTGCCTAGTAAAGACGTAAAAACGAGACATCCTGGAAATGACATTTGATAGCCATTACGAAGACCATGAAATGGCTTTCAAATGTCAAATAATGGATGGGTGGTTTTTGCGTAATCGCTCAGCAGCAGTCAAACCCATTCTGCTTCAGCGAGGATGAGACAGGGATAGGTACGTCATTTCCCCGAAACTATTTACCTAACCACTTCGCTGGAGGCTATTTATGTTTCTCTGATTTTTGCTTTTAAAGAAAGCTTATAGTTTTATTTACGCTTTAGCGTATATATAAAACTAGTAGTAAAAACAATAATTTATTATTGTTTTTACTACTTATCTAACGAAAGGCGTTTCGTATGGGCGTTTCTAATGGTGATTCAGGTTAAAATGTGCTATTTGGCTGTATTTTATAGATATTATAAACGCGAAAGTTTAATTGAGATTTTTGTTCCTCTTTCACACAAAAACCACTAAACGGATCGGGCTGCAATTCTGAATAGTGGTAGTTCTAGCCATGGAATAACACATAAGCTACTTTCATCCCATAAATCAGTTCCCATGGGATAAATCAACGCGTGCTGAGCCGCGGACTTATACTAGTATATTATATTTTGAGCAATTAAACAACCTACAAATATGAGCTTTACTGAAATAACAGCTAATTGTGGTAAATGCCAAGTTACTTTATTAACTTAATTGAAATAATTGTCAGCATTGTTTACAGAACAATTTAATTATGAAACCACAAACTGCCTACAGGGTTATTTAAATGAGTTCTCTAATTTGCTTCTACTTATAAAATAATACGACATCAAGAAACCGAAGAACCAAGCTCGGTTGGAGTCTGATCGATTTCGGTACATGCTCAATAGAATGTCGATTTCATCTGAAGATTCAGATTATTTACAATACCCTGAATTGAGAAAGAAAAAAGTGCGTTTACATATCCACCAAGGATTGACTATGCATCATTTTCATTTAAACTTTTTGTGAGGGTTTATGTTAGTTTCTCCCGTGTAAGTCAGCTAACTAACAATTGTTCCAAACCAGTGTATATCGCATGTTGTCTTCAAAGAACCATTATAAGGTATTTCGATCTAAAAATTATTATAATTAAATTAATAAAAAAACCAAGTGGACGAAGTCGCGGGCATCAGCTAGTAAAATAATAAATAAAAGCTCGACAATGCGGACAATCCACACTTTATCTAGCCCCAAGCTAAGCTAAGCATAGCTTGTATTATGGGTACTAGATAGCTGATAAACTTAAAACACAGATACAATACAACACTACATACACAGATATAGAAAACAGAATGAACTATGAAGCATTATCATCAACCTATGTTAGTCCAGTGCACTTATATGATGATGCTTGTCATTATTGTAGATCGCAGTGATAAGTAGAGTTGAAAGAGATCTACTTTAATCCCAAGTCATGCACTAAACCAATCCTTATTTATCTATATCTATACTTATAATAAAACTGTAACAGGTCCAAATCTGTACATTGAAGATATTTTGAAAATTTTTTTTGGAGTGCACTCTATTATCGATACTCAAGCCAAAACTGTAATTTTTTTCATTCATGTCTGTCTGTCTGTCTGTCTGTCTGTCTGTCTGTCTGTCTGTCTGTCTGTCTGTATCGTAAACGCGCATCACGCCGAAACTACTTGATGGATTTAAATGAAACTCGGCATGATTATAGGTCATACTTCGAGGAAGGACATAGGATACTTTTTATCCCGGAATTCAGTAAGGTTCCCATGGGAGAGGGTATGAAAGTAAAATTCCTTTACCGCTCATCACGCCGAAACTGCTGAATGACTTGGAATGAAACTTGGGACGATTTGAGTTCATACTACAAGGAAGGACATGGGATACTTTTTATCCCGGAATTCGGTAAGGTTCCCCTGGGAGAGAGGGTGAAAGAAAAATTCTTTAACCACGCATCACGAGGAAGTGAATGAATTCGAATGGAACTCGGGACGATTGGACATGGGATACATTTTATCCCGGAATTCGGTAAGGTTCCCCTGGGAGAGAGGGTGAAAGAAAAATTCTTTAACCACGCATCACGAGGGAAGTGAATGAATTCGAATGGAACTCGGGACGATTGGACATGGGATACATTTTATCCCGGAATTGAACTGATAAACGCGTAAGTTTGTAAGGATGAATGGATAGATGGATGGATAGATTGATAGATGGATGGACGTTTGTTACTCTTTCACGCAAAAACTGCTGAACGGATCTGGATGAAATTTGGCACAGAGATAGATTATAAGCTGGAATAACACATAGGCTTTATTTTATCCCGAAAATCCCACGAGAAAGGAATTACGCAAGTAAAATAGCGAGTACTCGAAATACTAATCATGCGCAGACGAAGTCGCGGGCACCAGCTAGTCCTTAAATAAAGTCTAAATTCTTGTTGCAGTCAGACGTCTCTTCGAAAGACAGAGAAGTGTCACACGACCAGTTGAAGCAATGGTGCGACGACAATAAAATAGCGACGTACATCGAGACCTCAGCGAAAAATGACAACAACGTGGTGGAAGCCTTCTCTTTGGCTGTGCAAAGGTTTGTTACTTATTCATTTTCTGCCTACTTAATACTCGAGCGAATCTCAGATTTTAATCTCGCAATTTTCATTGATAACTGTCAAATATGACGTGCTTAAATCTGAGTTACAATTGAGTATTCGGGATTACGAGAGTGAGCATATCTCTGCACTGAATCGTAGCAGCGAAATCGTAGTTGTTTCCTGTCTGTTCTAACGCATATGGATTTGACAACGATTCTATCTCTAGAATCACAGTAAACCCTTATATTGTTAGAAGAGGCTGTGTTTTTTGTATTCATAATTCAATCATTTTTACATCTATATGCCTTAGAACAGGCAGGAAACTACAACTGTTTCGCAGCTACAATTCCGCGCTCTACGGCCCTAACACTAGGGATTAAGGTGCTATTTGGTAGTTACCTGACGTAAGTTTTGGGGTAGTATACCACAAATTTAAAAGAGACGCAGATGACGAGATGCGTTTACGACTCTAGTGTCTGTCTGGTGGCCTAGAAACCAGAGAGTTCATTTCCTGGTCCGATTTTTTTTAGTAAGCTGATATTTTTAGCAACGTAACTTAGTTTGATGTAATTGATTGATTGGCATTCTCGTGATACAGTAGTATTTTATCAGCTCTGGTAACAAAGATTTGAAATGGAATCGTCGTGCGTCTGAGCCTTTAAATAAATAAAATTTAAAAGAAATCTTCTTCATCACACTTTTTAATTTCTTAACGTTGACTTGCTAATAGCACTTACAAATCTCCAAATCTCAATAGGTTTTAGGAGTTATTATGATTTATTTTCGTAAAAAAAGTTAATAAAAAAATGTCCGAATAACTTCCTCAAATCAAACACTAACTTACCATTTCCTGTATAGTCTACTGCAAATATTTGCGGAAGCGTCGCGCGTATTTGGGTCAATCTATTGTGTACTTTTTGCATCCAATTGACAAAACTGGCCGTGACTAAATTCGGAAAACATGGAGACAAATCATGTAGGTTGGCGACTAAGCACTACTTTAAAAATATAACTATGTCTACACTTTAGTCTAGTTATTGGTCAATTACTCAACTAGTACTGAACGCTTGGAGTTAATTTTCCTTATACTTTGCCTGGCCATAGTGGCCATAATTTGCCTTACAATTGAGTAGCTAACTTGTTTGCAGTAACTTTGCCTAACACACTATTTTTATTTTTATATATTCTCCATTATAACATTGAGAAATACAAGGTGCTCGTTTTGTACAAAAAAGCATTAAACTAATACAATAACCTATGTATTCCGTGAGAACGTCGTCACTTACCATCAGGTGAGATTGTGGTCAAACGAAGGTCTATTGTTGATAAAAAAAAAGAAAAAAAAGAACGGCCTTTGTCAAATTTCCTAAATCATTCGAAAACAAAAATTGAGTTCGTACGAAACAAAAATTCTAGTAGCCTACAAGCACGAAACTATTCAAACGCTATTGAACCACGAAAATTAGTAACCTCTCTATCCAGTAGAGGCGCTGAAAGGCGCCAAATATATGAAAAGAGATGCAAACTATTTTCGTCATGGTAAACTAATGCACAATCGATATCATATCTATCATATCTAGGGGGAGTTTTCGAGATAATAATTTGACGCCCATACTTAAGTACAACCATACAAGTTATTCTTTCTTCGAACTTAACTTATGTACTTGAAATCGGGACTTTTTAATATGACCTAGAACGCCCGAAGGCTAGGAACCTCTCCTAAATCTCAGCGGCCGATCCATGTGTATTTGTTGCTGTTTCAAGTCGAATGAAATGGAGCGCGTTATGAGTGAGAAAGAGCGTCTAACAGCCTGTCCAGATAGGGCGCTTTACGCGCGCTTTACGCGCGAGTGCCCTCGCGCGTTTCAATTTATATTGCGTCCAGCAGGGCTAACATGCGCGCCATTGAAGTCGTCGCGCGCGCGACGAGTATTTTGACGTCGTTGGTAGACATAATACTCGTTATCGAGTAATCCTTCTCGCGTAGAGAAAGCAACCCAGACGAACATACGTTTAGTTCATTCAATTGTCTATGGTTTTTGTGAACTGCATCCCAAGAAATAAACTAACCTTTTTAGTTTCACCTTCATTTTGGTAGTTTGAACATTTTTACTGGTAGTTTTTTTTTTATATTAGTCCATCTATTGGACAAGCGAAAGCCTTAAAACCATACTGCCTAATTTTCACTGGTAGAATGGTGGTAAACAGTCGAAAAGGCAAGAAGAAGAAAAAAAAGAAGGAGAAGCTTTTCCAACATTTGCGCGCGATTTTCTTGTGTATGTTTGTTTGTGTATTAAAGACTTAAGAATGATATTATAAATAATATTTGCCTTAAGTTCTGTTTTGGTAGGCACGGAGTGCAAGATGACATCGCACAAAACGTAAGTACCTAAAACTAAAATATTTGTTCAGTTTAGTCGCCACAGTATAGGTATCTTTTCTATAATGCACTTGCTTGACCCATAAGCTCATGATCTATCTTCTCTTACAACGACTTAGACCAAGGTTTACCCGTTCTGCCACTGAGGTTGTTAAATAATAATATCTGTATAATTTAGTATCAAACTAAAATGTTTCTTTGTTTCAGATGGTCACCAAGCTAACATTGAACAACTGAAATATAATTTTATTAAAGTACACAAATATATCTCACCATAAATGTGTCTTTTTTTAACTCTTTAATTAACAGAATATAAACCGTAGCGTGCACTTGTTCTCGTAGTTACAGGCGAGCACACCTTTATTAGAATACCTACTTACTTAAAATTTTGTAATATTAGGTATAAGTACAAAGGTTTTTGTATATTCCATACTTACCCCAATAGGAAGAAGTTTCGAAATCTGTTGTCGGAAATCTATTCGGCTGCCAACCGAGAAATTAAATAAAGTGAATAGCCGTTGAAATTATGAATCTGACAAATCCAGACAATCGCAAACACATCTTATTTTTGAGTAAATTTTCTTTCTATTTTTCGTATATTTTGTTACTAGACAACGCTAATGAATAATTAGTTCTTGATACGGGACCGCCATGAGCAACAAAACTCGAAGAAAAATATCAAGAAAATCTTCTCGTGAGTTCTCGTCCTCAAATTGAAAGACGAGAGTTTTCTCGCGTTATGCTGTCAAAAGCTGAGAAAATTTGGGCGCGCATCTTAGCGTTTGACGAGAAAGGTTACCACAGATAATATAACCTTAGTTTCCCTATATAGTTTGTGATATAAACATTCACCAAATCATTCACGTGACGTGACATGACGACTATTTGGTGTCGCATGCTAACATCATCGGTCGAGAAATCGAGATAGCGCCATTTTTGTCGAGAAAAAAGACGAGAAAAGCTTCTCGTGGGCGCGCATGCTAGCCCTGCAGATGCGGCGTTTTACGCGCGCTCCACTGTTCGCCCGAGTATTTCGACTCGCGCGTAGCACGCGCGTAGCACGCGCGAGTCGAGAGTCCAGCGCTTTACGCGCGTAAAGCGCCTTATCTGGACAGGCTGTAAACGAGTAAAAGTGATCGTGTCACGAAATACTTTCGTCATTAACGATAAAATAATAAGCCTTTACTCTGGATTGGATGAATTCAGAAGTTCGTTTGACTAACGTCAAGAAATCTTGTCAGTAAATTAATGACGTAATCTTAATTTCAAACTACATCAAAAATTATTATGAATATGGATTTTATTCCGTTACTACCAAAACCCCGTGGCTTCGTCCGCGTAGAATTAGATTTTTTTAACCCCCATTTTAAATGTCAAAATCCTGATATAGGTACGTATTCTTTCATTCTTAAAACTTCACTACTAGTTGAACAATACTCATACATAATTTAACATACATAGGTACCATCTTACCTCTTTTCAGAGTAAATTCTGAAAATTCGGTACCTATGTGTACTTTTATTTTGTATTTGAAGTTTTCTAGGTTCAATAAAGTCACACTACGCATTAAAAAATTTCATAACAATGTTTTCATCCCTTTTCACCCGCCTTAGTGCTTTTACTAGAAAAGGAATTTCAACTTTTTATGTAGCTGCAGCTTATGATGATGCATCAGCCAGTCAGTTTGCTTTGTATATATCGATAGAATATGACGACCCGTCGAGCTCGGTCGGCTCGGCCCGTTCGGCTGCGTTCGCCCTGTTTCGTGAATTGTTATATTTCCACCAATCGTTCGATGCAATAATTGACTGGGTCCGTCAGGTTTCATTCGGTGAACGCTATATTTGATTGAGCGTGTCAGCTGCCTGTCGGTGAATGGCTGAGCCTAAGATCAAGTAGGTACCTTACGTTACTATAATATAATCTTTGGGCTGAGCCGTCTGACGATGACGACTCGTTGTCGGTCGGCTCGGCCCGTTCGGGTGCGCTCGCCTTATTTCGGAAAACGTAACATTTTCCACCTCCTCTGCGGCTTACCGCCCCCCTCGCGTGAGCGAGCGGTGGCAGAAACGAGAATGATTTTAATTTTTTTTGATACTATTTCGTTGCTTTAGATTTATTTTGAATAAACGATTGTTTTCTCAAATATTTTTGTTTATCCCTAGAGTTAAATATATTTACGATGGGCGCACCGCGACAGATTTTCGAATAAAGTTGTTTATCATGCATAAAAGATCCCTTGAAAATGACTCGATTTAGAGTGAAAATATGACAAATTAGTTTCGCTCTCATTTAATGATGATTACATTTTCTGAAAAACTAAAACGGTGCACCCATAGCTTTTTCTTATCCAATATTGTGTGCAAAATTTCATCGAAATCGAGCCGGTACTTTCCAAATGAAACGAAAGCAACGTTTGTATGGGGGCTCGGGTGTTCACACCAATCTTAAGGCATCCGGTTGGACGAAACAGCTGGTCTCTGAGTAATTCCCCTTAATTAAGTCATTACACTTTATTATATGCAATCAGTGGCAGTTGTGGTAGTCGAACTTCGCTTTGTGATTGAAATCTTACTAATACTCCAAGTATTATCTGTTCAGTGTCATTTATACTACTATTATTTTATTCGAAGTAGTTATAAATAATCGAAGACTCTGTCTCGATTAACTGGCACCTTACTTTTGAAAGTAAAAAGTCTAGCTTCATGAATTTAACAAAATTTACCTAAATTCAATCGTGCTGTCGGGTTGTGGTAAACCCTTCAAAAGTGGTATGTTCACACTTAACACTACAATAATATCTTACTATTTATTAAGTGTAGTTTTGATTTGCGAAGCGACCCAATGGTCGCAAATCCTGAGTCCGGTTGACGAAAGTATTGAAACGTTATCATGACGTTTAATTTTAGTATCATCAGATTTGCGTAATTCCCTATTAGCACGATAGAGACGCTGTACCAAATCCCAACGAAAATTGAGTCATCACGATCATGTCTCGATATTATCGAGTTCTGTTTCAACGATTCGATAAGCATAATAAAGGAGTAGGTATAAATCAAAATAAGACGCAGTATGTAGTTTTCCTCAGTAAAAGATGTAACATAAAACCTACAATTTGAAAAACAACCAACTCGTACCGAGGTAGGTAGTGTTTAGATGACATCACAAAAACTATTGTCTCATTATGAAAACGTATGAATGAGTTGGTATCATCAAATTATCTTTGACGACCTCTGTACATAGTAAGAGGTTGGGGTTTCGATTTCCGTATTGGGACAAACGCGATCTGCAGTTATTTGTTCTGAGCCCTATTTCCCTTGGTCACGCCATCACGCCGATTTCGCTAATTCTTTTTTGTTATGTTGGTTATTGTCAAGAGAAGGTTCTTTTAAAAGAAAAAAATTAGAAAATTTCACGTAAAATTCGAATGAAATATTCACAATTTAACTTGACAACGTCTGTCTTGTCAGCCAGTAACTTATAACCGCACTTGCCTCCATAAACATGATGCAACATTTGAGAACACAGCTCTTATCTAATATTAGCTGAAATAAATCTTCGTGGATTACAAACCTTGGGCTCACACCTACTTGTGGTCTCGTCTGTAATCAGCGCGAGGTTGTGTCATCTCTGTATTGGGTGTGAGTACATAACCTTCCTTATGTACCTAATTATTGAGTGTTCTGTACATGTACGTAGCAGGGTTGTTGCGAATATCAGCATCCACAGATGATCAGCATTCATTTAAACATCAGCATCAGCATTGATCGATGCTGATGTTCGAGTCACATAACCCAAAGGGGCGGGCGGTGTTTCTTACAGCGTTCGGCTTGGATAGGGTCCTGAAAAACTGTTTTTTTTTATTCATTACAAAAGCCCTTTGTGTGCTGAACCCTCAAAAAAGGCATGATTTTTCGAGACTCGGTTTCCAATGGAAGATACATTAAGTTAGTGTGAACATCCAGTTTGTGAGCACGTATTTGGCCAAACTCCGCATCAGCATCCACTCATGACTGTCAAGATTAAAAATCAGCATCAGCCTCCGCTGATGTGTCAAAAAACGGCGAGCAACAACCCTGATAGTTTGGAAGTTAGAATTATAATTACACTAGCGACCCGCCCCGGCTTGTCACGGTTTTATTATACGTATAAACCTTCCTCTTGAATCACTCTATCTTTTAAAAAAACCGCATCAAAATCCGTTGCGTAGTTTTAAAGATTTAAGCAGTCAAAGGGAAATAGGGACAGAAAAAGCGACTTTGTTTTATACTATGTAGTGATAGTGATATTTAATTTTAGATAGATTCTTGAGCTTACTACTCATGGAATCCCCAAAACTTAGCTCAGGGCTAGATGATGCTATGTCGAAAGTCCAACATTATTAATTAATTAATTGGTAACGGTGCTCTCTTAAGCTATGATTCATGAACTAAGTAAACAACATTTCACGCTCGACTTGAGGATGTTTGTACTATTTATGAATTCTTCGAAAGAAGTATTTCTTGTTTAAAAACAAGAAATAAATTTTAGGATTCTTGCTAATGGGAATGTACTCGATATTTTTATCGACAACTTTCATAATCCGTGATTTCCTTTTGAGGAATGACAAGCATAGTTATAATTATTGTAACAAAGAATCGACCTAACAAAATTCCCTGGGGTGACTTGAAATTTGAAGTGTTTATTCCGTTTAGGGCGTAGATTTATAAAAAAAGTAATTTTGTAAATTCACCTCAAAGGTTCCGAAAAGGGGTTGAATGTAAACTACATAAATATGCTCTGTATTTCAGGGATCGTCAGTGGTAGCTGGTCAATATTTGTTAAACAAAAACACATGTCTCAGCATTTACCTAAATTTTCAGAAAATTTGGTTTAAAAATTCTCATTCTACGCGTCAAAGTCGCGGGGTATCTACACGGCTAGCCTTATCTAAAATCTAATGAGATAACATTAGGGTTTTTTAAAGAAAATTAGCCCAATCGGTCATAATCTGACTTAGATTATGTCCTACGTGTAGGCCAAATTTCATCTGGATCATAATCCGAATCATAATAATCAATAATTGATTATTATGATTCGGATTATGATTGATACTACTGTAATCTTGAAATAAAAAGCAAAAACACGAAATAATTATTATAAATAATTATTATTATAAATAGTTATTATTATAAATAGTTATTATTATGAGCATACATATTAAGTTTACATTCAACCCCTTTTTGGACCCTTTGAGGCGAATTTTCAAAATTATACTTTTTTTTGTAAATATATACTTTTACCTACATTAACTTTTCATGTACTTACCTACATTTAATTTTTTCTCAAAGATATTACCATTTTTACCATTATGTTCTTTTAATTTTTTCTGCGTAATTTATTGTAAAATGTATTCTTTATGGCACTGGGGTTTGTAGAGCAAAATGTTTATTATAAAACAATTTTGCCGTGTCGTCACTTTGCTACTTTTTAGGTCTTTAGGGTTCGTACCCAAAGAAAGCCTATTACAAAGATTCAGCTGTCCGTCCGTCTGTCATCCATCAGGCTGTAGGTACTGTATCTCATGAACCGTGCATTCTGGGCAATCTGCCCTCTGATTCACAGCTTACATATTAAGAAATTAATATAGGATAAAAACTAGGTAATATCACTACATAGTATAAAACAAAGTCGTTTTTTCTGTCCCCATATCCCTATGCTATGTCCCTATGAATGCTTAAATCTTTAAAACTACGCAACGGATTTTGATGCGGTTTTTTAATAGATAGTGATTCAAGAGGAAGGTTTATACGTATAATAAAACCGTGCGAAGCCGGGGTGGGTCGCTAGTACCTAAATAATCTCTATTTATTGCATATTTGTTTATTCTGTTGTTGTTTTTAGTAGAACAGGCCAAATTCGCTTGCAAGAGACCAGCTTCAGTGCCAACTTCAGATTGCGCAATGATTATGAAATGTAATTTAAATTTTCGTTATTAACACCAAAGCGTTTCATCTTATATCAAATAATTACTGAGTCTAAGTTTAATTAATTCAGAAAAGGTTTAAGGAAAATTACTCTCTGGCTTTCAATGGTGAATGAACCTTATAACGAAGGGCAAATGGTTTATTTTCGGTACTGTGTTGTAATTAATCGTTACAAGCACCACGCTTAAAGCCCTTAGTAACACATATTCTTACGTCTATGTAGAGAATGAACCTTAAAATGAAAGTAGCATGGTTCATATTTCTACGACGACGCCCTATATTTTATCGTTAATCTAATGGGGCGCGGTTTTTACCCTTTGCCCCGCTTTTTGACCCGTTTTGTTTCAGTTTCAACTAATTGGACAATATATTACTTATTAATATGGATCTAATTATTTTGTATTAATCATGCAACGAACTCTGTGCGCAGTTTTTGTTATAGTTTTGTAAATACTTATTAAGATTTAGCCCTTTAATCCTAAATATGGGGTTATCAAACAAATGAATTAATTTTTAAATATTTGATGAAAATAGTCAACTTGCCCTGTGGGGGGTCCTAAAAGATACGGTATTTAATAATAACCTCATGTACACTGGTGTTATCCTTATTAATTTAGCCTCACCACTGAGAGATGTGGCAATAAAATTGTTTCGGTTAGTTTAAAATATAAACCTAAAGAATAAAGAAGTGAAATAAATTTAATTTGATCTGTAAGTAGTTTAAGGTAAAATTACGCTACTGACATAGTCTAATAAAGACTTAAAGTATAATGTTAAGAAAAAAAGGATTTTATCTCTTCTCCTCGTATATGCTAGGTAGGTACTTCTCCAGAAAGAAAAAGAAACCATTTAATTTATTTATCTTTGATGTAGGTCAGGGTTCGCCGATATATATCAGCGGATATATATCACGATATATATCAATTGATTTTTACCTTGATATACAGGGTGTCCCGAAACTCAACGTCAAGCCGAAAACAGAAGACAGGTGGGTTCACGACGACCCAGAAAACCAAAAAATCAGGGGTCTATCTTCAATGAATTCCGAGTTATAGGCTTTTTACTGAAAATCTTAAATTTTCTGTCCGGTGCCAAACTTTTTGATGCTCGAACCCTGATGTAGGTACATATTACTTCTTTTGTTTCGAGCGGTAATTTATAGAAAAGCAGTATATACCCACGGATTCGCATGGAAACATTTCACGGCTATTTCCCATGGGAACTAATCTACGGGATGAGAAGTAGCCTATTTTATTTCAGTCCTAGAATTTCTATTCAAAATTTCGTAGTAATGCTGAACAATCCAAACAGCGTCATCTAGCCCCAAGCGAAGCAGCACTTATGTTATGGGTAGATACTAGGGATATACAAATAATTGCAGATCGTACAAACATTTGTCCAGAGGCGGGATTCGAACCTTGCTAGTTTGATTCCCGCCTTCGCCCACCACATTGGTCGACACATCTTTATAGATGCATTTTATTTAAATAAATCTTTTCTCTTCCAGATGGGCAGAATTAGAACAGAAAGCAGAGAAGGAATTAGGTATGTTCCAGCATCCCGACTCGATAACTCTACACGGAAATACCACGTCAAGCATACGATCGACTTGCTGCTCTAGGTATAACGACGTATGAACTGTTTTACCTTGGCACGAGTAGCAAAGGTTTGGTCTAATAGAATATGTTTTTAGAAGTTGAGATGGAGAGATTAGGTTTAGTATGAGGCAGAAAAGGACAGCAATACTATCTATTAGTTCAATCAGAATATTATATAATTTTCAATACTCGACTTCAAATTTCTCGCTATATGAAGGATAACTCAAAAACTATTGGTCACCTTAACCACCTCGGGATTATGCTCTATACGAGAAATATGCATTATTAAGAGTAGCGCAAAAATCAAAAACTGCTGGTCACATCTTGATCAAATTTAAATGGAACCACACAGTATCTCAAATTAAACATCATTTAATTGGTCCACCCAGTAAAATCGAAGGCACATTCTAGATACATCCGTATTTTGACTGTGTCTTATTAAGTCGTTTGAAAAAACGAATTGCGTCTATAGTGAATACTTTGTATTTCGAATGATATTCAAAATGCCATTACTGAGAACAAGAGAAAAAAACTTTAAAAATTTCAAAAATGGAAGCTAGCTATTCTAGCTAGCATTTCTGATTGGCCAAGGCTTCGTTTTCGATTACCTCCAATCTTTCCTGGTTGTTATAGTTTATCAGAGATCTGAATCTCGGTGATATAATATTATAAATTACTAACTAATGTATAAGATAGTATATTGTATATTTTGAAAGTGCAATGATCACTTTGTTTCCTTGTTTTAATTACGTTATCTAAATTTTCTAGCATATCAAATACTCCTGTAAGGTCTAAGAAGCACTTTGAATGTTCAATTACATGCAAGCTTGTTACGAATTGTCTGAATTTTTAATTTTGAGTGTTTTTTTACCAAAGTAGAGCTTCATAGAGCGGCTAGAAGTGACAAGCTGCTAAAATATATTTTCTTTATGCAATAGTGCTTAAGGTTTTTTTTGTTTTGAATTTTTTTATTAAATAAATAAATCAAATCAAAGAAGTTTATAACTAGTATTTACAATTGAAACCATTGAGCTAACTGCAGACGGTTGCAAACAGTCTAAAGGTAGCTCAATTGATCCATGTCAATACCAGTCGGAAGCGTCCCCAAGACACTGGCTGCATTACCACGCTGTATGGCAATGCTGATGCGTTGAGCCAGATATTCACCAGCTCTCGGGTCACGCGTCGCATCGACCAGACGCTCAGATAATTTTTTAAAAACCCGGAGAGCCTCGGTACCCCACGGACCTAGGGTCTCGAATCCAAGGGGAGCAAATGCGTAGGTTCTGTCGAGACCTGCATATTTGCGCCTCTTGAGATCCTCGGCCAGATCTGCCGCCGCACCAGCCCTAGTGGATGTCCTTGAAAGATGGGAAGGTGCAAGTGTGTCGACGCATGTAGCGTCCCACACAATGGGCCTCCCCAACTCCCATGGGACTAGTGTCATACCGTCGGGCCTCTTGCCATCGTCACGGAACAGACCATTCGGTTCGAGAATAGCTGGTACGTTAGCGCTGACAAAGGCCCGCCGGATGATGTCATTAAGGCTGGCGTGACGAGATATCCGACCAGCGGCCCTAGTACACGATAATCCGTGATGACCAAGCTGTTCGACTGAAGTACCGCACTGGCATTGATGAGGCGCACAACACCTTGCACCCAACCGAATACATGTTGCGATACGGAAAGTAGCGGGATCCAATAAAGTGCCAGTGTTATAGGAAGGAAGTGCTTGCAGCCAATGTCCTGACTCCCATTTAGAAACGGCTAGGAGACGGAGACGTCAACTCACACAAAGCCCATTGCCGTTGGGACGAAAGAGATTTTGGAGGAGCAGCATCGGGGCAAGCACTATGCCAAGCCGTTCTAGCTTGGTCTAACTAAATATGAAATTTTGAAAGAAATTTCTGATCGGACCAAATCAGAAGTGTTTAAAATTTTTTCAACTAAAGAACTAGTGCTGTAGACGGAAGATAGGAACGCTGGTAGGGCTACACTGGAAATTTTGCGAATACCTAAGCCTCCCAATTTGACAGGTAGGGAGGCCTGCGACCATGCCTTGTCATCCAAATCAATATTCAAAACCGATGATAAAGTATTCTTTATTATGTTGTCTAAGCTATCCAATAGCTCGCTGTGTTTCCACAGGTGACTACATCTTAAAGAATACGTAAATTTAGGTACAAACAGGCAAAACCGAATAATAGTAAAAGCCATATGGCTGTTAATTTTGAGAAGTCTGTCTGAAGTTTTGTTGAAATTTTGAATTTTCTCATCTACAAATGGCCGAAAAGACTCATCAAGAATTGGTGAACCTAGGAGTCGAAGTGAACATTTATCAATAACTGTAATGTTAGGGGCCAAACTGTTAAATTTTGCAATGATATTGTTTTTGTCTACACAAGAGTCCGAAATAAAAAGCTCGCACTTTGAAAAATTCAATTCCAAACCTATTTGTCGAAATTCATCTGTGATGATTTTTAAATCATTAAAAACGGTGTCCACTTCTCCACCTAAAGTTCCGTCATCCAAATACCAAACATTGAGCTTGGATTGAAGACGTTGAATTATTGGATGAATGGCAAGGCTAAATATGGCCGGACCGAGAGGGTCGCCCTGCTGACAGCCAACGGCAGACGAAATAATGTTATTCCGGTAAATTAATTTTGAGGGTGAACCATAGCACTACCAGAGAAAAGGGTAAATTTCAGGAATTTTATTTTTAATTTCATTTAGCAGGGCGCCCCTATCTACGGAATTGAAGGCATTTTTGACGTCTACCTTCAGAACTACCTCCCCATAATTTTGATCCAAAAATGTACGAAGGGAATGTACTGCGGCCTCACAGCCGCCTCGCGAACCAAAGCCTAGCTGAATAGGTCGGAAATAGTCGCCTAAATAGTCGGCTTCTTTCCGACAGCAGACTTTAGCCGCAAGGCGGCGGTAGGTAGTGCCCACGGCTATGGGACTTATACCGCCATCCTTCTTTTTGAGTGCACAAAGGTTTGCACCATACAAGAGTTCCGTGATCTCGCTGTTGACTCGGCCTGACAACATCAGGTTGATCAAAGACGTCAAGTCTTCCAGAAGGACTTCACCTGCATGGCCAGACCCACCAGATAGTAGATCTTTTAGATGCTGTGGAGACACAGCATCCAGGCCGCCGGCAGAGCCACTCTGGAAAGAGAAGACGGCTTTGAGCACATCCTGGCTGGTCGTGCCTACAGCGTCATCACTCTCTTGTGGTGGAGTGTGTGTGTGTTACCTGTGCTTAAGGTAGTAAGATAAGATTATTTTACGAGATTTGCACTTCATAAGTAATTATAGTGTTTCTTGATTTTAGAAATTTAGAAAACTCCCTCCTTTATTTCAAGCATAAATTGTAAGGAATGTTGTAAAAAAAACCGACTAAATTGCAGTTCTTTGAGAATTGCAGTCACCACCATTCACTTAATATTTAAAATGTTACTGGTTTCCTAGTTCTATTTTTTGTTTTTGATCATTAAGAATTAGACGGCAACATGCTCTTTTAAAATTACTTTTTAATTTAATTCAAGAACAGAAAAACCAATGTACAGACAGAATCATTAATTGGTAACCCAAATGTCAAATAGCTAAAGTTTACATTTGTCGTCCGACCGATTTACTAATCTTTTACTCAAATTCTAAGAAACAAAAATTGTATCATCAAGTGGTGTTCGAACCAGGCATCCAATCGCTCGCATGACATTTAACCACTTCACTAAACAACTAAGCTAATGAACTAGTTATCGGACGCTCGAAATTTATAAATATAGGTAAGTAAGTAAAGAATGTATATAATCTCGACATAATAAAGAGAGATTTAACTGTTAGCTTATAAAATTGAAATTCAGTATGGCTACACGCTATTCCACCTATTGGTGCTACTTATTACCTACTTAAATTAACTTAAAAGTAAAGCCCTCCTTAGAACTTAAGCTTATAGCTTCTGTTTCGATCTTTGGTTATCTAATAGACCCATGACTGAACCGCGCAGAATCGTAGCAGCGAAACCGCAGATGCTTCCTGCTCATTCTAACGCATATAAATTTGATTATGATTTTATCTATTCCCCGCGCGTTTCGAGTGAGAAAGAAAATAGTAAAATGTAGGTAACACATACGTTAGAGCAGGCAGAAAACAACTGCGGTTTTACTGCTACTATTCCGCGCAGTTACGTCTTGAGTGAGAATTAGTTATAGGTACCCATATTGATCTTGTCCACGTCGCCGCCGATTCGTAGAATCATCCCGATTGTTGAACGAACAACATAACAACATGCAACAGCAAAAATATAAAATTACATGTATTATGTAAGAACTTAAAAGGTCAATCTTTATATGGTTTAACTGAGCAAAACCACTGAATGAAATGCGTATTCCCTATTCCCTGTAAGAAACAGCGTTCGTTTTGGAATTGGCCTAGCCTTTCTACAAACGGTTGGTTTTAGGATCCGGTGGCGACATCTATACAACAAATATTCAATTTTATTATATGTTTAAGACTTAATCATCATCATCAGCCCATATTAGTCCACAGCTGGACATAGGCCTCCTCTAATGAGCGCCATAGCGCCCTTCAGCTTAATAATAGCTTAATACCCTGTGTAAAATAGTAGTACCTACCTATAGAATACTTAGTATATATATGTACCTATATAGATAAAATTAAAATGTAAATGTAATGTAAAATTACATGGCACTACCTAGTAATTTTACTCCGTTGTGTTTATCTTAGAATAAGAATAGTGATTCCAGTCAAGTTTAATTATAAATTTACTGGTTGTGGTTTTAATCGCGTGTAAATCTAAAATGCTACCAAAGATCTGCTAATGTTATCGGTAAACATTTTTAACGATTTGTAACTCTGTGTATTTTGGTTTAGAGTTTGCATTGCCATTTAATTCTCTGTGTAATCATTTATCATTTACATTCCAGTAATGTATTATTTTGTATTTTTTCAATACCTCAGCTACGTACTTACCTCTTAAATTAAAAAATATTCCAATCAGTGACATTGTCACGCGCCGTCTGGAATCTCAAAATAAGTGTAGGTATGTTCTTTTTTTTGTGTGTGTGACAGGAAAATTAAATAGTGATATAAAAATTGATTTATTTTGATCTAGATATACTTTTCGGCACCTTTATTGAGCCTCTTACGGAGTTGTGAATCTATGTCTATTAACTTTAAGGTTCAAATTAAATAATACGCAAGTCAAAATTAGGACCAATATTTTTGCCGATACCAAACATATCACTCTTTGATCAATTTGATCATAAGCTATAGATTTGCTTATGACAACTATATTGTAATTCCAAGTATTGTCCAATCGTAAAATATTTAAATCAACTCAATAATTAATGTCGTACGACGTACATATTATGACGATGCGATGTGATTTTGGTCTACTCTATATCATAGACAGTGTTGGGCAAAATTTAATTGCAAGGTACAATTAAAAATAACAATTGATTAATTGTTAATTGTGAAATATCAATTAACAATTGATCAATTGTTAATTGTGAAATATCAATTAACAATTGATCAATTGTTAACTGTGACGTTTCAATTAACAATTAATTATTTGTTAACTGTTAGTGTTTCAATTAACAATTAATCGTAAATTATTCCTGCAATTAAATATTAATCAAATAAATTTAAATTATGTAAATAGAAATAATATAAAACGGAGGGTTGGCACGGGCGGGAAAGTTTCACGGCGAAACAAGTAGCAACAAGAAAGATCATTTATATGTGCAGATGCAGTGAAACATGATTATTAATTGTTAGTTTTAATTGTTTCTTACAACAATTAAAAATGTTAGTTGAATTATTTTAATTGTATCTTACAATTAACAAGAGTAAATTTAAATAAATTAATTGCAATATGCAACTAACAGATTAATTGCAATTAAATTAATTGTGATTAAATTAATTGCAATTAAATTTTCAATCAATTACTAAGATGATTAAATTATTAATTGATTAATGCCCAACACTGATCATAGACAACAAATACTTGTGCTTGGTCTAGAAATAGGATTTAGAAATAAGTTTATCACTAAGTGCCTAGCTTCAATATCTATTCAATAGTATTGTAATAAGAAATAGATATTCCCTCAACGGAACTATGAAAAAGTAGGTATACTTACTTGAGTTTATCAGTTTTTCTATTTTATTTCAGACCTAAAGATAGAAAACAAAACATAGTTTTTAGCGCTAGATTATCAGACTCATAATTGAGTATGTAGATTCTAAATTTGCACATTAATGTAGTTAGTTTTGCAAATTTAAAATACCTGTTTTATAGTCTAGAATCAGGCTGGACCTTGAACGATTTTCTTGTGATTGAATAAATTTTAATTGCTCGGACATTCTGGTATTTTTATTTCTCAAATATAGTCACCATTGCGTTGCCTCTTGCAGTTTTTTTAACTTACAGAATTTTACTTCTATCTATTTTTTTTCATAAAATAAATGTTTAAAAATATTTCAAATGGAACACGTCGCTTTTAGCTTGAAATTATCGTGTGGATAGTGACAGACCTAGGGTCTCGACTCCAAGGGGAGCAATTGCTGCAATTTTGTATTTATTTACGACATTCTATTGTTTTTTTTTTTATATTTGTGCAAAAATAATGATTATGAATAATAATTAGATATCTAATACATTTTTGATACATTTATGAGATTTGACAACTAATAATAGAATTAAAACTATCTTATTAAGCTAACTGCTGGATAAGATGAAATAAAACACATTATACCCATCGAAAACAATGTAATAAATAAAAAGATCACATCTTTGGAAACCTAAACTAACATTTACATGCAAGTACTATACCTACTTGGTACATTAAAGTACCAATAGTGGAGATAGTTACACAATTCACGAGTATCGTTAGTTTTAGTATACTATTTTATAAGGTATCACTGTAGACATGCAAAATATGACAAGTATATAACATATTACATAGGTATAAATTCACACAAGTCTATTCTCAACACAACACCGATTTCGTGAATTTTTCTGAAACTATAATTCCATTCGGTACCCAAAACCCTTAGAATTCTCATAGAATATTCATTATTTGTCACATAAAATGTACTTTATTATGTACTTCTTTATTTTCACTTATAGCTTACATGTGCGACTTCGTGATATTTAAGTGGCTTATTATTTATTGAGCGAGCAAGTTTCTCGACTCTGAGTATTCATGGAAGCGCTATCGAAATCAGATTGTTCGTAAGAAACACACTATAGCTCGCTTTCATGGCACAACAATCTTTGAAAAGTGAGAGCATTCTAAATTAATGATAACTGCCATTTCAAAATAAAAACAAATGATATGTAACTTCTTACCTAATTACTTTTAAATTTTAGTAACACTAGCTGCGCGCCGCGGTATCCAAAAGTAGTCTATGTATTCCAGGTCTAGAACTACGTTTATATAAAATTTCAACCCAATCCGTTCAGTAGTTTTAGCGTTAAGAGGTTACAAACATTCATACAAACTTTGCATTTATAATATTTTTGTGTGATATTTCATGTTGGTGTCTACACATCTGTAATTCGATAAGATAATGTTAATAAAACCATTCTTCCATAATTATCATATGTAAAACGGTATTGGGTTACCACTTATAATATACTCGAGAACGGCTGATTGTATATTTATTATCTTTGGTTTTTGTATTTCTTTCCAATGTGTCTCGAATCTGATCGAAAAATCTTTCTAAACCTCTGGCACAGCTAGTGATATTATAAAAGATACCGCTAGTTTCTAAATTGAAACGTGCAGTTGAAGTCTACTAGTCTACAGTTTCTATAATCCAGGATGCCTATCTACAGTTCCTATGTAACATCTTGAACATAATCCTTAGCACCCGTAAGTATAAGGTCTCTTTCTCAGCCTTTTGGAATTTGATCATCAGAATTCAATCTTTCGTCTTACAAAATAAGCTCTCGGACAAGTGTTTTTTAAACCAAAAATTTATAAGTATCCATGTGTTTTAAGTATATTGCGTCTGGTTGATGCGACGCGTGACCCGAGAGCTGGTGAGTATCTGGCGCAGCGCATCGTCATTGCCATACAGCAAGGCAATATAGCCAGCGTCTTGGGGACGCTTCCGACAGGTATTGATATAAATCACTTGAGCTAAATCAAAGTAAGCTCAATCATTTTAATCATTTATCCTAGTTTTACTTTGTTTCTATTTCTTGATTGAAGACCCTTATACCACAAAAAAAGTTACGACTTAGACACTTGTTTAACAGTTATTTAACATGGGTTTATAGGGTGACTTTTGTCTACAGACACGTGTCTAAGTCGTGATTTTGTCGCAAAGATATATTCAAACACGATCTAAGAATTATGCCCTCAATGCTACATATCCTAGGGTCAGGAAACAGCTACCATTACCCTTATCATCAGGTCACTCAGAGAGGCCTGCGACTCTTCACCAGCTCCTGGCTGACTTCAAACAGTTTCGTTTCTACATCCTTGTCGAAGGGGTACTTGGATGTGTATTCTGCGCAGTCGCGGTACATCTTGCCGTTTTTACCTTCGATGCTGTAGTCAGTTGCGCAGAACACGACGGTTTCTGAACCCTGGAACGAACAAAATTTGATTAATATCGAGGAAGAACACATTTTCTAATGGCTTTCTGTATAAACAGGGCTTAGTTTAAAAGGTTCCTGTAAAAAAATACTTAGTTAAGAAACAATTTACCTACAAATTATAATTGTTTCAATTATAATGTATGCGACAGTTGGCGGTCTTATCGTTCCAGAGCTATTGCCAGACAAACTGGTATGGATAGGATCGTCGGATTGTTACGCCAGGTATTTATTGCATTCACATTATCGTGATCTACAGAAGCCGGAGGCGGAGCGGAGGCACCCGCCTCCGGCTTCTGTGTGTTTTGAGTTTTAAATAGAATATTGTGATTTGCATACGTCGTATTTTCGTCCTTCTGAATAAAAATGACGGAATAAATATTCGATATATCACGATAAGGCGTGCGAGTTGTATTCTATGGAATCCTATGAAAGCCTACACACACACCGCAGGCCGTGGCGACGGCGACGCGGTGCCATAGGAAAAACCGCCACGCCTTCGCCTCCGCTCCGCCTCCGGCTTCGGTGTGTTTCGAACTTAAATGCTATGTACCTATTATGAATTTATGATATCCATAAATTAATTATTAGTAATTTAATAAAAACATCCATATTAAAGTAATCATAGGTTTATTTGACAGACAATACTGATAGTGCTGATTACCTTTAATCTGATTAGTTGATAATGTAGATATACCTAATACCTATTTATTACATACATACTGATTTTGATAAATAAGTTTAAAACGAATAAGTCTTTATTATTTATTGACTTTTATGACCACGATGGCGCAACTATCGCTTATCCTGTCAGAGGTTGCCGATTCGATTCCCGCCTCGGGACAAATGTTTGGCTGCTGATATTTGTTCAGGGTGTTCAGTGTATTTTCTATGTATAATAGTGAAAAGTTAATTTTATTTTATTATTTTATTTATTTATTCATTAATCATAACATCATTACAGGTTTCTTTTTTTAACCCTAAAGCGATGCTACACTACAGTATACAATAAACAATATTTTTATGTAAGCTTTTAAATACAGTTACAAGTTACAAATTACAAATTTCAATACATAAATAAACTAATCTAAAATACATATTTTGTTTTCTATTACTAGCTGTGCCAACTCCATGACTTTCGGCAGGTTTTGGTGAAATATATCCACGCTGTTACTGGACAGAATATTGAGTAGATAGATAGCGAGTGACATGGGGGCAAACTTAAGTAGGTTGGTCCTACAGTTGGGCGCCTCCAGCATTTATTTATCACATATACATGCATACATAAAACATAATCACATTAACCTAAAATTATTGTTATTATTACTAAGTTATCTAGAGACTATTATTAGTGATTTCACTTTGATCTCTAAATCAGTAAAGCAATATCTTTATTTCTTTAGGCTTTCAAAATAAGCACATAGACACTAGGATACCCTGTGCTGTAGAGACCAAAAAGCAGTTGTGTTTATAATTTAACTAGCTACCCGCCCCGGCTTCGCACGGTTTTATTATACGTATAAACCCTTCCTCTTGAATCACTCTATCTAATAAAAAAAACCGCATCAAAATCCGTTGCGTATTTTTAAAGATTTAAGCATTCAAAGGGATATAGGGTCAAGGACATAGGGACAGAGAAAGCGACTTTATTTTATACTATGTAGTGAAGAGACATAAACAATACTAAATAAATGTTCGGAACATGAAGACTTGATATCTTGTAATAAAAAATGTCCAACGAGTGGAATTTTTTATTTACATTACACAGCATCTAGCCACGCTAAGCAGAGCTTGTAATGGGTACTAGATAGCTGATATACTTAATAATAAACAGATAAGAGATTTTTTTATTATACAAAGATAACACTCAGAACACCAACCCAGAACAAATCCGCTAATATTTTTCTTGGGAATCAACCCGCATCCTACGTCGCAAGAGATCTTCTAATAGACCAAAGAGGTTTCTATCGAGGAATGTTGGGAAACCATACCATTGCATCGCATTTACCACTGAAGAACCTTTACTTAGGTGATAAATTCTGGACGCTATATGAATCTTGTGTTATTTATAATATTTTGAAATGTATATTATACCTATATTTGACGTGACTAGTGTTCCATGTGAATCAATAGTAAAAAAATAAATACAATACAACTATTAGTTTGTATTGAATTTAATACTGACCTGTTGAGCCGACCGCATGTACAGGAAGAAAATGGGAGCCATCAAGATGTAGTGGTACCATTTAATTGAGTACCTGAAAACAATTCATACTCAGATTATTGTTTTTAAGTTTGTTTGTAAGTTGCAACTTCATATCTCTTCCTAAAGTTTATAAAATAAAACTATTAAAGGCCTTAAAAATAGCTTATGATAAGTATAACAAACAGCCCATTTATATTTCGAAAATTCCTTTGTTTAACGTAATCATCATCATCAGCCTATATTAGTCCACTGCTGAACATAGGCCTCCCCTAATGAGCGCCGTTTAACGTAATAATAAGATGAAATAGGTGACGGCGTTAGTTTGCCTCGGGGTATCGCCTTAATTTAATACTTTTTTTTATAATGCTGGACAGTCCACACAGCATCATCTAGCCCTAAGCTAAGCAGAGCTTGTGTTATGGGTACTGATGACTGATATACTTAATAGAATAAACTAATAGATAGATATTTGTTATTATACATAGAAAACACCCAGAACCCCGATACAAATATTTGCAGATCGTTCAAACATTTGTCACAAGGCGGGAATCGAACCCGCAACCTCCTGCGTCGCAGGCGGACCTTCGCCCGCCGCGCCATATCTGTCGTCAGTCATTATATCAAAATACCTTACCTGAATAAGTTAGTGTAACAAAACCCGGGACAGCAAGCGTTCACATCAATCCCGCTGCCTCTCAGCTGATCAGCGAGCGCCCTCATGAAGTACATATTCATCAGCTTCGAGTTACAATAGCCAGGGTTGTGCCTCGCGCCGGGTTTCTTCTTAGCCATCTCAATTTGGGACCTTATGTTCAAGTCCTCAAAATTGATTTCCCCTTTTTCATGTAGAGTGGATGACACTATTACTATTCTGAAATTATACGGAGAATTAGGTTAGCACATTAAAACCATGGACTAGTATGATTTATATTTTCACCTACATATTTTTAATTATTATTAAATATCTGCCCGTGGATTCAGTCAGCAGATTGCGGGTTCGATTTTCGCCCTGGGATAAATGCTTTCTAATAAACCATTTTCATTCATTCAATGCTCATACAATTTGCAAATGTTTGTTCAGTGTTTCTGGTATTTTTTATGAAGGTAAGTATAATAAAAATATCTATCTATGTAATGTATTGTATAAACTATATCAGTCATCTAATACCCATAACACAAACTCTGCTAAGCTTGGAGCAAAATGACGCTGTGTGGACCCTCCAATAAAAATCAAGTAAGGATTACTAAACTTAAAGCTGAATGAAATTGGTAAAGTTGTTTTTAAGAAATAGTGTGACCAAGGGAAACAGGGATTCATTTATATAGATCAGGGGTCGGCAACCGGCGGCCCGCGGGCCGCATGCGGCCCGTAGACTATCTCGGTGCGGCCCGCAACCCTGAGGTCCGTAAGAAAAAAATACCGAAGCAAAAGGCCATATAAATTCACTAGAATTTATACGGCCATGCTGCTGGGCCATGAGAGTATTCTTGAAAGCTCGCTCCCACGCGGGGTGATAAAAATGTACCTCTATTTCATTTCTTAAGAACTGTTTATCAAGACTGTGATGTTATGTATTGTTTCTACCGAAAATAAATATTTGCTGTACTTATTCAATTCTTGGCAATTTCTTTTGCGTTTATCCGCCGCACGTGCGGCGGCGGGCGGCTCCTTTGAGACAATAGGCGGGGCGGCAGTCTTTGATTAGACGCAGGTGTGCGGCGGCGAAAAAATTCAAAGCGACCGGTTTTAGTTAAAATCACAGCCGCGCGCAGCTCTCGCCACATTCGGTTGTGGAAATTCGCCGGAAACTCACGTCTCATCTGGTTGCTAGCTACGCGTTTCGTTTCACCTTTCTTCCCTTCGCTGATAGCTTCTCACGCACGACGTATGAGGTAAGTTGTATGCACTCGCGAGCATTTTGTTTTATTTTATTTACTGCTTGTTAATGTGAACCTTCAGATTGATGGGTAAATGTTATAAGGACAGGGATAGTAGTTACATGACATGAAGTTAGTTACGAGTGTGTCATGTTTTAATTATTATTTGAATGTGGAGTTGAATTTGTAGGTGCTAACAGGAACATATAATTTTACAACGAATTTAATTTTTTTCATTATTGTTACAGAATAATTATATAAACATGGCTTCAAGAAAAAGGAAGATAGAAGAAGAAAAAAGTTTTTAACGAATTATGGACAGAATTATACTTTTTTATCGAGTTTAAAGGAAAACCGTTATGCTTGATTTGTCAAAAGAGTATTTCTGTAGTAAAGGAATATAACCTGAAGCGACATTACGACACCGAGCACAAAGCTAAATTTGACTGTCTTGAAGGAGAAATACGGAAAAGGAAAATTTCCACTTTGAAATCGTCATTACAAAATCAACAAAACATATTTAAGGTTGTGGTAGACAACAGCGAATCGAATGTTCGGGCCAGTTACAGGGTAGCAGAGATTCTTGCAAAAAGTGGACGTCCGTTTACCGATAGTGAATTAGTAAAAGAGTGTGTCTTAGCTATCGCAGAAGAAATATGCCCAGAGCAGAAAAAAATGTTTGAAAGTCTTAGTCTCTCTGCAAGAACTTGCACCCGACGTACTGAAGACTTGGGTGCTAATTTGTGTGAACAACTCAGGGATAAGGCGCAGTCTTTCGACTGCTTCTCTTTAGCGATGGATGAAAGTACGGACGTGTCGGATACAGCACAGTTACTCATATTTGTACGCGGCATTGACGAAAACTTTACTGTTTACGAAGAGCTTGTGAAAATGTGCAGTTTGAAAGGTACAACTACGGGAGAAGATTTATTTCACCATGTGGAACAAGCTCTGGATTCATTGCAATTAAGCTGGGAAAAGTTAACAAGTGTCACTACCGATGGAGGCAAGAACATGAGCGGTCAAAACAAAGGTGTTGTTGGGAGAATCATCAGCAAAGTGAAAGATTCTGGATCTACTGTGCCATTGATTTTTCACTGTATTGTCCATCAAGAGGCATTGTGCTCCAAAGTTATATCCTGGAAAGAAATAATGGATACTGTAACATCCACTGTTAATTTTATAAGAAGAAATGGGCTCACACACCGTCAGTTCCAAAAGTTTTTGGAAGATCTGGAAGCTGAACATGGTGACGTGGTTTACTACTGTGAAGTGAGGTGGCTCAGTCGAGGTGCCGTTTTGGAACGGTTTTTTGATTTGAGGAAAGAAATTGGCAACTTCATGGAGATGAAAGGAAAGCCAGTAGAAGAGCTTACTAACAAACAGTGGATTATCGATCTTGGTTTTTTGACTGATTTGACTAAGGAACTGAATCAGCTCAACAAACGCTTGCAGGGAAAAAATAAATTGATTTGCGATATGTATACAGATGTAAAGTCATTTGAAATGAAACTGAAACTGTTTATCAAGCATATTGATGAAAATAAGCTTGACCATTTTCCTAATTGCAAGAAAGCCGTGGAAGAAGCTGGAGATAATTTTGTGTGGCAAAATATTACAATGAGAAACGTGTTAACACAACTACAAACTGAGTTTGTAAATCGATTCACCGACTTTAAAAAGAGCTCCCTTAACATGGAAATATTCCAAAACCCTTTTGCAATTGATATTAGTGAGATACCAAGCAATTTGCAAATGAACATAGTAGATTTGCAAAGTAATAGCACACTTAAAACGGCATTTAAGGAAAGCACTGACTTGATACAGTTCTACGGAGGTTTGAGTTCTGAAAACTTCAAAGAATTGAAAAAGTTTGCTCAGCAGATAATAACTATGTTTGGTAGTACATATTTGTGTGAGCAGACTTTTTCAATTCTCAACTACCGCAAAAATAAGAATTGTTCGCGGTTAACGGATGAACATTTAGACGCGATACTGCGCGTGTCTACTACTAAAATGAAAGCAGACGTTAAAAAACTTGCAAGTCAAATGCAGCCTCAAAAATCTCACTAGTTCTTACTTTTATGTTAGTATAGTAGTTCAATTAAAAAAGACATAATTGTATGAATATATATGCGTTTTATTTCAAATATTAAAAATACATGCCCGAACATATAAATATAAGTGCGGCCCGCACTGATACTCTGGCAACATATGTGGCCCGGCTATAGCATAAGGTTGCCGACCCCTGATATAGATAGTAAATAAAGCCTGTGCTGTGTTATATAGATAGTAAATAAAGCTGTGATATGGTTCTTTTTTGTGCCTGAAATAAACTGGTTTTATTTATTTTTTTATTTAAGGCCATAGGTGATCCTGTGTCAAGTCACATCAGCGACTGCTTAAAATATTCATTTAAATAACTTCAAGGTTGGTAATATGTAGGTATGTATTCTATAAGTGTACTGATTGATTGTTATTTCATTGTATGCATATTAAAATAATGCAAATCATATTTGTAATGCTATTGTATATGTTAGATTTGTATTCAATGTAACAATAATTACTTAGGCTAGGCGTAATGTGATATATAGATAAAATAAATACACATACACAAAGTTATCTCAAGGTCATAGAGGTTCATAAGATAGGTTTGAGATATTACTCCGAGGATGCGACTTGTGAGTTTATAATTTAGAATTTGCTTATCTGAATAAAAATTCTTAGCTGGGCAATTATTATGTTAATTTTCTATCAAACTACAATGAAACTAAATTTTTGCATGATAAAAAAGTATAGTGATACTCTAATTTAAGACTGAAGAAAATATACTTAAGTCTTTTATGGAACTTTTCTTTAGTTTGAAATTCAAAAATCTCTTTTATAATTTACTTTGCTCATTACTATCTGAAATATGCATGAATATTACCTGCTTGGGGTTGCCCTCTTCAACAAATCCATCAACAACTGCGTAAGATAGAAGTGACCCAAGTGGTTAACACCAAAGTGAATCTCAAACCCTTCCTTAGTAGTCAGATCTTCTTTGAGAGGAATCGCAACACCAGCATTGTTGATAAGTACATCTATTTTGTTGAAACCTGCTTTTACAACTTCTACGAATTTCTCAATTGATTCAAATGATGCAAGGTCCAGTTGCATTGAAATCTATAAAATAGAAATTAATTATTAGCCTCCAAATGAAGTATTATACAATTATTAACATACATGGGTTTTTTGAAAACCTAATCAGTGATTACTTGGGTCATTGTTATTAAATCTAGATATTTTTTTATAAAGAAACTTCCTAATGAGACACAGAGTGAAAGGTAACCAAGGCAGAGGCAATGTGCATAATAACACCAAAGTAATGTTCAGTCATTCAGTCATACTCTTGAACTCAAGTATGCCTTGACCTATGATCAGAACTTCCTTCTTTACACTTACCAGTTCGCCACCGTTGGGCTGAGAATCTCTAATTTGAGCAATAGCTGCCTTTGCTTTTTCTACGTCCCTGCATGCGAATATTACGCGGGCCTTACGCTTTACTAAAGCTTTGGCTGTCTCTAGGCCTATACCACTGTTCGCTCCCGTAATCAAAAAGGTTTTGCCTCGCAGGCAGGTGTTGGTAACACATTTTGCCCAACTTCGCGAACGCCACTTGCGAAGCAGTCCTAGGGCGACAATCACCGAAAATGGCACAGCTGCATAAATCACATTTGATGAAACCATTGCACTATAAAGTTTTGATAAAATATCAATACGTAATTCACAAAAGAGGTTTTTTTGTCCACAACTATTTAGCCAGCAGCGAGCGCCCCAGCTCTAATGATTTTGATTGATTGAATAAATTAGATTGAAGGATGATTACAAAGAAACATGACATTGAGTGGATCAGTTTTTACCATCAGATTGCCATCAGACATTACTTGGCAATGACATTGTAATTACTGTCATCCATGTTTCATTTCCATCTTGGACGAACAAAATCACTCAGGGGTATAATACCCTAAGACATTTTTATACAAACTTTGTATAATTTAGTATAACTAGTATAAAAACTTTGGGTATACTATAATAATCTAGGGTAATAACCTGGTTGGGTGTAAATTTAAACAGTTAACAGAGTTAGTTATTTGTTACAGTTAGTTTTTTGTAAATTGATTGCTTACTACTTTATTAACAACGAAAATTACAAGCAAGGAATAGAAAAATTACAACTAGTATTTACAATTGAAACCATTGAGCTAACTGCAGACGGTTGCAAACAGTCTAAAGGTAGCTCAATTGATCCATGTCAATACCAGTCGGAAGCGTCCCCAAGACACTGGCTACAGTTAGTTCAGTGTAACTTGATGCAAATTTTGAAGTAAGTAGCTATGTGTCGAAGATCATCAAACACAGTAATTTTAATAAAATTATGATTGTTTCTTGTTAGTCCAATACGTATAAATCTCTGAGGTACAAACAGAGAAGAACTGCCAATTTATAAATTTAAATAAACAAAATAAATAAACCCCAGAATAGGAGAAAATAGACCCCATCTTAACCGTTACTATTTCCAAATTGAAGATTTCAATCCATTCAAGTGTCAAAGTCATTGGGTCAAAAGGTCAAGTTCGGTCTTTTATTTTACCGCGCCTGTGTCCGCATTTGTGCATTTCTGTTTCGAGTGAATTCTTTTTTTTCATGGATGGACAACGACTAAATTAAGCTAGCACTAAGCATAGGTGCGAAACTATAAAGTTATCGTACCTATTTAAAAGTATGTTATTTTATTTATAGGTATTTACTTAATACAAACACAATGACTATGTGTCAAATCAAAAGTATTTTTTCAGATCATAGGTACCTACATAACATACATCTTCGGGAAAACAAACCGACTGAAGCTATTAGTTCCTGACAAAAATAAAACAAAATTATTATTAGCTGGGTTGTTTAATTGAAACACTTTTGGGACAACGGGTAATAAATATCTGGATACCAGACTAAACAAACACGACTGATATGGCAACATTGTATGAATTTATTCTAAGTAGGTAGAGTAGGTAGGTACACAAATTAACTCATCTACTTATTAAGCAATTTTGAAATCAATTAAGGTAGGTACAATACAATAATATACTTAGAAATTAAGAAAGGATGTAGGTAGGTACCTACTATTATTTTCATTCTTAAAACAGATTTGCTGTCAAAATTTACTTGACAGTAGGTAGGTATGTATGTACCTATGTAATCACTAATGTTCAAAACAAGTAAGTAGGCATAAAATAGTACACAATAAGATGGGGAAAATGTTAGGGACCGAGCTAAGAGTACAATTTCCTCAATAATGATATTTTTAAATAGAATATTATTATATTCGAAAATGTTTTGGAGGCTCCTGGCAGTTATTTGAAAGAGAATAAGATTGCACAGTTTCTCAGCAGAGATTCAGGAAAAGGGAATGGTAGACCGACTATACGGTATGCGAATGCCTATACATACACCCGCATAGGCCTACCTGATTATCTTTGTATAGTTGGCACTATAGAGTTAATGTTAACAATCGTCCATCATCGATATAATTCTACTCATTTTGGAATGTAAAAATATTGGAATATTAGGAAACACTAGTAGGTAGGTATAGGGCAACATTATTATAGAAGTTGATAGATTCAAAAAAATATCGTCCTACCTACTGTGATTTGAGAAGATAAGATAATCAATATTACTTAATGTATCTAATATTAAAAATTTAAGTTTTTCTATCTAAGATAAAACCATTAATTTTTCGTCATAAAAGATAGGCGATTGAGTTGTGGCTCTCTTTTAATAATTATTAATGTTTGGGTTGGTAAGTTGTACTTAAATGTTGCGTTGTATTATTTTACTGTCATTTCACACGTTGGGAGACAACGCTTTATTTCATAGTGACTGATTTATTTATGGCATCTCTTACCAATGCACAATGGTTAAGCCACTTCTCGACACCCAAATTTATAATATAACATTTTTATATAAGCATAATTTCGGTATAAAAATCTTACTTTCATGACAAAAGCATTTAAAAATGTTTATAAAGAAGAATATTAGATAAAGATTTACATTTTGTGCCGATATTGGCTAGCAATATTTTTATAATAAACTATTGTCAATTAGCTGAAACATGTTAATAATAAACTAACAATATAAACAACTTAATTAGTTTAACCTAGGCGCACAATAAGTTCATATTCAATTTATAAAATAAATTATTTGAGTCCCCAATTCTTAGGGTCCTAATAGTTACTATAGGGACTTAGAAGTGATATT
Source organism: Eupithecia centaureata (assembly GCA_944547425.1). Lineage (NCBI taxonomy): Eukaryota > Metazoa > Arthropoda > Insecta > Lepidoptera > Geometridae > Eupithecia > Eupithecia centaureata. The sequence continues at coordinate 13,934,680 of OX155679.1, read as the reverse complement.
TTTAAACAAATCAATCAACAGTTATTCTTCAAATATAAAATAACTCCGAAATCTTTCTAATCAGTAACTCTCTCATCAGCAGCTATTCTTTTTATAATTATCCGGTTAGTAAAAAGGGGGATGATAATTTTTAATAATAGCATTTTGTCATTACAAACTATCGATCACTATCCTATTTCACATGGGAGTAGACAGTTGGTATCGTGATCGGTCTACGCCTACGTCTACGGTTATAACCTTGCCATCTACCGGCGTAGTGCTCTCCACTTCGCTGTCCGGCATTATAATGCACATGAATGACCGTCCACTGGACGCATCTCTTGGATAAATGGTCATCGGAATGAATCGATCGCTCGTCCCGTCCACATACGCCCCCAATCGTGAATAAACTTCTGGAAAATGCTTTTTCATGTTAACTCCCCTCTTCTCCAGTTCCAGAGATATATTATGGAAGCAAATTTCTCTGAATTTATGCGCCGTGGCAGCATTCTTTTCACCAGCAACCATTAGCTTGGAGGTGAGTATTAAGGTTTCCCTATCTTCTGGGGTGCTCTTGCTGTCTCGTCGCTGCCTTCTTCTATTTTGTTCTTGTATTACTACCGTGACCGTTTTACTTAGGCGCAGCTTCGCACAGCGCGATACCATCTGTCGCTCCCATTTCACTGCACCTTTCGTCGGCACTTCACTGATAATACACACAGCCACGTATAAAATTACCCTCGTCTCAGGGTTATAAGCCCTACAAAGCTTGACTACTTCTGTGTACAGCTCCACACCCATTTCGTTCGGCTGTAAAGAAGTCCATTTTACAAATTCTGGCTCACTGAGGTATTGATAGCCATTGGTAGTGAATTTTTCCGCTGCCTCTGGACTTGTGAAGAAAATCTTTACAACACCTCTCCCTTGCGCTAGGTAGCCTTTATGAGCAATTGTGCTAATTTGATGCAAGGCGTCTGCATCCTCTTTAGCCGTTGATATGATTTGTCTACAAAGAGTGCTCGCTCTAGAGTGTAAGCAAACTTTTCTGTGCTTCTCCCAATGCGCCCGACGACATTCCCTGGAGCAATACGTCGTAGTACAATTATGACAAGTTTTGTAATGCCTCTTAGCATCTGCTAAGGGAGCTTTTGCTGTGCATTTTGGATATTTGCACTTGATAAATGCCTCATCTGAACTGTTCTCTGTTTGTAGAGAAACGAGGGATGTTTTGGAATCGTGACGAGTTAGCTGTTGATCAGCAGATACACGTAGGGCTCCAGAGTCGAGGCTAGTGCGTCGATCCAGGGAAGTGCTCTGTTGCGTAAAGGGTTCACTCCTGCGTCGGGAATTACTACCTTGAGCAGAGCGCGGCCGCCTCGTCACTTGCATCGTCGCAGAATTATCAGCTGAATTGCCTGCAAGCAAACATGTAGACTCTGATTTTTTTATTGCGCTGCCACGTCAATTAAAACGCGAACAAAAAAAAACATTTTCATCAATGACTCAGAACCATTTTTTAATAAAACATCGACATGCTAGGTACCATACAGTGACATGCTCATATAAACAAAGATGCACTCTTAGATATTAATTAAATAAGCTTGCAAATAAAAGAGAACACACCTATAGATATTTTGTATCAATGTCCAAAAACACAAATAGTAAAACAGTGTGTTAAATGTAAAATGCTGTGATGTGTTGGTAAAAGAGACACTGTTGAATTTGTCGATTCGGAACTTTTGTGATTATAGCACATTTTTTATTATTTTATTTTATAAGTAATCTATAATAGATGAATTCAACAGTGCTAGGATAGTATATACAAATTGGAACGGCCGACTTACATATCGTTCCTACCTGGTCGGTCGGGACTGGGGTCAGTGACCGAGCTGGGCCCCTCACTAGGGGTGCTGAGGAAGCGAGAGGCAGGGGAGACGCTGCTATGGCCACTACTCGCCAGCTGCTCGTATCGAGGACTCTGTAGAACGATTTGGACAATTTCAGCCTCTTGACTTGGAAATTCTCATCTCTATCTACTCCTAGCTTATCTTGATTACCTACATTGATATTATTTGCTTCGTGTGTGTATCACTCTTACTGTGCTGGCAAAGACCTCCTCTAATCTTTCTATGTATCCAGCTTTGAATTGATTAAATTTTTATCGTATTAAAATGTTTAATTGGTAACAGAAGTACCTTCCCTCCCATTAAATAATAAGGGCTGGTAGACTTCCTAGGGCTCGGCTGAGGAGTGGGAATCCTCGCTGGCTGCGACGGTAGACCCAATAGCGAGTCCAGCACGTCTTCTAACGTCGTGGAGCCAGGAGACGGCCTCACGACGCCCAGGGTCAAGGAGCGTTGGGAGTCTTGCCAGTCTGCAAGTATAGGAAGTGTGAAGATGGAAGATAAGATAGTGAATGTGAAGAAATTTGATAGAATTTAGGCCCATACTGAGTTAGTAGCTAATAATGGAGCCTAAGCATTAACTTTCTAATCGTGCAGGAAACATTTAATAAGAGAATAGGAAAAAAGCTGAAGTGATTAAAACAACTTGAATTATAGTTTTCAAAATATGAATAAACTTACCATCGAGGATGAAATCGCCACTATCTGAGAATAACTATCCTTTAAAAGTAACCTACATTTTGCTTATTGTATAAAAATAGTGTATGGTAATAATTTTACAGTATCAATGTAGAAATAGTGCTAAGATTTAGAGTAGAAGTTTGTTAGTTTGATGACACGGTGATTTTTGTGCTATTTGAATTCAAAGAACAAAAGCATTTGACGTCACAAAAATAAAAATAAAACAAAATATTTAAAATAAAAATGAATATATTTGTTACCATTTAAAACGTAACTAAACTTAGATAGGTACATTAATATAGAAAACATAAATAGGTACCTAACGATAGGTTACGACGTCATTAAGCTACATTAATTTTGTTTCTTTTACATCAAGTTACGGAGATTCTATAGCTTATTTACCATAATATCAAACATAATTTTAACTACCTACTATAACTACATAGAAATTACATTCTTTAGGTACTGTTCTATTGGTAAATGTGGTTATAATATTATTAACAGCTAGAGAGCTACATTAAAGTATCGATCAGTATAAAATGATATGAGTAGGTAATAGAATAGCAAAGGAAAAACATAATTTAGGTAATTGATTTTATTTTTCTGATTTACTTATTATTTTTATAACATTTGTTTAGTCTTGAGACTTAAACAAATTTGTGGCTCAAAAATCGAACATTTCGGCGGAGTAAATTTTAATATAAACTTTTCTAACCTAATCAGAACCTGTATAATTTACTTAGGGACTTTTCGTAAGACCCAACATAAATTACGAGGTGATTTAAGTAGAAGGAACTTTAAGTTTTCTAGATTCCAGACATTTTATCACTTATCACCCCCACTTTAATGGTTCTGATAACTGTAGCCATAGATGAAAATTCAATAATCATGGCGGAGTTTTGATATAATAAACATAATATTTAGTTTTGTGACTCATTAAAGCTGGATAGTACCCAATAAAATAAAAACAAAGAATAATTTGTTTTAGCACCTAAAATAAATTTTAGCAAACATAAATTTATATACAGAAACTAAATTATGCTAGCTATAATCTAAAAGTTTTCAAAAAAATACACAAACAAAACTTCAAATCTGTACATTGAATGATCTTACACTATCAAAGTCAACTGGTTCAATGTCAGATTGTCAAATTAAAAATTGTATGGCAATAATAACTAAAATAAAATAACAAACTTATCTAGTAGTAGACTCATATGAATCTATTTTTATATGCTTTTTGATATGTAGGGAGTTGCCAGTGAATTATTGATAATTTTAATCAAAATTACAAGTTAGTTAAAATTTAATATCATCTAAATAGAAATGCAACATTAATGACATAACGATAACTTCCCAAGTACAACACACAACGATTTATCTAGGTAGGTACCTACTAATTCATGTCAACCAAACCAATTCAATTTCTTTTGGTAGTGAAATGAGCTACTATATTCTTTTACTACTTTTAAACTGGCAATGATTACATTAAAACGTACCTAAGTATTTGTGGGTGAAAGCAAGTCAGAAGACGATAATAATAAAAGAGTATTTGTCATGATATTTTATCATTGGTGATGTTTTACGCAAATTTTAATGGTAACATTTATTTGTCGCATGTGAATAAAGTAGACTACCTTACCCATAACAAATGAAAATAAAAAGCTGTTGCGTGGTCACATTACTCATAAGCGGCTACTAAGCTGGTGCTGAACATTGCATAATTAAAACAATTTATCAAAACATAAAATTTGGGAGTTCAAAAACGGTGCATAATAATGAAAATCACAAAATAATGGTCCTGAGTCTTACAAATTCTAAAAGCTCTATTACACATTAATTCACAAAACGGACTTCAGTAAACTAGAAGACCCAAAACTAAAATACATAGAACAGCACAAGAAAAACGCGAGAGTATTTAACTTCAAGGACACTGCAGGTTCGGGTGTCGATGTAAATGCATTTTGAAGCCTCAATGGTAATTTCGCATGCAGCAATAACATTGCCGTGTGTGATATCAAGTGATATGGGAATGTGTTTGTGATCGAGTGTCGAGCCTGCAGTGTGTCACGGTGCGGTCACGCTCGCTCACCGGGCGCTGCTCGGTGGTCGAGGCGGAGGGACGACGGCGGTCGCGGGTGCGGAGGGGGTAGCGCTTCTGTTACCACCAACGGCGTCTTAGGCGATTCTAAGGGTTTCGTACCTGAAAATACCAAATAAAACAGTTAATAAGTTCTAGAATCTCCATATCATCTCTTGCGCGACTGGAATGAAGAAAGCATCGACATTCCAGTCTAGCCAAGCGATGGTTTTACATGAGAATGGCATTTCATGAGATGAGAATGGCATTTCCCGATGTGAGAATGGCATTTCATGAGATGAGAATGGCATATCATGACGTGAGAATGGTATTTTATGACTTGAAAATAGTATTTCAAAACAAGAACTTTTTTTATAGTCTTCGTTAGACCACAATCTCACCTGATGGAAAGTGAAGTTTAGTTCTACGAGGTATCATGAAAATCTAGCCTAGAACTATTTAGTAATTCCTTTAAGAGAAATTAATCAAAGAAATTTTACGATAATTTAACTGCCTGGGGCTATTGACTCACCAACGAAAGAACTCTCGAGCCAGTACAGCTTCTGACTGGATCTCGGAGAAGGCTGGTCCACGTCTCCGTTCGGAGGCTCCAACCCTGACACGTAGTGGACGATAGCTGACGTCACTTCCTTAATGGAAGTTTGGATCTCTTCGGCTGCTTTGGCTGATGCGGACTGCTGGAGAAGCGAAGATGCTAGCCTGGAAAGGAAATTATCAAATTTAAAAAAGGAACATATGAACATCTCGTTCGAATGAGAAACGTTGTTAGCTAGGGGATGCTGTACGAATTAACCAGCGTCTATTATTTATTACAATTGAACATTCCTACCTTACCTACTAGATTTGATTTGTTTTAAAGTAGTACCTTTCATGTGGCGTCCTAGGTGTGTTGTTCAACCGTTCCTGACTCCTCCAGCCGAGGTAAGGCTGGCGGGCGCTGAACGAGGACCTGGTCGATGGAGAGCAGAGCGGGCTGGTACCGCGGATGCTGCTGCGCGTTGACGAGCAAGGTGACGTCTGGAAGAAATGAATAATAATAAATAATGGTAGACAACGGCTAAATTTGGTATTTTATGTACAATAGAGTGAGAGAAAGAAGAAGAATTTAATATTTGGATTCACCAACTTGTTATTGAATTATATAGACATTATGTTCAAAGAACAAATAATTAACCATAGGTATATGTATAATTTAATCATAAAATTATTAAGATTCATCACGTGCGTAGGTTTAACCTGCCAACTCAAATTAAAGATGATTTACTGCTTAGAAAGTTATTACATAATGCAAAGATTTCCCTCAGATGACAGTAGTAAGTTATTAGTAGCCTGAGTGGAACCACTTTTACTTAACCACTTAGTAGTCGGCGAATTGATAAGGTTATCCCCAAACCGAATACTCAAACCAAAGAGTAAAGTAATAAACTCAATCGCAACCGTCTGAAGTTGCGGTTTTTTGGCAGATTTTAATGACAATCTATCAAATCATTTGAGACGTGCTTAACAAATCTAAGATGCGTTTGAGTATTCTGGGTTTAGGTGTAAGTACCTATTACATACCTACCTACATTTCTTACCCTATGCATATTCTAGTAGGTAGGTGGTACGAATCCAAGATAACTTATTTTATTTAGCACACTACTGATTTGTAGGTTGCGTTAGGTATGTGTTGCCGGCGCCGCCGAATGAAAGAAATTCTCTAAAGAAGCCATAAAAAGGTGTCTGCATTATCGGAAATGGAAGTTAGTCTACAAAGTGCCGCGGAATTTTTCTACAGGCAAAATAAAGTAATGAAATCTCTTTTCAATAAACCTTTTTCCTTTTTCGGTTTACAGTTGAAGACAAATATTTTGTTATTTACGTTCGATAGTAGTAAAGTATTTTTTTTATTTTATCAAGTCGTTATAAATTTTTTATTATTGGTTTTTTATAGCGTTTTATCGTGAAAGTGTTTAATATTAATATCTTTGGTTTGAAAGCGCACAAGTGTCTAAGCAGCTGGATTTGAATGCGGTTGCAATCAACACAGGCGACCAATCAGGACAAACCTTCAATAATGTTCATTCTTCATTTATAGTGGCGGGATTGTCTATGCTATTTACTTCGAGTAGGATAGGAACGAGAAGGAAGGCCAAAGAAGTCAATAGGGAGGGAGATCGATATCCAATGAAATAAAACAGTAGTAGATAGTAAGCAGATACAAGTAGGTAAGGTACTAACGTACTAGAATAGTGCAGGTTGTGTTTATCTCGACTTACTTCAGGTAGGTAGGTACCGTACCTACTATTTCACAAATAGTTAACAATAAGTACTTATGTAGGTACCTAGTTCCCTAGCCGGGTCCATGTCTCAAAGTTCTGAAACTGTGTAATATAGTTGTAACAATAAAAATATACCTATGATGTATGTATGATTTCTGCGTACATAGAGTTCCACCAAGACATAAGGTCAATAACTCTCATCATCATCATCATCCGCATCCCGACTACACCCACTGCTGGGTTTAGGCCTCCAAACTTTTGTGCCACTCCACACGGTCCTGCGCCAGTCTTATCCAGATTCCCCGCGATTTTCATAATATCGTCTGCCCATCTCGCTGCTGGTCGTCCGACACTTCTCTATAACCCGTTCTTGGACTCCATTCAGTTAGCGCCTTATTTATTTATTTACTCTACCTATCGCCATGTCTCCAATAACTCTCACCTGGTTAGAATTAAGGCGGCTAGTAGACCATCTACCAAAGCTGGTGGTATGTGGCGACAGCTGAGGGGGCGGCGGCTGAGCGTTGGCGCCTCCGAGACTGCCCAGAGACGTGGTCTTAGAGTTGAGTCCGCTCCACCGGCCCGCGGAGGCCGACGCGTCAGACAGTCGCTTCCTGAGGAGGAAACCCTCGCGGGGGGCTGGGGCATTCTTGTACCTGGGGAGTTAAAACAATGTTAGGATAAAAGTTGTTTAATCCGGCTGCCTGGCTGTTTTTTTTAGGAAGAGATACGAAAGCTATGTTTGGTGGCCACCAAGAGCAACTTGTTATCTCTTCCTAATTCTCTAGACAAAATAAAACTAGGTACCTACCTATTAGGTATTATGCATTAAAAAAAAGCTATGTTACAAACTGGAAGTGTGAATTTTGGAATTTCCTTTGTTTAACGCAATTAAATGAAAAAATAAGTGTTGGCGCTAATGTACCTGCTATTTGCGCCTTAAAATTTGAAATCGGAGATCAGTTAAATTTTGATGGCAACCAAACCTTAATCGAAGTCCAGGCTAGGTTTCAAATGTCAAAAATGAATCGATCTCGATTAAGTTTCAGTTGAGTTAGACAATAAGGTCCCTGGTCCAAAAATCCGAGTAAATACCTACATCTATGAGTCAAAAGATTTGGGACTTGGAGAGTTGTACCCTAATCTAAATGTGAAGAGGACCACTCGTTCGCAAATCGCGATCAAGTTCAATCGGAAGAGATGTTCCCTAATCCGTAATTTCTGCCTGATCCGTTCAGTTTATAGTTTTGGCGTAAAGAGGGAACAAACATCCGAGCTTTCGCGTCTCTACATAGTATAACAAAGTCGCTTTCCGCTCTCTGCCGCTTAGATCTTTTAAACTAAGTTCGCAGCAGATTTTAAGGCGGTTTCCATCTATAGACAGTGATTCAATAGTAAGGTTTATATGTATGTATAAACATTCATATATTATTACTTATTTATATATTTATACCTTGTAAAGGAATGTGTGACATGTGCGAAGCCGGGGCGGGCAGCAAGTCTATATTATTTGTGTGACCATCATTATTGGCGTGACGTTATAACTATGTAAGATAATTTGGAAAGATAGGGTATCTTTCGAAATTATCTTGTTCTAAATTAGGAGCTATCTATCTTCCTATCTCACTAACTCCCACTGTTGTAATTACTACGTAGGCCTCCCACTTATACAGGAGGTTTATTTGAATACCTCATTCAATAGAGAAAGGTTTAGTAATTTTCTCAACTCAACAAGATCTATAGATATTCTGAAGAGAAGGCCATTCTGAAGATACGATGTTTATAAACCCAAGATCACATCACAAAAATACGAAATTCTCTAAAAATACTGAAGTGACAGACTGACACTATTGGCTGTGGTATTGGGAAGTATGGAAGAGTATAAATCGACTTTTACATAGTGCAAATTCTGACAAAAATCAACAACAAGAAGTGAAATGTTTCCAAACTTTGTGTCTTCAGGTTGACCGCCACTGACCTCTATATATACAAGTGTATAGATACAGGTCAGTGTTGACCGCGTATAGGTAGTCAAGTTATGTACTGTGAGTGGGCTGCTAACGTATAAGCCTATATCCGACGCAAAGCTGCGCAGTAATATCTCAAAGGTTATCAGAGGCTCCGCTCCCTTGATCCGACCCTAGTAATAACCGGGTTTTAACTACCTATCTACTACCCGTTGGTCAGGTAACTAATTGTATTGAAAACTGGGTTAAAGTTTGAAATTTGCTAAGCTTGTGTTATGGTAGCAACTAGACAACCGATAAAACTACGTAACATAAGATATAATTTTCTTCTACATAGAAAACACCCAAAAGAATACCCTGCTAAAATATCTATATCTCCAGATCTTACGAGCTTTAGTTCTGAAGCGGGAATATTAGAATATGTAACCCATATTACCCATAATATCTTGTGTTACAAAGCTCTAAGTACGTTCAAATCGGTTTAACTTGAAGTGGATGGGAAGTTTTCTAAGAAATATGGTTGGTGAAAAGGAAAGTAATTACAAAAAAGGTAAAGTACAGACATTATTTTAACTAGGTACTCGACAGGGGCCACTCCTGTCCACTCTTGCTAATGATTCTTGAATTAACGAGGCTGTTTTGACTTTACTAGCACGTTCCGCTGACATTTTGTCCTATTAGGTAGGAAGTTATTACTGTGAGAAAAGATGACTTTTCTAGGAACTCTTCTCTCGAAAAAAGTAACTTAAGTTTTATTGTACTGTGCATCTCGCACTTGGTGAGTGACCTAATCACTACATAGTATAAAACAAAGTCGCTTTCTCTGTCCCTATATCCCTATGTATGTCCCTTTGTAGGCTTAAATCTTTAAAACTACCGCATCAAAATCCATTGCGTAGTTTTAAAGATTTAAGCATTCAAAGGGACATAAGGATATAGGGACATAGGGACAGAAAAAGCGACTTTGTTTTATACTATGTAGTGAAGAAAAACTAATAATAAATATTTACCTGCCAGCTCTAGCTATAATTAATGCTCGGGCTAGCTAGCTGTATGTCATATCTATATACAAAAAATATCATTTGTCCATACATGCATGCATAGGCTAGTGACACACATACTACAATGCAATTAGATAGATAGTTCAGCTTCGTTAATTTACTGACCGTTTATTAGCGTGTGTACGAGAGCTGTTAGAGCCTATGCAATAGTTCTTATTAGCAAGATAGTGCTCGCTAATATGATTTATGTAAAACATCGCATGCATCAGCAGTACAGACTTTATGACCTTTTATTGAGCATTCGTTTTGGAGAAACAGTTTTTAGGGTTTCACTTCCGGTACCAAATTGCCAAAACAGAACCCTTCTTGTTCGACGTAAAGTAATATCTTGGTCTTACTTGCATATTCATTCATTCATATTCATTTCTTTATGAGATTTCAGGTTATACATTGATCTACTATCAGATGAAACCAATATGGAAAATAATAAATATGGTACCATATAGAGATCCTTGCAAAACGCCACGCAGTCTCGTGTAATTTTATTACCTAACAATAAATAATCCATAACCTTTTCTATTACCTATAACCTTTTACTAGCCTTCAAGTGCTATTAATACTTATAATCGCTAATAAATAAGATACAATCTTGAGTAGCACAGAAATAGCCCAAGATTGAGTCGATAGAACCCCTTTCCCGAGTCCTTGACACGGCAGTGTGCTGTGGTGGAGCGAGCCGTGCGTTTTCAATAATTGATTATAATTTGCTTTGAAGTCGTGTTCATTACATTTATAAACTTGATATGACATGACTCGATAATTCACGGCACTGACTTTGAAGCACTGATTCAAAGTAATACGAATTTATCCAGAGGAGAATCGTCTGGTGTCCGTGTACCTAATCATTTCGGATGAAATCAAAATCATTGCTTCGGTGTAAAGAAAGGCCCGGTGTCTGTAAAGACAAATTTTGATCCATGCTACAGCTGTAACGTATACTGAACTTCATGTTTGGCTACACAAATAATTGGTCCTTCCGTTTCCGTCCTCTGGTGACAACTTTTAGTTGGGTGTCTCACCCTCCTATTTGTACAAAAATAGCACTTCCGTTCAAGAGTGGAACAAATATCTATTTCCGTTAACAAATCATCAAAAATTCAAGATCTGTCTGCGATTTATTACACTGTAACTGATTTAGACGGATAGAACTGAGAGTTGAAATACCTAAATGCATCACACATTTCAGATACTGATCCAAGAATTACGGATAGACCTGAGAGTTGAATTACCTAAATGCATCACACATTTTAGATACAAGAATTATTAGATAGTGATAGATTTACCCTACCTATTCATTAAATATCGATATTTAATGAATGGGTAGGATAATTCCCGTAGGCACTACGGGAGTGTGAAAGTGCTCGGTCTGTTATTTTTTACGATAGACCTTAATAAAAATGACAATGAGATAGATTATATCGTGAAGAAAGTAGCTATACCTTTTATCCAGAAAATTGTTGGAGAACGTCATAGAGGAAACTTTAAAGAAAGATTTATGTAATAGACTCACCATTCCGGCACATTGAGCTTCTGTAGCGACCTCTGCACTCTCAACTCGTGCTCAGAAAGCACTCGATCCGAATTCTTTTGCAGTTCGTTTTCAGGAGGCTGCAACAAACCAGACAATGAGGTTATATAAGAAAAATGCACAAACAATAGAAAGGAACAAAGATATTAAGAGATTAGCGAACCTGTTTTAGAAAAAAGAATCTTAAAAGACGTGAATGAAGAAAATGCCATAAGTGCTACGAACTAGATACTAGATAATAAAAATAATGTGAAAAGGAACTAATTCTAAACTTATTAATATAACAGTTTTACAAGACTGTGGTCTCAGTCGAAGGCCCAGTTATTACCAGATCATCTATTTCGTCAGCACTGTCCGGCATTAAGCTATACATATTTAAGATACGCGAAGCATCAACTTCGTTTGGTTTGTTATCTTCGTTAGCTTCAGCACTCATATTTTTCATTGACGACGAATCAGCCATTCCTTTAGCTTTTATAGTCTTATAGATTTTATAAATGGCAAACTTGGCGTAACATTTTTCCTCTTCAGAATCATCAAACAAAATATCATCAATTTTGTCGCATAGATGCGATCGACTGATAATTTCCTCTTCAGTACGCAATGATTCTCTGCTTCTGATGATGCTGCTGTTTATTCCGCATTCGTTGATGATTTCTGACCAGGATAAGAAAGAGCCAGAGCTATAACCACTTATTTCCTTATGTTTTGATTCCTTCACTCCAAGTAAATCAGATACTCCATAAATTGAGTCATGCCAGGACTCGTTATCATCAATATCATTGATAACGTTGAAACTGACTCTATGTTTAGTTTTTTTCAGTGTTGACGTCGTCGGTAGCAAGCTCTGTTCGCTGCTGGATTGCAACAGTTTATTGTTTTCAAATTCAGCATAATCTGGAATTCTAATTTCTTCGAAATCGTTAGCGTGCGTGAGTTCAGTGATAGGTGCTCCATGCACTATATCTTCAATAGGTGGTGGAGGAATGCTCTCAAGCAAACGTTTGAAGAAATCCTCCGCTCTTTTGTCTTTTGTTTTATAAGATACATCAGGTTTGAGAATGCTTTTCTGTTCAGTCACAGAGGTTGTTCTTCTGGTTTCGCTGTTCAAAGACTCACTGCTTTTTCTCGTCAGGATTGAGGAGTTGCAAGAGCTGCGTCTGCTTTCAATGAACTTTTTTATCCGTACCTTGGTCTTCCACTCATCGTGTTTAATTCTAAATCCATTTATACTCAAGGAGTTCTCATCTTCAGATTCGCTTCTCGGTATATCCGGGTATTTAGCGTAATAAAAGTCTCTCGTAAGTGGTTTTATGCAGACGTGTTCCGGTTTCACATCCTCAAATGGCTCCAACTCCTCTGTAACCCAAATAGTGTCCAAACAGAACCAGTATCCATTTCTTTGCAGAATCTCCTCAGTTGTTAAAAGCATTATTGACACCATTCTAGAAGTGGTGTCGGAATCGCGGCTGTTATACAACTAAATCAGGGTATTGTTTTGGCAAAAAGCCTATTACTTATCAAAAAGTCACCATCGTTAGGATTTGAAAACAAATTAAGAAATCACCATATTCATTGAAACTAAATTGATTTAACAGATAACCAGTAATGCGTTAAATGGGTAGGTACTTTGTTCTCATAGCTTCACCTACAAAATCTTAATATACATTGTTGGTAAATAATAAATAACTTACTTATAAACTAAAATAATTTCGCTTAATAAAATTGAACAAAGTTTAAAGCACCGCCTGTATAACTAAAGTATCCAACTTTTAGGCAGTTGCGTTGATAAATTCTACATCAAAAGCTACCGTAAAGTTTACAACAGGTAGTTTGCGTAACGACAGGTGAAGGGCACAAGGGCAGGGAAGGTCTACCTGTCTACCTACACTCACCCTAGGGTCTGCAGAGGACAGGAGCGCACACGGACCGAGAAGCCCTACGCTTTCCCAACAAGTCATCACACTCACGACAAACGATACACCGGTTACGCAACACAATTAATTTTAAAACAAATAAAGCTGCTACACACAAGCTTACAAGCAAAGCACTGAAAGAGGTTGTTTACGAGGTTGAATCGTAGAGAGCGCACGGCTGCAGTTGTCTCTGGCTTGGGCATCCGGCGGCCTACACTGCGGCAGTCGGCATCAGGCAGGGTGGAATGGAGACACCCGGCCGCGACCCCGCCGCCCGCCTCACTAGCTGCCCCCTCTCCCCTCCCTCTGCCGTGTCCTTGCCACTCGCGCAAGCGCCAGCGAACACACCCATTCCTATCTGAACATTTCTACACAATACTGTTCTTATCCCCGCTTCCTCCTGTATCTGCATGACATTATTGTGTCAAGAATGTCTTGATATTAGTAGGTCATATTTTTTGGAATATTCCCACAAAGAAACTCGTCAAGTACCTTAGGTACATCGCTGGAGTACCTTAGCTATGTTCTGGTTAAAAAAGGGTTTTTAGCAGCTAACAATACCACAAGACAAGACACAAATCACAGGTTCAGTGAGTAAATTAAAAAAAAGCTGTCAGATCAGATCACAAGAAAGTAAAAAATTAAACTAGACAAGAACACTTAGTTAAAATAAAATCACCCACCATCATTAGTTATCACCACGGACACCTTGCACAAATTCTAAATTCAATAAATGAAAATTTAACAATAACCAAGCCTTTCACTCAAGACGCGTGTTGTGATGACATTGCATAGTACCCTCCCCAAAACATTTCCTAATTAAACTTCTGCAACATTTTATTTCTATTTCCACTGGGATGTGTCAAGACAGGCCATAAAGAATAGAATTTATTGTGCCAATAATTCGTATTTCGAACGTGCTCGAACTAAACAAATGGAAAATTTAGACGATCGATGTTTTGAGGTTTCAAATAATCAAATAATCAAATAATCAATATCTTTATTTCTTTAGGCTTACAAAATAAGCACTTAGACAAGTCAAATTTAATTCGCCTCAATTTTTTGTCCACTAGTGGAAGAGGCGAAATAGAAACCACTAGCATGTGTATAACTTATGTGTCTAATACATGTTTGCCTTATAAATAATTACATACTATTGTCGATGTGGAACTGAGCGACATCTGGCCAAGCACTAACGTCATTGATGTAATCATTTATGGAGTAATATGCCTTCTTGATAAGATTTAGTTTTATGTACTGTTTAAATCTACGAATAGAAAGTTCAGTTGCTTCAGATGGAAGCTTATTATAGAAGCGAACACAATTACCCATAAATGATTTCCCCAGTTTTTGTAATCTAAATGAAGGGATGTGTAGTTTGTCCTTGTTTCTTGTATTTCTATTGTGAACATCACAATTTTTCAAAAAGTTACTCTTGTTTTTGTGTGTATACATTAAATTTTCATAAATATATTGCGAAATTACAGTTAGAATATTTGTTTCTTTAAATAATTCCCTCAAGGAGTCACGTGGCTTTAATTTATAAATTGCACGCACCGCCCTTTTTTGAAGAACAAAGATAGTCTGAATATCAGCTGCCTGTCCCCATAGCAAAATACCATAAGACATAATACTATGGAAGTAACTATAATAAACTAACCTAGCTGTGTCCTGATCAGTGAGATGTCTAATTGTTCTCACTGCATAAGCTGCTGAACTAAGCCTACCCGCGAGAGCATCAATTTGCGGTTGCCATTGAAGAGATGAATCAATATGCAACCCCAAGAACACAGTAGAGTCTACGAAGTGAACAATCTCATTATTTAACATGATTTGAGTTGGGAGTTCTCTAACATTTGGTAACATGAATTTTATACATTTTGTTTTTTTAGCATTAAGTAAGAGGTTATTGGCGGTAAACCAATTTAGTATTTGTGAAAGCGAATTATTTACATCGTCATAATTATATTTATTTCTGTCTACTTTAAAAATTAGTGATGTATCATCAGCAAATAAGACTATATCACAAAGATCTTTTGCTAGAAAGGGGAGATCATTTACATATACTAAAAATAAAAAGGGACCTAATATTGAACCTTGGGGTACGCCTAATTCAATATTTGAGCCCGTAGATCTTTCTTTACCAACATCTACTTTTTGAACTCTATCAGATAAATATGATTTCATAAGATCCAGAGCCTTTTTCTTAATTCCATAATGTTTTAGTTTCTCAATTAATGTACTATGATCCACACAGTCAAAAGCCTTAGAAAGGTCACAGAATACACCAATAGCGTTTTTGGCTTTATCCCAGGCCTCCAATATATGCCTTAATAGAACTGTACCAGCATCGGTTGTTGATCTACCCTTGGTGAAGCCGAACTGGTTTTCATGGAATAACCTATTAAGGTTGAAGTGAGAAGTCAACTGGATGAGAATAATTTTTTCAAAAATTTTACTCATAGCAGGAAGTATTGAAATTGGTCTGTAGTTGGCCGGATCAGTGTGACTACCAGATTTATAAAGAGGAACCAGCTTACTATATTTCATGAGATCAGGAAAAATTCCTGCGTCGACACAGCTATTGAAAATATAGGCCAAACAAGGAGCCATTTCCTTAATAATTGAACTTAATACTTTGGTGGATATACCCCAGAGATCCTCAGTGTTTTTAATGTTAATTGACTTAAAGGTTTTCACTACATAATCAGCATTTACATAACTAAAGTTAAAGCTCTCATTACATTTAGCAACTGAAGATTCTAAAAATTTAACAGCCATTGATGCTGAGGAGTTTAGAGACTGGGTAACAATTTTAGGAATTGCAGAAAAGAATGCATCAAAAGCATCGGCAACATCTTTTTCATGTTTTTAAACGAACACGACTAAAGAAAGCTAAAGTGCTAAAGAAAAGACGTTCGGCAAAGGTTCGATGCTTGAAGGTTCGACGTCTAAATAATTCTATCAAGCAGAGAGGTGTCATCTGTGACGTAATAATGTAGGTCATGACCTGAATATCGGTATTGGCGCGGATTAAGGCCCCTGACATTGAGTTGCGATTTTAAATTTGAACTCTCTCCCCATTGATAAAAGACTCCAATCTATAGAAGGTATTTTTGGATTATGTCGTCAAGAGGCATGAAAGTGTTTATACATTGGTGGAATTATTGACTTCGACTTGAGAAAAGCTCATTCAAAAGTCTGAAGGCAAATAACTTTCGGGAAAAAATTACTTACCCACTTTTTACTTATTTTGTTCAGTAGGTACTTTTGCGTTCACCGGTAATCTTTGTATAATGTTTTCTGACGATAATAAATATTTTGAAACCAGCCTCATCAAATTAACCAATAGCGTACCTACTTAGGTATAACAGAGCTAAGTACGCAAAACGGCGTAAAGAAAAAGCTTAAAAATTTTCTTTAGTCGCTAGTCGCGCCGCGCCGCGCCGCCGCGATAATATCAAAGTCAGTTTGCTTTCAAAAGCGACCTTGTGTAGATTTACCATAAAATAAGTAATTATGATTATGATTAGGTAAGTACCTGCTGGTAACCCTAGACGGCGTAGGTCACGGCAAAGTCTGGAATTATGTTTCTCTTCGGTGATGGCTTTATTCAGGAAAGTTCGTTTGATCATTCAATCAATATATACGTATGATGTAGTAAGTACCTACTTGGCTGTAGAAGTCTTCAGTTGTATTTTGTTTTTATTAAGTACAGTTTTCTTGAGACAAAACACCTAATTATTTTCCTACCTTTAATTTGAGAGTAGGTACCTATACAAAAAACGATAAATGAATAAATAAAGCTAATGAATAGGTACTTTTCTGTGTTGGTGTGATTCTATAGAATATATTCTTGAACTCTATCTCTGTTTGCATTTCAGAGCTAAAGCTTTGCGAAAATGAAAGAAGGAAAAACCTAAGGGCCTACTAAGCCCTAAATAAATGTATATCTAGGAAGGTATTTATAGTTTTTTTTTTAAGTCGGTATGTATTATAATATATTTCTTCTTCTTCTCTCTTGAACTAGTATATAAGATGTAGTTTTTGTCCAATAAGGTGTTAAGTTTAGCTAACTACCTACCTACTGTGCCGTCACTCCGAAAGGGCCCTAACTGAAAACCAGCGCAGTATTGGGCAATGCCTAGTACTGCAATATGCTGAGATATGGACCATTTTACCGAATATTATAAATAAGTAGTTGTTAGTTTTGTTGTTAGTTAGTTTTAAGTAATATAGGTAACTAGGTATTTCATTTTTTATTGTATTTAGCCCTAGTAGTTTATGCTTTTTTGTTAGTACCTACTCTACCTTATCTTTATATTGTTCTTGTATTTTTGTTTTTTTTGTGTAAATAAATGAATTTATTATTATATTATTATTATTAAATAATGCGAATGTTATATGAAGGTACAACCAATTCGAAGTTTTGTGTACAAGCCCTAAAAGTAAGGAAGGTAAAGTAGACACATGGGTAGACAATTGTCTTTTTTAGATAGCATAAACATTTGGCACATTTCATAGTCTGCGTTTGGCATCGACAAAGGGTCATTCACCCCTAAACCATCCCTCACAGTTGTATCGGTGTCTAGTTTGGATTATGTAATGTGAGAACGGACTTAATGTGTTTTGTGTCCAAATAAAGGCTGGTGTGCGGCGGCTGTATTCTTAAACGGATTAAGATGGTAGCGACATCTATACGGGTTCACGCATACTAACTTGAGCTATATATCTTAGCTATAATAAATATATTTTAATAGATTAACATTATATTTTATTGCTTTTATTGTTCACAGACAAAACACGGATTTAATAGGAGGGCCGAAGCGCACCGGTCACCTCGGTTTTTAAAAAGAACTTTTGCCACTCAACGCTAGATGGCGTTAGCCGTCTGTAAGTGCGGGATTTTTACGATTATTCTGTTTTCCACATTTTGTCAGAATAGTTAATAGGATCAACAGGTAGCTTTAGTGAATGAAACCTCTTTATTTAGCAAAATTCTGCTAAATCATTCATTTTAAACAAGCTAAGTTAAATAGGTAGTTGGTATCTAAATGTAGAGTTCGTAGAGCAACTTTACCTGCAATCACTTAATGTCTAATGCAATAATAATGCATTATAACAGTTGAATAGGAGTTTTAAACTGGACCTTATTCTGCTTTAAACAGAACGTATAGGTAGTTGCATCGTACGTACCTACTAGATAAACTATGTCTATCTACCTTGTAGGTGCAGTTTAAAAGCAAATGCTTATCTATTTTGTTATATGTGTAATGTACATCTACTTGTAAAATCAACATACTGTTGAGTGTCGATTTGCAAATAGCTTATTTGAAAATACGCTCGTCTCCTAGTACCTACTTATTGAAGTACATGATACATGCTTATGTAATTATTATCAAGTACATACATTTATTGCTCTATAGGAGCTATAAATGCCTAATAAATATGGATAGAGTAAGATATAATCATTTGCAATGAACATTATGTATAGTATAGGTACTACAACTATGAACTTATTACTTAAAGTTTTTTCAGTTGGAATATACAATTACACACACCACACAACACCACAATAAAATACCCAACCTATTAATACAATAACATTACAATTACCTTATTGATCCCAAAACCTGAAATCGGTCTGTTCATTCATTTAATTTTTTTGTAAACCGTAAGTAACTAAGCCGTTGTTTGTGTATTTTTATTTCAGTAGGTAAATATTTTTATCAATCACCTACTCCATTTGCTGAGGTTGGGTAGAGTTAGACACATACTATCCGGCTGAAGGTCAGAAAGCCGGAAAATATAAATATATTTTTATTACATATTTTTCGTGCAATAAAATTACCTATGTTTACCGACCCTACTTTTCAATCGGCAGAAAAATCCTAACTAATATTAGAAATGCAAAAATTTGTATGGATGTATGTATGCAAGGATGTTTGTTACTCTTTCACGCAATAACTACTGAACGGATCGTGCTGAAATTTGGAATAATCGTAGCTCTAGCCCTGGAATATCATATAGGCTACATTCCTTAAATTAGTTTCATCCTGTAAATCAGTTTCTATGGGATAGAAATAGACTTGAGACGTTTTCATTGAAACAAGGCGCGTGAGAAGCCGCGGGCAGATGCTAAGCGTAGATAAATTTGTGACATAATTAAAATTATCCGGCTTTTACTGACACATGATTTTGTCGGTAAACAATAAAGCGGTAGTCGTTGAGTTAAGTGCCGAGCTTTAGTTTACTTCTTTTCTATTTTTGGCCTACGAGTTCAGCAATTTCATTTTATTGACACTGAGTTGGACGCTGGCCAAGAGTCGGCTTCAGTTATGTTTTGACAGACAAGATGAGCGGCCCATTTTGGCAAATGGTTGGCTCTATTTTGAGGTTATGTTTTGATTAGGGTATTGGAATGTTTTGTTTTTATAATTGTTTGTTTATTTGTTGAAAGAAAACAATGAATTCAAATTCGCTTTTTTTTTCAAAAATAGCCTTTTTAGTGTTTTATTTTAAATTCTTAACTGCCAAGTTATCCCAATAGTAATTACGTTACGGAGGTAACTACCTATAGGTAACTATATATATATATATTTTTTTCATAGTTTGTTTGTCTTGATATGACTAACACAACAAAGCTGTCTTGTTCAGAGGTACCTAACCTTGTTGCCCCGCATAATTTTTTTAAATTAATTCTTCAGATAACAGACCCTTATCCAAGTGCATCAACCCTTCAATAGTCTTCATAATAATTTTTAATCTAAAGTCGTGTTTAAAAAAATGACGACTTTATCACTATACTACATAGTATAAAACAAAGTCGCTTTCTCTGTCCCTATGTCCCTATGTATGCTTAAAACTTTAAAACTACGCAACAGCAACTTCTTTATTTTATGTGTTTGAGTAACAAACAAAGTTTTTCTATTTCTATTTCAACGGATTTTGATGCGAATTTTTTTAATAGATAGAGTGATTCAAGAGTAAGGTTTATACGTATAACTAGCGATCCGCCCTGGCTTCGCACGGTTTTATTATACGTACCTATAAACCTTCCTCTTGAATCACTCTATCTACTAAAAAACCAGATTAAAATCCATTGCGTAGTTTTAAAGGTTTAAGCGTACAAAGGGACATAGGGACAGAGAAAGCGACTTTGTTTTATACTATGTAGTGATGATGATAGTGAAGTGATAAAACCGTGCGAAGCCGGGGCGGGTCGCTAGTCAATAATAAAATATATTACTAAGTTTATACAAAATTGCAATTCATAAAAATTCATTGGCTAAGTATTTAACGTTCTGTGTAAGTGTGTGTAAGAGATCAAAGAAAATTTCCATTAAAACAAAGTGGAAACAGAAATTTATTCGACCCTTGTTTCATGAATTTTCATTGAAGTGTATTGTAATTGGTTTGTTCGTTATTTTTGGCGGTCGAGGATCAGCCATTTCATCGTCTGCCTAAAAACAACTTTATATCAAGGTAGTTAGAAGAAATTATTGATTTGTATTAGTGGTAATCAAGTGCAAACAATGAATGATAGGTATTTCCCTAATCAGCATGCCGAACGTGGAGATAATGTATCTAGATCCAACAGAGGTCTTTATACAGCTGTTATAAAGCTGTTCTTAATAATGATAATTGGACTTTGTTATACGATCTCACTTTATATTTCCTGGTGATTTTCACTCCATAACGCATCGCTAACTCCGCAAACGAAATAGGCATTGTTGTCGCAACACAAAAACCCCAGGCACCAAACCAGAAAAAACAGTAAAATAGTAACTGAAAAAACAAAAGAACGCTTTACCCATAGGGTGGGTAAAACACAACTGAAAGAACAAAAGAGGAAAAAATCATTTACCTACACCTGCCCTTCAGTATAGGAACTAGACAATTTATTAATCTAGTTCCTAATCCACGTATCTAGAATTCAGCACCTAGTCCATCCTGTCATCTGCTGGAGCCAATCTATTTTAAGTGGTACGGGCCTTGCCACTTTAGACGCTTTAGAGGAGGTAGTAAACTCTGGTGTGTGGAAGCGGTAGATATGTGGAATGGCTAGGGTTTTATATAACGGCACCATTTTATTAAAAACTTAGGCCGATCGTTGAACGAACCTAGAAAACAACATTTAACTATAGGAGTGAAGGTTGTTATCATCTCGTTGAATTAATTAGGTGTTTCCAATAAAGATAAAGCAAACAATGCTAAAAAGTATGCGGAATACACAAAAAAGTTTTTTTGATATCTGGAGGAACCAAGTTAAAAACTACAAATTATTTTTCATCATCAATCTTTCCCTTCGATAAACTGAGAATCTTGTTCAAAATCCCTTTATTGCTGGATAATTCAGCAATACCTATCTGTACCTATTCGTGCAAACATTGTCCCAAGGCGGGAATCGAGACCGCAACCTCTGCGTTACAGGCGGACCTACCCCCACTACGCCATAGCTCGTCGTCACCTTTTTAGAGCACTGTAGAAAACCAACATAAATATACCTAGCTACTACCTACCTATCTTCTTAATTGGGAGTGAAACTTCTAGTAATTTCTCTGGAGGGCAGCTAAATTGGTTCAAATTGACCACTGCATTGTATGTACTAGTTAGTTGGGAGCCAAAGTGTTAACGATGACTGATGCCCATTTAGGCCCGATGGCTATCGTTCTTGATAGGATAACCACCAGACAATTGGGAGAGTAACTACTGTGATAGATTTGTAGTGTTTCTACTAAAGAAAATACTTGTTTATATATATTTTTTTACCTATTACTTTCAGAAGAATCGATAGCTACCTAAAAATAATCGATATCGTTTCATTTTTGACATTTGAAACTTACTTCGATTGTAGGTACCATGGTTATCTATTTGAATTTAACTGATAATCGATTTCAAGTGAGACGATAATGCAGCAGGATTGGATCAAGTCTTTAGTGTTTCCACTGAAGGTGGAGCTAACGGCGGTAGAGTCCGTAGAAGATCGCAAAGATTTTCGACTAGAAGGGTACTAGACTCCGGGGACTTATTGGCAGCGCATTCCATACTTGAGAAAGACACTAAGATTTAATAATAGATACAAGTAATTTGATGTTGTAGGTAGATAAATAAATAAATAGATAATCACTAGATAGTATAAAACAAAGTCGCTTTTTCTGTCCCTATGTCCCTATATCCCTATGTCTCTTTGAATGCTTAAATCTTTAAAAGTACCCAACGGATTTTGATGCGGTTTTTTTTAATAGATAGAGTGAATAAACAGAAAGGTTCATACGTATAATAAAACCATGCGAAGCCGGGGCAGGTCGCTAGTAATGTATAATCTTGCCAAGTTTTTTAAAAAGGCTTAAAGAATACAAAAATCTTAATATATCAATATGCCTAGCGATTTGAAGTGCCACGCAGTGAGAAATAGTGTAAAAGCTTTTAATATTTGTCTAACAAAACAAAGAGCGGCAATAAAATCAAGTCTATTTTCAACTAAAATGCATTCTTTGGCACGTTTCCCTATCCTGATGCAAGTTTATGGAATTTGCGGAATTTCAGAACGAGCGATAATTTCGAAATAGTATTCTAAATCTATTGAGACTGGTTTTGTTTAATTGTGGTCATGGTTTTGTGTGTTTGATTTACTTGCCAAGTATCCCCAACGCTAAAACAACGGTGTACAGTTTAGAATACCAAGTATTACTTGGTATTCTAAACTATACACCTACCTGCGCTATTCATGTGTCAAAAGAAGAATAATTTAAACTTATTGCGCACCCCCAAAGGGTTGTTTAGTAGTAATAAAAATACGTGACTAATTATTAACTTTGTAGTTTATACCGAGTTTTTAGTGAATCGAACAAAGGAATAATATTTTTTCATAGAAACTTTAGGTACCTTTTTCACCGCCTCAGAGGTTATTATTTCAAAATGAGATTAGCTTATGTACCTATTATTCTAAGATCCTAAACTATCTACATACCTCCCCATCTAAAAGAATGAAGTTATTTCAGAGATACTAAGTCTTAACGAGCATTCACAAAGACTTTTACATTTATTAAATTACTACAATACAAATCGTTATCCTATCTAGGTTCTTGCACAAAAAGGTTTAGTTAGCTAAGCAGTTTACCGAAGTAACTTTAAATTATACCAAAGTTCGGAAAAACTTGGCACAAGCATGCAAAGAAAGTTTTGCAGGAAAGCAATAAACTATTTTAAGCAAACATTTATTCTGAAGCGATAAATCGATGTCTGGTTATTCCATTTCACGCGCCATTGCTTCAAAAGATTTGCATCTTGGCAATGATTTACGCAACTAGAAATTTTGTTCAGACCCGTTAGTCTTGTTTGACAGATTTCTACAAACAAAACGTTTCCTACCTAAGATATTTGACTTTAAGATCATTATTAGTTACTTGCTGTTCTCCGCGGTTAATTTGAATTCCATGATTTGAACTCCCGTATGAATTTCATGTTTTTTTTACCAGGACAAAAAGTAGCCTGTGTTACCAGGACAGAAAGTAGCCTGTGTGAGCCTTCATCCCTTCCAATTACTTTCTGCCAAAAATCAATTCGATTGGTTGCTTAAATAAAGAGTTAAGGAAAGACAAACAAATACCCTTTCGCATTTATATAATTGTTGGGAAGTGGTTACATACATCTTACTTGTCTATATGTAAACAACCTTAGAATAATTACGCTTAGAACCGCAGTAGGGTCACGCGAAGCGTGGACATTTAAAGGTAGCCTGTAAAGGCTACGTACATCTCTCGACTCGTCAGTACATTATGTCAAGTCCTACGGGGAAGAGCTCCCTGAATTTCTAATAAAAATTACCTATTGTGCAGTGAAAGGATGTCACAACTCATCACATAATCACCAAAAACAGTCGAAGATTCTATTTCACGGGTAAATACAACCTGGAAACTTATATTCTTGAGTAAAACATTAGTTTTGTCTCAAAAATAAAATGTAAACAAAACAGACGTCAATACAATGAAATGTTGCAAGCTATTGAAAAAATATTTTACCCCATACGTATTTTTTCGTTTTTAAATTTCCTTCTGATCAGGTTGTTGCTTCTCTATGGATTGAAAATTCAGACTGAACCGTAAAGAATGTATACAGGGTGTAACAAAATTAAGGACCAAAGTTTAAACTGGTATTGAAATGAATCATTTGAGCTATCTTTAGACTGTTTGCAACCGTGTGCAGTTAGCTCAATGGTTTCAATTGTAAATACTAGTTAAATTTTAATTATATTGTTTTTTATTATTTTGGCTCCATATTAGCACGCCGCGCAGCTTACCCGCTTCCACTGCATTCGATGATGACTGATGGTCGATGACCGCGGCGGCCGCTCGTTAGGGCACCGTTGACGTGTTTAGGCTTATAAAAGAGATGTATACAGGTACGCAAGTCATTTTTTTTTAATTCAAAAAACACAATTGCGTGCATAAGAGTTTATTGCCTAATGTAATGAAAATTCATTATTTATTTAAGGCCCCTATTACGAAAAAAGGCGAAAATGCACTTATTCGTCGTCCAAATTCTATAGCTTTCGTTCGTTGCTTGAAATAACAATTTCTTGTTAATAGTAGATTGTTTCCTCAACTTCAGTAATAATTAACCAGATTTTAGATAACTTATTTGTTTATTTAGTTATAATCATTCTCCCGATGCTAGTTTAGGCAAAAACGCTCGGAGACCTGTTTTGGGAGCTCTAATTTGAAGATTCCATTGAACATAGACCATAAAACTATTTTTTTTAAGGTAACAAATATCCCATTCTTCGATAATAATTAAATACATTTTCGATAAATGGCTTATATGAAGGGAAAAAAATCTGAACCGAGGTTAACTATCGATCGAAAAGGCTTCGAAACAAACCCTAATATCTCCAAAGTTCTACATCATTTTGACATAAAATTTATACCAAAATAATCTTCATTGTTTTCTTAAACTACAATATTAATTTTACGTTTTAAATCACAACTAATTTTTTTTAATGAATTTATTAAAAAAAGTATATATTTCATTGTGCCGGCAATCTGCCCTCAGTACCGCGCGAGCGCTTGTCGAAGGTGGACCTATGTCACTTTTGCTCGCACTCTCCGTCGGACGAAACGCCCAAAAAATGCTGCGTTTATGAGCGAGTTGGAACGTTTTGATCGTTGTAAATATTTACATTCGCATAGTATATTTCAATAATTTTTAAATTCGTACATTTATTACATATTATACCAGATAGTTATTTTAATTATAACTGAGGTTTATCACAAGCCGAAATGGGGAAAAATAAATAGAAATGCGTTACTAAACAAAAAAAAAAGTAAATATTCTATCGTTGAAGAAAGCAAGGTATGGTATTATTTTATTACCCTTTATATAAAATGGTTTGTTCGATACACATCGATCATCTAGCTTCCTCAACTAGGTAGCTGCCTCAGCAGGTCCGATTAACTAGGTAATTAGTACATACGTGACCGCGGAGGTAACGAGCGGTCTCTAGGTCAGCCAGCAGACAGTGCATCACTAGCAGCGATACCAACCGCACTCACTATCATCAGCATCATTAGTCGTAGTTTTACGTATATAAGTTGAATATAGCTTTTACCGACAAACTCGACTTTTACATCAACATCCTAGGATTAGCTAGCGGCTAATCCTTCATGGTCCTTCGAGCAAAAACGTGTCTCCGTACCACTCACTGACTCACTCACTCACTGACTGACATGATTGTTCTCCCTGTTGGTGGAGGGGGAGGTATGGTTTTTTTTTCGGAAATGTGTAGGGGGGGTGGGGGTGAGTTTGGGAAAATTTCGACTTTTTTAAATTTCGAACCTCCTCTAGGACCCCCCGGGGGTTCTTCGGCCGTGTGGGGGGGTGGGTCAGATTTTTTTGTGGGGTCGTATGGAGGGTTAGAATTGGTTTTGGGGGGTGAAATTTTTTTGAACCCGAGACCCCCCAACACCCCCGCTTTTGACTTGCTACCAGATAGCGTACCGATAGAGGATTTCGGATGGCGGGATCGTATAGAGGGTTAAGTCCTTAATAGGAAGGAAAAAAAAAATCGACCCCCCCTCATGACCCCTTTTTAGAACCCCCCTTCGTATCTCCCGAACGGCTTGCTATGGAAAAAAAGTCTTTTCGCAGTCGCGTAGAGAAGGTCGAATAGTTGCGGAATCCAAAAAAGTATGACCCCTTTGCACCCCCAGACCCTCTTTTTTTTAAAAAAACCGCTTTTTGGCCAATTTTAAGGGTTTTTTTTAGGGTGGAGCATCGAGGCGAGCGAAGCGAGCCGAGATGCGTCACTGGGAACCAGCACGGCGAGCGAAGCGAGCCGTGCTGCTTTCCCCCCACGACCCCCTGGACAACCCCCTCGACCCCCCCCTGGGGTTCTTCGGCCGGGTGGGGGGGGGGGGGGGGGGTCAGATTTTTTTGTGGGGTCGTGTGGAGGGTTCAAAATCGTTTTGAGGGGTTAAATTTTTTTTACCCCCAAGAACCCCCAAGACCCCCACTTTTGAATTGCTACCGGATAGCGTACCGATAGATAATTTCGGATGGCGGGATCGTATAGAGGGTATAATCTTTAATAGGAAGAAAAAAAATCGACCCCACCCCCCATGACCCCTTTTTAGAACCCCCTTTCATATCTCCCGAACGGCTCGCGATGGAAAAAAAATCTTTTCGCAGTCACGTAGGAGAGGACGAATAGTTGCGGAAGTCAACAAAATTTTGACCCATTTGCATGCCCAGACCCCCTTTTTTAAAAAAAACCGTTTTTTGACCAATTTTCGACCAGACGGCAGCACCGCTCGCTTCGCTCGCCGTGCTGCGTTCCCCCCGCTGTTGATCCCCCTGAATCCCATTCCCCCCCAAGTGATATGGGTATCGTTTTCGAATAACGCAAACCCGAAAATCACGATAAAGATGTCCGTTTTGAAATCCAAGATGGCTGACATTTTTTATCGCAAAATACCGTCATGGGTATCGATTTCGACCAATTCAGGAGTGTAGGTTACGAAAGGGGGTTCTAAATAAAAAAAACAGCTTACACAACCGACGCGAGCTGCTTGCAGCTAAAGATTAGTTTTTTATTATAAAAACACTCAGACAAATTTCGATCACGTGATCGTTTCCGACTAAACCCAGGGTATGTTGCTACGAATTTGAGGTGTGTTTTTAATTTTTCCAAGTTTATTTTTCATTTCAGGCGATTTTTTTTATTTTCGTATAAACTGAGGATATCAATTACGAATTTCAGATACATTTTTAATCCAATACGCCTTATTCATGTCCCTAAAATTAATCTTTGGTATCGTTTCACTTATTTTATTAATAACAATATTTAAATTAAAACAAGTTTATTATTTGGAATCAATTAATCAATTCAACATGTATTTCAATACGGTTTTAATAAAATAATAATTAGTCGCATACATTTTTTTTTATTGTAATAAAAAAAAATCTATCCATATACATAGTGTATTACCTATATTTAAATAAAATAAATATAATTCTGGACAATATAATTATAATAGTAGTATAATTATAATAGTTTTCTAGTTCCCATAACACAAGCTTTGACTAGCTAATTTTGGGCCTAGATGGTGCTGTGTGGATTGTCCTGCATTATTATTATTATTTTATTATTATTATACCAGGGTACAAATAAAAAGCCTTTTCTTGCGACGACGGCGTTAATGACGGCGTTTTTTAAATGAATATTTATTATGACGTCACTGTAATAGTTAGACATATATTGTAGCGATATTTTTTGTAGATAATAATGTGTTCTGCAAAGTCGTAGTACATTGTTTTGTTCTATCATCAATAGTTTTCGTAGCGCACGCGCCGAAAGACATTTTGTGACTAACTTTTTTACACCTTGTTTTAGATAATTTAAGTTTTAGTAGGGATCCTTTTTTTTACTTATAAATATAGTCTATGTTGCTGAAGGATAAGTAGCATTCTAATGGTGAAAGAGTCTTCGAAATCGGTCACTTTGTGAGTTTATTCGTTACATACATACAAATCTTTCACATTATAATATTACTAGTTGCGCCCCACGGCTTCGCCCGCTTGTAAATTTATTTGTCAAATTGAGAACTATATCGATGTCCAAGGCTGAGAATAATCACTACGTTTGATTTTTTGGTGGGTAGGCCACGTTTCGGAATTTAGAGCCGACACGGAGAGCGGATGCGCTTATCTATTATTTACATACGTAATGGTTTTCAAGTAATGGTATCATGTTTTGAGTGAATGAGAGAAAAAGGAAAAGTTATTTTTCTTTTCCTAAAAATTTATTGCAAAAGCCCTAGGGGTTATATTGTTAAACATTAAAATACGTATTTAATAATTCACTTCAAAATTTATTTGCACTGAGTTTTGATTGTTTCGAACCAAGGAATAATAATTTCCCATACAAAATTTACCACCCTATTTAACCCCTTCAAAGGTTAATTTTCAAAATAATACTTCATATGTGTTATTATAGGTAAAATAAATTAGTAGTTACTGCAATAATTATAACAAACATTCACACAGACTTTCACTTTTAATGTAATAGTAACATAGTAAGTATAAATAAAATTACCTACATAAAAACGATAAGACAAACAGATACTATTAAATTATTTATAAATCTATGGAAGCGATATTTGATTCACATAAAAAAATCATCTACCGAAATCAATCCTAAGAAAACTTTGTAAAAATTACTGGTGGATCAAGATTTTATAGCAATACTCGCTTGTGTAGCATGATGCCCCGCCCACTCGGTGCCGAAATACCTAAATCAGCATAACGTATATTTGTGAACCCCCTCTTAATTTTCGGAAATTAAAGGGCGGGATTGTTTTAAAATATTTTTCCTGAATTCAGTGTTCGGATCTACACCCCGCCTGAAAGTTTGGTCCTTTATTTTTGTTACACCATGTAAATTTCTGAAATTTGGCAAATAAATTTCCGAAGCCGCGGCGCGCAACTAGTTGGTAATATGTAAGGGGTATGTTATACTAACGGGACGTTTTCTGAACGTTGAACGCTCCATTGACGAATGAATCAATGCATTTATGAAAAATCATCTAACAGAAAAATGATTAGCTATGACTGTACAAAATGTTAAAACTTCCCTACTTTATGGGGAAAAGGTTATGATTGCAACATTATTCGTGCGTTTGTGTGCGTGTCGGCTGATGTAATCACGTGCCTCTTACCCACACATTGGTTGTTTTTTGACTTCTAGATAAAGCGGAATTTTTTGTGACATTATCTCTCTATGCCTTATTCCTCTATGTAAACAACAATGTTTTTTTTCATACAACTAGAATCCTTCAAAATCATAATTTGAACCGGAAAAAAGACGGGCAATCTTCAAAAAGTCGAATGGACATGTCGTTACTCTAAAAACAACCTGAGAAATTTATCACAATTTTTCTTATGGTATATCATCAAGTGGATATCATTATTCCTTATTAAAATTATAAACGCGAAAGTTTGTATGTATGAATCTGTATAGCTAGAAGTATGGATGTTTGTTACTCTTTCACGCAAAAACTACTGAACAGAACGGGCTGAAATTTTGAATACCTAGGCTAATCAGCCCATAAATCAGTTCCTTTGGGATAGAAATAGCCTTGAATCGTTTCCATAGATAAAACGCGCGCGAAGCCGCCAGAAACGGTCTATAATCTTTGATTATTATATAATCAAAGTCTATAATATTAACTAGCGACCCGCCCCGGCTTCGCACGGTTTTATTATACGTAGGTATAAACCTTCCTCTTGAATGACTCTATCTATTAAAAAAACCGCATCAAAATCCGTTGCGTAGTTTTTAAGATTTAAGCATACAAAGGGACACAGGGACAGAGAAAGCGACTTTATTTTATACTATGTAGTGATGTGGTACCTATTATGTTTTTTTATCAAATGGCTGAGAATTGTAGAACCATAGACATATTATTCTTTCATGGGTAGAACCAAAAAGTTTGTTCCTCGTCTTCATATAGAGTAGCTATTCCTAAGTAGAACCAGAACATTCCTTCACAACTAAGGACCCTGTGAAAGGCAGCCGCTGAAAGGACTATATGAATACCTGATGTCTACGTGAAAGGACCCGGAATTGCCAGAGGTGTGACCTCCTTTCGTTTCAAACTCCAAGCTAGTTTCAGCAATCCTGTATGAAGACATGGCTCACTACGAAGGCAACTAACTTTTTGCGTGCCTTTGCCGTTTTTTGACAGATTTGCAAAGTATAAAATAAAGTTAGGTTAAGGTTCGTTGGCTACTTCCCAATACATTCAGACTCTTAGTTTATATTTGCATAATATTTTACTATTTATTTACATAAATTTGTATGTATTATATATTGATAGATATTTATTTTATAATATAAGTATATACGCCACAGTCTATACGTGTACATCTGCTTCGTGTCCATCCTAAGGTTGCCTGGAGAAGATCGCTTTTAGCGATAACGCCGCCCATTGTGCAATTTTGTTAAATCTCTTTTCCTTTATTTTGTTTTTATTTCTTTTGGTGTGCAGTAAAGTGTATTGTATTGTATCTTTTTAAAACAACAGAAAAAAAAATAGAAAACATAATGTTATCGGAATAATAAATATTTCAAAAAAAGGATATAAAAATAAATCAAAAAAATCTTAACTACTTTACGGCGGCAATTCAATATGGAATATAAATAGAGTGAGAAAACAAGCTCGGTAGAGCCTGTAATAGGTACCTATCAATCGTACGTACATTAATTGGTTATGCGAGTAGAGTTTCAGTATTTATTTCTCTATCTTTTTTTTATCAATGTATCAGGCATTAAATTTTTTTCAGTTTCGTCAAAACTGAGACATATGTTTATAACAGCGATAAATACCCATGGATTTATAACTAGATGCACCCCGCGGCTTTGCCCGCGAATCAGTGTTTTTTTTTCAAACAAATTTCTGAAATTAATTAACAGCTCCTAGGCGTAATTTTGTAAAAAAAAAATACTTGTTAAATTATTCTCTCCATAGTTGATTTATACCGAGTTTTGAGTGAATCGAACCAAGGAAAAAATGTTTTCCATGCAAACTTTACTCCCTCAGAGGTTAAAATTTCCAAATTTTAATAGCCAATGTCCTATTCTAGGTCCTAAACTATCTACATACCGAATTTCATTAAAATAACTTAAGTAGTTACAAAGATTACTTATAACAAACATTCACACAGACTTTCCCATTTAATATAATAGTATAGTATAGTAAGAAAATGTGTCTGATCGTGTATGTTTAAAAACTTGATGTGCCCAGCCCATTGGTCTGTGGATCCCCTGTATTATAAACCTACGCATATCACAACAAGGTCGCTTTACGAGCGGCATAGGATGTGTGTACTAGTTATCTCTACAATTCACCACATTGAGTAAAAGACAAAATATTGTTGTCCAGAGCATGAACCCTTGAATGAAACATATCTTTTATATTTTTGTTGTCCGACACAGTGTACCTACTGTAAAAATAATAAGGTACATTATTTTTACAGTACTGTGTCGGTTTACAACCTTTATAAATGCAAAGTGGGTACGGGTTAATTTAATTACTAGCACGCAGCGACAACAAAAGGGTCCTTTGACAGGCTTTACTTAGGTAGGTTTGGTTTGTATTATCGGATTTTCAGGTTGTTTCAAACCTAAAGTCTTTCACAATGGGTATGTAAATAAAATACCAAGTTTCAGTTATTTTGAGTGGTATTTCGCACAGTTTCTTGAATATTTATTGCTATTTGCATTTCATCATCACTACATAGTACTATACCTTATACCGTATAGTGTACTATACCTCCATACCTTATAAAAGTTAGGTTTCAATTATTTCTTGCAGTAAGTAAACTTAGGTAATAACCTCTTTTTTACGTAGGTACACCTCCATCCTCTTGTTAGAATCTGAAACTTGATAACTGGACTAACCTAGGGTATTGTTACTTACAAACGACACGACACTGGTGTACGATGGAGTTATTTTTACCTGAAACAAAAATATAATCATAAACTTACTTTTTTTGCAAATATTAACTTAGGCAGGCTGTTAAAATGTAGGTAGGTTGGCTAAGCACTGCGCTTGTTGTCTAGAGTTCACAGAATAGAAGAAAATACGAGATATCTTCATTGAATTCGTTAAATATTCAAAATTCGTTCATGTTCGAGGATGCGATGTCATTTTTGTCTAGACAACAAACCCTGGAGGCCTACTTGGAAAATAATAACCGAAGTTACTGATTCGATATCACACAAAACCAATTCTTATGTTACTAACATAAGATAGTTTGTGCGCAAAAACTAATGAGAAATATCGATTTTTGTTTTTACGAATGTGCCCTGTGTTTAGCGTAAATTCATGACCGTTCTTGGAGACTGCGACGCGCGACCGCGTCCGAGTCGCGCGACCTACTGCTTATTATGAAAGAAGCACTTAAAAATGGCGCCGTTTTCATCACACGAGGACGAGATATTAATAGAATTAGTCAATAAAACCCTTTTTCTGAGGTATAGATAGAATAATATACTATATATCATCTTCTTCTTCATCTCTTCATCTGAATAATTCTCTTTCTAGCTACAGATATATCATCCGACATAACGTACTGATAGAATAGAACCGTCACTTTTAAAAACTGCGGGAAGAGTGGCGGGACTGGCGGGTGACGTCACGGCCGCTGACATCGGAAAGCTAGAGGTCGCGCCGCGACAGGCGACCATGGTCGCGTGGTCGCCCGGTCGCGGTCGCTAAGAACGGAAGTTTACCTTAAGGATTTATAACACAATCACACTTGCATGTATAAAGTGATCAAAAAACCTATAAATTACTTTACTTGCATTCTGGTTAGCAAATATAATATAAAATCTGAAAACGATGACCAACGTTTCTGTCTTCTAGCCAAAATTTAAGTGTCACCTCAAGTTCCACTTTTCGTTTAGCTCTTCCAATATATATATTTTTTCTTTTCCGTGAGAAGGCACTCTTTAAACAAACGTTTTGAACTTTCGTAAGGTGTATTAAGTTTATCTTTTATGTTTGTAAGGTCCTTTAGTGGTGATTGGATTCTACTCATGATGCTGAACCTCTGGTTTCAAGGACAACGGTGTTCACACTAACACCCTGTATTTGCAATAAACAAGACAGACGCAAATCTGGCTTGTTTTAATTTTAACCTTTGCAATTATTTTGATTAAGTATAATATGTAGCTAATTTAAAACCTAAATAGAAATAAAATTATGAAGAACGAACTTAATTGAAAAAATCTCAATTTATTTCAAAAGGACGCACCAATTTTCATTACAAAAGCTAATCATTCGCAGAAGTAACTTTCAAAAAGCGTTCAAATCGGAGAACTTTAGTTCTCTTAAACCACAGCTCTTTCCTTCCCTTAAGTACAGGTGAAACAGAATAGAAGCGTCACCCACCGGCCGATGGTAGATCTAGGGGAACATCTAGGTCTACCGAATTGGGTCGATTTTGTCCATATAGTTTGGCAAGCACCTGTAGCGCCTTGCTTCGCACTGATTGCGTCTGTGTTGCACATCTATACTGCAGTAAGGTTGGAAAAACTGAATGTTCTCCTCAGTTTCATACAGGTATGAAAAAAAAGTTGAACGAAAATTCTTGTCTGGAACCTCGGCCTGGTACATTATTCTCCACAATAGATTTATGACGTAGGAATGCGCTTCGAAGACTTTCCTCTTGAACTTAAGTTTGAACGTCTTATATTCTCTGAGCATCTGTTGCTTGTGGCACCAATCAGTTGATTTGTCAAAGAGGGGATCTTTCGGGACTCGTACGACGCCCAAACCTCGTTTTGTGAACAACTCTAAGAACGTCCACAACTCTTTACAGTTGTGGAGCATTGCCCTTTTATCAGCATTAGTATAAGGACCGTAGATACGTCGGCGCATCCAGTCCTTCAACTCGGGCGTTTTGTGTACGTCAGGCAGTTTTGCTGCGATGTTCACTTCCTCCATATTGCGTAGAGCGCATTTTAAGTAGTCTTCCAGCTTAGGATTATCACCTAAACAAGTAGCAGACGTTTTACGCTTCTTAATCACAGGCTTCTTTATTTCGTTCTCGTTTTCGTTCATAATACTGTCTGTTTCCCAATAATTTTTGAATGCTTTTTCAATACGAGTGTTTTTAGGGTCCATATTAAATATCGTTTCATAATTAAACTTTGGTTTAGTATAACGTGTAGGTTTTTGAAAGAAGGGCAATTTATCATTTCCAAATTCGCCATCGTTTCCGTAATCGTAATCATGATTACAGTAACATTTCGTCCTTCGAACGTATTTGAGAACTGTACCAGTCCACTTTTTGACGCAGTCACAAGGAATGGCTGCTCGTGATGGTTGGTCGCCTTTGTAACCACAATGGATGTTTATATGTTCACCATTTATTAACTTGTGTCCACCGTGTATGAGATGCGTGGCCGGAGCTATTCCCGAGACATTGCCTAGGACGAATGTGGACTTCCCGTTCAGATTATATACGCCGTTCACCATATACTGAAAATTATCCAGTCCAGTTGATGGCGCTTTCGGTTTTCTTCGATAAGTAGATGTTCGATCCAATCCTAAACCAAAAGTCTTTCTGACTTCTGGCATATTAAACTTCGAGCCTCGTTTTTTATTTCCGCTAGAACGATGTGAACGTTGTTTTGGCGGTTGCACAGTTACGTTCGTTTCCGAAACATGGGGTCGTATTGTACTAACTCCCGCCACCTTGTCGCAGTACGATTGTGGAAGCCTTTTCTTTGGCGGGGGAGGTGTTGGAGGCGGAGGCGGTGGTTTGGGCAGTGGCAGCTTTTCTTTCCAAGGATCATTAAGCTCACTGAGATTTGGCAAAGGTGCCGGCTTGAAAGGTTTCTTCACTGGTCTTTCATAGCAAGTAGCCTTCATACGTTCAAAATACGGAGTTTCCAATATGGGTTTCTTCACAGGCAACTTTTTTATAACGGATGTTTTCGGCTGAGGCTCTGGCCTAAATCGTTCTCTAAGTAATTTGATGAGATCCTTAAGACCCAAATGGAATATGGCTGAGAGGATGAGCTTAGCAGTGAGACAGTACGATCTCTCCTGAAGATAGAATTCGTGATCGTAAATTAATAAAAATACTTGAGCAAGCATTTCTTTAGGATCCAGCCGACCTCGGTAAACGCAATTCATGAGTTCTATTCTGTTTGGCAGATCCCTTTTCTGGACCCCCAGGATTTTCAAGACGTTTGTAGATCGGTTAGGGGTGCCTTCAAGCAGATCGTGGAAGATGCAATGATCTAGTGTGTCGAGTGATTTTCTTTGTCTTAAGCTGAGGACTTGGTACCAGTTGGTTCCTACTATTTTAAGGATCTTTGTGAACATATCCTTTTCTATTTTTCTTCGTCTTAAGGTGAGTTCGTCGAGGTAGACGCGGCGCTCCCGCATCTTTCTGCCGTACAGCACATGCATGCGGCGGCGGCGCCTTTCATCGATGCTCTGGTCCGGCCCGCCCATGCCAATCGGTTTATGATGTCGCTCCATAATTCCTCAATAATCACAGTACAGAAATACAGAATTTGTAATCACAGTATAAATTTTTCAAAAGCAATAGAGAAGTGTAAGTAACAACGTAAATAAAATTGTTTTCAATGCATAGTAGGTAAGTCGTCCAAGAATTTCAAGATGACACTTTAGGAGAGCTTAGTGCCAGTTACCATGAAGGTTAATATTTAGTTTTTTGGCCTTCATAGTAAGCTAGGTAAATAGTAGTCCTATTGCTCTATAATTAAGGTAGGTATTAGTACTTTAGTAGGTATGAACGAGAATCTTTGGGTTAGGTTACGGTTATAGTTGATTTTCCCCTTTAATTCAATTTGGAACGAAAATACAAAATACAATACAAAAAAAAACACAAAATAATTTATTTAGAAAAAATAATTCTAGAGATTTAGCGCCAATATCATTTTTATAGGTATTTTCTGCCAAATGCCCAACACAAAGTGTCTTAGCATTCTACCTTGAATGCAAGAATC
Organism: Eupithecia centaureata; assembly: GCA_944547425.1. NCBI lineage: Eukaryota > Metazoa > Arthropoda > Insecta > Lepidoptera > Geometridae > Eupithecia > Eupithecia centaureata. Next base: position 13,898,235 of record OX155679.1, on the reverse strand, counting down.
AACCTTATAAACATCCACAATCAATAAGGTTTTCCTTCCATAAAAAAGTCAAATAAAATCTTTATAATGTAATGTATTGTATTATGTATTATCATGTAGTAATAAGTAGTAAGCAGTTATCTAGTACCTACCTACCCAAAACACAAGCTTTGCTTAGCTTGGGGCTAGAGGATGTTGTGTAGATTGTCCAGCATTATTTTTTTTGACTATGGAAGGATGAATGTTTTGTACGTACTGCCAAAAAATAAATTTAATAATTTTGACGTTTATTTAAAAAAAACTTCAACCAAAATATTTGTATGCTCTGCAGATATTTGTTCGAAGGTTCTGGATATTTTCTCATATGCATTAGTTATAAGCTTTTTATAATATTAAATGTATTTTAGTTTGAAGGTATATATTGATATGAACTGTAAAATCTTACTATTATAATAAATGGGAAAGTCTGTATGAATGTTTGTTATAAGTAATCTTTGTTACTACTAAAGTTATTACTAAAATGGAATTTGGTATGTAGATAGTTTAGGACCTAGGACATAGGCTATTAAAATTTGAAAATTTTAACCTCTGAGGGGGTTAGTTTGTAGGGTGGTAAAGTTTTTACGGTAACTAAATATTTTATCCTTGGTTCGATTCATTCAAAACTCGGAATAAATAAACTATGAGGTGAATAATTAAACACGTATTTTTTATTTCTACTAAATAACTCCTAGTAGTTGTGTGTGTAGTAAATTTGTTTGAAAAACTCTGTATTATTATTAAAGTTGCAAAGCTCCTTTGACGCAAATCGGGATGTGTTGATTAAACTTGACTATGACGACAGCGCTTAGTCATACGACATAGTCATAATTATTTTTTTGTATAAATAATATTTTATTTTACCATATTTTGATGTCCACTTAGGTTAACCATCATCATCACTACATAGTATAAAACAAAGTCGCTTTCTCTGTCCCCATGTCCCTATTTCCCTATGTCCCTTAGTATGCTAAAATCTTTAAAACTACGCAACGGATTTTGATGCGGTTTTTTTAATGATTCAAGTTCAGTGATGAAGAGGAAGGTTTATACGTATAATAAAACCGTGCGAAGCCGAGGCGGGTCACTTAGTTTAATATATAATATTAATCCTTAACCTTACTAATAATATAAACGTGAAAGTTAATATGGTTGTATATTATGTTAATCCTTATCCTTCCACCCCTTAAAGGGGTGAAAAGTGGGTAGTTTTTGTAACTCCTCAAACAGTGGTCCGATTTGTTTGAAACTTAATACAGAGTAAGTATAGGTACCTACTGAAGACCGTGTTTTTTAAAGTTTTTTTTCAAAAGCTCCTGAAAATGTGGCAAAAGGTTTTATTCAATTCTGAGATTCCTAGTTTGGCTTCGTATTAAAATAACCTGAATTTTTCAGTATTTACTGACTGACTATAACTATAAATTAAAACACGTGTGTCAGGATTTTTTTTAATCATATGAATAGGGGTAAAATGGAAGTCGTATAGTCTACGAACGAAGCCGCGAGCTGAAAGCTAGTGATATTATAAACGGCGCGCCCGCATTCCATATCTAATATTTTTCTTGACTCATCTTTCATATAATATGTACCTGTAATTTAGTTAATATAAATGCATATTAAATTAAAACAATTAATTGCCTCGTTATACATCAATTGTAACTACCAACATCTACATTGTTTTATTAAATAATATCCAGTCCATCCCAAGATTGCCTGGAAGAGATAGCTTCTAGCGATAAGGCCGCCCTTTATACTTAGGCTTAGTGTGTAGTATTTTTATGTTTTTTCTTTTCTTTCTTTGTGTGGTAGGTTTAAGTCTATCTACATCTGATCTAAGTATATAAAATATATTTTCATTTACAAATTAAACTGATGCTATTTATGATTGCGCGATGAAAATATATAAACATGTGAACAAATCAATACATTGAAGTTTTTACAAAACGGTAAGTATCTAAAAGTACTTAACTAAAATAAACCGAATTCTGATTCCATTATATATTTACATTTTTTAAGTAGGTACTATTTAATACGGGATCAAATAGTAATCTCATAAAAAATCTCACAAATCTCTAAAAAGCTGAAAAATGTGGTCTCTATGGTTGTAGGGGTTTATTTGCACCTCTTGAGAGTGCTACCCAAAACAACCTACGTAGACAAAAGTAAATCAACGTAGACAAAGGTAGAACCAACAGAGCAAAAGACCTCTCCCAAGAACATTATTTACAAGGGAGCTAACATTAACCGAAGGTCGACCGTTCGACTGATGTAGCCCAAACATTTCACGCTAAGCATTGTTTGTGTAAACACAGTTCGGACTTTGAAAGAGCCAGTGGGCACGCTTTCCATTCATTTTATAGGGTAAATGTTTTGAATACAATGGAATGTTCGATAAAAACCTTCTTTGTAGGAAACTTCTTATTTCAAAATTGAATGATGACATCAGAACAAGCACAAGTGTTCCATTTTCAAAAAACCCACTCACATGAACACAGCTGAAAATCCATCTGAATAAGATTCAAATTCCCATCCTACTAATAATTAATAAATCAAACTACAGTGCATGCTTACGTACATACTCTGAATTCCGTCGAAATAAAACCAAAATTTAGGCTTTATAACAAAGGGATAAGATTCAAACTAAAATTCGAGCGATCACACGCATATGTATAATGAGAATAGAGCTTTCTCTACAAATACCCGATGACTTCGTGGAATGACTAAACTGGGTTAGTCAGTTTATGCGGTGCAGATGTTCTCTGAAGATTGAACGTCTTCCTTGTAAAGAAGAGCTAAGTATATAAAGTAGAAATTAATGGCAAAGCATGCAAGCATCTCTTAATGTTTATTAGGAAAATGCTATTATAACTTACAGGAATACTTTGATGATAAAGTGCCTTATTATCAATTATATATAAGTTACATATAAGTTTTCTAAGCTAATCCTAAAATTAGGTGTAAATAAGGCTGCTATTCTTCTACGACCGAGGTTACCGTATCCAGTTGCCAACATCCGTGTGCGCGACTTCAAAGCAGTTTTACGCATGTGCAGACAATTTCACCGGACGCGTGGTGCGCCCGAATGGGCAGTTCGACGCTTTAACTTTTATAGTTTGTGGAAAGCTTCGGTGGCAACACTGAGCCTGTTCGAAATTCAATGTACGTAGTACCCTATTGAATAATAGTAGATAATGAAACATTCTTAGGTATAAGTATTCAGATGAAGATATAATTTATGGCTGGAGGAAAATGAATTTCTTTTGATGCAAAGAAACAGAAAATGATGAAGGAATAGAGTAGCAGCGATACACTCAGCGGTGGGTGTTCACGGATTGAGCATATAGATAGATCGACGATGAAAGTCAGGGAGTAGAGAGTGCACCTGTGTTTGCATACACACTTGTGCACTATAATATTTCCTGCACACAACTTTACTCTGTGGAAAGTGGCTACGCCTTAGCCATAATTCTGCTGGTAGGAGGAACGTCTCACCCTCATAATTATCTACGTATTTTAATTATTTTGCGGCAAAATCAGGCCTTTTGTTTGAGGGTTGCGTAAATAACTTTATTTAAATCTAGCGACCCAACCCACCCCGGCTTCGCACGGTTTTATTATACGTATAAACCTTCCTCTTGAATCACTCTATCTATTAAAAAAAACGCATCAAAATGCGTTGCGTTGTTTTAAAGATTTAAGCAGTCAAAGGGACATAGGGAAATAGGAAAAGCGACTTTGTTTTATACTATATAGTGAAGTATATTTAGGATCTTACATAGCTACCTTAAATAATTCAAAAATTATCTTTACGACTTTTATAAAAAGAATCAAAGCCAAAGGAGAGAAATAACAGGATCCAAGTATGGAAACAATAACGAATACAAAAAACGATCGAAATGATGTTTGTTTGTAAAATATTAAGTCCATAATGGAAACATTCTTGTTTTTGATATAGGCAAAAATAGCTTCCTTGAGGGTGCAACCCCAGTCTTTTCAAAAATGGCGTACCAACCATTTTTCTTCTGTTGATAAATGGATTAAAATTTGGGAAAAAGCAATGTTCTGTTTTATTTCAGTAACTCGTGAAATAAGCTTTCACTTTATATATTGCCATATTCCTCACAGGGCGGGAATAAAGGGCAGAAATAAGAAAATTTAGGAATGAAAACAATAATACAAAATCTATCCCAAACATTCCAGAGCTCAGCAAATGGTTTGTATTTGGAATACCTACCACATCCTCATTCTCGCAAACGATGGAATGCGCTTACGCTGCTATTTCTGGACACACGGAACTGCGTGCCTTCGCCGCTAACTAATGGGTTATCCATGTTTTTGACTGGTTTAATATTATTTAGTTAAGTTTGGCTTTGAGAATAATTTGTAATTGCACACATATAATAGATTATTGAAGAAATAGGTAGATGAGATATTTAAGCGATGATAATCGGGAGAGATATGAATTCGATTTTTGAATTTTGTCCAAATGTTGAATAACATATACTAAGAAAAAGTAGATAGTGATGGTACCTACATACTTATAATCGGGAGAGATATTCGATTTTTGAATTTTGTCCAAACGTTGGAAAGCAAGCAATTCCTTTTTCAAAATATGGTCTAAATAAGATTAACTACCTCGAATAGAATCGAAAGCTTCAGCACTATTAGGCATGTAATTACTTAAGTAACCCAAGATAATTAAGTAAGTAAAGTACCTATTCATAATAACATTTCCAATTATCACAAGGAAGTGCAAGATGACATAAAATTAATGATAATTGCCGTACTAATAGAACAAGCTCACATGTGGTGGCGGCCATATTTCTCGCAGACTGCCTTTGATGCTAGCTATGCAAATAATAATAAACAAATTATGCTGTACAATCCACACAGCATCATCTAGCCCCAAGCTAAGAACAGCTCGTGTTATGGGTACTATAGATGACTGATATCCTTACATAGAAGTAATATTGTATAATAAATAACACAAGCTCTGCTTAGCTTGGGGCTAGATGATGTTGTGAGGACTGTCCGGAATTATTATTAAATTATATAAAGTTATTATTATAAACGTGAAAGTTTGTATGGAAATATGAATGTAAGGATGTTTGTTCCTCTTTCACACAACAACTACTAAAGGATCGTATGAAATTTTGAATAGACGTAGTTAGTTCTAGCCCTGGAATAACACTTAGGCTACTTTTCATCCCATAAATCATTTTCCATGGGGTAGAAATAGCCTTGAAAAAATTCCATTTAAACAACACGACCGAAGCCGTGGGGCAGCTGGTGTATAATAAAAAACATCTTTTACCGCGAACTCTGCATAGCATGGGCTGGACGATGATTTGAGAATTATCTACTTAGCATTATTTATCTATATTCCTTGCTAGTTAGGTGGTACCTACAAGGAAAGTTTTAGTTTGAAACGGGAAATTAGCTACTGATTTCAATTTCCTTATCGTTAACAGGAACACATACATAACATACACACAAATTATTTATCTTAAATATAATGCCAAATAAGAGCCAAGGGAACCTACAAATAAATTAATTTAAATTGTAAGTAATCAGACACTCCAAAATTTCAAAGTTCATTGCTTCACTCAAGTATAAACTACGGCTTCAATGTCTGGGTTAATTCGAGAGGTCAAAAGATCCTGCTATTAAGTAGTCTAGCAGTCTAGCATCCTGGCTGAAGCTTACATGACAGTTTGATTAATTTTATAGGTTTATTCGGAGAACAAACAGTTGTTCCAACACATAAAACGTTTTAACCTTAAAAAAGATTAACCATCAAAATCCTCGTTTAAAGAAGCTAATAAGCCACTTGTTTGTAGATGCAAAACTATCATAAACTTTCATAAAAAATTTCACAGATATACATTTAAGACAGCTTTATAAATTTACCGACCAAAGCATATTCTATTTAAAAATAAAACTACAGCCACAGCAATTGTTTGCAAATACGAAATACGGCAGTAAAATGTAAAACATATGAAAAAAATCTAAAAAACAAGACGGAATAAGAATAGAAAACATATTACATAGTTTATATAAATTTTATGCCCATTTTACATAGTTTTATATACATACTTAACATGAAAGAGAAACATTCATCGTTGGCGAAAAAAAAAGTTAAAAAAAATACATCGAATTCCATGCACAGATTTTTCCTATAGACTGCCAAAACAAGCAAGTTCTAGTCATCCGAAACGGAACGTTATTAATGAAATAGTAGTGGTGCGCAACTACGTTTGTCTGTTGCAATATTATTCATTTCCGCTGCTGTCTGGCATATGGCCAGATCTTCGAATTGATTAATGTGCACATTTCTTATGGATTGAGAGATGACTGCTTTGTATGTACTTACTACCTACAGACCGATTCTCTAAAAGAGGTAAAAAGAACGATATAGCACCTAATATAAATATAACAATATGATTATTTTTTCCTTCCTTAGAGCATATCTAAGGAGGAAAAGTGGAGAATATCGGTAGATATGTCGCAGACGTATTGTATAATCCGCCGTATTACAACACGGCTAGCTGTTTTGAAAAACAGCGCCGTTTTTTAATGCGGCGGTTCAACGATAAGCTGGATTGAATAAGGCTGAATAAAAAAACGCCGTATTGTATTCGGCGCCAAACGTTATTCAATACGGCTAGACATAATGTAATAAAGCGAGAGATTAGCCGCCTCTTTGACTGTTTTAGTTCCGATTCTTAACACTCGTGGCGCTGCCTGACATAACAACAACAATGGCGTTGGGTAAAGAAAGTATGTTGCTAAATTGCGGAGTTACAGAAAATGTGTTAAATATGTCGGTAAAAAATGACTTTAAGAACAATTTTGAGGTGCAATTAAATAATTTCTATTCTTCTCAATGTGGAACTGTAAACAAACCATGGACAAAGGAAATTTTATTTATTTATACTTACTTACTTTATATAAGAATTATCTCTTTTTATTTACAGTAATTAAAATTTATAATATCATGTACTTACACATACACAAAATAAAAGCATTCCTTAAACAGTTAATCGAACGCCGCGGCGTTAATGTGTTTAAGGAATGCTTAAAAACTGTTTAAGGAATGCTTAAAAATTAGAAAAAAATAGAATTAGAAAAATATTTTCTTGTCAATTTCGACCGGCGCGCCGGTCGAAATTGACAAGAAAATATTTTTTGTCGACAATCACGACTTGCCTTTTTGGTTGAAATAATATTTTTAACCATAATTATATTTTGTACTGATAACTAGTGATCGGATATTCGCACACTTTTTTACCTAAAGTTGGAGTGAAGATAAAACAAGGAGCTGTAAAAAACACCTTTTTCAGGAATTTCTAAAATTATGTTTTTCTTATTTATATAATATTATCATAGTTACATAATTAATATTAAGTAACTATGATAATAATTCTTGATTAGTAAGGAATAACGTAAGAAGAAATCTGTTAGCTTTTCCCTTTTTTTTTTAAATTGATTATCATTTTTAACTTTGTTTTTTTTTGTTAGTATGGTCACCCTATACAATTAAGTAGTTTATCAATGCGGCTAAACGTGGGCCGACATATTGAAGAACGTATCGCAATGACAATACAGCTACTCGTTGAACCGCCGCATTAGAAAACGGCGCTGTTTTTCAAAACAGCTAGCCGTAATGTAATACGGCGGATTATACAATACGTCTGCGACAGATACATCCTTTATATGTGAAAATAAATTGGGAAATAACTAAAATGAAGAAAAATTCTGTAAAATTCTCAAAATTCTGTGCCTTTTTAATTATTTTACACTCACAGGAGGATAAAATTCAAAAAACCAACCCTTTTTGGCTCTTTGCCTAATTTGGCTAATTTGTATTCTTACAGTATGTTGGTAGAGCAGCTGATATCTCTTTAGGTAAAACTCTGTCTAATAACAGGAGCATTTCCACACACACACACAACTACGTTTTTATCTTGGGTAACTATATCTAGCTTCTAGTGTGCAACTCTATCTTTCTATCGGCCCGAGAAAAATGTTTGCACGATCTGCAGATATTTTTCCAGCTAGGGTGTTGTGGTTAATTTCTTATGTATAATTTAAAATATAAATTTTTATATCCATATTAAGTATAAGAGCCGGCTGTCATGTAATATACCTTTATAAATAATTATATGTATCAACTCAACTGGTAAATCCGTATACCTACAGAAGTTTTCAGTAAAGTAGTAATTGTATCCAAACGCAATGTCATTTACCTAAATTAAAAAGCGAATGTGAGCACTAATACACCAACGCTGGTTTAATGGTGCAATATTGGTTAAAATATCTTTACTCTTATAAATAAATTAAAAATCGCTACTTAGTATTAAACAAAGTCGATTTCTTTGTCCCTATATCCCTGTGAACCTATGAATGCTTAGGGTAAAAGCGGGTAATGCCGGTCAGTTGGCAATATCGGTCACCTTACTTTTTCACCAAATACTGCGTTTATGAACACTCACTCATGCAGAGAGTGTGACGTGTCCATTCCCTGCCCCGCCGCACCAACCCCTTCTTACTTCCGACGATTCGTCACTGCGTTAAAGACTTGTGTGTGTTTTGCGCCAAATTGTTATAACTTTCTGCCCTTAGAAAATAAGAGGTGAGTACTGTAATTTTTATATTTCATTGATTGTCTATAATAATTATTGCGTGTCAGTTATCTAACTATTCGTTAGATTGTGGATTTCAAGCAATAAGCAATGCATTTTTTTATAATTATTTTTAACCCCGAACGTGAACATGCGGGTAATGCCGGTCACGTTGACCGGCATTACCCGCCGCAAGTCTCAGATACAAATAGATGATACTTTGTAACGCAATAAAATTGTTTCTGTTCTATGATCGTAGAGTTTGTCTTTATACCTTGTTTATTTAATTAAACCACCTTATAAAAGGAGAGGAGGTTCTTTGTTTGAATGTTTGTATTTTTTTATTGTTACTGATTTTTCTGGAAATTAAGGACGAATCTTGATGACCCCATTTCATTTTTTTTATACAAACTGGTCTGTAATTGTTCATTCTCATGCATAAATTTTTAATTTTAGCATATCAAAACAACGGAATAGGAGCCGAGGGCTAAAGGTGAAATGGAGACGATTTAACCAGGGCATTCAAACTTGTTGAAGATGGGGCTTTAATAAGAGAAGCAGCGTGATCTATAGGTATCCCCTTTCAACCCTCCAAGAAAAGCTGTAAAATAAGAACCCTGAACGATTCCCCTGAAGACTATATTCGCGATTTATGCCGTTGAAATAAATGACCGGTATTGCCAACCAGCTGACCGGCATTGCCCGCTATGTCGGACAATACCGGTCAAAGCTATATATTTTTTTTAAGTTTATTATTCCAAGTTTTTTTTTAGAAAACAGATCTCAATTTTATTTATTATGAAAGAATAATAATTAAATTTAAGTATTCCAAATAGATTTTAAATAAAAAGTAGTTTTTTTTGTAATTTATGTTTAATTTTTCTTAGGTGATCGGCATTACCCGATATTACCCTACATCTTTAAAACTATACAACGAATTTTGTATACAGTGATTCAAGAGGAAGGTTTATATCATTAACATCTGTTTACTTTGGTGTGCTTTGTTGTGACTATTCTACGTAGTTACAACGTTACAATATAGTCTAGCCGCAATTATTATTGCATCCCGTATTAGGTAGCTGTTGCATAAAGTGAACAATACGATACGGTGTTGGTAACTACAACGTAATTCGAGTCCCACGTGGGTTTGTGTATCAAATACTAATGCTGATAAAATTACGTAAATAACTTCCTTATCATTGAATCTACCTATTTTACTGAACGTAGGGCCAAGATGCATTTTCGCAGGAGTCACTTCGCTTCCAAATTTTTAATTTTCTTTTTTATAATGCCGGATATTCGACACAGCATCATCTTCACCCAAGCTAAGCAGAGCTTCTATAATGGGTATACTATTATAATATGTATAATACACACATACATAAGGAAGTAGATACCTTCAAATACCGTTACATAAGTAAGTAGATAATTCATACTATAGTATGGATGGAATATGCGAGATAAACAATATCATTCTAACCTTTTGCAAATATTAACTGATCCAAACCAATACCAGTCGGAAGCGTTCCCAAGACATATCAATTACTAGCGACCCGCCCCGGTTTCGCACGGGTGTTTTATACATATAAACCTTCCTCTTGAATCACTCTTAATCACTAAAACCACTCTATATCTTTTAAAAAAACAGCCTCAAAATACGACGACACAGACAGACAGACAGCGACTTCGTAGTGTTTTTATAATAGTATGTATTGATAAATAGGATTTAATTTAATAACACAAGCTCTGCTTAGCTTGGGGCTAGATGATGCTGTGTGGACTGTCCGGAATTATTATTATTATTATAATTTGTGAATCTTCATTTTCTAATTTCTTTTTAGGCCTATTTGTTGAAATGGAAAAAAACCCAGCCTTTTTTTCCATCATGCCGTCAGTCATTATGAAATCATTATGAGAAAAGTTACTCGCTCTGCCACTCTCGCTCGAATGAGTTCATTTAACAAAGCAGTGAGTGGTAGGTACATGCATACTGCTTTGTAAAAAGCTCTGATTTGCAATATGCCAGTAATTTGACAAAGTTATTAGTTGGCAACTTTGGCAAGGCCCCAAGTGTTGCCATAGACGAAATTAGTGTCGCTAGTGATGACCCACTTAAATGAACATCCAAATACCATAGGTTACACACTGAAAAAACATAATATGTTTTAGAGTTACTAATGGAATATATAGTAAAGAATATTTAGCATTAATAAAAACTATAAATATCTCTATGCAGGACAATCCACACAACATCATCTGGCCCTAAGCTTAGCAGAGCTTGTGTTATGGATACTGACTGATATAAATTCTTAGTAGCAGTAGGTAGTTTTGGCGAGAAGAAACAACAAACATCCATCCATCCATACAAACATGCGCATTTATGATATACTAGCGACCCGCTCCGGCTTCGCACGGTTTTATTATACGTATCAAAGGTTTAAGGTTTAAGGTCTCGAAACCTTCCTCTCTAGCTATTAAAAAAACCGCATCAAAATCCGTTGCGCGGTTTTACAGATTTAAGCTTACAAAGGGACATAGGGCTGTAGGGACAAAGGGACAGAGAAAGCGACTTTGTTTTATACTATGTAGTGAAGTGTGCAAAGTAACTACCAACAGCAATTTTTACTATCGTTTGGTATTAAGTTGATACCTTAAATTTCAGATTTAGTTACCAACTAAAAGTTTAAAATCCAGTGCGACTTATTACTATTCGAAAGAGACGCGGATTTGGAAAATACACCTAGTTCGACACATAAACCTAGTTCAGCATTACAAACATTCTCACAACCTTAATCCCCAGTTATAAAGTCCAGATTGCCTCGTTTGAATGTGCTTGTTCGTCCAATTTTCCAGCTGTTAGCACTCGTTGAGCATCCGCGTCTGCTTTGAATGCAAAGTGAAGATAAAAATGAGTTTTAGGGCATTGTAAACCTTAATGCAAAGGTAGAAAGTACGATTAATTTATTTCTTGTGGTTAGTTTATTATTGTTATTACAACTAACACTTTCAGTTACATATGATAAAGTTTAAATTTCCTTGTCACTGTGAAATGAGCTTCCTCGACCAATTTTCCAGTATGAGCATCCGTTTACGTTTAGAATGCAAATTGGCGGGAAATATTATGGATTTTAGGGCAGTGTTCCACATAACAGTTTTAGGGAGGTACCCACTCGTGATTTTCGAAGGAGCTCTAGTGGAAAATTGTTATTTCCGACATTTCCGAGTTAAGGAAAATTCGATTATGGAATTCAAATTTCTTATTATTGAAAATAGTGTGAGCCCTAAATGTTGTTGTATATGGTTAATGAAATATAGGTTTTAATATGTATATGGTTACCTATAGGTAAGTGCAGAAAATGTAACGTGTTTGATGTAGCCTTTTATAACAGGCTGAAACTGTAATGTAAGCTTGATTTATATAATATAGTTCTATATATAGAATCGTCAAGAGAAGATTTAAAGATAAAATGTCTAACGCTTTCTCCTAATTTTCTTTACAAACTCTTCACTGCAATAATTAAGTTTTCTATTTAAACTATAACCAACCCTCCTACTTTTTTAATTGGAATTCGATTATCTATATTGGCCGTTAGTTTCACTACGCAGTTGATTGGCCCATTCAAAATCAATGAGTGGAATAAGTTTGAAATTGAATTTCGAATTATAAACCAATTCAAACTCAAACCAAGCTAGGTTTGCATTGCAGCTATAAGGTCACTAATGGAACACGATAGAAAGTTCTATAGAATAACTAGAATCTACCCGCGGCTTCACACGCATTCAACGTTAATTTGATAATATTTAATAATAACGTTTCAAGGTTAATTTGATAATCACTACAGTATAAAACAAAGTCGCTTTTTCTGTCCCTATTTCCCTATGTCCCTTTGAACGCTTAAATCTTTTAAACTACGCAACGGATTTTGATGCGGTTTTTTTAATAGATATAATGATTCAAGAGGAAGGTTTATAAGTATAATACGCGCGAAGCCGCGGCGGGTCGTGTATAATAATAATTGATAATTATTTTGATAATGATTTACTTATAGTTTAAAATTTGACATGTCTAATTGGGTGCTTATTTTGTAAGCGTAAAGAAATAAAGATATTTATTTACTGATTTACTTAGTATCCCATGGGAACTAATTCATGGAATGAAAAGCATATGTTAAATTCCAGGGCTAGAACTACGTTTATTTGAAAATTTTAGCTCGATCCTTTCAGTAGTTCTTGCTTGAAAGAGGCTATATTCTGCGTTAGTCATTACATTACATTCTCCATGCTCATGACACGTCATTATTCATAATAAACGTAATACGATACTCAGTGAAGTACTAAGTCGTAGCGATGGGCTTAATGCAACTCGAATGGGCATAGTTTATACCACAATTGGAAAATAACTTCCGGCCGACAAAACTTAGACAGTCATTCAACAAACTTTATTTTAATTCGCCTGGGAGTTTATTAAATAACCCTTCGGTTATGAAAGAAAAAAATACTTACGTATGAATAATTAAAAAAAAAATTGCCTTAAGACCGATGTAGCGCGGTGGTCGAAGCTCCGCCTGCGACGCAGGAGGTTGCGGGTTCGATTCCCGCCTCGTAGATTTGTGTACGATCTTCAAAAATTAGTTCCGCTGGTCTGGGTGTTTAATATGTATAATACTTTTATTTACTAACTGGAAAATTGTAAGTCGCAATGATTGAGATTTTTTTCTAACCCTGGCCTTGTAAGTACTTATTGAAACTTTTGAGCAAACAGTCTAGAGGTAACCCAACTATAGGTACTTTACTTACTACTTAGCTTTTCAGCATAAGTAGTTCTTTTTCAGAGGTGCCAAAGGAAAAAAGACACAAATTAGGTATCTACTACCTACCTGTATTTTACTCAATCAAAATTATTTATAAAACACGGTTACCTACCTATATTTATATCCAATAGTTACTGTAAAATATCGCCTTTCTGTCTGGCACACTCGGTTTGTGTCAGTTATCGTTATCGGGCGCGTTCTGAATTCGAATGGAATCGAATCGATGTTTTATTATTCGAAAGCGGTAGGTAATCGGGATGCGCTATTCCAAATTATAGTTACGCACTTCCGGTTGCGCTTATAGTAACTTGGTACACCGTCACAAAATAGGTAGATGTACCCAGTATTTGTATAAATAATATTTTTTTATTTTATTCTAGCTTTCCCACAGGCCTTGAGGTACCTTACTCTCTTTAAATAGACAAGAGTTAAAAAGATAATTATCTGTTGGTTCGCAAACGTAAAATGTAGGTAGTCCTATAATAATAAATCATGCATATGACGCATATGACTGAGATTCAGTTTCGACATTTTACAAACGCTCCTTTCTCAATTGGAACCTACCTAGACGGAAACCAAATCACCCACAGGATATTAGATTAGCCATTTGCGATTCGGCATGTAACTTAAGCTAATGCTAATCAAGCCTATTTCCTTTCGAAGCCTACACCTACGAGCAATCAGCAATCAATTCATGCCTTCTATTCTGGCCGACGACGCTGCGCTGTTGCAAACCACCCACTAATGTGCAAAACCTTCTTATATTAAAATTTCTTTAAGGAGGTTAACATTTTTGTAGGTTCATATAGGTGCCTTTCTTTTCGAAAAATGGAACGTGTATTTAAAATAGCTTGTAGGTATAATTTATCATCAAGCGTGTTCTAAATTTAAATGTCTCGCAACACGGAACACAAAAACCTGGAATTCTATTTTCAAAACCATTCTTCCAGCAATTTCAAGATTTGAATTTTTTTTACAATAGAGGCAACGTTGCTGACGTGCATTCTGCCAGCTTACCTGACCTAAAAACGTAGCTTGCGAACCCGATATTTACTTTATCTAGAGATAGCGGCTCACTGGCTGGATTATCCGGGCTATAACTGGAAGTAGGGCGTTCCGTTCCGCTATGTTTTTATTATTGGAACAACACGGACGGCTAATTGGTAGTCATTTATCAGCTTTTAAGCTGGATGGATCGTTGTCTATGGACGTAAATTTATATAAACATCAACAACATGGAACGCAGAACAAAATTCATGCTGTTGTATTGTATCTAGGAAACAAACGGTAATAATAAGTCTTAAAAATTACACTTTAAAAATAATAAACAAACCAATAAATGTTTCCACCGTTAAACATAGGTAAGTACTTATTTGATGAAATTTAATTTTAATACTTATGCTGTTTTATAGGTAGGTAGGTACATACTTACATTTATAGTTTTAGATTAGGCATGAACTAATAAACGCAAAAGGTAGATATTTGTTTATTTTTCGTTAAAATTATCGTAATAATTTATATAGGTAGGTAAGGTAGACGGTGAGAGGTGAAGGCAGGTAAAGTGGGGGAAAGTTTCCAATATCCCTGAAGCCTACATTATTATTCCATATATGGCGCCGATAAATACAATATCCGTAACCTGTATAAATTAATTACCCTTTGCAGGTAACACGTGTGACCTCTTTGCCTTTTCGTTCTTAGTTTTTCTTCGGAGTTTTTCTGCGCAGTTGATAACAAAAACCTACTAATTATGTAACCACAAACTCAGGTAAACAAGCTACATGATTGTTAGACATTCGTTAGTAATGTGCGCACAAATTATAAGTTAACAGATAGGTAGAGTTCTTATCGAAGCAAAATAATTTATGTTTTCAAAAATATTATGAACCGACTTTAAATTCCTTAAGATTTCCCAACAATTTTATATGTTTTACGGGAAACATTACAACATTACTTAGGTATCATATAGACAGAATAGAACCTCCTCCTTTTTTCTTGTTTGTTTAAATTAGCAGATTAATGCTTAGCATATTGGCATGTAACCTATGTATATCATTGTTGTAACTTTATGTAGGTTCAACAATTATATACAAAGGTTCTTCTTTGCGGATAGGCAATACCTAAGTAAGCATAAATGTGGGTGGTCAGGTCGCTTTGTAGTTACACGTATAAAGGGTACGTATAAAATGTAGGTACGTGTACAGTAGCGTTTCAGACCTAAATATTCATCGTTATTCCGACATTTCATAACAACTTTAGCAACCCCGGCAACCTCCGGCCCAGTTGACATAATCAGTTTAACTCCACGTCCACCGGCGCGCCCCGGTCGTCGATTTAATTACTAACCTCCCGGGTCAGCTCCGAGCTACCAGATTAGTAAGTTAATAGTCAGACTTGGCCTATGTTCCCGATCAGTTGGTAACCCCGACACTAGATCCATTTATAAAAATAACGTTAATTATTTTAATGTCACAGTTTTCTAAATTCGAATTCAATAAGTACCTACCTCATTCCTATTTATGAACTTATTGATATTTAGAATTGGAACGAGTGACGGGTCAATAACCTATATGAAGTATAAGTTAACCTAACCTTTGCAATAGTTTTAGATGAAAGGGTTTTTTTCTTTTTAGATCGAAGGCTTTTTAGGGAATAGGTTTATATCATGAATCCATAACATCAAACGAGCATCAAACTCACACCACAAACTGCAGTTGCGAATAACGTACCAAAACACACTATTTCGTGGGAAAAGTCGATGGTCTACGAATTAGCTACGCTTCGGCTACGCATTCGCTACGAATCGACTACGACGTAGCTAACGATCCCTCACAAAGAAATTATGAAAACGTTTCAAATGATTCCTTTCACAAATGAACGAAAGCAATAAGTACCGCAGAAGCTTTTTATAGGTTTTTTTTCGTTGAAAATCGGATACATATCGGAATATACCCCTAAAATTGGATAAAATATATCCTTTTTTCAAACATTACCATCTCATCGCATCATCCGCATTATAATTGCACCGTGATCTCAGCTTATAAAAACCAGCTGGTTGCCGGTTGGCAGTTGCTGCAACTGCAAGGCCGTTGCTGAGTCTAAGACCGGTTGTAATGGGAACCGAGCTGTCGAGTGGGCTTCAGGTTTACTTGAATGTATATATGCATTACGCAACATCTAGCTGTTTCTGTTTTGAAGTTACGGGAATACTTACCTACTAGTTTTTAATAATGATTTTACTATGCAGATTAGTTTTGCTTGATATTTTGTCTTCGATAACATCATCTAGCCCCAAGCTAAGCAGAGCTTGTGTTATGGGTCATTTAAAGGTAGGTACTAATAAGTGATTAAACAGTTAACGAATAACTCTAATTAATAAGATACGTTATTATGATATTAAGATATATTAAGATTATTATTAAGATACGATAACGTCATCCTTCCTTATCTTATCTATTACACAGATTTTATAATATTTACCTACTATCTATTCTGTGTTAATATTATAAACGCGAAAATATTTGATATTATTTCATGCAAAAAACTACAAAACTTATTAAGCTTGGGAATAAAAGATAACTTTTCATCCCATAAATCAGTTCCCATGGGATGTGAAATGTGAAATAGTCTGGCTTCGGTGATCGATTTGTAATAATTATAGTAACTGCTTGGGTACTTCATTTTTTATTGTATTTAGCCTTAGTGGAGCATGCATTTTTTGTTGGTACTTTTTTATCTATTATTCTTGTATTTTCCTTTTATTTATGGGTAAATAAATGAATTTATTATTATCATTATAGAAATAGCCTTGAAAGTTGAAACGTATAGAAACAACGCGTGCGAAGCCCTGGCCAAGTAGTAGGTACATAGTTAGATTTTTTTATAATATTATAAAGCAAATACCCAGAACAACAATAACTCTAAATGCATGTTCCGTGGCAGGTTGTCTAGGTTTATCATACAAACGTTTGTCCCGAGGCTGGAATTGAACCGGAACCTCCATCGTCACAGGCAGCCAGTGCCACATAGGTCGTGAAATCAATGTCATTGTGTTATTTGACGGTAATAACATAAGGTCTGTCTTATTATCTATGTCACGACAAGACAATGGCGTACTGTTGAATAACATTGGTTCAACTTTGTAAACGTAAGGTACTTTTTTATTTCATGTTAAACTAGCTGTGCTTGACTTCATCCATACAACAGCATGAGAACAGCATAGTACCGTACAACATGAAAAACACCAGCTTACCTTACCCTTAGAGAGAACCCTATTGTCTAGCTAGATAAAACTAATTTAGGATTTAAGAAATAACTACATTATGCAACTCAACTTACTGGTATTGACATGGATCAATTGAGCTACCGTTAGACTGTTTGCAACCGTCTGCAGTTAGCTCAATGGTTTCAATTGTAAATACTAGTTGTAATTTTTCTATTCCTTTGCTTGTAATTTTCGTTGTTAACTCAACTAAACAAAATATGTCAGTATTTTTTCTATCAACAAATAATATTTCTTTAAAAATCTATTCAACTTAAAAATAGTTCTGATGAAAAACAGTTAAATTGAGAACCTTTTAAAGGTAAAAATTAAGGATCGTGTCACACCACGTTTCCATATGACATATCTTAGATCGTGACTTGTTAACGGATCAAATCAAGCAATATTGGATTCGGAAAGGTATTTGTCACGAGGTCAGAGGCGATGCGAACGAGGCCAAATCTGACTCTCGAAATATTCAATGACCCGTGCAAGACCTTACTGACTCGGGTAAAACAAACACTAGTCATACAGAAGGCACAAATATTGACTGGTCAATGCGACGACTCGAGAGCCGAAAGTTTGAAAAAATAAAGGTCGCTATTAGGCCTTTATGGCCAGCTGTAGACTTATATCGGTTGATGATGATTATGAACATTTGTGAGGGTTAAAAAGGGTGGTAAAGATTAAGTCGAAAATTATTATTCCTTGGTTCGATTGACTCAAATCTATGTAGGTACAAATAAATTAAAAAGGTAATAATTAGTCACTAATTCTTTTAAACAAAACTACACTTTTGCAGCCCTGGGCTGTGAAATTAATTTATATTGTTTAATACGTATACACACGCGCAACAGCTAGTAATGCCCTATTTATAATGTTTTTTTTCTACAGAACGGAAGACAAAATAAACGATCCATTCAAAATGCCTATTGAACGAGGAAGACACAATAGGTAAATACGATATCTACTGTATTAATAGTCTTAACGCGTTGACTAGTGACATCATGGTAGATCATGCAAATGTAGTTAGTGTGTCATGGATGGTACTGAGTTACCTAACCTTTGCCTGGGTGTATCACGAATAATAAACATACGTAGGTATATTACGTACGTCCTACAATATTGTTTCAGACTTTGTAAGGTAAATTGAATTTTGATTGATTTGTTTTTGATTGAATATTGATTACAATGAATATGTACCTATACGAGGAATCTTTAAGGCTTAAGCCCTTACTAATATTATAAACGGGAAAGTTTCTATGAATTTATGGAGGGGTGTTTGTTCTTCTTTCACACAAAAACTACTGAACTAATCGGGCTGAAATTTTGAATAGACGTAGGTAGTTCTAGACCTTGAATTACACATAAATATATAGTTTTTTAACGTATATTTTTTTTAAATTATTTAAGTAATTTAAAGTATTACTTTGTATTCCTTTTTTATTATGTGAAAACTTATTTATTTAAAACACGCCATATTATTCTGCTGGGAAGTTTCTCATTATTTTGCGTATTTTCAAAATCTCAGAATTAATACTATGGATAAATACTATTCATAACGATGAAAAGTCATTTTTAAAATTCATTCAAGTTTTTGTAGGTCGAAATCATGTGTCACGTAAAAGAATTCACATTACAAATCGAAAACCCAGTAGAGTGTGTTGTTTTAACTACCTACCAAAGTCAAAGTGCTTTATTTCCTTAAGACTTTACAGGACACTTGTACATACACGTTAGAAAATTCATGTTATAATATATAATTAAAACTAGGAAATAAAGAGTTCACTTTGATTTTTGTACCCTTCCTTTTTAAGGTAAAGTGAAGAAGCGAACAAGAAACCTTTACCTTGTTAGGTTGTTAGTTTTCGAGTTCGAGCAAAACTCGTCCCAAGAACTCTACCTATCTTTATTTTTGATAAGGTCTTGAGTTTGTTTGTGATTTTTCCTCGTGAAAAAAGATTAGTTACATACGTACTTAATTCAAGTTTCTGACGAGTAAATAATTGTCATTAGGTTGATTGGGTACGTGGGACTGTGGGATATTACAATAGAGGTAGGTTGTCTTATTACATGAAGTTTTTGTAGACACAGCAGCATTTTTAAAATTTTGAAAAATAAATTTTTAATTGTTTTCCATTTTTATTCCTCAATTTAATAGATATTTTGATAAAAGTGTAGGCGTTTTACATCCAACCCTTACCTATTAAGCTTTTTTATTTGGATGTAAATCATTAACATCGGTTTGTTTTTATTTTCAGCGTACTACATTCATACTTCATTAACGGGGTTTAATTTCTTTCGTATTGTAATAAATAGTGTTTAAATTAAGAAAATACTAATAAACGACATCTAGTTTTTGATATTATACATATCAAAATCAATGTACATATACATACGGTAAAAATATCTGAATGGAGTGAAAAAAGTACCGTAAAAACAAAGGTACGACCTTTGTAAGGTAGAATAAAGAGTTGTTTTTTATGTCTTTAAAGAACTTTTAATTAATTTTGTTTTAAAAGAATAACGGTTACCTAAACGTGTGCAAAAGAATCCTCTAAAATTTTGTGGTATTCAAAAGTGTTAAACAACAAACTTTTTACCTAAATTCTTCGTCATTCAAAAGTATGAAACAACAAACTTATTGCCAACGAATTTCAGAGGTTTCGACTCTGAATTTTGTTTAAGTTTACCTACTTATTTACTCATTCCAGTAAAACCTATACAGTTATTCAGTAGTAAAACATATTACGTCTGTACCGCTACTCTACCTAGTTAACCTAAAGATCAGGAAAGTTTTTACTGTGTAGAATTTATTTATTTCGTAATTAGTTGAAGTTTATTAATGAAAATAAACTTAAGAAGTACTTAGTAAGTTCTTGTGTAGATATTTCTCACGCTGCGTATTATTAGACCTTGGCCGTAAAGTGACACTAAAACAAGTGGTCAAAAGATGATGCAAACTTTGACGTTAATTTTTTACTACAGTTTAGAATTTTAAACAATTTCTGTTAGCAGCCATAAGAGGTCTTTAACCACTCTAGGTACATACACTTAATGTACCTATAACACCTGCTACCTAAGAACCTACTTTGCAGCATTCCTGGCTTTTATTGCGGTATCTAAAATTCCCGTTTATGGAATGTGCTTTGTTCCCTTTGTTATCTTATCGCAAAGCCTGAACTTACCTACGAGGGGTATTAATCTTTTGGTAATCTCTGTTTTCGTCAGAGGCTTCTAATGAGAAACCAGATGGTAGAGAAAACAGATTGTAAAAATGTTGAACGGATTATGTTGTAGACAGATGAGGTAAAGCTCGGATCTCTATGGCTAAAACAATTGGCCCAAATACCGCTGTTTGCTGGTAGCCAGTAAACTCGGTGCCGTAGGGTGTTAAACTGTTAACTAGACATCAATTGATAGAACAGTTACGCCCACAGCTGCATGTGTGACGTATTTGGTGCGTCCGGAATGTGAACAATGCCCAGTGAATGCAGATGTGCGCACTTTCACCTCCTGTCTGTCTGTTAGTTGCGTGTGAATGTACTTAGAGGCTCTCTCGTGTCGCAATGTGCCGGGATTCGGACCAATTTATCTTAACGTTACGAACGTCGGACTCATTGTGAGACGTCTATTGTCGGCGACGATGAATAGATGAAGGGGCTCGTAAGCTCCGCGGTATCGGAGCGGGACGAGATAGTGCGCGTTCGATAACTTCACGGAACCTGATATCGCGGTAGAGCATTATGCAAAGTCGCCGGCACGGGGGTCGTCGGCCGGCATCGATCGCGCTGTTTGTAAACATCGCGCCCGGTGTCTCGGGTGGCTTACAGTGATGTGTGAGGACTGACCTGTATCGTCTGCGCGCTGTCCTTGTCCAGCAGGAACTCCATGGACTTGTGGGGGCGGTGCGAGCGGTGGTCGGGCGGCGCGAGGGCCAGCAGCGAGCGCGCGTGCAGCACCGTGCGCTGCGTGTCCACGTCGGTCTCGAGCACGCCCGGCGGCGGCGGCGCGCCGGCGGCGGGGCGCGGCCGCGGGGGCCGGCCCGCCGCCGCGCCGCGCGGCACGCCCTCCTCCTTCAGCGGGATGCGCACGTACTGCGGCGCCGCGGCCGCCCCGCGCGCCCCACACGGCGCTTCTGCCGCTCCGCCGGCCGCTCCGACGCGGGGGAGCGCCGCGCCTGCGCCCCGGGACTTTTTCTCCTTGCGCCCCGAAAATCGGAAGTTCGCGAACCGCGAGAGGAAGCCGGCGATGCGGGAGCGCGGCGCACGCGCGGCCGCCTCCGCCATGTCTCGCGCGCAGTCTGCGGCTCGCGGCGCGCGCGCCTCCGCCCCCGCCCCCACCTCCTCCACCTCCGCGTCCTGCGCGTCGTCGCTCCCGGAGGAGGTCGCGCTCGCGCTCGCCTCGCGCCAGCTCACCTCCGCCACCACCGGCGAGAAGGTGACGCCGCGCGAGCCCGCCGACACGGAGCGCGCCGGCGGCCCGCTCGCCGCCGGAGACACGTGCTGCAGCGAGGCGCGCAGCTCCTCCGGCGTCTCGCGCTGCGGCGTGGCGCGCGCGCGCAGCTCGGGCGTGGAGCGGACGCGCGCGTCGCTGCAGCGCAGGGGGGTGGAGGCGTACTGCGGCTCGCGCAGGGGGTCGGGGGAGGGCGTGCGCGGCGGGGAGGGGGAGGGCGAGGGGGGCCCCACGCGGCGCCGCAGCTCGTCCAGCACGTCGTCCCAGGCGCCCCAGGAGTCGCGCAGGCGCCGCGCCGTCAGCACGGACAGCTCGCGCTCGTAGTCCCCGGCGCCGGCCAGCGCGCGCCGCGCGTTCAGGTCCAGGCGGCGCGCCGTCGCCTCCATCTCGCTGGCGAACGCGCGCTCCGACTCCGTCGTCGAGTCGCTGCCGGCGCTGGGCTCTCTCGCCGGCGACTCCTTTATCGGGGTGGGTCTTCTGATCTGGACTTCGACGGGGGGCGGCGGCGGGGGATTGCTGGGGATTCGGTGGGAGCGCGGGGGCGGGGGCGGCGGCGGCGGCAGGCGCGGGCGCCGCGCGCCGCCGCGGTAGTCGAGCGCGGTGAGGTCCGCCACGCTGACGGTGAGCGCGTCGCTGACCTCGAAGGACTGGCGGAAGCGCGCGCGATGCGGGAGGGGGCGGTGCGGCTCCGCGCACACGTCGAGCTCGGCGGGGAGGGAGGTGGCTCGCGAGGCGCGCGGTGCGCGGCGCTCGGGCGCCGGGGACGGGGGCGCCGCCAGGCAGGGCGCCGAGCCGGCGGCGGCGGGCGGGCGGCGCGGCGCCGGCGGCCGGCGGGACCGCTCGCTGTAGCCGCTGTCCTCGCTCAGGTTCTCCGCGGAGAGGTGCGAGCGCGGCGGCAGACGCGCGGGCGGCGGGGACGCGGGCGGGGACTCCAGCGAGTCGGGGGAGAGGGAGGGGGAGGCGGGCGCGGCGCACGAGCGCTCCAGGGACTCGAACTGCGCGAGGCTGGAGGAGCGCGAGAGCGAGGCGCTGCTGGCGGGCGAGCAGGCGCGCTCGCGCCGCCGCCGCTTGGCCGGGCACGCCCACTCGCGCTCCGACTCGCTGTCGCACTCCGAACCTGCCGAGGGAAGCTCCTGTCAGCGCACTGCAATCCACTGATGCTCCTGTCTATCCTGTAACCTCACTAGCACTGGCACAAAAGAAGCTCGCGACTCTAGGTTCGCGGTACGTCGGACCGAGCGGACGTCGACAATGACAATGACATCGCCGGATTTGTTGCATGTGCTCATTTTGTAGACATTTGGACCTGATCCAAGACTTTTGAATGAGTTAGTTACCCTACTTATCACAGCTATTATTCCATTTGCCAAAATTACATAGACTGTCTCGCATTCAACTCATGGTGTCAGCCTCAGTACCACTTCTACTTTATTTACTTTAAAAGCTCATCAATTATTCTTGACCTAGACAAGGCAGAGTCATTGACTATCAGCTGTAGTAGCCTTGCCATTTAAAAACATATCAAACACAAATTAAGAATAGCGCCATCTACATACAACCTACTAAACTTCAAAACTGAGAAACACACCGCGCAAAAGCTCACTATCTAATAAATCAACTCACCGCTAGATGGCGCTGTGTTATTCGTAATAATTGAGCATAAGTTAATTCAACTTAAAATAAGGGTGACTTTTGTATTTTGATTTGAATAATATAAATTTACCTGCTGTCCCTCGCACATGGATGACTGAATCAGCATCAGAGTCGGAGAGCCAAGTGGCGGCCGAAGAGCGTTCGGAGCGCAAGTCATCGCTCGTCTCCTCGACTATGGTCTCGAGGTACAAAGCGTGAGTGCTTCCATTGTCACCTAGAACAATTAATTTTATCATCAATTTATCATTAAATGCTCATTTATTTTTGTTTCGAACGGAACTTTCTTTATGAACACAAGGGTTGACAACTTGAAAGTTAGTTACGCTACTCAACAACAGATGGCGTTACTAGTACTTTATTTTTATTTGCTCTACATTTTTCCTCTACGTGAAAATGTCTTTACTTTTAAATTAGCTGCTACAGTGAAATGTTCCGAATTTTTTATAACTAAAAAGTAATCAATTAAATACCCTTAAAGTGTGTTGATTACGTTGTTTTTTTATCGATTTTCTATACGTAATACCACAGTTTTACAACGTAGAGCCAATCGATAGTAAACCAAAGTTGACCAACAATCGCTGATGCATAAAATTATCACAGTTAAGTTTGCTACAATAGAGCTTTCTCTCTCAGCGTGATGTAAGCGATATTTACACGTAGGTTTGATGTAAATATCAATAATTTATGGGCTATGCACAATGTAGTGTTAGAATTGTATTATTTTATCTGCTATGTGTTGGTGACCGACCAGTGGCAGATAGTATGAAAATTAATATTATTATGTTTAATAAAAATAGGTATTTGTAGCAGTGGACTAATATATGTTGATGATGATGATGTGGAGCATTACCAGTGTCAAGTTTAGCTGAGGTTTTATTATGGCTATTAGACTACTTACTCTACAAACATAGGTAAGTAGATTTTATTTTTAAATAGAAAAGACCCAGAAAAAATTTAAACATATTTGCAGATTTTACTAACATTTGTCCCAAAGCGGGAATGGAACCTGCAACTTCCTGGACATTTCATTTCAACAACCGAAATAAAAAGGGCAAAGCACACTGTTATATCGAAGAGTAAATGCTATAGGTACTCAGCGCATGTACCTACCTAGTACTTATAGTTTATCTAGTCGGTGCCAGATGTGTTTGGCAAACCGGTGTCGTTGATATAAACAATCTGAGATCAAATTCAGCAAAACTAATCGCTTCACTATAACACATTCATATAATGGCACATTTTGGTATTCTACCTTATAAGAAAGAAGTACGTATCAATAAAGGTTACATAGAAAGCATTCTATGAACTTCTCATGTGCACAGTAAACACATTAAAAAAAATGTTACGCGCGCGTTTAGAATGGTAATGAAGCCATTTGAAACAGTCGTACATTTTACAAGATATTTTTTCATTTGAAAGCTTTGTCAAAATTGGTTATTGCTTATTTAAGCAGAACTAGGTACCTACCTATAATATATATCAAGAGATTCATAGAACTGTTCCTCTGATTTTGAAGTGGTTTGAAAAGCACTCAATTTTTTCATAGCTACACATGTGTAGAACAAGGATGTATCGTTTTTATAAAACAGACATTGCTACCAGCGCCGCGCCGTGAGCCTATATAAGCCGTCATAATACACAGGCGTGCGAGTTGTATCCTATTGAATCAGATGAAAGACTACACATATACCATTCTTGACTACGCCGCCAGCTATCCTGATCTCACCCAAGCACAGCCTGATAAGCTTGAGCGGCTTGAAAACTTTTGCTAACGCTTCATTTTCGATTTGCGCAAGTATGATCATCATATCACAGAGTACCACCCGCACGCCCCTTCGCCTCCGGCCCGGCCACGGCTTCTGTGTATGGCGGCTTATCTTTCGACTTAGAACAGTTTTTTTACCCATCGTCCTATCATTCTCAGCCTCTCGACTGTGATAGTCCTAACTAATAAATACAGTTGCGACAAGCAAGACAATAAAGTAGTGTAATAAAACACCTGTGTGACGTCACGGCCGCTGTGCAGAGCAGCGTAGTTCCGCCCCGTCGGCAGCGGACAACCACCTTTCATATAAAACCTCTCGTGGACGTGATGAATGAAAGTGATAGGTAGGTAGCTACTTGGGGGTAATTTTTGTACTTATAAATATGTACCTATAGTCAATATTTGACTTCTAAATTAATGTATTGTTAATGAAATAATAAAATAATCATAAATGCGACGCGTAACCCGAGAGCTGGTATTTGGGCATTTTTTTTAAAAAACGTCCCTGCGTTTTTTTAGGTGTCCTACAAGTTCATTAATACTTTTCATAAAAACTAGTCCATTGCTAGATATTAAAATACTTATTTTATGTTTTATAGTTTTATTTGCGATAAAAAAACATATTATTAGAACTTTTTTAATACAAAAAATTGTAAAGTAAGAGTAAAATAGCTTCCGAGACCCCTTAAAAATGGCTGTCCTACAGCGGTGGACCGACTTTTGACTCTAGATTATTTTTTAACTCGGTTTGGATGAAGGCTAAAACTGGATTATTTATGTTTAAATATATGAAGGCCATCATATTTAAACGTAAAATGCGGGACTTTTCATACAAAAATAATAACTTTTTATCAATTAAATTGTGTCCCATGATTTTGGACATAAGTGGAATTCCATTTTGTAACTGCAATATCTCCGTATTATTTTGAAAAAACTACTGTAATCACAGAATTTATTATTCCTGGTAACATGACTCATCGATACCACTAGTTTAAAATTGGTTGTCAAAGAGCGTTCTGTCATTATTCGTGTCTGAACTTGCAGAGCGTTACCGTGGCGTTTTTTTCTTCCAGTTTGTAACTGCGATTTAGACTGATAAGGCTTGAGTTTTTGTAAAATAAAAGTAACGAAATGATTACTGTATAATGTATTAAATGAATTATTGAGTCTCCAAAGGTCTCAACTGTTTGAAAATAAAAATAGACGCAATTTTAGATCGGGTGACGTGGGAACGTTACCTCCATTTTGTTTGGTTACGTATATGTGGAATGATAAAGTTACGAAATGGAAATATAAAGGCAAGTTCACCCAGTAATTGTTGACAAAGCATCAAAGAGTTCTAGCGTATTAAATCCAAAGATATTATATAAAAATTTTTGATTAAATCTTGGTTTCAAAAATGAAATCGTATATATGCTAAAAAAAATAATTTACATTTAAATCTAGAAGTTTTATTGATGTTTAAATTACGATTTTGTGGTGATGAAGCACTTGATAAAGATGATGAACCCACGACAAATAAACCACGACACAACATTTCCCTGATTAATGTGTTAGGAATAATAAATACCGAAAAAAGTAAAACTACAAGAATAATAGATTTTCAGGAGAAAAATTTCGAACATTGTAAAGCCAGCTTTACGTTTTCCATTACGTAACTGCTCCTTTACATTTTGTAACTGTCTCATATTTTTAATTGGGAAAATAATTTTTTTCTCGATTTTTTTAAAGGGCACTTGCTGATATTTTTTTTATTTTTGTTGTAGTATTACAAGAGCTATTCGATGAAAAAAAATGCGGTCCCTGAGACTGCTTTACCATGCTTAAAACACAATGTTTTCATTGCAAAGTTTCCCAAAAGTAACAAAGTGGATATGTTCTGGCTTAAATAAAAATAACTAATGGTTTTCTTCATCGTTAGGTTTTATTTTCTATTCAATATCATGTTTTTAAAGCAATTAAACATATTAAATTCATTGAGGATTATTGTGGTATTATTTTATTTGATTTTAAATAAAGTAACCAAATGGAAACCTGGTGTACCTCTTGATCTCTTAAAAGTTAAATAACTTTTGAAAATGCTATTTGTTTGTTATTTTTCTGCTATCACATAAATCTCTAAGGAAAGGCGAATCATTTTAAATAAGTTAGATATTCCTAAAATGATCTTTATTTTTTTCACTCCATTTTGTAACCGGGACAAATTTCTACGAAAATGCCCATTTGGCGCGGCGCATCAGCATTGCCGTACAGCTTGGTAATGCAGCCAGTGTCTTGGGGACGCGACGACTGATATTAATATGGATCAGCTGAACTACCTCTACACTGTTTTAAACCGTCTGCAGTTAGATCAATTGTTTCAATGGTATACTAGTTTAGTTTGTTTTATTCCTTGAGTGTAATCCTGGAACAAATATTTGCAGATCATTCAAACTTGTCCCAAAGCTGGAATCGAATCCGCAGACTATGAGCTGAGTCCCTAAGTAAGAGTAACACAAGCATATTTGTTGAAATGCAAGCTCCCAAATACATTTATGTTTTTAAAATAAGGTACTGACTGATCCTATCCATGGGTTCGGTTCGTTACCCCCCGATCCCGTTTCCCCCCGGTTCGTTACCCCCCGATTTGGTTTAGCCACGATTAATTTTATAAGAAGCAATTTTCGACGAAAAGTACAGGCAGGCACAAATGTGTTCTTAAAACTTAGAATATTTTTTTTTTAATTAAGGTCTTCTTGAAAAAGATAACTCAATAAAACTTAAATGGAATATTCATTTTGGTTTTATTATCTCTAGTAGATTTGAAATCATATACATAATATAATTACTTTAAGTCATCACAGTTTTTGTGTGATTGCACAATTAAATATTAAAATAAATTAAAAACTGAGTAATCTAAGTAAAAAAATGCAAAATCGGAATATCCTTATCACTTAATAAAACATACTTTTGAGAGATTTATAATCAGATACAAGATTAGTTTCTTCTTAATTTAAAATCATCACAGCTCTTGTGTATAGGCATTATTAAAATATAGAATCATTTAACATCTAGATAATATAAATAAGGGTTCGGTTCGTTACCCCCCGATCCCGTTTCCCCCCGGTTCGTTACCCCCCGATTTGGTTTAGCCACGATTAATTTTATAAGAAGCAATTTTCGACGAAAAGTACAGGCAGGCACAAATGTGTTCTTAAAACTTAGAATATTTTTTTTTTAATTAAGGTCTTCTTGAAAAAGATAACTCAATAAAACTTAAATGGAATATTCATTTTGGTTTTATTATCTCTAGTAGATTTGAAATCATATACATAATATAATTACTTTAAGTCATCACAGTTTTTGTGTGATTGCACAATTAAATATTAAAATAAATTAAAAACTGAGTAATCTAAGTAAAAAAATGCAAAATCGGAATATCCTTATCACTTAATAAAACATACTTTTGAGAGATTTATAATCAGATACAAGATTAGTTTCTTCTTAATTTAAAATCATCACAGCTCTTGTGTATAGGCATTATTAAAATATAGAATCATTTAACATCTAGATAATATAAATAACATGAGTATATGAATAAGAAAAAAATCAAAAAAACAAGCAAAATAATCAGTTCTACTTAAACTACTTATTTAGTTCCTACTTTAAAATAATCACAGTTAAAAATAATCACAGTTCTAGTTCTGATTTATAATATGTTTTAAAATATGTACTTACCTAGTTTAAACTAAATAAAACTTAGTTTTGAGATATTTAAATCAGATACAAGAATGCAATCTACACTATGTTTCACTTTAATTTGAGCATTATCACGTAAGTTTTCAAATTTTATTGAACCACTACACTTCTTGTTTCTTTTATTAATACACGTCCACACACTTGATAACTTATTATTCCGATGCCAGGTATACGAAAACCCTACATGTAATATTGTTTTTCCTCCTTTCTTATTAGTAATTATTTTATAGTTTTTGGGCTCGACACCTCGCGAAGGACCTGCGTCCGTCATCGTGAGATGACAAACTGAGCTTTCTTATCGGATGCATTTTGCAATAGATAAGTACCTTATATTTTTGACTTGAGTGTAAAAGAGACGGAAATATCTGTCCAGACTAGGTTATTGTCATCCATAAACCGGTACGGGTTCAGGTAGGCACGCGGTAAGTTCTAAACAATAGAAAGGGTACTACGGTATAACCTTGATGAGTTCATTACACAAATAAGTACCTGTTAGTTACCTATTTGCTATTACAGGAATTATTATTATAATTTAATAAAATTTATTACCTACCATATATTTGAACATCATACATACATAAATCAATAATAGCAAAAACTAAATAATTTAAATAAGAATAAAATTCTGAAGCACTTTAGTTTTCGTCGGTACTTTATGCAAATTACGGTAAAACTGACAAAAAAGATTGATATAAAATTTGTTTAAATCGGGGGGTAACGAACCGGGGGGAAACGGGATCGGGGGGTAACGAACCAAACCCCTATCCATACCAGGGGTGCCTGGTAGAGATCTCTCTTGACCGAAAATTTTAGCTTAAAGTTAAATTGTTTATATAAATTTCTTGGTTTTAAGTGTGCAATAAAGTGCTTCCTATCTATTTATTGCAATATGTGTTTTTATATTTATTTTATTACGTAGACTTAGGAATGTACAGAAATGTCTATTTAAGACATTCCCACCAGGTGTGATGAGGTCGGACGTGTTCTAGAGCGTCCACCTGTCGACACATGTCCTAACGGTCGGTGTGTGTTCAGTCAATGCTACACACGTAGATAAGCTGAATAAAGCTTTATAAAGGTAGATTTTTTGTTGTAGCTATTCTTGATGTGTGTATCTTTTAGTGTGTTGCACAGTGGGAGTATTTATTATATTTCTCTATTTCTCAAAACATCGGAAATATATACAGGGTGCAAATTCTGCTAACTAATCGTATCACTATGACAATTGTATACTTACTTAATTTGATTTGTACCTACCTGCCATATAATTTCTTATAATTATTGAATTTATGAGCACTTATTGTAGTGTGTAGGTACTAGACGGTATCAATAAACAGTTACAAACTTATATCTGATATACATATTATATCCATATTACAAAAGGTGGCCTTATCGCTATTGTATTGTACGCCCAAAAAGCATAAAATTTTTGGAATATTGATTTGATTTAAGACCTTCATGTACTACGATAATTTTATTATGACTGTAAAAATATTCTTATTGTCATAGTGACACGATTGATTTAGCTGAATAGGGCTTTTATGAGTTTCATAGAGAAAGCGTAAAGCGTAGACATGCGAGGTGAAGCGAGTGACA
This sequence comes from Eupithecia centaureata, assembly GCA_944547425.1. Lineage (NCBI taxonomy): Eukaryota > Metazoa > Arthropoda > Insecta > Lepidoptera > Geometridae > Eupithecia > Eupithecia centaureata. Next base: position 13,867,314 of record OX155679.1, on the reverse strand, counting down.
TTAGGGATGGCTCGTTCGTCACGATATCTCGTCAATCGACATGACGGAATAGGGACTTTCGACATTATAAACTGCTGAGAAATGTCGAACTAACAAGGCAGTGCTACACTGATACGTTACAAAAATGCTTCTCAACAAATTTGTAGAAATAATAAATTGCTGAGCCAGATGTATTTTCTTTTAAGAATTATGTTAACAGTTTATAATTGACTAGGTATGTTTGTTAATATTTGTAATTAACTGGTGGGCTAATTTACAGAGAAATAATAATCCACAAAGTATTATCAAGCCACAAGCTAAGAAGAGCTTGTGTTATGTGTACTAGATGATGACTGACTGCATTGATAGGAACTTATTCTCCAGATCCCCGCAACAAATATATGCCGATTGTACAAACATTCGTCACAAGGCGGGAATTGAACTCGCAATCTCCTGCATGCAACATACAGGCGGATCCACTGTTCCGATGAAGTCGTCAACGTTCTATTTAATAACGATTTATGCAAAGATAATTTCTTATCACGAAGTAGGTAAGTACGTAAGATATATTATGATATCATCGATTCTACATGCAGAGGAACATTACATTACATCATTACATAGTATAAAACAAAGTCGCTTTCTCTGTCCCTATGTCCCTATGTATGCTTAAATCTTTAAAACTACGCAACCGAATTTTCATGAGGTTTTTTTCAATGGATAGAGTGATTCAAGAGGAAGGTTTATACGTATAATAAAAGCGTGCGAAGCCGGGGCGGGTCGCTAGTTATAAAATAAAACTTAATCTGTAATATACATTACAGTTACCTCTAGCATAGCATATATGAATTAATAATAACTCTCTAGGTCAGTACATAATTATTTATCTCAACATTGTAATTACAACCAAACATGGCGGTTTTCGGCGCCAAAACTTTAATGCGAATGACCTCTGTCCATTGCAATGACCTACATAGTACATAATGTAACTGTAATGCTGCGGTTGCAGTGAAAAATAGCAGGTAAGTATTTTTAGTAGATACCTATCTGTATACATATATGTATTACGTACGAATCTTAATTCCATTTAAATGTTTATGCGTGACCCGAGAGCTGGTGAGTATCTGGCTCAGCGCATCAGCATTGTCATACAGCGCGGTAATGCAGCCAGTGTTTTGGGGACGCTTCCGACTAGTATTGACATGGATCAATTGGATCAATTGAGCTACCTTAAGACTGTTTGCAACCGTCTGCAGTTAGCTAAATGGTTTCAATTGTATATAGCAGGTTAATTTTTTCTATAAATAAGAAATATCTTATCAAATAAATAAATAAATTATGTAAAAAATAAGATAATGTTCGTTGTTAATAAAGATTAATAAAATAAAATAAATAGATCTTTATAACCTAAAATTAGTAGTAATTATACCTACCCATAACAAAATATCTAGAATAGAAAACAATTAATAGAATAGAAAATAATTTACTGCACACCTAACTAAAACGGAAACAAAATTAAATGCTGTTAGGTAAACCTTTGCATTTGAATTAAATACGATATATGGTAAGATCATCATCATCATCATCAACCTATATTAGTCCACTGCTGGACATAGGCCTCCCCCAATGAGCGCCATTGCGCCCTGTCTTCAGCTTGACGCATCCAGCATCTGCCAGCAGTCTTTCGCAGATCGTCATCCCACCTGATGGTATGGTAAGATACTTATATGATACTCGTACATAGAAACCACCCAAAGCCCCCGTAACAAATATTTGCAGATCGCACAAACATGTCCCCACCTTGAAGCATATATTTGTACAAATCGAACCCGCAACCTCCTTCAAAAAATCGTAGGCGGACCTTCGCCCACCGCGCCACATCGGTCGTCGTAATGCAGACATAACAGAAGATTGCCGATAAATTAATTGCACAATAGATCATCGGATATCCGGCTTCATAATCCATCTTTTTCCTGAGTGTAAATGTTATGCCACGCTTGAATAATCGTAATAGTTGCGTCCATGGCTAGGAAGAACCTTATTTTAGTTTACTTAGGTATATTAAGGTAATGTTTGTGTCACAGAAGTTAAAATGAGTTACATATCCATATAAATTCATCCAGTGGGTAAATTAATGAAATAGTCAAATAAATAATGCTGGACAATTCACATCTAGCCCTAACCTAAGCAGAGCTTGTGTTATGTACTATACTAGCGACCCGCCCCGGCTTCGCACGGTTTTATTATAAGTATATAAACCTTTCTCTTGAATAACTCTAACTATTAAAAAAAACCGCATCAAAATCCGTTGCGTAGTTTTAAAGATATAAGCATTCAAAGGGACATACGGGACATAATGACTTATGGACAGAAAAAGCGACTTTGTTTTATACTATGTAGTGATAACTGATATTATACTGAGCAAATATCTTCAGATAGTGTAATTGTTTGTCGCTGAGGCGAGAATCGAACGAGCGGACCTTCGCCCACTGCGCCATGGAGGTCGTTCGAGAACTGAAGCAATTTGTCTGTGGCAGGCGTGTACACTCAGGGCGATAAAGCACTTATTAGGGGAGACCTATGTCCAGCAGTGGACTAATGTAGGATGATGATGAAGATGCGGCGTACACACACACACACCCACTCACACAAAAGCACATTTTCACTTTTTATTGGACGTACGGAACCCTAAAAATTCAAACTTTATTACCTACTATGCCAATCTGTTGTGCTGCACTTTTTGGATAAAATCAACGTGGTTTTATACATATGTTACGTACAAAATAACCAATGAAAGTTAAATAAAGTTATGCAATTTCGTACATTATCTAAATAGAAGTGGGTTGGCATCATTTGTGGGAGGATTAGGTAATTCCAATCAATAATTGCACTTCGGTTATAAAATGAACGAGGTGAGTTTTTGTATATGATAGGAAATTATGTTGACAAATCAATGGCAATAAACTCGTAAATAATTCTCGGTGAATTTTTAGAAACGTGTGTAAATATATAAAACTAAGTTTAGTAGCACTAGCGACCTGCCCCGGCTTCGCACTTGTATATTAAGTATACATATAGGTAAAAATTCCTCTTGAATCACTCTATCTTTTTAAAAATCGCATCAAAATCCGTTGCAATGTTTTTTTATATATAAGTTACCTAAGTTCCTTCTAGTCCGATTGTCTTTTCAACGAACAAATCCACATTAACTAAATACTCGTTTGAGAAATATACTATTTTGAACTTAAATATTAACTAAAAGGGATAAGTGACTAACTACTCGTTTGAAGAATATCCTTTTGTACATAGTTTATAAAATATTTTTTAATTATCTGCACGTTTAAAAAAAAATTAATTAAATGTTTTTTTTTAATAAAAACTTACGTTCAATTAAAAATACTTACCTGAATAGATATCTCCTATAATCGATGTTTATTCGAGTTACGAAATATTTTTCGTCCGCTTCATTGAGCATAAACAAAAGAAAAACGAATGCTTCTATACTGATTGAGCCGTAATTGGCAGGAAATAGACTATATCATAGAAAGTATTATGTATTCTTATGAATTTATATCACAAGAGCATCTGCATCTGATTAACAATCTTTATTCTAATTTTAAAATTAGCAGAGATCGGGCTTAAAAACAATGAAATTTGGATTAGACGTAGTTTTAGCCCTGGAATAACAACACATAGGCTACTTTTCATCCCATAAATCAGTTCCCTGGGATAGAAATATCCTTGAGACGTTTCCATATAAACTATAAACAACGCGTGCGAAGCCGCCAGAAGATCCTAGTATTTTATATGTACAATCTAATACTTCATTGCTTCAAATAGATTTCGCCTTGAATTGATCGCGGTTCATTGAAATGTCATATTTTATCACAATGTACCTATTTAATATTTTATTGTTTTGCAAGGTAAAGAAATAACACAAAACGTGTCAAAAATAGCTGAACAGAACACGTACCTGTTCCTTATAAACAACTTCGAAAAAAGGAGGAGGTTACACATTGGCTGTTTGTTTTGTCTCTCTCTCATCTCTGAAATTTGTGAGCCCTTTCTGATAATCAATAAATTATATCAATATAGATTTGAAAAAAAAAACCGGGGTAAAAGGTAACTAAATAAATATAAAATGTTATCCCACGGGGATAAAACTTAGTAATTTAGTACAGTAAACTTGCTTGTCGTATGTGAGCGGTTATTAGGTTACTATAAGTTACATCCGTGTTGTTCGTTTATAACTAGGAAGTATAGACCGGTCGGTACCATAATAATATAACTATGTACTATCTACTAGGTAATTATAATAGTACCTAATATGCATATTGCACTTTAGTTTTGACGTCGTTGATTTCATTCTTCTATAGAAACATAATCAAGAAAAAAACTTATTTGCCTACCTATTTTATGGTTTATTTTTGAAACTTTTTACAGCGCTATAAAATGCGTAGCGTCAAAAATAGGTTGAATTTGTGCTATAAATGTTAAAAATGCGGAAGAAAGCCGCTCTTGTTTTTCTTTTTATAAACGGGTGAAGAAAATCTGCTGAATTATTTAAATTAAGAATAATAGAATGCTTTTAGGGTTGGCTGGATAATCCAGAAAAAGCAAATTGATTTGAAAATCGAATGCGCAGCCGTTCGACAATGACGGTTGCATCTGCGTTCAGGAATTCACCGAGAAATCGCCGTGGATTGAATATTTATAATCTGTGCCGAGCCAAGTATAATCGAGCACCTTACTTGGAGCCAACGTTGCTACGAGTTCATTGAGTAAGCGATGATTGTTGAGAATAATGATTCGGTAAAGGTCTTGGATAGCGAGAAGCGAGAAGAGAACTAATAACAAAAATTACATTTGAATTTACTTGGCCCGTAACTTTGTACCGTATGTAGGAAAATTTATAAAACTTATACCTATCTGAAGATTCTAGGTAAGTACTTAGTTTTATATATCTTATGTTAAACTTCTTTCTAGTTGCGCTTATGCAATAACTCATTAAAAGTAAATTCAAAACCTCATTAAAACTTCCGCATTTATAATGAAACGATGTGCTATAGAGAAAACACAAAGAGCAGTGCCCAAAAAAAGAAGCAAAGGAATACCTATAACAAAACAAAAAATGTTCGATTGACAAACAATCGAATGCAAATGAAGACACATTAAAATCGTAAAAGTAAATTTGTACAACCAACAAAACAAAACAAACGAAAGAGTTCGACCTCGAAGGATGTGGAACCGGTTGGACATGTAATGTCAGTCGTGATACCGCATTCACGGCATCCGAGGAATGCTGGCGGGCATAGCTTAGCTGCATTATGATTTGAGCAGATAACAGCACTACGCATTCTCAATGCGTTCATATTTTATTTTTACTTTGTATGTTTTTTACATTGTCGGTTTTTTACAACATAGGTAGAGCCTGGTAACACACATGTTTGTGTAGCCCTGCAAGTCTGATTATTTCTCTCTAATGATTAGGCATCTGCACATTCAAGCAAAAAAAATCCGTACTTAGAACGTATTTTTTTTAAAGTTTAATTTTTAAGTGGTTACAAATATTGTTCTTATTAACCTCAAGTAGGTCAGCCATTTCAATTCTACTAGCGGAATAGGATGTAAAAAATAGGTCAACATTTTTTGTCAAACTTTTTGTGAGCACTCGTATGTCACTGTCAGAATAATTTTGCTTTGAGTTGGCACGGTCTGTGATTTTAGCTGAGCTTTGCAACGGTAGTTTGCAAACAATTACTTTGGTAGAAAACATAACTGCTACAAAATTATGTTGTTTGTTTATTATAAATTAGCTTACTACTTTATCGAAACTGTTTTATGAAAACAGCTCTGCTATTAATACAACGCACCTTAGACCGGGCCAGTTATTTATGACCATCGAGCGTACGCCTAACATCCTGTTAATAAAACTTATTGTACGAACACATGCTAAAGTACTTTTATGAAACAGTTCAGAAATCAGCACAATACTATTCTTTGTTTATAAGACGGTACAAAGTCCTAATAGAATATACATATAGGAATATCGCAATCACAAAGCACCCAAGAATGTAACTATTAAAATTAATTAGAATAAAAAGTCGATAGATTTGACTTACATCGAAATCTCCGACACGGCATCGCCACATCACTAAATCACCACCCACATCACTAAACTTCGCGGCATTTTCGATATTTGTATTCGAATTTTTGAATTTCGATCATAGTGTGAGGGAAGACAAGCGTCCGTTGTCATATCTCGCGTTCGACTCATAAGTAACTTGACAACTTGTTGAACTATTGTGATGTGAATCACTTGCGTCTATTAATATGCGTGGCGGTGACCGCGTGTCAAGAGCAAGGCGAGACGTTGTTTGAGTACAACTGGCTAATGGTCTATTATGTAAAAAGTTTGGAATGTGATAATTTCATGCTTTTTACGTCAGTACCTACCTACACGAAAACAAACTTTGCATTTTAGATCACTACGTAAGCAAGTATACAGTTAAAAACGAAAGCCGCTGTGTGTGGATACACGAATTTCCAATACATATACATATCGCATTTCAGCAATTTTGGCGTAAGTGGTTGGAGACTTTTGTAACAACTCTACATATTTCATTTCATTTATTCAAAAATTTCATTTCATTTCATTTATTCAAAAACAATTTTACATCGTGTATGAATTACTTATGACTATTACAAAATTGGGAAATTCAAATTAAATTAAAACAAACAAATAAAGGAAATCAATTAAATTAAAAGCATGCATTTCCAATGTCTTCTTTTAAGCTATTTTATTTTCGTGTCATGAACTCGTCAATTGTGTAAAAACATCCCTTCAGCAAAAGCTTTCTTAAATTATTCTTGAAAATGTTAGGATTATCAACTGCTTTCATCTCATTAGGAAGAACATTAAATAATTTGACTGCCTGATACCTGCTGCCATGCTTTGCTACATTAAGCCTCGGATAGACCTCGAGCTCTAGGTCTTTCCGTCGTGTCATGAGTCTATTTGTTCTCTTCTCTGCAGTTTCGTATTTGAGAGGGTTCCGTACGATATCCATCAAGACAACTAATATGTATAGGCTGGGCAGGGTAAGTATTTCAAGCTTTGTAAAATAATCTTTACACGATTCCCACGGAGGGATGCGCACAATAGTTCGAATGGCTCGTTTTTGTATGACGAATGCCCGATTTATGTTATACAAGTAGCTATTACCCCAGAAACGTATACTATATCTCAGTTTGGACTCTACTAAAGCATAGTAAACTGTTTTTAATTGTTCTAGGCTTATTTCATCCCTCAGACTTCGCAGCGCATAACACGCGGAGCTAATTGTGCTTTCGATGGCTCCCAGTTCGGTTTTCCAGTTTAGGAAGTGGTCAATGTGGACTCCTAGGAATTTAACACTATTCACAAAGTTAATCATTCCACCGGAGTTCGTTAAGGTTATGTCAAGATTTTCGTTTTTATGTGCTGTTGTTCTAAATAAGATACCATTAGTTTTAGTCATATTAAGTTTTAAATTATTTACAGAAAACCATTTATTAAAAGCCTCTAGAGCAGTATTTATTTTATATTTTAAATCTTCTAAATTTGTAGCCGAAATAATAGCATTTGTATCATCTGCGTAAACTACTATACTTATACCAGGAACTGCATTATTCATAAAATTGATCAGATCATTTAAAAATATAATAAAAAATATTGGTCCTAGTATGGATCCCTGTGGAACTCCTCGTTTTACGCTCATTATCTTAGATTTGGTCACAATTTCTTGTCCATTAACAATATTTCTGATTTCAATAAACTGTTTTCTATTATTAAGATAAGAATTCATTAGATTTAGTGCTTTTCCTCTTATACCACAGAATTCTAGCTTCGTTATCAATATATCATGGTCAACCATGTCGAACGCAGATGACAGGTCGAGGAATAGGCCAGCTACTTTCATTTTGTTATCTAGATTGACAAGTACTTCATTAATTAGTAAATCAACCGCGTCTACTGTTCCTACACCACTCTGGTAGCCAAATTGCCTTTTATTGAGGATGTTCTTGACCCTCAGATGAGTCACTAACCTTTGTTTAATTAACTTTTCAAAAATTTTTGAAAAAATAGGAAGTAGCGAGATAGGCCTAAAATTTTTTGGATCTGTTCTTTTTCCTTTTTTGTAGATAGGCAAAACTTTTGCAATTTTTAGGTACATACAAGGTAAATAATAGTGTAAGAACTTTAATAGTAGGTATTTTATTTGTACCTTACTTAAAGTAATTAAATTATGGCTACTTAGACCGATACTAGTTTATGATATACTAGTATATGTGGTGGGCGAATGTCCGCCTGCGACGCAGACGGTTGCGGGTTCGATTCCCGCCTCGGAACAAATTTGTGTCCGATCTGCAGAAATTTGTTCCGTTGGTCTGGGTGTTTTCTATGTATAAAAAATATCTATCTATGTAATGTATTGAATCAAGTATATCAGTCATCTAGTACCCATAACACAAGCTCTCTTCTTAGCTTGGGGCTAGATAATGTTGTGTAGACTGTCCGGAATTATTTATTTATTTATATAGGCATAACTTCTTTCTTCCTTTTTGTGTTATGTTAATACAACAAGGAGAGAAATACCTATCGTTCAGATATTATTAAAAATATGTAAATTTGTGTTCAGGACTATTTGCTAGATAAAATTTTAGAAAATGTTGTTAATGCTATTTCCTAATGGTATGTTATATATAATATAAGGTATGTTGTTGATTAATGTACCGAGTTGTAAGGTTCAAATTATCGAATTGACCACGAATGACCCAACATTATTTATACTTATGGACAACACCAAAATGCACTCCCACGCACGTAAACCTTACACTTTTGGGGCCTCTTTAGAACATGTATTTTATTGAAGGAGTATTTTTTACCTATCAAGACCTTCCTAGAATCTTATTGCGAATAAATTTTATACAGCATCATTATGATGCTTTATTCGAACTAAATTCGAGAAGACCCCAAAGTAAGCAGAGCTTGAGTTATTTATTATTTACTTGTGAAGAAAACTGATATACTTACTGCTTTATACTTTTTAGATTGAGATTGGTAGATTTTTTTGAATACAAAAATCTATGTTATTTATCTTATATAAAATGTTAGAGTCTAAGAATTTTATAACTAATAGGTAAGGAGTTAAATTTTATCTTGGAATTTATGCTAGAAACACCTTCTAAAGTCAACTAATGTTTCATCTCTACAGACTTTGTTTGCCGTCTGTTCGTCTATCTGTCTGTCAAGACTTTTGTACAAAAACGCTTGGAATTATTAATTTAAATTTAAAAATCAAGCTTAAAAAACAAGTTAAGGGTACCCGGAACCCTTCGTGCGCGTGTCCGACTTGCACTTGGCCAGTTTCATTTATTTTAATTTATCTTTCAAGCTAGTTCAAGCTGGATTCAGGCAGACCTTCGAGTATTTCTTACACTAATGGGTGCTTAGCTCTACCCTCCCACCCAATTAAGTCTAGAAGCCAGTTTGTACTAAACTGTAATTAGTGACTGTGTTATTAGAGTAGAAAATGTAATGTTCAGCGCATTCTGGTTTTATGGTGCGTTTGAAGAAGGTTCTCACGGTGGTAATGGTGGTATTTAAAGGTGGGTTTACACAGTGTGAACGATTGAGTCTAGTATGGACGGATAGACAGATGAAAATAATATAGGTACAAAAAATAACTAATTCCAGAATATGTCACAATTTGAAATCTCTACCATACAACCGTGGATAGATAGGAGCGTTGGATTGTCCATGAGGATCCGTTTGCATTTATTCAATATTATTGTAATGAATAATATTAAAAAAATACCAATATTTTAAATAAATATAAAATAATTACATATTATACAATGTGATTCTTCGAACCTTGATCAAAAGAAATGTGCGGATACACGACACATATTTATAGGTAAAAACCAAGATAAAAAAAATTATATGTTATTTAAGTCAAAAACAAAGCAGTTTTAATAATTTCTAAAATGAAGACTACTTCATCTGGTTTTTTCTTCGTTTCTTTTTGAGTAAATGGTGTATTTTATTCGAAGTAGTCTCATTTGAAAGCTAGATAGTTTACCTAGCTAATAAAACAAATAAAAAATACAAATACGATACATAAACGTAGTAAAAACAGTATTTTTTTAGAAATAAGACAAAAAAAACGATTTTTATTTTATTTTTTCTCTGTAACTTTAAAACTGGGTAATTAAGGTGTACTTTTTTGCATGTTATATTAAACTTCATAATTTATTCTACAAATCCTTCAAAAACTGGGGGTCTATCTCTTTCCGTTTTCATGTTATCCGTCATTTAAATTAGGTACTTTCTGCCATTTAGATTAAATCAGTTGAGATTCCTGTTGATATCTGTACTTAACTTGTGTTTAAAAATAATAACATTAAATTTTTTTTATCTCGGTTTTTATCGATAAATAAGTGTCGTGTATCCGCACATTTCGTTTGATCAAGGTTCGAAAAATCACATTGTATTCATAATTTCTATCTACTTACATCTTATAAATAGACATCTTTAGTAACAACGAAAATTAAAATCAAGGAATAGAAAAAAATACAACTAGTATTAGTATTATATTATACAATTGAAACCATTGAGCTAACTGCAGACGGTTGCCAACATTCTATAGGTAGCTCAATAAATTGAATACCAGGACAAATAGTGTCCCTTCACCTTACCCTTGAATATGGGAAGTAATTTTGCACGCCTTACTGAGACGATCAAAGTAACAATGTGATAAATTTGTGTCACAGACAGAAACCGTTGAGGAGATGAAGATCAATAATCTTGCACACAAAGCAGGATTAACTGCTTCACTATGCTATTTCTAAAGGCTCTGTAGGTACAAAACAAAAGCCGCTTAACAAATACTATGTGAACAAAAGTTGTTTGTAAAAAAGCTATAAAACAACTTAAATCACTCTCAGCGATAAGTCCGCATGTTATTCTAGTTGTGTGTTACTTTTCAATAAAATAAAGAGTTCATTCATTCACGCGCACTGTTTACTCCGGTACCATGGTAACCATACTACTGCTATTGACCATAGAGGCAAGTTTTTACCCACATAAAACACAGAAGTGGTTGTAGATAATTAAGTGCTCATTTTGGGTACTTTTTGGCCGAATTTATTGGCTTCATGTGCCGATAAATTCGGTAAATGTAGACAAATCAAACCACATCTGTATTTGATATTCTCAACATTACACTTAGAACTGGATTTGATCGGTAAATCATATTTAATGGCATTCGATTTTACACGCTTTCTCAACAGTCGAGAATCTCATTTAGAGTAAATATCTTCACGATCGGTAGTCAATGACTTTGCTTTGAATACCTTCCTGGTTTAACTACATACCAAAGTCACGGAATCAGTCAAATTTAGTTTTGACTGATTCCCTTTTCATTTTTCGATTTATTGTAAATTGAGGTTTTTTCTAAAATCCAAACTTATTTTTGTTTTAATTTGGCCATTCACTTCCATCTCGAAACAGGTGGCCATTTAGTTCATAATGTCCAAGTAGAGAAGATTCTATAAATCTAGTTTTAAGCATTCCAAAGGGCTTATAAAACTTTTTGTAAGAACGGCATAAAAAATCAGGTTATTTTGTGGGAGACCCTTAAATATTTATTTTCTGTTTTAAGATTTTTTTATCAATTATTACGTTACAGCGGTAACAGAAATATATCATCTGTGACACTTTCAACTCTCTTACTATTATAGGTAATATCGGTAAAACCTGGTGACAGACGGATAGCGGAAGCGAAGTAATGAGGACCCATTACACAGAAAACAGAAAATAAATATTTAAGGGTCTCCCACAGAACTACCTGATTTTGTTGCCGTTCTTACAAAAAGTTTTATAAGTAGGTACAACAAATTATTCCCTGCCGGCTCAGAAAGGAGCACAGGGAACTTTTGTCCAAGAATCCCAGAAATCCGCTTTTCAAGTTATTTAACATCGTAATTAAGAGACCATATTTTAAAGTCAAATATAAATCAACTAATTAGGGTTTTAAGAAATGAATAATAATATAGGACAATCCACACAGCATCGTCTAGCCTCATTTGTTATCATAAGGTCGAGTGAATGAATGCACCCCATTCATCGTAAAACTTATTTCTATTCTATTCAATGGTTTCATTGTAAATACTAGTTGTAATTTTTCTATTCCTTGCTTGTAATTTTCGTTGCTAATAAAGCTTTATTTACCTCTGGATAAAAAAAAACGTATTTCTCATCGAATCGACTATAAACGTACCCATTACCCATATAAAATATATATACCTATTTGCAACCGTCTGCAGTTAGCTCAATGGTTTCAATTGTAAATACTAGTTGTAATTTTTCTATTCCTTTGCTTGTAATTTTCGTTGTTAATAAAGATCCCATATAAATAAATCAATCATATAGTTCCTCTAGTACATTTGCTCTACCAGCTCTATGTTATAGAAAAAGGACGACAAATTCATTGTGTGGGCGAAAAAAGAAAGCCTTGAATGTTGGCAGTAAAAAACTCGGCTATTCCACTTTCATTGTATTGCGAAACATAAATGTGCTAATTCTACTTGTAATGCGCTATAAGAGCTGATTCAAACAATAGGTACTACTATTATTTTTAAAAAGTAATTTGCACAGAAGTGGAGCAGTAGGTAGTTAGGTACTCATAAAATATATATGTAGATTTGATTAGCACTACAGAGTATAAAACAAAGTTGCTTTCTCTGTCCCTATGTATGTTTAAATCTTTAAAACTACGCAACGGATTTTGATGCGGTTTTTTTAATAGATAGTTTTTTTAGTAGGTAGTTTTGTAGTAGATTTTTGATAGATAGTGTTTCAAGAGGAAGGTTAACTAACACGTATAATAAAAACGTGCGAAGCCGGGGCGGATCGCTAGTTTTTAATAAACGTAAAACTCCGGCAAAAACTCTATCTGTTTTTGGCTTAATTTTAATTCTAGACCGTGTTATATGTTATAAATTATTGTACAGAAATCACTAACGATTGTATGTTTTTATATATTTCGTGCGTTCATTCCCTTATTCATTTACTTTCGGTTATATTTCCAAAAATCTGAACGTCCAGGCGATGAGACGCGTGACCAAAGAGCTTGTGAGTAGGTATATGGCACTAATGCGCCACCATATACACCGTAGTAATGCATGCAGCCAGTATCTTGGTGACGACGCTTTCGACTAGTATTGATATCTATTGATCATTTGAGCTACCTCTAGACTGATTGAACCGCCTGCGTTTAGCTCAGGTTTTTCAATTGTTGAACATACTATTTTTAATATGTTTCTATACCTTGATCTTAATTTTTTAATTTTTTGATCGTAATCAAGTTTAGTAACATTGAAGCACATAATCTTTCTTAGTTACACATACCTTACATACAACATTATACAGGGTGTTAGTGTGAACACCGTTGTCCTTGAAACCAGAGGTTCAGCATCATGAGTGGAATCCAAAATGGGTGAAAAAAATGATTCTATTTTTTACTCATTTTTTAAAGAAAATTTTTATAAACACTAAACGTTTGCTCACAAACACGTGACACAAGTACTTCGACCAGGCGACACGTGGCATGTGCATCTCAGTGTCGGATCACTTTCTGTGCGAATGTCCCGTCTTTTGATGGGCACAAGTAATGAAGTTACGATCCAAGTAAGGCGGGGGTGTAAGTACTTACGTAGGTAGGTACTTAAAGTATGTAGAGTGACTATGGCATCGTGTACGATAGCGAAGATATGAAATATCAAAATCTTGCAAAACTAAAGTAGGTGTTAAGCTTTTCTCATCGGTTTTGGATTCTACTCATGATGCTGAACCTCTGGTTTCAAGGACAACGGTGTTCACACTAACACCCTGTATACGGATCGGAGTATCAAATGAAAAGCAACAAACCCAAGACAATAGTGTTTCCCGGAACGTTGCATAAATAAAACAGTTTATGCCTACGTCGTGTGATGCGGAAGTTTTTACGAGCCATGTGTTGAGGAGAGAGTCATATTTATTTTGTTTCATAAACTCTGACATATTTTGAGTGATATCTACATTATCTACGCACTAGAGCGGTGAAAACAAGCGAAAACCGCTTTGAATTGCAGCAAATTAATCAAGCAAAGTCTCAGAGACTCTTTGGAAGAAGAAGAGAATAATAAAATATAGAAAGCCTACTTACTATAAAATACTGATTTGGGATAAGGCCTAGCGAAGACCGCCTATTTTTACCTTCTATAGCATTAACTTCATTACAAACCACCTGGTTTAGATAAAAGTTTTTTGAATAAAAAATTATCTATGCGGAAGTTTTTACGAGCCATGTGTTGAGGGGAGAGTCCACAGGAGAGTAACATTTATGTTGTTTCATAAACTCTGACAGATTTAGAGCGATATCTATCTACGCACTAGGGCAGTGAAAACGAGCGGTAACCGCTTTAAATTGCATCAAATCAAGCATGCTAAGACTTAGACTGTATCCAAAGAGTCTGTTATTACTGCTTACTATGGCTATGTAACTTCTCTTTTCTAACTTCTATTAAATACTGATTTGGGGTAAGGCCTTTCTATTTTACCTCCTCTCTATAGGATTAAACTTCGTTACACACAATTTAGATAGAGGTTTTTTGAACAAAGAATTATATATTTGTATGTGAAGGCATTTTCGGCATGAGCATCAGGGTGAAAAGGATTTTGTAATTAACTTAAATTATTATTATTATTATTCGACAGAACCTACGCATTTGCTCCCCTTGGATTCGAGACCCTAGGTCCGTGGGGTACCGAGGCTCTCCGGGTTTTTAAAAAATTATCTGAGCGTCTGGTCGATGCGACGCGTGACCCGAGAGCTGGTGAATATCTGGCTCAGCGCATCAGCATTGCCATACAGCGTGGTAATGCAGCCAGTGTCTTGGGGACGCTTCCGACTGGTATTGACATGGATCAATTGAGCTACCTTTAGACTGTTTGCAACCGTCTGCAGTTAGCTCAATGGTTTCAATTGTAAATACTAGTTGTAATTTTTCTATTCCTTTGCTTGTAATTTTCGTTGTTAATAAAGTTTATGTTATATTAACTTAAATATTTAACATTTCATTATTTACATGGCTCTAATATATAAAGTCAATTTGTCAAAAAACTTACAAGGCCCTTTTAGCCTGTCGAGTTATTTTAATCTTATTATTAGTTAGGTTTTAGACAGCGTTTAGATAATCTACGTACTTGTAAAAAAAATGTCAGAGTCACATTTTATAACTTTTATTCTGGCAAATAAATATGTTTAATCTTGGATACGATTTAAAAAAATCGTTATTTTTTAAAAATAGCCATTGTCATTTGCAAATTCAATTCAATCTAAATAACGACTTACCTATTATTATTTAAATGCATTACCTGCTAGCTAATAAGCTTAACAATGGGTATGCATTGCTACTGCCTTATCAACTGAGCACCATGCACTATTGTTAATATGAGCTGCCAAGGACACTCAGACAGTTAACCACCAGCAGAGTGATTACGGTAAAATCTCCCATCCAATATTTGACATAAGAAATCCCTTTTGATGGCCTTCACGATTCCCATCCATCCAATTGGGACTGGCTATTGTGCTTCGATGGATAATTATATATCGAAGGAAAATTGTCAGTCCCAGTCGAAATTGAAGACCATGAATGAACGAAATTAGTGTTTTTGCAGTAAATAGAACAATGGGCCAGCATATCATTCCTATTTCCAAGAGTAAATTTGAAAGGGAAGGATACAAATAGTACTATTTCAGTTGATGAAGGAGTTTTAAGGACAAGATTTAGGCAACAACGAAAATGTTCATTCTCTTTGATCATCCAGCCATAAAAATTGTGTAAATCAATCTGTCCCATCCATGGAATCAGTATGTTTAATACCCGGCCTCCCATCCATGGATCCATTGAGAATAGCGTAATCAGTCTGCATTTACCGTGTAACATCATAAGTGTACTGGGTTTTGAAAGGCCTGTTCGATAGCGTCCGGATTGACGTCCCACGAGAGATTCATGGCGCATATTAGGGGAGGCCTTTGTCCAGATGTCGACCAGTATAGATTGATGATGGTGATAGTAAGCCTATTATTATATTTCCGCAAGGTGGCTTTCTTATCACTGCGGCCAAAGAAGACTGTGGCCTTTAAGATGCGTTCATAAAGGCATTCATAATTCTCCACTTATACTCTTGCTAGGCTTAGCTGCTAGGAACTGTAGAATTGTCTCTTAGCCCATATAGCCTGTAGGTTACTATTTTCGGAAGTTGGCTATTTGGGAGTGGGAGAGAAATCCCTCGTGAGGCATCAGGTCGGACTTTACCCGATATTAATTCTTTTTTCTTAAATTAATTCTTATATAAGAGAAATTGAGAAATTTATATAATGTGTTCAAACTAGAGGCTTTTATGGTTTGTTCCATACGTAGTCTCTTTTATCTTGGGTAGAAAACCAAAACGTGTCATTCTCTGACAATACCATTGTCATAGTGCAGCGGTTAGTTTTAGAATAGGGATAGACAGGACCTCGGTTAGCCACAAATTGCGTCAATTTCTATGATATTTCACCGCTACACTTGCGGCCATTTTGAGTGCAATTTTTTGCAAATATGCTGTAGGTTAATTAAATACCTACCTAGGAACAGGTGTAGGTATTCTTTAGTAATATAAGCATGTAAGTTGTTTACATATTCTGAGTCAGAGGCACTGAGGTGACTGTATGATATTAGAAGTTATTGTCTTTTTAAGTTTATGCAAACTCGTTGCCAAGGTCTTTTACTGATTAATTAACTTGAACATAATTGAAGTTAGTATCAAGGAGCCCTGAGTTAAGTTTGACGATAGAAAGTACCTGTGCTTAGTGACATCATCATGACGTCACATGTTTCGTATCGTAATTGTGTAGTTCCAATTGATGTGTCGTACAGAAAAATGTATATCCTACGGGCTTTAAGCTAACTTTAAAACCAAAGCAAATAACATTTTTTGAATAGACGAATAAGTGAATTCGGTCTTGATCTCATGCTTTTTGTTTAGAACAATGATCAATGATGCAAGACACGGGAAGTAGGTCGGTGGCCTCGCCTAACTTAATGGAGACAGTTTTTATTCGATCCACGAAAATGAAGTTATTAAAAAAAAAAAATGCTGCACAATCTGCACACCAATATCTAGCTCCCATTGATGTATATGGTATATCTATGTTAGCTCCAAGCTAAGCAGAGCTTGTGTTATGACTGTCAAGAGACACTGATGACTGCTATACTTTAATACAATATGTTACATTAATAGATTTTTTTTATTATTTTAGTAAACACCCAGGTCCCCTTAACAAACATTTTCAGGTCGTATATACCCCAAGGGATGTCCCAAGGCTGGAATCGTACCCTCCTGCGTCGCAGGCAGACCTTCGCCCTTTGCTTTCTAATATACTAGCGGCGCTACATTACTGTAGGGAGAACAATATCCAATTGTAAGAATAAAATATTATTTTGTATTTATTAATTAGTTACTCAGTTAAATACCTACTTTAAACTTTATTATAAAGTTTATTTCTCCTCCTACTTTTGACTTAATTAAACCCGGCAATTTTTCCATACTATATATTTTTTTTTTTTGCACATAAAGAGATAGGTACCTAGTTTTGTAAAAAAATATGAACCTTATTCATTGTTACCTTATAGTTTGTATAAGAGTAGATACAGAATTTTGAGCGAACCGAAACAAGGAATATATCTTTCATATAATGTTTACCACCCTGTGGCACCAAGTTTCATCAAAACCGTTAAGTAGTTTAGTTTTTTTATAGTTAGAGATATGTACGTGGTAAAAAAACATTCACATACACAAAAAAAAACATTCAAACACACAAAAAAACATTGCAATAATTGTAGGATTTGTGTTATCTAGTCGGTTTTCGTCCTTGAATGAGCCTACTGATTACAGCACTTTCCAAAAAAAACACACATAAAAACAAAGTAACGTTTAAGATAAATATAAAGCATGATTTTACCCACTACTGCCTCGCGTATATGCAAAACCACTTTCATATCTCACTACATAGATGAGCACAAGATTCTTAGAAACGCGAGCAACTTGGAAACCGCGAAATTAGAAAGAACATAGTCGACGTATGTCATTGGGTGAGATAAATCCGCGACTGGTGATACTGAGTGTATACTTCCAATAGCCATATACCTAGACTACTAGCTCGCGACTCGCGACTTCGTACGCGTGGAGTAGTGACTTTTTGCAGTCACTTAAACCTGAAAAATTTGTATTTGTTTTTTTTGTTTTTTTTTTCATACTCTATATTTATATAGGCCCTTTTTGTTTAAAATTATTGGCAACTTCGAATGTAAGTCTTAGTAGAGTTATATAATATGTTTCCAGTTTCTAGCTTCAAAGATGACGAAACTTCCATAAAAACTTTCATCCCCTATTTTACTTAGATACTACCTTTTTTTGCATTTAAAATTAGCCTATTTATGTCTTCTCTCAGGCTCTAGACTGTCTCTGTACCAAATTTCATTTAAATCGATTCAATAGTTTAGACGTAAAAGCCTAACATACAGACAGACAGAGTTACATTCGCATTTATAATAAGTATAATAATAATATGTATATGTTAGGGATAATGAAACGAAACGACAATTAATGATCGCAAGAGAAATGCATCCAACCAACAACGATTCGATAATATTTATATTTGTTATCTTGACAGCCGATAGTCGTTTGGAATATATCGTAATGGATTTGCGAAGTAGACAACATGTAAAACAATGAAGACTCAAAGATCAGATAAGATAGATCAATCATGAATGATGAAACAAATAGTACAAAGATAATTTTGGAAAATAACCAAGTTTCCGATAACGATAAGAAATGCATGCTTTAAGAATTTTTTTATGCCATTAATATTATATATTTTTTTAATAATCATACTAGAAGTTGTATATCAATTACATGTAACGTCAAATTAATTATGGTCAGACCATAGATCGATAATACCACATTGTGCAAGGACATTGTATCCATATTTTATTTAGTTATTATAGGTTTAACTTAATTGAATGTCCACTCAAATAAAAGGGTTACGTCATTAGATGTCTACCGGCAAAACGGCAAAAGATCATGTCTATTGAATGGGAACCCCCTTAAATATTTATTTTATTCAAATATATAAATATAAATAAATATTTCCGGACAGTCCACACAGCATCATCTAGCCCCAAGCTAAGCAGAGCTTGTGTACTAGGGTACTAGATGACCCTTGTGTACTAGGGTACTAGATGACTGATATACTTAATACAATACATTACATAGATAGATATTTTTTATTATACATAGAAAACACCCAGACCAACGGAACAAATTTCTGCAGATCGTACACAAATTTGTTCCGAGGCGGGAATCGAACCCGCAACCTCCTGCGTCGCAGGCGGACCTTCGCCCACCGCGCCACATCGGTCGTCAAAGTTGTTAGTAAGTATTTGTTGTTGTTGTGGCACCAGAAATACCTTTGAGAATCAACTGTCTGACTATCACGCACGGTTCATGAGAGCCTGGTGATAAAATACAGACGGACAGCGAAGTCTTAATAATAGGGACCCGTTTTACCCTTTGGAGACGGAACTCTAAAAAAGAAAAGGTACAAAGAGTTTTTGCCCTCTTTATACAGAGTTGGTAGAGACACAGACTGTCTTGTATCAACTAGCCTGAGAAAGAGGTAAGAGTTTTCAAGGTATGGTATGTCGTTCAGATGAACCAAAGTAAGTAATAAAAAGTAAGTAATGTAAGTATGGGTGATGAACCATGTAGTATGTACGACATCGGCAGTGACAGTGTTAAAAAGTTCTCTAGTAGAGTAAAAACTTCTTAGGTAGGTACTCTACTAGACATGAATCGCGAATGCATAATTGCATGCCAAATCTATTATGTCCTCGATATCTTGAATTGGTCACACTTGATACATTTTCACGAAATATCGTTTAGAATGGTTAGCCGTTCGTGATTATATTGACCAAGTGTCCTTATTTCTGTGTCACGAAAGTTTTGGCACGCAAAGCAGTCAATTTGTAACTGGCTTACCGATTCAAATTTAGTAAATTGGAAATTAAATTGTTAACTGGTTTATAGAATTGTCTCTTTCTAATCTTAGCTTTGATTATTTTTAACGAGTTATTTTTCATCTATCCAAAATGACTCGTTCTCTCAATTTCTTGTAATAATCGCCTTGAAACAAATGTTTGTACTATAGTATACAAATATGTTTTTCAGGGTTCTGGGTGTTTTCAATAACACAAGCTCTGCTTAGCTTGGGGCTAGATGATCCTGTGTGGATTGTCCCACTGTTGTGTGTTGAGTTGTGAATGTTTTTATTACCCATTATTAATTTGATCTCTTATTGATCTATACCTTCTCGTGCCTACTTCTCCTATATATCTAAGGTAATGTATGATAGGTCATAGATCTTCCATACTCGTGTACTCAACTATATTCTTAAAATCATGCCTAGGTTATGTTTAGCGTAGTTATAATTCCTAGGTCTTATAATGTCATTACTAACAACAACCACAGCATTATTGCTATAAGTTCAATTCATTGTGCAGCGACCAAAACTGATAAACTTAAATAAGGCCACACAAAATGTCAAACATGAGTCCTCTCAGTGAGTCGTATCGGAATCCACGGTTTATCTCAAATGTCAGGAGACAGCTCAAGGTCCTTTATAATCTTGGCATAAGATGAAAGAGTGCGTACTTAGAATGGATAGATCTAGTACATGGGTAGGGGATCAATGATCCTATCTGCTGATCTAACTTAAGTTTACTTGATAAGATCGTATTTGGTTTTGACTACATTTAACGTCAATTTATTTATAACTAGAAGCGCCCCGCGGCTTTGCCAGCATGGAAATTTATTACTTAAATTTCAGAAATTTATTGCACGCCTTCTTGTTTCGCTAAAAGAAAAAATACATGTTTAATTATTTACTTTGTAGTTTAATTATACCAAGTTTTGAGAGAACCAAACCAAGGCCTAATAATTTTCCTTACAAACCACCCTATTTAAGCACCCCCTCAGAGGTTAAAATTTCCAAATTTTAATATCCTGTGTTATTCCAGGTCCTAAACTATACTTAATTTCATTTAAATAACTTAAGTAGTTACATATTACAATTTACTTTACCTACTTATAACAAACATTCACACAGACTTTCCCATTTATTATAATAGTAATATTTTAAGAAATGGTTCATTAGGTCTATTCTCAGATCAAAGTAGTGTATTTTGTAAAAAACTAAGAAATTATTCAGTTTATCGTGTGCCAAACAATGGACTGAGTTTTATTTGTATATTCCAAGGTGAATAAGTATGTTTGCACAGTTAATATTTACCTTAAATTTCACGCGATAGTGGCCAAGACCATGATTTTGATGAAAGTCATGCATGAATTCATTGCGACGCGCGTCACGATAAGGTTTATAGAGAAAGTGTTTAAAAGATAAGTGTTTTATACCTTTTGTTTAATGGTTACTATGCACTAAAGTTAAATTCTAATCTTGTTACAAAATAAGTAGGTTAGAAGTAGCTAAACATAATAACAAAAAGTGAATGCTCATTCAACACGGAAATGACAAACATGCAAAAACGTGAGTAACAAAACAACAAAACATTCCCATACTTTCAAACCAATCAATGTATTTATTGCACACTACAAAAAACAGAGGACTAAAAACAGATCCCTGCGAGACCCCTGCCCTTTTGAATGCACGGGTACAGTATAAATGTGTTTTGAGGCAGGTATACGATTCACCCACGGGTATGCGATGACCTTTGCCGTCTGAGACTGGTTGAACCACATGCTTCTGATGGTTCGTAGCCTCAGACTGCAGACGTCACTCTGCCGAATGCGAGGGCATTGTTCGGAAACTCGCTACATACATAAACATGAACTTTTTCCATTAATATGTTATGTTCTCGCTGTAATTATGTTATTTTTTTAATGGCCATGAAAGTGCGTTATGAATTTATTGTTACTTTCGTATCGGAGCCGGGGCCAGTTTTATGTTCTTTTACTGAATTTGCTGATTAAAACTTGTGGCTATTAAAAAATAAACCACAAGGTCCGAAATTCAGGAAATTTACTGATTCATTATATAAAACTGCAACTACTAGATTGCAGTTTGGTATAGATTTGAAAGTAGATTTTGGTGAAGTCACCTCACCTCACATAGATTATATTGATTTTCATGAATATGCAATTAGGTCGTTGAGCTGGTAGACAAGTTTCATTATCCTCAACAAAAGCCCCTACTCTTAGTCGAAATATTTCTGAGACAGACTTGATGACGATTTTTTTGTTTCTTGTCGCTTATACACAAGTTTGAAAGAGCAATAACCTCTTTAGTGTTTATTTACAACATTATGATTCTTGATTTCTCTTTGAGTTTAAGTAGCGATATTGATACAGATGATTCGTATTTCTTTTGAAATATTGATTACACTTTCACTACGTTTTCTCCCAAGAAATCTGAGCAAAAATGTAGCATGTTTCACTTCAGCTTTATTAAAATTAATGATGATAGCTATTTCCTCTGAATAATTAAGAAGAGCTGATTTCTTTGGCATCCAGATGAACAGATTTCAAAGTTTTTACGTAGTTCTATTGAGGTTTTTATATCGTTTTCTTGTCCACGAGAGAGATTTAATTTCGAATAGGAGATATTGTTGTCGTTTTGCTGTTTCACGTCATTTACGAGTCAATTAAGGTAAGTTGTTTTAGCCGTTTACAATTTTACTCCGTTCGTTAACTTTCGCTTTATTTGCATTCCAAATGTCTCGGGATATCTTTTTTGTTTCTGTAAGGCTATAAAATTGCAGGTTTATTTTTAGAGCATGATCTCAGTTAGTATCTTTATCGCTTTTGCAAGTTCCCGCTTCTATTGTTAGGTTCGAATCAGAGTAATTATTAGTTTCGTTAACAATAGTTACCTACCTGGGCTTGAATTCGCACAATGAGATTACTTAACATTATTTGGCGATTGTTCGAAACCAGTGTCTTAATTAGTCGTGTTACCGGTTCAAGATTTATAACAATCGTGTTCTGTCTGGTTCCCTACTGGAGGTCATTTCTGTTTTGTAAGATACGACAATCTCGTCTGAGTCATCCTTGATTGTAGGTACTTGCAAACGAACAGTACTTTTAGCATCTTGGTTTTATGTGCAAAATATTAATTTTTCAGAAAGTGATAACTGTGCTAACAGGAATTTTCCAATCAACCCGAGCTAGAAACCAGTTTACGAAACCCGTGTGCACACATCCATGAGATGTGGCAATTGCCCTCATGATGGCATCGGCTGTTCGCAACACATCAAACACGCTAACGAGGTAAAAGGCGGATAATTACAGAGCCGGCTATGCACCACATTCCATCGCCATAGCCACAACAATAACCAGAAACTGCACAGTTTGTACGTCACTACGGAACACAGACATCGGTAGGCACAAACCAAGCACTCACCGTTAGTGGCAAAATACTCAGCATCCTTATCCACCAGATCATGCTGGAAGCCGTAAGCGGGCAGCCATGCATGAGAACCTGGCGGCTCGGGCCAGTCCGATATGTGGACCTCCTCCATTTCGACATGAACACAACACTGCACTCCACAAGCTACACAATAAGCACGAGCATGCACGGGCTACCTCTTCGTTCGTCCATTAGGTGGTCATTTAGGGCGATAACGGTCGGGTGAGGCGGTCGGGCGCCTTTCACTGAGGATGGACGCGCGCGCGCGGCGGGGAGCGGCGAAGTACTGGCGCGCGGGCAGCGAGCGAGCGATCTCACCGCGCGGGCAAAAACACCGGCTCCACTCCTCCGGGCCTTTGCCCCACGACGGAAACCGATGCGCCAAAGATCATCGCCTTTTGGAGACGAGCGATCACGCGACAGAATGACAGATGCAATCCAGACATGTCAACGGACAGAATTCAGACATTTTAGCGTACCGAATTCTTGCTTAGTCCTGCTTTGGTTCAAACGGCGGCGCTAAAATTAAATTACCTTGTCTCGCTAAATCTACCGCCCCAGGGCTTTCTAACAGACAGAACAGAAAGATTTCGTTTATTATTCGTGAGGTTTTATGGCGTTAATCGTCATACGGATCACGATTACCCTTCTTACGTGCTGTTACCACACTTTCAAAGTTGGTGAAAGTCGAGCAGCTTGTAAGTATAAACAATGACAGACATTTGTCGCGACTCAGTTTATCTCTGAATGAGAAAAAGACTGTACTTAATTAAATTCTGCTAATTGTTTGGCTTTAAACAAATCCAAACTCAAAGGCTCTTGAAACCTAAAGAATATCGCGTTTATTTATTTACTAGCGACCCGCCCCGGCTTCGCACGGTTTTATTATACGTATAAACCTTCCTCTTGAATCACTCTATCTATTAAAACAACCGCATCAAAATCCGTTGCGTAGTTTTAAAGATTTAAGCATACAAAGGGACATAGGGATATAGGGACAGAGAAAGCGACTTTGTTTTATACTGATGATTTTGCCTTTCACCAAAACTTTTAGGGTTTTATAAAAAAAAAATTGATCAAATTTAAATCATGATTTGGTTCTTGGCCTCATCTCATTAGATCAATTTCTCGATAAAAAATTGTCAATTTAACGAGTGATATTTTTGCAACTTTTTAGCCCTCCCTATAAATGTTAAATCATTATCAACAACCTCTAAATTACTTCACAGCTGTACAGAGGCCTGTCCTAATGAGCGCCACGCCACCATAGCGCCCTTTCATCAGCTTGCCGTACATTGATACCTAATCACTACTTTAAACATAACTATTTTCTCTCATGAGAAATACCAAAAAGTTTCTATGGAGAAAAATATAACAATCAGGAAATAGCTTGATATTCATAGAGCACATAATAGTACAATCTGTAAGAGACGTCGCAGTAGATTATGTAAGGACTGACCAGTTTATTCTCACTTCAGGATCCATTATGAAGACAGGACTCGTTTCCGCATACCGTCATACAGGATGATGTATTGATCATGAATGTTAACAACTACAATACAAAACGTCATCAAAGTCACTGACATGATCATACGAAGATAATTATTGAAAAAATAATATACGGCTAATATAAATAATATATAGCAAAAGCTAGCAACTAGAAATAAAGTTTATTTTTTTCTAAATAATTTTTTCCCCTCCCTGTATAAAAACCGCTGTCAAGACAAGAAACGTATTAGAACATGTAAGCATGTAACACAACTATCGACCGAGCGATTATAACAACACTTCTTTGTAAAAGGTAATGTTAAAATAATGGATGGCTTTGCGTTGCGTGCATAACTTTTTAGAGTTGGCATAAAAATAAATGAGCAAGTATTATGGCAAGGATTATGACAAACATCATTTTCTTTTAAGCATTATTATTATTTTAAAACTTTATTTATTTCACCTACTGGCGACTCCAAAAATTGTAAGGATTTTGATTTAAATGTAAATGCTAGTTGTAATTTGTCGTTTTGTTGTTATTTCGTATACAATTGTTTAATACCACTATGTCAAAAGGAGGGCGATACTGCTGAACACGATACAGTTTTACACGAGTATTTTTAGAGTCTACTTATCGTCGCATTGCTTTGTTTTAGTTTTTAAATAATGTATGGTTCGAAAAGATTACTTTGAATTTAAATTTTGAATATTTTGTAAGTTACTCATTAGTTACCTAATTTTGCCTAAATTAAAATAACATGTACCATAGAAAATTACTAGCGACCCGCCCCGGCTTCGCACGGTTTTATTATACGTATAAACCTTCCTGTTGAATCACTCTATCTATTAAAAAAACCGCTTCAAAATCCGTTCCGTAGTTTTAAATATTTAAGCAGTCAAAGGGACATAGGGAAATAGGGACAGAAAATGCGATTTTATGCTATGTAGTGATTTACAATGGTCGCAAACCTAGCTACCCAAGCTGGGTTGTACAAGTAATACTTGTAGAACCCAGAATGTACAAAAACAACCTCACCATAACGGTTTGAAATCAAAGTGGTTCACACATGTACGACCGCGTATAAGCACCAACGGCATTTTGTAATTGGAGAGGAACTCTGACCTTTCTGTGAAAATAAAAGTAAATGCCTTATTGTTAACTTTATTACACAGAGTTACGAAATAAAGAAATTAACATGTAACGAATGAACTTTAGTTCAGACCGCGAATAATTTGATAATATCTATGTATTTTGCTTACAGTTTTACTTATGAATTACGTAAGAAGTTACGTGTTTAAGTAATTACTCAGGAAGGATTTTTAATCGAGAGATGACCTTTATTTGACCACAATCTCAGATGAAATTAAGAGGCGACGTGTAAAGACTTCTATATTTATGGGTTAATTGGTTTTTGTAAAGTCTTTTAATTTCCAATTCTCCTCCTACGTTTTAACATTGTAACCTATGATTTTTCTCATCATAACCCTCTATCAGTACCTACTAAAAGTATATGTTATTTAAAAATCTTTGAATACAGTTTAAAATGTTTTAAAAATCAAAATGAAGTCGTCTATAAGTAAAACGTTTCTATCTTCATTATAAGTATATTAAATTATATAGGATAATCAAATGTATCAAACTGTAATCAAACCAACATTACAAACAACAAATGAAATGTTGAACTACCTCTACATTGTTTACAGTAGTCTGCAGTTAGCTCAACTGTTGAAAATACTACATAGTTCTGATTTATGCTACTTATTGAGTGTAATATTGTTTATTAGTAAAAAGTTTTACCTATTAATTATAAAACGATCTTTGTGGTTAATTCATCAGGTAACATTCAAGCCGATTCTCTCTCAAAGCGAGTCGGAAACGATTTCAAAAAGAAACAGACCATTATACACTCTGCAGGTACCTACGTCGCCATTATCTTGCCGTTTCACATTCCCACGCATTACACACATACGAATAGACACACTACCGATCTGTATTAGTACGACTGTTGGAAAAATCTGCACGTAAATCTGCTGGATATTTGTAACACCAGTAAGCCAAGCTTTTGTATTTTTTAGGATAGAATAGCTAAAACTTTCGTGACATCGTCTGCAAATACGTGAAATAAGACATTTGAAATAATAAAATAATTTCTTTAACTTCAATAAATAATGCAATGTATGACGATGTGATGTCATTTTTGTCTACTCTACCCTAGACAACAATACATGTTGTGTTTCACCTGTAGCATCATCTACAAGCTAAGTAGAGCTTTTTATATATACATATTATGTATGTAGAGGTAGATAAATACACAAGCTTAGTTTGGTGCTCTTTAGATAGAGAATTATGTAGAGTCAGTTTTTATCCTCCTATGTACAGAGTTTCTATTGTATACTTAGTCGTTAAGTTTTAGAATTCTTTTCTAAGAAGTATCACCAAAGAATATAAAGAAGATTGTTGTTTTACTTCCTTTTCAAACAGGACATGAGAAAATGTGTCTCAAAATTTTCAACTAAACCCTCGAATAACTTTATGATTGAGTCTGTAATGGCCTTTTATACTGGTTTGATTCAAGCTGTATTAAGAGATCCCAATATGTATTTTTTTAGTGAAACTGAACACTTAACTACTCATATATGGATAAACTAAAAAAGACAAAAAACAAATCATAAACTAAACAGTTTGATCTCACCTAGCCACACACATGATTGGCGAGGATCCAGAACCAAACAAAGTTGTACCACGATGGTATGTTTCCAAACATTTGAACGTGCCCGCCGGAACTTTCTTGTGCCATTAAAATGCACTAAATACCTGCCTGATTAGGGTCCCAATTAAAATAGCAATAGCAAACTGAGCAAGTGCTTAATGTGCTGTAAACTTAGTTTAGCACGTGCTGGTGGATATACTTATTTTTACTTAGAACACTTAGGATATTTGGTATGATTTTTGCAGCAAAGCAGCTGGTAGATAACTGGTGGTAGGCTGGTAGTTTCAGGAGTAGATACTAAGGTAACTTTCATAAAATAACATTATCATTATATCAGTTCACATTTAGACATAGGCCTACCCTAATGAGCGCGATAGCGACCTGTCTACAGCTTGTCGCATCCAGCATCTGTCTGCAGACTTTTGCAGATCGTCACCCACCTGGCCGGAGGGCGTCCTATACTGTCGGTCTCTATTCAAGAACACGGTTGTGATAAAAAAAGATCTACTTCAATTTTGCCCTGTTTCGAAACTTTTTACTCGAAGAGTACTTACTTACATAAGTAGAGTAAGGTAAATCTCTAAGTCATGAAGCCTATAGATTAGATAACGCTAACGTTCTTGGAAATATGCAGGTAACTACCAACGTGCAGTAGGTAAAGCTAAAGTAGGTTATCGTCCTTTTACCGTTCTCTCATTTCTGCATTCTTGTAAGATTTACCAAGAAAATGAAACCACAATCGCTTTGTGGCCGACCGCAGTCTAGGAAACAATAAAATGTCTAGATTTAGACGATTACAGTTTATTGGTTTGCTTTGTTACGTGGCCAATCGTTTTCTACAGTTAGTTCGTTATTTTATTTACTTTAATTTATGTATCAACATCCAAATCTGAACATTTTAACACAAAGTATGGTTTGCTAAGATATATATTCCACCATAGATCAGGCTGAAATTTTGTCCACAATGTGGTTTCAGAATTTCTACATTGTCGCTTAAGAATATAAAGCGACAATCGAGTGAGGATAAAGCCACGTGTAGACTCTTCATTTATAAAGGCATCCTAAACAACTTCGATGTCGGAGACCCTAGAGATGACGGATTCCTCTTCTTATGGCATGAGCTTAAATAAATAATAAATAAATAAATAAAAATATTTATTTCAAGCAGTTCTCAGCTCATATAAAAACAAAAATACAAAAAATAGTGAGACCTTAAAAACTATTGCTGGAAAGGTGGCGCTCACAACAATGCCTGGTGTACGGACAGTCCACCCTCCCAGCTATCATTGCCAGGACAGTGTTAGAGCTGGCCCGCAACCTGCGCACCAGGGAGGCGGCGCGCTTGCGCATGGTGCTGTGAAAACAGTCCACCCGCGCCGCCGCAAACATCCCTGATGCGCTGCAGTAGCGGGGCAGCCCCAACACCGCCCTGAGCAAGAACTAGACCGAACTTGGTGCCCTACGGCACGTATGACAGTCAATCAAGGCCCCTATTCCACTAAATTAAGCCCTTCACAATAACAATCGGATCGTCTCAAGATGACACATTTTGGAATTTCAAACAACTACTAACTAAGTACTAACAAAAGTATCAATCAATCAGTACGTGCCACTGCGACAATAACACAGCCAGATCATTTCCCAATGGATTGCCCAATCCTTTCCCCGAGGACAGCGGACAATGACTGACTTGCATTGTTGCACTGATTTTTAGGTCAAGGCTCAGATTACGTTAGTGCAGACGAATCACCGACCTACATACAGGCTTCGGGCCAGTTTTATAGCTAATTGGATCTCCGCAGGTCAGTGCTTTACTGGCACAGTTTCCTGAAGAGTCACGTTACTTCTAACATGGACGTTGTGAATAACCTAACAGAAAGATAGAAAATTCTTTGAGTATTGCACACTTAGATATGATTAACAAAACATGAAACAAATTATAGAGTATGTAACAATTGGCGGTCGTATCGCTTTCAGATTTCTTTAAAAAACTAAACTATAACTCAAAACCCTCAACAACGGGTACTTAGCTCTTTAGTTATTAATGTTAGCGTAGTGATCAATATTTTTTTCAAAATATGTACTATTTCATGTACTTCATTGTGTGTTGTCAGAAATAAAATATATTATTACTTTTATTAGTACTCACGGGTTCCCCGTGGTGAAATAGGTACATACATAAAAAAAAACATTATTTTTTGGTTCCAAAGCAATGTGAAAAAAAGATTTAGCAAAAAAATTACAAACGACAACCCTACTACAATACCATTATTACAAACATTACATTAATTATAAACGACAACCCTACTACACTACCCAACTACAATACGATAGGAACATGAAAGTGTGACATGTTAGTTTTGATTCGTAGGTTATTCCATTAAGAACTTTGGGTGATTCTCCCAGGGTGGTAAAAAACATGTCCGGCTCGAAAAATCATACAAAAAGTATCCCTAGCCCTTTGATTTTTTTATGATAGTAGATTAGACAAACATAATAGGGGAGGCCTTTTTTAGTTTTTTAATATTCTTATTTTAAATAAGTAAAAATAAATAAAATCCTTGGAAATTCTGACTTCCGTGGTGCGTCCGGACCTCATGTTCCTGTGTTAATAAATTTTTATATCATTTCCTGAAAACACTAGTACTTATTTACATAGGTTCACAATAACCCAGATAGTTACTTGCTTATTTGACGCTATTACTACGCAAAACTAAGCTTTAGTTGACAAGTTACAACGAGATAACTTCGCGTCCGTCGTTTAGCTCAGATTCCCCTGGTGCGCACTAATTCATTCATAAATACTGTACTTTAACATCTGCGTAAATAGTTGTTAGGTCGAGAGAAACTATCAGTTACTCCCCATCAGTGGTGTGTACAACAAGTGTGTAAGTACGTCACTCTGTTATTTCAGTACGTAATCACTTTCCGTGGCTTGGTATCTAGAAATTCTGATTACCATGTTGACTATAAATTTGTTTATGCTAATCCTATTGTTTTATTAATTATGATAATTCATGCCTTTTGTGTTCCTAATTTCGACTGCATATTTCAATGTAAAATAAACCAGCAAATTAAGAAAATTTCTAAGATTTTGTAATTATTTTTGATTTCCGTGGTACTGATTTCCGTGGATTTTGCGGGTTGATTAACATCTCAATAATATTTTTTTACAGTTTTTATCATGTTTTTTAGGATAAAAGTTTATAATAAATACAAAATGAATAATTATAATATTTGTAATACAAAGATAAACATGATTAGTGTGATTTTTGTAAAAAGTTATTTGTATTTACAGTAATGATTTAAAGGTGTTTTTGTAAAAACTGATTAAAACTACAAACGTCAAATAATTGGTCCTTAGTTTTAAGAAGCTTAATAATCTACTTACTACTGAAAACACATATTTTTATTGATAAACCAACCCATATTTGATTTTGGTGATATAAATTCTGATTTCCGTGGACACCATATTTTTAAAATTGAATAACTCCGTAACCATAAAGCCAATAAAGTTCCCTTCACTACCAAAAAATTCAAAATTAAATCTTCATTTAGATCATGATGTGCAATTTCAACAAAAAAAAAATGTGCCACAGAAGTCAGACAAAAAATGAGTTTTCGTAGAATCACCCCTTTTTAATTTCTTTAGATTTTCTTTGTAACTATAGTTTTCATGTCATAAACAATAATTTTAAGCTCACGTGTTTCCAATAAGCCTGTCTCTGTCCGCGATACTCGTGATATTCCTATATCCTGTTCGCTGCAAACTCACAATAATTGACTTAACTTTTAATAACAGGACAAATATATTGAGAGAGAGCTAAGTTATAAACTTAAATTTAATAAAAAAGTTAGACAGGGTAAGAACATAGAGATCGAAAGAACCTTATTATTTTTGGGAGTAAGGAAAATCAGTGATATTAGACACGTCACACTAATGATGGAGCAAAACTATTACAAATTGGCTACCCAGTAATCGAGAGAAAGACATTGAGAGAGCGTTTAAGAGGTGGATAGATA
This sequence comes from Eupithecia centaureata, assembly GCA_944547425.1. NCBI lineage: Eukaryota > Metazoa > Arthropoda > Insecta > Lepidoptera > Geometridae > Eupithecia > Eupithecia centaureata. The sequence continues at coordinate 13,835,501 of OX155679.1, read as the reverse complement.
ACATAAACTATCACAGGAAAGCTAGGTCAAAGTATGGCCTGGGATGGAAGTACTAATTGGACAAAGCTGTAAGAGGCCTATGCCAAACTAGGGCAAATTTATTTCATAGCTGAAGTGATGAATAGTGTCTGATCCATAAATACCATACCAATCGCAAGCGTCCCCAAGACGCTGGCTGCAAAGCCTCGATGTATGACGATGCTGATGCGTTGAGCCAGATACTCCCAGCTCAGTCACGGGTCGCTTCGACCAGACGCTCAGAATACTGTTTTTTTTTAAACCTGGGACCTAGGGTCTCACTTAGGGGAGCAAATGCAAAGACGAACTGTCGAGACCTACATGTTAAGAAGTAGTATAGAAGGTATTATTTTAGTAGATTATTTAGCATGATATCGCTAGCTCATTTCATCCTACGTCATTTAAATAATGATGAAAAGAGAGCGAAACATCAATGAATTTATTGTTAACTATTTCTATTAAACACAACTACTAAATTTCTGCCCGCCACGGGCGCGTGGCAATCATATTTCAGTTTTTTTACCCGTAGCGGGAAGCCTGGCAGCTGAAAGAATAGGAAAAGGTTGACAATAAGTCTATTCTACCCTTTCTCTCTCTGAAAGTGACTGTTTAAAATGTAGGTCGGGTTTAATAATATAATAAACATTTCTCATAATTTCTTGTCACGTTTTCATCTTCGTGAATTTTATCTTATATCGAGATGTTATTTGTACGTCACAGCATTGTTCAAAGTTTATCAGGCAGCTGACGCCAGATAAAGGTGAAAGTGACTTGAAAGGGATCTTCTGGCAAATCCTTTCTCTTTCAAAAGGGGATTAGAAACTTCTAAGTAGTTTTGATGTTTAAAAAGGTAAGATCAAGCTTGCAAAGAAATCTAACACGAATGACCCAGAAACTTAAGAGAATATTGAAAGTCATTATTATTGTCTCATCATCATCATCATCATCAACCTATATTAGTCCACTGCTGGACATAGGCCTCCCCCAATGAGCGCCATTGCGCCCTGTCTTCAGCTTGACGCATCCAGCATCTGCCAGCAGTCTTTCGCAGATCGTCATCCCACCTGGCCGGAGGGCGTCCTACGCTACGTTTACCGAGTCGCGGTCTCCACTCAAGAACACGTTTACCCCAACGGTTGTCGGTTCTTCGCGAGATATGGCCGGCCCATTGCCACTTCAGCTTGCTAATTCTTTGAGCTATGTCGATAACTTTGGTTCTCTGTCGGATGTATTCGTTACGAATTCTATCCTTCAGAGAGACTCCGAGCATAGCTCTTTCCATAGCTCGCTGCGCGACTTTGAACTGGTGGACCAGCCCTACCGTGAGTGTCCACGTCTCTGCTCCGTAGGTCATTACGGGTAGGACGCACTGATTGAAAACTTTCGTTTTCAAACATTGCGGTATGGATGAAGAGAAGACTTGACGTAGTTTCCCAAATGCTGCCCAGCCTAGCTGGATCCTCCTCTTGGCCTCCTTCTCAAAATTGTTTTTACCTAGCTGTACAATCTGCCCAAGGTAAGTATACTCGGAAACAATTTCAAGAAGGTGACCATCAACGACTATCGGTCCCGGAACAATGTGGCCATTGATCATGACTTTGGTTTTATCCAAATTCATGCCAAGACCGATACATCGCGAGGCTGAAGCTAGGCCGTCCAGCATGTGGGTCAGCTCCTCTAGCGACTCCGCCATTACGACTATGTCATCAGCGAATCGAAGGTGTGAGATGTAATCGCCGTTTATGTTAATGCCCTTACCTTTCCAGTCCAGCGTCTTAAACATATCTTCCAATGCGCTCGTGAACAGTTTCGGGGATATGACATCCCCCTGTCTCACTCCTCTGCGCAATTGGATAGGTTTAGACTGCTGGTCCTGTACTTGGACACTCATAGTGGCAGCTTCATAGAGACACCTCAGCACTTCGATGTAACGATAGTCTACTTGGCATCGCTGTAAGGATTCCAGAACAGCCCAGGTTTCGACGGAGTCAAAGGCTTTCTCATAGTCCACAAAAGCGAGACACAGGGGCTGATTATACTCTTCGGACTTCTGTATAATCTGCCTCACTGTGTGTATGTGGTCTATGGTGCCATATCCTCCGCGGAACCCGGCCTGTTCTGGTGGCTGGAACTCGTCAAGTCTCCTGGCGAGACGATTCGTGATCACTCGTGAGAACAGCTTATAGATGTGGCTCAGGAGTGTGATGGGTCTGTAATTTTTAAGGAGAGTTTTATCACCCTTCTTAAAAAAGAGCACCACCAAACTCCTGCTCCACATCTTAGGAGTTCTCCCACTGTGAAGGACGGTATTGAAGAGGTGTTGTAGCTCCTGTATAACGGAGGCTCCTCCTGCCTTCAGAAGCTCTGAAGTTATACCGTCCTCACCGGGGGCTTTTCCATTTTTAAGCTGCCTCAAAGCTAACACGATTTCGTCTTGACTGATGTCTGGCAGTTCGTCGGTGTAGTGGCGTGTCAGGGTGGCTCTAGAATCAAGGTCGTCTCGTCGGGAACGAGGGGCATGTGCAGTGTACAGACGGCCATAAAAATCCTCTATCTCGGCTGAAATCTCCGGTTTCGACAGTACGGTCCTCCCATCGTGCGTTTTAAGCTTCATCAGGTGGCTCCTGCCAAGCTGCTGAGTGAATACTTTGGACCCTCGGTTTCGCTCTATCGCCTCTTCAATGAGGCGTGTGTTGGAGCTCCGAAGGTCGCGCCGTACCATCTTCGCAATTCGCTTGTTCAGGTCTGACCTCTCCGCCGAAGACACTTGGGTGGTTTCCCGTCTTCTTGTCATCAGATCCAGAGTCTCATCCGAGAGTTTGGACTTCTTGCCAGTTCGCTGTTTTTTGCAGAACTTGATGCCCTCATCCCTCAACGTTTCGACCAGATTGTGTAGGCTCTCGTCAGCGTCATCAGTGGGTTCCAAGGCAACAAATCTGTTTCCGAGTAGCTGCTCGAACTTCTCGGTGCCCGCCATGATTTGGATTGGATTTGGTCGGAGCGTGGACTTCATCAGACGGTGTCTTTCAAGCTTCAAGTTGATATTCAGAGTGCCTCGGAGCATTCGGTGATCAGATCCGGTATTGAACCTGTTGATCACTGAGACATCTCTGAATATGTGCTTGCTATCCGTCATGATGAAGTCGATCTCATTTTTAGTCACAGTGTCGGGGCTTTGCCACGTCCACTTCCTTTGAGGCTGTTTCTTAAAGAAGGAGTTCATTAAGAACAGTCCCTCTTTCTCAAGGAAGTTGACAAGCATTTGCCCCCTGTGATTCCTGATTCCATAACCATGCGGGCCTATTCGGGATTCATTGCCAGTCTGGATTCCCACCTTGCCGTTAGAGTCCCCCATAACAACGTTGAAGTGAGCCTTAGTGGTGTTGTGTAAGGCTTTGGATATGTCTTCGTACATATCCTCCACTTCATCATCCGAGTGTGCCGAGGTCGGTGCGTAGACCTGAATTACCTTCATGCTATACCGCTTGGAAAGCCGAAGGATCAGGTACGCTACCCTGGTCGACACACTGGAGATTTCTTGAACGTTGCTAGAGAGGGCCTTATTGACGAGGAAACCTACTCCACCCTGGGATGTTTTATCACCCTCACGAAAGTAGAGAAGATGGCCTGAGTCTAGGGTTACGGTGTCCTCCCCCTCTCTACGGACTTCACATAACCCGAGAACATGCCATTTAATGTTCTCTAACTCCACTTCCAACTGCGCTAGATGATGGTCAAGCCTCAGAGTGCGTCCGTTAAACGTAGCCAGGGTCATTTTAGTAAGCGTGTGGTAGCCTGAATACCGGTGATTCTTAGCACCCCCTGCCCCGCCGTTACCATGACCGCTACCATGGCCAGGAATAGCGAGGCGGCCGGGTACTGGGGGCCGTTTTTTGGCTTTGCTTATCATTAAGGGGTAATGCCCATAATCCCCACGCTGGGCATGCGGGTTGGGAATCGCAGTTTGATGGTGGGGTTGTTCTAGAGGGGTGCTGCTGCCCACCCCCCCGTATATCCCTTAGTCGCCTCTTACGACACCCACGGGAAGAGTTGGGGTAGTGCTATTCTAAGCCGGCACCACACGGCAATTAAAAATATTATTGTCTAAATTAATCGAAAAACAAGCGTTCACGAATCGAACAAACTGTCCCGTTTTAGTAGAGACGGGTTGCTTATCTGCATGAGGAACTGTGTGCAATCCCCTGAGTATTACCAATTATTTTAACTAGCTTTTATTAACTTCATCTGGATAAATGTTTGATTGTAACGGAATCTTTGAACACCTACACCTACACTAAAACTAAACTTCAGGTAATTTTGTTTGAAACTTTGTACGCTTTTCAGGGACAATGATTATACAATCATCCGATGAGTGTGTCTCATAATCCCGACTAGGATCTTCAGGCTCCTACTAATATTATAATCGCTCAAGTTAGTATGTATGTTTGTTACTCTTTCACGCAAAAACTTTTGAATGGATCTGAATGAAATTTGGCACAGAGATAGATAATAGTCTGGAATAACACATATTTTATCCCAGAATTCCCACGGCAACGAGAATTACGCGGGTGAAACCGCGAGGCGCTGCTAGTATGTTATAAAGCTTATTCGTACTTAGTAGTTTTTGCGGAAACTATAAGAGTATCTAGATTTTGTATGAAAACCAATCAGATACTTCGATTTTTGTTTTTGGTGCTAACTTTACTGTTCTTTTACGTTACTTTTTCTGTGCTGTTTGTGTGTGATTTGAATAAAAAGTCTATCTATCAATCCAACGGACTCTCTCTCTCTACACATACTAACATACTACATAAAAATATACACACTTATTAGCCATTGCGGTAGATCTTTTTTTGAAGTCTGATAAGAATATGGAAATCTTTATCGATTCTACAGCCCTACCCGAGGTATCAGTTACTCTTGAAGGAATCTTGCACTTTTCTGGTTGCCATTTAGGGGTTGGATTATGAAAGTGGATTAGTTTCCCCGTTTCCCGTTACGACCAGTTCTTTCTGCATATGGAAACCTTACGACATAACACGCGTACCACGGCATGTGATATGTTTTTGCTTTAAATATCATCGCTGTATTTGAAAAATATAGGTACATAAGTAACTGAAAAAAAAACCCATGAGAATAACTGCATGCAAGAATATGACATATTATGTGAGACATGTGTGCTTTAATATTTTTTTTATAATTTATACCTTTATACCATGTTTGACGCAATAAGTCTCAATCTTATGTATGACACACGCAATTCACTGTTGTTTGGGACAAAATGCATCATCTAGCCCCAAGTTGAGCAGAGCTTGTGACTTAGATGACTGATATATTACCTACTTATATTACATTCTGGGATTCCGATAGATCTTTAGGTTAGATACTATAAATACTAGATAAGGAAGAGACAAATAAATAACATGGAATAAACTAATAAATGAAACTACATTGATGAAGATGTAAATTTACTAGAAATAAAAGGCTTTTTTATTTATTATTTTATTTTATTACATTCATAGATATTTTTTTAAAGAACACATACTTTTCATCCCTTCTTCAGGTTGAGTGCGGCCCTGGTCCTGGGTCTTCCGAATCCCTTAAATACCCTGTTATTTGTTATATCTGGCAACGGGAACTGCTGTATTGTGTTCCGAGTTCCATTTGCTAACACGCTGTTCATTGGCGCCATGGAAAAAAACCGAACCAAGAAAGAACGAGTCGGAATCGCGCATAGAGGGTTCCGTCTTCACTTTTGTTGTATGAGACCCCATATTTATAGCCCATATTTATGTATGTGTTAGTATTTGGTGTTATAGCGGCAAAAGAAATACATAGGTACCCTTTATACTTAGTATGTAGTATTTTTATGTTTTCTTTTCTTTCTTTATGTGGTATTTTTATGTTAGTATTTTTATGTTAGTATTTTTATGTTTTCTTTTCTTTCTTTGTGTGGTAGGTTTATGTATAATTTTCTATTCTATTCTATAGTTCACGAGACACAGCGTGTTGATAAATGGACAGACAGACGTACTTTCGGACAGCGGAGTCTTAATAATGGTTTTTTTAATAATGGTTGGTCCCAGTCTACTCTTTGGTTATGGACCCCTAAAAACTCTTTAAACCGTAGCGATAAAACTTTAGATAAAACAATCTATCTTCGAATAGTATTAACCTACTTGCAAGATTAGTTATTGTTCTACAAAATGTGCAATATCTTATCGATTTCTCGATACCGTGATAATAATCGATATTTCGCTGCATCACAGCTATTTATATCGATGTTTTCGATCGATGTCGTGTTCTGAATAAATTGGATCCCTATGCAGATTGTGTGAGAGGGATTAAGGAAGGTGATCGTAAATTGAGGTCTGATATTGAAACAAAGTAGGTGTCTACATTATGTAGTCGGTCTAGACTTAATACTAAGATTAAATAATAAAGATAACTGAATAACATAATATACCAAACCTTCTTTGTTCAAAAAACCCCTGCCGGCTTAACAAATAAGAGGCACAGGGGATTTTTGGACAAAATTTCAGAAATCTTCTGATTACGATTGACGGTGGGGTTTTTCCCATTCTTGGTTATAATATCTACCAACAAAAGGGTTAACATAATTAATACCAGCGCTGAGTAGGTAATAAGAATTATCATCACAACGATTTGAGTAGTATATAAAACAAAGTTGCTTTCTCTGTCCCTATATCTATGTCTCCCCTTCTGGAGTGCGCTGTATGTTAAATCTTTAAAACTACCCAACGGATTTTGATGCGGTTTTTTTAATAGGTACAGTGATTCAAGAGGAAGGTTTATACGTATAATAAAACCGTGCGAAGCCGGGCGCTATTTACTAGCTGCTAGCTGGCGGGTCGCTAGTTACTAATATTACAAAATATTAATATTACGAAAGTTTGTATGGATGGATGTTGGTATGTATGCATGGATGGATAGATGTTTGTTCCTCTTTCACGCAAAAACTACTGAACGGATCGGATGAAATTGATTTCGACATAGGCTACTTTTTAATTTGTCCAGAAGTAGGAACTTGAATTTCGACCATCTCAGTGTAGTGGTAGTGGTCAGTCCTATTTATTAACAACGAAAATTACAATAAAGGAATATAACAAACAACAACTAGTATGTATGTATATATATATAGACGGTTGCAAACAGTCTGGTAAAGCAAGTGGTATTTGGTATTTATTTCCAGTCTTTACACTAAAAAGTCTACCTTCATGCTTGTAAAGCCACTTTTTCTTTGTGACTAGTCTGTAGCAACCCTAGATGAGTAATCGGTATCAAAGACAATGGCTTTCATTCGTGTTGCAATAATGGGTAAGACGAATTGAATGCAGCTTTTGACCTCAAAATACGGCTAATCTAACGGATTAAGCGTAGTAATGTAATGCTATGTATCGAAGGTTGCCAGTAAAAGGTGTAGGTACCTGTACCTACAGACTAGTATAAGTTTGCAAAATACTAAAACGGAAAATTTTACGTGCCAGTTTACATTCTAAAGGGTTTTAGCTTCTATTTGTCAAAGAGAACATTAGGGATCACATTCATATTATGAAAATTATTATAGAGGTATATTTAAAATTTCAGCCCGATCCGTTCAGTAGTTTTTTCGTGAAAGAGGAACAAACATCCATTCATCCATACAAACTATGACGTAGTAAAGTAAAGGGATATTCTGAAAATTCTTTGATTTTCCAGAATTAGATTTTACCTGCTTTTTTATGCTCTATATCTTTTATCTACAAATAAAATATAGGAGAACAGGGGTTCAAAGATGCTAAAAAACATCATGAAATATGGACAACTTCAGGCAAGTGCGGGGCACTGAAAGGCACTTAATGTATGGAAACGTTTAAAGTTTACGGACTCCATATAGGTACTCCACATACATAAGGCTCTGGTAATTAAGAGTTCATTAATGGCCATATTTTAAAACGTGATGTTATTTCGTCATTGTTTATGTGCATCGTCTTGACTGAACCAATGACAGTTTGTTGTACAATGACATCGACGTTTCAGTACTCAGACGACGAATCAAACAATGTTGTATTGTTTTTTCAGGTCTTGAAAGCCGATAATTCATCATCGATCATCGAGTCGCATCGATGAATTTCATGTAAAATATTCCATTTTATGTAGGAATTTATAGATGCGACCATTAACGCAGGTTAATGGTTATTGATCGCATCGATACCTTGTTCATCCCTTTACCACCCCGTCGTTACCTACTTTTTACCACTTTTTGGTAAGGTTCTGATCACCACGCCACTGCAGCAACATAATAATTAGCTACCTCCGCTTTAAATACTGCATGTGAACTGCAATAATATAAAATTAATACTGTAGGTACTTTATTACACAGATTACAATTATATAATTAAAATATAGTTAATTATATATTTGTATTACAGATTAATAAGTTTAGTACTAGTTTGTAAGCGTCTATTTGGATCAATCTAACAGACTAGAAATCATCATTATTTCCAACTTCAGCTTATTGAATTGGCAAAAACTAATTTGCAACTAATCTTTACTTTCCCTGACCGGATGCAGGGCTGTGGTTCCGAAGGCGGAAACATTATGTAGAGGTTACAGTGCGTTACCTCAGCAGATCGCTTGCAGCTGTTCCAAATCACTGGTGATCTACAATGGATGGGCTGAAGACTCGAAAGTGGAACAGACGAGTATTCGATTGCGTTATGGGTACCTGATATACTTAGGATAATTAGTTTGTATTCATTTAGAATAAGAACCGCCATCCTATGATCTTCTTTTTACACCTTGATTGCCTGGAAGAAATCGCTTTATGTGATAAGGCCGCCAATTCCATTGCCTCTATATAGGATAATTTTGCTTATGAACTAATAATTATCAAGGCTTTGCAATGAAGGATTTTCTATCTAGGTAACTACTTTACATTTATTACAATTTTTTTAAGAAATCATCCGTATCCGAACAAATATTTGCAGTTATAAAGTATTTTTTTCCAAGTCGGGAATTCCAAAAAGAAGGATGTTTTTCAATTAGATTTTTTTTCGAATCATTTCATAACTTTTTTTTTATTTTTTCCTTATGCTTCTTGTGTTATCCCCTCCACTATTTTGAGCTGACCAGCAGTTTTTTTTTGTTATCCTACGTTCAAACTTCCGCGTTTATAATATTAGTAAGGAACTAAGGATGGATGTATGAACGATTGTCACTTTTAAGCGCAAAAATTAGCTAACGTAGAAAATCACTAAGAAGATAGACAGAGTTTGGCGCACAAAATAAAATGAGTGCTTACCCATAATTCAATGCAGGTGAAGCCGTGGTTTGTTGGTTTGATTTTATATTATTAGTGTGAAGTTTCAAAGCAAGTGACATTTTGCTTCCAAACAGATGAATAGGGTGTCTGTCTGTAGATACAATCTGACATTTGTACACTCCCATGCTGAGGAAAGTTATTTCCCATCTGCTGAGCTAATTGGCACTCGTTACAGACAAGACAAAGCAATATATTATGACGCCAATTAGCACTTTATACAGGTCGTAACGGATAGCAGTCTCTAAGATTTTAGTTTGCGATTTCCACAAATCATAAAAAGCTTGAAAAATATTCAGTCTAATCAACAATCAAAAACTATTAACAAAGAAAATTACAACTAATTCACTAGTATAATACAATTGAAAATAATCTTAGATTATTTCCTGTTTCAATTTCCGGAAAAAAACAGTGTAATTAATTTCCGGTCTTAAACATATTGTTATGAATTTGTTGAGTGTTCCTACATTTGACAGCAATCTTTCGCAGATCGTCATCCCACCTGGCCAAAGGGCGTCCTACTTGATTCGTCGAGTCGCGGTCTCCACTCAAGAAATCGTTTACAGTAGATAAATATCATGACCTCAAATCAGTTATCCACCTGCCAAGTGATTAAATATCCATCACTTATTTCCAAGAAAGCCTATGTTATCATCGGTTAGGTAAGTTACGATCCCTTCCGTAGGTATAATAACTATTGTAAGCTACATCACAACTTTTCACCATAAAGAAGTACACTGTTTCCGAGGCACAAAACGATTCACACATTTACTCAACAGAAGTAGTAGGTAAGTAGAAATTGAGAAGTTTATGTGTTGTGCCGACTCTTTTACAGCAGCCGACACGATTTGTATTTTAGATAAACCTTTTCCGATTCTTTGGTATATAACGTAGAGATTTGATGTCCAGTTTCTGCTTCTACAATTTTTTTATTTTACAAAAGACAGAAAGTGTCGTGTTTGCCTAAGGACGGCTTTATTGCTACGAGCTAGGCCATCTTTTTCTACTTGTCTAGAGTCCTAATGTAGAGTCTTTGTTTTGTAGTACTATAGCTACGATATACTATGACTATGTAAGTATATAGCTGCTAAATCTAGAGTGTTTGATAGAGGCTACCAAGTGGTACAATAGCACTGCCTCTTATGTAATCATAAATTATTACGTTAAACAAAGGAATTTTCAAAAATCTAACGTTAAGTTTGTTATACCAACCTATCATTATCTTTTTAATGGATCTGTATTAGTTTTATTATGTCTTTATTAGGAAAACAGAGTTTGGTGGCCACCAAGAGCAACCGACTGCTACTCTGATAAAATTAGTGGCGGTGCTAGTTTACCTTTAGTTTGCCTTAAATATATGCCTCTACCAATGACTCTAGTTTCAGCAGCTACTGTGAGCAATGAAAATCAATCGTATTATGTAAGAGCGCCTATGTTATGTATGAAGAGCTAATGTGAAAACAGTATAGAGAGTATGTTTAATGTATGTAATAATAGTAGGTGAAATGGTAGCGGCCACAATGGCCATTGTTGTACGCTCCCGCGCACGGAAGACCTCCTGCATTGTCTGGGCGCCTGGTAACCGAGGTGTGGCGTGCGCTTTTTATGTTAGATTCTCTGATAAACAGATTATGGAAATTTTATTATATTCATGATTACAACATAACGTGAAAACGTATGATGAATTTGTTGTCTGCTCGATTCAGCTCCAGTAATGAAAAATATTAAAAACCATAAATAGTCCATCTGTTAAGGCCCCTATTACGAAAAAACGCGAAAATGCACTTATTCGTCGTCCAAATTCTATAGCTTACGTTCGCTGCTTGAAATAACAATTCCTTGTTAATAGTAGATTGTTTCCTCAACTTTAGTAATAATTAAACAGATTTTAGATAACTTATTTGGTTATTTAGTTATAATCATTCTCCCGATGCAAGTTTAGGCAAAAACGCTCGGAGACCTGTTTTGGGAGCTCTAATTTGAAGATTCCATTGAATATAGACCATAAAACTATTTTTTTTAAGGTAACAAATATCCCATTCTTCAATAATAATTAAATACATTTTCGTTATATGCCTTTATATGAAGGGAAAAAAATCTGAACCGAGGTTAACTATCGATCGAAAAGGCTTCGAAACAAACCCTAATATCTCCAAAGTTCTACATCATTTTGACATAAAATTTATACCAAAATAATCTTCATTGTTTTCTTAAACTACAATATTAATTTTACGTTTTAAATCCCAACTCATTTTTTTTTATGAATTTATTAAAAAAGGTATATATTTCATTGTGCCGGCAATCTGCCCTCAGTACCGCGCGAGCGCTTGTCGAAGGTGGACCTATGTCACTTTTGCTCGCACTCTCCGTCGGACGAAACGCCCAAAAAATGCTGCGTTTATGAGCGAGTTGGAACGTTTTGATCGTTGTAAATATTTACATTTGCATAGTATATTTCAATAATTTTTAAATTCGTACATTATTATTACATATTATACCAGATAGTTTTTTTTATTATAACTGAGGTTTATCACAAGCCGAAATGGGAAAAATAAATAGAAATGAGTTACTAAACAAAAAAAAAATTAATATTCTATCGTTGAAGAAAGCAAGGTATTATTTAATTTTACCCTTTATATAAAATTGGTTTACCACTCACTGACTCACTCACTCACTGACTGACATGATTGTTCTCCCTGTTGGTGGAGGGGGAGGTATGGTTTTTTTTTCGGAAATGTGTAGGGGGGTGGGGTGTAAGTTTGGCAAAATTTCGACTTTTTTAAATTTCGAACCCCCTTTAGGACCCCCCGGGGGTTCTTCGGCCGTGTGGTGGGGTGGGTCAGATTTTTTTGTGGGGTCGTATGGAGGGTTAGAATTAGTTTTGGGGGTTGAAATTTTTTTGAACCCCAAGACCCCCAACATCCCCCGCTTTTGACTTGCTACCAAATAGCGTACCGATAGAGGATTTTGGATGGCGGGATCGTATAGAGGGTTAAGTCTTTAAAAGAAAAAAAAAAAAAATCGACCCCCTCATGACCCCTTTTTAGAACCCCCCTTCGTATCTCCCGAACGGCTCGCGATGGAAAAAAAGTCTTTTCGCAGTCGCGTAGAGGAGGTCGAATAGTTGCGGAAACCAAAAAAAGTTTGACCCCCTTGCACCCCCAGACCCTCTTTTTTAAAAAAAAACCGTTTTTTGGCCAATTTTAAGGGTTTTTTATAGGGTGGAGCATCGAGGCGAGCGAAGCGAGCCGAGATGCGACACTGGGAACCAGCACGGCGAGCGAAGCGAGCCGTGCTGCATTCCCCCAACGACCCCCAGGACAACCCCCTCGACCCCCCCTGGTGTTCTTCGGCCGTGTAGGGGGTGGGTCAGATTTTTTGGTGGGATCGTGTGGAGGGTTCAAAATCGTTTTGGGGGGTTACATTTTTTTACCCCCAAGACCCCCACTTTTGAATTGCTACCGGATAGCGTACCGATAGATAATTTCGGATGGCGGGATCGTATAGAGGGTATAATCTTTAATACGAAGAAAAAAAATCGACCCCCACCATGACCTCATTTCAGAACCCCCTTTCATATCTCCCGAAGGGCTCGCGATGGAAAATTACCCTTAATATAAAATTCGATTACCACTCACTCACTGACTCACTGATTGACATAATTGTTCTCCTTGATGGTGGAGGGGAAGGTATGTTTTTTTACGGAAACGTGTAGGGGGGTGTGAGTTACGCACCAATTCAGGAGTGTAGGTTACGAAAAGGGGTTCTAAATAAAAAAAAAACAGCCTACACAACCGACGCGAGCTGCTTGCAGCTAAAAACTAGTTTCTTATTATAAAAACACCCAGACAAATTTCGATCACGTGATCGTTTTCGACTAAACCCAGGGTGTGTTGCTACGAATTTGAGGTGTGTTTTTAATTTTTATAAGTTTATTTTTCTTTAAAGGCGATTTTTTTTATTTTCGTATAAACTGAGGATATAAATTACGAATTTCAGAAAAAGTTTATTCCAGTAGGTACGCCTTATTTATGTCCCTAAAATTGATCTTTGGTATCGTTTCACTTATTTTATTAATAACGATATTTATATTAAAACAAGTTTATTGTTTGGAATCAATTAATCAATTCAACATGTATTTCAATACGGTTTAAAAAAAATAATAATTAGTCGCATACTTTATTTTTATTGTAATAAAAAAAAATCTATCCATATACATATTGTATTACCTATATAATTATAATAGTTTTCTAGTTCCCATAACACAAGCTTTGACTAGCTAATTTTGGGACTAGATGGTGCTGTGTGGATTGTCCTGCATTATTATTATTATTTTATTATTATTATACCAGGGTACAAATAAAGAGCCTTTTCTTGCGACGACGGCGTTAATGACGGCGTTTTTTAAATGAATATTTATTATGACCTCACTGTAATAGTTAGACATATATTGTAGCGATATATTGTATTGATTTTTTGTAGATAATAATGTGTTCTGCAAAGTCGTAGTACATTTTTTTGTTCTATCATCAATAGTTTTCGTAGCGCACGCGCCGAAAGACATTTTGTGACTTACTTTTTTAAACCTTGTTTTAGATAATTTAAGTTTTAGTAGGGATCCTTTTTTTACTTATAAATATACTCATGTTGCTGAAGGATAAGTAGCATTCTAATGGTGAAAGAGTCTTCGAAATCGGTCACTTTGTGAGTTTATTCGTTACATACATACAGATCTTTCACATTATAATATTACTAGTTGCGCCCCACGGCTTCGCCCGCTTGTAAATTTATTTGTCGAATTGAGAACTATATCGATGTCCAAGGCTGAGAATAATCACTACGTTTGATTTTTTGGTGGGTAGGCCACGTTTTGGAATTTAGAGCCGACGCGGAGAGCGGATGCGCTTATCTATTATTTACATACGTAATGGTTTTCAGGTAATGGTAAAAGGAAAAAGGAAAAGTTATTTTTCTTTCCCTAAAAATTTATTGCAAAAGCCCTAGGGGTTATATTGTAAAACATAAAAATACGTATTTAATTATTCACTTCAAAATTTATTTGCACTGAGTTTTGATTGTTTCGAACCAAGGAATAATAATTTCCCATACAAAATTTACCACCCTATTTAACCCCTTCAAAGGTAAATTTTCAAAATAATACATCATATGTGTTATTCTAGGTAAAATGAATTAGTAGTTACTGCAATAATTATAACAAACATTCACACAGACTTTCACTTTTAATGTAATAGTAACATAGTAAGTATAAATAAAATTACCTACTTAAAAACGATGAGACAAACAGATACTATTAAATTATTTATAAATCTATGGAAGCGATATTTGATTCACATAAAAAAACCATCTACCGAAATCAATCCTAAGAAAACTTTGTGAAAATTACTGGTGGATCAAGATTTTATAGCAATACTCGCTTGTGTAGCACGATGCCCCGCCCACTCGGTGTCGAAATACCTAAATCAGCATAACGTAGATTTGTGAACCGCCTCTTAAATCTTTGTCTTGACTTGTTCCGGACCTTATCCCACGGCACAACATGTATTCATAATCTATTCTGCTCTGTTATTTGTTACATCCATCATAAATAAATATATAAAAAATAAAATAAATAATGCTGGACAATCCACACAGCATCATGTAGCCCCAACCTAAGTAGAGCTTGTGTTATGGGTACTGGATGACTGATATACCTAATACTACCATTAGGTATATAGAAATATATCCACCTATCCTTTTATCTAGCACCATAACTTGTACTGTAAGGTACTGAAAGGCTGGCTGTAAAAATATGTTTAGCAGAGAAGTGAGAAAGTACAACCATACCTACTGACTTAGGTACTTTTTCTAATAAAAAGATTCCCTTAGTACATATGATAACATATTATAGGCATTGTTGACCGCAAAAACTGATAACCGAAACATGATCACAATCATTACCTTCGTGATGCAAATATTCTTTCCCGAAAGCATTAACATTCCGTTTTCATGTCATTCTCGTAAGTCACGGATCATGTGACACAATGCGGGGAATCGACACACGATCCGATCGGAGGGGATCAATGCACCATGTTTGGTAGGTATGTGCAAACGCATGCACAGGGACTTTTATTGAATACTAGCTGGTACCCGCGACTTCGTCTGCGCATGATTAGTATTTCGAGTACTCGCGATTTTACTTGCGTAATTCCCTTTCCCGTGAGATTTTCGGGATAAAATAAGCCTATGTGTTATTCCAGCTTATAATCTATCCCTGTGCTAAATTTCATACAGATCCGTTCAGCAGTTTTTGCGTGAAAGAGTAACAAATATCCATCCATCTATCAATCTATCCATCCATGTATCCATTCAGACTTACAAACTTTCGCGTTTATCAGTTTAATTCAGCTTGGTTCCCCTGGGCTATACGGGTTTTCAAAAATTTCTCACAGCATCTGAACGACGCGCGCGCGTCGTTCAAATGCTGTGAGAAATTTTTGAAAACCCGTATAGCCCAGGGGAACCAAACTGAATTCCGGGATAAAAGGTATCCCATGTCTAATCGTCCCGAGTTCCATTCGAATTCATTCACTTCCGTCGTGATGCGGGGTTTAAGAATTTTTCTTTCACCCTCTCTCCCAGGGGAACCTTACCGAATTCCGGGATAAAAAGTATGTCATGTCCTTCCTTGTAGTATGAACTCTAATCGTCCCGAGTTTCATTCCAACTCATTCAGCAGTTTCGGCGTGATGCGCGGTAAAGGAATTTTACTTTCATACCCTCTCCCATGGGAACCTTACTGAAATCCGGGATAAAAAGTATCCTATGTCCTTCCTCGTAGTATGACCTATAATCATGCCGAGTTTCATTTCAATCCATCAAGTAGTTTCGGCGTGATGCGCGTTTACGATACAGACAGACAGACAGACAGACAGACAGACAGACAGACATGAATGAAAAAAATTACAGTTTTGGCTTGAGTATCGATGATAGAGTGCCCTCCAAAAAAAATTTTCAAAATATCTTCAATGTACAGAATTGGACCTGTTACAGTTTTATTATAAGTATAGATAGATGATCGCGCGTTTGGCCACTATATCTCACTTATGTAAGTGAAGATGTGGTCTAAGATGGAGCACAAAGAAAGAATAAGTCTTCTTCACTTTTTATTATCTACTTTATGTATCGTACTCTTTATAATACTCTACTAGCGACCTGCCCCAGCTTTGCACGGTTTTATTTTACGTATAAAACTATAAACCTTTCTCTTGAATCACTCTATCTATTAAAAACCGCATCAAAATCCGTTGCGTAGTTTTAAAGATTTAAGCATACCTCTAAACAGGGACATAGGGACAGAGAAAGCGATTTTGTTTTATTGTTAAACTAGCTGGTACCCGCGACTTCGTCTGCGCATGATTAGTATTTCGAGTACTCGCGATTTTACTTGCGTAATTCCCTTTCCCGTGAGATTTTCGGGATAAAATAAGCCTATGTGTTATTCCAGCTTATATTCTATCTCTGTGCTAAATTTCATACAGATCCGTTCAGCAGTTTTTGCGTGAAAGAGTAACAAACATCCATCCATCTATCAATCTATCCATCCATCTATCCATTCATACTTACAAACTTTCGCGTTTATCAGTTTAATTCAGCTTGGTTCCCCTGGGCTATACGGGTTTTCAAAAATTTCTCACAGCATTTGAACGACGCGCGCGCGTCGTTCAAATGCTGTGAGAAATTTTTGAAAACCCGTATAGCCCAGGGGAACCAAACTGAATTCCGGGATAAAACGTCTCCCATGTCCAATCGTCCCGAGTTCCATTCGAATTCATTCACTTCCGTCGTGATGCGTGGTTTAAGAATTTTTCTTTCACCCTCTCTCCCAGGGGAACCTTACCGAATTCCGGGATAAAAAGTATCCCATGTCCTTCCTTGTAGTATGAACTCAAATCGTCCCGAGTTTCATTCTAACTCATTCAGCAGTTTCGGCGTGATGCGCGGTAAAGGAATTTTACTTTCATACCCTCTCCCATGGGAACCTTACTGAAATCCGGGATAAAAAGTATCCTATGTCCTTCCTCGTAGTATGACCTATAATCATGCCGAGTTTCATTTCAATCCATCAAGTAGTTTCGGCGTGATGCGCGTTTACGATACAGACAGACAGACAGACAGACAGACAGACAGACAGACATGAATGAAAAAAATTACAGTTTTAGCTTGAGTATCGATAATAGAGTGCCCTCCAAAAAAAATTTTCAAAATATCTTCAATGTACAGAATTGGACCTGTTACAGTTTTATTATAAGTATAGATATTTTGTGTGTGTATCGCCCCTGGTTGAGAACCTCCTCCTTTTCTTGAAATTGGTTTAAATCATTGTTTTTCCCATTACTAGTCTAATCTCTTTCGTCACAACGATGGTAATCTTATCTTTTATCTCAACACGCGTGAGGCACCGGTTTTGCTCGTTACGCCATGCACTACTTCAGGCCCTGTTGTATGAGGCCTACTTACTCAACTAGGACCTACTTGGACACTGTGTACTCATCTTAAACCTCTTTAGATGATGCAACGAGTGTTTGCAATGTAGGAAATTAGTCTTGATAATAACAAAATGGAGCGCAATTAGGCAACTTTTATTTAATCTCCAAATCTCTGTTATCAACCTACTTCAAAAAAGGAGCATGTTCAATTTGAATTATTTTTCTTACTGCTAGTAAGAAAATTAATTCAAATTGAACATGCTCCTCCTGCGCCTCGCTTTTCACCCGCGTAATTCCCGTTCCCGTCGTATTTCCGAGATAAAATATAGCCTATGTGTTATTCCAGACTATAATCTATCTCTGTGTCAAATTTCATCCATATTCGTTCAGTAGGTTTTGCGTGAAAGGCTAAAAAACATCCATCCATCCATACTTACAAACATTCGCGTTTCTAATATTAGTAGGATGTTTCCATTAGGATAATAAGTACCTACTAAAATATGTTTGGCAAATAAATTTTAACGCAGGCGACGCTGTGGGGCGCTGCTAGTCCTAATTTATCAACAAGCAATTTTTTAGAGCCAACGTCCAGCCCAAACCGCTGAAGCTAGAAAGATGACATTTCTTGCGTGCCTTCACAGCCACCCAATAAGAAGGGATTTTTGGAAATACCACCTCTTTGGGGGTTAAAAAGGGGTTTGAAGTTTTTTGTTTTTTTTTGTAACTCTAACTACTGGCCTAATTTAGTTGATACAGAATACTAAGAATGTTAGTTAATTCTGTTAATTCAGATAACGTGTTCCAGAATTTTTCAAAATGTTCCTGAAAATGGGCTAAATCGAGTTAACTTAAATTAAGTCAAAAGGAGTAAATTCAGCATTTTGCTGCAATGCATTAATTTTATATTATTTCCTCTCGGGTGGTTGGTTGAGTTAGGGTACATCTCGTCGTTAGTCACCGAGAGGTTAGGTAATATTTTATGAAGGAAGGTATATTTAAATTTTTTCTCTTGAAGCTTACATAAATGGCAACCCTACGCTAGTGCGCCTGCGCATACCTTTGCAAACTCAATTGCAACGATTGAGGTATATTGAGGTTAATAGTTTTAGTATCCGCATTTGATTAGTGCTGGTTTTGCTAGTTGTTTGCTTTGCAACTTTGCACAATGCGATGGAGGACTAATGCAGCTTTTTGTCAAAGGTAACTTCATGTCCCTTCTCCTCATAAAATGTGGCTAAGCAAACAAAAGGTTGTCACCATGTTACTAATTGTAATAAATGTAAATATTATTAGTAATTCTTTTATATTTTGTTCTACTCTGTATAAAAAAGACATACCTACTGTTCTTAGAAATTTCTAACGTCTCCAAGAGTCCTTTAAGTTCTAGAGGTAGTAGTTAGCGCATTTTAAAAAAACCATATTGAATCTTGAACATGGACTTTACTTTTGCTCACATGTAATCCTAACGGACTAACGAAATTTTGCTAGAGAACCTGCTTATTGATGAAATATTTTGCTAAAACGGACGGTCTAAGAAACCAAGTGATCGATTAAATCTTTGTGCACTTCAATATTTTTAATGTAAAGTAAAGAAGTGGGCTCAAAACCTTTCCTTCAAAACCTTGGTAGGTTGTTCGTTTGAGTGTGAGCGAAATCCGTCCCAAACTTCCTAGGCCCTAGGTACCTAAATATATGTAAGTGGATAGGTCCAGCAGTTGTTCGACATCCAATTATTAGAGAACAACAAAAGGGCTATAAAGCCGTTAATTGGTCCATGATGCTCACATGGTAATGGGAGCGGAACGACACTCGCTATCGGAATGAAATCGAGAAACTGCTTCTAATTGTTTTAGCTTGTTTAGGGACTAATAAACCTAATTTGAGGGCAAAAAATAAACTGAAAATAACAAACATCTGAAGAAATAACAAAGATATTAAAAGAACCTTCTTACTTGTTTATCATAAAAGTTCGTAATTTTTGTGATTTTAAGCGTAAAAACCAAGGTATTGCAACTCCTAGAATTAGAATATCGGTATATTTAATTGTAAGACTAACACATCATAATCACAACATAGTATAAAACAATGTCGCTTTCTCTGTCCCTATATCCTTATGTAGGTATGCTTAAATATTTAAAATCTCAACTCACCTCAACTCAACGGATTTTGATGCGTTTTTTTTTAATAGATAGAGCGATTCAAGAGGACGGTTTATACGTATAATAAAACGGTGCGAAGCCGGGGCGGATCGCTAGTACTTACTAAACTCAAATTAGAAAGTTTAAACAAAGTTTAGGTTTTTATTATATAATATTATTTAATTAGTTCATTGCAAAGTTTTACAAATGGTTCTGCCTCAACATAAGTGGGTAAACTAAGAAGCTAGCTTCCAACGCTGGCTTAGCTAGAAATCTGTTAAATGATGTATGAAAGAGGTGAATAAAAACATCGCCACCTTCGCCGTGAGAAGTTGTCGAGATTATAGACAATCGTGCCTGACTGTCGTGTTCGTGATAACATATCACACAGTATGAGCATTCATAATCTTTCATATACTTTATTGGCTCTTACATAAGGCTCAATTTTACTCTCTGCGAGGTTAAAAAACTTGACATTTGAAACAGAAACATGAAGGGGATAAATGCGTTGTGACTTTAATATTCATGAAGTTGTAGAAAAAAATAAGTAAGTACCTCTACTTGCCTATTATGTAGATAGAAAACATGGGGCGTGTTGGTCACGCTATTCACTTATTCATCATCATCAACCTATATCAGTCCACGGCTGGACATGCTTCAGAGCGCCAAAGCACTCTGCTTGCCATATCCAACATCTGCCTGATTTCTTTCGCTGATCGTCATCTCATTGGACCGTTGAGGTATTATATTTGTGGAAACGCGGAGTGCACTCAAGAATATGACTACACGGTGTAGTGTGTAGTCTGCACCAGCGTTTGTCAGTTCTAATATGGCCGGCCGGCCCCCCTCTGCCAATAAGCTTGCAAATTTTGTGATCCATGTCGATAACTTTGGTTCTGTCGAATGTATTCTCTACGATTCCTATTCCTATCCTTCAGACAAAATCCTAACATACTACTAGCTTTTTCAATAATAATTAACTGAGTGACTTTGAACTGTTGGTTGGACCAGCTATACCGTGAGTGAGTGTCCACGTCTCAGCTCCGTAGGTCATTACGGGTTTACGCACTGATTGAAAATTATCCTTCGCATTTCGGTATCCGATTTTTGTTCCAACGACAATTCAAAGCGTGCATAGTGCACAATCTCCTCTGTATAAATAATAAAGTACGTACTTACTTTTCCACCTTGCTTGCTTGCTACACAAAATATGCATTATTGAGAATTACTATTTTTTGAGGTAGGTATGAATCTTGATCACATTTACACGAAAAGTACCAGCTATCAAATAAAAAATAATCATCAAAATCTGTCCACCCAGAAGAAAGTCGAAGTGAGAACCTACTCCTTTTTTCAAGTCGTCTGAAAAATAAATATATAAATATATATCATACCTATTCTCTAAATAGGTACCTACTTAACAAATTCATTGCTAGCTTTGAGACGAAATTCTGTGAGAAGTGACTAAATTGACGCAAATATGACCATACATAATAGGTACGTGTATTTCGCTATGTAATATTTTAGAAATAGGTAGGTACCTACTTCCCTTCCCACTTATTTTATTGTTAACCAGCTTTAGACGCAAAATTCTGGAAAATGTGTGTGACTATATTGACGCAAATATAACTAAATTTCCATTCCTTCCGCCATGCAAATATAGATATTCAGTCTCGCCGTAAACAAACAAAAAGCATCCGTCTGTCCGACTGTCTGCACTGTTTATTCTCGGTTTCTGCTAATAAGTAGGAACTGAATGAGTCAATTTGGAACGGTCATACTTGTTGCGGTTTTCACTTTTAGTGTTTAGTTTTAATACAAATCGTTTATTCATATCATACATAGTGGTACAGGTGGTCTTACAAATAAATTGATCTCATATCTTGCCACATTACTGGATGTGACCTAGGTACATATGATGTTCCAGCACCAAAACGTAAATCTGAAGGCGCTACGCTAACTACAGGTGAACTAGCGCCACCACTTATAAGGAAGAGATACGAAAATAGAGTTCGGTGGCCAACAAGGGCAACTTCGTATCTCTTCCTTGAATACTATACAAAATAAAACTACTACAGGTGCATTGAAAAAAGCTTATGATAATAAGCGACCCGCCCCGACTTCGCACGGCTTTATTATACGTATAAACCTTCCTCTTGAATCACTCTACCTATTAAAAAAACCGCATCAAAATCCGTAGCGTAGTTTTAAAGATTTAAGCATATAAATGGACAGGGATATATAGGGACAGAGAAAGCGACTTTGTTTTATACTTTGTAGTGATGATAAGTGGTGGCTAGAGCTAGTGGCTAGTCTTGTAAGCGCCTTAATAATTATCACTAGAGTGCATTAGGTATCATCGTCAACAACCTTTTTTAGTCCACAGCTTACCTCCCCTTATGGGCGCCATAGCGCTCTGTGTTCAGCTTGCCGCATCCAGCATCTGCCTGCAGTCTTATGCAGATCGTCATCCACCTGGCCAGAAGGCGTCCTACACTGCAGTCGCGGTCTCCACATAAGAACATGTTTACCCTAACATGAGAAGCACTGACTCTCCGAGATCTGACGTATAACAAATCTCGATTTGAAAAAAATATCTTTCCAAAAGTAGGTATAGACGAACAGACAACAAAGTGATCATACTTACAAAGCGTTCCTTTTTCTTCCTTTAAAGGTGAGGAACCCTAATAGATTGAAAAACTGTGAAAAACTCGTTCACTTTATTACACCATGATGTTCTGCGTCACTTTTAATAATTGTTATTATCAAAACTAAATCTCCAATTAAGATTATGTTGATGCACGAAAATCGTGACAAGGGTGCCAGAAAAACAATAGGAAAGTGTAACAGGGCCACTTTCACTACAGGCTGATTCTTCGATTGCAGATAATGTAAGTAATCATTCATTTTAGTTATGTAATTCCGACATTATTAACTTTTACAACAATCCATTCTCTGTTAGATAATGTTGATTGAATGTGCTTTATTACTTACTTACGTAGAATACACTGTAATTACGATGGTGGTGATGGTAATAATAAATACGTAGAAGGTTCTACAAAAAAAAGTAGGGTAGTTAGTAACTACCTATCGATCGAACAAAATTAAATAATATGATATAATACAATACAAATTAATATAACTAGCGACCCGCCCCGGCTTCGCACGTTTTTATTATACGTATAAACCTTCCTCTTGAATCACTCTATCTATTAAAAAAAACCGCATCAAAATCCGTTGCGTAGTTTTAAAGATTTAAGCAGTCAAAGGGGAATAGGGACAGAAAAAGCGACTTTGTTTTATAGTATGTAGTGATAACAATATGCTGGACAATCCACACAGCACCATCCAGCCCCAAAGTAGCTACTCAAAGCTTGTGTTATGGGTACTAGATAACTGATATATTTAATACATTACATATATACATAGATATGTTGATTATACATAGAAAACACCCAGATCAACGGAATAAATTTCTGCAGATCGTACACGAATTTGTTCCGAGGCGGGAAACGAACCTGCAACCTCCTGCGTCGCAGGAGGACCTTCGCCCACCGCGCCACATCGGTTGTCAATTAACAGCTTCGTCGATTACTGTAAGCTATTCGACGCTTATCTACCTATGTTTGATGAAAAAATTGGATGTTTTATCAAAAATATAAAAACTTAACTAACTAAATTTAGTGTTTTTTACAAGTTTTACGGGATAAATAGTAGGTTCCTAGATAATTCTTCGAGATTATATTTGACAGAAACATCAAAATCAGATTACAATCGGTGAAGACATCATTCTACCTACATGTCTTGTAAGTATGTTTTATGTAAGTATGTAAGTTATAATACCTACTATATTCATTTATTATGTTCACTAGATTTTATGTTTCAACATCATCATCATCAGCCTATATTAGTCCACTGCTGGACATAGGCCTCCCCTAATGAGCGCCATAGCGCCCGATTTTATGTTTATATGTACCTAAATATTAACAGTGAAGACTTGACTGGTCTATGAAAATCATCTCTTTATATATCTAAGTACTGTCTGTCTTCCGAATAAATATACTTTGTTATGTATTAGTCGGTTAAATAAGCTCCCTCCTGATTGCATCCTGGGTAGATAAAGTTATTTCGAAGGGGCTATGCTCAGCCAGTGAACCATGACTCGTTACGGGCAATTGGTCTTCACGCGTATGGTTCCGTAAGGAAGAGCCTGCCCTAAAAACTTCGAAATAAAACGCGGCCCGTATTTTGAAAGCTTGCTTGATCTAATGCTGGAGCAAAGATATTTTATGTAGTAATGCTAGAACCTTTGTGCTGGAGTAACGTTTTTCCACAACACTAGCATCTTTGCGATTTTCTTAGCGTAAACGTCACTCAAGAAAAAATCTATGACTGATCAAACTTCCATAATACGGAAAGTGGCGCGGCGGGCGAAGCGCGAAGGTACGCCTGCGATGCAGGATCTTGCAGGTTCGATTCCCGCTTCGGGACAAATATTTGTCCAACTACTGCAAGTATTTCTTCTGGGGTCAGTTTTCTATGTATTATATAACAAAAAACATATCTATGTCATGTTTTGCTGTATGCATTTAGCTTAGGTATTTAGTATATCAGTCATCTACTACACATAACACAAGCTCTGCTTAGCTTGGGGCTAGATGATGCTCTATGTGTATTGTCCAACATTATTTAGTTTTATTACTAAAAGACGAATTGAAAGAGAACTCTTTTTACCCGCAAGTCATACAAGAAATACCCAGGAGAGACCTATCATTATCCTTACATAAACCACCCTTCGCGTGCTCAGCAAAGGCAGGCGACTTCCGTTCACACGGCTTTCGCTAGGGTGTGTAACCTTCGTGTAGAGGTCAACCACACAGCTGACTGCTTCGCACCTGCCCCAGCCTCAAGGTGATTAGGAATGTGAGAACTTGCTTGCAATTAAATACTGCTCTTATGAACTCTTAATGTTTATAACCAACCAATACAATTTTCAGGACCTTGATCATCCCTGCATAGTATAAAACAAAGTCGCTTTCTCTGTCCCTATGTATGCTTAAATTAAATCTTTAAAACTACGCAACGGATTTTGATGCTGTTTTTTTAAATAGATAGAGTGATTCAAGAGGAAGGTTTAATAATAAAACCGTGCGAAGCCGGGGCGGGTCGCTTGTCTACCTTTAAACTAATAATTTGAGACTAATTGTGTCTGCAAGTTAATGATAGTGGTTCCATTTAGTGCCAATTTTTATTAAAACATGATTTTGTAGTAAATTTCCTATTGATAAAGGTTTGCCATGTACAAAAATTACTATCATCAATTCTGCCAAACCACAACAGTTTATTAAAACGTCCAGTGACATCTATCCGTAAATTTAGGTACTAAAAGTAACAGCTACTCCACACTAGATGGCTAAAATGACGAGCTGTAACAATGACCAAGATGGCAGCAAAACGATCTTCGAAAGGCCCCGAAATTTCTAGATAATAGTAGGTACTCCAGCATTTCCAGTAATCATGACTTGTCTCATGTAATAATCATGTAAGCAAGTATGCTTAGAAAAAGGTATCCCTTCTAGATGACATAAGAAGTCCCAAGTATGAAGCTCCATATCACAGCCTATATTACATACGCAAGAACATTATTACTTCGCGAAGCGCGTAATGGGTTTAGTTAGGTACTAATTTAAATGATAAGTCCTAACCTAAGTAGGGTGTCCGTATAGCCATTCGGAGATAAGCTATTGTAAAAAAAGACGGTATGTACTCATTGAAAAATGTTTATTTCTCGTATGACAGACTAAAACAACACTTCGTTCAATAAAACTCACTCTATTGCACTAACTACTTCAAATTGCTTATTTATAAAGCTCCGGTTACACAGAACAACTACGCGTACATTTTCCAAGCTTGCGTCTTTAAACTAGAAGAGTACAATGTTCAGACTATATACAAATATGTTCTTATGAAGCCTGATACAAGGTGTGAGTAAACTATTAAAAAGTAATGTCTAATATTGCAATGCTACACTCAGCTTAAAATAACCTATTTACCAACGCAAGCCTCGCACAAACGATATGTTAATTTAATATCATAATTCTCAGATAACTTAAATTTTTGTTTAGTAAATATAATAGAGATCAAAATTAATCATAAGAGAGAAACTAACATTTTGATAAATATCTACGACCATTAGTATAGTATGGCAAACTTACAGCTGAATGATTTAAGCATTGTAATTAGTTTGAGTGTATTGAGTGCCCAAAAAGTCTTGAAACTTCAGAGAAAGAGGTTTTTTGGAATCCTCGGATGGACAACATTCGGGAAGCTTCGTATCGGCTTTTCCGCTATGAAATACTTTGACCAGTGTAAGCCAGTTAAGTCTAACATTTGGTGTCTTAGTATTGGATATCGAATCATAAAAGAGGATATAAAAGAGCCAAGGTGACTGACAAAGCTTTTAAAAATCAAGTGACAGAGTCAACAATATGGACTTAAATCATCGGCTGAAATGTTGATAAAGTATGTAGCGACAACTAGATAGAGGGTTTATGGCAAAGGAATGTATAAACACATTAAACTAAACATAAACAACTTGTTGGATATTAAGATAGTATTTTCAGATTTACACAGAGGGAAAAAACGACAGCTCTTTTGACAACATTATTTATTTTTTAAGTGTATCACTTGTAATTGGTATAAATAAATAAATATAATATAAATATACAGGTTCCCACGTAACAATGTGTAATAAGCTGAAATGGGGTGATTCTAGGTCCACAGTGGATCAACTTTTGTTCTATATATTTTTGATTGAAAAATTTACTTGATATCCGTGTACTTTTAAATTATTATTTTTAAATCTTTATTAACAACGAAAATTACAAGCAAAGGAATAGAAAAATTACAACTAGTATTTACAATTGAAACCATTGAGCTAACTGCAGACGGTCGCAAACAGTCTAAAGGTAGCTCAATTGATCCATGTCAATACCAGTCGGAAGCGTTATTTTAAATGATATACATAAGTTTACTTTAATTTCATATAAATTCATAACACTGGTTACGCTATAAAAAACATGATATCTTATAATTTTCAATAAATGAAAGTAGCAGTGCGTGACACAAATAAGAAGAGAATGAAAGTATTATTTTTGGGAAAAAATAAGAGGCGTCCAGAATTACCCCTTTCCGGCTAATTACACATTTTACGTGGGATTCTGTAAAAACATGGATTAGAAGAAGGAAGAAAGGCCTTTGCCCAGGAAAGGGACAGTCAAGTCCGAAAACTAAATCTTTATATAAAATGAATCCCTATTTCCCTTGGTCACGGCATCACGCCTGAACGGCTAGACCGATTTCGCTAATTCTTTTTTTGTTCTGTTCGTTATTATCAGAAGGTTCTTATGAAAGAAAAAATTAAGAAAATTACGCGGAAAATTCTAATTTTTCATTAATTAGGGTAGGACAACGTCTGTCGGGTCAGCTAGTAAGTACTGATTATTAGCTTCACCTAATTTTTTTCATCTGACACTTTAATAATCATCTAAACTGGTAGCTATTATACAATATAGTAAGCTCTTGTGCATACCTAATAAACTACCATTATAAAGACTAATGTTACATCTCAAAGTAAAATGCTATTAACTAGAATTTATCATTATATTGTGTTTAACATTAAATTTTATAGTTCGTTTTCCAGTACATTATTTCAAACTAAACACTATAAAGAGGCATACTTCATAAAAAAATAACTAACATCATGAGCTATACAGGATATAGCGACTTAAAACAATATTCACTTCTATTAATTTATTAAACCATACTCAAGCTTAAATTTCACTATGGCATGGAATTTGCAGAATTTTATTATTTATAAAATTGTCTGCACTAGACAAAATTCAAGAATCGATTATCTATTTTTACTATAAAATCTTTAGTTTGACGATTTCATTATGAATGTAAGTGGGTTAGTTGGAAAAGTGCTAACGTTTCATACCTTAAGAAAACGGCGATCTCAGCCCATTTAAAATTTCTAATGAATTTGGTTGAGTTACGCAATACCAAAAATTATGACAAAAGCTTTTTACACAAAATACGTTATTATGTAACTAGACAATAGATGCTATGTTCACAATCAAACGATACGTAAAAATGTTGTTTTAGTAATAACAAAGAAAAATGAAAAACGTGTCATTTTTATAATAAAGAGATATAAAACGACATTTTTATTTGGGTAATTTTGACAAAAATCTATTTAGGAACCTAGATAAATAATATTCGAATACAAACCACAGCATAATATGGTGAAAATATGCTCTACTTACAAATAATTTTGGTATTACGTTTGTATTGTGAAATCATTCTTCAGAGGCCTCTTAACGAGGGACTTCTTCAGGGTGAGTGAGGTTTAAGTGATGAAACTGGGTTCGTTGTTAACCCGCTTACAATCATAATGAATCATAAGCTATCACTCAAAAACAAATCATTAAATACATTAAATTAACTTTAATCTTTTGTAATATTTTATTTAGCTACACTGGGCTTTTCTTCGATGGCAATCAAAGGAACCATATAAATTATATTATTATTCAAAACATACGTATTATAATATCATTTAGATTTCAATTCTATACTATAATGTGCTCAAATATATAAAATTATGACTAGTTAAACGGTTATGTGCACTATCCACGCACTATACCATGGCTTTACATAAAATTTTCCTCGTTATAAAACCAGCAAAATTTTTAACTACACTGCATCTAAATATAACGATTCATATCAAATTTTGATCCGAATGACAATGAAATCTCCTATGTCAGTTTACCATTCCAGGTTTTATTGGCTAATACCAAATCAAAATCCATAGCATAGTGCATTCAAAACAAAACACAATACGCAACAAACCTGAACCTTCAACCCATAGACAGATTCTTGACTATCGTGACATCGTGGCTCCGTCTATTGATCTCCTTGGCTTCCTTGGTGATGTTAGACTCGACGCGCATGGAGTGTCGTTTGGTCGCGTTGAGGTCTTTCTTCCTGCGGACGACGTCGGGGCTATAAGGGTCAGAGACGCGGCGCTCGAGGCTGCCGTGGCTGGCAAAGACGTGGCGGTGGGGGGAAGGCGGGGGGTCGGTAGCTACGTTCGGGAGGTAGGTCTGGAATGATGGCCTGTTCTGTGCTGCTTCCATTATTGAACCTGAAACGATATTTTGATTAATATAAACTTGATATGTTTAAAAAAGTATAAACAGACATATAAATTGAACCAATTTAGCGCGGACCGTTTACGACCATTACCATGTTAACGATAATACCAATATGCAGTTGTTGGCCATAGAAAATAGAATTAACCTATACAATTTTAAGATTTTTCTTAATTTATGAAAAAAAACTAAAGATTTCGTTAAAATTTAAATAGGAACCTTTCAAACAAAAAAAAAATGTAATCCAAATCAATATTTTGATCAATATCTGAAAAATAAAAGAATTCTCCAAATCGATATTTTGATCAAGCATGCAACCGTCTGCAGTTAGCTCAATGATTTCAATAGTTTATGTTTTCTATTCCTCGATAGTAATTTCCGTTGTTAATAAAGATTTGTCCTACTTTACTTATTATTCTGTCATTACATTACACTTAATTTGTTTTGTAATTATATTTAATCACCATGCAGACGTCCCAAATGTCATCTAAAATAAAGCAAGGACCACCCGACCCCCTTTTGGTGCTTGCATAATACTTGACTGACCCCTGATTAGTAAATAGGACAAAAGCTACGAATATTAAAGTCACCACACACTGAAGTCGGAGGCGGAGCGGAGGCAAAGGCGTGCGAGTTCTATTCTATGGAATCCTATGAAAGCCTACACACACACCGCAGGCGGTGGCGGCGCGGTGCCATAGGAAAAACCGCCACGCCTTCGCCTCCACTGCGCCTCCGGCTTCAGTGTGTGGAGAGTTTTATGTAACTGTAACCATATTAAACTACTACTACAACAACAACAAGCAAAAAATATGATAGCTTCCGGCGATCTGGCAAATCCCACCCGTAAATTAAATTCGAGGCGCTTGAAAAAAAGGCCCGAATAGCGCTATCTCTGTTAAATTGATGCCGGCACGGCGCGTGCATGCGCCATAGCGATAATAGACGTTCTAAATTTCTTATGAATTCGTTCTTGTTGTTCAGATTATGTAATAAAGAACCGAATCGACACCAATGACTACAATGTAAGCTATATACAGGATGCCACGTCACATGTGTACTAAGCCGAAATGGGATGATTATGGATCCTGAGGATCAACTTTTGCTGTACTATTTTATGAATTCAGAATATTTTTTTAATTTACAAGCCATTTTCTCTTTTTATCGCGTTCTTTTACTGGTATTCTTAAATTAGTGTTCCAAAGGATACGTAGATTCATTATAACAATTTCAGACCAAAACATTTTAGCAAAAAAACCAAGCAAAAAAAGGTAGGTCAATTTTTTTAAATGAAAATTATTCGAAAATCTAAAGTTTATTATCTCGGGCTTTTCGGCTTAGTACACTAGCAACAATGTTAATGACACCTGTATATAATAATTGCATATACATATTATAAAAATTGCATATATAATTATGATATTCGAAGCACATGTATGATTACAATTAGCCTGCGTCTACTAATAGTTAGTAACACAACATGGAGAAATGATAACAAACATAGACGATCACCTCGAGTCGCGGACTTCTTGGTTAGTGACCTACAATAAGGCAAAAAAACAATTTAAAGAGGTTGTATGGTGTACTTTTAATATTATAACTAAAGCAGGTTCTATTTGGTGAGGACGAAATAGGCTAGATGTTTCCGACAGCTGGTAAGCAAATAATACTATAATTCGACGAATAACAATTTAACTTATTTAAATGCTAGATAAATAAAGAAAACTACATATGAAGTATGCGGTAGTTGAGACTTACCTAACGTTCGGACTAGCCAGGGTGTGTCGGACTGTTTTTGATTCATTGCCGATTGGACTTCGTGAAGCGCGGAGTTCAACTGGTGACTTAGCTCCTGGAAATAAAACTTTTTTCATTATATGGAAACTAGATGCGCCCGCAGCTTTACCCGCGTGAAGATTGGTGAAAAGTAAACATTTATTCATGTATTTAAGCATTGGGTATATCGCATTTTTGATAGAACCGATTTATATTATACTAATATTATAAATGCGAAAGTTTGTGTGTATCATCATCATCAGCCTTTATTAGTCCACTGTTGGACATAGGCCTCCCCTCATGAGTTTGTATGGATTTGTCACTATTTCACGCAAAAACTACTGAACGCATCCGGCTGAAATTTTGATTAGACGTAGTTCTACGCCTGAAATAAATGACAGGTTACTTTTCATCCCATAAATCAGTTCTAATGGGATACAATCAGCCTTGAAACATTTCCATAGAAACAACGCGTATGAAGCCGAGGGCATATACTAGAAGAAGAATATAATATTACATAATCAAAAATATTTTGGAGTCCAAGTCCGGGTATAAAGCTACTTGTAAGCTCACAAACCTGGTTACTGCACTGCGCTTGCACGAACGCTAACTTCACTTGCGCGAGCTCCAACTCGAGGTCCCGAACGCGTTGCCTCAGCCGCGCCTCCGCGTCGCTGGAACCCTCCTCTTTCTCCCCTTCTTTTTGCTCTGTTTCTGTGAACAAGTGGTAGGTTTGTTTCTATGAAGAGGTGGTAGGTTTGTTTCTATGAAGAAGTGGTAGGTTTGTTTCTGTGAAGAGGTTGTAGGTTTGTTTCTATGAAGAGGTGGTAGGTTTGTTTCTATGAAGAGGTGGTAGGTTTGTTTCTATGAAGAGGTGGTAGGTTTGTTTCTATGAAGAGGTGGTAGGTTTGTTTCTATGAAGAGGTGGTAGGTTTGTGTCTTTGAAAATGTGGTAGGTTTATTTCTATGAACAAGCAATAGGTTTGCTTCTGTAAAGAAGCGGTAAATTTGTTTCCGTGGAAAAGTGGTACGTTTGTTTCTGTGAACAATAATGTACAGATCATAAGAAACAAGGCTTTATATAAGGCCAACTATAAACAAGTACATTACGGTCGAAGCTTTTACTTCTTTTCAACTTGAATACCTTCTGACCCAGTTTTGGACAGAAATAGGGGCGGTCTTTGACGTAATCCTGCATGTTATGAATCTATTTGTCCAATCATACGCAGATCTCACGTTAGTAACAAAGTCTTACCACCTAATCACACAGCAATAAAGTTCAGTATGGTCTAACCTTCTTTATTATCCTTCTGAGCGAGTTTTAGACTGCAATTGGCGCAATCTTTGACGTAATCTTGCATGTTGTGTAGCTGTTTGTCCAACCGAGCACAGATCTCGCGGTAGTCGCGAGCCACGGCCGCGTGATGCGTCGAATCTTTCTTGCATTCGTCGGTCACTGAGCGAGCCTACAGAATAGATAAGTTGTAAGTTGTTTGAGTGCAGTTTATAAGGCGAAAAATGACTAGAAAACTGCTAATTACATTGAATCACAAATTAAAATCGACATGTATACAAAGTGAGATATTTTAATATAACAAATACAACGAAAACACTGTATGAATTCAAATTGCAGGTATGATGATATGGTATTAACTTTGTAAAAGTCTTTGAAAGCATATTTTCAACTTGCGAAGTAAGCGAATATCTGCCTTTTTGTCAGGATTGATTTGTCGTGTGTGATTTAAGTGACTTATAAATTATTTACTTCTTTACTGATACATAGTTTCATTGTAACCGTCTAAAATGGTGACTTCTTACCTCAGACAGCTGTGCTTCGAGTAAATCTTTGTCCTGCTGCAATTGAGCGTTGATAGCTTTCAGTCTTTCCATTTCAACGTTTATTTTCTCTTTTTCCGCCGATTCTGTAACATGCATTGATTATAAAGTCACTTCACGGTTCTATATAGATTTATTTGTTCAGTTGTTTTAATTGTATCTGTGACTGTATAATACTCATTAATGGCCGCCATTCTGAAGGCCCTTTGTTGGCCCAACATATGGTTTTCGTGGTAGATAGAACGTACTTAATACTTTGTATTAATAAAATAATGATTGAGAAATTCAAAAGTATTCTACAAATTTTATCAAATATTTCAAAACATACGACGAACTCTGTGGCGCAGCGTACGAAGATTCGCCTGTTGTGCAGGAGTTTGTGGGTTTGATTCGCGGCTCGTTACAAATTTTTGTACAATCTTATTGTTTTTGTGGGAGTTGTGGGCGTTTATTTGTATAATAAAAATAACTCTCTATATATGAGTTGTACATCAGTTTTCTAGTACCACGAGGATATATGAATTATCCTGCATTTTTATTACTATCAATAATTTATCCTATCAATAACAAAAAATCTCGCATTTAAGGAAGAGAGAGAGAGAGAATAACGTTCTCACGGTAAATATATTTGGGGAATTCTTCAAAGGTACTGTTGCTCTATGCTATTTAAAAAAGGACATTTCACACTCACCCTTGACGAATTTCTCGTACTCAAGCTGGTATTTCTGCAGACGTTTGACTTTTATACTGCACGCGAGCTTGACTATCTGTCGCGACGACTCTTCAGCGCGACACTTCTTTGGTAATGTTACCCTGGCAATGAAAATATAATATTTTAGTACTCGTTTCTACAGTCCAATATAATACTTTAAGAATATGAGATTTAGGTTGAAAATACAGTGGATAGCTCACGGATGTGATAGAAAAATAGCTGTTTATTGTGTGTATAGTGATATCAATTCTATGTGTGTAGGAATTAAGTAGATAATTCATGCGAGGACATTAAACAAATTATTCTTTGTTGATAAGTTTCAACTGTTTGACTGATATGTTTGTATATAAAGTTACATAGTTTATGTGTTTGAAGATAAGAACGACACATATTTGTTGAACTATTAGTTGGGAAGGGACAAACGTATGCTAAGTGGTATTCCAAAAGCATGGTCACGTTTAAAACGTATATAAAGTGAAATTACTCGAATTACATATTCTGTTTGTTTCGTAATCTTTACTAATAGTATATGTATTGATGTTTGTTATTCTTTCACACAAAAACTACTGAATGAATCGGGCTGAAAATCTGAAAAGACATAGTTCTAGCTGGAATAAAAAAGACTTTTCATCCCATAAATCAGTTCCAGTGCGATAGAAATAGCGTTGAAACATCTCGACAAAAACAAAGCGGGTAGATACTATACTCTGATTTAGAATCATAGATATTTTTTGTAAACAATGGCATT
The DNA here is from genome assembly GCA_944547425.1 of Eupithecia centaureata. Lineage (NCBI taxonomy): Eukaryota > Metazoa > Arthropoda > Insecta > Lepidoptera > Geometridae > Eupithecia > Eupithecia centaureata. The sequence continues at coordinate 13,801,253 of OX155679.1, read as the reverse complement.
TATGAATGAAAACTTGACAAAAACTGATAAGAATAACAGACAACAGCAGGGTTACAGCAAGCTAACAACTAATAAATAAAATAAAAACTTTTTGTATATTATTTCTCCCTTCCACCATGATCAGCAGATAAATAGAAAAATCCCACCCATATCTCGTCGACATTACACAGTGTCTGACCAAAAAAATCTGCTCCCCTTTACAATAAACACAGTCAGAGAGTGAAATAACCTTAATGCGTCTGTTTTCTTGCTAGAGTACAATCTTGAAGCATTAAATGATTAAGTTCCATCTGGGAAAGCGTGATCCATCTATCTTCACTTACTTGTTAAGTGATAGTTGCCACACGGTTTACAATCACTACATAGTATAAAACAATCACGGTCTGTTTATCCCTATCTCTAAAACTACGCAAGGGATTTTGTTGCTGTTTTTCGATAGATATATAGTGATTCAAGAGGAGGGTTTATATGTATAACACTCCCGTGCGAAGCCGGGACCTGTCGCTAGTTTTCAATAACAAATATAAAATAAAATTTAATTTCACTAAACTCACCTAAAGTATTTGAGTACACCTTCAAAATCATGCGCTAAGAGATCCTTCTTAGAGCGAGATAGCAACGCCAGAGCTACTTGGAATAGTGTGTCCATTCCTTGCAGTAAGAATACGTCTAGAATGTGGTATACCTGTTAACATATTGATCTTTATGCATACAAGTATAAGGTTTAAAACAAATATTTACTTATGTATTTCTTTATCTTAATAAATCTACGCAAATCAGGTTCGATACAATAGTGAATAAGGTTCACTTTACGTGAAAATTCATTCAAACTAGTTTTCAAATTAGGAACGGGTCGCTATTATATATACAGTACAATAAAACGAACTCTCACTTTGTTAAAAAAGAGTTGAACTTACCAAAGGAAACTTAGAAATAAGGTTCACTTTACGTGAAAATTAATTCAAACCAGTTGTCAAATTAGGAACGGGTCACTATTATACAGTACACACAGTATAATAAAATGAACTCTCGCTTTGTTAAAATAGAGTTGAACTTACCAAAGGCAGGGGGAATCTCGCTGTGAACACCGTGAGGAACCACTGTGACGCAAACATGTGAGGTTCTACGCCCAACTCTTGGAAGTGAACTCGTAGGTCCGTTAATTGTTCCTGAAAATAAGGACAATATGAACTTTGCTACTCAGAAATAGAGTTTATATTACTTAACCATTTGACTGTTACTTAGCTTAGCCATAAAAACATTACGCACACTAATTTCGAATTTAATCAAGTTGCAATAAGACACAAATAAGCTCACTGCTACCCATAAATAATCAAAAGATAGCTGAAAAACCAAAATTAAATCATAATAATCAGTAATTAAGGTTGTACTTCGGTTGGCATACCTCCATAAGTCTATCAAGCTGATGCAGCCTCATGTAGAGAGCTTCGAATCCGTCCTTGTACAGTTCCCGTAAGCCGTAGCCGTACATTAGACGTACTAGGAGACAGAATGCTTGCTCTTCTGGCATCTAGAACAAAAACAGCACGATAATAAATCTGTGAAGTTACCAACAATTTCCATGCAGTTAGTAAACTCAAGGTTGTGTAAAGTCAGCGACGCTACTAGCTGCGACTAGTAGGACCTTTTGTAAGCGCCGCCTTATTTTTCGTTTATTTTTTTCTTTATAGTTGTTTTCTGAATCTATCAATGTATTCCAATCCAATGGCTTCGGAAAACTTCCAGCCTTAGTACCATTTTGACTGCCTATCATGGATACGTAACTTCTACCTTAAACTACGGACTTATTCTATGGGGTACAAACATAGAACTTTCCTACATTGCTCAAAAAATGTGTACGCGCAATTGTAGGTATACCTCCATGGGAGTCGTGCAGGCCTCTCTTCATTAAACTAAAACTACTAACATTGCCCAGTATGTATATTGTAGAGTAACAAGCAGCATCGGATTATCAGTTAAAAACTACCTATTTTGCGCTTTGCCAGTCCTTAGTTTTATATTGCATTAGGTCTTGGGGAGGTACCGCAAAGACGCATCTCCTCTCTCTAGAGAGAGCGCAGAGGGCCGTGTTGAAAGTGGCATTTTCTAAGCCTTACAGATACCCAACAAGCCAATTATACAAAGAAATTCAAATACTGTCGGTTAGGAAAATGTTTATCCTCCAACTCATTCTTCAACAACATAAAAAAACGCCACAATTCGAAGTCTCAAACAAGAGACGAAAAAATAAAATATTCCTTACGAAAATTTGTAAAACATCCTTTGCTAACCATCACTCACAGTTTTTAGGTCCATATCTTTATAACAAATTGTGTAGAGTACTGACTCTACAAAAGAAAACCCAACTAGAATGTAAACGCTCTGTCACTCGATATTTACAAAATCTAGATTACACACAGGTAGAGCACTTGTTAGAAATACAATCATGATTCTGGGCTAAAATAATTTCTTATTATATTAAGTTTAAATATAAGTTTATCTCTTCTTTCTATTATGTGTTCACACTAAGGTTTATTTTCATGTCTAATCTAATAAGTTATAGGGATTTATATAGGGATTTATATATGTTTATCTTTGTTCTTTCATGAATTTTTGATATATAAGCACCACTAACTATCAGTGAACCTATAAAAAGCCAGAGGATTGAGCCCTCGTTTCTAAATACAAGTTAGCAAACTTAGTTAGAGCGAGGTGTCATTATCTTTGACCCTAAAAGGTTTACTACAAGTAGGTACCTGTATAATACATAAGGACCAGGATTTATTATAAAGTAGATTATAAGTTCCTACTTTGTAAACCCATTTTTGAGAATAAATATTTTTATTATTATTATTATTATTAGAGGCTGCTAAATTCGTAAAAGAACATTCGAATTTATTTACTAAAGCTAAGGATATATACCCAAGATATGTACGACAGCCAGAAATAATTGCTCTGTCTAGGAATCCAAAGACATCATTATGTAGTAAGAACTGTCATGCCATGTGTGGCTCTATTTATAATAAAATCCCTTGTAACATCAAAGATTTACCTTTAAAATTATTTATAAAAAAGTTAAGACTATTATTATTATTATTGTAAAATGTTCTAGATCTTTTCGCTTGGATGGCCGATAGCTTGTAAAGCTTACTTACGTGTAATAACAGTGTAGCAGCCAGAAAGCTAAGTCCCTGGCAGTATCCGACTTCATGGTCGTAAACTGCGTAAGCTCTCGCCATGCGAAGTAGCGAGTCTTGGCCCAATCCGCCGGCTTCGCGGAAGAAATCGTGAGCGGGGAACGTGCGCGCTATGTCGCGTTGGATGACGGCTTCGAAGGGGCAGTCCTGAGGGTAGACAGATAATAATAATTGTTAAGCACGATGACACAAAGTGGTACAATAGACCTATGAGGCTATGAACTATACCTAAAATGTGTTAATTTTAGCCCAATCCGTTCAGTAAAAACTACCGAACGGATTGGTCTGAAATTAACACATAGGCTACTTTTGATCCCATAAATCAGTTCCCAATGGATAGAAATAGCTTTGAAATGTTTCCATAGTATCTGTATACTAGTAAAAATAATAATAAGGAATGGAGACCTGCGACTGAAGGGACGCTATTGTTATTTGACACGCACGCGCAGCGCCTGCATCAGCTTAACAGAGATATTCGGGACCATTTTTCACGCGCCTCGTTGCGTTCGGGTTTTGTTAGTATTAGATCACTTGCGATGTAACCGACCAGATTGAGTCGATAATTATGCTGCCATCATCACCCGTATAAACCCCATATAACACTGTAAAACTCCACATACTTTACTAATAAGCGTCCTATAAGTCTCCATCAGCTCCACTTACTTTACTGATAAGCGTCCTATAAGTCTCCATCAGCTCCACTTACTTTACTAATAAGCGTCCTATAAGTCTCCATCAGCTCCACTTACTTTACTAATAAGCGTCCTATAAGTCTCCATCAGCTCCACTTACTTTACTAATAAGCGTCCTATAAGTCTCCATCAGCTTGTCGTTCTGGTCGACTCCAGCCAGTCGCAGCCACACCTCGCCTCTCAGCGCCTCGGGCACTCCCACCCGCACTAGATGGTTCAACGCCCTCGGTCTAGGACCAGTCCAACTGTAATAGGAGATTTTGAGCTTTAATACTATTATCATCAGAGCTTACGTTTGATTGAAAGAAGGAATAGATAGAAAGTACTTTAAAAGCTGTCTTAAAAAGTAACAAACTATGCACCAATAAAAAAAATATAGCGACGATTAGCGGTCGTATCGCTCAAGAGCGATCTCTGCCAGATAGTCTGGTATGGAAGGGATCGTTGCATAAAGGAAAGTAACTTTTCACGCCTTTAGGATAAACAGATTTAGATCAGATGATGCTGATGAGTTTGTGTTGTTCCTCCCCTTCACTAAGTCGAACTGAACCTTGCTTTCTAAAAATACAAAGTTTACAAAGCACTTTGGATTCAAAATTCAGGCACAAAAGATCGAAACTTCTCTAAACTTACCTCCTGAGTACTTGCGCCCAGTTCACGAGAACATCTTCACCGCAGTCCTTGGACACTTCACCGGTTCCACTGAGCAAAGGCTCATCTCCATCTGAGAAAAATCTTTGATTAAATTCACTTATAAATAAATAAAGCTGGACAATTCAAACAGCTAAGCAACTTTCGTTGCGAAATAAAATTGTAACAATTTTCTCCGCGCGGACCAAAATTGGATTTGTGGCCAAGTTCACCCTTTTGAAATGGCGATCGAGTAATGATTATGGTCCTCTATTAGGTGTTCCGTTGGTCGGGATGGCAGCAGACTCGACAGCGAGAGCGGCAGGTTCAGCCTAGACTTGTAATACATACAACACAATCGTACCCGAGTCCGGTTGAGACGGCGAGGGCGGCGCGGGCGCACTGGACAGCGGCGACGGCAGCAGACTCGACAGCGAGAGCGGCAGGTTCAGCCTAGACTTGTAATACATACAACACAATCGTACCCGAGTCCGGTTCAGACGGCGAGGGCGGCGCGGGCGCACTGGACAGCGGCGACGGCAGCAGACTCGACAGCGAGAGCGGCAGGTTCAGCCTAGACTTGTAATACATACAACACAATCGTACCCGAGTCCGGTTCAGACGGCGAGGGCGGCGCGGGCGCACTGGACAGCGGCGACGGCAGCAGACTCGACAGCGAGAGCGGCAGGTTCAGCCTAGACTTGTAATACATACAACACAATCGTACCCGAGTCCGGTTCAGACGGCGAGGGCGGCGCGGGCGCACTGGACAGCGGCGACGGCAGCAGACTCGACAGCGAGAGCGGCAGGTTCAGCCGAGACTTGTCCAGCTCCCCGGAGGTCTCGATACTGGCCACCTCGTACTGCAGCTGGCCCAGCGCGTCCACTGACTCCTTCAGGTTAATGTAGAACTGTTGCACGAGTGGACGCTTGGAGTAGTACCAGAAACGCTCGGATGGGGGGAAGATTTTCATAGGGCTCTCGATTACCAATCTGTTGAATGTAAAACGTTTAACTTGGGAATAAAAGTATATTGTACATCAAGTAGAAAGTGACAGATTCCTAACATGGTAGCCATTTTGTAGACTTCAAAAAAGGAATAGGTTCTCAATTCCACGGTTATTTTTCTGTTTTCTAGTTATCCTGATTTTGATGATTTTATTTTATTTGAAAGGTGGTGCTTGTCGTGTGGCGTTGAGTTATCGGTAATAATGCGTACTATGTCACAAGCTATTTTGCTTGAAGTCTGTTTTTGAATTTTGTAAATAACACATCAATTTATAGTGAGACCGAATTATTTATAGTGAGACCGAATTACGTACACGTAATTCGGTCTCACTATAAATTGATGTGTATGGAATGTATGTATGGAAAAGGAATAAACCACTCCGAGCCAAAGCGTCTCAATCTTATCCATATATATTGGTTGCGGAGGTTATTTGATAGTTACTTTAGAAAAAATACTGTATGTCTTACCGCACAGGGTCGGGAATGCCTCTGATGACGAGGTCCAGTGCCAGCGACATGTATGCGGGCGCGCCGTCTCCGCTCACTACGTTGAACGCCGCCAGCGCAGACTCCCCCGCGTTCCACCACGCACACACGGAGCAACCGGAACCGCCTGATGAGCCACTCACCTACAAATATACCAAAAGATTTTAAAGTATATAGCAATAATTTATCTATATAGATAGATATTTAAATAATGTTATCACTACATAGTATAAGACAAAGTCGCTTTTTCTGTCCCTATGTCCCTTTGAATGCTTAAATATTTAAAACTACGCAACGGATTTTGATGCGTTTTTTTTAATAGATAGAGTGATTCAAGAAGAAGGTTTATACGTATGATTCAAGAAGAAGGTTTAGACGTATAATAAAACCGTGCGAAGCCGGGGTGGGTCGCTAGTAAGAAATAATTTCGTTACATAAGTTTGTAAGTAGTGTTTTAAATTCTATGTTTGTCTAAGCACTAGGTTCTCTTCTATTTGAGTACATAGAAACTATCGTAGTGTAGGATGCTCTCCAGCCAGGTGGGATGACTATCTCCGAAAGACTGCTGCCAGATGCTGGATGCGACAAGCTGAAGGGCGTTATGGCGCACATTAGTTGAGGCCAATGTCCAGCAGTGGACTAATATCGAACCTAGTCTGTGTTGAAAGAACATAACGTTTTATAACTTAATGAAGGACTTCTTCAGTGGAATAGGCCTCCACTTTTATACGCCAGCCCACTCCGGCATTATCTTATCCTAATTATTCCATAAATCAATGACGTAGGTGTCGGACGAGTATACAAGTTACTTAGTTACATTTTGCTTTTTGAACCTACTTATATATAGATTTCAGGAGTACTTATATATACTTAATTGATCAATGATACGACTTACCATTTCCAGCAGTCTCATGTCGGAATGTTTGACGCTCCTGCCCGGAGCCAGAAGGATGCCGAAGCACCTTTCAATGTACAATCCACCCGTGTAACCCGTCTGTAGATACAAAACAAATATTAAGCTATTGCATGTAGCCGTAATCTTTATCTTTTAAAGCCGCCACATACAGAAGCCGTAGCCGGGCCAAGAGGTAAAGGCGTGCGTGCGGGTGTATCCTTTTGGTACCGCACCGCCATTGCGTCCATAAGCTGTAGCAGTAATCTTTTAAAGCCGCCTCACACAGAAGCCCGGAGGCAAAAGCATGCGGGTTATCCTATTGGTACCGCACCGCCACCGCCTCCGGTGTGTGTGTGTGTAGGCTTTCATATCATTCAATGGGATACAACTCGCACGCCTTCACCTCCGGCCCGGCCACGACATCTGTGTATTGTGTTTCTTGAGTCACTACCGCGAGGCACACTAGCGCCGCCACCAATTTTATCTTATTTTTACATTAAACAGAGGAATTTTCTGAATATCAAATGAGCAGTTTGTTATACCTATCATAAGCTATATTATAACTCCGTTATAGTTTTGTTTTGTACAGTATAGGGAGATACGAAGTTGCTCTTGGTGGCGACCAAACTCTTGTTTTCATTTCTCGTCCTAAACTATACAAAATATTCATTAATTTATATATATATATTTTTTTAAAACCTTCAAGTTATTGGTCAGATTTAAACTTGAATAAAATGAATGAACAAAGAAATAGGTTTAAGGAGTAATTTGGAGTATATCTTACCGAAGAATCGTCTGGTTCACTCTGTACATTGTTGGTGACTTGAGATACGTTGATCGTCACTTGTTTATCTATCCCGCCGCGCAGCTTGAAGCCCAGCCGCTCTTTGGGCACGTGGCTGTAGGTACCCTGGTCAAAAGAAATTGAGTTATAAGACTGTTGAAATAAGGTGATAATTTGAGGATTTTCAAAAAGTAATAACTGACTTAAAATTACATTTTACTTATCTACTTTTGTTAGAAAACTGTGTTTATCCTACGATTAACTTTAAAAAATGCAGGACGGTTAACTTAGCATCATCAAGTCTCAAGCTAAGCAGAGATTGTATTATATGTAGAGACTAACTGATATAACTACTATGGTACTTTAATCATACAACATAGATTTTTTTAATAAACATAGAAAAAATTTAGCACACCCTGAAAAAATATCTGCGGATCGTAAAGCATTTGTCCCGAGCAAGGAATCGAACCCTAAACCTCATGCGTCACAGACATTACGCATTGTTTGGATTTACGTAAACGCTTCATGGCCTATGTTGAAAACCCTAAAGTCATTTATTTTAAAAACTAACCTTAGCATCGATCTCCTTGATATCGACAGTACATTCTAGAACATGCATGAGCTGCATCGGCGGCGCGGCCGGCCCGAGCCCCTCGGTCAGTGACCCCGTCATAGAGGGCGCTGCGCTTAGATCGCCGATTATTGACGACGCCATGGATCGGGGAATGCGCTCGAAGGCTTTCGCGAAGCAACCTAAAGCAAGGGAAATCAATTGTTTAATTTTAAATTATGCTTGGCAACGTAGTGTAGGCCGCCCTCCGGCCAGGTGGGATGGCGATCTGCGAAAGACAGCTGGCAGATGCTGGATGCGGCAAGCTGAATACAGGGCGCTATGGCATCATTAGGGGAGGCCTATGTCCAGCCGTTGACTAATATAGGCTGATGATGAGTAATTATGTCACAAGGGAATAAAATAATATATTTAGGGCGAGAGTGTTTGAAACCAGAGCGAAGCAAGGGATCCAAAGTAACTCGCTTGAGGTTAAATAGTTTTGGTACCGTGTGGTACCACTCTGCTTTTCATCTCTCTCAACTTACATACATACTTTCTGGTGTTAATATTACACTTTCGCTGTAAGAACTTCGTGAATCAAATCAAGCAGTGTTATTTCCAACTCTGACTTATTTTAATAAAATTAAGACAGAGATATATCATATGTTGTAAATTAGTAGACTATTAAGGATGTTGCGGTAAATATGAACCTTCTGTGGGAATGAGATGATTCCTGCATGTTTTCACTTCACTACATAGTATAAAACAAAGTCGCTTTCTCTGTCCCTATATCCCTATGTCCCTACGTACGCTTAAATCTTTAAAACTACGCAACGGATTTTGATGCGTCTTTTTTTAATATAGATAGAGTGATTCAAGAGGATGGTTTATACGTATAATAAAACCATGCGAAGCCGGGGCGGGTCGCTAGTCTTGTTTAAAATATCAAATACAGAAATACTAACATACAAGTTTTCTGTAAAAAACAACACAGGATGAATTAAAACCATTTCAGCAAACCTATCCTCAATTTGTAAAAACGCTTGTATAAGAACATTCCAGTAAAAAATGCTACCAACTCTAAATTACTTAAATTACCAAAGTTAGCCCACTTCCAAGCAATTATTTAATTTGATACAAAGACGTAGTTTCACGGTTTAACAAGAGGTTAGGGTTAGGAGAGTACTGAAAACATTACAGCTAATCGGTCAAGGACGGAACTATTGAGACGGACCGTCGACTGCCATAGTAATTATCGGAGTTATCTCACTTGACTAATTGCAAACGACTATTGTTTTAAAGGCAAATTAATGGGAAAAACATGAATCGTTACTTCCTTACTAAAATTGAACACGAAAGTTTATACATATGGATGTATTGATGTATGGATGTTTGTTACTCTTTCACGCAATAATTAATGAACCGACTGAATTTGCATATAAGTAGTTCTAGCCCTGGAATAAAACTAGGCTACTTTTTATCCCATAAGTCAGTTCACATTGGACAGAAATAGGGCTTGAAATGTTTCTATCAAAAAGGTCAAATCAAAATTTATTAATTATAAAATGATAATACCTGGAATAAAACGTAGGCTATTTTAACAAGGGTGCAGCCGCGGGGAGCTGCTCGTTTTTAATATAGAAAGAAACTCTCAGTAATAGCCGTATTTCAATCTACGGTAAAGCTAAAGCGCCTTTACAATACTTTAGTGCGAAGGCCATGACTCAAGCCAATGGCATGGTAAATAATTTTGATCCTCTGTCGCTCTCCGAGGTTAAGGACTTTTACAATCGTAAGTAAAAAAATCGTAATCACCTCAAATATCTTTTTATATAAATTATATAAAATATAATATAAAAACGGTAAATAAACATGTTTGTTGTATGGGAGCCCAATTAAATATTTACGTTATTGTTTTTTAGCCCCAAGTTTACTCTTACTTACAAGCTTTACTCTTTTTGTTTTTGTGTTTCTTCTTGTTTCTGAATATGTTTTTTTATGTTATGGTTATTTACGGGCCAAATAAAAGGAGTTTCTTTCTTTCTTTAAGTATTTATTGTTATAGCAGCAAAAGATCTGGGAAAATTTCAACTGTATAACTATCACGTACAGCCTGGTGACAGACTGACAGACAGCAGAGTCTTAGTAATAGAGTCCCGTTTTACCCTATGGGTAGATATAACAAAATATTTTGTGTTGTACATTATTTTTAATTCGAATCAATGTAAACGAGATAAAACTGTTGTGACATTTTGTAGGTCGGCCGTAACAGATTACTACTATTTTGAGATAAAACATGGCATAGTGGGCGGTTACCGGTTATCTCTTTAAAACAACATTTGATACCTGAAGGTTGTTTTGCAATATTAGTTTTGACCCAAAATCGCCTAAAATAAAATTATTTAGCTCATGTTGCATGGAACTCAGGGAGGCCTATGTCCAGCAGTGGACTAATGTAGGTTGATGATGATGATGTTGCATGGAACTCAGATGAATAAAGAAAACAACAAATTAGAAGAAGGATTTATATTTGAAAGATTTTTTGAAACAATATACAGGTAGATTAGCTTAGGATGTTTGCTACTCTTTAAGGCTAAAACTACTGAACGAATCGGGCTCGGAATCGGCGGAAATTCTGAATAGATGTAGTAGTAGCCCTGGAATACAACATATACTACTTTACTCCCATGAATCAGTTCCCAGGGGTTGGAAATAGAATTGAAACGTTTCCACAGAAACAAAGCGTACGAAGCCACGGGCAGTAATAAATAAAAAGAAATCACGATCATAATAAAAAAGGTCAGGAAAAAAATTAATATAACAGCTTCAACAGCGTAAAACAAGATAAACAAACCAAATACAGAAACAAAGTAAAATTACCTTCCGTAACCTCACAGGTAAATTAAATTCCCACATAAATTTAGTATCACTCGTCACATCACAACGGTTTGTGAGACTATAGCGACAAAGCAAAATCACTGAATTTATAAAATGCTCACAAAAAACACAATGCAAGAACAATCAACTTCACTCGGCCATAGTCAGAGGTGATATAAAACAAACGACACTCAATATGCCTCCCACCACTCCCCGGCCTTCTAACTAAGCTAACAGAAAATAAAAATACCTAATGAACTGAAGGAAATATATAGAAATATACCATAGAATATATAAGACAATTACCAAATTGAATTCATTTGTTTATGAGGTTTCATACAAGAAGGCCTTGCAGTTATTAACGAATTGTTTGAATTCGGTCTTTTCTAGTTATTTCAAAGCTATAACTAAATTGACGATCAATCAAACGCGTGTCCGTACTAGGAATGAGCTATTCTCATTCGAACAGCGTTTACTCATTTATTATTTACAACTATACTCAACGAATGGTTCTGTTTATTTTTAGGCAGCATCGGTTCAAATTATTTTTACCATCGTATTACTTGTTTAAGTAACTAAAGTGAACACGAATGTAGTTTACTGTAGGTACTTTAGCCTACTGTTACAATTTCTATTGCTCGACTAGTCATAGGCATTGTAAAGGTATATGATTTTCTAATCCTATTACACTGTTCATAACAATGAACTAATACTTATTCTTATGCTGTGCAATGTATTTGCGTTACATTATGACAACGTTTCCTTGGGCTCTTACGCAATCTCAAGGGACGTGAAGCAAAAGATTGGCGCATTTTGAAGACAATTTACTAAGATCATCTATTAAAGGAAGGAAATATACGTTTTGAGGCATTTGACTATTTTTTTTTCAGATATGACGCATTTTGTCGAAAATTTGATTGAGTTGATGTTTGATCCGCATTAAGACAACAGTTTCAAGGCGAATAGTTTGATTACAGTATAGAAATGACTATAATTATTCCGTCAAGTACGTCTACTTTTTAGTTGGAATGTTTAAAGGCATTTCCACAAGATATTTCAAAATAAATCAAATAATCAATAGGTACATAATATTTCCATCTAAAATATAACATACATTAATTTTAGGTACAAGATATTTAAAGCATAGGAACGCGAGCAAACTGTGAAGTTATTATCATAAATAACAATAATTTCAATCTGTTCAATAGATCAGAAAGACAATTCGAGGCGTGACTGCTGCCCAATCGATCCGTAGCACGAAAGTCTTCTGTTGAAATATTAACTGAATCAAATATGTAACTTGTCAAACATAGCGCTATAATTATTTAAAATTGCTGATTTTACTCACTTTAAATTGATATCGATGGAGACACAGCGTATCTTTCTAAACGATACGACCCGTATTTTTCGACAAAGGTATAGTAAGCAGAGATTTAAAGCTATAAGAAATATATTTTTTACTGCATCACAGTGATTCAACAACAGTACTGAGGGAACAGAATCTAATAGATGTGAACAGTCACGTGCGATATCATTGTAAATGAATAGCCAAACAAGCAGTGACGTTTCAAATCATTGCTGATGGTTTGTTTAGTTGAACTGTTGATTTAAACAGGACAAAATTTAGGTCATGATCGTAGTAATTGAATGTACGGAGAGCTCCATCGATAGGGAACACCACTGTCTGGTTCAATGGAGTTATTAAAAAAATATTATAGTTATATGAGCTAGAGAATTTATTTTAAAAAATATTTCTGAATCAATAGGAATTGTCTTTTATGTTATACTAGCGACCCGCTCCGGCTTCGCACGGTTTTATTATACGTATAAACCTTCCTCTTGAATCACTCTATCTATTAAAAAAAACCGCATCAAAATCCTTTGCGTAGTTTTAAAGATTTAAGCAGTCAAAGGGACATAAGGATATAGGGACATAGGGACAGAAAAAGCGACTTTGTTTTATACTATGTAGTGATTACCGAGAGAATTTAGTTGTAAAATATTTCTGAATCAAAAGGAATGGGGTTCTAATTTAACAGGGGGTTATATATCGATGGAGCTGTCTGTACCTACTTGTATTGTCTTACTTTAATGATAATATATGGGATATACATGACGATACAATACATGATCGCTATGTGCGTTGTATCCATAATCAAGGACACAAGAGTAGCTCTGTGTATTTCAAATGACATATAAAATTCCCTTGATGGTCTGTCATGATTGTACGGCTAATCTCATAATTGTTTTCTAAAGTAGGCGCTAAAGATTGGTTTTAAAATAAATAACCCGAGAGCTGGTGAGTATCTGGCGCAGCGCATCAGCATTGCCATACAGCGTGGTAATGCATATGCCAGTGTCTTGGGGACGCGACGACTGGTATTGACATGGATCAGTTGAGCTACTTCTAGACTGTTTGCAATATGTAAAGTTTTATTTTTTTCTATTCCTCGATTGTAATTTTCGTTGTTAATAAAATTATTTACCTAATATATACTTCCTACCGAATATTACCTACTTTATAAAACAGTAATGGACTGACTGACAGACAAAGCACAGTCTAAGCCACTGAAGAGACTTGAAATTTGGAGCGTTAAACCCTTATAGAATTTAAGGGAAAGGAATTTTGAAAATTTGCATCCGAAGGTGTCCAAAAAAGGGTATTTCCATGTGAAACAAAAAATCTGTATTTCCATTGGAACCATTAGTAGTTGACTGTCGAGTTTAATATGCTGGTTCTCCTTAGTAACAACTTAAGCAAAGTACGGTGTCGAAGTCACGGGATACGGCTAGTTGGACCCCAAATTAGTGCTTATCGATCCTTAACGAGAGCCGTGCTCACGCTCAAGGTGAATGCCCTCTAGGTAAAGAACCTTTTGTTTTCTTCCACTATTCTATTTATAAAAACGTCGAAACTCGCTAGACACCTAAATGACAGTCTCGGCGATGTGACAGCGGAACACATGGCACCTGTACACTGCAGACTCCTTGGTCTCTCCGTGGGACCAGGTGAATGCGAAGCAGGAGGCCACGGGAGAGCCGGCGGCGCCTCGAGCGTAGAACTAATTCTGCTTTGGTACCGTAATCACATCTATTTATGAAAATATATAGTCGAAACTCACTTGACACTTGATTGACAGCCTCGGCGGTGTGACAGCGGAACACATGGCACCTGTACACTGCAGACTCCTTGGTCTCTCCGTGGGACCAGGTGAATGCGAAGCAGGAGGCCACGGGAGAGCCGACGGCGCCTCGAGCGTAGAACTAATTCTGCTTTGGTACCGTAATCACATCTATTTATGAAAACATAAAGTCGAAACTCACTTGACACTTGATTGACAGCCTCGGCGATGTGACAGCGGAACACATGGCACCTGTACACCGCAGACTCCTTGGTCTCTCCGTGGGACCAGGTGAATGCGAAACAGGAGGCCACGGGAGAGCCGGCGGCGACTCGAGAGTTGAACTAATTCTGCTTCGTACCACAATCACATCTATTCATGAAAACATAAAGTCGAAACTCACTTGACACCTGATTGACAGCCTCGGCGATGTGACAGCGGAACACATGGCACCTATACACCGCAGACTCCTTGGTCTCTCCGTGGGACCAGGTGAATGCGAAGCAGGAGGCCACGGGAGATCCGGCGGCGCCTCGAGCGTAGAACGATATCCGGTTCACTGTGTAGCGTGTCATTACGCTGTTAGAGTCTGCTTGGTAGAGCCTGTTAAAGAAATAATACATTTATTTGAGTTTTTGAGCCCACTTTGCGGGTTGCGCGACGATGTGTTCCAAAATTCTTTTGTGATAGTATTATGCATCAAGCTCGTTATTTATTCTATGTATCCTCGAAAAAAATTACTTATAACAGTTTGCAAACTTCAATATCTGTTATCTTTTTTTTTCTTAGCCTATTTTTCTATAATGGCCCTGAAGCATGCACGTCGATAAATATCGGTAAGCACATATTATATCAGGGCGTCCCACGGCCATGCCACATGGAGGGAAAGTATCTTTAATATTGTAGATGGAACATTTTACTGAAAGAATACATTATTTGAATTTAAAAAACAATTTAAACTGTATTCATAGATATTTAAATAATTACATAGTTGAACCGGGAATCGAACCCGTAACACGAGATAAATAATTATTCTGTATCATACCAATCGAAAGGGTTCATCATAAGGATTATTTTTTTGTAAATAACATAGTGGTCAGTGGTCATAAAAGGAAGACCTGTTGGTGTCGCTGAAATATTTCTTACCTAATTTTATCAACCTTAGATACTGACCTGGGTGCTTGTACTTATCGATCCTTAACAAAATACGTTTCTTCTGGTTTGAAAGCGAACCGGAAAATTTCTTATATCCTATATCACTGTTCTCCAGCATAGTGCTAACGTTTTTTCATGATTCTTTGTATGCCACTCTGATACAGATATGCTTACACAATGAGTGGAGCGGTATAAATATCAAAACGGCTATGCCGTCTCGGTTCTCTGGCATAGAGCTCAGTTCTTTCATGATTCTTTGTATACCACTCTGATACAGTGATACTTACACAACGAGTCCTTGTGAGCAGACCGGTATAGATATCGACACGGCTATGCCGTCTCGGTTCTCTGGCATAGAGCTGAGTTCTTTCATGATTCTCTGTATGTCGCTCTCGGATTTTGGATCGGATATGTTCTGTGCTCCAAGGTAACTAACTCCGCTGAACACTGTGCATTCTTGGTCCACGTCTGAAACTGTTGAGTATCATTATTTACATTTAATATATAGTGCTAAAAGGTAATTTAAGAAAGCGCCTAACAGAAGAAGGGAAGCTGTTTCCTTTTTGTATATTTTTAACACCGACAATATTATTGATTGTATTCTGTTTAGTGTGCCAAATAAATAAATGCGATCACCATTTTCGCATTTCGCTAGGGTGGCCCAGCGAAATTAACCCAGGGATATGTACTGATGAGCAGTTTTAGGTTTTAATCTCGCATAGCTTCCAATTATTTTACCATGAGAAAACAAAGTAAAGTTCTAATAAGCAGGGTTAGACAAATGGTTTCTTCTTTCAACAAACTTATACATTTCTGTTACTGATATTTTTTAGTCCTTAACTACTCAAAAGCTAGTTATGAGGATTAAAAAACCAGCCAAGCGCGAGTCGGATTCGCGCACGAAAGTTCCGAACCATATTCTTTAATTTTATGTCAATATTCATTATTAAAGTAAAAATACCCCTTAATTATTAATACAACAGAAATAGATAATTTGTGAAAATTTCAACTGTCGAGCTATCGCGGTTCTTGAGCCTGGTGACAGACGGACGGACAGACAGAGAAGGCTTTTACCCTTTGGGTAAGGAACCCTAAAAAGGAAGACAGTCAACCACAACTATTAAGTTATCCTTATAAATTACCGACACAAACCGTAATATTGTTTGTTGTTTACCATTGAAGATACATTATAAGAAATGTAGCCATACCTAAAGCTATTATCATGCCTATTTTATAGCACAAACACAATGTTGGTGTAACTGTTTCTAAGAAATTGTTGTACAATAACGGACTATCTATTGTATTATTACATTCTTTGGGTCGAAGAACCCAATAAGTTACGACAAATTATCTTTGAACGGGTGAGATAAGGAATCCCACTGTCGATAAAGATTCTTTAAAATGTATTTGACGACCGGTGGGCGAAGGCCCGCCTGCGACGCAGGAGGTTACGGGTTCGATTCCCGCCTCGGAACAAATTTGTGCACGATCTGCAAAAATTTGTTTCGTTGGTCGGGTGTTTAATATGTATAATAAAAAGTATCTATCTATGTATATAATGTATTAAATATATCAGTTATCTAGTACCCATAACACAAGCGCTGGGTAGCTTACTTTGGGGCTAGATGGTGCTGTGTGGATTGTCCAGCATTATTGATTATTTATTTATTATTTGGTATTGTTATAGAGAAGCGTTTTGTATTGGCGATGATAGCTGGTAACACATTCTAGGGATTTATGTATACGATAAATATTCCAAATAATACCGTAGCGTTATTACAAATATCATATTCTCAAATGATCTCACTCAAGAAATATCGAAGACTTGTCTACATCTAGAGTGTTCGTCATTCAATATATGTCGAAGCGATTCAATATCAAACCATAGAATAAAGTTTTTTAAACTTACGCGATCAGAACACATTATTATATATATTTATGTACGGGTATTTATCGCGTTTATTTACCTATTTTTCCCGACGTTTCGATAGGTTTACACACTGCCGTGGTCACGGGGTGACTGGAGTAACAGGAGCTACCGCCTCTGCGAAGCGGGGTCAAATGAATTTTCAACTACCCTCCCTCACTTCTTCATTGATAGGATGACGACACACAACACTAACAGTGTCCGCGACGCATTGAAAAACCGGCGCCTACGAGGAGTACACTTAGCTATAACTGGATTCCGCAAGGCAGAGAGTCTGAAACCGTCCCCATCTCTATCCTAATTTCAATCGTTAAGACGGTTCGCTCCTGTTACTCCAGTCATCCCGTGACCACGGCAGCGTGTAAACCTGTCGAAACGTCGCAAAAAATAGGTAATAACGCGATAAATACCTGTACATAAATATATATAGTCAACCATAGAATTAAAGACATTTCGACGATCGAGAATAGGGTCCACGCCTCTAGCCATTGTGTCACACTGATATAAAAGCACTGACCTCATCCATGTGACAGAGTGGTAAGAATTTGAGAGTTTGACGACTTCTGTGGCGCGACGGGAGTAGATCCGCCTGAGACGCAGGAGATTGCGGGTTCGAGTCCCGCCTCAGGACAAATGTTTATACGGTCTGTAGATATTTGTTCAGTTTTCTGGGTGTTTTCTTATAACGATATAAATATTTATCTATGAATATGTATTGTACATATACCGTTTTCTTAATAAGATATAAAAATTTATCTATGAATATGTATTGTATATCAGTTATACCTAGTACCCTGCGCCCCGCAGTTTCATCTGCGTTAATATTTATGGAAAGTAGCCTGTTTTTCCAGGCCTAGAACTACGTCTAATCAAAATTTCAGGTCGATCCATTCAGTCACTTTGGCGTGAAGAGGTAATAAACGACCATCCATCCATACTTTCGCATCACTACATGGTATAAAGAAAAGTCGCTTTCTCTGTCCGTATGTCTCTATGTATGGTTAAATCTTTAAAACTACGCAACGGATTTGGATACGTTTTTTTAATAGATAGAGTGATCCAAGAGGAAAGTCTATACGTATAATAAAACCGTGCGAAGCCGGGGCGGGTCTCTAGTTAATCTGTAATTAGGTCCAATAGTGGGACAAGCTATGAGTACCTTCATCTTCGCTATCTATAGGCTTCATATGGTCGTGTTTCTCGGTCGGCGACGGCGTTGTGACGTGTCCTGAAGACATTCCATCGACAACGTCTATCATCTCGTAGAATTTGGAGCCGCCGACCAGACGACATGAGTCCTGAAAATAAAGAAAGGACCGTTGAATAAATTTTATAACAACGAACAGAAAAAGTTATAAATAGTATATACAATTGAACCAATTGAGCTGCAAGCAAACGGTTGCAAACAGTCTAAAGGTACCTCAACTGATCTATGAAAATATCAGTCGTTGCGTCTTCAAGACGCTGGCTGCATTGCCTGACGTTGTCATTGATGACGTTCAGTCATTTTTTTTTAAACCCGGAGAGCCTCGGCACCCCACGGACCTAGGGTCTCGACTCCAAGGGGAGCAAATGCGTAGGTTCTGTCGTGACCTGCATATTTGCGCCTCTTGAGATTCTCAGCCGAATCTGCCGGTATACAAGCCCTCTTGTACCTTTTAATAAAAATGGACGATGTACATATTGAAACAAGTTGACTTGTTTTATAAATATAAACCGACTTATTCCGCGTGTACCTACTATTTACGCCTGTTACTATGGTAACGATGATAGCAGTTCGTAGTTGACTATAGAGAGATTTTACCGCTAGGTTGGTCAACAACTCAGTAAAAAAAAAATTTAGTGTAGATATAGCTTTGGAGGCCTATGTCCAGCACTAGACTAGTATAGATTGATGATGAAGTCAATGAGAGAGCAAGGTTTCGGAGTATACGAAAATATAATATTTTTGATATTTCTATACAATTTTTGAGATTTTGTTCTTTTTTTCAAAACAAATTTCTCGAAAAAATAGTATATTGTTACCCAAAGGTTGAAAGTAACTTATCAGGGTTTTGGCGCCCGAGTGTAACGAGGGCGCCAATAGTTCGAGGGACTACATAAGTTACTTTCACCCGAGGTAAACACTGTGCTTTTCATTACGAATACAAGGAAATATAAATAAAAATATGAGGAAACCAATTAATCAAATTGCCCCAATTTTTTTTATACATGGTGTAACAATATACATGTGCTAAGCGAAAAGCTGGGTATTTCTACCCCCCCGGGGAACAACTTTTGTTCAACGACTTTTCTAATTTTGATTGGTATCTCTGAAAAAACTAAAACAAAGTTTTCACATGGCCAGCTGATTTTTTACGAAGTGACAACCCTAAAATCTGCTGTTTCTTATACTTGCGACGATGACCTCAGTATGGTCACAGAATAGATGTAGAAAAGAGTGACAGATTCATATTCTTGAAATAGAAAAACGCCTACAGCATCATTGAGGCAAATTGTCGTAAGTCATGGCTAAAATCACATTTCAATTTGAAGGTTGAGTTACGTGTAGTTAAACATACGAACTAAACTACGCTAACACAGTTATGTCTTTTTCTAACTGTTTGTTCTTTCTTGTGTGTTGATCTAATCATAATAACCTACTGACTGAATACACATTGATGTCCACTACTGAAAAGAGCTGTGAATCTGGCGGGTATTGCCATAATCACTTGGCTGGGGATTGCTGATCAAAGAAACGGTATAAGTAATTCACACAATAAAAATGCTGCCTTTCATTTGGCGAAGCCCCTTGGTCGACTTTTACGACATCCGACATACGACGAGCTGAGTCGCAGGGGTCGGTTAACTTAATTAAAAACTTTACCAAATGACTCTTTCCGTCATTATGTAGTTTATCTGTCCGTTCTGTACCTACATTAATATTTGACACTTGTATTTCCACAAAGGAACGCGACTAAATTTTATTGGCTGTAGCACTATGCAAAACCATGGCAACCAGCCAACCGCCAATCATAGACAAGTTAGAGAACCATTCATTCATTCGCGACTAAATTTTATTGGCTGTAGCACTATGCAAAACCATGGCAACCAGCCAACCGCCAATCATAGACAAGTTAGAGAACCATTCATTCATTCGCGACTAAATTTTATTGGCTGTAGCACTATGCAAAACCATGGCAACCAGCCAACCGCCAATCATAGACAAGTTAGAGAACCATTCATTCATTCATTGACTGTCGGCATCTATCAACATGCGATACACCCAGTGATGCCAGATCTACCGATTTAGCAGTAGATCTACCTGCTTTTTTAGGCGTCTACCGATCTACTGATTTATTTCAAAAATTTAGTGAAACCTACCTGATTTTCCCGAGCGCCTTCTAAAATTTAGTGAAATCTACCTGATTTTCCCGAGCGCCTTCTAAAATTTTGTGAAATCTACCTGATGTCCCGAGCGCCTTCTAAAATTTCGTGAAATCTACCTGATTTTCCCGCGCCTATAGCTCCGTGACTAAATAACCACTTGGCGACCTTTTTTTTTTTTTTTAGCTGCAATTGTCTGCAAAAATGCAAAGAATCGCTTCCTTTTTACGAAAGCACCTAAAAAAAAAAAAGGTCGCCAGCCAAAATGCGAGTCAAAATACTCGCGAAACACAAATACATATGGTACCTCTAGAATTTTCAGTCGTTAATTTCTACCTACTGATTTTTATTCCAATCTACTGATTTTTTACTGAACTTTCTACTGTTTTTTTCAAATTCCATCTGGCAACACTGGATACACCACTTGTCGGTGCTGTATTTGCCAAGCGGGTCGAAATATTTTTTAATACGGGTTCCGTAATTTTTTTAATACCAAAATTTAAAGAAGTTCGTTTGTTTAAAATCATAAAATCAAAAAAAAAAAGCTTAAATCCGTTTTCTACGGGATTTTGTATTAGGTATACCAACTATCAGAATTCACGCAAAGTGTATGTGTGTGTAGCAGGTAGGTACCTACATTGTGAAATACCTATGTAAAATAAGACCAGTACCTACCTACGTATTCATACAATTTTCTACCACATACCTATTATTTCACGACTGTGATCCTAATACCTCCTACACATGAGTAGCCAACTAGGGATTTATTAAAATTGAAAATGAACCCTAAAAATTATCCATCTTTTCGGCGAACGAAATCAAAAGAATGAATGATGAACTATTTTAGTGTGACCTTCGTCGCGGTGCCGTGTAGTGCTATAATTACAATTTTTATCTTTCGTGCCTAAAAAACAAGTAACTAGGACTTAAGAATACCTTAAGGGTGTGGTGTATGCATCGGAGTGTCACAGAGCTGAAGAGATGAAGAGGCGTGTGTTGGAAGCGTGTGCTTACTTCCATAAAATGTGTGTTGTTTGGAAGAAGGGAGGCATATCGAACCTTACTTACATGCATAGGTATCGATACCTACGTCATGCATGTGTAACTTACTAACTAACTAACCTAACTAGTGCTAAAGTGAGTGAGACATGTTAATGCCTAAAAAGAAACCTACCTTGTGCTGAAGTGTGTGAATTGTCTGTGACTGTGTACCTACAAGTGACCTACCAAAACATACATAAATCCCTTCGTAAGAAGCCATCTAGACAGCTGACAAGCGAGAAAATATGAGGTTTGTAACTTGTACCTACACTTACAACTTTCCTAACTCAGCATTTTAAGATTTTCTCAACACTACCTAGGAACTTACATACTAGCATCTTATTATTATCACGAATTTATTAGCTCGTCTAGTAATCTCCCGCCATAGCTGAAATCTACGAAGATAAATACCTACCTACATACCTGCAAAGTTAGTAGGTAAGTACAGGTTGCGCGAATAGGGTTGTCACTTTATTTTGGCACTAGGAAATGAAAACTTTTTGTATGGGAAACTGAAAATAGGAATTTTTAATTATCTCCCCCCCACAACTGATCACCATGGGTTCCTGAAACCCCCCCCTTCGGCTTAGTAGGGGTAATATGTTATACCTTGTATAATAGTCCATCTAGGACAGGCGAAAGCCATAAAGCCATAAAGCTTTGTCTTTCGTATTTTTTGAATTCCGTGAATTGTCGATAAGGCAATTTTTTTTTTAGCTTTCAGCATTTATTCTGCCACTATCATGGTTCAATAGTAACGTTATAGCTGTCAGTTGAAAACGATTCTCCCTAGGGCGGAAAAGTATCACTTTCAACCCGCTCTTCAGGCATGTTCAGACCTACTTTCTGAGTATGAGTAAAGAAAAAATAATATTTTTACAATTCATACTGAATATACGTTAATTTTTATCGGGGATAAACCCTATTAAACTATATATATAACTATTATAGGCTTATAAGTGTATTATGGCTAGCGAAAAGTACCTACAATAAATGTTCGAAATAATTATAATGTTCACATAGTTGCTTGGCTTTGGCCTTCTCTCAAATTCTCATAGTTTCGGATTTAGCCATACAAATCTCAGTAAGCAACCCTGTAGGTATACCCGCAGCTTTGCGACGCAATATGTAGATCTAATATGAGACTGTTTGAATGCACACATGCACAAAATTTAAAATAGGTATATTTTTTATAATTTTTATTTAACGATATTAACTTTTAATTATATAATTTTTTTTAATAAAATCATCCATATTCTTAATAATGCCTTATAATGCTTAATAGCTTTTGCTAGAAGTATTTTCATTTTTCAACGACAATATCAATATTTGACAAAACCGGGGAATAAATATGAGGTAAAACTTGTGTGTAACGACCATTTACAAGTAAATATTTCTGTGATTCTAACTATGGTAATATAAAAAAAATTACCTACATTTTTTTCAGTATTTTTCTTTTCCTTTTTTAATGTCAAACAGTTTACAATAATCTTAACATAAACAATAGATAAAGCTAAGAAGATGCCGCTAATAGAAATATTATAAAATAAATTCAAGAGTAGGTATAGGCGCTATTTATTTAGAAATATATATTTAATATATAGAGTTTAAATCACTTATCTAGTACCCATACACAAGTTCTGCTTAAACTGGGACTATAATATGATTTATTTATTTACAAGTGCTTTTACAAGTTGTTAAAGATAAATATCATTTATTCCGAATTTCTTCGAGTTTTGTGATGAAAATCGCTCACTTTTTGCAATATCTGAGAATACTTTCCGAACTTCATATTATAAGTAGTCACTTAAGTTATTTATTCCACAATATTTCCAGTCATTCCACTCAGACGACATGCGCGAGTCAAAGTGAATAATAAACTGGTGTTTTGTTCCCTATGAATCACTTATCGACCTCAATCCTTCCTCAATACTATAAATAATTTGATGTAATAATAAGGGATCCTCCGTGCGTCATAATCATTCAGTAAATAAAATTAATGAAAAGCAGTCTCCATTTATCAGCTAGCTACTTACCCTACCGCATCTCTTTGTGCAAAGGCTTGCCCGGGAAAGTCCTATCAACAACATGCCTTTTTCTATCGCCATGCGAAACACGATCTGTATGGTCCGGTAAAAGAAGAAGAGATTTGTTTTTTGGTTACGAATTTTACTTAAATTTACTATTTAACATCTATTTACTTTTATAAAATGTTGGACAATTCACACAGCATCATCTAGCCCTAACACAGATAACAGTTAAATGAGCCTTAACCTAAGTAGAGCTTGTAACGTGTGTTTTGGGACTAGACATAAGTGATAATACAGTGTACAGAGTACATATACTTTTATAATTTAAACCCTGAAAAAGTCTGCATATCTAAGAAACATTCGCACCGAGGCGGGAATCGAGCAAGAAATCTCCTTCGTCACAGGTGGACCGTCGTCCACAGCGCCATAAATGTCGTCATTAAGACAGAAAGGACTACACTACACATGATAAACATTTCTGGTTTACATGTGTAGTCCTTCTCTCGTATTTTGAAGTCGTAGCAATAGAAATTAGATATGTCTCAGTCCTTGACTAATAGGCATAAATATTTTCCTACGTCGTCGTCGTCGTCGTCTATGTGAAATGTATTCGTCATGGTAAACCTATTATCGTTAGGTACCGATTTACCACAAAGATTTATGGCTTGTGATTTTTTGAATACCGAGTTAACTTCTTACGTTAAAGAAAACGGCCAAGTGAAAGTCGACTCGCGCACGACGGGTTCTATACCATAATCCACATTTAAAAATGGCCTAAAAACCAAATCGAAAAAATAAAAAGCCCGTAATCTACGTATAAAAAAGGCCAAAAAACCAAATAAAAAGCACCTTTATGTTAATTATACAATTGTATAATTTTTCTGAGATTTAATCATCGTGATTTTTAATTTGTTAAATATATAACTAGGTATCTAAAATCCGAAGCTGGGATCCCTCGCATCTTCATACAAGATTTTCTTAGTAAGAGCGAGGTTTCACTACAATTTACATTTTTTTGGTTCTCTATTTTGAAAATAAATACTTGTTTATTTGTATTTTATTCTGTTACCGTTTTACCCTACGGAACCCTAAAAACTATCTTATAACCTGTCTATGCACGCGTACCTGAATAAAAATTTGACATGCTTTTCATGAGTTATATATCCCCTTTCAAAATTATTAGAAGTCAATATAATAGGGTAAACCACCCATATATTGGCACTTTAAGCGCTGTGACAAAACAAAATACCTGAAAATCAAAATTCACTGAAATAATATTCCTAAAAATGCGTTCAGACATTACAGCTGTAATAAAAGAATGTTATTTACCTTCTAACAGACGGGATATTTACGCGCAATATTATTAATTTTAGTTTTTTTTCAAAACGTGTATCTATACCATTTATTGGCAGATATTGACCCATTATTGGCACATAGAAACCCAATTATTGGCAGTAATGCCAATAATTGGTATGTAAAGGTAATCCTATTATTGGCCCCACATACTTAGGTTGACATCAGGGTATATTAAACAAAATTCATAGGATTTAGACATCTAGAAAGGTTTATTATGTACCTGATGTACATGTTAGGTACTTATAATAATCTTGGTGCCTATAATAATATCTAACCAGTTTACATATTCCTAGGTACGCCTACATAATATCATATTGACATTGAAATCAGTCTTTAATAAAGTTATTAGGATTTAAACCTCAACTTCTAATCTCTAAAAGTCTTCCGATTCGGCCAAGATCTTTTCCAATTCCAAATTAGATTTTTTTTTGTCTTACAAGTCTGTAATTATTATTTCGTTTGGAGAGTCGGCACGCGACATGGGTGGATCATAAATCAGTCCGCTTTCATCAACAAAACTTGGCTGAGCTTGTGAGTCAATGATTACTTCGTCAGAATAATCATAATTATTCAAAAGGACTTCCACATTTTCTATCTTTTTTTTTAATAAATACATGTTTTTTTTTTGTTGACAACAAGCTCCCAGACAAGGTTAGGGACGCACCGAGTCTCGAAAGTTTTAAAATAAGTCTAAAAAACTGGCTTGTAGAGAAGACGTTCTACACCTACGATGAGTTTTAAATTTTAACAAAATTAAATATATTTTTATACAATTTTTTATTATAATCAAAAATTTTATGGAGTGTAATTTGACAAAGTATAAATAAAATGTTTATCTGTTTTATTTTGTCTATCCTATATTTTATTTTCTTAGTTTTGTACCTGAAATTTGAAAAAAACTCGACTTGGCAGGAGTACGAACGTATTGTTTAAATAAGCGAATAATTAGATTTTTCTATAATGACATGGTGCCAAAATTTGGAAAGACGGTTTTAAATGCACAACTAGGAATACACAAGCAATAACGAATCTTTTATCTGTTAAATTACAACCTTAGATAACAAAAAACCATTTCATTAAAAAATCCAATTATCGGCAGGGGTACCAATAAATAAGAATTATGTCTCTTCTACATACCAAACATTGGCACAGCCTAAAACAAGAAATCAGTATAAATAAATTGTAATTTTTAAGCATAATTATGTTCTAAAATTATTACCACATTTATCAAAAACTTTCGGCCTGTGTGGATACACTCATATGACCAAAACAAGACTATTTTGAAAACCACTAACCTTAGCAAAAAAATAAAATTTGAAGAGGTTTCGCGGGATTCGATGAGACGCTAAGTTTAAAGGATCATAATTCCGTTTGTATGACATATCATGCAATGACTCTGCCAGCTAAGTGAAATGTAAACCTACCAATTATTTTTTAAATATTTTCTGATTGATCCACCGTACAGCATGCTTAATAAATAGTTTAAATACTCAAGTGCCAATAAATTGGGGGGATGCCAACAATAGGGTGGTTTACCCTAATACAAGCCATTTCCAACACGTTGTCTTAAAACGGTAACAATCAAGGAATTCCAGTGATAATGCTCTTATCTACGAATATTTGAAAGCTTAAGCCTCGTGCTTGCTCTATCTTTCTAAATGTTTTCAATATTATTTATGTAACTAGGTCCATTTTTAATTTTTATAAGTAAGTAAATCTCATATTAAACAACTCACCTTCCTTGAGACGACCGTTGCCATGTTCCTTATTAGAAGAATAACTTAATATACATATAATATTAATATATAATAATAATTGTAATCCTGAAAAACACTTCACAATAACCTTTGTCATCAAAAACTAAACTCAGCTATAGAATTCCGGTTTGTAGTTTCAATATACACTAAACCTAGCCAGGAAGGTAAGGTGACAACTCGACGACGACGAAAACGATACTAGTGACCACACAATGGCCGAAGCGTAGCCAAAACAAGCCGATGACAATCGCACATTTCACGGCGATTGGAGCATGAGAGTACAGTGGCGACCGCAAGTGTATAGACATTGATCAATACGCAATTGATATAGCGACGATACAAATTCAAACTTTATGATAGCCTGTACTGTAGTTAAAGATAGCAAAGTTCACGTTATTTATTGACGCATAAAAGTGTCAAGAACTAATTTACACATTATACGATACGCGTAAGATACAAAGTAGAGTTACATTTAATTTAACATATTACAAGTAGAGTTACAGAGAGTCATGGAGCGAGCATGCTCGGCATCAAGTTTAAAGACCTTGTTCCAATCAAAATGTCCAGATCTAAAGTCGAACAATGGTTAAGGATGTTGAAAATCGCATCAAGGAACTAAGGAAACATTAGATGGGCAGGACACCAAGCAAGGAGATAAGGCGACAGGTGGAGTAAGGCGCTAACTGAATGGCATCCAAGAACTGGGTACAGAAGAGTCGGATGTTTAGCAGCGAGATGGGCAGACGATAGTACCAACATCGCGGGCGAACCTGGATGAGACTGGCGCAGGACAGTGTGGAGTGGCATAAACGTGGAGGCCTATAGCCAGCAGTGGGTGAAATCATGTTACGGATGATGAAGATACAAAGTAAGAAGGAACATTGATTATGGCTCACAGCAACTCTTCAATCAAGTCTCTAGTTGTTAAGTCTAGTTATGATTTCTTGGTAATGAAGGTATAAACATTCTGCAGGCACGCAAGCATAAAATTCTTGACAGCAAAAAGGCAAACAATGTCTCAAACATTAGAATTAACGCAACGAAACGGTATGCATTTTTTTGTAAAACAAGTAGGTACACACTCATGTGGATTGTCAGATCAGTCGAGCTTGACAGTAACATGGTTGCAGTTACATGTAACATTTATAGTCATAATATGATGTGCTAGGGCAATCTAATAATCGCAAGTAATACTTATGAGGGTTCAGGTAAACCATTTGCTCGTTCCTCCTATATTCGAGCCATCCTCAATGTAGAATTTTTGTAAGTATACAAATTCTACACAAAATTCCGAAATTCTCTCTTGGTATCGACACTTAAAATACATTTTCAGCCATATACATTGTAGGAAACAGCTTAAATCAAAAGTTTTGCAAACAGCAAGAATGTGCTTTCTAGGTTAAGTGCGGGGGTAATGTTTATAAACATTCTATATGGAATTTGAACAGAGTATAGTAGAATGAAACATGAGCCCTAAATCAGTACATTTACGTCAGAGATCTGAGGGTCGATGACATAAAGGCAGGGGGGTCGGTTTTATCGACTACACTAAGTCCACAAATAAAAGTGTATAAAAAGCAGCAGTTTATAATAGCAATTATTATAATTGTTAATATGTTTGATTCTGTTACGAGAAGCTGTTACCAAAACCCTTAATTGAAAAGCGAAAACATAAATTTTAATATCCTTATCTTTCTTTAATATGCACGAGAAATTATTTGGATACCTACAACGCCCAGCCTAAATCGCTAAAACTAGAAAACTGATATTGGGAGGGAAGGTACCTATCTCACATATATCAGGTATAGGATCCCAAGGATCCCAATCAGTTCATTCCTTATGAATTGGGATAGATGCCAAATCCCTTCCTATTTTCAAAGGTATGGTTCATCACCATTATCTGTCCGCTCTTAATATATCCTCCTAATTTAATGTTTTATTTTTATTTTTGTTACCCTGTTAGTATTAGGTATATGTAAACGCTCTTTTTGCTTAAGTTAGTCTCTGTTTGTATAGTTTATGTTTAGTTAGCTTAAATATAATATTCTTTTTAATTTTTTTTTCATATCAGTTATGCCACCGTCAATTTAGTAAATTAACCGATCCTGTCCATCCAAAGGTTGCCTGGAAGAGATCGCTTTTAGCGATAAGGCCGCCGATTGTGCCACTTTAGATGTAGTTATTAGTGTTTAAGCTTATATGTTACTACAAATTTTGATGGTGCAATAAAGAAGTTATCTATCTATCTATCTATCTATAGAAGCCATTCTATGAGTACGCAGTTTATTCATCTACATTTTGTTTTTATTGTTACCTCAAAAGGTTATTATAATTAACAAATAAATAATTAGAAAATGCTCACAGTATCTTCTAGTCCCATACTAAGTAAAGCTTGTCTTACGGGTACTAGATAACCAATATATTTTATATTGTAAGATAGACACATATTTTTAAAAACAGAAAAATCTGGAACCGACTCCTACAAATCGTAGAAACATTAGGGATACGCATACCAAGGAGGGATATTTAGGTCGCGTACTAGACCTTTACTATCCCCATTAGTGCCGGCCCCTCGAGCTTCTTGTCTGGCGCCTACTCGGAAAGGTCAAATGAACATTATTGAACTTTGTATATCGCTGCCAAGAGATTATACCTGCCAAATTCTAAAGAGACTGTGTGGTAGGTATACCTACTACAAGGAGCCTCTTATGAATAAAAAAGTTCAGTTTTTGTTTATTAATTCTCAAAAATTATTATTTTTTATTATTATTACTGTCGGAATTTTTACAAATCTTACTTCTTACTATTATAATAAATGGGAAAGTCTGTGTGAATGTTTGTTATAAGTATTATCTCCGTAACCACTTAAGTTATTTCAATTAAATTTGGTAAGTAGATAGCTTACAACCTAGAATAGGATATTAAAATTTCGAAATTTTAACCTCTGAGGGGGTTACTATTTAACCCCCTCAGAGGTTAAAATTTCGAAATTTTGGTGGTAAAGTTAGTGGAAAATATTTTTTCCTATTTTCCTTGGTTCGATTCACACAAAACTCGGTATAAATAAGGTATGATGTTTTTATTTTTACAAAATAACCCTAGGGGTTGTGCAATAAATTCCTGAAATTTGTATGAAAAAAAAAACTCTGGTTCGCGTGCGAAGCTGCGAGGCGCATCTAGTATTGCATAAGAAACTTCACAGTCAGGCAGGCAGGGCTTGGAATACCGGTATTTATAAATACCGGTTCCACTGACCTTGACATGGTACCGGTACTTTTTTGGTATCGATACAAATTATACCGGTACTTTTTGAGAACCGGTATAATTGTACTTCGTGTGGTACCGGTACTTTCATTGGTACCGGTACTAAAGTATCGTTATTTTCTATAAGTATCGGTAAAATTACCGAAATTATGCTCGAAAAGTACCGGTACTTTTCAACAATTTATTTTGTGCAAGCGAGAGAGAAAACTGATTAGAAAAGACACACACAGCCGAGCCGGCGGCTGTCTGCGCAGTGGTTTATGTGTTTGTTTGTTGTTGTAGTTTGGTAATGTAATAGCTTCCGCATGCACGCGAGTTTCATATCCACCGAAGTGTTCAAAATTAAGTGAAAATGGAAAGTAAGTGCCTTTATATATAGTTGTATTTACTTTACAGAACCTACTTTACTCCAGGCAAGAGTATGTACATGCATATGTAAATTGAATACAGAACTCATGTAATTTATAACTTGCCTATTACTTAGTCATGTATTTAGCTGCCAATCCAATTGTTTATATGTAGATTCATTTTTTCATATTTTTCAGTTGTTTTATCTGTCTTTAAGTTTTGCATGTTAATTAATAAGGAACTCTGTTAACTCAAATTTCGGAGGAGGGCGTTAATGCTCGCGACACAGTTTTTATAACTATTGCGCGTATTATCGTTTTCATCACAATTTCATGTTCTATTGTACTTTGTTCCAATAAACATAATTTTTTTTTTTTTTTTTTTTTTTTTTTCAAATCAAAATTGAGAAATTTTTTTTAATTAGAAATTTTTTTCAATTGAAAATTGATCAAAAATGAGTTTAATAGTGAAACGAGTTAAGAAGAACGAGCTCTACAGAAGTACGTTTTTATTTTTTTTGTATCTTAATTAGTTTTGGAGATATAAAATTGAACAACGTCCTAATTGACATCAACTCTGCACAACAACGTTCTAAGTGATCATCCAACGGCGCGCGGGTGCAGAGCGCGGCGCGAGTGCGCGGTCCTTTCGTCAGTCCGGACGTTGTTCGTTGGAGATAGGGGGAGAGAAAGTCTTGCGATGAGTTTTTTTAGGTTTGATGAAAAATAATGTTTCAAGTGTTTTGCATGAATAAAACATATATTTTAGAGATTTCACGATCACGGAAAATGTTGTAAATACTTTAAAGAAAGGCAAAAAGGCCTGAGCTCAGTTCATTATTTTCCAATGTTCCAGCTGTTTATATGAAGAAAAGTACAAATTCTGATAAGTTGTAAATTTTTTAGTTGTTTTATTTCATAATACACACTATTTAGTTAATAAATTAATATACATCAAATTTAAATTTAAATATTGCTTTTTTATCTCAGTTTCAGTTAGCAGGCGTTCAATGTTTAAATAAGAAGTTTTTTGATGGAGAGCTCGTGCAACGCATTTGTTGTACAGAAATTCTTTGGCGTAGTGCATATTCAAAGGAATAATATTTTTTTCTTTAATAATTTACAGTAAAAAAAATTCAGTCATGATACGTTAGGACCATTTTATGCGAACACTATTGAGCTTCATAGGATTTCATATGACTATAGGACGTTTTACTACGGAATCTGTTAGACGATTTGTCGGTTCGGTGCTAAGATAGAACGTTGTTTCGGGGATAATGAAATCATTTAGGACGTTGTTCATCAAAAAACATCATTAAATATTGAGATCACCACATAAAGATATCAACATATATATACATTTCGCACTTAAGTCTAAAATTTATTCATGCTCATCTTCAGCATTTTTATAATAGGGAGATGATAATAGCCCTGCAAGTTTTCTAAGAGGTGATTTTTAAATGAAGTGTTTGTTGTACTAAATCATGCCATATAATGGCTTTAATTACTTATGTTGATGATTTTTTAACTAAGTTAACGATTTTAGCACTTAGTAGAAGTTATAATTTTATTACAATATTTTAAGGTAGGATCCACATATGACTCTTACGGAATAGATAACTCCAACAAAAAACGACCCATGTTAATATAAAACGTCATTTTGCTAAGACCTAAAACGTCCTATGTTAATATAGAGCATACACGAAGAAGAACATAAAACGTCCTATGTTAATATAGAACTCCCTATCTCTGGAAATAAAAGGAAAATAAATATACACTAAAAAGCGTTGAACTAGGCTAGGGCATTGTAACAACATACCAAAAAGTCTCAATGACAAGTCTCACCGCTTAAGAGTTACACAAGTCAACAACTTCTCTAACGTCTACTGAAAACCATCAACACTGCAGATACGACTTTGTTCTACGGATGAGTCGAAATACCTATAGTAAATAATACCTACAGCCAAATATTTGTTCAGTGTTCTGGTTGTTTTCTATGTATAATAAAAAAATATCTAAGTAGTCTATTGTATGAAGTTTATCAGTCATCTAGCACCCATAACATCTGCTTAGCTTGGGGCTACATGCTGTGTGAATTGTCTAGCATAAAAAAGTAGATATTTAATCACTTACCGTTTCACATAAATATATGTTATTTATAATATGACTATTTTATCTACCTACAAACATACCTACTAATATGTACATGAATACTTTGTACGTAGTTGGGTAATCATAAAAATAATAATAGATATAGTACTTGGATGAAATGAAAGCAAAAAAGGGAGATCAGGTAAGTTCTCCCAGCGCTTGCTCAACAATTGGCCTCTGCTGCAATTACAAACAGAAGCGTAGGTACACACACGCTCAAAGTCACATTTTCAATCATGTGCAATATGTACAATGTGATTTGTCGAACCTTGATCAAACGAAATGTGCGGATACACGACACATATTTATCGATAAAATCGGGATAAAAAAAATTATATGTTATTTATCTCAAAAACAAAGCAGTTTTAATATTTTTTTAATTGAAGACTACTTCATCTGGTTTTTACTTCGTTTCTTTTTGAGTTAATGGTGTATTTTATTCAAAGTAGTCTCATTTGAAAGCTAGATAGTTTACCTGGCTAATAAAATAAATAAAAATACAAATTCGGTACATAATTGTAGAAAAATAATATTTTTTTAGAATTTAGTCAAAAAAAACGATTTTTATTTTATTTTTCCTCTGTAACTTTAAAACTGGGTTATTAAGGTGAACTTTTTTGCATGTTGTATTAAACTTCATAATTTATTCTACAAATCCTCCAAATACTGGGGGTCTAACTCTTTCCGTTGTCATGTTTTTCACCATTTAAATTAGGTACTTTTTGTAAAGTACACAGATCAACAGGAATCTCAACGGATTTAATTTACATGTATCTTTTTGAGTTAATGTAAATAAATAAAAAATACAAATTCGGTACATAAGCGTAGAAAAATAATATTATTTAGAAAATAGACGAAAAACAAACTATTTTAATTTTATTTTTTCTCTGTAACTTTAAAACTGGATTATTGAGTTGTACTTTTTTGCATGTTGTATTAAATTTCATAATTTATTCTACAAATGCTCCAAAAACTGGGGGTCTTTATCCTTCCGTTGTTATGTTGTTCACCATTTAAATTAGGTACTTTCTGCCTTGACAACGGAATGAGTAAGACCCCCAGTTTTTGGAGGATTTGTAGAATAAATTATGAAGTTTAATACAACATGCAAAAAAGTACACCTCAATAATCCAGTTTTAAAGTTACAGAGAAAAAATTAAATAAAAACAGTTTTTTTTGTCTAAATTCTAAAAGAATATTATTTTTCTACGCTTATGTACCGAATTTGTATTTTTTTTTATTATATATATAATTTACT
Organism: Eupithecia centaureata; assembly: GCA_944547425.1. Lineage (NCBI taxonomy): Eukaryota > Metazoa > Arthropoda > Insecta > Lepidoptera > Geometridae > Eupithecia > Eupithecia centaureata. The sequence goes on along the minus strand of OX155679.1, from coordinate 13,767,357 downwards.
TAGGTAAATTATCTAGCTTTCAAATGAGACTACTTCGAATAAAATGCACCATTAACACAAAAAGAAACATGTAGATTAAATCCGTTGAGATTCCTGTTGATCTTTGTACTTGAAAAAAAGTACCTTATTTAAATGGTGAATAACATGACAAAGGAAAGAGTTAGACCCCCAGTTTTTGGAGGATTTGTAGAATAAATTATGAAGTTTAATACAACATGCAAAAAAGTACACCTCAATTAACCAGTTTTAAAGTTACAGAGAATAAATAAAATAAATATCGTTTTTTCTTGTCTTATTTCTTAAAAATATTGTTTTTACAACGCTTATGTATCGTATTTGTATTTTTTATTTATTTTATTAGCTAGGTAAACTATCTAGCTGTCAAATGAAATTACTTTGAATAAAATACACCATTTACTCAAAAAGAAACGAAGAAAAAACCAGACGAAGTAGTCTTCATTTAAAAAAATATTAAAACTGCTTTGTTTATGAGATAAATAACATATAATTTTTTTTATCCCGCTTTTTATCGATAAATATGTGTCGTGTATCCGCACATTTCGTTTGATCAAGGTTCGACAAATCACATTGTATAATGAACAACAAAGAGAGACGTAGGTACCTATGTACCTAAGACCGAAGTGTGACTGAGAACGTCAGAACGTAAGAGAGTGATTAAACAAAATGTAATGTGAAACGGTAAGCGAGTAGGTAGTTAGGTAGGTACCAACCTACATAGGTACTTATCTTGCAAATTAGAATGAAAGCAAGAATGCTTTAACAAAAGAAAATATCATTTAAGTTTTCTATCTTAAAATAAAAGATTTCTTACCTTTAGAACTTTGCCACACAAAATGCACTTAGATCATAAGAAAAAGAACAGAGTAGAAGGGAAACTTCGCTCCAAACGCGCTCAAGGTCACGATATTAGCCTACGCGATTCTGCACGTTAAACGTGCAGTAGGTTAATATTTGTGAAGGTTAGGTACCTACCTCTATAATATGACGTCATGGTCAAGTTATTGTGGTGTGATCGGTTGTAACAATAAAAGATAATACATATTATATAATCATAATAATAATCATAATCAAATAAAATGCAATAAAATGTAGTAGCAACCCTGGCAAAACGCCTGGACGAAAGAGGGGCGTAATGAGGTGAAGAGGGAAGTAGGTATATAAATGGCGGCGTTTGGGACTAGATCAAAGGAGACTTCCTACGTAGTTATTATTTATTCTTATGCTTAGATGTAGATTCGACAAGATCAAAATAATCATATACACAATAAGTTTTAGGTCGCCCCATCTTTACGTGCGCCGTGCGTGCTGCGTTGCATACACATTGGTTGTGGTTGGTCACTGTCGAAATTCTCTATATGGCGCTTGTCTGAACGAATGAAGTTGAGCGATTCGTTACTCTTCACCCCACCGCCCGAAATAATAACACTGTGCTCCGTAAATGTTCCGTCCGAGCGCGAAATATGCACAAGTTGGCAAGCACGCGCACCCGCCCCCCGGTCGGTACCTACGCTATGACCGGAGAGCTGGCAACGTCGCGAGAACCGCTTAGAATACCGGTACTTTTAGGCAAAGTACCGGTACTTCAAAAGTATCGATACTCAAATTTAACGAAATGAAAGTACCGTTACTACCGTAAAAGTACCGGTACTATTGGTACCGGTATCAAGCCCTGCAGGCAGGACAAAGCATTGATATTCCGTGACGTTGACTGACCAACTCATTGTATTATTCAACACTTTTGAATGAAAAGTTCAAATAAATAAATAAAAACACAAGGTCCGCGATAAATAATCGATAAAAAATTGTTACTTTGTTTATCATGTTAAAAAATCGCAAAATTTAATGTTGTATTCCGTAGCTAGAAAACAGATGCATTTGCTTCAATGTTGCATGATCGTTAACTTTTAAACGAATGCTACGCTATCACAGTGAAATAAACAGTCTTATAAACATGAATCTTTATTGATTCTGATGGTTTAAGACGATAGTTGTTATTATTTATTTATCCTAACTGCACCCCATGGCTTCACCCGCGTGAAAAATAATTAAAATTTCAGTAGTTTTGAAGTGAGAGGTATCCAATCCACACATCCATTCATCTATCCAAACGTTCGCATTTAAACATTAGTGTGATATTATCAGATACTTCGGATCTGGATTCCAAGATATTTTTTGCTAACGCAGATAGATTTATTAGAAGCTCTGCTTAGCTTGTTGGGGCTAGATGATGCTGTGTGGATTGTCCAGTATTATTTATATACCTATATTTTTTTATATGTGTGAAAAATTACCTATAAAATCTGTGAAAAACAAAAATTGTTACGAACTTCTGCGACCAGGTGTCGTAAAGTATTTCTCAGGTTTTTAACTCATTTGCTTGCAAAAAAATAATTTGGATCCAGACTTGCGTTGCGGCTCTATTATCAAATTCATAATTTATTCACAACGTACTTGGCAGAAATAAGAAACATTTTTTTGCGTAATTGTGTTCATTCAACATATTTTGGAGAATCAGGTATCAAAATCCCGGGAGTATTCTTAGCTACATTTTCTCCCCTCATTGCGCAAAAAAGTAAAAAGCTTTGGGTGTTTGCTTATCACTACATAGTTTAAAACAAAGTCGCTTTGTCTGTTCCTCTATCCCTATGTATGCTTGAATGTTTAAAACTACGCAACGGATTTCGATGCGCTTTTTTTAATAGATAGAGTGATTCAAGAGGAAGGTTTATACTTATAATAAAACCGTGCGAAGCCGGGCGGGTCGCTAGTCCTTATTAAGTTGTTTTTGTTGTACCTGGTCCTTATAGTTACTTAAATTGTAACCCTTACCACCCGTTACCTTAGTCGATATAGTTACCTGACTATTCTAGCCTTGGTGTTAACATTTGTGTTATTGTGCCAGAGCGTTTAGTTTACGGCCAATCAAACTGTTTTATAGCTACACCTAGTAAAGCCAATTAAGGTACTACATAGGTATTAGTAAATCTGGACTGAAAATTGCTAAAAGAAACTTTGGCTATCGATCATTGTAGTTTTATAATCCGCTACATGCTATTAGCTAGATCGAAGTTATTTTGTTCAATTCTTAATCAGTTTTAATTACTGAATCTCCAAATTTGCGATCTCTATAAGGCATTGCATAGATTACTAAAATTAAGATCCACATTTATTTAAAAAAAGGCATAACAAAGGCAAAACTCTATTAGCGTTAAGTTGCACTATTTTAGTGATATAATAGCTACATTATGGGTAATGCGATTTATTTCTTTTTAATATCACGCTGAAACTATGGACTATTTTTATCTTAATTGATGTTGAAAATTCAACTTTCATCGCTCAAACTCTTCACTTTCAAAGTTAAATATGAATTTATGCAAATAAAATAAAAAAAAAAACGACTAAAATTAAATTAATCATAACTCGAAAACTAAATTTGAGAACACGGTATTTCGAGGTAAAAAATATGACGTCACTGTTTAGTCCGTCCTGTATAAAAGCTCACAACGTAAAAGACTGTCGTTCGATAACCTTGTAAAAAGCACCATCAATATTGTAACTATCAGAAAAACTCTAGGATGTCTGGAGCGGCCTCGGTGAAATATCAAGGAAAATCGATTTGTTTTTTAGGGTTCCGTACCTAAATTAGACCCTATAGTACTAAAACTCAGCTGTCGGTCGGTTTGTCTTCAATCTCATGAACCGTGATAATTAACAGTTGTTTTTTTCACATTACGATTTATTTCTATTGCCGCTATAAAACTAATATCTTTAAAAACAGAATCTTTTTAAGGGGCTTCATTCATTTTGACATGATTTTTTTGCCTTTTTATAGATAATGTTAGGAACTCTTCGTGCGCGAGTCCGAATCGCACTCTGCCGGTTTTTTTATTAATACCGCTATCCCATGGCCTGTTTGTCCATCAAAATCACACTAATAGTGCTTTAGAATGATTTTTAATGCGAAAGTTGTATCATTTTACACTTTACCTAATTGACTTGCGCACTGCGCCTTTTATAAATATCTAGGGTGTTATAAAATCAACCGACAGAGTAAAGGTTTCGTTAATGTATAGTGAGAAGTCGCTCAGTTCTACACCGACATTAGCATTTCAGCTTAGCCATATAAATATTGACACACGTAAGTATACGTATTTAGCAGGCAAGCAAACATGTATTAGACACATAAGTGCTAGTGTTTTTTTTTCTTTTTTTCTCTATTGGACAAAATTTTAAGTGAAGATAAAATCAATTACTCTTTGATTTCTTATTTGATAATAGTTTATATGTATGTAGTTTAAAATTTGACTTGTCCAGATGCTTATTTTGGGAGCCTAAATAAATAAAGTGATTGAGTTCTATATGTGTCGGATTAATTTCATATTCAACGATTTGATATGAAATCATGATATTATGACTCAACGTTAATGTAAACGCATGAGTACAGCTCACTACAAAACAAATTTCAACCGAATGCAAGGTTGAAAATAAGTTAAAAATTTGTTAAATAGGGAAATCTCATTTGCGTACTATGAGTAAGATGAACTGAAACAGAGTATCGTAGACCGTAGCAACTAAGCATCAACAAGGTTCTAATGGAATTCAATTAAAGCTAGAAACGATGACGCAAGAGTAATCGAACTTTGAATATACGCTCTCTGATTAGAATTGCCGAGAATAGAGCTGATTGATTTTGTGCAAGCAAAGTCTGTATACCTAATTAGATCGTCGCCTGTCTTCGAGGATTTCCGCCTATCTATATGGACGAACTGGCTAGTTATTAAACTAGTTTGTTATTCAGCATAATAGATTACGAAAGAACAATTTTGTTGAAATAGACCAAAATTTGGGTGATTGATGTTCGCAGAATTTGATTCCAATTGGGTTTCCAAATTCAACTATCTGTTAGTTAAACACGGTTATATTTAAACAAACATGCCTAGGAATGCGTGGAAATTTCTAGATTTCCATTATACTTCTTAAGTTACCTGCTTATTTCTAAGTTTTGGATTTAAATAAGCCAAGAGGGCGGGGCGGCCGGCGGCGCTTCTGCCGGTGTATGTGCGTGGGACACAGATTAAATAGGTCATGTCATTATGACACAGTGAATCATCAAATGTGCAATATTGTAGAAGTCAATAATAACTATAGTCAAGTGATGGTCATCACGTTTCTTTTGAATATTAAAATATCTTAAAAATCGAGAATTCTTTTATAGCATTGGTGTTCTTTCGCTGATAGGTAGGTATACAAACTAAACTAAAAAATGTTTGGTTTATTTTTATGTCGATCCTAAGGAAAATACCAGCCAAATTAGTAACTAGTGATATTAAATTAATTTAGTTAGTTTGTCAACAAAATCCATACCAATAGCTGTAAAACATGTAAAACATGTAGTATGTAGCATAGTCTAAGTAACCACAGAATAGGGGCAAGACAACATACATTAGGTACATACTACATACGTAAGTGCATCGTAAATGTAGAAAGAACCCTTTTAGAATAAAAACGCAGTATTTGTCTTCATTGAGCAACGGATTAGGGGTACACATACCTTAAATAAACAAGAAACAAGTTCTATTTTAAGGAAAAATATATTTTTTCAATACAGAACCGCATTCACAGAATGTTTAAAAATTACAAATGTATTTTTATGCGACCGATCTTGTATGTTTCGAGTACTTGCTTTAAGAACCCGAAATATTCAAGATCTGTGATACTTAGACCAAGTCACGCTCGTTTATTCCACCTGTATAGCGAATCTTATGCCAATGGAGTGAGGACTCAAACTTAGGCATAAATATCTATTTGCTAATGCATACTCGATAGGTGTAAAACCTATGTTAAGCATGTTCTACATGTAGGTAGATATGCACACAATGCAGACAATAAAAGTTGATCCGCGCGACGCGTTAAACCAATTTAGAGCGGGAATTGTGTTCCAGTTTACGGTCAAATAAACACAGTTACGACGAGATGTTTTCCAAATGAACATAGGGCTATTATGTTCGCAATCCGAACATCGATTTACGAATAATGAGTCCATATTATGTCCGTTCACATATTGTCAGGAGAGAGTTGCGTAAAAAAGGCTAGTTTTTGTCGTTACGTATAATTCTTATTTAGCGTGTTTTTATACCAAAACTTTTTAGTGATAGCGTGTTTTTATACCAAAACTTTGTTAATTTTACTTTAGCCGTTTTAAGCATGAGGTATTTTAACAATAATATTAAACCTTGATGAACATCTGAAGAGACTCTCACTAAGTTTGATCAAGGACCAAATCCCAAGTGGTTCTTATTTTATTCTTAGACTCGGCGAGTATCGTCAGGAAGTTCCTCTCTCTGCATCCCTAGTACCTACTACCAGATTTATTTTTTTACTTTAGAATAGTTTTAAAATATTATAACTGTATTTTCTACAGTAAAAAGTATATTTTATGACAATGTTTTTAAATAAATAAAGGTTAGGCTTAAGATTAAAGACTATAGTAGTAAGAGATTCAAATAAACTTTCCCTTGTAAGGTTTGCAACATTGTACATCAGAGGTTTAGAAAAGACAATAATGTATCTAAAAATAATATTGTAGATTTATAGTTATTTTAGATTTGAATAACCGGTAACAAACATCCATCAATCCATCCATCCAAACTATTGCCACCACACTATTTGTGTATGCTGTTTGATATTACTGAGTGCATGAAGCTGTGTAGTGGAAAATAGATATTAATATTTATAAGCAAAACTAAAACTAACATTATTACATGGGAAAAACCTATTCTTAATAGAATTTGCACTTGTTTCCTATTAGATAAATAGCTGGACCATTTAATGGCATCATTGACTATTATGAAGTTCACTATAAATGCTATCATGATCAGTTTTGTAATATTGACAATTCATAACAATTATAAACAAATAATCATAACTCAAATCACTTACTTGATCTTTACCAGCATTAGTTAGAGCAGTCGCACCCTCACTCATCCTCTCGGAATCACTCTCAACTTCAAATATAACGCTGTACAGGTCCAAGCCCTCTGGCACGTTGGACTCTATGTTAGCCTCTGGTCTGATTGTCAGCTCTTGGCTTATTATTTGACTGCGGCTTGCTCGGAGGGAACCTTGAAGATTCTCTGATATGGCCTAAAAATAGTCAATTTGAAAGAAAAGAAAACTGATTTAGTGTGTAAATTAATTCAGGGTGTTAATGTTCTTCATTGCTGCACTACTTGAAGCTGATCCCTAAATTGGTACAGGGTTTCTTCTTAACTCCTATGAGTTTTTTGGAGTCACAAGCTTACCTGACTGACAGAAACCTTTTTACTTGAATCCATGCATTCAACTTTTTCTGATGTTGTTGTTGGAAGGTGGAAGATTTTATTAAGGCGGTTGGTAATCTAAGGTATGTGTAAACAGCCTTTGTTCTATAAGTGGAAAACTAGTGATATCACCCTGAATGCAGCCTAAAGCAGTGTGTGCTTACACAAACACGCCTGTCTCAACAAAAATCACTACTTTGTACTTACGTCGCTCAAGATGTCTTCCAAATCGCAAGACACATTCGTGCTTAGAACTGGACTCGGGCTGGGAGTTCGAGTGCGATCCAAGTAACTACCAATGTCTACCGGGGCCAATACCTCCTTTGTGTTACTTTCATTGAACTCCATCACTGCTCGCTGTTGAGAAACATCACAAAATACATAAACCCACAAACACCGATGCGATTTACGAAACAAATATTTCAAGCCAATAGCGCTAGTTTCCACATTGGAATTTGTACAAATCTTACCCATTGAAATTTAGGTTCTCTTGCGAGAACAAAACATCTCTATTATTCGCTTGATCGAATTGCAAATCATGGAAAATTGCGAGAATTTATGCAGCAGCTCAATATTTACCGAACGAACCCACGAATTTTCGGACTTTTGGTTTTGTTGCTTTTTTTTTGTCGTAAGAAAAAAAACGAATAGTTACTGTCAAAATGACAAATAGTGATGTAGCTAATTGCTACGGAAACTATGTTCGGAAAGGTCTTGCTGAGCTTAAAGTGTCGTGGTGTGAACGTACACAATTGAATGAACGAAATACAATTTATTAGTTATGTCAAAGTCAAAGAAAATCAAAAGTTCGCGTCCGTTTGCGTGACGCAAGCTCTCATGTTTGTTATTTTTGAATATTTTAGAATAATTGAAACTACAGATTTATTTGAAAAACTGCTTGAAAGTAAAACTGCAATGGAAAATTCTACGACGGATACCGATGCAAATCAAACCTTGCGATCTCCACCGCGGCGGAGAAGGTCTACCTTTTTCGAGAGACGAGATTCTTTTGGTGCGTTACTATCTTTTTTGAAGAAACTGCCTTTCGTAATAGAATAACCACAGCACTATTTTAGTGGTAATGTTTTCTATTATAAAGTGTGTAATAATAGCAGAAAAATATATTCATAAATATGTAAGTACTTACTGCAAGGTGTTAAAATCTCATCGGTGCTTTTATTTCAGTACCAACACAACACAACACACCTGAAAGAGTGGATTTAGCTGATATCAAAAAGGATGTTGAGTCTAAAATGCGAACACAAGAAATGACAAGGTATCATTTCAGCCCAAATCTTAATTTTATAGTTATAGTTTACCTACTATTTTGTGTTATAATAATGCTGTGGTCTAACATTAGGAACAAACATTGAACCCTTGGGTATTGGTCTATTGTATTAAAAATAAAAGATAGGTCAAGTACACAGTTTTGGTTTTTATAATGTTTCTGTAAACTCAACTGTTGGATTTTCAGCTACTATGAAAAACTACTTTTGGAAAAAGAGCAATGGAAGAAAGAAGTCAAAGAAAGGAGAAACAAATATCATGATCTACTACAGTAAGTCAATCTTTTCAAAGTACAATCAGAATCTTATGAACCTAATAAATAATTATAGAAACAAAACTTTTGGCAGAATTGTGTTGTCTGAATGAACACGGAGTCTTAACACCAAGAATTGAATTGAAACAAATCTCCAATATCCATAATGGTCTTACACTTATTAAATCCCATCCAGACAAACATATACCCACTACAAAGTACTAGCTAAAGTTTTATGTATGTTAACTTGTGTCAAAAGTATCTGAACTATTTATAATATTACTATCGTTTGTAATTTGTAATTTTGTGACACAAAATAAATACTTTTTACTAACTTACTATCTGTTGGTGAACTTGGATCTAAATTATTGTTCTACATGTTGTTTGGGGGCCATTCAAGTATTATGTAAGCTGAGCATCTAAGGACGATCTTTAATTTGATGACATGGTAGTGGGGTCTGGGGTTTTGTATAGGGTATATTAAATTTAGTCTCATTTTGGTAAGGTAGGTATTATTGGATTTGAAGAACTAAAGTTTACATACCTAAGTATAGAAGGAAAAGCGCTTTGCTTACTTTTATTTCCAAATTTACTTTATATTTGCTTATATTTAAACAAATGTTGAATTCAGGACTGGGTTGTTTCTTTATCCCATCTTTATTATACTGTTGATGGACTTAATACTTTCAATCAAACTGCCCTGAGAACCTTTATAAAACTTCTAATAATTTTTCCTTTCAATAATTACTAAGTACAGTTAATTGGGTTCTACTATAAGATAATGTGATTAGAAAAACATTTATTTGAGAACTTTAAAATTTACACCATTCATGTGTGGAAACACTTTGGAAGCAGCATTTGTATTTTTAGCAGCGACATCTCGTTCAAAAAGTGTACAAAGTTAACTAGACATTTCCTTATTACTTAAATCTTGAATCTATTCAACAGTACTGTACCCTTCTTGTCAGTTTAGATCTCTGCCTTATCTCATCTTCACTGTAGTCTTATACAGATCCACTGCTTACCTACTACCCACACAAAACAATTATATTCTTGAATATAAAGATAAAAATAAACTTAATACTTGAATGGCTCTTTTTTCTTTCAGACAATATCAAATGGCGGCCACAGGACCCAGCAGATCCAGAATGTCATATGCAGCATTATCAAATGAAGATATTGAGTTTTTAAAAGCAAAGCCTAACATATCGAAGCTGGTTGACTGCCAGCAACGGTTTCACACATCTATAAAGGAGACGATGGCCCTTGTTAGGAGGGTAAATGAACTGGACCGGCACTTATTTGACTACTGTGAAGATAAAGTTAATAAGATCACAAATCATATATTAGATACCAGTACAATTGATTAATTGAATTTAAAAACTAATATTCAACTAATGTAAATAGATTATTAACATCAAATTTCTGGAATGCTTATACAAAATCAATCTTAGGTACCAAAGCAAACCTTCTGTTATCATATACTCTTGGTTAATTTAACATTGGTTTTAGTTTCCTAAGTTGATAGCTATCAATAGTAATAGTAGAAGTTGAAACATACAATGTGTCAGAAGAATATTGGTTTCATACATTTATTATTAGCCGGATCCACACCGGACGATCCAAAATGGATCCGCGATCCAGGATCGTGATGCGTGGAACGTGGATCGTTCTAGGTCGATCCAACAGCAATCTTTTGCGATCCTGACTGGCTGCTCCAACGCGCTCCTGCCGATCCATACTGAATCAGTTGAATTATCCATAATGGCGGATCACGCGACCGTACAGACCGCGCGCGCCAAGCGACTGAGGCCCTTTTGTGCGTAACCAAAAAACCGACAACAAATGGATCGCACGCGGCGAGGAGCGCGCGCTCTCCGTCGCGCACATGGATCGCGCGCGGCACGTCTGCACTTCACGCTCCGTGGAGCGCGCTCCATGCCGCGCGTGATCGGAGCGCTTTGGATCGTCCGGTGTGGATCCGGCTATTGTGGTTTGTTTGAGATCCAATTTATGTATGTTGTATTTGTAAAAGCATGAAACAATAGTGAGTTTACCTTTATTTCTATGTATTTGCCATAGTTGATTGTCTGGGTATTTGCATTCCACAAGTTGGCTTTCTGGGTAAACCGGTAGAATTGTAACATAAATTATTTAGAGTTAATGCTTTGAGTTAACATAATAGGGTATGTTTAGATAATTTTAAGTTGTAGTTGTTTTTTTTTAAATAGGCAGATCTCCAGTTTAGAGAAAATATCTGGCAACAGGTTTTTTTTAATAATTTTAAACACTAAAATCTTATCAGTCATACATTAATCTATTCTCCTGATTTTAATATTTGCTTATGCAAAATAATGCTTGTATTTTATATTCATTAAACTTCTGAAAATTGATGCAGATGGCTTGTATGATATAATTATATTTAATGTACAATATATTAAGTTTTAAGGTAGTTGTAGAACTATATTGTACAGGTACCTTCACAATCACACTAGTATTAAAAAAGTAAAGGTTTGGACTTTAAGATGTTTTTTTCGTCTCTATGGCAAAATTATTGTACGGATGTGGTGAAATTTTGCATAGATGTTGATTGATGTTGATTTTAGATTTGTGCAGAAGCTAGTTGTAAATAAAATATAAGTATATGTACATATAATGTGTAAATGGAAAAATTTACCTAACTTTTAAGCTGCTTTTCTTTTCCCGTAGTTGGTAATTTGGTATTGAAGTTTGTAAAAGAAACAATGTCTCATTGAATAACAATTTATTTGAATAATTCATTAACATTTCATTAAAAAATCTCGATTCATGTACAATTTCAATCAATTGTAAAATTACAATTGAAATTCAAACTGTGTTGCAATTATATTTTTTACACACTTGACAAGTCTGAAGTAAGCAGTAAATTAAAATAGGTAAGTACTTAATTGTTATAAATGACTACCACCAAGGAATCCAAAACAGTCAAATACCAAAAAGTGCCTTAACACGTATTTATAAGAATTAAATTGGTCTTAACAGTTTCGAGACTGAAAAAAATATAATTACACTTAAAATTTAAAATAACCTAATAGGTATTTTTATAGGTAGGTACTTAAAGTACAATTTAAATTACAGATTCTAGACTGAAATTAAGATAAAATACATAAATTGCGAATCATGTTGTAAGGCATAGAAAAGTAGGTAAATTAAAATAAATTGGAACATTTCATACATTAAAGTTCATCATTTATCATTAACATTTCATTATACATTAAATTTCATATGTATCATGGAGATATTTTTCAAACTGGACTAGATTAAATAAGGCTAGCTTTTTCAGTGGGTTTGTTAGTTTATATTTGTCAACAGGGATACTATCAGCAGTACAGTGTTAATAAGGCCTTTCATCTATTTTAAGATTATTGAATACAGCATAACAGTGGTATACTTGATGTACTTATTTTTTGTACAAAATATATGATTATAATTAGGTCAATGTTATATACAGGAAAGCAGTCATTGTGCACATTAAAACATACAAACAACTCATAGGAATGTTGAGTGTTTTGCATTGATGTGCATTAGGGTAAGGCAGTGAAATCTAGCTCTTATATAGAATAAAATACGATACTTTCTACTTTTTAACATTCCAGGAAATTTCCAAAACTCCTGGAATGTAGGAGTAGAAAGTGAATCCAGGCAAGCAGTGATATCTTAATTTAAATCTTATTTATAAGGAATTGCAGCCCAACCAGAGCCTTGACGTTATAATGAAGCGAGTAGCGCGTGTAGGTTACACAAGGAACTTTAATCGTTTCTAAGCACTTTACAGCATTTTACACGCGACTTTGACAATAACACAAAATAAGCGCCGGGTGCCGCCTGCAGCTTTGAGTTGTTTTAGTACTAGTCTTTAGTTGGTTCAGTTTGAATGTTTTAGTTCATAGTTTTGTCGGTACTCAATGAAAGTTTTCTTTAGTATAAATACCTATTACTTAGCTCAGTTATGGGCACTACTTTAAAAAGCTTGCAATATTATCATAAAGGTAGAAGCAAAGCCATTCTATAAGAAGTTGGAGACTGATTATATGCAATTAACGTACGCGTGAAGTCACCTGAAACACATGCTCTTAGCGTGCTACTTGCGCATTAGTAAACGCTAGCGTGCTACTTGCGCCCTAGTAAACGCGCCTTAGCATGCTACTTGTGCCTGAATGCTACTTGCGCCTTAGCGTGCTACTTGCGCCTTAGCGTACTACTTGCGCATTAGTAAACGCTAGCGTGCTACTTGCGCCCTAGTAAACGCGCCTTAGCATGCTACTTGTGCCTTAGAGTGCTACTTGCGCCTTCGCGCGCTATTTGCGCCTTAGCGTACTACTTGCGCCTTAGTAAACGCGCCTTAGCGTGCTACCCGCGCTTATAATTACATGTTAAGGCAAAGTTTGGGCTGCTGGGGTTATAATACACTGTACAGAGTTCACATTAGCTCAGTTGTCTTTGAAAGCTCCGTCTCGTTTGGGTTTTCCTGTCTTTGTTGGTTTTGTACTCGCGTCGGCAGGGGCTGTTTCTTAGATCGAGGATTGTGTTGACTCTGTCGACTATTTCTCTGGCTGTGTCGTGTTCGCACTCGAAATCGTGTAGTTTGTAGTTCGCGTTGGCTAGGAACATATTGGTATTACCTGGAAAAGGAAATAGATATGTTTGCCATGAAATAAAATGGGTAATTGCAAACTAGCATGGTATTTATGGGTGATTCTACGATAAGAGGTAACTTGTGCGGCAATCAGTAATAGTTTTTTTATTCTATGCTGTGGCTATTTTTGCTATAAATCACATCACCGTAATGTCATCTATAAGTAACACCAAGAGTTAGAGTAGAATATAAGCACATTTTTCTAAAATCTTTCTATGAAGTCTCCAAAAGTCTCTACCCTGGCCTGTCCCCTTGCCGTTTTCAGGTTTACTTGCAGCCAGTTTATTGTTAAGTTTTATGAATTGCTAAACTAAAATAGGTTTAACAGGAACTTAAATAACTGTACTTTAATATTATTAAGGGATAAAACATCCAAATACCTCATTTTCGAAAAAAATATCTGCTTAATTTTTGTCCTGAGTTTCTTTTGTATCTACCCTGGCATATTTCTGTTCACTAATAAAGACATAAATAAGAGACGGCCATATTCTAAAAGGACATCTATCGCCATAAAAAAACAATGGTAGGCAGACGGACCGTTCGAGTGCCGTGATTTGTCAATTGTTGCCATGTGACAGTGAGGCGCAGCGGTTTCGCAAGGTCATCATGTCTCTCCCCTGGTGAGATACAAAATGAACAATTCTTAAAATCATTTATTTGTTTCCTCTGCCCTTATTTTATCATATTATTGTATTTAAATTGTCATATAAAAGTAAACCATAAATTTCATACATCAATTAAAATTAATGTTTTTTTCATACAAACGTCTCTTCCCTGCCGTATTTCCCCTGACCATTCGACCAGATTTATGGGATTAAAAGTGGCATATGTTTCATTCCAGGGCTAGACTATGTTTATTCAAAAATTCACCATGATCACTGTTCAGTTGTTTTTGCGTTTAAGAGTAACAAACATCAAACATACATCTATAAATACAAACTTTCGCGTTTATAATACCTATTAATATAGTAAAGATAAGGATGTAATTGAGCGATGGTAATTTTTTTTGTTTATGTAACTAAAACAAGTGGGTTATTAGATAAATAAGACTAATATTATTGTGTTATATTTGTACATGTATTTATATTCAAAAAACCTAATTTTCATGAAATAATAACTATTTTACTGCCTCATATTATCTCCCCTGGTCAATGTATTTACCCTGGCGTCCTAAAAAGTACCTAATATTTGTAAATTTACTTGCCCTTACATGAAAATATTCAAAAGCGGGACATAAAATCGATAATAGTGTTTAATGAAGAAAACTCATTTTTTCTCTTTGGCCGTTATCTCTAAGGACTTGAAACATCTTATCGTAGAATCACCCTTATAGGCTTTTGTATAAATTATCATTTGGGTTTCTTTAAGAGAAATATAACCAGCGTATTTTTAGATAGGCATCATTGTTTCCCTAGTCTAAATTGAAGAAAGAACGAAACGTCTTAAAGCTCGACGGCCATATTGAACCACGTCAAATGTGCCGCCAGGATGCTTATGTCTATGAGGTTGTTGTTAACATCCAACACCGCTGCCACTTCCACCCAACACAAAAAATGAGCATTCAAATATGAGATATAACTTGCAACATTTAGATACATTTTAGTGACAAACATTCTTATCGCAAGCTTCAAGCAAACCGTGCGCTGTCTACCAGGTTAAGCCGTCACTGTAAAATGTGTCTAAATATTACACTTTATTAAATTTAATTTAATGTTAATTTTTGTGTTGGGTGGCAGCAGTGTGGGATTTGCGAGCGCCAACCTTATGGCACAGGCATAAGGCTATATTACCTGTGCTATTTCGGTCTCCATACCCGACGCTATGGCCGGGCGAGTAAACAAT
This sequence comes from Eupithecia centaureata, assembly GCA_944547425.1. Classification (NCBI taxonomy): domain Eukaryota; kingdom Metazoa; phylum Arthropoda; class Insecta; order Lepidoptera; family Geometridae; genus Eupithecia; species Eupithecia centaureata. The sequence goes on along the minus strand of OX155679.1, from coordinate 13,751,960 downwards.
CCGGAACGTGCTGCGACTACCTCGAGTCTCTAGAATCTGGCACCACGCGATCGTATCAATGCTGTGCAGGAAGTACTTGGATCGAGACTGAAAAACAAAAAATAAGTATTTAAAATAAGCTGCGGCACTCAAGCTGAAAACAATATTATTTTACAGGGAATTGATCCTGCGACGATGGCTTGTGCCTGTCGGTAACACTTTAGTACTTAAAGTGGACCATGTTTTATTCCTGGTCTAGTACTAAGTCTATTCGAAATTAAAGCCCAGTCCATTCAGTAGTTTTGTAGAGGTAACAAACATTCATCTATCCATCCATACAAACTTTCGCATTTATAATTTTAGTGCGGTTCAAGCGACTCGAATTAAATTCGCCTTAATGCCAACATAATAATTATTTCTATAATTCAGTCCTGGATTTGTAAACAGGCCGTATAGGCCGCGGCCTAGGGGTGGCGGCGTCCTAGGGGGGCGGCGGCGTCCTAGGGGGGCGGCAGCGTCCTAGAGTCCTAGATTTCAGGGGACGGTCACTCGATTGCAGACGATAAAATTGTATGTCTACCGGGGGGGACAGGACATCGTATGGTATCGTATAGTATGCGCTTTTTGTCAGGATGACAAAAAGCGCATACTAAGAGGACTCCGGCGAGCATACTAAATTTTTTTATACCATCAAGCGAACAAACCATTTGACTCGCCTAATGGAAAGATGTTACCGCAGCCTATGGACGCCTGCAACATCAGACTGATGAGAATGAAGTAAACTTACCCAAAAGGCATGTTTATGTGCTACCAGTGGCTCCACCTCTATCCTATCGAGAGAGATAACGAGGGACACGCTCGTGTTAGTGCGTACTTTTCTCAGTAAATGTACTTTGTAGGACTTGTACTGTGGCGCTTCTGTCGCCATCTGGTGGATTTTGTCGGGATCTGCTGAGCCACTGGCTCTTTTGCCTGTAAAGGAAATAACAATATAGAACAACACAGCATAAAGTTCGAATCATTTTTTTTATTTTCTTACTTAGATTTTTTAACTAACACGTTTGATTATCATTTCAGCCGTGGTAACCCGTGGTCAGGGGATTGTTTGGTTACAGAATTTACTTTCAGATTCGTCACTCTTAATCATTTTATTTTGTAGGACTCTGCACGTTTAGTAGGAGTTTGATTACGAAATTTTTATCCCGAGCTACTTCAACTTCTATCCGCTTCCGCCAAAACAGAACAATTCGAAAACAAAAATTAGTAGGAAACAAAGATTCTAGTCACAAACGGCCTACAAGCATGAACTCTTTCAACTGCAAAATAACGTATCTATGCTAGAGGCCCTGCAACGGCTGCAACACGCCAAATACATGGAAGGAAACGAAAACTTTTTTCGTCGTCTTAAACTAATGCAAAACCAGTAATCTGGACACTGTCTGATATCTTAAATGAAGTTTTTTATTTTCACATGAACAAGTTGTAGCAACACAGAAACAGTAATCCCTATGCAAGAAATGAACTGAACTTATGACGCATTTGCCCGCGGCTTCGCACGCGCTATGTCTATGGAAAAGTTTGAAGCCTATTTCTATCCTGTGGGAACTGATTTATGGGACGAAAAGGACCTAGGTGTTAACCACGTCCATTAAAAATTTCAGCCCGATCTGTTCTAGTTTTTATGTATAAGAAACATCAATCTTTCGTTCCATACAAACTTTCGTATTTATAATATTAGTAAGGATCTGTACAAAAATAGCAACACAAACTAAATACCTTCATTTACAGCTTTCAAAGCACTGAGCACGGCTTCAGAAGTGGCACTCCCATCTGTATAATTTCTCGAAGGATTCTGATGACTTCCAGAACTTTTTTGTAGAATATTCTGGAACTCTCCACTGCTCAGTATTCCATCATCAGGCATGGGCAGTGGGTCAGATGCAAAGCTGTTTTTATTCTTCTGTTCATTGAGGATAAGGCCGAGGCAGGTGAAGCCAAATTTGGAGCAGGGTTCGTTGGCATCGAGGCATGGGAAGGCCCAGTCGACTTCACCATCATCTTCTGCTATGCAAAGGCCGTAGTCATGCACAGAGCCAAGGGTAACTTCGGGATGTTCAATGCTGTAATTAATTAATTTACATGGATTGTGATACGTTTCAATTTTATTACATTAAGAAAGACTTTATGGCTTATTATTATTACACTAGACTGACGACCGATGTGGCGCGGTGGGCGAAGGTTCGCCTGCGATGCAGGAGGTTGCGCCTTCGATTCCCGCCTCGGAACAAATTTGTGTATGATCTGCAGAAATTTGTTCCGTTGGTCTGGGTGTTTTCTATGTATAAAAAAAATATCTATCTATGCAATGTATTGTATTAAGTATATCAGTCACCTAGTACCTATAACACAAGCTCTGCTTAGCTTGGGGCTAGATGATGCTGTGTGGACGGTCCGGAATTATTATTATTATTAATTATACATATAACTATACTCTGTCCATGCATTTATTTTCTATTTGACAATTTAGTCATGTCACTTTACCCATTCAATTTTTTATGATTTTTGATGATAATTGATTTGTGTGTACTGTTAAAAATAAAATAAAAGCATAGATGGACTGGTTACTGGTTAAACAGTACTTTGTTAAATTGATTTTCTACAGGATTGCCTATAATTTGTATACATCAGGCACTGATCCTGATGAATTGAATATCACAATTTTATATACTTTCCTAATGTAACCCTACTATATCATTTCTCTTCAAAAGTGAGTACTTTACCTGTATTTATAGCATGTAAAGCCAATTAAGTCCTTGATCTTAGCATTGGCTATGACACAAACAACCAGTGGGTAGTTCTGGTGTCTCTCAGAGAGCATTGTCATGAAGATTTTGAATGACTTTACAGGTAGCCCCATTTGTGCTGTACCATCAAACTTAGCATACTCTAGGTATTGGCGGTGCGGCAGGTCTGGGCAATTCAACAGTTGCTCAGCAAGCATTGACTTTTGTTTTTCAGGTTTTGTAATTTCTTCTTTTGGAAACATTGCAGCAATTTCTTCAGCTGTTAGAGGTGACGAGTCCTCCCATTTTATAACTTTGATTTTAGCTGCTTTTTTCAATGCTTGCTCCTTTTTGTCGAGCCATTGTGCTGTGTTTGATCTCTGCCTGCAGAGATATAATGATAAAATATTAGTTAATTACATATTAAACCACACAAATAAAAACAAGCAACAATTTAATGGAAATGGCAGTAACGGTACCTGTGGCCTCCAAACTCCTCGTATCGAACGCCACTGCCAATAGGATCATCATCTTCACTGTCCCCCATACAAGGATATGGATCAAACTGAGTCACGATTTCACGATCATTCTCGTCTTCCGAGATATCACCCATGCCATCCTTGGCTCTACTGGTTCCAGGCTGGCTCAATCTCCCTTCCCGAACCCTCTGGCGCTCTTCTATAGCCTTGTTTTGGAAGATTTTAGAGAAATCATCTCCAGCCATAACAATCTCACACAAGCCGGTATCATCAGTCGCAATGAAGGCATCCCGTATATTTTTGAGTAACCAGATTTTATTATCATACGTAGCCATAATAAACCAGTAGGAATGTTCGTTGTTAGTATTTATTTCATCGCGAAATAAACGAAAACAACATACAAAAACATTGCCCCATGCTTTACTTGTTTTGACAATGTATGGAATTGTCACTGTCAGTACAGTACTGACTGCATGCTTGCAAGCCAAGCATCCAGAAATACACTGGGAACGTTGAAGTTGAAGACCACTTGATTGAAGGCCAAGCAGCATCGTGGTTCAGTCAGACGAATCAACGAATGTGCGCTAAATGTGCGCATCGCATTCTCACCAAAGTTTTTTCTCTATGGTTTCGACCAAAGGTTTCAACATAGTCTGCTGTCATGTTAACGTCATTAATCGGTTGCCATGACAACAGAGCCAAACAAACAAATTCGTTAGATTAGCTTTGTTGACTTCTTTGCTTTCCTTTCCTTGCATCCCTAGTACATTTGTGTTTGCTTGTGAATTCATAAATTGTGCTCGCATTCAAATTGAGGGTAAGATTCTTCTCTATCTAAAAGGGGTAACGCTGATTTGCGTCTCAGCTAAAATTGATGATTCTCTAAACATAACCTAAAACGCGCCTGATTCTGAAATGTCCCTAAATTATGTTTATCACATAGAAACTTATACCCGCGGCTTTGCATTAGTTATTGAGCATAAAAATAGGCTCAACGTTAATCCAGGTGTAGAATTAAAACTGTGACTAAATTCCATCCCGAAGAAAGAGGTAGTATCAACATAATGTTAGTGGGTACATCCCTATTGCAAGTGTGGCACAACACTAATAGACGTTGTTGTTGTCTGTGGTTAGATGAGATGTCGTCTTCCAAAAAAGGTAAAAAATGGCGTAATAAAATGTAAAACCCTTGTCCCTTGTAAAACCTAATAAACAGTTTAAATTACATAAAAATACTTTATTTCCTCCTCTGCGCATTCCCAATACCCTTCAGGTTATGGGCCCAGAGTGAGAACAGTGCTAAAAAACAGAAATATAAAAAAAGGAAAAAACAGTTCTCAAGTTTCTAGATTGCGACACACAAAACAAAAAACGAACGAAATGAATAATTTTCAAGATGAAAATATAGAAAAACTTACAAACTCTGAAAGTTTCCACATGTGGAAATTTGAGTTCAACATACACGTATCAGCATCTAACCTATCGGTCGTGTTGAAAGAAACGGACCCACAAAAGAGAGAAAAACCAGAATATCAAACTATGGATGCAAAGGTAAAGAAGTTGATATTGAATTCTATAGACAGAAAGCTAAAAGGTCACATAATTAATTGCCAATATGCATATGAAATGTATAGTAAGCTTTGTGCAGTATTCGAAGGATCTGAAGAACGAAATAAGTCTTCTTTACTGCAAGAATTCTTTAACTTTAAATATGAAAACCAGTCGATGTCACAGTTGGTCACGGATATTGAAAATTTGAGAATGAGATTAAATAATCTTAACCAAAACATTGACGATGACATGGTGATTTCTAAAATATTAACCTGCATACCAAACCAGTATAAATTCTTCATCACAGCATGGGAATCAACACCGGATGATAAAAAGACACTTACCAACTTAACAAACAGACTATTATCAGAAGAAAACAGATTTTCAGAAAGGAAAACTGAGCATAAGCAAGTTGCTTTCAAAGCAGAGAATAAGAACATAAAATGTTTTAAATGTAATAAAACAGGCCATTTAAAAAAGGATTGTAAGATGTGCAGTATTTGCAAAAGATATAACCATCAAGAGAAAGATTGTAAACTAAAAAACAGTTGTTGCTCAATTTGCAAGAAAAATAACCATAAAGAGGAAAATTGTTTCTTCAAGAAAAAAGATGAATATAAAAAGTCTAAGAATATTTCTTTTCTGACACAAACATTGAAACAGAGCTCCATAAAATTTATAGTAGACTCAGGAAGCACGGTGCATATGACAAATGACCCTGGAATTTTAAGCAATTTTGAAAAGAAGGATTGTGCGGTTTATGCTGCCAATGATGAAAAGATGAAGGCAAACGGATCAGGTACAGTCCATGGAATATCATGTGATTTGAAAAATACCTTATTAATACCAGATCTAGCACAAAATCTTTTGTCTGTCAATTGTGTTACTAATAATAATGGGTCTGTAGTGTTTACAAAGAATAAAGTGGAAATATACAAAAACTCTGACTTAGTTTTGTCTGGAACAAAAGAGAATGGCTTATATACAGTGAACTTAGAATGTGATATGCCAAAAGAAAATAAAACTTTGCTAACACAAGAAAAAGGAACAGCATTAGAATGGCATGAAAAACTGGGACATCCAGGAAAATCGGTTATAGAGACACTAACAAAAGTAGCCGACGGCATAAAAATACAAGGATCTAAAATATTACAAGAACAGTGTGAAATATGTGCAGAAGCTAAACAATCAAGACTACCATTCAATACAACCAGAACTCGGGCTGAAAGGCAGCTACAAATAATACATACAGACATATGTGGTCCTCTCGAGGAGAAGACTCATGATGGATACAGATATGTTTTAACAGTAATGGATGACTACAGTCATTTTACAAAAATCTATTTACTGAAGAACAAGAGTGATGCAAAAGAAGAAATTAAAAATTACATTGAAGAAACGGAGAGAGAGAAAAATAGTAAAGTATCAACTATAAGATGTGACAATGGAGGCGAGTATACAAGTAACGACTTTAAAGCATGGTGTAAACAAAAAGGTATAAAATTAGACTACACAGTTCCCTACTCACCACAGTTAAACGGTAAAGCTGAACGGTTAAACCGGACATTATTGGAAAAGACAAGAGCCTTACTCTTTGATTCTAAATTAGATAAGAACATGTGGGGTGAAGCAATATACTGTGCTACTTATATTTTAAACAGATTGCCAAGTGATGCCCTGAAAAATAAAACACCATATGAAATGTGGATTGGAAAAAAGCCTAATATATCTAATATGCTAAAGTTTGGTTCCACTGTCTATGCAAAACAGCTACATCCAAATACAAAGAAACTAGATCCTAGAAGCAAGAAACTAATAATGATTGGATACACTAATAATGGGTACAGATTGTGGAATGCTAAGGAGAGAAAAATTGAGATATCAAGGGACATAGTAATAATAAAAGGTGATACTGAACAACAAAAAGAAAATTATAAGCAAAGAAAAATAATTACTAATGAAAATGATGAAGATTCTTCAGAAAACCAAGAAGAGACAACAGAAAACCAGGAAGATACTACAGAAAACCAAGAAGAGACTATAGAAAACCAGGAAGAGATTACAGAAAGCCAAGAAGAGACAACAGAAAACAACAGATCAGAAGAAACTGAAAATGATGGTTCTTTTGAAGATGCAACATCAGAAACTGAAACAGAAGACACAGAAAGAGAAAGACAAATACATAATGAAGAAGATGATAATATTAGAAGAAGCAAAAGAATGAAACGGATTCCAACATATTTAAAAGACTACAGTCTACTTACTTACAAAGAAGCCATAACATCCAAAGAGGCAGAAAACTGGGAGAAAGCCATAAATTCGGAGAAGGATTCCTTGGAAATCAATAATACCTGGGAACTAGTAGACATGAAAGAGGCAAAAGATAACAAAATACTCACAAACAAATGGGTATTTCGTGTAAAAGATAATGGAACTTATAAAGCAAGACTTGTAGTACGAGGATTTGAACAAAATGGTATTGACTACAATGAAATTTACAGTCCAGTTGTAAGTCAGTCAACTTTAAAAACATTATTTGCACTTGCTGCTTCTAAAGACTATAACATGATGACATTTGATGTAAAGACAGCATTCTTGTATGGAGAGCTGGAAGAAAATGTGTACATGAATATACCAGAAGGATATGAAAAACAACCTGGAAAAGTTTGTCGATTAAATAAATCTTTATATGGTCTAAAACAAGCTCCAATTACATGGAATAAAAGATTTACAAAAGCAATGTTAAATCTTGGATTAAAAGCTACTAAAACTGATCAGTGTGTATTCACAAGTGAAGATAATACGACAATAATAGCAATATATGTAGACGATGGACTTGCTGTAGCGAAAGAAAAACAAACATTAATAAAGATTTTAAAATGCCTAGAAAAGGAATTTGAAATAAAATTATATGAAGATCCTACTATTTTTATTGGATTTGAAGTTGAGAAGACTGAAAAAGGTATTAAACTGAAACAAGAAAGCTACATTGAAAATCTATTGAAGAAATTTAGTATGGATGATTCTAAGCCTGCTAATACACCCTGTAATACAGAAAAGAAAACAGAAAGACAAAACATAGAAACTACAAATTATCCATACAGAGAACTGATAGGTGGACTTCTATACCTATCTACAAGAACAAGACCAGATATAAGTCAAGCTGTAAATGAAGCTAGCAGAAAAATTGAAAACCCTACAAAAGATGATGTGATAGCTGCAAAGAAAATACTAAAATATTTAAATGGAACAAGACAGAAAGGAATAATGTTCAAAAAAGGAGGAGATATATCTAAACTAAATGCATATTGTGATGCAGACTATGCAAATTGTATTGAGACAAGACGCAGTACAACCGGATATGTGATAATGTTAGCAGACGGACCGGTGTCTTGGTGTTCTAAAAGACAACCAATTGTAGCCTTATCATCAACTGAAGCTGAGTATATTGCAGCAGCTGATTGCTGTAAGGAATGCTTATATTTAAAATCATTCTTGAAAGAGTTGATTGGTTCAGAAGTTGAAATAATATTGAATGTCGATAACCAAAGTGCTATTCAACTGATAAAAACAGGTTCATTCAATAAGAGATCCAAACACATTGATGTGAGATACTATTTCATCCATGAAAATTATAAAAAGGGTAAAATAAATGTTAAATATTGTCCTACTGATAAACAAACTGCAGATATATTTACAAAACCTTTGTTAAATAATAAGTTTAATTTTCATTGCCATAATATTGTTATGTAAAAGTATGAATAAGTTAGGAAGCATCTGTTATTAAAAACAATGTATAACTTTAGAATTTATTTAGAAAGTATAGAATAGAAAGTATTATTTAAATTGTAAACAAGTTCAATAATAGGAGAAGGTGTTAGTGGGTACATCCCTATTGCAAGTGTGGCACAACACTAATAGACGTTGTTGTTGTCTGTGGTTAGATGAGATGTCGTCTTCCAAAAAAGGTAAAAAATGGCGTAATAAAATGTAAAACCCTTGTCCCTTGTAAAACCTAATAAACAGTTTAAATTACATAAAAAGACTTTATTTCCTCCTCTGCGCATTCCCAATACCCTTCACATAATTATCAAAACTACCATGAATGAGATATTGTGATTGTTTAAGAAACAATTAATATGATGGACATAGTTATGACGATAGAATCTGGTATTTGCTTTACCTACATTACACTTGTCATATATGTATACCTGAGCATTGTTGAGTGTCTGCCTATACCACAGCCTATGCTGTGGTATAGGCAGATATATATAATATATATATATAAATGTAGGTATAGACCTACATTTGAAAGGGCATTAAGAGAAAACACAATGGAATTCAAGTAGGTTTATTTATAACAAATTAAGAATTCAGCAATAGTTAGACGATAAGGTTAGTTTATTATGTTTTATTGCCATGGTAATTTGTCAAACATTTGTAAGTACCTATATATGTTTAACAATGTACTAATAGTACTTTTTTTTAGACAATGCTATAATTGCCTAAAGCAAGCATACACCTCCTCAAATCCTGTACACAATCATAATAAGAGCGGTACGGAGGCATTAAAGTAGCATCATACAGCTTTAGAACTTCGATGAACTTCTTAATGGCTTCTCCGTACTTCCCCTCTTCCATTGAGGACCGACCGAGACGAGTCAGCATTTCAGTATCCTGAAACAAATAGATTTTTGACTTTGTATTTTCAGAAACTAATTGTGCATTGGTACCAAAACAATGGCTGGAGTTGAAGATGAAGAAGGTAAGATTAGATAGAAAGTAAATTCTTTATTGCACATTTTAGTTACAAACATTAAAGATATAACAAAATATGTGACAATAAAGGGAGGCCTGAGTCCAGTTGTGGGCATAAGTCCACAGCTGAGACACATTACATTGAATGTTGTAAGTGTTTTGGTTCTAACTGTGAGCTAGCTACTTACTGTTTTCTAAATAAATAATTTATGGACAAACACAGTATATGAAAATGATGCACTAGGTAGTTATGATATGTTGTGGTCTGGTCAGTAATCGTAACATATGTTTACAGATATAGAAGAGGAACAGCAGCCAATAGTAGAAGAGGACATTGATGTTGTCCCTGTGGTAACTGAAACACCCCTCGCTCCACCCAAATATGAAGTTCGCCCGCTGCTTGGAGAGAAGTAAGCATCTCTACCCTATTGGGTATCAAATAATGCTGGACAATCCACACAGCATTATCTAGCCCCAATCTAAGCAGGGCTTGTGTTATGGGTGCTACTAGATGACTGATATACTTAGACATACATTACAAAGATATTATACTACACATATTTTTTAGTATACATAAAAAACACCCAGAACAAATATGCAGATCCTACAAAAATTTGTTCCAAAGCGCGAACCCGCAACCTCTCGCGTCGCAGACTGACCTGTGTTGATGATACATAGTACTAGACATGATGATAGTGAAGCATGAAGATCTGGGAGGTCTACTTTCAGTATATGAAGTTTTTGATGACAGGATCGCTCGCGCTCTTCCTACTATGTATTTAGTATATGTACGTGTGGATTGTCTAGCATTATTTATTTATCATGTTTTGTCCAGGTTCAAAGCTCAGATCGTGAGCGAAGTCATACAATCGACGATGCATGAACAGCTGATGGGGCGGCAGTACCGCGCGGACCTGGCGCCGCGGTGGGCCAAGGCAATAGCCAACTGCGTGCGCCAACGGGTCCAAGAATTTGATATGAAAAGGTAATTTAGAAAACCCTCTTAGTTGATCCTTAAAGGTACCTCTATCTTTATGTAGAGATAATTAATTTACCCTTATAATTTGTACTATTTAAACTACCTACATATGTAAATGTAGATGCTTTTCATCATGCATTATGTAAGTTAATAGAAAACATGCATAAATATACTTGTATAAAATTTTAATCAGTAATCAAACATTTTAAGCTCTGAGGGGGTTAAATAGGGTGGTAAAGTATGTATGGAAAATATTTTTTCCTTGGTTCGATTCCCTCAAAACTACATATAAATAAACTATGGAGAAAAAAATTAATGAATGAATTATTAAATGAATTATTAAGCATCAATTATTTAATTAATCTACAAGTTTTTTTTATTTTTACTCAATAACCCCTAGGGGGTCTGCAATAAATTTCTGAAATTTGTACGAAAAAAATAACTGGTGCGCCGGCGAATTAATAACTAAAGGCTCTTTCTTTTCAGGTACAAAATCATAGTGCAATGTACGATACTAGAAATGCGAGGCGCCGGCGCTAAATGTGGCCAGCGGGTCATGTGGGACCCCGAAACAGATGACTACATCTACAACACCTACAGAACTGAAAGTCTCTTCTGCCACACCACTTGCTACGGCGTTTACATGTACTGAGTCAGGTTCTATAGCTTTTATTAGTTCTTCATGATTTAAGTCACCAGGAGTCCTGATCCTTTGAAGGCATGCGTCAACAGTTACTCTGCATCTGTATATAACACATGCAGATTTTTGGAAAATGACTTTGACTTTTGGGGGAATTTATCCAAAACCTAGAGAAGAAAGTATTTTTAAAATTACAAATGCATCCTTATAATTACAAATGCATCTTATCGTACCATTGTTATGAGTAACCTTAACGCCTACTAAATTACGCGGAGCAAACCTTTAAACAGATTTGAGTAAAAACTAAATTGAGTAACTTAAGCATGCTCTACGTAAGTACGTAGGATTCTCATGAGTTCAGAAATAAAATCAAACAACTTAGTAACTAAACGATTGCCTTATTATATTAAGTTTTATTTATTTAGTCACCTAATAAAACGTTTTACACAACAAAAAAGATATCTTTATTATTTATTTATTATATTAATCTTTGATCTAAACTATACCCTACACCTTTCTGGCAGTTCAACTATACTGCTTTACTGATTTTTTTAATGACTATCGGTTTTTTATACATCATAAAACGTAAGTGAGTGTTATGTACATAACATTATAGGTGAGTTTTTTTCATGGCTACTAAGAGGAAGTCTGAAACCGTGTGTAACCTATCGAGATCATGTCAGGATTATGTCCTGGTTTTTGAAAGAATTACAAAATAAAATTCTGGACCCGAGAGCTGGCGCTAGGCATCAGCATTCAGCATTGCCATACAGTGTGGTAATGCAGGCAGTGTCTTGGGGACGCGACGACTAGTTATTGATATGGATCAGTTAAGCTACCTCTAGACTGTTTGCAACCGTCTGCAGTTAGCTCAATTGTATATACAAGTAGGTCTCTATTTATATTATTAAAGGAATTTTGACACAAAGTGAGAGTCACTCCCCTAAAATCAGTTCTTAATGATATGAACGAACACGGCAAAACACAAACGCAATAAAAAGACATAGCTAACAATATTGTCTACGCAACAGAAAAGAAGGAATGGAAAACTTATTTACGCCGAGTTTGTTTTACAATTTACTGAGTGTTAGATCACTGGCTCTAAACCTATACTTTTGGTAGGTATATATCTGTCTTGTAATATATCTCAAATATTTACCCACTGGTTCTCGTTGGTATAATAATTGCACTAAATACGGAATGCGGACTATTGTGAGTGCTAATTTAATAGTTTCAATATGTACGTGACTAGCAGATTCAGTTTATATAAGTCGAGAAATTATTTTATTTTTATCTGTATTTTTTTAAAGTTTACTTATAATTCATTGTATTCTATTATTATTGAGTGTTTTAAACGTTATTTTTATGAGTCACACTAGAAATAACAAATATATGTTATATTATAAACCTATGTATAGTAAAAAATAAAATAGTTTTGCTAACAGCAGTGAGATAAATTTTCACGAGAGTGAAGTCGCAAAATTTTTTTTTTCATCATAAACAAAAAACAATACAATTACGAGACTACGCACACGTCAGGGGGTTTTCTACAATTCACTGGTTCAATGTTTTCATCATCATCATCAACCTATATTAGTCAACTGCACACACACAACTGGACATGGATCATGGACCTCCCCTAATGAGCGCCATAACGCCCTGTCTTCAGCTTGCCGCATCCAGCATCTGCCTGCATTGCACTCTGTCGCAGATAGTCATCCTGCCTGGCCGGGGGTCTCTTACACTACGTTTGCCGAGTCGCGCTTTCCACTCAATAACACTTCTACCCCAACAGTTGTCGGTTCTTCGCGAGACATGGCTGGCCCATTGCCATGGAGACTGACTTATAAGATAAAAAGTACCGTACCGTAAAAGTACAAGTATGTTTTATTCCTGTCCTGGGCTAGAACCACAGAGCACCCGTGGCTAGAACGACGGCTAAGTATTTAAAATGTCAGCCGTAGCACTATTTACGTAAAAACGATATACCTACTTCACGTTTTTCTATCTATACTATCGAGTGCAACCTGTAGACATAAGTAAATACTGCTAGTTAGTAGTGAGTACCTACCTATACCTACTGTTAGTTAGTACATACGTAGGCCTGTAGGTTCGTTAGAGTTTGCATAAGTAAATAATATTATGCATGCAGGAGATAGGGAAACAAAGATTTATCGCAAGGTTAAGTTAGATAAGTACTTTCTATTGTGTATCATGGAACTGTAACTAACGGCATCGAAACATAAATTCTGGGCTCTAAAGTGTTTGAAAGCGCTGTCTCTACGAAACTGAGGAAATGAATACAAAGATTTCTGAATTTCAATGAAGAAGTTCATAAAAGTCAGCTTGACATTCATTACAAGGTATATAGTACATCACAACATTTGGTCACCTGTTCTGATTGTAGGTTATCAAGGAACACTACCTACTAGATATTGACTAACTCTATGCCAAAAATCAAGTCGATTAGTTGCTTAGTTAGGTCGTGATGAATGGAGAAACCATCAAACACACTTCCGAATTTTTAATACTTAGTATTGTCATCTATATAATGGGGTGTGGAAGTATTTTTTATTTATATCCTCAAGCCTATATATGTATCGATACAATTTTAATATTACCCTAGATTCAGCGTAAGCACACCAAAATTTGGTGTGCTTACGCTGAATCTAGGGTATTGTATCTAGGTAATTGAATCTAGGTAATTGTATCGATACATAATAAGTAACCAAACAAAACAGTGCTTGCTTATATTCATAATAATCACTGTTTTTCAATAACGAATTTTGGGCGTTAGAGTTATACAGATAAAGTTAAATTTCACTAGATGAAGCCCCAAGCTGAAAATAACCATGAAACTTACTTGTAGAGACTTCAATCCCTTCAAAATGTTTGTATGCTGTTGGCACAGCCCGCATTGGACCATGAATTCCTTGCTGTCGTAGGGCACAGCAACCACGTTGGAGCAAGGCTCGTCTGAAGCACATCTGAAAAAAAAAAAAATTAATTAATAATTAATTGAATAAATAATTTTGGACACTCCACACACATATACCCCATAGTAACCTACTCAAAGCTAGTGTTATGGGTACTAGATAACTGATATATATAATACATTATAAATAGATTTTTTTTATTTTACATCGAAAACACCGGACCAGCGGAACAAATTTCTGTAGATCGTAGGTACACAAATTTGTTCCGAGGCGGGAATCGAACCCGCAACCTCCTGCGTCGCAGGCAGACCTTCGCCCACCGCGCCACATCGGTCGTCATCTCGTCACAGACGATGAAGAAAATAGATTTTTTTTCCATTTGGCGCCTTGCAGCTTACCGGATAGAGAGGAACTTATTTTCGTAGTTTGAAAGTGGTAGAATAGTTTCATGCTTGTTGGCTTACTAGCATTTTTGTTTCATACGAACTCAATTTTAGATTTCGAATGGTATTGAAAGATTTGAAGGAAGATTTTGACACTTTTTATAATAATTTATTAGTAAATCTACAAAATTGTATTTAATTGATATTTTTTTTAGTGCATGTCAGCGATAGAGTCAAGATCATTGAGTCCCTACGGAATAACTTTTCGTGAGAATCTATTCATACTACAGTTTCTTTTATGTAAATTATCAAATATCTACGATCTATGGAATATGTATTGTATTAAGTTAAGTATATCAGTCATCTAGTAGGTATCCATAATAAGTACAAGCTCTGCTTAGCTTGAGGCTAGATGATGCTGCATAAATTGTTCAGCAATTATTATTGTTGTTTATTTATAAAGTTATGATATTTGCGTAATTGTTCTACCGATTACTTTATCTCTTCTGTGTTAAGAGTTGGTGGAAGGCATATCTTGTTACTCGCTTCAAATTTTTAAACATAAATTCTGCGAAGGTTTGCTATTAACTATGACAAAATCCGACCTTGAACTGTCTACGTATTCTCAGAAAGTAAAAACTGTCATATCTTATCCGACTATGTTGCATAAATATAAAAATCGGATGTGCCGAGCATACAAATTGACTCTCTGGATTTTTTTAAATAAAAATTGAGACAAATAATTCGGTTTCTGATTTGGTTTAATGTTTATTAACAAAGAAAATTAAAAGCAAGGAATAGAAAAATTACAACTAGTATTTACAATTGAAACCATTGAGCTGACTGCAGACGGTTGCAAACAGTCTAAAGGTAGCTCAATTGAACCATGTCAATTACCAGTTTGTTAATGTTAGTTTACCAGATAGCATCTTAATCCTAATAATTACTAATATTATAAACGCGATTTGTATGGATGCAATATTATTTATGATTTTTGTTTCACTTACACGCAAAAACTCGCAACTCAAAAGGATCGGCCTGAGAAAACACATAGGCTAGTCTTGAGTGAGACGTTTCCATTGAAACAAGGCGTGCGAAGCCGCGGTCAGATGCTCGTTCAGCTTTATTCAATATGACTGTGGTAAGGACTTATGTTTTTAACCGATTTCGGCGACCAGCATGAGGTCGATTTAAAGGTGCTAAGAGCAATTTCGTTAGCCTGATCATTTGAAATAGGCACTTAGTTTTGTACTAACTTGAATCTCATATAGTTTTCGTTCATCTCCTCATAAGATGGCCAATTCTGCTCACACGGCGGACATGTGCAGTCAAACCAGTATTGCTCCTTCAGTTCCGCTCGTCTCTTGTCTTTGGGCACAGTCGTGAAGATTGGCCCGTAGTTCTCCGACACTTCCTCGCCTTTCTTGATGTTCTTTACAGCTCGCACAACAATGTTTGCTCCTATGAAATACCTGCAAATGTTTATCTATCATTTATAGTAGAATAGGATAAAACAATTAGACTTTTCTTGTTATTGTTGGATCTTACCTTACTACAGAAGGATCACAAGCGTGATTGAATAGAGCCAGAGTTGGGAAAACACCTCCGGCCAAAAACACCGACTGTCCATCATGCTTGATCACGTTCTTGTTAGCTTTTGGCTTCGAGCATTGTAGCTCGAAAATCTCGTGAGCGTTGAACTGAAGAACTTGCAAGTTCTTCAGTATCAGGCCACCGATCAACGCAACATCATCTGTATATTTGTCATCGACTCCCATGGTTTTGTATTCGTCGATTTCAACAGGTTTGCTCCTAGGATGTCCGTCGAAGTAGCCGCTGATCTCCAATAGCTTTACAAGAAAAGCTGTCATCTCTGTTCTGTGAATAAAATCTTGTTTGGTCCTCTTATCTTCATGCGATACTAGGTTGTAAATATTTCTGTAGTCTTCGGTTTTGTAAGGTCCTGACGGAGCTTGATCTAAGGACAGATTTTTGAAGTAGTCCTTTGCGTGCTGCGTGATCATTCTCAAGGCTATGTGGCAGGTGATTGAGCAGCCAGACTTCCAGAGAAGAGGAAGAATGTGACATTCGTAAGCGTGGTATGACTTCTGAGCTTCCTCGGAACATTTGTCGCTGCAGAAAACAACGTTTGGGCATCTTGGACAGGACAATGGAATAACACATCTGAAATCAACAACTAGTTAATGTTAAGTTCATCAGTTGAAGTAAACATTTTTCATAACTTATTAGGTAAATCAGTACCTAATAAAACAGTTTTGGCAATGCGTCTTTGAAAATTCTCCCAAAAGAACTCCACTGTGCGGTTTTTCAACCAGCAAAACCTCGCCTGCTTCTATGTCTCGTGATGCAGTAGCGAATCTCCCTCTTACATCGTCCTTTTCAATAGTTATGGCTTCAGAAGCCGAAGGGTATTGGGAGTTTCTTTTCCCGGTTAACTTTGGCTTAGGAGGAGCTTTGTTTAAAGGTTCAGGGTCTTTCGGGGTTCCCGCTAAAATAAGCCCTTTGTTCAATATTTCAAGCATCAGCTTAGAGTCAGTTCGAATCTTCTGTCGCTTGTCTTTATCCAGCTTATTCGCTTCATCGAGCGAGGATATTGTATCCCTGAAAAAAGAAACAGGTTTTGAGTATAAAAAAGACACTTTTGTAAAGAATTGTGTTGTTGTTATACTAGATCTAGGTAAGTACATACTGGAAAGCTTTTATGGCTTCTTGGTTCCGTTTTAAAACGAGCAGGCTTCTGGCTTTCCTCTCGTAGACCTTGTACCTCAAGTGTCGAGGATACGGCAGAGCGAGGCATCTCTTGATATCCGCCAGCGATTCCTCGTAACGTTCCAAATGATTCAACGCCGCTGATCGATTTGCCAAAACAATTGCGAGCTCCTCGGCTAACATAAACAAACAAGATCAATAAACAACTGAAACATGATTGTTTACCTGATTCAATGTTAATCTATCGTCTTAATTCCATACAAATGGGTTTTAATTGTTGATCATATTTACAAGGAATTCTAATAAGGAAGTTCGTCATACATTGGGCAGCATGCAAAATCGACGTTGATTAAAATGCAAGTACGTAGGCGAGCTTAGATTCTATTTGATTGGTTCGTATCTTGCCCTATTAAAACTGTATATCTATCTAATTTGTGGTTAGTCGGTGCAAGATTTCCTTCCTAAGAATCGTAAACCTAATTTTGAACAGGAAAAGGAGCCCTTGGAAGTTGCGGTTTTAAAAGCACTCGATTCTCAAACTTTATTATCTAAAGCTGCAGCGTTCATGGTCACCGTTTGTTTATGACATTTGATACCGCAACCGTAGGTACTCACTTTCTTTCTCCGGCATGTTAACCATGCTCTGACTGTAAAGCGCCATCGCCATGCCCCAGTCACCTTTCTGCACCGCTTTATTCCCCTCATCCTTGAAGCTCTTCGCCTTTTCCAAGTTTTTACTCACAGGAAATTCACCGCCCGTCTGACATTTCTGTACATCGCCTGCTAAATCGTAACTTCTAACAGCTGGTAAACTACACAAGTATGAAACCCGCTTCGCGTTTGTCTCTAGATTCACGAAGTTATTTCTCGTAACGTCGTCTATTGCACCGTTTATTGTGTCGTGAAACTTCTTGAAGAAGCCTTCCTTTGATTGCGCCATTTTAAAAAGCGCATGCGACTTTATTATGTTTCCGGGAGAGGTTAAATACTGAAGAAAGTCGGCACCGGCATAGCGCGGTGGGTTCCGCTTCTATTTTCGTATTTGGAACGGACGATCTGTTCATCACTTCAGACAGTTGGATTCTGATACCTAGATTATCTCGGACATTGTTTGGCTAATCATATCATAGAATATACATTGTTTATTTTCTAGTTAGGTATTGCGATTCCCTATTAATAATATTCTAAAGAACAAAGTTCAAATTCTTGACGAAGCGATGCGCCATAAAACTACGCTTCTGTTTTGCATCGCCTGCGAGTCAATGATCGGCAGAAGGCTTCTAATTTCGATCGCGTTCAGTATAAAAATAAACTTAATAAGGATAATGGATCCACGCACGCAGATTCCAAATAGTTTTTGCACTTACTGCTTGTTTTCGGCCGAGAAAAGTGTATGTTTTGAAGATATAGGTAGGTACTTAATGAATTGCATCGTGGTTTTTCCATCAGCTATTTCGGTAAGCAATTACTTACATAATTAGGAACATAATAATATGTTGTATCTATAATCCTAGGTTTGTGAGATTGAATATAAGTAGGTAGGTAGATACGATTTTGTTGTATTTGTACATTTTATTTTAATGACTACCAAAATTATGTACCTTGCTACTTATTCTGTATTATACTCTTCAAAGGTGTTCCTACCAGGTACCTACCTAGTTTGATAATTTATTGGTGTTACTATTAAATTGAGGACGGAGCATCAGTCCATTCTTACAATCACCTAGGTTTAATGCATTTTTGTTTCCTTCTTTATTCAAATACTTTTTCCAAAGACTAAACAAGCCATTGAAAACAATGAAACACCAACCTATGTTTGGTAGATCTTGATCTTCATTTCATAATGCCCGAAATCGCATGTCAAGATTCAAGGACTTGAGACGCTGACGACTCTCGATTTCCAGAAAGTTCCTATCTTGGCATCTATCTCGCTGACTTCCAAGTAAATAACCTAGCTGCTACAATAAAGTTTTTCTTTGATCTTAGCCAATTACTTATGTCGGCTTTGCGTCAAGACAATATGAATGAATTGTTTTTCGCATTTCAATGTATTCTCTGAGAAATCAAACATCTCTAAACCGAAAGAATACTATTGTTTTCATTATTTCCTCCTGTTTTGCCACAGGCCTTAAACGATTGATTCGTTCCCCTCTTTTTAAGCCTTTTTTTCCGTCGGCTGCAAATTCCCAATGGCAATTCATTGGGGCCACAAAAACACCAATTCTTTTGATACTTTTTGCGTGTTGCTCAAAGTTCAGACCAATATAAACTGACTCGTCACTCAACAGTGATATCCATTTTGAAGATAATGACCCCATGTTGATTATTAAAGCTACAGACACTGTTTACGAAGGTTATGAACCGTGATGTTTATTTCCAGAGATGTAGTTTACCTAGCTTACCAAGAATTACAAACCAAAAGAATCTTGATTATTAAAATCGCCTTGAAAGGTAAAGCAATGCGTATTGTGCTTCTACTCCCATTAAGTCACATAAACATGAATTATAAATAATAGAATATGAGATACAACAATGAGCTCTTGCGTATATTTCCTCAATTCTTAGAAGTCATTTGTAACATATGAGAAAAAATATATTGCATGGGAGGTTTCTATGGGTGCACGTCACACATGCCTGTACCATCTCGTCATCTAGACCACCATTTTGTTTTACGTAGGATACGATCATAGTCATCCTGCTTAAGTACAAAGACCCCTTTGATGCCTACCCAACGATGCCTTTAAGGTTCTATGGTAGAGTCTTCGATCAAATGGTAGAGTACGCTCTTGAGTGATAAGAAGGCCAATTTCCACTTAATCTTTTGAGTTGTTTTGTTGGCAATTATTAAAATTGTAAAGCATTTTCTATCTATCTGTCATCATTATCAAGCAATCCATATTTCAGTTATTATGCTCCTGCCTCCCAAAGTTTGTGTCCTACTTGTAATTCATATCTATTATATATCTTTATTTCATACTAGCTGCGCCCCGCAGCGTCGCCCGCGGGGAAATTTATTTATTTGTCAAATATCATATTTTTCTCGCCGTAAAAACCATCCTTGAACTTCAACGAACATTTTAAAAAAAGATTTGGCCAAATTGGTCCAGGCGTTGTTGAGTTATGCGCTTACCAACACATTTTGCGATTCATTTTTATATTATAGATTATTGCTTATATCCCGTAACCTAAGTTAATAGAAGGTATGTTTTATATCCATCATATTATATCGGCCAGGTGGGATGACGATCTGCGAAAGACTGCTGGCAGATGCTGGATGCGTCAAGCTGAAGACAGGGCGCAATGGCGCTCATTGGGGGAGGCCTATGTCCAGCAGTGGACTAATATAGGTTGATGATGATGATGATGATGATGATGTTTTATATTCCTTATTGCGGATAGCGGATTTGATACGATAACAAGAAGAGTCGGGTTGTCGCATCCATCATTGCTGTTTCGCAGATTAGCGTCCCACCTGGTCATACAATACAATACTGATACTCTGTATTGTAAGGCCAGGCCTTAATCACACACCAAGAAAATTGAAACAGGAAAGGAAAAGACACGTCATACGTGAGGTTATAGGACTAGCTGCGCCCCGCGGCTTAAAAAATTTAGGATATAGGCTTAGGATTGTCTTGTGAAACTCTTACCAATAAATTGATTATTCTGATTAGGTAGCCTATATTTTAATCCAGGCCTAAAACTTCGTCTAATCAAAATTTCAGGCCGTTCCGTTATGTAGTTTTGGCGTGAAGAAGTAACAAACATCCATCCATCCGTCCATATATCCATCCTAACTTTCGCATCTATAAAGATACATATTTTATAAGACGTTGTGCGTCGTACACCGATCTCGATTCAGCCTAAATTAGTTTTTATCTATTCTTGTTTCTAACAAGTTCTAAAAGTAGGACATAATATATCAAGAACATTAACACCACCACCGTATGTACAAAAAAGTGGTGTCTTCTTTTATTATTACCAAGTTAATTGCGCGTGAATAATGGCGCAATAGATATTAAAACCATTTACCTACATGCGAGCCGATACCGTTAGTATGCTTACTAATAATTAGATTTTCTAAATATACCAATTTATGGTAATCTTTTTGGATCAATAATAATGTTTTACTGAACTAAAATATACTTATAAGTTAGTACTCATTTATTGTTGCTTCTGGTTAGAACAGTTGCGACAAAATTATTTTTTTTTTTTCTGAGGCGATTACATGGAATACAAATTACAAACTTAAATTTTCTGAAATAAATTTTATTATAATTTTGAATTAATATCTTGGGTACTAAAGGATGTTTTAAGTTTTTAGTTTTAATTAGTTTTTATAAATTCAATGCGATCTTAAAAAAAATTGACCTTTTCGTGGTCAAGTATTACCAATTTTAGGTACTCTCTAGACTAGTCTTAGTACCTACAGAACCTTCAGTACTAGTACTGATATGGATCAGTTGAGCTATCTCTAGACTGTTTCCAAGCTTCTACAGTTAGCTCATTATATAAAATTGGTTTAAATTTGTTTCTTTTCCTTGATTGTAATATCTTTGTTAATCTACAGAACCTTAGAACGTAATGGAGACACGCTGCGCAAATATGAACCAGACAAATGAGTCCACAAAGTGGTATGCACAATATTTGCCACCACGCCTATGGGGCATACAATTAGAGCGATTGTGTCGTGACTGTCGGTAGCGTGCAATAAACCATTATGTCATTACGAACTCCTCAGATGAACTGGTAACGTTGTGATGGATATCATACATATACATACATCCTGGCTGGTGTAAACATAAACAAAACTATCTAACAACTATGCTATGTATAGTTTGTCGTGTTTTTAAGAAGCTGTAAACAGACTTAAAATATTTAAATCAAAAATGAAACAAATACAAATAAGTAATACTGTAGTCGAAATCAATAAAATACGCATTAAGTATTAAAGAAATCAAAAATTGGTCAGATCTTGATACAAATTAAATGGCACCAGCAAATGTTGATAATTAATTTTGACATAAATTAAAATGAAATCAAAATTGGTGGTGAAATATAGAGATGGCACATAAAAATAGTCAAATTGAGAATCTCCTCCTTTTTGTGAAGTGACACTATCGGAAAATTAAACGGATACCTATACCTAACAAAGGTGGCCTTCAAAAAAGGAAGTTCTATATGTTCGTCTGTATGTAGGTATGTCTTTTTGTGTATTCGTCAAAAAGGTACTATTGTTCTTTTTTACTTCCCGAGATGGTAGCATAAAACAAATATTCCCGTGGGATTAGTTATTTGACCCGCCGAACTTAAAAAACAGGGGTTACTAAATTTTACATCGGTTTTTAATAAAATTTATCGAAACAATCAAATTATTTTATTTATATATTAGCCATGTGCATAATCAACAGAGCACCCATAAATTATTAGAACCTTCAAACCATTGTTGGAACTGGCCAGTAGGTACATCTACCCAAATCTAAATCAGGTTTTTGTCCAAGTATGTTTGTGTTACAGTTCAGACGTGCTTTGAATCTAGGTGAGGTTATCGCAGAGCTTTGTGCGAATCTAGACTTTATCATCAAGGATCTGCACGTGCTTAAAGGTGGAATTGCGTTGTATTACTTCCTGCAACTCCTGCGCAAAAGATTATGCTCGGATAAAGAGAAAACCACTTTTTTGTAAGTATGGATGGATGGACGGATGTTTGTTACTCTTTCACGCAAAAATGAACGGATATGGATGAAATTTAGGTCAGAGATAGATTATAGAATGGAATAACACATAGGCTATATTTTATCCCGGAGTTCCCACAAGAACGGGTATTACCGCGGGTGAAACCACGAGGCGCTGCTACTAAGTAAATTATTCTAGTCAAACCACACAACATCATCTAGCCCCAAGCTAAACGGAGCTTGTGTTATGGGAACTAAATGACTGATATACTAAATACATTACCTATACTACATAGATAGTTATTTTTTAATACATAAAAACTACCAGAACCAATGGATAACTATTTTCAGATCGTACAAACATTGTCGCAAGGCAGGAATCGAACCCGCAAATCCGCCACAACGAACGAAACGAAACGACTTCGTCAGGAAGGCACGCGCATTTTCATATGCCTGCGAGGATTGCGCACAAGAGTCCCTCTTAAAGGCCTCTTAATACCCTATGTATTACCCTAGACTATAATCTATCTCCGTGCCTAATTTCATCCATATCCGTTCAGTAGTTTTTGCGTGATAGAGTAAGAACTGTAACACAAATTAAACCTATTTTAAACATCAAAAAGAACTTGGATACTTTTTAAAATAAGCCCGTTCTGGCGTGTGAATCCCTAAACTCAGAGCGTATAAGTCGTAAGAGCCTAATTTATAGATACGATCGATTATTATATTGTTATTTTGGGGCTAGACTACATAATGCTGCGTGAATTAGCCAGCAATATTTATTGATTTATTAAGGTCACATACTGTCAAACCAGTTAATGAGGAAATGTTTCCGGAGCCATAACCCGGAAGATGCGTTGCAGTAAAAGTGCAATTAGCGACGGCATCGCAAAGGTTGACCCGCAACCTTGTATGCATGCTGGTGGCTCATACCCGTTTGTTTCATGTGACGATAAAACTTTATCACCATGAACCATGAATATGAAGGTATTTGATTAACACTTGAGTTCATGTTCATCATCATCATTATCGTTAACTTATGTTATTCCACTGCTGGACATAGGCCTTCACTAAGGGCGCCATAGCGCCTTGTTATCAACTTGCCGCATCCAGCATCTACCAGCAGTCTTTCGCAGATCGTCATCACACCTGACCGGAGGTCGTCTTACACCACCGAGCCGAGTCGCGGTCTCCACTCAAGAATACGTTCATACTGAGTTCATCATTTATTCGAAATCAAACTTAAGAGTATTTTCTTGTTATGCAAAATCTTAGGCTCGTCATAAGAAATGTCATCTATTAAGAAAAAATGTACAAAAAACTCTCGCCATCTTTGTAAGCCTTGGATCTAGATCCAAAACCACCGAAACTCAGCAAGTAAGAGCTCTTACCTGCTTAGTGGGTCTCTTTTCAATTCCGGCAACTCTGTTTTGTGCCAAGTATCCTTGGATAGGAAAGGACCGATAGGTCCTACGCATTTGACGATATATCAACCCATAAATCTCCCTTATCCTTTTCATTGTGTATCTAAAGGTAAAATAGGTCTATGTAAACCTTAAATCTGGGAATAATTTTAAATAATATCGCACAAAATGACCTAGACACACACACACATACATCATCTTTTAATCTTCTTAGTCATTAAAACATGACATGGAAGTACAGGATTTGGGCAATATCCAGGCTGTAAAACAGTTTAAAATAGATTACATTAAAATTATTCATTAAAATAGATTAGAAATTCCTACACTGGGATCAATTTCATCTTATGAACTCATCTAACAATAAATGAAATAACATCGCGAAAATTTTCGAATACCTTTGACTTGAACCAGAAGGAAGGGTTCATGTCCCGCCAAATTAGAAAAATTTTGCGATGTTATTTCATTTCTTAGATATTCTATTCCCTGAGTGCGAGGGCTTAAGCTCAGACTATAGAAGTCTGAGGGCTTAAGCACTATAATTTAATAATCTAACAAAGCAGTCTAGTATACAACGGATATAACCTAAAATAATAATTCCTCAGCTAGAAGATTTCACAAGGTGATCTCGTAATAATTCATCCCGCGTGCGCAAGCGCAGCCCGCAAGCCGGCGCCGTGCCACGGTCGACGATGCAGAACGCTTCCTCCAGTGACATGACAGCTGATCGTATTCATATCTTGGGTTAGTTGTATGTTGTGTTGCCATACTCTGTGTTTTGGAGACACAGCGCACGCGCTCCCATTGCTGTGAAAATTGCTAAGGCTGGATAATGGGCAACGGGCGCGTTACTTAGGCGTGTACGTTGTGGGCTCTGAAGTGTTAACCATTACAACCCATTCAAACCCATCTTACTCCTTTAATTAGCCTTATCCTGAACCATAATTACCTCTAAATGCTTCCGTTTTCCTTCCAAGGCATCCAAATGATTCCGGAAGATTTGACTGATCAATATTCCTATCACAACACCCATACCTTCCCATTGGCACTTAGCTGTTTCCGCTTGTTAATTAGGAAAGTACCCTGAGTTTTTCCTTTCCTCTTTAAATGTAGCTTCCTATAGGAACAGTAGGGTCCTATGTTGTTTCGTTAAAGGAAGTATCTTTTACCTCTTGGCAGTCAATGAAATTAATGAGGTTGTTGACTTTTCGATAACCTTTTTTCCGATTGACTGTCATCTCATCATCACTGCCATGGCCAGGAATAGCAAGGCGGCCCGGAACTTGGGCCAGTTTCTAGCTTTTTTTGTCTTTGGGGATAGTGCACGGACCTAATCCCCATACTGGGCATGCGGGTTAGGGATCACAGTATGATGATGGTGTTGTTCTGCAAGGAAACTGCTACCACTGCTACCAGCCCCCGGTAAGTCTCTAAAGACACCCATAAGAATAGTTGGGGTGGTGCAATTCTAAACCAACACCACACGGATATTTTTTTTTTGTGTTTTCTTTTCTTTGTTTTAGGTCTGGAATAAAAACATAGGCTACTTTAAAAATTTTCACGCGGGTGAATCCGTAGGGTGCATGCAGGCAGCTCAGACTATAGAACTACCGCAGGCAGGTAATAAACAATGCTACGAACGATGTGGCTCGGCAATTTCCGCCACAACTCTTTGTTTGATCTACAAATATTTGATCCGGAGTTCTGATCTTCTCTATGTAAGGGGTACAAAAATATCTATACTTATAATAAAACTGTAACAGGTCCAATTCTGTACATTGAAGATATATTGAAAATTTTTTTTGGAGGGCACTCTATTATCGATACTCAAGCCAAAACTGTATTTTTTTTCATTCATGTCTGTCTGTCTGTCTGTCTGTCTGTCTGTCTGTCTGTCTGTCTGTCTGTATCGTAAACGCGCATCACGCAGAAACTACTTGATGGATTTAAATGAAACTCGGCATGATTATAGGTCATACTACGAGGAAGGACATAGGATACTTTTTATCCCGGTATTCAGTAAGGTTCTCATGGGAGAGGGTATGAAAGTAAAATTCCTTTACCGCGCATCACGCCGAAACTGCTGAATGAGTTGGAATGAAACTCGGGACGATTTGTGTTCATACTACAAGGAAGGACATGGGATACTTTTTATCCCGGAATTCGGTAAGGTTCCCCTGGGAGAGATGGTGAAAGAAGAATTCTTTAACCACGCATCACGACGGAAGTGAATGAATTCGAATGGAACTCGGGGCGATTGGACATGGGATACATTTTATCCCGGAATTCAGATTGGTTCCCCTAGGCTATACGGGATTTCAAAAATTTCTCACAGCATCTGAACGACGCGTGTGTACGCGTCGTTCAGATGCTGTGAGAATTTTTTGAAAACCCGTATAGCCTAGGGGAACCAAACTGAATTGAACTGATAGACGCGAGAGTTTGTAAGTATGAATGGATAGATTGATAGATGGATGGATGTTTGTTACTCTTTCACGCAATAACTGCTGAACGCATCTGGATGAAATTTGGCACAGAGATAGATTATAAGCTGGAATAACACATGCTTATTTTATCCCGACAATCCCACGGAAAAGGGAATTACGCAAGTAAAATCTCGAGTACTCGAAATACTAATCATGCGCAGACGAAGTCGCGGGTACCAGCTAGTCTATACTTATAATAAAACTGTAACAGGTCCAAATCTGTACATTGAAGATATTTTTTAATTTTTTTTTTGGAGGGCACTCTATTAGCGATGCTCAAGCCAAAACTGTAATTTTTTTCATTCATGTCTGTCTGTCTGTCTGTCTGTCTGTCTGTCTGTCTGTCTGTCTGTATCGTAAACGCGCATCACGCCGAAACTACTTGATGGATTGAAATGAAACTCGGCATGATTATAGTTCATACTACGAGGAAGGACATAGGATACTTTTTATCCCGGAATTCAGTAAGGTTCTCATGGGAGAGGATTGAAAGTAAAATTCCTTTACCGCGCATCACGCCGAAACTGCTGAATGAGTTGGAATGAAACTCGGGACGATTTGAGTTCATACTACAAGGAAGGACATGGGATACTTTTTATCCCGGAATTCGGTAAGGTTCCCCTGGGAGAGAGGGTGAAAGAAAAATTCTTTAACCACGCATCACGACGGAAGTGAATGAATTCGAATGGAACTCGGGACGATTGGACATGGGATACATTTTATCCCGGAATTCAGTTTGGTTCCCCTGGGCTATACGGGTTTTCAAAAATTTCTCACAGCATCTGAACGACGCGTGTGTACGCGCCGTTCAGATGCTGTGAGAAATTTTTGAAAACCCGTATAGCCCAGGGGAACCAAACTAAATTGAACTGATAAACGCGTAAGTTTGTAAGTATGAATGGATAGATGGATGGATGTTTGTTACTCCTTCACGCAAAAACTGCTGATCGGATCTGGATGAAATTTGGCACAGAGATAGATTATAAGCTGGAATAACACATAGGCTTTATTTTATCCCGAAAATCCCACGAGAAAGGGAATTACGCAAGTAAAATAGCGAGTACTCGAAATACTAATCATGCGCAGACGAAGTCGCGGGTACCAGCTAGTCTAAAATATACCTAAAAGGTACCTAATTGTTTTGTAATCAGTCATGTAGTACCCATAACACAAGTTCTGCTTAGCTTGGGGCTGGATGATGCTGTGTTATTTTACCCCATTATTTATTAGTTTATAAGAAACAAAAATCAAGTACAGTTATGAGACGTCATGATAAAGTCTCGATACTATCGACAACTGGACTCGGCATCTTTAGAAATGAGCTCTTTTTATCGCAACAACTGATTTACTCACATTCTTGTTGTGTATGGCAATCATAAAATAAATCTTACAGGAGAAAGTTGTAAAAGAGGAATAAATCTGACCATGACGTTGTTTACGTAGTGATAACACAGAGATAGGTTGAATGTGGTAAGTACACTCTTAACAGAAAGCAGGGGCAGTAGGTATGGAAATAATTAAAAATGCTTTCTCTAATTTTAAGGCTCAACTGTATGGAGTGTGTCCGCCGATATGAAATTGCAGAGTTTCGCCCGTAATTGAGTCTAAATCTTCCAGAGATTTACTTCCTGATTGAAACTAAGCACTTGTTTTTATATGTACCTAGGTTATTTTATTACTAACAGGTATCTTCCCGCGGCTTCGCATACGTTATTTCTATCGAAACGTTTCAAGTTTATTTCTGTCGCATGGAAACTGATAGGTATATGTGATGAAAAGTAGCCTCTATTTTAATCAAAGCCTAGAACTACGTCTGTTTAAAATTACAGAACGATCCGTTCAGTAGTTTTGGCGTGAAGAGGTAACAAACATCTATCCACCAAACTCCAACAATTATAATATTAGTGTGATCCAATTATACAGGGTTATAGGTATCTAATGATTAACCTCTTAAAGGCGACTTGGGTGAATCAAGACTAACAACTTTTGTTCTATGACTTTTGCCAAAACGTAATACATCTCCAGTTTTAATTTTTTTTAGTTTTGGCGGGCATTTCTTTCAACCCCCGCTCGCCTCACCGCAACCCCTTTCTTTCCCTACTAGATTATGTATACGACATAAAGGTCATGTACCAAACCGATATGTCTCAATCTGCGACGCCTAGATAGAGCTAAGAAGATTAGAACTGGAAATTTGCTAATAATATTTTTTTTTGTATAGGAAAAAAAATCATTGAATTAGAAAAAATCGTAGAACAAAAGTTGTTAGTCTCTATCTACCCAAGTCGCCTTTTCGAGGTTAATCATTAAACACCTATAACCATGTATATATGGTTTCTCTAAGTAAGCCGTCGTCTAAAAGATAATATCAGTTAGGTGTAGGTAGAGTCACTTTGGACAGTTCCCATCTTTTCATCTGTAGGGAAGATTAGATAATTCCTATTTCATTAGAATAAGGTACCTGTAAACTTATGTGTATCTATATTACTTAAAATCACATGGGTTTCAATCTGGGTCTGTTTATAATACCTGCCTATTATATTCTGAATGGCAAAGACCTCAATAATGACCTAACCAAGGATGATAATAATTGTAGCCTATTATCTACAGATTTAACTAGTTCGAGTAAGTCTAGTAAACAATAGTCCTGTAGATTTCCTCAGCTGACTGTAAGCGGCCGGCGCCTCTGCTCTGATCTTTATCATAATGTTGTTACAGCAAACATTTTCTCCAATCAAGGTCGGCTTACCGGAGAGCTAACGTGCAAATATTGGCAGAAGCCTCCGTTGCCGCCTTTACTGTAAATTGTTAGTGAAAATTATCGGCCTGAACTTCATTTATTTAATTTACTAGCGAACCGCCCCGGCTTCGCACGGTTTTATTTTACGTATAAACCTTCCTCTTGAATCACTATATGTATTAAAAAAACCGCTTCAAAATCCGTTGATATTAAATTGAAAGATTTAGCATACATAGGACAGAGACAGAGAAAGCGACTTTGTTTTATACTATGTAGTGATACGCTGTAGAGCCTCTGCGTAGAGCTAATTCGGACCCCCTCTACTTCGGTAATCCCGGTAATCAGGACACTGACGCGCGGACGAAACCGGGGCCGAATTCCACTAATGTCAAAACAAAGGTCTCGATAGTGCCATTCAATCAAGATGGTTAAAATGACGTTTGTGCATTTGGTATTCTACTATTTTTTGCGCATGAAGAGACTTTCATAATTAGAATGTCATATAGTAGTAAAAAGAGTAGGTAATCGTCACAGCTATGAATGAACTCAAAAAGTTTGTGAATACCAAAACGAGTTTAACACTGTAATTTTGACACGATACTATTTAAACGGTGAAGCGATTTATTTACCGGTATTCGGTCCCGCGTGTTCACAGGGGCGGGGATATCAAAAAATTAATG
This sequence comes from Eupithecia centaureata, assembly GCA_944547425.1. NCBI lineage: Eukaryota > Metazoa > Arthropoda > Insecta > Lepidoptera > Geometridae > Eupithecia > Eupithecia centaureata. Next base: position 13,721,740 of record OX155679.1, on the reverse strand, counting down.
ACAGTTGAAGGTTACATTTAGATAAAAACAAAAGCAAAAAAACAGCGTAATACAAACTCATAAGACATTAAATTCATGTGTGTGTCAAAAGAAAGATCACATGAAAGTACCTGTAATTATGTAAACACATTGTTTTTATTAAGTAGGTTAAGTAGGTAGGTACTAAAAAAAAACATATTGCAGACTATAATCCGGATGCTTTGGTAATCCGCTAAAGGCCTGATTTTTACCTGTACGGATTAGCGTTGCGGTCCTGTTTGTAATATAATTTAAGAACTCTTTCAAATCATCCTACCTTACCTACACTAGTAATGATTTTGATAGGCCTCTTGATTATATTAGTAAGTTCCAACTGCACTTTTGTTTTCGTTTCTACCATGTATGGTTGGCAATTAGATAATGCTATCGGCATTTTGCTCTCCACTGTGTACATTTGCAAACTGTGTGCGAAAATAACAAACAATCGTAATGTGAATCTCCACTCTGTGTTCTTCTCTGTCGTATTCTTCATTGCTGAAGGTCGCGCCCGTCCCGGAAAGCTTTGAGGAGACGCTCATGATCCAACCTTGTCTGCAGCATGTCTCGGGGGTAAAGCAAGTCCTGGTATTGCCTTAATTTTGGTCAGATCAGTGCCTGTATGACCGTCTTCTTGGTGTTTTCCGTTCTTTATTTGGTGTTTTTCGTTTATCACAAATAGTGAAAATTAATGAAAATAATTAAACATAGCTTATGCAGTTGTTAAATTGTCTAACTAGTAGGTACATAGTATATTTCGGAACCTTCGGCTCGCGAGTGATACTCGCACTTGACAGATCTAGTTTTGATGGTTTTTTTTATGTTCCATAAAGAGTTTTAATGTTCTATTGTTTTAAGTTAAAGAATGGTGGACATTTTTCACGCGCTATCATCGAATTCGAATATAAGTAGAGCTTGTGGTATGGGTACCTAAAAGTGACCGATAAGATAAATACCTACTTAGATATTATCTCAATAATATTATATATAAACTAACGGTTTGATGAAAGTAGCCAATGTTTTATTCCAGGTATAGTATTATTACGTTTATTCAAAATATCAGCTGTTCAGTGGTATTGGCGTGAAGAGGTAACAAAAATCCAAACTTTCAGAGTTATAAATATAACTAGCGACCCGCCCCGGCTTCGCTCGGTTTTATTATACGTATAAACCTTCCTCTTGAATCACTCTATCTATTAAAAAAAACCGGATTAAAATCCGTTGCGTAGTTTTAAAGATTTAAGCATTTAAAGTGACATAAACAATTTCATTGGGTACAGAAGTAGCCTTGAATTTCCGTACAAAAAATGCTTGAGAAACCGTGGGCGAAAAAAACGAAATACGAATAAATAAATAATGCAGAACAATCTACACAACATCATCTAGCCGCAAGCTTATCTTACTTTCACGTTGTTTTTGGAGGCTGTTTTAATAACATGCCCACACAGTAAAAATAGAAAGGAACCTACCACAAAATCAAATCAAAATCTTTTATTTAATGCAACTTAACATACAGTAGGTGATATACATAAATGTATTCATAGACTCTCGAATTATCATCAACTGTATTTTGGGAGTCAGTAGCTTCTCCTATACAATTTTTCTGTGTGCTTTAAAATTTAAAAAATAAAGAAATATTGTTTATTTCTTCGTGTTCTTAATTTGTAAAAGTAAGTGTAATTCATCTTCCGTCTAGATTTATCTGTATACAAGCAATTACTTCGTATACTACATTACAAAATAATTGTGTTTACGTCATATTTTAATTATAAATAGTCACCATAGTCACTTCCTCCCTTGATTGCTTTATAATAGTTTTACTTACAAAGAATCATTTGCAAATCTGTGACAGCTTTGTCAGTAGATACTAGAACAGAGTAATTGATAATATACCTATTTTATGCAAGTAGTACCTACCTAATTAATTATTATTGCTACTCATTTAAATCTCATTTACGTCTCTATGTATGTATGTGTTTTGACTTTTAATGTGAAATTATTTAAAAACGGGTATTGCTTTGCTATATATATGTAGTAGACTAGCATCGGCCCGCGGTTTCATCCGCGGTAACTACCGTTCCCAACCCCGTTCCGTCTAAACATATGCTCTAACTTGAATCTCTCCAAATAAGGTTTGTGGGAAGACAACTCTTTTTAGGTTTAAGCTCGCCTGTGCCATAATTTATCTAGTTTTAAGTTTTTCTTGTATGTATTTTTTATTTGTGTAATAAAGAATTAAGTTCCCGTGGGAATTCCGGGATAAAATATAGCATATGTGTTATTCCAGACTATAATCTATCTGTGTGCCAAATTTCATCCATATCCGTTCAGTAGTTTTTGCGTGAAATAGTTACAAAAATCCTTCCATCCATACTTACAAACTTTCGCGTTTATAATATTAGTAGGAAATTCAAATCAATAACAATTAAATAAATAAACAAAACGTTTTTGATGGAATAAAAACAATGGTTGCATGGAAAGAAATATTAAAACGGTGATGCCATCTGTAGATGTTTAAAAAACTATGTACCTACTTACGTACAATAACACTCTTCTCCGGAATTAAATAATGTTTCAGAAGAAAGTAAAGTTTCCAATTGAAGCTATTTTTACTTAATAATACGAGGGAATGTTTGTAAGTATGGATGTTTGTTACTCATTCACGCAAAAACTTTTTGCGTAGTTTTACTTACGTAGTTCTAGCCCTGAAATATAGGCTGCTTTTCATCCCAAAAATCAGTTACCGTGAGAAAAACAGCCTTGAAACGTTTCCATAGAAAGAACGCGTTCGAAGCCGCGGTCATAAGTATACTAATATTGGTTATCATCACTACATCATAGTGTAAAACAAAGTCGTTTTCTCTGTCCCTAATGTTCCTATATATGTATGCTTAAATCTTTAAAAGCTACGCAACGGATTTTGAAGCGGTTATTAATAGTTAGAGTGATTCAAGAGGAAGGTTTATACGTATAATAAAACCGTGCGAAGCCGGGGTGGGTCGTTATTAATCTACATAATTTAGTTATTAATCTACATAATTAAGTTTATTAGGCTCAGCGCATCAGCATTGCCATACAGCGTGGTAATGCAGCCAGTGTCTTGGGGACGCGACGACTGGTATTGACATGGATCAATTGAGCTACCTTTAAACTGTTTTCAACCGTCTGCAGATAGCTCAATGGTTTCGTTGTTACTAAAAGTTTATTATAATACTAGTAGGATATTGGATGTTGTAGTGGATTGTCAATTTGGCCTCAAATTGTTCTTGCTCTAATATTTTAAAGCATTAGTCGTAGGTGTCTAATTTTGTTTTCAGTTGTCAGTAATGGGACTGGTCACAGTCACAGGATATGAGCACATCACTCGTTAGGCCAACTCTGTTCCTGAATTAGATACATGTTATTTACACCCACTATCGTTTAGTATAGACATACGCGGGTCAAATGTTGGTGCGATCTGCAAATATTTGTGCTGGCTTTAATAATATAATAAAAAAATTATTTATTTCAGACTACATAGACTTTGTGTTACTTATTATACTATTATGTAAAAAAATAATATTTATTTATTATTGTTGCTCGTATATTGAAATTATTTATAAGTATACAGCTTGGTATATACGTTTTGACTCTTCCACTTTAAAGATAAGGACAGTTTAATGTCATAAAAGGTGCCCTTCGCCAAACAATTATTTACTTAACAGAATGAAATAAATTGGGACACCCAGTTAGAACAACACGACTACGAATATGTTTTTAAATAATTGGGTAAGTAAGTAGGTAAAGTATGAATAATCTTTAAATTCAAAAGTTTTTGCGCAGAAAAATTTGTAAGTGACTCTTAAAGATTGAGTTGGGTGTCTAAAAATATATTTACCAACTACCTGCGATGTATAATTGCTGTTTCCGCTTGTTAGGGATTTTATTTTAGTCACTGGTGTTTTGGCATCTTTGTTTTCTTTGGCATGCTTTAATAACAGACAGAATTATTTGTAGTTTTTTTACAAAAACTTTAAACCGAATTTTGATTTTACACATTAATTATCTCAAAAACTACTGCTCAGTTCTTAAAAGAAACTAGTTTTCAAATAAATAGTGACGATTCATCAATATCGGTTCAACCTAAAAAAAGTTCTAACGTCACAGACATTTAAAAAAATCATACAGTCGATTTGAAAACCAACTCCTTTTTTGAAGTCGGTTTAAAAACAGTTATGAAAAAAATTGTCTGGAATTCATCATTCTAGAATTAGTTATTGTATTATATAGTAATTGGTGGTATTGGTATAAAAAATACATTTTAGGTAATAAGTGGAAGTAGAATGAAAACGAACGAAAGTTTACAAAAGTTTTATCATATAGGTAATCTGGATTTTGTGAACTTAACCAAAGGGATGCATTTATTCCACTCCTGTCTGTCAGTTTATTTTAATTAGGTTTTGTAATTATGAAGCCTACGTTTCTATCACATTTTTTGCCTTCCACCGCGGAGCGAATAAGTTCTTGCCCCAGTCAAAAAACTTGCATAGTAAAACCAAAACAATACTAGCACTTATATGCGTCACAATAAATCTGATTCCGCCCCTATTTTCCTCAAGCACCTTCAATACGTCGCTGCTCGCTTAACCTATTACAAGTCATGAGCTAACATCTACTAACATCCATCATACATATATATAGTTTATTCTTTAATTTGCCACTTACTCCGAATCCATCGGGATTCGCACTCCTAGTCTGTACAGCACTCGAGAAGCACGCGTTTACTGAAATAATTATTTTTCAGTGTCTGAAAATACTCGTAGTAAATAATTGTTGATTTCTTACCGCGCTGAGCCGCTGTGAGTTCAGTTGCAGTGTGATAAGCTAATACAGTGCGGAGAAAATGTCGAAAACAGCACAACGTGAGTTCTTTTTTACTTAAAAAAAAAAGTGGAGTTTATTTATATTATAGAGGTATAAGGCTTCTTGAATCTATCTATATTATATAAGTACAAGATAAAAAAAGCTTGGGACGAGTTTTGCTCCAACTAACAACCTAACAAGGTTTCTTGCTCACTTCTTTACTTTACCTTAAAAAGATTGAATCAAAAATCAAAGTGATCTTCCTCTTTCCTATGTTATTTTAAGTACATAACAAGATTTAATAAATTAAATTTTGGACGTGTCTTTATGGTCTATCTAACTAAAGGAAATGAAGCACTTCGAGTTTGAATTAATAAAAAATATCATGTTTTTTTCATATTAGTAGGTACTTACACTATTATAATAAAACCTGTTTATTAAAAAGAGTTTCTATCTTTTTGCGACATTTTTGTTCCTAATCTCTGCTTTTTCATAATATCTTTGTATATTTCTTTTACGATATTTGTGCAAAATAACTCTTTAATAGAAAGTAAAATTATTTTTAATATCCTCTTTCCTTGTTTACAAGTATTTTGATAGTTTCATTTCAGACTTTATATAAGTAACACCATAGCTACACTGCAAATACTTAGTCATAACGTTACTTGAACAATTTATTATTATGATCTTTTTTATGAACGTAATAAATACCAAAAGTTATATTAAATAATGTCAAGTAGGTACCTAATATAACAACAATATTGGTCATAACATCTATTGTAAAACCCCCTGGTAGTTTCCACATATAAATAAGAATGCCGCACAAATCACATAAATAACGACAAATATATTAAGATTATAAATATATTAACCCCATTACTATCTATATAGATTTTCATCTGAATCTTTTTACTTAATACTTTAATAACAACGAAAACATAACAACGCGTATATACAATTGTGCTAACTGCAAATGGTTTTTGACTAAACATTAAAAAAAACTGAAAATACCATGCCACCTTTTAAATAAATAAAATTAAAAACATGTCGTGGACAATTCACACAGCACCATCTAGCCCCAAAGTAAGCTACTCAAAGCTTGTGTTTTGGGTACTAGATAACTGATATATTTAATACATTATAGATATTTTTTATTCTACATAGAAAACACCTAGACTAACGGAACAAATTTCTGCAGATCGTACACAAATTTGTTTTCATACTATTCATAACCCATAATAAATCGTATGTAAGACGCTTATCCGGTCGTATAATGAAACCCAATGTCATGGTTTTCGATTTAGTTATGCAATCTTTATGATGTATGAGCAAACACATCTCAAATACTTTATGAAAAATTAAGAAAACTCTGTAGAACGGTTAAAAAGGAGGTGGATAATAAAATTTTCAAAAGAGTAGAGTACTTCATCAAGTGATATATCAAATGAAAGGTATTGCTTTTTTGACATTCCAAAACCATTTTAAAATTATTCTAGGTTTACTTAACAATTTAACAGGAAATAATTTGAAAAAGTCACAAAATTGAGCTCTCAATAATGTACTTAGAATAAGACTCAATTAAATTTACTTGTGAAAAACTAAAAAGCAAACAATCTAGAGGTAGCTGTAAAATCAATACCAGTCGGAAGCGTCTCCAAAACGCCAGCTGCATTGCCATGCCACGCTATGGTGCAATGCTGATGCGCTACGCCAGATACACCAGCTCTCGGATCATTGAACATTTTGAACATTGCATCGATCAAACGCTCAGATAATATAAAAATGCGGTGATCCTCGGTACTTCACGAACCTAGGGTCTCCAAGGGGAGCTAAAGCGTAGGCTCTGTCGAGCCCTGCATATGCACCTCTTGAGACCCTCGGCCAAATCTGCCGCCGCACCACTATATCTCTTAAAGCTAGCGCGCACTGGTGACTTTTGTCAGCGTAGACTTCGCAATATTATATTATTTACTCATTGTATAATATATTGTTCACAGTTTGTAAACAGAACCGTAATTGAAAAATTTGACTTTTAAAACAGAGGTCTAGTTTATAGATAGGGTATGAAATAGAAGGTACCAAAACCACCAAATCTTGGCTTTAGCTTGAACTAAAACCAAACTTAGCTAACTAGGTCGACTCTATTTTTAGTGCACGAAGATAGTGAAGTGAATCAATGTAATAAGGATCACTGTCACCGTGATAACAATGATCCATTATCATTATCACTCTTACTAAAAACATTATGGACCTACCAACTTCTGCCTTCTTTAACGTACCTTTACGGTATATAAGATAGGTATATACTACGTCACTGATGTATCTTTTCCATCAGCATCAGTCTTGATCAGTGGTGACAGCAAAAAGTCCGCCGGCCACGAAGTTTCCAGATTCGATTCCCGCCTCGCTACAAATGTGAATATCAACTATCGGCAGTTATTTGTTATTTTTTAGGGTGTTTTCTACGATAATAAATATCAATCTACTAGTATCAGCCCGCGGCTTCGCAAGCGTTTTTCCATGGAAACGTCTCAAGACTATTCCTATCCCATGGAAACTGAGTTATGGGATGGAAAGGAGCTTTGTAAAGTAGTGTTATTCCAAGGCTAGAAATACCTACGTTTAATGAAAATTTCAGTACGATCCGTTCAGTATTATATGCGAGAAAGAGAATCTAACATCCATCCCTATATTCATAAAAACTTTCACGTTTGTCGTAGTAGTATTATAATGTATTAGATAATGATCCGTTATCAAGTAAGAGTCTTGTGTTCTGTATTAGTAGCTCTGTTTACTTTGGGGCTTTATGAATTGTTCAGCATTATTTACATTAATTTTAATAATAAGAACAATCATGCATAATTTAAACGTAGGTAGAACCATATCGATTTATTAATAGAGTATTTACCGCTTATGGAAACAAAGGGGGATTAACACACAAGGAAATAATAAGTAATAATAAATAATACATAGATAAATAATTGTTATAGCGAAAGTTAAAATTTAATCAATCTATTCAAATCAAGCCATGTAGATAACATGTTTATTATTATCTGACCAGAGTTAGGTATATGAACCAAAACCCAAACAATAATAGCATGAATACGCAAGCCATGTCAGGTAAATAATTGCTATATATATACGAAAGTTTAAATTTTATCAATATATTCAAATCGAACCGTATAGATAACTTAAACAATAGACATTTAGACACAGGTATTTCATCTAACTATAGAGGTATTTAGGTATGTGAACTATAAACCTAAACAATGATAGCATGGGTAAGATATGCAAGCCATGCCAGTATTCTATTGTACTGACCATAGTCAGTACAATAATACCCATGGAGCATGCTCCATGGGTGTGCAATGTGCAGTGCATTGATCGTAGTATTGCACAATAAATATATAACATGAAAGATTGAAACTATACGATAATTAAAAAGCTCATTAGAACTACGCGGGTTCACCACCTATCGAATCGAATACTACCTATACCTATAATACTACCTGTCGAATCTATTGCCATTTATTTATCTCTTTATTCCGGAACATCCTTAGATAATTTCTACCTATATTTAGTTTACGATTACTGCCTATTTTTATTGCAAATGATGATCACGAAAAATGTACGCTGACAAAATCTAAATTTAATCTTAATAACAAATTTCCCCTTGCATAGGTCAAGGTTAGCTGAAAAGCGCATTCGAATGAGCAAACAATTCGAAGAATATATGTATTTTCAGACGTAATATACCTACTGTCTTTGATTCTTCTGCCAAAAACAATTAAATTCAGAACATAGGTACATAATATAGTTGCAGTTATCAACAGATAAATTAAAGTGAACAATCACAAATTCAAAAAGCCCTAAACCTTAAAAGTACCTGATAAAATCAAGCCTCAAACATGCTGAACTTTCGATAGCCTTAAAATAAATATCTACCTCACTCAATTTAAGTAATTTGAAAGGGTTATTCCCATCTGATCATATGATCCGTTTGTGGTTGCATCTGATCTCACCAAAAGTTCCCAACGGATCTCAGATCCGTTGCAACTACTTTTTTGAATAAAATTTAGTGCCAACGGATCACAACTTTTTTTAGTGTGTAATATTAATAAGCAAAAAGATCCTTTTTCTATACGACTTCTTGGTACCTACTAACTATAATATAGCTCCTGCCAACAGAGTATTTGAAACAGGGTATTTGAAACATGCCTCTGAAGAATGCTCCAGATTAAAAGTTTTGGACTTCAGTGCAAGTTGAGTACAGAATAATTGAATGTTAATATGGTAGGACACTTTTTGGGGACGCTTCTGACTGGTATTGATATGGATCAGTTCAGCTACCTTTAAATAGTTTGCAACAGTCTGCAGTTCAATTGTTTCTATTATGAATAGGTGTTGTAATTTGTATTTTCTTTTTTTTTCAATTCCTTGATTATAACTTGGTCGGAAGCCTCCCCAAGACGCTGGCTGCATTGCGACGCGCTGTATGGCAATGCTGATACGCTACGCCAGATACTCACCAATCCTTGGGTCACGCGTCGCATCGACCAGACGCCCAGATAATTTTATAAAAAACAGGTCTCCAATAGACCTAGTGCCTCGACTCCAAGGGGACCAAATGTGTAGGCTCCGTCGAGACCTGCATATTTGCGCCTCATAAGTTCCTCAGCCAATTCTGTCGCTGCACCATCTCGCGTGGATGTCCTTGGCAGATGTGAAAGAGCAAGTGTGTCGAGTGTCGACGCATGTAGCTCCTTAATAAACGGGTCTCCCGAAGTCCCATGTTAATTTGTCTATTATGATTATTTTCTATGTGAACCATTATTAATAGGTAGTTTATCAATGCCCTTATGCTGCTACCTACTTGGTAAAAAACTTAAGGCGAGTTAGGTACCTAATTTATACAATACCTACATTTGAAAATATAACAAAAACACGGTCTGTTTCAATTGAACGAGTGTTTTTAAATGAGCTGATATGAGAGGAATGCTTTTGTCAATGAAATACCTGCTAATTTAAATTCATACTGATAATACTGCTAAAACAATAGCAATTTCATATCAGTTTATTTATTTGCTTTAAGAACTCAGAGAGAACACTTCATAAAGTCTTTGCATTTTTACATTTTGCGACATTATAGAAGCAACAAAATAAAAAAAATATGCGTCTTGGGGACTTTTCCGACAGTCACTCCTCTATTTTGCTTGGAACTTTCTGCAGGTGGATCAAATCAATTAATCAATTTCAAATAAAATAAAATATTTTAATTAATTACTAAATAAATTAAATATTGTTTGTAGAAATAAATTAAACTACTTTTTTACTTCTTTAATTACACAACTAGGGATCATATAACTTGCCTATTATTATTTTATTAACCCCTTGTTTTATCTTCTATTGACGTAGGTGTTTAAGTAAGGCGACTTTTTTTGAGTAGCCTGATCTGTCTGAAGCTGGATGAAACTCTTCACTATTTTTTCTACAAGTGCTATGCCAAAAGTTTCCATTTGCTGATTTCATTGATTCAAAAATTGCCTAGTTTTTGTTAGCTATAAGCACTTTTGGCGCAAAAATCTGGGAAAACCAACCTTTTAGCAACATAATGACCGCTTTTAGAGTGTAATTTTATACACATTATGAATGTGCATTTAATAACCTACAGAGTTAACGATTTGAAGCATACAAAAAACGTGAGAAGCTTTAATAAAATCAATTCATAAATAAATTATTTTCTCACAAATGTTTTTTGTTTGCAAAAGGATGATTCAATTATTACAGGTGTTTTTACAAACATATTTAGTTAATTAGGTAAATTATTTGTCTTAGAGATTGATGACCTACAAGGTGACCATAAAAATTTTACGCATTTTTATTATGGCACGAGCTCTAATTAGGTTGGAGCAAGTAATGATGATGTAGGATTGCGCTATTTAGGTATATTTAATACAATTTAAGCTTTAAATATTTTATTCTCTTAAGAATTTACGAAATTCACTTAAGTGCTCAGAACAAAAAAAATACATTGTCATATTAGTCTAAATATTGTGCCCTAATGCATAGACCAGGCATGCTTGTTTTAAATAATGGAAGAACCTTTGGTAAAAGCATAAGACTTTTGTCTATTCTTATGACAAAAGTTTATAACGAAAGTTAACAACAAAAATGCCAATTTTATCTCTACTAATATGTTCGTAGTTGTTCATTGCAAGTACAATGGCTGCCAGCACTTATTTATTTTTATTTCATATTATACAGATTATAAATTTATTTTATTTTATAAAACAGAGAATTTAAAGTTGGATGTGATTACAGATGTAGAGGCCGGTAACGCAGCCCCGGCCGCCGCTGAGACGCCTCAACGGCGGCGCTTCGGTAAGCCTAGCCGTGGCATGGGTGTGCATGTAGCACTGCTGTGCGATTACGCTAAAACCGCCCATCCAAATTGACATTCTTGAGCCATTTCAATGGCCAACGCGCGCGTCCTTTCCATACAATTTCAAATTACGAAGGCCATTATAAGGGCATTCATATGTCAATTTTGGATGGGTTGTTTTAGCGTAATCGCACAGCTGATCATTTGATGCGACACCTACGATCCATTCTATGCACGGGCTATGAGCACAATATCTATGTCAAAACTAGTGTCGCACGCAATCCTAGCCCTGGCATGGGTGTGCATGTAACACTGGTCATTTGATGCGGCCCTTAGATCTATTCTATGCACGGGCTATGAGCACGATATCTGGGTCAAAACTAGTGTCGCAACCCTAGCCCTATCATGGGTGTGCATGTAGCACTGGTCATTTGATGCGACTCCTAGATCCATTCTATGCACTGGCTATGAGCACGATATCTTTCTTAAAACTAGTGTAGTGCAACCCTAGCCGTGGCATGGGTGTACAAGTAGCACTGGTCATTTGATGCGGCCCTTAGATCTATTCCATGCACGGGCTATGAGCACGATATCTTTTTAAAACTAGTGTTGGACACAATATTTGACAACCAACACTGGCCTGCAAAACTGAGCCTATTGCCTAAAAACTACCTATCACAATTTTAAATATTTTTTTTCTAAATCATACAAGTTAGAGATTTAAAATAAAATAAAAAGTTTTACTTAAAGCAAATTTTAATTTTAAATGAAATAACAAAAGTGTGATACTTTTGCAGGCCAGTGCAGGTATACTGGATCTGATTTGCGTTCGATTTCTTCCCACCATATTTCCTAAAAATTTCCTTCTCAAGTAAATTTTGCACTGAACGTTTGACGTATTTCACAGGTTTACTTTTCTATTTTTGTCCTCTGTTGATTTCATATTGTTATTGCATGTCATAGTTATAAGTCGCTATACCTACATACTCGTATTATGCGTTTGCAGGGATTTTTTTGTAACGTTACCAATTTATCTATTAGGTTTCTTACATTTTTCTAAATCTTCATCAAAAATTGGTGGATTCTACAATTCTACATATATACCATGTTGATGATGATTAGGATACTACATTCAAACTAACGAAATAATAAAATTAAGGAGGAGAGTCCCCAACGTCTCAGTTGAACTCGATTGTATTATCTTTTTTAATATTTAAGGACTTTAACTGCTTTACATACATCATAACTAAATTAAATTTATAACTGTCCCTAATATTTTTTTATAAATCTTAATCCTTTAATCATATTTATTCCTGAAGTGGGAATGACCAACGATGATTCGTCCGTACGTTAGTAAGGATGTGCTAACCCAAATCGGCGTGACATATCTCCAACTCAATTGGTCGGATTGTCATACAGCGTGGGAGCAGTCATTATGTTATTATCTTTACAGTTTCCTTTCTCCATTTATAAAAAATGATTCAACTAATCATCATCATCATCAGAATGGAAACGTTCAATACTGAATCTCTTCCCTCCTGCAACAAAACGAATCAACAAGTCTTAAGTGTAAATATTATTCATAGTACTTGTTTTTTCTTGGAAACCTATTGCATATTTTAGTATGAGGAAACATCGAGTTTTTAAAACTTTTCCATGCACCAAAGATATTCTTTAATTTAAGTCTCTACATTAAAAATATAATGGCGAAATCAAGTAAAAAAATTCAGACCACATAAAAGAATGAATTTGGCCCATAGCATCATATATTAAAGACGTAAGAATATTATATTTAAGACAGTAATCAAAAACTTAAAGATGTTTTTTCCCACGATTAATTTACTAAGCTTCAAGGCCGTCGATGCTAGACAGCCATCTGTACCAAAGATGTTTATATTTTGTAATATTGTCTCCATATCCGATATCCTCTTAATACCCACCCGTCGAGAGCACTTGCTGAGTCACGACAGAATAGATAAATAAATACACAAATACACTATAGTACTACTACTTATTGTTATGATAGTAACATTAGTAACACCTACTTAGTACACCCACATGATACCATGAACTGTTGTGTTTGGGCATGCTATGGAGACCTAAAGAGGCTGTGAGGAATAAATAAATATACCTAAGTTCATGGACCATGCAACTACGGAACTACAGCGCCTGGCACAAAGATATTGCCGGTTATTATTTTTCAAATTACGAACACTACGAAATTATCAAAAGAAAAATAAATATATTCTACTTACCTACTTTTGTGGTAGAGACATGGTTGTCAATATTAGTTTTGTGGTCAAGTCTTGTGAAGCAGTTGGTAAGCCATGATTGGCATGTGGTTGTTTGATTGCCACATCAAATACCTTTCCATTCTTTAAACTTATCTCTAGAAATGTGACAGAACCGCGCTGTTTTGTGGTCAATATATTTTATAGACTTATCAGACTGAGACATCAGACTAATTCTGTATCACTACATAGTATAAAACAAAGTCGCTTTCTCTGTCCATATGTTCCTATGTCCCTATGTCTTTATGTCCCTATGTATGCATAAATCTTTAAAACTACGCAACGGATTTTGATGCGGTTTTTTTTAATAGATAGAGTGATTCAAGAGGAAGGTTATACGTAATATAATAAAACCTTGCTAAGCCGGGCGGGTCGCTAGGTTAGGTATCTATAAAAGAACGTAGCGTAGCGTAACTCCTTTAATCACTGACCGGACCGATTTTAATGATCTTTGATGTATCTCTATCTCGTATAACAGAATAATGGAACAGAATATAGAGCCCGTGCAAAATAGTAAAATAATGCGCAGCTGAAGAGCTAGGCACAGCACATAATATGCGTAATTTTGTATGTATGACGGATTTTAATACGTCAAAATAACTGAACAGACCGGGCTGAAATTTTGAATAAGTAAGTATACGTAGTTCTAGGCCTGAAAGAACGTAGCGTTTCCTTTTTTCTGTTCATCATTTTCACGTTAGTGAAAGTCTGCGCGGGGCGTAGTTAGTATAAATGCAAACGGGATGGAAAGATAAATTGATAATTGTATAAATATTAGGTTTGGACCTGGAATAGAACATAACCTACTTAATATCCAAAAATCCCATGGTAACGTAATAATCTTCTTTCGTTTCCAAACAAACAATGACTGCAAAGTCGCGGGCAGATACTAGTAGAATATCATATAGTACCTGGTCTATAGGTATGTAAAGCTATGTGGTTCGTTTTCTCAATGTATGGCACTTTCGACATACGTATTAATCTCTTGATATGGATATTAAACAGATTGACTCTGCATTAATTAATTTGTTCGATGGCCAAAAAAACTTATCGATCCATTTGTGCAAAGGTCGAGTCCTAGACACGATAACAGTTGGTTAAGACGAGTGGTGCTCAAGACTTGATTTAAAGCAGAGGCGCAAAAACTGGGCCAATGCCCTACCTGAAGACGCATTTACATAGAAAACTGTGGAGTGAGCGCTAGTAAGCTGGTAGGAACAAGACTAAATACAATTTCAAGCCAGGGAGCACATCAACAGACCACGCACGTTGATCATACTTGAAGCCTAGAGTCGAGGTGTTTTGATTACTCTGGCGTAGAAAGGAAATTATGTTTAAACATTGAGATGTAAGTAATACATACACAGTAGATTATTGAGATGGGATATTAAGGGCAGGTACCTTAACCGTTACGAAGAAAAACGTTCATAGGAGACCAACCATAATTTTTAGAGAATCTGAACTATGTACATTCACAGATTTTGGAAAAAAAAATATTTCCAGTTAGCAAGAAAAATGTGATTTTTTAACAATCTGTTTTAGATGCCAATTGATCTTTTTTATAAGGATAATAGACCGACTGAGTTTGAGTAGTAGAATAGATTTTTTTATTTATTTGGTTACATAGATATTACATTTTAATATTATTTTGCTTTTAGACAACTAATCAAAAACTAAAAAAACAATTTATTACGTTTACCTCTTATCTGAATTCGGCTTTTCTGAGTCAAAAGAACTTCTTTCGGTAACAGCGGCCAAGTTACCTTGTGTTTAAACGGATGCCTGTTTGTGATCCCTGTTTTCTGTGTGATTGCGGCCCTACATCTGCGTGGGTCCTTAAACTAATGCTTTTGAAAATGTAGTCAATTGCGAGTAGGCCGATAAACGCCCGAGGGCGATCTTTTACGGATCAGACAATTGAATATGTTTTATTAGAGCGTTGCAAAATTGCAGTGTACTTTGATGAAATGATCTGTTGACAAGAAAAGGATTATTTGTTTCTACAGTCGGCCAAACTAAATGGACAATACACACAGTATCACCTAGCCCCAAGCTAAGCAGAGCTTTTGTGGTGGATACTAGGTAACAGACATACTTAATACTTGGAAGTATAATTTAGATAGAAAACACTCAGAACTCTAGAATAAATATTTGCAGATCATACAAACATTGGTCCCAAGGCGAGAATCGAACCCACAACTTGCTGCGTCACAGGCGGACTTACACTTATCACTCCACATCGGTCGTCTGAAACTAAGTGATGTTTTTCCTTCGGTAGCATATTGATGCGGTTTTATTTAAAACGACAAAGTACCTACTAACATATTCTATATACTAACATAAAATAGTTTCCTAGCTGTAACAAGTTGTATCTGTTTAGTAGAAACTTATTAATATTTATTATACATATTAACATAATAACTATGAAAAATGATCATGCAATGAATAGTTTTGTATTACAGCAGTTGACAATACGGGCTCATTAGGTACTTGTCTCAGAGCTTTCGGCGATAGATTCTCACATTTCTATCGGACATTCTCTATAAGGGCTTCAAGAGTCTAAGGCTTCATTATGACTGTAAGCGGGTTCACTATGAACCTAGTTTGGGTTGGAAGAACAACAAAGTTTCAACCCTTAACGAGGGACTTTTTAAAGGTGGGTTTGGTTCTAGATGCGCGCGTTCCGCGTCCTTGCGAGCATTTCACAGTCACTCAACTCAGTCTGAGGCTTGTTTACATAAACACGAGACTTCAAGTAATCTCACAAAATATGTCTGGAGCGGTCATATCGTAAACTAGCCGGCCCTTGGAAATCGCCAAAGCGAGAGATTAGACGATGTAGAAATTCTTCCTTCAGAATATCGGTCGTGGGTCTACATTGTGCGCCGTTGAGAGATGCGCAAGCATTTTATGGCTTTTTGTTGAACTCAGAATGTTATAAAATAATTGACATTTGCCGCCAATTGCAATAGTTCCGTCTTCTAACAGAGTGGTTAAATTTTGCCCCACCTTGCATGATTGGATGGCAATAAAATCCTAAATGCGAGTCGCCTCTTGCAGCGACTGAGACAGACAAAAAGAGATTATGGCTTTCTTAGAATACCATTTTTTGTGTAGATGGGTACTAAATCTTGGCTTGATTAGTTTTTTTGGAAGAGATGCGCGATGTCAGACCAACCGGAAAGTAGGTACTGGAAAGTTAGTTAATCGTTGTAAGCTAAGTTAATGTGCAATCTATTAGTTAATTATGATAGTGGGATACATAATTAACTAATATATTGCACTTCTTGTTTAAAGATCTATCATAAATTATTTTAGTTTCCTACACGTGGGAAAGTCATTACTGGGATATCATATAAGCAAAGTACCTACCTTTATTTGAAAGCTCCTACGTGATGCCTTTATTCATTATCTTTTGGAACTTCTATTTTAATTTGAGTATATAAATAGAAATATTGTACTTGTATATTACAGGTTCACTGAACTGTAACTGGCTGTGAACCAAAAGTTCATGAGACATTTTTTTTTGGTAGGAGGAAAAATATAATTTAATGGAAATGAATCAGCATTTAGAAAAAACTACGTTATTTTTGGCTCATAAACGCGTCAGAGTCGTTTTTTTTGTCTTCAAATTGGTCTAAGATTTAAATTTCGTGGTCACGTTTTGAATATTTTCCTAGAATGACCTAATAAAAGATTATATTTTAGCTTTGAAAAAGAGAAGCTTCTCATTAGATTGTACTTTTTTAAGCTTTTAAGTGTTTACCTCAGAAAAGTCAGTTCATAGTTTTTTTAAACATGTTAAATTATACATACCTAATTTTTTGCTGAAATGAGTACAATACATTGACGCGGAATGCAGAGAACATAAAAGCGAAAAGAGCCACGATGATGATACAGAATGCTTAAAATAAGAATTTATATTAATAAAACATTTTTTAATAATAGCGGCTCTAATCAGACCATCGTCCACAATCAAAACACAAAAAATGTTCAAATTATTCGCTGTACTGGATACACCCGGCAATTTGTCATTGTTTTAGTTTTTTAGCCGTTCCTTTGTATCCATCGGATCGCGGCGGAATGGCAATGAGGCAGCTAAGGGCTAACCCACACTTACTAAAACGAACATATTTTTTTTTTGTAGCATCAAACAAATCATAAAAATGCCTTTTTTTCAACAAACTTCAAAAAAGGAGGAGATTCTCAAATCAACTGTATTTATTGTTCGTTACCACAGTACTTTTTCAAGTAGAAATTTGAAAATAGTAAGTTTTTTAAAAAAGTCATGAAATTACTATAAAATAAGCGATGATAATAATAATAAGTACATACTTACCTACTTTATAAATGCTGATTAACTAGTTTTTTATCGAATCGCGAAAAGTCAAATCTTGGTGCCTGTGTTTTATAAGCTACTAGCACGCAGTTTCACCTGCGTTATTCCCGTTCCTGTGGGAATTCCGTGATAAAATAGAGCCTATTTTCCATACCACAATCTATCTCTGTGCCAAAATTCATCCAGATCCATATTCTTTGCGTGATAGAGTAACAAACATCTATCCATACATACATACTTTCGCGTTTAAAATATTATTAGTATTTTTATTTAGCTATGTCCACCGGTGGATGTGAGTGAGTCGATATTTTGGTGTTGGATGAACCAGCTTCATTGTGACTTGGGCTGCAACACCACGGATTACACCGAAGCGGTAAAAAAATCTGTCTACCTAAGTACAAACGATTTGAATAAATTACCATAACACCTTTATCAAAGTCAATTGTGAAAAAAGGCATATGTCTAATTTAGATCCAAATTCTAAGAATAAATTACTCTTAATTTACTATTAGATTTACTTTTTTTAGTTTAGTACAAGTTTTTGTTAGCCTTTCCAGTTCAGGAATCCATTTTATTTTAAAAGTTAATTGATTTGTGTGTAAGTATATATTTCGTGGTAAATAAATGGCATTTCCATGTCTACTAGACCCAGTTACATAAAATATACGCATTAAAATATAAGGTTTAGGTTTTTTCGATAGGTTATTATTATTTTGTACACTTCGTCTTTTTCTTGCTGTAGTATCATGTGTACATTGCCTTAAATTATGGTGTATCTATGTCCATTGTTATTTTTTCTATACGCGTAATGTATGGATTTATGATCGGAGTTTATGCTAAGTATTACAGATATTACGTTTTTAAATGAGGAACAGTTTTTCCTGATTTATTCTAGAACATAATAACTTAAACACACACTACACTAAAAACTAAGTAAAAATAAACCACAATCGTGTTTATTTAGCCTTTAAAAATTTATTATATCTTTGTATATCATCACAAATCAATAACTTTAAGTACCTAAGTAAATATGTAAATCACTACCTAGTATAAAACAAAGTTGCTTTCTCTTTCCCTATGTCCCTATATCCCTGTGTCCCTTTGAATGCTTAAATCTTTAAAACTACGCAACGGATTTTGATGCGGGTTTTTTTAATAGGTAGAGTGATTCAAAAGGAAGCTTTATACGTGTAATAAAATCATGCGAAGCCGGGCGGGTTGCTAGTATATCTATATAAAATAGTAGTATATATCTCTAAGTTTACAAAATAAGCACAAGTTTAATTTTTTTGTCAGTTTTTTATAACACCATTGTTCTTATAAAAAAATATTTAATAATCTAAAATGGTTATGAATGGTGTACGCTATAAGCAGAACAGATGTAAAAAGTAACGTCAATAGGTTATCAATTCGTAATTATCCAAACAAATAAGTACTTAATTTGGTAGCTAATTCCCCAAATTTACACGACAAAGCGACAACAAATTAAAAATCTTTAAATAGGTAGGTTCTTTGCTTCTTTTAAGAAAATTAAGATAGCTTTAAAAGAAAACTCACTGACTTAACTAGTTCAGATCTATTGTTATTCTAAACCATTCATATTTCTTCCATAATATGAATGTAATGAAACTCGTGCTAGACATAACAATAGCTAGAATTAACTAGATTTTCTTCGTTGATTAGCGTTGTAGGAAATAGTTTTATTATTGTTATTTGGAACGCTCATCTTGCTTTTGTTGAGTTAATCTGTGACGGGCGGACGGCGGAAAATAGTGTGGCACAAGTTATAGGAATAAGACACAGATTTTTTTTTCTTATTCCTTTATAGTACGAAACAACTTAAGTATTAAAAACTTAAATGTTTTTCATAATGAAGCAATCACAACTGCATCCGTTATTTCTTGTGTAATCAAATACGATCAATTATACTAAATCTACATTACACTCACTGATTACTTGTCACTGACAGTAAATTCTCAAGTACATTGTACATTTCTCAACGTTAGATATTTTTTACAAAAACTAAAAATGGACTTTCAACTCACATCTAAATAATTCACACAATTCCTCCTTACGTCGTCGGTGAAAACTAAATTTGTTTGATTGGCTAACCATATCAGTTCAGAATCAGTGAACTTCCAAATCGGTTCAGAATATTGTCGGACCGTGGTTAGATTTGTACCTATGGCCTAAGTATATAGTGGCCAAATGACCACCGTAGCAAATCGCTACGAAGGGATTTCGAACGCTACGAGAATGTAGCACCGCTTCGTTGATTTCAGATTTGTTTATTTATCTTTTTATTATTATTTATTACTTAATTATCAGTTCTGTAATTTCACAGTTTTCGTCTAGCTCGATTCGAAGCATGGCTACATCAATTTGTAACATTGCTACGAAACGTCATAGCGGTGGTAGCGGTGTTACATTTTCGTAGCATTCTAATTATGCATAAAAAAACCTACAAAATTGTTAGCCTACAGTTCTACAGTTAAATGATTTTAAGCTGTAAAATAAAATACTTTATTCTTTACCAATGTATACTTTTCTTTAGTTTTGTGTATACTATTAGTCTATATATCTATTTTTTATTTATTTATATGGTATGTTGAATGTGGTGCATATATTTATTTAGTAAATTTCAAATACGTTTCGTGTCAAAGATTATTTCTTTGAGATATTCCTAAAATCTTTAATTATCATCTTTTTATCTTAAAACCTTGTTATGCTACCCAAAACGCTGCGTCAAACCAGACACAGAGCTATAATCAAGAAGTTGAAGTTGATAACTTGTTAAACGCTGCGTAGTAATGCTAGAATCTTTGAACGCTGCAAACTCTGACTTGCACCAACCACCGGCCTCAAGGCTGACCAATGTCACTTTTGATACGCGTTAGTAGCTGTCTGCCAAGTCTTACAATTTACCGTGAAGGTTTAGGTTACGCTGCTACACTGAATCATTGTATTATTACTGTTATTCCTGTTATTACATGGTAACTTTGTCCTGTCCAATCTAAACCATGACCTAGGTGGGCAAAGTACCAATCAGCACTCATATTGTGTGCAATGCTGATTGTGTGGGAACATATAGGAAGGTGTAATCGTTCCTGATTCCTATGTCCAGCAGTGGACTAATATGGGCTGATGATGATGATGATGATGAATCGTTCCTCTGGTACTAGTGTTTCTTTGCGGTCCTTTTCGGGGGGACTTGGTCCTTGGGTTCTTGAGATTTTGTTTTAAATGTCCGTTATTTTAGTCTACCCAGTATTATCCAGCCCCAAGCTAAGCATAGGTTATGTTATGGCTTCCAGGTAACTTATATGCTTAACAATAGGTACATAACTTAGATAAGTACCTAGATATTTTTTATGTCTCATAGAAAACACCCAGAACCTAACAAATATTTGCAGATCGTACAAACATTGGACCCAAGGCGGGAATAGAACCCGCAACCTCCTGCGTCGCAGGTGGTATGCATGCCGCACCTCAGCGGTCTTATTTAAGTCCATGAAAGGGATAAAAATCGGTGAACAGTATCAAATTAACAAAATTGAGTTAGTTGGTAGACAGGCGTTTTAGACTTCGATGCTAATATTCTACTATTTTTAACATTGACTAAACATTCAATAATTTGGCGGTCGAATTAATTGTTCTCCCCTCACAATGCTTCGAATAAAACAATAAAAATGCACTCTTTCATATTTAACTCCGAGCATTCAATTGAAGCACAAAGTTGTATGAAATTCGCCAAAATTAGAACATTTAGTTTCATTAGATCATCGACCACAAGAATTGCTTCCTCAAATAAAATATCGTGCGTCGCTAAATTAAAGATGTTGTCTCAAAGCAGTAACACGGTAGTAACATCAGTAACTAAATATATAAAAAAAAATGCTGATTGACTGCTCAAAATAATGTAAAGCTTTTACAAGTTTTCAACCTTAATCATCGTGGAGGGTCTTAAATCTGACAGGGCAAATAGATTTTAGACTTAGCAATTGAAATACAGTTTTCCCAAAACCAATCTCATGATGAAGATGGTAACTCATAAGTAAGCACAGACCATAGCGAAAAATAATCTAAAATGTTTATAGATAAAAACCTAAATTCACTTGAGTTTAAAGTCGATATTTCTCTGCCTATTACGTAGACTATCTAGAAAGTAGACACTACTTTTAACGTAGACTACGTATAATGTAGACTCTATTATATAATGTAGACTCTACAAATAGCGTAATTTCTACATCTACCTTGTCTAGTTACACTTTATAAACGCGGGGTAAGAAGCAAATCACGGGCATCTCACTAGTATAGAACATCGACAAAGTGGTAACAATTTCGTCATGTCACCGATAATTTAGCAATTTAGCGCCCCGGTGTGGCAGTCATTGTCATGGCCAAATATAGACCTATTGAAATGTAGGAAGTTTTTTATTAATGAAGAATTTATTGACAAATTGTCTCTATTTGTGGAAGGATGTGGTTTATTTTCTATGTATCTAAATAACTGTGAAATTGTTGAGATATCCTGATATCATTCATTCATTCATTCCTGCAGAACAAGTCTTCGTTTCACCACCTTCCATCTTTTACTCATACTGCTCATGACAATTTTCATCCAATGCTCGTTTTACTTACAATACGATACATTAGTCCAGCCCCGGCAATGGTATTGAATTTTATTTACAAAGAAGATTATAATCAAGGATTGCTGGCTTCTATTTCAGTCAACGAATTAGCAATGCCATTCAACGTGGTAATGCTGCCAGCATTCTGGGTACTCTGCCTTCTGGTGACGGCTTAAATTTTTAAGTTTGTTATAATTGTATATACTATTCATAAAACTAGTTATGTTTATTTAATCATTAATTGTTACCTTCCACTTGAATCACTCTATCAATTAAAAAATGGGGAGTTTAAGTTTGAGTAAATATTGGTTACAAGGATTAGTAATAAATATTTACAAACAAATATATATTATACAAATATTTATTTAATAGTATTTATAACGTGTGTATAAACAATTGAAATAATTGAACTAACTTCACTTGGTTTTAAATATTAATATATAACAGTCTAACACGTATTGTCTACTAGAAAACGTAGCTGAGCTTTTTCCACTATTATACCTACTATTGACATATAAGTTTGATATAATGAAAGTTAAAATCATTTGTTTCATGCTTTCTTGGTTGTTCTTAGGTTGAAGTGGAAAATATCGTCATTAGGCTCTAAGGTTGACAAACTACTAATTTTCTATTCTTGCATTGTAACTCTATAATCTTCGGCCTAATGCCCGTTTGTTCTTAAGACAATAGTTATATACAGACGGTCGTCTTGTATGGTCTTGAGACAATACCGATGACGTGCAAATGACGGATCATCATTCGACTAATGATATAGGAAAACGTATTTCTGCTTTATATACGCAGTACAGTATGGCACCTGTTTCATTCTTTGGTAGAATTTATTAAAAAAAATTCAAAGTATACTAAGCTAATTCATTTAAATCTGGATCCAGAAACGGCTTTTTTATTT
The DNA here is from genome assembly GCA_944547425.1 of Eupithecia centaureata. Taxonomy (NCBI): domain Eukaryota; kingdom Metazoa; phylum Arthropoda; class Insecta; order Lepidoptera; family Geometridae; genus Eupithecia; species Eupithecia centaureata. Next base: position 13,698,330 of record OX155679.1, on the reverse strand, counting down.
ATTAGGGCTTTAAATTTATTATGGAACTAGGGACCCGCCCCGGTTTTCCATTATATATACGTATAAACCTTCCTCTTCAATCACTTTATTAAACCGTATCAAAATCCGTTGGGTAGTTTTAAAGATTTAAGCATACATAGGGACATAGGGACAGAGAAAGCGACTTTGTTTTATACTATGTAGTGATAATGTCAGGCCAAAAGACTGGTATGCTTATGTGAAATATTTAATAGATAAAAATAAGTAAAGGAAGACGATACTCGTAAATTCGGAAGGGCAAACAAACAAACAAACACACTTTCGCATTTAATTTTTAGATAGATAAAGAAAGAAGCTCTGCCTAACATGGGGCTAAATGATGCTGTGTGAATTGTCGGCATGCATATTAATATTTCATCAACCATAATCGGCATGCGTCAAAATGTTTTTTGACTATCCCATATAAACCTAAGATTGAAATAGTTCTGGATAATGTTAAATGAGATACAGTACAGGATATGCACAAAACTTCCGTAACACCAACAATTATGACTGAAAACTTTTATAATTTCGGACAAATTGTTGTTAATTTGTACCTAGACAATATAATATATGTTGGAAAGTAATTTTATGGTAATTTAATTCAATTTAAAAAAAACTACTTAGGAGCATAGATAAATACTACTCAAATACAAAAAAACACCAAAATTTTGTGGAAATATGCTCGACTTACAAATCATTTTGGTATTTCGTTTGTCTGGCGAGTTTATCATCCGCTGGCCCCTTAAAATGGTCATGTTTAATAATTTAGATCACGTGCTTTGAAAGTCATGATACTCTACTCATTTAATTTCATGGATCATGAACCCACGAATTGTCTATCAATTTATTTCCACTCTCTGCTAATGACACGCGATCAACATCGCCTCATTGTAGACAAAGGTTGACTTGCTTATCAACGGCTATTCTGATTTCTTATCAAAACCTTATTAGAAAATCCATTTAAGAAAATGGACTGATGGGTAATAAACAGGTTTCCTCGTCACGGTTTTAAAGCTGCGATTGTTGCACCACATAAAGCTTAGTTCCATGTCCCAGAATCTTTATTATGATTAAGTATTTTTGTTGTTTTGTTATTTTGTTTTATATATATTTTCATTATAAAAATATTTTATTAGATATCAATAAACTTAAAAAATAGGAGGTATCCAATGCGCCTGTATTTTTATGAGTGATCCTAATATTTGAAAGGAATTTAATGATAATGTTTCTATTAGAAATTGTTGATTTCTAATATAAAAATTGCGAAATAATGGCATAGTATCTACTTTATTTACTGGGACTCCCTTTGCCAGACACCTGTCTATCATTGCTTCGGTAGACACCGGCCCTAATTATCTCTTAGTTCATCTGTAACTTAAACCAGCATCAGAATATTTCTCAGGGAAATAACTAACCGCGAACAACTGTTTGCATGTTTACCTCTGTAATTAGTTTTATTTATTTCGGGTAGCACTCTTTGTATCTTTTCTCACAATTATCGCTTGATTATCGGGAACTAATCTAGTGTTCTATCTTAATACGGATCGCGGTCTTCAGTTCCTCTTTACATTGTTTATTTATATGCCAAGCATGTATGTAAATTATGTGTAGTAAACTGGATCAATTGAGCTACCTTTAGACTGTTTGCAACCGTCTGCAGTTAGCTCAATAGTTTCAATTGTTTATACTAGTTTAATTTTATCTTTTCCTTGATTGTTATTTTCGTTGTTAATAATGGTAAGTCAATTTAAAATTGGCCGTATTCCATTTTAGTTTTCTTGAATGGCTCTCAGTTCAATGCATGGTTTAGATAAAACCGTAGGAGCTGGCTACTGTAGAGTGAGGTGTGGTAGCCAACTGACGCGATCCCTTATCACCACCCATAAAACGTTGATAAGAACCTACTTTAGCAGCTGAGTACTCCAATCTGTATCCATAATCATTAACCTGGCTTTACTTAAAAGTGGTAAAACCCCACTGTGCCAAGAACACTGTTTTTGACTATATACTTCCGCCATTTTTTACATAACCTGTATATATTTATTGAATGACTGAATGAATGAACTTTTATTGTATTTGAAAGTATCATACATAAACAACTTATATCTAAATAAAGAATAAACATAGTAGAAAAGGTGGATTTTTCGCCATAAACCATAAACCATTTCGTTTCGTTAAGTTTTAACCGACTTTTAATAAAGATAAGATTCTATGTTCAGCTATTCGGTATGCAATATTTCAATGTTCGGTATGGCTATATTTCAATGGTGAACCGAATTTGATGATGATTTTGCTATTGTATAGACTCTATCAGGGACTATTTTCTACATAAACTATAGAGACAAAATGGTCCCATATAAATGTTATTCCCAAAAGTTTAGTAAGTGTCCCGCTAAAAACCAGTTTAACTATCAAAAAATTTGAAGTGAAAAAAAAATTCTAAAAATAATTATATTCTTTTATTGTCGTTTAATGTATGAACGGTGATCACTGAGCAGATCAAAAATTACAACTATTGTCTGTTTCCAACGACGATCCTAAAACGTGACAACTGTGAAAGTTTCTAAGACTAGATTACTCACAGTGAAGTAGGGATTTACCACATTTGATTTATTTCTAGAAGTATAAGAAATTCTTCATGACGTCAATTCATGACCTGTATCTGACCTATTAGATGATGACGAAAAGATTCTGTGAAAAAAAAAAACTTTTTTAAGGAAAAGGAATACTTATGACGTATTTTGAAAAGGGACTTTTAATAATTTTTTCGGTCATTTTGTAAAATAATTGGAACGCGGAAGAAAGGGCTCTTGGTGAAATTAGATCCGCCATTAAACTTCCGCGTGCGTTCCTTGTACAAAAATAAAAAATCATGAGAGTATTTATGGCGATTTTTAATATAAGTGTTACATAGTTTAACCGATTGCACTTTCAGGTATAAAACAAAAGTTTCAAAGGCCAAAAAAATCATAATTCGGAAAGGACTGTATAACTTTTTTCCATGGAATTTTTAGAAAACGTCTGCTTGGTCAGCTAGTGACATCTAAATGAATTTATCTCGCAGTATCTCAATCTGTAGTGAACAAACAGTTGTCCCAGCTAGTAGCTAAGACAACACCACTTATCTTCTGCAAACAAAACTCAGCTACTTTTACTGCTCTGATAAGAACTCTATACATATTACATTGAACATTCCATATCGGTTATAAAGGAAACCAAGCGTGAAATAGCGAAAAGCGATATTATATTTTATGTAGCTCTGCTTAGCTTGGGCTCAGATGGTGCTGTGTGTAATAAACAATAAATAAAACTGGACAAATTATACAACATCATCTAGCCCCAAACTAAGAAGAGTTTGTGTAATGGGGCTAACCGATATACTTACAAAATCATACTACAAACATAGTTAATTTTACACATCGCATTTGCCTGCATTTCCTTTACGAATAAATAAACAAAAGAAAATTAACAAACGAGAGCCGAAAATAGCAAGGTGATACAGTGAGGAATAAAAATAATGATGGACAATACACACCACATCATCTATCCAAACTAAGTAGAGCATTATGGGTACGAGATAACTGGGGCCGAATTCCACTAATTTCAAAACAAAGATCTCAATAGCGTCGTACTATAAAGATGACTAAAATGACGTTTGTGCATTTGGTATTCTACTATTTTTACCGCTTGAAGAGACTTTCATTATTAGAATATCAAATTGGTAGTCGTAAACGTAATCGTCACAGCTATGAATGAACCTCTAAAAGTTTGTGGTTGAAGAATACCAAAAAGAGTTTAACACTGTCATTTTGGTACGATACTATTCTAATGGTGAAGCGATTTATTTAGTGGAATTCGGGCCCTTAAATACATAATACAAAATGTAGGTACTTAATACGAAACCCTGCTGGTATAGCTACAATAATGCACTCATGTGGCTCGTTTCTATTACAAAACTCTCCATTCATACAGCAACTGGTCAGCGAGTCAACAATGTTTATGGAATAGCAAGTTTTTCATTGAAAAGAATTGTATCGTAACTAATTTCAATGAAATTGTCAGCAAAAAGCATCACAGTCTGATTCCCCGGCGTCGGCGTAAGATACCAGTTGTTATAGCGACGATGAGCATCGACAAATGTTCTGGACAAGTACACTTTAAAAATGGCTTATTTTTGTTTATTTATCTGCATTTTACTACATAAATTTAATATACTTATAAGCGTCTTTAGAAACAAAGTAAATTTCATATGATAACACATTAAAAGGTATTCATATTTTAACACTAAACCAGAAATGTCTTCTACGTCTGTCTCTTTTTGAAATACGTTCATAACATAACACATAAGTTTAATTGCCCAAATCTTCAATAACAATTACACAAGATTTCTCTCTCCCGTATTACGATCAAATAGACATTGCCCAAATACGAGCAATGTTTGATTGCAATTAGATACGGCATAGATGCGCGCGCGCAACCCGCCTGAAAAATTACTATTACGCTCTCGTGGCACAGCGGGCGAAGGCGACGCAGAAGGTTGCGGGTGCGAATTCCAGCTCGGGATAAACGTTTATACGATATGCAAATAATTTCTATTTAAAATAAAAATATCTATGTCAACTATTATTAATCATAAAAGGTATCGAGTACACAAGCTCTGCTTAGCTCAGGGCTAGATGATGCGGTGTGAATCGTCCTGCTGTATGATTTTAAAATCAATGTCTTAAAATCTGAATGTTGTAAATTGAAATGATCAAGAATACATCTGCGTGCGATTATAACGCAGCGCATCGCACCAAAACACGTTTCGAATTAAAAAGTTGTAGTGCGAGCCCCTTGTGGATGGATATTTCTTTGCCAAGTATATCAAACTCTATTATTATTTAGAGTTGATGGAGTTTTGGGTAGGTGATTGGAACAATTTTGGTACTTATCTATGCTAATTTTTGTGAGTGTAAAAAAAAATCATTTACATAAAAACTGTTAGTTTTAGATACTTTTTTTTTGAGATTTTTCACCATATTCAACTGTCAAATTACAAATATCCAATTATTCCAATCACAATCACATCATTTTTCCTAAAATTGTTCTGAAAATTGAACCTGCAACTGCCGAACTGGCTTCGGTTACCACGTTTTATTATGCTCTGAATAAAAACAACACTGCCAAAGGCCACGCTACCTACAACAAGTTACTACTACGAGATCAGATTATAAAACAAGCTACCTCATCAAGTAAACTTTCATCTGCCAGCGCCTTCACTAGCTGCACTCTCCTCAAATCTACCAACCACTCGCCACATTTGAGTGTATGCCGCCACGACGATTGGTTGCCTCATACGAGCCTCACACACGCGCACGATTTTAAACCGAACAATTATTTAAATAAAGTTTAAGTTACTTTGCAACAGTGTTGCGTGTTTTTGATAATTTTGAATTGAACTAGAAAGTGCGAAAATGAAAACGGATTACGCTATGGATGAGGTGCAGAAGAGTAAGTTCGGTATTAAAGATATTTGTTAACAAGGTAGAGTCTGAAATGAAATAATAAATATGTTCTAGATCACTTATTTATTGGAAAACGTATAATTAATTTTTTCTGCGAAAGCAGCTAAAATCCTTCTTTTTGTCTACTCTGAGAGCAAACTCGCTACTTCCCAGAATTTAGTAGATACCTAACTGATAACATTGTTAAAATATAAATTTAATTTCAAAGAATATAAATTAAAACAATCATAACACGACTAATTACAGCTAGTATTTACATTTGTATAACAAACTCCTAAAAATCGATGCCACCACTAGAAGGCAGACTGGAACCTAAATTTCTTAATATAAATAAATAATAATTTCAAAACTCAATTAAAATAGAATATTTATTAGCTACTTTTTTCTACATACATAAGAATCTCAATCAAATAACCGAATAACCACACTACCGGTTTACTTAATTCTACCTAACTATAAACTAAAGTAATCGCAACAGATCTTATCAGTGTGTACATTTACATAGCAGCTCCTTTGCTACTGCCTACTCTTACACATTGTTCTCTTTACCACATTGAGAGTTATCTATAACTAATTAGCCCAGTTTCATTAATAGTACTTAATCAACACTCAAACATCTCTCAGTAAATCTCTAAGTTATCGTGATAAAGTTTGAAAGCAAACCGCGGGAAATATTTATCACTTCTGATATATCTTACTCGGACATTACTATGCTATGTGTTAAGTATATCAGTCGCTTAGTACTCATAAAACAAACTCTGCTTAGCTTAGGGCTAGATGACGCTTGGATTATCCAGCATTATTTATTATTTTATCATGTTCTCATTTCTTTATCTCGAACCATGTAAGGGTCCTTAGGAGGCATGCGTAGGGCCGATACCAACAGCAAAGAGGCCCTTCATGAGAGTTAATAAGGCGAGGATTACATAGCCTACATTACCCTCGGCTGGACAATATAGTAACCCAAGTAATAGAAATAATTTTCAGTTGTTATGATTACTTTACTCATCATCTATAATTTTGTAGGTACTAGATAAAAGTTAATATATGTAGCTTACGAATATCACTGCGACTTATACTAATAATATAAACTCAATAAATGACCGCACTCAAAAGATGCAAGAGAAAGTCAGTTCTAATTTAACTTGATTTATTGTGCAAACCCAGATGTTAATAACTATAATATTACAAATGCGCTAGTTTGGATGGATGGAGGTAGGTATGTTACCTTTTCACACCGCAACTACTGAACGGATGACGCTAAAATTTTGAATAGATGTAGTTTTAGACCTGGAATAAAACAAAGTTTACCTTTCATAATTTTAACGCGGTTGAACGCAAGGCGCAACATTCACTATCACATCACTACATACTCGTAGTATAAAACAAATTCGCTTTCTCTGTTCCTATGTCCCTATGTCCCTTTGTATGCTTAAATCTTTAAAACTACGCAACGGATTTTGATGCGGTTTCTCTTTAATAGATAGAGTGATTCAAGAGGAAGGTTTATACGTATAATAAAACCGTGCGAAGCCGGGGCGGGTCGCTAGTTTATATTATAAATGTATCTTTAGATCTTAACAAAGAAGAGAGCCAATGCAAGTCATTAGTTAGTTAATTTTCTATTTAATTATCTTCACTACACACTTCGTTGCGAAACTAGACAGGAAAACATCAAAAGTCTGTTTATTAAACATTACAAACAAATAAACAGACAAACGTGTACAAATAGTTTCATATTTGGAACTCATTTTACGATTGTATAAAATTCATTTTAAACGACGACGAAACAATGAGCACTGTATGTTTTCAGGGTTCATGTAACTATGTAGGTTTCTATGACGACCGATGTGGCGCGGTGGGCGAAGGTCCGCCTGCGACGCAGGAGGTTGCGGGTTCGATTCCCGCCTCGGAACAAATTTGTGCACGATCTGCAGAAATTTGTTTCGTTGGTCTGGGTGTTTAATATGTATGATAAAAAATATCTATCTATGTAGTATATTGTATTAAGTATATCAGTCATCTAGTACCCATAACACAAGCTCTGCTTAGCTTGGGGCTAGATGATGCTGTGTGGACTGTCCGGAACTATTTATTTATTTATTTATTTATAATCCATCCATAACTTTAAATATTTGGATGTTAAAGGTTTCAAAAGAATCCTTAATGGCTTTGGTTGCAAAATAAAGAGCCCTTATTTATTTTTTGTAAAATATGATGTGTTTTGTAAAATGTTTGCTACTAAGTAGTTTCAATCACTACATAGTATAAAACAAAGTCGCTTTCTTTATCCCTATGTCCCTATGTATGGTTCATCATCATCATCATCATCAACCTATATTAGTCCACTGCTGGACATAGGCCTCCCCCAATGGGTATGTATGGTTAAATCTTTAAAACTACCCAACGGATTTTGATGCGATTTCTTTTAATAGATAGAGTGATTCAAGAGGAAGGTTTATACGGGCGGGTCGTTAGCATTGCATAATTCTTAAAATATGTCATCCATGAATGTAGATAAAGCATTCCGCCAATGCCCTGTTATCGCAATCTGATATTGGTTGCTTTACAAACCAGACAGGCGTTTACTTAATCGAGCGGAACCTTAACAATGGTTGTTTTAATTGTTTTATTACAACAGCTAATTCAATAATGACCCACCTACGTTGGAATTCATTTAAACATACTTGTACTTCGAACATACAATACAATTTATAAATCACCTACAAAAAGGAAAATCAAGTGGAATGAGCTTCCAGCGTCTGTTTTCCGATAGAGTACGATCTCAGAGTCTTCAAATCAAGAGTGAATAAGTTCCTTCTGGGAAAACGTGCTCCATCTTAGGCCACATCTTCACTTACCTGAGATAGTGGCCAAACGCTCGACCATTTACAATAAAAAAAAAACATTTTATCAAATTCTCTGCGACTTCACCCAAGTGAAAATTGATGTAGAAGTAGCCTGTGTTTGATTCCAGGTCTAGAACTAAGTACTTCTATTAAAATTTCAGCCCGATCAGTTCAGTCCTTTTGGCATGAACAGGTAACAAACATCCATCCATCCAATCTTGTGTATTTATAATATTAGTGTGATCAAAATATCAATCAAAGAATAGACACAAATTAGAACTAAGTAGTATTTACAATTGAAACATTTGCGCTAACTGCAAATTGTTTTAAACTTTCAAGCTAGAAGATAGCTCAACTTTTAACAAAACAATTAATTTATTTAAATGTGGAAAATAAAACTTGTCTAAAATTAAACTATGTGCATAATTTCGACAGTGGGTCATCATTGTTGAAACCCTCACTACATAATACTTATAGCTATGTTACGTTAATTATATACATAATTAATTTTATTGTATTTTTACATCATCACTTCTTCGACAGTTTCATATAACACGTGTTTACTTTATAAATAAAGGTTACGAGGCAATTGGCGAGTTTATGATAGGTACTTTTATTACTCGCAGAAAAGACTTGACAGCCTAAAATTAAAAAAACACTAAAGATTGATTTGTAGATAAGGGAAGTAAGACTTAAGAGCCGCCTGTTTTTTACATATTTAATTTGAATAACGATCATATCCAAACCAGATTAGATCTAAATAAAGAATCGTTTTTTCAAATCTTATGTCATTTGAATAACTACCTGCCTACTTAATTGAAGATTAATCGAATGAGCCAAAATCACAGACTTCTGATTTTATATTTGGAACACTTCGTTATTAATTTCAAACAAAGATAAATGACATCTATTATGTCTAGGGCTCTTCCTAACCCATCAATTCAATTCCATTTCAAAACCCATTACCATAAACACTTTACAAAGCATTCAATCCCATTACCATCGACTAAAGACGGAGTAAAATCGGCATGTGACATGTTTTTGTTAGCACAGGTGTACTAAACTACCTACATTACTCTACCTACCTACACATTATAAATTTTAATAGAGCATACCAAATGCCAAGCCTAGAAGCAATTTAATTGCTACATTGCAGAATATATGTCCTTCTAAGTACAAATTGAATATCTACATATGTATTTATTGTTATTTCAAAGCCAATTACAATTTACAAAATGCTTTGGAAGATCCAACAGACATTGACTGAATGCAATGATGAAAAAGGCGTATAATTCTGTCTACTTTTTTGACCTGCTTTGTAATAACTATAATTGGACTTTAGCAAAATAGCTATTTCATATTTAAAGCCTTTTTTCTCCTATGCTTTAGATCCAATCCTATTTACATATTCGTGGGTTGAGGTTCCTTTGAAAGGCGTTAAACAATGGTGTTTATTTTTATTTTAATACCGCTTTTCGTTCGACATTGGATACAAAAGCTCTTCAGATTTTGCTATGTCGATAGACTACATTTTAATGCCTCATCATAATCCATTCTTTCAACACATTGCAAATCGCTACCAATAGGAAAACCTGAGGCCTTATTGTCTAACTTAACTGATAATCGAGATCGATTCATTTTTGATATTTGAAACCTAGCCTGGACTTCGATTGTACCACACTGGTTGAGATTTGAATTTAACTGACAATCAATTTCAAGTAAAAGCGGTATTACACTACACGTTATTCAGGGCCCTAACTATCGGGCCCTGAATATCGTCCGGGTCCAGGTGCGTCCCTTAGGGACCCTAAATCTTATTACACCACTCTTAGTTAGGGTTAGGGTCCCTGAATACCGTATAGTGTAATACCCCTTAGACAATAAGGCTGCACATCTAACAAGTGATTGAAAACTTCTTAGAACTCTAAACTCCTTTCTCTTCCACAGAGACGAACTCCTTCTTCGGAGTATCAGACCTGACGGACAACAAGCTGATCTGGCGTCAGCTGGTGGCCGAGCTGGTGGGGACGTTCGTCCTGGTGGCGCTGGGAGTGGCTGCCTGCATCACCATCAGCGCTGCCAGTGCTCCGCAGACGACCTCCATCGCGCTGTGCTTCGGGCTGCTGGTGGGATCTATTGTGCTGGTAAGTCAGATTATCATAAATAAGAAAGAAGTAACTTTATTTCTTTAGGCTTACAAAATAAGCACTTGGACAAGTTAAATTTTAACCTACTTAAATAATATAAAAATATAAATAAATGTAAATTGTTTTTCTCTTCGCTTCAAATTATCCACTACTGAAAAGCGAAAAATAAACCACTAGCACGTTTATGTATAACTTATAATATGCATATTAATAAAAGATGATCAAAACGAAGGTTATTGAAATAAGAGATAAAAGTTATCGGTTAAAGTTGAAGCTCAAGTGCATGTGTAGTTCAAAATCTCTAAGCTATCGGCATGTTTAACTCTACGAGCATTGTTAGAGGGTCCTTAGTCGAAATCAACGTCCAAACCACCCACTACCCAGGTACCTACCTAACAAACGTCGAAAACCAAAAAAAAATTATAACTCGTAGCAACAAAGGAAGTCTTAATACATAAATACAACGAGTATGTTTCCATTATTATCATCTAATAGAACTCATAAATTTACCTTATTTCCGCAAAAAAATAGGCATGTGTGGATTATTAATTCAAAGATTTATCTCAATCAATTCATTACCATAAACAAACGTAACTACGCCATGATTATTATGTAAGTATGTAGAAAAACAATAGTTTTCATAGTCAAGTTTCACGTAAACACGACATACTAAAATAACTCAGAACAACGAGTTTGTTGTTTGTTTATTGATTTAAAACCAAACATTGAATTCCGCAGTGGAAGGAAACGATGATCGACAGTCAAATTGATAGAACTCAATAAACAACCAAAACAACTTGTAACTAACTTAAAAATGTATATTTTCTATATATTTATTGTATATTTTTTGAGTCAATCACCAATAGAAAAAGCGTTTCTCTAGTTAAATTATTGAGCGTGTGTTAAAAACCTATAAAACGACTTCAAATTCCTGAGAACATCATCTGTGTCGAAGTCAATAAAGTAAATATTAATTATTATGCAGCCAGTGTCTTGGGGACGCTTCCGACTGGTATTGACATGGATCAATTGAGCTACCTTTAGACTGTTTGCAACCGTCTGCAGTTAGCTCAATGGTTTCAATTGTAAATACTAGTTGTAATTTTTCTATTCCTTGCTTGTAATTTTCGTTGTAAATAAGGTTTAATTATTATGCAATATTAACGATAACAGAAAACAACTGGTCAGATCTCGATCAAATTTTTATGGGACCACATGAGAAGGACCAGCTTCCAAATAAAAAAAATCATCAAAATCGGTTGACCCAAAAGAAACTTCTACGTGTATAAAAATAAAGTCGAATCTTCTTGATGCTATTTTTCTTCTGCGTTTTTTGAAGTCAAAAAACAAGTTTCTTGTTGGTCTTTTAGAACGATCTCTTTTACATTCCAAAAATAAGCTGTAGGTAATACCTTCTTGTATCGAATGATTTGTATACGCTTATCCGTTCCAGTCTTACAAAAGGCATTTACCTCCATTAGTGTATTAAATTAAGTATAATAGTTTAGGACGCACGCGCATTGTTCAGATCACAATAAGTTTCCAATAACATCAAAGATCATTTTCAATGTCCGATTTTTCCCACGCGGTCGGGGACCTACCTCTATTTATATATCCACACATGTTCCGAAACTAAGGCCAATATGCAAAATAGACAATATTGACCTTGACATACGAGTTACTTTCCTGTATATTTGATAAAGCGGTGCTGGTAGAATAATTTATTTAGATCTATATAAGACTTTATGTAATAAGCATGTGTGGATGCATAGGTAACATTCATATATACATAGGTAAGTATTATATTATAGTCCTAAATTGATGACCTGTACTTTTCCCAATACTGTAGTTAGGAATTTAAGGAGTATTGAAAATTTTAACTATTGTAATAAAATCAAAAAAAATGAAATAAATAAATGTTCATGAAAAAACACTTAAAGAAAACACTTTATCATCACACAAAGTCAGGAGATCATACAAACAGAAAAGCTTAAAATATCCAAGGGCGGTATTATCGTTGTAAGTGATCTCTTCCAGGTTAAACTGAAATCGGTAGAAAATAACTCTAGATCTCTTACTCTATTTACATTGAAAACTCCTCCCAAAATGAACTTTTTACAAACGTCGTAGATTTACGATAAATATCTCTTTTAGTTAGAGCCAATTGGCAAAAGTACGTATAATTATGTCCATTTTATAGCTTTTTTATTTATTCATTCTAATAAAATATAGCTACTTGCTTATAATAATATGGATAATGGATAAAAGAAGTTTTTGCGATTATGTAAATATTGAATGTAGGTAATAAACCTTTTGGTCTGACTTTTGACGAATCAATATAAATTATGTAAATTTTAAGTAGTAACTGCCTACTAAATATAATTTTATGTCATCATTTTAGAGGAGAATCAATCAAAAGTTTACTAAACTTAGAGCGTGGAGTTGAACCAATACAATTTATTTGTTTATTATTTATTTAGGTACTTTTATTTTATATAACATGAACGAACAGGTCCAATACTACTTACTTACCTAGATAGTTATCTACTTTTAGGCCAATTATTATAATTTATGAGATAAGCTAAATCAAAGAAGAGAACCTAGTGCTAAGTCAAACCTAACATAGGATTTAAGGCACTATACTAACAAAATATGTAACTTAATTGTTTTTGAATAAAATTATTATTATTATTAAATAACTGCAAAAAAAAAATAAAAAAAAAATCACATTATTTAAAGCTTAATATAAATATATGCAATATAAATAAAATTAAATAATAATATATGCAAATTATAGTAAACAAATATCTTAGTTATTAAGGAAACAAAGTCAATCAAAACAATAGTATTATACTATTACTTAATATGTTAGACTTACAGAAATAAACTATATAATAGTTAAAGTAAATTTATGTTTACTTATATAGAATATCCTACTAATATTATAAACGCGACAGTTTGTAAGTATGGATGGCTGGATGTTTGTTACTCTTTCACGCAAAAACTACTGAACGGATATGAATGGCTTAGAGATAGATTATAGTCTGGAATAACACATAGGCTATATTTTATCCATGAATTCCCACGGGAACGGGAATTACGCGGCTGAATCCGAGGCGGTACTAGTAGCTAATATGTATTATTATTACGTTAGTCTAAAATGAAATAATTTCATAAGAGTCTGGCATCTAGTCCAGTTTATCAAGTATTGTTTAAAAGCGTGTTCTGCAGAAGGTTGCTTCAAGCCAAGGGCGTGTAGGAGGAGATACAAATGTAATCAAAATTTGCATTTGCATAGGACATGTTACCATCTAGGTGTCTGACAAAACTTTACTAAGATAGGTACAGTCAGCCGCATAAGCGATTTAAGCATACTTAGGGACAGAGAAAGATACTTTGTTTTATGTAGTAATTGTTTAAAGCCTTAAATGTGCAATAAAAGTCCTGTCTATCTAATTATTTACCTACTGATATGTATTTGCGAACAACAACGACAACAAACAACAAATCGAACAACGAAGTCGCGACAAATGATCATGCTGATCATGCTGATCATTTGTCGCGACTTCGTTGTTCGATTTTCATGCTGATCATGCCGGCTTTAAACAATTACTACATAGTATAAAACAAAGTAGCTTTCTCTGTCCCTAAGTATGCTTAAGTCTTTAAAACTACGCAACGGATTTTGATGCGCTTTTTTTTAAATACATAGAGTGATTCAAGAGGAAGGTTAATACGTATAAGAAAACCGTGCGAAGCCAGGGCGGGTCGCTAGTTAATAAACTTTAAAATAATAATAATATGAGTATCGTCACTTATATGGTGGTGAATAACGACACATTTGTGGATTGTCCAGCATTATTTATTTATTTAAACTATTAAAATCAAAGGACACACGAACTGTTTTATTAAAAGGAAAAATAAACAAAATTGAATCTGAACTTGTCTCTCTAGTGAACTGTAAAAAAAATGACCCTGGTTCACGAAAATTAACATCGAAAACTTCGCCACACTGCACTTAAAACGAGTTATTCCGGTTTCCCTTAAACGTATTTTTCATTCACTTTTTCTTAAGCGAAATTGACTCATTAGAGTGCAAGGTCGTAGTGATTTGTAAATGAAAATCGAATTATTTCCGATCAATCGAGCAGGATCGATAACTATAAGATCTGTCGTGCTGCTTGGCTGATAATGTCGTATTCATTTATTAGCGGATCATTAGGCGTACTTTAGCGGTGATCATGGTTGGCAGTTTGATTTGTACGTTGGAACTTACGACGCAAATATGACTTCAAGAGCATGTTCATTTGTTGATATATCCTTCCTTACTAATATTCTATGGTGAAAGTTTTGTATGCATATATGTACAGGTGTTTGAATGTATGGATGTTTATTACTCTTTCACGCAAAAACTACTGAAAGAATTTGTTGAAATGTGGAATAGACGTAGTTTTAGCACTATAATAATACTTTTCATGCCCTAAATCAGTTTTCATGGGATATAAATAGCGTTAAAAACTATGAAAAAGTTTCCATACCATTGAACTGATTTATGGAATGAAAAGTAGCCCATATTTTATGCCAGGGCTAGAACGACGTAAGTTAAAAATTTCAGCCTGATCCGTTCAGTAGTTTTTGCGTGAAAGAGTAACAACTATTCACATACAAACTTTCGCGTTTATAATATGTTTAATATGTTACACATACTACACATGAGGTTGTTGAGCTGTAGTTTCGCGTACAAAAGGGCCACACTGACGCACCCGATGAAGTAAAATGATAGCGTTACACCGCCCACGCTGTGCTGGTACACAATAAATCTGTCAATCTGACATCGGCGGGATCTCCATTGTGATGCTAATCCGCGATCGACAGATGATGCGTTTGCGCAAGGGTATCGCTCGTGTTGTAAGTAGAGATGTTATTTAAACACGGTATAACAGATTAAAATGTACATTTGACGGTGAACTTTTTACTACCACAATCATTTTAAGGCGTGATCTTTTTACCATAGCATAAACACTTTAAAAAAATGCAATAGCTTAATAAAATGCTAAGTGGTAATTGAACCAAATAAGGGCACGCAGAGTTATTGTTTTAAAACCTTCAATGATAAAATCAGTCCAAAACACAAAATAAATAATTAATAGCTTACTAAATAATTCTGGGTGTTAAGGGAACCAAATAAGTGTCACTTTATTGAATATACACAGAATTATCGATATAAAACCTTCAAATATAAGTAGAGTAATTCGTCAACTCGTCCTACATGCCTACAACCCATTTAGGACGAGTTGACGAAACTGTAACAGCCCAAGGCACTGTTTGCCAAAATCCTCGCTTTGATCCTCCGTACGTGACAATCCTTATTCAAATTTCAGAAAGCTATAACAATATAATGAACCTAACTTTACAGACCTCGTTCCCGCGCGTTCAAAATAGTATCAAGTATCGAATTTTCCTATTAATGTAAATGTTTTTAATTAGTATTGTCGTTAACTGTACTACCCAATTGGGTAATTACCCGACTTGTTGTTATTGGGCCAGTAATAACTGCAGGCAAAGGTCATGTGTACACTCGTGAACTAAATTATTAAGATTTTACAGATTGCTTTTATGACTGTAACGAATTATATAAATTTCGCACTTGTTTATGAAAACTGGCTAGATCTCATTCGAATTAACTCGACTTCTAACGACATAAAGACTTGATTTGAATTATTATCAGAGCCTGAATCTCTGAAACTCTGGATTTCTGAAACTCTGAATGTATATTTCCTTAACTGTTCGTTTGCCAAAAATGTAACCTGAGTTTACCCACTGTTGTGGGTAAACTAGGCTAGGCCTCTCAACTCATGTACTAATTTCTCCTGTGTTTCCGTTTGCCATGCGACTTATGAAAGTTTGTATTGTTTTTAATATCATTGTACGTAATAAACAATTAGCTGATAGAGTAGTTAAATCTTATTCATTAGGTATAATTTTGACATCCTAAAATAATATAATACAATATCTGTAAAATATTATGTTAACTAGTCAACCAGTGAGAACAATATATCTTGTACATATTTACTGTGTTAAAACTATGTTTAAACGGCTCAATAGTAATTTTAAACACCGGTTCAAATATTAGCTGATTGGAGGCCTAAGTTTGACCTCTCCTAAATAGTGCAAAACTAAACAAGTTTATCATTTGTTAACTTAGTAGAATCTGACCTGTAGGCCTAGCCAACTAGCATTCGCTACGAAACGATTCTATTTCTACAATTGTCATCGTTCAAACGATATCAAAGTTCGATTGGTAGACAAGCAACTTAGCGACATCGCTTGTCAAAAGTGCCACTTGGCATTTGTATGGAAATAATATGCGTGCGATGTTATAGATTTGTTTGATGGCTCGAAATGTACATAATATGGTCATGATTAATTGGTTAACAACAGTTCGCGTGACAAATCTATGGCATAAGTCAACTCCATACATTTCTGGACTTTTATACTATCGTACTCGTATTAAAGGAAAATTCATCTAACAATACTTTATTCCTCACTGTCAGAATTTGAGTTGTTGACTCTACAAACCTATGTGTAAAGTTGAAGTGTAAAAGCCCTTACGTTCATTTAGTCAAAGTGTTTCTTTTACGAGCGCAAGTTGTCAATAAAATGCAACTTAGCATTGTTTCGCGGGTTACAAAACCTATGCAGATAGATTTACCATGCAAATAGACTTAACATAATGGTATTTAGTATTTAACCTCTCGCACAACAGTATCAGGCTTGTTTGTCTCTTTAAGCTCTACCATCATCAGTAAAATCAGACAAATATCTATTTTTAAACTATGTTTAGCCGTATTCTTTCTTTAAATTGATAAAAAAAGAATACGTAATTAAATAAAAGTAGTATAATTAAATTCCAGACAGCTGTTTTTAGCGACGTTATTTTTCCCTCCGTCTTTAAATGGCGACAAGATTCAATAACGGTATCGTAATGTAAAGAGGCTGTCGTATCTTTTTTGTAAGACATCCCATACGTGGGTACTTGTTTTTTGCTCTCGTAACAGTAGAACAAGTTTTTGCTCATAGTTTTTACCGGATTTTTATTTTCAAACATCATTAATCATTTGGATTTGTTCTGTTTTCGTTTTTAAAAGAAGAACCACAGAACAAATTTAAAAATCACAAACTCATGACTGCCACATATTTTTGCCTTTATTATTTATGGTAAACCGAGATAAACTTCGAAAGAGGTTCGATGAGCTTCTAAGCTCGTCCAACCTCTTTCGTGGCTAAAAAGGTACACAGCATTAAATCTTGGTAAGTAATAAAATTCTTCCAAAACCACCTCTTAGTACGTTGTCTTTGTCTTTGGGTAAATCTAGGCATAATAACCATTATTTGCCCAGAACTAGTAAGTGAGGCAAGCTCCTCTTGGCTAACCGAAGTGAAAGAAGTCCTCTCACTACCTAATAGGCGGTTTTGATCATTGTGCAAGCCTCTCGCAATTTAGGTACAATTGGTTTTGTACGCTATTTCAATTAACCTAGTGTTTAGGTTCGGTCAGGCTGTTTTGCATATTACATTCGAATGTTTTGATTTGCATTTCTCTGTCAGATTACGGCTTTTGTACTTTCGTGCCTTAGTGCACCTATCGTTTTAGTTCTCAATAATTATAATTAAAGAGCTAAATTCCTGACATAATTGTCAATGTTTTAAATTCTTACGCAAAAATATTATACATAAATATCGGAACCACATTGGAACAGGAAATTTTGTCATGGATTTGTTCTTTTTTGATTTTTTTAAATATGAATCTTTGCTTAAACTTTTTTGTTTTGGAATATGGGATGCCAGTTTCATGATATGATTATTTGACAGGTTAATTATAGAACGTTTATTTACTTTTGACCATGTAGTTATGGTAATTTTCAGTGTTCAACTGAGATACCTACCAGTAAAGTAAACCATCGATAAGGTTAACATGACAGTTGTCAATCGACTGTCAAAAAGGACCAGCCCTCATAGGGCCATTAGTTGACGAGATAAGTATCGTATGTTAAGTTTCATTAATCAGGATTATTGAATGAAGTCGCATGCGCATGCAACAGTGCGTAATAAGAGTGCGTAATAGATCATTGCTCGATACGCACTGGTCATGCCCTTGACTTAAGGCGACTTGTTAGCGTTCAGGTTTTTAAATTGCTCTAAGTAACAACTAGTTACTCTAGCAAATAAATTATAAAAATTAAATCGAAAATCGTATTTTTGTATTATGAGTTAAATAAAAGTGAGCTGAGAAATGTCGTGTCGACAAATAATTTTGTCATGTTAGCTGTACCTACTACCTATTAGCAAGATTAAGACAACACGTTTAAATATTTTTATGACAGCTCAATAAAATTAATTACCATTATAACAGATTAAGGTGATCCGATTGTCATACGTTTGTATTTTCCCAAATATGAGCGATGTGGACATAATTTAACAAATAAATAACTGTTTTTGGCTTTGTTATTGGTCATTATTTGCGGCAAATTGTGTTTGATTCATGAAAACACTCGGTATAATTAGAAATAACGTGAAAATTTTAGGCCATTTTTATCAATGTGTGAGTGAACACGGATAATGTTGTACGCCCGCTTACTTGAACTTGTGAGTGTGACGGCGGCGACGGAATCGCCATCTCTGTGCTATCTAAAGAATCATCTAATAATACCATAGTCTACCGTTCTCAAAGGGTTTTTCCATCGTCCAAGTATTTATTCCTATCTATTTTTGCTGCATGTCAAATAAGATCTAGGAAGCCTACGTTCCGTTTCCATGACAACAATAAATGACACTATGTAAACAGATAAAATGTTTGCTTATAGATACCAGTTTAGAGAGTTTTACGCTGGGGCCACACTACCTTACCGTCTACCGGGCTGTTACCGCAATAATTATGACATTAAATTACCGTTTAAATTACTGCATGACCTGGTGTGGTTACACTAGAGTTTACCTAGATATGTCAATAAATAAGGCGGTAAAAATATCACGTGCGTCGCCGGTGAGCTCATATTGCACACTGGACAAACGGTAGTGGCCACAAACGTATTAATTACTGCGGTAATCTTCTTTGATGTGCGAAAAAAGACCGCCGCCGGAGCTATTGTCTACCGCCATTTGCCATATTGATTGGCATTGTAAAATTATGGCCATAAATCGTGGTTACACCTAGGTGTTGTATAAGTTATAATTAAAATAATTATCGGCATATCACGGTAGTGTGGCCCCAGCATCAGACGTGTCAGATTGTATGCAAAGCATTTCGATCATTCATCAGCGACAACCGATGTGGCGCAGTGGGCGAAGGTCCGCCTGCGACCGGTTGTGGGTTCGATTCCCGTGTCGGAAAAAATTGTGTACGATCTACAGAAATTGAACACGAAATTGTTCCGTTGGTCTGGGTGTTTTCTATGTATTTATAAAAAAAATATCTATCTATGTAATGTATTGTATTAAGTTTATCAGTCAACTAGTACCCATAATACGAGCTTTGCTCACCTTGGGGCTAGATGATGCTGTGTGGACTGTCCGGAATTATATATATTTTTTTTTTATTGGACTAATCGTAACTTTTTACAGAGAGCCAAAACAAAATTTTGAACATGATTTTTTTGAAAAGTTAAAGTTTTTCTTTTTTAATATTAAAACATCATTGTTTTCGTAATTTTTTGCTCTATTTTTTAAAATAATGGTCGCTGTTATAGCTATCACCCAATTTGATAAAAACTACAAAAGCCCATTTTGCATTAAAATTTTGAAGCAAAGTTAAGATAATTATCCCAATAAAAAGAAATCAATATTTAAATTAAACTAGCTTTATGAAATGTTCTCAAGAGAAAATATACTTTATCAGAAATAAAACCATTTTCTAAATTTTTGAAATGTGGCCGTTTTGAATTCAATGAGCGATTTGTAAAAATGCCTGAACTTAGCTGGCGTAAGAGCTAAAATAAAATAAAAATCAGTTGGTGTTGATAGTACATAATTGTTTCTTTTTATTTTTGTCATACCGTTAGAAACGAGGTCAGGACCCTTTGTGGGATGTACCTACGCAGAACAGTCTACCAAAGTTTTATATAGCAATCAAATAGACTTAGGAAGGCTTACAATAAGTAATTTATGACAAATATGAATTTGTTTGTACTAGGTCTATGACATTGTTCAAAATATAAAGAATAAAAATGATAAAAATCAAAAATTTTGGTAGTGTTGAAGGGATTCAAATACATTACCATTAAACAATTATGAACAATTTAATAAGAAAATAGTGAAAAACATCAAAATTGAAAATCATCGCCATCTAGTAGCGGAGCTATGCTTAGTCCTGGACGCGAAATCACCTTAATTTAAGTCGGTGCAAGAGAAAATTGCCCTTTGTACTTGCCGAATCACTTTGGCCGTGACATTTCTGTTACCTACATTTCGCAATTTTTATTCAAAACTGGCAACACTGGAAAAGATTTAACGCGAATAGTTTGCCGCTCCGATTTCGCCACCCTTCATAATTATTATGCCCTATTTTTCCATACTGGTATCTCAGAAATTTAAATCGGACACATAAAAACCTATTGCTAAAGATGAACTGCATACCTAGGTAAGAGACTATACTTACCTAATAAAAGAGAACAAGCATTCATACTTACACATTTTTAAGGAGCCAACCAATGCTGACCTTTTCATTTATTTACAAAATGGTTACAATGACTGAAGCACTTTAATTACATCAATCCTTTGTATTTTTTTCGTTATTTTTAAACTGATATTTGTAGAAATTCTCGTAAAACGACTAAAACACCTCGCTTTTGTACCTATGAAGTTTTTATCCTACTATAGGTACGACCAAAGCGCCGACCATTGAACCATAGAGCTATCAATCATCATCATACTTCACCTTTGCTTTTTTGTTGGTCAAGCGGTATCACTTTGTTGACCAAGCAGTATCACTTTATTGGCCAAACGTTTGACAGGACAAGGAGAACCTTGACTCCTTTGAACCTGAAACGTGTAGGAACCTTTTTGTGTCAGAAACTCTGATCAAAAACGGCCACAGAGGCAATATAATACAACTCTACTTCTCAGTCGACCGAAAACGGCAGCGGTATGAGCAGAATAAAGTTTCGAGCAAATGAGGTTAGAAATTACATTAGCCGCGTAAATAAATTCGATTTTTGAATTGTTCTTCCTGATTTTTGGAGAATCTCTTTATCTTGGGCCTTATAACCGGTCTAGGCTCTTTATCGACTCTTGCTTCTAAAAACAAAAGACAAAGCAAAACGCGATTGTCATTTTCCCGCTCAAAATAATAAACAACTTTCAAAAAGCACTTCTTATTGTAGATTTAGATATTATCCAACTCCAATCTAGCTCTATTCGGCAGTGAAGGGCCAGGAAGAGTTCCGTCCAGGTGGACCGGTCGCAACCAGGTCAAGTGCAAGCCCCGTCGATGTTACATCATGTGCACACACGGTAACAGTTCACTGTTCACTGGTTCATTCATAGAGCCATGTCTACTAATAAGACCTAAAGACCACGATAACAGAACTAGCTCATTGAGTGAAAGCCCATTAAATTCCACCCAAAGCTGGCCTGAAAGAGATTGATTCTGACCTGAGCGATGAGGATGTTCTTTTTGGTTATCTGTGGAAGGCCACCTCCCCTCTCACCAATCTACTTTCTGCCATTGAAGTCCGAAAGAGACGAACTCTTCAAAGATTGGATTAAATCAGCCGTGAAACTGACAAAAACCGATGAATGGACAGTCTCTTTTCAGTCTGTCTTGCAATGGTCTTTCACAACAGCTCCTATTAATCATGATTAGTTAGGCATTTAGCACTCCAATAAAAATCACATAAAAATAGTTTCCATTCAATTAAAACCAACACATGGCTATTGAAGATTTGCATTACCCAAACTTGATGAAGACCTTGCAGTGAGCTGTTTATATTTCGATCTTTATTATTTATTTGTGTTCTCGAATCTTGCCGCGGGGCCTAATTGACAATGGAGTATGTTGCGATACCGCCACTGCATATCAAAGATGCCAATTTGTTAACTAGCTAATAAATTATACAGCACGACTGTTTCTTCGGCACAACTCGCATATTTTTTTTTTGTATATTTTTATTTTAGAGGTAACTTAGATAGACAGGTAAAAAAAAATCCAGACCAATTATGATTAACATTTAATGAATGCCTCTTAGAGTGGATGACCTAACTTCCTGATGAAGTTGTGAATTGCAAAAGCTTGGAGAACCCAGACATTGCGATATCGACTCCACGTTTATACGACTTCAAGCTTTTCTATATCACAGATGTGCAATTTTCTTGTGGTCTCCTATTATTTTGAAAGGATTTCTAAACCGGAAACTAGTAATTAGGTTACTACATACTAATATGAATTGAGCGTTTGTCAGTTTATTACTGAAAAATAGTAAATTGAAAAGAGATCACATATCTCGTCCTCATTGGAATCCCTAAATAAAATTTAAACTAAAAAAAACACGAAATTTATGCCATACCAACAGCCGAGAGCTGAATTAAAATACTACGAATCAATAAAGCCCAGACCTTCGATAGCTTAGATGAAATGGATCACTTCGAACGAATTGTTGAAAATGGGCCTGTTGATTAATTAATTTAACGATGTTCGCTTCCTTCCACGTACCTAATCAATATTTGAAAATAAGGAATCAATGATAAAGTAAGAAGTTTTGTTTACAGAATCATTTATTTTATAATATTGTAAATACGTACTAAGTTGTTTTTATTCTAACTTCGTTTATTAATAAATATATTAGTTTTTTGATTAAGAAAAGTACCTACCTATGGATGCATTAGCTCGTGTTCACTGAATGTGCACCTTTTGTGAATCTTTTAAAATTTCATGGAATGGGAAGTTCCTTTCTTTACCATAACCAGTAAACAACAGGTTATTAACCATGATCTGTTTTATTTTAGGTATTCTTTTTTTGAATTGATTCTTTTAAATAGCTGCATAACCCTTATAACCCTTATGCCATATGGTGTACTTTCATCTCTCAAGTAACACCTCAAGTGTAACACCTAAATATTATTACAGTAAAAACCTCCTTGATTAAGCCTCTGTTTAGATAACCGCGTTTTGCTAATGAGGTGGTATTGTATCCGCATGTTACATATTCTGTGGTACCTTTATCAAAGTGAGCGGGCCTTCACCCATTTCAGATCTTGTGTGTTTTGATAAGTTATATCTTACTATCTGTAAAAATACTGATAAATATGAATGTGTAAATAAATCCTAATTATGTACTGTTTAAGTAAATATTTATAATGCATAGAAGTGCTTGCTCAGTAGTGAGCCTCTTTTGTATTTAACTCTGTGGATGCCTAGTTATTAACATTGAGGTAACGCGAGTCTAGGGTGTAATATATAGGGTATACCTAACTATGTATTAGGAATTACAAATTAATACCTAAACTAGAGCCAATTTCCATGTTTTATGTTTGTAAACAGACCACTGCAAAGAAAATAATAGTTAACATGTTTGGCGTTGAGTTTCAACATAATTTTAAGCATTATTTATTGTAGGTAAGATATACGAAAATAAAGTGAACTGTAGGTTAAGTATGGACCGTTTGCTTACAAACATTTCACATCAAGTTACATTGGAATTTAGGTATTTTATGAAAAAGCTAAAGCCTAATGAAAACGGCAATTTTTTGTCAAATCGAGAGTTTCTGCTGTACTTTGACAGACGAACTCTACAAAAACCATGCTTCATCGATTTGGTAAATGTACCTACAGTAAGGACAAATTTTCTTGGCAGTTCTGAACTACGCGCGGAAGGCTGCGCAACAACACTTTTTAGGAACCAAATGGTGGCATGAATAGGGTGCGCGGGGCGGTGGTCTAGGCTAGAGACGCACCTTACATAAAAACAATCAATTCTTTACACGATCGAATTCCGTAATCGACTAGTTTAATTTTGAACTCATTCATTTTAGGGTATAGAAGATTATTTAAGTAGCTAAATTTACTAATCAAGTGAATTTACTCGGTGAAACTATGTTTTCTATTTTAAAAGACATGATTTACTTAAATTTTAGAAATCTATTAAATACTATTTGAGTAACGACTGTTTGAGAACATTTAAAACCTCATTATTAAATCGAATAGAAACATTTTTTATCACTTAATTTCAATCGATTTAAATAATAATGGATTAAACAACACCCACAAGTACGCACATTACACATCTCTTTTATCTTGACTTTTGTTAACTTCGTTCTTTATCGGTAATACTCGGTACGAGGTATTTGTCTCTGTCACACGTCAGCATTGGTTTGGTGCTTGTGACGCTGTCTCTGTCTTGACCACAGTTGGGTACAGAAGTGTTCGTTGTGTTTATGTTCGTTTTTATAAATAAAAAAACAAAGTTAGAGGATAAATATTGAGATATGATACAATAGAAAGATTGAAAAAAACAAACACTGAAAAATAATAATGGCTTAATGCCATTATTATTATAAATCAGTTCCTTCTCCCTGTATTAGATATTTTCTGATCGTATATTCGTTTATCTGGCAATCACAGTTTTCTTCGCGACTGTGCATGCGCAAAAGTTCGCAGAGCCTATGTTCAGAACTGCCAAGAAAATTTATCCTTACTGTACCTAATTGAATAATGCTAATGTCAGTGATTGATTTTGTCCCAATATTATTTTTAAATCTCGTTTCCGTGGGACATCGTAACAAAAACAGACTACGTTATCAAAAGTAAAGTAGATATCTAAACTAGGCATCTGATGTTCAACATCTCGTTAAAAAGTCGTTATGAATAATATTAACAAAAAATCTCAGTAAAAATCGCGACAAAAAAGTTAAATATTTTGATTGCTTCCTTACTACGAAACTACAACCGTATTTACAACTGTTTACAAGCTACGATTATTCACAGGTGATTAATTACAGAGCATTCCTAATGGAATCCCAGCACGTTAATTATTAAAGAAATCGTTCTTCCAACTAGAGTTTGAAAGCTAAGAACTGAGAGCCGGTGTCTAACACAGCGAAGTTGAGACGATGTACCTACGTTGCAATTAAGTACTTAGGTGCTACTATTACAATTAATCCACTGCTAAAAGACGCATGACAATCAGATTATGTATTTAAAATTATGTTTTTCGATTTCCCACATAATCTACCCCGCGAACGCTTTAGTGGAAACATACCCGTAAATTTGAGCAGTGCCTATGAAATTGTTTATAATTAGGAAAATAAAACATACTTAATCTTTAGTTTAATTACATTGGTGCTTATCATATTAAAAGCACGAAGAACTACTACTACTACTAGAACAAATGAATGGCTTTCGCTTTCGATGAACGCTAATTCGAACTACCTAACCATATTATGAATGAATGAAAGTTAAAAAAACTGCTACTCTAGAGTAGAGAAAGTAAAATTTGTAGATCTGTGACACTTTCTCTAGTGTGAACGTATAAAAAATCAATCACTTGCGAATTTCTTTAGTTTTTTACGATCGTGTAAATAGAAAAAGTCTGTAGTACCTACACGTTTCAATTAATTTAGATAAAAAATCATAAAACAACCTCGATTTCAGCACAGAGGAAATCGATAATCCTGCTTGCTTATACCGGGTGTCACGTAATTCGATGTTGTTAATATGTATGTTTTAATCCAGACCTAGAAATACGTCTATTTAACCTATTAAATTTCAGCCCGATCGGTTTAATAGTTATGGCGTGATGAGGAAATGGTTTCATTAAAAAAATCGAGCTGATCTAAAATTATAGTTACATCCAATTCGAGGGGCCCATTTGTATAAAACTTTATTGAGCTTAAATCGCGAATCAGGTACCTCTATCAAATAAGTACCTATCACCAGTTTCAGAAGGTACCACGTGTGTATCACCATCATTAACTGCCAACATCTCAGTGTCGATATGGTCACGAGCATTCTGTTTCGATCTATACAATCGATCATCAATCGATATCGGCCATTGTTTGTGACAAACGAGTTGCCAATTTCAATTAAGGATTCTGAACTCTATTTTATGAACATGACATTGTTTTATTAGAAGAAAACTAAATGCATCAATTCTTTCGAATTTGTAGTTGCTTAACTAAACCTACTTTCTTGCATAGCAATAACATATAGATAGGTTCATAAAATTGGAACCGTAAAAAAATATTTTTAGTATCCTTTTCGATCTCCTTTCAAATATGAGCTTTTTACCTACCTAAGAATTCAAAAGATAATAAATAAATAATGCTCGTTAATCCATACAAAATCATCTAGCCATAAGAAGCTAAGCAGAGCTTGTTATATAGATACTAAAATGACTAATATCGGTACTCAATACAATTTACATAGGTGGATATTGGTCGGATATACAAACATTTGTCCTAAGGCGGAAATGGAACTCGCAACCTCCTACGCGGTAGGTGGATCTTCGCCCGCCGAGCCACATCGTTCGACAGATAGTAAACATCTTTCGAGGAAGAAAACAGGTCAAACAAACATAAACTACCACAGTTTGTCATATCAATATGTTAGTAGGTCTACCTATTCTATATAATATACAAAAAGTATATTATATTATATAGCATAACTAAAAGCGCCAACTCGTTTTTTTTCTGTCTGTTACCCGTGCTAACAAGTGCCTTGTTAGGCAAAAGGCGTTATGTTGAGATATGCCTAAGATTCGCTACTTACACTTGTTATTTATTTTTAAGTAATTTATAATGCTATAATAGTTTCAAGCGTATGTGTGTGAACTAATAAACTTTTCTTTCTTCCTTATATACTTTTCATTCTGGTCGAGCTGTTTTTTGACATTACGTAAACGCTTCATGGCCCTATGTTGAAAACCCTAAAGTGGATAGGTACCTACGCCCTTTCTTCACCTCGATCTATTTAAAATGCAAAAACATGATGTTTACAAGCTGTAAATTATACGTTCAATCAAAACAGTGATTAATTTTATAAGTAATCGTTTATGAATGCATCTGATGGTTGCAAGTTATTAATTAACAAAAAGGTTTGAGGGCATGACCGCGCTATTAGGCAATAATAATATTATGATGTATTACAAATTAATATACTCGTACTCTACCTTCACACGTACCTTTAGTACTTGAAGTTTCTAACGTGAACCTTTACCTTTCGAAGGTACCTTATCTCCCTTACCGTGTTATGGTGACTTAGGTACCTACAATTACTCCTCTGGTTCAGCGATCTCGGTAAGTTTTGACTCGCACAGGACTTTTTCAGGACTTTCCCAGGCTTCTTTGAATTATGGCCTATCAACTAGTATTAGCAATTATTATTATTTAGTATACTAATAGTAATACTAGCTGAGTCCCGCGGCTTCGACCACGTGATAATGGACAAAAAGCAGCCTGTTTTATTCCAGGTCTAGAGCTACGTCTATTCCAATAAAATTTTAAGCCGATTCTTGCAGCTTTATGTGAAATATTTTATGTTAAACTAGCGACCCGCCCCGGCTCGCACGGTTTTATTATACGTATAAACCTAAGCTTCCTCTTGAATCACTCTATCTATTTAAAAGACCGTATCAAAATCCGTTGAGTAGTTTTAAAGATTTAAGCATACATAGGGAAATAGGGATAGGGACATAGGGACAGAGAAAGCGACTTTGTTTTATACTATATAGTGATAATGTAATGGTGCGTACTGACCAACGTTACGAGGTGTAATGTAACATATTACAAAGCGAGCATTCGTGCAGTCAGTACGTCGTGTTACGGCAAACGTAGTATTGCTAGAATCTTTGTGTCACACAGATTCTACCAATACTACGTAAGAGTATCAAACAAGATGAGTAAGGAACAAGTCTATTAAAAAAAAGAATTATTCGAAATTTTAAATTATAAGAAAAAGGTCTTCATTTTTGTAAAAAAAAAGATAAACAGTTACATAAAATTTTAAAAATCGGTCATTATCGACGTTGATCATTTTGGGATTTCCCCTTACAGCTTACTAGACTATGAATGAAAGGATGAATGAAACATTTCATTGTTTTTATAATTATTTTAATTTATTAGATGCTTTTAAAATTTATATCTAATCATAAGATAGTAAATAGTATAATAAAGGATTAAATAAATCGTGTTAGGTACTTAATAAAAATACACATATTACGCGGAACCCTGTATATTTTTGCCTTCGCGTTCCCATAACTACAGCGGTATAACGTCTATTGACTCTTTTTTCACATATTACATTATGTTCCCTTAGATTCACATGCTTGCATGATCTGACATTGAACTGAGTTTAATCACGATTTTTTGTCGACACCCGCTAATCACGCGTCAGAATACGCGATTAGTGATAGAGTAATCGATCACCGCTAACAAATGTGTTACGCGTTTGCCAGTGTAAACATTGAGGAGGAAGGTGAAAATACTCGCACACTAGCTACTCTACACGCGGCTTCGCACGCGTTATTTCTTTGGAAACGTTTCAAAGCTATTTCTATCCCGTAAGAACTGATTTACGGAAAAGCAGCATAGGGTTATTCCAAGACTAGAACTACGTCTATTCAAAATTTCAGCCTGATTCGTGCAGTTGATAGTTTTTGTGTGAAAGAGGAACAAACATGCATACATCCACTCAAACTTTCGAACTTATAATATTAGTAACGATTTGTAGATTTATCATCTTTTGGAAGGCCTTGAATAAAGTGTAGAAGTGTCTTTTGGTTACTAATCATTATTGGATTAAAATACATCAACACTATTGTTTCTTCAAGTGTTTTGAAAGCCCACTAGATTAATAAGTACATGTAGGCGCCGATCCATACTCGAGACAGATTTGAAATGCCTCTTGAAATTGCCACAGATAGCCTACTGTATTGTTCAATGTGGCAGCAATTTCATAAAGATTCGTAAATTGTTTGATAGCATGCTCATAGTCCAAGAGACAGTGAGAAAATAAAGCCCGCGAAAGCCTCAGCCTTTTTCTAATGTCAAAAAATTGCTCAAGAATGAAAAGACGGCGCTTCAGTTTAAAGTTAATATGCCATAGACTCTAACTAGTTCTAAAACAAAAACAGTTTTTTACTTTTTAAATAGATGTCTGAGATTATCATTTGATTGTTTTATTTTTAACTGGAAATAGCAGGCTGTAAATACAATTCTAAGACGCATTAGAAATGCATTCGTTACAACTGAAATATTAAAATTACTAAAACCCTTAGCTGCGTTTAATCAATTCGTCTCAGCAAAGTTCCTATTCCGATAACAATAACCTAAGATGACGTATTTAGATTGTAATTGACTCTTTGACTAGGATTTGAATGCTTTAGTCACGAGTTACTGTATTATGTAAACTCTGTAACATGGCCTAATAAAACTTCATGCAAATTGCGTCTGTCTTGCGGAAATAAACCAAAGTTAGGTAATAAAAATAACAACAAAAATACGGCGAACAATTTAGATAAAATGTAAAGTACTCGTATCGCACGTAAGGCACTGCGTTAGGAATAGAAAAGTTAATCTGATCTAGGCTGAGATAACGCTTTGTAATGCTTCTCAAGTAAACTAGACTGGTGTTCTTGCCAGTCTTGATATTCAGTAATACGCTGCTGTAATGTAATGTTTATAATCCAAGACAGGTTCAAAATTGTTGTTCGAAATATTCTAAGAAAATCACAGTAGATATCATCCTGGAGTCAGAAAGTTATATATCTTACCCCGTTCGTTGTTCCTGCGCCTGACATCTCACCGGCCATGACGGTCTGATGTTCATCAGTATTATGTGAGTGAGTAATAATGGCACTTGTGTTAGCGTACACACTTTTGCACTATAGATGTCCTGCGCACATATTGGCTAGTCTCTGTTGAAAAAGGTTGCTGTGGCTAAAACTCGGTTTGGAGGTCATTAATACACGCTAAAGCTATCCTTGAAATACAAAAACATTTTAACAACTGTCATAAAATCATAAAATATTTACTTAAAACATACAATTAAAAACGAATACAAAAGTTGATAATAAAAAGAACATGTATAAAGGTGAACTGTCTTTGTTGAAATAAGATAGTGCATATAATAGCGTCTTAATCCGAGTCTAACCTTATTTATTACGAACCTCTAACTCGTTTTGTATTCACAATGGACGATGGTTTCTAAACTTGAGTAATTTAGGTAACTTAGTGTTTTTACGTACTAGTTTTGCAAAAATAATGAGTGTTAACAAGGTAGTTTGACACTCCGTCGTTAGTATTATTTGGACATATTTTACGATTTAAGATTACGTTATCTTCATGATATGATTGGGAAAATATAAAAATAATAACAATTGTTGATGTCCAGCAGTGGAATAATATAGGTTAATCATATATCATTAAATAATTCCGGATAGTCCTCTACATCAGGGTTTTGGATGTTCTTTAAAAAAAAATTGCAGACGGATGACAGAGGAGAATGGAAAAAATACATGTTGTGCCGACCCCACTTAGCTTGTGGGATAACTTCCGAAAGAAGAAGAAGACATCTATTACTCATATCATAACACAAGCTCTGAATAACGTGGGGCTAGGTGATGCTATGTGAATTATTAAACCAAAAAAGATTAACAAAGAATAAACTGATGGACAAGACATGTCAAGGTTATGAAATAAAACAAGGGCTACTTTTCATCAATTTAACCGCGGGTGAAGCCGCAGAGCGCGTTCTTCACTACATAGTATAAAACAAAGTCGCTTTTTCTGTCCCTATGTTCCTATATCCCTATGTCCCTTTGAATGCTTAAATATTTAAAACTACGCAACGGATTTCGATGCGGTTTTTTTTAATAGATAGAGTGATTCAGGAGGAAGGTTTATACGTATAATAAAACCGTGCGAAGCCGGGGCGGGTCGCTAGTTATTTTATAAAGCCAACGGATGATTCTAATAAAGTTATAAAGACGGGATATACCTACATCGTAAACCACATGTGCGCTTTCCGTTTTATTGCCGTCGCTTTCCTCGGGAAACGCTCTGCACAATTAACCGAGGCTTTTCACTTTCTAGAAATCCTTTCGCTGCGTCAGCGTCATAGATCTTGCAGTGATTTGAAGTTCTTTGGATATTATATTTTTTAACGAAAATGTCCAGCATTTACTTATGATCTTATTTCTAACCGATTACAAAAAAGGGTTCTCAATTTTGACTGTTGTATTTTTATCTCAAAATTTTAGGATTTTGATGATTCTTTAACCAGCCAGCTTTCTATGTATTTGAAATCTGGTGCTTCCCGTAATATACTATAATATCTATTGAGATTATTTATTTGTATTCTTTAATTGTAATTTTCGTTGTTTGTATTTTTGTGTTTTTTATGTTTGTATATATTTAAGATTGTATTTATCCTTAATAATGCGTATTATATTGACATCGAATACATTGATGGTGTTCTTTTTTATTTTTTAGTGTTTTTAAACACTCTACATTATGTATCAACCGATCAACCTAATATTTTTTCTCGGAGTGGCTGTCACTGCGGCCATGATAGGCAAATTGTGATCGCCACTTATGTGTGTACTCCTGAAGTTGTGGCGTTCATAATTTGCCATTTATCCTTGCAGCTGCTAGGAACTGAATTTTCTGCGGATGATCTCTTTTAGGTTTACTAGGCTGAGTAGATGCTAGCCTAGGTGAATGCTACGTTTTTTGTTTATTTATTATTATTATTAATTTGAACATGTGTTTGTTAAGGCTACAGTGTCCAGGCTCTCTTCAAAGTGATCTATATCTTACATAATAATATCACTACATAGTATAAAACAAAGTTGCTTCCCGTCGTCTGTCTGTTATACATATGCGCAAAGCTGGGGCGGGTCGCTAGTAATATATAATTTAAAACTTTGAACGAAATAAAGTTCATTTTAGTAGGTGCTGTGCTGGCTGAACAAACAATATCTCAAACTACATAACTTTGTTAACAACGAAAATTACAATTAAGGAATAAAAAAAATACATCTAGTATATACAATTGAAACCAATGCAATGAATTCAAACGAGGTAGTACAGTCGAATTCCCAAATAATGCTATATTGGCTTTTTTAATTATCACAGCATCACCAAGCCCAAGCTAAGTTAAAGAGCTAGTGTTAAAGGTACTTACGGGATGACTGACATACTAAAACAATACATTAACACAGTTATCAATACATAGAAATCATCATCATAGAACACCGGGAATCTGTAGATTGTACAAAAATTTGTTCCAAGGTCGGAACCGAACCCACAACCTCCTGTGTCGTACATCGGTTTTCAATCTTCTCGACATCAAACTTATCAACGATATAATCTTCATGGCACCAAACATTTTACGGGTTTTAAGTTAATTTAATTGTAAATGTTGTCTATAAATAGCGGAAGAATGCTGCGTAGGAGAGATGCATGTGATAACGGTGTTGGAATAGCTGCGTTAAGTAGACACATTTAGAAACATTTGTTATTAAATTTAGACACGAAGAGTTACTTAGAAAATGTTGGTAGGTATTAGAAAAAAAATTACATGACACAATTAATTATGTGTCGGGTCAAATTAAGAGACGTTTATTTTGAGAAAAATCCTATCAAATATTATTATAAAAATTTACTCAGCACACTTTTGTTATTATTACTAAAATTATTACCACTACAAATATTATATTACTAAAATTTTATCAGCACACTTTTTTTATTCCTTAATTATTTTATTTCATAAATTGTTCTTTCATCAATTAATATCAATCCGTGATAGACTGGATTAAAAATCATCACCTACCTGTTTCACTTGCTCAATCACTTTCGCTAATCGTAGGTACTGTATTCTACGCTAATCGTATCGTATTTATTCATTCCTTGCTTGGGACTTTCTCCTAGTGGATATATAAGGTTTACTAACATACATTGCTAAGGTAAAGGGCATATTTTTATTTAAAAAATTACAAAATCCAATAGCCGATCAGATGAAACAAAGTAATGCAGATCATATTTTTAAATAGACAATATTACGTTGCGGTTTCCGGAAAATAAATATTTTGGCGTGATATAAAAACCTATAAAACGAATTCAAATTCTTTAAAGAAATGAGAAAAATAATGAGAGCATCATCAATAAATACGAACTCAATAAAACACGCATTAAAATTAATAGTTAGGTCTTGATCAAATTTATATGGGAACACATAAATAGCACCCTTTCTAAGAATCATCAAAATCGGTTCACCTAGAAAAAAGTTCTAAGGTGAACTCGAATTGAACACCTCGTATTTTTTTAGTCGGTCGGATGTCTGTTAAAAAAGGCATACAAGTTTTCAAGTACAAATTAAGAACAAACTCGACTAATGTATCGTAGGACCAGTATACGAACAGAAAGCACTAAGTAAATCTGTACCGTTGATTACTAGTATCCTCTAATCAAATACATAGACTCTACATTTTCGCTCAAACAATTTTCGAGGTAATTTGAATTTCAAAACGAGCATGCTCTTCGCAGACATTTTCCACCTGCTCAGATGTGTATCTACCTCACAGATTGACAGCCGACCTTTGCTCTCCCATCCATCTTCGTAGAGGCATCCTCCACGATTGGACCTTTCCCTACCTTTCAAAAAATATTAACAACAAGTTGCAAATCAAAAACAAAGCAACGGTTATTGTTTTTGAAGTTAAGTGTGGTAAATAGAGACCTTAGTATCAGTTTTACACGGCAAAGGTTTTAGTTTCCTTCCTAGTTTTTCGTAGTCCTAGTTTTACCGCCTCATAGGGTGTCGGGTACTGAGAGGAACTACTAGAACAACCTGCCGATCTGACACGGCTACCCAATAAGTTGTAACTAATTATATTTATTTTATTGTGTACCTAACTGATTATATGCGAACTTGAATACAGTTTACAAATTGTATGTGATTGGTTGCATTTTCAACGATAGTCAAAGTCGTTTGTCTACCTAATACAGTATAATTTGACTGGATATTATAATATTATGACCTATATAAATATTAGCATTTAGACATCTTTTGTTTTAATATCGAACATTCAGCGATAATGGTCAAAAACATGTTGTATTTTCATATTGTCTAAACTTCAGTTTACCTTTCAGATTACTATAGACGAATAATATATTCGTACTTATTTATAATTTAGCGAATGATTTTCATTTAGGTTTATTCAGTGTCCACCTTTTCAATAGCTACAAAGAAAGCAAGTTTCAAAACATATCCAAAATATTGAATAACAAAATTACAGTGTAGACTCAACACACTGTAACAAAGATCTTTACATTCAGCCGACGGTATGAATGCAGTTTTTATGGACGGTACAGTTAAATGCAAACAATAGTGGTCAACTGGTCAAAGTAACGGTTTATTAAATCTTTTATCGTGTGGGTTACTTGTATTCGCAGCGGGAGATCTCGCATTCGAATTGTATAAGTATTAATTAGGTATCGATTTGACCTCGGCCCCCAATAATCTTATGTATGTAGTGGATTGTGAATCTACTGATCGAACAGTTCGATTTTTGGCACGATTAACTTCAAAGTTGGCTGACACTGGATTGTTTTTCCTGGTATTATGAAATTAAATGGTACTCTAAAATTACAATTTGGACCTATGCGACTTCATTAGGCTAAAATATCTTTACTCGGTTCTATTATTGTAGATATGTTTTGTAAACGAAAGGGTTACAGAACCTAATGTAACTTTTGGTGAAAAATAGCTGAGGTTCAAAAAAAATTTTTTTTACGAAAGCTTACATTCGTCTCTCACCAATTTTTTAAAAACATTTTGCTGGGCGTATCAAATTTTGAGTTGTTGTTGTTTGTGTTTTTTTAGATCTTTCTGGTGCCATTTTGTTTTTTGCACTAATAATTTTTCATAAATGTACCTATTTACTGACACTAAATATCTCGAGGAACGAAATATTATTAACACTAATCCGATCGATCGATTAAGGATAAAAAAAGACTAACTTTGAAAGTTTACCGCGAAAATGGTTTATAAATGTGGTTTAAACATAGCGTGTGAAGTAAAGCTTAACTTATGTGGTCATAACTGATAATAAATGTAGCATGCAGGTGTTCAGAACTGACTTGTTCGACCTGAATGCTGTGATTCAGTAGCCAATCACCACATGTATAAACACCACCGAACCAGTAATAAATTGGAAATGAAACTCATTTTCAACTTAATGCTAAGGGTGTATGTTATTTTTTCGGCACGTTTTATTAATTTATAAATAGGAAAATTTCAATCTTTATGTACCTAGACAAAAAATTAACTAGAAGAACTTGGAATAATTGAGATAACAGCATATTGTCGCAAACAATATAAGTTACTTTTTTAAATAATTGTACTTATTCGGTATATATCATAATTTTACATATACTAAACACTAAAAAAGCAATTTGAAAGAATAGTTCAAAAAAACTTAAAAACAAGGCCATGGTCAAACGAAATAAGTATAACTTGATGTACCTAATGATAGTAAGAATATATCATCCAAAGTGACCATAAATATAAGGAAATAAAGAGGAAATTAAAATCCATTATTCATAATAACTTCTATTAGAAACAAGCCATTACTTTGGCTATAAACTGGTACTTATTTGTTTATTTTTGAATAAACTTATTGAAATCGTGTCAGTGATCGTGATTTATTTGATTATAAATCACTGTAGATAGTATCAGAGCGTTCTTAAAACGTTAATAACGTGCAAATGTAATGATCCTTCGCCGTTTCCGATCGTTAACGTTAATGAAGCTATTTAATAGATTAACTTTATTAGAATTGAGAATTGATTATCGTTTACATCCGGTGGGTGCCTTGCCGAGCTTTCTAGACTCACGTACATAAAGTTTATTTGTAAAAAAGAATCTAATTTAAATGAAATTAATTAGTTCACAGAAAATGTTCCAATAAATTTATTTCATTTTACGCTTTCTAAGCTTCTTTTTGTGTTTCATTTGTTTATCTTAGTTACCGCTATCGTAAAATATTAAATAAATAACTAAATTATTAAATGTGTGCCCAAACGGGAGTCGTTCGGATAATTTACAAATTGAAAGTAAAAAGCCCTTGGTTTTGATTCAAAATTTGGGCAGTAGTCAAGCTAGACATTGCGTCGGCCCCATGGAAAACGAGTACCTAGGTACGTCGTAAGTGTGTTACCATTATGTGTGGTGTAAGAATTAAATTTAATCAACATACAGCTTAAAGTTTTCAGCATTCATTTTGTAAACTTTTATCGCAAAACAAAAAGTTTTGAACTTGACTCTTCATCGAATATAATCGAATTCTATAAGTTCTTAACTCATGAATCAGTTTTAATAAGCTCTTCACCACAAGAGGTGGTGAATTTCATCTCGAAGCTTTCAGACCTAGCGGTTGTTTCCAATAGCTTACAAGTAGTCATGTGTTTATTTATACACAATATTATGCCTGACATGTTTTATAGCTAAGTTAGCTAGAAAGTTCGCAGCCTAATCAAAAGCTCGTACCTTGCGCCGTCCGATAGGGATTGTAGCCGCCCTTGATCGCCGTGACCGAGCGCGCACGCATGTCCCACGAAACGATCGCTGTGATATATGGACCATGTGTGTTGGGGGCGATTCTGGGGATTTATCTATTCGACAAATGTGACAAAATATCGAATGATTAGTTACAATGCCAGCTGCATTGTATAAAGTGTATGCAATGTAGCTAGCATGCAGACTGCAAACAGCTCAACTGTTTAATGTGTCTTTTGTTAATATTTGGGAAACCTAGTTTTTCTTTGCAAGAAGATCAGACATTGTGGTCGCAAAATATCGAAGACGAAACCACTCGTTCTCTCGAGAACTCGTTCGTCCAATCTCGAAGGAATTCCACAATTAAGAGATACCTATGTCGAATAACATAATTCGATCTAGTCTTCGACAATTGAGAATCGGGACCATGTGTGCACCGCACCTATCTAAACTATTTCACGTAATTTCCGAACATTCTAACCGCAACATGGGTTTAACGAAAATGGTCATACGTCTAATAAGCCTAGTGGCCTTGCGTGAACTTAACAGTTGATTAACCTTACTTCTTTTTAAAAAGTTTTGGTTTTGGTTTTACCCGCATTCTAATTTTTCGTCCATGAATCAGCAAAATCATGAAATTCTCATGACCCTCAATAGTCCTTTAATACACTATGGTTGAGCTTTGATGTATCAGCAAATTACTTACCTATGTCAAAAAAGTGGAAACAAAAATTAGCATCCTTCGAGAAAAAGAATAACAATATTTATTAAAAATATTCAAACCTACAAGTACTTGAAATTGTGTTTAAAAATCAAGAATAAGTACTAAAGTTTAGGTCAATTAGGTACAGCGATTTTGCTTATCTTTTGTTTGCCTTAGAAGCAATTTTCTTCGGAAATATTTCGTTTTAACAATTTTATGTAAATCACTCATGAATTGATCAGCTAGACATAAGAAAAGGCAAACATGATTTTCAAATGTTAGACTCCTAAACTTTGTTTTGTAGTAATTGATGATAACCACAGGTTAAACTGAGATAATTATTCGAGCAGCATCATTAATAACACGATGAGTCATCCAGGATCTCGTGGACATGTGAAGAGGGCCGTGACATACACCGTCTATTCATTTTGTACCAAACATTGAACTTTTTAAAGCTTGCTCAATATGAAACAAATTGTGAATAGCGTGTCAATTTTGATGGATAGGGACTTGTTTATTCTGAAGCTTATTAAAATATCATGGGAAAATATTTGCGGTATAAGCTATGACGGCCACGTCACTTGTAATTAATATGTGATGATGTGGTGATTGTTCCAGTAATGTATTTAACGAAAGACGTGTCATGTCAATTCACGTCTTTCATTAAAAACTGTCTTTCAATTAAGCCATTTTTTAGTTTAGATACTGACATCAAAACTTGAACAAACTTGAGTTTGTATTCAGATACCTACCTATATACAATTGTGCTAAGTTTATTTAAAACCTAAGTTAGCTAACTCCTCAATAAGCTTCATTTGCAAATTTTATCAAACGGAAATAAAATACCAAACTAATTCACAATTTACATTAGAATCAATTCATCAATGAAATTAAGCAAATAATATGTAGTTCAAGGCTCCAATGATTCACATTTACAGATTTGAATATTCGATTAGCTACATGTCTAATTGCACTCGGGTTATTGGTTACATGGATGGTCTCAATGCCATGGCCATCCTAACTGTAAACGTATGCTTCCAATCGTTATTTAGGACTTCCGATTTGTCAAAATATTTCATTATTTGCTCTAATTATAAGAAAAACGAGCTATTAAATAAATTAAAATATGTAATTCAAGATCACTGAAATGATTTACTGTTTACAATAATCATGTTCCTTATAACCTAGATAAATGTTTTAGAAAAATCAATTTCCGTTATCGATTTTACAAATTATAAATAACCTAATTATGATGGGTTATATATAATCGCCCCATGAAGCAATTAGTCAAAGGCCGTCATTTTGATTTTATTCCTCTCGATTCGAGGCACGATCTTTACCTTTACCTTAAGTTATAAGGTTGTGTAAAACTTTAAGCTTTTAATTACGTATAATGTATCGGAATATTTTACAATCTTTATTAACAACGAAAATTACAAGCAAGGAATAGAAAAATTACAACTAGTATTTACAATTGAAACCATTGAGCTAACTGCAGACGGTTGCAAACAGTCTAAAGGTATCGGATGACTTACATGACGATGTGAATCGTCGCGACTCGCGAGTGAATCACGCACGGTCCTCTAGCGCACCCTTCTCACGACCAAGCTCATCTATTATTTTATTGACCCATCACATTTCAATTGTTTTACTTGAACCACTACATAGTATAAAATAAAGTCGCTTCCTGCTGTCTGTCTGTCCCTATGTATGCTTCGATTTTTAAAACTATGCAACGGATTTTGATGCGGTTTTTTAACGAGTGATTCAAGAAGAAGTTTTATGTATAATATACACCCGTACATACATTGTAATATAAATCTCTCGAATATACTTGTACTACTCAAAGAAATAAAAAGAAACGAAAATGAAAAAACAAGCTGAGTAAAATTTCGTAGTGATCTATAGAGCTTATTATTGTTCTTCTACAAAGAAGAAAACTAAAGCACAATTTTCATTACTTTTGATAATGTTTTAAAGACAAATCGTGGGTGGTTTTCATGGTACACGTATAGTATCTATGCCATGGGTGTACGTACCTATACAGTAGACATTCAAGCTCAGGTTCATTACGCTCCAATTTCTAAACCAATTTTTTTTATCCATTTGAGGTGGAAACCCTTGGTCTTTGGGGTTATATTATGAAACTTCTCATAGAGTCCACAGGAGATCAGAATGCTGGTTTCTATTTCGGTCGACGAATTAGCATTGCCATTCAACGTGGCAATGCTGCCAGCATTCTGGGTACTCCGCCTTCTGGTGACGGCTTTGATTTTTAAGAGTTTGTTATAATTGTATAGACTAGTGAGTTATGTGATCTAATTATATTAATTTCTGTGCTTGGTACGCGCATATTTTGTTTACGCGGTTAGTCGCGTGGGGTCTTTGAAGACCCCAAAAACAAACAGCCTAAAAAACCCCTTTTTCATTATTTTTTCCTATGTATCTCAGCAAATCATTGGTAATTCACTTAATTACAATAAAACTACAACATGTTACGTGAAAATATTCTTTTATTTCAGCCTTAAAGTTACGATCTAAAAATAAGAACGGAAATTTCCCTCCTTGAGATACACAATCACAAAAAAAAATTTTAATCTAACTAAATTAAGAAATTTCTCCTTGTAATAAATCTATATGCGATTACACTAGAATAACGAAGACAGTTACGTAAAATGTGGTAAGTTACAACAAAAAATAGCATAAAGTTTTACCAATTGAAGTTAGTCAATTTTTTAGTGATTTTCTTTTTGAAAACAGTCGATACATACCGTTTTGTTATGTGTTGGGCATACCAAAATGGCAGACTTATTTGATCTTCGATCTGTTTGAAGAAATCTTTTCCTTTCCTTGAACTTTCCAAATCCGTGTATTGTTCATTTGAGTCTCAAACCACCTGCTATTCGTCCAACGATTCCAGAACCCGACAATGGTCATGCAAAGATTCTAAATTCTCAGGCAGTTCGTCCGGATACACTTCATGCTGTTCTGTAGGTTCGTCTTCATATTCCTGCTCAGAATCAGTCTTATGGGGTCCGGGTATATACCGTCTTCACCTTCCTCATCATTACTACCACCGTAAACATCCTTATTTTTATCATCGTTGCTGTTGTTCGTCCATTTTACTACTTAATTAAATCGAAATCAACAAAAGAATATATAAAAATCACGTGAAAATGGAAATCCAAACCAAAAAATAGGTTCAATTTTACTTACGCGGTTAGTCGCGTGGGGTCTTTCAAAGCCCGTCCGCAAAAAACACTTCTGTATTTCACTGCACTTACGCGCGAACTGAAGCTAGCGGCAATACGCGGCAAGAACAATCCAATTTAGGAGGGTACCAAAAATATTGAATTGCTGAGATAGTTTTAATTACGTAAATTTCACATTTTTGTAACACCTGGGCTTTCAAAGACCCCACGCGACTAACGGAGGGTAAACTCATAAACTCATAAACTCATTTATTCGTGCATTTTTAGCATACGTACATTTAAAACTAAATAAAATGTTTATTAATAAACAACAAAATAACATATAGAGGTAGGTATTAGTGGTTCGAGGGTTTTCGGCAGCCGAACTCATCGAACGAATAGAACGCTTGATTTACAAGCCACGTCTTGAAACTGTACTTGAATGCCGAGTGGCTTGGCGCTTTCAATATCTCCCATGGGATTCTGTTGTATACGGTCGATCCCATCACGTGCGTTAATTTTCCCGATTTGGCCAGTGTTCTTGGGGCTGCAGCCAGCCTCTCTGCATGGCGAGTGGCATATCTGTGGGAGGCTCCGAGCTTAGGGTATAGGTCTGGGTTGGAGCGCACGTGTATTCCGACTTGGTAGATAATTAAGGAGGGCAGGGTGAGTATACCTATTTCCTTAAAGTGAGGTCTGGCGAATTCGTCTCTAGGGATACCCACGATCGCCCTCACTGCGCGTTTTTGAAGTCGGAACGCTCGTTCCCATTCTGCAGCTCGGCCCCAAAGCTCGGTTCCATACTGCAGCACAGATTGCACCGTCGCGAAGAAGCATGATCGAACGACCTCCCTAGGTAAGAATCGTGCCAATCGACTCAGGGCAAAGCATGCACCGCCGAGTTTTCCGCATATTTTGTTTATATGGGATTCCCAAGTGAGCCCTTTATCCAGTTCAAAACCTAGGAAGGTCGTTCGATCTACTTGCTCAATAGTCATACCTCCCGCAAGAACATTTAGTTTTCTCATCTGATGGCCAGAGAGACAAAAGTGGATGAAGTGGGTTTTCGAGACATTGAGTACCAATCCATTCATCTCGAACCAACAGGTTAAACAGAAACCAATAAATTCATTTTTGGAAGAAGTGAAAAGAAACTACTAGCACGTTATACGACTTCATACGCGTGATAATAGATGAAAAGTAGTCATTTTTTTTATTCCAGGGCTAGAACTACATTTATTCAAAATTTCAGTCCGATTCGTTCAGTAGTTTTGACGTGAACAAGTAACAAACATCTATCCATCCAAACTTTAGCATTTATAATATTAGTGTGTGATTATTTAATATATTGAACATGGGATGTTTTATCAATATCGTCGTAACAAATTTATTCACTTTGTCAGTAAAGTTCATAATTGAGATTTATTCAAATGGCGAACGTCAGATAGGCACGAACATGATAATTACCGATGTTACTCGTATTATTACAATTCAATTACATTTTGCCATTCAATTAATCTATGCAATTATAGAGGTAATATCAACCCGAGGAATGGCTACAGTCTAAGCGAATTAATGTTTTGACTTGCTGGAATGGAAAACTTTTATATAATCATAATAGGTAGAGTACCTACATGACGCATGTTTATTTAACATTGCTTTTGTTAATAAACATAATAATTTAAATACCTTTGTGACAAGTACATATACTTAGGTACCTAACTATCCAAACACAGTCCATATAACTACCTATGACATAGGTAAGTAGCTAGGTCTCAAAATAAGTAGTACCATAGAAATATCATACACGAAATCCAATTTTAATATTAAAATTAAAATATATAATTCTTGAAAATTCACATGATCAAAGGAAATAAAAAGCTAAAAATAAAGCTCTTCGTGTTTTGAGTTTTTGATGTATGTATGTGATACTAAAGTCATTTAACACGGGATATTTACCATTGGTTTGTTTTGACTTTTTCGATATTTCGGCACAGTTTCAACTATCCCGTGTCTTTGACTTTAATGTTAGTAACCGTGAGTTTTGAGGTTAAAGAAGCTTTATTTCCCATAAAAACTATAAAAAGTTAACTTACAATGAGAATAAGTTATTCGTTAAAATAACATGTTTCCTCTAGGACTTAGGTATACTAAAAGGCAGATAATCTAATATAATACAGTAGTTTTTATATAATAGTGCTACTTAACATAGTTTATAGGAATTCATATTTTAATAGTTTTATATATGTGGTGTATGTAGGTACGAGTGTGTTGATGATGTATACATGATTCCGTCCCTTGTCCCCAGGGTATCGGGCACGTATCCGGAGGGCACATCAACCCGGCGGTGACTGTGGGTCTGCTGGTGGCCGGGGACATCAAGATCCTGAAGGCGCTGTGCTACATCGTGGTGCAGTGCGTGGGGGCTGTGGCGGGAGCCGCTTTTATAAGGGTGAGACAAGACAACATTGAACATTTTCTATTGGTTTTAATAACTAATAGTAATATAACTAGTATATACAATTGAATACTACTGGCAGATGCTGGATGCAGCAAGCTGAAGAAAGGGGTAAAATTACAAACTATACTTATACGATATGTTACAATAGGTATGTAAAGGCAATACCAGTTGAAATGCAGAATTTCTTAAAAGAAACAATAAAATATATAAAACCGTGTTTTATAAGAGGTTGTTAAAATTTTATAAGTACATACAATCATGGGTTTCAGATTGAAAGCTTTTTCGAAACTCTATCGTTTGAGCATGATGACTTCAATATTGTCGTCATATTCAAAAGAAACACCTTTAAAATATTTTTAAATCATAAAATTTCGTAGTGAAAATGTCGTAACATCCCTGCTACGCCTTTACAAGGAGCGCGTTTATGTCTTTTGAATGAGCATATTTTTATTAATTTTGAGGTGAACTGTTTCAATTTATAAAT
Organism: Eupithecia centaureata; assembly: GCA_944547425.1. NCBI lineage: Eukaryota > Metazoa > Arthropoda > Insecta > Lepidoptera > Geometridae > Eupithecia > Eupithecia centaureata. The sequence goes on along the minus strand of OX155679.1, from coordinate 13,654,419 downwards.
ACAATTTTAAATTTTTTGCTTTTCCTTAATTGTGTTTATATTATTATCTTTGCATTATTATTTTTTTATTTCTTGATCGTAGTTTTCTTTATAATAAAGAAGTTATCTTTGTTTATAAACAACTTGTGAAATACGGACAGAATTTTTCTTGTTAATTTTTTTAAATAAGTTCTACATGATGTTGTAAAAATTCGAACGCGCTGAAGTCTTTTTAGTCTGAAGTCGTTTTATCCAATCAGTTAATCAATATCTTTATTTCTTTAGGCTTACAAAATAAGCACTTGGATAAATCGAATTCAATACTATAGGTACATAATTATCAAAATAATATAAGAAATAAAGTGATAATGAGTATTGAATTTTTAACTTCAATCTTTATCAAGTCGGAGCAGATCGTAGCCTTTCATCTATTAACCGCAATTTGCCACCAAACAAAGCGAAGGTGTCTTAAGAGAGCACTTTAGCAGGTAGCTGTGAGAAAGCGAGTTAATTCCGCTTCCCCATCACGAAGATTGCGCTTGCGCGCCCGCTAATAGCACGTTACTGTTTGAAAAGCATGAAACTAGAAATTATGGGCACATGTCTTGGTGCAAGCATCAGGTGGGCATCGAACTACGATATCAATCTACTCCCATACTTGATTACCTAATCAAAATAAAACCTGAAATCAGCGCATTGGGCTGAATAAGCCAAGCTAAAGAATAAGTTTTTGGAGGGATTGGGCTGAATAACTCAAACTAAAGTGGTTATTAGTTTATGACGACTGTGACCATGATTTGTCATCACCTCCTTAGATTTCTATACTTTTATTTATTCAAAATTTATTTTGATGGTAGATATTGAATTATTAAAAAAATACTATATATTCGAGAAAATGTAGTGTTGCGACACAGTGCTCGGAAAGTACGTTGAGCCGTTAGTCCTGTGCTGACCTCTTCCCGGTTGTGATGAAAGTATCCGTTGACCACCGTGCCCCAAATTTGGCTTGGATTCCTTATTAATTCAAAAACTATTAATTCGTTAACATTTTCTCCTATTAGTTAGTTAAAGTTATGATATAACATACATTTAAAATAGGTAAATTTATACAGTCGAATTGAGAACTTTTTTTTGACGTAGGTAGAAAACACCGAAAATTCACTAAAGTGAACATTATTACAATTTACCAAATTCATCATTACTCCATTAGCCTACTTAAGACATTATGGTGCTAGTCTAGACTTTATGAGTATGAGGTCAGTCAAATCACCTTTCAACACGTCTTTAGAAAGTTACTATCAATAACACTTGTTATTATTAGGAAGAGATTTTTGACCTCAAATACCATCGTGAGAATTACAAACTAGCAGACACAGATATCTATTAAAATTAAGGATTATTCTCCCTATAGACTTAGATATTAGGTATAAAATCGCAAACCTGACGGAGTAGAGACAAAGGAAGCAGGAGATCAGGGAGAGCGAAGTACGAAGGTCCAATGACATAAGAACTGTATCTGACCGACAGTGGAGTCGTGAAACTATATAGACAGAGTAAAATGGAGAATATTAGGGGAGGAATATATCCGCTACTGGAATAATAGAGCGGACAATGATGATGATGTAATTACGTCTAAAATGTCTGTAATTAAGACTATGTACACTTCATACTTGTGTTCATTTGTGCTTTATCATTCCAGTGTGTCTACTTACCTCTTATTTTTTATTTTAAACTACATAATTTTGTTTGTGTTGTTAATTTTTTTCTTCCTTTCTTTACACACTTACACATTAGCCGTTATGAAAAGCGCTGTTTGGTAACGCGCATTTTAAAAATAATCTGGTCTCTGTAAACACCCAAAGTCCCAAACGTAAACGAAACTTATTCAAGCATACGTTAGATTTCGCCAAGATAACTCGTAAGCTTCAAAACGCTTAATGTGTACTTAGTCTAGGGACTACAGAGAGCTGTAGAGTCCTTGGCAAAGGTCAATAATACCTTTACTCATCAATGTGTTCTTGAATTACGTAAAAGTACAACCAAGATTGAATTTATAAATAACACCACTTAGCACATTCCTCTCACTAACTGCGCGCTCGTATAGCCATCGTTCTAATCCCCATATAGAGTGTATGTGACTTGGAGTAGAAATTATAATGTGTGATATGTAAAGTATGAACTCGCATGAGAGACTCAGAGTTCATACATTTCAACATAATATTCAGGTCCAGCAGGTAGTACCTCTAGCTAAAGAATATGTTATAATAATATTGTCTACATAGTTCGTCATGTCAAGTAGAGAATCAATATTTTGGAGGAAGTACATTCAGTTATTTGTGGCTTAAAGAAATACTTACTTTAAAAAAAAAAGATATCTTTTTATAAAAATATCCCCGGTGCAGAGTATCCATCCCCATGTCTCTTTAGGATCCTTGCTAATCCGGAATTATTTAAATTTAAATAAATTTAAATTCAAGAGGAAGGTTTATACGTATAATTAAACCGTGCGAAGCCGGGCGGGTCATTAGTACGTAATAAAACACAGAGCTACTTTTGCATTAAATTTTTTTATTAATACCTATACATTTAATAATCGCTCTAAGTTGTTTCTCACCGCTCTCTGTACATGCACTTACGCTACACATACGGTGCTCAATAAAAACTGTCTCGTTCACCCTGACACTGATGATCTTAGAATAAAGGATCGATTCGAGCGACCTTCTCAAGCTCGGAGGCTGTGCAGAGTACCTGCCGTTATTGAGCTTTTAGATAACGAGTGCTGGATAGGAAACTTCAACTTCTTTTGTTTACGGCGTGCTGTGCTAGTTTGTTACAACTCTGCCAGTGTCCATGTAACGAGTATCATAAACTATCCATGGAATGTAGAATGAGGAAGAGTCTGAAACAATTTAAATTAAATTAAAAAATGCTCGACAATACACACGGCATCATCTAGCCCCAAGCTATGCAGAGCTTAATTAATTTACTTTACTAACTTTAATACTTTACAGGTAAGTAAAAAAATAATCTTTGCTTGTCAATTATACCATTACCTACCTACGGACTTTTGTAATAATTTATATTGTTTTGTTTATGTGTGGAAGAAAAAAGGGCTTACGTAGGTAACAAATTAATCAGGTGCATGCTTAAATTAAAAAAGTCCGAATAAAAAGAATCCGTTTTAAAGCGTTTCGATAAGTTTTTCGAGGTTTAAGATCGAAGAAAAATTTTAACGTCCACTTTTTGCATATTGAGTGGATAATTAGTTTTTTTATGATAACAACTTTCATTCGGTGCGAAGTGGTTCAGTTTTGTTGACTTTGCCTCAATAACATCAGGTCACCAACTAATTGGCTATGATAAATTAATAAAACTTTTGTCACACTTTTGTTTAGTAAGCTTGTGAAGCTCTTTCCTCCCCAAACGATATGTAGGTCCACATAATAGGTAGGAGACGATCTGCCGCAAAAGCTCCAATGACAATAACGTTGTAATAAATTTGATGGCGTACTTGGATAGGTACCTAAAACTCATCAAAATAGATGCACTGCGAAGTCGTGATCCGCGCAAATTGATGTTTAAGTCACTGATTAGCTCGTTTGGTAATGTCGCGAGATCTGAGGTCACATAATGCGAATTATGAATTAGTGTCGTGTGAGAGATAATTAGTCCGCACATGCGCATGATATTTCAATGCCTCGTGATCAAGTGTTTTAGGCATTAACAAGCACTACGAAATCATGAGACGACTTCCTTATCTTCTAACTAGTATTTTATAATTCAAAACAAAGTCGAGACTAGGTACAACTCAAACGAGTAGGCGCCAACCATATGCTAAGCCTCGGTTTAGTTACAATATATATTAAACAAATTAGGCGTATTTTAAAAAGCTATAATCGATTGAAAATAGGGGGCAATAGAAAAGAGATTCTTAGAAGTCTAGACCGACCTAACTCTGCCCCGGTTTCAGTTCTTGTACACAAGAACTACCAATCCGGAAATCATAACTGAACAGCGCGTTTATTCTTTTATCCAAATTACAATGAATGAATCTACCTAGATAAGCTCAGCACGGCCGTCGCGCGTCATCTAGCCAAGCCGACGCAGAAGCGCCCGGTCATTAGGATCACCCCTTTCTAATTTCAAATATTGCACACGCAGCTCAGTCCCAGCCAGCCAGCATCATAGAGGTTTATATCTCGATGGTATGAAGGTTCTTATCTAATAAGTCCAATAGACTAACTAGAACTATTGCAGTTAGTTATTTTTTTGTATAGATTACTTGTTAGATTGCGATGTTTTTTCAAAGATTTAATTTTGTTTCCTGTCTTTCAGTTGGCTGTCCCTGAAGAGAGCTTGGGCGGTTTCGGAATGACACTGCCTGGACGTGGAGTATCTGAAGCTCAGGTAAGGAACTAAAGTATAGACGTCAGTCATGTTTCAAGGCTTCGGTGAAAATGAGCACAGTACCATCAGTTTTGCTAGAACCATACTACTTTATGACTGTATGTAGGTTAACCTCGAACCTTGTTTGTCTTCGAAGTTGGTTTTGATGGTTTCACCCCAAAACGAGGGACTTCTTCATGGTGAGTGCGCGTTCCGCATCCTTGCTAGCAGCACAAACTATACTCTAGCTAGTCAAACTCAATATAGAATGTTAATACCTAAACATTGCCCACACTTAAAAAAAACACGACGTGATTAAAGAGATTATGTCTAATACACCCGTGCGGTATAATGGTATGGTAGATATCGCCGGGGCGGGTCGCTAGTAGCTGAATAAAGTACCTATTTTAGTCATTGACAAGCAATGTTTATTTGTTTATTTGTGTACAGGCGCTGCTGGTAGAAGCTCTGATCACATTCGTCCTAGTGATGGTGGTGCACGGCGTGTGCGACGGCCACAGGAGCGACATCAAGGGATCCGCGCCGCTCGCTATTGGACTCAGCATCACCGCCTGCCACGCTGCCTGTGTAAGTACTTATACACACACAGAGGTCACAGGGCGAATAGCGAAATGGTCGACGATAAATACCTGATAAAAATCTTCATTATGTATGGAGATATTTTTTTTAAGATACAGTCCTTTTACGTACAGTCACAGACACATTTATGGGTCTACCTTCTTATCAGGTAAAATACTAGGAAGACTAGGAACTCGCTTCTCCCCCCCCCATAGAAAGGGGAGACTGTATATGTACGATATAGATAGGTACGTAACAAGAAACTAAGTAGGTATTAAATTGATATTTCACATTCTATCTACGATTGAGAATGAGAATCAAAATAGGTACTTCAACCTTCCAAAGCTTTGATCTATAGCTGTACCTATTAGAAAAAATCAACTCTATTTGTACGTTCTAGATTCCATTCTCCGGCTCCAGCATGAACCCGGCGCGATCCTTCGGACCAGCTCTCGTGATGGGCGTTTGGACCTCCCACTGGGTAAGAATCCTGTTTTTTACTGTATTTACTAACCATATCAAAAAACATTCAAATCTTTCTTCAAACGTTTATAAACATATGACTAGAATAATCTAAGGGATGTTGCACGACTTTTTATAAAAAGATACCTACCATGGTTGCTAGAAACTTAAGCAATATTCACCATAAAATATATTCCAGTAAGAACCCTACATACTTGTTGAGTTTTTTGTATTGAAAACATCATGAATAAGTTAAGATTACGTAACTACATACTTACGTTAAGGTCATTAAACTGCAAGAGAACCTGAATGTTGATCTAAGTGCATTCACCAGGAATAACTTTAACACCCTGAGAAATGACACAGGCACTAAAATTCTATGCAACTTAAGTTCCTATGCAATTAATTGTTTACTCATGCAAATTAACTCGTGAGTCAGGACGTTACCATTACATTTACATACGAATCCATTCATCGAGATCCACCGGTTATCCAATCACTTTCACTGAACCACCTGAGTCCTTCATCAGATCAATTTATCACTGCAATATTAAATGCAGTTTGGTTTAGACATTCGTTATTACTTGTTGTTAGGTAATAGCTTCTCGAATGATCAAAATTCGATACAATCATTACGTGGATATAAAACGTCTCTTAAAAATAAAAAAAAACCAAAGGCACTTGTTCTCGATTAGAATGTTACCTACATTCTTCACTTGTGTTGAGAACAAGTGCAATCAAATTGATTTCGCGCAGTACGGGTCAGTCTTTGTGAGCAAAAATTGCTCTCCCATTAAACGTTATGTAAGTTTAAGGTATTTTAAATGTAATGCTGTAACGCGATTGAAACGTCAGGGATCAAAGGCATAAAAGTATAAAATACCTGGCTTACCTACTCACTTAGGTTTAATTAGGTAAGTATTATTACCAACGTTAAAATAACAAATAGGTAGAAAGTTTTGAGAATATTTATAATCAGTGGTAGTGCCTATACAAATTACACATAATATGAGTAGGTACTATATAAAAACAAAAAAACAATAAATAAAAAATATATGTAAATATAAAAACAATATAATAAGGGAACAAAAATGTCAATATTTTATATCTTAAATCCAGGTACTAAATTAAAAAAATCTTAAAACAAAAGTTACTCTTTTGGGGTTCAGAATCGCCCTATTTCGGATTAGTTCACATGTTACGTATCACATTGTACCTATGTACATGTATTTTGGAAGACCGGTCCATTTATAGCTGCTTTTTGTTGTTTACTTCATCAAACTACCAACCTACTGTAAGTAGGATGAATGAATGACGCAGCTTTCTTTCTCACAGTAGTGACAAAACAAGCAACCAACAATACAAATGTGATGATCACTTGTGTAACAGTTAGAACTGGACTGAGGTGGCCTATTCTATTGTGATCTCTTCCCATGTCTTGTGAATGAAGAAAGCGTGGAGGTTTGTTTGTCGGTCCTGCGTGATTTATGTAACTCTGATTGCATGATGAGAAATGTTGATTGAAAGACTTTAAAACAAACGTTGGTAAACAAACACGCGGCCTACCTTGATTCATTCATGATGAGACATGATGAATGAATGAGGAGATAAATAAAGTGAGGGCGAATTGGAGATGTGTAAATTTATCAATAGATCTATAGATCGTATAGATCTTTTATTAGGTATACAACAACATGAAACAACGGAATAATTTATTCTGAGTGATGTCGAGGACATAAATTTCTTAGGTACCTACATAGTTCTTAGTTAAAAAATCTATGATTAACTAACAAAACGTTTATCAATAATTTAAAAACTATACCTTATCACGAGGTGTTTTAATTTTCCGGATGACACTGACCTATGTACGTACTTTGCAGTATAGGATGATGAAAGGTAAGGACCTGTGCATCAAAATAAACTAAATAATCTTTGTCACCGCAATAAATTAGTCTGTGAACTTTGCGCTGCATATCTTGTGCTTTACAAACCTATTCAAAGGTCTTGGTACAGCGAGCTAATGTGAACTTTTCGCACTAAAGTTCGGCGTGGTTTGTGAAGAATTAGGATGCATTCTTGCGATCATTAAGTAAAGTTCAAACAACATTGTTAACAATACACAAGACATAATGATTCTATCTTACCTCAGGATCTAACCTAATGTCGTAAATTAGATATTGAAGTTTGCAGCATCCACAAGAGTGGGTTTATAAAATAATAAGCTGGCATTTCTTCTCTCGCCAATCCAAATACCAGGATGATTCAGCAGCAGGTAGACTTAGGTATTACATTTTTACGAATGTGATCCTCAAGATAAAACTAAAGCACGTAAGAAACGAGATAAATGGGTGACTGATATACTCAATACAATACATTACATAGATAGATATTTATTTTTAAATAATGCATCGTTTCTGTATGATGATGATCTCGAGGTGGTAGACGTGACAAATCGTTTTCGATTATTTTCAAAAACTTTTAACTGAATTCTCACTCATTATTATACTTACGTGTAATTTTAGTAATTTTAAGTTGTAATGATGTTCTTGGAATACATGAAATTATTACCTACACATGTTTACGATTGATGACAAAGGGATCTAAAAATTTCCAACAATTAACTCGCTACGTTTCTTCGCAGGTGTACTGGGTAGGTCCCCTGGTCGGAGGCATGGTCTCGGGTCTTCTCTACAAGTACATCCTGAAGATCGGCAAGAATGGAGAGAGCGGCTCATACGACTTCTAGACGACTCGGACTTAACCATGCAGTGCTTGCGAACGACTCCACTTGCGCATTGGAATATCAGCCCTAGGACATTGAAATAAAAACGACGCGAAATAAATGTTATATCGAGTTTCGAGATGATTTTGCTTTTTGTACCAACCATCATAATAGTACAAATAAGTTGGTCTATAAACTTACTTTTAGAACAAATTCTATGCGCGAGGGGAAATCAAAAACTCATATCTATAGGGTCTTCCAGTCTCGAAACACGTCATGTATAATTTTAATCAAAGTTGTTAGCAACGCCTAATTTATTATTTTATATCCAAAGGTACCTATTTGAGGAATATTATATTATTCTGGCTAATTCAGATTCTACTTGTTATGTAAGATACCTAGCCTATTTATTATGTAAGTGTTAACATTAAGTTTATTTATGTTGTGAATAATTATCTATAAGTATCGGCCTATTCAAATGTGCCTATAGCCCGTTTTATTTTTGAATAGTGAGATTGCAAATTGATTAATTTGTATCTTTATCGATGGAATAAAAGTTATCAAATTATTTTTCTTGTTTTACTTTACCTTATCATTCACCTATGAGATGCTAGTTTCTTATATCAGGATAAATAAATAAATAATGCTGGACAATCCACACAGCACCATCTAGCCCCAAAGTAGTAAAAGTTCTCTTGTTCGGATTCAGATTACGACAGATTCAGATTTAGGACAGAAGTACAGTGAGAGGACTACTGTTGATTCCTAGGTGGGAATCGAACCCGCAATCTCCTCCGCGGAACTTCACCCGCTGTGCCACAGAGGTCTTTATCCTACGTTTAGCAACACTTCGTGACATATCTGACTCCGATCTCAGGGCAAAGCTCTAATGCGACTACTCTTTGTGTAAGCTGCACTCTCGTGTCAGCGCGCGCATTCGCTGCCAAGGCCGGGTCATCACGAGCGTCGCGCCGTGACAAATGCACAGTGTGTGACTCGAGTGTGTCAATTGTAAGCAAAGGTGCAAGTTCAAATACCTGATGTGATGCACGGTAGATAGATTGTGATAGCAATGTTTGCTAAGTATAAAGTATTTGTAGATAAACTTGAGCATTATTTGCTAAGCATCGATGGTCAACTGTGTATTGGCAAATGACACTGGAATATGAGAAAAACAAAATTCTAGTCATATAAAAAAAACTACCTATAGATTATGTAACTTTGTCTGAAGTTATTGTTTAGGGAATTGAAATAAAACGATATATAAAGCGAAAACGACTATATTAGAAACTAAACCAAAAGCTGATACATAGAAGCACCAAATACAATTTTAGTAAACACTGAATAATTTATATAGATAAATAAGTGACTATTGTTCATTAAATGTGACAGTTCTAAGTAGATAAAAGGTATGTGAACGCTGTGCCTACAAATGAGTGGCCTCGCCAACAATGAACCGGCTCGAACAAAGCTAAAGAACCGTTCAATGTACGCAAACCCTGAATTACTTCTGCATATCACGACACCAGACAATGAAGGCTGGTTACTTGATAAACAGTTCATAGACAAAGGACAATTGCATTCTTATTGGAACGAAAGAGGATTTCAAACTGACAGGTTGGTAATCTGCATTTAAAATCCCTTGGCGTTCCATTTTTAAACAGGTTCAAAAACAAAAACGGATCTAGCTGCATTCTAGTTGAATCTCGAACTTTATTCCACAGAACTTTGAGTCGAAATTCAACTGATCGTACCCTATATAATCCGTTTGGTTATTAGAACCGGGTTAGTTAAAATCGCGAGCGTCCTCTATCCAATATCATGAAGGTTACGCCTAAGAGACCACACATCCATTATAAGTAAGGCAGTGCGACACAAAGTGCCTTCCTCAAGGCTGCTCATCCATCAGCGCCTGCAGGAAAGCATCGGGGTCCGGTATATCGGAGAGGAAGCCGGCCGCGTCGCAGAACTCGGCGAACGAAGCGCAGGGCAGAAGCTCGTCGGTCAGCGTCGTGACGATCCGTTCTGCGGCTTTGGCGTTCACTTCGTCGTTGTGGCGAATGTACTCGGCGAGCTTTATCGGCCACTGGTCAATGGCTGTAGCTGTTACGTTCTGGAAGGAAAAATATTGAGGTTATGATTTCGATAAATATAAAGTTGTGAGTTGTTTTTGGGAGCAGAAATTCAAAATAAAAGTGGCAGGGAAATCAAAAGTACTTCCTAAATTTCCTGATTTACAAACTTTTCTCAAAATAAAATTTAGACATTTGTTACTATAAAATGTAAGTCGATCAGAAACAACTTGCTAGGACAAACTGAATTATTGAAGTAAAGCAGATCTTGGAATTATTTTAGGAGAATAATTTTGAAGATACAATTATTTAACGTAGACATTACTCAATTATGTCGTTATGATACAGCATAATGATTTTTGTAATTACCATCATAATAATGCTGCACACATCATCATCTAGCCCCAAGCTAGCTTATCCAGAAAGGGCGAATACACCGCGAATCGTTTCGCGCGAAATCACTCGCGCATCACTGAGATACTAGACACCCATACATCGCGTCCACAAGCATCGCGCGAATTCAAAATACGCGCGTAAATCGCGTGCGCTTCGCCAGAGTCTGGACTGGACTGGACGCAATAAGGCGACACATATTAGGGACGCCTTGTTGCGTCCAGTTAACGCGCGAACTAATAGCGAGTGCTCGTATTGATTCGCGAGTTTTTCGCGCGTTGATACGCTCCTTGTGGAAGCAGTCGCACGTAATATGTGCGAGAGAATCGCGGCGAATTCGTCCTTTCTGGACAAGCTCTAAGCCCAACTTGTATTATGGGTAACATACAAATGACTAACATACACATGTAGGTACTTATTGTATTCAGATACAATCAGTACATGACACAGATATACAAGTGACCTTGAACATGACGTTGTATAGCTGGTCTATGAGGGCGGCGTAGAGCGCGTACGGCTTGTAGTCGGGCCAGGCGCGCACGAGGCGCTGCTCGCCCACGAGCGCGCGCAGCGCCGGCCCGCCCGGGCACACGGCGCGCACGTGCCCGATCGTCAGTAGCCGCTTCAGGATGTCCACTCGCAGCGCGCGCCATCTGCTCCACACAAACAGAGGTTAAGACATGCTAAACTAGACGGTTTATTTGTAACTAGGACGCTAGCGCGCGCCATCTGGTCGACACAACAGGAGAGGCTAAGACACGGTACGCTAGATCTGGTGGACACAACAGGAGAAGTAAAGTCATGGTAGACTAGAATGTTTATTTTGTAACTAGGACGCTAACGCGCGCCATCTGGTGGACACAACGAGAGCTAAAGACATGGTAGACTAGAAGGTTAATTTGTATCTAGCAGCGCCTCGCAGTTTCGCCTGCGTAATTCCGGGATAAAATATAGCCTATGTTATTCCAAACATTATCATCTATTTCTGTGCCAAATTTCATCCATATCTGTTCAGTAGTTTTTGCGTGAAAGAGTAAGAAACATCCATCCATCCATACTTAAAACTTTAGCGTTTATAATTAGTAGGATAATAAATCTCCCTCTTGAATCACAATCACAATTAATATCAGTGAGCAAGGATCAGATAGTTGTATGAGTAGTACTGACTTGGCGTGCGGGTAGAGTATGAGCATGAGCGTGGCGAAGTAGAGCGGGCCCTCGGCGTCGTGCGCGGACTCGAGCACGCGGCTCGGCGCCCACGCCAGCATGGCCTCCAGCGCGGACACCTCGCGCGCAGCCACGCGGCTCCTGTGGACATACCATTCACCACCATTAAGTCTCCACACACTGAAGTCGGACGCGAAGGCGTGCGAGTTGTATTCTATTGAATCAAATGAAATCCTACACACACACCGCAGGCGGTGGCGGCGCGGTGGCATAGGAAAAACCGCCACGCCTTCGCCTCCGCTCCGCCTCCGGCTTCTGTGTGTTTTCAACTTTATTATTGCGTTGATCTATATGTAGAAGATGCGACGGAAAGCAAACGCGTTTAATGTCGGCGAAGAACTCCCTTATATGGAGTTGGGTGACCACACGCCACAGGACTGAATAACTTGAACGCATTCAAGTTATTCAGTATTTTTAAGTATTCAGCATTTATCAGTGTAAGTACTGGCTGCTGCTGGGATAGAATTATGGTTAAAATAACAAAATTCAAATACAAAAACTAAACAATTGAAGGCCGTGAAAGTCACAAACACGTCATGGGACACGTCCTCCCACCTAACAAGCTAAAACCTGCCTTAAATATAGGATTTTAGCCGTCGCTCGCTGACCGAGTCTTCGATAGTATGTCCCTTTAAGGACCGAGCCAACATCAACATTAACTCGAGGATATAAGAGCTGATATAGATTGCAGCAAGTAATACTTACGTATTGATGACGTATAGAGCCATGTGCAGTAAAGCCGGCACCAGCTGCATGTTAGACAGAGGCCCGCCGCCGCCCGTGTCGTCGTGGAAGGTGCGTCCCTTCGCAAACCGAGCCAACAACAACTTCAGATCGTGGATGGTGCAGGTGTGCCCGATGTCGCGGTGACCCGTGCACTCCTGCAAGCGATTATGAACGTTAGCGCGTGGGCAGATGTTTAGAAATTGAATAACTTGGCCAGGAATCAAATGATGCTGCGTAGAGATTTGGTTGGTAATTACCGTTAATACCGGCGTAAACCTAAGAATAGATCAAAGGTATTCTGATTTGGGCAGCATTTGGGAAACTACGTCAAGTCTTCTCTTCATCCATACCGCAATGTTTGAAAACGAAAGTTTTCAATCAGTGCGTCCTACCCGTAATGACCTACGGAGCAGAGACGTGGACACTCACGGTAGGGCTGGTCCACCAGTTCAAAGTCGCCCAGCGAGCTATGGAAAGAGCTATGCTCGGAGTCTCTCTGAAGGATAGAATTCGTAACGAATACATCCGACAGAGAACCAAAGTTATCGACATAGCTCAAAGAATTAGCAAGCTGAAGTGGCAATGGGCCGGCCATATCTCGCGAAGAACCGACAACCGTTGGGGTAAACGTGTTCTTGAGTGGAGACCGCGACTCGGTAAACGTAGCGTAGGACGCCCTCCGGCCAGGTGGGATGACGATCTGCGAAAGACTGCTGGCAGATGCTGGATGCGTCAAGCTGAAGACAGGGCGCAATGGCGCTCATTGGGGGAGGCCTATGTCCAGCAGTGGACTAATATAGGTTGATGATGATGATGATGATGATGATTCTGATTCACATCGTAACGTGGATTTACGCTGTTTCATTATAACCAGCGTAAATCGAATGATTACATGTTGTGTATTTGTAAGACAAAATTAACTTCAGAAATCCATATTTCTATGGCTTCTGTTGAATTTTTCTCCATCTATCGTTTCCAATAAGCGGAATACCACAGACATACTGCTAAAAAAATCAGATCATAATTTGTGTAATGCAGAGAGTCTGAGTTGATACAAGTTTTGAAAATTTTCATTTTATGAAGGAGTATACAGGAGTTTTGTTTATCAAAGAGGTAGATGAGAATTTTTAGGTTCAACACTGGAATCTCGACCACACATTCCAATCAGTCGAACCAAAATTCTGCAATTATAAAATAAATAAATTTGTCTAAAACTTATAGTTCCACGAGTGCAAATCAGCGACCAAAAACTAGTATTGTATATTCGTAAAGACCCTGACTAACACACCTGCAAGTAAGTAGTGTGCCTGGCCAGACAACTAGCGAATGCAGACTCTGGTACGTGCGGTCCCCACAGCGGCAGCAGCCCGTTGCAGCGAGTCGAGGCGTTTTGGAGCGCGGCGCTTTCCCACTCGTCCCTTGAAAAGATGGTTCGTAATCTTAGATCAGCAACTATAGACTGTCAATGGCTAATATTTTTTACGGAACAAATGGGATTAGATGACATCTCCACTCTCCACAACCAGGAGAACGTCGTTTTAAGATGTTATCATTCAATAGTTCCGCCCGTTCCACATATTTTCACGTGCATGTATGACAACTGCTAAAAGGACGAAGTGTTTTCTAACTTTTTAAATTTGCCGGAGTGGAAAAAAGCAAGTAATTTAATTTTTTTTCTTCCTCTGCTGAACGCACCTCCCCAAAAGCGGGGAAAGATTTACTGATTATCATGGTTTGCTGTGACCACCCCACTCCTCCCCGAATCTCCCTATCAAAAGTTGGATAGGAGTATCGTTTTCGACTAACTTGGGTGTGAGGATTTCGTATTTAATTACAGCGTATCATGAGGGACTCAAGGGGACCTTGGGAAAATTCCGAATTTTCGCAAGCTAAGAGCCAGTGAGAGGTCTTAAAGAATATTTACCTAGCACGAGCAAGCCTCACGGCCGCCATGTGACATTCCACGTGCACAATGTTGTAGTGCGAGACCGTGGTGTAGCCGAGAGTCTTGCGCGCGCGCACCTCGAACTCTTCCACTGGGCAGCGCTTCGTGAATGTGTAGATTCCAAGCACCTGAGGGAAATAAAGTGTTTTGTCTTAACAATTTCATGAGACATAGAAATGAGTACAATTTGTAATTTCAATGACAATATTTGTCCCAGAAAATGAATCAGGATTATTACCTTTCATTTTGAGTCGCACGTTTTATATCTACGCTAACGCTAGAAGACCACAATTTGACGCAAGTTGCTTAAAATCATACGCAAATCTATCAAGCAAGCGTTAGAAGTATTATAGCGATTCAATAAAATTCTATTTTCGACATTATTTCGCCTTGAGTGGTCAATGAAACAAGTTTAGAACGTAAACGGCTGACGGCTTCCACCGCTCGTCAACTTTTTATTTGTAGACCGTGCGCTTACACAAGACGCTAACATGCAAGTTGTTTCATCTTGATTTCTAAACATCGATTATATCTCTACTTTTGGATGGTCAACAAAACAGTAGCAGGTATCCTTTTACGTTTGTATAGAAAGATGAGCGACTTTAATCCTCTACAAATTTATTTTCCAGTCTTTGTTAGTAAAGTGGAAAAATGAGCGACTCATTTAATCTTAATCAAATTTTGTTGGTAGTGTAATGGTAGTGTAGTGGTAGAGTAGTGGTAGTGTAGTGGTAGTGTAGTGGTAGTGTAGTGGTAGTCTAGTGGTAGTGTAGTATAGTACCTTGGTGGGCTGGTACTTGTATCCCTCGCGACAGATGCAGCAGACGGCGCCCGCCTCCTCGGCCAGCTCCGCCACCTGGTGCGTCAGCGAGCACTGCGCCGTCACCTGGCCCCGCTCGTTGCTGCGCATGCCCAGCGCGCTGCTAGTGTAGTGTAGTGGTAGTGTAGTATAGTACCTTGGTGGGCTGGTACTTGTATCCCTCGCGACAGATGCAGCAGACGGCGCCCGCCTCCTCGGCCAGCTCCGCCACCTGGTGCGTCAGCGAGCACTGCGCCGTCACCTGGCCCCGCTCGTTGCTGCGCATGCCCAGCGCGCTGCTAGTGTAGTGTAGTGGTAGTGTAGTATAGTACCTTGGTGGGCTGGTACTTGTATCCCTCGCGACAGATGCAGCAGACGGCGCCCGCCTCCTCGGCCAGCTCCGCCACCTGGTGCGTCAGCGAGCACTGCGCCGTCACCTGGCCCCGCTCGTTGCTGCGCATGCCCAGCGCGCTGCTAGTGTAGTGTAGTGGTAGTGTAGTATAGTACCTTGGTGGGCTGGTACTTGTATCCCTCGCGACAGATGCAGCAGACGGCGCCCGCCTCCTCGGCCAGCTCCGCCACCTGGTGCGTCAGCGAGCACTGCGCCGTCACCTGGCCCCGCTCGTTGCTGCGCATGCCCAGCGCGCTGCTAGTGTAGTGTAGTGGTAGTGTAGTATAGTACCTTGGTGGGCTGGTACTTGTATCCCTCGCGACAGATGCAGCAGACGGCGCCCGCCTCCTCGGCCAGCTCCGCCACCTGGTGCGTCAGCGAGCACTGCGCCGTCACCTGGCCCCGCTCGTTGCTGCGCATGCCCAGCGCGCTGCTAGTGTAGTGTAGTGGTAGTGTAGTATAGTACCTTGGTGGGCTGGTACTTGTATCCCTCGCGACAGATGCAGCAGACGGCGCCCGCCTCCTCGGCCAGCTCCGCCACCTGGTGCGTCAGCGAGCACTGCGCCGTCACCTGGCCCCGCTCGTTGCTGCGCATGCCCAGCGCGCTGCTAGTGTAGTGTAGTGGTAGTGTAGTATAGTACCTTGGTGGGCTGGTACTTGTATCCCTCGCGACAGATGCAGCAGACGGCGCCCGCCTCCTCGGCCAGCTCCGCCACCTGGTGCGTCAGCGAGCACTGCGCCGTCACCTGGCCCCGCTCGTTGCTGCGCATGCCCAGCGCGCTGCTAGTGTAGTGTAGTGGTAGTGTAGTATAGTACCTTGGTGGGCTGGTACTTGTATCCCTCGCGACAGATGCAGCAGACGGCGCCCGCCTCCTCGGCCAGCTCCGCCACCTGGTGCGTCAGCGAGCACTGCGCCGTCACCTGGCCCCGCTCGTTGCTGCGCATGCCCAGCGCGCCCAGCTGGCGCTCACGCACGGCCATGGCTAGCCGTTTCTTCTCCTGTACAACATACAATCATTAGTCTGTGGATACAGCAAGGAGGGATGGTGCATGACACCTTGATGTTTCTAAAACTAATAGTTAACAGACTTCAATTTCTCGCTATATTAAGGATTATCTTCAAATTCCTTAAAGCAAATTAAGAACATCAATGTCGAAGTCAATAAACTATGCATTATTAACAATAACTCAAAAACAACTGATCAGAACTTGATAAAATGTATATGGGATCACAAGAGACACACCAGCGTTCAAATAAATGAAGGATAATCCAAAAATGTTCATCCAAAAAAAGATACGCACTTTTAGAAAACAGTCGAATTGAGTTAAAATATTCCAGGACAAAAAAAAGCCCCGGAAAGTTCTAGAGTCAGCATGTTATGCATGTCACCCGCGTACGCACAGCTGATAGAGGTTTCTCAGCGAGTGAATCGACAAGTTGAAGAGTGTTGCTCTATTCTGTGTGCATTAAGGCTCAGTTTGCTATGCGCTAGTGGAGTAGTTACCTGTCTGGTGAAGTCCCGCACTTCTTGCACCTTAGCGGCGCACTGCGGCTGCGAGCGTAGAGCTTCCAGAAGGTTCTCAGCGAGCGAGCCGACGTGCTCGCCTGAAGAGACTTGCTCCAGGCGATGCACTATCGGGATCACTTTCTCGCACACTAACATCTACAGAAGAAGAAGGTACTTTTAGAATACAATTTACTATCATACATTTATATCACTACATAGTATAAAACAAAGTCGCTTTCTCTGTCCTTTTGTATGCTTAAATCTTTAAAAATACGCAACGGATTTTGTTGCTGTTTTTTTAATAGATAGAGATTCAAGAGGAAGGTTTAAATAAAACAGTGCGAAGCCGGGGGAGGTCGCTAGTAAAAATATATCCATGACATGATGGCTTATTTATTTCTTAGATAGAACTTTTAGTTCATTAAAATTTTAGACTACATAAAATGTATTTTGTATTTGAAGGGGTTTTGTATAGAAATGGTTCATCATCATCATCATCAGCTTATATCTGTCCACTGCTGGACATGAGTCTCCCCTATTAAACGCCATTGCGCCGTCTTCAGCTTTTAAATGGTTAACATTCCCTAAAATATATTTATATACAAAGAAAATTACAATCAAATAAAAGAAAAAAAAAATCTAGTAATAACTGAAACAAACTGCAGAATGGTGCAAACAACAATTGACAAAGATTATAATATATTTGCCGTGTGGTGCCGGCTTAAAATTTGCACTACCCCCAACTCTTCCCGCGGGTGTCGTAAGAGGCGACTAAGGGATACCCACCGGGGGGCGGGCAGCAGCGCCTCCTGTAGAACAATTCTACCACCGAACTGCGATCCCCAACCCGCATGCCCAGCAGCGTGGGGATTATGGGCATTACTCCCATATGATAAATGCTAATGAGGCGCTTATCATGGGAAGGCCTGCGTCCAGCAGTGGACCAGTAAAGGTTGTAGATGTAGATGTAGATAATATATTAGTAACCTGCGTAGGCTCGTGATCCGTGGCGAGTCCGGTGAGGAACCGCAGACAGTACTTGAGCGCCGGCCGACTGATGAACTCCTTTAGCTCGTCAGAGTCCGTGCACACCAGGGTTGGTTTCACGCACGGCGCGTGCTTCTGTACAAACCAAATTTGTCATTATAGACTTCCTCTTCATTATCATAAAATATAATACAAAAACGATTTATTGTATACTAGAAAAGAAACAGGTTTCAGTCGAACATACAAGGAATATCAGCGAAAACGTAGCTATTAACATCACACACACTACACTTATGATCAACAATGCTTTTATAACTTTACAAAGAAATAATTATGTTCTAAAAATTGTCTTCTTTCAAGAGACTTCGTGGTCTTTTGGTTACCAGAAATAGCTTTAAGCGATAAGGCGATCAATTATTTTACCTTTCGCATGAATTAAAAATGTATCACAAATTTTAATCTATCTTTTGACAGAAGTTTTTTTAAACAAATTATCTAAGAAAACTGACCACAATATACTCCAAAGCATCGCGAACAACCCCCAAAGAGATCAAATAATCCTTCAGCGTCCCTCCGATAGAGTTCCTCTCGATGTTAGCGCAGAGGACACAGAACAGCTCCATCCTGAACTCCTCGTCCGTCCACTGCTCGTTGTCCAGACGGTCGAAGTCCAGGACCGGCTTGAAGTGATCGACTAACATCGCCATCTTGAGATCGTTGCCATACACTAGAGCCGCTAGAACTCGGGTTAGGTGCCCGAGGGCGAGCGAGTTGGTGCGGATTCCTGTGGGGAAATGAGCGCTGTTTTAAGAGAGTTGAGGTTGATAATATAATAATAGTTTCCCGAGAATACATTCACGGGTTTTTAACTGGTTTATTTAAATATTTTCCAAGAATCAAACGCTTATCAGGTTTGAGCACTCCTAAATTTTACCGATTTTTATTGGAAGCAGTTAAAAATTGCCTGATCACTTCTCAAATTATTTAAACTTCGTATTTTAGTCAAATTTATTATTTTAAGTGTAAAAAGTGTATTTTGTGTAAGGTCTATTAACAAATAAATAATTATTCTATTACTTTCTCGTAAAACTAAACCTTAGGGCTTCTTTCACCATCGAAAAGTAAGTTCCTATTAATTTACTTGATAGATAACAATATTGTCGTCGCCTACTGACAACTTTGATATGAAAGAGACAGAACCATAGATACCTGTCAGTTAATTTAACGGGAACTTACTTGACTATTGTGAAACAGGCCCTTAATGTCATAAATATAAGATTAAGGCTACTTTACCTGGACATTCAGTACAGTTAAGCAAAGCTTGAACATGCTCGGGTCCACCGAATGTGAGAGAGAACTGAAGGAAAGACTCCAGACTTTCACTCGCGGCGACAGACAGGATTCGTTCCATGATCTGGAACAAATAATTTACATTCGTCAATTGTTTTGTACTAACAAAACCAAGATGGCGGCGATACTGCGTACCGCAGCACTGCTACGGAGGAATGAATTTTGTAAGATTCGATAGGAAGCGCGAGCTTCGTACTTTATGGGCTGGTAAAATTCTGAAAAATTGATCTCAATCCGACTGTATTATTTTTGTATTATTATATATATTGTATTATATATGTATTATTATTTTTACGTATCGTCATCTTCAGCCTGTATGCATCATAACTTTTTCTGTGTGAACCATTTTCAGTGATTCTTTTTTTATTTGAATGATTATTTTCGTGTCCTATATAAATTTGATCAACATCTGACCATTAGTTTTTGAACTATCAATACTACTTTGTTTTTGTAATAACATTTTTTTTAGATAAATGATTCTTATTTTTGTTGATGATGATCCATGATAGATGGATCCATGGATGCGGCAAGCTGAAGACAGGGCGCTATGGTGCTCATTAGGGGAGGCCTATATCCAGCAGTGGACTAATATGGGCTGATGATGATACTTATTCGTACACATACACTAGGTACGTTGCTATAGTATAGTGTACCTCTAACAGCTGATAGACGAGCGTGACGTCCCTCTCCTCGAGCGTGGCGAGGTGCAGCGCGTGCAGCAGCACGGGCAGCGCGCGCGTGTCGGAGCGCGTCAGCACGCCCACGTATAGTGTACCTCTATAGTACCTCCATAGTATAGTGTACCTCTAACAGCTGATAGACGAGCGTGACGTCCCTCTCCTCGAGCGTGGCGAGGTGCAGCGCGTGCAGCAGCACGGGCAGCGCGCGCGTGTCGGAGCGCGTCAGCACGCCCACGTATAGTGTACCTCTATAGTACCTCCATAGTATAGTGTACCTCTAACAGCTGATAGACGAGCGTGACGTCCCTCTCCTCGAGCGTGGCGAGGTGCAGCGCGTGCAGCAGCACGGGCAGCGCGCGCGTGTCGGAGCGCGTCAGCACGCCCACGTATAGTGTACCTCTATAGTACCTCCATAGTATAGTGTACCTCTAACAGCTGATAGACGAGCGTGACGTCCCTCTCCTCGAGCGTGGCGAGGTGCAGCGCGTGCAGCAGCACGGGCAGCGCGCGCGTGTCGGAGCGCGTCAGCACGCACACGTATAGTGTACCTCTATAGTACCTCCATAGTATAGTGTACCTCTAACAGCTGATAGACGAGCGTGACGTCCCTCTCCTCGAGCGTGGCGAGGTGCAGCGCGTGCAGCAGCACGGGCAGCGCGCGCGTGTCGGAGCGCGTCAGCACGCCCACGTATAGTGTACCTCTATAGTACCTCCATAGTATAGTGTACCTCTAACAGCTGATAGACGAGCGTGACGTCCCTCTCCTCGAGCGTGGCGAGGTGCAGCGCGTGCAGCAGCACGGGCAGCGCGCGCGTGTCGGAGCGCGTCAGCACGCCCACGTATAGTGTACCTCTATAGTACCTCCATAGTATAGTGTACCTCTAACAGCTGATAGACGAGCGTGACGTCCCTCTCCTCGAGCGTGGCGAGGTGCAGCGCGTGCAGCAGCACGGGCAGCGCGCGCGTGTCGGAGCGCGTCAGCACGCCCACGTATAGTGTACCTCTATAGTACCTCCATAGTATAGTGTACCTCTAACAGCTGATAGACGAGCGTGACGTCCCTCTCCTCGAGCGTGGCGAGGTGCAGCGCGTGCAGCAGCACGGGCAGCGCGCGCGTGTCGGAGCGCGTCAGCACGCCCACGTATAGTGTACCTCTATAGTACCTCCATAGTATAGTGTACCTCTAACAGCTGATAGACGAGCGTGACGTCCCTCTCCTCGAGCGTGGCGAGGTGCAGCGCGTGCAGCAGCACGGGCAGCGCGCGCGTGTCGGAGCGCGTCAGCACGCCCACGTATAGTGTACCTCTATAGTACCTCCATAGTATAGTGTACCTCTAACAGCTGATAGACGAGCGTGACGTCCCTCTCCTCGAGCGTGGCGAGGTGCAGCGCGTGCAGCAGCACGGGCAGCGCGCGCGTGTCGGAGCGCGTCAGCACGCCCACGTATAGTGTACCTCTATAGTACCTCCATAGTATAGTGTACCTCTAACAGCTGATAGACGAGCGTGACGTCCCTCTCCTCGAGCGTGGCGAGGTGCAGCGCGTGCAGCAGCACGGGCAGCGCGCGCGTGTCGGAGCGCGTCAGCACGCCCACGTATAGTGTACCTCTATAGTACCTCCATAGTATAGTGTACCTCTAACAGCTGATAGACGAGCGTGACGTCCCTCTCCTCGAGCGTGGCGAGGTGCAGCGCGTGCAGCAGCACGGGCAGCGCGCGCGTGTCGGAGCGCGTCAGCACGCCCACGTATAGTGTACCTCTATAGTACCTCCATAGTATAGTGTACCTCTAACAGCTGATAGACGAGCGTGACGTCCCTCTCCTCGAGCGTGGCGAGGTGCAGCGCGTGCAGCAGCACGGGCAGCGCGCGCGTGTCGGAGCGCGTCAGCACGCCCACGTATAGTGTACCTCTATAGTACCTCCATAGTATAGTGTACCTCTAACAGCTGATAGACGAGCGTGACGTCCCTCTCCTCGAGCGTGGCGAGGTGCAGCGCGTGCAGCAGCACGGGCAGCGCGCGCGTGTCGGAGCGCGTCAGCACGCCCACGTATAGTGTACCTCTATAGTACCTCCATAGTATAGTGTACCTCTAACAGCTGATAGACGAGCGTGACGTCCCTCTCCTCGAGCGTGGCGAGGTGCAGCGCGTGCAGCAGCACGGGCAGCGCGCGCGTGTCGGAGCGCGTCAGCACGCCCACGTATAGTGTACCTCTATAGTACCTCCATAGTATAGTGTACCTCTAACAGCTGATAGACGAGCGTGACGTCCCTCTCCTCGAGCGTGGCGAGGTGCAGCGCGTGCAGCAGCACGGGCAGCGCGCGCGTGTCGGAGCGCGTCAGCACGCCCACGTATAGTGTACCTCTATAGTACCTCCATAGTATAGTGTACCTCTAACAGCTGATAGACGAGCGTGACGTCCCTCTCCTCGAGCGTGGCGAGGTGCAGCGCGTGCAGCAGCACGGGCAGCGCGCGCGTGTCGGAGCGCGTCAGCACGCCCACGTATAGTGTACCTCTATAGTACCTCCATAGTATAGTGTACCTCTAACAGCTGATAGACGAGCGTGACGTCCCTCTCCTCGAGCGTGGCGAGGTGCAGCGCGTGCAGCAGCACGGGCAGCGCGCGCGTGTCGGAGCGCGTCAGCACGCCCACGCAGCGGCGCACGCGCGTGCACAGCCCCAGCAGCCGCAGCAGCGTCGAGCACAGCGCGCGCGCCGCGCCCACGCGCTGGATCGCAGCCAGCCGCTGCAGCATCGCTTCTAGACCATCTGCACAAACGAGTTTATACATTCTTTTAATATTTTTTCATCATTTTTTTTATTTTTCAACCTCGACTTATTTGACTAACAAACATCCATCCATAAAAAAAATCCCGTTTATAATATAAGTATAAAGAATAGCTCAAAGAATTAGCAAGCTGAAGTGGCAATGGGCCGGCCATATCTCGCGAAGAACCGACAACCGTTGGGGTAAACGTGTTCTTGAGTGGAGACCGCGACTCGGTAAACGTAGCGTAGGACGCCCTCCGGCCAGGTGGGATGACGATCTGCGAAAGACTGCTGGCAGATGCTGGATGCGTCAAGCTGAAGACAGGGCGCTATGGCGCTCATTGGGGGAGGCCTATGTCCAGTAGTGGACTAATATAGGTTGATGATGATGATGATGATATTATAAGTAGAACAGGATTTAGATCGTAAAATGAATCATGAACGTATTTTCAACTTTTATATACCCACCTTCACCTACTACACCATACACAATACTATGGACATTGGTGGCTCTATCAGCTATGCACACAGGAGCTCATAGCCGATAGAAGATTCTCAGCCAATGAACCTGAATATGTTGAATATTGTTGCTCTATTCTGTGCTCAATAGACTCAGTTTACTATGCGCTAGTAGAGCAGTTACCAGTTAAAGCGAATAGCTCTGCCAACCGCATAGTGTGTACTAGTTATAGAATGTTGTATACTAACTGCAGTCGGCCAGCACGTTGGCCATGCGGTACACTTGCTCGTCGTCGACCGCCTCCGCGTTGGTTTGACTGAGCGTCTCTATGAACTCCTCCGTGGCGTCTCCCAGTAGACCGCGCATACGGTAGACTACTCGCATCGCGTCTACGCCTTCGCCAGATGTGCACCACACCTGGAATTGACCAACTTTGAGGATCTGGGAATGTGAGGATAAACTAGTGAACATTTGGTGGGATGTTGGTGTTTTGCTTGGCTACAAGAATAGCCTAATATTCAAAATTTGTAGAACTATAACACAAGAGGTACACGTATTATCTAAATATAGCATGTATAACAATTTAGCCTGAACTAGGTAGTCCTGTGTTTCAGGCGAAAAAGAGCCTAAATCAAACATTGAATGAATTTATAGAATGCAGACTTAATGAAGACTGAAGAAGCAAACAGTGAACAGTATATATTTGAAGCCTTTTGCTTTTGTTTTTGTTTTACCATCCAATGATCCCAATTTATTCAATTAACATCATACTCAAGTAATAAATGAACTTTTACTTGACATAGTCAAAATGAGAACAGAGGCCTGCTCGTTCAGTGCTTATTCGGTAAGATTGTATTTAGCTTTAAAACGTTCTCAGCGGAATCATTAGTGTTACCTTCTTATAAACCTCTTTGACGGGTAGATCGAGCGACATGATCTTATTGCAGACGAGCAGCTCCATCCCGTTGTCGTCCTCCAGCAGAGCGACGAGCTCACAGTCCGTGCAGATCTTGTTCTTCACGTCGCGCATCAGGGGGCCCATGCCCGGCTCCAGGGACGAATACGGGTTGCCCAACATACGACCCTGAGAGAGAAATAATAGAGTTGATAATAGCATGTACTATGTCAGCTCGAGGGACGAATACGGGTTGCCTAACATTTAACCCTGTCAGAGAAATAATAGAGTTGGTGATAGCATGTCAATATAATAACTGGACAATACATACAGCATCATCTAGCCCCAACCTAAGCAGAGCTTGTGGGTACTAGATGACTGATATACTTAATACAATATACTATGTAACATAGATATTTTTTATGATACATAGAAAACACGCAGACCAATGGAAAAAAAATCTGCAGATCGTACACAAATTTGTTGCAAGGGAATCGAACCCGCAACTTCTTGCGTCACAGGCGGATACTCGCCTGCTGCGCCACTGGTCGTCATTCTTATGTGAGTGGAACAAAAGGCATCCCTTTGAAATCACAAAATAGACTTCAAAATGTGAATAATAAGAAAGGCCAATACGAACAGCTGATGTTGAATCGTATCCTAAAATCATTATGCCAAACATTACATAAATTTACCAAGGATAAACACGTCAAACTTTACCCACAAACACAACGGAAAATACTATTTAAAACGATTGAGATAAAGTTCAATTTTACCTGCAAGAAGTCTTCCTGCTGCGGGTCTTTTTCCAGCGTAAGGAAGAACTCTCCCACGTCGTTTTCTTCAGGGTATATGATGGAGCAAAGCCTCTCGAATATAAACACGGGCGTGCGGTAGTCGTTGAGCGGGTACTTCTGCACTGTTTCTATGCACACTGCCATGAACTCGGCGGTTTCCGCTTCCGTACCTGTAGGGGAGAGCAAAATAATATAAAGTACAAACTTAAACGTGATGAATGACTTCTACTACGGCTATATTAGTTAATTATAATTTTAAAAAATCAGATCTGTCCATAAAGGGGTTTGAAGATATAAGTTGCGAAATTCTCAAAATTTAAAACATCTTCGACCTCGGTAAAATCTTACACGGTATGGTCATCTGTGTCTAAGATTTTACAGAGGTCCTCAACTACCCTCATTTTCGTATTTTCATCGTTCCGCTTTAAGATCGATACATTCATTTCTATTCGGGTTAGGGTACATCTCATCCAAATAAGTCCACGGAAGTGTCGCCCACTTCCCTTTCAGAAGACATGCGGATATCGCAACCTTTCGAACAAAGCCAAAGATATCTCAGTTAAACATACCTGTGGTCATTTCCTCGAGCAGCTCCAAGAGTTTCTCCTGCGTGTCGTCAGTGAGCCGCGTGCGCTGCACTAGTAGCCGCCTGAGAGACAAGTAGCCGCCGAGCACGGCGCCCACCAGGCGAGTCTTGTACGTGCGCCGAGCGCCGCCTTCTTCTAAGAACATCGCTAGGAGCTCGGTCAGGCGTTTGAGAGCGTAACCTGTAAGATACAACATCAGTTAAG
The DNA here is from genome assembly GCA_944547425.1 of Eupithecia centaureata. NCBI lineage: Eukaryota > Metazoa > Arthropoda > Insecta > Lepidoptera > Geometridae > Eupithecia > Eupithecia centaureata. Next base: position 13,628,503 of record OX155679.1, on the reverse strand, counting down.
TGTGAGTGTGACTCGCTTCGAACATTTGCCTATTATACAGATAAAGGTAGGTACCAGTAGAGATATTGTTGTCTGGTGAATTTCTAAAAACAGGTTTGGATATAACAGATGGGTCGATCTGCAAATTTTGACTTCCAAATTTATGCAAAAGGAAAGAAAAATAAAATTTTCTAAAACTGTTTGAAAACTACAGATGCAAGATTCAGTCAGATCTTACCTTGTGCCAGATCTGAAGTGAGCGTGGTTTCCTCAAGGCGATGCAGTTGTTCGATCTCCTTGGTCATCAGATCAGCGATTTGCTGCAAAACACCGCGCAGAGCTAGGAATTGTTTCCAGGGCGCTTCCGAAGCCAGGCCTAAAGATAATTAAAATTATTTAATTTTAATATCATGGATGATGATATGGAAACGGTTTATTAAGGAATTGTTTACATACTTTCATATAGACGTAGGAATTGTTCGCTCGCTTCACCAGCAGCGCCGACTTCAGGTAGGAAACTGGTGAGAAGTATCAGGATCTGGTAGAAAACAAAAGATAATCGTTAGATTTTCACAATGAAGAGAAGAAAAAGTACCGTGTGACATCTTTGTTTATAGTTCACATAGTAGTCAATAATATCGGCTTCAGCCAGCACCCGGCTTCCAGCGACAGCGGACGCATACCGTGGGACATTATCTATGGAACTAAGTACTCACCGCCTTGGTGCGTTCGTAGGAGTCACACAAGGAGCGCAGCATCTGGCAGGCCGTGTCGCGGGCGATGCGCGAGCTCGGGTCGAATAGTACCGGCTTCAGCCAGCCCCCCGCTTCCAGCGACAGCGGTCGCATTCCATGGGACATCATAGTCTGTAAACAAAAGGTTTTATATATTAATCAGTATGAACTACAGGGCGATATGGCACTCATTAGCTCATTGTGCCTTATTGTGTATGTTTTATTAATTACTTTATGTTGTTCTTTAATTGTGATTTTTATCTGTGTGTGGACGAAAATTATGTCCAAAAAAACTTTTTATTTTATTTATTTTACTAGGGGGAGGCCTGTTAAAATAAAATGTCCATGAGTGGACTAACATAGGCTCATAATGATGATGAACGAATAAGTCTGTAGCAGAGCGGCCAACGCCATCCTTCAACAGCCGAGCCGAGTTGCTATGTTGCAGGCAATAAGCGCCACGTTACTATTAGCTGGTGGTTAGAGTAGTGTAACACTGACCCTCTCTCTCCACTTCCCGATGTACTTGTGCGCGAGGTGCGCGTCCCGCGGCGGCAGTGAGCCCTCGGCGGGCGGCGCGATCTTGGAGGCGGTGAGGCGGCGCCACTGCGCGTGCGGCACGCCGCCCGCGAGCCACGCCGCCAGGTCCACCACCACGTTGCCGGTGGCCGATGGCACTGCGTTTGTGCTGGGAGTTAGGGCGTTGAGGTTCGCTGTCTCCTGTTGGGGTGGAAATGAGTTGGTTAGCTGATCATGATTTTTAGATACTAGCTGATCCGCTCGCGATTTAATTCACGTGGACTTTAGTAACATCCCATTGACCCCATTTAAATCGATAATAAATCGATTTTATCTAGCGAGTGCCACATCCTAAAAGGAGCTTCCATGTAAGATTACAGCTAGGCTAGCTCTTGTTACGTAGCTCTTGTAGTTACAGAGATCTCTTGATGGGTCACCCAGTTTTATTATTTATAAATATAGATTTTTATGGTAATAATAATACAGAAAAAATTACACGGCCAAGTTAATTTTGAAATCTATTTGTATTTTGATGATTACTAACATAGTATACTAAAAATTATGGTGAATAACCGAAATAAATAAATTGAATTGAATTAAGCTGAGTATAATGATCAAATTTTTTCTACCCAAACCGCTCAACACTGAAATCTAGCATGAGCGTCGGAAGATCGATCCCGTCAGAGAATTGGAATTGATAACGGAGATCCATCGTACGAATCAGGATCATCATGAAAATGAGGGTTGTCCAATGTATCTCTCTCACTTGGATATCGAAGCAACGATGAGGTAATCCTTCTTTGTTAATGATTTGTTATCTGGTCAAAAATCGCTATTAACTGATTTTAATATACATATCTTACCTTAGCTTCCTTAGAAGCGTCAGAATCAGCAGAGGTGGTGGAGGAGGAAGCGACGGGCGGCGCCATTATCTGCTGCATGTAGCGCAGGCAGGGTAACGCCACTTGTTGGAGCGCGAACTGGTGAGCTGGGGAATAAGGCATGGATTTGGCTAGCTATAGCTTTTCTATGTTACTTATTTACTAACTCCATTCAACTGACTCGGCATTCGCAGCCAAGTTTGCCTTTTGACATATTTCGCTGCTTAACTCTAGTTCGTTTTGCCATTGTTTGCAATAGTGACAACAAAGCAATACTTCGCAGATTTCAAACACTAGTATCCGTATAAAAGAAAATTTGTATGGATGGATGTTAGATACTCTTTTACGCAAAAACTACTGAACGGATCGGGATGAAATTTTGAACAGACGTAATTCTATTCCTGGAATAACACATAGCTACTTTTCATCCCATAAAACAGTTCCGATGGGAAAGAAGCCTTGAAACGTTTCCATAGAAATAACGCGGCGATGCTAGTCACTACATAGTATAAAACAAAGTCGCTTTTTCTGTCCCTATTTCCCTATGTCCCTTTGAATGCTTAAATTTTTAAAACTACGCAACGGATTTTGATGCGGTTTTTTAATAGATAGAGTGATTCAAGAGGAAGGTTTATACGTAGAATAAAACCGTGGGAAGCCGGGGCGGGTCGCTAGTTACCTATATATGCCTGTAGTTATTCATAACACCACCTATCTTATGAAGATAAACTAAAATGGTAGAAGGCTATATAAACTTACAGTTGGGCGAGCTAGTGTTGATCCCCGGTATTCCCTCCAAAGCCTCTGCCTTGAGGATGGCGCTGGCGGCGGGCGCGATGCCGGCCACCTCCGTCAGCTGCGGGCAGCACCACACCCACAGCTTCACGATGCAGCGCAGCCGCGCCTCCCAGCACTCCACGGAGTCTTGCACTTTCACTAGAGATCCTAGTAGTAACACTAGTGGACGCACCTATGTAATAAAATACCTTTGATTTCGAACTCTATACAAAAAAATATAAGCACTAGTGGACGCACTACGTAACAAAATAATCTTTGATTTTGTACACCATACAATAAATGTATACAAAAAATATTATTTTCAAAACATATTATTATGTGATACATATTAGTTTGGAACTCTGTCTCCACTAGTAGCTACTATGAAGCTGTGTAACAGGAGGATATCTTCTTATATCTACGTACGTACTAACTATGTAATAAAAATAAATAAATTTTAATTACAATCCACATAGCATCATCCGGCCCCAAGCTAAGCTGAGCTTGTGTTATGTTTTAACTATACTATACAGTTGGAAGGTAATATAACTTTTGACCTAAAGAACTACCTAGTTTAGTGTTCGTGCATTCAAGAATATGACCAGAAATATGACAATTCTCCTCCAAAAGATGACGACTCTTCTACAGTAAGCAAAACTTTCGCACAGAATTACGAATTCTTAAATTTTTTTAATTGACGCTGATTTGAACATGAGTAACTTGTGATTCCGAGGAAATAAGTAAATTCAAAATAAACCTTCCCATAAACGAAATTAGCTTAAATATATCTTACAGAGTTGTTGTGATCCTGCGAAGCGGCGTGTCCCATGAGCGAGAGAGTTATTCGCTGAGTGAGCAACGTGCACAGTTGCTCTGTCGCTGCGAAGTTGTCGCGCGTCACCAGACAGATTAGAGAACGGACTTCTTCTTGGCACTAAAACAATAAAGTTAACCTTATTACTACTGTCACAAGGCTTGGTTTAGCAAGTATGTGAATATACAAAGGAATGCGTTAGTTGCCTGGAAATCTTTTCACAGAATCATAAGGAACATAATTATAACACGCAATTCCAATTTCAACTTTATCTGCATATTGTTTACAAAAAAACTGACTTCAAATATCACACATTATTGAAGATAACACAAAAACAGATCTTGATAAAATTTAAATGAAACTTTCAAATAAAAATATAATCATAAAATCTGTTAACCCAGAAAAAAACATTCAAATTTAGAACATCCTTTCATTTGGTTAAAAATTACAAAATTACCTGCGGAGTGCCTCGGTGCAAGTTATGTTGGACCAGCTCCTGCACCAACCCGAAGCGACACAGCCTTGTTCTGTGTTCGGGCTGAGAAGCCAATGCGCGGAGCAAAGTCAGGCAATGTTCAGCGCATGCCAACGAACATCCGTAGCAGCCGCCGCCTGATACTACGGAAATTATTACAATTAGTAACTAAACTATCAATTAACATAGGTATACGACATATCAAAGAATTGGTGAGCTAAAGTGGCAGTGGGCCTGTTATAACTCTCGAAGAACCGACTACTGTTGGGGTAAACATGTTCATGAGTGGAGAACGTAACTCGGCAAAAGTGGGTCGCCCTCCGGCCAGTTGATGAAAATAAGTGTAACATAAGTAAATACTCGTAGATAAATAAGTAAACAATGCTGGAAAAAAATACAGCATCATCTAGCTCCAAACTAAGCAGGCTTGTGTTATGGGTACAAGATAACTGATATACCTTCTACTGATATACTACATAGATAGATAAATAAATAAATAAATAGATATTTTTATTATACATAGAAAACAGCTAGAACTGAATAAATATCTGCAGATCGTACAAACATCTATCCTGTGGCTGGAATCGAACTTGTAAGCTCCTGCAACGCAGGCGGACCTTTGCCCGCTGAGGTCGTCATGTTTAGTCGCCAACACATAATCAAACCAGCTCGTTAGTTGAAGAGGTTCCGCCAGCGTTAATTTTATTCTCAGCCGTCCATCTAACAGGCCGGTGAAGCCATCTAGCTGTCACTTACACTCTAAAACCCGCCAAACACAAGCCATGGCTGGGCCGGAGGCGAACGCGTGCGGGTGTATCCTATTGGTACCGCACCGCCACCGCCTCCGGTATATGTGTAGTCTTTCATCTGATTTAATAGGACACAAATCGCACGCTCTCGCTTCCGGCCCGGCCACGGCTTCTGTGTGTGACGGCTTGTAAACATATCTCCGAGTAATACGTACGTTTAGAGACTTCCCCGTCGTAGTTCTGAACCAATCCGCCATACACAGGCACCGCCTCTCCCTTCAGCTGGTCGCTCTGCGTTCGATCATATGATACCAACTCCTTTCTGTAATATTAACAACATTTTAGTATGCCTTGTGGAATTTTAAAATTTAACTAGAAATATGTTTAATATTTTTTTTTTACTTTTTGGCAGGATTCATCTTTTAGGGGTTATTAAAATACTGGTGTCGCCTGGACAATTCTAGAGGGAAACGGGTCCGGGATAGAGGACGGGAGTCTGTGCGCACTAACCTTGGCTTCTCCAATGTCCTCCTCAGCTTCAACGGGGCCGGCCGGCTCCCTCAGGATCTCACACGATGTGGCGTGATGGCGAGTCACCATAAAATAGCGATATGGGGTTGGGGTGTAAAATGAGAGTAAATCTCTTTACGCGGCGCGGAATTACGCGAGGGATGGTTAGGCGGTTTTTCACAATGGTTTTTCGAAAGCGGTCAGCGGTTGTAACTTGATGGCGAGCGAACAAGAGTGAGCGAGCTCCTTCGTGCGGGGGCGTCAGCGGCGGAATCTCGAGACTTCATCTTCTTGAATTGCTGCTGAGGGGTGTCTTTGACATTGACATACGTGCGCACAGGAAATAGGGAAAAATGGGTGATAGGTGTGGACGTAGTAAATTAGGCGTTACCATTTCCTCCCCCCCTTGATGTGTCAACATAAAGACACAATCATAATGATATTAAAAATGAGACCTTTGATCTCACAGCGAAAAGAAAGACTAGGAAAAACCCAACATCTTATGCGGAAAAATTAAGGCGTATGCGAGTTGAATTTATAACAAAAAATTTAATTACTTAGGATGAGCGGTATTACTTTGTATTGATATATGCATAATAATATGATAGATTAAAACTAAAAAGAAGCGAAGTATTTAAATTATTGAAGCGGTAAAGGGCATATGCGGACGGCGGGACGTATTAGAGTTGTACCTTTCGAGGTTCTTAGCGTACATGTGCGAATTATACCGTCTTTAGATGGATGAACTTTCTCGACAATAGCCAATGGCCAGGCTAGACTAGGAATATTATCCTCTATCACAACCACGACAACTCCGGGGGTGATAGGCGCTGAAGGCGTATTCCACTTCTGTCTAACCTGTAATTCATGCAGATATTCCATCCTCCACCTCTGCCAAAAGGATTGAACCAGCTTGTCCAATAGCGAATGCCTTTGAAGGAGGCTGATTTTCTCAGACTCTAAGTCAGGCGCGGGTAACGAAAACAGCGGTGCGGTGTGTAAAAAATGACTTGGTGTGAGAGCTGAAGGTTCTGCAGGGTCTGAACTCAGTACCGTAAGCGGGCGTGAATTAAGTAGACACTCTATTTGAGTGAGAACAGTACAAAGCTCTTCATATGAGAGAAGTTGGTGTCCGATTACTCTATAGAGATGCGATTTAACGACTTTAATCATGCTCTCCCAAGCCCCTCCCTTATGTGGAGACCTTGGGGTAATGAACGACCATTTTAAACGGCTCTCAGCTAGCTCTTGTTCAAATTTAGGACGGTATTCGTGATTTAAGAAAGTGTATAAATGACGTAAGTAAGCGTCTGCACCCTTAAAGTTAGTTGCGTTGTCCGAGTATAATACTTGAACAGGGCCTCGACGCGCTAGAAAGCGTTTTAGAGCGGCTAGGAAACTAGGAGTACTGAGGTCCGTAGCAACCTCGATGTGCACCGCCCTTGTTGTCAGGCAAGTAAATAGACAAAGATAAGCCTTTTCACTGCGCACTCCACGGCGACGTATAGGAGTGTAAGCCACTGGTCCTGCGTAATCCAGGCCAGTGTATGTAAAAGCCTTTACTGATTGGCGTGTGCGACAGTCTGGCAGACTGCTCATCAAGGGGTAAGTTGGACGCGGGTTTAGCCTAAAACAGGTATTACATAAGTGTACTCTTTGTCTCACTAATCGGCGGGCTGAAAGAATCCAGAATTTTTGTCTGAGAAGCGACATCAGTAATTCTGGACCTGCATGTAAGTATTTGATATGATAATAGTCTATCAGCAGATTGACAATATGGTCACTGCGCGGTAGAATCAGCGGGTGGATCTGGTTATAGTTCAGACCTGAGTTTACAAGACGACCTCCAACTCTAATCAGACCGTTATCGTCTATGAAAGGCCTAAGCCTATTAAAAACACGAGAGCAAGATTGCCCTTTGTGTAAGTTGGTAAATTCTTCTACAAAATATTTTTTCTGTAGGGCGAGAAGCAATTTATTTTCAGCGTATTGAAGTTGATCCGCTGTTACTGCAGTAGTAACACGGCGCGGCAATTTTTTTTGCAAATGTAAACACGTACACTAGAATGCGAAGCAGTTTCGACCACGAAGAGACGCACAATGCGGTTTCGTAAATCGTGCAATTAGCGGAGGACGCACATACAGCGGCGTGTGCCATCACCTTTTGATCAGGTATATCTTCAACGGGTTGACCATCAAGGTTACGGAGAGGCCATTGATCTATGTCACGTATCAGCCAAGGAGGCCCCTGCATCCACAATGGATGTTCAACTAGATTACGGGGTGTTACACCGCGTGATAGGCAATCAGCTGGGTTATCTACACCTGACACATGATAAAAATGCTCAGCTGGAACATTCTCCGTAACTTGTACGACTCGGTTGGACACGAAAGTCTGCCACCTATGAGGTGAGCTTTTGATCCAATATAACGCGACCTTAGAATCAGTGAAGGCGAAAGTTTGGATTGGGTAACGATTTGTAAAGTTATTTGTTATTGTGCGTAATAGTTTAGCTAATAAGACTATTCCGCATAACTCTAGCCTAGCAATTGTCACCGGCTTCATTGGCGCCACCTTGGACTTAGCGCAAACCAGCCGAACGGTGTTACTACTGCCCGAACTGACATGTAGATAAACTACTCCACCGTACGTATTCTCACTGGCATCTGCGAAACCCACTAGAGTGGCCTGGCAATCAGGGACCACTCCAAGGTGACGTGGTATGCGCAGCTCATTGAGAGCGGGTAACTCTGAGCTAAACTGTTCCCATAATTTAATTATATGAAGTGGCGGTGACTCGTCCCAATCTAACTTTAATTGCCAAAGCTGTTTTATTAACAGCTTGGCGAAAAGAACTGCGGGAGCTACAAAGCCCATAATATCCCATAACCGGGCAATAGTAGACAAGATAGAGCGCTTAGTGCACTTCTCATCTGCGGGTGTCGCTATCTTGAAATAAAACGCGTCATCTAGTGTCGACCAGCGCAGACCTAATATTTTGTGTTGTACTGATTTGTCGAATTCTACCTCAGTAGGTAATTTATGCGTATCTGGAATGTTGTCCAATGCAACTTGTGAGCTACTATTCCATTTGACTAAATCCCACTGTGCGCCCTTGAACAATGCGATTAATTGTTTAGCGGCGGCTATAGCTTTGTCATCAGTATCCACCGAAAATACAACATCATCCATATAACACGACGAAGAAGCAATTTCACTCGCGAGTGGATACTTCGAACCGTCGTCAGCGATCAGCTGTTGTATCGTGCGCATTGCATGGTACACAGATGATGCAAGGCCAAAGCAAACACGCTTGAAATGATATAACGTTAGGGGATCTTGCGGCTTGAATCTATAAAGAATGCATTGATAGCGACGATCGCATTCTCGGACGCCTATTTGCAGAAATTGCTGACGGCAGTCTGCTGTCATGGCAACAGCGAAGATGCGGAAATTGGATATTATTTGGAATAAATCACCCTGTAGATTTGGACCGTGATGCAGTATATTGTTTAGTGAGATTCCAGTGCTAGTTTTGCAGCTGGCATCTAACACTATGCGGAGAGGTGTTGACGCTTTGTCCTCACGGATAACACCGTGGTGCGGTATAACGTAGATAGGCGATGAGTCATCGGACATACCTTGAGGTGCGGGTGAAATATAATCTTTCTCCAAGTATTCCTTAATCACGCCATCATAAGCGGTTCTAAAGGTAGGTGAAACCTCTAGCTTTTTTTCGAGGCATAAAGAGCGACGTTTTGCGATTTCGTAGGATTGACCTAAAGTGTATACATCCTCACTGAACGGTAGACCTACAGTGTACCTACCGCTAGCGGGATCGCGGGTTGTAGTATTTTTATAAAAATCCTCACATTCTGCATCAGCGGGGCGCAGAATACAAGGCGCGAGCGGAGGCTCTTCGAGCTCCCAAAATCTTTTAATAAGATTATCTAGACCCTGCTCCTGCACTAGGCAGCACGTCAAAGCTTGGCTGGAATTTAAGGTAGGTACAGAACCCATGACCACGTATCCCAATACCGTGCGCAATGCACGCGGAGCGAGAGTAAAGTCGGCTGCGCGACTTACCTCGGGCAATAATAAATGTGCGAATAAAGATGCGCCAACAAGTAAATCAATTTTACCAGGAGTTCCGAAATCTTTATCAGCGAGCGGTAAACCTTGCAAATGTGACAGAACAGATGTGTCCACCACAGTGCTAGGCAAAGTGTCAGTAATTTGGTCGACAACCAGCGGTGAGATGTTAAACTTAACATTTTTATTAAAGCGGGAGTAAAATTCTAACGTAACCGATTTTGCATCTATGTATTTTTCCACACCTCCAAAACCTTTTATAATTGTACGCCCTGTTTTGTGTACTTGTATACCTAGCATTTCACAGGCTTCGTTTGTGATAAAATGACTTTGAGACGCACTGTCCAAAAGCACTCGCAATGAGCGCTCTTTGCCTGCGGAATCGTAAACAAATACCTGGGCGGTAGCTAACAGAACTGTAGTGTTACATTGCTTGTTATGTGCGCGATTTGGTGGCGCGGAGCGGCCAAGCGCAGCAATGGATGACGTCGCACACAATGCTACGTCTGTTTGTTCGCTATTAGTCTGAGAGGGCGGCTGCTGCATAGCGGCCGCGGCGGCGGCGGGTGCGGGTTCGGTTCCCGTGTTAAAATGCAAAAGGCTGTGATGACGAGCCTTGCATGTGCGGCAAGTCGAGTCAGACTTACAAAGTGAGATGCGATGCTTAATACTAAGGCAGTTCACACACGCGCTGTTTTCTTTTACAAACTTAAAACGTTCAGAGGGTTTTAATTTATGGAACTCTGGGCATTTGAACAGATGCTGGTGTACTACATTAGTACACAAACATTTGTGCTGTTCTGTGGTGTTGCAATAAGCTTGATATTTGGGTGCTTGTTTAGTTTCTTTAGGCTGTGTGCGCTCAGCTTTATTAGCTGAGGTACGCTTACTAGTGGACGGGCCAGTTTCTGCGGTCGTTGTACGCTCAAAAACTTTTGTATGGCTTCTGATAAACAATTGTAAGTCCTCAAAGGTGGGAATTTTTGTGCCTAAATTTAACTCAAAAGCACGGACAGTGACAGAGTCCAGCTTCCTCAAAGCAATGTGAACAAGAATCAATTCATCTAATTTTTCGAAATGTAAGTTTTTTAGTGAGCGAAATGCTCCTAAGAATTCATCATTGAATGATTCAAAGTTATCAGCGGTAGCAGAATTAATTGTTTTAAAATCTAACATTTGATTTAAGTAAGCGGAGGCGACCACTCTCTTGTCTTCATATTTGTCGACAAGAGTCTGCCATAGCAGCTCATAATTTTCTGCACAAGGTGTAATACCTGCACAGATGCTTTGGGCTTTACCTGATAGCCTGCCTATTAAATAGTATAATTTTTCAGCATCGGTGAGCAATGGATTATCATGAATGGTTGACTTGAAACAGGCATAAAACACTGGCCATTTTCTTATATCACCAGAAAAGGTCACCAATTCTATTGGCGGCAACCTGTGTGGGGTCTTTGTTAGTGTGACAGAACCACTTTTGTTATCAGTGACCGATGATAAGGCAGAGTGTTGATCATGCAGTCTTTTTATGCGGCTAAATATTTGTTCGAAAGCAACTAGACATTTATAGTCAGGTTTTGCGGTAGGATTTATAGCTAAAAGGCGTGAGTTATATTCATCCAATAACTTCATAAATTCTGTTCGCAATGTTTCAATGTTCGCACTGTCGGCAAGAAAATTATCTCTCTTGACAACATCATTGTAAATATTAGATGAGGAGTCGTACAAGCTTTGAATGACTTCAAATATAGCCTCGCGTTTGGCTTTTATGATCAATAGCTTGGAATCCTCCATATCGACATTCAAATCTTTAGATCTTGTAGAAGTCATTGCACTAAAGTATAATGCGGCAAAATAAGAAAGTTGCTTTCAATGTGCGTTACAGCGATAGTGGGCGTGACCCCTCTAATTGGTCGAGTTATAATGGCCGGCCTTGACCGTGACCTATATTTATTTTTATTATCAAAACAAAATGTAGTATTTGTAAATGCGAAACATATATCAATACAAATATGCGTAAATACCGTTTTGTAACGAAAAAGGGCTCAATTTATTGAAATGCGATAAGATTGACGAGATATAATGAGATTTCCGAACACAATGTGGGAACTCTTAATGATTAGATACAATGTAGTAATAGATGAAATTACTCTTAGAAACAGCGGGAAATGAATAAATAACCAGTAACTTAGGTATATATAAGGGTAGCGGGCAAATTAAATGAAACGGATACAATATCCGAGCTCGTTAGGACCAAATTTATGGTGTCGCCTGGACAATTCTAGAGGGAAACGGGTCCGGGATAGAGGACGGGAGTCTGTGCGCACTAACCTTGGCTTCTCCGATGTCCTCCTCAGCTTCAACGGGGCCGGCCGGCTCCCTCAGGATCTCACACGATGTGGCGTGATGGCGAGTCACCATAAAATAGCGATATGGGGTTGGGGTGTAAAATGAGAGTAAATCTCTTTACGCGGCGCGGAATTACGCGAGGGATGGTTAGGCGGTTTTTCACAATGGTTTTTCGAAAGCGGTCAGCGGTTGTAACTTGATGGCGAGCGAACAAGAGTGAGCGAGCTCCTTCGTGCGGGGGCGTCAGCGGCGGAATCTCGAGACTTCATCTTCTTGAATTGCTGCTGAGGGGTGTCTTTGACATTGACATACGTGCGCACAGGAAATAGGGAAAAATGGGTGATAGGTGTGGACGTAGTAAATTAGGCGTTACCAAATACTCTGTACAAGAGTTCAATAGATAAAAATGTTTGTTATTTGGTGATGAAAAATGAAAATGTTTATTTTTGGGGAACTCTGTCTTCTGTCTGTGGTAGTTTTAAAACTGAGACAGAAGGTAGTGTCTTCCCCATTATTGTACACTAATTGTTATTATAAAATATACTATCGTCTATTTAATATTTTAAAAAAGAATTTAGTAAAATAATTTTACAATAAACATTTTTAATATCCTGATCCTGAATAAATTGATTTGGATTTGATTTACATTGACAAATACTATTGGAATTCGATGCCTACTGTCTAGCCAGTTTCTTAGGAACAACTTCGTTTAGAGACACCAAGATTCATTTCATATGCTAACGATAAATTTTATTACAAGATAATGAAAATGTTACCTGCAAGCCAGCACCTTCTGTATGATCTTGGAGAGGTCTTCGAAGTGCGTCTTGCTGTCGACGCAGTACTTGTGCGCCAGCGTCTGTATGACGCGGTTGATCTGCGCGCCGCCGAACGACGTCGTGGACGCGTTGCTGTTCTCGTCGCCTGGCCGGCCCTCGAGCCGGTGCTCGCTGATTTTGTGGAGGAGGGACTGTGGGGACATCGAAGATATTTATTGAAAAATCAAATTGAGCTACCTGCATACCGTTGCCATCAATCTAGAGGTAGAAAAATAAAAGAATAGAAGTAAATTACTAGTATTTTAATTTGAAACAATTGAGTTAACTGCATACCTTTGCCATCAATCTAGAAATAGCTCGAGGGATTATCAATACCAGTCGCGTCTCCAAGAGGGTCGCTGCATTACCACGTTGTATGCAATGCAATGCGTGGGGATTATTAAATGATAGAGTCAGTTGGCGCTCGGGGTGGGAGGCCTATGTCAAGCAGTGGACTTTGATGATGATGATGGCAATGCTGATGCGCTTCGTCAGATCACCAGCTCTTGGGTCACGTGTCGCTTCGACAAGACCCTCAGATATATTTTTAAACACCCGGAGAGCCTCGGTACCCTAGATTTATAAACATTTCAAGGCACCAATGTAGAAGGTTAATGACAGTAAGCGATTTTAATCAATACACATTGGTTCTGCACCATTTTCTTCACTCCTTATAATTCTCAATGGTATCTGAGCGAGATAACTAAAGCCTTATATCTATGAGCATAAGACACAAACCTCCAGCACAGGCTTGTTGGTAGTGAGCTGGCGATACACCCTGTCGGCTCTGTCCAGCAGAGAGCCGATTGTTTGCACCATCTTCTTCCTCTCCTCGTCGTTCTCGATGGTGTCGACGGCGCAGCACGGGCGAGCGGTTAGCGTGTAGTCGAACTTCGCGTATTTGCAGAAACCGCACGCGTGGCACAGGAAGGGGTCTTTCTCGTCGTAGTTTATGGCACTGAGGACATATTATCATATTTTAATACAAAAACTTGCTGGCAGGCTGTTAACATAAGCTTCTTGACCCACAGCTGGGGTACAAATGCTAAGATTTGGGGAACTCTGAACCCAGCCGTAATTTGTCTGGGCTACCTTCTAGTAGTCCTTTATTTGGCTATCATCTACGAAAATCATTTTATTTTTGCAGCCTCTACTGTCCCACTGCACGAAAATCATATGATAACGTCAAATCGTGTCTGTACGAGCCAATATAGCTCATACAGCAGATTTACCTTATAATAACAAAACAACAGTCGTAACGAAACCTTTGGCACGCGCCGATGTGTGTCTCTAACTATACCTAAACATTACGTGCGGCTCAGATTACCTAATTAACGTGTAACTAGTGAATAAATCTATAAACTATTATCAGTGGTTTGGTGTTACTATACTTCCTACAACTTAACTATAACTGGAGTGCCCTCAACGAGGAGAAAACCCCAACATCTCTTTTGGTCCTTCGAGAAGAAATTTATCTAGAAAGTGTTTAGTGTGGTTTTTTTTTTCGGTTACGTTAGCAAATCGGTGCTGTTGGCCTCCCACCAGCGGGTCTCACCAGCAGTATTGAGAAGGTGCAAATAGCGTAAGTCGGGAGAGCTACACTGAATGCCTGAACATTTCACAACGAACTAGCGCGGCGGGGATAACGTCTACTGCTGTCATTGCTGAACTATTAACTTACGAGCGGAGATAACGTCTACTGCTACTATAACAACTTACCTAACTGTGAACCTACTGTGAGTACACAAAAACCAAACACTAACTGTTAACAATGGAAGAAGAAAACTACTTCCTTGAACTAATAAACAAACAACAGAATTCTTACGAGAATATCAAAACACTTAAAACTAATTACAAAAAGGATCCTATAAGTAGAAAATCCTTAGATTACCTTAAAAAATGTATTGAAGCTTTACGATCCCACTGGGACGAGTTTCTTTCTAACCACGAGATCCTGAAGAAGTATGAGTTAGCGAAGAGCGGCCATGACTACTTCAAGGAGAACATTTATGAAATAACAAAGACCATGTTCGACGAAACAATGGAATCTATGACTCTACTACAGAAGGAGTTAACTAAAACTGCACCTGGACCTTCGGGAACATCCAAGTTACAAGTGCCTAATATTCGTGGAACCCCGAAGTTTGGCACCCCTAAGGTTCAAGAGCCTACTGATGAAGATGCTGAAAGGCAGATATCAGTTCTATATCGCAACCAAATGTTCAACTTTAATGCTTTTGAACGAGCTGTTTCAAAAATAAATCCGTATGAGAATAAAGAAAAGTGGCAACTACAAGATCACTTGAGCACAATGCAAACAAAGTGGGCATCTATTGACAAGATCCATTGGGAACTCAGCTACTTATTGCAGGGAAGAGATAAGGAGTATGACGATAAGTACGACTATTGGGAGCATATTTACGATGACCTCAAGGAAAATCTTAACAGAAAAATGTTTGAAACATCTCACTACGAAAAAACAACCCCAAGGATGGAACTACCAGAGTTCAATGGATCCTACAATAACTGGATACCATTCAGAGATTTATTTTTTGAGATGATACATAATAATCCAACACTTAACAAAACTCAAAAAATGAAATTCCTAAAATCAAAACTGAAGGGTGAAGCGGAGCGCCTTATCAAACATCTTCCGGTCAGTGTCGACAACTATGACGCATGCCTGGACATCATACAGCATCGCTATGACAACAAGCGACTTTTATTCACCTCATACATCGAGACGCTTCTCAATCAACCTGTAATGGAAAAACCGAATTCATCTCAATTAATGAAGTTTCACGACACCACGAAAGAGTGTTTAAACGCATTGGAAAACATGGGAATAGATATCCCTATATGGGGACCACTTATCGTCCACCTATTAACATCAAAACTAGATGATGCCACCCACGGTGACTATATTCAAACTATGAAACACTCGAGAGAGCTACCAGACTTAGACGAGTTTATGGAGTTCTTGGAATTAAAGTTCATGACATTGGAAACAGCTCGTACTAAAAATGGTGATCTAAAACAAACTACCAACAACAATTATAAAAATAATAACGGCCAGAAATCAATGAACTCTAACAAACCTTATAAATCGGCCAAAACCTACCATTCAACGTTACGAAACTGTCCGCTCTGCAAAAGTGATGAGCACGTGCTGAGGCAATGCCCTACATTTGTAGGTATGGCTGTACCTAAGCGCGTCGAAATAACAAACAATTTAAAATTGTGTAAAAACTGTTTATTTAGCCACGGCGAAAATAAATGTAATAGCACAAATCGATGCCGTGTATGCAATTATAAACACCATTCGCTTCTTCATGATGATAATTTTAAGACTCAAAAACCACGGCCATCCACCTCATCGACGACAGTGCATACTTCTAACCACATAAACGGGGAACAGGAAGTACTATTAACTACACTACAACTGAAAGTCAAAAACAGAGAAGGAGATTACGTAATCCTACGGGCTTTACTTGATCAGGGCTCCCAAGTAACCTTGATTACTGAAAATGCTGCGCAGCGACTAAATCTACCTCGCAACAAAATGAACGCCTCTGTCACGGGGGTTGGCTCAATTATGGGCACTAGCAAAGGAATGGTTAAATTAGAGTGTAAATCTATTCACTCTGATTACAAATTCCAGACAGAAGCACTAGTTATGCGAAAACTAGTTAGTAATCTGCCCAACTCAACTATTAACACAGCGAACTGGACATATCTCGATAACATCAAACTGGCAGATCCGGATTTCAACATCTCTGGACCTATCGATCTTCTGCTAGGAGCAGACATATACTCCGATGTCATTATGGAGGGAGTACTGAAACATAACATCAACTCGCCGGTAGCTCAGCAAACAAAGTTGGGCTGGATATTGTGCGGTGCTACAAAGCATTTTAACTGTTTCGCAACTCTCACCGACCTCCACAACCTATCTAGATTTTGGGAGGTGGAAGAGGTACCTACGGAACCCGAACCTATTGCAAGTGACGCATACTGTGAGAGCACACAAACAACAGAGAGAGAAAGCAGCGGGCGATACGTAGTGAAAATGCCAATGAAAGAAAACTATGAAAAAAGCCTCGGTAATTCAAAGCCTCAAGCTATCGCTCAATTTCTCCACTTAGAAAAGAAAATGGCGAAACAAGAACACTTTGCTAAACTATACAAGGAATTCATTCATGAGTACATCGAGTTAGGTCACATGAAACCTGTATTGACGGGGCCTGAAAACCAAGCACAAGTTTACCTACCTCACCACGGCGTGTTACGAGAAAGTTCAACATCTACTAAACTGCGAGCTGTTTTTAATGCATCTATGAAAACAGACTCGGGATTCAGCTTAAACGACTTGATGGAAAAAGGTCCCAACCTACAAAAGGATATTTTATCTCTTATCATCAAATGGAGAACCTACAAATACGTGCTAACAGCAGATATTGAGAAAATGTACAGACAAATAATAATCCATCAAGATCAACAATGTCTCCAAAGAATGATCTGGAGGGACGCTCCTGGAGAACCACTCAAGGAGATGCAGCTCTGTACGCTGACCTATGGCACCAAAGCTGCACCATTCATTGCGATGCGCACACTCAAACAACTAGCTCAAGACGAAGGCAACGCTTTCCCTATAGCACAAAAAACGCTACAACATGAATGTTACATGGATGATGTCATTTCGGGTCACCATAGTTTGGAAACAACTAAACAACTACAAAAGGAGCTCTACGAGCTACTAAAGAAGGGTGGCTTCATTTTACGAAAATGGGCATCTAACGATCCATCTATTCTCATAGAACTACAAGAGAAAGATAAAAGCCACACAAACTTCAACTTTAAACAACAAGAGTTCAGTAAGACACTGGGACTCGCATGGAGCGGCGAAAAAGACACGTTTTGTTTCAATTACCAAGCTCCTAGCGTCGGTAAAGAAGAAACGTTTACAAAACGCCAATTACTATCGGAAATAAGCAAGATTTATGATCCACTCGGATGGCTAGCGCCGATGACACTTCAAACGAAACTTATCTTCCAAAAACTATGGACAGAACCTTACGAAAACATCGGATGGGATCAACCTATACCCCATGACATAGCTAGCGCTTGGACAAAAATCAAAACCGAACTATCAAAAATCAACGACATAACTTTACCAAGATGGATAAATAATTATAACAATGAAACGATCGAATTGCAAGCATTCTGTGACGCGAGCGAGCAAGCATACGCATGCGTCATATACAGCCGAACTACGTCACCAACCAGCGCGTACGTCATCACTCTACTCGCTGCGAAAACGAAGGTGGCACCGATCAAAAACAAAATAACGATCCCGAAGATGGAACTATGTGCCGCAGTTTTACTAGCCAAGCTGCTAGATAAAATAACTAAAGTCCTGGCAGATTACGTCATAAAAGTATCCTGTTGGACAGACTCGAAAATGGTCTTAGCATGGCTTCAAGGAACACCGAACAAATATGAAAAATACGTATCTAATCGCGTGAAACAAATAATAAACATCGTTCCTGCTATAAACTGGGGTTACGTAAAGACTAACGAAAACCCTGCCGACTGTGCCACAAGGGGCCTCTCGCCATCGAAGCTGATCAACTTTTCGCTGTGGTGGGAAGGACCTCAATGGCTCAAAACACAGAACAAACAAGTCATGTCGTCATCATCATCACCATCTGAAATATACTCTACAAATGAGGGCTTAGTTAAAAGCTGCTTTACGACGGAACCCGCGCCATACAAAAACGAATTAATTTATTCGTTGCTTGAGCGACATAGTAACTTTGATCGAATTACAAGAATACTCGCTTGGGTCATACGTTTTGCAAACACAACGCGAAATAAAATGAACTCGAGGAAGTGCAATGAACCCGTATTGCACTTGAATGAAATAAAACACGCTAGCACAATTATTACATCAGTACAAGAATATTATTTCAAGAACGACATAAAAACTTTGAAACAAAACGGAAAACTATCGAACAAGAGCAATATTTTGAAATTAAACCCTTATCTTGACTCGGATGGAATTCTACGCGTCGGAGGACGTCTACAACAATCGGATCTCCCAAAGGAAACCAAGCACCCTGTATATTCCGACAACGGAACTAACTTTGTCGGAGCTGCAAAAGAATTACTGACTGAGTTTCAACACTACAAAACGATGTTTTCTTCAGAGTTCTTCAACGAAATAAATGATCTTCAAATCGAGTGGCACTTCAACGCTCCATCCTGGCCAACGGCGGGAGGTTTGTGGGAAGCCGCCGTACGCTCTATGAAGAATCACCTGAAACGTGTAATAGGCCAACAAAAACTAACCTGGAAAACTAACAACTGGAAAAATACCAGAACCAGGAAAACTATAAACAGCCTGTTTATGATGCTTCTCGTAGCATTCACAACGTTATCCTGTGGAATAGCAACACCAGCAGAACATTTTAAGATAACGACGTTAACTGACAACAGCCCGATCTACTTTGACCCCATTGGAAACGTTCAACTGATACACGATGAATGGAAGCTCCTCGTCTTCTTCAATCTAACAACATTTTGGCAAAGCACAACGAAGGTCGGGGAGTTCGTCAATCACCTAACACAAATATGTGCTACGATGCCGGGCCAGCAATGTGACGGTACTGTGAAACAACTGAACTTTGAAATTAACCAACTTAATGAATATAACCAATTATTGCTTTCTCAACATCAACAACGAAGACGACGCGGCTATGTCGACGGCATAGGAAACCTGGCTCGTACATTATTTGGAGTACTCGATAGCGATTTTGCTGACAAATACGCACAGGATATACATAAGATACAAACGAACGAACACTACTTATTGGACTTGATAAAAAATCAGACGTTAATTATCGAGGCACAAAATAACATCATAAAGAAAAACGAAGATTTCGTCAAAACACAACTTAACATAATTCAAGAATACATGAATGAAACACGTGATGATATGTCAGCCTTAGAAAATAGATTTCAGATAATGAAAACTATGAACGACGTCAACGCTGGTGCACTCACAGCCAGCCTACTGCTCTCCGTACTGAGAAGGAATCAGCAAATGCTCCTAAATGCACTAACCGACATTTATAGAGGACATCTCGACATGGAACTGTTTACACCGCAACAACTATCGGAACAGTTAAACCAAATCGCCGGCTTTATCTCAACGAGATTAACATTGCCTATAAAAAACAATAAGGACATACGAAGTATATACAAACTTATATATGTCAAAGCCCGGCTAACCGAGAAATATCTACTATTCGAATTGCATATACCGCTATTGGCCGACGACGAATATTTACTTTACCGCAATATACCTATACCTACACAGCGAGCGCATAAACAATGCCAGGTTATTGCAACATCATCTGAGTACATAGGAGTAAACTTCGTAAAAAATACTTACATACAAATAGAAGATACCGACCTACAACAATGTTCCAAGATGGCGGCGGACAACTACATCTGCCACACCTACACGCCGATAAGCAACTTACATGGACCAACAGCATCCTGCGAAGCCAAAATACTGAGTCGACATGTTTATGAAAACATCACTTGCGATTGGATACAGCGCCAATGCTCCGACCGGTGGATTAAATTACATAGACCTAACATATGGCTATATAACTGCATAACAGAATGTCCGACCCGTATAGTATGCCAGAATCAAATAACACCGACAGTCATTTCAAAGGCAGGGCTCCTTGCCCTAGGTCAGGATTGCGTAATACAACACAAGGACTCTACAATTTATTCACACAACGTTTTCACCAGCAAAACCGTTGATGGTATATTATTAGAAGTTCCAAAAATTGATTCACCAAACGATATGAAGAGCACGTACAAAATGATAAACATCATACTGCCCCAACTGAATTTGTCTGAAACACATAGATTATTAGACAATCAGATAGCTGAACAAAAACAACGAGAGAGCCTGCCTTACGACTTATCTATCCACGACATCGGCAACTACACGATAAGCACTGTGCTGGTGGGAGGAATTGTAGTCACAATCTTAGTATGGCGATTCAGAAAACACCTCACCGCGTGTAAAAGGAAAAATGCCAGTACAACCTCTGCGAAAACTCCAGAGAGAACAGAAGAGATAGAACTGAAGGAAATAACACCCTACGCTACAGTAAGAGGCGAACATCTGAAGGACAACCCCCAGCCGGCAGCAACAGTTAAATCGGGATTTAGATTGTGAAATTCCTTATGACATTAAGTTCCGCGACGACCGATGTGGCGCGGTGGGCGAAGGTCCGCCTGCGACGCAGGAGGTTGCGGGTTCGATTCCCGCCTCGGAACAAATTTGTGTACGATCTGCAGAAATTTGTTCCGTTGGTCTGGGTGTTTTCTATGTATAATAAAAAAATATCTATCTATGTAATGTATTGTATTAAGTATATCAGTCATCTAGTACCCATAACACAAGCTCTGCTTAGCTTGGGGCTAGATGATGCTGTGTGGACTGTCCGGTATTATTATTATTATTATTATTATTATTATTATAAGTTCTTCTTAACTATAAACTTAACTATATTTTAACTTTATATAACTTAACTTTGACTTTACATAACTTAACTTTTAACTTTATAACTTTACTTTAAACTTTAAATTGTTGTATCGCTTTTACTTTTGGTGATCTGAGTAGGTACGTAGGTACATCTTTCCCTCGGGAGCATGTACGAGCCAATATAGCTCATACAGCAGATTTACCTTATAATAACAAAACAACAGTCGTAACGAAACCTTTGGCACGCGCCGATGTGTGTCTCTAACTATACCTAAACATTACGTGCGGCTCAGATTACCTAATTAACGTGTAACTAGTGAATAAATCTATAAACTATTATCAGTGGTTTGGTGTTACTATACTTCCTACAACTTAACTATAACTGGAGTGCCCTCAACGAGGAGAAAACCCCAACAGTGTCAAAAACAAAATGTCAGAAGAAAATGTAGAATAGAATAGAATAGAATAGAATAGAATAGAAGATAATTTATTTATAACAACTACAGATACAATGATGTAGTTTTGCCTTTAATAAATAATAATAATATGTGGTTGTTAGCTGATTTTGAAGCCGATATTCCTACGATTTGAAAACATAGCCAATCCCTATCCCATATATATATAATATATATACAGTAGAACCCGTTTAAGACGATCACGCTTAATACGATTTCTCGCATAATACGCCACTTTACGCCAGTCCCTGCAACTTGAGACATATTTTCATACATTTTTTAACGCTTAATACGATTCGTCATCCCGTTTAATACGCCCGAGCCCAAGCCGAGAGGTCTAATCGAGCGCTCTAACGCGAAGTCCCAGAAAGAAGAAGAACCTGAGATTCTGCACTGTTTTCCTGGATATTCTTCCATTGATGATTCAATGTAGCACCGTACGAAATTCAATCAATTGAAGATCTTATTAAGAACGTGAATAACACACAAAACGAGGCTCTTAGTGATAATGATGAAGACGAAGATGAGTCAACTCCGAATTGTCAAACGCCCAGGCATTATCTAGCTGTTAATGATTTAAGATGCTATGTAGCTTTTTTGGATCAAAGCGAAGACGCACTACAAAAGTTGAATTATGTTGAAAATCATTCTGTCAAACCAAAATAAGTAATTATTTTAAATAATGTAATTATAATTACACTACGTATTTAACGTAATTTATAAATGTATAATTTAATACATTATTTATACCAAAACTAGAACAAAATAGATAATAATATGAAGTAAGTTTTATTTTCCCTATCCCGCATAATACGCTTTCACGCATAAGACGCGTTTTTGGTAGGGTCCCTGAGAAATCGTCTTAAGCGGGTTTTACTGTATAGCCTATCCCAAAAAAAAAATATTTTCCCCCAAAGCGCTTCAAGTTAAAGTACTTACATATACTAAAATTGACACTAATATTTTGTTCATAAATCCTTACCGACACTTGTGACACTGGAAGACGTTTTCGCCGCAGTTCGCGCAGACACCGGGGTTGGCCGGCACGGATTGAGAGCACCGAGGACATTGCAGAGATTCACCTGTACATTTATAGAATACTTATAAAAAATATTTACACTAAACAAACAATTGAGAAAGTAAAGAACGTTCTGAGCTAACTAGTTCGACAAGATAAGATATTATAAATTTATTTGTATTCCGGAAAGCGCTACGACCGAAGACTGCCACTGGTAAGACCTTTTGGTACCTTTTATGGCGTTTAACGGGAAAGAAAGAACGTGAAAGGCCATCCCATCATCATCTCTCTTGTTTTTGATTCTTGTCAGCTCTTTCATCCATCAAATGCTCGTTCTAACAAATAGCCACGTTTCTCACCAGTAGCCTGTTGGTTCTCGTAGAAGTCAGCGTACTCCATCATCAAGTTACAAGCGACGATCGGCAGCGGGAAGTCCACGCGGACCTCCGTCTGACCTGATTGCAGTTGAACGCGCTTGGCTTTGTGCCACATTCCTGCAAGGGAATCAGAACTTTATAACGTGACTTTAGAGTTGTAATAGAACTTAAGTCTTTAAAATATTGGCATCTGCCAAAGGGAATGTTTTACTGATTCAAAAGCGCAAGGGTTGAATATAGTATTTATTGATTTTGATTGATTATTGCACCTATTATTGGCCAATGTTTAATGCCGAAGCAATTAAATGTAGAATGAAATAAGTGAAAGAAAAAACTCTATTTTTTTGTAATATAAGTTGACGGTCCGCACCATCCTGATTTGCACCTATAAAATTAAACTTTAACACAAGAAAACAAGAACAAATCTCCCTTACCAGGTCTGTTCTTCAACTCTTGCACGGCTTGCACCGTCCTATTGTTGTAATAGAAGTTGATGATCCACACCTTGATTTGCAACTATAAAATAGAACTATAATACAACCAGACAAGAACCAATCTCCCTTACCAGGTCTGTTCTTCAGCTCCTGCACCGCTTGCACCGTCCTGTTGTTGTAATAGAAGTTGATGGTCCGCACCATCTTGCTTCGCTTGATGTCGCCGATGCGGAGGCTGATGCGGCTGATCATGTGACTGTTCACCAGCTTCACTATTTGGGTGGTGGTCGTGAACTTGGAATCAATCTGTAAGGGAAATTTGGTACTAAGTTAAGAGATAGGAAAGGTATTAAAGAAAAAGACGATGTTCATTTAGTGCTATTTTGAATTTTCTCTAACCACAAACTTTACAAAAATAAACAAAATAGGGTAGATAGATTGGACAAACGAAGATCAACAAAACCTACCGTTACATTTCTATATACAACCATAACCCATTCACTGCTGGGTTACCTTGTGTCAGAGACATTAAGGTTCTCATTACTTTGATAGTGTAAGGTTAGATAGGCAGTTTTGTTGTCTCTATGTATACACCAGAACTTACAATGCAGGGTTGCCTTGTGACAGAGACATTAAGGTTCACATTACCTTGATAGTGGGCAGTTTGATGGTCTGCATGGGTACTTCAGGGTTGTTGCAGACGAGGCACGGCTCTGACTCCAGGTAGTATCCGTCTCTATGTATACACTAGAAATTACAATGCAAGGTTGCCTTGTGTTATAGACATTAAGGTCCACATTACCTTGATAGTGGGCAGTTTGATGGTCTGCATGGGTACTTCAGGGTTGTTGCAGACGAGGCACGGCTCTGACTCCAGGTAGTATCCGTCTAGTTCCACGAAGGCGCCGAGAGCCGCGTACAACGCCGCGTTCCCGTGAGATGAGAGCAGCTGATTTTGATTGCGAAGTAGCTCTACTGCGCTGCCGACGTATTTCTGGGAAAGAGGAAGTTTTGCAATCAAATTGTAAAAGTTGACGGTTTAAGCTCTAATAAAATATTCAAAATATATTCATAATTTTCCCTTATTTTATATTTTCCCTCTTAAGATTCTAATTTTTTTAACATGTTTCGAATAATAAACACTGGCTGTATTCTCCACGACAAACCCTATCAAATCACTTAATAAAATTTATGAGTTTTCTATATTCAACAATACATT
The DNA here is from genome assembly GCA_944547425.1 of Eupithecia centaureata. Taxonomy (NCBI): domain Eukaryota; kingdom Metazoa; phylum Arthropoda; class Insecta; order Lepidoptera; family Geometridae; genus Eupithecia; species Eupithecia centaureata. The sequence continues at coordinate 13,603,730 of OX155679.1, read as the reverse complement.
GGCCTGCGAAAATTCTCATGTCCCTTCTTTCACGATAGATAAGACACCAGTTGGTGTTTCGTAAATGATAATGACACTGACGCTGAGCTTATTACGGTCAAAAGCAAAATTTCTTTCCTATGAACTTGATGCACGAGTAATATAGTGATTCTGAATGTACAAAGATATGATGACAACCTTTTAAGCAGAATCCTAATCGCTTTTTCAAAATTTGAGCGACTTATACATGTCCTTTCGTGAAGCCGAGACGGAAATTTAATTTTAGCAAAACTCACCATATGTAAACTCTCATAAACCTTACCTCTGTGTCAATATCAGGGGTCTTCAAGGTGAAGTATCCGAGTAGATCCAAGAACTGCGCCGCCTTACGTCCGTAGGCAGGCAGCGACGGCCAGATGCTCCATAGCAGTGATACAAGGGACGCCTTGTTGGCTTGCGAAGAGTTGCTACACACGTGAATGAGTTCACATTAAAATGCCTGTCCTTCAATGAATACATAATGCTGGACACCATCTAAACCCAGGCTAAGAGCTTGTATGTAATAGAAAACTGATATTGTATTGGATACACATTATTTACCTAAAATAGTAATTAGGTACCTACGAAATATTACTACTGTTATTAGTTACCTACCATAGTTAATTCTGTTCTGCATGTTTTACTGTATTTCTTTATAAGTGAATGTGCATATTCTTTTGAGAAATAAATTTCTAAAACAGTATATTCTTTACACAACATACTATAGTATTTATTACTAAACAAATTCTTATGACCAAAAACTCGTGTTGCTCTCTATTTTTGAGCAGTAAAGTCGTCGATTTTGAGTGAGAGGTGTAAAAACTATTACACGGTAACTATTTTGAATGAAATTTCAACTCTCAGAGATGATCGAAAGTGAGTAAATTTTTGTTTGCTTTTACTTGTATAAATACTTACTTGTAAATAGCCAACAGGAGTGCGTGCGCTTGCCAACGAACGGCCGTCGTGTTGGTCTCCAGTAGGAATGCTTTCACAAACATTTTTAGTTCCTCTTCGGGTACCTATGAACAAAAAACATTCATATAACATATACAAAAAAAATATTAAAATAAAATGACAAAAAAAAGTTGGATAGTCCCGAAACATTTTACTTTCAGCAAAGGTCTGCTTTTGATCATTGTATATGTACAACAAATGAACATGGAAGGGACAATCTATTTACTGGCATACAACGTGACATAACGAGGACGAATGAGCGGAGTCATCGCTAGCAATTTATCGGCGAAACCGCTAGTTTTCACATGAGCTAGATGTTGCTGTGTAAATTTGTTGTCGAAAAAATTTTACAACTATATTTCTTATTGAAACTGGTCTAAAGTACTCCTTAGACCAGTTTCAGTGAAAGTAAATATTTATACCTGTTTGAGTATCTGCTGCACCAAAGGCGGCACTCTTGCCTCCTGGAACTTGGATCCGTCCGAAACAAACTGATCGTTTTCGGAGCTCGGCTCGCGAACCGTGCTTTCCGAGGAATTCTGCAAAATTGATCTATATCAGCATAATACACCAGATAACAAACATTTCTCAAGTGAGTGAAGTGCTAAACGCAGATTAGATGTCAATCATCTGATCTGCCTCTCTGCTCTGCTTCGTCAAGGATTTGGATGAGTTAGGGACTAGTTAGCTAGGGTTTACAAGAAGAACCATAAGAATTTCCATGTCTGCAATGCAATGTCAGCAATTAGCAGTATCCCCACAAAGATACAACCAACTTTTTGTTACGGAATCACTTGGCTCACCATTGGCTTCGCTCAATCAAACCACTCAAGGTCATTTTCAGTGATTAACAATCAACTTAGACGTTATACCAACCGAGAGTAGTCCCGCGTTTCACTACATAGTATAAAACAAAGTTACTTTTCTGTCCCTATGTCCTTATATCCTTCCTTATATCCTTGTCCCTTTGAATGCTTAAATTTTTAAAAGGAAGCAACGGATTTTGATGCTGTTTTTTTTAATAGATATAGTGATTCAAGAGGAAGGTTTATACGTATAATACAACCGTGCGAAGCCGGGCGGGTCGCTAGTTTTCTTATATAAATGACTTTTACATTGACTTAGGTTCAGTTTACTAATGCACCTCACAAGTGTACTCATACCTTGTTGTCTTGCAGTTCAGTTGACTAATGCACCTCACAAGTGTACACATACCTTGTTGTCTTGCTTGGTGGGCTGGGTGTGCGCGGTGGGCGCGCACAGGGCCGCCTGCAGGAGCTGCAGCACGGTGGGCGCCACGTGCGGGTGCACGCGCCGCGCCGCGCGCACGAGCCACGCCAGCGCCTCGCGCCGCTCACACATGCACGTGTGTTGCCAGTTGCCGGTGCGAGCTATCACTATTTCTGCGCATGACTGGACAAATAAAGGAACTATTAAGAGTGTGTTTATATTGACGAAGAATATAAGGATTGAGGGAGCTCAATTTACATAACAAACTTATGTACAAAGGATATCAGAAAATCCACAATTTTTCTTTTTTTTTTCTTTGTAGATCGTTTTTGTCGCTAACCTGTACGTTCTCCCTGGTGCCGCACAGCAGGAGGAGCAGCTTGCGGACTTGTTTCCTGGATACATGTGTAATACCTTGAGGTGTTCCATGAGCTGGACCAGCTTGTCGTAGGACAGGTCGGAAGCGAGCAGTCCCTTGGCCTCGTTCAGGTGCGTGTCGAGCGCGTGCACGTCGCGCAGCTGCCGGTAGCGCTCCCTGGTGCCGCACAGCAGGAGGAGCAGCTTGCGGACTTGTTTCCTGGATACATGTGTAATACCTTGAGGTGTTCCATGAGCTGGACCAGCTTGTCGTAGGACAGGTCGGAAGCGAGCAGTCCCTTGGCCTCGTTCAGGTGCGTGTCGAGCGCGTGCACGTCGCGCAGCTGCCGGTAGCGCTCCCTGGTGCCGCACAGCAGGAGGAGCAGCTTGCGGACTTGTTTCCTGGATACATGTGTAATACCTTGAGGTGTTCCATGAGCTGGACCAGCTTGTCGTAGGACAGGTCGGAAGCGAGCAGTCCCTTGGCCTCGTTCAGGTGCGTGTCGAGCGCGTGCACGTCGCGCAGCTGCCGGTAGCGCTCCCTGGTGCCGCACAGCAGCAGGAGCAGCTTGCGGACTTGTTTCCTGGATTATATTAACAAGGCATTCAATTAATATTTGTTTCATCGCCTGAGGGTTGCACTGTTTTTTGTAACCAAATCTCGTTTATAAAAAACTAGAAGGCCTGCTCACGTTTTCATTCGCGTGGACTTAACACACCATTTACCAAATTGTAACTTTTTTGAATTATCCTACTACCATAAATCCGTTCATAGCGGCTGACTATGTCCTAAAAGGGGGCATGGGGTTTCCATGCAAACAACCAAAAAAAATTTAAATCGATGTTTTGATGCAATTATTTTCTTTACAGATGTAAAACGTGCACCGTGTAACAGCCGCATACATAATTTCTTCTTAAGCTCTGGGTTACTGCACGCACTTTGCGACACATTGCGGCTTTCATTATGATATAAAACGCAGAAACTAAACATTCGCGGACACAAACGGGCCAATGAAAAACAACAGGGATTTTGAGCGTAATCACTCATTGAATAAGGCTTCAAAGACCCATTTATGTTAGCACGTGTTTTATGGTAATATTTTTTCAATGGAGTAATGGATAAGGTACAAAATATTTACCTCAAGGGAGTCTGAGGGTTCATCATATACTCGCAGAGTAGAGTTCTCCAGCGCATGTCGAAGTTGGCCGGGTCGCAGTGCTTGTGGATCTGACACGGCAGGCGTAGGGCCATCTCCATCAGGAGTTGAGGGTAGCTGTCGAACACTTCTAGAGCTTGGCCTGGAAAAGTTGCATAATTAAAGCGCTACCCCGACTCACACTAGAGCCGCTACCTATTTTAACCTATTACTGCGATAAACAAACCCAACTCAGCGTGGGATAAGGTCCGGGAGAAGAAAAAAAGGATAACGATAATCAATTGGGCAGTTTGTGATACCACAAAAATCCATTAAGCGGTTTGTGATACCAATCATAAGCTGTATAGTTTAGTTAGGCAGACATTCGAAGATACTTTTGGTCGCATATTCATCATTATCATATTTTGCCTATCCCCTGCGTTCACACTAGGAAAAATCCCGATTATTCCAACTTTTTCTTTTGACTAGATATAAACGAGAAAACAAATTCTCGATTGTGGCGTTTTTGTTGAACACTAAACTCAGTTGTTACATCTCTATCCAAATAAAACAATAAAAAGGCTTATGATAAGCATCACAAACTGCCAAACTTATTTTTGAAAATTATTCGGGTAACACTCAATAAATTGCATTTAAATTACAGGTCACCGTAACATGTTAATTAAACTTACTCTTGACATACTCCTTGACGAAGAACGGCTGCATGTCAGGCAGCGGCTGAGGCGGCTGCGGCTTCAACAGCTGCTGGACAGTAGACGTGGTTCCAGTTGCTAAAAATATGAAACATTGTTTAACACTGGCTCTGTGTGCGCAGTGGACGAACGTCTGAAGATAAATTCAGTCAGTGCAATAGTCGGAGCTTGCACCGAGAGGCGGGAAATGTGCAGTCCTAACATCTAACTACACTAGATACAATTTTAACCAATACAGACCATCATCATCCTATATGTCTGCATTCCACTGCTAGACATAGGCCTCCCCTAATGAGCGTCATAGCGCCCTGTCGTCAGCTTGCTGCATCTAGCTTATGCCAGCAGGCTTTCGCCGAACGTCATCCCACCTGACCGGAGGGCACCCTATACTACGTTTGCAAAGTGGTGGTCTCCACTCAAGAACACTTCTACCCCAACGATTGTCGGTTCTTCGCGAGTTATCGCCAGCCCACTGCCACTTCAGCTTACTTATACTATGTCGATAACTTTAGTTCTCTGTCGGATGGAATAGTTTTATAACTAAACTAGCGACCCGCCCCGGCTTCGCACAGTTTTTTATACGTACAAACCTTCCTCTTGAATTACGCTATCTAAAAAAAAACCGCATCAAAATCCGTTGCATAATTTTAAAGATTTAAGCATACAAAGGGACATAGGGATATAGGGACAGAGAAAGCGACTTTGTTTTATACTAGGTAGTGATAACATTGAACTCACTAGTGCCCCTCTCCTTCCAGTAAGGCAGCAGCGCGGCCAGCACCCGATAGCAGTGGCTGGGCGCGCCGGCGCGGACGAGCGCCTGCGCGGAGAGACGCGATATGTGCGCGGCGCACGCGGCGCCCGTCTGCTCCTTGGGCGCCGGCCCGCCGGGGGGGTGTTGCTTCCAGCGAGCCATTAGGACGCCTGTGGTAGGGTAAAAACATGAGAGATTCATCATCGCTCAACTATGGGTTATCGATTTGAATGAGTTCATGTTTTTCTTCACCTTAGGGAAACCAACAAGAGAATAGTCTAACGAATTCTCAAATCCTTTATAAAATACTCACTCAGAACCTTATAATTACCAATTTATATACCTTATAATAACAAGGTCCCTGAGTGAATATTTTATGGGTCCGAATTCCACTAAATAAATCGCTTCACCATTTAAATAGTATCGTGTCAAAATGTCAGTGTTAAACTCTTTTTGGTATTCTACTAGCACAAACTTTTGGAGGTTTATTCATAGCTGTGACGATTATGAAAGTTTCTTCAAGCACAAAAAATAGTAGAATACCAAATGCTTTGTGCATTTGGTATTCTACTATTTTTTGTGCTGTTTTGTGCGTTATTTTAATCATCTTGATAGAATGGCACTATTGAAAAGCTTGGGGCTAGATGATGCTGTGTGGACTGTCCGGAATTATTTATTTATTTATTTATTATTGAGACCTTTGTTTTGACATTAGTGGAATTCGGCCCCTGATCATTCATCTCAGACACGAGTAGCTGCAGCCTCATGCTACGATTCCAGTTAGAGCTCCTTTTAGATATACTCATTCATTTACTCACACTGGCGGCACTCAGACTCCTGTTGCCCAAACCTAAGAGACAGGTTTCCTCATGATACTCACTCCACGCTCAAATAGTATTATTTTAATTAAATACTCACTCATGAACCTCATAATAACAAGCTGCAGCTCCCTCCGGTTAGTCCGCTCGTGGACGGGCGTGCCTTCATCGCTGGCCACGTCGTCGTTCTCCAACTCAGACACGAGTAGCTCCAGCCTCATGATAGCCAGTTGAAGCTCCTTCTTATCACTCTCCTCGCCGGCCTTCTCCTCGGGATGGATGTCCAGTTCGTTCACTAGGAGCTCGAGCAGTCGGTCTAGGACTACCCGGTCGCTGTCTACTGTGGAGTCTAGGTCGCTGGCTAGCATCAGTACGACCTGAGAACGAGTTTTGGATGTATATAAATTTTTGGAATGTATAGAGATGTGTTATCAACCGGACCGGTATGAGAGGCATATAATAAAGGTCATGCCATGCCTTCCACGTCCCCTTAAAGCGTCGGTGGGCTTTGCTTAAAAGTCGCTGCACATGGGGAAGACGTGTCCAGTCCAGTTCTACTACAGGCTCTCTGGCCGAAGTCAAAGATATGAGTTTGGAGATTGTCCTGTCCCGATGTCGTTCTGACAGGTTCCGTAAGATACTACGCGCCATGGGTCCTTGGCAGACCCCAAGGTCGAACTTTTGACGATCGGTTTAGGACCAAGCTCATTAACATACCTGTAAGAAAGGAATAGCCCGCACTCCAGGCAATCTCCTCAGCTTAGGCAACGCATCCAAAGCCGACGACAGCAGCGATATACGCAACGCGTGGAGCTTGCGAGTTTCTACCTCAGCCTCTTGCGTTTTAGCCGAGGTCGAAGCCAGGGGTTGGGCTGATGATGAGTTGGATGGACCTGCTGTTGGAATTTTATGTTAACACTAATGTTGACGGTTTATGAGAGGTGAGTGGTTACCATTTAAAGATAGCAAACCGAATCTGTGTACATTATGCTCATAAGGCTTTTAAGAAATCATGGTTTGATTGAGCTAATATTTAGAGAGATGATAAAAACAAAATACGAATAAAATATCGTGCATGTACATTGTAAAATCTACATACATTTGTGTTTACATAACTAGATGCGACCGGAGCCAGCGGAGCCGGCCGCCTCGGCGGATGATGTGCAGAGTAGTGACACGTCCTGTCTGTAACCTGCACTAACAGTGATAGTTACCATAAGCACTGCTGCGTCCGGAGACCCCTCCAATGCTGTCGACGCCGGAGCCTCCGCTCTCGGAGCCAGCGGAGCCGGCCGCCTCGGCGGGTGATGTGCACAGTAGTGCTATCTGTCTGTAACCTGCACTAACAGTGACAGTTACCATAAGCACTGCTGCGTCCGGAGACCCCTCCAATGCTGTCGACGCCGGAGCCTCCGCTCTCGGAGCCAGCGGAGCCGGCCGCCTCGGCGGGTGATGTGCGGAGGGTGCTGCCATCTGTCGCCGCGTTGCTGCCTTCGTCGTCAGAACTACATAAGACATGATAATGATCATTATTTGCGTTTTATTGTTTTGAGGCATCCTTTTTCAAGACGCTCTGAAAAAACAAGTCTCCGACGGTCTGCAACCTCTCACAATAAAGGATTCACATAGAGTACTACTACATATTATGTTTAATTTAAGCAAAAAACTTTTACGAAGAAGAAATAATATAAAAAAGCTTTATTATTATATTACCCAGGAGGAGAGGCGGTGACGTCACTGAACCCTGGCGCGGGCGGCGGAGGCGCGGAGGGCGCGGCGGGCGCGCGCCGCGCCTCGTCCTGCAAGGACAGCGCTATGGCCAGCTCCACCATGGTCTCGTCGTCTGCGTCCGGTGGAATGTCCAGGAGAGCCTCCAAGCCTGGATTTACATAAAATAGCGTATATTACAAACTAGCTACCCACTCCGACATGGGTGTATTTTTACATAAACCTTCCAATTGAATCACTTCTATTAAAAACCGCATCAAAATCCGTTGTTTCAAAGATCCAAGCATACAAAGGGACAGACAGACAGCGGGAAGCAACTTATACTATGAAGTGATAAAAGCAATTATGATGAGACTGCCATTCAACCAGAGATGTGACAGGTTGCTAAGTTTCCAGCTGACCAATCAGATTACTCCATTTTCGTAGCTGATAAAAATGACGTGATAAAAAGCAATCTTATTGGGCGGTTGAAAATTTTGCAACTTCCAACATCTCTGGTTGAATGGCCGTCTTATAATGAGCCGTAATGGCAGCTTTGATCGTTCGATTTTTGCATCTTCTTCAGTGCAGCGCGTCCGTGCATTTAGGTATAAGTTCGCTTATTCTTGGAATATAATCATCAATATTATTAAGGCCAATTGTTACACGCGCCGACCACTTAGTTTATTGCCTCAGTTCAAGTTTTCACCTCATCATGGTAAGCGCATACTCTTTTATTAATCATATCAATATAAAATTTTCTATCAATATACTAGTCGTATCATTTATATCATAAAAGGTGTCCCGTACATTTCAATGGTCCTTCGAGCCGGATATGAACCAGCAACCTATGGAGTGTTGCGGAATTTCGGAACGAACTCTACAAGGGTATGTTTACAGTAAATGGCCTGCCTTCAGCCTGAAGGAAATTGAACTTACTCTCAGGAGGCATCATAACCATGGGCTCGAGTGGGTCGTCGACGTCCATAAACTGGTTGTCCTGTTGTTCGTCGCGGTTCGTGTCGGTTTCAGAAATGGCAGCTTCGGTTATAGAGCTGGTCGGCTGCGCTGTAGTCACTGATGACGCTACTCCTAGAACATGAAGATATTGTAAGGCGCATAGTTAAATCTGATTATGACGCAAAATGAACCAAATAAATAAGTGACAAAATATATCCATTTCAATCCCATCTCAGTATATCCAGTGAATAGTACCCTCTAGCAACGTTACCTGGGAGAAATCACTCTCAGCCATAAGACTGCCTGTAGTACTATGTATTTTTTTATATAGATAAGTTATTAATTTTGTTTCTTTTATGTACAATAAGTGTTAATTCAGTAATTCAGTACCTAATGATGATTTAAAAGCATCATTAGGCATTATTATAAGTTTTACCAAATTTGTGAAACCGCGCTAAGACTGTGGACACGGGACAAACTTTCTTTGGCTTATAGTGTTTTATAATTAAGAATAGTAAGTTTTTGAAAAATAAATAAATAAAATAGAAAATACCTGGAGTGTTTGGAGGCGAGGGTATGTAGACGCGTCGCTTCTTGACGCGCGGCCGCAACACTCTCATCAGAGCCGTCTTAGCGCCGAAGCTGATGTTTTGGTCTTCCGCCAACAGCAGAGACAGGTAGATCTGATTGCCGAAGTCGATCTGTCAAATGATGGAAGATGTTTTAGTGCATTGATGTGATTTCTTCCACCAGGTCATCTAGGACATCTATGAGCTGGGATGGAAAATACCGTCAAAATTTTTAATGAGTTGGCAGATTGATAAGATGAACGGAGTGTGAATTCCATTAAATAAAGATAAAATATTTGACGACCGATGTGGCGAGGTGGGAGAAATTGCAGTTGCGGGTTCTGATCTGCAAATATTGTTCCGGGGTTCTGGTAGTATTTTATGTATAATGTTTTTTTTATCTATGTAATTGTTTTGTATCAGTCATCTAGTACCCATAACACAAGCTCTACTTAGCTTGGGGCTAGATAATGGTGTGTAAAATGTCCTGCATTATTTAGTTATTTATTTAGATGACTTGTAACGGGCGAGTTGATATTTGCTCAAGAGTAAAAAGCAGAGATACAAGTTTCTCGTAAGCTAAAGATGTGCTCTGTCTTTGTCTTTCACACGTAAAGCAGTACACGCTACTACTCACACAATCGTTATCCCCATGTAACTGGAAGGCATGTATAGTATCAGCCAATGCGTGCAGCGTATGCTCCGTATGTCTTAGTCCATAAGACAAAATGGTGGGCGGTCCGCCCGGCGTTTTCTTGCAGTGAGCGAGCCTCCATAACACGCTCGTGAGTAAAGAGCACAGGTGGGGCTCTCTGTCCTTGTCTTTCACGTCTATTTGATCGGGATGGTCCATCCAGTAGATTGACCAGTCGCCTATAAGAAAAATTGCAAGTGTTTAATACAAAACATAAAATAGTAATAAATATAATGTAATAGTAGTTTTTAAGTTGTTGTATATAGCAACACTAGAATAATTTTTTCTTTATATTTTGACCACTTCCGGTGGCCATCTTCAATACTTACATTTGATCTGTGCTATGAACAGAGACACATTGTTTTCTATAAAACTAAATAAATTACTAAAAATTCCTTTAGCCTTTTATTAAACAGCAAGTAAGAAACAGAATCAAGCCAAGATGACTACCTTTCTGGTTTACTTCTTTACATACGATGCTAGTGAATGTTAGCGTTTGTGTATAGACATAGGAAAAAAAACAATTGTTACGTCGAAGATCTCAGGCTGTGAGGCCGTTCAAGTATTATATTGTAAGTATAATTTATTCAGAACTAGAACAAAGGGAGGGGGAAAGGGGCGTCTGGGTCATTAGGTCAGTAATCGTATAACACCTTCCAGACACACTGTGCATTAAAAAAAAGCAAAGCAAACACCCCTTTGGTTCTAACGTAATATTCGTATGGCCCCTATGTTACATAGACAGCAATTATTTAGGGGAAATTTGACTTTACAACCATACAAATAAGTCTCACCGAGTACAGGTTTAGTGGGCGTAGGCGCAGTGTACTTCACCAAGTTGGCCGGCCGGGGCACGGCCACGCCCCTCGCGAGGAGCACCAATCGGAAGTACGCCTCGGGGTCTATATTGTTCGCGTCCGCAGTGTCTCGCAGCTCCTTCAGAGAGCTGCACACGTATTTCAGGATCGCTTGGTCCTGTCGAAGAATTAATTATTTGGTTAAAAGAACTGAAAAAACTATCGCGTTGTGATTATTTTTTATAATAATTACTCTGCAATACAATGGGCAATTCGAGTCGGTGAGATGGAGCTTACAATCGCTCCAGTGAGGCCCTTGCACTAAACGGTCCCCAACACGAATGCACCCGGAAAGCAGCGGTGCGAGAGAATGGCGCCGAATTGTGAAGGATGCCACCCTCCCTGATACCACGACCACTCTGTCAAGAGTGTAGCGACTAAGCAGAAGTGTTGTGCAAGTAACAGGCTGAACCTTGTGGTGGTGGTACTGCGAGTGGTGCAGCGCTCTGAGCAGGCACTGCGCGCGCGCGTGCAGCACGGCGCTGGCGGGCGCGCACAGCAGCTTGCGGGCCGCCTCCGCGCCGCCCTCGCCGCTGGTGGCCGCCGGCGCGCCCGCGCTCAGCTCCAGAGAGTTAGGACTAGTGCTGTGCAAGTAACAGACTGTACCTTGTGGTGGTGGTACTGCGAGTGGTGCAGCGCTCGGAGCAGGCACTGCGCGCGCGCGTGCAGCACGGCGCTGGCGGGCGCGCACAGCAGCTTGCGGGCCGCCTCCGCGCCGCCCTCGCCGCTGGTGGCCGCCGGCGCGCCCGCGCTCAGCTCCAGCGCTTCAAGCGCCGCGCATGCGAGGCGCTCTAGGGAGTTGGGTTTCGCTGAGCCGGCGTTTTCTGTTTCCTGTGAAAACAGTTATAGAAAGTATGAATGTAGTTACCTATTTTATGATTTAAAAAGCTTGGGACGAGTTTTGCTCCAATTCGAAAACTAACAACCTAACATGGTAAGTTCTAGTTAGTAAAGGTTTCAGTTTCTTAAAAAAATGTCAGTGAACCAAAATCAAAGTGATCACTTTATTTCCTAGTTTTAATAACCTACATAATATTATATATGGGTATAGTCATATAAGGTAAACAAATAAAGCACTATTAAAATTAATGCAATTTTAAATATCATCGCAGAGCTACCAGGAACTAACACTAAACCCAAATAGTATAATACTCACTTGAGGGACTTTGCTAGAAGACGGACACGCTGACGGGTCTTCATTTTCTTCCGGCCAACCGAACTGCTCCTTATTCTTGCCATACACCTGAAAATATCAATAGTGTTATACAACGAAACAATAGAAAAATAACTTTGTTACTAATAAGCTATGGTGCAATTTGAAAAGAATGGATTTGAAACCTCCCAAATATATCAACTAAAGTACATACCTTCACAGAATCAACCATGGTGACTCCATCCGGATCTTGCGAAGGTCCGAAAGTGATGACAAGCTTCTTGTCGGACAGCAAAGACTCCTCGCGAGTCATGGGTATGTCGAACCAGCGGTTACGCATCACGATCGTTTGCACCGTACGACCGTACAACTACGAAACAAAATAATCGGTGATTCAAATAACAAACATTAGCAATGAAGTATCGCTTTCATTCATGAATTTAGACACAACACAAAGCTAAGTAACGTTCAAATTTCCCTCACTAAACAAGAGAGTTTTCTAGAATCAATACAGTGTAGAAAACAAGTATACACAAAAATGATTATATTACAATCTATAACCATAAGCAAAACCGGCCTTTCGAGCTTACTCGAAAAGGCGCCAGCAATGAAAAAATGCTGCTTAGTTATACCTCCAGCTTATTTATTTATTAATAACTGGAAAACCAGAAGCTTATTTATACAGAATAACAGTGAAATATATCCCAGAAAGCTTAAATTATGGTTTTCACGGCTAAGAAACTTATTTATCTAGGGCTACAATGATGACCGCGTTAAGATGGCCTGGACCTGCGCTTACATCCATCATCATCGCCATTAGCAAACCAGTCATTTCAGACCTAGACAGTACTGTTTATTACCTCGACGAATGAGGGAGTCCTCGCAACGTCCTGAGTCCCCAGAAGCACGCGTACCCCGCAGATGACCATGTTCGGATCTGAATTTATCACTTCCATTTCGAATCCGCTCATCTTTGTCGACACCACGTATAGACCTGGACGAAAATTATTTGATGTTATTACATAAACTTATAACCGACTTTAAATTTTACGTATTATTAAGTCTAGACGTAGCTCAACTGATCCAAATCAATACCAGTCGGAAGCATCCCCAAGACACTGGCTGTTATATCTTACTATTTTATCCTGATAATCCTACTAATATTATAAACGCGAATGTTTATAAGTATGGATGTTTGTTACTCTTTCACGCAAAAACTACTGAATGGATATGGAAGAAATTTGGGACAGAGATAGATTATAGTCTGGAATAACACATAGGCTATATTTTATCTCGGAGTTCCAACGGGAACGGGAATAACGCGGGTGAAATCGCGAGGCGCTGCTAGATATTTATACTTTTAAACATCATTTATTTTTTTGTATAAATCTCACTTAGTTATAAGCAATAGTCTAAGTTAAGTTTTTGTACCAGGTTTTAGTTTAGATATGTGTTGCATGTGATCTAAACTCATAAATTTATGATATGATAACTTCTTGTAACTTTGGATATGCTCTCTGTTATCCTACAACACAGGCTGCAAAGACCTAGTGTAGGAAGCATACGGGTTTCTCTATTGGTGCAATAAGATTGTCATAGTGCAACTTAACTAACATATCTTTGAAATGTATTTTTATAGTTTAATAATTGTACTTAGAATTTAAGAATCTAAGAAATGAATTTATCTTTATCTTATCTAATTTCTGTGCTTATTTTGTAACCCTAAAGAAAAAGTAGAGCTACTGCCGACAAACTGTTACACAGTTTGGCAGAAACGGTATAATCTAATGCACTTATTTTTTTTTTTTTTTTTAGTCTTTATTTAAAGAGCTTAATCACTCTGTGATTATGTCGCTCTAATTATTAAACAAAATACAAACAAAACACCATACAATTATATAAAACTAAATAGAAACAAATGCCTGTCAAAATAAGTAAAAACATTAAAGTCAGCTCCGATCATCAGTCTGATCGGAGCTGAACTTAATGTTGTACAATTTCACTAGATTTTTAACTTCTTCCGTTTCTGGGTTTGACAGGGTTACATTACAGTCAGCGAATTCTTTTAAAAAATATTTACAGTTATTTGTACGGAAGGTGTCATTCTGGACACACTCCATGAGAACATGCAATACGTCCTCCAGAACACCGCACAAATCGCAGTTAGGAGAAGGAACTTTTCCCATAAGGAATGCGAATTTCTTCGAGGGAATGTGTCCAGTACGAAGCCTCAAAATCACAACTATATCTTTTCTAGGCATCTCATTATTATTAATCCATGGAATTCGAAGAGGTTGTGGTTGGATCGTTTTGTACCAAATCCCAATTTCTTTCGAACGTAGATCAAAATACTCTTTCCACAAATCATAACACTGTTTTCTAATTAAATATATACAATCAGTATAAAATGGAAGTATGTGATAGTCTACCCCCTCGCTGGTAGCTTGCCTAGCTAATAGGTCAACTCGCTCGTTATGTTCAATTCCACAATGAGAGGGAATCCATTGTAGAATGACAGATCTTGATGTAGATATTAAGTCAATAATACTGTTAAGAGGCGGTTCACAAATCTACGTTATGCTGATTTAGGTATTTTGACACCGAGTGGGCGGGGCATCGTGCTACGCAAGCGAGTATTGCTATAAAATCTTGATCCACGAGTAATTTTTACAAAGTTTTCTTAGGATTGATTTCGGTAGATGATTTTTTTATGTGAATCAAATATCGCTTCCATAGATTTATAAATAATTTAATAGTATCTGTTTGTCTTATAGTTTTTATGTAATTTATGGTAATTTTATTTATACTTACTATGTTACTATTACATTAAAAGTGAAAGTCTGTGTGAATGTTTGTTATAATTATTGCAGTAACTACTAATTTATTTTACCTAGAATAACACATGTGAAGTATTATTTTGAAATTAACCTTTGAAGGGGTTAAATAGGGTGGTAAATTTTGTACACAGTGCAAATAAATTTTGAAGTGAATAATTAAATACGTATTTTTATGTTTTACAATATAACCCCTAGGGCTTTTGCAATAATTTTTTAGGAAAAGAAAAATAACTTTTCCTTTTTCTCTCATTCACTCAAAACATGATACCATGACCTGAAAACCATTACGTATGTAAATAATAGATAAGCGCATCCGCTCTCCGCGTCGGCTCTAAATTCCAAAACGTGGCCTACCCACTAAATAAAACGTAGTGATTATTCTCAGCCTTGGACAATGATATAGTTCTCAATTTGACAAATAAATTTACAAGCGGGCGAAGCCGTGGGGCGCAACTAGTAATATTATAATGTGAAAGATTTGTATGTATGTAACGAATAAACTCACAAAGTGACCGATTTCGAAGACTCTTTCACCATTAGAATGCTACTTATCCTTCAGCAACATAGACTATATTTATAAGTAAAAAAAAGGATACTACTAGCTACTAAAACTTAAATTATCTAAAACAAGGTGTAAAAAAGTTAGTCACAAAATGTCTTTCGGTGCGTGCGCTACGAAAACTATTGATGATAGAACAAAACAATGTACTACGACTTTGCAGAACACATTATTATCTACAAAAAATATCGCTACAATATATGTCTAACTATTACAGTGACGTCATAATAAATATTCATTTAAAAAACGCCATCATTAACGCCGTCGTCGCAAGAAAAGGCTCTTTATTTGTACCCTGGTATAATAATAATAATGCAGGACAATCCACACAGCACCATCTAGTCCCAAAATTAGCTAGTCAAAGCTTGTGTTATGGGAACTAGAAAACTATTATAATTATATAGGTAATACAATATGTATATGGATAGATTTTTTTTTATTACAATAAAAAACGTATGCGACTAATTATTATTTTTTTAAAAATGTATTGAATGAAATACATGTTGAATTGATTAATTGATTCCAAACAATAAACTTGTCTTAATTTAAATATTGTTATTAATAAAATAAGTGAAACGATACCAAAGATTAATTTTAGGGACATGAATAAGGCGTATTGGATTAAAAATAATTAAGTAAATTATATCCTCAGTTTATACGAAAATAAAAAAAACGCCTTAAATGAAAAATAAACTTGAAAAAATTAAAAACACCTCAAATTCGTAGCAACATACCCTGGGTTTAGTCGGAAACGATCACGTGATCGAAATTTGTCTGGGTGTTTTATAATAAAAAACTAATTTTTAGCTGCAAGCAGCTCGTGTCGGTTGTGTAGGCTGTTTTTTTTTATTTAGAACCCCTTTTCGTAACCTACACTCCTGAATTGGTCGAAATCGAAACCCATGACAATATTTTGCGATAAAAAATGTAGAGGAGGGGCTCGATTTTTTTTCTTCCTATTAAAGATTATACCCTCTATACGATTCCGCCATCCGAAATTATCTATCGGTACGCTATCCGGTAGCAATTCAAAAGCGGGGGGTCTTGGGGGTCAAAATATTTCACCCCCCACAACGATTTGGAACCTTCCACACGACCCCACAAAAATCTGACCCACCCCCCTACACTGCCGAAGAACCCCAGGGGGGGGGGGTCGAGGGGGTTGTCCTGGGGGTCGTGGGGGGAACGCAGCTCAGCGAGCGAAGCGAGCCGTACTGGTCACGGTGTCGCATCTCGGCTCGCTTCGCTCGCCTCGATGCTCCACCTTAAAAAAACCTCAAAAATGGGGCAAAAAATAGTTTTTTTTAAAAAAAGGGGGTCTTGGGGTGCAAATGGGTCTATTTTTTTTTGGTTTCCGCAACTATTCGTCCTCCTCTACGTGACTACGAAAAGATTTTTTTTCCATCGCGAGCCGTTCGGGAGATATGAAAGGGGGTTCTAAAAAGGGGTCATGGGGGGGGTCGATTCTTTTTCTTCCTATTAAAGATTATACCCTCTATACGATCCCGCCATCCGAAATTATCTATCGGTACGCTATCCGGTAGCAATTCAAAAGTGGGGGTCTTGGGGGATCTTAGGGGTAAAAAAATGTAACCCCCCAAAACGATTTTGAACCCTCCACACGACCCCACAAAAAAATCTGACCCACCCCCTACACGGCCGAAGAACCCCAGGGGGGGGGTCGAGGGGGTTGTCCTGGGGGTAGTGGGGGGAATGCAGCACGGCTCGCTTCGCTCGCCGTGCTGGTTCCCAGTGTCGCATCTCGGCTCACTTCGCTCGCCTCGAAACCCTAAAAAAACCCTTAAAATTGGCCAAAAAACGGTTTTAAAAAAAAAAAGAGGGTCTGGGGGTGCAAAGGTGTCAAACTTTTTTTGGCTTCCGCAACTATTCGACCTCCTCTACGCGACTGCGAAAAGACTTTTTTTCCATCGTGAGCCGTTCGGGAGATACGAAGGGGGGTTCTAAAAAGGGGTCATGAGGGGGGGTCGATTTTTTTTTCCTTCCTATTAAGGATTTAACCCTCTATACGATCCCGCCATCCAAAATCCTCTATCGGTACGCTATCCGGTAGCAAGTCAAAAGCGGGGGGTGTTGGGGGTCTTGGGGGTCAAAAAAATTTCACCCCCCAAAACGAATTCTAACCCTCCATACGACCCCACAAAAAAATCTGACCCACCCCCCCACACGGCCGAAGAACCTCCGGGGGGTCCTAAAGGGGGTTCGAAATTTAAAAAAGTGGAAATTTTCCCAAACTCATCCCCACCCCCCCTACACATTTCCGAAAAAAAAACCATACTTCCCCCTCCACCAACAGGGAGAACAATCATGTCAGTCAGTGAGTGAGTGAGTCAGTGAGTGGTAAACCAATTTTATATAAAGGGTAATAAAATAATACCATACCTTGCTTTCTTCAACGATAGAATATTTAGTTTTTTTTTTGTTTAGTAACGCATTTGTATTTATTTTTCCCCATTTCGGCTTGTGATAAACCTCAGTTATAATAAAAATAACTATCTGGTAAAATATGTAATAATCATGTTACGAATTTAAAAATTATTAAAATGCGAATGTAAATATTTACAACGATCAAAACGTTCCAACTCGCTCATAAACGCTGCATTTTTTGGGCGTTTCGTCCGACGGAGAGTGCGAGCAAAAGTGACATAGGTCCACCTTCGACAAGCGCTCGCGCGGTACTGAGGGCAGATTGCCAGCACAATGAAATATATACCTTTTTTAATAAATTCATTAAAAACAATTAGTTGGGATTTAAAACGTAAAATTAATATTGTAGTTTAAGAAAACAATGAAGATTATTTTGGTATAATTTTATGTCAAAATGATGTAGAAGTTTGGAGATATTAGGGTTTGTTTCGAAGCCTTTTCGATCGATAGTTAACCTCGGTTCAGATTTTTTTCCCTTCATATAAAGGCATATAACGAAAATGTATTTAATTATTATCAAAGAATGGGATATTTGTTACCTTAAAAAAAATAGTTTTATGGTCTATATTCAATGGAATCTTCAAATTAGAGCTCCCAAAACAGGTCTCCGAGCGTTTTTGCCTAAACTAGCATCGGGAGAATGATTATAACTAAATAAACAAATAAGTTATCTAAAATCTGGTTAATTATTACTGAAGTTGAGGAAACAATCTACTATTAACAAGAAATTGTTATTTCAAGCAACGAACGAAAGCTATAGAATTTGGACGACGAATAAGTGCATTTTCGCCTTTTTTCGTAATAGGGGCCTTAAGTACAGCGGCGATAGGTGTACCTCGGACTCCCGTGGTGCAACGAACCACATGTTGGAGCGCACTTCGGGAATCCGTAAATATGACTATATTGTGCGCATCAAGTGACATCGCATACGACAAAGCCTCGCTGATGGCAATAAGTTCAGCCTCCATAATACACATATTTAAAGAAGTTATCTTAAATTGCTGACTAAGATTACAATGCGGATCCAAGAAAGCCGCGCCGATTCCAAATGTATCCTTAGAACCATCAGTAAATATTTTGTGAAAAATACCATACTGTTGATTTATGAAATTCTGACAAATCGACTTTAAGCTATAACTAGTAAAATCCCGTTTAGGTTTATCGATGTCTGGTATGTTGCAACAGATAACGTTATCCAGATCTACACTACTAACCCAAGTACTCATCGCAAACACCTCCAACTGGCGACACGCGTGAACGCGTGTGTCAGCAAGGTATACGTACGAGAGTAAAATTAACGGCTTTATTTTGTTACGCCAGTACCTGTTATCTTGATATTGAGTTAACTGACTTAACAAATCATTTGTTACATTATTTTTACGGGATTTAGCTTTCAACATGAACTTGCCCGCTAAGTACGTTCTTCGTACATGCAATGGAGGAAGACAGAGTTCACTCTCCATTGCATGTATGGGAGTAGTTTTAATGAACCCTCCAATTACTCTCAATGATTGATTCTGTATTTTGTCTAGTTTATAAGTTAAATTTTTACTGCAATTATTAAATAAAAAACTTCCGTAGTCAAGGCGGCTCCTAATAATAGCAATATATAATCTTCTTAGATGTTTGGGATGTACCCCCCAACCCGAACCCGCTAAAATTTTGAAAATATTTAAATATTTTGAAGTTTTGTCCAATAATTCAGCAATGTGTTTATTCCATTTCAAAGAACGGTCCAACCACATCCCCAAATATTTCACAGCGCCGACTACTTCTATAGGGTTATCTTGCAAATTAATCAGTATAGGATATCTATTTATCCCTTTCTTAAAAATACAGATCTTTGATTTAGAAGGTGATATTGTTAATCCTAAATCATTAAGCATCTTACATAGATGAGTCAGAGCGATTTGTAACTCATTTGATGCATCACTAGGGTTCTTATGACTTATATACAATGCATAATCATCTGCGTACTGTGAAATCTTAACATTATTAACATTCTTACAAATTTTATAGGTCACAATATTAAATAATAATGGTGATAGAGGGTCCCCTTGAGCCAAACCTCTACCTGTACTTCTAGAAATTACATTATTATCAGTTTTAATGCTTAAGTACCTTTCCTTCAAAAAAGACCACAAATATGTACAGATCTTTGAGCCAACACCCAGCTCGTCCAAAATAGAAAGTAAGACCGTAACATCAACATTATTATACGCATCTTGTATATCAACAAAACAACCCAAGGTAATCTGATCTTTCGAGAAACCTAACTGTATTCTAGTTATTAGATTGGTAAGATTATCCAAGCATGATTTCGTTTTCCTGAACCCTGTAGTTTCCTCATAGAAAAAATCTCCATTTTCCATAAACCATTCCAGTCTTTTAGTAATCATAGAATGAAAAATTTTGCAAAGGCAAGACATAAGCGAAATTGGTCTTAAAGCTGAAACAGAGAGGTCACGTCCTGGTTTAGGAATTGGTATAATTCGTATTTCGCGCCATTGGTTAGGCACAAAGCCATACGAATAGAACTGATTATACAATCTAAGAAGAACGTTAAATGCAATCTCTGGTAAGTTCTTGATCATTGAATATGAAATGCCATCCACTCCAGGTGACGTATCTTTTGATTTTATACATCTCATTAGTTCACACAATAAGAATGGACGCTCTAATTTACTATGGGAAACACGTGGAGAAAAAACTGGGTATTTGTTGCAAACAAAGTCCGGAGTCAAATTACGTAATAATTGATTTGCCATGGATTCATCAGTATGTGAAGTAGGACTTTTATATCCTTTTAACCACCTCATTTTCCGCCACATTTCAGGAACTGTAGTGGATTCGTCAATAGATGAACAAAAATTAGAAAAACTGTCACGTTTAGCTCGTCTTATTAGTAGTTGAGAATTTCTGATTTTATCTTTTAATTTAAGTAAATTATCGGGGGTCGGATTCCTTCGAAAAATAGTAAGAGCTAGACGTCTTTCTGCAACTGCCCTAGATAGTTCGGCATTCCAGTAATTCTTGGGTTTAAAATGTTGAGATGGATCGTGACTAATTTTGAAAGAAGGAATATTAACATCAGCGGCCTCGTTAATAACATTAAGGAACGAATCATAGCTTTTTTGCAGGTCATCATAAATAGGATAATTATTAGATAAACTAAGCTTAACAGAATTACTAAAATCCAACCATTTAGCTTTTTTGAAATTGCGCTTCCTACTACATTGAGAATTATTATTCCTATACGAAATTCTAATTTTAATTAATAAGTGGTCACTACCTAATGTTTCATTAGTGACGTTCCAATCAAAACATAAAGCTATGTCGGAAGATGCTGTAGAAATATCTGGGGAAGATTCCTGTAGAATTCCATTTACACATTTAAAACGAGTAACTCGGCCATCGTTTAGAGAAACAAAATTATTTTCAACTAGAGAATCAAAGATATTATTCCCTGTCAGGTCAGTCTTACAAGACCAACTAGGGTGATGTCCATTAAAATCACCCAGAATTAATGTCTTAGGGTCTAGACAGACGGACTGCAATCCAACTGCAATCCGACTGCCAAATGGCAGTTCAGATGCAGTTGGAATGCAGTTGGCTCGACTGCAATCAAACTGCACGTCGACGGGCAGTTGGCGTGCAGTTGGATTGCAGTCTGAGTGCAGTTACAACGACTAACTGCACTCAGACTGCAATCCAACTGCACGCCAACTGCCCGTCGACGTGCAGTTTGATTGCAGTCGAGCCAACTGCATTCCAACTGCATCTGAACTGCCATTTGGCAGTCGGATTGCAGTTGAATTGCAGTCCGTCTGTCTAGACCCTTACTAGTTTTAAATGAGAACACTTCATTCCAATCGCCAAGAGAAGTTCGAATTGATGGCGGACAATAGACCGACATTAAATATTGAATGTGTGAACAGTTAAAAATTTTGATACAGACCATTTCTATTCCAGGGTTATTAGTAAAATTAAATGGTACAAGTTGTGCTTTTACTGACTTATGAACTAAAATTGCCACTCCTCCATAAGAATCGAATCGATCTTGGCGATAAATATTATAACCAGTAATTTTAAAATCAATCTCACAATTCAACCAGGTCTCGCTTAACGCTGCAATGTGAATTTTCTCACTACACAGAAACTGTTCTAGTTCTACTTGTTTAGGCTTAGCACTCTGTGAGTTCCACTGTAAAATGTTCATTTGAACTAAATCCATTATGAACCAAACAAGTTTTTAAAAGGCAGGTCACTAAGGTACTGCCTTGCCGCCGATGTCAGCCATTCAATAAGTAAGGACACTATTTTATTAATCTTACCCTTCATGCCATCCTCACATTCAGAAAAAATTATTACACTCAATTTGGTCACGAGCTGTGCAAAACTCATGGCAGACGTACGATCCTCTATGTTTTCTTTTCGCTGTCTTCTAGTTCTCTTTACTTCTTCCGATTTATCTGATAGGATATCTTTCTCACATTCAGACTCCGACGAAACATCCCAATTGAACACTCGATCATTATCTAGTTGTCTTTTTTTATTTTTCTTTTTCTTATCCTTCTCTTTTGGTTGCGAAATAGTATTCGTGGAAATTAAGTCGATATTACGTTGAGAATTATCTCTAGACGACTTTGTCTTTACTGCACTCGCATACGAGAAATTATAAGAACTTGTTTGTATCGTTGGGGCAGGGGCGCACTCAGGCAAATCATATGTGGGTATAATTACAGGTTCCTCGCATAAAACATCGGGCTCCGGAGGAATATACATCTGCAAAGCTTTACGATACGAATAATTGTTTTCTGCCATCAAATCCCTCAAACATTTTTCTTTTTGGTACACGGGGCATGACCTGTCTAGCGCCGTGTGACTACCGGCGCAGTTGATACCTTTATGTATAGTAGATTCGCAGTTAGCGTGTCCCTTTCCACACTTGGGACATGATATGTTTTTCGTGGGGCACATCCGTAGTAAGTGTCCAAATCTCCAACACCTTGAACATTGAGTGACTGGAAATACATACGGCTTAACATTGATCTTCATCCCGTATATGTATATTGCTGTAGGCAGCGTCGGACCCCGAAAGGCCAGTCGAACCGATTCGCTCTCTTCCCATCCTGATCTGTCCTGTGTTCTGCGCCTCAACCTTTTCACCGCCATTAACTCCGCCTCACTCTTAATAATCTCCATCATATCCTTTTCTTGTAAATCTGTTTCTATATTTTTAATTACTCCATAAGAGATAATAACTTCCAGTGGTTTTTGCATTCTCCATCCTAAGTCTTGTAACGCTTTACATCCTATCAACCTTTCGGCGTTCTCAGAGTCGTCGAACTGTACAAATACTTTGAACGGGTTTAGGTATTTTACACGACAAATGTTTTGAATGTTGTACGTATTCATTAACTTAGCCATGGCGAATTGTTTAGGCAAAATTTCTGAACTACTAACGTAAACATCGGTCTTCTGTGCTAGTTTAGCATTTTTCTTGGATACCACTGGGATCCATCGTTCTTCGCACTCCTCAATCTCCTCATGTCCTCTTTTACCAAGCAAATTCGTAACAACGATTTCCTCCGAGTTTATTAAAATCTCTTCCGTAATTTCATCCAGTCCTTCCAGGTCGATAGGTAAAGGTGCCAGCACTTCATCATTGCATTCCTCATTCGACGCATTCATCACATTTTCAACAATTGCGTCTTCCGCCATAGTGCATAACGTGCACAATCGAGTGCACGTCAAAACACGTCTGGGAAAAACCGGTTTGAGCACGCGCGACAAACAATGAAACACGTGTGTCTCGTACCAATGCTCACAGCCAAACTGATGCACTTATTTGAAAATAAATAAAATACAAATAAAATTTCGATTTCTGATAGCAAATAAGGCGCTTATTACGCTGTAGAAAGAAGAGTTAACATTTACCTGTGGTATTAAGCCTGTGTTTGATCTGCACAGTGTTGTAGACTTGCAGCAGATCATTGCCACCGAACTCAATGTCAGTCATCGCGACGCAGTGCTCGAAGAAATCTATCGGGAACTGAGGCGCGCCGCTCGCATTGGATTTTGCCGCCGCCTGTGTACACATTGTCAATTCTTAGGTAAATACATTGACTATGTCTATTGTAATCTACTATCCATAAAAAGCATTGATAAGCTTGGGGATAGCTGATGCTGTGTGGATTGTTCAGCATTATTTATTTGGCGTTAAGGTGACGCACGCAGACTTTTAATCTAAAACACCCAAACGTCTGCTTTCACAATCTTAGATGACATTACTAACTACTAACTATAACTATTAACAATAATGCATAAACATTATTAACACACGATGGACACGGGAAAATGTGTTGATTTTTTACCCCTCTCATAAACCTCTGCTGATACCTTCTACTGCTGTGAGATTACGCTAAAACCACTATCTAAAATTGACATATAAAAGCCATTTAGAAGGCCTTTGTAATTTGCAATGATATGGATAGGACGCGCGCAAAGGCCGTTGAAATGGTTATCATATGTCTTTTTTGGATTTAGCGTAATCACACAGCAGGCCCCTCTATGGATGCTCTATTTACATTACGCATAGAATGTATGAAAGATAAACAGAAACTCACCTGCTGCGCTTTTCCTTTAGAATGATGAACGACAACCTTCGGCTTCCGTCTCGGCGCATGAATCGGCTGAATGGTCGGCGACAGCCAATAGCCCGTCTGTTCCGCGTTAGCCGCATAGATCCTCAAACTTCCGTCTTCACAGAGTAGTATTAGAGTGCTTTTTTGTTCGCCGCCGCCACCGCACCAGTGTCGCACCGCAACCATGTCCGTTATCTTAGCCTTGGCCGGTACCACCTTGGAGAAGAATTTAATCTGTGTAAGAGTTGGCTTATTAGGGGAGGCCTATGTCCAGCAGTGGACTGGTATAGGCTGATGATGATGAATAGTTACGAGGATATGGTACTACGGCTGTGGGTGGTTATGCAAACTCTAATTGATAGATGAATTTGAAGGAAAATCACTAATTATAAATAATAACGAACGGTTTTATGGATCGTAAGTATGTGGGTATGTTATGGTTTATTGTCAAAACTTTTCTATAAAAAGGCGTACCACAAAATAACATTTTTTTTTTTTTTTTTTTGTAACTTATTTATTTATTTATTTATTTATATAGATTATAAAAAGCTTGGGGCGGGTTTTGCTCAAACTAACATAAAAAGGTAAAGATTCCTGGTTGCTTCATTACACCTTTTAAATTTCGATATTATCCGACTCTCTTTACCTGTCAAATTTTTACAGGTAAAGAGAGGCGAATCGGTCAAGCGTAAAACATACGCTGTTTATAGGAAATATAGACATAGTAAACAAACACAAAAAAGCGATCACTCAGGACAATTACTGCGCTCATAATCATAGCATAACATCGTAAATGATAATAGATAT
This sequence comes from Eupithecia centaureata, assembly GCA_944547425.1. Taxonomy (NCBI): domain Eukaryota; kingdom Metazoa; phylum Arthropoda; class Insecta; order Lepidoptera; family Geometridae; genus Eupithecia; species Eupithecia centaureata. The sequence goes on along the minus strand of OX155679.1, from coordinate 13,578,512 downwards.
TTTAAAATATTCCCATTTACCTTAATCTCCTGCACGTAAATGTTGGTAGGCGTCAGCATGAGCACAACAGGGTTGTTAGACGCCTGCATGACAGCGGTCACTAGACCCGGGTGGCCAGCCACCTCCGCCCACTGGCAGAGCGATTGCACCGCTTGCTTGCCGCGCCCGCTCTCTTTCTGAGTTATCGCCGTTAGGGTGATCATTGACGTGCCTAGTCAAACAAAAATATACTTAGAATGTGAGCAGCAGGAACTAGTATTGAATGCATGCAACTTTACAAACAGCACAGATCTGCGGCCTTATTGTCAAACTTTTAATCGATTACCAGTGGTCGACGTAGTCAGAATGTTTTCGGTATTGTACGGTAATAAAAAAATTATTTGACCGTCAAAAATTAAGTCGATCTTGATTATCAGTTTAGTTAGACAATAAGGCCCCTGAAAGAGACCGCAAAATAACAGCAATAAGAATGAACAACACATCAAGCGTGATCGGCTAGATTACGTTTGGCAGGAATTTAAAGGTCTCTTACAACGCTTGCTTAGTTCTAATACAAACCTCCAACTATTTGGAGTTGCTGATTCGAGGCTCGTCGCCTCTCGCGGAACGATAGGCCTGAATGCCAAGTTTAGTATAAGCTTCTATGCGAGCAGAATACAATCAAAACACTGTTAGTCAAAGATACATAAATAAATACGAGTGGTATTGTTAATAGGGGGAAAAGTTAAAGTAGGAAATAATAGTACCTTTGAGGCTTTCTTCGACGGTGTTCAGAGGTGCAAGGAAACTCTTTCCTTGGGCGTATGAGAAGAATAACATCTTGAGCGTGTGTGAGTAGTAGATAGACACGCCTCCTCCGCCGACTAAACCAGCCACGTCCTGTATAGTGGAATGAACAGGTACCTTTAGCATTACTGTACGTAAAAAATAACGATCCAACACTAATTTGTATTTGCTTTTACAGTCTTACTCATTTTTCCCACACACCCTTTTCCTGTCCTTCACAGTTCCACCCTGGCTATCTTTTTGCGTCTCTGTTGATATCATCTCATTAGACTAGTTTAATTTTGTATAGTTTAGGAAGAGATACGAAGTTGCCTTTGGTGGCCACCAAACTCTGTTTTCGTATCTCTTCCTAAAACAGACAAAATGAAACTACTACAGATGCATTAAAAAAAGCTTAACAAACTGTCGTGTGAATTTTGAAAATACTATTGTTAAAAGATAGTAGAAGAAGTTGATACAACATTAGACAATAGCAACTACCTGTATCTCGGGATGGAGCACTTCGAGCGTGTTGGTGACGTAGAAGGTCCCGAGCGAGGCGCGCGACTCGTCGCTCATCGGCTGCCAGTAGATGTGGCCCGCGCTGCTCATGCACAGCATGTGCATCACGTTGCTCTGGTTCACGAATGTTACGTCGCGGACCTGGGAACAACAACTAACTGGTCAAACAAACCTTTTTGTTTCTGTTTACAAATTCTAAGAACTGACTTTGGATTTCACGCGTCATTGAGGATAATTTTAAAACAACTGGTCACCAGAGACCACCTCGGTATCATTCTCTTAAAAACGTATAAATTTTAAACGATAACTCAAGAAATTTTAGTCAGAGAACTTGATCAATTTCGACCACAGGACAAGCAAAAGCTATCAATTAAAAAAAACGTCAACATCGGTCCAATAAATAAGATAAACCTAGACATAAGACATAAAAATACAATCGAATTCAGAACCACCTGTGTGAAGTCAGTTGAAAAGCTCGTACGCGTTAGGGAAATGGATGAGATACGGTCTGTCAAGAGAGATCATAAGAAAGAATCAGATCATAGACCAACAACGGGTCGCGAATAAGTGATGCAAAAATGTTTAAGATTTAAGGTTATTGAATTTAATTAAATTAATTTATTGATTCAGACCATAGATTAGAGTAGTAAATGTCACACAGACAATCAAAAAATAGAGGTAGGTATACAGTTATTATATTATAGAATTATATGCAAATAAATAAGATATTATGTTGTAATAAGTGCCATACCTTTCCACTGGGCACTAAGAAGTGATGCATAGGACTGGTACAATCCCGGCTGAGGTCGAATATCTTGACGAAATCCGACGTGGCCAGCGCTAGCTGAGTTTGCGAGCCGGGCAGCCAAATTGCCTTGATTATGTAGTTGTTGGCCTCTAGGCCCGTCGTCAGCACTAGATGTTCGGCCACTGCACCTGAGAATGGAACAAAATTTGAATAAATTTAATTTAGTTCATATTGTATTCCTTGTTTTTTCTTTTCTTTTGTAATATTATATTTTTTGTTTCTTTTATTTGGCACCTACTTATATACAACATATGTATGTAATACCTACCTACTTTTTTATTTGTTTTTGTTTTTATAATGTGCTGTTTGTGAACCAAGTTGTATTAAGATATACATAAGTGGCAAAACGAGTCAGGCACGTTTCTTCTTTTTACTCCGGTATGATGGTTAAATCCGGTATTTAAACCTTCTGGTTAAATACCGGAGTAAATAGAAGAAGAACCAGAACCGGATTAAACCAGAAGGGTTAAATACCGGATGGTAAGAACGTACATGTACCTGCCGGGTTTTTTAAAAATATCTGATCGAAGCGACGCGTAATCTGATGAGTATCTGGCGCAGAGCATCAGCATTGCCATACAGCAAGGCAATGCAGCCCGCGCCTTGGGGACGCGGCGACTAGTATCAGTTGATAAGGACAATAATAAAGAAACTTCTTTATCCCCCTCTTCTTTAATACCGGATGGTAAGGACGCACATGTACCTACTTTGAGATGCTGTGGATGTGCAGCCGCGCGCCCTTGCAACGAGGTCCGCTGAGCAGTGAATGCGTTAAATGAAATAAATTTTGATATACTTTCGTTGTTTCTCTGACTTTTCTTACAGTGGAATAGGCCAAGTTTGTAGATTGATAAAATAACTTTTTGCATGCAATTGCACATTCAAAACTATGAACCATTTTTTCAAATCAAACTATTATAATATAAGCGACAATTGGCGTCTTATCGCTCAAGAGCGATCTCTGCCAGGTATGGATTGTATCATCGGATGTCGGAACATGGGGAATCTGTGTGCGTCTAAAATGGGTACTTGCTACTCAAAAATAAATAATTATACTAACACATACTATAATTTATACAAAAAAATATGTAAAAACATACATGACCGAAGTATAAACACAAGTGTATGTGCTTCAATATTTAAATGATATATGGAGTTTAAATAAAACTAATGATCTGCAGTATTTTATTTTTTATAAATAAATACTTTTTTCTTCTATTTCTGCAATTTAGAACATAATAATCGGACCAAATTAGGTGAGTAATATTAAAAGATTATACAAGTTAGCGAAGAAAGTGTATTGCTTATTTTCATGAGAAAGTTTCATTCGCATTTAAAGGATAGTATAAAGTACAAGTATAATAAATTCCAGGGATTCATGGCGTCCAAGAACGGGGTATAGGGGAGTCGGACGTCCAGTAGCGAGATGGGCAAATATTATGAAAATCGCGGGGAATCTGGATGAGACTGGCGCAGGACCGTGTGGAGTGGCACAAAAGTTTGGAGCCCTATACCCAGCCAGTGGGCGAAGTCGGGTTGCGAATGATGATGATAATAAAATCTATGGTATAAAGCATACCTGCGCTGTTGAAAGTCAGTACATGGCATTCCTTCAAGCCGCAGACGGCCAACAGGTCTTCGTTCCAGGGGTTCCCGCTCAGACTGAGCACGGTGAACGGAATGGGCGCGGACGACAGGCGGGTCAGAGTCAACTTGTGCTTGGAGGAATCGGCTTGTTTGAGTAGCGCGGATAGCTGGAGCACTGTGATCTTTCCTGTGGAATTATATAGACAATGTTTATCAGAATCAGGGGTCTTCACATACGACCACGGATGAAGAGTAAACATATATCGAAATAAAATTAATTTTGTGCCTGGACCCGGCGACTAAATTATTAATTCTCAGTAATACATCAATCCATTTATATTTTTACAAAATATTACAAGAATACAAGAGAACTTTAAAAATAGATCTGGAAGAATCATTTTAGTTTTAACCTTTCCTTTGCCTAAGCGCTGATCAGCGCTTACTACCTTTGTCTGCCTAAGCGCTGATCAGCGCTCTAGCACCAGCCATACAATTTTTACGTTTTTGGTATATAAATACAGTGTAATACGGTCTAAATTATTTAATTACGTCTCTACGCTGATCAGTGCTTCGGCAGTTGTCACCTAAACTGTACACGCACACATGCAAAAAAGAAATAAACGATGATCGAAATCTATGCCTCACATGCAAGGAACTTTCTCACATGTTACGACATTATTCTAAATCTTTTCTTATTGGACCCTTATCAGTGTGTAGTATCTATGAAAAGCTCATTTTGTCTACTACATCTATCAATCATTTCCATAGAGAATTAATATTTAGAACAATTTGAAATTTGTTTATGAAAACTGCATCAAGTCATGTATCTGATTTGATAACTTTTCGAAAAATTGGGTTATTGCAATAATATTTTAGCAGTAAAAATTACATTATAATGTAAAGTGGGAATTTTACTTTTGAATACAATCGTTAGTTACGTTTCCACCAAACAATTTATTGAAAATATTCTATAAATTCCGAACCCTGTCTAGTGCGCTCTGCGATCGCCGCCATCTTGCGGCACACAATGTGTGCAATTATCTCCCAGGTCCGGCGTATCAGAGGTTAAAAACCGCTGCTGAGGTGATTTTTATCAACCTCTATAAAAAGCAGGGTTCTGAGTTATGAAACTTTCATAGAAATACATAAATGATGGTGACGAGTTATCTGTTTCAAAACTACACTATAGAGGTAATTAAAGTTTCATACTTTTGTGTTTGTTCTACGAATAAACGAAAATAAAAGAAAATAGAAGTAATGTTGCGACAGCATTTGTTATTCAAATAATCAGTTTTCATTCTTTCTTTCAGGAAGTAAATGCTGTGCACCGAATACATTTCGACCTTGTTGCTTAGAGAATACATCCTCACCTTTTTCATGAGACACGGCGAGATGTTGGCGCCGCCCTTGCGGCGAGGCAAGGCAGCACATGGCAACGCGGCGCAGCTTGTGTGCCGACATTAGTTGACGAATGGTCTGGCCGTTTTCACCCGTGTACGACATGCGAACGTTCTCGAATGCGCCTTCTTGAGAACCTACAGGAGTAAGATTAAGAAAAAAATTGCAGGAGTTAGATTTAGATAAAAAAACATACTTTTATAACAGTAAAAGAAACTGCCGGCAACGTACGACAAGAACGGCCCTTGGTCATGTCAGATTGAATTTAAATGTCAGCATAATACATATTGCCGTTCCTTTCATGACGATTGAAATAAAAAGGATGGCAACATTTTAGAGCTGCCTTATTTGTTTAGTATGAGAGCCATTCAACACGATTGTTGCGATCGGTGAAATGATATTGATTATCGAGCGATCATGTTGAATAATTTAATCCAACCTGCTGGCTAGAAATTATGGTTATGTGGCGAATGAGTGTCACTGAGGTCTACTAGAAGACCATTATAAATAAATAAAAAATAAATAATGTTTGACAATCCACACAGCACCATCTAGCCCCAAAGTAAGGTAGTAAAGCTTGTGTTATGGATACTAGATAACCATTCTATGTATAATAAAAAAATATATATCTATGTAATGTATTGTATTAAGTATATCAGTCATCTAGTACCCATAACACAAGCTCTGCTTAGCTTGGGGCTAGATGATGCTGTGTGGATTGTCTGGAATTATTTATTTATTATTCACTCTTGTCTTAAAGAGATCCAAGTGGGATACAATAAAAAACTCACCGAGCGTAGCCTGCATCAAGTTATCAGTATGCGTAAACTTCTTCTCGCCTAAATGCAGCTGCGCCAAGGCCCTCTGCGCGCGGCCGTGCGCCCCGGTCGGAGCGTTCCTTTCACAGGCCGCCTTCACCGGTGCACTGAGCGTGTCGAGCAGGCGACGCACGCGCTCCATGCACTGCGACCAGCCGGTGTATGACGTCAGGAATTGGCGGCAGCCTGAGGAAATTACTATTTGTAAGGGATTTCGAAAAGGGCGTTCGGTGGTCAGGTGATCGCGTAAACGCGCTGTATTTCGATAACGCCTTAGATAGAATAGGGTAACCGCACTTTGGATGAGTTTTTTTACCTTTGTTGGACGTACAAATTAAAAGCGACCGTGTGGCGTTTTTCTCAGGTAATATAATATCGTCCTAATTGAGATTGATATCGGACACGCTCTGATAGTTCGAATAGAGTTTGCGAGACATCGTACACGGAGAGCCGAGACTCTTCGTGCATGTTCGTACGAGAAGAATTCGTACAAAAACGGATAAAATGCAGCCGCTATGCCTAGCTACCCTGAGCATGAAATTAGAGTTCGTTCACTTTATTTCTGGTCAGCCAGCATAGGTCTTTATAGAATATCTATATCATCTTATCGACTAGTCCACTAGAGCTCTCTCACCTTGTATGTTGTTAGCGAGCACGGGTCTGCGCGGCATGGCCAGCAGCATGGGCGGAGTGGGGCTGGAGGGGCGACGGCGCAGGGACGGCGCGGGGGGAGCGTCCTCAGCGCCCGTGCCCCTAGCGCCGCCGAGCGTCACTGACCGCTTCACTAGAGCTCTCTCACCTTGTATGTTGTTAGCGAGCACGGGTCTGCGCGGCATGGCCAGCAGCGTGGGCGGAGTGGGGCTGGAGGGGCGACGGCGCAGGGACGGCGCGGGGGGAGAGTCCTCAGCGCCCGTGCCCCTAGCGCCGCCGAGCGTCACTGACCGCTTCACTAGAGCTCTCTCACCTTGTATGTTGTTAGCGAGCACGGGTCTGCGCGGCATGGCCAGCAGCGTGGGCGGAGTGGGGCTGGAGGGGCGACGGCGCAGGGACGGCGCGGGGGGAGCGTCCTCAGCGCCCGTGCCCCTAGCGCCGCCGAGCGTCACTGACCGCTTCACTAGAGCTTGGCAGCTGAAAATAATATGGGATGTTGAAGGGACGCTGCCGTGGAGTAAGAAACGTCTCGAGAGTTGCAAAAAGCCCTTCACTTGCCAATAGGCACGGTGGCTATTGGCAAGTGAAAGTGAGCCTTTGCAGCTTGCACTAGACTGGCATATTTTCAATACACACAGCATATTTCCAACCAACCCGCTACAAGAAAAAAGTTCGGCGTCCTTTGTGCGGTCCCGAAGGACGACGACGACGAGGGTCCCAATTCAAAATTCTCAGAATCTTGCCTAAGGTTGGATTTGGTACTGGACCGAAATAAAGACATGATTGGACCTGATCATAGCGTTAAACCTCACCTAGAATCAGGCTTAGCTCCACAATCACAGAAGAAGTTCCCGAACTTGGCGTATGACACGTCATGGCCCCTGTGGCAGACACGCGCGCACACCGTGCACACGCCGACGCCGTCCACCATCTTGCACGTGTGGCAGTGGTACCAGTGCTGGTTCATGAACTCACGCTGAGTTACTGTGAACGTGCACAGCTTGTATTGGAGCATCGTGTCCTCGTCCTAAGGAAAAAAAAACACTACATTAGTTGTTGTAGCGACCTGCGTAATGTGAGCTGAACTACAAATGAAAATAACAAAAATTCTGAGTGCATCAACATCCGACATCAACTCGTCGAAAGACCCCGGGTAAGTGGGCCAGTTGGGTGGACCCGGTACAGGGAAGATCTTATCCTGTAATCATTTGGGGGAATATCACCCTTTACCCCTAAAGTTGTGTTTGTTTCTTAACATAGTTTAAGTTTTGGAACTGTATTCTTCTAACTTCGGAGGAGGGCGTTGTCATCTGCGACACAGTTTTTTAAACTCCCGCAGATGGCATCGTTTCGGTTTTTAACCATGAAACTATTGTTATTGTTCAATAATAAACTATTTATTTATTTATTATTTAAAGATTTCTGATAGACTTTTAATATCAGAAATGTAGGTGGAGCTGACGACGCCTAAGTCCGTAGAAAGTCACAAAGATTTTCAACTCATTGGTTACTAGAGCATGTGGCAACAGACATAGGTAGCGCGTTCCCGTACTAAGTGGGTACCATTTAAAGGGTCGACAACGCGCGAGTAATGTCTCTGATGTTGCAGGCGTCCATAGGCTGCGGTAACCGTTTTCAAGCATGCAGGCCGCATGCTTGTTTGCCACCTTGGTGGTTTAAAAAAAAGTGGAGGATTGCGGTATCAAGTCCCACCGAGGTCATAATTTTTTGTGATATTATTTAAAACTCTGTATGTATGTAGGAAGAAAATACATAACATCTTACCGAGTCGTCAGCACTAGTATCTTCATCATCTTGCTGCTCCTCGTTGTATTCAAAGTCGAATCCGAGATCCGAAGGCGATTCCCACGTGGGGCTTATTGAACGCCATGCTAGAACAAACATTAAATAAGAAACCACTTCTTAAGGTGATTTCGCGTCCAGGACTAAGCATAGCTCCGCTACTAGATGGCGATGATTTTCAATTTTGATGTTTTTCACTATTTTCTAATTATATTGTTCATAATTGTTTAATGGTAATGTATTTGCCGCAAATGGTATGTTGTTTTTTATGTACCAAGCAATTTTTCAAGTGTTGAAAGCATTTAGGGAGCTTGTATTTGGGAAGAGCAAAAAAGATCTTGCCTGTGTGAGTGATCGGCCGCTACGAGTCACTCACACAAAAAAAGATCTTGCCTGTGTGAGTGATCGGCCGCTACGAGTCACTCACACAGGCAAACCCTATAAATTCAGTGGAACTAAAATAACTACTGTTCGAAAAATAACAGAGATAATTGGAGACGCCTTAGGACTAAATATTTTGCGGACCAATATTTCCGTTTTCGGGACATTACTAAATTACATCTAAAATTAATTCAATAAAACCACTAGTTAACGAACTAATTTTCGACTCTTGTTTTTTCTAAGAAAAAAACAGGCTCTATTTACATTAAAAAAAAATTGGAGGTAATTTTCTTTTATCGTTTTGAACAATTTAAGTAAAAAGGCGCAGAGGGTAATGTTATTTACAAACTAGCTTATTAGCTAAAGAATATCTTACAAATTATAGGTAAAAAATAATACTTTTCATGCTATTTATTAATTTCGTTAAATCATTGGAATTGACAAATAAATTGAATAAGTTCACAATAACAATCATTAATTTTAAATGTACTCACTGTGAAAGTTGTTCCAATTTTATAATGAAATTACATTAAAATTATTAGCGTAAGGAAGTCTCCACTTTTTTTGACTCTGTTCTTTGTGTACTTAGGTATTTTAGCCCCGATTTTACGACCACTTATAAAAGATAAAAAGTAATACAAATTTTCACAGTATTTCAATAACTCACTTTGGACTAGCGGTTTGAACAGTCGGGTGGGTGTGACGATGTATAGTCGTACCTGGGTTCGAAACCACCGAAAATTTAATTTACTTTTTGCTTTTTAAAAATGAAATATCCACAAAATTTTGATACATCCCGTTAGTACGGGCTCGAATCCCTTCAAAACTACCAAAATTTTTGATTTTTATCATTTTTATTCTTTATATTTTGAACAATGTCATAGACCTAGTACAAACAAATTCATATTTGTCATAAATTACTTATTGTAAGCCTTCCTAAGTCTATTTGATTGTTATATAAAACTTTGGTAGACTGTTCTGCGTAGGTACATCCCACAAAGGGTCCTGACCTCGTTTCTAACGGTATGACAAAAATAAAAAGAAACAATTATGTACTATCAACACCAACTGATTTTTATTTTATTTTAGCTCTTACGCCAGCTAAGTTCAGGCATTTTTACAAATCGCTCATTGAATGCAAAACGGCCACATTTCAAAAATTTAGAAAATGGTTTTATTTCTGATAAAGTATATTTTCTTTTGAGAACATTTCATAAAGCTAGTTTAATTTAAATATTTATTTCTTTTTATTGGGATAATTATCTTAACTTTGCTTCAAAATTTTAATGCAAAATGGGCTTTTGTAGTTTTTATCAAGTTGGGTGATAGCTATAACAGCGACCATTATTTTAAAAAATAGAGCAAAAAATTACGAAAACAATGATGTTTTAATATTAAAAAAGAATAACTTTAACTTTTCAAAAAAATCATGTTCAAATTTTGTTTTGGCTCTCTGTAAAAAGTTACGATTAGTCCAATAAAAAAAAAATATATATAATTCCGGACAGTCCACACAGCATCATCTAGCCCCAAGGTGAGCAAAGCTCGTATTATGGGTACTAGTTGACTGATAAACTTAATACAATACATTACATAGATAGATATTTTTTTTATAAATACATAGAAAACACCCAGACCAACGGAACAATTTCATGTTCAATTTCTGTAGATCGTACACATTTTTTTCCGACACGGGAATCGAACCCACAACCGGTCGCAGGCGGACCTTCGCCCACTGCGCCACATCGGTTGTCGCTGATGAATGATCGAAATGCTTTGCACGTCTGATGCTGGGGCCACACTACCGTGATATGCCGATAATTATTTTAATTATAACTTATACAACACCTAGGTGTAACCACGATTTATGGCCATAATTTTACAATGCCAATCAATATGGCAAATGGCGGTAGACAATAGCTCCGGCGGCGGTCTTTTTTCGCACATCAAAGAAGATTACCGCAGTAATTAATGCGTTTGTGGCCACTACCGTTTGTCCAGTGTGCAATATGAGCTCACCGGCGACGCACGTGATATTTTTACCGCCTTATTTATTGACATATCTAGGTAAACTCTAGTGTAACCACACCAGGTCATGCAGTAATTTAAACGGTAATTTAATGTCATAATTATTGCGGTTACAGCCCGGTAGACGGTAAGGTAGTGTGGCCCCAGCGTAAAACTCTCTAAACTGGTATCTATAAGCAAACATTTTATCTGTTTACATAGTGTCATTTATTGTTGTCATGGAAACGGAACGTAGGCTTCCTAGATCTTATTTGACATGCAGCAAACGGTAGACTATGGTATTATTAGATGATTCTTTAGATAGCACACAGATGGCGATTCCGTCGCCGCCATCACACTCACATGTTCAAGTAAGCGGGCGTACGACACTATCCGTGTTCACTCACGCATTGATAGAAATGGCCTAAAATTTTCACGTTATTTCTAATTATTCCGAGTGTTTTCATGAATCAAACACAATTTGCCGCAAATAATGACGAATAACAAAGCCAAAAACAGTTATTTATTTGTTAAATTATGTCCACATCGCTCATATTTGGGAAAATACAAATGTATGGAAATCGGATCACCTTAAAATACACAGTTTACACAAATATGGATCAACGCTTGTTTTTGCATTGCTTAATAAAAGACAAGCAAAGAAAATCTTGATGAAAGAATCACAAAACTACGAAAGTTTTCAAAAATTTAGTTATCAATGTACTACTACTATACAATACTATTTTTCAGACATGTTCTGTACTTTTTTTTTAAAACAATGGTGCAATAAACATAAAATCGAACGGTGTTACGTAAAAAAACAGTATAATTAATTCTACCAGTAGTCTCGTATTTTAGCAATTTGTCTTTGAATAAGCTGAAGACAGGGCGCTATGGGAGGCCTATGTCCAGCAGTGGACTAATATAGGTTGATGATGATGAAGAGTGTGGGCCAAATCGAAGAGCATGAGTATACTCACAATGAGACTGGCTGGAGTTGATAGCGTGCAGCGCGTCCGTGAGATATGACAGTAGCACGCAAGCCGACTCGATTTGAGGAGCAAGGTTACCGTCCACTTGACCTTCTTCTAACTTCTTCAGTATCTCGGGACCGCTGAGGTTATCCACACTGTTCAGAAAAAATGGATGGGGTTGATTGATGGAAGTTTATTACTGTATCACGCCAAAACTATTGAATGGACCTAGCTAAATTTGTCATAAATAGTTCATAATTATTTTTTGCACACTTAGAAAAAAAAAAAAAACAAATTACTAAATATGTGACAATTGATAGACACCAAGGTATCCCAAACGGGCAAAAACATAACACATTCGATAACTGTAACCTTATCTGTGTAGACCAATATATAGCCGCACAGGGAAAATCTTTTTCGACAAAACAATGTTTATGTAACGCTCACCAAGCGGACAGCCAGGAGACAGCGGCCGGGAACAGTTGTTTGTGATCCGCTCCCGAGTGCGCGTCCGCTAGCCGACACATCTCGCGGAGAATGAGAGGCGAGCACGGCGTCTCACCGCACACGCCGATCAGGGTCGAAAGCATGCGCTCGCTTACTTCTGGAGTACTGTGGAATAATAGTATGTTGGTCACCAATAGAGCCCTGGCAAGAGTAATAATTGACAATCTCTTACTTATCGCCACTCATAGCAATGTTTCTAAACACAAATGATTAAAAAAAATCATCATGTCATAGGATCTGTCATTAAAACACTTTTTGGAAAGAAAACAAATTACTCAATAACCTACAACATTAAAATTACATAAATTTCACTCGCTCTACTAGTACCAAGTCAGAAAAGCGGATGGCGACGAAATGTCTTATTTACTCTCTAGAATGAAAAATGGATAGATGAACATGTTTGTTAGTTCTTCACGCTAAAACCGCTGAACGGATCAAACTAATATTTGGCATAGATACATAGAAAATATTTGTTCAACTCTAAACTTGGGAACAATTTATAAACAATACATTATGTACTTTCACTAGTTCTACAGGTACAAAGTCAGATAAGTGGAGGGCGATGACCTACCTTATTTACTATCTAGAATTAAAAAACTACTCAGCGAGAGCTCAAGTAAGGAAACAATATAAAGTCTTTACCAGTGGATGACAACATGCTTGCAGAGCGCAGAGAGCAACGCCGCGTTCTCATTGGCTGCGTCGGCGAGGGTGGTCGGCGGTTCAGAGGTCGCCGCGCTCGCGGTGCCCGCGCCGCTGTCCTTGCACACCTCCGACCAACTCGTGTCTGCAATATGTCAATAACAAATAAATGTGAGTTGAAATCACACTATACCTATATTGTGTTCACACTTATGTAGAATAATATGATTTTTATTAGTGAATGCCTATTATTAGTGTGTCTATTTTAAATTCTATTGTAATTAGTTAGAATTAAAACATTATTAACAACGAAAATTACAAGTATGGAATAGAAAAATTACAACTAGTATTTACAATTGAAACCATTGAGCTAACTGCAGACGGTTGCAAACAGTCTAAAGGTAGCTCAATCGATCCATGTCAATACCAGTCGGAAGCGTAATTAGTTAAGCTGATGGCAATCCAAATTACTTCGCTCTTTACCTGAATTACCAGATTGTTGTCCATTTTCAGACTGAACTCTCGGTGCCGGAGATCTGTAAATAAGAAGTAGATCAGAATAAAGTTAGAATTAATTTGGACACGGATACAATATAAAAGTATAAAAAACAGACAAACAATCCTAATATGGAGGAACGTGCCACACGTAGTAAAAAATGCAGGATCTGCCCCTTGACACGGCGTCGAAATAAAGACCCATTTAGGCGCATGGTCATGGGGCAGCTATCTAGAGTCATAGAGCCGAAACTCGATTTGACGCGTATCATTTTTGTATCATTTTGCTTCTAGACCTCCATTCTCATTGTTTGATTTTGTAATTATCTATGAAATTAAATAACAAAAATCGCAAAAAAAATCGGTGATACTTGAATCCGCGACCCTTCCTCAATAAGGAATGCGCTACCAACGTGTAACCCAACGGTTGTCGGTTCTTCGCGAGATATGGCCGGCCCACTGCCACTTCAGCTTGCTAATTCATCTATGTCGATAACTTTGGTTGGTTACACTATAATTTATGTTAAGTTAAAGTTGTAAGTTTTAGTGGTGGTAACACTATGTATAATTTAAAAATCCTTATCAAAGTATGTGTCCAAATAAATGTTTTCTCTTCTATTCTATTTCTATAAATACGTACGGTGCTTCGAAAACAGGCAGGTCTGCATCGTTGTTCCTCCCAGCAGCCGCGGCCTCGTTCTGCCGGTCAGCCTCCGAGCGGAACACGCTCCGCAGCGCGTTGCGCAGCGCGACCGACGCCGGGTTGGCCGTCGGGTCCGGCGCCGACGACGTCGGCGTCGGGAGCTCCGTCTCCGTCGGGGAGCCGTTTGCAGTGTTTGCTGCCACCGCTATAACCATAATTGCGAAATACACGTCGCAGCAATTAAAACGTGTATCTATTTTATATTTAGTTTGATATTTTTTATGTATAGACTGTAAGGTAAGGACTGTTTATTTATATGGGCCTTAGAAGAGGTATTTACCATCTAGACTATTCTTATGATGCCTGAAATAAATGTTTTTTTTATTATTACTATAACATATAATACAAAAATTATGACGAATAACAGAGCAGAATGGAAGAAGAATTCATGTTGTGCCGACCCCACTTAGCGTGGGATAAGGCCCGGAAAGAGAAGAAGATAATACAAAAATGGTTTATTGTACACCAGAAAAAAACAACAAAAAAAGACATCAAAATCAAAGTGCTTTATTTCCTTTAGACCTTACAGGACTCTTGGACACTTCATAAGATACATATTAAAAATAATTAGAATTATGAAATAACTATGTGTATAATATATGAAATAAGTGCTCACTTAGATTTTTGTTCACTTCATACTTTTAAGGTAAAGTAAATAAGCGAACAAGAAACCTTTACCTTGTTAGGTTGTTAGTTTTCGAGTCAGAGATTTTTTTTATTGACTTTATAATAATCAAAAAGACTTTACATAAGACAAGTACAATAACTAACTGGTTCAGGCACCCTAACTTCAAAATGTGTAAGGATTTCTATGTAAGTGATAAGAAAGAAAAAGAAAGAGCAAAACTCGGAATGTTTCTAAAATGTTTTTTTTTTCATGTACTAACTACTAGCGAGATCGGATTGAAATTTTGCAAACAGGGTGGTAGTTAGTTTTTCTATGAAACGATGAAAGGAATAAAATCTATTCCTTAATAATTAAAGTAGGTAAGTACTATTTAATGAACCAACTTATTTCTGACTGTCACTGACTGAAACTACTATAGACTTTACATAAGACAAGTACAATAACTAACTGGTTCAGGCACCCTAACTTCAAAATGTGTAAGGATTTCTATGTAAATGATAAGAAAGAAAAAGAAAGAACAAAACTCGGAATGTTTCTAAAATGTTTTTTTTTTTCATGTACTAACTACTACCGAGATTGGATTGAAATTTTGCAAACAGGGTGGTAGTTTTTCTATGAAACGATGAAAGGAATAAAATCTATTCCTTAATAATTAAAGTAGGTAAGTACTATTTAATGAACCAACTTATTTCTGATTGTCACTGACCAGTGGCGTGCCTAGTGCTTGAGAACAGGGCAAGCCCGACATACCTACGTTTATTGTTTATGATTAAGTAGATTTGTTTGTAGTTTTCATGAAAACTACCTTAATAACTTCAATAAAAATTTCTTGAACGAATGATCTGTATGTGCATCTGCATTCATTTCAAACAAAATTAAAATCACACAAAAATCTCGAAAATGAAAACGAAATTGCTGCTAAATGTACCAACTCACTCAATAAACAAAATGAAAAAGTGGAATTCTGAAAAGGAACAGTTTTCTTTCTTGTACGAACTTCGCGATCGAGCGCGACCTTAGTTTGTGCGAACTTCACAGTGAAAGCCGGGCTTTTTGTTCCATACTAATTGCTATAGAAAAGCACAGTAGTTATATCTATAGACGTAGCACTTTTGCATAGGTTAGAACGGTGCCCGCGAAGCCAGGTTGCAAGCCCATGAGTGTGAGCGAGATGGCATGCATCTCGCCGCGCGCGACTAGTTGCCGGTCGCCGCGTTCGGCTTTGTTCGGCCGAGATCGGATCGGATACTTACTAGACAGTCATGGATAAAAAGAAATGAAGTGAAAGAATTGGCGCGCGAAAATTTAAATATGGTAGTCAATGTTTTTTGATTGAAACGATGATTTGAAGTAGGGCAAGCCCGGCTTTTTGGCTTGTATGAAGCTACCGCCACTGTCACTGACTGAAACTACTATCTTCCTTTGTCTTAGATACTTTTAGAGTAGGTTTAAATTCACTATAAGCTCTAAAGCTATATCAATAAGATTGTAATCTAATTGAATGTATCTTTACTAACCTGGCGGCCCGAAACAGACTTGGTTCATGAAGCTGGCCAGTTTCTGCTGGTCCGCGACGCCGATGAACTTGCAGATAGAAATGCAGAGGGCGCTGTTCACGTGATCGGACGTCTCGCAAGAGTTGAATATCTTTACGAACAACCTACAAAACAACATGGAGAATGGAGATAGCTACAAGAAAAATATTTACATACTTATATTTTATATCCGTATATTTATCCACTCGAACTCTTTCTCGAATTTTTTACGCAAAACTCCATCGAAACTCAAACTCCCTTGCAATTTAAATCGTTACATCTTATTCAGAATATCGTTTTACAATCTGGCGCAATATAGAGGCGAGCTTTCGCCATATTAAATTGAATACTAATCCAATATGGCGGCGAGCTTTCGCCATATTGCATTACATACTAATATAAAATGGCGAAGAGATTCCTACGCTATTATAAGATCTAAGAACGTCTCTTAACTCAAATAAATAAACGTCTCTTAATTCAAATAAAGATTCAAATACGCTTTGATGACTAACTTGATAACTCGTTCAGCATAAGTAGGCCTGGCGTTGGGAGCTGAAAGCAGTATCTTGCCGAGCGTGTACGAAGAGTTGTCGGTAAACACGTTCTCGTACGCCATCCTACCAGGCGGGCGCTCCAGAATCTTCTCCCAGTATTTAACCTGTAAGGAAGGTGACCTTAGTAAACAATGCCAATAAATATAAATAATACTGGAAAATGTCGGCGCTAAGATTACACAGAATGGGACTCTCGGGCGTCACAAACAGCCCACATGCAGAGATCATGGACAAGGTTATATGTGTTATGTACATATAACCTCTTATGACAGAATGCCCATTAAACCAATAATTAACAAAAACTACCAGATACAGCTATTTGAGGTTAAAAAAGATGAATCTTCCCGAGAAGTTAGAATCTACACAGATAGCTCCAAAACCAAAACAGGGACGGGAGCCGGGGTTCACTCTATGGACCTCAAAATGTGCATATCAATATCGAATGTGTAGCAATAACCCAGGCGGCTACAGCTATACAGAATAGAGAGATCAACGACCAAGGCTTCCGTATTCTCTCTCAGCTGACAGCACTGCCATACTCAGAGCCCTGGAAAGCAACAGCTGCAACTCCAAGCTCGTATACGAATGTCACTTGGCACTACAAAGGATATCCACTGAGAACAGGATCATCCTTCAGGGTATTAAGAGACATATCGGACTATAGGAAATGACGCTGCTGATAAATTGGCGAGGGGATCGGAAACGACCACAGAAGGGCCGCCCTTCCTACCCTTACCATTCTCTTTACAAACATGGATCAGGCTCAGAACTAGAGAGACGCGTACCGAATGATGGACACGCCTGCTTGATTGCAGACAAGCAGTCTTTGTTGGAAGCCAGGATCCTTCTCGTGTCGCTAAGTAAACTCACCATATGCCTAAGAGTCTTCTCCGTAGACGGCTGCAGATTATCCACCATCACGGGGTAAGTGGTGCGTATGATGTGCTCATTGATCAGCTGTTCCGGCTTGTTCGGTTGCGGGACTAACACGTTTAGGGTTCCGTACAGGGGCTCCGCTAAGAACTCGAGGCGCCCATCAGTCTGTTGGAATATAACTGGTATCACGGTTTTGAACTTGAAAAGACATGAGGAGGCCTAAGTTTGTCTAATGTGTTCATTCATTCATTTTTGTCTGTAAAGTATGGTTAAAGAATTTAGAAAAAGTAGAAAACCGATTATAGCTTGTTTAAAAATAAAATTATTAACATAAAAAAATACAAATGATATAATGTTAAAAAATTTATATATCGCTAAGAACCTTTTACCCGGTTTAAAAAAATATAAACTGAAAAAATAATTCAATTATTGAACAAAATATGATAACAGAATATACGAATTCCCAAAGACAAAACCAATATTTTCAAGGGCTTTATCGTGAGTGCATATTATAAGTCAGCCTACAGTAAGCCAGTTTTTTTTTTAAATACTTAAAAAATCTACCGCCCAATAGGTATGGTATAATAATGACTGTGCGGTACATTTTATCAGTATGAGAGACAGCATCGTCCGAATATTTGTGGTTGATACTGATATTTAGTTTTCTTTAAAGGAGGGGTAACGCCATATAGGGGCAACACTTACCAAAGCTGGCACCACAAGATCAACAGTCTTCTTTGTGAGTTCTGCGCTATCCACAAGCCTAGGGGCGCCGATCTCCAGTAACTTCGCGGCGGAGTAAGCCAGCATCATGAGAGACATTCCGATCGAGTACTTAGGGTTGGCGCTGATCAACTCGCAATGGGATGAGACGAGGTTCAGCACTGCGCTTTCTGATGGTATGATGTGCGCTGAGTAGAACGACTGAGGGAAAAACAAATAATTTTTGATAAGATAGAAACGAATAAAGCACACGTAATATTGGCAATAGCTAAATACGAAGTTACATCAATTGTTTTTTATTTATTGAAATAATAAATAAATAATACTGGACAATACACATATTAGTCTAAGTAAATAACAAAGTTGTTAAAGCACTATTTGCTTTGAATGGTGGCCATATTAGGTAAGGGCCATTTTATTGTTTTATGGTTAACCCTGCACAGTCGCAGCGTTCATTGGTCGCCGCTAACCCTACAGTTGCTGCAAGTACAAGATTTTCAATATCCAACTTGCCGGAGAACGATTCAAACCTTGCTAGGGTGAATTATTGAGGATTGTCAAATAGTCAGCCGCGAGGATGCGCGGGCGGAGGTAGTTCTATCACCACCTGCGTAGCCTATAATGTATCCCTTGGGCTATACAAACTTATTTGACTTGTCTAAGACCTTATTTTGGAAGCCTATAGAAATAAAGTTATTGATTTCTGAATATAATCCTCATCTCCATACTCACAAGGTTGATACTCGCTAGCGGCGGTGGCGTGGCCAGCCTGTCCAAGGCCGCGACCACATTGGTCGGCAGGTGCGCGCGGAGCCAGGCGCCCAACGCCGGCGGCGGCGTCGCGCCGGCCGCGTTGCTAACAGGGCTACACGTGCTGCACACTTGCAGGCGTGCTATCCAGACCGCTTGTTCGGACGGGTTGTTGGGGACTTCCATTAGTGCTTCGAGGTCTTTGCCCGCGCATATCCTGAGGTAACAGTATAAGTTCAGTTGCTTGATATACAATGTTGTAAAGATCTCATATTTTGGATACACTTTCATCATTGTTTTCTACCGTCGGGCATAAGGAGAAGTGAGATATGTTTGAGGTATTTCAGAGGAAACAATATTTAAATTTATAGGGTTTCACTTAGCTTTTAAGCACAAAAGGTTAGTGTGCATGGGTGTCAGCGAGGCAAGACTCTCGGTCGCAAGAGACCAAATCTGGCAGTGTCGTTACACCAACTCACCGGCAACATTCAAGAATAGTCTCCAAAAGCTCCAATAGATCCGGCATGAACTGCTGAGCGTCGTTGCCCGCAGAACTATCCGTGAGGCAGACTCTCAGCCTTACTAGTGCACAGTCGCACGAGATGACGTCGAGCAGAGACGGTAGTTTATCCGCTGCAAGAAAATTACGTCTTTATTTTTCTGGGTAGATGATTCATTATTACTATCACCTGCCATTCCGCAGCAAAGCACAAATTCACATTTCCATCCACCTGTACATTTGAAAGTCACGCCAGATATTGAAATCGGCAGAGGTCATTTATGAAAGTTAATTTAACAAACTCTGCCTTTGTTTTATATTGAAAATATCATGGTGTAACCCGCGCATACATCACATTTTCAATCCCAATCTTCATTTACAAGAATTATAAGCATATGTTCCTTCTTCGCACCAATATTATTGATTGATCGGTTCTGGTTGAAACTATGCATACTAGGTAGGTGGGTTATAATCCGTCAAAACACCTGTTTCACATTTTCACCATTTTAATCAACTTACCACCAACATTCTCCTTCAAGTGGTCAATGGTCTTGGACGCGAGCCAGGCAGTGTACTTGATGTTATCGCATGATGCACTCACGCCAGCCAACAAGTTTTCAGCGTACTGTGAAATATTACTATGTCAAACATTCCGTTATATCAAACTCTGAACTATAACGGAATGTTTGACTTTGTTATGAAATTATGCATCCAGACATTGACATCGGCAGTAAAAGTCACTATACTGATAGACCTATTTTCTATTCCTATTTCACGTAGTCAATGTAACAGCTATTCGATAAGTAACCTATGAGGTGTAGCGGGCGAAAGTCCACCCGGCGTAACAGGAGGTTGCGGGTGGGTTCGATTCTCGCTTCGAGAAAATGTTTGTAAGATACAGATGTAGATATTTTTATCAGGATTTTATAGATAGTTTTATCAGGGTATTTTCTATGTATTTACAAAGTTGATCTATTTGGTATAATGTATCATACAAGCTCTACTTAGCTTGCGGCTAGATGATGCTAAGTGAATTGTCCAGCGATATTTATCATTATTATTCCAATACAAAATACTTGATCTATGCGATCTAAGTGAAAGTTGAGTTTAGCGCATTTCCATTGAAGGTTAGGTTTGCAACCACATCAATTCCGCCGTGATGCGTTCCGCTTTGATCTTTTATAAACTCTACTTAACATATTTTATGCCCTGTTTAATATGGTTTCCTTCAGCCAAGGGTTGAACACTAGCTTGTCCATGTGTGGAGTCACTGGTCGCATAATCAGTAGTTACCTGAGTATACATCCCCTGTTTGACAAGGGCGTCCTTCAGCCAAGGGTTGAAGACCTTCTTGTTATCAGCTCGCGGCGCCCACACCACGGAGTGGAGGGGTAAGGGTGAAGGGAGGATTGCGCCAGTGCCCACTGCTAGCTTGTCCATGTGAGGGGTGGCTGGAGGCATGCTGATTACTAGCCTGAGGGTACAAGATCGAGAGTTTACAAGCAGTCGATATATTTCATAATACAGAACTTAACGGAGCGTTTCTCTGAATACTGGCCTAAAAATAACCATCAACCTAGAAATAAACATCAACGTCATGCCGCTGATTGGTCGATTTAGCTCCGCGTTAGATAAAGAGTTGTTGACTGTTTACCGCTTGAATGAATAATGATCTTCTTCATCTTAGATACGACAAGACAATACGCCGCCCACGAAGACAGCTATACAGCAAAAAACTGTTTTCTTTAGTGAAATAGTCCTAACAAGATAGTTTTTTTATAAAATAAATTATTGATGAGAATACATAGATAGCATATAGATGTATCTTACCTCCAAGCCGTCTGGAAGCAGTAATGCGCTGCAGACAAAGCCACTGGCGAGCTCTGGTTAGCCTCACTGTCACAGACGCAAGCTGTGTTCAGCAAAGCTAGCAGAGCGTCCAACAGCAGAGGGTATTTCAACTTGTGAGGCGTGCCGAGCACGAAGTTACACGCCAGCCCGTCGAATTTAGGGTTCTCCTGTTAATTGAGTTTAGAGTTCGTTGATTTAATGCTAGTTTTTGAACACATTTTTTATGCATGAAACATACGGATAACGATTCAATATTAAAAAAGTGGTTTCTGCTAGAACTCAGCAAGCTTCATAATCAATTGCTAAAAATTCGCAAGGTTTTTGTGAAGTCTTTAAATGTTTTTTACTAGAACTAAGCTTTATCATAAAATATTAAATATACAAAACCATCAAGCTTTTATTAGGATAATAATTTGACTATTCAATATTACTAAAATATAGGCTCTATTTTAATAGCTAAACGATCCTATGAGCCGGGTGAGACACATTTCACCGCCCCCTTCAAAGCTTGCTTCCGGTGGAAAAGCACCCTTATACCATTACATTATAAACTCCACAATCTAACAAAAACCTACCTGATTATTAATCTCGGAGCTAGTAAGCGCGTAGAACTTGGGTCGCATGGACGTCTCGTCGTGAGACAGACGTCGGTAGGCTTGCTCGATGTAGGGCACTTCGCAGTAGATTCGGGATTTGATCTGGCTCGGAGCTGGCGGTTTGTTTCCGTTCTCGTTGACGTCTGGCGGCGGCTGGGAAAGGCCGGGTGCCACTACCAGGTTCCATTCGATCTACAAAGTTTTTTTTTTTTTTACGGAATTACAAAACAAACGATTCAAAATTTTACACTTCTTTGCGGATAACTCAAAAACTATTCACTAGGTCACTCCGACCACATCATTATCATACTTCGATTTTTCTCAATAATATTTTTATTATTATATTATATTCTTGATGCAATTTAAATGAGCCACACGAGAAGAACTTTCAAATAAAAACCATAATAAAAAAACAATTCAGCAATTTCTTCCATCTTCAAAGTCGTTTGTTTAACCAATGGCACACCCAAACTAAACCAATTTAAATGGTTAAGAATGCATTAGATATTACCTATTCATAACGCTACTCAGAGGTCATTTCTTCCATCTTCAAAGTCGTTTGTTTAACCAATGGCACACCCAAACTAAACCAATTTAAATGGTTAAGAATGCATTAGATATTACCTATTCATAACGCTACTCAGAGGTCACCTTATTGTCAATATAATGCGGAATTGGACGGCATACTAGACAATTTGAACAAAATTTTATTAAAAGCGAATATTCCCAGCTCACCTGCTGCAACAAGCTCTGCGGCGCGTCGTAGAGATGCCGCATGAGGTACTCCAGCAGAAGCATCAGCCGCGTCGTCAGCATCAGCTGGTGAGGCGCTAGCGTCATCGCTTTCTTCCGGTCGCTTATAGACAGAGTTTCCACCACCTGGAATATACACGGTGTTTTTAAAAAGCTTAAGACTGATGACATACATACAACAGTTCAGTGATCAACTACCCACATTTTAATAGAAAATATCCTAGTTTTTGTTGTGAACTTACGTTTAATATTTTTTACCATATGTAAGTCCTATTCTAGTTTTTAAGTTTATTACGAATTAGGACACAATATTAAGACTACTGTAGTAACTTTATTTCTTTAAGTTTACAAAATAAGAACTTAGACAAGTCAACTAATTACAGCTAGTGTTTACAATGACTACTACTGTAGCACTAACAACTACTTCTGTAGTTATATGTTTTTGTCTCAATAAGCTAATTTTGATAATTATTTTGAGAAGCAGTACCCTGATAGTAGTAGTTTTTAGTATATAAAATTTAGATATAATATACTAAAAACCCTTGAAAAGTAAGTCCTCACCTTGATAATAGCATTGGATGTCATAAGCAGTACAGATTTCTTCTGCATCAGAGTCAAGGAGTGGAACATGTACACCAGCAGCTGCGCATGCTCCACGTTCAAATCTGAGAACAGACATACATATTAATACTTAAATGTTCTTTCACTCACCATCCATCCAAAGGTAACCTGGAAGAAATAGCTCATAGCGAAAAGGTAGCACAGTAAAACTTTCTCTGTGTTAGTCTTTTCCTATCCTGTGTTTCTATTTTTTATTATTTTTATTTTGCTGTACATTAAATAGTTATTGTGTAGTATTTATACGACATTATAAATTTGACGGGATCTGGGTCTTTATCGGTAAACGTAGCGTAGGACGCCCTCCGGCCAGGTGGGATGACGATCTGCGAAAGACTGCTGGCAGATGCTGGATGCGTCAAGTTGAAGACAGGGCGCTATGGCGCTCATTGGGGGAGGCCTATGTTCAGCAGTGGACTAATATAGGTTGATGATGATGATGGGTCTTTATTATCTAACTTGAAATCGATTATCAGTTAAATTCAAATGTCAACCAGTGGTATAATCGAAGACCCAGGTCAAAAATTAATCGATCTCGATTATCATTTGAGTTAGACAATAAGGCCCCTGGTGGCATGACGCCGGCTGTAGTAACGGTTCATGTTGATCAACAACTCTTTTGAGATCTTTATGTAAGAACAAGTACGCAATAAATAGTAAACCTTGAAAAAATCATAAACAAAGTGTTACCTTCATAATCATGATCCTGCGAGGGCGCGGTCTGTAAAGCACACTCCTGCAACGTATTGACAATCTTATGCCACATCGCGAGTATGGCATTCTCCCGTTCAGTCGGCGGCTTGCCAAGCACCATGCCGCCGATCAACTTCACTACTCGAGGTCCCACCTAGTTTACAAAAAAGATATAAAAATTTCCCTCTATTGTCTGCACAAATTACATGTCAAATTGAGGTTGATTACCTATTCGGGTCTTATGTTTGTATGATCTGTAGATATTTGCTACGGGTGTTCTGCGTGTATAAAAATATTTAGTGTAAATCGTTTTCAGTATTTCAGTCATCAAGTACCCATAACACAAGTTCTGCTCAGGTACTGTTCAAGTATTACATAAGAAGATTTATTACCCCCTCCCCCCTTGTCAGCAAAGCTCTTACCCAATTTCTTACGTAAAAATTGTTACCTGTATAAACGAAATAATAGATCGACGGAAGACATTTAGACAAGTGAATAGCGCAGTAGTTCCCCCACTCAATTCCAGCGAGTACATGGCGCTCAAATACCTAACTCGAAATCGAACTGTAAAAGGTTTTGAAATCTTAAACCAGATAATAAGATAGATATTAACCTGCAGGGGAGTCATGTTAGTCCGCTCAGAGCCAGTGGAGCTAAGTTGCGTGAACAACTGTGAATGCATGGAGGCGAATGCAGTCGAACCGCTCAAGTTGTGGAGGTACCGCACTAGTGCTGCGCTGAACGCAGCGTACAACGTTCCAAGGCGGGGCCCGAAGCATATCGCTATGGTTCCTGCAACATACATTTATTTTAGGATATTTGTTTGGTTAATCATACTTTTAACTTCTTCGTTTCACTTTATGGGTGCGTTCTATTCACTGAACAATACCGTTGTTTCGGTTTGAAGCTGAATGGTTAATTTTATTCAATTCTCATAGGAATCCATTGAGGTCCCTCGCTAAAGCGGCGAGCATTACGTGATGTGCCTCGTGTAATGACAAGGTTCCCGAGCTAAGTCAATCTCAACCTTATTGCGTTGAACAATAGTTACCATACTCAGTCCGCTGAGTCTCTCTGTCGAGGTCCCTCGCTAAAGCGGCGAGCAGCGCGTGATGCGCCTCGTGTAATGACAAGGCTCCCGAGCTAAGCCAATCTAAACCTTATTGCATTTAATAATAGTTACCAGAGTCAGTCCGCTGAGTCTCTCTATCGAGGTCCCTCGCTAAAGCGGCGAGCAGCGCGTGATGCGCCTCGTGTAAGGACAAGGCGCCGGTACCGAGACGGTCCGATCCCTCGCTGATTATCTCTTGACGGAGTAAGGTGAAGACCTCTGTTGCTAGCTGGATGTACTGTAACGAGGAATTTGAATTATTGATTGGTAGAAGAGGGTCTATAATAAAGTTTTTATATACAACATAGTGTAATAAAAGCACGAACTTATAAATGGGTAAATGGGTTATTTATTATTTGGGGGCATTATTGGAGCCGTCACTGTCGAAAAACATTATCTGAAACTGAGACATACAAGCTACACTAAAAACGTGTTGGCAGTCTTTACAGTTGAAACATTAGCTGGATACATTGTTTGTGTTATAACATCAGGTTTGCATTTGGACAAAAATCAGTTTGCTTAGAAGCAAACATTTCACTGAGCCATGACCTATTTGATGTGCTGCAGCACACACAAACTAACTAAAACTAAGTTATTTCCTACGAACTTATTTTTAAAATTGCATGTTTGATGAATTAAAATTATTACACTTTTGTTTTTTAAATTGTAACACGTGCGCGCCAAACAACAATAGTAAGGAACGGACCTCTCTCTCTCGCAACGCCGCACCACGGACCTGCCGTTGTACCTGAACCCCTGCCATTGTTTCAATCTCGACCCACACAGAATCCCGGCGAACAGAGTACACAGAGGCCGACACAAGGATAATCGGAGTCGGAAAGCACATCGGCACAATCATAGCCTATATAGTAATACAGTCCACTGAATAGGTGCCGTGCCGACTGATTCCGATTATAATCCTGGTCCCGTACATTTATATTTATGTAAATTGTATGTATGTAACAAATAAACTTTTAATCTAACGTATACTCACAGAATAGGGCTCAGCCTTGTCCGGCACGAGTGCGTTGGCGGGTCGCGTGGTGCTGTCGGTCGCGTCCGTGGCTTCGGACCCGCCGCCGCGCATCATGAGCCCGCTGTCGGCGGCGTCCGGCGCCACTAGTGTTGATTCGAACCAGTGCCCCAGGAGAGGCTCGCTATCTGCGAACACAAATACACTCATCACACACAGAAGCCGTGACGGGGCCGGAGGCAAAGGCGTGCGGGTTGTATCTGACGAATACGACTGTCATTGAAGCAACAGCTACGTTCTTTACATCCGCGTTTTTAAATTGCAAAAGTGGTGTAATTCTAAGTAACTCAGTTGTAACTTACATTATTGTGTGGCCAATGCAAGCCCCGACCCAGTGACGTTTATAATATTGTGATCGGTCAAGTAGTTCAGTAATAAACAGAGAAAACAATTCAAAAAGTTGGTGTAACCGACCACTCAGTACTCGCTCGCATTGTTCGTGCGGGTGAATCATCGCTGCGGAGCAAGTACATCGCCAAACGCAACTCGCTGCAGTACTACTACCGAAGCTGTGGCACGGCCTATTTCACTTCATTTGGCGGAATAGTAAGCAATGACTTCGACTAAGAATCTCATTACGATGTGTTCAGGATGCCGAGGACAAATAACCGACAAGAGTTATTTGGTTTGTTCTACGTGTAAACACACATACGACCTTTTATGTGCAAACATAAAGCAGAGCGACTTCGAAACACTTACAGCGGAGAATCTAAGCTCCTGGGTTTGCGTGGAGTGTCATAGCAAAATCCCCAAGAGTGGAAATTGTAATACACCTGTACGCGGCAGCTATCATCTTTCGTCAACGCTAAGTTCTAACATTGTAGATGATGCTTTTTGCAATGTTACGGGACGTACAAAGAATCGACTAAGTAAAATGCAACAAACTCCTCCGCTATCTCCTCACCCAACACAGTTAAAGTCTGGCGATGTAGACACACGCGTCCGTGCTGCAATGGAAGTGGAACTACAGAGGAGCACAGATGCGTTGTATGAACGCCTCAAGACGACTATGAGTACAACAATAGTAGAGCAGCTTACGACTTCATTGGAAAAAAAATTAATCGTTCTACTGTTAGGTCAGTTCGACAGGCTAAACGAGAGATTAAGTTCTATGGAGAGTAAATTGAGTTGTTGTAAATGTGGAGAATCACCAGTATCAACAAAGCCTCTGCCTTATGATCCAGTTAAGGTCCTGCCACAGACGTACATAAGGAGGGCCCCGGCCTCGGCTACGAGTCAGACTCCCAAGAAAATATATCTGTTGAAAAGAGTAAGAGTAGAGCCTCTACAACAGAACGACAAAAAAAGCCAAGCAAATCGCCGCCGACCCTTGGAAGCAAGGCACGCGCTTCTACTAGCAGACCACCAGCAGCCACTATGTGCACACCACCGCCACCACCGAAGGTTCAGACACCCGAAGAGGATGATTGGATCACGGTTCGCAAGAAAAATACCAGTAAAACTGTATTCACCAATAGGACCATGGACAATTCCAACACGACCAATGACATCAACCGCGGGCCTTCGCGAGACACGCAGGCAGCTAATACTACTAGTATTGTAAGTAGCATTAGAGGTAGAGAAACGGAACAACCTAAAACGGTGAAGAAAGGCCGGAACTCAAATAATAATTTGGAAATCCAAGCAATGGAAGTAAAGAGATATCTTCACGTATGGAAACTGGCGATTGGAACGACAGTGGAAAGTATGATGGGCCACGTAAAGAGAGTATGTTGCACAGAAGCTAAGATAAAAGTTGACAAGATCAGGCATAAGACTGAGCGGGATTATGCCTCCTTTATTATCACTGTTCCGCAGAAGGAGTACGAAATACTATGCCAGCCAGAGGTCTGGCCCGTAAATTCTGAGTTCGCGGAATGGTTTTGGTTTCGGAGACAAGCAAATAGGCCAATCGAAGAAAAATAGAGCCATAGAGATATACTACCAGAATGCGAGAGGGTTACGGACAAAGTTAGATATGATTTGTAACAACATAGAGTCCTCAGGTGCTGATTTATTTACAATCACCGAGACGGGTTGTGTAGAGTCAATTCACGATGCCGAGATAGTACCTCCGGGATACCAGATCTTGAGATGTGACCGGGCGGACGGACGGAAGCAGGGTGGAGTGATGCTGGCGTCGTCGCACCGTCTTCAGTTACGACGAGCGAAGGTCCCGGACGGCGTGGATATTGACGCCTGCGCGTTTGAACTAGTTGGCGCCGCAGTATTTTTAAAAGAGAAGTTTTTATTTTTCTGTTGTGTTGTTTATATTCCGCCTAATAGTACTGAAGATGATTATTTAATTTTATTTC
This sequence comes from Eupithecia centaureata, assembly GCA_944547425.1. NCBI lineage: Eukaryota > Metazoa > Arthropoda > Insecta > Lepidoptera > Geometridae > Eupithecia > Eupithecia centaureata. The sequence goes on along the minus strand of OX155679.1, from coordinate 13,549,916 downwards.
AAATTTTAGAAAAATGGTGTCCTACCTATAAGTCGTGTATAGTTATAGGGGATTTTAACTTATATTCCTGTAATGATAATGTTTTAAACTATTTTGAATACTTTGTAGCCTTTTGCGAATTCGCTCAAAAGAACGAGGTAAGAAATTGTAACGACAGGCTGCTAGATTTGGTGCTGGTCTCTACAGAGATGGATGAAGTGCACGTGTGCATGGCTGACGAGGCACTAGTGCCTGTGGACCAGCAGCACCCGCCGCTCGCGGTGTCGGTGCAGCGCTGCGCGCGCGTCGAGCGCGGCCAGGCCACGCCGCCTCCGACCACTCTACCGAGCTGGAACTTTGGTAAGGCGGATTACCACGCTTTGTATTCGGCAATAGCGGCAGCTGATTGGAGCGCTCTATATCGAGTCCAAGAGCCAGAAGACGCGGTACATAATTTTTATGATATCATGAATGAAATTTTTGACGAATGTGTGCCTAAAAAACGCACAGGTAAGGTAAACTCAAGGTATAGTTATCCAAGATGGTATACTGTAGAGATCATTCGCGAAATAGAACACAAGGCGAGGTTGCATAAATTGTACAAAACTAGAGGGACCAAAGAAAACTACCAGGCCTTCTCCGAATGTAGAGCGAGGGTCAAGGACATGATACATATGGAGCATCAATATCACCAGGAGCGAGTACAGAGCCGACTAGTGGAGGACCCGAAGGCATTTTGGGATTATGTTAGAGAAAAGCGGGGTGCAGTAGACCGAAAGAAAATAACTAAAGATGGTAGTACACTTCCGGAGGCTGAATGTGCAGAGGAATTTGCTAAGTATTTTTTCTCGGTATACGGCACCACCACGGCTTCCCTCAACGTGCGCGAAGCTGAGGCGTTAAGTAGAGCCGGGAGCTCGCGTGTTCACGTGCCGCAGCTGACCGAGGCAGAGGTATGGGCAGCACTCACACGACTTAAGCCCAAACAGTCAGCAGGCCCAGACGGTATACCCGTGTTTGTAATGAGGGACTGTCGTAGGATTCTAGCGGAACCACTCTGCCACATATTTAACATATGTCTGGAAAGCTCATATTTCCCAAAATGCTGGAGGGTTACCCGGGTGATTCCCATACCGAAAAGTGACGGTGGCTCGGAGGTAAGCGGATTCAGACCTATTGCGATCCTTTCAACACCAGCGAAAGTGTTCGAGTCGACGGTGCAGCGCAGTATACAAAAGCAAATATCGGCTCATCTCTCGGATGCTCAGCACGGCTTTAGACCAGGCCGCAGCACGACCAGCAACCTCCTCAACTCGATGTCGTACATCCTCCCGAACGTGGACGCAGGGGTGCAAGTCGATGTCGCCTATTTTGACTTTAAGAAAGCTTTTGACATTGTCGATAATGACATTTTACTGACAAAGCTGGCGACTATCGGCTGCACTCCCAAACTGCTGCAGTTCTTCGCTAGTTATATGAAGGACAGGCAGCAGTATGTGGAGTACGCGGGACACAAATCTGTACCTTACTTCACGAAAACAGGTGTGAGTCAGGGCAGCAATTTAGGGCCGCTTGAATTTATCGTGATGATTAATGATCTGCCCGAAGATGTAACAGCGGCCAAGTGTCTTCTTTTCGCCGATGACCTAAAGCTGATCTTGCCAATAAAGGAAGAAAGAGATTGCGTCCGTCTTCAAGAAGATGTGGATAGGGTAGTGGAGTGGGGCCGGAGAAGCAAGCTGGAGTTTAATGTGAACAAATGTTCCATAATAACTTTTAGTAGAGCAACGGCCCCTATCTACTACAACTATCAGATAGAGAAAGCGCAGTTGAAGCGGGTGAAATCGGTCAGAGATCTTGGGGTTCAACTGGACACTGAGTTGAGGTTCAGAGTCCATGTTGTGAACATTTGCAAAAAGGCGTATAGAATTTTAGGATTCATTTTACGCCGAGCAAACGGTTTCACAAACTTAAGGGCTCTGACTGCAATGTATGATGCCTTGGTCAGAAGTCAGATGGAAAGCGCAGCTTCTGTATGGGCTCCACATGAAGCTAAATATACCCTCATGTTGGAGCGCATACAGAACAAGTTTACGCGACATCTGTACTTTAAGTCATACGGCGTCTATCCTTTCTATCCCTTGATGTATCCAACCTTATTCGTCTTGGGTATGGTTGGATACAACAAGCTGGAAATTAGGAGGGAGATGGTACTTGCGCTGTATGTGGTTCGGGTGTTCCGGGGGATGGTATCCAATCCGACCATCCTGGAGATGATGAGACTGTGCGTCCCGGACGAGTATGTTGGGCGTCGCAGGAGACCGCCTCTATTCGCAGTGCCTCGTGGCAGGACTAACCTGCTGAACAAGGCACCCCTGACGCGCACCATAAAAGCACTTAATCTAGTAGCGGCGGCGACCATTGACGTTTTCCACTGTTCACAGAGCGAGTTCGCAAGGGCTTTACTTTACAATTTGTGCTATTGTTAATATTTATTTTTTAATGCTTGTGACATAAATTTATTGATTTTTAAGTTATGTACCTATTTTAAATATTGACTAGAATTATTTTTAATTAAGGATATGACCGAATTATTTCTATTTTATTTTGCTTTTTGACATTTAATTTTGTATTGTATATATAATATTTAATAATTGTAATTTGATAATTTCTTTTGATACCTATTTAATTATTTGCTTATTGTGTTTATGATTTTATTAATGTTTTTGACTACTCTATTGAATTAGGTAATACCTGTAAGAATAGATGTAATGTTTTGAAATAAATACAAAAAATACAAAAATCTAATGCTGTTTCTATGATTTTTCGACTGTATACTACGAAAATTCGGACATTTCTCAAAAATCCGAAATTAAAGGCAACTTGGTGGCACGGTTGTTAGTATCATACTAACTACGTAATCCGTCAATTTCTTTTGATTCAAAGTTAAAATATAGGTCCTAAGAATACCCGCACTAATGATGCAAAATTCATTATCATAAAAAAAACATATTGGTCTAAATCAGCTAAGACCCAAATCGGTTTACACACCATCGTCAGTCTCAGAGTCTTCGGAGCACAGTATCATATCTTGGAAGTAGACGGTTGAGTCGGAGCGATCGTGTTCGGCGTCGTTCTTCTGAGCTCGCTTCAGGTTTGTAGCTTTGCGGTAGCATACCACACCAAGGGCGACAAGCAACTGAAAGAAGGACCATGATCAGCACCTTTGTAAAACTACATAATTAAAAATAGAAAAAAGATCTTCAGATAAAAGTTAGTCACGTTTTTTTCAACCCGACTGGCCACTGTGCAGACCTTGATATAAACCTCTAACTGAACTTAGAACTGTACTAATTGAACTATTCAATTACTTATTAATATTAATAACAGAATATTTAAATTTTTGGAGACTGAAATATGCGATACGAATTTGCTACTAATGCCTATTCCCTCCGTTTTAAGCAAAACATTTTTTGTTAAAAAACACGTCTCAATAGAAATATAGAAATCGATTAATAAAATGCATTTAATCAGTTAACCTCAAAGTATTTTTTATCAAGCTTTGAGTAGCTTACTTTGGGGCTAGATGGTACTGCGTGGAGTCCAGCATTATTTTATTTATTCTAGTAACTTAATTGTAAATAATAATAAATAATGAATTGAAAATAAAGTGTCCTGGGCAATAAAGAACTTTGAATTTGAAAAAATAAAATCCGTTTATTTGAGGCACATAATAGACCCTTACTAACCTGGTGCAAAGGCGCCGGTGCAGCCAACCTCAGCTCCCGCTGATGCGCGCTGTGCTGCGCCAGAATGTGCAAGGGCGCTGCCTGCTGCTCCGCCGCCTCCGGCGCGCTCAGCGTCTCCAACCGCCCGTCGCTGAGCAGAGCGTCCACCCACGCGAGGCAGCGCCCGCCCAGAGCCACCCACACCACGCCGAGACCCGCTTGCCTGTTCAAACGATAAGCACATCACTACAACATAGTATAAAACAAAGTCGCTTTCTCTCTCCCTATGTCCCTTTGTATGCTTACATCTTTAAAACTACGCAACGGATTTTGATGCGGTTTTTTTTTATAGATAGTGATTCAAGAGGAAGGTTTAAGTATATATTCCTAAGGATTGTTTGTCCTACCCGTTATGATCTATGGAGCTTAGACGTGGACTAACGGTAGGGCTGGTCCACCAGTTCAAAGTCACTCAGCGAGGAAAGAGATATGTGAGGAGTTTCTATGAATAGGATTCGTAATGAATACATCAGACAGAGAACCAATGTAATCGACATAGCTCAAAGAATTAGCAAGCTGAAGTGGCAGTGGGTCGGCCATAATCTCCCGAAGAACCGAAAACCGTTGGGGTTAAGGTGTTCTTGAGAGGAGACCTTAGAAGTACTTACTACTCAATATGAGGCGTTGCCAGCATTAAAATAAAGATCAATAAAAATCAATCGTTTTTTCCAGTGCATCACAGAGGTTTCAACTTACATCTTGGTGAGGTTGTAAGGTCGAGACGGCACTTTGGCAGGGCTCTTCCCAGGGACCGCGCAAGGGCAGGGCGCCCCCGCGAGCGCGTGGTGCAGCCCGCAGAGCAGCACCCAGCCGCCTATCATCAGGTGGTTTTGGTACACCTACAACAGGTACAACGATGAAGGAAGAAAAAGCAAGCTATAAAACAATCAAAAAAATACTTCAATAGTAAACTGTTAAAAGTCTTTGGTCTGACCCAAATATCGACATATCTTTGCTACCTAGAACCAGCGTGTTTCCCCAAAACTTAACGAATCTCCGCCTATTTCGGGGACAGCCTAAGCTGCATCTGGTAGGCAGTAAGTCCTTGAGCAGTTTTCAATTTTAAATTACGAAGCGACGGGGAATCCTTTGGTAAGATGGTAGGGAGTTTTTTATACTTACATAGCCACCGGCGCGTGTAGATGTCTTGAACGTTTCGCCTACATTGTTGTACAGACTGAGTGCACTTTCCACTAACGTTGCCGTTTGCTGTTCGTATTCATCGTCCTTTGGGTGGAGGGAGGCCTGATACAAAAGAAAAGTACTTGGTTGTGGATACTAAAATGTACAGCTAGGAAAAGATTTTTTTCATTATAATATAAGAGATGTGAAGATAATACGTTGGTATGTATACAAACTTTAACCTGTGTATTTATTTTGATATTGTGCATAAAACTAAGACTGAACAAATACGAAGAAAAAGGCGAACTTAAGAAAGAAAATTCCAAAATACCTGTGCCGTAGCGCACAAGAGCGCAGCAGTGCTGATATCGCTGAGCTGAGCGATACGGTCAGGCGTAAACGGCTCCAGAACAGGCATGGATAGAGCCAAGCGGCACACGTTTACTTCGTTCACTAGGAAATGAAGCCTGCAAGGGAATAATCACGTAAATGTTTGATAAAAAAAAAATTATATCCTCCGCCTGCGCCTGTTTCAGATTTCTACTAACTACTTTTTTTTTTGTTGCTATATGTATTTACAGCGGGTTGAGATGCAGTTGGAGACACAGCAGCCAGCCACAGACTTTAAACAGCCGGCACGTAACTTCATCAAGAGTGACATTATACTGCTCCAGTAGCAATGTACTTACAGCGAGGCGTCAGAGTTGAACTGCGGCGCCGAGCCGGTCTCCTTGGCAGTCTGCCAGCGGCTGAGGTACCGCTGGAGGCACGGCAGCGAGCCGCATACTTTCAACAGCACAGAGCCGGCGCGAAGCTGCATCAGGAGGGACGCGGTACTGGTCGACAGCCATTTCTAGAAACCAAAGTTAAAAACATAAACGCTAGTTATCATGAAAGATTTTGACTTAGAACTTGCACAAATAAGTTCAAAAATGGCTCGACTAATTCGAAAAATTCTTTCAACATTACAATTCTACGCTATCCCTGATAAACATTACAAAAATGTAGGGATCACTTTACTACTTTTTTCCGTATTTAAGACTGATTCCATACCTGTAGATTATTTTTAGGGTACATTTAATTGCCACCACGCCGCAACACGTCGATGTTTGGACAGACATGGTTCTAAGTTAGTTAGGTTTAAAAAGTGGCTTGCTTGAGAATATTGAGAGCTTGATGTTGCAGACAGACCACCCACAGATACATAGTTGCTGTTCAATGGTTAAAAGGGTGGAATATTCATAAACCTACTGATAAAGGTCTCATGTCAATAGTATTGAGGGTGTGATGCTTCAGACAGATCCTCCCACAGATATAATGTTAAATTGTCTAAAGGGTAGGGTGCTAATAAAACATATTGATTACTTACCTTCATGTCAATAGAAGCTTGTTGCTTTTCAGCTGCATCCTTAGCACTCTCCGTAATCTCCTTGCTTCCAGGAGAGGACACCGGCGGCGTGGCGGGCTGATGCGACGGCGATGAGGGTATGCAAGACACAGGGTTCCTCAGGGGTAAGGTCAGTTGCTCCAGCAGCGCATCTGACCGCCGTTGTGCAGTCGATGGAGGTTGCTTGTCAGAGGTTGTAGTTTGGGAGGCCAGTGATGTCATTGGACTTGGTAACACTGAAGACTTGGTGGTTTGCGTTTCTAAAAGAACAATGACAAAGTCAGGTCATAATCTAGTCATAGATTTGAACATAACAACCTTTTTGATGGAAATTGTAAAAGCTGTACAACAATGACTAACTCATATTGAGACTGACTGCATTCAACTTACCCTGTGCAGATGAGCCAGGAGGAAACTTGCTGTTCTTCAGCAGAGATGACAGTATCACCAAGTCAGACTGGTCATAGACTCCACCCTCGAGACCACAGAGGCCCACAATAGGCAGTAGAAGCTGCAAAATGATGATAATTAACAATGAGATTTCTCACACAACACTACTATGAGGAAAGTTTGTTTACACAATGGATCAATGTAAATGACTCATGGTAGCTGCAGAACTATAATTTTAATTGTAGGCAGAGAATTTCATTTATTATTGCATTTTTTTTTGTGGACTGCTTTGTTTCAAATGTAGATTATAATAAAATATTTCATTCTAAAGCCAAATATTAAAACAAATATTTTTTCAATGTTACCTGCTTCACAGATACATTGGGAGCAGCAGTAGTAGCTTCATCGCAGCTCAGCCCAGCTTCTGAGAGCTTCTTGAGTATCTGTCTGAATATGACACGGAATGCATCTTGAGCCAAACTCAGTTGGTCGATAGGCACTGTAACAGAAATTAAATTTATATAATTATGATGTAAAAAGGTTTTCCAAAAAAATTGGGATGAGCTTGAGTCACACATAAATTGCACAATTTTGTGAAAGGACTGAAAACTTGAAACCTCCATAAAACTCAACATTCTAACTAAATTTGATTTATTTCCACCACACTATTTGCAATATGAAATGACACCTTATAAAGGGGAAAGTTGCAAGATAGTTGAATTTTACCAGTAAAAATAAAACCCTTATTTGTTTCTATACATATAACACATTCAGTCTCTAATATGACTCACCAGTTAAGAGAAGATTAATATGAAGAAATACTTGTAACTTGTGATACTTCATATAAGAATTTCAATTATCATACTCACAGTTATTAGCATTCGTAGTTAGGAAATGTGCAGACAGACAAGCAAAGCATGTGTAGAATAAGTCATGAACATCGTCATGATTCTGGAAGTCATTCTCACTGCAAAAATAAACAAAATAACACATCACAGACATACAAAATATTATAAACTTAGCACAGATGGGGACTGAAATTTAAGACTTTGCCAATGTCAAATTAAAATTTACAAAAATTATTTGAAGTATGCAGCAGAGAACTGCTTTGTCAGTCATTTTTGTTTCGACTAAATATATATTTGACTTGTCCAAGTGCTTATTTTGTAAGCCTAAAGTAATAAAGAAGTCCAATTTCCTTTTTTTATTGCTGGAGTAGGATAGCCCCTTAAAAATTTCTTAAAGGTAATACGGTAAATAGTTTTGTATTCACAATAAAACAATGAAATCAGCATCAGCTGTCCGGAGAATTAGGGGGGACCTATGTCCAAAAGTGGACTATTATAGGCTGATGATGCTGATGATGATGTCCGGAGAATACTCAAAAGTTAGTACACAAACCTTCTGAGAATGGCTTGTATGATCTCCACGGCATCATTTTTGTCGAAAAATTGACCGTATAACGTTGTTAGAATCGGTTTCACAGTAGTAGACCACTCAACACTTCCTTGACCTGAAGCGGCCATAGCTAATAGCATTTCAGGTTGAGAAATCTGAATGTAAGTTATTCACTACAAAACCATCTTTCTCGAAATAAAATTCACCATTCATTGATTTTTCGCTGACTGACTTGCCGAATTTCGAACTCTTATTTTGACATTGACATTTCTAAAATATTGTCTATGAACTTTAAATCAAACTGCTTGATTATGGCTCTCGGTCTGGTTCTATTATATTATAGGAAATTTTAAGTTCGAAACACACAGAAGCCGGAGGCGGAGCGGTGGTGGCGAAGGCGTGGGAAATGTATTCTATTGATTTTTATTTTTTAGTTTCATTTGTCCATTTTTTATGAACAGGCTAAAGCCATATTGCAGCCATATTGCCTTGTCTGATGTTTATTTTATATTCTTAAATGTATAGATACAGCCTAGTTTTGGTAGGCGAATAATCTATAGCAGACCCTTTGCAAGGTCTACGTTAGGGTGTAAGGCTCACAAGTAAGGCTGACTTCGATAAGTTAGTAAGTATGGTTAAGTTTTTCAACTTCTTAGGTCTAGAAGTTGAAGAACACTTCAACTTCTAGACCTAGTTGGAGAGTCTAGGATGATGGAGAGCACCTGGATGCTCTCCATCATCAAAGACACCTCCTGGATGCTCTCCATCATCCTAGACTCCTCCTGGATGCTCTCCATCATCAAAGTCACCTCCTGGATGCTCTCCATCATCAAAGAGACCTCCTGGATGCTCTCCATCATCCTAGACTCCTCCTGGATGCTCTCCATCATCAAAGTCACCTCCTGGATGCTCTCCATCATCAAGGACACCTCCTGGATGCTCTCCATCATCCTAGACACCTCCTGGATGCTCTCCGTCATCAAAGACACCTCCTGGATGCTCTCCATCATCAAAGACACCTCCTGGATGCTCTCCATCATCAAAGACACCTCCTGGATGCTCTTCATCATCAAAGACACCTCTTGGATGCTCTTCATCATCAAATACACCTCCTGGATGCTCTCCGTCATCAAAGACACCTCCTGGATGCTCTCCATCATCAAAGACACCTCCTGGATGCTCTCCATCATCAAAGACACCTCCTGGATGCTCTTCATCATCAAAGACACCTCTTGGATGCTCTTCATCATCAAAGACACCTCTTGGATGCTCTCCATCATCAAAGAGACCTCCTGGATGCTCTCCATCATCAAAGAAACCTCTTGGATGCTCTCCATCATCAAAGACACCTCCTGGATGCTCTCCATCATCAAAGACACCTCCTGGATGCTCTCCATCATCAAAGAGACCTCCTGGATGCTCTCCATCATCAAAGACACCTCCTGGATGCTCTCCATCATCAAGGACACCTCCTGGATGCTCTCCATCATCAAAGATACCTCCTGGATGCTCTCCATCATCAAAGACACCTCCTGGATGCTCTCCATCATCAAAGACACCTCCTGGATGCTCTCCATCATCAAAGACACATCCTGGATGCTCTCCATCATCAAAGACGCCTCCTGGATGCTCTCCATCATCAAAGACACCTCCTGGATGCTCTCCATCATCAAAGACACTGGAAGCTCTCCATCATCAAAGACACCTCCTGGATGCTCTCCATCATCAAAGACACCTCCTGGATGCTCTCCATCATCAAAGACACCTCCTGGATGCTCTCCATCATCAAAGACACCTCCTGGATGCTCTCCATCATCGAAGACACCTCCTGGATGCTCTCCATCATCAAAAACACCTGCTGGATGCTCTCCATCATCAAAGAGACCTTCTGGATGCTCTCCATCATCAAAGACACCTCCTGGATTATCTCCATCATTAAAGACACCTCTTGGATGCTCTTTATCACCAAAGACAACTCCTGGATGCTCTCCATCATCAAAGACACCTCCTGGATTCTCTCCATCATTAAAGACACCTCCTGGATCCTCTCCGTCATCAAAGACACCTCCTGGATGCTATCCATCATCAAAGACACCTCCTGGATGCTCTCCATCGTCCTAGACACTCCTGGATGCTCTCCATCATCAAAGACACCTCCTGGATGCTCTCCATCATCCTAGACACCTCCTGGATGCTCTCCATCATCAAAGACACCTCCTGGATGCTCTCCATCATTAAAGACACCTCCTGGATGCTCTCCATCATCAAAGATACCTCCTGGATGCTCTCCATCATCAAAGACACCTCCTGGATTCTCTCCATTATCCTAGACACCTCCTGGATGCTCTCCATGATCCTAGTTACCTCCTGGATGCTCTCCATCATCAAAGACACCTCCTGGATGCTCTCCATCATCAAAAACACGTCCTGGATGCTCTCCATCATCATAGAAGCAGGTTATTCTTTTTTTGCAATGGTTTTTGTAAGTGTATTTAATAAAGTCACAACATCAAAATTACTTTTAAAAATTTTAATCAACATTTAATGTTGATTAATCGGTTTTTTACTGGCCACCCACCCTACCTATCTATACCTATGTCACTACCCTATATCCTAAGACCAAGTAGGTACCTTACGTTCCGTAAGGTAGACGGAGCATATGGTCACTGTCATCCTATAAGGCGATGTATTGTAGCCGATTTGATATTGTTTTGGTTTTGTTTGATACCGTACGGTGACAAGTGAATGTCAGATTGAGAAAATGAAAATTTGTGTTTATGTTTTATTTGTAATTTTGTGTTTTATATATAATATTTAATCGAGAACTTAGTATATAATGACTTGTGTAGCTGTGGGTTGTAAAAGCCGTTTGGGATCTTTATGTGAAGATAAACGCAAGATATCTTTTCATCGGTAAGTCTATAATCGTGATAGACGCGGATATTACGCGGATATTACATGTATTTTCTTTGCAATATGTTGAATAGTTTTTTGTACATAGAATATAATAACTGTTTTACTACGTTATTTACAGCTCATTAGCAGTATAATTCTATAATTCACTAATATTAAAGTACAATACGAAAAACTGACATCTGATGTACCATTTTGATGCCACCTAGTGAAGTACTGGTAGTTGTCGATAATTTATTGTCGATGAATGTCTAATACTGGTTGACAAAATGATGATTCAAAAGTAAATTGTCGTAGTTTGAGAATTATACCTACCTACCGAGATAGTGCTACGGTACCTACATGGACCGACTAAGTTGGAGTTAGAAATCAAAACTTGATTATGGTGTCGCTAGTAAGATCTAGGAGACTAAAGATTGCAATGTAGCTAGAAGTTCACAACTTATTCTTATCTTTCACTTCTAGATATACAAAATATCCAATAACAAAAGAAAAATGGTAACAAAACTTGAGAAGACATATCTGGGAGCCATCATAGAATTCTCGTTAGTGTTTTTTACATTTCCATGTTTCGTGCCACAGAATTGGATATCAAAGGACTTACAAAAAAACTTTGAAAATAAAGGTTAAATGATAGCATCCAAGTGGTATCTAAGCACAAAATATTTCAGTTAAGTATAGTAGTATACGACGTGAAAATACTTTAAAAATATTTTCATATCCTAAATAACGACGGCAAACAACCATCACCGCTTAACCCCATTTTAAATAAAAACATAATTATTATCAAGAAGATTTATCAAGTTTATGTAAGTTTTAACAAAATAACCTTAGTAGGTCTTTATTTATATACCTACAGGGTCAGGTACCGGTTAAGTCGATCTAGATCCTTGAGGGGGTTGTAGTTTCAATCATTACCAGCTGATTGATTTAATCATTATTGACTCACATACTCCAAACTTAATTTAAAACCCCACAAACACCCAAAAAATATAGGTCATTAATGAATATTGGTATATCTTTTCAAGTAAAATTACAGCTTGCGGATTTTAAACATAACTGAATTTATTATACTCTTTTATAATAATATATAATAATGCTGGACAATCCACAAAGCACCATCTAGCCCCAAAGTAAGCTACTCAAAGCTCGTGGTATGGATACTAGATAACTGATTTATTAAATACATTATTATGCATAGATATACATTTTTTATAGTACATTTATACCCAGACCAACGGAACATAGGTATATCTGCAGATCGTTCACAAATTTGTTCTGAGGGGTTTGATTCCCGAACCCGTAACCTCCTGCGTTGCAGGCGCACCTTTGCCCACGGCGCTACATCGGTCGTCATGATCAACATACAATGCAGCGGTTACAACAAACCTGCTTACTGAAATCATAATTTAATCGATAAGTACAGAATTTCACATCACTATTCTCACATTTCAGTAGAATGTCAGACAAGAATCAGATTGACCACATACGTATTTGAATGTAACTGAAACTGAACTGAAAAATTATATCTATCTTTTTTTTTCATATGGCATACTCCCAAAGAGCAAGAAGTCAAAACAGTGTCAAATGTTCGTTTTTATAATGTTACATCTAGTTACTATAATATAATCTTTGCCTATATCCTACTTATCTAGGTACCTATATGTCAAGCTGTAGGATAAGCAATGACATACCTACTTATTTTATTGCTTGTCGCCACCTCTACTAATATTAAAAACGCGAAAGTTTGTAAGTATGGATGGATGGATGTTTATTACTCTTTCACATAAAAACTTACGGATCTGGATGAAATTTCTTAACGGATCTGGATGAAATTTGAAACAGAGATAGATTAAGTATAGTATAGTCTGGAATAACACATACGCTATATTTTATCCAGAATTCTCACGGGAAATTCCGATAATTTCGCGGGTGAAACAGCGAATTTACCTATTAAAATTAATTCTGCGCAGACGACCAGCTGGTATAGTACTATAGTAACATTAATAACAATATTAACCATATACCTAATTTTATCCGCATATCTACTAATTCCTTACACATAATGCTTTATCCGAAGGTCCGCCTGGGACGCAAGAGTTCGATTCCCGCCTGGGAACAAATTCATGTAGGTACGATCTGCAGAAATGTGTTCCGTTGGTCAGAGTGTGTCAATCATTATATAGGTATAATCATATTATTCTGTGCTAGAGCTATGGCTAGAGCTTTTGAGACAGTGGTCACGGGTTCTACCTCAGTACTACTATTTTAATTGGGAAAATAAATAAAACTATAAAAAAATATGAATGTAAATATTAAAGTTTATGGCAGTAAGTGTGTAAGTCCTCGCACTCTGTGCAGCACGTTTTGGGATATAACTATAATTCTTTATTCCCAAGATTGAAGATAGAGATCATCTGTAGGAAAGCCCCAAAGATTTTAAACATTGCTTAGTATTTACTAAGTTATTTTTGGTCTTAAAGTATCTACTTACATACCAAATTTCATCTAAATAACTAAGTAGATATCTATATACCAAATATGATCTCAATAACTTAAGTATCTACTGAGATTATTTCGACTTTCAAGAATAGTACCTAACATAGTAAAATTTCAAACGCAGTACCAATGATTACGGCTTATATTCACTTTTTTCTGCTTTAACTACTTTTTAGTAATTCTTTTGCCCTTAACATTTATTATGCACCTCAAAAATTTAATTACTTGCTGTAACATATTAATGGTTTAATGCTGCCCATTATTTTTTATTTAGTTGCCCAAAAGTATTAATTTCATAGACTATAACGCTATTTGATTTGACCTTAAAAATTTTATATTTGTCATCCAAGTATTGCTGGTCGTTTTTATTTTACATCCGACCAAAATTTATTAAGCTGCCCAAATGTTTCCAGTTGGAAATACTAGTATTAATTTTGTTTCTTTCCTTGTTTTAATATTAATCTATGAACATAAAATGTAATTGTATTTTTTGTATTGAAAATTGATTTTAAGTATGTGGTTCTTAGTATATATTTATTGTATATAGTCTCACTTTTAAATTTTAGTACATAATATACTTTTCTATATGGTTTAGGTTCTATGTTCGTTTATTTGTTTAGTAAGTAACTTAATTTATAAAAACCACCCTCGGCGGTCGTGGCGTTTCACCGCCTTGGTCTCCAATGAAAACCAGCGCTGGGTAGACACATCAGTGTGTATCCAGCACAACGCTGAGTGGAGGCCATATTTGCCTTGGACTCTGTTGCGCACACAATAGAAAAATTGTGTAATTTTAGATAAGTTTGATAGAATAAGTTTTTTTTTTGTTGTGTACATAGTCTTAAGGTAAATAAAAATATTTTCTTTCTTCTTTCTTTCAAATATTTATTTAGCTGATTTCTACCGCTAACCCCAATATTTAAAATAACTACCAATAAATTTACTCCCAAAAAATTCTACGCTTGGCAACCCTGCTCTGGCGCAAAAAATTGCCAACTGTCTGTTTACTTCAGTGCTTCCAGATTCACTGTAATTACAGTAGATTTACTGTATTTTAAACTTTTCTACTGTATACTGTAATGATAAAATACAGTGTATGGAATATACTGTATTTAATTTTCTTATAACTTTATCATTCTAATACGTAAAACGAAACGCAAATAATCTACGCCCATCTACATTTTACAGTAGGTATGTTTATAATAATGTTGCGGGGAATTCCCTGGCAATACGGAACTATCGTAGATCACTCTGGGACGCAACTATCAGTAGTAGCCGTCTCTGTCTTACAAAGGAACATTGCATTTTTCGTCTATTTATTCATAAACTTGTTTTGCCATGGTAGTATGCAGTGATGATAAGCTCTAAACTTAAAACTTATAGTGAGATTACTGTAAAAATGAGCTCAAGCAGTGAGGAAAGTGAAGTGCGTAGTACAGTAGCGATAGCGATGCAGGGAAAAAAAATTTTCGAGGCGGGAATCGAACCCGCAACCTCCTGCGTCGCAGGCGGACCTTCGCCCACCGTGCCACATCGGTCGTAGATAAATATTGATAAATCATGAGCAAATAGTTCTGGAAAAAGTAAATAAATAATGTTTTTTTTAAATCGTTATATATGTTAATGACTTTGACTTTAATGACTTAATCACAGGAAGCAGCTTATTTTTCCAACAATATATAAAGAAAATTTACTGTAATTTTACTGTAATCGATTTTTAAATCTACTGTATTATTTTTAGAAACTGCTGTATTTTTTTACTGGCTACACTGTAATTTTACTTTTGGGATCTGGAAGCACTGGTTTACTTCCAAATTTTTTCTTTCAGACTTTCAGTTTTGTTTGCTGACATAAAGTAAAATAAAATTGCTGTTGCTGAAACCTTAAAAACTTTAGAATTGAGAAAATGAGTGATCTGCAAGCTAAAAAGCGTAAATTATCAGATGCAAATGGTTCAGAACCAGCAGGTAATCACAAATCTATTTAACCTAAATCGGTAATTATGCACACAGTACACCAATATCAACAATTTGTCCTCTTTTCTAGAACCAATAGTGAAAACCTCGCATATTCAGTGCCCGTACTTGGATACTATCAACCGTCATGTTCTTGACTTTGATTTTGAGAAGTTGTGTTCCGTTTCATTGACGAGAATCAATGTTTATGCCTGCCTGATATGCGGGAAGTATTTCCAGGTAACCTTCATTTATTCTTATTTCTTACTGAAAAACTTAATATATTGTTTCAACAAAATGTAAAGCCTTTAAAAAAACTCATGCATGACAATTCAAATGTTACTAACTTACATCTATTAAAGATTTACAAATTTAATACATAAGTAAATAAATAAACTTTCAAAGTCGGTCAAATAATACAAAAACAAAGAATTACTTATACAAATAAAATACAATTAGAAAAAAAATAGAAATTACATAATTATTATATATTTCTTACTAGGTATACATATTCTTGAGTGGAGACCACAACTTGAAAACATAGTGTAAGAGGCCCTCCAGCCAGGTGGGATGACGATCTGCAAAAGACTGCTGGCAGATGCTGGATGCGTCAAGCTAAGACAGGGCGCTATGGCGCTCATTACGGGAGGCCTATGTCCAGCAGTGGACTAATATGGGCTGAGGATGATGATTCATATTCATTTTATAATGTATACATGGTAGTGTTCATCAATGTAGCACAATTAAACCACAATATTGGTTTGTGTTGGTGTCACACACTCGTATCATAGTATTGCATGCATGTCAAAATAAAAATGTAGCCATAGACTTACTTTTACGAGGGGCTTCCAGGTATAGATAATTCTGTGGTGTGAGTAAAAGTACATTGAAAGTTTATTTACCCCTCCATTGAATAAGGCATGAAGATTGCCTGGATTTTTCTGACTTCAGTTAATCTATGTTATTTTTTTCACAGGGCCGAGGAACCAACACTCATGCCTATACCCATTCTGTAGCAGATGGCCATCATGTGTTCCTTAATTTACATACTTTGAAGTTCTACTGCCTGCCTGATAACTATGAAGTTATAGGTGAGAAACATCTGTGATTTCCATGCAAAGTACTAAAGTATTATAGTATCATGCAAAGTAATAAGTACATAGTATGTGACGACATTATAATTGAATTCTATGTCTTGGTAAAGGTGTTTTGTTTAGATTCAGAATTATGGAATTCGGTCAAATGGAAACTGCACAATGACATGTTGTTTATATTTTATCCCTATCCTTAATAATATTATAAAGGCAGGAAATATTGGATATACTTCTACAAAAATGTGTTCATTTTATTCTATCATTCACAAGCTCTGCTTAGCTTGGGGCTAGATGATGCTGTGTGGACTGCCCGGAATTATTTATTTATTTATTATTATTTATTATTCAATGACAATCAAAAATTTGTTATTCCCTGTTTTCCATCATAGTGTAATCTATTACAGATTCATCTCTGAATGACATCAAGTATGTGTTGAATCCCATCTTTGATGAGGAGCAGATTGCGCAGATGGACTCTGACACTAAGATGTCCAGAGCCACAGATGGTACTATGTACATGCCCGGCATTGTAGGGCTCAACAACATAAAGGCCAATGATTACTGCAATGTTATATTACAGGTAAGTCAGGTGACGTGACACTTACTTAAGTTTTATATAACTTACTTAAGTTTCCATCTGTCGGACAACGTAACAAAGTGTAAGACTCCCTCCGGCCAGGTGGGATGACGATCTGCGAAAGACTGCTGGCAGATGCTGGATGCGTCAAGTTGAAGACAGGGCGCTATGGCGCTCATTAGGCCCATTTCCAGCAGTGAACTAATATTGGCTGATGATGATGACTGTTTGGGAAGTGTAATCTGCACCTGCACCAATAGTTTTTTTTTTTTTTTTTTTTTTTTTTTCCTTTTCTATTCTGCTACTTGGCGATCTGTTCATAAAAACAATAATCCAATCGGCTCTCTGATACAATCCGCTTTTTGAGTCGTAAGTAGAGTTAACTCCAGTGAGTCGCCTCTAGGCTTTTGTCTGCGAATCTTTCCGCTAGATTTGGGATACTATGTCTCTTAAGTCTAGAGAATTTAAGGGTTCCTGTTCCTTGTAGTTGGGACGCGAGTTCGTTTCTGTGGTTGTCTAGCCGGAGCTGATAGTTTTTGCTGAAGGCTTCAATTTCTTGTTTCACTGTGTTTAGCTTGATGTCAGTATACATGAGCTTGTTGCTAATATGAGGGGATATTTGTAGCATATTTCTTATGGTTTTACTTTGAAACCTTTCCAAAATCTCAATATTGCTGTTACTGGCAGAGCCCCACAGTTGTATCCCGTAGGTCCATATTGGCTTGACGATGCACTTGTGAGTGGAGGACGTATATGCGGGCCTGGAAAGGTCACAGAAAACATTTGGCGTCTTCTGTGACCTGTCCAAAGCATTTGACTGCGTATCTCATGATATACTTATCGGAAAATTAGAGCACTACGGAGTTACAGGACTCGAACTAAAAATCTTCAAATCCTATCTTAGCAATAGAATTCAAATAATTGAGCTAAACGGTACCCGTTCTACAGAGTGTAGAGTGAAGTTAGGCGTCCCTCAAGGCTCAATCCTAGGACCTCTGCTGTTTTTGACATATATAAATGATTTATCCATAGTACTCGACAATGTAGATGTTATTTTGTTTGCTGATGATACCAGTTTGGTCATTAAGGACTCCTCTAACGAAATAGCTTGTAAAAATGTAGTAGATTCATTAGATAAATTAAAAGTATGGTTTTCTGTAAATAACATGCTTCTTAACGTAGACAAAACCAATATAACTCCTTTTTCATTAGGCAATAGAATAAATGACCAGTCTGGACGATTAACCAAAGACACGCTTGAGAGCTTATGTATGACTTATAATAATAAAGTTCAGTTTTTAGGTGTTTGGCTGGACACAAAGCTAACTTGGAGTGTTCACATTGACGCACTAACTAAAAGGCTGTGCTCGGCAACCTACGCCATAAGGAAAATTAGAGAGATCGGGGGAGAAAGAGCAGCACGTACTGTGTACTTCGCCTACTTCCACTCGATTATGACCTACGGCATATTAGTTTGGGGAAGAGCAGCTAACGCCAACAGGATTTTTATGTTACAGAAGCGCGCAATACGTTATGTACTAGGCTTAAGGTCTTTGGAATCTTGCAGGGACAAATTTAGGGAAATAGGTGTCATGACGATGGTTGGAGAATATATTTACCAAAATTTGATTTATGCCAAAAGCAACTTACACAATCTCAAATATGTTAAGGATGAGCACGATTACAATACAAGACATAAAAATAACTTGGTAGTCCCGAAAATAAGATTAGCTAAGGTCTCTAAAAGTTTCGTTTGTAATTCAATTAAGCTCTACAATATGCTACCATGTACTGTAAAAAAGATGTCTGATCAAAATTTTAAATCATTTATTAAAAATAGATTAGTTGATAAAAGTTATTACACATTAGACGAAGCTTTTGCTGATAAAAATATATTTTTGTTGGATGGTTGACATGTAATTAACGGTTAACTCTTAATTTTCTCTTTACATTTTGACAATGCTATTGCAGCTACCTGATATTATTATTATTTTTTATTGTTTTTCTATAATTTTATGCTTGTGATTTTAAATTGTAATCAATATGTATAAATTTTTGACTTGACTAAGTGCTTGTTGTGAGCCCATGGTATTAATAAAATAAATTGAATTAAATTGAATTGACTTATATATTGTCATCTTGCTGCTGGCCGCTAGCTGGGATCGGCCTCCAATAAGCCAGAACATGCTACGAATTTTGAGGTCTAATTGTTTCCGTTTGGTCCATATATGTGTTTTTGCCAAGTCAGGCGGCGGTCTAAGTGCATACCAAGGTATTTAGCGTCTTCTGCTTGGGGGATTGGTGCGTTATAGAGTAGTACTGGCGGACAGGTTTTCCTTCTCAGTGTGTAAGTAACATGAACTGACTTATCCTTATTAGCTTTGATGCGCCACTTATCAAACCACTTCTCGACCTTGCTAAGGTGTCCTTGGAGATTTTCTGAGGCAACTTCCGGGTCCTCATCCACCGAAAGCAATGCGGTATCGTCGGCATATGTAGCGGTCGTGGTAATTTCATCCGACGTTGGTAGATCGGCGGTAAATATCAGGTACAGGATTGGTCCTAGGATGCTACCTTGTGGTACGCCGGATTTGATTTCTTGCATTTCAGACAGCTCGTCGTTGAATTTGACTTCGAAGCATCTTTTCTCAAGATTAGACTTAATGAGCAGATAGATGGAGTGTGGAAGCCTTTGTTTGATCTTAAAGAGGAGTCCATCGTGCCAGACCTTGTCGAATGCTTGACTGATGTCTAGGAATATCGCTGAGCAGTATTGTTTGTTTTCGAGAGCTCTATTGATAATATCTACTAGGCGGTGTATTTGTTCAATTGTACCGTGTCCTTCTCTAAAGCCGAACTGGTGTTTGGGTACAATATCTTTCAGGTGTTCGCGCATTCTAGAAAGTATAGTCTTTTCCAGCAGTTTCCCAGGTATTGGTAATAAGCTTATGGGTCTGTACGAGGTAACCTCTTGTGCTGGTTTGCCAGGTTTTAGGATCATAACTACTTGTGCTATTTTCCATTGGCTTGGAAAGGCTGACAGTCTTAGACATGCATTAAATATTGCGACTAGAAGCATGATGCCTTTCTTCGGGAGGTTTTTTAGTAGGATGGCGTCGATTTGGTCGTACCCAGAGCTTTGCAATCTTGGAGTTTTTGAATTTCTAGGATTAGTTCTTTAGTTTCTTTTTTTTGGGTTGGCAACCCTATTTGCAACAGCTGTTCGCAAATGTTCCCTACGATTTTATTATAAAATAATTGTTTTTACTTAATTCTAAAGTGCCCTTTCCGATTTAATCGCATATTTGTAACTAAATACAAGTTTATAAATAAATATTAAGGCTATTTGTTGTGAAATAAGTGTGTTTTGGCCAACGGAAATTTGTCGAATTTTTCGGTTACAAGTTTTGCTGGTTTGTGTTTTTCTGAGTGTTTTGTGCTTACCTACTAATAAATCCCGATTTCATAAGTGAAGGAATACTATTTCCAATAAAGTTTACATCTTTATTTACGTAAGTACATTGAACTTCTTGAAAACATAACCTAGACATTGTGCAATCTGCCTTTTCATATTTCAAGTTGTTTTTTCAAAACAATCTACTAATTCAACATGATGACTCGTAAAGCCGACAAGTTGAACCAAGTTTTACTAGAATTAAAGTTGGCAAAAGGGCAGATTTCACAGTTAGAAGCGGAAAGAGCTGAAAATGAAAATATTCTTCTAGAAGCTCTAGATAATAACAAAAAGCTAAAAATCGAGATGTGCGCACTTCATTCTGAGAATACGTCTATTAGTGAGGAACGGGATAGGCTTCAGTTGATAATAGATAGGTTCGATGAAAAATGTGGCATTGAGTTTGAGTCCGTCCTGCATAGAACTTCAGTCCTGGAGAAACAACTGTGTGACGCCCACCAACACATCACCCAGCTGGAGGAAGCAGCCGATAGCTCTGCCACCGCGAAAACTCAAAGTTTATTTGATGAGTTGATATCCGCTCAACCATCCCAGGGCCAAGTTTATGCTGCGGGCAGCAACTTACACACTATGCAAACCATTGATTTAACCAAAGATGACTCAGTGTGTAATGTGGAGGCTTGCAGCAAAAACATCAACAACACACACAACCTTAGTAAAAATAAGTTTAAAAAATATGTTAAAATAAGTAAGTTTATAGAAAAAACTAAAAAATTATTAAAAAACCAGAAAAATGTTGTATACAAACTAAAATACAAAAGAAAACTTGTAAATAAATTAGACCTGTGTACAGCACAGCTTAATTATAATCAAATTCAATATGAGGCAGACATGCAAGACCTGAGATGTAAACTTGGTCAAGCTGAGCACTCCCTAGAGCAGTACATCAGCCTCTATCAGAGAACTACTGAACAAACAAGGGAACTCAATCTGGCCATGGATGCATTACTCAGAAGCCAGGTGAGTCTGGAGGGCAGAGTTCTGGAAGGCTGCGGCTGCTGTGATCCCGGCCCAGTCTCTGACCATTCAGGTCCGGACAGCACCGTGTCAGCCGCATCCCATCTGGATCTCTGCACTTCATGCTCAGGTAAAAAAACAATAATGTACTGCGATGAAATCGGAAAAAACATGGGCCAGTTCTTAAATAAGAGTATGGAACATCCTGTAATAAATAATTGCTATCAAAATTCAACTCTGCATAGTATTGTGCAGAAAATTGATATTGAAACTTTTGATAAACAATCAAACTTAATAATATGCATTGGTAATAGGGGTAATGTGAACAAATCTGACCTAATTAAGTACATGGACAAACTTTGTTCTATAAATTTAAGACAAATTGTGATGTTCACATTCCCCTACAGCGACAGCTTGCCACTTTCTGAAAATAAGCTTAGATATAAGTTGAATATGACATTGCATACTATTTCATGCAATAATAATGTACATTTGATTGATATTAACAGTATTGTTAATAAAAAATATTATCTGACTCAAGGTAATTATTACCTTTCCAATTTTTACAAAAGACAGATAGCAATTTCGCTATCCTATTATTTTGAAACCACAGCCAAAAACTTGGCTATAACTAATGCTTCTTTTGAGCATTGTAACAATTTACAAACCAAGACCTTGGAAATTATTCCAAGTCATTTAAATTAGAAATAAAGACAATAGAGGAAGTCTCTTGCCTTAAAAAAACAAATAATATCAATCAAAAGAAAAAACAAATTTGTAAAATTAATGCAAAGTTTACTAACTTGGTGCATCAAAATATTCAAGGATTAAGAAGTAAATTATTAGAATTGGAATTGTTCATGAACTCATTTGATATTGACATTATCTGCTTAACAGAACACTGGCTGAAAAGCTATGAGCTCATGTTCAACTTCAGCAACCACCAAGTTGGTAGTTCTTTTTGCAGATCACATGCTATCCGTGGAGGCTCTTTAATATTACTTAATAAACTACTGAAATTCAAAGACCGTAAGGACATAATATGTATGTCTGTTGAAAGCCACATTGAAGTAGCATGTGTTGAGTTGGAGCAAAGTATTGTAGTAAGTGTATACAGCCCACCATCAGCCTCCTTTGAAATATTTGAAAAAATTATGGATGATATGTTATTTAAATTATCAAATTCAAGTAAAAATCTCATAATATGTGGAGACTTCAATATTAATCTTTTAGAAGCTAACTCTCTCAGTAGCAGATTGACTAATTTATTTAATTCTTACAATCTGAGGCCGCTATTTATGGAACCTACTAGAATAACTGAAACCTCAGCAAAATGTATTGATAATATTTTTGTTTGCCTACATGATAAAATTGTTAGTAAAAATGTAATAAGTAATTTAAAATCAGACCACTTAGGTCAAATGATAAAAATCAACATTCAGATGAAAAATAATAGTTGTAAAAGGAAAATAACATATATACCAGTAACCACACATCGATTTGAACGTATGAAATCAAATTGGAATTCAAAACCAACACCTAATTACTCACATAACAACCCAAGTGAGCTATATAGCAGTTTTTTTGAGAAATTTACCTCTGCATTCAATTCCATTTTTACAGCCAGATCGATTGTGGTTTCTGATAAACTTTCATTTAGTGAGTGGGCAACTGTAGGTATTCATAAGAGTAGACAAAAGTTGTATGAACTATATAGTGAAAAAAAATACAATTTTAGCGAAGAGTTCAAAGATAAAGTTAAAAATTACTCAAAAATGTTTAGAAAAGTTTGTCTGATAGCAAAGTCAAATTATATTAGCTCGAAAATTAAAAATAGCGAAAATGTTATTAAATCCACATGGAAAATAATAAATAGTGAGACTGGAAAGGTTAGTACCTATGTTAATGATTATAACTTAAAAATAAATGATTGCTCAATCAAAAACGATGTTGAAATAGCGCAAGCATTTGAAAACTTTTTTACTAACATTCCAATCTCTACTACAAAGAATTTAAACTCTTCTCAAGTGATCGCTGAGTCTTTACTCATAGATAATGTTCCTAAATCCGAAAAAAAATTTAATTTCAACCACGTCGATGAAAAAGATATTGTAAAGGTTTTTAAACTTTTAAATATTAAGAAAACTGCAGATCTCTGGGGCATTTCCGTTAAAATTATTAAACCTTTAATTGAAACTGTAGCACCAGATCTAGCTTTCATATTTAATGAGTCTATTGATTGTGGCGTATTTCCTGATCTAATGAAACATAGTAAAATAACTCCACTGTTTAAATCGGGTAGTAGGTCTGACCCCACTAACTTTAGACCAATATCAGTACTGCCAACATTTAGCAAAGTTTTTGAAAAACTTATATTACACCAATTGCTTAAACATTTCAATGGCAATGACCTGCTACATTGTAAGCAATTCGGGTTTACTCGAGGCAGGTCAACTACTGATGCCGGTGTAGAGTTGGTATCGCATATTTTTGATGCTTGGGAGAAGTCTCAAGATGCTTTAGGCATTTTTTGCGACTTGTCAAAAGCATTTGACTGTGTACATCATGGAACATTAATCAGGAAACTGCATCACTATGGAATGAATGACACCTCTTTGGCTCTTCTTTCTTCTTACTTAAGTGACAGGATACAAAGAGTTGACATTAATGGGAAACGGTCTTCGGGGTCTGTAGTTACTATGGGTGTACCGCAGGGGTCTATCCTCGGTCCTTTCCTATTTTTAGTTTATATTAACGACTTGCCTGATATTGTAAAGAATAATCACGAGATTGTATTGTTTGCTGATGACACTTCTTTAATTTTTAAAATGAAAAGACAATCAACAAATTTCGACGATGTGAATAATGCAATCTCAAAAGTTGTCCACTGGTTTAGCGTCAATAATCTTTTGCTTAATGGAAACAAAACGAAATGTATTAGATTTATTCTACCTAATGTGAAACAAGTTAAGGCTGATATAAACGTAAAAGGAGAAACGTTAGATATTATAGAAAGTACTGTATTCTTAGGAATCACCCTAGACAGTAAGCTTCAATGGGGCCCACATATAGATAAGCTATCAAAAAGGCTCAGTTCTGCGGCATATGCAGTCAAAAAAATCCGTCAACTTACGGACGTAGATACTTCTAGACTTGTTTATTTCAGCTACTTCCATAGTATTATGTCTTATGGTATACTGCTGTGGGGGAATGCTGCAGATATTAACACCGTTTTTGTGTTGCAGAAGAGAGCTGTTCGGGCAATCTATAATATGGGTCCCAGATAATCCCTCCGTCATAAATTCAAAGAAATTAACATAATGACAGTACCATGTCAATATATTTACGAAAACCTGTTGTACACTCGTAGAAATATCAATAAGTTTCCTAAAAATAGCGATATACACAATGTCAATACTAGAAATAAAAATAAACTAGCTTTGCCTACAACTAGACTAAACAAGGTTAATGTATCTTTCAAAGGGCAATGTATACGCTTCTACAACAAAACTCCAAGTGAGTTGCAAAAACTATCAGTAAATAAATTCAAACAAACTGTCAAAACTATTCTTTGTAAAAAGGCTTACTATAAAGTATCTGATTATTTAAATGATAAAAAAGCTTGGGATGAGTTTTGCTCCAACTCGAAAAATAACAACCTAACAAGGTAAAGATTTCTGTTCGCTTTTTTACTTTACTTAAAAAGATTAAAGTGAACAAAAATCAAAGTGAGCTCTTTATTTCCTAGTTTTAATTATTTATAAAATGTATTTTATGACGTGTCCAAGTGTCCTGTAAGGTCTTATGGAAATAAAGCACTTTGACTTTTGACTTTTGACTTTTAGGAGTGACACTTTTTAGCGGCAAGCACATTTGTGTAGCAGTTTCAAGAAAGTTCTTGATTTCTCTGTCATGGTCTTTGCTTTGCACCAATAGTAAATCTACAATTTTCCCCAGCATAACTTGTACCCGTCACATAGTATACGAAGTTTTTGTCTAGGCTAGAATAGATAAAAAAGCATACATTGTGAACTTATTAAAATTGAATGGATTTCAAATAGTTTATCTATATAGTAACTGATGACTCAATATCATGTGTGACTATTCTCCCCTTGATAATCGATGTGCTTGGCCTACTGTTATTCTAGAGAGTATATCCTATTAATATTATAAACGCGAAAGTTTGTAAGTATGGATGAATTGATGGATAGATGGATGGATGTTTGTTACTCTTTCACGCAAAAACTACTGAACGGATCTGAATGAAATTTGGCATAGAGATAGATTATAGGCTGGAATAACACATAGGTTATCATCACATCCCGGAATTCCCACGGGAACGGAAATTACGCGGGTGAAACCGGGAGGCGCTGCTAGTAATGTATCACTATCACTACATAGTATAAAACAAAGTCGCTTTTTCTGTTCCTATTTCCCTATGTCCTTTACCTGCTTAAGTCTTTAAAACTACGCAACGGATTTTCATGCGGTTTTTTTTAATAGAGTGATTCAAGAGGAAGGTTTATACGTATAATAAAACCGTGCGAAGCCGGGGCGGGTTGCTAGTTAAGTATATAAGAAGTTATCTACCCATTAAACAAGCTTTGAGTAGCTTACTTTGGGGCTAGATGGTGCTGTGTGGATTGTCCAACATTATTTATTCATCACACTCAAACTCAATCACATTTACCATTTTTAGTGCCTATCCCAAGTAACGCCTCTCCGTAATTACTTCCTTCGCGAGGAGAACTACGCCGACGTGAAGCGTCCGCCCGGCGACTCCATGTTCCTACTGGCCCAGCGGTTTGGCGAGTTGCTGCGGAAGCTCTGGAACCCCCGCGCCTTCAAGGCTCACGTCTCGCCTCATGAAATGCTGCAGGCTGTGGTGTTGTGGTCTAAGAAGCGGTTTCAGTTCATCAAGCAAAGTAATTTGTTATATTACGATCAGCTTAACATATTGTGTAGATTTAAGCAAAGAGAAAATCAATAAACATTGTATTTCTTTTATTTTGATCATTATTTATTGTTTAAAATTTGACTCGACTTGAATGCTTACTTGGCAAGCCTAAAGATATAAAGATGTTTAAGTGCCAATAATCCTTACAGTAGTCTTTGAACTACATTGGTAATCTGACTGGCTACCCAGACCTTTGCTTTGCTCTCTCTAATGATGAATGTGGAGAGGACACCATGACCTAGGAGGAACAAAAATTTGCATCGGTATATTTCTAGTTGTATCTCTCCTTTTCAAGTTAAAAAAATTATGTATTTAAATCAAATTATCTTTACAGGTGATCCCATAGACTTTCTGTCATGGTTTTTAAACTCTCTTCACATGGCTCTCAATGGCACAAAGAAAGCAAACAGCTCTATCATCTACAAATCATTCCTGGGTCACATGAGAATCTACACAAGGTAAGTAAACTATAGATATCATCTTGAATTTTATAGAATTTGTTAGTAGTGTCAAGCACTCATTCATTAAAATTACTTTTATGGACGACCTTAGTGGCGCAGTTCGCGTAAGTTTGTCTATGTCGCAAGATATTGCATGTTCAATTCCTGCCGCGTTGTTTGATCTGGTTTTCCTACCACGAGATCTTTACCTACCCTCTTATCTGACCTACGTTTGGGCCAGATTATAGATATGAAATATTGAGTCGGTTGGTACTTTTCTCTTTCAGAAAGCTACCACCGCCTGATGGGGAGGAAGCGGCGAAAGTGGACTTGAAGAGCGAAGAGTACAACGAAATGATCACAGAGTCTCCATTCCTTTACTTGACGTGCGATCTTCCGCCCACCCCGCTCTTTACGGACGAGTTTAGAGAAAACATCATCCCACAGGTTATCATGAAATAATTATACCTACATATTATGTTCTACTCTACTTAAAAAAGATTATTTATATTACAGAGGGAGGTTGAAGAGCGCCGACCCGTGACGTCTCTGAGCGACTGTTGATAGAACATACTTTTCCTGCAGGCTATGCAGATTCTCCGCTACCGAATCCTCTCGGAATCTGACGCAGATTCGCGTTTAGTTTTGTATGCATTCTACAGAGAATATAAATAGCCGAAAAGTAATTCCCCTAATAAGTAAAAAGTTTTCTATGAACCCATGTTTTAACTAATTCCTAATTCAGAAATTCAAAATAATTAACTATGCCAGACTTGTTAGTTAAAATCAAAATATTATCAAAAGGTCCATTATATGATTTATTTTAACATAAGGTGATAGAAATTTGGTTTACGTTTTGTGGTAACTATCTACATACTTGTCTGGTAGGTACTTTTATTCCTTACAAAATAGTTCTTAAATATTGGAATTTAGCGCGAATCTGTCAGATTCCGTGTCCATGACTCGGAAACGGAGTTCCTGAATACCCCTGCTTTTTTGTACCTACTTATGTAGTAAATTACCAATTTTCATGATATCATTTTCTCATACAGGTAAATCTCTACCAGCTCCTATCAAAATTCAATGGACAAACTTCCAAAGAATATAAAACGTATAAAGAAAATTTCCTGAAGCGATTTGAAATAACACAATTACCGCCCTATTTAATTTTATACATCAAGAGGTTTACGAAAAACACCTTTTTTGTTGAGAAGAATCCAACTGTCGTCAATTTTCCGGTCAAGTAAGTGTTCCAGAATTTATGGTTATACTCAGCATCTCGGCTTTTAGAGGTCATACAGGACCAAGCCAATCTTCTATGCCTTATCATTCTTTCACACTAGAATAGTTACGTGCGACAACACTACTGGCACTAAAGATTTGAGTAGTTAATTGTTACTGTATGTAGCTATATCTCATTGTTACAGAAATGTTGACTTCGGCGATATCCTCACACCGGAAGTAAAGGCGAAACATAAAGGCAAGACCATTTACGAACTTGTGGGGAACATAGTGCACGATGGGACTCCAGAGAAAGGGACCTACAGAGCCCATGTGTTGCATAAACCTACACAGCAATGGTATGTAATAATAAGAGATACTCTATAGTTGCGTTGAGCGTCAATATACAAAGTTCCTCTTTATAATATTAGTATAAAGAGGCTGTTTAAAGCATGCGTTTTAGGCTGCTTTTCGACAAGAGAAGCGATGAGATTAAGCTACATTGCTATATTTCCAGCCGACCAATAGGTTCGCTCCATTATCGCGTCATTTTCAGAGCTGACAAATCGACTCAATAAAGAAGCGATCCTATTGGTCGGCTGGAAACATAGCACATCTCTGGTGGAAAAGCAGCCTTTAAACCATCTGTCCCCACACATCAATACAAACATAGGCGTGCTTGTATTGGTAGGTAGATACTCGAACTATCCTAAACTTCTAATGTGTACTGGATCTTATTCAAAAACAACATGAAATTTCTCATTTTGTTTCAGGTATGAAATGCAAGATCTCCATGTAACTAGTGTGCTTTCTCAAATGATCACCCTGACTGAAGCATACATCCAAATCTATGAACTAAAGCAGGACTGAGTTAATTTTAAGCAATAAATGAACGAAGACTTACAAGTTTTTATTTTATTGAGTCACATACATCAACATACAATTGGCTATTTTAATATGTAAGAAAATCCCTTTGTCTGCGAAACGACCATTGCTCTTATAGTAATGCTTAATTCATAATGGGAATATATTATTACACATTATATCTGAATCACATTTATTATTTGACACAGAAAAATCTTTTCAAAGTTCAGGAATAGTCCAAAAATAAAATAATTACTGTATAAAACTAAATCTGTGGAATATAAGGGTAGACTTTGCCAAATAGTTTATACTGAGAATACATGATGTGCCCTTGATTGAACATTTAGTTTCGATTGCTTGTACATAGTAGGTACATAAGCATAGTGTAAGGTACTGATTTTAAGTTCTCTGTAATATAATATAGATAAGGTAAGTGAAGCTTATTTACTTAGTATTGGCTGGTATCATAAGGCCTCTCTGTAGTTCCCAGGACCCTGAAACTGGCCCAAGTTCAGCTAATGACTCTCCCCTTTCTTGCCTGCTACTCTCTTGAATTCTCCCATGTTTGTTGTGGAAATTGGAGAGCCATAGAATGCAAGATGATCAATCTGTGTGACTTCACCTCCTGATTGGTTATCTTTTATGAAGATTTGGATATTCTGAACATTCTGGAATTTCACGAATTTGAGTGGAATGGGATTGCCTTCCAAGTCGTTTGGTGAAAGGCTGAAAAGAAAGAAACTGTTAGTAACTTACAATTTTAAGCATCTTGGAATTAAAATGTGCTGATAAAAACCAAGAGTTTGGTCACCTAAAAGATTCCATCCAGTGGCAATCCTCACTTCCTTAGTTATATAAATGCGAAAGTTTGTATGGATGTCTATTCCTCTTTCACTACTGAACGGATCAGGCTGAAAATTGGAATAGACCTAGTTCTAGCCCTGGAACTTTTCACCCATTAATCAGTTCCCCTGGGATAGAAATAGCCTTGAGAATTTTCCATAGATAAATGCGTGCGAAGCCGCGGGCAGATGCTAGTATTACATCATTTTGGGTTTAGTTAGTATACTTACACCAACTCTTGAACTGCTAAGTTCGCAGCTGCCTGGTCAAAGTCCAGTGTCCTTGGCTGATTGATATACAGTTTTATGAATTTGGGCCCTTTGTCTGCTGGACCTTTCACTTTCAGAGAGTGCACTTTCACCAACTGAAACAAATGTCAGGAAATGAAGGTTTCAAGCTTAAACAAACAGGATTCAGGAACATGGCACATAATCACACCAAAGAAAGCTGAGCTTAGAGTATTTCTTTGAAAAAGAAGTTCTTAGTTTTGCATTGGCATAACTGATATATTACCAGTCATAGTGTCCCCAAGACGTTGGCTGCATGCCATGCAGTATGACAATGCTCATAGACTGCGCCACATACTCACCTAGATAGAGTAGAAGGGCACATGTGCATGAGCTGATTTGTTTGCCTTAATACCTAGGTTGAGGAAATAACAGTGTGTTACAAACCTGGTTAAACGAAATGTTGATGATGAGCTGCTCATCACAATCACTGGCAAGATACCCGCCACCGCTGGTCAGACTGTGTAACATCGGGTGATCATCAGCCTCGTTCAGACATTCACACTCACTCTTTGTGATGAATGTGTTTAGGTCCATCTGTTGCAAGTTATTGAAATTAGAACTAGGAGTAGATTCACAATTTTTTATCTGAATACAATGCCAATGTACTTCAGATGAAAAGTTACTTTTAGATAGGGATTTACTGCAGAAATTGATACATACATGTCCTGCTACAGCACTGTCTTCATCACCTGCTTCTTCAGTACCATAGTACTGCCTCACTTTATTCTCTAGTGATGTGGCATCGGCACCTTGCAGTCTATCAATCTTGGTCTGCAGCAAATAGCATAATTTGGTATTTGAATCTTAGACACAAAGTCAAAATAAGCTAGATCATTAAGGGTACCTGGATTGATGACGTTTTTTGTAGTTATTTGGTTTTCGTTTGATGCAAATTTAATAAAACTGAGTAGGTACCTGATTTGGATTTGTTTGGATTATAACTGATTGGAATAAAAACATTTTTAATTACCCGATTCCTGTAAAAAATGAATGTAGGCATCGCACTGACGCCTTGCGCCCCGGCCGTCTCTGCGCATCTGTCCACATCCACCTTCAGAAACACGGCTCTTGGGTACTTCGCTGGGAGCTGCTCGAAGAACGGAGCGATTCTTTGGCAAGGAGGACACCTAAATACGATAAAACTATGCTTTAGGGTCCAACTGTTGCACAGTGACTTGAAGTTTTGAGCACCAGCCGCTTACCATGTCGCTGTGAAATCAACCACCACAAGCTTGGTACCGGCACTTGCCATTTCCGTTTGGAAATGTGCTTCATTTTCTATAATTGTTGCTAAACCCATGGTTTTTGCTAAAATGCTGAAAAAATTAAATGCACAACACAGGTATGACACAGAAACAGAATGACACACACAAAATGACAGAGTTTCACCTTCCACTTCTTATTACATGGCTGTGTCTGCCAGCCCGTCTGCCTTCCGAGTTCCGAGTAGGTACTGTGCAGCAGTGTGTGTGTGTAGCCACTCTTTACGCTGTCAGTGTCATGGCGCGAGAGTCAAAATCATAATTGAATTGAATTGCAAACGTTCGTTTGCCCGGATTAGAGTATCAAGAACCCAGTATCGGTTTCAATCCACAGAGCATGAACCGGACTCTGGTAGAAAAGTATCAAACCAGATACAAGTTGCCATCAATATTTGAGCAGTTTTATTTCAGTTTCATAGATGTCACTATTTGCCACTTTTTTCAGATCATAAAACCTTTAGTTGCAAAGTACCTGCTACTCGTATCTTCAGCACCACAACACAACGACACTAATTTACTTACCTACCTATAGAATGGGGTACTGAAATAATTTGTAGGGTTTCATAAATACAAAAATACTTACGACACAAACAATTTTTTTTAATATTTAGGTATAGAATGTGAAAAATAATGTTTTCATTACTCATACTCGGAAAGTAGCTGAACATGCCTGAAGAGCGGGTTGAAAATTTGAAAATGATACTTTTCCGCCCTAGGGAGAATCGTTTTCAACGGACAGCTACTATGTACTATTACTGCGTTACTAAGATCAAGTACCTACGTTCCGTAAGGCCATTGAACCATGATAGTGGTAGAATAAATTATACGAAACTCAAAAAAAAAAATCATTGGATTCATTGAATTCAAAAAATACGAAAGACAAGGTAGTATGGCTATATGGCTTTCGCCGGTCCTAGATGGACTTATATATAAAAAAATAGCGGCAATTTGATTAATTTGTTTTCTCATGTTTTTATTTATATTTCCTTGTATTCGTAATGAAAAGCACAGTGTTTACCTCGGGTGAAAGTAACTTATTTAGTCCCTCGAACTATTAGCGCCCTCGCTACACTCGGGCATCAAACCCTGTCTCGGCGGGACTAAATAAGTTACCTATTATAGGTACTTTCAACCCTTGGGTAACAACTACTATTTGATCCGTGCCCGGAACTGCATTTTAGGTTTACCTACACAGTAAGAGGCCACGCTCTTCCTTTTAATTGAATAAACTATAAATGCGAAAGTTTGTATGTACTACTGAACTAAAATTTGGAATAGATCTACCTAGCCCTGGAATAACACATAAATAAATAAATGACATAGGTAGGCTACTTTCGTCCCATGAATCTAATATGCTATAATATTTTCCCATGGGATAAAAATAGCCTTGAGACGTTACCATAGAAACGGGTGCGAAGCCGGGGACAGATGCTAGTCTTAATTTAAAAAAGAACTAGCGATAATTTTGGAGACAACGCCCAGCCCAAACTGATGATCTAGAAAAATGAAAGGAGAGTATAACTTTTACTACAAAGGTACCTACGTACACAAACGCCGATTAGAAAGGATTTCGGAAATTCTACCCATAGAGGGGTGAAAAGGGGGTTAGAATTTTTTTTGATGTTTTTGTACTTTTCCGCAAATATTTCGGTCTCGACAGAACCTACGGATTGGTCCCGTTGGAGTTGAAGCCCTAGATCCGTGGGACACCGAGGCTCTCCAGGTGTTTAAAAAAATGTCTGAGCGTCTGGTTGATGCGACTTGTGACCCTGGCTGGTGAAGTATCAGGCGCAGCGCATCAGCATTGCCACACAGCGTGGTAAATGTAGTAGATAGATACCTATCTAATGCAGCCAGTTTCTTGGGGACGCTTCCGACTGGTATTGACATGGATCATTTGAGCTAGCTGCCTCTAGACTGTTTGCAACCGTCTGCAGTTAGCTCAATTCTTTTAATTGTGTATACTAGTTTTAAAAAATTATTAAATTTTCGTTGTAAATAATTTTTTTATCCAATATTGTTGAACCACGTCGCCTGGTTTAGCGCCCTGCTTTCTGCTTACTGGTGCGCCGTCTGATTCCACCGTCTCGTTCAGCTTCGGTAGGATTCAGCCGGTCTTACAAAAATTGAAACACTCTCGAAACACATGTATTCGTTTATTATGCAAACATTTGTACAAGGTTGAGTAAGTGAGTAATTAAAGCCAAAGCAGGCTTCTGAAGTCTTTCAAGAACCCTGCGTTCTCGTCAGCGCGATCTAGCGCTGGGCCATTTTTACTAGCGACATCTAGTTATATTTTTTTGTCACAAGTTAAACGTTAGACATACCGCCCACCAAGGACAAACTGACCAAATTTGTCCTTTTATTATGATAAAGCCGCTAGTAACCGCCCACCATGAGCTCTCTAGATCGCGCTGAACATTAAGGATACATTATACTTTATATTTTTAAATACTACAATAGATAAGTTACAAGTTAAGTTACACCCTAAGTTACATGCTACGTTACACACTAAGTTACAAGCTACGTTACACTAGGTTAGTTCCTTAAGTCAGACAATGCTGCATGATTATTTCGCTATAGGTAAAATACACAATTTTGAGGTAGGTCTTTTAATGACATTTGACTTAGTGCGAAGAGATACTACCCGAGTGATGTTGTCCGGTCCTGGATGTTTGGTGATCACTCGGCCAAGCAGCCAACGAGAAGGAGGTAACCCTTCTTCTTTTATTAGGACCAAGTCCCCTACTTGCGGTTCAGGATTATGAAAAGACCACTTATATCTATGCAAAAGTGAAGTTAAATATTCGTTCGACCAACGTCGCCAAAAATCTTGGGTCATTTTTTGAGTAAGCTGCCAACGGCGTAAGCTTCCCATGTTAATATTTTCTAATGAATAGTCAGGCACAGTAATAAGCGGTTCCCCCACCAGAAAGTGACCAGGTGTAAGCGCTTCGTATCCTTCAGACTCCGTATCAACTCTTGACAACGGTCGTGAGTTAAGACATGCTTCTATCTGCACTAAGACCGTAGCTAATTCTTCGTACGTCAAGGTAGAGTCTCCAATGACGCGTTTTAAATGAAACTTCACGGACTTAACGCCTGCTTCCCATAAGCCGCCGAAGTTTGGAGAGAGAGGAGGAATGAAGTGCCATGTTGTTCCATTGCCTGCCAAACTTGCTGCGATCTCACTCTGTATTGTAGCTTGTTCTGCTGCAACCATTTTAGGCAACTGCCTAGATGCTCCAACAAACCCGGTACCGTTGTCGCTCCAAATATCAGAGCAAAATCCCCGTCGCGATACAAACCTCTTGAATGCTGCCAGAAATCCTTCAGTTGTCATGTCACTGACGACTTCGAGGTGCACGGCTTTCGTAGACATGCATACAAAGAGGCAGATGTACCCTTTATAAGAATGCTGCCCACGACCCTTGGATGTGCGGATGTTTATCGGCCCTGCATAGTCTAGGCCGCTGTGTTTAAACGCCCTCATTGGTTTCACGCGAGCAGCTGGTAATTGTCCCATGAGTTGATTTGATGTTGCTGCTGCGTAACGAGTGCACTTGACGCATTGCTTGACATATTTCCTAACGAGATCCTTTGCCCCAAAAATCCAGAATTTCAACCGTAAGTATGTCAACATCAGTTGAGGTCCCCCGTGCAGTGTCTTCGTGTGTGCGTCGCTTACTAGAAGATTTGTTAGATCGGCCTTTTTAGGTAATAAGATAGGGTGCTTCCTATCATCGCTCAAAGCTGACATTTCCAGCCGCCCTCCAACTCTTAAAATTTGCTTGTTGTCGATATATGGATTAAGCGCTTTGAAAGGACTCTTTAGCTTGATCATCTTCCCATCCCTACTTTTTGCTATGCTTTCTAATTCTTCCTCAAAGTTTTCTTGTTGACATTTTCTGATACACACTTCCAATGCTTCGTTTAGTTCTTGTGTAGTCAGAAACCCCTCTGCTTTGCTTTGCTTTCGTTGTTTCTGAGTCATAACTCTTCGACAGTATGCTATCACTCTAATCATTTTCCCTAAATTTGAGAACTTATCCCAAATTTCTAGCTTTGTTACTAAATGTATTTTGTGGACTGTATTTTCTTCTAAGTTTGTTTCTTCATCTTTCTTTCTATCATACTTTACTTCTTTTGCTTTCAGGATATCTGGACCATTCAACCACAACATGTTATCTAGAAGTTCAGATGGCTGCAGACCTCGTGAGGCGATATCTGCTGGATTTTGTTTCGTCGAGATATGTGACCACTGATGAGAGTCCAGCGTAGTCAAAATTTCAGACACCCGATTAGCCACGAACGTCTGCCAACGATTCGGATGACTATTCAGCCATGCTAGCACCACTGTAGAGTCCGTCCACGCATGAAGATTTCCCTTTTCTATTTTTAGCGTTTCAGAAACATCCAACAGTAACCTTGCCACGAGAACAGCTCCGCATAGTTCCAATCTCGGAATCGATACTTGCTTGATGGGTGCTACTTTCGTTTTCGCTGTTATTAGATTAACATGGACCTCACCATTCTCGTTGACAATACGTAAGTAAACGACGGCAGCATATGCTTGCTTTGAAGCGTCTGAAAACCCGTGAAGTTCGACGATCCTGTTCTCTGGTGAAGCCTGTATCCAACGAGGTATGCGCAAAGCAGATAAGGCAGGTAATTGGTTCCGGTAAGTCAGCCATTCCTTTAATATTATGCTTGGAACTTCTTCATCCCAATCTGTTCCTATTATCCAAAGCTTCTGAATGATAATCTTCGCAACTATTACTGTAGGCGCGGCCCAGCCTAATGGATCAAACAAACGTGCTATGTCTGATATAACTCTTCTTTTTGTTACAGGTTCCTTGAGCTGCGGGATTGTCACTGTGTATTGGAATGCATCGTCTCTCCGGTTCCAGGTAAGTCCCAGTAGCTTCATTATGTCATCGACTTTAAGTTTCAACCCATCTTCCTGTTCCGATCCCTGTCCAGCTTCCCTAATGCTTTCTAGAAATGATTCGTTATTGCTTGACCACTTTTGTAGCTTGAATCCCCCTTTCTCCAGAAGTGAATTCATCTCCACATAAAGTTCTTTTGCAGATTCTATATTTTGACACCCTGTTAGTAAATCATCCATATAAAAGTCTTGTTTGACTTTTTCAGCTGCTGTTGGATAATTCAATCCTTCATCGAGCGCCACTTGCTGGAGTGCTTTAACTGCCAAATATGGCGCAGATGCTGTGCCAAACGTTACCCTCAGCAAGCGAAACTCCTTTTGAATTTTCATGTTGACTTTTGCGAGTGAAGGAGTTTGTTGATGATCTTCTCGCCATATAATTCTTTGATAGTTTGTATCTGAAGGAGCTACTTTGATTTGGCGATACATTTTTATTATATCGGCAGACAAGCAGATAGGATGCAGCCTCCACCTCATTAGCAAGTGTCGCAGCTCCGGCTGTAATGTAGGTCCTACCATCATTTTGTCGTTTAGTGATGTGCCGTCATGACCTTTACAAGAAGCATCAAAAACTATTCTGACTTTTGTGGTTTCTTTATCTTCTCTGACCACTGCAAAATGAGGTAAGTATGACCCTTTGGTAACCAATACTTCGTCTTCTGGGATTTCCTCCATGTGCCCCAACTGTAAGTATTCTTCTAGCACCTCTTTATACTTTGCTTTTAGATGTACAGCTTTGTCCAGTTTTGCTTCTAAAAATGTTAGCCTTTTCTCAGCAATTCTCTTTGAATTACATGTTTTAATTTCAGGATCTTCATCTCTGAATGGCAACTTCACAATGTATCTTCCTTCTGGATCCCTGGTGGTGGTTTCTGCAAATAGCTTCTCACATTGCTTCTCCTCTTCGGTGAGTATTGATTTTTTGCTAGCATGTGTATCTGCTTCTAACTCCCAGAACTTCTTTAGTTGATTATCTTCTTGCCTACTGTCGTGGCACATTTGATGCAGTGTTATTAAATTCGTAGCTCTTTCTTGATTTGATCCTACAACTCCCGATAAAATCCATCCTAACGTTGTATTTTGAGCTAGTAACGATCCCTCTTTCTTTACTCCTTCTTTCATTACTTGTCCCATAACTTCCGCTCCTAAGAGCAGGTCTATTTTGCTTGGTAAGTAATATTCAGGATCAGCTAATGGTAGAACTGATACCCAACCTGTTGACACTGTTTTCTTGCTTGGAAGTAGCGTGGTTATTGACTTTAAGACGAACACGTCCAGTGTCATCTTGAAATCCTGAAAGCCTTTACGCATTGACATGATGTTGAGTTGAACCATTGACTTGGAGGCCAATGTTTGATTGCCTCCTACACCTGATACTGTTGTTTTGACCGGTGTTCGTTTAAGACGCAAGAGTTGAGCAGTTGCTTCTGTGATAAACGATGCCTGCGATCCTTGGTCCAACAGCGCTCTAACAGTTCGCGTATCTCCATTCTCAGTTTGTGCTTTCACGAGAGCCGTAGCTAAGAGTACCTGACCAGAAATTGATGCATTTTTTGACGCAAAGCAAACGACGGGTGCCTCACCTGAACTGCTTTCCTTAGGTGGATCGCTTTCCACTGACTTTGACTCTATGGAGACATCTCCCGTGAGATGCAGTAAGGTATGGTGACGTCTATGACATACGCGACAGTTGATCCTACATCGGCAGTGATTGGCCGAGTGGCCATGACCCAAACAATTGTAACAAAGACGATTTTGTTCGACGAACACCCTACGGGCAGATACCTCTTCGTGTGCAAATTTCTCACAATGTACTAACTTATGCTCTTCTTTACAGAACTTGCAAGAGCCAGAAGAGCTTTGGTCCTGCGACGCATGAAGGGACTTTACAGAATTCTTTGACTTGTTGGAGCTGGTACCTGTACCGACGAACTCTAAAGCCCTAAACCTTTTAGTTAAAAATTCTTGAAATTCTTTGAATGAGGGTAGTTCCTCTTCTTTATAATCAGCGCTTTGGAGCTCCCATTGCTTCCTGGTTTCAGGATCCAACTTCAACGAAGTCATATAAATGACGATAAGATCCCAAGTGGACACGTCTACTCCTTGATTAGCTAGGGATCCCAAACATTCAGTTGTGTTGTCTAAAATTTCTTTTAAAAAGCTTGCTGACTCTGAATTACTACTTTTCTGACTAAAAAGTCTGTTTAGAATTGTGTTACATAGAAATCTTTTATTATTGTACCTTTCCGTCAGAGTAGCCCAACAACGATCATAATTATCGGCAGAGATGCTGATGTGTCTAACCAATTGTTCAGCTTCACCTCCTAGTAATCCCTTTAGATATTGCAATTTAACTACTTTATCAAGTTTAGTATCGTGCACTAGAG
This sequence comes from Eupithecia centaureata, assembly GCA_944547425.1. NCBI lineage: Eukaryota > Metazoa > Arthropoda > Insecta > Lepidoptera > Geometridae > Eupithecia > Eupithecia centaureata. The sequence goes on along the minus strand of OX155679.1, from coordinate 13,511,170 downwards.
ATCTAAATAGGTCACGGAAGGTGTTCCATTCTTGATACTGTCCGTTAAATTTTGGTATTACAATTTTCGGTAATTTAGCTACGTTATTGATTAAACTTTGTGGACAATCTTGGGTTGGTGTAGCTGAACGCTCCAAATCCCTAGGCATTGACATCTTTAACAAACATTTATATTCTGTGTAGGTATCGGAAGCAGTCTCCCAAAGATCCTTTTTCCAATACGGTGTTTCTTTTAGTTCTTCGATTTTTGACGATTTACAAAGGTTAGTATGCGTTTCAGAGAACAACTCCCACAACTTCTCTAACGTTTCAAGCTTCGTCTGTACATAGTCTAAAGTTAGACGTGGTTTTGGAGTTTTCTTAAAGTTAATGAGCCCTTTGTTTATTTTTGTAAAGGTATCTTCTTGTAAAAACAAGATTTGGTTCATTTCTGACATTATATACAATTACTTTAGTCCGAATCAATAAAAAATTCTAAGTCCAAGATTTCAAGTTGAAGTTAAATCGCAAAATTTTACAAGTCTTTTAAGTTTTACTATAGCAATAAAAAATTGGGCATAGGTTCCCCGTCGGAACGTTTTTCTTAAAATTATTCTAAGTCTAAAGTTAATTTTACCAAAAGTTAAAGTTAATATTTTTCAAAAAAGATTCTAAGTTCAAGAAATTTAAAACACTTACAGTTCATATTCACTTATCCAAGTCACCTCGATCCTTCTTCGCGTCACTGGCTCGGCACGGATCTTGAACTTCGACGAAGGCTGGCCTGTGCTGTCCGCTGCTCGGCTGTCCCCGCTGGCTGCAACCGTTCCCTCCTGAACGTATTGCGTGATCATGCGCCCAGTCCCTTGGTTGAACTGAGGGCCCCTGCCACCGATGTTGGTCCCTGGCACACCGCTCCCCGATGTGGGCACTGAATGCTGCACGGCGCTGGTGGTATAGTCCGGCTCGAAGGCCAAAAAATGTTGAACCACGTCGCCTGGTTTAGCGCCCTGCTTTCTGCTTACTGGTGCGCCGTCTGATTCCACCGTCTCGTTCAGCTGCGGTAGGATTCAGCCGGTCTTACAAAAATTGAAACACTCTCGAAACACATGTATTCGTTTATTATGCAAACATTTGTACAAGGTTGAGTAAGTGAGTAATTAAAGCCAAAGCAGGCTTCTGAAGTCTTTCAAGAACCCTGCGTTCTCGTCAGCGCGATCTAGCGCTGGGCCATTTTTACTAGCGACATCTAGTTATATTTTTTTGTCACAAGTTAAACGTTAGACAAATATAGAAAAACATTTACAACGTATTGTACTTATAAAGTATACCTATTTACAGCAAAGGCAAACTAAGTCTTTTTTATTTAGGATATGTATTAAATTTTTATGATAGTATGGTCAATGATAGATAAGTTTTGTCATCATCACCAGCCTATATTAGTCCACTGCTGGTCATAGGCCTCCCCTAATGAGCGCCATAGCGCCCTGTCTTCAGCTTGCCGCATCCAGCATCTGCCAGCAGTCCTTCGCAGATCGTCATCCCACCTGGCCGGAGGGCGTCCTACACTACGTTTGCCGAGTCGCGGTCTCCACTCAAGAACATGTTTACCCCAACGGTTGTCGGTTCTTCGCGCGATATGGCCGGCGCACTGCTACTTCAACTTGCTAATTCTTTGAGCTATGTCGATAACTTTGGTTCTCTGTCGGATGTATTCATTACGAATCCTATCCTAAGTTTTGTGTACTTAGTTGAAAATCTAGATGGAGTTTGTTTGATTTTCTGACATGTGTTTTCCTTTATTTGCGTTGTCTATGAAGTTTCATTTTTCTCGGCTTCAAGAGGTAAAGGAATTGAGTAGGTATTTGATGCTAATTTTAAAAGCATAATTATTTTTTTGCGTGAAAACCTACATAACATAGAGCTAAAAAGATAGAAATCAACTACCGAAAAAAAATGTACCTACCTATACTTACTCCACAGAGAAAAGAGGACAACAATATGATGATCATAAAGGGTTCCTGTTTACTGTTGAGGTACGGACGGAACTCTTATTTATAAAAGGGATCTCCTCATAGAAGCAAAATAGCTTTCCGCTCGCGGCTTCGCTCGCGTAGACAAAACGACTCTCATTATACCCCTTATTAATATTAGTTTGTTTTATGTTTTTATCAGTAGGTACCTGCATATTGAAACATTCAGTTCAAAAGCATCTTAAATTAAAAAGTAACAGACATTTGAATACGAAGCCAAAATGCGATTCTCAAACTTCACCTTATTTCAGGAGTTTTTTGTAAAAAACCTGAATCATGTGTTCAATAATTTTATATTTTTAGTATGCTCTGTAAATGTCAAGCAAATCTGATTAAAGAGTTCCAAAAAACACTAAAACAACTAATCGCCCCGTTTTCACCTACTTAGGGGTGGATTTTTTAAAAAAGTCGTCCGGGTATCTGTGTAGTAAAAGGTCCCCTCCAAATTTCAGCTTTCTAGCTTCAGAGATTTAAGCTGGATGTTGTATCCAAAAAATCGCCTGTTCCTTTTTATTAAGATTAAGCCACTTCAAAACACCGTAAATTCGAATGAAATGAAAATTACTCGAGATACCCGCTGCGAGCGACGCTTACTCATGGCTTATCCCTGCCATAAATTATTTGCGTCTAAATAAATCCCTTTTAAGGCTGAGAGTATAGCGAGATGGCTTCCCTCCTCGCTTTGTGTTTCAAATACATTAAGTTTGGTTACTTGACATTTCTGTTTTAACCAAAGGTGTCAATTTCCCCTAACTACAAAGTAGGTAACAAAACACGTAGGTAGGTACAAGATATCCGGAGCTCCATAATTATAAGGTAGGCACCTTTAGGTAACTGTCTTACCAATTATTTCAACCGTGTTTCAACCATTCTTTAAAAAGTGCAAAGGCGCCTTATTAAATAGGGATTCCTTTTCAATTTGTTGGACGGGATTTAATCTAGCGGTCGCTACTGAGATATTAAAATAAGTTGACAATTTTTTTCAATCAACTTATTGTTTTAGAATACCAGAATAGAAAGGTCTTCTATAAAAATACTCGGCACCCGGCGGTAGGTAGTATACACCGAGCGAAATGTTTCTCTGTCGCTCTGGGTAGCGGATACCGCGTTGATCTAAAGTGGCGTGCACCCAATAAAACCCTGGTCCATGATCCACTGAACTAATCTGTTGATGGAGAGAAATCTGCTCATACGAGTTTTCATTCGGACGAGATGCACCCTAACCCTATTCGCGCCCTTCTAGTCCGTATCTCAGAAACTGGCCTGTGGTTCACAGGACTACGCTGGTCGTATTCTATTCTTTATCTGCTGTTCGAAAAGGTTGGCTTGCTAGCCTAAATATCCGTCGGTCAAGATATAGGTACCTACCGATTTGACCCGTCTATCCATTACTTAGGGCCCACCCACAGATTGGCCCGCGCGTCATCCTACCTACCTACTACAATAGCACAATAGTCGGCCGGCTCATAGAATTTTCTCTGTGACATCAAGCTAATCTAATTAGTACAATAGTGTTTTGCTTTCTTAAATGTAAATAGTATGACGTAAGTACCTCCTAATATTTAAAGTACATAGCTATCTAAATCATAATTTTCTCAGATTCAGCCTACCTATTAGGTACTAGGTATGGTACTTATACTATAACTGTCGCGGTATAATCAATATTACCTACTGGTAGGTATAGCTAAAATATGCGACTGCATGGATATTGGTCCCTAGCCTCAAACTAGTGCCTAATAATAACTAAATAAAATGTTTACTTCGTAGGATGTCGTCTACTGAAAGATGAAATATACAGTCCAATACCTACTTCTAAGTAAATCCACTATCTACCTGAAAATCTTTGCTTTTTCCGATTCCTCCATGCTCCTCCATGCTCCAATTTCTGATAATAAGTCTTCTCTTCTCTGGCAGTGCTATGGTTCACCCTCAAAATTAATTTACCGGAATAGGTAACATTTTTTCGTCTGCCGTTGGCTGTCAGCAGAGCGATCCTCTTGGTCTGGCCATATTTTAGCCATTCACCCAATAATGCATCGTATTCAATCCAATGTTAAAAACGGTCAACATTAAAGACGGTGTCCACTTCTCCACAAAGAGTTCCGATACCAAATTTTGATACCGTCTTTAATGATATAAAATCATTACAAATGAATTTCGACAAATAGGTTTGGAGTTGAATTTTTCAAAGTGCGAGCTTTTTATTTTGGCCTCTTGTGTAGACAATAACAATAGGTAGGTAACAATAATATTATAAACGCGAATTAGTACGTATGTTTGGATGGATGTTGGTTACCTACTCTTTCACGCAAAACCTACTGAACGAAATTTGGCACTGAGATAGATTATAGTTTGGAGTCACACAAAGGCTTTATTTTATCCCGGAATACCCACGGGAACGGAAATTGCGTGGGTGAAACCACGAGGCGCTGCTAGTAACAATATCATTGCAAAATTTAACAGTTTGGCCCCTAACATTACAGTTGTAGATAAATGTTTACTTCTACTCTAATGGCTGAGTTCATTAATTCTTGATGAGTCTTTTCAGCCATTTGAAAAATGTCAAAATTTCAATTTAATTTCGGATAGAATTCTCAAAATTAATTGCAATAATGGCGTACCTAAAATTAGGTAGGTATACGTACCTATCTATTCTTTAAGATGCAGTCAACTGTGAAAACTCAGCGAGCTCTTGGATGGCTTATATACTTTATGTATGGTTTTGAATATTGATTTGGATGACAAGGCTTGGTTGCAGGCCTGTTAAATTGGGAGGCTTAAGTATTCCTAAAATTATAAGTGTAGCCCTAACAGCGTTCCTATTTTCCATCTACAGCAGCTAGTTATATCTATAGTTAAATAAAATTAAAGCTGTCTCACTTGGTCCTATCATAAAATTCGTTTAAAATGAAGCTGGCACGGCTTGTCATAATGCTTAAATTGCTCCGTTGCTTCCTCCAAAATGTTTTTCGTCCCAACGGCAATGGGACGGGCCTTTGTATGAGTTGACACGGAAATCTTTGTTACAAACGTGCTCCAGCTCGGCAGATCGTACCCGTCTCCGACCCGTTTCAATATGGGAGTCAGGACATTGGATGGACATTGGATGTATATCTGAATAAATAAATTTTCAATTTCAATTGGCTGCAAGCACTTCCTTCATATGACACTGGCACTTTATTGGATCCCGCGACTTTCCGTATCGCAACATGTATTCGGTTTTAAAAATCAAGGGTGCAAGGTGTTGGCGCCCCATCAATACCTGTCGAACTGCTTGGTCATCCCGGATTATCGTGTACTAGGGCCGCCGGTCGATTATCTCATCATGCCAGCCTTAAAGATATCATCTAGCGGGCCTTAGTCAGCGCTATCATAACAGCTATTCTCGAACCGAATGGTCTGTTCCGTGACGATGATAAGAGGCACGATGATAAAAGGCCCGACGTATGACACTTGTCTCATGGTTCAAGGGGAGGCTCATTATATTGTGTGGGACGCTACATGCGCCGATACACTTGCACCTTCCCATCTTTCAAGGACATCCACAAGGGTTGGTGCGGTGGCAGATTTAGCTGAGGATCTCAAGAGGCGCAAATATGCAGGTCTCGACAGAATTGGCTCCCTTTGGAGTCGAGACCCTAGTCCGTGGGGGGCCGAGACTCTCCGGGTTTTTTAATAAATATTTGATCGTCTGGTCGTTCGATGCAACACTGACCCGAGAGCTGGTGAGTTAGATACCTACTCACGCAGCTATAGCGCAGCGCATCAGCATTGCCATACAGCGTGGTAATGCTGAGTGTCAGTGTCTCGGGACGCTTTCGGCTAGTATTCACATGGATCAGTTGAGCAACCTCTAGCTAGTGTTTGCAACCATCTGCAGTTAGCTCAATTGTTTCAATTTTTTAAACTAATTTTAATTTGTTTCTATTCCTTGATAGTGATTTTCGTAGTTCATGATTATTATACATAAAAAAAACGAATGAGACTGAAATTTAATCCTTTTCTATAATCTTGATAACCTTATAAACATCCTTGGAATAGCCAAAAATCTACTCTATATTTAAACTATGTTTTACTACTGTCTCAACATAGATAATGTAAGAGTTGGTGCGTGAGAAAAATATTTCTATGGTTGAGATAAAAGCGGCGAGGGGCGCGTTTCCAACGTTCAGTTTCCACTCGAATTCAGTGAGTCGATACGCGCGACCGCATCGTAATTGAAAACCTGTGGAAAAAAGTCGTATATACAAGTAGTGAAAATAATGAAATAATATTTAAAATAACCAACCAGTGATGCAGCCAAAGTTAATAATTCACATAACCCTTTTGCTTCTAACTTTGAATTGGATCAAAGCAAATGACTTTCCAAATTTGAAAGCTATTCACTGTGCCGGAAATTATCCCACTCAAAATGATTTGCATAGCTTGTTGCATTCACTGGGGAAAATAATTAATTTCTCATTCGCGCATTGCAAACACATGAATGAGAATTTATGGTTTGGTTTATTTTTGGTGGACGGTAAGTCAAGTTCTATTCTTAAAAATAAAAACGACTACGTATGTACATTGGAAGCAGTTCTTTTCTCTACTAGATAAGTTCCATACGGCGGCGGCGTCGGTCTTTATGTCTGGCGCTCACTTACTTTATTTAAGTATATTTACAATGTTTATTATATAAATTTTTACATGTTGGTATATTGTAAAGACACATATGGAGCCCAACTACGAACCTCAAACTTTAATAACACGTTTTACCCCATTATCAAGGAATTTTTGGAAAATCCTGAAAACCGTGTTTAATTTCTTATTTAAACAAAAACTTATTAAAATTGAAAATATTGAGCTAAAGCGTAAGTGCATACACAAACCAAAACTGAAAAACAACTTTACTTGATATCATTCACGTTTATTTTTATACTTAGCAGAAGGTTCATATTGAGAGAACTATTAACAAAAATTGCGATAAAAGTTGGATAATTTCATAAAACTTAACGATTATTTTAACTTCGCGCGTTAGACAATTCGGGCGTTTGATTATAGTTAATTTAGCTGACAGTTGTTTTATTTTAGGATTTTCATATGAGTATCTTAGGCAGGACAATGTCATTGGGGTCAGCTAGTAATTTATAATATTACATATTGTCTAATAGCGATAAATTATTATATGTAAACATTACATTTTCAGTTAATCTTCGGTTCAGCAACTACGATTCAATGCCACCATCATATCAAATTCACTTGAAAAGTTTGCTAAATACAAATCACAAAAGTATCACTTGTGTTTATGCGAACCAAGAGGAACGAAATATTAAGCGTAAGTTTTTGAAAATTACATTCACCTTTTTCGTGATTATTTAAGCTGAAGACAAGGCGCTATGGCGCTCATTAGGGGAGGCCTATGTCCAGCAACTAATAACTACTAATATAGGCTGATGATGATGATTTTAAAGAGCAACTTCTCAATTCTTAACTCTTTTCAGTATTAACATTGTTCAAAAGCGCCAGAGTTTGGTACACCCGCTTAAAGTCGTTGAAAATGAAGAAACATCCGAAATCTGAAGTGCCCCTAGATGCAGAACTAAAACGTTATCCAAACTTGGAGACATATCTTCGGATTGTGCTAGATGAAGACATTATAAATCCGTCTCCCAATGTATCAGGTGTGTACCAACATTAAGTAAATAACATTTCATACAACCTACAAAATCTATATATCTATCGTATAGGTACTTATCTACATTTTTTTCGAGAAGTGTAGATGAAAATTAATTAATACAGATGTCTACGAGATTGTTAATAAGTAGGTATATTATATACTTAGTCTGGCCATAAATACTGTTACACTTAAAAATAAAAAAATATTACATTTGAATTTCGAATCTGTCATTTTTATACGATTGTTCATTGTGTTTTCTCATTTTGGCGCCAATACATTGTACAATATTTTGCGATATTAAAATGGAGTGGGGTGATAAAGAGAACAGAATCGCTGTGATTGCATTACACAAAGTAGGTATGGAGCCAAATGCAATTTTTAAAACTCTCCATACACTTGGTATTAGTAAAATGTTTGTGTACCGGGCTATTAGTAGGTACAATGAGACTTCCTCTGTTTGTGACAGAAAAAGATCTGGCCGTCCACGTAGTGTTCGTACGAAAAAGGTGGTCAAAGCAGTAAGGGAAAGAATTCGAAGAAATCCTGTCCGAAAGCAAAAGATTTTATCTCGGGAAATGAAGATAGCGACTAGAACCATGTCGCGTATTTTAAAAGATGACTTAGGACTTGCAGCCTATAAGAGACGCACTGGTCATTTCTTAACTGATAATTTAAAGAAGAATAGGGTGGTAAAATCGAAACAACTACTGAAGCGGTACGCAAAGGGAGGTCACAAAAAAATTTTGTTTACGGATGAGAAAATTTTTACAATTGAGCAACATTTTAACAAACAAAATGACCGTATTTATGCTCAAAGCTCTAAGGAAGCTTCCCAATTAGTCGACAGAGTGCAACGTGGACATTATCCGACTTCAGTGATGGTTTGGTGGGGTGTTAGCTATGAAGGAGTGACTGAGCCATATTTTTGTGAAAAAGGTATCAAAACATCGGCACAAGTGTATCAAGATACCATTCTTGAGAAGGTAGTTAAGCCCCTTAACATCACCATGTTCAATAACCAAGTTTGGTCCTTCCAGCAAGACTCGGCGCCGGGTCATAAAGCTCGGTCCACGCAGTCTTGGTTGGAAGCGAACGTTTCGGACTTCATCAGAGCTGAAGACTGGCCGTCGTCTAGTCCCGATCTTAATCCGCTGGATTATGATTTATGGTCAGTTTTAGAGAGTACAGCTTGCTCTAAACGCCATGATAATTTGGAGTCCCTCAAACAATCTATACGATTGGCAGTGAAGAATTTTCCCATGGAAAGAGTGCGTGCTTCTATTGATAACTGGCCTCAGCGTTTAAAGGACTGTATTGGAGCCAATGGAGACCATTTCGAATAAGCTTTTTATATTTTTAATTGTTTTATATTTATGTATTAAACTAACACACTGTATAAGTAATAAATGTTATTTGCACTTTAAAAAATATTGTTTTCCTTTATTACAATATTTATGGCAAGACTAGGTATATATATAATATAGTAGGTATAGGTATATATTAGGTCCTTACATATGAAATTGGCGTTTTGTATGGGAGGAACAAAAAGTCGAATATTTTTTAATATAATATATTTAATTAATCAAAGTATGAACCATTATTTTCTATGCACTTTTGCCATCTTATAGGTAGTTCATTGATCCCTTTACTAAAAAAACCAGTCGGACGGGAATCAATAAAATCTTTGAAGGCGATTTGGACTGCCCCATCGGAGTTGAATTTTTTCCCTTGCAAGAAGTTATCCAAATTTCGAAAAAAATGGTAATCTGTTGGAGCAAGGTCCGGGGAGTACGGAGGATGTCTTAGACTTTCCAATTGAAGCTCTTCTAATTTAGTCGTCGACGCGCGTTTGCCGGTTTGCTTCAGTCAATTCGTGAGGTACCCACCTTTCAAGCATTTTAATCTTCCCAATTTGCTTCAAGTGAATTAAAACAGTTTTATCACTAACACCGCAGCCTGCAGCTAACTCGGACGTGGTTTGCGATGGATCCGCTTCCACAATAGCCTTCAACTCTTCATTATCAACTTGAGTCTCAGGCCGTCCACGGGGCTTGTTCTGCAAGTCGAAATTTCCAGAACGAAAACATTGGAACCAAAAACGAACTGTGTTTTCTTTTGCAACACGACCGCCATACACATCATTCACCCTTCGAGTTGTTTCCGCAGCACTAGTGCCACGGCGGAACTCGTACTCGTAAATAATGCGATATTTTAAGTTTTCCATTTTGTAAAATGAGTGACGCAAACAGAAAAAAACAGAAGAAAAAAAACAAATGAATGACGATCATCGAAGCACAAATACATGAGTCTATAGCTGTACAAATTTGAATTTGGAATTCCTTACCAAAGAGGAGAAATTTGTGATTAAAGTGGCCAGTACGAAAAACGCCAATTTCATATGTAAGGACCTAATATATAGCCGCGCCCCTCAACTTCACCCGCGTGAACATTGATGAAAATAGCCTATGTTTTATTCCAGGGGCCGAATTCCACTAATGTCAAAACAAAGGTCTCAATAGTGCCATAATGGCACTATTGAGACCTTTGTTTTGACATTAGTGGAAATCATCAAAATGATTAAAATGACGTTTGTGCATTTGGTATACGAGTATTTTTTGTGCTTGAAGAGACTTTCTTATTTAGAATGTCAAATTGGTAGTTATGAAGGTTATCGTCACAGCTATGAATGATCCTCAAAAAGTTTGTGTGAGTAGAATACCAAAAAAAATGTTTAACACTGACATTTTGACACGATACTATTTAAATGGTGAAGCGATTTATTTAGTGGAATTCGGGCCCAGGGCTAGAACTACGTCTATTCAAAATATCAGCACGATCCGTTCAGTAGTTTTGGCGTGTAGAGGTAACAAACATTCATCCACCCACCTTTCGCATTTATAATATGAGTGTGATGAGATAGTCTTTCAACAAAACCCCAACCTGAAGAGTCTAAAGAGAAAGGACCTTATTGAAAGACTACATGATAGGCGAACCAAACTTACTGCCTACAACTTGTAGGATGGTGATGGTAGGTTCTGCTCCATATTCTGCACAGCAGCGAAGCGCTTCCGACTGATCATGACGTGAAAGCCTTGCCAACTGCAACCAGGGCACTACCAAACATGAAGGATGCAGAAGCGGGGCAGCCCCAAAAAAACCTAAAGGCGTTATTATATAGTACACGTAGTATCTTTTAGTAAAGCCAGCCTAGTAGAATTTGAAGAGCGTGTTATACTTATATTCTTACTCTACAAAATAGATAAATGAACATAAAATTAAAAGAAGCTTACGTGCGCCCTATATTCAATGCGAGAAGTAATTCACAGCCAGCTACTAGTTGAATCGCTGGAAAATATAAAAGCACGAAATACACAATTTCAATCATTTCTGATTGCTCATGATTTTAAAACAGGGTTTGTGCATGCAGTAAAGGTTACTTCAATTCCTTAAATGTAGGTATTCAGTGTAGCTAATTTTTTTTATTTTTTTTATTTAAAACACAAAATCCACAGCTCTTAGAGAATAAATTATAACTAATCTTATAGTTTAACCTACAGCCAATAAAGGATTTTCAGGCAACCAATGTCCGAAAAAGGACGACTGACCCGTAGTATAAAACCCAGACTTTTATAAGCTTTAGTTCCAATAGAATCAACATGATTTGAAAAAGAAAGCTTGGTGTCCATTACCACCCCAAGGTCTCTTATAGAGTCTGCTCTAACTATTTGATACCGTATCTTAAAGCTTAGGTACGTATTTTAACGTAAGCTTTAAGATACTTCCCATAGACGTAACTATTCTATACCATAGACGTAACAATTCTATTTATCAATTTCAGACAAATGCTTTATGAGGCTGGCTGATAACGAAGAGAACACTTCGGCTGAGCGCACTGAATGTCGGCTGCCGCAAGTTTGCCACGATATGTTGATCGATGGCTCGAATCATGGCTACGCATTGACCCACAGGTAACGCTCATAACTCACTGGTTGAGCACTAATTTATTAAAAACAAATTTCTGCACACTTTGTTTCTATTGTAAGGTTAAGGGCTTGTTTCACGATCGAAAAGTAAGTTCCTGTTAATTTACTTGACAGATAACAGTATTGCCGTCGGGGACGGTCCACTTTAATATGAAAGAGACAGCACCATAGATAACTGTCAGTTAATTTAACGGGAACTTACTTTTGGATCGTGAAACAAGCCCTTAAAGTTTATTTCTCTCCTATAAAACCTATGACTGTTTTCCACCTTGATGACTTCAGTGGCGAGTTAGTACAATCTGCTGATATCCAAGATTCTTAGTGTTTTTTTTCTGTATTAAAAAAAATATATCTGTTTAATCTATTTTATGAATATCAGTTATCCAATTCCCCATAGTACAAACTATGCATAGTTGGGGCTGTGTGTATTTTCCATATTTATTTTATTATTATCTACATCTATGCATTTTTAGCTCGATCCTTTCTGTAGTTTTGATGTCATGAAGTAAGAAACATACATTTATCCATCCACGCAAACTTTTGCATTTATATTTTTAGTACGATTAACATATACTACTAATGTAGGTACTGAGTCATTAGTGGGTACCAATTGTGCTTCAGTTTATAATGACGCCAAAAGTTTTCATCTATTTCCATACATTTGGAGCCTTGCAACGACTTAATCGGAAGAACTAAGTAGCAGCTAGCTCAAGTTTATCGATTGTAAATACTATTTGGATTTGTTCTATTCTTAAGTGTAGGTAATTTGATTGTCTGTTATACAGATTTCTGCTTTTAATCGCCGCTAACTATGGCCGAGGCTGCTACATTTTCTCGGAGGAGCAGGATAAGGCAATGAGAGACAAATTCTGTGAGATGATATACGTTGAAGCTCACTTCATCGCTGAGAATGGATTCAAACTCGCCGACTTGTTGTTGGAACAGAGTAAGTTGGTTCAGAACTTTTAGACCTTTGGCTATTCTTAGATACAATACAAAACAATTCAATACAAAAACTCTTTAAAGCTATACGAATTTCTTCCAGACAACCTTCAGATACTAGTAGTACCTCGCCCCCCGACTTCGCTATATTCTGTTATTTTTACCTAAGTTTCTGTAATTTTTTTAAGATCTAATATTAGGTCTGAAATACAGATATTTTTTTCTCAATCACCCCTTATTAGACCCTTTCGGATGAGATTTTTTAAAACTCCTTCCTTGTAATCGTGTTCCTCTGCGTTGTCTGTCAGTCAGTCCGTTACTGTTTATAGTATTACTAGTATTTGCCCGCGGCTTCGCAAGCGTTGTTTTTATAGAAACATTTCAAGGATATTTCCATGCCATGAGACCTGATTAATGAGATGAAAAGTAGCCTGTGTGATATTCTAGTGCTAGAACTACATCTGTTTAAATTTCAGTAAATTTTGCATTAAATAACAAACATCCATACATTCACACATCCATAAATTCATACAAACTATCGCGTTTATAAATAAGGATTATCAAAATTATAGAAGAAATATGGTGTTATTTTATTTTCTTGTCCTTCCAAACAACAGTAAATGGATGATATGTTTGTATTTCGTCCCCAGTTGCGCTGTGCAGCCTCGACGGGCACAACGAGTTCATCAACCGGCAGTGGCTGACCAACCTCCAGCGGTACCAGACCAAGCACGGCTGCTTCTACGAACCATTCACACAACCCAAGTTCTTCACTCCAGCTGCTGAGCTTCAGTCAACGCCCCCGAGCTCTGAGATTAAACTCGAAAACAAATACTACAAATTTACAAATGAGAACAATTTCCTGAATGGTACATGTAGTACCCATGTTACAGCGGTCGCAGTTGCAGCCATATCTGCATCCATCCGGTTCATTCTGGAAAACGATGATGTGCTGTTCGTACGCTGTCGCACATAGTTATTTAATATCTCTAATTAGTTAACCCAAGATTGCATTAGGGGTGATAATATTTATTAAATGAATGCAAAATACATGGTATTATTAAATCATGTAACTGAGGAGACACTTGTTTTCTTTGTAGAAAATCGTATTACCTATTAAATTTAACGTTTCTTTAATTAAACTTACCTAAGTCTTAACTAAGGTAATTTTAATACTTAACAGATGGGAGTTTAGAACTCAGTCATAAGTATACGACATATCCAATCTCACTTTAATCCGAAAAACTTAACACTGCTAGTGATAAGCCTAGCCAACAAAAGTGGTTTCTCGAAGAGTAGCAACTTCTATCAAATACCTACCCTAGATTCAGCGTAAGCACTGGAAAGTTGCATCTAGGGCTTAGAGTAATTAGACAATCTAGGGTATATTTGACGGAAGAGTAGCAAGCAAGAGAAAGGTTTTGATTAGGTTTATATTTTGTATGCACTAAGCAGTGGAATTTGAAACCGATTATATAATTATGTGCAGAGCGGTAAAAAAGCAACTGTACATGACAGTGACTAAGAAAACCACAGAGAACCTGTCCCTTCCTCAATTTTAAGGTCTTCAATATTGAAAGTGACTCTTGTCGGCCTTGCTTTTTAATAAGACGTCAATGTTACCCGGATGCAGTGGAAACTGACTTCCGGTAGAGGGAAGTGGTAAAACCGCATACAAATGCAGGTGTGGTGCCACTTCTAGAAGGGCTGATCGGGCTATTGCATCACCATCGACGGGCTCCCGATCAGAATTGCATTGGCGACGAAGAATTGCATACACTTACACTTCTCATCATCACTATCACTACATAGTATAAACCAAAGTAGTTTTTTCTGTCCCTATTTCCCTATGTCCCTTTGACTGCTTAAATCTTTAAAACTACGCAACGGATCTTGATGTGATTTTTTTTAATTGATAGAGTGATTCAAGAGGAAGATTTATACGTATAATAAAATCGTGCGAAGCCGGGGCAGGTCGCTAGTAAATAATATAATAATGCAAAAAATAAAAAATCACAACAGCGCTTGGACTTTTTGGCCCAAGCTTATCTTTATTTAACGAGTTTAATCATTTGTGATTATGTCGCTGCTCTCAATAAATAACAAAAAACTATAATAATCGTAGAATCAGTGGACTAAGTGATTCTGTTGTTTCTTTGGAAATGTTTCTAGGCTATTTTGAACTCACGGGAATAGATTTATCGGATGAAAAGTAGCCCACCTGTAGGAACCATCACGGCGAGCGAAGCGAGCCGTGCTGCGTTCCCCCCGACGACCTCCACGACCCCCCCTAGGACCATCGCGGCGAGCGAAGCGAGCCAAAAGAGTAACAAACATCCATACAAACTTTCGTGTTTAAAATATTAGCACGGATAGTTAGGATATTTATTTAATTGCAAACTTTGCCTCGTTCTAACGTTGATTGAAAGCTCATTACATGACGAAATAATGAGGTCATTAGCAAGTCATTCACACAAATGAATCCTTCATTTGTATGTGAGAACCATACAGTTCAACAGCACTGGGGTTAGGCGACCATTTATAGGAATTACCTTATTATATGACGGCCGATGTGGCGCGGTGGGCGAAGGTCCGCCTGCGACGCAGGAGGGGGCGGATTCGACTCCCGCCTTGGGACTATATTGAGAAAACAACCTTACAAAAGTAGGAACATAACCTATTTAGTATATTGTCCCTGCATGCAGAAAAAACAGTACCTATCTACTGAATAATAATGATACGGGAGCAAACTTTAGCATTTCTAATATTAGTGTGATTTTAATATTTCGGACTGATCTTCTTCCGGATTTTATCCCACTCTCAGTGACGCTCAACTCAACATGTATTTTTGTTCCATTCTCCTCTGTTATTTTTCGGACTGATGTCATGAGTGAACATAGGTAGTTAATATAATCATATACCTATTTGTTTTACAAATAAGTATATAATAATGTTATCTGAACGTCACAAATACCTAAGCTTTCAACTTCCTCGCTAGTCCACTCGATATAAATGTGACAGTACATTCCGCGCTACTCAGAGAAGTGTTCCATTTCGTGACCGGTCGAATAGCTTCCTCGTGACGTCACCAAGGCCGACTGCATTTCTGTCAATAACTACCAAGTCCAGCTTAGATAGTACATACTATCAACTTTTATTAAAAATTAATGATAACTACGTAATGCTTACTAATATTATAAATGCGATTTTTTTTATGGATGAAAATTCGTTCCTTTTTCACGCAAAAACTACTGAACGGATCGGGCTGAAATTTGGAAAAGACGTAGTTCTAGCCCTGGAATTGCCCTGGTACTTTTCATCCTATAAACCAGTGCTCATGGGATAGAAATATCCTTGCGACGTTTACATAGGAACATAATTTAAGTAGAAGTATCTACTTAAATTATGTTCCTATATAAACGGTAAATTCAGGTTAAGAAGTATCTTAACCTGAATTGACTTTAAATTTATTAACTTTTATTACAAAATCTAAAGATTGGAGCAAGTGCGAAAACGTTTTCCAATAGCAAATATTATAGGTTCACTACGATGATGCTGTGTGAATAGTCCAACATTATTTAATTAAATAAATAAGTAAATAATAATAATTATTATCTATTTATTTATTAAGACGCCTAAATTTGAGTATTCGGGATGAGAGGATGGAGTAGACTAGTAGACTGATGATGATGATGATATCAGACTTGAGATTATCAAAAAGCAACGCCCTTGTAGCTCGTCATCGGCTTCCACGCCGCGTCTGTGGGTGTCCTAACTCATTGTTCGCACAACAATAGTATCTGCAATAGCTCAATACTCCGAGGCTCTTTCACACCACTGCTGCACGCCGCGCCGTTTAGTTGAGGCGCAGACTAAAGAGTAGAGGGACACTAGCCCCGCCGCTTTAGTTTTCGTTTTATTTTAGGAAGAGATATGAAGATGCTCTTAGTGGCCCCAAACTCTGTTTTCGTATCTTTTCCTAAAATGAAACTACTACAGATGCATTAAAAAAAGCTTATGATGTGTAACATCCTGAACATTTGATTTTTGGAAATTCCTTTGTTTTATGTAATTATATATAAAATACGCGACGGCGCTAGTGTACCTCTCGTTAGCACCTCAATAGAGTTCGATATTTTTTTATCATTCCGCTGAAGTTGTGTCGCGGTAAAGAAAGATTTAAAGGTAAAGTTTGTTCTCATAGATAAAGAAAAACTTACCTTCGTGTCAACCAGAACACCTCTATCTGGCGTCGTTGCTGGCTGGGTGACTGCGTGATCAACTTAAGAAACAAGTTCTCTAGTCATAATGTCTTCTTCGACAGTTTCTTCCCTGCTCTTGTGTTCGCTGGGTTAGCTGACTGACAAAATGATAAATTAAACAGACCATGCAGACGGCCAACAAAATCACGTCTGTTATAAAGGAGCCCCTTATTATTTTTTTAATTTTCTTTTTTTACCAATTGAAGCAGCAACAGAAATACATTATCTGTAAAATTGCAACTGTCTAACTATCACGATTCATGAGATACAGCCTTCGTAATACGAAGACTCTGCTGTCCGTCCGTCTGTGACCAGGCGTCTCATGAATAGTGAGACGGGGATCTGTGAAAATTACAACTGTCTAGTTGCAATTTTCACAGATCTCCGTGTCCCGTTTTACCAATTTAATTAATGGTTTTTTTTAGCTTTGAAATAAGGCATACACCCTGCATAGATTGACATAACAAACTACCACCATCAATTATTCTTCCCCTAAAGATCTCTAGGGAGCTTTATCTATTGAGTTATACGGTTAATATAACTCTTTATTTTTGGAAAACATCTCTATCCTTGGTAAACATGTATTGAATTTATTCAGTCGCAATCGGCAAAACGAAACGAGTAAAACCAAGCGTCGTTTGCCAGAGCCTGGAGATAGTATGCATAGAGTACTAATGCATGCAGACGTTGCATCCGCACCAAGGATGTCTTAGTCATCAGATCAGTGGGCTCTGATGAAATTACATGTGACGCCCATACAAAGCACTATACAGTTGTAGAGGAAATTACAGTTAAATTATAGAATCAAACTATGACAACTATTTAAATGATATTGTCAATACGTAAATACGAGTATTGTTGACCCTTATTACTTATACGTTGACTCGTTATTACTTATACGTTGTTCTCCGGTTAACTAACTGTGAACCTTCAGAATTGGAGCTAGATTTATAGACAGACGCAAAAAGAACTGCAATAATACACCTCAAAATAATAAAGCTGTAGGCGTGGATGAGATACCGATTAAGATCATTGAAGATATGGGAGAACCTTGGGTGGATATACTGCAGGCATTTTCGAAGAAGATTTACATTTAAATAGTTGAGCTAATTGCATACTGTTGCAAACAAGATCTAGATGTAGATATAGCTTAACTTCTTCATCTTCTTCCGAACCTTATCCCACGCTAAGTGTGGTCAGCACAATTATGAATTTTTCTTCCATTCTGCTCTGTTATCCGTCATCTCTGTATTCATTATTCATACCTTTCTTAGGTAAGCGTATCCTCTTTCACACAAGCTTAACTTATCCATTACAAAAATACGAATCGGAAACGTCCCCGAAACGCTGATACTTCCAATTTGTACAAAATAGGTAACTGCTTATGCAGTAGTAAGGTAAGAAGAAAATGACTATAAAACCAGTTCATATTTAAGAAATTTATTTATTTATATATTTATTTAATTAAAATAAATAGATCAGTTTACACGTTCTAGTCGTGTTTTTGTAGCCAATGAACTAATTCTTGGAAAATGATATCACACAGTTATACATACAAAAATAACAGGAAAGTGTATCAGTTAATCAGTGGCAACTTTTTCATCGGTCCTTTGAGATTGGGCCGTTTCTTACATACAACTTGTATTTTATTACTAGATTTATAAAACTTGAGATTAAAGCAGTCTTGATTATCTCAATCCAAATTATTCTTCGCTAGCGAAAATAAAACGTTCGGCTTTATTATTCCTGTCCACTAAATCATTCGCTCTTACATTTAGAGTGACATTATGCATCATTTTGCTTTCTAAAAAGACATTTAGATACGTTCTTTACCTATGAAATAGTGCACTTCCTCTGACAGGCTCATCGATCTTTGACCCCGGAAGAAATTTAATGACACTCTCACTGCAATTGTATCGAAAGAAAAATCGACAATGTTACGATCACTAATTCAACTAAAACTAACAGTTAGTAATTACTTTACCTTCTATTTCATGATATAAACAAGGATTATAATAAAATACAAAAAAGTAACTTTATTTACATGTATATAATATATAAAGAGAACAAGCAGTAGCTTAACTAGGGCCCAAATAATACATACCTTACAGACTTTAAAATGCTCGATGCGGCAAGCTGAAGACAGGGTGCTATGGCGCTAATTAAGGAAGGTCCATCAAACACAGAGATAGGTTGATGATGATGACATTCAATATTCGTTATAATAATAGTTTGATAATTGAAAGTAATATTTTTCTTTATTCTCATCGAGATGAAACCTTAGCCTAGTTAACGATAGTAACGAGAGCTAATCGTAACGTCTCAACTACTAGACACTAGTTTAGCATGCCCTGATACTTGCGGCCAAATTCTGATAGGCAACCTGGTAGATACATATTCTCCTTCTTACAAATAAACATAAAAATTTGGTCTTAAGCAAAAAACGATGAGCGGGGTAATCCTGCAGTCGGATCTTAGACCATGAGTTGGGACGTTGCTCGCTCAGGACATTATGAATGACGCTCATAAATTAAACACATAGTGCCTGGTGTTCCTGGTGTCAGAACAAGAACCATGGGACGGCTTATGGTACCTATCTACTGTGACTGGCTTAACAAGAGGACCACCTCATTCCATCGCCGAAATCAAGACCCATGGGTCATTTACAGTAAAATTGTGTATTAAAATGCACGACCATTCCCAACTACCGTTACGTTAAACAATGAATAAGGTGCCAGAGTCCAGGACTGGCACCGAATTTCAATTCCTCACTCGAATTAGAGCATAGATGGCAATCGTGAGTTATGGGACATTTACACTAATTTATTGATCAATTTGATCAATGGGAATGCTAAATTATATATACCGTTGCGTTTTCTATTGAATTTGACGACCTATCTGGCGCAGTGGGCAAATGTCTGCCTACGACTCAGGAGGTTGCGAGGTTCGATTCCCGCCTCGGGATAAATATTTGTACGATCTGCAGATTTTTGTTCAGGGTGTTATGGGTGTTTACTTCTCATAATAAATATCTACTTAGGCATGTAGAATAGTGTATTAATTATATCAGTTAGTTATCTAGTGCATGCTGCTGCTTAGTTTAGGGCTAGATGACACTGTGTGAATTGTCAAGCATTATTTATTTGTTTAGTATTGCCTAAAAATACTTCTTTTATACTGTGTATAATCTATTTATCTAGTTTGTTTTGCACAACCGAAATTAGATTGGCTTCCGTACATGTGGTTTAGTGCTTAGAGTAACTACAGTCTAGTTACTACATGGGTTTATGACACACTAGACTGTCTAGTTATAGTGTCATAAACCCATGAACATTACGCTAAGAATGCTAAGAACTAATATTTAAGTTCTGCGCGTCACCAGACAGCTATCTGACTCATTTTGTAACTTTTGTAACTCACGGAAGACAAACTAATTTAATCCCAGCTTCATTACAAATATCATGCAGAACCTAAATACCTACCAACCATCGTACTTACCTACCATGAACGAAAATCATAAATTTGTTGCCCACTTAGAACTTATCATAGAGTAGATTAGGGAAGAGATGTGACATAATTATTGTTTAATAAAAATATATTACCTATACTTCGTCTGTTATGCTTGCTCTAGATAAATTTGAGGTTTTTTTATTGAGGTAAGCACTGCGTCTGTGGAGTTATGGAGCTCGTTAGGGGATGCCTAAAGAGACACATAAGAATTAGAAAGATTTTTAAATTGTTTTTTTTTGAAACAAACTTGTTCGTTTTTTCTTTGAAAAGGTCTTAATTCTCGGATTTGAACTGAGTAGTATTACCGATGAAGCTATCTTTTATCTCACCATTCAAAATTCTATTTTGTCTAGTGTTAAAAAATACCTCATTCGAAGGAGGTCGGTTACTTGGAAGAACTCTTTGAGGCTTTAGAGGAATCTCACCGATCGCGAGATCTGCACCTAGTGACATAGTGATGCTCTCTGACGCAACTCGCATTGCGTAAACATTTTAGCATGCCGACAGCAAAGCTTTCTCAAGCATTCGGAGAAGCACCCGCGACTTTTGTTCGATTCGACGTAGGTAGGCCGTGAAATTGACACACTATCAGCTGTCAATTGTTATGCAGTGACGAATGGCGAGTACGTAACCGAGTTTGGCGGTACCGTATTTGTAGGAATCCGTACCCAAAGGGTAAAAACGGGACTCTACCTATTACTAAGACTTCGCTGTCCGTCCCTCACCAGGCTGTATGTCAAGAACCGTGATAGCTAGACTGTTGAAATGTTCACAAATATATTTTGCTGTTATAAAAAGTATAAAATAAAACAAAATAAAAAAAATATTTAAGGGGTGCTCCCATACAAACGCTAGTTTTTGCCTATTTTTGCTCGATATGAGTAAATGGTAGGTATTAGAACGGAATCCTTTGTGCGCGAGTCTGTATTTTTTTTTATTTGCCCAAGTGGCTATCATATCACTGCGACCACGATAGATATTGTGATCGCCATTTAGTGAGTTCAATCTTGAAGACGCGGCGTTCATAATTCGCCACTTACCCTTGCAGCTGCTAGGAAGTAACTGTATGTAGGACTCCTTTAAGAGACACCGGGGTCGATGATACATGATCTCTGTGCCAACCATCCCGGTAAGCGACCGGGTCGGCACCACCGGGCTCGTTGAAACAATTTTTGAAAACGACCCCGGTGCCGGGGCGGGCCCACCGGGCTCGCTGGGAGCGACTCGATTTTCTTCGGTGGCGGTACCGTAACTTTGCAATTGGTATTTTTTATATTCAAATTACAAATCAGTAAAAACGAATTACTCCGACTTCCGACTTATTAAAGAACTTATATAAAGAAATTGTTATCATTCGTATCTACACAATCAAATTATTTGCCATTGTGCATTAGTAGTATCTCAATTATTTTTCTGATCATGTTTAACTTTTTATCTGTTTAATTTTTCAATTATGTACAATTTTACTCTCTGTTTTCCAACCCGCCTATTTCTTGCGTAACTCAATCTTTACATTCCTCACGAAAATCCCCAAATTAGTCGTAACTTAGTATTTATCAACGGTCCATCGGTATGTCACCACCCTAGACTTCGCAGTTATGTAAAAATGTGTGAGGACATGTACACACTACTAATACACAAACAGACATACATACAAATGTAGACGGTCATTGACCTGTAGATATTCGATTAGGAGGTAGAGAGTTTAAATTCTAGGTTAAAAAAACCGAAAATATTTTGGTACTAGGACCAAGTGAGAGGACATTTCAATGGTCATGAGTTATTTTTTAAGATTAATATTGCTGCATGTATGACTGTTTGTTCTCCGAATGAACAAAAAAAATGAATATAATACTACGTGCGTCCCTGGCTTCACCAACTTAAAAATTGATGCAAAACAGCGTTTATTTTATTCACGGCCTAGAACTATAAGACTAGGCATCCCAATCCGTTCTATAGTTTTGTTATGAAGAAGTAACAAACAACCATCGATCCATCCAATCTTTCGCATTAAAATTTTATTGTGATGGTCGAGTTAAGAGTTAGCTGCAAATTCTGTCAGCAATTTTAATTTGTTTAAAGAAAGGATCTCAAAAATTCTACATAACCTAAAGTAGATTATATTGTGTTTAAAAATCAACAACAAGCCAGTTGGTTACAATGAAAGAAATTCTATTTTGCGTAAAGTAAAAATCTAGTAAATAGGGAAATTTCTAAGACTTATAAGGGAGGGAGAGCGCGTTTATGTCTGTTGTATAGAAATTGTAGATAGATTTTTATAATATAATTTCATTAAGAGGAATTTAAAATTTAGCGTGGAATTAAATTGAGATCGCATCATATATTGTTAAAAAAAGTCAAGGTTATTTTCGGGATTTAAAAAATGCATTTGATCATCCTTGGACTTTTAATATTATTAATATTTATGTGCTATCAAGTTTGACATTTGATAAGCTTCTTCACATAATTTGTTTAAATCTAACTTGGTACGTATAAAATCAATTAAAAATACTAGTTTCAGTTTGTTTCAACTCGTTGTAATTTGCAATGTTGCCAACTCATTGAAAATTCGCAATTTTTCGCACTACCAAATCTCGGATCCGGACAGTACTCGTTGAATCCAAATGAGATTTTTATTCAAATTCAAAAAACCCGAGAAAGTGAATTACATGGACTATGAGGTGGTATTACGCAGATATTGTGTGTAACATAAGAGTTGTTGACTTTACATTCATACATACATCTACATCTACATCTACAACCTTTACTGGTCCACTGCTGGACGCAGGTCTTCCCATGATAAGCGCCTCTTTGGCACTCATCATATGGGAGTAATGCCCATAATCCCCACGCTGGGCATGCGGGTTGGGGATCGCAGTTCGGTGGTAGAATTGTTCTACAGGAGGCGCTGCTGCCCGCCCCCCGTTGGATATCCCTTAGTCGCCTCTTACGACACCCGTGGGAAGAGTTGGGGTAGTGCAAATTCTAAGCCGGCACCACACGGCACACGGTTTCATACATACAGTAGAGTGAATATACATAATGGAGTTTTCGAGAACATTTAAGTGTACTTTAAGTACATAATTACACTGAGTTAAACCGCCCTCCAACTGTTCATTGTAGTTATTTTATTTGATTGTAAGATTTTATGTTCGTTTCGTACTAATTATATAAGCTTTTCTTTTCAGCCATTTAAAAAATACTTTATTTGTTTTACTTGTATGTTTTCTTGTGTACATCTACATAATAATTTCTATTTCATTCATAAAGCAAAAGCTCTACGTTACGTACTTGTACAAATAAATGATTTTGTCTTTGTTTTTGTATTTTCGACCTCAAACATGTGTTAGTGCCACCTGGTATAGTATTAGGAGCATATTTTTTATAGTTTTCAGTGGAATATTTGTTCACGAGATATGCTATAGAAATGAAGATTGTTTTTGGAACATGGACTCAGTACATTTTTCACTTGGAAAAGCCTGTTTTAAGGATGAAATGGACAGTTTTATAACATTTAACTTCTTAGCTGTTAAAAACAACCAATAACACTTAAATACATATATAGTATAAGTATATAAGTTAAGTAGAGCGTAGATACTTCGGTAAAGGAATGCCTAAGTTATTGACAAGTAGCTATCCTACCAACGCGTTGGCCAATGACCGAATATAACCTGGAAAGATTCCAAACTGACAATAAGATGGATGATCAGAATATTGGCAAACATACTGTTCTGGGGTACTTGCACGTAATGTTAGACCTTTAAGTTACATCATTGTAGTGTAGGACATAAGATTGCCTACTAACTGAGATTCTATTGTAGGTTAGTTCTATAGATATTGCAACGCGTACCTAACAAGTTACTTAAATCCGTACCATCCATTATTTAGCCCTGTTGTTTAGCCTATGTTTAGGTACTATCTACTGATATGAATTATATATTTTAAAATGATAAGTGACAAAAATACGAGACTCGCTTCTTAATACCATTTTCTATGTAGTAAAAACAAAGAATTATATAAACAAAGCCTTAAACTCGGTCTTTTACATAAATCATGTACAAATAATCTTTAGACTAAATTTGTTCTGAATCTCCTAGATTTGGAAATATAGTGTAACATATGATAAAACATTAATATTAAGTTTTTAGAAATTTTTATGAGCTGAGATGATAAACGTTTATTTGTTTATTTTATTCTAACTTATTTTTTATCTAGGTGATAAAAAAGTATGTTAAATTAATGCATTTTAAAATGTATGCTAATACATATTTTGATCACCTAGAGAAAAAAGAAATAAATATTCTTTGTTAAAAGAAAATAAAATTACAATCTAGAGGTAGCTCAACTGATCCATGGATTCTTGATCTTGGTTCAAGACGCTGGCTGCGCTGCTGCACCAGAAACCATCTCGGGTCACGCATCGCTTCGACCAGACGATTAGATATTTTTTATTTATCTTTGGTAAATTATTTAAATACTCTTGACTATTTGGACATACTTACCATTCATGCTTGCATCATTTAAATTAAACGGAAGATAATTTTAGAAGAGATCAGTCTAATTACTATATGTTTACAATTTCAAAGTCGTTCTTAGGATAGACAAGTCAGATTGACTAACACCTAAATGCCAAGCTATTTATTATTCACGTATCCACTTTCCATTTGCGATGGGGTCAAAGGAGGCTAATGTGATAGTCGAATGGGAATCATTGCTTGATCCTTTTATAACTCGTCATACTTGAATAGATCACGTGAGTTTTTGATGGCGGGAGCGAAATATTTTTACAAAATACTCAAAAAAGGGGTTCTCAATTCAACTGTATTTTAAATATTTTGATAAACTTTCTTATAATAATTATTAAAATCTTAGCTAAATTAATTTATATTGAATTTATCTGTGGTAAATGTGAATAGAAATCTGCTGGTGCTTTTCATGAAGTTTCTTACAAAGATTAGTATCTAAACAGAAGTTTTTTTTTGTGTTATCATTAATAATGCTTATAAATTAACCAATTTTTGATGAAGAAGACACCTTTATTTAGATTAGCTGTTGATGTTGTCATTTTAACTTGACAGAATGTTTTGAAGTCGATTTATAGCTTTTAAAAAATGCTCTAAGTAGATAAATTCGTTTTCAAGGAAAACTGCCTTGTTAAAACTTTTAACTTTTGTTATAATGAATGAAAAAGAATAATTTCCGATGAAAAGTGTGAAATACTCTCCCGGTCCCCTCTGTTAATTGAAAAAAGTCTTAATAAAAATTATCAGGTTTCTGGTGGGCATTATCATTATGATTATATTAAAACTAAAGTTATATATTCAACTAGCGACCCGCCCGGCTTCGCACGGTTTTATTATACCTACGTATAAACCTTTCTCTTGAATCACTCTATCTATTAAAAAAAACCGCATCAAAATCCGTTGCGTAGTTTTAAAGATTTAAGCATTCAAAGGGACATAATGAAATAAGGACATATAGGGACAGAAAAAGCGACTTTGTTTTATACTATGTAGTGATGTTTAACTTGCATAACACTCTAATTTTAAATGATTAATATCTTTCAGCATGTTCTGGTTTCTTTACCATCATAGGCAAGCGAAGTTCTGGTTTCTTCACGTTCATAGTCTGTACAACAAAGCAACAGCCACAAAGACTTCATACAGTCGAGTACCGTTTGCTAGTTCGCGGGCAATAGGCACATTGCGAGGCCAGTCACACCGCGCTTCCGTTACACTAGTCTGATATAACTATGACATTTTTACCATTGGGCCCGATGGGAACAAAGTGGTCCGGTGTGGACAATGTGGGCCAAGCTTTGTCTGGCCGCCGTAACACGGACACTCTCAGTAAGGATTTCATGGACTACTTACAGGTTAAAGAACTGATTCTTTGGACTTGTTCTAGTTTAGTATGCTCACATGAGTGGTATGATTAAACTTTGATGATTTACTATATATATATTTTTTCCATCATTATGTTACACCATTATGTATCTACATATAATCTTTATTAACAACGAAAATTGTAATTAAGGAATATAAAAATGAGAGCTGGTGAGTATCTGGCTCAGCGCATCAGCATTGCCATACATCGTGTTAATGCAGCCAGTGGTAGTGGGGGTTCCGACTGGTATTGACATGTATCAATTGAGCTACCTTTGACTGTTTGCAACCGTCTGCAGTTAGCTCAATGGTTTCAATTGTAAGTATATACTAGTTGTTATTTTTTTACTAAACTAAAAACGGAATTGACCAAATTTATCAGGTTTCTGGTAGACATTATCTTTAGGTAGATATCTTTATTATTTAGCCTAAAACTAAAGATTAAAATTATTAATAATTATTATTTATTGTTTGATCTGAATCTAATACTAATAATAAAAAATGCTGGATAATTCACACAAAATCATATAATCCAAATCAGAAATTGTGTTATGGGTACCTACTTGTCATACAAGATAACTTTTAATGTGTTTTATTCTTCGATTATAAAGTCACCCTTTTTATCAACTACCTACTACCGATTTGTTGATTCAAAACATGCATAAATATACAGTATACATATTATAAATATATGCTTTATTTATGATGTGGCGCTCATTGGGGGAGGCCTATGTCCAGCAGTCGACTGATTGATTTGATGATGATTTAAAATTCCATCAATATAATATTTATCTATTAAATTACATTAACGCATATTATTTATTTAAGAATCGTAGAGCACCGTGATATAACTATAGCTAGAGTTTTATACGAAACGAAATATGCTTTATTCATGGTATTGAGACAATATTCAATGGAAACATTTAGCACAGTTGTCTCATCAATGTTAGACTATTTTTCCAAATGTCTTAATCATTCACGGACATGACCCAACTCATATAAGAATACATATTCAGCGAGCTGTGACCAAATATCGAGCACAACCAGCTTCTTTGACATCACGACTTTTATGCCTCGTAAAATAAGTTTCAAATCTATTTCGCCATGTCTGCCCTCTAAACAATCTGAATATCAATTGCTGTTGGCTACACATCGTTGTAACAAATGAGGTCCGATTTCGTTAAGTTTGGTGCATAGTACAAGTACCTACTTATTATTTTAATTCCGGATTTTTACACATAACAAAAACATATTAATAATGCCCTTAATCCCCACGCTGGGCATGCGGGTTGAGGATCACAGTGGTGTTTAGTGTTGGTGTTGCTCTGTCGGTGTGTCCCGGTATGTCCCTGAGTCGCCTCTTACGACACTCACGGGAAGAGTTGCGGTGGAGCAATTCTAAGTACCTACTTCTATTAAAACTAACCTAATAGAAGTGGCCACAAAAAGCCTCTACGGATAATATTGCCATTGCCCTAGCTCTTCCCTTATACGCGATGATTTTGAATATGAAGGCGATTTACAATGTTGAAGTATTTGTGAATAATATAAAATATTTAATTATAATTTGTTGTAATTTTTTATTGTTGATAATACTTAGTCCGATTGTATCTCTATTTTATTTAAAACCTTAGTTCAAGATCTTTCGTCTCTCCATGATTTGTATACTATGCCGCCGAAGTGTATTTGTTCTTTTTTAAAACATTACAACTCTACCATTACAGGTATTAATACAATAGTCATTAAAAATAAATAATTAGTTAAAACAGTAGAAATACGAAGTGCACTGATTGCTCACGACTTGATCACATGCCAGGCTTGACATGTGACTGCTCACAAAAACTTGGTGGGAACCTTTTTGATATCATAAGTACCTATTTAAGTATATTATAAAAATAGATGACTAACCAATATAAAACTCTAGCTACTTCCCGCGGTTACAACTACGTGAAAATCTATAAAAATGTAGATAAAATTTAGTCCAGGCAAACAAATACGATGCAAGTATGTCTATTCAAAATTTCAGCAAGATCTGTTCAGTAGTTTTGGTGTGAAGAGGTTAACATACATCCATCGAAACTTTCACATTTACAATATTAAGTGTGATGTGATTTCGTAGTCTTGAGTTTTTTTTAGTTTCTTGTTTTTTGGGCAGTTATTTTGGTAGGTACCTACTCATGGGTTTTTTGAACATAAATATTCATTAATGTAGGTAGGTATCGGTATACTTTAAACTAGCTAATTCTAGTCAAATACTCTCGTCTTATACTCCTAAAAACAACCACTAAAAACAACCTTTGATTTGGTCCTGCAAAGCCGGTTTGATTGTGGGTTCCGAACCCTCAATCGAAGCTCTTGACTACTTAGTATAAAACATAGTCGCTTTCTCTGTCCCTATGTCCCTTTGTATGCTTAAATCTTTAAAGCGACGCAACGGATTCTGATGCGATTTTTTTAATAGATAGAGTGATTCAAGAGGATATTTTATACATATAATAAAACCGTACGAAGCCGAAGCGGGTCGCTAGTATTATAATAATTCCTGAAAAAATTTACTTATTCTTCACCGTTATTGCATGTAAACCAGCTGCCGACTCATACGACGTTTAAATTCCACTCTATGTACTTTTATCACTACAATCAGCGGCAAGATTCAAGAGAAAACAATAATACTGCCATTAATTGTGTGTGGTGTTGTTTTATTGTCTGGTTACGTACACGTACGAAACAAAGTGAAAGCAAGTAATGATTTATAGCATGTGGAGATGCCTCTCAAGACTCAAGGCGAGGAGAGCCTAACACACTGATGCTTGTAAAACTACTAGTAGCGACGATGGTCCATCCAAATGTTGGTTGATCACCACACACTCCGCACATGTCATGTACACAAAAACTACATAGACAAATCCGCTTTTACTGGCTGTTTACTCATAATTGTATATTTTTTTAGATTTAATCAATGTATCAATTTGGTAATTAGGGCTAAATTAGATATCTAAAATCCGAAGCTGGGATCCATCGCATCTTCATACAAGATTTTCTTAGTAAGAGCGGTATCATTACAATTTATATTAAAACTAGCTGGTGCCCGCGACTTCGTCTGCGCATGATTAGTATTTGGAGTACTCGCGATTTTAGTTGCGTAATTCCCTTTCCCGTGGGATTTTCGGGATAAAATAAGCCTATTTCTTATTCCAGCTTATAATCTATCTCTGTGCCAAATTTCATCCAGAACTGTTCAGCAGTTTTTGCGTGAAAGAGTAACAAACATCCATCCATCTATCAATCTATCCATCCATCTATCCATTCATACTTACAAACTTTCGCGGTTTATCAGTTCAATTCAGTTTGGTTCCCCTGGGCTATACGGGTTTTCAAAAATTTCTCACAGCATCACTGAACGACGCGTGTGTACGCGTCGTTCAGATGCTGTGAGAAATTTTTGAAAACCCGTATAGCCCAGGGGAACCAAACTGAATTCCGGGATAAAATGTATCCCATGACCAATCGTCCCGAGTTCCATTCGAATTCATTCAATTCCGTCGTGATGCGTGGTTAAAGAATTTCTCTTTCACCCTCTCTCCCAGGGGA
Organism: Eupithecia centaureata; assembly: GCA_944547425.1. Classification (NCBI taxonomy): domain Eukaryota; kingdom Metazoa; phylum Arthropoda; class Insecta; order Lepidoptera; family Geometridae; genus Eupithecia; species Eupithecia centaureata. Next base: position 13,481,330 of record OX155679.1, on the reverse strand, counting down.
ACCTTACCGAATTCCGGGATAAAAAGTATCCCATGTCCTTCCTTGTACTATGAACTCAAATCGTCCCGAGTTTCATTCCAACTCATTCAGCAGTTTCGGCGTGATGCGCGGTAAAGGAATTTTACTTTCATACCCTCTCCCATGAAAACCTTACTGAATTCCGGGATAAAAAGTATCCTATGTCCTTCCTCGTAATATGACCTATAATCATGCCGAGTTTCATTTCAATCCGTCAAGTAGTTTCGGCGTGATGCGCGTTTACGATACAGACAGACAGACAGACAGACAGACAGACAGACAGACAGACAGACAGACAGACAGACAGACATGAATGAAAAAAATTACAGTTTTGGCTTGAGTATCGATAATAGAGTGCCCTCCAAAAAAAATTTTCAAAATATCTTCAATGTACAGAATTGGACCTGTTACAGTTTTATTATAAGTATAGATGAAGTTTTTTGGTGTCTCTATGTTGAAAATAACAACTTTTTTTTTTGTTGTTGATCTATCGCAAAGGTCCTTTATGATGATGAATTGGATAGCCTGGGGGTTAATGAGTCATCATCATCAGAGTATCATTCTGATCATCTAGTCGAAGGCGGAGGCTTGCCATGTGCTAAAGACATATCCTTATCTTTAAACACGAAAGTTTATATGTATGGATGTTTGTTACTCTTTCACGCAAAAACTACATAACGGAACGGGGCTAAGATTTCGAATAGACGTATACTGGAATAAGACATAAGCTACTTTTCATCTCATAAATCATTTTCTTTGGGAGAGAAATAGTCTTGAAACGTTTCTATGGAAACTACGCGTACGAAACCGCGGATAGTAAGTTATACGTAATGTATAAACTCCCTTCTTATAATCCGATAGAAGAATAAGAAACAGAAGATTTATCATAGTACAAGTGATAGGTAAGTATTTATTCCTGTTCGTTCCACAAAGTTTAACTGATTTTTTGTATTAATTGTGGTGTGGTGGTGTAAACGAACTGGAAAGTTTTATACACAATGTGTAGGAAGGCAAAAAAGACCACGTTATAGATATAAATAATACACACGGTTATATTCACACTACTTACAAATTAATGTTTATTTCACCCAATTTTACTAAAGATCTTATAATGATAACCAATTCAGCTTATATCTAACTGTACTTATATCAATAAGATTCAGACAAACAATTATCTTTCAAGTAGTAAATATACATACAAATAAAAGAGATTTATTATCCCAAAATTATTCTTCAGGCTTGCAGTCCTTGACCAAAATAATGATCGCCAAAAATATGCGGCACTGTGCCATCGATTGGACACCTGTAAGGTCAAGGTAAGAAACCTGATGAGCTGATCTTTACAACTGAATTTAATTAACAAAATACTTGAATATTTTACAAATTGAGATGAAGAGCAGCTCACATTGTAAGTTGGGTTGAACGGGATTTAAACTCAAGCTAGTTCTTAATATTATTCAGTCTTTTTATAGGTGTTATCTAATCAAATGAATTGAAATAGCTCAAAATTTTTGGAAACACATAAATGGGTGCTGTGTTGCCCCAAAGATGGTTGTGATGGCTCCAATACTTTTCAGGAATTACATAATTTTCTATAACATTTGGAACTTGCAATCGTAATTTTTCTACGTCCTTTATCGCGGAAACCCAGTCGTTCTTTGCAACCATAAACACCATAGGTGACGTTATCCTGGAAACTGGATAATCAGGTGGCTTTGTTTGACCGTATCTTTTTAGGTTCCCCTTTTTTCCTTCGTTGTAGCGTCGGAATTTGCCAGATGTTATCAGCTGGCCAAAATGAGCCAGATCTTTCGTGGAGATACCGACCAATAGATGTCCGAATGATACTGATAGAGAACTTGACTGAATACTCCCGACTTTGAACCCGGTAGTGAGCGACAGCGCTTGACCACAAAAGAGATCGGGACCTAGATGGCACAGGAACTCTACTAGAAAATGTGAGATATGGTCTTTTGCGAACAACTCTCTGTAGCCTGCTCCTTCTAAAAACGCTTTGATCGGCGCTATGTTTTGCGCTGCTAATATCGGTAGTGGGCTCGTTATGTTCCCCATGTAGGCGACAGGAGCCAGTTGTATCGACAGCCTTATTTTATCGTTGTATTCCGGTCGCAGCGAGTTCATGACGAAGAAATTCGTGGTTCCCTGCGAGTGTCCGATGTAATACAGCTTCGGGCGCCGGCTCGCGGCGAGCACGTAATCGACCATAGCTGGCAGGTCGTAATAGCCGTGCTCGTCAAACGTGTACTCCCAGTACTCAGGATCTGTGTCTGGGTCGAGGCGGACATGTCGGCGGGAGTAGTGGTTACCTCTGTGGTTAGCGGCCCATACATCGAAGCAATTGTCCGATAGGATGTAAGCGAGACCATTTTCGGGCCCGGCTATGATCCAAAGATCGGAGCTGTCGAAGATTCCGTGGAGTAGTAGCACTGGATGTCGTTTCACTTGTTGGCATCTCGAGAGGATCCTGAACATGGTCAGGATGTACCCATCTTCTGTGATGACTCTATGTTCTTCGGTTTGGTACTGGTACTTTGAAGTAAGCTCCGTGAAGTTCAAGTACGTGTCTTCGGGGTACCCGAGAGCTTGTTTTAATGCCCGGTTTTCTGGTATTGAGTACTGTATCAGTCTAGGTTTAGAGTTACTTTTCGTATTAATACTGTTTACACATAACACTAAAACAAAAAGCTTCCACATTTTATTTTTTGTCCAGCGGTGTTATTGTTTCAATCACGTTTCACAGAATGTATATCAACTAGTGTTTCCCTTTTGTAACTGTTTTGTTTTATAAAGTGGCTTTGACCTTCCTATAAGGCCTTTAGTACAAAAATGAACCTGTGCGAAAATGAAACTTGTCTTATATATATTGTTTCTTATAATACAAAAAGTAACCGATTACCAGTTTCTAGATACCTTCCTTATCTCATTCGAATCGTGGTTATAAATATACGCGTAGTCATATTATTTCCCATAACTAGATATACCTGTAAATTAGTGTTATCTCTTCTTAATCCTTAACAACGAAAGAGATATAAAATCACACTAGGAGGTGCTGTTTACGACGTAGCTTGAAAATCTGGTAAAAAACGTGATACGTCTATGAATATCTGATTAAATTATAATACTAATGCAATACTTACTGGTTTTTTGGTCTTGTCTAACTAGATTCCAAGTATACAATTAAACCTGATTTGGTCAAAATTGCCTAAAGTTACGTAGGTACAACAAGTCTTAACCAGAAATAATAAAACAAGCTAAATCAATCCACGCCACAAAACGATACATTAATACATCTTTGGAATGATATTCCGATAAAATGTATAAATGAATAAATAACAACAATTAAGTTGATCTATTTCAATAGGTAATGACCAAAGAAGTACGTCAGCAAAGCGCTATCAATATGATTCCTTTAAGTTACTCCTATCCATACTGGACCGGGTGATAAGTGGCCCGGTCTTTTGGGAGGTACGCGTGTGGCCTGAGCCAAAAGCGTGGACTCCCTTTATGATAGGCCCTTCATCCCTTCATCCCTTCACGACATTTTAGCCCCTGTTAAACTTGCCGTGAAGGGATGAAGGGCCTGTCATTCTTGGATGCACAGTATGATACATCTGAAGATGATATCCGCCAGTGTTTAGATTATTGCTAAAGAAAATAAATGATATCGAAATATAAAAAGAGAAGTCTACATAAATAAATATCATAGTCGAGTTAGTTAGCCCAATTGTAATAATAAATGATTTTTGATTTGTAGTTCCATTTCTACCCTGAAATCAGAATAATTACCCTTACAGTTCCGTGAAAAGAAATTAAATTCAAACGGGCAAGGCGTGGGTTAGTTATTATGTATTTTTAACTTACAAAGCATCAAAAACTTTTGATAAAGCGTGCAACACAGAACCCTACACTGTCGTGGCTAAAAAACAAAGTGATTTAAGCGCTTTTTATTCAAATTGTGTTTTTTTTCCTTTATTTCCTATCGACCTTCTTACAGGACTCTTAGACACGTCATAAAATTCAAATAAAGAGACATGAGGGTAAAAAAAAAACAAAATAAAGTAAAATGCTAGTACGTGGGTAGCCGGCCTAAGGTGCCCTACAGACCAGAATCAAAGATCGAGGACGACCTCACACTTAACTACTACCTACACTTAGTACACTTAACACTTAGCCTATGCTTATCGTGTATAAAAATAACTCGGCGATAATTGTTATTGCTATTTACTAAATTTACAACGATCATCTGTCACAAACTCCTGAAGTTAAAATATGTTAAATATTTCAGAAAAAACAACAGCGCAATTTTTTAAAACTTTTCTTTCTTTTCTATAACTTATCTTTTCTATCTTATATATACCTCAGATACATACAAAGTATTAGAAAACTTAAAAAACTAAATGAATGAAATCGACAAATTCGATCTCAAGTTATGGCGTGATAAAGAGAAACGTAGATTTATCGTATATTTGTAGGTATGTATTTATATGCATCGATATAAATCAATTCTTCAATAATATCTTACAAATCTACATAAACCAAATCCCAACAATATTTTGCATATTACTGATTTTACTTATTTTTATCTCCACACCGTACTTTAACTTACATTTAGTCTTATATATAACACATGACACATCTTACCATGTAAGGTAAGTAATCCAAAAAGCCTAACCCGACACGGACCCGAGCATCGAACCCGCTCTTGTAGGTCAGTAACCGCACGCCACCGACGACCTTTCAAGAGATGCTTCTAAATGCCAAACGTTGGGTAATTATTTAATAAAAGTGCATTTATGTAATGGATGCTTTTAGTTTCTAATGATAGATTTCTCTTTCACCGTAAAAAGAAAAAACAAAGTCTGGTATTGTTTCTTTTGTTCCTTCTAACAACTGTTTTGACAAAAAAAGTACTTATTAAATTAATTATTAATTTTTATCGGTACATACATATTATATCTAGCCATAGTAAAAATAATGGAACGCAGAGATCATTCAATAATTTAAATAGATTGCCTACAAGCTTACAGGAAGTAAATAAATAAATGCCTGATAAATAGCTAAGAATTCTGCTGTAGCCTAGGTACATAGTAACTATCCAAACTTACAACAGTTACAAAGAAAATCACAATCTAAAATAGAAATAAATTAGAACAAATAAGTATTTATAAGGCTGTGTCCCTAGTAGGCAATCTGTTAGCGGCCGACTGAGTTTGCGGCGTATCGATTTAGTACGCCCTTCCATATATTTGAAATGGAGGGTCCACAGTTTGCTAGTTTTGCGCTCACTGTACGCAGTTTGCAGCGTTACGCGCGCCGACTATCTCAGTAAGCGGATAACTCAAAACAGTTTGCTTACGACGACGCACGAAAATTGATCTTAATTTGCAGCTAACTCAAATTTCAGTTCACCACAAATTTGCGGCTCACTCAGTCGGCCGCTAACAGTTTGCCTACTGGGGACACAGCCTTTGAAACGATTGAGCTAATTGAGTAGACTGTTGCATACCATCTAAAAGTAGCTCAGTAATTCGTTAAATCTGGTAATTAAGAAAACTTGTAATCTTATTGCTTATAAATTAACTAAAGAACAAAATTGCAAGATCCACTTTCTACTAATAACATAATTAGAAATACCTAATGAGGCTAACTATTGCTTTACTTTACGTAATGTTATCACATTCTTTGAACATGACTAATAAATATCTGTTATAAATGAATAGCGTAGTTACAAATTCATGGTGATTGTAAATATTTGATATATATAATTTTTAATAATACAATAATTTTATTTTTATTTTTCCGACTGGTATTGACATGGATCAATTGAGCTACCTTTAGACTGTTTGCAACCGTCTGCAGTTAGCTCAATGGTTTCAATTGTAAATACTAGTTGTAATTTTTCTATTTCTTTGCTTGTAATTTTCGTTGTTAATAAAGTTTTCTCATAATTTTATATTTAGGTATGCTCAAATATAAAAAAAACCTAAGTGGTTGTAGCTGTGATATCATTATCAATAAATACTATTAAATATGAATTAATTTTTTTTTGACATAATTAGATCACATAACTCACTAGTATATACAATTATAACAAACTCTTAAAAATCTAAGCATCACCAGAAGGCAGAGTACCTAGAATGCTGGCTGCATTGCCACGTTGAATGGCAATGCTAATTCGTTGCCCAAAATAGAAGCCAGCATTCTGATCTCCTGTGGACTCTATGAGAAGTTTCGTAAGATCTTTAAAAATAGAGTGGTAAAAAATAAAAAGTTTAAAAAAAATTAAAGTGGTTGTACAGTTTCGGGGTAGGTAGTTTTCTTTTCGATTTGTGCTATCTATGGCCTTTGTTTATTTTTCTCTTACGATCTTTACTTTCTGTTTTCGTTTCTAAGTTTATCGTTGTTTAAATGTACAACAGACATAAACCATTGGGATAAGGGAAAAATAAACTACACACTACACGTCGATATTTAAATTTTATTACTGTTCAATTTTATCATCATCGTCAAGTAAATTAAACTAACTATTAGGTGAGACTTATGTCCAGCAGTGGACTGGTATAGGTTGATAAAGTATAAAATAAAGTCATTTTTTCTGTCCCTATGTCCCTATATCCTTATGTCCCTTTGAATGCTTAAATCTTTAAAACTACGCAACGGATTTTGATGCGTTTTTCTTTAATAGATAGAGTGATTCAATAGGAAGGTTTATATGTATAATAAAACCGTGCGAAGCCGGGGCGGGTCGCTAGTACTCTATAAGCGAAAGTTGTATAGATGTTCATCTTTCACGTAAAAACAAGGTAGGTTCTGAACACATAGGCTATTTTTCAGCCCACAAATCAGTCGACTTGAGACGCTTACGAAGCAATAGCATACGAAGCTGCAGGCAGATACTAGTCAGTAATAAATATATTGTACCTACATGGATCTATGCGCAACAATAATGGTTTGTGTAGGAATGCTTCATAACCGGCATATTCAATGCACATGGCTCCATGATAACTTGAAGAGCCTCAATTACCTATTACTTAACATTTATAATAAAAACATCTACTCACTGTTAAGTTCTTAGCAATTATATAGAATAAAACTATCCTCTCGATATGGACAACTCAACAAGAGTATGGGCATCTGAATACTGTCCATTATGTTTCCGGCATAACAGCGAAAAATATTTCCTGACATCTACAATCGATATTTAATAGATAACAAAACTTTTTGTATCAAACATCAGGAACTATAATTGCGACTAGGTTATTTTGCTTCCCAAATATTTTGCTTCCACTTATTCCGCCTTAAACGTAAGTTATTTATAATGTATGTCTTTAATCAATCATAGCATCTGGCTGCTACAGGTGCAGTACATAGTAGTGGCACTCTGTGGCACTCCATTGGCGTATCTATGGTTATTTTTAAGGCGCAAACAGCACCTAAAATAGCGCCTCACTTGTTTTATCATATAACTAGCGATCCGTCCCGGCTTCACACGTTTTTATTATATGTATAAACCTTCCTTTTGAGTCACTCTATCTATAAAAAAACCGCATCAAAATAGGGACATAGGGACTTAAGGACAGAGAAAGCTTTGTATTATACTATGTGTGTAGTGATTCCGCTAGACAAAGGAATTTCCATAATTCACACGTACAGTTTGTTAAACCTATCATTAGCTTATTTTAATGCACCTGTAGTAGTTTTATTTTTTCTATTTTAGGAAGAGATACGAAAACAGAGTTTGGTGGCCACCAAAGGCAACTACGTGTAACGTGTTCCTAAACTAGACAATGTGAAACTATTCTATTCAGAAATGATCCGTAGTATTCTAGAACTTTGTAGAACATCCCAGGACTGTATCATAATATAATATGACCATAATGCGTCATCAGGATCCGAGTATTGTATCTACAAGGAAGTGCGTCGCGTCGAAGTGCAATTTGAGCGCCAAGTAGACTACTCTGCGTGAATAATAAACAAAGTATACCGTTATATTTGAACATCGAGACAAGTAAATGTTTTTCGAAAAAGGAATAAGAGACGCATTCTTAAACTTCGATTGTCATTTGGCACTTATGTAGCTAAATAAGACTCGATTGATTCGTCGGCAAAGAATAAATTAAATAAAGGAAGTTGTAATTTTACTATAGTAGAAGGTAAAGGATCATTCTAATATAACAAAATAACAACTTCATTCATTTCAGTTAAATTAGGATCTAGCATGCTGATATCAGGGGTGAAGTTGGTAGAGCAGTAAGAAGTCTATACGCAGATGCAAATGGTGCCGGACTAAAAAAATAGATGATAGGGTAACACAAATACGAGTAGCAACTAAGATCTCAGATCTCAGCAAAAAACTCTAAGATCTCAGCAAAAAACCATTCGATCCTTTCAGAATCTTTAAATAGATAGATAACTTTCAAGATGTTAATGCAAGTTTCTTAAGATACGTTTTTTTGCAATGTTTCAATTGACCTCGACTCAGCAAACTTAGTGTAGGGCGGCACAGTATGGTGATCTCATAAAGACTGCAAGCAGTTGCTCGATGTGACAAGCTAAAGGCAGAGCGCTATGGACCTTATTAGAGGCCTATTTCCAGTTGTGAAACAATATTATTTGATTATGATGTTTTATTTTAAATTTACAGACAAACGGTTAGTCTACCTCTACACTACACTATCTAACCATGTATATTTAGGTATTTTATGAATGAAATAAATAAGTCCAAGAAAGCATTTGATTCATGTTTAATTTCGTCGAGATACAACACAACCATGCCATGGAATCTGAGGTATAGAACGATCTGTTTGATTTTTAAAATTACTTGGGTATTTTATACTTAAAGTTATGTTCTAATATTACCTGATAGAAGTAGCTTTTGGAGTCCTGCCATGCCACATTAGGCTCTATCTACTATAACTTTAGTTAGTATTTAATGTATAATATTTTTAATATTTCGGAGTTTGTATAATGAACTTGACAAGGGTATTACTCAATCTTGATAATCGTAAACAATCGTTACACTGAGAAATTACGTAACTACTTCTCAGGTATTCATAATTTTATTCTTACTCACCTTCCCGATTCGTGGTAACCTCCATTCAACTTCCTTTTTTAAACTTTAGCAAATGAAGGGTTTTCCAAACTTGAATAAGGCTGAAAACCTTCACGATGAAAACTTTTTGTTCAAACAATAGCCATGAACAAAGTACAAAAAACTCTTTGATGACAATGCATTGCATAAAATAGAGACCTTAGAAGATGAACCTCTTTTTAGTAACTTATTGTATCAAATACCTAGTATTTTTTACATGTTTATCGAAAAACTTAAAGTCTGGTTGGAACAACTACTCCAGAGCAAGAGTTGCTTTGGATACAGTTAATTTAAAGGATGAGGTGTTTCCTAGAATAGAAAAACGCTATTAATTTTACACCACAGTAGATGACTTTTGCGGAACAAAATAGGTTGTATTAGAGTCGTTCACTTGTGCAGGATCGAGTTATTTTTCGAAATTAACTCAGAATGCGTTTTTTACGCCGCATTCTGAGTTAGTCAAAATAGATACGGAAGATTCCAGATTCGAGAACACTAGCAAATTATCTTGTAAGTGTATCTACAAGTACTTAGATTTATGTGTTCTATTCAAGGCTTTAAATTGATCTTTTACACACTACGCCTGAATGAATCATAATGTTAAGCAGTAATCAACAAGTTTGTCTAGATTAATTGAAGAATTATTACAGCCATATAATAGAGATTTAAATAACAACAGGCACTTATCTTTTGGCGACTGTAAATATTCTGTGAAAGCTTTCCATTTGATGACTTTGAAAGGTCAAAGTTCAAAGCTTGGAGTGTCTTTCAAGGTGAGACCCTAGGGAAGTCTGTCCAATGTGTATCATGTGAAGTTTCGAGTGCATGCGAGGTTGTTCTGATGTAAGTATGTTTGTTGGTGTCGTCACGGGCGCGGGCCGCCGCCGGAGGAGCGCGCGGCCGCAGGGTGGTCGCCGCCGCCGCTTTTCACCGTCAACACTGCGTACGCCCACCCGATATATAAGCCTCAGACGCCCATTCACCCGCTCGCAGTGTGTGCTTGAACGTTACAGTGTCTACTTCTCGTGCACTGACAAGGACTTACAGTTTAATCATGAATTCACGGTGTTTATTAGTGCTAGCAGCCGCCCTTGGCGTGGGTACGTAGCTTTTATAATATTTAGGGCGTCCGCGTGCGCGCAGTGAGATGTGGCATGAATTAATACCTAAACCCAATAAATCGATATCGGGAAAGTTGAAGTGTGATCTATACGATTGATGTCACGGTTTCCTCAGCGGTGCAGCTGCCTAGGCGCAAGCTGAATAGATATTGCGGATAATGTGGTGGGGACATACAGCTCTTTATGGATGGCTCGATTGTGAAAATGTATGGTGATTTGGATGTCCGTTGACTGAAAGAACAAACATATAGTAGCGCAAATAGATTAAACTTATTGCAAGTTCATAGAACCATGTTTCAATTTAATCAACTTAAAACAAGAAGAATATACTACCTATGGTTGAAAATTCCGCTGATCTGCAGTTACGCTGATCTATATCAATAACTTCTTCATTATATTTTTGAGCTTTAGAGCTTTTTCAAAACGATTTTCAATCGTTTTCTCGTCTTCGTTTTTGTCTGTCTGTTATTCTTGGAAGCTCAATTTTAATATAATTTCCCCAAAGCTCGCTTTCACATACACATTTTTATAACAATATCCAAGAATAAAATTATACCAGTTTACACCTTGTTTTATGAAATCTACAAACGGTAAATTGACCAAAATACATTTTGTGAGATATTTTTAATTTCTACGATTTCTATTCAAGTTCTAAGATCATTTTCTACGAGACTTAGGAAGAAAACTATAAAAAGTCCACAATTGCAGAGAATAGAAGCAAAGTATAGAAATCAGAGTTAAAACCAAATGACTCAAATAATAGCTGTAACAAGAGAGATTTTCCGATGATAGCTGTTCAGAACCAAGCCTTAGTGCTTAGAAAGTGGACACATAATTCCTAGTTTCAAACTAGTATCTACCTGACTATGAATAGAAATCGCAAAAGGTAGTTACTTTAATAGATGTAAAACTATTTTTATAAGCAAGTAGGTCAGCAATAGGATTACTTTTACGTGCATTAAGGAACTTATGATGGCTTGTTGTTGTATAGGCTTTATTTTGTTTTCTTCTACTCTAGCTTTATTGTAACTTTTTCTTTCAACCTTTGAAAATTTGATCTATTCTTTTGATGCATGTTCATTGTCTTGTTTTGTCATTCTAGAAAACAATAGATCTTGTTTCAATATTTTCTAAAACTTAAACAAATATCAAAGCTTGGACGTTACATTTTCACTTTGCCTCTTTACGACGTTGGTATTCACATTGTTTAGGATTTCCAACACGTACCTAGTTCTCACGTTTAACACAATAACTTCTAGTTTCTTCTAGTAAAACCTCAACACATAATAGTTGCTATATCATTGGATTTCACTTTATTCACCATTGTGTCAGTTATGCAAAGATTTTTTATGAATTTCATTTGTCATTGTTGATTGCGTTGATATTCTCAGTCGTTATGTCAACAGATTGTGTCACATTTGTTAGGTTATCATCATCTTCCTAGCTTAATTTGAACGAATATTTATTTGCTCCTACAGTAAACCTTAAGGTTTACCATATTAATTGCTGAAAGATTCCTATCTTTACCAACTTTACAAACATACTTTGACATACAGAGGAGAACGGCATATGTGTATTCTTAACATACATGTACTGAAGATATATCGTCTAGGACATTTTGTTAGATAAAAAAGCTTAATTACTTACCGATGCGATTATTCCATAAAGATTTAATACTCTTAGCAAGCGTGAAGGTATTCAATTACATCTGCGTGCGTGAATTTCACGAGCACGATGAAACGGTGAAATTGTTTCAACTGCTTCACTGGGCAACACAAATTCTTTGACAAGAGTGTCATTATCATTATCATCAGTTTCACCACGACTGGACATATGCACAGTGTGATCAGTTGGAGACCCTGTAATTCTTTAATTAAGACATCAAATCATAAATAGCATGAATCAATCTAATATGATTTATAATTGTCTTGTTGATTGCTAAATTCAAACTTTTTTCGAGAACTTTGTTTAAACCGTTCCAATCCACTTTAGTTGAATGATGCTGTTGGACTTGTTATCGTTATTTCTTACTCTACTTTAATAAAATCTAATTTATCAGGAAGACTTCTATAGATCATAATCACAATAACCTTTATAATATCTGGTAAATCAAAATATCTTGTTAGTATTCAAGAACACAAGCAAAAGCAAATTGATGTATTTTATCTAAGAATCTACATTAAATATCTTTAAATGTAAAATTATACTGAAGATCAGAAGGTGAATAAGGTTAACCTTTTTTGACCTATTGATCTATTAGACTAGTTTTAACGACAAAAATAATTACTAAAACTTTATAGGTAGATTATAAAGCATAATTATTTTGTTCATTAAATTAAAAGTTTTATGATTGTAAGCAGGGTTATTCACACCCTATTCGTGTTAACGTTTCATTACTTAACGAGGGAGTCAAACTGAAAAATTACGGGAAAGGTTTTACATGAATGAGGATTCAAAAAATGACACCACTTATTGCGTATCTTACTATTATAATATATTTTAAAATAATAAATAAATAAATTTCATAAAATATCAGTTAATTTCCCGATTCAGAAAAATATTTAGGAGCACTTCTTTAAATTGGTAGTTTTTATGCCTAACAAAAAAAAAAAAAATATCTATTGGGAACAGAACACAGAGTTTTGGTATCGCAAAAAATAAAAACTGTGTAGCGGAGTTAGCGCCTTCGTTAACAAAATATTTGTAGTTCATCTTAAAAGTAGATAGTAAAATGAACAAAAAAAGATCTCAAGAGATCATCTTCAGAGAGAGGTGTCTTGATGATCCCACGTGATATTGATGACATAATTACAAGAACACTCTCACTACCCACCTCGCGTGACCATTCCTCAATAATGATCATGTTTAATTAGTTAATTGGGTTACTCTCTAATTCTCTCATTATAATGATTGTCTGATGTCACATGCGATTATGTTCATCAACGAATCTAGAAATGAAACACAGTAACAACATTCTAAATAATATTTTTTTCTTCTAAAGAACGCCTCAACGTTCGGTTCTACACGACAAACAATTTATAATATAATCGTGACGTAATCTAAATCTTGAATCAAATAAAATTATAAAGATTTCATGAGTAAATAAAGATTTATCAAGTACCTATTCAATTGTAGAAAGATAACGCTACCCCAACAATGGGAGGTCACCTAGCAACCGGAAACACAGTTAGTAATTAACCTACCCACAATGCAACGGAAGAATCTTCTAAAAATCCTAGCAACAATGATATCACACGGCAGCTGTACAAAGTACCAACAATGATTTGTGTATCCCAAGAAAGACAACCAAGGTCTTTCAGCAGACAAACAGAAAAACATTAAAGTAGATAAAGCATGGCAAATACGAACGTTTTCTACAAAAGAGTTCAGTAGCAGCAAACCTTCTTGGAAAATATAGAGATAAAACTGCTGACGTAACTTCTTGATCCATCTTCTAAGTCAAGAAGTCCGAAGGTCGAAATCATAAATATGGTCGGAGAAGTGTAAAAATGGGGCACAAACGCAGCAGAGAAGAAACCAATATCCAACAGAAGGTTTTTATAACCTGAATAGACAGAAGCAGAGACAAATCAATCCGTATGCAAGCAAAGCGGTGAATGCAACCTTCAGTTATAAATAGTGTCCTATTTTATACGTTCTCTACCTGCTGGTAGGACGATATGACTAGTCTTCGTTTGAGGATGAAGTTTGATTTAAACGAAGAACGAAACAACGTACCTACTTCAATATCGCAGATTTTGAAATCGTAAAAATGTTCCTTACATAGCCATATGTAGCTCATTAAAATTAAAGTTCAAATACCATAAAGCAATGCAATGATAAATGTAGGACATAAGAACGAAAATTATACCTAAAACTCAAACATAACACACAAAAAAATATCAAAAATAAAGAGCCTACTCAGTATAAGTTGACACGTTAACATAAATGAAACACAGATGAACATAAAATAATTACAACTCAAGTACGCATCGGGTAGGTGCATGTACAAAGTAGTCCATTTCATCCGATGAGCGCGTGCATGTAGGCTTAACTGGTCCTGACACTTACATACTTAAAAGCACTCATAGATATGAATAGGTATCCAGCAGACATTGTAACTAGTGTTCAGGTGACAAACGATCTTAAATTTACGGTTATGTAAATAATACCGACAGCATTGCGGTGAGCCACCAACCGATCTATGCTTTTTGAAGCATTTGATATGTTATATCATGTCTTTATGACGACTTGATGATCTGTGACTAAAATATGATTGATATTATTCTACTAGTATCTCCTTTGATTATGTTTGCTTTACGGATACTTATTTTTAATTTTGATTTATTTTGTAAATGGGATCTATCCTAAGTTTTTAGTTTGAACCTTTTTTCGTCGTTGAGAAATTATTTTACTTTTGATCTACACCTAATTATTGAACATAGAATCTAATCTTTCATTATTTCATTATTGATCACCGCATTTTTCAAGTTTCTTTCATAACAGTCAACAAAGCTCTTAAATTAAGATTAAGTCATGCTCATTACCTTACAATGGGAACCCTCCTTTGAAATGGACCTACGAACTTTCACCGAGAGCATGTGCATTTATAACAATAGTAGGTATTCTGTTTCAATAGTTACATCACATGTCAGTGACCCCAAATTATAGAACTAACTGGGTCAGTAGTTGAATTACTATCAAATATAGAAACTAGTCCTATATTTCTTGCTCTGACAGCTTATTGGATACTGATATAACTATATTAAGAAAGTAAGTAAAAATTAGAATATAGAGATCAGTGATTGGTTATAACGTTTTTATACGACTTTTAAAATCATAGGTCATTATCATGTATCATTTAAAATCATAAATAATATGACCATGTAGGTACTAAACTACATAATTTGAAGTAATAAAAAATAAAAAAATACTTCGGGACAGTTCACACAACATCATCTAGCTGCAAGCTTAGCAGGGCTTTAATAGTCCCTGCATAATAATTTTAATTATTAAAAAATAAAAATTACGTCAAAAAGGATAATATTTTTGAAACATTTATTTTATTTAAGACCTTCATGTAACTATGAATCATACGAATTGCATTTCATAATAAAAATGTACGTATTATTATTCTAGAAATAGTAAAACCGTATAAAACTGACAATAGTCTATTCCATAAAGTACCTTTCCTAATATATCACTAACTTGTTTAGCTGTTGCTTGGCTGTACCAAATACTACTACCGCGTTACGCGCATGCGTCAAGAGCATGTCTATTGCGTACACGCACGTTTAAGAGGCACTTTATTTTAATGTCTGAATAAACCTGCTGGTACATTTCTAACATCGTGTATTGCAACTGGATTCTTAGAATCATGTTTTTCTGCTTGAATGGAAAGTACGACATATGCTACTGACTGTTTTTCAAAGAGCCTATGTAGTTTTTCTTCTGCCGTGCAAAGGTTTCTCTCATTTTCGGCCACTTCGACCCGTGTTATCTTCCAGTCAGCCAATCGTCTTTTATATCTCTATCGGTTGAAATCAAAAATTAAAACAAGAAAACAAAAGATTGGAAATTCAAATTGGAAAAGCCTTCGGATTTGATATCGGAAACATTTGACGATGAACGCTATTTTAAACAAGCGGATTCTAAAACGTTTGCCATTTGAATTTGGATCGTTAGTTCCTTAGTTTCTATATGAAATTAAATAGCGTTCTAAAGATCTGAAGGAAATGGAATCGAAAATAATTCGAATTTAACGTTTCCGTTACGGAAACGAATGGAATGAATTAAAATACCCCTACTGTAAGAAGCTAGAGGATACAATAAATAAAATATTATCCATAACCAGATTATTATTATTATATTATTATATAATATTATATTAAGTATCCAGATCTTGTCAAATAATTAGCGCTACCTATTTTAATACCGTTACGTTATGTTTCATTTAGTTTGTTGTTTATTTTAGTTTGAAGTTGTTTTCCAAATCGTTATTACATTTTACTTCCTCACAATAAGGATATGATCATTTTAAATGAGCTGTGTAAATTAACAACCAAGATCTCAATTATTAAACAGGTATTTTGTAAACAGAAAGAAATTGTACACTGTTTATTATAGTACCTATAGGTATACATTAGATTAGATTTTTTTTATATACGTTTATTGAGCAAATTTGAATCGTTTGTATATAAGATGATAAGACATAAAGGTCATTTGATTACCCAACGTAAGTTGAACATGAACATCTGAGCGAAATCGAAAGTCCACCCACATCTGTGGGTCAGTGGGCTTTCACCGTATTACTTAATGGTTGAAGACCTCTCCGTAACGCTTATGCAATCCACCGGTGATGATTACAGGTTTTTGGTTTGTTTGCCCCGGTGGAACACTTTTGTGCTTTTTGTTACGAATAGATCGTGAATGATTCTAATGGATCTATTAAATTTGAATAAATTACGTGAATAAAATTTCAAAGTCAATATGGATTTAATATTTGGTAATATTCCACTAGTCGTTCAACTTATTTGCTCAAGACCTATTATAAAGTTCTTTTTCTTAAAAAATAGAATGTACTGAAACAAGAATCGCGTAATGTCGTATCACTACATAGTATAAAACAAAGTCGCTTTCTCTGTCCCTATGTCCCTATGTTTGCTTAAATCTTTAAAACTACGCAACGGATTTTGATGCGGTTTTTTAAAATACATAGAGTGATTCAAGAGGAAGGTTTATACGTATAATGAAACCATGCGAAACCGGGGCGGGTCGCTAGTCCTATATAAAACATAAATCGCATTTCTTGATTGGAACATCCAAACTCTTCAACATTCCCTTCCACTTAGGCTACATTCTCGCACCGTATCAACAACCAATGCTCATTGTTACCTAAGCATTATGACATAAAATGACACAGCAGTGTTGCCAGTCCAATAGGCCTTGCAGTAATGATGTCAGTGGCCTAGGGCTCCGGTGTCCCTGCCTTGCGCAAGCGCAGCCTAGAGGCGGCTACGGCTGGCTGCCTCCAGCGCCCTGCTTCACACGTGTGACACTCATTCTTATACCTACTAATTACGTAGGTCGTAGATACTCAACATTTTCGAACATTGATAATCCAGCTAGAATGCGAAGGTCCGCCTGCGACGCATGAGGGTTCGATTCCCGCCTCGGGACAAATGTTCGTACGATTTACAAATATTTGTTAAGGGTGTTTTATAAGTATAGTAAAAAAATATCTGTCTATGTAATGTATTGTAGTATATGAGTCATCTAGTACCCATAACACAAGCTCTACGTAGCTTGGGGCTAGATGATGCTGGGTGGATTGTACGGGATTTAAAAAAAAAATCAAGACGTAGGCATGCCAAAAATAGATACTACTTATGACTATAAGTGTACTATTTAGGTATTTTAGATCACGCTTAAAATTACATTAAAAAAGTGTAATAATAATAGTAATAATAAGTGTTTATGTAAAATTAATGTAGACTTTTTGAATGCTATAAATCCAATAATTCTCTAGAATGCAAAGTTTGTCTACAATGAATACGGAATCGACCTCGTAAGGAATGCGATCCAGAAGTGACGGTGGTTCACCTCGGTACAACCATTTGATTTCAATAAGAAAGGTTGACTACATTAAACTACCTAAATGCCCATAATTACCAGTGTCATTGCAAGAACGCGGTGTTTACCTTCGAAACATCGAAACAACTATCGTCTTCTGTCATTTTAGATTTAGAATGTCCGCAATTAATAGATTAATGTATGAGTGGTTTCCTAATAATAAATGCTTATAGTCCAATCAAAGTTCAAATTATGCTAAAGTAAATGTCAGTAGGTGCAGAGAGCATCGTAAACTGGTAAGTCTGGTAACCCTCTATCGGAAAAGTGTAAACGTTAATTTACCAAACGATGCTGCCCTCTGTAAGTAAGCTAATATTGACAAAACTACCAAATTGGAAGAATTACATGCGTGAATATTTATTTCCATAGATACAATAACTGACTGCTTAGAAATGATCAAATCCTTAAAATTAAAATAGTCACAGAAATAAAGTTATAATCTTGATTTTGGTCGCTTCAATATGGAGATTCATGTAAGAAGCGATGAGGAAACCTTCAAAATTTCATTCAAGTACTATGTTATTTCAGAACTTTCGTCACTCGACTATAATTCCCACGTTAGGCTAATTAGCAAATAAACTAGAAAACTGGACCATAATTGAGCAATTTTGCAACACAGCAATGCGTCCATTGATTACATAAACGATTAGTTGATTAGTACAGTTTTCATTATGTGTTTAAGTTTTGTAACTGATAATGAGTAATTTGTCTAAACCTTCCGTTTAGAGAACCACCTTTTGATAGAGTCATAGATATAGATGCCACTGCTTGCAGCGAGAGCCAGTGAGTTTCAAACTTTAATTGATTACACTATAAAACTGTCTTTACGATATCTAATGACAACTTACTTTAGAATGGAGAAATACAAGCAATTTTAGTTTTCTCTTGCGAATCTAGATTTTAGAACATGTTTGTAAGAGACTTGTTTAAAATAGAAGAGTAAGTTCTAGAAGTTATTGTGTAAACAGTAGGGACCTCACCCGGAAAAAGCATCAATACGCATTACAAAACACGCAACATGCTTGGATGACATCTTCTATTTACTTACAAATGTGCAAATGTCAACCGAATAGTGATGTAATTTTACATAACAGTAAAGTAAGCAGTACATTATTACATGAATATTGGAAATTATCATCTCTGAATTTATGTCGCTATAATAGAAAGCTACATTAGTGAAATCCCTGAGTAGAAATACAACCTCATACGAAACTCCAAAAATCGCAAAATCGGACCCTAGGTCCGTGGGGTACCGAGGCTCTCCGGGTTTTTAAAAAATTATCTGAGCGTCTGGTCGATGCGACGCGTGACCCGAGAGCTGGTGAATATCTGGCTCAACGCATCAGCATTGCCATACAGCGTGGTAATGCAGCCAGTGTCTTGGGGACGCTTCCGACTGGTATTGACATGGATCAATTGAGCTACCTTTAGACTGTTTGCAACCGTCTGCAGTTAGCTCAATGGTTTCAATTGTAAATACTAGTTGTAATTTTTCTATTTCTTTGCTTGTAATTTTCGTTGTTAATAAAGTTTTTTGGTATAAAAAAAAAAAAAATCGCAAATAATACTGTCACGTTGTTTTTTGTTCACAATGGTCGATGCTATATCATCCTCTCTCAAGTACCTTATAAATTGAATAAGATAGTAAAGACGATTCCGCTGCCCTTAAGTACAAAAAAGGTCTACCAAATCAAATAGCTCTCAGAAATCTGTCATCTGTATCGTCTGTATCTTTAAGGTAGAGCAACGAACAATGATTGCGCTCAAATTTATAAAAGAGCAAATACGTTTTAGCCACAACTTACAGGGCGTTGTCACCATGAATTCCTCAATGCAAGTAATACAGCTAATGCCCACAACCGCTGGCATGTTTGTCGTGAGACTCGTGAGGTTACTTCATCGCCAGGCACGTTCTAACACTCAGATAATCGAAACCGCAGCATTACCGCACAACGGTTTTTGTCAACATAAAACCAGTTATCGCGAAATTCCTCAAAGAAATGTCACCGACTAGACCTATTTACACGTGGCTTAATCCGCTCAGAAAACATTAGCGATTGCTAGTTACTCTATTGTTGGCAATAATAGAGTAACCAGGTGTCGATTGCTCAAGAGTTCATTTTACATTCCTCTGAGAACAACGATTCATACCAACACTTAGCACGTGTCCCAAACAAAGCTGCAGCCTCAAACAATTAGCCACCGCAGTTTTGCCAACAATACTGGCAGTTGTTACCCAAGACGTCGACACCGTGTCACATTCCGCGGAGAAAGATCGGCCGTGCCCGAGACCGGTGCTTGCGACACCTCGCGTGCCATAACCGCTGTTTACCAAACCCCCTCGTGGTTCATTTTGTAATTTCAATTAAAATTCAAGACGGATCGTGTTTTGAATAAGTTTCCTCATCTTTGTATCGCAATATTGGAGGACTGTCAAATATTTGAGGGGTTACGACATGTGCTAAATTAGAATTATTCTAATATTTACTTTGAATCCTCATAAATATTTTAAGAAGCATTCCTTAAGTCTCAAACGGGTCTGCAATCTATAAATCAGAACATTCTACTAATCAAAACTAGGTCAATTATCGAGACACACCTATTCTTATTGATTCATGCCACAACAAAAAAGAAACAATTTCCAATCATCTCCTCAATACATTCCAAGTCTAACTTCCACTTCTTCTTTCCAGCCGTCGCCCAGGAGTCTTTCAAATGCCCGGACGACTTCGGTTTCTACCCTCACCACATCTCCTGCGACAAATACTGGAAGTGCGACAACGGAGCCGCTGAGCTGAAGACCTGCGGGAACGGCTTAGCCTTCGATGCCACTGACTCCAAGTACCTGACCGAGAACTGCGATTACCTGCACAACGTCGAGTGTGGAGAGAGAACACAGCTTGGTGAGTTGAGCTTTAACCAACATGAGATTTGTTTGATCTAATACAATATAGTCATTACATAGTCTCATAGCTTTAAACAGTTGTTGGGTACTGTTATGTGACTAGATTTAAATCCTTTGTTTATTATTTTCCTCAAAAAATCTTAACTTAGACAATTATTCAATTATATCAATCAGGTTTAGCAGTTTTTGTCATAATCAACATTAGTATCATCAGCAAATTAAAATAGCGTGTAGTGGCTATAAAAGGCGGTCGCGCTTTTAACGATTATACTACATAGGATTTTCGTTAAAAGAAGAATTGTAACAAAACGTGGTAACAAACTGATCCGATGAAAATTAATATAATAACACCTGAGCATCTATCAAAGCTTTATCTTAACAAGTTGTAAAATATGCCAAGACTCTTCAAATTCCCAGTAACAGTAAAGTGACGGTCAAGGTCATGTTTTTGCATGTTTAAACAGTATAAAAGGATTATTATTCGCACAACCAGGATGTAAAAACTAGAAGGTCACTTGGACAACGTACCATGTGACCAATCGTCTCATCTAAACACGGACCTATCGTAGGTACTGATGGAAAATTGTTTGATCAATAAGACACGATTGTTTTTAAATTTCGTTTTCTAATCACTACTTTACCACAATATTATCGGAATATAAGAAAGAACCATACAATATCAATTTAGAGGATTTTTCATTTCAGTAGACCTGTAGACCGCTAGAGTTTTACTGTTAAAGCCTATCAGCATAGAAAACTGTCTACTTGCGTGCGTTCACATCGACTTTGAACTTGTAGGCTGTACTTTCGTAGGCTTGATAGCAAACCATGTTCCATCCAAAAGAAAAAAAATCGATCAACTAACCATACCTATCTTTCAGAGCCCCCTATCTCGACCCCTCACTGCGAGCGCCTGTACGGAATCTTCGCTGACGCCGCCAAATGCGACGTGTTCTGGAACTGCTGGAACGGAGAGGCCTCCCGCTACCAGTGCAGCCCCGGTCTCGCCTACGACAGGGAATCCCGCGTCTGCATGTGGGCTGATCAGGTCCCGGAATGCAAGAACGAGGGTACGTTTCTCTAGTCTAAACCAAAAAGAGACCTAAGAGCCATCATGAAATGAAAACGAAAGGTTAAAAAGCGAGATGAGTTTCCTTGACATTAGAAGAATAACAGTGATTTATTTATGTTCTGAATTAAATTAAAACAAAAACTAGACACATATAAATCAAGAAATGTTTGCAATTAAAATACGTTGCCTACGGTGGTAATTTGTGGTCGATATTAACAAATCAAGTTTTGAGTTTATTCGAGTAACATTTTTAGGCTGGTGTATTTCCCACAATACTGCGATTGTGTGATAGGGTCAGGTTGACATCCTTGAAATTGGAATGTTCGAGCTATTAACGAGTCTGCGTTTATAGGCCTTACAACCCATTATCACTTCTAATCGAAACAATAATGCTAATGGAATGTGTGGAAACATTTTTAAAAGAACTTTAATATTTAAGAACTCAGCACGTTCTAAAAGCACAAGACTGACCGCACTCTCGCCTTTCAGCGATTTTCTTCTTATCCAGCAACAACTTTATCTGATCTGTGTTTCGGTTTCACCTTCCCCCCTTTTCTCACGTGACCCCTTTCGGTGTTCCCCAGAAGTAGCGAACGGTTTCGGTTGCCCCGCTCCTGGTGAGGTATCCAACGCTGGCTCCTTCAGCCGTCACGCGCACCCCGAGGACTGCCGCAAGTACTACATCTGTCTCGAGGGCGTCGCCCGCGAGTACGGCTGCCCCATCGGAACCGTCTTCAAGATCGGCGACGCCGACGGCACCGGCAACTGCGAAGACCCCGAAGATGTTCCCGGATGGTAAGTCCATAGAAACCCTTCCGATGCGTCGGCAGTCGCCGCACGTATCGAGTCCGGATATCCCATTCCGTTCATGCCGTTCACGACCGCATTGAACGCTTTAAGTTTCTTCTACTCACTGGTCGGATATCACTGGTTTTGTGGTAAATCAGTGTCTGGTTAACACCTTTTGTAACTCATTTGTCGAAAGGTGATACCGCAACCTGACCACAGTCAGGTGCGGTGTTGCACTTCGATCTAACAGGACCCTTCCACACAACCAATGTCATCCCTGTGACTAACCATTCTTCTTGCACTTATTTTACCTATTAGGCTTTAGCTGGCTATGCATGGATACTGTATACATAGGTAGGCTCACCCACTTAGAAGTCGGTGAGACAGCGCAACTATGCGGTCCGGAGCCTTGTAACTTGCGACATATTTAGGCCAGCCTTAGAAATTAACATGACTAAATGCAATAGTTTGGTTTAGGAGCGTATGTCATGCGCAGACGACCGTGGTCAATGCCGACCGGTGCACTTCAGTATGGTAATGACCGTTTGTACTGTAACTGTACAAAACTTGAATAACCAATGCCTCTCATTAAAAATAAGGAAATGTTTTAAAACCGTTCACTGCCTCCATGGAATAACAAAATGACCGTGAGTGGGACACTTTTAAATTCTTCAACATGGCAACCACTTGGATATTCTGAAAGTGTCCGTTTTGGAGATAATGCATTCAGTACGAGTCTATATGTACCTTATACCATCTTAATTTATCGGTATTTCACTTTGCATAAATAGGTATCGACTTAAAGTCGTTATTGGAATAGTAGGTACCCTTAATGCATGAATGTATTTATGTTGAATCGATTTAAATCTTGCCTAAAAAGGATCGACACATCGAAAAAATAAAGGTCAATTAAACGGGTTTAGTGAGTTTTTGCAACGGCTCCACACGGCTATTTGCTTTGAAAAATTAAAGTTAGACAATGTTAGTTGGAAAAGCGAGCGGTTATCATGCTTGTTACCGTTTCAAGGCAGTTCAGTTTCGCCGCTTGTGAGCGAGATTTTAATACACAATACATACCTAGCGTGCTGATAGTAAGTTAAAATAGTTCTTAGAATAGTAATAGTAAGTAAATAGTAAGGATAAGTAGAGCTAAGCTGGGATATACAAGGGGCCCGATGTAAGCTGCGCATCCATTTTCAGCGAGGACTACTACGGAGACTTGGACCTGAAAGCTATCCGCAAGAGCGAGCTGCTCGCTGGCCTGAACCAAGACGGCGGCCAGACCCGCCCCACCTCGCCCAAGCAGCTCAAACCTCGCCCCCAAAAGGAACAAAACTAAACTCATCCGCCAGCCCTTACCTTCTAATACTCAAATAACATTCCTCGAACACCACGGGCAACCATCCGTGCGAACGCACTGGCTGAATAAAAAATAAAACCTTTTTGCTTTTGGTGTTCGAATGTGTTCCAGGTTCAAACTTTAGTTTCGAATGTTTGACGCGTAAGCTTCAATTGATTTGTATTCTTTTCTAGTTGCCAAATACTTTTCTCGTTGTAACTTTCTGTGAATCAGTTTCGCAAAGCAAGTTAGGAGATAGTAACTAATAGAAATCATACAGCGATAGAAATATTTATTATAATAATGTTCATTAGTTGTTTATTATAATAACATCTTTATGTACCGAGACAAGACCGAATTATGTTTGCCACGTCAGTTGTAAAGTAACTCAGTAGAGCGTTTACAAGTAGGTTTGCATTTAGAACATTGTAATTCTCTGCAACACGTGATTTCAATATCTTTTACAATATGACATCTTGTAAATAATATTTGTACTGAAATAGTTTGCTGCGACTGAGCGTTGTTGTTTGATAGAAACTATAATACTTAAGTTTTTATTTTTAGTGATAAAATAAACAAAAATCATAAAAATTATGTTGTAGTATTTATTCTGTCGAGATGCACCGTTTCCCTAACATTCCTCACAGTCACACTCTGTTCTCACCTATTGCAAATCTATTTATAACACACTTACCAATCTACTTAATAATTTTATTTTAATGCTAAGTTCTATAATAATTTTATTCACAGTAATTTCCTACATGTCTAAAGTTTCTTAACAGACTGGTAATTTCTGCACTGACCATATTTGGGATAACAGGTATGTTTGTTTTCTTCCGTATTTTATCTATTTATATGTCTGACACTAATAATAACCACTATTGAAATAATCAATAACTGATTAAACATTTAATTTTAAAAAAATGTATTATGTTGATTTCATCAGATTGTATTTTACCTTAAAACTAGAGCCTTTGCCGTACTCTTTGCTTTTTAAAGTTTAAATATCGAATGTTTTTACGGTTTTCAGCGAAGACTACTACGGCGACGTCGACCTCAAGGCGCTCAAAAAGTTGGGATTCTGAATGTCAAGGAGCGGCTCCAAAGACAAACTGAAACTCAATCCTTTTGACTTACTGTAGGTGCCTCTTCAATGTGTGAAAAAAAGTGAATTTGGGTAGGAGTGTTGTGTTTGTCTGAAGAGGCGCTCATGGATACATGGACTTTAATACTTCCCTTTGAGAGTCATACAGTAACAGTCGTGGTTTTGCTAAAGCAATTTTGTTAGCCTTTTCTAAGTCAAAAATTTAAAGACTCTTTGGTTTCTTTTTTACATTTTTATGTTTTTCTTTGTTTTTAGACAAGCGATTTAGTTGTAATTTCAGGCGCCAGTTTTCAAAGTAGCTGCATTTTTGTTGTAAATTAGTTTTTTAATGTTTTGGATTAGAATATTCATGTTACTGAAACATAATTGCCAAAACGTTTCAAAATTTAACCTTGACACATCATCAACAGCGCATAGGTGTAGATGTTGTGTCGAAATAAATGTGGCATAAGTCGTTTAGTGTGTAAAACTAAGCTAAGATAACATTTTTATAACTGTGTAAATAAAATATTTTTATAACGATGTTGTACCTCATTTTTCGCCAAAAACATCAGATATTCCACTAACACTTAAAAATCTATGTAAGCTAAACAGAAATTTGAAATTCCCCCTTATATATTCTAGGGAGTAAATCTCAGTGGCAATTTTAAACGAAAATACTACAGGTACTGCTGAAACTGAATGAAAAAGAAAGTATCGTAAAAATCCTCCTCGTCACTTTTATATAAATATATTGGTAATAATAAAACACAACTTTGTATCAATTATTCTATTCTATAAATAATTCAGAGACAAACTACAGGCTTAGAGAGGACAAATAAAGCTAGATTTCCTCAATAAATATCAATAAGTGACCTGGCTTTGCAGTTGACGAATCGCGTCCTGACGTGACATGGCGACCTTAGTGGTTGCGCAGCCTGCGAACAGAAAAAATATTAAACACTAGGAAGTATATACCCGCGACTTCGCACGAGTTGTACCTATGGAAACGTTTCAAGGCTATTTATATCCTATGGGAACTGATTTATGGAAAAAAGTAGCCTGTGTTATTCCAAGGCAAATTTCAGCTCAATACGTTCAGTACATTTTGTGTGAAAGGAGTAACCAACATCCATACAAACTTTCTAGGTTATAATATTAGTAAAGATGCCTTTATTTAAATAATAATCAGTGAGACCGTGGTCGACGATTGATGATGATTAGAATAATAAGCATGAACAAAAGGAAATAAATAACGCTGGACAAATATACAAGACCATCTAGCCCCAAGCTAAGCAGACCTTGTGTTATGGGTAGGTACTAGATAACTGATATACTTAATTATACATTACATGGATAGATATTTTAACCTTACATAGACAACACTTATTTGTATATCGTACAAACATTTGTCCAGAGATGGGAATCGAACCCGCAACCACCTATGCCGTAGGCTGACCACAGAGGACCCGGAGGGGTCTATCTTTAAACTGAACTTTCGGAAAGCTATCTATGATGTCAAAAAATTAACAGCCTTTAGCCGTCAACTGCTGGACATTGGCTTCCCATGATTTTCTGTTATACAATGATGTCAATAATACCCTCACCGGTAATGCCATGCCAACAAATATGCTAAAGGAAAACATGGTTTAAAAACGTGGTCTGGACTTACCCGGAGTAAAAAGTCCACTGCCAGGTTTCTCAGAAGGCAAGGGTGAGTCAACAGACTCAGCGGCTGGAGCCGGTTTTATAAACGACGGTCGCAGGTTCGAAGACACCGGCGGGATCATAGGAGAGACGGGAATATCAGGGGATCCTGGTGCAAGATACGAGGGATCCGGGATAAAAGGCTTGGAAGGGAATCTATCAGGGAAGGAAGGGAAGTGTGCAGGAAGTGACGGTGATTCAGGTGATTCTGGGTCTTGGGATAGAGTAGGGTTTTGGGGTAATGCTGAGTCTTGAGGCGAATCTGGGTTCTGGGGTAATAGAGCAGGTTTCTCGGGCATTATTGGGTTTTGAGGGATGGGGATAGGTCCGACTGGGGAAGGCTGGGGGAGAGGAAGATTGCTGATGGTGAGGGGGAAGTTAGACTGGAATGGTGGGGATGCCGGGGCTGCAGTGGATTTGCAGTCGACGCGGTCGGCATAGTCGCACACGCCCAGTACCTGGGAAACAAAAAATAAAATATTTGTTAAATCCTGGAAATTTTGCAGTGGGTCAACCATCTCCAAAGAAAGCAATAAGTATCGCTACACAACACACAACTGATATGACTATATTTTTCAATATTCATAGAATTGGTTTGTAACAGATTTCATTATTAATAATCGTGTAATATTCTAATAGTTCGCGAATTAGAATGGTAGGTATAAAAATCTAATGAAACGGAAAATGGTTGTCATTAACGATTTTTGACTTTATTCTAGCTTTAAGATAAGACGTAGAGCATTCTAGAACCTTTGCAGCCAATTTGAGCCAGGCGCGTCGGGCTTCAATTTGATTTGTTGTCATTTACACTAGTTTTCTATTATAATAGTTTTCACTTCTCTTGCTCAACAAGTGTGTCATTATTGCATGGCGTAGCGGAAGGAACTTACATAAATAGGATTTTATGACATTGGCACAATTTTATTTATTTTGCCTGTTAATTTTATTTTCCTGTCTTTACAAAAATATTGTATTTTACATTCCGTCTTACATAGAGATGTTGATGTTCTTTATTAAAAGAACATACATTTTTTTAAATTTATATTTGAAAATAGAATTGGAAACGCCTTCTTGGTGATTGTTGGATTTTTTTTATAAGCCCTTCTTTTTTCCATTTTTCTTCCATGGTAGAATGCGTTGGTACTTTACGTTGTGTATAACAAATTGATTAAAAAGTTGATAGCAAAATCTTCAGAGTTTTCATTTTGAATTGAAGTTCACATTGTCATCAACCAAATTTTAAATATTAATATTATAGGAAAAATGTATATAAAAATCTGTAGCTGTCGATATAACATGTTAAAGGTATTATATAAAACTAACGACAAACTTGAGAAGTTGAGAAAACTGAAGGTTGATTAGATCGTTTTATTTAGTTGTTTTTCATTTGGGATAAAACCACTCACACTAACTCGTCTATCATAACCACTCGCTGCGCTCGGAAGAACAACCTCGTAATAGGATGGTTTAGTTAGTCCCTAGTAAAACAATCTGCTACATAAAATAAAATAAATAAATAAATAAATAAAATAAGAAGTATTTAAGGTTGAATAGTGAAAGGTCTTCATGTATTTAAATTTATACCTACTCAAGCATGCGGATGTCAGACTTAACATAAAGTTATAATTTACTAGAAGAATCTGGAGGTCATACCAATTCTCTAGTTGTTGACCACAGTTAAAAATATTCTGTAATGGGACCAAACAAGGCATGCGGCGGAAAATGTTCAAAAAATCGTTCGTCGCGTTTGCATACAATGCATGTACACAGTTATGTAGTAATGTATGGCAGAGTTTAGGTACTTTTAACACAAAACATATTTAAACTAGTATATGCCCACGGCTTCGCACACGTTGTTTTGCAACGTTTTAAGGATAGAAATAGTCTATCCCATGGGAACTGATTCATGGAATGAAGGAGTAGCCTTTGTTTTATTTCAGGACTTTTCAGCCCGATCCATTCAGTAATTTTGAATGAAAGAGGAACAAACATCCATACAAACGTTCGCGTTTCTAATAATAGTAAGGATAACCAGACAAAAAGATGCAAATCAATCGGAACGAGAAGGGTGACATTAGTATCATGCAGTATTTTGATTCATTCGATTTGTTTCCGTAACAGAAACATCGAATTATAATTTGATTCCATTTCTGTCAGATCTTTAGAACGTTATTTTGAATTCATATCAAAACTAGGGAACTAGGGATCCAAATTCAAATGACAAACGTCAAATTCGAATTCGATTCCATTTCCGTCAGATCTTTTAGAACGCTTTTTTGATTTCATATCAAAACTAAGGAACTCAGGATCCAAATTCAAATGGCAAATGTTTTCGAATCCTTTTGTTTAACATAGCATTCATCGTCAAATGTTTACGACATCGAATCCGTAGGCCGTTTCGATGAATTAAAATAGGTATTTATTCTGGAGGGGTCTCCAGACGTGTATCGTGGCGTCTCCTTTTTCTATAGATTTTCTCACAGAGCCTCTATCGCGCGATTAGGGAACTAAGAAAACCCCATACAAAAATGAGCCTCAACATTTCGTCTCTATATTATCTACCGGACTCGGAGCATTGTACTAACTTGGCTATACGAGAGATCGGCAGGACACTTGAACTTGACAGGCTGTCGGTTCACGCAAACGAAGAACTCATTGCAGTCCAGCTTGTTTCGAAACGTCTCGAAGTCTTTATTGCAGGTTGGCTGAGGCTGCGGCTGGAGTTTGTCTTCTGAAAAGTAGAAAAGTCGAATCAGCAGTTATATAGGTGTTACTCAAAGTCAAAGGAGGTTCTTTATTTGCGAACATGAGTAATAGAGATGTAGAGTAGTAGAGAAGCACAAAATATTTTACCAACATGCAAATGTAGGTCAGTGGTGTTCTGACTAATTATTGCAAATCAAATTATTATGAATAGATTATCATATTTGATTGCATTGAAAAATCAAAAAAAGAAATAAACTTGGTACCTATTGCTTATTAATTGTTATGGTCTTATACGTCTTATAAAATAAAACAATCATTTATATATCAAAATAATTTTGATGTCTATAAATTATTATTGGAACAATTGATATCATTAGTGGAACTATTGATATTTAAAATACATCGAAAAGTCATATCAGTCACCTGTAATATATTTATTCTATTATGGAAATAAAGTAGGTATGTTTAAGTGATTTGGCTTATTAACTCGTACTTTTTATAAAGTCGCTTAAAAAACACTCACTGTCTACTTTCCTATTACGACAATCGACGTTATCAGCGTAGTCGCAGTAACCAGCGCTGGAGAACAGCAGGCCGGTGGGGCATTCCTGCTCCACCGCCCAGCCGTCCCAGCAGTTCAGGAAGTTGTTGCAGAATGCTAGAGATGGCACCTGGAACAAAAACGATACAGGGCAATACAAAGGATACATCTCTATCGCTCATAAATAAAATATAAAAAAATCAAATACACACGTACGTATTATGACGTAAGTACACTGGGCACAAAGCAGTAGGTAATAACCATATCTTGGGTTAATTAAGAGTTCTTACTAATTTTTTATGAAAACTTAAGGAATTAGTAACTTTTGCTTAAAAGACTGGTTAACAGAAGATCCCTGATTTAAAGAGACTGATTTTGGATCCGTGACAGAGATCCCTGATCCTGATGAATCCCTGATTTAAAAACACTGAAAGATAGTCGTCGAATTAAAACGATGGAGAGTTTTACGGTTCGTCTTCATTTGATATCATCAGGACGACAACAGTTCCACAATGGATATAGTTGAGCCTGCAATGCAGCAAGTTAACGAGTATTTAAAATTCGCTAAAGGAAGGCTTTTAATTTTAAATTTAGTATATTTTGAACTTAGAATTGCATAAGCAGTTGTAGTTCTCAAATACCTGAGTTCTCTTTCCCTCGCACTGAGGGTTCGGCTCGACCACCGGGTTCTTGGGGACCACGACCAGAGAGCTCTGGAAGGTGGGGTCCTTTTGCATCTGCTGGACGATCGCGCTGGAGACAGGGATCGTGATCGTTGCGAACGAGGTGCCGAACGCCTGCTCAAAGGGGAATAACAAACTGATTAGATAGGTTTAGTGGAAAAAAAAATATTATGACGACAAAAGACGGGGTTGGTAGGTATATAGGTATGATATAGAGTTACAAAGATAGCCGCGCTGCAGAGCAAAACCATCTAGCACAGGTACTATATTACTTAAAATAAGTCTCATACCACTGAAATGTATTAGATTAAGTAAAAGAAAAAAAAATATTTGTATTTTGTATTGTATTTTGTATAGTTTTAGAAATCTGTAGGATTACATATAATATGATACTTAGTAATACAGTTATAAGAATTATGTCGGATATAAAAAATATATTCTCCGACGGAATATTTTCCACGTTGTGATAAAACTTTTCTTACCATAAATAAGTTTTATCACAATGTGGAAATGTGTAACTGGAACATCTGTGAAAGTGAAGGAAATTATATCATTATCATTTACCTGAATAAAGTTGAAGAATGGATTCATTATGTTTCCATAGTGGGGGAACCGTTCGCCCTTTAGCGCTAGGTTGCTCAGGTAAGGGTTGGAGTAGGTCTTCACTAGAGCGCCGTCTTCGTCGAAAACTAAAAACATGAAGATTGTACAAAATAAATATCAAGGAAATCATCCTTAAGGTTTTACAGAAGTCAGCTTCTTTTTCCATTGAAAAGGTTCAATAACAGAGGTTATATTATGCTCTGTGGGTTCAATTGTCAAAAATTTATTGCATTATGTAGTTATTAGTTATCAGTAAAGTCAGTACCACAAACAAATATGTAGATCTTTATTAACTACGTAAATTAACAATCAAGGAATAAAAACTAGTATAAAACTGAAACAATTGAACTAACTGCAGAGGGTTGCAAACATTCTAGAGGTACAATCAAATTATCATTACTATTATAGGTAAAAAGGCTTACTACCCACAGCATATCCGATTATATAGCATAAAAAAAAATTACGTATTTTCCCAAACTCGTAAACAACTCAACAAGGTAAAGAACATTTACCTTGTTCATTCTTAACCTTAAAAAGTATTGATATAAACAAAAAAATCATAGCGATCACTTTATTTCGTAATTGTTCTTAAATCTAGTATATCTTTACGGATGTATGAATGTATGGATGTTTGTTACTCTTTCACTCAATAACTACAAAACGGATCGGGCTGAAATTTTGAACAGACGTAGTTCTAGCCTGGAATAACACAAAGGCTACTTTTAATTCCATAAATCTGTTCCCATGGGATATAAATTAAACGTTTCTATAGAATCAAAGGGTGCGAAGGCGCGGGCATATACTAGTACTAACCTATATAATTACCACACATCGCTTTAGAATAGGTAAACATGTATTTCATAAGACAAGATAAACAACGAAAACTAGTCGGCAGTTGACACTATATTCAAAGTAAGCAGGATACAAAATGTCAACTGAAGTAAAATAGCTTGGTAGTACGTATAATTTTCACAATTATACCTCCAGTGATTTCTTGTAAATATGTTTGCCTAGTAGTAGGAGCATTGACCGGCCATTGTGATGCAGTATGAGAAGAGAAACAAAACCGTGTACGGACAGCAACACAAATATAAAAGATCATTATTTACTGATCTTCAACCCCCGAAAAGATCTCGCTTAGCCGGTGCGGTTATTATGAAAGTATTGTAGTAAGGATTGCCAGATCGAAACATACCATGTCAGGGACAAGTAGATACTTGGAAAACCAAGAGTTTGTATAGTGAGTGGTCTAATATCCAGGTTTATAAGCCGGGGACTCCTAAAAAAAGACCGTTTGTCCTATAATTCTACATTTATAGTAGGATTTCAGAATCCGGGACAATTAGCTCTTATTCCTGGTCATGGGACAAGACGCTAAATTCCGGGACATTCCTGGAAATCCCGGTCATCTCGTAACCCTGATTGTAATGTGGCGATCGTCATTAAAACTAACACTGTTCTGAGTAAACATTGAAATTGTAATAAATTCATACCTTTTTCAACAAGTTGTAAAAACTAAAACTAGTAATTATAGTTCGAAAACTACGAATAAATAATAAGTCAATATTTACTCGTAATTCGTAAATATAACACTATTCGTAAATACTTGTTCTAGTTTGTTTGTATTACTGGTAATTTTATGTGGTTATTTAATCTTTAGCTTTTGATATTAAGCCGATATGCTTAAAAAGTGTGAAAGTAGAGTATAAATGGTTTTTATTGACAGTATTATAGTTTTACAGACAGTAATGAGACTTATAGCTCCTGAACTAGTTCAGAACTGAGTTTTTTTTTAAATTGATTTAATTTTACATGTCGAGTGATTTTCGTTTCAATTGTTTGTCTATCAGTACTACTATAAGAAGAAATCTAGAAACGTGCGCGAACGCAACGTAACATAATTACATTGACAAGCAATTACATCGACAGGTAAGGGATGTGTAATGATATGATCGCTATTGTAAACTTTGTGACAGGTTCCTTTGCAACAGACTCGGAATGGCTTACAGTAGAATTTACGTGAAAATCAACCTACGTTTCATATGGAAAAAAAGAATTTTGTATTAAAAGTGGTCAAAATGATATCGCTATTCTACTATTTGTAACGGGTTACTTTTGCAACAGGCACGGATTGGTTTACAGATCAACTTTTGTTTTGTGTGTAACAAAATCAAGTTGGAATTAAAAGTGGTCAAACAATGCCTATGCAATTAATTATAAAAATAGCACTTGATTTCATAAAATTTATAAGATTAAAAATGAATGTCGAGCGTCTTTGTGGTTTACGAATGGCGCTTCTGACTGGTAAATGTAGATCGGTTGAGCTACTTCCAGATTGTTTGCAATAGACTGCAATTAGCTCAATAGCAGTAAATATTCGATTTCTTTTCTTTGATTGTTATTTTATTTGTAAGGTAAAATTATGTTTTATGTTAATAAAGTAACTATAATACGTATTTTCCTAAATTGACGATTGCTTCGCTTAAATTTAATGTAAATAAATAAATTCCTTCTTACCACCGCCTTATTTGAAATTCAAACGCTACGAATGCAATTTTAAGTAAAAATCTAGCAACCTGTGGCTTTAAGCGGATGTATGATACATTACATTATAATATAAATATATAAAGTAAATAATATAAACAAATATTAATTATGGATAGAGGCCACACAGCATCATCTAGCCCAAAAGTAGCAAGAGTTTTGGGTACTAGACTAGATAAATTACACTTAATACAATACAGAGTCATGCTTTGATTAAGACTTGAAATTAATACCAAAACAAGAATATAACAAAAACATATTACTGAATACAAATTAAATGGGCGGTCTTATCGATTAGAAGCGATGTCTTGCGTCACCTTTGGATTGCAAGACATTAAGAATGGCATGGGGTCAGACAATTTGAAATTAATAGTATTAATATAAATACCTAAAATGGATATAGTCTTTATTAGCAACGAAGAAAAGAAAATTACAATCAAGGACTAGAAAAAATATTGTTTCAATTTTATATAATAGTTTTAATTTTTTCTATTCCTATTACTGATTGTAATACCCAGAAACAAATAATAATCATCACATTACATGCATATTTACATTAATAATTTTTGATTATAGGTACACAGATTTTCAAAAACCCTGCCCAAAAAACCGTCATAAATTCCCGTTTCCGTTATCCCTGTAAAACACACCCAGGGTGGAAATAAAACAGTAACTATGCAAACAAAGTCTACTTACATAAAAGCCTCTTCTGTCTTCCGCTCTCATTTTTCTCCGTGCTCTCATCTGCGCAAGCGCAGACTGCCAACACCAAAACCAACGCAGCCTTCATCTCAAGGGATGGTGAATGGGCAACAGCGGCAGGACAATGTCAGGGCTAAAACCAAAGGCTAGCTTATATAGCGCCGGACGTCGAAAACAAGTACTGTAGTTACTTACGTGGGTTCTAGTTTTAGTCTGGATGCGAAAGCCTAAAAGGATATGACGCTATTTTATTATTGTTGAGGTTTTATATGACCATTTTGTTGTTAAAAGTTGTAGGCAGTGCTTGTAGGGAAAGGATTTAATGGTCTTTGTTCTGTTATTTTATGTTTTGTATGTTATGAAAATCAGTGGAACTCGGCAGTCTTATAATGAAGATTAAAATTGTAGGTATGTTAACCTTTAGGTTTGATGTAATCATCAAACCTAAAGGTTAACATATAACAATAACATGTACTATAGGGATTAACTTATGGATTAGTTAAGATTAGTCTATTTTGATCTCTTTAATGTCTGTTTTTGTTGTATAATTTATATTTGATGACGTTACTAAGAACGGTTTTACACGCCAATTACCAATTACAATCAAAGGAAGGATAAAAGATGGAAATTTACAATTGGAATTCAACTGTTCTAATTGTAAAGATACTGCAGAATGTTAACACATTAGACAATTTAGAGGTAGCTCAACTGATCCATATCAACAGTACCAGTCGGAATAGTCCCCAAGATGCTGTCTGCATTGTCATATATGAAGGAACATGTTCCAATGATTAAGATAATCCTCTATTTACCTTTCGCCCAGCGTGGCATTTCCTGACAGCGCTCCCTTTGCTGCCTCATCCTGGTCCATTCATCACGGAGATCTCGATCCGTTCCTGTAACTCCATGTCATTATCTATTATACATTCCCTGTTCTTATTATCTATTCTACTTTATGTGTGTTCTATTGTAGGTACATTACATTTTATATAAAGGGAATCGTTAGTATAGAATGTAAATATTAGTAAACAATAGGTCACACAAATGTTTTTTTAGCGTGTACTGTGCTAACTGCTGACCAAAGGCCTCCACAAAGATTATTGCTAAATTTTAATTTTGTTGCCACAAAAAAAAGGTTATTAGGCCCGGCAAACTAAACTTTTGAAAATGGCTCTAGAAATTACTTTTAGATACAATTTTTAAGGGAAATAATACCTTCTTACCTACACGAAATTGCAATCATTTTAGCTCTAAAATTTTCAACCCAACCCTGTAATCACAATCTTTTATCTGATTGACAGCTTCAATCAAAAGGTCAATGATTAAAAATAAGAGCATAAATATTTTTAGTTCGCCAATCATTATTAAAAATTATTTTTAAACATAAATGTGAAACGTGATTCAGTCGCCATGACAAAGCTTTTTTTCCCTTTTCAAGCACGAAATGATCGTTTTATGCTTATTATTTTTGTGTAAAATTGCTCATAGGAAACAAATAATTATTTTACACCTCCTCAAGGATAAGTGCAATTCTCAGATCCATAGTCCGACTTCTCTCTCTAGAATCATTACGAAGGATATTTAAATCAATTACATGTATTAATTAATCTTCACTTTTTACATACATTGAAACAATTAATAAAACTGACGTGATGTTCTTTATGAACCTGCCAGTGCCCGCCTACTTCTCAAATTATTTAATTTATTTTGCAATAAAATAAG
This sequence comes from Eupithecia centaureata, assembly GCA_944547425.1. NCBI lineage: Eukaryota > Metazoa > Arthropoda > Insecta > Lepidoptera > Geometridae > Eupithecia > Eupithecia centaureata. Next base: position 13,445,050 of record OX155679.1, on the reverse strand, counting down.
GACATATCTGTGAATCTTATTTCCATATGCTGCTTTAGGCCCGACGTAAACGATCAATTTAATATGGTGACTATTCTGTTCCTTTGTCGGCATCGCACTGCAATATGGTACGTACACATTATAGCAGAGTCATTGAAAACGTCCTATATTAATGGCAGATTTTAGTTACATGTGGACTGTTAATTTTATGAATTAAAAAAAACTACAACCGGTTACGAAATCTTACAGCAAATAATACAGTCTAATAGAGTAGATAACTTCTCCTTATATTTGTTATATTAAGTTCGTTGACAAAGAAAACGTCGTCAATGTTGTCGATAAATACGTATTTATTAATGATAAGCCAAAAATGTGGCCAGATCTTGATCAAATTAATATTAATAATAAATAAAAAGCGACAACTTTTAAATATAAAAGGTTCTTTAAATCGGTTCACCTAGAAAAAAGATCTGAAATGAAAGGACGCAAAAATACAGTAGAATTGAGAATCTCCTCCGTTTTTGAACTTATCACTTTTTTGTGATAATTTTTCTTGTAACGTTTTCAGCTTTTCTCGTGGTCCACAAAAGGGATGATTGTAAGTCCAGATACTCGTAGAAACAAACATCGTCCTGACATGTTTCTCTCGGAATACGATATTGTTGCATTGTGCAAGACAACATCGTCCATACGGCCGAAATAATACTACACATAATAGAATAAGATAAGATGAGAGAAATAAGAATATAAGGTGTTCTAATAAAAAAGAAAAAAAACCCAGAAGACAAAATTTGAAAAAAAAATTAACAAATCTTAGTACATTTATAAAGATTGATTTTTTTTTATTGATCTTAGTTTTAAACTCTTCTCCAATTCCGCAAGAAAAAACTAATTAAACAAAGACTTTATTGATTTTTGTTAACTAGGTAAAGTTTAACGATTCTGATATTAAAGTAAAAAGTGTGGGTTTTTAGTTAAACCAATAAAAATACTAAAATATTAATGACTACAAACAAACAGGAAATCTATATTCTCAATAAAATCCCCACTAAGTCGCACGGTGAGCTCGACGCGTGGGCCCTCGCGTGCCTGGAGTGTGAGTTTCCTTAATTACGAGATAACACGTCGCTTGTTTAGTCTATTTAAGGAAGAATGTCCTGTGTAGTTAGCGCCTTCATTTGCCAGTTATCTACAATAGTTAGATTACGTTCTTTTGATTATGGTTTGCTTGTTATGGAGAGGAAAGAGTGTCTGTGTAGGGGTCCGATTTGAGACTGTGTGGGATTGGCGCCGTCCACATCGAGTTAAGCGGTCCAGTATTATAAAGTTTGTTTATTTTTATTACAGAATCAATGGTGAACTTTAGCATTCAAATAAATAAATTAATTAATGCTGGCTGGTTCACACAGCATCGTATAGCCCTAAGTTAAACAGAGCGTGTGTAAAACTCAATAACAACTAACAGAGTATGTGGGAACTCGATAATTGCTATTCTTAATAGATTATAGCTACGTATACGCTACATGCGACACAATTGCACCTTCCCATCTTCCAAGGATATCCGCGATGGTTGGTGCGGTGGCAGATTTGGCTGAGGATCTCAAGAGGCGCAAATATGCAGGTCTCGACAGAACCTACGCATTTACTCCCCTCGGAGTCGATACTCTAGGTCCGTGGGCTGCCGAGGCTCTCCGGGTTTTAAAAAAAATATATGAGCGTCCATTCTTTGATTGTAATATTTGTTATTAATAAAGGTTTTCTGTTATCACAAATAAAACAAAGTCACTTCCCGCTGTCTGTCTGTCCCTCCCTATACATGCATGCTTAGATCTTTGAAACTACTCAAAGGATTTCGATAGTTTTCAATAGATAGAGAGATTCAAAAGGTAAGTATTTATGTATAATACGGCCGGGGTGGGTCGCAGATTATATAACATGATGAGATGTATTTGTTATGTATTAATTTAAAAAACACACATAGAACACCCGGAACAATCTACAGATAGTAAAAGCAATTATCTCGAAAAGAAAATCGAACCCACAACCTTCTGCGAAGTAGGCTACGCCGGCACCGTCAAATATTCACCTTTTTAATATAGTACTCTATATGGTTTCACCATATTTTTAATAGATTTATTTTTATTTTCAGAAGTATAGAAAGAAAACAAAGCTTCCGGTGATATTCTGACGTATCTCTTGCTGACTGACCTATCCCAACAAAATACACTTATTCTTAATATGTAGAACAATAGCTATACTCAACACCAGATACATAACTACATTAACGAGGCTGTTTTTAACAACATTCTTATGTACCTGATAATGGTAACTATTAAAATAATTATGCCTTTTTTATCTGGGTGTCAACAACTTGAAGATATAATTAAAATAACAATTTAAATTCTCCCATTGGGAAGACCACTTTAAATTTTCTGTTTAATTTCTGACGATTATTTAAAAAAAACATCATATCATATAAACTCGTAGTATATAAAGCCCTTGTATTTTTACTATTTATTGGTTGTTTAACAAAATATTTTGATGCCATTTAGATTATTTTACACGGAAATCAAGTGAACAAGAATGGCATAAGGAATATGTACAAAGGGCCATCAAAAGGGTTCCATTCTTACATTTCAGACTATGACATTGACAAGGATCGCGTCCGGGACCATTCGTCATTTAGCAGAGTCCTTTCTAGAGATATAATGTTTTGCTTTGACTTTTTTAAAATAGTCTGTTATTTCGGTAGAGTCATGCAGACGTGTTCAATCAAATTATGAAAATGATGTTGGTTGTCATATTAAATAATAATTTAAAATAAAATAGATAGCTTATACTTATTAGACTGCCTTAATTTAGCTTTTAAGTTATTTTTTTATTGAATGCTAAAATTTGGGACACCCATTCAAAATTTTTATTACTTACGAAATATTGGAAGTTTTTTAAGACCAGATTATGTCATTAATAATTATAAAGCTCTAATTATTATTTTAATTATTGGAAGTTTTCTAAGACTAGTAGTCATTATAAAGCTTATTAAGAACGTAATTATAAAATCAATCACCGTAATGAACTACAAGATTAACTGCATTTTCGAATTTGGTCCAGTAATTCTCTTGCAGAACACGTAAAACAATAACTGGATCCTGTCCAGTGTTTGACGTGGGACAAGGATGGGCTTATTGAATAACAGCAGCGAGCGATAGAGACAGATATGTTAATGTAACCTTTCGCTGAGCTACTGAGCAGCTAAGAATGGATGACAAAAAGTGCTCAAGTCAGTGTGCTATAGAGAGCGAGGCGGTCGTGAGCCACCAACTTAGATAAGTCACAATTAAGTGACTTTTAAGTTATAAGTGACATTTAAGTGTAACAAGATGGCGTTTCGATCGAGTGTGGGTTTCGTCTTCCTTGGGTGCTTAGTTGGTAAGTCTTGCGGACCTCAGTACGTATAAGTACAGGTCATACATAATGCATAGGTGTGCTATGTAGTATACCAATGGATTATATTAGATTATAGCTGTATTCCGATCTTAGAAGTGAATTGAAGACGTACCTACATACCATAGCACAAATAGAAAATTTGTACAAATCGTAAATTCGAAAATGTACATAAAGCTCATTTGTCTCAATTGTAGGTATATAATAGTTTTAATTTGTTTCTATTCCTTGATTGTTTGTTTTTGTTGATAAAGTAATAAAACAAACTAAATAAATAACACCGAACAATTTACACAGTAACATTAAGTTCCAAGCTAAGCAGAGCGTGTTGTGTTTTGGGTTCTAGATGACTGATAAGTTATTACATAAATTTAGTTTCAAATGGAAAAAGCAGAGAAAACTGTTGTATATATTATGTTCAAGCTTAGTTCCTACTGTTCATAATGCCGGACTATTATGCTTTCTTTTCACATTGACCTACATGTTTCTGTCTAACCTTTGTAAATAATTACTTTTCGATACGGCAATATCATTTTAAAGCCACATTGGCCTTGAAGTTTTGAATATCAGCCAATCTAAATTATTGCTGTCGCTGTTATTACAAAAACTGGATTGAAAACAAGCTTTATACGTTATTTTATAATAATATGTTATGAGTACCTCCAGACATCTATGGTTTATACTATTTCATTACTTACAGATTATCTATCTTATGTCAATGTTATACAGACTGCGCCTAAAACACAGATTTTAGATATGAATATCTCATTTATCGTATTCTTTGAGCTGAGTTATGAATGGGCTGTTGATCAGTCAACAATGAAAAGAAACTAATATTGGCATGTCTTTTAGTCGCTTTTAGTCTAGATAAATCAGAATTCTTCTAATATTATAAGCGCGAAAGTTTTCTAATCCGAAATCCGTCCCGAATTCTCTCTGTGATCTCTGTGCCGAATTTCATCCATATCCGTTCAGTAGAAAAATAAGCTAATACAAGCTAAGTATTCACATGTTGAGTTATTAAATAATTGACTATTATAGATCTCTGAGAGACTCTTGATTATTATTACTGAGATAAGTGTTGAACCAATGAACTTCCTGTGCCATTGTATTATCTGCTCACACGTAGATAATAAATTTATAAAGAGGTTTTCAGATAATAGAGTTAATAATTATTATTTTTAAAAACTGAACTACTAGCTTCTGATACTATTTATCTAACAAGTCCAAAGAAGTTCAGTACAAAAGACATTAACGCGCTCGATTTCTATTTGTGTATTTGTATTGGAACGTCCATGTGTGACTTCTTTCTGTGATACTCAGACTTTTTGAGCATGAAATTACCATCATATCACATCACACTAATATTATAATTCGAAATTTTGGATGGATGCATGGATGTTTGTAGCCTCTTCAAGCCTCTCCTCAAGCCACTGAACAGATCGGGCTGAAAACTTGAAAAGACGTAGTTCTAGGTCTAGACTCAAAAATAGACTACTTTTCATTACCAATAAGATGAGGAAAATCACTATCACTATCACTACATAGTATAAAACAAAGTCACTTTCTCTGTCCCTATGTCCCTATGTTGCTATGTCCGTGTTGCTATGTATGCTTAATTCTTTAAAACTACGCAACGGATTTTGATGCGGTTTGTTTAATAGATAGAGTGATTCACGAGGAAGGTTTATACGTATAATAAAACCGTACAAAGCCGGGGCGGGTCGCTAGTATTGGATAAATTTAACTACTTAAGAAACAGAGTGCAGTCATGGACGATCAAATATACGGTACAGTTGTGCGTGCAATGTTTTGGTATTTTTTGACACGGACTGATTCGATTTACGACTCATTAAACGGTTTTCTATTTGCGAAAGTATTTTACAGTTAGGTATTTATTTGTGTTAAGAATGTATTGTTAGATCAGCGGTAAATTAAAAACCAGTATGATAAGAAATAAGAACGATGCTTGTGAGCAAATGTGTTTAATATTCCTAGCACGAATTACATTGCGTTGAGATGAAATAAAAGTATTCCTACCCTACTTACCTTATACATAAATATGTAGGAAATATAGTAAATGACAGCAAAAACATACAGGAATTACATTACTTTTCATTGTATGAGGAAGTTATTCTCAATGTGAACTGCTTTTATTTCTCGCTCATTGCAACTGGAATTGTCATGTAGGTGGTTGAACTATGTAATGTCACTGTTGTATATACTTGGAGCGAATAAATTAATTAATTTTGTTGATCTATTGATTGTTTGCAAATTTCTGTATTTTCAATTGTATATTTACTCGTTTTAATTTGTTCCAATTCTCTGATTGTGATGCGATCATTTTATCAGTTTGATCAAATGAATAATAGGCCTTAATGGACGCTGGTTGACAAAAATAAAAACAATAGGTGATCCCAGGCTCGATTGTGTTAAATAACGGTTTCGATAAAATATTATGTTATTAATTGATAAGAGGTTATTCTTCATTCTAAACCTTCAAAAAAATCCTGGATATTCATTCAAAGTATGTACCTACGATCAAAGTTACATCTTAGTAAAAGAAAGATACGACAATAGTTTAGTAGGATAGATGGGTGTGCTATTGGTATATATTTATATAAGAGACTATCTTGGATAGTTTTCCATATTTCCTGTTTTCTTACACTAGTAACATTCAATTCTTCTAGTTGCAAACATTTGCAGAACTGGTATCATAAGTATAGATAACAGATAGCACAAAATGTAGGTGTAGCAACATTTAGCGCTGATTTCACTATTACCCAACAACGCGTAGCTTTGGAGAAGTCACTGGGTCAGAACATAATTACTGTGACATTACGTTACATTATGTAGTTTTGTTGACTTCGTCATTAAAGGCAGGAAGATGTCTCTATAAAGACCTATATCCAAATTTTATTGTGTTCCAGGATACGAAAAACAGATTTTTTTATCTAATACAATACAGTAGGATACAAATAAGTCACAATGTAAAACAGTTAAGCTATCTGCGAAACGTTTTTGCCAGCAACCTAGAGGTAGCTTAAGTGATTTAAATCAAAGCCTTGAGTCCCAATAGTCGGTTTTCGCTTGGCAGTAGCTGGCTGCATTGTATGACAATAAATAAATAATGGTGTCCAATCCACACAGCGTCATCTAGCCCCAAGCTAAGCTGAGCTAGTGTTCTAAGTTAGATTATTGACACACTAAATACAGTACATTGCAAAGATAGAAGATCTTTGTATACATAGAACACACCCAGAATACACGGAACCGATGTCAATGTTGATGTGCTGCGCTAGATCCCCACCTCTCACGTCGCCAGACACTAAACAAACAATTTAAACACATTAAGCCTTCGTTCCCCAATGGCATACAGACTATTTAAAATAATAAAACTTAACCTTTCCATTTTCAGTATTAGCCTCATCAGCGGGTCAGAAGGGGCGCAAACCTGTGAACCCTCCAAAGCGAACCTTCGAAGAACGGAACGCTGAGTCAGAGCGAGACGCGGAGATCACCAGCTCGTGCCCTGACGACGGTTTCTTCGCTGATGCTGAGCAGTGCGACAAATATTATGAGTGCAGGTTAGCTACAAAGTAACTCTTTATGTTGTCCATAATATGCCATGGTTGAGAGAACTTATGTGACTACATTAATTACACGCAGTGTAATCTTATTAATTTACAGTAATTGTGAGGTATTGATGTCACTAACACTCAACTTAGAGTACCTAATACATTTATTAACAACGAAAATAATAGACAAGGAATAGAGAAAAATTATAACTAGTACATACACTGGACTTTAACTTCAAATATCATTAGTTTAGTACACCACGAACCAAATAAATATATGCATAAAACTCATGATTAGGAAAAATGCTAGCATTACATATAATATAAATAACAACAAGTAAATTTTCGAAGTGGATCAACTGTAGCAGGGCCATTAGATGTAGATCAACAACAAAATGACTTATTAATTCACCTTGCATAATGATTGACATAATTGATGCAATCTAATGGACGTTTATCATAAATTCCGATTGATAATTAAAGCAATTAGCAAAAATTTAGAGCGACAATGTTTTAGTAGATGTTAAGAAATTAATTTCATGTTCGTTGGTTGCAGCTGAAATGCTGAAATTTTAATCACTAGTGCATGTGTTGCTAACAGGCAAGTTTTAGCAATTATGTACCACCCAGAGGACACAGTCTTATCAAATGTTCGGAACAGATCCGTAAGTGACGCTCTTTACGCCACCAAAGATGCATTGGTGCGATATAATCCGTGACAAAATCACTTCTTGAGAGATCACGACTTTCAGACATGAGAACATACGACGCGAAGTGACGTTTCAGGCATATTTTGAAAAATCCTGAAACATTATTATGTGGAAGTATCATGCAAAACGGGCTAACCGTGTATTGTTTTTTATTTCTCACTCTATTTTCTTCTATTAACATAACTCAGAGTAAAAAACAACAATGTTAGCAATTGTTTTAAGTTACCAGACTATTGTGTGTTTTTCTTGGTAAAATACTAAACTACTTATTTGTTTGTTTGTTTCATTATCATTTCAGTTAAAAGCAACTGCCGGACATAAGCTGGGGCCAAATTACACTAAATTATTCGCTTGACATAGTATCGCGGCAAAACTACTGTTAAATAAACCTTGAGATATTCTACTAACACAATATTTTTGTGGTTCACTCATAGCTATGACGATTATACGTTTATATTTAGTTTATGACAATCAATTTAGTTTCAAAGATCGCTAGCGCCTAGTGGCTATAGTGGCCATGTTTACGGAGGAGTATTTTATACAAATCTTAAGTCATTGCTCACCGTTACATTATCCTTATAGTCCCACGCAAAAAGTATTAGGTAACAGATGAATTTGCATTAGCATTCAAGGAGATTCTGCAAATAAATCTCTGACTAACTGCTTCTTGCACACATAATATTATGCCACTTATCCTCGAAAGTGCATTGACTTTTGACTTGCAATTGTATATCTACTTAAGTAAGTACATCATTATCATCAGAATGTTGAGAAAAATAAATAGCATTTATTCTGTGTCACAAAACTATAAACTATGAAATTTGCAACAAGTAAATGAGTTTCCATGAACCGTGGGTTACTTAATACTTGGGTTATATTATATTTGTTGATGTTTTTTACAAAAACTAACAACTTACTTCATATTTAATGATTGAAATTCAAATCATTTTCATTCAGCGATTTAAGCTTAAATTAACGAATCTATGGAAATCTGTTCTTGAATTTAAGATATTCATGTCAACATATTATTATTGCATAAAAATACTATTATAACATAATTAGATCACATAGCTCACTAGTATATACAATTATAACAAACTCTTAAAAATCTAAGCCGTCATCAGAAGGCAAAGTACCCAGAATGCTGGCAGCATTGCCACGTTGAATGGCAATGCTAATTCGTTTACCAAAATAAAAGCCAGCATTCTTATCTCCTGTGGACTCTATGAGAAGTTTCGTAAGATCTTTAAAAATTATTATATTGTGAGAGACCACTTAACAAAAACTATAACAGAAAACAACAAATTAAAACAATAACACTAACTTTAACAATGCATAATTTCATACACGCAGAGAAAAAGGTTCGAATTCAAGTTCAAACCTTGAAATCGGAAGATGAGTGAAAGAATGAATGAAAAGATTCATAACCAAAAATTGCTCGTATTTTAAAATATTTTCCGTTTGTACTTATTACTCACTACATACTAGTATTTCTTTGGTTCTGTTACTCTTTTGTATACAAAGAAAATAAAGTACAAATTCTAAAACCGAGCATATTGGTTGTTTTACACCTCTCCTTTCAGCTAACTGTAAACTTTAAGGCTCCATAAATTCCATAAAATTCTAGAAAAATCCAAGCTCAAATCCCCTTTGGAACATTCCAGAAACGGCGAGATCATCGAGAAGCTGTGCCCCGACGGCATGGTGTTCAACGACTACGCACAGGACCAGGAGAAATGCGATCTGCCCTTCAACCTCGACTGCTCAGCCAGGCCTAAGCTTCGTGAGTAACATTACTTCCTGTTATTTTCTAGCTGGATAAAATTAAAGAATATATAGATGAATACATAGAAAAATCTTTGATACCCAATAACAAAATATGTGACAACAGTCGGACTTTTCTCTTAAGTTTTGGGATTAAAATGGAGATATGTGTGTGCATATTGTAGCTAATACAAATAACAGATTCGAATCATAACATTATACAAATACCCTCTAAAATTACAAAAATACATAATAACTCAGAGCAGGTACTATTGTACAGATACATCCATATTTAACTACTTAGACATAAGTACCATTATATTAAAACTAAACAGAACTATCATTTTCACGAAGCGGTGATTTTATCATGCGGTGGACCCCATGACGCATGCTCAAATGCTCATACGTGGTCTCCATAAACTTAAGAACCTATGTAGTGGTTTCCACTTGCGGACAAAACATATCAAGTGAAGAGTTTCCATTAATACTTAATTTTTTTTAATATAATTATAATTTTAAATTGGCGCAGCACGTAATGCATTACCATAAAGCGGGACAATGCAGCCTGAAGCGTCTTGGGAACACTTCCGTCTGGTATTGATGTGGATCAGTTGAGCTGCCTCTAGACTGCAACCGTCTGCCGTTATTGCAATTGTTTCATTAATACTCTTTTTAATTTGTTTATATTTCGTGATTGTAATTTTAGTTGTGTATAAAGTTTTCTTTTATCTGCCTCTGATATCATCTTCAGTAAATTAATAAGCTGTCATATAATTTGGCATAATTTTCGTAGTTGTACTAACGTGTATCAAAGATCCTATAACTACGTTCCGTATTATCTTCGGTGTACATGTAAAATGGTGGTAAATCTATTTCGAATCAAACGAAACCAGTCGCATCTCAGCTTTACAGCAGTCGGCAAAGACAACTTTCCAATCTCAAGGGAATCGCGGCCTTGTTGTAGTTGTATTTGCGTACAATACTCGTTTGTATACGTACTTACGTCATAAATATAAATCAATCACTGTGGTTGCGAATAATAGATTCGAGGAAATTGATTGCATTGAATAAGGCTAAAAAATGGGTTAAAATATTTAACCCAAGCAATAACATGTGTCTTGTTTTATATTTAATCATTATGTGTAGCACATTTCTTATACGCTTGCAAAGAATTTTTCAAAAAATATCGAATACATGTATCTACATAAAACAAGCGGCAGAACCCGTAAAGCAGCATCCACAGCTATTCAAAACAAAAGGGGACGTTAGATCTAGTGTGCAACAATAGATTGCACGAACCACAGTACAAATTAATAATGTTTCGCTTATCACGGGTGTTATACATTATAAACATTCCTCTTGAATCACTATCTATTATAAAAACTATACAAATTCGGTTACTTTTAAAGATCTAAGCATACATAGGGATATACAGAAAGATAGCGGAAAGCGATTTTTTTTTTGTAATGACAGTACCTATACCTTTATTAACAACGAAATTACAATTATGGAATGGAAACAAATTAAAACAAGTAAATATACAATTGAAACAGTTGACCTAACTGCAGATCGTTGCAAACAGTCTAGAGGTAACTCAACTGATCCATGTCAATACCAGTATAAAGACAAACATAGGGACCGACAGACTGACTAAGGAAGCGACTTTGTTTTATACTATTTAGTGATAGAAACACCCGGAAATAATCAGATCAATGTATATTCTCCCCTCAGAAACTCCCATCCCCTCTCTGCACTGTCGGCGCCAGAACGGCTACTTCTCGCACGAGGATCCCAAAGAATGCGGCAAGTTCTACTACTGTGTGGACGGCAAGTTCAACATGATCACGTGTCCTGATGGCCTGGTGTACAACGACAAGACAGGCATCTGCACCTGGCCCGATGAGGCCAAGAAGAAGGGCTGTGGCGCCTCAGGTAAACTATAGAGCTCGGAAATAAAGTTCAAAATCAAAAACATCAGTTAAACGGTATGAGGTAAAAATTCTATCTCTTGTAGAATTTTTGAATCCGTTCGTTCGTAGTCTGCTTACAATTTAGTAACAAAAATTTAATAACTTATTCATGGTTAAATAATGAATACCTACTTAAATAAAAATATAATGTGGAAAGAGTTTGAAAGCATTCTTTTATACATAGTAGTTACATAAACAATTTCAAATATATAAGATATTTTTGAAGGTATTTATTATACATTTTTGAACATACATAAACAATTTTGAACGTAAACATACAAAAATAGAGTTTTGTTTTGACCCAAGTTTTTATATTTACTAACATCTAATAATAGATACTGCGGTACTAGATATGCTGATATAACAGTGTTATTTGGCATAAAGAACTCTCACCTCTCAAGAACTCTCATTTCACCAACATCCCTTCTGTTCAAATAAACTTTTATCTTCATGGAACACAAGGTATTTTTTTTATGTACCTAGTAATGCAATAATCTTTTGTATTTTCAAAAGGCATTTCATTACTAAAAGAACGTCTTGTGTTCCCCGCACTAGGTTTAGAATCTGTACCATTCTTATAAATCTCTATTCTCTCCAGAGGTGTTCGATTTCGACTGCCCCGCGGTGAACGAGACCTTCGGGCAGACTCACCCTCGCTACGCCGACCCTGAAGACTGCCAGTTCTTCTACGTATGCATCAACGGCAACACGCCGCGCCGCTCCGGCTGCAAGCTGGGACAGGTCTTCGATGACGTGAAGAAACACTGCGAGTGGGCAAGGACTGTGCCTGAGTGGTAAGCACTGCGATTTTACATTATCACTACATAGTATAAAACAAAATCGCTTTCTCTGTCCCTATATCCCTATGTATGCTTAAATCTTTAAATTTCGTTTTTTTAATAGTGATTCAAGAGGAAGGTTTATACGTATAATAAAACCGTGCGAAGCCGGGCGGGTCGCTAGTATTTAATAAATGTAATAATAATTTATTCAAATTAACTTAGGACTAAGGGAGTACAAAAGAATATATAATATCTTTAAGGATATAAAATTACATGCGCCTGAACTAGATAAATATATGGGATCAATATTATCATCAACCTATATTAATCCACATACATATATAGGATAATAAACCTGTATCGCAGGTAGAAAGTGCCTAGACAAATAACATCACCTTAGTCAAAACTCATAGCAAAAGAAACGTGACGGTGCAAATTAGTAAAATAAATATTATATTTACTGCGCATACCTAGTTTGACTAACAAAGTTTCTTAAAAGAGATTTTTTGGCTAATTTTAACAATGCCAGTTTCTTATTTGATGTACCTCTAGACTGTTTGCAACCGTCTGCAGTTAGCTCAACTGTTTCAATTGTAAATACTAGTTTTAATTTGTTTCTATTCCTTAATTGTAATTCTCTTTGTAAATAAAGGTTTATCTAGTTAGATTATTTTAAGCTGAAATAAACGTAACGAATAAATTATTGTTTCCTCTTCCAGCGCCGACTGGTACAAAGGACAGCTAACCGACGCTGAGCTGGAGGCTCTCGAGAACCCGCCCACCGTGAAGCCCAAGCCGGCGGGCGGCGCCCAGCCCTCGCGGCGCAAGCCCCACCGCCCGCCCAAGGGCAAGGCGGCGCCCGCGCCACTACCACTAGAGGACGAAGAGTAGAGCATTTATTATTTAAGGTTTTTTACAAATAAATTATATATTTTTAAGTGTTTTTGTACTTTCTTTCCTTTTTCGTTAACATACGACTAAGTAAAATTGAAATGTCTGTCTGTCTGTTGTAATATTATAATATACCAGCAGGGCTATTCAGAAACTCCGTTTCCGAGTCACGGACACGCAATCTGATACAAATTCACGTGAAATTCAAGTAATTTAGCGGTTGCACCATTTACCTACTATAAGCATTCATATGAAATTTAAAAATATGCAAGAGAACATTTTCTAAGTTTAGCAATAAGTAGCAAATTAGTTTTCTTTCGGCACTTTGTTAATTTGCTATCATATAAGATATGAATGTGTTATTATTATTATAAAAAGGATTAAGAAGAATACAGTTTAACTTTTAAATATTTATTTGTTTTCACATATATTTTTATTTACATTTTTCAATATTTACATGAAATATCTTTAAAAATATATAAATGGTTCAACGTTAATGATGTAACGATGCATATTCTATGGTAACTAATATCACGCAAAACATTCGTATTTAGTAAGTCCTGTTTTTTTATAAAAATGGTATGTACATAATCTATTTACAAAAATACAAGAAATATTATAAAGTAAATAGTAAATCAGAAAGTTTAAATTTTTAGTATTGAGACTTATTGAGGTGAACAATATAAATATTTCTTGTTTTTATTAGTTATCCAAAACGATAGTTATAAATTATATATATAACTCTCTATAATTATAGGAAAAGTCCCACAAAACTAACTAAGCGGTAGCAAATTAGTGTTTAATTTTTCTTATTCAATACTTTTTATAACTTAATTCTCATCTTGTTTGACAGTAAATAAATACATCGTTAGTGGTATATTTTTTTCGTAAGAGAGTGGCAAGATCCCTTAAATTAAATTATCTTCTTACTCTGCCAAAACCCACAAAATTGCAGAAAGTGTGGCAAGCAATTAGCTAAAATAGATCTTACAACTTTCTGCAATAAAGCGAATAGTCCTATTAACAGCTACTGAACTCTAATGGCCTCTGCCGCAGTGTGGAACTAGCTCTGGATCCTCGCAGGTCAGGTTCTGGTCGTCGAAGACCTTGCCCTCGCCACAGGCGATGAGACGCGGCTGACCTTCCACGCAGGTGATTAGGTGGTGGCAGTCACCGGGCACTGGGAAACGGGGGAATGGCCAGAACTTGGCTGACTGCGTGTGAGCGGGCACCTTGGTTGGGCATTTGAAGCCGATGACAGCTAGAAACCAAAGAATGTAGTAGTAGTAAGGTACTAATGAATTCTAATGAATTTAATGTATATAAAGACAAGTCCACAGGCGTTGGAATGCTGGCTTCTATCTCGGTCAACGAATTAGCATTGCCATACAACGTGGCAATGCTGCCAGCATTCTGGGCACTACCTTCTGGTGACTTCTTAGACTTTTAGGAGTTTGTTATAATTGCATTACTAGCTTTAATTAGTCGTTTTGCTATTGTTTCAATATTATATCAATAAACATTACCAAACTTTATTAACAACGAAAATTACAAGGAAGGAATAGAAAAATTACAACTAGTATTAACAATTGAAACCATTGAGCTAACTGCAGACGGTTGCAAACAGTTTAAAGGTAGCTCAATTGATCCATGTCAATACCAGTCGGAAGCGTCCCCAAGACACTGGCTGCATTACCACGCTGTATGGAAATGCTGATGCGCTGAGCCAGATGTTCACCAGCTCTCGGGTCACGCGTCATTAAACAAAAACATTGTCAAAACATTACCTAGTTAAATGAATATCTCATCTAAAATCTAAAAAGAGACTTATAATAATAAATCTCTGTTGAAAGAGATTCATATTAAATTAAAGTTTAATTTAAAGATGTTTATAGGCATTAACTAAGTAGTTTGCCTCTGATGACATAAGTAGCGCTTTTTCTGTAATGCATGGGATTACAGAAAAAGCGCTACTTACTTGGCCATTGCTTTTAGTGTTTTTTTTTAATTTCTAAGGGGCATACTCGTACCTTCAGGGTTGCAGAAAGGCTGCAGTAGATCAGGCCAGTTGCAGCCGTGGATGCGTTCATCATAGACTAAGCCAGGCGTGCAGGGCTCTTGGTTGGGGATGCCGAAGGCGCATTTCACGTAGCTCGTGGAGCATTCCGCGCTGTCGGGGTAGATCCCGAACTGGTACTCACAGCCGGGAGTGGAGTAGGGCGTTACTGAAAGGAAATAGAGAAATGTGCTTAAGATCTGTATGATGTAACTCTGATGTGTTACTGAGGGAGTAGAGACCTTGTAAAAGCAAGAGATCAGGGAGACCCAAAGTACGAAGGTCCGATGACATAAAAACTGTATGTAGCTGGCCTGTGCAGTTATGAAAGTCAAGATAGAGGAAAATGGAGTATATTAGGGTAGGCATATAATATGTATTATCGGCTACTGGGGTAAAAGATCCTCATAATGATGAATTATTTGATCGGTTCGGTGATCGTTTTGACAGTTATTTTCCAAAAGTTTGTTCAGGCGCAACTTTCGAATAAAATTTGATAGGTCTATAGATTACACTAGGTACAGACTGCATACATTTACTACAATTTATGTGAGCCATCCAATCAAATTTAGGAATTTATGTTTTGTGAACACTCAACTTAAGCATACATTATTAGTGTGAAATACTCACAGTCAGCCTTCCTCTCCCCACAGTCGACGGCCCAGTTGTAGTTGCAATGGTTGTGAACCGCGCCCTTGCCGTCGAACAGCAGTCCGTTCTCGCACGTCTCCACGGTCAGGGTGCCGTTGGTGCACAGGAAGAACTGGTCGCACACCTCGGGGTGCGCGTACGCCTGGAAATGATACAGTCCATATGAACTTACTACCAAATACCCTTGATATAGTCAGTTGGCGCGCTTTGGGGGAGGTCTATGATCAGCAGTGGATTAATATAGGTTGATTTTCATTACCACACTTCTTTCGCAGAAAGTAAAGTAAGTAAATTAAGAGTGGAAATGGTTTTTATTGACGTTATAATAGTTTTACAGACAGTAATCAGCCCTAAGCTCCTGAACTAGTTCAAAACTGTATTTCATGAGCCAGCGACTTCAAAAAACTAAATGAAAGTGCTTTATTTCCTTTTACAGGACTCTTGGGCACGTCGTAAAATAAATGTCATAAATAATTGAAACTAGGAAATAAAGTTCTCACTTTGATTTTCATTAACTTCATACTTTTTAAGGTAAAGTAAAGAAACGAACAAGAAACGTTTACCTTGTTTGGTTATTAGCTTTCGAGTTGGAGCAAAAATGGTTTCTATTAACATTATAAAAGTTTCACAGACAGTAATGAGTCCATAAACTCCTAAACTAGTTTAAAACTATGTTTCAGGACCAAGTCACTTCTCCAGTTAATATCAGTTAATTATGTTATTATTACCAATAGAAACTAATTAACCTTATAAACTTTAGTTGTTTCACGAACTCATTATGAATGTAGGTATTCTATGTATTACTAATATCTGCCCACGGCTTCGAAACGAAATAGAAACAAAGTGTACGATACACTTTGTTTCTATTTCGATCAAATAAGAACTGATTAATGAAACTTAAACTTAATTAAAAACTTAATTATATAATGAAGCTAGAATTACGTTTGTTCAAAATATATAAGATTTTGTGTGAAAGGGTAAGAAACATGCACACATAAAAATAATGGCGTTTTTTATATGATTAGTTAGAAGAATGGAAAGCTCTGTTGTAGGCTTTACTTTTTATTTTCATTTAAGCAAATTTACCTGGACTCCATATTGTTCTGGACAGGCTGGGGCATGCTCTAGCAGAATACCAGCACTGGCTGTAAAAGAAAATCTTTCTTTATAACATGCATTCAAACAAACAGCTATACACAGCTAAACAGCTCTTCGGACTTTTTAAAGTTCTTTATTGACTAATTATAATATGATAAAGTTTGTAACAAACCATTTCAGAATAATGACCTTCTGAAATTACTCGACTATACATTTTGGAGGTCGCATAAAGAGGTCAACATTCATTACCAATGTAGTAAAGTCAAAAACTTTTAAATGTAGGTACGTCCTAGTGTCAATTTTTTGAGGTCATGTGGGAGATATTTTATTTGTTTATAAATATTTGCTGTTTGACTTATTTTGTTTAACCTTATTTAATGTAAAAAAGAAATAAGGTAAAATTCAGAAATTACAAGACATTTTATTCTATGTAGCTATGTAAAATTTAAAGGAAACAGTCGTTTGGTCACGCGATAGCTTGAAAATGACTCAACCGTTATCATTCCTCTTTTACTCAGTTTTTGAATAATTTGTAAAAATATATGAATATTGCGCAGAAATTTGATAATTTCAGAAAACATAACAACTGTTTTAACATCGTTCGTTTGAAAATTCACGCCTTTGATGAATCTGATCAGATCACGATCTCTTAGCATAGTTTACAGCGGACAGATGTTTTTATTTATTTGTAATAAATTTTTTCGTAGAATCATAGACAATTTTTCGTTTTATCATGTCTAAGACAAGACAAGTCTGTCGGGTCAGCTAGTAGTTCAATAATGATGAGCCTTGTATAACTAGCGCTTACAAAAGGGCTTCATTAGGCGCTTTCGAGGCATTACCGTGTGTAATCGGCGGCGGCGACGTATCCAAGCGAGACGTTGGGCAACCCTATTGAACTCTGTAGGTAGGTACTAAGTAGATGAACGCATTTTTATGTCTGAAAATAGACTGCGTTCGAAATTTAACTAACTTTCAAAAATACTGAATCAAACGTTCGGTATACTTACTTACATAGAACCTTTTTATATATTTTGAACAGTCGTGAAAAGAGAGATATTCCATCAATCGATTTCATGATTTTGTGTTATTGGAAATGGACCCATCGAAAAATCGGGAAATTTTTTACCGAAACACTAAAAAAAAATTAAAAATATTTTTATAAGTAATATGAAATAAGTTTTTAGTTTCTATTCAACACAGTCATCTGAAATAAATAGTAACATTTTATTTCGGCAGACAGTTGAACATTATCACATTAAAACAAAAGATAAATGCATTTAAGAATTATTTCAATTTGGTTCGTATTCTATTGTTTACGCTTAGTATACGTGTCAAGTGAAAGATCATTCAATTCATTGACACTAATTGGAGCTACAAATGTTCTATAATAACCTTTATTTCCTTGTAGTTAAGCCTTATTTCATCTGCAGATGTATTCAGAAACGTGAGTGAAGCAACCGCCTACATCACGATGTCGGTTACAGTATCAACAACCTCTATGTACTTTTCTTTGACTTTTACTTTCTGCTGACAATACGATAAAACGTATCTTCGTGATGTATTACTTAATTAATATAAGAAAAATATGTAAAATTCTTCTGATCACTACAACATAGTATAAAACAAAGTCGCTTTTTCTGTCCCTATGTCCCTTCGAATGCTTAAATCTTTAAAACTACGCAACGGATTTTGAAGCGGTTTTTTTTAATAGATAGAGTGATTCAAGAGAAAGGTTTATACGTATAATAAAACCGTGAGAAGCCGGGGCGGGTCGCTAGTGAAATGTAAAACTTTGTATTTTATACTTTTGGTCTTGACATAATTCTACAGTAGGTACTGATAAAGTGACAGTGGATTGTGTAAATTTCACGACCTTACTTTTCTCGTATCGCACAGTGTTCTTACCATTTTGTGATATCAAGCTAACATTCTGAACTAGTATCACTTTGAGACAACAAAATAAGTGGATAGGTAAGGTAAGTATCAAATAAATAAAATGAAGCCTGTGATGGCTCTACAGTTCTTCTCACACACTAAAATGAAAGAAAACTTAAAAAATTTCAAATATTGACCGATATACTTCATATTTCCTTAAGGCTAGAAAATGGTCTATAATTTTCTCATATCGTCCCAGGTATGGAAATTACTTATGTCTCATCTTTGCCTTAATTATTTTAATTTCGTTTGATAGCTTTACAAAACACGACAAAATATGTTACCGTATTTTATAAACAGATAATATAGCTATTAAACAGCAAATTATTGAACTGCCTGTCACCTTTAATCTGAAATTACTTCAAATAAAAACCTATTGAATCATTGACCAAAAGCATAAAATGGCTTGGCTAATAAGCGAAAGTGGCCACAAGCAGCTAGCCTTGAAGCCGTGCCTTGTGTGAACTGACAGGATTAGATCACAACGTACTTGTCTACTTCTAGTTTTTAATTGTCTTGTATTTTTGTAGGCGTTTAATGTTTGTAACGTTAAGTGATTTGAATGAACCGAATCAATATGGCTATGTCTACTTTTGTAAACCTATTTGTAACTCTATATCATTTCAGCTAAATGTTTCGAACAACCGTTTAGTTCTTCTTTGGTAGTATTCGAGTTTTGGGTTTTGAGTTCACGCACGCACACAAACTTGAATAGGTACACAAACTTAAATAGGTATTCAAGTTTATGTATCTGCAAGACTTTTTGATTTCCAGTCGGTCATTTATTGGCGACCGATGAGGCGCGATGGGCGAAGGTCCGCCACCGATGCAGGAGGCTGAGGGTTCCCGTTTTGGGACAAATGTTTGTATATCGGCAAATATTTGTTGAAGGGTTCTGTGTGTTTTCTATGTATATTAATAAAATATCTATGTAATGCATTGTATTATGTATATCAGTCATCCAGTACCCACCTCACAAGCTCTACTTAGCTGCGGTCCGGATTGTCTAGCATAATTTATTATTATTTTATTTACTTTTTCCATCAAAAATTTGAGTAAAACTTTATCCGTTAAATGATTATTCGGTAACCGCACGTTTGTATTGTTGTATGTAGTTAACAAATAATTTTAAGGTATATTCTTAAATTTAAGTTATATTTGAGTTTACTAAGATAGAAGACACAACAGAACCACAAACTAAGTTACAATAAATTAGATATGTCAAACGTTTCCGTCGCTTACGTAACATCAGGTTTCTCTGCGCCTTCCGTATTTTGTAACTCGACTAGAATACCTTACGGTTCAGAAGTCGACCTGTGACTTTTCATTGCATTTTATAAGTCACAAATTATGTTAGAATATTGAGATGTTGATCGGTGTCATTGAATGATGTATGAAATTACATGTGTATGAAAGATCAGTTTTAGAGATTAGTAAGAAGCTTGGTAATTATTATTATTTACTTTGATGGTCATAACATATGAACAGATGCATTTCAATCATTCTGAAAACCTAGGAAAAGAAAAGAGAAAAGTAGGAATAATAATTATTCCTACTTCTGTGGAAAACCCCTAAAAAACTTCTTAAATCCAAACGGGTTTATCCTTTTGGGTGCCACAATATTACATCTAATTTACATAGACACCAAACCTATACGTAACATCCTCTTTGTTGCTATTTTTTAAATCTTTAAGGCCTTCAATTTTATCTGAGATAATTAGATCTTTCCAACCGACTCAAAAAAGAGATAGTTCAATTAAAGTATATGAATGTTGAATTAAAAACTTTTTTCTAGGTGAATCAATTTTTAAGATTATTTTTATTTGAAAGGTGGTTCTTCTCATGCAGTCACATAAAAATTTAATGAAGATTTGACAAGTAGCTTTTAAGCTTTCCTTAATACAGCGTTTTTTTTACTTCGACAACATTGATAATGTTCATTTTTGCATCAAAGAACTTAAAGTTGATTTATAGTTTTTAAAACACCCAAAATTATACCGTAGAGCAACAATAAGTAGATATAACCGATTGAATTCCGTTACTTAACCCATATATGCCCAGAAAGATTTAGGTCTCCGATTTTCATAATTTTTGCATATGTTGTTGCTCATGGAATATTATAAGACCCATATTTTTTTATTTTGAGTTTCAGTTACTGAAAGTGCCTTTTTTTTGAAGGGTCGCTATCGACCCCGCGGGCAAATAACTATCTGATAATAGTGGAAAAGGTAGGGGTCAATCAAACGCAGTATGTTATTTTTACACGCCCGTTTTATATTTTTACTAATGTATTAATACCTATGTTCAATAGTTAGGAAGATTTACTTCCTAATCCAAAAATTCGGTAATCCGAATAAATAAAATTAACAATATACCTAGCTTAGGAATCACATAATAAAACTACGAAATAACTATGCTAATTTCGCAAAGCATTTGTCAGGAAGATTAAATAATATCTAAATAGACCTCAACGTTTTAAAGACCTTCGTTTTCACCCAAACTTTCCAGGATATCTACTATTTCATTGTTAGATAGAATTTGGCGTGACCTTAGAAAAACGACAACATTCGGTATCATATCTGCCCAGAGGGTCGGTAGTGACTCATCAAAATATTCGGTCTAATAACAGAGTGAAAAACATATTATTATCAAAATTTTGTACGTACGTATCTAGAGTATTATATTTACTTTTCTAATCATTCAAAAACAGAAACTAAAATCCTTATAAATAAATAGTTATTTACGGTTTTGTCTCAGCCGGTGCAAAAATTTCGCCATAAAAATCAAGTCATAACTTTCACCACAACTATTCAACTGAAATTGAGCTTTTTTGATGTAAAATTTGCTTCAGGTGATTAGCTATTTTATCATAAAATGCGTAAATGGCGTTAAACACAATTTTTTATGAATAATTTTCAATTTCGAGGCATCCAAGCGGGAGAAGAAAGTTTGGGTCGTTTTCGTGCTTTTGGGCATATATGGGTTAAATACTTAAAGGGGAATTTCTGATAAATTATATACGAATCATAAAACCTATAACTACATATATAAGTCAGGTTTTGAACATAAAATATCATAACTTACACCTATTTCAACAATTTGTTTCCAATAAGTATATCAGGTTACCACAGTGATTTAGTGTATTAATGAATAAAAAATATAGTTAAACCTTTGATTATATACTTGTCATAATCAAAGAGTTAAACCTGTAAATGCTTACAAATTACGTTTCAACTTTTATAATCGTAATGGAATGGAATTCAATTCGGCACGCAACCTTAAATTTTTGTGACTATTAAAAAAAAAAAATTACTTAGTTTTATTTTGAATTTAAACAGATACAGTGGGATAAGGCCCGGAAGAAGAAGAAGAAGATTTTGAATTTAAACAGAAGGTAGGTACCCTAGCTGATTAATTAGCTTATGGTCCCATAGTCCGGGGTGAAAAACATGAATTAAGTACACGAAATTCAACATTATTTCTTTGGTGAAATGACTTATGTTTTTATTCTCTATGTCTCTATTCTTATTCTATTCGCTCAAAGGGATGCAACGCGCCGTCTTAAGTTCCAAAGCAATTCTTTTTACATTTTTAAGTCATGTGACGAGGCCACCAGAATGCTGAAGAAAAGTTCAAGAAACGCGTTGATGTCTTTTGTATCAAACAAATCACACTAGTAATATATATAACAGCGAAAGTTAGGATGGATGATAGTTGGCTCGTCTCGCCAAAACTAGTGATTGCATCGTTCTTAAATATTAAAAGTCGCAGTTCTGAGCCTGAATAGAACATAGGCTACTTTTCATCACGCGGTGAAGCCACGGGTCGCAGCTAGTGTGATATATCTCAATGACACAGTAATATAATTATATTAAGTACTTTAAAACTATTTTCCGAAAATAAATTAGGAAAAGTCGCCGAATAAACTTTAACTTTACACTTATTAGGGAATAAAGGAAGATTTCGCATCAATAAAATGGAAATTCTTCTTTGTAATAGACGTAATAATTCATATTGATAACAAAAAGAACTCGATTAAAATTGGTTTTGTCAGTGTCACAACATAAATCAGCCAAACCTGCCCAAACAATTTGTCTTTAAATGTCGCTCGAGTTCTTGCCTTGAAAACTCAATTCCGGCTAGGTAACTATGCCCCTTTCCAATCACTTGAGTAATTCTAACTACCGGAGGAAATGTTTATAACAATTATTTTTGAGGTCGAGTTGTATAGATTGGTTATTATATTGTTACGCGATAATAGTTCTACAACTTCTCAATTACCTAACAGCAGAGCCCTTAGTATGGGTTGTGCAAAGTTAATGAAAAATGTAGAATTCATTCTGACTTTGGCATTGGCGTCTTTTGACCTCACGACCACGACATTCTGTCAAATGTGATAAAAAAACGTTTTAAATCGTTCGAGATTGGTTTCAATAATTCAATAATCGTTCTATCATTGGATTTTAAACCTAGCAGCGTATATTTTTACGTGACCACTATTAAAAATCAAATTTAGTTTTTCGTGTCGTTTGCAGATCAAGCGTAATTTATAGTGTATTTTGTTTACATTTCAAGTGAATTTTGCTTATCGTTTGCATATCAACATATTTCAAATACGCGCAACACTTTTGGATTGGGAGTGGATGATGATTTATTATATTATAAACAGGTTGTAAAACTTGTAACTTGTAACTTAATTGAAACTCTATTTATACTTATATTAAGAAAATTGTAAACTGTTTGTGCCTCAAAAAAAATATATAGAGCAGTGGATCCGTAGTCTTTAGATTCGCCCCAATAAACAAGTTATTATGTAAGACTGGTACAAAACCAATGACCCGTAGAAGGAACCCATTTCTGGTAGATCTTCATGTTACATAGTCAGTTATGTAACGATAAACATACCTTGATCAGGTTCCAATCGATTGATTAGATTTAATTTCGTTTAGCGACTTTTTAATGTCGTTTTCCTACTTTGTAATCGAACTTCATCATCACCACCATCAACCTATATCTATCCTGTGCTGAACACAGGTCTCGCCTCATGAATGTCATAGCGCCCATCACTACGTTTGCCGATTCGCGGTTTCCACTCAAGAACACGTTTACCCACCGGTTGTCAGTTCTTCGTGAGATAAAGCCGGTCCACACTGCCACTTCAACTTGCTAATTCTTTGGGCTATGTCGATAACTTTGGTTCTCTGTCGGAATTATTCATTACGAATCCTATCCTTCAGAGAAACTCCACGCATAGCTCTTTCCATAGCTGAGCGACTTTGAACTGATGGATCAGCCCACCGTAAATGCAAAACCCACACTAAGGTCTACATTTTAAGTTATCTAAGGTTTTTATAGACTGAAATCATTGCAAATATTATTTGCGGTGATTTCGAGAATATGTGGACACTCCAATTAACATAAATGTTCAATGTTTTTGATCAAGTGTCAGACCTTCTTCTCTTTTTCCTAACCTTTAACCTACTTTTAACCTTCTTCTTCTCTTTGATTCTTGATGAAGAGCATCACAATTCAATGTTCACCACCTTTGTTCCATTTTGTATTACGACCGCTCAATCACGAAAGATAATAAATGTCAACAAATTGAAAGTCGTCATAGCGACTATATAATAAAGGTCAACATAACTCCAACAATGTACAACTTACTACGCAAGTAAAATCATGAGTTCAATCTGCGATTCAATCCTAATTACGGGATAACAAAGCATTGCTAAGAATCTTAGATCGTTGTAAGCTGATAAAAGGCTAAAAACGTCTTATTAATTCAAAGAGCGTTTAATTAGTGGTTGGATTATGATCTGATTATGACTCTAGAGACTTGATTCAGCCCGCGTCTTCTTACGCGATATTAACAAGAAATAATTGTGAACTATTCACACAGCATCATCTTTTGTTATGGTACTAGATAATTGATATAATTAATACAATATATTACATACATCGAGCATTTTAAATTCTCGAAGATAACATACATAGAAATTTTTCATACTTAAAGCATCCAAAACTCCCTTAGCAAATATCTGCATATTGTAATATTATTTCATTGGCATTGGCCAAGGGTAAGTTAATGATGGTTTGCTGAAATTAAAAGTTCTATTGAAAACTCTAAAAAACGCTCACGTCGCAGCTGTTTACCTAAAACGTAACCAAGTAAAACGTAACCAGTAACCAAGTGTTAGATTTTATTCAATACTAGCGACCCGCCCCGGCTTCGCACGGTTTTATTATACTTAAAAACCTTCCTTTTGAATCACTCTATCTATTAAAAAAACCGCATCAAAATCCGTTGAGTAGTTTTAAAGATTTAAGCAGTCAAAGGAACATCATGATATGGGGACAAAAAAAGTGACTTTGTTTTATACTATGTAGTGATTCTTTCTAGTTCGTCAATGTCGACCCGATCTTAGTATAATTCATTATTATTTTCTTCATAAAATAGAAAAAGATTTACGCATATTCAACATGTTCTGTTGTAGATTTATTGTTAGACATTTGCTTAAACCAGTTTAAAGTTATACTTGTTTTATTAAGATTATTATTCTTGTAGCACAGGTGTGACTTCAGTCTAGATTTTTTGACAATTATGATAAAAGTTTTATTGGCATGGACTATATAGTAAGAATTTCTCAGGAATTGAATGTTTGTACCTGATACTGGTTCTTTCAACACCGGTGATTTGGATTTTAACCTGTTTATCTAATCAATAAGCATAAAATCTATGTTACGATCTGAAATTTTAAACGATATCATCTCCAATTCATTTTAAATTAAAAATTAATTGAAAACTGAATAATTTTTGAACGTGATAAGTATAGATTGATAGTAACGTTTTTAAAGTTAGATCTCACCATAAGCTGCGCAGGCGGCTAAGATCAGGAGTCGCGCACAAGTCATCGTCACGTCTTGCGTCGGCGTCGGAGCGGCAACACTGGAGCGGCGGCCAGCAGCGCCCGTCGCCGGCGACCACGTGCCGGTAGCTATAGAGGGGCTTTACGAACCTACGGCGAAGACATTCATTACTTAGCCGAATTAAAATTTTTAATCGAGTGTGAACTTGAGAGATGCAAAGCATCTTTTGTAGATTATAATTTTATAGTGCAGGAAAAAACGATAATTATTACTGGCATTTAATACATTTAACTGGTATTTATAGTTTAATTACCTACTTTTCCGACGTTTCAATAGATTTAGATACTGTCATGGTCATGGGATGGCTGTCGTACTAAAAATCTTGAAAAACTGAAATATTTAATAGACAATATTTTTCATCAACCACTCTTACATAATGTTTCTCTAGTTATTTTATTTTAAAGTGATGACGTTTGCTAGAATATTTAGTTTCCGTGATAATGCTCATCGATAGTTTTACTGTCATATCCCATGTATTATAGAGGTATTTTCAATAATTACGATAAATCTGAAATCAATAAATCATCAGTAGGTAATTTACAAGAAAGAGTTCAAAAATAAGCTTTTGATCTACGAAATAACATAACTACAATTTTTTTTAAGTGTCATATTATAAAACAACGACCCGTCTATAAATACGGCTCACATCACTATTGAGTTCAAGAAACATTACGAAAACGGGCATATACCTCGCGGCGTGATATGTATGACAACGCTTATAACATACGTTCGACAAGAACTGACATACATTTTATATCCATTACCCACAGATAGAAGAAAAACAATAGCGCGTCTGTAAACTCCTGGTAAAGAAGGCTAACAAAAGTTCTAAGTGCCTGGGCATGATTCAATTGATAAATAGATTGTCTTTATGTATTGGGCTGTTTTTGGAAAATGGTACAATAAGTTAAAGTTTGAACAAAATTATTTCTATTTCAAACAAATTACCACAATCTATAAGATTATTAGCGAATTTGGAGTTTCAGAGAAAGTTAAAGACGATACTAGACTAAATGTTACTATGATATAAATGATTTTTTTTCTGACAAAGACTTTTCTACTATTTGACATTCACTTTATTTAATTTGTTTTTCTTTTCAATTTAACTTTATTATAAGTGTCTTTTTTTATTTTCAACTATTATTGTTTTTTATTGTACCTATTATTGTAAGTCAACTGACATTGCACACCGCAAAATTAGAATACAATGATTCACATTCACATAAAACATCTAAACACAACTTGTATTTTATGCAATAAAATTATTTGAATTTGAAAATTTGAATGGTCTTGTTGCAATACAAGACAAAAATTTTATGTTAGGTAATGAGGTAGATTTCTGCGTTGTATTCGAACCTCAAAAGGAATAGAAAAATTACAACTAGTATTTACAATTGAAACCATTGAGCTAACTGCAGACGGTTGCAAACATTCCTTGCTTGTAATTTTCGTTGTTAATAAATAATTAGGTACCTCAAAAGAGTAGTTGTGTTTGATTTTAGTAGAATTAGAAATACAGAAATCAAGCCTTTGTTCACCAAACTGAACCTAAATCATCTTTTGTCGATGTTAATGAAACCATAAAGTGAAGTACAATTTAGTGGCAGAGATTGTACCGAGATAGCATGATTAGTCACTTACTCTATTTTGTGAACGGTTGATGAGAGGAGACAATTTTTTTTTGTTATAGTGTCATCAGATTTTTACTATTTTTTTTAGAAATTTGAGAGTGCGGAATGAAGTGCGGAATGAAGTGCGGAATGAAGTGAATTTCAACAAATTAATCTATAAAGATTAATTTGTTGAAATAAATTATTAATTCGATAGGTGTTTGTTGTTGAGTGTTACGCAAGTGATGACATCGGAGAGAAATTCGCTAAATCTGTCTGTGAACTTTCTAGAATTATATATCTTTAATTTTTTTTAACTAGCTAAGTTCAACCAATTTGTCTTTTAATTTCTGTTCTATTGATAAATTGTGTTTTGAATGTAGAGCAAATAGATCAGTTTCTACTGATCATTGAATCAAGTAGTAAGTGTGGTTACATCAAATACTATAATACCTATTGTTCCTTTTGTTCGTTATTAGGCAACGTTTAACTTTTGCTTGCATAATCTATATTGAGTTAACCTTTTATTAACAACGAAATTACAAGCAAGGAAAAGAAAAATTACAACTAGTATTAATTTTATTTTTTTGCCCTCAGTTTAAATAAATAATTCCGGACAGTAAAATAACAGAGAAACAAAGAAAAGAAACAAATTAGAACTCGGAATTACAAAGACTGTTGCAAAAAATGAGAGGTAGCTTAATTGGTCCTTATACCTACTCCGCTACCTTTAAATTAATAAGTATTTATTCGTCAAATTTTTTACATTCTATGACTTTACTCAATGATGCTTAGCCCAATCCATTTCAGATTTCATTCAAGAAATGTGTGACCTTTATAAACTTCTATGCTTATTTAATTTCAAAAACAATTATACCTATATAAATAAAAGTAGTTCCTACTGGAGAGATTGCGTGATATTTGCATATGACTAAAATTGCGTGTGTCAGAGACAAAAGTCGGCGGTATCTGTCTCCACTTGCACTCTCGTTGGCGAGTGGCCACACCGCGCGCAACATTCAACTACGAAGATTGGATACGTTTTCAGTTTCAATGTAGAAAATTAATAACATTATTGAAAATATCTTACTATTAAGTATAATAAATGGGAAAGTCTGTGTGAATGTTTGTTATAAGTAATCTCCGTAATTACTTAAGTTAAATAAATGAAATTTGGTATGTAGATACTTTAGGACCTAGAATAGACATAGGCTAATCAAATTTACAAAAATTTACCTCTGAAGGGTTAAACAGGGTGGTAAAGTTTGTATGGAAACTTATTTTTCCTTGATTCGATTTATTCAAAACTCAGTATAAATAAAGTATGAAATAAATAATAAAACATGTGTTTTTTTTATTTTTACAAAATAACCCCTAGGGGTTGTGTAATAAATTTTTGAAATTTGAAAAGAATATAATTGTGTGTAGAAAAAAATTGGCATCGCGTTCTTTTTTTCGGGATAAAGAATAGCCTCAGTAAATAGTACAATAGAATAAATAGTACAATAGATACTTACTAGAGAGTAGAGATACTGTATTATTATATACTGTTATGTTATATGTTAATTCAAGTCTCGAACTACATCAATGCATAATTTAGGTCCTTTTTTACTGTAACTATAAGTTTTAATTTATGTCTATTCTTTGATTGTAATTTTCTTTGTTTTTAAAGACTAAGCACTTGATAAGGTTCGAATTTACTATGATAAAGAAACACAATTGACTATATAGTGAACTGAGTTCGTTCACTATATGTCTACATCCCCAGCTTTGCCTGTTCAACTCACCATCAAATAACCCAATTGACTCATAATAAGCCATATTAAATTCCAGATGACAGCTGAGTGACACATGTCATGTAATAAGTTTCTATTACAAGCCTGGTTGAGCGATCATTGTCTACGACCCGTCAAGCCGGGTTTCTTACATCGATGGCCATGGCGTGTGCGCTTACGCAACTGCTACAATTATTGTTGTCTGTAATTGGCTTGCAATCCAGTATGGCCTATACCAATTTACAGGGGCGTTCTTAGGATTTTGTTTTTGGGGCATATTTGTAACTGTCAAAAAACCTTTTGAAAACTCTATTGGATAGAGCAAGCTATTAGGTACCTGCCTAAATATTTTTGCTTTCTCAGATTTCGTTTTTCTATTTCCATTTCTAAAAGAAACGGTAGTTGTTTTAGTTTTTGTACATGACATAGGTACAGGATTTTGGATGGCAGGTAGAAAATGCCTCGGCATTAAGCCCACCCGTTGTACTTTAGTGCAATTAAGTTTTAAATAAATAAATAAAATAGATTCATTATTGAGACTTCTTAGATTGTTTTGTTTTAAGAAGTAACACTAAAATTAAGTTTGTAATAGTTTCAATAATGATAAATAGGTATTATTTCGTCAACGAGTTTTTATCAATTTCACCCCAACAATTATAAACCTAGCAACGACCCTGGCAATCTGTGTGAAATTGCACATTGTTGTTTAAAGGTGGTGTCTCGAGTACATACTGCAAACTGGTTGCTTAAAGGGAAAGGGAGCAATGTGAATGAATTAATTCATCATCATCAAGAGATCTGCGTCATCAAAAGTCTTCCAAAGTCCATTTAGGAAAGAAATCATTTTTTGTTTGTTTTTAGTTACATGATTATTTGTGGGTCTACCTAGAAGTGAGAATTATGTGTGAACCCAAAAATCTTCTTTCTTCACACGTGATCGTTGTTTTCTATGTGACTGTCGGATTATTTACTACACGCATCAAAATTACTAAAGCCATTTTAATAAATGACGTATCGAAATAC
Source organism: Eupithecia centaureata (assembly GCA_944547425.1). Lineage (NCBI taxonomy): Eukaryota > Metazoa > Arthropoda > Insecta > Lepidoptera > Geometridae > Eupithecia > Eupithecia centaureata. Next base: position 13,414,854 of record OX155679.1, on the reverse strand, counting down.
TCATCTTGTAAGCTTTATTTTGTCAGGTATTCGCCTTAATTCATCATTTGGAAAAAAAAAAAAAAAAAAATCTAATCAGGTTTTTTTTCAACGTACGGGGCAGGTTCTCAGTTTGACTGTATTTTTTATGTGTACTGGGTAAAGCACTTTTGATGATACTTTATTCATGTGGTTTCATTTTTATTTGTCATCGCTTATGGTCGGTTTAAACGTACTGTATCCATATTAATAACCGCTTTCTTTAGATGTAACCATTGGATTTGTCCACGAGTTGAAGTACCCAGTTCTACAGTGGATTATTTCTGGATCTGCCCACATTGTCTATTTTATTGTATGTCTGTCTTATTTCCCTAGTTTTTTATGCCTATCAATAAATCCTTTGTTTTTAATATACCTCCAATATTTGATAATTGTTAGTTAAATTGACAACCGATGTAGCGCAGCGGGCGAAGGTCCGCCTGTGACGTAGGAGGCAGTGGGTTTGATATCCGCCATGGAACAAATATTTCTACGACCTACAAATATTTGTTTCGTGGTTCTGCTTTCTTTGTATAGTAAAAACAATATTATATATGTAATGCTAAATAATAATGCAGGTATTGCATTTAGTATATCAGTCATCTAGTACCTACCCATAACACAATGCTTGCTTGTTGCTTACCTCGGGGCTGGATGATACTGAATGGATTGCCGAGCATTATTTATTTATTTCATCATCATCATCAACCTATACTAGTCCACAGTGGACATAGGACTCCCCTAATAAGCGCCATACTCTTATTATTTATTTATTAATTACAAAAATAACTTTATCAACAACAAAAATTAAAAGCAAGGAATAGAAAAATTACAACTAGTATTTACAATCGAAACCATTGAGCTAACTGCAGACGGTTGCAAACAGTCTAAAGGTAGCTCAATTGATCCATGTCAATACCAGTCGGAAGCGTCCCAAGACACTGGCTGCAATACCACGCTGTATGGCAATGCTGATGCGCTGAGCCAGATATTCACCAGCTCTCGGGTCATGCGTCGCATCGACCAGACGCTCAGATAATTATTTAATTAACAAAATTAAATAACTACAAAATCTGACTCAGTCATAAATCCTCCTATCAATTGACAATATTTTATGACACAGCCAGTAGTTTATTTTGACTTTATCTTGCATCATTTTGTACGGGAATGAAAAAAAAACCAATATGTCGATAAAATTAATCATAATTTAATAAGCTTAAATAACATTATTTATATCTAATATTCGCCTCCAACCTTCTTGGGGAATTTGTTCTTCTCTGTCGTCTGACCTTCGTAGTAATTTTCACTGAAAAGAAAAAATATTTTTTTGGTCATTCTGTTAAGTTGAGGAAAGTAAAAGTAAATGAGGGATATAAAATACTGCTGCCTAGTATTATAAAACATGGGTTCGTCTAATAAAGTACGTAACATATTTATTTTCATGAAATTTACGCAAAGTAGTAGTAGTAGGTATTTATTGCAAATTAATCAATTTTTAATGCAAAACTAGGAAAGCATGCTATTACGAACTCTAAATAGAGTAGAAGAAAAAATAACAAGCTCTCTGTCATCATCATCATCATTCCCATTTAAGTAGGTACACTGCTGGACAAAGGCCTCCCCTAATGAGCGCCATAGTGCCCTGTCTTCAGAGCATCTGCCAGCAGTGTTTCGCAGATCGTCATCCCACCTGGCCGGAGGGCGTTCTACTCTACGGTTGCCAAGTCGCGGTCTCCACTCAAGAACACGTCTACCCCAACGGTTGTCGGTTCTTCGCGAGATTATTTGTTTTGTTTTTGTTTTGTTTTTATTAAGGAAACAAACAGTTATAAAAATAAAAATTACAAAAGACTTAAAAATAATACATAAACCAATAAATGTTTCCACCGTTAAAAATAGTACATAGAAAGTGGCGCAAAGACGCGTGTGAAACTAACATAACATAACAGATGCATATTAAGTTACATAAATGAATTAAAAAAAACTAACTGAATTAAAAAATACTACTACTACTCTCTGTACTACTTAGTAAAACTTTAAGTAAACTTTGAGTAAAACTTTCTGACGTTTAGCTCCCCCATTTTACTCCCAAGTTTAATTTGATTGCTTTGTTAGTAACTCTAAGCAAATGTAAACTACCATTTTGCGTATATATTAAGGATACGGGTATACCGTATTTGCCTTGTCAACTCAATATATTTTATGTGCTTGATGTAATTGTAATTAGGAGATCACGACTGGTGATACTTTATGTTCTCTCTAATTTGTGTGTATTATGTATCTTCTGTTGTTCTAAATAAATAAAGAGGGAAATGTAAACAAAATGTTTGTAAACCTACCATCCTTGAACATTCTCCGGCTTATCGCACATGAACGTGTCTTCATTGTAGACCTTTCCAGAAGGACAGCTTCCCTTCTGCGGTTGGACGCCGTTGCGGCAGATGTAGAACTTCTGGCAGTCCTCGGGGTGGGGGAAGGTGGGGTGGGGCAGGGAGCGGCCGTTGGGGCCCGCCACTTCACCGTCGGGGCACGTGAAGCCGTCGTCTAACACATCTGAGGACACAGAAGCAAAGAGATATTAGTGATCGTGGAGATATTAGCATAGAGATCATGGAGATATCAGAGTCATAGTTCTTCTAGTGGTGAAAATGTATGGATAATCCTTAAATATTGCTTGTCGTTAATAATTATTATATAATTAATCATCGATTACCCGTGGTTCATAATTGTTTAAGTTTATTATGAATGTGAGCGGATTAACTAAAAACTTAGTTTTTTGAGAATAACAGAAAAATATAACAGAAAAATGCGTATATATTGACAGCAATTCCGACATAAACTCGCGATAGCAATTCTTAGAGAATAGTGCCACCGCACAGATTCTTTAATATGAATCGTCATTCAAAAAAACGTAAGAAGCAAAAACGCTAAAAAATAGAGTGCATTATGTACTTAGGTGGTTCAAGGCATGTGCTAGTTTCCTGGAGATATAAATCCTAGAATTCGATATCCTACATATTAAAATACATATTTGGTTAAAACACTAACAAAATATCGTATTGATGAATGTAAGTATTGTGAAACCTACCTTTTGTGATTTTTTCACACTTCCTGTTGACGGAATCTTTCCAGTCACAGTTGGAGGTCTCTTCGTCGAAGTACAGGCCAGGAGGGCACGAGTGCTCGTTGGGAAGACCGTCGGCACAGAATACGAACTTGTCACATGCCTGAAAGAAAAAGAAATTAACATTAACAGAGGAAAACCAATTTTTTTTAAAGCGAAGCCTTTTAAAATTTGTAAACAAAAGATGCATAACGTAATGTTATTCTATTTTTGAACGTAGTGATCAATCAGTTTCACATTTTGTGGGGAGTAAATTTCAAATATAGAACAATAAATAAATAATAAAATAAATAAAATAAATAATTCTATTCTCTATTCTCTAAACAAAGAATTTCATTTTATCTTTATAAAATAGCGGAAGTTTTAAACCATTGAGGTTTCTTTCACATTCCACAAAACTTTTTGAAATTTAGACCAAAGAGATTGCACGTTTTATAGTTTTCGATTAAAACCAATAAGGTTTTAATCACTGCAGCTAGGTTTGAAGCATGCATGAAAACATTATCCTTCGCTAATAACCAACGGTAAATATTTAAACGAGTTTTAAATTTGGAAACCCAATACTTAGAAGGTCATCAACGTGCAAAGCACCAAAAATACCCGGCACGATATAATGTGGCGATAAGGTTTCGTAACAGGTTATTTCACAATAATTTACCTGTGGGTCGGGATGCACGAAATATCCGTTCTGGCGAGGGCAGTCCTTTGTTGGTTTAGGATCCTCTGGGAAATAAAAATATATTAAAATTAGCATGCAATCTGATAATATTACGAGGAAACTGGATATTGCCGTTTCTGAGAGCTGTGTTGGAAAAATGCAAGTAACAAAATCGAATCAGCAGCGTTTGGAACACAGATACGCAACGAATTCATGTTGGAATCTGTTGAAGTGTTTCGTTAGGTATTCTATTTATGAAGTTTGGGAATGGGCAAAGTGTTTATTATATATTAAACTACCAATTAGTGGGAATATATGATATGGATATAAAGCTTAAAACTACAAAACAAGAGTTAGTAATCCTCTTTTTATTGGTGTTCACATTTAAAAAGCTATCTTCAACTTGACACATGGCCATAAGGAGATTTAAAATAAGCTGTTCGTAATTGAAAAATAGTGTTACGCTAATCTCGTTCGAATGAAATATCGCCTAAAGAGAGTTGTCCTCTTCACTTTTAAATATCGTCCGAGACCAAATCTCTTGGTTTTAGATTCAGACGAGTAGAATGATAATCCAAAAGTAAAGTAAGTGAAAGATAACTCGTCCGTTAGAAGATCGTCGTTATATTTCAAGGTTCATTCAAATGTTATACAATGTGATTTTTCGAACCATGATCAAACGAAATATGCGGATACACGACACATATTTATCGATAAAAATCGAGATAAAAAAAATTATATGTTATTTTTGTAAACACAAGTCAAGTACAGATAGCAACAGGAATCTCAACTGATTTAATCTAAATGGCAGAAAGTACCTAATTTAAATGGTGAATAACATGACAACGGAAAGAGATAGACCCCCAGTTTTTGGAAGATTTGTAGAATAAATTATTAAATTTAATACAACATGCAAAAAAGTACACCTTAATTACCCAGTTTTAACGTTACAGAGATAAAATAAAATAAAAATCGTTTTTTTTGTCTTATTTCTAAAAACATATTGTTTTTACTACGCTTATGTATCGTATTTGTATTTTTTATTTATTTTATTAGCTAGGTAAACTATCTAGCTTTCAAATGAGACTACTTCGAATAAAATACACAATTTACTCAAAAAGAAACGAAGAAAAAACCAGATGAAGTAGTCTTCATTAAAAAAAATATTAAAACTGATTTATTTCTGAGATAAATGACATATAATTTTTTTTATTCTGATTTTTACCGATAAATATGTGTCATGTATACGCACATTTCGTTTGATCAAGGTTCGAAAAATCATATTGTATACATCCAGATTATAATATAAGGTATAGCCAACAGCCTCCGATCTAGGTAATTTTTCATTCCACACTTTATTTTGTAGATTAATCTGCTATACATAATACGATGCGGCAAGTTGAAGGCTATGGCGTTAATAGGGGAAGCCTATGTCCACTGCCCAGCTGTAGACTAATATAGATTGATGATGATACATACGTAGTTCTTTCCGCTCTCCGCACTCTACGTTTGAGGGTATATCACATAGCTCCTTGTTGGGATGGTCGTCTGCGAACACGAGGCCGTCTGGGCATAGCTTGGCTTCGGATTTGCCTGTAATTAAATACAGGTGCTGAAAACTTTGAAAATTGTGTAAGAAAACTGTAGTTGGGTCAGCAACCAATCATAGGGACGTGGGATGACAGTCTGATAAAGATTGCAGGCAGATGCTGGATACAGTAAGTTGAAGACAGGGCGCTCATTGACGGGCTTATGCCCAGCAGTGGGCTTATAGATTGATAATGATGAAAATGAATATTATATTGTGTTGTGATTTTTTGACAGACAAATTTGATGTCTATTGTAACGTTTTTAGGTGTTAAATCCCTTATAAGTTACTAGTAACTGCCATAAATTCCTACACATTGTTCCATTTTCAAAAAATGGCTTTGTATGACAGTGTATGTTTGCATCTGGTCAATGAGTAGGAGCAATAAATCGTTTAGTTTAATATTTTCGTTTCAAATTTTGGCCTAGGCCCAAAAAGGAACACTATCAATCATGATTATTTTGGTAAACATTGTGAGTGGAATTCATAAATGAACTAATTTTGTAATTGCTATTGTATAATTAACGTTAATTATTGCTATTAAAAGTCCTTCGAGCATTATAAATTTGTAGAAATCAAATTTATGTACCTGATTTAATTTTAATATTAATTATGTAGAACTGTAGACTAATTAAATGGCTAGCTGAAGGTAAGGTTACACTAATTAGGTATACATGGTTAGCTATTTAATTCTTTAGTGGCCTAATTTTAAGTGCTATTGAGGACGTATGATAAGTTTAAATATATTTAAAATCGGATAAACAATAAAGAAAGCGCGCAAATATAATTTGTCGGATGAATTTAGGAAGATCCATCTACTAGAACCATGATCCATGATGATCTAGCAAAAATGATCATTAGATCCATTTCTATGTATTATTAAAATTTCATAAAAAGTTTATAGACATAATTTCACGAACGAGATCTATCTAATTTTACCGTTCCCACGAGAAACTAGAAATTAATTAATCAAAAATGAGTTCAAAGTGTTGTCAGATTAGATCGATTTTGCTCAGCCATGTGTAAGTGACACGGTTGCACTACGAAACATCTGTGGAAATAGGGATTTTCACACTCTATTTGCTGTAGTAATGGCATACTACGAAACGTGGTAAGGACACATTGACAAAGAAAACTGCACTGCTGTTGCTAAAGCTCTAGAAAGTTCGATTATAGTTATTTTACTGTAGACACTTTTAGGCGACGAAAAAGAAGTTGACTTAAATGATTTTGATGAGTTCCAATGTAGAATTTTTTTAATGCTTTTGTAAAACTGATTGTGTTTAAGTATCTTTTTTGTCATATTAGTTTACTTAATCCTGTAATTCCTTTTTCCTTTTTTCACGGCTTCGAATGCTTTTTTTCTGCGATAAAAACTATGACTTATGTAATCATATAGTTTATCCATGGTTAGAACTTCAGAGCTGCAAAATTTTTAGCCCCGTTGACGTGGCGAATTAACAAACATCCAACCGATTTTTTCACATCGACTTTAATTGCCATATTTTAACTACCTTAGAATACGATTTCCTAAAAATTCCCAAAAGGAACGTCCATGTAAAATTTCAGCTCCGTAGCTCATATAGTTACAGAGATATTTTGATGAATCACCCAGTTTTCTCTTTTATAAACATAGATTAACATAATATTGAATACCTAAATACCAAATACTTCCCACACCTCGGCCCATTACTGAAGTTGCAGTAATTTAATGACGCCCTCTTGCAATACTTTGTAATTTTAGTGTTATAACGTTCTAGAGTCGACCTTTCATACTATACTGACCTTTGTTGCATTTGTAGTAAAGGTCACATTGGTACGGGTCTGGGTAGAAACCGCTTTTCTCCGGGCAGTTGAATTCTTGTGCTGAAACTAAACAAAGAAAATGTTAGTGTTTATTTTATAACTAGCGAACCCCCCCCCCCCCCCGGTTTCGCACGGTTTTATTATACATATGAACCTTACTCTTGAGTCACTCTATCTATAAAAAAAAACCGCATCAAAATCCGATGCTTAGTTTTAAAGATTTAAGCATTCAAAGGGACATAGGGACTAAAAATTAAAGATCGTATCTGCAACTGAGTGAAAAATACACATACGAAAACAATACAAATACAGTTGTGAGCAGGAATTGATGAAATACCTACCAGGAAATCAGTTGAATACAAACAAACAAATAGATTAAATAAGAACTGAAAACCAATGCACAGACAGATCTATTGTAACATTTGTAACCAACTTGAATCACATTCTGGTTTTAAACTAGTTATGCTATTCATGCTTACGAATAACCCATTTCTAAGATTACGATGGTAATTTTGGTAAGAGCTTTTATTGAGTAGGCTCCACTCAAAATTTTATTTTATACAACATTTATTCATGATCTTGAACGAATACAAAAACATTTGGAAATGGTCTGTTTTATAAACCATACTAATTTACTGCTATACAACTGAGCAACGCAGCCAGCATCTTGGGGACGCCGATATATGATAAAATAAAAAATAAAATAAAATAAATTTTTAAAAGCAAAAACAAAAACAAAATACATACAAAAAGCTTAACCAAAACATAAGGGTAGATAAATCGATTTAGACCTAGGTATTAAGTTCCTAAATTGTAAACAAAATTACATTGGATCTCTAGGTGTTTAGGTACTATAGTTACTAAATGATGATACGAGATAGTTGAGCTGCTTCTAGAATGTTGTAAACAGTCTACTGTAGTTAGCTCAAGTGTTTTATTAACACTAGTAAAACAAGAGGGTTTGTGGTATTCCTATTTATCACAGATAGTACCTAAGTACAGGTAAATACGTCAAACTAGCAGATGTTTTTATGAATGGTTCTCATGAAGGAATTAAACGATAGTGTTTTTCCAACACAGATGAGGTTTGATGGTAATCAATTTACGATAGTTATAATTAATTAAATCTTTCAGTTAAACCATAACCATTTATAGTTAATATGTATCAAAAAGTGAAAAATCCATGACAGTGCAAATGCTTTTTATTCACTCAACAATTTCTAACCTACTAATACTTGTGCGAAAATGAGCCAATAGCACATTAGTTTTGCCGATATTATCGAATTTTCTTTGCTCAACGTTTAATGGCTCGTTCACACGTAAGTACCTATACCTAATTGTGCATTGCGACAGTGCTACACATTCTCGTGACGAACTTTAATAGCTATTTTGAAATTGATAAAAAAACACCAGAAAGTATTGAATGAAATCCAATACATTTTATGTCAACAAAGTCTTGCTACAATAAGAGAACACAATAATTAAGCAGCAATAATTAAGCGAAAAAGTAAAAAGAAACTAAATAAGTTATGTTATTATGTAGTTTTGTAAAATCCAGTTATTTACCTACAAAAAATATCTTGAATCCTGATACTGAGTAGGTATAGGTACCTTTTCTACGAAACTTTCCATGTAATATTGTAAAAAACATATTGCGTCACATAGCGACACGGGTCAGACGAAAGCACTAGGTATATTACATATGCATGGATTTGTCCGCAAGCTTCCGAGGGTGGTTTAACCAAAATATAATCGGACAATTAAGCAGCTACGTCGGGTAACTTTGACATTTAATTTATAAAAACGTACGAAATTAATCTATATGTGAATTCGGGTTTAAGAAGAGTGACATTTTTGACAAAATAAATCATACATCGCCTTAATTGTCCGATTATCTTTTGGTGAACACCAGCCTAAGTCTCTATATAGTTTAATATAAACAAATTATTCATGTAAGTAGGTATTATGTATTTTTTTTGTATTTTTTCCCAAATCATCACCAAGAGATAATCGATCAGATAGGTTTCGGTCAGACGGTCTAATGTAATGTAGTACATTACATTAGACCGTTATCTGGCAAACTGTGTAACAGAGTGTTGGCAGTACGTCGCGTGGACACTTGGCATCCTTATACTTATCTACTTAACTAATATCATACTTATTTACCTATCTAGCTAGGTACCTAACATATTATTTCTTCAGTTCATTTAATAATTTATTCTAATATTGCGTTTGTTAAACTAAATAAAAATTCACACCAACATTGCAGACTACAGAAGTTCGACAGTCCTATCACGATCGATCCATTTGCATATTCCTTAGAACAAAGCCACCTATGCAACAATAAAGGCATTGATACATTTCAAGAAGGTAATACTAAGTAACAAACCGTTTTTGAGACGCGTGAGTGAAAGGACAGTCGTGTCTTGCTCCTTTGGGCACATTTGGAATATTGGAACAAATTCGGAACTGAACAAAAGGTACACGTGGCCTTGATGACTGCGAGTATAAATATAGAGCTAAATTCAGATATTATGGTACAATGCACCAAAATATTTTATATATTCGGAGAGAGAAAAAAAGGTTCCGAAAGAAATTAAACAAAATAGTTTCAGAAATAGCCATAAAAATCATGCTAGAATAAAAAACAGGTATTAAAGGATTTTCATAAATAGTAATGCTGTGCAATTCACACAGCATTATCTAGCCCCAAGCTAAGCAGAGCTTTTGTAAAATTGACTTATTGGAAGTTAACTCCCGCAGTAATAGATTAACTTATGGTAGATTAATACTCAAGGAATGTACCTTTATTTTACTACAAATGGAATGGGTAGGGAAACTAAGTTTGATTATCTGATGATAAAGATTGATTACTCAGATCAACCCTAATGAGATCCATAGTGAGTTCATATGTGTTGTAAGAGTACAGTGCTTCCATCTTAGGCACTTTCACAAAAACAACTTTTGCGACGATGAAATTCATCGTGGATTTAAAAAGCCCTATGAAATTTAAAGAGCAATGCTTCTAGAAAGATCTCGAGATCAAAACCTTCTGAGTCATGAAATATTTAAACAGGAAAATAATAACGGGACTTCAAGGCTAATGTTAAGTTTCTTAATTTTTTATGGGGGTTTGAGGGTGTAAAAGTAAATGCGTCTTTTCGGTGATTCAAATATGACAAAAAAAACACTTACCCATACCGCACACTGCCAGACCCACAACGAATATAAAACACTTCATTTTAATTTACTAATATTAAATTATTGTTACTAAAAGTACGTGTGACTCCCTCCAAAGGTTGCCGAGTATTGCTGCCTACGCTTCCACTGCGCCGGCGCACAATACCGTTCGATTAATGTGACTGCAATTAGTTTACTTCTTGTGAAACTGTTGCAATTTCTTTTATGGTCTTCTAGTTTAGCTAAGTGGTCTTTCTTATTACATTTCCTTTTTAAATATTTATTTAGGTTCTTTTTTTGTGATATGTGTGTTTCTCGTGGGATATGGGAGATGATTGACGGTAAATACACATGTATCTCGTATAAATACAGTGATTACAATAACTTTACGTAATATTTCTTCTTCTACCATCTTAATGTCATTTTTGTACATTTTACTGCAGTCATAAACTTTCTAGAGGAAAGTTCATTTGTCCAAAATTTTGCATTTTTTGTATTTGGTGCCTTTCGCTGTCAGCTGAAAGGTTTTTGAACAATTTGTTTTATTAAAAACTAGCTTTCCCCGATTTCTATTTTTTGCTAGAAAACCTAACTATTTTATAGTTATTCTGCTATTTGGGATAAAGACAAATCCAAATTACTTATAGCAAATCATAAAAATTGGTTCAGAAATTCTTGAGTCAGTTGTAAATTATGTACGTAATGTAACTTATATGTAACAAGTTAGTTTTTCAGTTAAGATTAAACGAATTAATAGAAACATGCAAAATTGCCATGTTTTCGATTTTGTACATATCAAAAAACTTTAAATCAAACGTGTGCTATCATTAAGAGACCGGTCTAAAGCTTGTAAATTACACCCACAAAAACTGTCATACATCAACTATCCTTACTAATATTATAAACGCGAAAGTTTTTATGAATATATGGATGGATGTTTGGTCATCTTTCACGCAAAAACTACTAAAGAGGTTGGAGTGAAATTTGAGCGCAGTTCTAGTAGCTCTGGAATAACACATAGGCTAATTTTCATCCCATAAATCAGGGCCCGAATTCCATCAAATAAATCGCTGCACCATTTAGTATCGTGTCAAAATGTCAGGCTTAAACTCTTTTTGGTATTCTCCTAGCACAAACTTTTTGAGGTTTATTCATAGCTGTCACGATTACATTTATAACTACCAATTTGACATTCTAATTATGAAAGTCTCTTCAAGCGTAAAAAATAGTAGAATACCAAATGCACAAACTTCATGTTAATCATCTTGATTGAATGGCACTATTGAGACCTTTGTTTTGAAATTAGTGGAATTTGGCCCCAGTTCCTATGGGTTAGAAATTATCATGAGACGTTTCTATAGAAACCACGCGTGCGAAGCCGCGGACAGATGCTAGTGACAAATATATGCATGCAGGTATATGTCCGGACATACATATATGTACATAGGTATGTAAGTATATTTAAACAAGTAGTATCGAGGTCCTGTGTGAACCTCGTTCGGCGTCATGGTCAATTTCATGGCTTTCAAAGTCGTTTGGTTTACCAATAAGTACCTCATTAAAGCTGGTTAGCTTTTGCTTGTGGTTTTACTCATAAAAGTTGTAAAGAAAATAAGATTTTATTATAATTTGAAAGTGTCTTAGCTTTCGAACTGTTTGTCTTGTTTTAATACTTCTACAAAATAAATTGCTCTTAATTGTAGTAAATTATTAACTAAGCTTCGTAATTACAATTTTAGTGGTCTGGTCAAACCAATACGTTTATAGGATCATAAGAAAATATTATGTAAAAAAAACACGTTGGAGGTCATTAAACAAATGTTGTAATTATATTAGCTAACTTTAAATTAAGGATTATCGACAAACAATAATGATACCATAAGAAGAAAAGTAATATTTTAACTGATTTAAAAAAAGGAGGAGGTTCTAATGTGTGATCAGGCTCATTGCGAGCGGATGATTCATCATCATAACCATCATCAATCTGAATTAGTCCACAGCTGGACATAGGTCTCCCCTAATGAGCGCCATAGCAGATGCAAATGGCAGATGCTTAGTATATTATTTAACTGCAGGAAATTTGTGGATGTCATTTCCTCGGTCGTACCGGGTACTAGGTCGTACCAAACGAACAAACAAACAGACTTTAAAGTTTTGTTCAATTCCTGTTCATATACAGCAATGTTGAACTTTCGAAGGCCGTAGACTTTCATGTTTATGCATTCCTTGCTTGTCTAGAGAGGTGGGAATTAACATAAAGCACTTTTAATAGGCTCTTAAATTAACTAAGTTTTTATCTCCCTCAAGCTAAAAGAAGACGAGAATAGAGATAAAAAAGATCTGTCTACTATTTTCGTTTAACATATGTTTATAACATGTTTATAGATGTTTATTTACTCATAGAGACAAAACGTTTTTTTTATAATTTTAACACATATTGCTTATAAATATTATTGAATTTATGTAATTTCAGTTATCCTAAACTGGTGTAGACTTGGCTACACCTTGCCTAGGCTAGAACAAGACCCGGAATAGGTAAATATATATGTTGGACAACTAACACAGCATCATCTAGTAACTAGTTAGTCAGTAGTCTCAAAGTTAAGCAGAGCTTGTGTTATGAGTACTATATGACTGATATACTTAATACAATACATTACATAAAGAAATATTTTTTATCATTCATAGAAAACATCCAAAACAAATATCCGTATATCATACAAACATTTGACCCGAGGTTGGAATCGAACTCCGGCGTCGCAGGTGGACCTTAGCTCGCTACGGGACATCAAGGTATCTAGGTATTTTTCCATAAGTGCCTAGAACACCTAGGTCACAAACTTTCCACCAATAACTATAAAACAGTGACAACTTAGACAGCTCTCTGCAATAAAACTCACGGCTTACATTCGATTTTCAAACAGCATTAATAAAATATATAAATAATTAAGTATCCAGTTAATAATAGGTTCCGATAAAGTCAAATTAAGAGTTACTAAACAATAATGAGCGTTGAGTAACGAATGCCTTAGAACTGGTATACTGCAGGCGTGCCCGATTTCACCTCGCTCCTACTCGGTATTGTCTATGTATGATACATGACTAATGAAGAAATTGTGTTTATAGACAATTTAAAATGCAAAATTAATGATTTCTTTATCTTAATCTACCAGTAATGTATTAGTGTTTGAGATTCACTTTTAAGTACAAAAAATACCGGTGTTGAGGAAACTTTTCTTAATTAAAGTGTATTTATTGGTAGAGTTTAGCTGAATTGTTTTAATTGTGTATCTATATTATAGATTTAATTTATCTCTATTTCTTGATTGTAATTTTCTTTAAAATAACGAATACAATAACAAAGTAACTTATTTTAAATTATGAGGTATGTATTCAGGAATTACTCTAAATTATAGTTATAACTAATTAGCATCTGCCCGCGGCTTCATACGCTTTATTCCTATGGAAACGTTTCAACGCTATTTCGATCCCGTGGGAACTGATTTATGGGACCGGAAAGTAGCCTATATGTTGTTATTCCAGGGCTAGAACCACGTCTATGAAATTTCAGCTGGATCCGTTCAGTAGTTTTTGCGTGAAAGAGGAACAAACATCCATCCATCCATACATCTATACATCCATACAAACTTTCGCGTGTATAAAATTAGTAAAGATAACATTAGATTGGTTTATCTGTATCCACACAGCATTCTGTGTGGACTGTCCGGAAAATATTTTTTATTTTTTTATTCTTTTTTTAATTACACGTGATTGAAGCTACCGCTCACAAATAGAGGTAATGAGTACTTAATCATTTTTTTTATATCCAGAGCTAATGTTTTTTAAGACCATTATCGTGCATTTCTTCTGACTTATAAAAATTAAATTTCAAATAATAGGTATAGTCGCAGTTGGTAAGAACACTGTTTATGGATCAAAATTATTTATTTGATAGATGTGTAATGCCAAACAAAACTAGTATTTTATCTGATATTTTATTGTGAGCTCTAAATTATCCTTTCTCCTGTCATAGAGTTGAAACATCGATCATAGGATTGGTATTTACTTTCGTTTCGTTGTTCATTTTATTTTTCTTTATTTGTTGACAGCCTTTATCTAAACTAGACATTTTAACTTCGAAAAAAGAGGAACGTTCCAAATTCGTTAAGATATATTTTTTTATGTTTGCCACAGACATCTGAGCCGCTTTGGAATAATATATCTTTTTGTTTTTATATACAAGTACATTCATTTTCAGCCGATGAAAAATAAAAAGAGGCGGTTCTCACTTCGGCCATGTTTTTGTATGTACAAACAAATCCATATCTATTTTAGCTAAGCCCAAACTGCTGAAGGTAGTAAGTTTGGATATGAAGAGACCTTTTGCTAATTTTATTCTAAAAACCTCATTCAATGTGTTTAAATACAAACTAACTGAGCATATAATTAATGATGATTCACTTCTCTAAAAATAAGCACATTGAATGAGAAATTTTTTTATTTTTAAATTTTAGAACGACCATTTCTTTTTTTTGTTATTTAAACCTAATTTTAAGTAAAAACCCTGTTCTCAAGTAAGTGACATATTTGTCTTTTTGAGAATAAATGATTTAAAAATATTATTGATCGCCTAGCTTTCACAATTCTCTATAGAAAATGGGAACTCTTTAAGAAGGTAAAGGAATCCCATCATGTCATGCAACAATGGAGCTTTCATTACCTACTGTGGGAGTAAGAAAATCGATTCACAACAAAGGAATGTTAATTGCAACCACGGTCATCCTTTCAATGAACTTTCAAGGATTTTACAAAAAATAAACTTAGTACCTTAAAATATCTCCTCATCGAATCGAGGTTCATGTCGGTTCTTTTAAATTTTTTAATACAATGATGAATGGAACTACCTTTTTTCGATATGACCTGCACGTATTTAACTGAAAATAAACCTGATTGGGATTTAAAGTAAAAATCTTAAGATATAATACTATATCGAATTATCAGTGTCCGTCATTTTTAAATCGATCTATTTATTACTTTAAACTTTAATGCCAAAAATAATCTTTGTTTTTGAGGTAGGTACTTTATATTCTTAACGAATACCTTATTTTAAATACTTTATTTAATTAAGTACTAAATCAATTCCCAACGAATACTTAAATAACAGGATAGTATTTTGACATCATGAGCGCCTTCTTAAATAATGTTATCTAATCACTGTGCTAGTTTTTACCTACCACCATCTCAAGAAACCTTGGAAGAATTTTTAAAATATTTTTTAAGCTTTCGCGGTTTGGTTACATACTTACTTTTAAAATTATCCAAAAGTTTACGTCAGTTACCAATATAAACACGTACTGTGTGGATTGTGCAGCATTATTTATTAATTCTTGGTTGTAACTCTGAGAATAACCAGACGCATCATGACCACTATCGCTGCAACGCGATGAAAACAAGGGTCAAATAAAAATACAATGTACGTAATAAATAACTAAATAATCGTACTTATTGTATTCAGGTTAGATTAAGGCGCAAAAAGCACCTAAAGTAGCGCCCCCACTTATTTTAAAAAATAGCTTATCATAGTTTTAACAAACTGTACGAGTGGGAGAAGACTGGCGAAGTTCTTTGAATCCCAGCCCCACTATTTAATGCCGCGTTCATGAACAAAATCAATCAACATTCGTACACCTTAGCAAGACAAACATAGTAATACTCGAATTAACCTCCTTAAAGTTGGGAATAAAAAAATATTATTACATGAACAATGAACGAAATTAGCTTATAAAGTAATTGACATTTTTATCTAAAAATCTAAATGTTGTGCAAATTCGATCAAGTAATAAACTACAGTTTACACATCTGAGACTCATTTTATCAAGATCCAATTGAAATAGATTACAAAATCAACATATATTTATCATCTTTTAACATAAGAGTCATCGCTTTGAAGTTAGAATTTTGAAGTTCCTGTGTCATTTTAAGGCCCACGCTGCACGGGAGCTTTTTTAACGTCCGTTTAAAAAGCGTATAAATAGAACAAAATGCTTGTCCAAGTTCGTATTCAGTGTTCATACGACAGTGCTTTTAAAACGCGACGCTTTTTTATCGAGCAGTGTTCCATTTTGAGCGCTGGGCGTTGTGCGTTAAAGGGAATAGGTACATCATAATTTATGAAACTTCATTAATTTGTTTTACTTATCTCAATGCAAGTCGTTGTATAGTATAGGTGATATCGCAAACCCAGTAATTTAGCAGTATAACCACTTCGACGTCGTCGTACGGAAGCGTGAGAGGAAACATAACTAATTTATTTAAAAGCGCCCGTATGAAAAATAAATTCGAGAACGTTATAAAAGCGCCAACGTTGGGATTGAACGCAAAGCTCTCGTGCGAATGAGGCCTTAGATTATTCGAAAACAAAATCAAACGTCAAAACATTGCACGCATGTCAACTGACTTTTCCATTTGACACGCAGTTTGACGTATGAACGTTCCATTATAATTACAAAAATCAAGAGAAATAAAATAAGTGCCAATAATTAGCACTTATTTCTCTTGTTTTTTGCATCATTGATATCGTTTCGTTATTACATTTTTGAAAACATTAAAACGTTTATAACTTACGATTCCCAACTTTAAAAATTATGACATTTTCTGATTAAAAGCCCCATAATCAAAGGAATGAATGTTCCAATTTCTGACCATGTACGTTTCCTCAAATTTTTGGGTCCATTTTCGCCATTCTTCTTTGGAAATTCCTTTGTTTAACGGAATTATACAAATACAAAATACAAAATCAATTATTATATGATAAAATAAGTGAGGGCGCCACTTTAGATGCTGTTTGCGCCTTAAAGCTAAATGTTAACTAACATACAATGTAAGAGCACATACTGTCAATGTAAAAGAAATAAGAATCGTGATTAGAATCAGATCGAGGTGAACGCTCTATGTATAGTGATAGTTGCTCTATTGAACCATGCTTTGTGTGCTAAAGACATGTTGATGCATGGTACAAGTTGCAGGGAGAGTATAGACTTAGGCATTGATTTGATGGTAGGTACTCACTGGTTCAAATGCTCGTAATAACGTAACGTTTTTAAATGACTTAAAATACAAAACAATACAGAAATGCTTATCCAGAAAAAAGAACATTACAATAATAACATACCTACATGAGACGAGAACAATGGGCCTTATCGCTTAAAAAAGGAGAATCTCTATTCGACTGATTTTTGCATGAGTTTTAACCTCGGATAATTTTCTAGATGAACCCACTTTTTTTATTTGAAAGCTGGTGATTCTTATGTACCATATAAATTTGGACAATTTAAAATTCATGTTCATTCATAGTCGTCAAAAATCTACATAGGCATTCTTCTAGTGTTATTGCTGTAAATTATGGTACTAGTTTACTTACATAACGTAGAATTGTAACATTAAAGTTTATGAAACGGAAATAATGACAAAACGCGGGTTATGTGCTGAATTAGAAGTATTCTGATTATGTACTTAATTAAGTATATCTTTAAAGAACATTTTCTACTCTCTACCATGTTACTTTACCATTTAAGGTACTATTACTAATAAATGGCGTTAAAAGTTCGCATAAGTAGTTTTATTATAATATTAATCTTTCATTATTCAATTGATCTATTGGTCATACTTCACTATCACTATCATCACTACATAGTATAAAACAAAGTCGCTTTCTCTGTCCATATGTCCTTATGTATGCTTAAATCTTTAAAACTACGCAAAGGATTTTGATGTGGTTTTTTTAATAGATAAAGTGATTCAAGAGGAAGGTCTATACGTATAATAAAAACGTGCGAAGCCGGGCTGGTCTCTAGTTAAATTATAAATAAAAAATATGGAAAATCCACAGAGCATTATCGAGCCCCAATCGAAGTTGCCTTTAATGGCCACCAAACTCTGTTTTCGTATATTTTCCTACACTATACAAAATAAAACTACTAGAGATGCATTAAAAAAAGCTAATGAGGTTTATCAAACTGTACGGTTGAATTTTTGAAATTCCATTTTTTTACCGAATTATATGATAAAATAAGTGGTGGCGCCACTTTAGGTCCTGTTTGAGACTTAATCACTACATAGTATGAAACAAAGTCGCTTTTTCTGTCCCTATGTCCCTTTGACTGCTTAAATCTTTAAAACTACGCAACGGATTTTGATGCGTTTTTTTTAATAGATAGAGTGATTCGAGAGGAACGTTTATACGTATAATAAAACCGTGCGAAGCCGGGGCGGGTCGCTAGTACAATATAAACTACGTACAGAGCAAGGGGTGTAGGTTTAACGTATTTGTTGTATGTCGGTGTAATTTATTGTTGCTTTAACTGCATATTATAGTGTCTATCTTTAATCTAAGGTGTCTATAGTGAACCTCTCTAAGGCATAACTTCTTTTTTTTAAACGTTTGAACTGATTATTTTTTGCTGGATATTTTTGATGGCAATAGACGCACCCAATTATATAATGATGATGAATTGTGGCCACCTACTACCTGCCTACTATTTATATCTGCAACTGATTATAAAAGTTAAATCATCGGAGTCCCATGGGAGTTGGGATGGCCCATTCTGTAGGACGCCACATGCGTCGACGCACTTCCTTCTATTCTTCCAAGGACTTCCCAAGGGCTGGTGAGGCGATAGATTTGACGGAGGATCTCAAGAGGCACAAATATGCAGGTCTCGATAGAACCGACGTTAACCCTTTGGATTCGAGCGGGGTACCGAATATCACGCTGTTTTTTAAATATTATCTGAGTCGTCTGGTCGATAAGACGCCCCGAGGCTAGTGACTATCTGGCGCAGCGCATCAGTATTGCCACACAGCGGGGTAATGCAGCCAGCGTCTTGGGGACGCTTCGACTGATATTGAAATGAATAGAACTGCTAAAACTAGATTGTTGGCAAGTTAGGTCAATGGTTTCAATTGTAAATACTAGTTCTAAGTTTTTGTAATTTTCTGTGTCATAAAGAAACAGCATTTACATATCAAAAACTTTAGTAATTTTAAAGTAACTTTTTCTCTTCATTTTATAACAGATTTTGATATGTTTCAGGAGGTTCATAAGCCGATTATTAATTCAACAAAAAATAACTAACTTTCTGAGGGATATAAAAAAGTTTTCTTTATACTATCGTTGAATAATACGTGAAAATAAAACAAACTCGTCGTTTAACTTAAAATTGTATTTAACTTATCAAGTCTTAATGCTTAAAATTAAATTAAAACTAGATTTAAGATCTCGCTTTGGGTCCTGGCGCCGCTTCTTCGGATTCCTTGTACCAGTCCTCACTGAAATTAAAAGAAACAATAAATTAAAATGTAATATTATAACTACAAGGCAGTATGCTGTAAGAAAAACAAATGGTCGTTGAGTGTTCTGGGTCAGAATCTATTTATTTAGATGTATAATAACTATCAAGAGAAGATATGCAAATAAACAACACGTGTGAAATCTGCAGACGTGATTCCCCAATGACTTTATATATACTTTAAAAAATGCTTCAGGCAATTCACATTCATGCGAGCTATACTTAGAAAGATAGAGAAGATTATAATCAAAAAAAGACAAAAAATAATATTTATAACACATAAACGTTACTGAAAACAACGATGTGTCCTTGACGGGCGAAGGGTTCGATTCCCGCTTTGGGACAAATGTTTTTACCCTCTTCACATATTTGATCCGAGGTTCTATGCATTATAAATTTAATAAAAAATATGTGTCAAAAAAATATTGCCAACTGCTAGACATAGGCCTTCCCTAATGAGCGACATAGCTTATTTATTATTGGCAAAGTAAAGGTGATATTCGCTACTAACCATTAGGGTGGAGCGAGATTTTTATTTTTACATTTGCACTTCTGAATACCTCTCAAAAGTTGCATCTTGTTGTACAGGCAAGGAAAAAAAATAAAATAAAAATATTGCAACCCTTCTTCAGCCCTCTACTGCCCTTTGAATATTTCAAAATTATGAAAAAATGGGACTGATTAACAAAAATTTTAACTAAACATTTAACCGTTTTTTTATGTTGAAAATCATATTTTTGCATGTTTAAATATAAAATGAGTGGTAAATAATAATTCCTATATCACTAGAAGCTTGTCATGAAGTTAAATTATACATATCAAAGACGCCGATTTTAAACAAAATTCAATGATTGGTATCAGTCGGTACGTAGCTTTACAAATTGAACTGTTGACGTTAGAATCATTCGAGTTACCTATTTTTTAAATAACCTTCGTCTTGTAAATTTATTTTAGTTGTTTTTTTCAGTAATCAATACGATAAGCTATTAATTTCGTGGCCTAATGTGCTAAAGACAAAATAATGTCGAAAATAAGAACTCGAAGTGAAATAGACTGTTCTATTTATGGATATCCTTATTTCTGTAGTAAATTAATACTACTAACGAAGGCTGTTGGATTAAAACAAGTATTGTTCATCAAAAAAACAGTAAAATGTCTGAAAAATGGTCAACAAGCCGCCATGCTAGTTTCGCAGGAATCATGAAAAAAATGCTCACTCGCAATGGTTGACAACAGCTGATAGCTATATTAAGACACCCAAGCCTTATTTGAACCTTTTAAAACTAAGAGTTTCCAACCTGATAAATCTTATTATATACTATATTAAGAGCTTATGCTCCTGTTTGGTATCATATACGTAAATTTGCTAGAATGAACTATTCATTCAAGCAAAGTTCGGTGAATGTTCTTTGATTGATTGCATAATTAAAATGTTTTGAGTTTTAATGTGCAGAAAATTGCAGACGGAGTTATTCAGACAAACCTCTTTTTATTGCACATCCAAAAAATATGTTAGAGGCTTTGCTTTACGATCAATAAATCTGTATAATATCAGAGACCTGGGCTTGAGGATTTCGGATTTTCCTTGTCACAATCAAGCTGTTGAAAATGTGTGAAAATGGTAACTGAGGCATTGATGACTGTTTCTGGTAAGAAGGCCAGAGGTGGATGCATTCGCGGTAAAATACAATCGCGTGCTATCATTCGATACTGAAAAAAAATCAAAGCTAAAAAGTCAACCTAAATACTCACAATTTTATAATTTTTGATTAATTTTTTGATTGTTTGAAGCAGAGTATTTTTAAAAGAAACTTTTCTTCTTGAAACTGTTATTATAAAATTGATGTCTTATTTACACTATTCCACTAAAATATATAGTTATTTATTGTTAGTTTCTGTAGAAGACAGATTTTAAAAAGTTACGTAAATGGAAAAAATATCAAACTTCAAACGACGGTAGAGGGCCAAAACATATATTTAAAAAATAAAATAAAATTATACTTATTATTGTCTTGCCATTTTGCAACTTTTAGCAGGTATTCGAAATCGATTATGTAACTTTATTTTTTTTCCATACATTGACGCTCCACCCTACTAACCATCCGCGCACGTTCTCCGGCGCGTCACACTTCTGCGTCTCCTCGTTGTAGACCTCTCCGACCTGGCAGCCAAGGTCTCTGGGCTCTACTCCGTTCAGGCACACGTAGAACCGCTGGCAGTCGCTGGGGTGAGCGAACTTAGGGTGCGCGACGATTTGGCCTAAAGCGTCTACTTGCTGGCCGGGGGGACACTCGAAACCATCCTTGAGTTTCTCTGTGGAGATAAAAGGACTTGGTTAGTTTTATTATTACGACTAAATATCTAATCCTTAATAATATTTTTAACGTGAAAGTTTGTTTGGATGTGTGTTCCTCTTTCAGGCAAAAACTACTGAAGAGATTGGGCTGAAATTTGGAAAGTAGTTCTAAAAAAACGTATGTCGTTCTAGCCTGTAGTTTCTACATTTCGAGTTTATAACACGAAATATTTTTATAAAGCAAAAGCTAGTTAGCATAAAAGGAAAAAAGAGGTTTATTGATTTCTCATTATCTAGGTGTTCATTAATTTTAGTAACTTATCTAAGATCTTAACAACAAATCGTAACTCACTGTCCTGGACATTGCAGCCCTGCCTGCCAGCCGCATCCG
This sequence comes from Eupithecia centaureata, assembly GCA_944547425.1. Lineage (NCBI taxonomy): Eukaryota > Metazoa > Arthropoda > Insecta > Lepidoptera > Geometridae > Eupithecia > Eupithecia centaureata. Next base: position 13,392,446 of record OX155679.1, on the reverse strand, counting down.
GCCACACGCAGGTTCCGGAGTACTCGTCGAAGTGCAGTCCAGCGGTGCACTTGGTCTCGATGGCCTCTCCTTCGATGCAGTTGTAGAAGACATTGCAGACGGCTGGGTCGGGGTGGGCGAAGAAACCGTTGCGGCGCGGGCATTGGGTCGTCGGCTTAGGGGGCTCTGTGGAAGAAAGAATCGTTGAAAGTCATTGAATCATCTTGTTAAAAGGTCTTACGTAGATAATAATTTTAATATAAAGTTACAATAATAATAATAATAATTCTTTTTATCAGACACAATAACCAATTTAACAAGGGTGAATTTAAAATAATAGTAAAATAATATATATAAATAATAAATTAAAGTACTGGTTTTGAGCACTTTACTCGTGAAGATAAAATGTAGTATTATCGCGTTTATTTTTCCTATCTTTCCAGGCGTTTCAACCGGTTTACACTTGGTCGTGGTTACGGGACGACTAACTTCGGGAAAAAAGGAAGTAAACGCGATTAATACCCGTGGATATTTATAATGATGTGTTCTGATCGCGTAAGTTTAAAAAATGTATATGAACCCCGTTGGGGCGAGGTAAATCTAATCTAGGATTAGCTTAGAAAAACAGATTATAACGTACCCAGAGCATTGGTAATATAGGGTTTTTATTTATTAATAACATATGCAAAGGAAGTTATTTTATAAAAAAATATAACTTTTTGAATAGCATTAAAAATAGTTTGATAGTTGAAATTTTATTTCATTTTACTTATATATTAAAAAACTAACTAGTTCTGCCCTAACGATCACGTTTCGAAGGGATGGGTTGTTGGGGCTATTTTAAGTTTAGTGAATGTTTTAAGAAATTTATGCTTCTGCTTTAATAATCTAGATAAAGTTAAAAAAAACAATTGTTGCAATGAACTAGAGAAAATCAAGGTTGATCGATCACAATCAGTTTACGTTTAGTAAACGCTAAACTCGCTAAAAACTTGATAGTTCAAAATGTTTGCTCTACCAAAGCACGTTTTGCATCGACGAAACAATCATTAAACAAACCACGTACGACTGCTTGGTTTGTCCAACGTTACTTACAACATTTGTTATTAGAAGTTTTGCAAACACTAGAATAGGTAAGTGAGCACTTTTAGCAATAACTTGCTTCCTCATCTATGATCCTATTGCGAAAGCTAAGTGCATTAACAACATCACTATCCTTGCTCCTTACTAATAATATAAACGCGGAAGTTTGTATCTATGAATGTTTGTTACTCGGTCACGCAAAAACTACTGAACGGCTGAAATAGATTAGTCGTTGTTGGAATAAACAAAGGCTACTTTTCGTCCCATAAACCAGTTTCCAAGAGACAGAAATAGCCTTGAAACGTTTCCATGGAAACGCTTATGAAGCCGCGGATAGATACTAGTTATATGTTCCATAGATCATAGGTAGCTACATATTTATCTGACGACCTAGAAAGGCAGTGATATGTGGTGACCTAGGCGTTCAGAGGTACTAGATACCTTCACTTCTAGGAACTAGATCAATGTTTTCAAGGGAATTTACACATTTCTTGATTAAAAGGACTTGTGTTTATGCACTAATTGCTCTGTATACAAAGATAAGGCCATAAATTATTTTATCACAATTCAAATCAAATCGTTTATCCAATAACTTTATATGCTTAGCTAATGCCAGCCTCTGATCAGCCTGAAATTTTAAATAGACTTAGTTCTAGATCTGGAATAAAATACAGGCTACTTTTTTTTAATTTATTTTCACGCTGGTGAAGCCGTGAGGCGCAGCTAGTCACTACATAATAGAAAACAAAGTCGTTTCCCGCTGTCTGTATGTCCCTATATTATGATCTTTAAATTAGATCTTTAAAACTACGCAACAGAGTTGGATGTAGTTTTTTTATAGATAGAGTGATTCAAGACTTAGGTTTATATGTATATCTAGCGACCTAGCTTCGCGCAATATTTTTATACGTATAAAACTTCCTCTTGAATCACTCTATCTAATAAAAAACCGCATCAAAATCCGTTGCAGAGTTTCAAATATTTAAGCATACATAGGGACAGAGAAGGCAACTTTGTTTTATACTATGTAGTGAAGTCGCTTCCCGCTTTCTGTATGTTCCTATGTATGCTTAGATCTTTAAAACTACGCAACAGAGTTGGATGCAGTTTTTTTATAGATAGAGTGATTCAAGAGATAGGTTTTTATATAAAATACACCCGTGCGAAGCCGGGATTTAGTTTACAATAAAGAGTTATTTCGACTTACGAAGTTCAGTCCTGTCTCCGCAGTCTACATTGAAGGGCTGGTCGCACTTGTTGATCTTCCTGATGGTGGGGTCAAAGACGAGTCCGTCCGGGCAGAGCTTGGTGGTGGCTACTCCATCCTTACATTCGTAGAACTTGTCGCACTGCCTCTCATCTTCGTACTGCGCGTCCTTTCCGTTTTTGGGACAACTGAATTGGGCACCTGAAATAAGGAATTTTTTGATAAGTTTTGGGAATACTTCAGATTTATGAAGACTTAATATTTTGTAGGAACGAAAAAAACAAAACTAAAAGATTTATATTCATAATAATAAGTCAGGAAGTTCCTCTGTCTCCAACCCTAGTCACCGGCTAGGGCTGCTTGAACCTAGCTTCGGGGCCGGTGATCCACCCCGTTTTGATATATTTTTACCGTAGATTAGTTTTACAATATTTTTGTATTTTCTATAGTAAAAAATGTATTTTTAACGACTTATATATTTGATTCATTACGTAGAAAAACATTTTTATTAAGTATACATAGAAAACGCCCAGAACCCCGGAAAAATTATTTGCAGATTTTTTTTTAGGAAAATTCCGTAGAGATTATCTAAATCTTTCCTTAATCATCACTTAGTATGCAAGTATGTTGTTAAATATGTGTTTTTAAAAGGTTAAAACTTGATCAACAAACTATCTGAAACCAAATGTTTCGATACTTCAATATAGGTTCTTACATAACGACAGTTACATCAACCATCGCCTGACGCATTAACAACACATTACCAAAGAGTGGCCACACGCCAATTTCTTAAGCTAACTGTAAAGATGGTTACCTATCGAAAATATTCGAATAGGTTACAGGTAAATTCTCATAAATACTTCAGTATAGTTCTGTCTGTAATTAGTTAAGCACTGCTCTAAATCTACCATCTTTTGATCCTGAAGATTGTTTAAATAAATAAATAATTATTCTTATGTTCTTGTAAAGGTAGATGGTAGTTAAACGGAAATGGATTCACACACATTCACACAGAATCATAATCTTGTTTCCCAAGTTAAGCAGAACTGAATGTTTTCTGTTAAGTATGTCAACTAACTGACATACTTAACAGAAAACGTAACATAGATAGATATTTTTACTATACAAAGAAAACAGCCAGAACCCTGGAACAAATATTTGCAGAACGTCCAAATATTTGTTTCAAAGCGGGAATCAAACCCGCGACCCCCTGAGTCGCAGGCGGACGGTCACCCGCCGAGCCATATCGGTACCACTCAATAATGCTTAAAAAATCAGGGAGCGGATATACTTTCTACTAGCGAAAATTTCTGCCAATTACTGACACTTAGAAGTTACAAGTAAGTACAGAAAATTAAGATAAGTAAAGAATAACCTCATGATCAAACAGCTTCGCCGATAGTGTTTGGTGAGCGTGTACCGTCTCAAATAAGGATATGAAGTGACATTTGAAGAAGTTTTGCAATTCTAATAGGCAACTTAAGTCAAGGACTCACATTTGAACTTTTATGTGTCTCATTTAACGTAATGAATATTGATGAGGGATTCTGACTCTAGATTCTATGCAATAGTTTTACTTAATAACCTTTAAATAGTTTCTATTAACCCAGAAACCAATACGAGTGTGTAATGTTAATAAATTATATGTGCGTGCTTTTGTCAAATTTACACTGCACTCAATAATGCGATCGGACAAGTTATGTTAGTCAGTAGGTAATTAGAAAAAACAAAAGTAGGTACCTCAATCAACACCTATTTAAGTTGTTCTTTATTTGTTAACTTGTTTTTAGATAGTCTTTTTTCAGTACCAATAGGATGGAAATAGCCTTCAAAACGTTTCCATAGCAATAAAGAGTACAAAACCGCGGGAAGATACTAGTCTTAAATAACTTTATCAAATATTTGAAGTGCCTAGTGGGATAGAACACATGATGTCTCGCAAGAGCCGAATGATGCAAGAAGTGAAGTGAAAGTAAGCCGCGTTACAACATGGTTCGGATGCATCGGATGCACCAAGAGTCCTGACCCAACTTAGCCTGACAATTCAAACATACAGGCATTGGTTTATATGAAACAAATGGTGCAGTATATTTTGCTAACATACATAGTCAAAACAACACCTAAAATTGAAAGACTTTATGTTAATTGAAGCCAAGAGAAATAATTCAATTAGATCCTTATTTTTTAAATTACTTAGAAAATTATCAATTTATAGCTAAAAATTTGTCTTGTCTATGAAAAAAACCGCATAAGTGCATCTTGTCCTACTTGGATGGAAGATTTATTGTGCGTATTTTATGGATCTACAATTGATCAATTAATAAGGTTGAAGGATTTTCATATTTTTTACGACTAGTTTGAACATTTCAAAAGTGATGTAAACTCTGTTTTCATTACATACCCTGTAGGTACTTTATGTGTACTGGAACCTTGAAAATATTGATGTCATGCTTGAAGTAAAGGCACGGGAAAGCTATGAGTTATAATTATGTTATTTTAAATTCAAATTAAACTAATTAAAATTCAACATTTTAAATAGAAACTAGGGATGCTTGCGACTTGTTTTGTTTATTTAATCTTAGATTTTTTTACAGTTGTATAGCTCTATCTGAATAAATCAATCTCTTTCTGATTAATCAACATTAATCTCTTTACAGATCAGTTGAACTTATGGACCTGTAATAAAATCATCAACACTCATAAAAACAGAACCTACATAATTATGCTTCCACCTCATAGTGGAAAGAATAATAATTAGCTAAGCTAGCATAAGCTTTATCTGCGGAAGTTTGAGAAACTGATACAAGGGATACCAAAAGCAATTATTCGATAACTTGTCTTCGAAGTAACTTATTTTAGGAAGCTATCTGTATCGTAAGTTGCGCGTAAGTCGTCGGTGTGTGTGTAAATTTCAGGCATTTTACATTGAAATTCCTAAATCAAGTTGCAAAAGCATTTTGCGTAAATTTTAACATAAAACGGTGTCAACATTTACGAGGCTTATGCAATATTTCATAGAAATTGTATTATTCTGCGAAACAGAATGGAATGGTCGAATCGCTGAATGTCAATGTCTACGTACGCAACCAACGGTGAAGCCTGTCTGTTTTTATAGTTTTAACTACTCTATTGTTGAGATAAACTTTCTATAAATAAACAATTATTAATTCATAGAAAGTAGATGCAAACGTACGCTACATGATAAAGTAAATTGTAGCCATAACAATGCTATAAAAGTCAACGTTTAACCTCTGATACGCCGGACCTGGGAGATAATTGCACACATTGTGTGCCGCAAGATGGCGGCGATCGCAGAGCGCACTAGACAGGGTTCGGAATTTATTGAATATTTTCAATAAATTGTTTGGTGGAAACGTAACTAACGATTGTATTCAAAAGTAAAATTCTCACTTTACATTATAATGTAATTTTTACTGCTAAAATATTATTGCAATAACCCAATTTTTCGAAAAGTTATCAAATCAGATACATGACTTGATGCAGTTTTCATAAACAAATTTCAAATTGTTCTAAATGTTAGTTCTCTATGGAAATGATTGATAGATGTAGTAGACAAAATGAGCTTTTCATAGATACTACACACTGATGAGGGTCCAATAAGAAAAGATTTAGAATAATGTGGTAACATGTGAGAAAGTTCCTTGCATGTGAGGCATAGATTTCGATCATCGTTTATTTCTTTTTTGCATGTGTGCGTGTACAGTTTAGGTGACAACTGCCGAAGCACTGATCAGCGTAGAGACGTAATAAAATAATTTAGACCGTATTACACTGTATTTATATACCAAAAACGTAAAAATTGTATGTCTGGTGCTAGAGCGCTGATCAGCGCTTAGGCAGACAAAGGTAGTAAGCGCTGATCAGCGCTTAGGCAAAGGAAAGGTTAAGCAATTACTTCGGTATTTTTATATTAGAATGGATTTTAATATAAATCACTTTCGATTTTACGGTAAAACACGATTTTACGAAATCCAATTTTCGTGTAAAATTGGCTTCGTGGCAGGAACCAAGAAGCAGGAATTAATATTTCGAGTTTGTGACGGATTAATCTCACTTTCCATTTCTAACCTTGAACTTAGAACGTGTATCTGCTTACCTACTTTACCACGAATACCTATTTTACAGATAAGACATTCCTAAATCGATTTCAAGACCAGATTAATGGCCCTTCTGAATCTCCCCATTAAATTGATCTTTTCTTGTTTTCAAAATCTTTCAATATGTAAATTTATCGCTCAACAAACTGTTGAAAAATGAAGAATTAAAAACCATTTCTATTTTTAAGAATTGATTAATGTCGACTCCATTTATCAAGTTCGTAAGACACGAGAAAAAGTAAAATCGGGTCGAATGGAATCGGGTATCATATACACTTGTAATACAACAATTATGGTGAAACGGGATGAGGAAAAAGATCTCAGATTAACCTCTTCACAAAGACAAAGATTTAAGGCACAAAATCTGCACAGTAACCTATGTGACATTGTATTACGTATAATACCTACTTATGTACTTGATCTGGGCAACTAGTAGGCCGAGTGTTGTATAACCCTTTCGCAATAAGACCGCTTGCGGTTACGATCAGCGGCCAATTTGGATCGATTCTTAATTATTTTTATGCAATTGTAGCATGTGTAACGTAAGAAGGTGAAAGAGATGTAAGTGTTCTTAAGTATTATTAGGTAGATAAAGAAACGTGTTTATAATTGTAAGAATATTAAAAAGTTTAAACTAAGAAGGACGTTTACAAGTTATAAAATTGATACAAGCTTTTACGCAGGAGTCGCGCGTTGAAGTCATTTGGATAGGAAGAAGAGCGCATAGTGCTACGAGATTGCTACGAAATGCCACTAAAATGTAATTTTAAACTTATTCTGACGTAATACGGTACATTTTAAAGTTTTTTTTAATGATCGCTGGCTATAGCTGCCCTGTAAAATTATAAAGAAAAACAGCACCTTCATTTTTTTATAGCCAACACTGTTCTAAATGAAAATGTCTGTTTTAGTAAATAACTGGCTAGCTCACTTGGTATAAATCTATTCTTGTACCAAGCAGCGGTGCCTATCTGCCTATCCCACTTTAACTGTAAGCCTCTATGCATACATTGCCTGGTATTTAATATGGAAAATACAGAAAATAAAATAAAAAGTACTTACTCGCAATAGCGGCGCAGGCCGTCAAAACCACGAACACTTTCATGGTGACCTTTTGATAACAAATAATTCGAAGAATGACTAGATATCGGTCCTCGCGAACCGTCGACCCCGTACAGACTGACGGCAACGGTACCAGCACTCGCTTTTTCTTCACCTCCACTGCAAACCGGTAAGAACTTAGCCACTTAGGCGTGATTTAACGAATTCTTAATGGTGGTACAATACTAATTTGCGAATTATGCGGTTGCATTGTCATTTTTTGGAAGATTTGGACAGTATTTCGTAGGAATTTCCTGTCGGGCTTAGGTTTTGCTTAGATTTTTTTAATTTGAATTTAGAAGAGGGGGAGGGCGATGTACATAATCGAAAATAATGGCATGTTATAGGAAGTTCCACCCAACTCACTGTTGATTTGGGAAGCCTACAACTTCCTCCTACATTTTTTGATCCTTTTCATAATTCACTGATTTAGGCTTAAATAAATATAATAATATTATAGAACTAAACATATTTTTTTAAAATGATAATCTGATATTTAGTTTTAAAGCTCTTTTACTTATAAACCTCTCTTAATTTTAAACATAGGTACATATTTACATTTGCAAAATATACAATGCTAGACAGTTCACACAGTACCATTTAACCACAAGTAAGAGCTTTTATGTTATGAATAATATAGGTACTATGTACATACTTCTTTTTTAGATATTTTCAAAGATTATAGATAATTTTAGTAGAACTAGTTGTAGTTCTATGTAGTTCTACAATTATGAACCTAGAAAGTAAAGCAGAATAAACATCGAAGACAACGTTCAGTTAATTTATTCGTAATGGCCAAATGCAGCTTAACAGGTTTTCATAATTTAGACTCTTCTCTACATTATTAATAGTAATACGACAACTCACATTCTTCATTAAAACTAGAATTTTAATTAGTTAGGTATATCGTTTAATGAGCTATAGAATCATATTGTAGGTACTACAAACAAAGAAAATAACTTCCTGAAAACGAACTTAATTAGGTACCTACGTAACGTACCTCAAGTTCCACAAGAGTACCTAATTACTGCGGAATAGTTGTATTTTATTCTGTATAGATAATTAAGAGAAGGAATATGTTTGTGTTACACCAAATATAAATAAAACAATGCCTGCATGAAAAAAAGCAAGATCTTTATAACCAGATGTAAAATAACCCGGTCATTCAACTCGTACGTATCCCCCCATAAGTCAACATTGACATTTTGACCAGGTAAAAGGTGTCTGGTGCCAATAAGAAGTTAAACACTCAATCAGGAGATTATGTATTTTAATCTTCTGATTGAGTGTTTATTGCATTGCATTGTGCAGAAGGAAATTGATGAACATTTTGTAAGGTATTATTTTAAAATATCAAGAAAACTTCACTAGGTAGAAAACTACCTAGGCTGCATTAACATTGCATTAAATGCAAAACAATGATGGATTTTTGTTACTCTTCATGCTAATAGTACTGAACGGAGAGTACCGAAGTTTTTGCATATACAGGTAGTTCTAAGATAAGGGACATAGTCTTCATTAACTACGAAAATTCTGCATCAACCTATTTTAGTCCACAGCTGGACATAGGCCTCCCCTAATGAGCGTCATAGCGCCCTGTCTTCAGCTTGACGCATCCAGCATCTGCCAGCAGTCCTTGGCAGATCGTCATCCCACCTGACCGGAGGGCGTCCTACACTACGTTTGCCGAGTCGCGGTCTCCACTCAAGAACACGTTTACCACAACGGGTGTCGGTTCTTCGCGAGATATGGCCGGCCCACTGCCATTTCAGCTTGCTAATTCTTTGAAACACCGAAAATTACAATCGAGGAATATAATAGGTAATTCTTAGTTCCCATGGGATAGAAAAAAGCGGTTGAAAGTTTGAATAGGTAGGTATTAATTACTATCTCTTCATGCTTAAATTATTTGACGGATTGAGCTGAAATGAGATTGCATAGGTAGTTATAGTTCTAGACCTGGTTTACAATATGGTTACCAGGCGTTCGAGAGCCGCGTGGGGAAGAAGATAGTTAATGTACCTATAAACAAAAGGAGTGCATTTTTCCAGTCCAATGAACGGTACAATCCCAAACTCTTCTACTTATAACAGCCAGCAAAGTGCTTTGCATTTTAATATCTTACTATGGCAGTGCGCTCACGGAGTAACGTTTTTAACCATTGTCTGCGAATATGTAGAGCAGTTAGACTAGGTATATTGAGACTACATGCATACAGGCGAGAACTTCAACTGAATATACCTAATAGTCTACCACCATCAAATTCACCTCGGTAATTAGTTAAATTAGGTATGTTGGTTTTAAGACAGGAAAAATATGTTCGTTCCTAAATCATTAGCTTCGATACCGATGCTGTATTAAATTCGATAAATACTTACGAAAACTTAGCATCGGGCGCTACTTTCAGGTCAAGACAGTCACTAATTCCGAACGATTCATACGTAGATAAACTTCATAATATTAATTTTTAATCATTCTGTTATTTCTAGACACTCTTCCTGGATAAAAGAGTTCAGTGACTGTGCCATAAAGACGGAAACATACTTCTAACACGTGTCGCGACGCCACAGCACCCGAGGCATTTCAGTACGTATCAATTCCATAATATTTAATATGGTCAGAAGCACATAGCCAAATCGATTGGATTTTACGTTTGGCGTGTTGTCACATGGCGTGTTGTCTATATGCTTCTGACCGTATTAAATATATGGAATTGATAAGTAGGTACTGACATGCGTCGGGTGGTGTGGCGTCGCGACACGTGTTAGTAGTATGTTTCCGTCTTAACTATTACGTAGGTATCTAGACACGTATATGTACGTAGAAAAAATATATCTATCGTATCTATGACAGCGTGACCTAAAAATATAAATAAATCCATCACATAGTCAGCAAAGCTTTTGAAACTTTGGCCTTTGAAAGTCATCTGTAGAGAACCGTGCATATAATAAATCAAAGTAGGTAAGTAACCTATTCACTTTTATTAAAGATGCTATGAATACGTTGACTTTTATACTTTGTATGATTTGTAATACAACTAGGAAATGACTGACTAATAACTTGTAAAATTGGTTGATAAGAAGATAATTCGTTAATGTGTTCCTACCGAACTTACTAAAGTAACGTTACTACAAATAACAAATTGGAAGATTTGGGAGAGCCGGGCACGCTATATATGTTTAACAGACATTTTCCAGACATATATCAGGCAGTTATCATATAAATAACAGTAGTTTTCACTTATTTAAAGTCATATAGTGAATAACCAGCCAACTGAATCATAAAACGTTTCAGTACGTAGGTACGTAGCTATTGTATTTTTCTGCTCGAAAATTGCAAGTTGCAATAAAATCGAAAGCGGAAGCCATAAAAAATATTTGCCTAACTTAATATCAAGTCTTAAGGTGTCATGTTGCGTAACATTCAAGTGAGCGTAAGTAACAAAAGTTTCCAATTTGTTGATAGCTATGTAGATAGTAAAATAACTGTACTCATGCATGCATGGTGAATGGGTATATAGCGTATATAGCTATGTTTATACGTTTTTACAATCCATTCTCAGGTCGGCGCGATATCTTTATTTTATTGCCCATCTTTGGTTTTGCATTACGTAGAGTTCTCGGAGTTAATCTTATGCGCGACTGTGTCACATTTTATAATATTTTGCAGAAAAATGTAACGTATTTTCGAAATGTCTAATTGTAGGTACCTACTCGGGATTCTAAAGACAATAAACCGAAAAAGGGTAAATTGTGAATCACAAATTAATTAAGCTTCGTCTTATGCTTAAATGCCATGATCACGAGTTAAATTTTCAAGAGAACCGTCAAGGTAGACCCCTTGTTTATGCTAGTTTTTGCAAAAAGTTGCTACGCTCGTCCCTTTCAATAATCTCCGTCCCTTTATACCATTTAAATGTAGGTATAATTTTCGTATGTCCATATACATATTTGCCTTCAAAATTGGAGGAGGTTCTCAATTCGAATGTTTATTTATTGTATTTATCTTATTGAAGAAGATTATTCTCATTGAACAGATTTTGCTGGTTCTTTTTAAACATAGGTATTATTGTCCTATATAAATTTGATCAACATCTGAGTAGTTTTTGATTTATCACTTCAATAGTATAGAGGTAATACAAAGTCGGTTTCTCTGTCCGTATATCCCTTTGAATGCTTAAATCTTTAGAAGTACGCAACGGATTTTGATGCGGTTTTTTTAATAGATAGAGTGATTTAAGAGGGAGGTTTATACGTATAAAATAAAGCCGTGCGAAGCCGGGGCGGGTCGCTTGTCCCTAATAAATGAGTATTACATTTTGTTCGACTACATTATTGATTACCTATGTAGTTTTTAAAACATGCTTAATTAACAAGGTATATTATTTTTCATCCTACTAATTAGACCATCTCAGCCAGTGTCTACCTACAGCTACAATAGGTATGTGATCAGTAGTTAATTAAAACCTTTATCTACCCCAATCAGCGACCATTTTAAGTTGATTCTCATAAAATATCGTTTAACAATCTCCTTCATTGTCCTTTGCATGAGTCACGACCTCGAGTTGCGGCTGGGAATCCGATCTGACACTAAGAGCTGATTTTAATTTTAGCAATAGGAACCCACAATCCACATCGTTTTCAAAAGATTTCCTCTCGTTATAAAATTATTTAATGTACGTAAGTTACCTTCTCGACGGATAAATACTACCAACCTAAATTAACGATCTTTGGGTTGGTTGGTGCATGTGATATTTTATTTGTAAGTACTTAATAAAGTTTTCATTACTCATACTCGGAAAGTAGATCTGAACATGCCTGAAGAGCTGGTTGAAAGTGATACCTACTTTTCCGCCCTAGGGAGAATCGTTTTCAACTGACAGCTATAACGTTACTATTGAACCATAATAGTGGCAGAATAAATGCTGAAGCTAAAAAAAAATTCGCCTTAGCGACAATTCACTGAATTCAAAAAATACGAAAGACAAGGCAGTATGGCTTTATGGCCTTCGTCTGTCCAAGATGGACTAAGATATAAAAAAAATTGTGGCAATTTGATTAATTTGTTTTCTCATGGATTTTATTTATATTTACTTGTATTCGTAATGAAAAGCAGTGTTTACCTCGGGTGAAAGTAACTTATGTTCCCTTGAGTCCCTCGAACTATTGGCGCCTTCGTTACACTCGGTGGCCAAAACCCGTCTCGGGACTAAATAAGTTACTTTAAACCCTTGGGTAACAATGTACTATTACTTACTTACCTATTTTTATGAGACCTAATTAAAGGAGAGTTCAAAGTCCGATAAACCCACCTAGGTAAGGTGGAATGGTAAACTTGCTAGTAGTAATACGTATTTTGAAAACAGAAAACCAGAACTACAGGTAGGTAAAGCATTAACAAAGGTACAGCTCTGCTTAGCTTGGGGCTAGCTAGATGATGACGTGTGGATTGTCCATCATTATAAGAGTTCGGTTGATAATTGCATCGTGAAGTCTCTTTTTTCATAATCAAGACTTCAGTGATCGTGACGTTTTGATGGTTTCGAAGTACCTACTCGATTATGCATCTCTGAAATCCACCTCTAAGCGTACTACAGACATAACATGACTCACAGATTACGATAACACTAAAAACCCGTCGATTCCAACTAAGTAATTTCATCAGATCATTTGCATACCTAAATAAAACCAGTCTCAGCTGATAGATCACAATGAGGCTCGAACATGAACAATGCTACCAACTTTCACCTCTGTCTCGGCTATCGCTACAATGAATTTGATACGCAATCAAAATAGTTTATTTAGCGAGCTAGGCGTTGCTTGTGTGGGTAGTTATGACACTGTCTGTGTTATTATTTATTCTTATGGCTCCAGTGATAATCAGATGGTATTTATGAGGGACATACTTACGAATAGGTATACCTATACACACACTACACGTAGACCGCTGTGTTTGAATGCGACAATCAAATATCTAATATGCGTGTTAAGCTCTAAGCATAAGTACCTAGTTTTAGAGAACCCTAGTATAAACCTAACATAGGATTTAAGATACTACTAACCAAAACATGTATTTTTTGTGTCAATAAATGATATCTATCTATCTATAATAAGCTTACATACATCTGAATCAACCGAGCTCCCTGTTCGTAATTTTAATCAGTAGTTAGGTAGATTTATGAAACAAAATATTGTTAATAAGGCCTATTTCTCCATTGAATGCTTAGCCCGACATTTCTTAGTTCCAGACCGTTAATAGTATGTAGTAACAAGCATCTGCCCGCGGCTTCGCACGCATTATTGTTTGTATGGAAACGTCTCAAGGCTATTTCTTTCCCATGGGAACGGAAATGCCTATATACCTAATAGCCAATGTGTTATTCCTGGGCTAGAACGACCTCTATTCAAAATTTCAGCACGATCCGTTCAGCAGTTTTTGCGTGAAAGTGGAATAAACATTAATACCTACATCTATACATCCTCGCAAACTTTTGCGTTTATAATATTAGTATGGATTAGTATGAAAAACAAATAAAGATTTATTTTATCACTATCACTATAACTACATAGTATAAAACAAAGTCGCTTTCTCTGTCTCTATATCCCTTTGAATGCTTAAATCTTTAAAACCACGCAACGGATTTTGATGCGGTTTTTTTTTAAAGATAGTGATTTAAGATGAAGGTTTGTGCGAAGCCGGGGCGGGTCGCTAGTAAATCTATATCGAAAGATGTAGTGCTAGTGGTTTCTATTGCACTTCCACGATTCACAAAAAAATTTACGTGAGGAGAATCAATAAGCACTTGAGCTACCTTTAGACTGTTGCGACCGTCTGCAGTTAGCTCAATGGTTTCAATTGTATATACAGGTTTTAATTTTTTCTATTCCTTGATTGTTATTTTTGTTGTTAATAAATATTGTATAAGCACTTTATTTCTTATATTATTTTGATTTTAATAGTGTATATTTAAAATTGAACTTCTCTTAGTAATTGCTTCCGTAAGCCCAAAAAATAAAGTTATTGATTTCTGATTTATATTGACGTTTCTTAATATTAAAGTTTTAACTGTTTTTTTTAAATAACTTTCTAACAGAAACATCAGCTCCTTTTAAGTTAAAACTACAAATAAAAAAGCTCGAGATGGTTTTCTTCAACTCAAACTAACAGCATAACTAGGTAAAGGTTTCTTTTTACCTACCTAGCTTCTTTACTTAACAATAAAGAAAACTGAAGAGAACACAAATAATAATTTTTTGGACAATACAAAAATCAAACTGATCAGTTCATTTCCTAGTTTTAATTATGTATATACATTTGAATTTATTACGTGCCCATGGTACGCAAGAAGTATTTATGATAGGAATTAAAAGAAAAAACTAATTTACAAGTACAACAGTTTAATAGAACATGACTTAATTAGAGGTACATATTCCATCACTATTAATTAAAGGGCTCTGCTAAAAAAACTAAACTTTTTCATTATATCTACTAGACACGCTTTTTCACGATTAAAACCAAAAAAATATTTTAAATCCACGATATTGCTTTAAATTAAAATTTAAGATTAAGACTTGGTGCTGCGGATCGTATCTATAGAAACTAGAAGTACGAACATATTGTGCGCTAAAATCTTCGAAGGTTTATTCAATTTTTCTTGCCTCACCATAATTATATGGAAATAGGTACTTAATAAGAACATTGTCACATTTCTAAACTAGCGATACTCATGTGACTTCAAAGAACTTGTTTGCACTTTGCATTAGCGAGACAACCGACTTTCCGATTCCAAGTCTAACCATAATCTACCTATTTATCTATATTATACTATATTTATGTTATTAAGTCTAGATTTATATTAGCCTACATTATTTTACGATGACTTTCTTCATCAAACGCTTGTCAAAGATACAGATTGTATGATTGTATCATTAGAACCACGAACCAAAACCATTTTCGATATGATTGGTTAATAAACCAGTGTTTATTGCTAGGTATTTTGAGACGTTTGATGAGAAAAACCCTTATGCAGATAGATCAGTTATTTCTTAACTTCGCTAGTCGAAGGGCTACATCTTCTAAGTACTTATTCCTGGATACCAATTCGCTGTTATCATTGGTCAACGTCTTAACCTTTTCTTTCAAAATCAGAATGTCAGTGATGTACTGCCCGATTTTATCGCGCTTCATTTTTTCTTCCTCACTCATTTTGTACTTCCCTTTGCGCCTGACGTCAGTAAGGTACCATATCTTGGTGTTGCCCTCGTTGCCTTTCTGTGTGGTCGTCATTTTGAACATCGCCTTCTCATTGTAAACTCTCGTGAGCATACTGAGGACATCGTTTCTCGTCTTCTTCGCGAGAGTGTCGATGTATTTAGGGAAGTTAGCGAGAGTCATGTAGTGGTCGATGTTGTATCTGTGAATGTACTCGTGTTTTGTGTATGTATCGCCTTTGACGATTTCTTGGGTGCCGTTTGGTGCCGGCAAGTCTGGGATTTCGTTCCCTTCATCTATTATTTTGGACTCCCTGAAAGAAAACAGCAAAGTTATTAGCAAATCATCACTACATCTATACAGTGTGCTACATATATGTGTAGTAAGTCGAAAGGTGGGTGATTCTTTCTGTACCCCGAGGGGATCAACTTCTGAGTTCTGATATAACTTTTGCTTTTGAATGCCAAATAATTTTGTTTACTTAGAAAAATATTATTTTGATGCTTTTTGTTTTTTACACGTAATCTTACATTATAATTTTTTAAATTGTTTATGACTGTTTTTATCAAAACCTGTGTTTCGGCCTGAAATATTTACTAAAGTTGATGCTCAACTTTTTAAAACACTTAAGTGAGAATACACTTAAAAGAATACGAATTTTTGAAAAATCCTTGGACAAAAGTTGACCATAATCCATAATTATCCCCTTTCAGCTAAGTGCACACGTTACGTGTCACCCTGTGTATGAAAGAAGTTATGCAGTTTACGCTTCCAACAAAAAAAACTCAAACATTACTACTCTAGACTACTGAAGATACGGTCGCAGGAAGTCGACAGATGGCGGGTGAATTCATGGCTTTCTAGACTACGTGCTCACTTGCATACAAAAGTGCAGGTATGGCGGACTAGTCGACGGGTGGATGAGAGCCAACTACTTTCTCCAAACTTACTCATCTTCCCTCGTCTGAACCGCCTTCTCCACACCATCTCCCGACTTCCCGACTTTATCGTCCACGACAAATCCCGTGACGTTTCCGTTCTTCATATAAACATCGAACAGTGGTACGTACGAGTGTCCCGGTTTCTGGATGTTAGTTTGGACGGCGACGTCGTGTGCGGTTTCGTTGTTGGCTTCGTTCTGGTTGACGTAGATGATTTTCTCTCCGTCGAAATAGCCGATGGTTTGTCCGTCGAGCGGAGGGTTTTCCGCGTCCTGTAGGAACACGATTTGCTCGTCGTTTTCGCAGTTGATGACGTTTCCAAACTCGTCCTGTAGAACTACCGTTTGGTATTCGTATTGCTCCTCGGGTTGGTCCGTCGCTTGCTCGGTCTCGTTGCTAGCGGAGTCTTGGGCCGTCTCGTTGACCGTGTAGTCGGCTGAGTTGTAATCGTCTGTGTAAGTGTTCTCACAGGTATCAGGGAAGTTTTCTTCATCATGTTCCGCGTTCTCTGGAGACTCTTCAGTTGCTATTGCGGATTCTTCCCAGCCTAGGGTGGTCCTGTAATTGAATGAAAAATAAAGAATTGACTGACAAAGAATGATTTTGGTTCACACGATAGAGACACGTATTTGTATATGTGTACTTAGTATGTTATTTTTAAAGTTTTTTTTTACTACATATATTTCAATAAATAAATAAATAAATAAATAATGTTTCTACTGTTGTGTTTTCACTGATAAAAATAACTTTTTCCTGGTTAAAAAACGATATTGATACAATAGCACAGCTTAGCTCACTCACATGCCATCCCGCGAGTCCTCTAAATTTTCCTCCAAGTACTCCTCGTTATGGTTAGTTTCATCAAGCTCTTCCTGAAACTTTATCCTCTTTGATGAGCTGCCTTTAGTCAGTTTAGAACCTGGAAAAACAAAACTTACATAGAAAAAGGTCATTATTTTTATTACTACCTAGTAAATCATGGTTTGTATACAAACGTTTATTTTTAGAGTTGTTGCCTACGTCTTCAGAGTTCTCATCATCATCACAGCTGAAGATTTCATCCAAAACTGAAAAAAATATTACAAAATCACTACATAGTATAAAACAAAGTTGCTTTCTCTGTCCCTATGTCCCTTTGTATGCTTAAATCTTTTACTACGCAACGGATTTTGATGCGGTTCTTTTTTATAGATAGAGTGATTCAAGAGGTATGTATAATAAAACCGTGCGAAGCCGGGAAGGGTGGCTAGTATAATATAAATTAATATTCTCAGGCAACGCTTTAAAATATTATTACGCAATAAAATGTCTAAGAATTTGTTATTCAATAATTTGATGTTTTTGGCAAAACTCCAAATAGAAATCTCTAATATTTACAATGTATCTTACGGAGATTACTCATAACAAACATTCACACAGACTTTCCCATTTATTATGTAAGAAGTAAGATAGTAAGATAATGATGATTTTTTTGTCTTTTTCAATAAGTAGTCTATGATTTACTTTTAATTAAAAATATAACGAACCACTCATTTTATCCGAAAGTTCTTTCAATCTTTTGTCTGTGATGTGCCTCTCTTCATTATTTAGTTTCATCTTCCTTTCCACATCGTAGAAGAAAGCCCGGCTCATTTTTACGCCACTTTCCATTTCGACATATTTCCTTATTTTGCTGATTTCCACTTCTAAAGATAATAGATCCATGATCTGTAAGAATAGGTAAAAAAGTAGTAGCAAAAAAGTATCTCTCAAAATTAATAGCCTTATTACTTGGTTCTTAAGAAACATTTTTAAGACTAAACAAAATGTGGAAGATTGCTCAATAAATAATAGTGCTGAACAATCCACACAGCATCATCTAGCCCCAAGCTAAAAGCTTGTGTTATGGGAAATAAATGACTGATATACCTACTTTTTACAATATTACATAGACAGATATTTTTCTATCATCCAAAGAAAACACCCAGAACAAAACCAACTTCAATATAAGGTATAAAAAAAAGTTTAGTAAAAAAAAAGTAGGTATAAAAAAAAATCATACTTAATCAATTTCAAGAGTATTTTGGTGTTAAGGTGAGTTTTAAATACTAAAAAGTTTACTTGAACAAAGCTTTAACAGGGAATCACAATACTTACAACTTCTTTCAAATATGGTGAAAGTTTCTTGTTGGTTTGTAGTTTATGAAAACTTTCTTCAGACAGGTCATGATCATGATGATTACACACGAAGATAACTTTAAGGTTTTCATTTGGTTTTCTCTTCAACTTGATTTTACATGGGCAATCTGTTTTGAAGTTATTTCTGTAATTATAAAGATTTAAAAAAATATGAACATTAAATACCACTTGGCAAATCCACATGACAAAGCCAGCTTCAGTAGGTGGTAATATTTGTTTAAATACAGTTTTATTAAAAAAAAATATTATACCTTTTTTTGAGAGTTTTCTTCTTGTATTCTCGATTTTTCAAATAAACACAATGGTATGTGTATGCTTCATTATCCGTATCAGTGTTTTGGGACTCGGTACATTTGTAGTAAAAGCACCATCGTTTGGCATTACTGCTTATGTACTGCACAAAGTCTTGGTGGGATTTGAAGGTATCACCAACTTTGGGAAGGTTGTCATCTTGATGGAGGTACATATCAAGATGTTCCATGCAGTATTTACTTTTATTATTTCCACTTATTATCTGCCAGTCTGACAATAAAAAAATTAATTATTTTACCTATTTACTAAGTGTTGTGTAAATTATGTAAACATATACCAGTCTTTTATAACATACCTCCATCGGGATTAACTTTTAATATTATGTCGCCTTCCATGATTTCTTCCATTTCACTACAAGATGATAACATAATATTTATTATTTAATAATTATTATAAATGAAGGTTTTATAAGCAAATGGTGTGAAATAGGTTAGTAAGTTCTTGCAATAGTCAGTATGATGGGACGTTGGAAAAGGAACCATGTATTTGTGCCTATAACCTACCAACTACAAACAATGATAACTATATTAATTGAGAGATTAGGTTCTGGACATTTTATAGTGTTTTATGTAGATAATAGGACGTACATAAATGCAGAAGATCATGATAAACACTAAAAATATCAAATTTAGGAGACTATGTAAGTAGAACTCATGCAATGTAAGTGGGATACAGATGTCTTGTTTGCATTGTAAAACGGCCTGAAATGTGTGTGAAATGGGCGTCAGCTGTTAGATTTGGACTAAAGGTGATTGTTTTTGTTATATGTACAGGAACATAACGGTAACAAACAAGTATAAACTTATGAAAAACATTGAAAGTACTAAATACCTGAGTTCTTGCTTTACCAGCGAAATATCGCATGCCCCTTGAAAGACAGCCTCCTCAATCACTTCCACTCCTCTTTCGCTTGCAGAGTCTTCAACCGCCAATGAATTATTCTGCCTCTTTTCTAATCCCATAGCTACAAAATAAAGTTTTATTTATTTATTTTGATATCTCCCTCGCATTTTAGTTGATGTTAGTTTGGAAAATTTCACAAAATTTTATTTGTAACCGTCAGTTGTCAAAAAATCAAAATGTCGTCAATTCAGCTTCAATCAAAATCATTGAAACAAAATGTCTGCCTGCCAGTGCGCGTTGGCTGGCTGGCTAGCATGCCACTTGCCATCGTTTTTTTTTTGTGGAACGAGAGTCATTTCCGGTCTACCAATGTGATTGACAATGTTTCCATACATAAAGTACACTTTTTCCTTACTGTTAATAAATTATCCTGATAAACTTTTGCTATGCAAAGCACCCTACTTTTATTTAGATTATTTGCAGCAAAATGCATTTTAGTAGGTAAAAAAAGGATTTTGTCAGCTATTTAATAATAACGTTAGTAAAGTAACATGACAGCGCTGTCTTATTGCAACCCTACACGGAATGAAAATATTTTTTTAAAGTTGGTTTGTTCTTAGCGCATCCTATTAATATAATAAACGTGAATGTCTGTGTGAATGTTTGTAAAAAACTTACAACTACTTCACTTTAGTCAATGGAATATGGGTACTAAGGTTGTTTAAGACCTAAAAAAGTAATCTAATTTTTAAAAATTCACCTCTGAGGGATTTAAAAATGGTGGTGATACTCGGTGTAAATAAACTTCAAAGTATATAATTATATAAACTAAACACTTATTTTTTATATTTTAATACTAACCTTTGGGTGTGAGGAAGGAAAATTGGAACTTTGTTCATAAAATATATTGCGTGGTTCGCACATTCACTCATAACATGGTAAAACTAAATTTTAATATCCCACACAGCCACGATATCACGATTTTATCGCCACGATAGACGTTGTCTGCATGCGTTTCATAATCGCAGTTGTGTGTGGAGGCTTTATTCTCAATCTTCGATATTCATGTTATTCACCATTTGACTAATAAATTTCCACGTGGGCGAATCCGCGGGGCGCAGCTAGTATGTAATAATTCCAACAGACATTACAGCATTACTAATTGATGTACTAACGCAAAAACCTTACTTACATTATTTATCTAACTCAAATAAAATTTACATTTTCGTGGAAGAAATTTTACGAAAATCGATAAACTGTCTCATTGTGAATTTTTTTTTAATAGTAACACATGTTTTACCTTGATTTTAGTAAAACTTGATTATTTTGGCAAGTAAGTTCCATATCCGGAAGTACAGAACCATCGTTAACTCGCTATCATTTGTCCCGCCAAATTTAAATATGCAATTCGAAAAAATTAACATGCTGTTCGAAAAAGTTTTACTATGTTGCATGCAACAAACACGGAGTTTATAAATAAATATAGGTAACCAAAAGCCACCTCAAACAAAAAAGACTCGTCACCGGCTAGCAGCTGCCACCTATCCACAATACCTACGACACCACCACCACCGGTGCGAAGCTAGGGTGAGGTGAGAGTGGAGGCAAGAAGAATTAAGTATTTGATAAGAAGCTTTCTTAGCATTATTGTTAGCATTTTCTTCCCCACAAACGACTCTCCCTTTCACAATTAATCGATTTTGCGCCACTAATGTCCATTCCAGTCCGTCCTTCCATTAATCGATCCCTTCAGCCACTTTGGTACGAGTAACTAACTGATTTGTAACCAGATCCACCATAGTCGGTGAATTTATACCGATGAAACGTTTTGTTGCGAATCCGAACATATTAAAAAACATCCACACAGGCAGCAAATATTGACAGCTAAATAAAAAATTACAAAGACATATGAAACGCATTGGCTGCAGGTGCAGGTAAATAAAGCTCATCCTCATACAAACATACCCATCGGGTGTAATTTAAACCAGGTTCTATTTATTCTGTATTGCAGCGGCTATCAAAATCAATGCCCGGACGAGCTGGGATTTCTGGAACCATTATAAGCTTACCTTTGTTTGAATATTCTAGGAAGTAAGTTTGAAGTTGTTTTATGGTGCGCTTTGTGTTTGTGATGGGGTATGGGTCGTTATCGCGTTTCGTTCAAATTACGTTTCCAAGGCCATAACTCGTATGTCTTTAGAGTTTATTTAAAAACTAAGTATAAGGAAATATTAAAGCCTAATCAAGCATTAATGGTACTGAACACCAAAGGGCTATATGGTTGTATAAAGAAATTGCTGAGAAAAAACATGCTGAAATCTCATTCCTCTCCCTTTCCAAATGCCCCATCAGTAAATTAAATACATCTTTTTTCCACTTTATGTTCATAAAACTTCAAAAACATTCTTCTTTTTACATAAAGAAATAATCAAAGAATCATTTTAAAAAGCTTGTTTGTTCTTAAAGCGGTTGGAACCCCGCGATAATCGAAGTTTTATTTTTGTCAAAAAAAAAACGTCATTTCCATCCGAGCTGTCGGAAATCAAAATTATTCCCGAGTTCGGCCGTGTACAGTGACTAGGTACTGTCCCGCGTATCCCGCCATCAACCAGTCGTCGCCACACCTTGGTGCAGCAAGATATGTCATGCTGTTAAGCAATAAATTAGAATCTCGTATCATTGGGAGTACTTTGTCACGATTAAACAACATCACCGTCCAGTGATTTTCAAGGAAAGTTTTTTTTTTGTTTGTTTCTTTGATATCTAATTTTGATCTTTGTCATTGTACTGTTTTATGTTATATTTAATAGATTTTTGGTAGGCGCATAACTAAAATAATCTTAGGATAAAGGGCAAATACTCATTCCTCTCCAATTCATTACTCTCCATTTTTAAGAAAAATATAGTGGATGGTAATAAAAGCGTTTGGATAGGAATGATTTGTTTTAAAATATCACTAGATGATAATGAAAGTACGTGGAGAAATATGAAATGTTATCGATGTTGAAAAGAAAACCTGCATGCATTTTTAATAGATAGAATAAAATAGGTAGAATAGATAGAATAAAATAGGTAACCTTGTACTCTAGCTGTCTATCATCATTAGAAAATAAAATTAGAAAAACCAAGATGTTTTAGAATTACCATACATTCAGTTTCGAGTGTTACAACTATGGAAAGCAAGGACATAAAAAACAAGATTGCAAATTTTACCAACCACCAGCGAATTATAGAAAGGTTCATAATATTCAAAATGCAGAAGGCGAAACTGAAATTGAAATTCAAAAGCTGTGTATACCAGCAAAAGAGGGGCTTTTCTTAATGAACTCTTTCTTTAAGAAATAGCCCCAGCGGAAGTGGACATGGCAAAGCCCCAACACTGTGACAAAAAATTAGATCGACTTCATCATGACGGATAACAAGCACATGTTCAGAGATGTCTCAGTGATCAACAGGTTCAATACCGGATCTGACCACCGAATCCTCCAAGGCACTCTGAATATCAACTTAAAGCTTGAAAGAAACCATCTGATGAAGTCCACGCTCCGGCCTAATCCAATCCAAATCATGGCGGGTACCGAAAAGTTTCAGCAGCTGACGAGACCCTACGCAACCTGGTCAAAACGTTGACGGACGAGGGCATTAAGTTCTGCAGTAAGCAAGTTTCTGGCAGGAAGTCCAAACTCTCGGATGTGACTCTGGATCTGATGACAAAAAGACGGGAAACCACCCAAGTGTCTTCGTCAGAGAGGTCAGACCTGAACAAGCGAATCGCGAAAATGGTACGGCGCGACCTTCGGAGCTCCAACACATGCCTCATTGAAGAGGCGATAGAGCGAAGCCGAGGGTCCAAAGTATTCACTCAGCAGCTTGGCACGAGCCACCTGACGAAACTTAAAACGCACGACGGGAGGACCGTTTGGTCGAAGCCAGAGATCTCAGCCGAGACAGAAGATTTCTATGGCCGTTTTTACACTGCACATGCCCCTCATTCCCGACGAGCTGACCATGATTCTAGAGCCACTCTGAAACGCCACTATACCGACCAACTTCCAGATTTCAGTCAAGAAGAAATCGTGTTAGCTCTGAGGCAGCTTATAAATTGAAAAGCCCCCGGTGAGAACGGTATTACTTCAGAGCTTCTGAAGGCGGAAGGAGCCCCGTTATACAGGAGCTACAGAACCTCTTTAATGCCGTCCTTCACAGTGGGAGAACTCCTAAGGCGTGGAGCGGGAGTTTGGTGGTGCTCTTTTTTAGACGGGTGATAAAACCCTCCTTTAAAACTATCGACCCATCACACTCCTGAGCCACGTCTATAAGCTGTTCTCGCGAGTGGTCACGAATCATCTAGCCAGGAGATTCGACGAGTTTCAGCCACCAGAACAGGCCGGGTTCCCCGGAGGATATGGCACTATAGACCACATTCACCCAGTGCGGCAGATTATACAGAAGTCCGAAGAGTATAATCAGCCCCTGTGTCTCGCTTTTGTGGACTATGAGAAGGCCTTTGACTCCGTCGAAACTTGGGCTGAAGTGGCAGTGGGCCGCTCATATCTCGCGAAGAACCGATAACCGTTGGGGTAAACGTGTTCTTGAGTGGAGATCGCGACTTGGTAAAGGTAGTGTAGGACGCCCTCCGGCCAGGCGGGAACCCACCTGATCTGCGAAAGACTGCTGGTAGATGCTGGATACGTCAATCTAAAGACAGGGCGCTATGGCGCTCATTAGGGGAGGCCTATGTCCTGCAGTGGACTAATATGGGCTGATGATGATGATCTATTTTGAAATTTAAGTATCTACATTGTTCTTCAGCGTTGAAAAGTTGTAAATTTGTTAAAGACTAATTTTAAATGTCATTGTTTTGTACTGAAGCATTTAATTTTATCAGCTGTAAGATCTGAACTAAGAAGGTAGGTAACCTTCTTGTCATTACCTCATCGTGTCCTTTTTAAGTTACATATTAAAATATTAATGTTGATAAAATTATCAAAAGACTGATTCCTATATATTTTTGGCTATTACTGAACCACTAAACCATTTATTTGTCATAAACAATAGTTTACCCATATGGCTTGGTTACAATATTTTTGATAATTTCATCGCCCTCCATACGTTTTCATTACTCTCCAGGCCATTTTCATTACCCTCTACACGTTCATTACTTTCCATCGCCTTAGTAAAAACGAGTTTGACTTAGGAAGGTGCCTTTCATATATTTATATCTGGATACGTATCTAGATCTATAAATGTAATCTAACAACGAAAAGAAAGAAAAAAAAAACATTATCACCAAATCGACAAATCTGAACGAAAGGCGATAACGACCCGTATATTGTTACTTGGTTGTAGTTGAAACGGCATAGTAGTTGAAGCCTCTCAAAACAAGCCTGGTTTTCAATTATTCAATTTTTAGGAAGGTTCCTAGTTTCTTAAGAAGATAATTAGGTTTCTAGGCGATATATGATAGGGTGATAGTACGATCTCGGAGTCTTCAAATCAAGAGTGAATAAGTTCCTTCTGGGAAAGCGTGCTCCATTTTAGGCCACATCTTCACTTACCTGAGATAGTGGCCAAATGCTCGACCATTTACAATAAAAAAAAAAACTTGGGGACGCCTTCGGCTGTTATTTATTTGAATCAGTGGAGCTTCCTCAAGACTTTTTGCAACTTTTTGATGTCGTCAGTATCTTCTAGGTATTCTGTTATGGAAGGATACTAAGAGACCTAAATTTAACCTACCTTTATCAGGACATATTTCAATCTCCACAACCAATAGGTAGGTAGGTACGTAAAATGACCGAAGTACCCTGTATTACCAGGCCTTGATTAAATCAGGAGTTTAGGATCTGTTCTTGTAATGCAAAGTCCAACCTTCAGGCTGTCGTCGTGTGGATTTGTTTCAACATTGGGCCCAATTCTGTAGTTACCGATACTTTCTAAGTATAAAAAGCCTTGGTGACAATGGTTCGCCTCGCTTTACTCCTTGGTGTTGGTATCTTTTTTTTGTTATTCTATTTTAATTTGGGGACTTTGAGTCTAACAATGACTAAGTCAGTCCCATAGGATTTCTTAACTAGTTATTCACTATTTACAAGTATCTTACATGCGGACTAAACAGAGTGACAGCGGCAACAGAAGTTTGTTAAGCTAGCACACTCTGAAATGAGCCCACATCAAGACATTAACATTACATTCTGCAATCAACTCTTCTCTCATAGATGCGCTCCGCGAACACTCCACCAAAAAGTGATGTGTCCTCCACTACCTACTCCACATGATTCACACATGGAGCTCTCTATGGTGTGTCTTAGAGATGGAGCTTTGTGGATTGTATTTTGATGGTCCTACAGTCCTACGGTACCTTACCTATAAGTAGTTGTTCTAAAAGCTGTAGTAATAATTCTGATTAGGACCTTTAGGGGAAACCACTTTACTATTCACTTTACGCTGTCCCTATGTAAGCTAGATAGGTACACATTTTGATGCGTGTGTATTGCGAAGCCGAGCGGTTCGCGTTCAATAAAATAAACATGAATAAGTGTTTTAGCCCAAACATACAGCTACTATTACTGAATACCCACTTGTTTTTGTGCCATGTTCCTTGCCAAAACAAGGTAACATTTACTTTGAAAAAAAAAGAAACAAAGAGTGACTACGTTTCATATAAAAATCTGAATATTTTATTGTACAATCATGTAAATATAATGGGCATTTAAAAAAAACAATAATTTTATCTACATAATTTCGGACACAAGTACAATAATATTTTGAAAATTCAATGTTATGAAATTAGATAATAATAAATAGAAGATAGTTTGTAAAGAGTATATTAATCTTCATTGCAGTGATGATCTTAACAATATTTTAACTAATTTGCAGAGCTTTTTTACATCAGTCGCTGTAAAAGCACTCAAAATGGCCTTACAATTTTTCATGTACTTTTTAGGCATGGCTATATGGCTAATTCAACATTATACACTTAGGTACTAAAATTACCTAGTTGAAAGTAGCACCTACAGATAAATTATGTAGGTAAGTACCTAACACTCATTAGACTTTCGCAGCATTAATTTACAGCAACTTAGTCATTTTTTTGTCTGCTTCTTGTACTGTAACCTTTTTTCTTAAGTTGGTCTTCTTCAAGACTGTTTATTTTACCAACCACTCTCTTTTTATCAGACGACTGCAGCGCTTGTAATTCCTTGACTTGTTTCTCTAATCTCCTGCATTTTGTTTCAGCAAATGTCAGCAACTTGAGGGAGTTTTGGTTTTCAGCGAAATTATCATCGGATGCTTCTTTGTATGCTTCAATTTCTGTTTCGAGCGTCTTTATCTTATCAAGTAAGGACTGGCTGTCGGTTAAATACAGTTGTTCTAGTTTTCTTATCTTACATTTATAATTAATGTTTTCAGCGTTTACCAGGTTGAGTGATCCCTCTAACGATTTTATTCTTTCAACGAGTTTGTTATTGATCTCTTCAGACCTTTCCAGACGTTTGTCAGATAGTTCTTGGATTTTATGTTTAAGGATCTTGTTTTCTTTGATTGCTTTACAGGTTTCTTCTTGTTTGGTCGCTGGTGTTAATAGTTGCTTTAAGATTTCGGCGTCTTTTATTCGAGATGATATATTGAGTTGTTCGAGATGTGATATCTTCTTTGTTAAATTGTCATTTTGGAGTTTCATTTCAGCTAGATCTTTTTGGGTTTTCTGCAGCGTTTCCTCTAAAAGAATATTCTTTTTCAGTAATTCCTCATAATTCGCGATGACTTGGTTGTGGTCACTATTTCGTGTTATAAATTCATCCAGCTCGTTGGTTTTAGCTTCTAGCGCCTTAGAAATAGTTTGAACAGTGTTCTCCAGCTGCATTGCCACGTCAGAGTACTTGGAGCAAATTGTTCTATATTCCTGAATGTAGTTGATGTATTTGAATTTTTCAAAAGGAAATGCAATAGTCAAGGGATGATAGGCTACATTTACAGTTTTACGATTTTGATTCCCAGATCTTCCTAAAGTTATTTTAAACACAGCTTCACCTCTGTATAGCTGTTTTAATAAGGTAAGCACAGATGTACCCATACTGGCTGCAAGATTTTCCAAGCATGATGCAACACTGCAATGATTTATATAAAATTCAATGTTGAATCTGTTGATGATTGCCTCTTCCATGATATACTTCGGTTGACTTCTTGAGCTGTAGCTGTATTTATTTTCTTCTTTATTATCATGTACAATTGCGGATTCTAATTTACTTATCCTTTCATACTCTCTGTAAAATAAAGAAAAACTTACATTAATGTATGAGTTATTGTAAAACTCTCGATTTTTAGGTAAATCTGATGACACGCGTACGTAATGTATTTATGTATTCATTAAAAGTGTAAAATGAAAAAATAGTTTTCTTATATTATGGGTAAGATCTAAGTTTACCTTAAATTGTTAGCATTTTTTTATCCATTTTGGATTAAATAGAAATTGGATGGATCTGTTGATATGCCTCTAGAATGTTTGCAACCGTATATGCAGTTAGCTCAATTATTTAAATTGTAAATACTAGTTTTCATTTGTTTCTAATTCTTTAATATTACATGTAAACTGTCAAGGATAAAAATAATAATTTATTTTTATCCTAAAAATAATAATTATTAAAATAATAATTTATTTTTATCCTTGACAGTGTACATATTACAAGCATGATATAATATTCAAACACATACCCTTCAAGCTCTATAAACGGTAAATCAGCTTGAACTCCCACATCTCTACAATATGTTTCTTTAACATCATCTGTGTACTGGTACATACTTTGATATTCATTGTCATTATTACTATATTCCTGTACGACTTGATGATATTCCTCAGTATTCAGTTCATTCTGATCACCATTGAATGGTGCATCTTCGTTACCTTCTACATTATTATCACAAATATCTTCACTGCACTCCACCATGGTTATTGGCACTTCTGTACCATCTCCATATATCACCTGATCTTCTTGTATTTCTTCATGGATTACGGTATCGTCATCGAGATCAGTGTCTACCTTAGGCACAGTTTCATTTGTTTCTTGTATGTAGACAATTCGTTCGCCTACTCCTGCGAATTCGACTCCAAAGATATTATTTGAACCTTCTTGGTCCGATGGGATTATGTATTGAACAGTGTCATTCATATTGTAGACTTCTTGATCGATTTTAATTTGACATTCTGTTTGTTCATTGTCTTCCGTTTCAGCGTACTCGGTTTGTAATCCTTCTTGTCTGAAATTAATAATAAAAATAAACATATTTCTAGAGAATTGTCTTCATAAACTTAGTTTAGGATTTAAGACTCAAACAAGTCATCTTTTTTAACGATAAACATTTTCTACCTATGTACGACAATTCTCACAGCATCATCTAGCCTCAAGCTAAGCATTACTTTCGGTTTCGAGATAACTGGCATACTTAATTCAATAAGCACATTAAATAAAAAAATATTTAACATAGAAAAACAGGCACAAAAATCAGCAGATCTCAATATTTGTCACGAGGCAGGTTGCGGGTTCGGTCCCTCCTGCGCCACAGAAGTCATCAACTAAGAACCTCTAAGTATGTTCAACTTACAAGTTAACCCCGTCAGTGATAACATCGACCCCGCCCCACGGGTTCAGTTCAATCTCACAGCCAGTATTCTCTTGCAGCTCTCTCACACTCTGTATAAGCTCCTGATCGTACTGAATGTTGTTGAGCCGCGTTTCGACTCGGCTTTTATTTTCCTCTTCTTCCTTTTCACTGTCGGATGTTTCTGTAGGAAACGGGTTCTATTAGTGAAAAATAATTCTACTAATTCCATCATTCAATTCGAAATAATTACTTTTGCTGGTACTTACCATCCTCTTTTGGTTCGAGCTTCGTTTTACGTGTCGCAGGACCGCGTTTTGGAATTTGGAATCTTTGTTTTATATCTGAAATAAGCAAAACAACATAAAAGGCTAGTTGATGGTGTGTGAATAGTCCAACAATATTTATTAAATTTAAATTTAAGGCAAGTAGTTGCAGCCTTGTCTTGCAGTTTCCACTAGTGATATGCTGCGGGACGTGTCAAACTCATCAATAAGATCTCTATCTCATTGATGAATTTGACACTTCCAGGGAATTTGTAATACCAGTGTTTTTAAAAATTTTGCTGTCGTGGGTTTGTCACCCTTAGGGTACATGATGTGACGGTAAATGTGTCGAGGAGCGTATCAAAGGTCGCGTCAATCTAAGCATCTGCGATTTTGATGATTCTCGAAGATCTTACCTTTTATTTTGTCTAAAATCTCCGTCATTTTTTCTGGAGGCACATCTACCTTCATCTCTTTCTTTTTCATCACAGCTACAATATTTTTGACAGTTTTGCCCATTTTTAGTCCAGTAAGATCTTCTAGGTATAGTTTTATGAGCCTTGAGTCTAGTTTGAACCATGCAAGAACTCGAATCTGCAAACGAAAGGAGCATCTTGATTTGTGTGTCTATTAATGGACGCTAAAAAGACGATAAAAAGGCCATATCTCGCGAAGAACCGACAACCGTTGGGGTAAAAGTGTTCTTGAGTGGAGACCGCGACTTAGTAGGACGCCCTCTAGCCAGGTGGGATGACGATCTGCGAAAGATTGTTGGCAGATGCTGGATGCATCAAGCTGAAGCCAGGGCGCTATGGCGCTCATTAGGGGGAGGCCTATGTCGAGCAGCAGACTAATTTGGGCTGATGATGATGAAAAAGACGATATAGTACAAAAAAAATATATTAATTATAGTTTTTGATAATAAATTCAGATAGTTGAAGGCAGGGCGCTATGGCGCTCATTAAGCGTTTTCATCATTGGCTGTGGTCTCATATAGAAGAAATAGCATTGATACGTTTCCGTATATGATAGAAACTTCGCGTGCGAAGCCATGGTCAGTACTAGTAAAGGATAATTGTACTGAATCCAAACCAAAGTTTCGCATTACAATAGTGACATGATATACCTACCTCTTCCTTCAACTCCTGGGGAAGCCTGTGTCCATGCGCCTCTTGGCCAAACAACTCCGCTGATAATTCATGGCTGTGGTGGTGGCACGCGTACGTCACTGTGAACTTATCCTCTCCGGGTAAACATTTCACGTTTATTCCGGCCGGGCATAGAATAGATTTTCGCCTGAAAAAAGAATGATAGATATATTTTAACCCGTTTACTGCCCAGCGTCTGGAGACACTGGTCTACCTGACATGTGTGCCGGTAGCAATGAGTGTTGCCGGTAGCAATGAGTGTTATATAGCTCTTTAAAAACAACAAAAGGATAAACCTAGCATAATTAAGGTTTTAGCTACGAAATGCACATGGGCCGGCCGCTGAGGTTTAGGAGATTTCACGTCGAATTAAATAGAGCGCGTTATGACTGAGTAGTAATTCTTCAGCAGGCTTTATTAATTACTAGCATCTGCCCGCGGCTTCGCATGCTATTTTTTTATGGAAACGATTCAAGGCTATTTCTTTGGGAACTGATTTATGGGATGACAAGTAACCTATGTATCATTCCAGGACTAGAACTACGTCTATTCTAAATTTCAGCCTGATCCGTTCAGTAGCTTTTGCGTGAAAGAGGAACTAACATCCATCCATAAATCCATACAAACTTTCACACTACGCGTAAATACCTACTTAATCTACTTATCTAGTTGATACCTTATTTGTTAGATTAGCGGATATTTGGATAGGTATTATGTGCATAGGATAAGTTTAAAATTAAGATGTAATTTCTATAAATACCTACTAACTTACTTTCTAAATTTGTAAATTAGTATACTTAAGGCCCTGTGTGTCGACAATTGGTCATTTTTAAGCAGAAACAGATAATACTTCTGACCAAGCTACATTTCAAATTTGTATATCTATATTACTTCATGTTCATACCTAGATCAATAGCTAATCCGAAAACATAACAGCAGAAACTTTTCTTAATAAATATATGTTTTCAAAATGATACGTTTCAGAATTTAAAATCAAAATATATTGATAGCAACGATAAACATCAACTAGGGAGTTATTGTTAAAGTTAGTTAACATTTTTATCTAGGATCCGGTTAGCTTAGTCTTTTGATGAAGATTCTCATTAAATTTAAATATTAACTTATTCGATTAACAGCAGGCGCTGAGCCCGCCGCCCATGCATCAGTACCGCCGTGACCTCTGTCAAGGCTGGACGTGTGCTTGATGTCGTCTCAGATATCAATGACAATCCATACGTAATATTTATCGTGAATATTCTGTTCGAGCCTGTCCAGATGGGGCGTTTTACGTGCGCTCCTATGCGCGGTGCGTTAGGGAGGGACTCGGGGACAGTTATTATAAACATATAACATATAACACAAATAAAATGGTTCTGGAAACGTCGGAAGCAAAAAGCACTACAAAGATTTAACAAACATCACGTTCTACTAATTCTTCCGTTATCAGTTAATTGTAACGTTTCATGGTTCTATTGGATTTTCTCTGATTGATTCAATTTTTCCATACTGCAACTCTTTTTTCAATTGCGTCTATGAAAAGTACGGTAATATATGTACGGTATAAGAAATACGTCCACTCGCGTCGCGCGTACCACTCGAATCGCGCACCAGCATCTGGACGGGATGTAGGTATAGTGCTCTAGTATCTGGAGAACGGGAATGTTTAAACGCGAGAGCACTCGCGAGTAAAACGCTCCACCTGGACAAGCTCTTAGCTAGCGTTCCCTGACAGATTGACTATGTTTCATTTCGATTGACAATTAGGATTTAGGCAAATCAAATTTTTGAATATAGAATACCAGTACGCTACACAAATTTTCAAAACTTAATTTCATTTAGCATCCAGAGATATGATATCGTTTTGCATAGAGTGGAACTGGAACGTAATAGAGATAGCACAAAAAAATATTATGATGGAAATCTATAAACTTGCTCCCGGGAATTCCAGGTTCTAAATTTCCCGGAATTTACTGAAATTTCTGGACGATTTCAAAAGCTGGTAATTGTACATTATTTCTCAAACAAAACTTTATCTATTCCATCATCTTGTAGCATTTCGGATATATTCATACCTTAGCGGTATAAGGTATGTTAGTTAGCATTTTTATTTTGCAGCAGACAGTTAGCTTTCATCAAATTTGAAAATAAAATAAACGAATTTGGATTTTGTTTTTTTTTTCTTTTTATTAACTATAGAGGATCACGGGATTTTATACCTCATATTTGTTATATTTCCCAATGTGTTTTATTTTACTTGAAATAACCTAAAGTGCAAATGAAATTTCCTTATTTTATATCTTTATCTATTATCTGCAGACTCAATCTGTAAAATCTCGAATTTGAACTCGAATCCACTCTAGTGACCGAGCTACGTCATTATTTAGCATAAGCTCTATGCTAAAGAATGACGGGCATAGGGGAACGTAGGCTAATGAAAGCGGCCGGGCAATGAGTGATATGGTAAAATTGAAAAAGAAAATAAAAAAAAGAAGATAAATTATGCAATTTGTTTAGATAGAAGTAGTAGATAAAGTAGAGATATTATGTGGTACCGATGATGTAGAAACTGGGCCCTTAAAAAGTGTTCTGGCAGTAATAGTCCAGATTCTTATTTTGTACATTTTGTTTGGATCCATAAAGTCTGGATCTTTTGTTTTCCATCAATAATTTCATATTTATTTCTTCTTTTTGTTTGCAAAAACAATTGTTTAATTTTGATTTTCAAAATTTTATGTTTTGTGTTACTGTTAGTTTTGCCATTTTTTTTATTAAAAATTAAATATATTTGCTCTAGCAATAAATGAGCTCTCATTAGCCGCATTTGACGGATAAAAGGAGCGATTGATTTGTAAAACTTTAAATTGTAACTATATATATATATAGTAGATTATAACTGTTATTTAAGTACTATTTAATAATATAGAAAAGTTATTATATTCTTAATATTTAGGGACTTTTATGTTTAATAGACTATGCCAGTCCCGTATTTTAACTACTATACTATACGTTTTTTATACTACACAAATATCAATAATTTAATAAAAAAAAGAAGAAGAATTTTGACACGATTGTCAAATTTTTATAATGAACTTAAAAAAATATCAACATATTATTATGACTTTATCATCGTGTTCACTAGCGGGTAATGGGGGTCACCCGATTCTCATTACCCACAAGTATTTTACGAAGAAAAAAATTTCTAAACGTTTCTATTAGTTGTACATTTGGAGATAGGAGGGTGACCACCATTACCCGCTGATTCCTATTACCCGGTCTTCCCCTACCTACACAGGTACCAGAAACGCGATCTTCTAAAAACTATTTTATATTTATTAACGGTAGGCTTGCGCCATCTATTAGGCTGCCCATGTCAACTTTGCTGGTAGTTTCTGCCGCGATTTTAGCCAATGAGCGCCCCTTAAGTTACCTACTACCTTCTTATTTATGTCTGTGCCGTTTCTTTGTCAAATAAATATATCTTTATCAAGTTGCTAATAGTAGTAAGGATTTTGACATGTTGGGTGTGCACAGTGTGGTGCTATAAGTGAAAGTACTTACTTCACTTTCCTCAGCCCTTTGCTTTTGCTTTTATAGAACCCCTTATTAAATCTACAATTCAAATTATACAAAATCGACTTTGTACTGTCATATTTTGGAGACGCCTTCGTATTCCGGCTGTCGAAGACATGATAATAGAAATACCACTTGGGTGCCTGAGAAGCTACATACGACAGTAATTCTTCAATTGAAGAAAATGTACTCCCCACCTGAAAAAAAAAGTGGTAACAATTTAGCTTTGATTACATAAGGTCATAGTCTGAACTACTTCTACTAAGAATATTGATGAACTAAACTGATGGTGAGCATCTGGCACAGCGCATCTGTATGCCATACAGAGTGGCAAGGCAGCCAGCGTCTTGGAGACGCTTCAGACTGGTATTGAAATGGATCTGTAGAGCTAGCTCAATGTTGTTTGAATCAGTCTGCAATTAGCTCAATAGGTTCAATTGTTAATATAATACTAGTTTTAATTTGTTTCCTGTCTGATTGTATTTCTCCTAGAATTAATTTAAGCTGCTGACTCTAATCTATATTATTGGACTGGAAAATACATAATAAATAAATACAAGCATCTATCCGCGGCTTCGCACTAATTCTTTCTATGGATACAAAGGCTATTTCTGCATGGGAACTGATGGAAAGTAGCATAGATTTTATTCCAGGGATAGAACTATGTCTATTCATAATTTTAGCCCAATCCGCTCAGTAGTTTTGCGTGATAGAGTAACAAACATACATAATCTGTACATACAAACATTCGCGTTTATTATATTAGTAAGGAAGTAGTCAATACCTGGACCAAACCTTCTGCTTGTTGTTCCGGCAACGGATCGTGTCTCATCTGACACCTCAGCTTGGCTTCCGTAACAGGATTTTTGTTACTTTTCTTTTTTATACCAGGTTTCCTTTTTTCCGTCCTCGCGGAGTAATCTATTGGGTCGTTTATAGATTTCTCTACTTTCGAAAGTTGATTTAGAACAGTGGATTCTGTTAATCCACCTTTGGCTTTGATCTGATTTAGAGTCACAGTGGCATTACCTGATTCATCAACACTTTCTGCGCATTCTATAGATATGTCGCCGATTTTGTATTTTCGTAAGAGAACTGTTTGATCTTGTGTCTCGTTCGGTTCCAATTTAGGTACTTTAACATCAAGTATGCCCGTCTCTGCGTTGATTAAAAGTAAATGATCATTAGAATCAGAGCTTTCAACAGCTACGGGGTCATCGAAAGTGCCAGTTGTTGGGTTTATTAAGCGATCCGTTCTATTATCATAATTATCATCAACTTGTTCGTAATTTAAGTTAATCGCTTCATCTTCCACGTAGGTGTATGTGTACAATTCTTCAAATTCAGTATCATTTTCTCTGAAAAGGGAATAGATATCGGTTTACGTTAGAGTACCCATATCGTGTCCAGATTCTTAGAACACACACTGAAACGCGACCTACTATCAGATCGCATTTTAAAAAGAAAATGCATTACCGAAAGTTTTTGTTACCTTTAATGTTCATAATGAGACAAACATTCGTCTTATTTCTAGGAATAAATATTTACTTAATTAGTTATTGGTCAGGAAGATCCTGACGATACTTGTAGAGGACAATTAATTTATATATTTATGCAAATATTATTAATTAAATTAATAAGATTAGTTTATTATTAGTAAATAATTAAGATTAAATTATTTTTAATAAACATAAAAATGGATTTTTTCTGGGTAGGTAGACCGATTTTGATGCTTCTTCTTTTTTCGAAACGATAGTGCTTAGGTATCGTGTCGCATATTTAAGTTTGATAATTAAAATGAGAAAAACGACAAGCACCACCGCAGTTTTTGAGTTATATACGTATTTTTGTTTAAAGAATAATCGCAATGTAACATTTTTTTGAGTGACATAAACAGTTGTTAACTTGTGTAAAAAAACATCAATCAAATTATGTAAGTGCATAAGAATAAATAATAACATTATTTATTCTTATGGTAAATGTCAGATGCAGTTCGTATTTACACTTACACAGTCGTATCGATGTCGCCGCCCTCTTCATTAGATACTATCTCTGGTGGGTCATCAATTGCACTCTCACTGTCGCTTTCTAAGCCTAGAAATCAAATGCGGAATTCAGAATCTAATACATCTTGAGAGAGAATGACGTATTCATTTAAAATACTTAATTATGAATGGTTTCTTTACCTTTTTTGCTTTCTCCGACTGATGTAGTCTTGACTACAACTGAATTTTTCATGCTATTGCTCTTTGCTTTCAAATCTGAAAATAATTTTTAATTTATTGGAAATATGTTGGATTCATGTTCCATTTTTGACGTTCTTTACGACCGGGCGAAGGGCCGCCTGCGACGCAAGAGGGTGTAGGTTCAATTACAGCAGTTGCACAAATGTTTGTATGATCTGCATATATTTGTTCTGAGGTTCTGGGTGTTTTCGATTCAATAATAATAATAACATTATTATAATTATTAGAAGGATTAAAACGATACTTTCAACCAAATGTTATTACAGTGTAAATGAATTTATTATGGATTCTGATTTTACAGTTACGTGACATTCGTTGTTTTTATTTTAAGTTTTATTGCAATATAAATTTTAATCATAGTTTTAACATCATTCTACATTCTGTTTATTTTATTTCCATTATTATGTTCAATTTTATTTTCAATTTTATTTTAATATTTAAATCTCTATTATTTTATATTGTATTTTCCAACTCTCCTTAATTTTAATCACCATGACATTGTAAATGAGACATTGCATACGTAACAGTAGAAATACATTGAATCACATATACCTAAAACACCATTGACATACTGTATTTCACGCAATAAAAATATTTTACTTTTACTTTACTTTATTATAAAAAAATATCTATGTAATTAATTGTAGGTATAAAGTATATCAGTCATCCATCTAGTACTCATAAATAACACAAGCTCTGTTTGTAGTTAGATGATGCTGTGTGGATTGTCAGGGATTTTTATAAAATAACTAGCAGCGCCTCGCGGTTTCACCCGCGGTAATTCCCGTTCCCGTGGGAATTCCGGGAAAAAATAAAGCCTATGTGTTATTCCAAACTATAATCTATCTTTCTGCCAAATTTCATCCATATCCGTTAAGTAGTTTTTTCGTGAAAGAGTAACAAACATCCATCTATCCATACTTACAAACTTTCGCGTTTATAATATTAGTTAGGATTACCTATTATGATTATTATTCTATGAGTTATGAATAAAACTTACTCCCTGAATATTTTGGAGCACGTCTTCCCCTTGATCCCGTCATCACAGTAATGTCGAAATTTGCTTTAATATCTGAAAAATAATGAAGCCATAGCGGGTTAGGTTTTTTTGAGTCACACCTCATTTTGATATAAGATGACTGAGTACTTACATCTTATCTTTTCCAACATCTCAGTTATTCTTTCAGCGCTCAAGATATCTTTTGTTATACCCTGACTTCTGAGTTTGATAACAGTGTTTATAACCGTTTTACCAATGTTCAAATCAGGTACTTTAGATTCGACATACTTCCGTATTATCGCCGGATGTACATTCAGCAACGCTAGATCTTTTATCTGCAAAGGGAATAAGCCTATTGAACTAATACTTTCACAACCTATATTACACATCAGCACAATGCCGTAAAGGACACACATTATTGGCACAAAGGGATGGTTCAATTACATCCCCATCAAATCCTTTTCCAAGGACCTACTCTTGAAGGAAAAAAGTATACCTCATTCAACCTCTTTGCTAAGGCCTTCAAGGATTAAAGAGGTCTTTGAATCCTTGAATGAAGACATTCGATCTGTAGGGTACTCTTATTATTGTAGATAACCACACATTTCACTGGAAGACAGAAATAGTGGCAATACTTGGCGGCAGAAAGAAACGGATGGTTGTATTTCATCATTATCATCAATGTATTAAATATATCATTATCATCACTGTATTAAATATTTCATTACCATAACACAAGGTTTAAGTAGCTTCCCTTGGAGTTAGATGGTGCTGTGTGGATTGTCTAGCATTATCTTACCCCTTTGCAAGAATAGGTCCTTGTGGGTCCTTGGTTTGGACAAGTGACTTTAGACTTAATATCTGTACATTTTTAAATTAATGATGGTTAATTAATGAGGTAAAAGTTCATACCTCATCCTTTATTTCCTGTGGCAACCTGTAGCCATGTGGTTGTTTTTCAAAAAATTCTTTGGACAACTCATGTGTGTGGTGATGGCAGACCAAAGTCACTTTTATTTCTTCTGAATTAGCTGTACGCTTCAAATGTACACTGGCTGGACAGCTTAAACTTATTGACCTAAAAAAAAAGCATGATTATTAGTTAACATTTAATACATGACTACCTGGAGGTCCCTACGGCTGAAGAAGAAATAAAGTCGAAGAAGGACTAATGAGTCCTAATCCTAAATGACAGACTGCGCACTCAACACATTCGTCTAGTCTGAATGACTGATTGCGGAAGCAAAGTAAACAAAAAAAAATTGTTAACAGGATCTATTTTTTAAAAGGAGATTGAAAAATCCTTACATATTTTTCTGTGCTCTCTTGCCAGTGCTCTGTGATCTCTGGTGTTTTCTAAAGAACTTGCATCGATAAACGCATGTCCCATGTGGTTTATTCAAACGCGTTTCTGAACGCACATAATAAAAGAACCATTTCTTGGCGTATTCAGTGATGTACTTATTGAATTCTTCTATTGATGCAAAGGTATTGCCTGGCTGCAGTAAGCCTTCTGCTTGATGCTCAGGTAAAGGCTCATCATGTCTCATGCACACACCTCCAGCTTGTCTTCCCAATATAGTATTTGACTTTTTAGTATATTTTTTAGGTTTTACCTCATTTTGTACTTGTGTTTTGGTTTTATCGTCTGTTGATTCATTGTTCACTCCAACACCCTGCTCTTCTTTGCTGCAAGTTATAGCAAAATTACATTGACATAGGCAGTGCATTTATACTTATACAATAATGCTTTTAAAAAACTTTAAGACACATTTTTAATTCCTTAGTGTGCAAATACTATCTCTTTAAAATTGCTTATGAATAAAGAATTAACTCACATGGATGTTGCAAAATCTGGACATATTCTCTTTGCAGATGGATTATCCTCCACAAAAACATTAGGATTTGGTCTGCAAATCAAATAAATAATCTAAATAGTGATAAACTAACAGATTGCAATATTAATAAAAAGGACACTCAAAACTAGTGACAACTTACCTTTTAATAAGGGTTTGTAGAATTGGTACATTACTTGTTCTATAAATATTTCCTTTTTTTATAACCACTACAGGTTTTACAGGTGTTTTGGGAGAGTTCAAGGCTTCCATCATAGAAACCTACTACTTAAGGTCTTGAACTTTAACTTTGTTTCTAGCGGATCCACTGTAAAGAAGTACTAAAAAGTTACTATAATTCTCATTATTATGTACTAGCATCTGCCCGTGGCTTCTCATCCGTTATTTCTATGGAAATGTTTCAAGGCTATTCCTATCTGATTTATTATAAGAAAATTAGCCAGTGTGTAAACTACGGCTTGATCTTTTCAAAATTTCAGGCCAGTTTTGAGAGAGGAACATCTATAAGTATCTACAAACTTTCGCTTTTATAATATTACTAGCGACGCGCCCCGGCTTCGGGGGGGGGGGGGGTGCGCAGCTAATAATGAACGGCTCAGTACATGGGGCGGCGGCGGGACAAAGTGGCCTACACTCATGAAAAATATAAATCCGCCACTGAGCATACAAAGGGACATACAGAGAAAGCGACTTTGTTTTATACTATGTAGTGATTAAGGATGTTCTCATTATTTCCATTCTCTATACAAGCAGGATGGAGCATGTTGGATAACCAGTGGCCTCTTAAGAACCTATTGATGTACAAACAAACCATGATCTTAGGTTTCAATGAATACAATTAAAACCGGATCCAAAAACCAGGAAAGTTTGCCAAACCAAACAGATCTTACAATTATACAAGTGATGGCCAAAGTTAGTGAACTTCTTGGGGGCGGGATTGGTGGATGGATGAATTGAAAGACAGTAGACCTAAGCGCAGCCTTATTATATATTTTGGTGGCGAGATCTCTGGCTGTGAGCAATTTTAAGTGTTTAGTTTTTCGCTAGGTACATTCTTAATTTTCTGTCTTCAGAGTAAACTGTAAGTAATGGGCTCACAGAAGCTCTATTATTCTCAATAACAACTTGCCTAAAATAACAAAATAAGGGCATTTTGAGCATTCCAAATGAAATAAGCAACCTTTTTGTAAATATTTGTTGTATACGCACCGGCAACGTAAAAATAGCATGGACCAGCTAACGCAGAATAAATGAATTCAGGATTTTCTTTCGAAAACTTTTGTGAAAATAGCTGCAGCCATTTTGTTTCGTTTCTTTAGTTTCGTTAGTAGTAACCATAGACAATCCAATCGGTCGGTTGTGATTTCAAGCTATCGATGTTGCCGTGCAGTCAGTGCTGCCCACTGACCTCTATACACTGACCTCTATATATATTGTATAGATACAGGTCAGTGCCTCTATATATAATACAGAGGTCAGTGGTGCTGCCAGATCGAAAGCCAAAATCAGTATAAATAGAAAGTTGATAACAAAATACTGAGAAATCCGCCGACCTGTAAATAATAATTTTAATACAAACTTTACTACCCGCCGCCGCCCGCCGCCGCGGCGCCCCGCCTCCGGTGTAAGTGTAGTCTTTCATAAGATTCAATAGAATACAATTCGCACGCCGAGTCACGAAGCTCTAAAACGCTTCCGCGACGCGACGACGACGACGCGACGCCTCCGCTCTCGCGTGTGTGGAGACTAAAGGTACGTTTAGATCTGTTCAACATTGGGCGATTTTGTGGAAAGCAACATGTTGAAAGCAACACTGTTGCCGTTTGTGGAATGATTCTTTCAACAGAACGTCGACCGTTCTACAAAATACGCCTTGTTGAAACGTGTTGCTCTTGTACCCACATTTGATGGGTTCATTCAACATTATTGGCAACTGTAGAACGTATTTAAAATGAAACTGTCGAATCAGTTGCTGCAACAGATGTTGATCATTGTTGAACATACAACATTGTGGAACAGTGTTGCGTGCGACAATCCGTTGCTTCAACGAATGTTGAACAGATCTAAACTTACCTTTTTAGACTTACTATGAATGACCTTACTATGACTACAGTCCGCGGCCGTAGATTAAATCACAGTGAATAATTGATTCTAGTAATAATAATTCAGTGTTGAATCATTGGTACTTTACTTACTGGCCAACCCGACGGAGGATAGAAGCTAGAAATAAAGGCTCTGTCGCATTCATTGATGTATCATCCATCATCACTAGAATACCTAATATACTTAAAACAAAGTCACTTTCTCTGTCCCTATGTCCCTAAAGGTATCCATATGTCCCTATGTATGCTTGAATCTTTAAAACTACGCAACGGATTTTGAAGCGGTTTATTTTAATAGATAGAGTGATTCAAGAGGAAGGTTTATAGGTACCTATAATAAAACCGTGCGAAGCCGGGGCGAGTCGCTACTATTGTATAATATGTGGATTATAATTCTATGATCTCATTATCTTACTATTACTATTATAATAAATGGGAAAGTCTGTGTGAATGTTTGTTATGGGTTATCTCCGTAACTATTTAGATGAAATTTGGTGTGTAGATAGTTTAGGATCTGGAAGAACAATTAGGCTAATAATTTTTAAAATTAACCTCTGAAGGGTGAAATAGGGTGGTAAAATTTGTATTATGGAAAATTATAATTCCTTGGTTGGATTTACTCAAAACTCGGTAGGTAAGTATAATTTTTAAGTAAGAATTAGTTTTATGAATAATACTAGCGACCCACCCCGGCTTCGCACTCTTTTATTATACATAATATAAACCTTCCTCTTGAACCACTCTATCTATTAAAAAAACCGCATCAAAATCCGTTGCGTAGTTTTAAAGATTTAAGCAGTCAAAGGGACATAGGAACAGAAGAAGCGACTTTGTTTTATACTATGTACCTAGTGATATACAATTATAAGTTATAACAAACTCTTAAAAATCTAAGCTGTCGCCAGTAGGCCCCCTTGGCCGTACCAAGAGTACCCAGAATACTGGCAGCATTGCCACGTTGAATGGCTAATTCGTTGACCGAAATAGAAGCCGGCATTCCGACTGTGGACTCTATGAGAAGAAAGGTCCACTAAAGCCATGGACTGGTGGCGGCTAGTCGATACAAGTAAACAGATAAAATAGTCGGTATAAATAAACTATCATAGATGTATAATAGAATGTAGATGACTACATAGCGTGGCCGCCTGTGAGATTAACCGATACGAGGGGAGGTGTTGCCGTGCAATTTTTTTA
Organism: Eupithecia centaureata; assembly: GCA_944547425.1. NCBI lineage: Eukaryota > Metazoa > Arthropoda > Insecta > Lepidoptera > Geometridae > Eupithecia > Eupithecia centaureata. Next base: position 13,349,491 of record OX155679.1, on the reverse strand, counting down.
CCCAGACTAATTTTCTCATTTTATTCTCAAGGTCTGTTAGATCATTTACCAAAAACGAATCTTATTAGTTTTATCATAACACAAATAAGTGAACACCATGAAAAAAAGTTTCTTATAAAGGTGATGCACTATAATGAAATATACTTATCTAAATATAAATTACTACCTCTGTCCCGTAGCGAATACCTAGTTATATCCTGGTTTGAACACTTACGACATGATAGTATACAATATTTATGATTTTATTATGATAATAAGCAAACTTATAAATAAAGTAAGGTAATGTAAGAAATAAAACAATACTTAAGGTATCACAATTATTAATATATGACGACCGATGAACCGCGGTGGGCGAAGATCTGCTTGCGACGCAGGAGGTTGCGGGTTCGATGCCCGCCTTGGAACAAGTTTAGTACCATCAACAAATTTTTGTTGTAGGGCAGGTATGGGCAACCTTCGGCAAGTTGCGTGCCAAACTATATACTATATAAATGCAGCTGCGGGCCATACCAAGAAATCAAAAGATTTTTTCATAGATCTTTTTATTAGGTTTTAAACAATTTTTTTACGAGTAACGGTTAATGTGATATTTGTGTAAGAACTTCAGAAACAAGATTGTTTATATCTGGACAAATTCCACTTGTGCAGAGGCGTAACGAGTTTTCCAGATTTTCATCTGTGAGTCTCGTACGACATTTTGACTTATTAGTCTTCATCATCGAGAAAAATTGTTCGCATTTGTATGTACTTCCAAAAACACAAATGATTCTTCTCGCGAACGCTCTCAGTTGTTTGTATTTCTCTTCTTCAATGTAAGTTTTGTAAAACGCGTACAGGTCCACGTCTACAAAAATTTTGATTTCAAGTTTGTGTCTTCCTGAAGTTCGATCAGTTCCATTTGCAGTTGTAATGGAGCATTATTTACGTCACTTTTTGTCGGTGTAGCGAAAAGGTTAAAGTAGCTATCCATCTTCTTAAAGTCTGAAAATCTATTAATAAGTTGTTCCGACAACGATTTCAGTTCATCAGCATACTGAACGTACCTACGTTACATTTTCATGGCTGCATAAGGTCGAAAAATGATAACAGCTTCCAGATCGCATTTGTGTTAAAGCGAGCTTAACAAGCAATGGTTATTATTTATTAGAAGTGTTTTTTATTTTCATGTTATTTCACTTTAGTGTTCTATAGTTACAGCGTGCGTACTCTGTTTTCGCGCGAAATTTCAAAATGTCTCGCGGGCTGGGTCAAAAGTCGAGGCGGGCCGGATCCGGCCCGCGGGCCGATCGTTGCCCTTATATCTTGTAGGGTATACTGGGTGTTTTCTATTTATAATAATAATTAACTATTTATGTAATGTATTGTATTAAGTATATCAGTCATCTAGTACCCATAACACAAGCTCTGCTAAGCTTGGGGTTGGATGATGCTGTATGCATCGTATGCATAAAAGTGAATTTTATTAAAATGAGCGATATATTTGAATCATAAATCTTATTTGAAACTGCATGAGAGAGGAGAAAATACGCCTGCTAATTTTACATCGAGACAGAACGTTGGCTATATATCCATAAAAAGATGTTAGGTTCTAAATCTTTATTGTTCTTGACTTTCATTCATCCAAACCAGAGGCAAATAATTGTTTAAGAGGAAATCTGTCACAAAATAAAAAGTGTGTTTGTAAATTAAGTATTCATTATACGTTAATGCGTACTTTTGGGAATTTTATTATCGATTGCAGGCAACTCTAACCTTTCGTAAGTTTAGGTTATAATTTGTTTCGTTGGTCTGGGTGTCTAATATGTATAATAAAAAATATCTATCTATGTAGTATATTGTATTAAGTATATCAGTCATCTAGTACCCATAACACAAGCTCTGCTTAGCTTGGGGCTAGATGATGCTGTGTAGACTGTCCGGAATTATTATTTATTTATTTATTTAATTATTTAAATTTACTAAAAAACCCAAGTTTAGAGCACTGTCTCTGTGTGAATCTAAGAAACTGTTAATTTTAAACCTTGTTATAGTCAAAAGAACTTGTACCTACGAGTGGAATGACAAATCTGGCTCATTTTTTTCACTGTCGCTTTAACACTTTATAACACCGCTCAGAAACATTTTTTTATAAGAATTTTATCTCTATGAGGTGCAGTTATGTTTTCTAAGTCACTCTTCCACATTTTCTTGAAGGAAAACTTGATTTAAGGTCTTGAAAAAACGAAATTGCGTCAAGGTCTGTCAATTTGTTTCGCACATCTAAGTGCGCAACAATAGACAAAACCAGCACATAGCATGAGAGAGAATCCAAGTATTTCTTTCTCTTTTCTTCTCAGGCAATTTGCCTATGATTGTTCTCTTTCGTGTGTGAATGCGATAGCATGTGCGCATCTTCTAGGAGATAATAATTCTATGTAAACTATGGAGTGATTAATTTTTTTTTTTTCCTATATTCGTCCATTTAGGACAGGCGAAAGCTATATAGCCATACTGCCTTGTCTTTCGTTTTTTTTGACTTTAATAATGTACATATACAAATTTATTATACATTTATGGAAACATTAATATTGTCTAAAAGTAAGTTAATTTAACATTTTATCTACAAGAAATTTATTGAATTGTACAGACATATTTACATAACAAATCGCTAATTAAATTTCACCAATGGTGGACTTAATAAAACTATATAAATGATTATATGTAGATACACTTTTCAACAATTCTTGGGCAGAGTGCGGGACCGAATCAGAATCATCGAAAATCTCAAGGAGTCCATCTATCAACAAAAGGCGCTGAATGTTGAATGATGGACAGTTAAAAAATATGTGATCAAGAGTTTGATCTTCAGTGTTACAAAAGTCACAAACAGGCGAGTTAACAATTTTCAAACGGAACATATGCAAATTTAGACGACAATGACCAAAACGAAGACGACAAATAGTTGTATAAAATTTTCTATTCACATAAAACTTACTTCGGCAGAACCAAGGTTGAGAATCAATTTGAGCATCCAAATAAGCATACCAGTTGCCTTTGTTCTGAACCTGTGTATATTGATAAGAATGTCCACCCCAAGATTGACACATTCGTTTTTTTAGAAGACTTACCACGTCTGTGTAAGGTAAATGGACAATCGTATCATCGACCTAGTCTCAGGGTCTGGAATGTAACTAGCCTGTTTTACAATAGTATTTGCCAAATAGTCCACTTTTTCGTTGCCAACTACACCTATGTGTGATGGCACCCATGTAAAATCTACCGTTATATTGGATTCCTTTAATTCTGCCCATAATTGTTTTATTTGATAAATGATGTAATTAGTGTTAGCATTAAGTTTATGGTTTTCCAAGTTTTTTAAAACGCTCATGCTATCACTAACCACGACCCATTCGGTGTGACCTTGGTTCCGATATTGAATATGTTTCAGGGCACTTAAAATAGCGACAGCTTCAGCTGTGAAGACACTAGCATTTTTGTCTATTTTATGACCAACACCTACATTCAAAGAAGGATCAAATATGGCAGACGACACAGCGTTGTCATCTTTTGATCCATCTGTGTAAATAAATTTATGAGCTGTCCACTCAGATAACATTAAATAGACTTCTTCTTTAGTGGACAAGTCATTATTAATAATTATATTAATTCCTGGGAATTTACTTATAAAAGATCCTTGATAACAAGGTAAAATGAGATCTGATTGATAAATATTTAAATTTTTAAAGAATTGTAAAAGGCTATGAAAGCCTTGTAACATAAAAAACGGCTTCGATATTGAACGAGCGTTGGACAAGTTAATCAGAAGACTATTACTAGAAAAGCTAAACAATTTCAGGATGAACCTTTCTTTTAAATAATTCAAACGAATACTAATTGGAGGAAGTCTGCACTCAATTTGCATAGCGTTGATAGGAGTACTCCTAAACGCTCCCGTGATTAAACGCAAACATTTATTTTGAAACATATTAATACTATTTACAATTTTTGTATCTGCGGCGTAACAAATGAAACCATATTCAAAATGACTTCGAACTAAAGATTTGTACAATGTTAATAAAATTTTAGGGTCTGCTCCCCAATAAGAGCCAGACAAAGATTTTAATATGTTAAATGCTTTTTGAGCTTTGTTAATGATTTGTTTAGAATAATTATTCCAAGATAAATTATGAGAGAATAAAACTCCCAAGAATTTAACCTCAGATGATACGGGCAATGGAGTGTTATTATAATAAATGACGGGTACATTATTGTGTTTTTTTCCAAAAACCACTACTTTTGTCTTTGATGGATTAACATTGAGATTAAGGTATGAAAAATATTCGTAAAGCTTTATTAATGCATCATTTACAATTTCAGTCGTCTGAACCAAATTTGCTCCTGATACATAAACAACTAAATCATCTGCAAACTGAAGATTTTTAACACGAGAACCTAGTATTATATTTAAACGACGTATATACAAGATAAAAATTAAAGGGGACAATATACCACCTTGACAAACTCCAACAGAACAATGTCTTGGGCCATAAATATGTCTGTTATATTTTACGAATACTTCTCTATTATTTAAAAATGTGTAAATCCAAACAACAATTTTATGAGGAATACCTATGAGGAACAACTCTTTGCAAAGAATATCAATATTGACGCTATTAAAAGCACCTGTAATATCAAAAAATACAGCAACTAAATTATTATTTACAGACAATGAATTAAGTATATCGAGCTGTAGTTGACAGATACTTTCACGCGATGAATAATTTCGACGAAAGCCAAATTGATTGGAACATAAAATTTTGTTTTGTTCAATATAAAATTCCAAACGCTGTTTAAGAAGCTGTTCAAATATTTTTCCAGCACAAGATGTTAATGCAATAGGTCGGTAAGATTCTGGGCATAGTTTCGGTTTTGAAGGTTTCAAAATAGGTACTAAACAATCTTTTTTCCAATCAGTTGGTATAGAAATATATTCCCAAAGTGTATTTAAAACCTTCAAAAATACTTTTAGTCCAGAATTATTTAGCTTCTTAAAAATTATATATGGTAAACCGTCAAGACCAAAGGCCGTATCCCTTCTAGAAGAAATAGCTGACTGTAGTTCTTGCAAAGAAAAGGGAACAGAAAGATATTCATAATTAGGATTTGTGATCGAGTTGCTAGTTATACCAAGTCTATTAACAACGAAATCAGGTGTATATTTTGTCAAAAAATCTAAAATCCAAGAATCATCTGCATCGTTACTGGTGATATAAGATTTATTGAATTTGCGAACAAATTTCCAAACATGAGATATGGGTGTACAACGATTGAAAGATTCGCACAAAGAAATCCAACTCTTTTGTCTTTCTATTTTTATGGTGCGTTTTTTAACAGCTCTGAGCCGCTTAAATTCCAAATAGGTTTCTTCAGACGGGTTGTTTTTATATTTTAGATATGCCTCTTTGGAATTCATGACGGCTTCAGAGCATTTTTCATTCCACCATGGAAGAGGAGGCCTCTTAGAGTTGAGGTTTTTAGAGGAACAGTAATTAATGTTCTTATCACTATTTTTATTTGAATGTTTAGAAATAGGTAAAGCTTTCTGAATTGATGACTTCAAAATATCACAAAAACTACTATATGTTTCTAGAGGTTGACAAGAGTTAATTTGGAAATCGACTAAAAGATTATCACTTACCCTACTAAACACTTTCCAATTTACCAGCTTATAATTTGGGTAAATGGGCAAGTGGTTAGTGTGACAAGATTTGGGGCAATCAGGACCAATGTTAAAATTGTCAATAAGTACATTAATTAAAACAGGAAGATGGTAGCTAAAGCCCAGAGGACTGTCATGAACAGACCATTCACAATTCATTGCTAGAGACGGTGAAGTGAAAGACAAGTCTAAAGCATTTGGACGCCAAGTCAACGAACCAATAGTCGTTGAGCTGCCGTCATTAAGTAAAACCAAATTATCATCGATGACCTCTAAAACTTCTTTACCACGAGACGAATCAGAACCACAACCCCATTGGGTGTTGTGGGCATTAAAATCTCCTGGAAATATAAATGGACTTGGAATCGACTTTATCAATAAATCTAGTTTTCCTTTATTAAAAACTGGAATACTATTTGTGGGACTGTAGAAACTAACTATGGAAATCCTTTTGTTATTAATAGTTAAAGTGACACAAATGTTTTGTAGTGAGTTATCGAAGTAGGTATCTATTTTCGTGTATAAAATACTATTATGAATAAAAATTGCGACACCATTGTGATCGTTGCCGCAATCATTTCGTTCAATATTATAATTTTTAATTTTAAAAAATTTATGAGGTTTTAACCATGTTTCTGATATTATTGCTATATGAATGTTATATAAATTAAGAAAATATGTGAATACATCTTTGTTACTATACAAACTTTGTGCGTTCCATTGCATAATATTGATAACAACCATTATGCAGATGGAGGCAATTTATTACTGAGGGTTTTTTGAAGAGTGTCTTTTATTGACGCAAAGTTAATAGGTACATCTTTATCTATAATATAAAAATGAATCGCAAAATGTGTTGGTAAGCGCATAACTCAACAACGCCTGGACCAATTTAGCCAAATCTTTTTTTTAAATGTTCGTTGAAGTTCAAGGATGGTTTTTACGGCGAGAAAAATTAGAATTATTGCTGGAAAAACCCTAAAAATAGCGCTTTTCTTTTTCCCATACAAATTATTTGTAACTAAAACGTAGTCAATTTGAGCTTTATTGCTATGGTATAAGGTTCATATTCGCGGGCGAAGCCGCGGGGCGCATCTAGTTATTAATACATTTGGTGATCGTTTCAACAAGGAGGGTAATGAAAAAGTCGGATTTCATTAAATTTTGTACTTGAGTGTCCAGGGATCTTGCAGTAAGTGAGGGAAAAGCTTTATTATCAAATAATTCAGCGTAAGTTGCTGAGCGTGACTTGACCTTATTCTCTTCAATTTTTTGTTTTTTAATAGGGCAAGCGGAAGAAATGGCAATGTGATTGCCACCACAATTCCTACACTTAGCATTTTTAGGGTCCACCTGACACTGTCGGAAACTATGTCCCTCGGTACAAATCGAGCACACTTCTGTATTTTTACAAAATTTGGCAATGTGTCCGTACCTCAAGCACTTTAAACATTGCTTTATGGGAGGTACGTACACTTTTATTTCGTGTCTCCATGAGTCCAGAAATACATGTTCCGGCAATGTGGTGGACGCGAATGTTACCGCGACTGACTGAGTAGGTAGGAACTGCGGTGGGCTTGTAGGACCAGTACGAACTCTGCGCATGAAGCGCCTGACCTGAATAACTTTGCACGAGCTACCAATTAAGGAGAATATTTCTTTATTTGATAACTCGGCAGGGACCGAGGACAGAACTCCAGTAATTTCAGCTTCTTTAGCGGGAATGCTGGCACGTAAGCACAGCTGATCTAATAATTTTTGGCTTAGCAAGAATTTATTAGCATTATTTGCCATGTCAAAAGTAATGCCGACTTTATATTTATTGAAAGTTTCGAGGTGTAGAACACCCGATACACCATGCTCTCTCAAAGCCTTTGAGAGAGCCATTCGATCTCGATCATTGAAAGGGCGGTCCTCGTTGTTCGAAAGAAAAACAATGTACTCACCCTTTTTTGAGTCTTCAGGGTATCGCCGTGAATACCCAGGTAACCTAAAAATACTATACCTCTCAGATGTCTTGGGCGAGCTTTTGCTCAAGCCCTTTGGTGGAAGCACCTCGGTTACCGTAGAACAAGAAGCATCGGAATCAGAGCCCGACGAGGATTGCGGCAGCACTTCGTCAGGCGGTGGAGGCTCCGCACGCCTCCTTTTTTCTTCATTTTGGCAAGAAAAAAGCCAAAACACTGAGTTTTACCAAATAAAATTGAAAAAAATTCAAAGAGCGCGCCTTTCCAATTTGCAGGTTCCCGCCGAAGCTGGAGTGATTAATATAACACGTATTTTTTTTTATTTTTACACAATAACCCCTAGGGGTGTGCAATAAAGTTCTGTAATTTGCTTGAAAAAACTTTCGTTCGCGGGCGAAGCCGCGTGGCGCATCTAGTTATTATTATATTGCATCTTGTCATTGTCACTGATGTGACAATTTTGAGAAATAAATGACAGTTCTGTTGTCAAAAACAAATCGAAACGAAACCAAAACAAAAACATTTGAGCATCATGGACTGGACGTAGGCACTGTCTAATTTGCCAATACCAATACTTTGAAGAAAAATCCAAAACATTTATTCAAATCACACTGTAAACCATGATTATTACTCTTCAGACGCTTGTTTTCTTTCGTCAAACTGTGCTGAACGTTTTGGATCGTATACTACGTCCCTATTACGATAAGTTGTCCGTGACGTTTGGCAAAAGCTCCGACTTATCTGATGAGGAGGAGACGGAAGAACAAGTTTTTTCGGAATTTGATGATGAGAAAGGCGTTGTATTCTACCCACCGGTGTACTTGCAGCGCTATGCCGCCGTCAGCGATTGCCTTCTGGACGAGCGATGGTCTGGGAAGCTACAGAAAGTTGGTATAATTTACTGATCCCATTTTCTTCATCTCCATGGCTAATCCACTGCCTGGCCTTAGCAGTGTGGCCCGCAGGGCGCGCATACGACTGTCGACGCTAGAGATAGGAAGGATTGCAACATGTAGCCATTTACAAATTATAGACTTTCTAGCAATTCTTAACTTCAGTGTTATTGATTCCTTCAGACCTTGACATAGAACATTCTGTTCTAGGTTGTGGAACTTGGATACCATGACCTAAGCTTCATAAAGTACCTAAAGGAGGTTCCTGGTATTAGATGCATCCTTGCTGTGGACATAGAAAGTGCCCCTCTCCGCTGTGCAACAGATTTATTGGGGTACGAGGACTATGGACCAAAGAGGGACAGTCCTCTGCAAATAACTGTATGTATTGTTTGAACTGTATGTATGGTAACTGAGCTACTATTTATTATATCAGAGGTTAAAATTAAAGATCTGTAATGAAATTATGAAACAAAAAAAAAAAGATTATTAATAAAGAAATTGTTATTGAACAGTATTAAATATGATAAATAGTTATTTTCTTTATCTTGTGATCTCTGTTTGTTAAGGTCTTTTCCAGACTGCCATTTCTGTTTCTCCATAGCCATAATTTCCCACTCATTTCCAGCTACTTCCAAAATTTCATTCATCTTTTGAGATGTTGTCCTTTTTTTATTTCACCTCATCAAGTTGCTATAATTCTGGTCCTTTTTTCACTACCCAAGAAAGGCATTCCTGTTTGCACTTCAATCTTTAGTAGTGAACTTAAGTATTTTTTGTAAATTTGACATTTTGGTATTTTCTTTTTTGTTAAGAATGTTCCTTTCTTAGAATGCTCTTTGTGTTGTTATGAATTTGTTAAAGATAAGCAAACAAGATTCTTTTTCTTGTGCATAATTGCTATGTCTGATTTGAGAATGTATGAGACATATTTTAGCACATGGGCAGTGTTGGTCTTTCATCATAGTTATCAATTTACTTTTGGAAGAGTTCAGTTCTAGGCATATTTTGGGACTGATTGAATTTCCAACCAACAAAAAAGTATTGATATTGTCTTAGAATCTTAAATTACGTAGGTACTTGCCACCATAGACTTTAAAAATGTTTGAGTTTGTCAATACCGCATAGGAAAAACGAACAAACATTTATCCCAAAGAGGGAAACAATCTCCTGCGTTTTACATTGGTCAATTAATAAATAAATTGTAATTTAGAAGGTCAAACAACAGCATCCTCTTTTATGGCTAATAACATCTGTAGCCCTATCAGGTTCTGGCTCTCTGTGCACCAGAGTGGAAACATTAAGTAGGTATGTGTACCTATGTAAAACAAACTTTGATTACCATTCCAGTGCATTACCAACTTTAGTTCCTTTTGTCAAGTTTTTGTAGGTGCCATCTGAGTTTTTACTTTGAATATTGTTTATTTCAGCTGTTCGAAGGAAATGCTGCGGACCCAGACTACCGTTTGATTGGCTGTGATGCAGTTGTTGCCATAGAGATGATCGAACACATGTTGCCACATGATCTCGACAGACTCATTCACACGGTGTTCGGGTTCATTAAACCCTGGATTGTAGTATTTACCACTCCCAATGCAGATTTCAATGTACTGTTCAAGGCATTGGGAAAAAATGGTCTACGAAGATGGGATCATTATTTTGAATGGACTAGAGAGCAGTTTCATGATTGGTAGGTCTCTTTTTTACTTTAAGATACAATCAATTTCAATTTTGATATGACATTTATTCACAAATCAAACTATACTCTGATTCAGAGATCTTTGTTTTAAACAAAGACATTATGAAACTTAACAATAACAGAAAACAGCAGGGTAACAGCAACAACTAAAAACCAATAGAATAACTTCAACAACGCATGATTACACAAGCGCAACGAAAAAGTTCCTGGATAACGAATCACACCAAAGAAATGATTAATGAAAGCGTTCAAAACCACAAATTGTTTCCATGTTGTTAAATATAATTACATTAATATTTCTTTTGTTATCTAGAATTTTGAATCATGGTATATGTATATTCATTTAAAAATTCGAGCGTCTGGTCGATGCGACGCGTGCCCCGAGAGCTGGTGAGTATCTGGCTCAGCGCATCAGCATTGCCATACAACGTGGTAATGCAGCCAGTGTCTTGGGGACGCTTCCGACTGGTTGACATGGATGAATTGAGCTACCTTTAGACTGTTTGCAACCGTCTGCAGTTAGCTCAATGGTTCCAATTATATATAGTAGTTGTAATTTTTTTCTATTCTTTGATTGTAATTTTCGTTGTTAATAAAGGTATTTAAAAAAAAACATGATAATATATTCAGGTGCAGCAACATTGTCAACCGCTATCAGAACTATACTGTGTCATGTAAAGGCATAGGACCCGGGCCGCCTGGTACTTTGCACCTCGGCTGTTGCAGTCAAATGGCTTTATTTATATCCAAGGAGTACAACAAACAGCAGGACTTGAGCATCAATAGTTTGGCTCTGGTTTCTGGTAAGATCTTATAAAATCACAAGACTATAAGTGAGTAATCACTACTATTATAACTAGTACCTTCTTCGTTTATTTTTGGCTTCTTCCACTAGTGGACAAAAAAGTTAAGCGAAGCGAAAATCAATTCACACATTATATTGACGACCGATGTGGCGCGGTGGGCGAAGGTGACTCCAGAGGTTGCGGGATCGATTCCCTCCTTGGAACAAATTTGTGCACGATCTGCAGAAATTTGTTCCATTGGTCTGGGTGTTTTCTATGTGTAATAAAAAATATCTATCTATGTAATGGATTGTATAAAGTATGTCAGTCTTCTCGTACCCATAACTAACACAAGCTCTGCTTAGCTCGGGGCTAGATGATGCTGTGTGGACTGTCTGGAATTATTTATTTATTTATATTATCGGGTGCTACTTTTAAATGTAAAACATTAACTGATTCACCAATAGACATAACGGAAAGCATGAGGCTTTCCGTTGTACCTCTGTTCCTAGAGATTGAAAATTTGAATGTTTTGCTTCAGTTATATATTGCTAACATTTGAACTCCTTTCACAGGCGCACCAAACCCAGAACTGTCTAGCCTTATTGGCACCTGGGACAAGTCAGAAGTGCCATCCGATAGCAACATGCTCTTACCAGTAGACAAGTTAGTATCAAATCTTATCTATTACCTGCATCTCAAAGTTTTCTCCTCCTTTTCACATGCACGGCCGCGTCGTTTTTTTTGTCTGAGTAATGATTTATATGGAAACGCCGTCTAGGTTATAATTTACAACAATTTTTAATATTTAGAATAATATTTTTTATTTAGGTATTTACTTTACACTTCTCTTCCCTCTTATTGAGTGTAAAATGTTGAATTCTATGTTAAATTGGTAATTTAATTCCTACTTTGTTAATATTTTCCTATCTTTTATGTGGCTTATTATATGCTGTTCGATACACATCGATCATCTAGCTTCCTCAACTAGGTAGCTGCCTCAGCAGGTCCGATTAACTAGGTAATTAGTACATACGTGACCGCGGAGGTAACGAGCGGTCACTAGGTCAGCGAGCAGACAGTGCATCACTAGCAGCGATACCAACCGCACTCACTATCATCAGCATCATTAGTCGTAGTTTTACGTATATAAGTTGAATATAGCTTTTACCGACAAACTCGACTTTTACATCAACATCCCAGGATTAGCTAGCGGCTAATCCTTCATGGTCCTTCGAGCAAAAACGTGTCTCCGAGTCCAGAAGTAAATCCTTCATGGTCCTTCGAGCAAAAACGTGTCTCCGAGTCCAGAAGTAAATCCTTCATGGTCCTTCGAGCGAAAACGTGTCTCCGAGCCAGGAAAAATCTTCATGGTTTTCGAGATACCGTTCGAGAACTCATAGCGCGATCGTGAAGAGTCGTACTGTGAGCTTCGGACGCACCAGCAACCCGTGGAGTTCAGCGATCTAAGCTTTATCAGCGAGCTTACGAGAGCTAGCATCCGCACCTGACGGGAGGAGCTACCCAGTCAGGACAGCAGCAGTCGTAAGGAGCAAGCCGCCCCTGCGACGAACCAGCAGTCGTTAGGAGCAAGCCGCCCCTGCGACGAACCAGCAGTCGTTAGGAGCAAGCCGCCCCTGCGACGAACCAGCAGTCGTTAGGAGCAAGCGCCCCTGCGACGAACCTGCAGCAGTCGTAAGGAGCAAGCCGCTCCTGCGACGAACCAGCAGCAGTCAAGGGAGTGAGCCACCCCCGCGACGCCCCAGCAGCAGTGAGCATACAGCTCGCGCCCCAGCAGCAGCGAGCATAGAGCTCGCGCCCCAGCAGCAGCGAGCATACAGCTCGCGCCCCAGCAGCAGTGAGCATACCGCTCGCGCCCCAGCAGCAGTGAGCATACCGCTCGCGCCCCAGCAGCAGTGAGCATACCGCTCGCGCCCCAGCAGCAGCGAGCATACAGCTCGCGCCCCAGCAGCAGCGAGCATACAGCTCGCGCCCCAGCAGCAGCGAGGAACGAGCCGCCCCGCGACGCACCAGCAGCATCGAGCAGTCGCAGCCACAGCAGCTTCTTCAGCCAGCACTGCTATCGGTAGTCCAGCAATAGAAGCAGCCGTAGGACACGCGGCTTTCAAGTAAGAGCGTTCCTTTTTACTAATTCAAAGTTCACCGACGATATGAAGGCTCATTACGAAAGGCAATTTGAATTAGAGCAGAAGATTTTGAAGGTCCTCTTTAATTTCAATAAGGATGGTGACGACTGTAAGACGATCGAATACGGTAAACGGCAAATAGATGCCCTAGAATCGTATTGGAGAGAGTATAAATCCAACTACGAAAAACATAGTCATAAGTATTGTAATTGGTCCGAAATTGAGTTTAAGGATACTTACAAGTCGTACCTAGCAGCAAAAACGAAGATCGATAGGTATTGCATAGACCTAGAGCAGCAATTAGGTATCTCTGAGCCCGGAGAAAGCCAGCCGGAAGGTCCATATAGCGGCAGATATCAGCCGCGGACCCCGGCGCCAGCACCGCCTAGCTCTAGTATTCTGCGAGACGCGGAGATAGGTAACCGCAGCAAGATAGATCTCATGCTTCGCAGGCAGTTCGTTCATTTCAAAGCTTTTATGCGAACTGTAGAAGGCATAGAGATAGAGATAGAGTCCTACCGAGAATACTGGGAGTACGATAACGCCCTGCGAGACTTACAAACTCGCTGGACGGTGGTGGACAACTATCATTGGGAGATCATGTTGAAGTTGTTCGAGGACGAAACGTACGAGAACAACTACGACAAACACGAGCTTATCTACGACCGCCTGAGAAAAGCTTTACAAAGCTCGAGAATGTGGTCAGAGTCGTATCACGATAGAACCACACCTCAGATGGAAAGCCCCGCTTTCTCAGGCGAATCTAAGCAATGGGTATCGCACAAGGATCCCTTCAATGAAGCTGTCCACAAAGATCATTCAAAACGTACAAATCAACCTTATTACATTGAAGGTCAAAGCAGTAAAAATCACGTAATTGCGAAATCAATGCATGTCTCATCGTCAGCAGTTAATTGTTCTCGATACGATTATTCAGGTCACATATCAACTGATTGCAGGAAATTTTCAGATTTAGATAACGAACAAAAATTACACGATTATTATGTAAATGAATCTCAATCAGCAAATTATTCAGATTTAGAACATTCAGAACAGGAAGAGCAGCATAGTAACAGAAATGTCAATACATCTCAGCGAGATGAGCTTTCAGAGAATTTGTTAGACACGGCTTTGGTTAAAGTTACCGCAGTAGATAGCAGCCAACACTTGATGCGAGCACCGATCGACCAGGGCTCGCAGGTACCGGTAATCAAGGACGTACTGGTACCTTCTGTAGTAGTAATAAGCAAAGAATTTAGTCCTTTAGAGCATAGGTTAGTTAAGGAACAATCCTTAGCTAAGCAAAATATACAAATTAAATGCGATCATCAGCAGCCTTATCAATTGAAGTTAGCGACTTCAAGTAGCGGCAATCAGAATGCGGAGGTAGCAGGTGTCTCGCCTCAACCTCAAACTTCTTCAAGCCTCAACGACCTTAAGTATAGCCAAGGTCCGAACGTACAGCAGGAGCTAGAACAGCCAAAAGGTGACGTCATCGAACGATACAGGTTCTGTGACGCATCAACTAAAACGTTCAGCTGGATTCAAAGTTCTCCGGAGCACTGTAAGCCGTTAACAGAAAACCGGGTGAGGAAAATTGCATGTTGGCATAATCTCAACAGCTATAATCCAGCTGACAGCGTAGCGAGCAGAGGTCTGACGTCATCACAGCTGACAGAGCGTCGGTTGCGGTGGCAAGGCCCTACCTCCTTAACGTTGACTAACTTCATGACAAAGCAGCAACTCATGAAGCTTAGCAACGAAGAAGTCAGGGAGCACGTAAACGTAGCTAGTAACATCTCCGATAACAGCAGCATCATAATCGAAGATTTATTAAATCGTCACAGCTCGTTTACTATAGTAGCTCGTGTAGTAGCGTGGATACAACGGGTGTTGACCTTTATTGTTAGTAAACAAAGGCAGCCAGTGTATCTCACATTACACGAGCTTAGGTCAGCAAATAATATCGTAAAATATTTACAGCGCAATGAATTTAATAATGTCATATTGTACCTACTTAGCAGCAAGGTCAAATCACGTAGCAAAATAAAACATTTGAATCTTTATATTTTACCTAAAGCAAAAAGGAAATCTAACGCGAAAACGGATATTATTTAGGAATATAAAGCACACTTAGCAAGTATCTAGGAAATAAGCAGCTCATTAACTTAGCATTAGCATGGATGGATATGAGTATCATTTGGTCCAGTAGCGTATCTTACTACCTTAACTTACTAACTTAACATAATTTAGCAGCTATGTCGTTATACCATGTAGCTAAAGTAAACATGTGATTAGGTCAAGGTTATTGTAACATGATTCTATTACGAGTGAAACATGATTACAGTATGTAGTACAATCAGCTGTCGCTCAATCAGCATTTTAGCGAGCGGTCGAAAACCCGATGCGACTCAAATCAGTGGGCTCTACACGATGTTTGGAGAACTCGACTAAAGCTTTGCAGCTAAAGCTGCTAAAGCTTCACAAACAGCAACAGAAGCACTAGCTTTAGCTTTGGAAGACCCGAACATCTGTGATAGAAGCAGAGTCCGTCGAATCAGCAAAGCCGAGCTCAGTCACTTGTGAAAACTAAGCACAGCTCAAGGTCGTAATGTAATTCTCTATTCGTATCAGTAACAAAGTACGCTCCAACTCAAATCGGATTCAGTACTTATAAATATAGCTCCAATACAGCACCACATCTTTAACGTCGCCTTACCGTTCATCGCGCCAACTGAAGCTAACATCAAATCAGCGCGATGAAAGAAGCAACGCAGCAGGAGGTGAAACTCACAACCTTCGATTCCGCCACCAGCACACAATATAGCACAGCAGCAGGCGTCATCGCAGTGTTTCTGGCGTCCCTGTGGAGGAGAAGCCGACGAGCCGTCCGCGCGTCTTCCGCGCGCGCTGCGGAGCCAGCGCCGCGCGACCCCCGCGCCTCTCCCGCCGAGGGAGCCGCCCTCCGGCAGAGCTGTTAGTGCGCGTAGGCAGCCCGTGCTAGGGCACGGTAGCAGTGGGACCGTGCGGTGGTCCAGTTGACGTGATAGAGACACAATAAATACAGCAAGCAGCAATCCAGACAATCAGTTTTAATTATACAATAAGGAAAACATAGTTTAGTAATCATCATCAGCGATTGTCCTAACATTCACTTAGCTTAAGACAATATTGATCACCGATGTATTACTAACCCCCAATTGTAGCGCCTCATCTCATCCTCATCTCAGACCTCGCCCTCGGGAGTATGTTCGATACACATCGATCATCTAGCTTCCTCAACTAGGTAGCTGCCTCAGCAGGTCCGATTAACTAGGTAATTAGTACATACGTGACCGCGGAGGTAACGAGCGGTCACTAGGTCAGCGAGCAGACAGTGCATCACTAGCAGCGATACCAACCGCACTCACTATCATCAGCATCATTAGTCGTAGTTTTACGTATATAAGTTGAATATAGCTTTTACCGACAAACTCGACTTTTACATCAACATCCCAGGATTAGCTAGCGGCTAATCCTTCATATGCGCTTTATATTTAGGAAGCTGTAATGTTATATAAATGTTTAATAAACTGGTATTGAAACCAGCAGCCTTATTTTAACTGATAGATAGATAGATAGATAGATAGAATATACTTTATTGCACAAAATTTGTACATGGGCGAGCATAATGCTAGATAGCATTCTCTACCTGCTAACCTTTGGGTAGTGTGGACAGCAGTTTAGTAGGTAGTGCTTGGAAACAAAAACAGAGAAAGGAAAACATACTGAGTGATAACATATTATAATTATATTTAATATACTTAGTATAGTAATATACTTAGTAATATACTGATAATCGATATCAAGTTAGACAATAACGCCCGTAGCACACCTCCGCTGCGAGGCTGCTTAACAGCGGAACCGCATTAATTTCGCTGTTTTGTCCGTATGTAGGAGAAGCGGAACTGCCTGTTCTAACGCATAGATTTATCTATATTCTATCTCTTTCTCCGCGCGGTTTCGTCGATAATACTCCGACGCCAGCCACACTACCGCGCTCCGGCCGCCATTTGTTGCGGTGCCGCGTTGTTTTCGCACATGTTTGTGGAAATCGACAAAAATTAAAAGCGAAACTAATTTTTTTTGCATAAAATGGACGTTGATTTCACAGAAAAATTAATTCAAGAGGTCAGAAATAGACCTATTCTTTATTTATTAAATCATAAGGATTATACATAATCGGTTTTCTCCTAATTTCTTCCTTGTTTCATTAATCTCGTGCACCCATATACTACACAGGTTCCGACGCCCGTTCCGCAACCAAGGGCGGATCCAGCCTCGGTGTCAGGGGGGGGTCACAAAGTCGTGGTCAAGTCACAAGAAGTTATATTTTTTTTTTATCATAGATAGAAGTAAAACGTAGGTATTTAATTAATGTATGCAAGTACTTTCTGTAAGTACTAAAATACCTTTATTTATGGCTTCTCCCGAAATGCCTTACAAGAGGATTCGATCCCGGTGTTTATTTTCAATCCCGGGATTTCGGTATTAATAAAACGCCATCCCGGGATAATCCCGGGATCGTAGAAAATTTAGTAAAAATCGACGTAAGAATCATATGAAAATAACTTTTATTTACTTTCAAAAAAAGTAAAAATCAACTAAAATCACATTCACAAGATTATTGAGAATAAATAAATTTTTCAACAATTTAGACCACGACGCGACTCAAGATTACCTGTTTATGGAATGCTTTTATTTTATGTACCTACAGTTACACAACTGGTATTGTTTGATATAAAAAAGAAATCTAATATAATGTAAGTCAGTTTAAATAAATAAAATTAGAAAAATGATTCCAGTTAAGTTTATAATGTGTGTTTATATTAGGTACGTAAAACGCTTTGTTTTTTATAACTTTTAACAATTTAACTCTTCTAGCGACTCCATTATGCCATTATGACTATGTCATAATGGCGGAGTCGCTAGAATAAAACAATCTTCATAAAGACTAACTAGTAAAATATGAAGGATGAACAAAGAGAAGACAACTATTTGAAGCTCAAGGTGACAGGGGAAAAGATTAAGAAAATACTCGTCATTACTAATTAAAGAAAAATAGCAAAGATTATAGATGAAAATCCACTCCCCAAAAGTGAAAACGATGTAGAGAATAAAATACCTACAAACCACATCCAATTAGTTTAAAAACCTGACCCAAACCGCCTTCACTCCAAGCCACTCCACGACAATTCATAAATGAGAGATAACAGTACAAACAGAATAAACGGTATCCGACTTTTATTCTCCGCTAAAATTGATACAGAACTACATACCTACATAGACTCGCCTGTTTCCCAGATGGTAGGCAGAGATAACGGATTTCCACTTACAACTTTCCTTGCACACCTCTTTTGTCTCATCACTTTTATTAGGTACTTCTTTCATACATGCACGTCGGTTTAGAATTTTAAGTTAAAAAGATCACAGAAAGCCTAGCAGAAGACTGAAAATGTGTTTGACATGTTATTTGTAACTAATAAACCACATTTATAAGTTATAAAAATTGTCTACCATATGGGTATTTAGCAGAAATTTAATAAATTCATCGCCCCCCTCATGTACGATTACCTTCCAGGCGATTCTCATTACCCTCTCTCTCACCTACACGTTCATTCTGGTTACGTACCTAGATCAATGAATACCTAGATCAATGAATGTAATAAAATACCTAAAAAGGGAAAAAAATCCATAATCATTAAATCTGAACGAAAGGCGATAACTACCCCTAACCGGACTGGCACTTCTCCACGTCTATAAAAACGTGCCCATTGAAATAAATGAAGTGATAATTAGAGGATTCGATCAATGGCGAAAATCGGCCGGTATTTTCAATCCCGAAAATTTCGAGATAATATTTTTTCAATCCCGGGATTTCAAGGATTACTCACGGTAAATTTTGTTTTATTAGGTTTATCAAGGTTCTTTATATGTCTACTGTAAGAGAGTAGAATTAAAAAAAAAATTAGATGTTTAAAAATTAAGTGAGTGCGTTTTTTACCTTTTGTTTTGAAAGTAAATTAAAGCGATTTTCATATGATGCTTAGATTTTATTAAATTGTCCAATCCAGGAATTATCCCATTTATCAATCCCGAAATCCCGTGATTGAAAATAAAGACCGGGATCGAATCTTCTTGTGATAGGTAACGCGTTTCGGGAGAAGGCGTAAAGAAAGAATAATTTTGTTACATACCGAAATATAAAAAATAGCTAAATAAATGCGATAAATACGCGTACGTAAATATTTATAATAATGTGTTCTGATCGCGTAAGTTTAAAAAACTTGATTCTAGACTAACTGGTTTCGGTTAGTCGAATCAAAGCGCGCGCAAGTGTCAGTGTCACACGAAATGTAACATCCAATGGAAGGTGAGGTGGCGGTGACGCGGTAAAATACAAAATTTCTTTTCTGTCGTTCCCGAAAATCTCAAATAATGAATATTAAATTAATTAAATATATTATAAGTACACAAAATCTTTAAGTATTGTGATAAAATGATAAAAAAACATTTTTAACAATTTTAATTAGTGGTCTACCTAGGTCCTGGTCCCAGCCCAGGGGGGGGTCATGACCCCCATGACCCCCCCCCTGGATCCGCGCCTGTCCGCAACTCGAACTACACTCTAACGCACAGCGGAATTCCTACAGTGGTTTCGCAACTGAAGTTTCGCAGCGGAGGTGTGCTACGGGCCTGAACTTGATATCGATTATCAGTTAAATTCAAATGTCAACTATAATCAAGTACAGACTAGGTTTCAAATGTCAAAAATGAATCGATCTCTATTATCAGTTGAGTTAGACAATGAGGCCCTCGTATCGCTTTAAAACGCTCGAAAGCGGGCTGGACCAATGACCGAGACGTCATAGCTCCGATGTCATCCCGGTGTGATTCGAGCCTTACCACGCACGGCTCCGCAAAACCGTCGCATGCCGTAATCAAGTGCCAGTGAAAAGGAGCTTTTCCTATCCCTTAATTCTCCCTTCCAGCACCGACACATTCGCCGAATGCACCCACACAATTGATCAATCCTCGGAGAATAAATCCTGCCTGGCTTTAATGTACACTTCTCAGAAAAATTCGAATACCCATCAGACTATCGATACAGAGGCGCTTTTACGTAAGACTGCGATCTCGCTTGCTCCTTTTGCACAGCACGATAAAACCTCTCAGTGTAACCTTGATCTAGAGGCTTGCAAGAACTATAGGATGCTGGATTATGAACAGATGTGTTATGCTATTGTTGTACCGAGAAAGCACTTCGATACTCGCGTCTATATGATTGAAGATGTCAATAACAGGTTCTGTTTTAATTTAATCTTTGATTATATTGTTGAATGTTTTTGTTAGTGTTCACGTTAGATTTATATTCATTTTCTTCATCATTTACTTATATTGTTATTTATTATTAGTTTCCATGATCTGAGGCTATAATAGGCCCGGTCCTTTGGGATATTATTATTTTTACATTTTTTTACATTTTACGGACAAAAAATAATGGTACAAAGCATACTCATCAATCTCATTACTTTCATTATTTATAAATATTCGATGTGTGTAAAATGAATTACATTATCCACAAATTTAAAATAAATTTTACTTTAACATAGTCTGTTATTCATAGTAGTAGCACAGAATAGATACAGGTAGTAGCTTATTAATTAAATAGGTCAGATTTGTTTGTGTTATGAGTAGATAACTGATATACCTCTTCTCCCGGACCTAATCCAACCAAGGATGGTCGGACCAACATGAATTTTTCTTCCATGCTCTATACAGGCTTGTCCTAAAAACTTCATCCCACACCCCTTCACAAAATGAATTTATAAGTAACCGTTTACCGTCCTTCCAGACTAAATTGCACATCAATACATGTGAAGAGCTTCTCTAAAACAACACAAAATTTCATCAAGAAGAACAAAGATATGGCGCTCGTGCACACTCGAGATGTCGTTGACGAGATCCGCCATCTTACTAAGATGCTCAACTTCAATAAAGATAACATGGCGTTGGAAACACAAGAAAATGGCGTACAACACTGGTATAACACCAACTGGGGCGTAGACGCGCCGTACTGGAATCAGTATTACAAAGTTGTCAAGGAATACAACTCTCCTTATGAGGTAGGTTTTGTTCCTGAAAACGGGATCCTATCACATCACGCTTTGAAGCCTCCTCCCTAAAGCCGTGATTTTGAAGCGCGACAAAACGAGCTTCAAAATCTGGCTATAGGTTATTTATATTATGGATGGTCTCCGAGGAACGTTTGTCTGTAACTATAAAGATTAAGGGCCCTTTTTTATTTGAGCTAGGTGCTTTTGTATTGCTTCCTGCCCTTACTATTATAGAAGACTGATATACTAATCACTATCACTACATAGTATAAAACAAAGTCGCTTTTTCTGTCCCTATGTCCCTATATCCCTTTGAATGCATAAATCTTTAAAACTACGCAACGGATTTTGATGCGATTTTGCATTTTGTTTGTTACACATAAACATAAAAAAATCTTATTATTTTCTTTTGTCTTAGGCACATAAACATAAAAAATTATGTTTATGTGCCCTAGTTACAAATAAACGTTTCTATTTATACGTGGTGAATTTATTTTTCAGATGAAATCCGAGGAATGTCGAATAACCGAGCTCATATCAGACGAGATCAATCGACTGATCGACAGTCAGTTTGACGACATTGATCTGAACCGTTTGGAGATACCAATAGAACAGCTGATGCCGGTGGTCTCCCATATCACCAAGGATGTCGAAAAAGTCAAGTAGGTGTTTAAGTTTCTAGCTAACCCATTCGCGATTTCAGGATGTTAAGTAGTAGCAGGAGTCAAGTAAGTTTATAACTGACCCACTCGCTATTGCATTCGCGTGGACTTTAGTAATTGACCTCATTTTAACTATTACAATACCCATTTCCAAAAATCCGTACCTATGCCCTAATTTTGCAGAAAACTAACTTTTATGTAAAACTAGCTAATTTATAATTATCATATTTTTATACATAATATGCTATTCCCGACGAAGACAAAACCAAAAACACAAAAATCATAAAAATCGGTCCAGCCGTTCTCGAGTTATAAGTGTTGTAACAAACACGACTTTCTTTTATATATATAGATATGCTATTCCCGACGAAGACAAAACCAAAAACACAAAAATCATAAAAATCGGTCCAGCCGTTCTCGAGTTATAAGTGTTGTAACAAACACGACTTTCTTTTATATATATAGATTTTAGCTTCGCAGATCTTGTAGTTACAAAGATCTTTTGATGAGTCACCCAGTTGTCTATAAATTTTATGAATGTAGATAACATGTTGACCTGAAGTTTTCATTCTAAGCTATGCTCAAAGGCTTGAGGCCTTTGAGACATGGCCATGAAAAAGCAAAGCGAGCTAAACGTTAATAGAGTTTTCTTATAACAAACCTTTAAATGCAGTTACTTATTTAGTCATTCATCCAATAGTAAATAAATAAATAATAAATAAACAAATATAACTAGATAATTCACACAGCATCATCTAGCCCCAAGCTAAGCAGAGCTTATACTGATATACTTAACTGTTTACTTTTTTTTTGCGTCGCAGGCATACCTTCGCTCGCCGCGCCAAATCGGTCGTCCAGTATAGTATAGTCTATAGATCAGCCAAACTCGATGTAGAATGTTTGTAAACAAACCGTCCATACTTAACCTAAAATACACTCTGTTGCCGCGCCTTTTTATACGCAATTTACATTACTTGTCGATTTAAGATCCTTCCTTCACTAAATATTTCGTACAATCATATCTCAAATTCGACGCCAAGCAAGTGAATTTTAGTTATTTGTGTCGTGGTTTGTTTACAAACATTCTACATCGAGTTTGGCTAGTGTTTAGTAATTGAGTATTCTTCATTGTTTCAGGGATCTTCTAGAGTGGGACGGGTACGAGATCGTAGATAACTTGGTGATACATTCCCGCATCGTGGTCGATACCGCATCCACGGGTATGACCAACGACGACGATTGGCCCGAAAATGAGACATACTCTGATGTAAACAATTACAACTAATTTATCACATGATACATATTACATGGTAGACGTACCTAGACATGTTTAGCATACCTGTCAAAGCAATTTCTAGAATACTGAACCTTAATATTTAGCTTTTTCTTCTCTGATTTAACTTTTGGAATGATACTTCTAAAGTATCAAACAAACTACATTGTCCTAGACAATGTAGTTTGTTTGATATCAACGCAGGGAAGAAATAGCGCAATTGTTAGTTACTTAGTATCAACGGTTCTTTTTATTATAGAAGAAATTCAGGTAAACTATTATTTAAGTAATCTCCAAGGGGATCTTGTTGATAATGGGAATGCTGCGACACGTCACGTCTAGGTCCGTGATATGCTCGGCCAGGAACAGCGGGTCGGGTGCGGGGGCCGAGGTAACTTCCTGCAAAGCGGCGCTAAGGTTACCTATGCGGGGGTGAGGGAGCTCTAAGTTCGCTGGCTGCGCGGGGACACTCACGGAACGAACACCTTGGGGATGAAGGCAATCAATCCTCAGCATCCACCGATCTCGACTTGTATCTGCGCCTCATTGACAAGCCGTGGGGACTAGATCGCTACTCTCGCCTGCACGCATTGCCGCCCACACGCGACGTCGAGTCTAGTGCGATGTCGAGTCGCTTGCGACGTCGAGTCCCGTACGACGTCGAGTCCCTTGCGACGTCGAGTCCCTTGCGACGTCGAGTCCCTTGCGACGTCGAGTCCCTTGCGACGTCGAGTTCCTTGCGACGTCGAGTCCCTTGCGACGTCGAGTCCCTTGCGACGTCGCATCTATTGCAGCCGCTCCACTTGCCACATCTTAATTTCAGAGACTCTGATCGTAAAATACCTAATTATCAATTTATATTTCTGAATCTTTCTGTGTCGAATCAAGGCTGCACCAGTTAAATGACTAGCTTAGTACAAATATCTAAGGCTAATGAGGGCTTAAATAAATCAGCGTAGAGTTATCATTGAGTTTTTATGGCTACCTAGAATAGACGCTACATATTGCGCTGCGTTCAAGTGCGGCCGGCCGTACTTCACTCAGTTGCGCTGCGTTGAGTGCCCTTGTTAGTATTAAAACTAAAAATGTGTAAAATCTTTAAATATTAAAATATGCCCGTGTGCTACGATATAACACTAATAATTCAAGTTATACGGAGAGGTGCAAAGGAATAACTTATAATTAAATGAACGAAGTGTTGCATCTATGACAGTGATAACGCATCTTAGACTCATTAGCTGCCCCTTACGCGCCCCGTACATAATTGTTACCTACACAGATGTTTGGAATGGTGCTCAGAACCTCGCGCTTCAAAACGTCGAGTCTGAGAACACCGCGCTAGTTTACGCCGCGCGAGAGTAAGGTGAGCGACTTTGAGTCGAGTCTAAGAACACCGCGCTAGTTTACGCCGCGCGAGAGTTAAGTGAGCGACTTTGAGTCGAGCTATACAAAACCGCGTGCTCACCAAAGTGAGTCTTGGAACGGTGCGCCATTTGAAGTCGACTCTGAGAACGTCGCGCGTCACGCTAGTTGATTTTGACTTACTATTGAAATATCTCTATATACATACATACATGGAAAAGTCTGTGTGAATGTTAGTTAGAAGTAATCTCCGTAACAACTTAAATTATATAAATGAAATTTGGTACCTACCTAGATACTTTATGACCTAGAATAGGACATGGGACACTAATTTGGACATTTAAACCTCTGAATTAAATAGGGTCACGGGGCGCAGCTAGTACACATAAAACTGTAGAGGTCCAATTCCTCTACATTGAAAAAAAAGCCATAAACTGAGTCAGGGAGATGTAAGAAGTATAATAACTGATTTAAATTTATTTCAAACATACAAACTTTCACATTTATAATTAGTGGGATCAGTGTTGCCAGATGGAATTTGAAAAGAACAGTAGAAAGTTCAGTAAAAAATCAGTAAATTGGAATCAAAATCAGTAGGTAGATATTAATGTTTCCATTATCATTCATTTCACAATTGCAGCTAAAAAAAACGAAGGTCGCCAGCCAATTAAAAAATGCGAGAGTAGTCTAACGTTGGCGCCTCCTAAAAAAAAGCTTCGCCGATGCGAGTGATAGAATTGAGATGGGGCTTCAGGTCCGCCAGTCCTAAAAGTTACTATTTAGGGCTCAAACACAAAACTGCGAGCTCGCATCGCATCGCAAATATCTCCGAGCTCGCACGATAACGTCAGATCTCATTTGCATCGCGCATTCCTGTCATATTACGTCATACTTGGTGACCCCCATTTTAGTCCGCTCTGAGACAACTTTAGCGAAAGATGCGCGGCGCCTGAGCCGCCTTCTTTGTGTTGTAAAAAAAAAACTGCTTCAGTTCTCAACTCATAGTAATTTCGAGTAAAATAGTTCCCTTCAGTGTTCATAATCGTATTAAATGGATGAATCCAGAATTTTCTTTTTCTTTTATATCTATTTAACAATAACAGCAGTGCAATTGGACCGATTTATGCAAAAATGATCCAACCCACAACCTAGTCAATTTCGAGTTTTTTTAACCTATGTAATCAGTATAAAATATATTTTAACATATCAAAGACTCACACCTCTATGTTCACAATTGTTATTTATTTATTTATTTATTCATGCCACTTGAATAATTTTTGTGTTGCTTTGGTTACCCTAACATATAACCGTTCTATTTTGCTACAATGATTCAAACTATAATATTAAGCTGGTCCATCAGTTCAAAGAGCTCAGAAAGCTATAGAAAGAGCTATGCTCGGAGTTTCTCTGAAGGATAGAATTCGTAAAGAATACATCCGAAAGAGAACCAAAGTTATCGACATAGCTCAAATAATTAGCAAGCTGAAGTGGTGGCAGTGGGCCAGCTATATCTCGCGAAGAACCGACAACCGTTGGGGTAAACGTGTTCTTGAGTGGAGACCGAGACTTGGCAAACGTAGTATAGGACGCCCTCCGGCCAGGTGGGATGACGATCTGCGAAAGACTGCTGGCAGATGCTGGATGCGTCAAGCTGAAGACAGGGAGCTATGGCGCTCATTAAGGGAGGCCTATGTCCAGCAGTGGACTAATATAGATTGATTATGATGATGATGATATAAAACAAGTTAAGCTTTGACAAGTTAATATTTAAAATTGCTATTCCATCTAAGTACGTAAACGAAATAAACCATAAAGTTCAAAACACACAGAAGCCGGAGGCGTGGCGGAGGCGAATGAGTGCCGGTTTTTCCTATGGCACCGCGTTCGCCACGGCCTGCGGTGTGTGTGTAGGCTTTCATAGGATTCCATAGAATACAACTCGCACGCCTTCGCCTCCGCCACGCCTCCGGCTTCTGTGTGTTTCGTACTTTAACGAAAAATAAATAAATAAAATAAAATAAGTACAGGGCCAGCAGATTTAATATTAGATACCAGATGATTGCATTGATTAATTTAAGAATCCGAAGGGAAGCTGCAATAATAGACGATGTAGATGGTTTATGTGATGAACCTTATTCTGATTTGGACGAGGAGTAGAGTAGGGCCAATTTTGTTTGTTTTGTCTTTTAAAACACAAAAATGATTACTAATTTTTATCACACTTTGAATCATTTTTGCATTTTAATTTTTGCACCCTACATAGCTCTTTCCATACAAAATTAATTTTGTAATAATGATCCAGGCGCAAGTTTTCCCAATTTTCTACTAAACTATTACAATTTATTCTTTATATTATTTATAGCAAAAAAGTTGAGTTTACATAGCATTAAATTAAATTAAAATAACAACATTTTGTATTACAAAGCTAGAGAAATACCGCCACAAACTTAAATATCGATTATCTCGAAATGAGGTTTGTGTGGGTTGGATCATTTTTGCTTAAATCGGTTCAATTATGTTTTTGGGATCCATCTTACGCTTCCTAAAAACACGTCCAATACGGCTGACTAAACTTGAAGGTATGGTTACCCTACAAAACGGTTCGCCGCAGAAATTCGCATCGCAGAAATTCGCAAATCAAGTTCGTGTGACATCGCATCACATCGCATCGCATCGCACCAAATCGCACCAAATCGCAGTTTTGTGTGGGAGCCCTTAGTCACGGAGCTATAGGCGCTCGGGAAAATCTGGTAGATTTCACGAAATTTTAGAAATAAATCAGTAGATCAGTAGACGGTTGAAAAAGCAGGTATAGATCTACTGCTAAATCGGTAGATCTGGCATCGCTGATTCGAGTGGGATAAACCAAGAAGCATGTAAATTATTTAGTATTATACCTACTTGAACAAGATACTGGCCACTTCATAAATATTTTTTTATCTATGGTTACAACCAGGGCATGTCGAAACTTTGAAATTTCGTTAATTCGAAGTTCGTAGGATTTTTTAAACTCCAAGTGAGTTGCAAACACTATCAGTAATTATACACTTGCGAGCTATAAACTGGAATCACTTCATCGCTGGTTTTTGCAGAGCATGTTCCATGCAATAAACTGTAGGTTGTGTTATATTATTTTAAAGATAATTTTATTAGCTTTCAAACTCTTTCGATATCATAGCGAAAACAATTTTCATCATTATGTCATGGAACGTGAAAACAAAAGACATAAATTTTTGGAACGAAACATCATTTTTTTCAAACTCCTATAAAAACTGGGAATTTATGCAATTTTGTCATCAGTCCAATCAGTCACGTCACTCAAAATACACATTTACACATTTTCAAAATCAAAATAAAAACATGGTTGTTAGAACAATGTTTTTACGATGTAAAGGAATATCTTAATTTTAAGAAAATATAGAGCTCAATTAATTTCATCTATAAAACATGTTCATTTAATTAGGTAATTTTATTCAATTCGTTTATTATTTTTTGACATTTTAATTTTTTACTTACTTAAATAAATTTTGCACACCTTAAAAACAGGTAGATTGTAATTGGACTAATTATAAATATAAGAACTTTTGTACATACTTGCTGATAAATAAACGATTATGATTATGATTATCCTAGACACGTGTATTTTATTATAATTAAAATAATTTACGACGGTAAAGTTAGGTGTACAAAGTAAGGTAAGTAGGGTAATATTATAGGTTAATAAACGGAACGTTTCAATAAAATAAAAGCGAGATGACGCGCGACGTTCTCAGAGTCGACTTCAAATGGCGCACCGTTCCAAGACTCACTTTGGTGAGCACGCGGTTTTGTATAGCTCGACTCAAAGTCGCTCACTTAACTCTCGCGCGGCGTAAACTAGCGCGGTGTTCTTAGACTCGACTCAAAGTCGCTCACCTTACTCTCGCGCGGCGTAAACTAGCGCGGTGTTCTCAGACTCGACGTTTTGAAGCGCGAGGTTCTGAGCACCATTCGATGTTTGTTCGTGCAGTCTGTTCTGTACGCTAGTATTATTAGGTACCTAGATCAATGATATGAGGTTCTATAAATAATAGGATGATAATACTTGCAAGCGATTCGCGTCAAAAATGACAGTGAAAATCAGCAGAAAAAAGCTCCGAAGTTGAGGCAAGACGGTTTAGAAGTCTATCATCTTGAACATCAAAAGACTGTTTGATTAAGACTGTTTTAGTAGCTGAACATTGATCTCAACCGCGTACGTCACAGTTTCGAGATCTGATTTTCTTAAGATTATCTGTTCAGCAGTAATGTTTGACCAAAATACTTTTAATTAAGCTAGGATATAGCTATATTTAAATCCGATAAGCGAAGATGTAAAATCGCTTTTGATATTGTTATCCAAAGTAATAATTCTATGAAAGAAGATTATCT
This sequence comes from Eupithecia centaureata, assembly GCA_944547425.1. Taxonomy (NCBI): domain Eukaryota; kingdom Metazoa; phylum Arthropoda; class Insecta; order Lepidoptera; family Geometridae; genus Eupithecia; species Eupithecia centaureata. Next base: position 13,320,439 of record OX155679.1, on the reverse strand, counting down.
TAATTTAAGTTAAATTATCGAATGTAAGTTTATGTTTTGCCCTGTACGGATAAGTACTTTTTTAAAGATTCTATTAAAAACAATATGTGAAACATCCAAAGTTTTTTCCATTTCTTTTCGTACCCTAGCGTAGCAAGAAATTTAATATTAATACATTTATTTGTCTTACAGTGGGAATCTATAGAAGTTCGTTCTACTACCACAGATGGGAGCACTATGGTCTTGGATCACCATGGTTTGAATTTTACAATATTTTTCGTCATTGTTTTACTTCCCATTTTTCTATGTATTTCACCTTCAGGATTTGGTACCCATTGTTATGTACTGCGAACGTCAAAAGTTCCTGAATGTTCTGGGACTTTTGACTTTCTAGGGGCAGCCCCATCCTCCCCTCCTCTCCCCCCTTTTTTCGATCGTCCTAAAAAAGGGGGAGTGTCTCAATGTCTCGTGTCCATTGCTTTTTTATTCATTATAACTTTTTTCAAGGTGAATTGTTTTTGTGGATTTTTTTCCACCTGAAATCTGGTGCTTCTCGTGTGATATAAATTGCGCATATAAATTTGATCAAGATCTAATCAGTAGTTTTATAAGTTATCTTTAATAACGCGTGTATTTTGAAGTCATTTGTTAGATTTTGTAAAAAATCATCATGTTTTTTGTAGCCTTCGTTCGCCGCAGCCTTTCTTTTGGTTAATTGTGTCATAAATACCTCCTTATTTTTCTACCATGCCTCATGGGCAGTGATAGGAATAGGCCATATCTATTTCCTATTACTAATCCTTATTAACCTATAATTCGAGGAACAGCGTAAAGAATTGGATAGGTACTTCAGATAAAAGTAACATTGCATTCGACTTTTTATCGTACGCAAAGGTCTAATTAACAGGCCGGTTATATTCGCTATATATCCCGCTATAGTCTAGCATGTTTCTGTCCAGAATTACAACCTCGTACAGAGGTTATGGACAGGGTAGTGTAAATATTGTTCTATAATATTAATATAACCCTAACAAACTCAAATTCGGAAGAAGTCTCGTGAAATTAAAGTAAGATCCTAATGACTTTATTTACATTAAGATATCAAAGCCATGTTTGATAATTAGTTAAGATAATTACCCATTTGGGTACCTATTACCAATGATCTAGGCCCTTGGCGCATACGTTTCCTAGATGTAGGTAAGTTCATGTTTAGTTTTATCTCATTTTATAGTGTTTCTTGTTTTTTTAGTAGGTATTTAGTCAGAGAGACATAGGTAATCCCAGAGTGATTAAGCTTGTTAAGCTAGTAAAATAACATAAAAGATACCAAATATCATTCGAAATTAAAACCAACTAGGAACCGATTAGATGCAGTTACACCCCGAATAAAGCACTTTCGTACTGGGGAAAACTACAGAATAATTAGTTTCCTAAGAGAATCAAGTGCGTCAATTTAAAATTAGTATATAGTCTATCAGCTGGTTGAAGTAGGTACATACGGTATGGTAGTAAATCTTGTTTAAAAACCTAGCTTATAAATATTAAATGCTGGACAGTTCACTCATTCAGTCTCACTCACATTATTTAGTCTCAAACTAAGCAGAAAATGTAATATTAGTACTAGAAAACTGAACTACTTAATAAAATGCATTGATACAATTTTTTACTATAACTATATTGAAAAATCCAGAACTCCCGGAACAAAAATCTGCAGATCGTACTTACATAGGTACATTTGTCCCGAGACGGAAATAGAACCTGCATCCTCCAACGTCAAGTACAGCTTGTGTTATAGGCACTAGATAACTGACACAAACATGACGATTACGTAGATAGACTTTATTATTGCACTTAAATAGAAACATGGGTTCCCCGAACAAATATTTGCAAATCGTGCAAACATTGTTCCTAGGCAGGAATTGAATCCGCAACCGTAGGCGAACCGTCATCGGCTACGCCACAGAAGTCATTAAATGAGCGGTTTCTCTTATCTCTGAATCAGCGAAATGCCTCCGCCGCGCTCTGGACCAAAAAGTTCGTAAACTCCGCACCATGCTTACCGCCGATGAGGATATTTCAACAGAACTGGACAAAGTAGTCTGTAGGCTGATGAAACTGGCACTACGCACTAGCCAAGGACGAAGGGAACCACCGCCTAGCAAGTGGCTACAGTGTAAGCTGCTAGACTTATTAACGTTGACGGAAAATGCGATTCAACGGCGGAAGAAGCATTCTGTTGAAAACACCATGGGTAAGTTCATTAAAATTTCGTAAATTATTCTCAATAAATAAAACTGGATATTTTTTCTACTAACCATCATATTATAAGAACAATAAAAAAAGCTGATATTAAAGTTTACTCTACTTTATCCCACAGTGCCTACCTAGCCATATTTAATCTAATGTACCTACCCTATACCAAGGGTGGGAACTGGGAGGTAAAGACATAGACATTTATTTATTCCCTGCTTAACAGATAATATAGACTTAAATACATTTTGTAAAATACAAATTTTAACATAAAGGCGTTCGAATTCATTCATCGAGCGGGAGCTTAATGTTTGCACTCTTAATTGTTTTTACCACCCTGCCAGGAATAATAAAAAAAATCAAACATTTTAATCAATATTCTGACACAAAGATCCATAGATTAGAATAGTAAATGTCACACAGATAATCAAAAAATAGAGGTAGCTACACAGTCATTAATAAGTACTAGATTGACTACAATACAATAAACAAATACATAAGTACATATCGTTTCCAAACATCAATTTATATAATAAATTTGTTAAGCACTTAGGTTGATCAGGCTTGACGTCCAGTGCCTTTGCAGTCCACTGCAATGTCTATCGGCAAGTACCAAAACGTCTAATTCTAGGGGCATAATCATTTACCGCAAATCGTAAACCATTTTATATGTAACTAGCTGACCCCGCAGACTTCCTACTGCCTCATATGGAGTTTTCCCGGCAATTCGATTTTTTTCACCTTTTAAACCTTCCCTAGACCTCCACGAACATTTCAAGACCAAGATAAGATAAATCCGTTCAGCCGTTCTCGAGTTTTAGCGAGACTAACGAACAGCAATTGATTTTTATATATATAGATTACGTATTTTTGATTGTAATTTTCTCTCTTGATTGTAATTTTCGTTGTTAATAAAGGAGTATAATTATAATGAAATATATTTAAAAAACACCGCCTAAATTTAATAATCAATGTTTTTAATTTATTAACAATTTTGGATTAACTGGTGAATATTATAAATATCATTAAGATAATTAAGAGGAAGAAATTTAATATGATTATTTTTTTTATTATCCTTTTATAACCTTTAACAAAACTGTTTTTCCTGAAGGTCGGTCAGTGAAGGCTCTAGATTTTACTGCGTTTGAGAAGATTAAAGAAGATGACACCGCGTTAGTATATAATTATCTACCTACCTTTACGCCTAATCTGTTATACTGTTTTTTTAATTAACGTACAAATCAGTTTTTAAATGTTTTTATTATTTTGTTTTCAGTTTGAAAATTGTAGACAAGTACAAGTATTTGGTCAAGTCAGGTAACTTAATCATCAAACTTTAAGCTCATACTAAAATTGAGTTTTCATCAATTTCTATATGTAATGCTCAGACTGATAACTATGTTCATTTTAGAAAACCAACGTGCTATAAAAGGCTCTTGTATCTCGGCTGAACTATATGGTTTATTGAAAGGAGAGTTCGATGATGATATCAGCGTCCCCAGCGCTGATCGCTTAACGAGTATGGCTTACTTTTTCGCCTTTTATTTTACAGTTCACTTAAAAATAATTGTTTTGATTATTTTTTTGCTGAACTATATAACTACAGAGCATCATCCAGCCCCAAGCAGAGCTATGATGAGCAGGATGATGCTCAGTTAAAGTACTTAATATAATACGTTACATAGATATATCATTTGTTATTATACATAAAACACCCAGAACCCCTTGAACACAAATATCTGCAGATCGTACAAACATTATATCCCGATGCAGAAATCGAACCCGCATTCTCCGACGTCGCAAGTGGACATTCGCCCTAAGTACCAAAAAGAATATTCAATTTGAAACATTTTCAGACTACAAATACACTGACCTGGATACCGGTTTTGAGCCAGAGGAAATAGCGCTACTCGATCCAACTGATAAAAAGTCGAAGCTCGAACGCACCCAAGCCTGGCTCGAGGAAGACGTAAAGCCCACCGAGAACCGCAGTTCCAACATTGAAATGAATTTTGAAAATGATGTTAGTTCTGGCGGTGATACCGAACACAGTACTTCGCGCCGATACTACAAAGAATCATACAGACGTAACAAAAAGAAATTTAAATATATCGAACTTAAATGCGTGGTATGCAAGAAATCCCATTCAAAAGTTTCTGAAAACGATTCAACTAAGTATAATGCATCAAAAACACAATCTAGTAAGACTAAAATAGTAAAGAAATTTTCCAAAAAGAAGTCTACTTCCAATAATATGTCCACTGGTAGCAACACTAAGTACGTATCGGTTGGGTACAGGCAGTATAGGGTAAAGTCTAGGAAGAAAGAAAAGCCACTGCAGCCTACCGCTTCTAAACCGGTTAGAAATGTTTTGATTCTATAGACAGCTGCCAATATAGTAATAATTTAGGTAGAATTATATTTCTTTTAAAATGCTATGATTTTTTTTGTAATGCAGATACCGGCCAGTATCATAGAACTTTGTCACCCAGAGCTCGTAACAGACAACATAGAAATTTATAATGATCACGCAAACGAGTGTATCCAAGATGAGCATATGCCGTCATTCGATCAGTATCACGGCATTTCTGCAACAGAGCATAGTAACCTTATTGAGATTATAACAGCAGCAACACAAGAAACGATTGCGATGAACCGAACTATTGGCACTGGTTCAGAAGAAGCAATGACTTTTGAAAATGAGACTGTTATCAGAGATAATTTGTTTGATAAGCAGTATGCTGAACCTGATGAATATCAGACGATTTTCCTAAATGGTAAATAAATCTAAAATTTTATAGTTCTTAAAAAATAAACACGCCTATTTATGTAACTCGTAAAAAATCTGTTTTGATGACGATGATTTTTCTAATCCCTTAGATATTAATGAACCTTCCACATCTAAGGGTATTCGTCATATCAGAATGGACGTTCAATGTGGGCCGGATGTATCAGCACCGGATTATTTACTATCAGCTACTACATCTACAAGAATGAATAGTATCTTCACTGCTGGCATTAAAATCGGAAGGTCTTCTACGAACACTAAAGTCCAGACAGCATTTGATTGCACAGAAGAACAACTTAAATCAGCTAAAAAATGTTGCACCTCTACTTATTTTGAAGAAGGAAATTTTGGATTAGTAACACGACAACGAATGACGGGAATAAAAATAAAGGACATACCAAATGGTGCCGAACAAGATGAACACCCAGGTACATTAAAACAAAATTCGATGGCTTGTATACAAGACTCGATTATCCATGTAAAACAGGTTACACAAAGAGCAAAATCTGCTCATTTTTCCGGTAAACTCCAGAATACACATAATTTCACTGAAGCAAAGCTTTCATCTACTAAAAACTGTTGCAAACCAAATACTGCCGAACTGGTGGAATGCCCAGTAATGCAAGAACAGGATTCCATGGTTGATGGACAAGGGTCGCCCATCACTGTTAAACAGCTTACTGAAAGAACAAAATCGGCTAATTGTGCTGGATCATCTGCGATGAACGACTACAGGGCCACGGTCATACCAATATCTCATTTGCAACGATTGAGAAACTCTAAATCACCTAAGCAACATAATAATGATACGCATAAGCGAGAACTATCCTTAACTCCACAGAAGCAGGTATCGCAATCTCCCCAAAGCGATAAAACTCCTGATATGGAACCTAGACTTGATTCTCCAAAGCTAAAAATAAGGTCGCTTATACCACAAAAACAAGAATCGCCCACTCGAAAAACAGAGTCAGCTGGAACTGCTAAAAATATATCTCCAGTAAGAAGACGCGTTTCTAGTCCTCCGAAAAATGAGTCGATTACCGCAACACAAGCATCACCAACCAAAAAACAATCTAAGAAACGAAAAGTAATATCACCAAATGCAAGATATCAACGGTCCGATACGCAAAAAATGGAGTCACGGCAACATGAGGAACCTTATATTGCACCAAGGCCAGAATCACCTACTTATATATGTAAGAAATCTAAGATCCCAAGACTAGATTCACCAAGGGATAAAGCAGTCAGTCTTGTGATAAGACAACAATTATCGCCCGTTAGAAATAGTAGATATTCCATGTTACCTAGACGGGAGTCGCCTAACAAGCGCGGCTCGCCTACTAGGCTGAACGCGCCTAATACACAAAATTTGTCTAACAGATGCAACACGCCTAACAGTAACAATGTACCTAAAAGACTCAATTCTCCTACCACACTCAAGTCTACTACCAGACTCAACTCACCTAAGAAATTCTACTCGCCTTACCAGTATTTAAATAGTAAATCTGAGTCCACAGGAAAAGCTTTGCTTCCAAGAAATAAATCGCCAAAAGAAACAACAACTGGGCAAAAACTCCCTACACGAAACCAAAATTCACTTGATATGCACTATGAACCAACAACTTGTGAACGTGTCTTAAGTTTTGGAAAAGATCGCAAGACAGATTGGATTAATTCTATTTTGTCACATACGCGCGTCCAAAATTTACCACTTATGCAAATGGTTGCTCAGGAACAAGAATCTAATATCATTGAACACCAAGTTATGTATGAAAATCAAAAGATAGGTGTTAATCATGAAATTAGTGAAAATCAAGAAATTTGTGAAAATCAAGACGTTGGCGAAAATCTAGAGATTGGTTTAAAAAATTCTAATTCTTCAGTAAACACGAAAATTTCCGGGATAACGAAGTGCCTCAAATCAGTACCAAGTAGTATTAAATATTCTGGCTCAGAATTTTATGGCAGTTTTGCAAGTATGCCAAAGACAACATTAAGTTTAGGTGCTTGCGACTTAAACACCACACCGTTTCTTCGAAAAGATATAGGGGATTCGAGAAAGCTGACGAGATATATTCGTCCAAAATTGTGCTACGGTGGAGTCCAAGTTCACAGCTACAGAGACAAAGAATCGTCGGAGGATATTATGTTTCAAGGAGGATGGCAAAGTTACCGACCAAAAGTTTTCAAAAAAAGGAAAATATGTCCTACTAAAAGAATCACAGAATCGGTTTCTAAGAGAAGAATCTGTCTAAAAGAAAAAATATCAGTAACCAGTTATTTAAGAAAAAATATTCCAGCTCCACAAAAATATCCTCCAGCAAAAACAATTGAGCAAGTTAAAATAAAACAATCTGTTGTGAAAAACGAATACATTCCAAAAGCCGTCGGAAATATTCAGAAACCCTTTCGAAATGTTGTCAAGGTACACTTATTAATTAATTTGTTTGTGGGAGCTGACTGTAAAAAATCATATGAGTACCTAATAATAATATAAATCTGTTTTTCAGGCGCCATCAAAACAGAAGATGGGGTAAGTTTTTAACATTGCATAGAAAACCTTTCAAGAATTAAAAAAGAACTGAATTTAAGTTATTCAAAAACGTAACATCTCAACCGAAAGACGTAAACAGCTGAGCTGGCCTCGCTGAGCTGGACCTCTCGAAAGGTCAATGTTTGTGAAGTTTGTAAGAGCAACCTTAAAAATTTTCAGATCTGCTTCGCCGAAATATAGTACTAAATCTGTCTTCCATGTTATAAATCCTTCGAAAGCGATTCCCACGCGGAAGGATGATAAGCATACAAACAAACCATTAACGAACACCAAATATCTACCCTCCTATCTCAGAAAAAATACCCTGAAACTCAAGACGCGCGATAAATGTGTACTGAACGTAAGTCGGCATTCTTCCAAGACATACGTCTCTTCTCAAATAAATTGTCCTAAACCCATAGAGCGTTCCCATGCTGAAAAGATCAAGATGGATCTACTAAGGTTACAGAATAGAATGGCTCAACCGAACTTTATCGTTTTGCGGAACGAAATGGAACAAAACAAGCGACCATCGATAAAAACTGACAGCGGGAAAAAGCACTGCGGTTCCACCGTCACGCGCAACCTGAGTCCTCTCTCACAGCAGAGTTCGACTTGTTCCTCTAACAGCGTAGCTACAGTTCGAGCGGCAGCTAGTCTATCAAAGAATGTATGCAGTCACAGGCGTTCTAATTCATCATATAGAAGCAGTACGGCTAACAGTAGCTCAGAAAGCTCCACTCCCAGCAGAAACAAGAAGTTCATCAAACGATGTAAAAACCAAAAGATAACTGATGAAAAAAAGTTTGATAATAAGGAAAATATCCCACAAACTTCGAGACAACCAAATACATGTGTTTCAAAAGGATGTGAGAAAAAATGTAAAGGATCTTTTCCTACCCAACAGAAGGTTTTTGTTGCACATTTAAAAGAAAGCCCACCTTCTCATGCTGCTAACAAAAAGCCTAAATCGAACGTGAATCTTACAAAAACCGACAGTTTGGTTGAGAAAAAGTCCAAAAGTCCCTCAGTTTCTAAAGTGTTATCTTTGAAATCTCAAGATTTGATACCAACTCATGAGAATACTCCAGGTGCCAGCACAGGGACTTCAAATATGGTTCTGGTATTAGAACCACAACGAATTCAACACGCGCCGTCAACATCTACACCAAAGAGGGACGGAAGTCATCTATCAGCAGATTCGATGAAGAATACCATGTGCAATGAGGGCAAAGTTGTACAATTGGATAATGTTGAAACTGCTATGAAAAATTTAGTTGTAAATACTTTGGATTTTATCGATGAGCCATATGAATCATGCTCCTCTGTAAGCTCAAGTACTGCCATTTTTAAACGAGAAGAGGACAATAACGCGGTTTTTGACATTACCTCTTCGCCGATTAGTTTTAAGACAGTCATCACTAATGATGATACCAAGTCCTTTCAAAATGATCTGGAAAACGCACTCCATCTATCGTTTGACAATGAATCATCTTCATCGGTTGTCAGTTTGACTGGAGACACCAGACTAGCAGTAACAGATTTCGAAATGGCGTCATTCAAGTCGTCTACCACGTTTTCGAAACATTCCGGGCATGGGTCACCAAGATCCTCGCATTTGATAGTTGCATCGAACTCTGTTTCTGTGAAACAAATTTTCGAGAGAAAAGAACTGCCGTTCGTTCCTGTAAGTTTTAACTATCTATTACTAGCGACCCGCCCCGGCTTCGCACGATTTTATTATATGTATAAATAACTTTCCTCTTGAATCACTATCTATAAAAAAACCGCATCAAAATCCGTTGCGTAGTTTTAAATATTTAAGCATACAAAGGGACATAGGGACAGAGAAAGCGACTTTGTTTTATACTACGTAGTGATTAAGTGGTACGGTAATTTACGTGTACAATGTTAATTGCTTTCCAAGAAAAACAGAACAAAAAACATACAAAACAAAAATACAAGTTTTACGATGGCGACCTTTTAGCTAAGAGCGATTTCTTATAGAAAAGTATTTTAATTTAAAATATTTAAAAAAAAAATACGATTTAACGCGTGTTTGAGCATTTTATTTTTAATTTAGGTCCGCTGCTCCGCCACTCTCCTTCGTATTCCGTATACTGGAAATATGAATAAACTCGGTTTGCTACAAGCGCCGTATAGCTAACCTATTTTACCTTATTACTAGGACTAGTCCGTGACTTAGTCTGCGTCGAATTCAATTTAAAAAAAAAACAATCTTAAAGGCACAACACAAATTACAATATTAACACGTAGTAATCTGCAGACCATGTATACACTTCTATAATAAAACTCCAAGTTTCAATATCTGTCAGTACGTGTCCAAGAGTCGGTAAGGTCATAAGGAAATAAAGCAGTTTGACTTTGAACTTGTGTACGCAAACAGGGTTTGCGATAATCACCAACATGGCAGACACACTGTTGCGCATAGTTTTTTTTATTGGAAATGGTCGAGCATTTGGCCACTATCTCACTGACGTAAGTGAAGATTTGGCCTAAGATGGAGCAGCCTTTCCCAGAAGGAACTTATTTACTCTGTAATCAGACGCAGGAAGCTCATTCCACTCTCTGGCCGTGCTTATCATGAAGGTTGAGCACAGCTTGATAAGCTTGAGCGGATTCAAAATCTTTGCATACGGTTTATTTTTGGTCTGCGCAAGTCACCGACCGACCACGTCACGGAGTACCGCAAAAAGCTAAAATGGTTACTTATCCGTTTTCGCCGGGATGCATATTGCACCTTGCTTCCTTTCACTCCTTTACTTCCACTCCAAGTCCATCCAAAGGTGGCCTGGTAGAAATCGCTTATAGCGAAGGCCGCCCATTGTACAACTTATCATTTGTTTTATCTTGTCCTGTTTTTGTATTTATGGTGTGCAATAAAGAATTTTTGTATTGTATTGTTGAGCAGAAATACTACTGCAATAGATGTATTAGAGTGATATAGAGGTGTTAAAGAGACACAAATAGAAATTGCCGTCATTCATCTGGTCTGATTGCTTGGACGGGCTGATTTGGGGGAGTAGATTTTTCGAGACTTAGAGGCGCGATTGTTTGTATAATGTTTAAGGTTCCACAAAACAACGCCAGTGCCGTTGCCAATCAGGTTTTTAGTGGATTCTCCCTCGATGTGGCGCGGATAGGAGGCGATAAGCCGGACCCTATCAATCTCATTGACTCTGAGACGGGCAGCATGGCTGCTACTGCTACCAGACAAGCTGTAAGTGAATAAGTAATTATAAGTAATTATCTTACTATTATATTAAATGGGAAAGTTTGAGTGTATGTTTGTTATAAGTAATCTTTGCAACTTCTTAAGTTATTTAAATGAAATTTGGTATTTACATAGTTTAGGACCTAGAATAGGACATAGGCTATTAAAATTTGGAAGTTTTGACCTCTTACGGGGTTTAATATGGTGGTAAAGTTTGTATGGAAAATAATTTTTCCTTGGTTTTATTCACTCAAAACTCGGTATATATAAACTATAGTGAATAATTAAACACGTTTTCTTTATTTTTGCACAATAACCCCTAGGAGAAGTGCAATAAATTTCTAAAATTTATACGAAACAACATTGGTCCGCGGGCGAAGCCGCGGTGCGCATCTAGTAATAAATAAATAATGCCGGACAATCCACACAGCATCATCTATCCAGCAGCTAAGCAGATCTTGTGTTATGGGTACTAGTGATTGATTTATTTAATACATTATACTACATAGACAGATATTTTTTCCGGTACAAATATTTGCAGATCGTACAAACATTTCCACAAACATCCCAAGGCGGGAATCGAACCCGCAACTTTCTGTGACGCAGGCAGACCTTCGCCCGCTCCCCACATAGGTCGTCAAATATAATTGTTATAGAGGATAGGGTGGTGTGTGTAGAGTCAAACTAAATACTTTTACTTCCTTAGGATTATGGACTCTGTACACACCAAGCCACTAAAATTTCTTACCTGCCGCATCATTCGCCGACTTTGTGTATAATCCATTGTGTAGTCCATTCTTACACATAAATGCAAAGCATAGCATAAAAATTATACTACGAGTATATTTAACCTTCCATGACCAAGAAGACTAAATTATTCGTATTAAAAACGATGGATTAATATTTTTTCAGAATTCAGAGGAGGTCTTTGTATCTAGTAGATCATCGGACAGCTTTCAATCTAGTGCCGTCGAAGATGATGTGGTGCCCAGCTGGCTTTTCCAGATAATTAGTGAACAACAAGCGGTTAGATCACATTACTAGATGATCATCATCATAATATTTATTGTATTTATACTTTGATCGATAATACTATAGGTAAAGTGTGAATAAAACGGTGATGAAAAAAAATGCCCTAATATAAATGTAATTATAAAAGAAAAATAAATAAAATTATTTATTTCAGGCAACATAGAAAAGTATAGATGGTAAATACTAATTCTAAGGCTCATATTCATAAATATCTTATGGCTTATTGTCTAAAATACATGTAATATTATCGAAATAGAATAAGAAGTACCTAGGCACACGTTTTAATTGCATCCTTACTAATATTATAAGCGCGAAAGTTTTGTTTATCTGTATGGATGGATGGATGGATTTTCCTCTTTCACGTAAAAAGCACTGAACGGATCGGGGTGATATTGATTATTGATACTTACTACTATTGATTATTTACATAAAATAGACGTGGTTCTAGCCCTGGAACACACAGGATAGTTTTCATCCCATAAATCAGCTCCCACGTGATATAAATAGCCTTGAATTATTTAACTATTTTTCCATAGAAATAACGCATGCGGAACCACGGGGGACGCTAGTATTATGATACTTGTACTTTAGATCTCAGATGTCCTAAATATCGTAGCATCCGCTACGCCGTAGACGCGTCGTAGCACCCGCTAGGCCGTAGATGAGTCGTATAACCAGCTACGGCGTAGCAGTTGCTATACTGCTACGGAACTGCAAGATCTTATCTCTGACTTTTTTACCTACCTACCTCCTATGCTCTCCTATTACCTACAACAGGCAGATGATAACGAAGCCGTCCCGCCGTTGCCTGTAATGCTGCCAATGCCCGACAATGCCATGTTTGACGTAAATGGGAATGAAAGTATCGGTATGGGCGCGGGCGCAGGCGACGGTCGGGGCATTCACAGCGACCCATCGCAGGACAGTTCGGGAAGGGGCACTTCGCTTAGCTCCAGTGTTACTTCTTCCGGTCAGAGTGAGGTAAATAATGTGAAGTTCATTTATTTCAGAAGCAATAGATAACTGGTGTCGACACTGTAGACTCTGTATGTTATTAACTGAAACGATAACTGTTGAATTAGTTTTATTTAGATGTAATATTGGAAATACTTGGATGTCATTTCATCATAAAATTTTGCTTATGTTCTTACTTAATATTTCTTGTTTTTAGAAGAAACGAGTAATATTTATTGTTGTTAGGTAATATAAGGATTTACTTTTGATCGAAAATTTTAAAAACTTATTGATTAAAATATTATCATTACAGATGTCTGAGAGACCGCGGATTTACGCGGTTTTAAGTCCTATTTCGCTGGGATATCTCATCATCATCATCATCATCATCACCAGCCTATAATAGTCCACTGCTGGACATAGGCCTCTCCTAATGAGCGCCATATATGGCATCATTATGTGGGGGTTATTGGGATATCTCACTTTAGTATAAATATTTATTGACTGCCCAAAAGTATGTCTGTTGTCGTAGGCGCTTCTCTTGGATCCATCGGCATTCGTGGCTCAGTTTGAAGGAGGCGCGACTTTGCTGCAAGATTCGGAAGACAGCTCACTAATCATCGTGGGGGTCATTGAGGATGGGTACCAGATAGTTACGCATGGTAATTTAACATTATTAATTAATAAACCGTATGAGTTTGAAGACCGATGTGGCGCAGCAGGCGAAGGTCCGTCTGCGACGAAGGAGGTAACGGGTTCGATTCCTGCCTTGGTACAAATATTTGATCCGGAGTTCTCGGTGTCTTCTATGTATGTATAATAAGAAATATATATCTTTGTAATGTATTGTAATAAGTATATCAGTTATCTAGTACCCATAACACAAGCTCTGCTTAGCTTGGGGCTAGAAGATGCTGTGTAGATTTTCTAGCATTATTTATGAGTTTCAATCATCCGCAACCAGACTTACGATTTGAAGATAAAATTATAGGTAAGATCTTAGTGTCGCGACACATCTGCGGAACGTACGGCGCCGATCGTTCGGTTCAGTACGCTCTCTGTGTCTCTCTCTTTTTCAAGTTCCATATGACATATCAGCCGAAATTACGTCGCGTTCCCGAACCTTACGTCGTCGAGCGATTATTTCGGCCAAAACGCATTCAATATACTTTATTTATTTATTTAAAGGAAAACCAGAGGCTTATAAATATATTTTTCATAGCAAGCTGCACATCACGTGACGCGGTACGCGATCAAAAGTATCCTTCTCGGGTGCTGAGAATAATATTCTTGATAGTATACTCGCAATCTTGGATAAAAGTCAAGGGTCAACCTGCCCTGGTCAGAATCTTCGATTCACTCTTCCCATAGTAGTTTAGCTCTATACATAAATAAATACAACACAAGAACTACACAAGATAGATTGTGTAGATCATCTGTGAAGACTTTACAAAGTGTTTTATCGTGAGTTTGTTTTTAAGTTAGGGTGATCAATGAAAGAAACAATTACCTGATTATACCACTAAGCTCATTTTATCTCAAGGTCTATTTTATTCCATTTTGTTTTAATGTGTATTACCTATTAATGCCAATGTCTGTGTGAATGTTGAATAATAATATTAATATTCCCTAAAAAATCTATTTCACCACCTTGGTCAGAAGAGCGATTACTGTATTCGAGCACATGAAGGCACGAGTTTGGTTGGTTTTTGTGGGTTCTTATTACGAATTGTTCGCAGATCCTGTACAAACCCATCCGCTTCCCCAAGCCACGCCGGGCTTTACTCGCCAGTCCCGGAGACCTCACGTCGACGTCGCCAGCGACGCAGACGCCGACGTCAGCTCGCTAGAGACCGACGTTCCAGACTCATCTTAATACCGAAAAATAAGAGTTGTCTATGACTTGTGCTTATCGGTTCTAAATCGGCAGTGTTCGAATGTGTTCTAAGAGTCTGAATAAATTATTTGTTTCGTTTTATACGCTGAGTTTTCTTTGTAAGTTTCATCATCGTCATAAAATCATTAAGCTTCAATAATTTACACACAATGTATGTCATTTGACGATGCAGTGTCATTTAGTCTATTCTACCCCAGACAACAATCCTTGGTCCCGGTTCTAGTTTACATCAAAGAAAATTACATTTAACTTTCTATTATTACATTTATTGGTCTAAACCCAATCCGGAATTGTAGACATCTGAAATGGACTATCGTAGATCTCAAAAAGGTACCTACCTCGATACTACACTACATGGTATAAAACAAAGTCGCTTTTTCTGTCCCTATGTCCCTTTGAATGCTTAAATCTTTAAAACTACGCAACAGATTTTAATGCGGCTTTTTTAATAGATAGTCATTCAAGAGGAAGGTTTATACGTACCTATAATAAAACCGTGAGAAGCCAGGGCGGGTCGCTAATTAAAAATAAAAACTACATAAATCTTTAAAGGTTTCACAATTATTCTTCCTTACTACTTCCACGTTTGTGTTACTCCAGTAGGTATATTTTATTCGGTTTAGCCTAAACAGAATATTTTGATCACACCCGAGATGATTTCACTGATACTTTTTAAGGAATGACCGTATTTAAGGTGATAAAAAATGTACACATAAAATCGAGGAAATTTCTTTTTTTTGCATTTATTCGTATTGTACAATCTTATAATGATTCATTCTGCAAAATTTTACAGGCGAGCAAGAATTTATATATAAAACATCAGCTCTTTCGTATTGTACATAACCATTTTACCAGTATAGGTGAAAACATGCGTATAGTATTTTTTAGTTTAAGGATAATAAATTACTTAAATACTAATCAAGTTTGGTTCTTTATTAATACAATATCAATAGGATTGCACTATCCTGTAAAGTTTGGAACATACCAAAATCATACTATGGTGCTCTCTCGCCGATGAACTTTCTATGCTATAATTAACTTTAGATACAAAATATGAAGCGAATTACATTGATACAAGGCAGGCATGATTAGATTTAATTCAGACTTTCTCATCTCACTTCAATAGGTTATACTTGACACGTCAAAGTAGCTTCAGAGCATTTGCAACTATAACATTAAAAATTTAAGGGTTGGTACTTCGCAACGGATAGTTGGCTTGGCTCATCTATGGCGAGGTTCCTATAAACAATAACGACTAGGAATCTTCTACGGCTAGTTCTCTTCTGACATTCCCTAAAAAAAGTATCAGCATCTAACTACCCGCAGGCAAAACAACCTGTTGGTTATAGGAACCGGGCATAATCTATGTAACGAAGTGAGTTAAGAGAGTGAACGTCATTACCTTACAAATTTTATACTCAATTGCTGCTGTATTATTAGTGTGTACCGTTATCAAAATATTAAATTATTTTTCATCGCACCGGCTCCCTACGGACGAAGCGTAGTGTCGTGAAAAACTTATATTCGAATGCCACTTATCGGTAGTAGTTAGGTAACTATTACACAAATTTGTTATTATTTAAGGCAGTGAAACACCCAACTTAAATCAAGGATAGTTGGGGACGAGATTACCTAGCTAACATTAATTAACATATTACTAGACATTTTCACATACAGCCTCTACGGGCGGCCGCGTTATAATGTACCTACTATATTTACAACTCTTAAAACGAATCGAACAATCGCATCGGTACTGAATACTTGGGGATCACAAACACAGAAGCGGGACGCACTCTTTAGGGGTCCTTTCCACCAGAGATGATACTCGTAGCTACGGAGTATCACACCTAAACAAAAAGATCGCTTAGCTATGAGAATCAAGCGATACCATTGTTGCAGGTGACACACGTTTTGCTACGTAGAAAATCTCTGGTGAAAAAACAACCCTTATTCTAATCACTCAGTCATCGAAAGTCCATCGGCTAATTGTATCAACCTAACACCTCGAATACAAATGACCAAATGAAAATACTCATACGTCTATACAATAACAATAATATATGTCTTTTACGAGTCAATTTCGTTAAATAATAAAACTACATAGAAGAATCTAACAATCTGAGATCGAGGGCAACAATTTTATATCTGTGAAAACGCGAACCACTCCGAACGCTTTAAAACAATGTATTTAAATAACGACTAGATTATTCTTTGTCATTTAACATTAATAATATCAATTATTCAAACGACCGATTCACATTCGTAGGTGTACAACGGAATCAGGAAAACAGGCGTTTTAACAAATATCTATCGAATAAATGAACAAAAGAACATTATTTGCATTTCATCTCAGACATTTTTGTGCCTACTAATATTATAATCAATAACAAAGGTAAAATATATAAAGCTATAACCCTTTCCTGCCCTTCGCAACAAACAACAACAATCAAAATATTGAAGAGGATAACTTAATATCTGATTCCACTAGTACCTACAATTAGCTACGCCAGGAATTTGCGAAGGAATCTGTTTAAACACAATATTTTAAATTTTTTACAAATTATATTCCGATACCTATAGCTTTATTGCCTTATTATAAATACATGATTTAGTTTGACTTGCTTCAAATTAAATCTACTTACTCAAAAATGGTTAAGGTCCACGATTTGGAAGAAGAGGTACAAACAGCTTATGTCTAAGGATTCCGAATTCTATTTTCATCGCAATTCACAATTCCTTCCCAAACACGTGGCGAGACGAATGAACAACTCTCGTTTGCAATCACACTGTTCTAATTCTTCTCATTTTTACTCATGTTATCACAGAAAATTATGTATTTACAATTTTGCCGTACTATGTGACACACGCGGTCGCCTTAATCATTGCCTCGCAACAAATGTAACTCATGGTTCTGAACGATTACAATGTCAAACTACTATTGTGCAGCACTGTACAAATAAGGACACGGCACTAAAGATAAGCAAAGTAATTGCGATGCGACGGAAAACAACTAATGAAAATAAAAAGCGCTTTATGGAATCCACCAATATGCACGTTTTGATTTCAATTTATCTACCATCATGCGTTCGTTTCTCAGACGCGTCGTAGGGCTTCCAGATAGCGTCGTGTTAAGACATTTAGATGAATGTCGAATTCGGGAATAAATAAACTATTGCATTTAAGATCTAAATCGCCTTGGCCTCAGTCATTTTAAGACATGAAATGGTCTTGATTGGTGAAGCACAATAGTAATGGGATGGACAACAAACAGGTGACTGATCAATGGGAATGACGAAAAATATCAAATACGAGAAATCTGAACAGACGTTTGTATTATTAGTTTCCAAAAAAGTCAGTAACTGCCCTGCTCAGATACCTAAGAGATACCTAATACACTTTGTCTTTTAAAGCACACAATCAAGCGGTAAGATAGTAGTATTATAAAATGAACATAACTATTTTTTTGACTGCGAGTTGAACTGAATTTGTGCCTGGTACCGGTGTTGGTACTGGTAGTTTGGTAATTATATCAAACTTTATTTTTATATTCATCGGCGACATAAAGAACGGTGGACATATAAGCCACTTGTTGGGCGCCAGTTTTGCAACACTGGCGCACAACGTGGGGCTTTAAAATTGTGGTATAGATATCAATCAAACTTTGCAATTTGTCTAAAGGCGTTGCTTATAATCTGACAAGTGCACATTCATTTTGCCATGATAGAGTATTTTCATCGGTTCAATAAATTCTCTTTTGTACAATACAATTTGAATTTACTAAGAATCTTGTTAGAAAATCTTTGATGCAATAAAACGATACTCTTATATAAAAGGCGTGATAAGTATAGGGCACAATTTTATAATGATTGATTTATAAAACTACCTACTTTTATTTGTTAGTGAAACCAGGCGACAAATTCTAACCAATAAAAATGTTAAAGATTAACAACTGGGGTAGTTATTTTATTTATGCAGAAATATTCTTTAAAGTTTACATATAATTCATTTTATTTATTTAATCGTATTTAATTTTAAAATATAACGTAGCTATAAAGCACTTGGGGGAAGGACAGCAAATTCAATAAAAAATGTTTTATTTAGTACAATATTAACTAAGTAAAAATTATTCACTAAGTAAATATTTTATACAATACTATTATGTATTAATTTGTTGGAGGATGATTTGCTGGTGTCCTCGCAACGTCCTAAGTGAGTATGAAACGGTGTGAGTGCGGCGGGGCAGAGGGCCGGCGCGCCCCGCCCTTCAAGAGGCAATATTATGTAACTTTATTAGTGCAAATTTAATATAGAAACTTTACTTTTACGATACAGACTAATAATTTCATTTATGTAAAAATCCTAGCGCAAACGATTCGCCTGACACCGTTTCACACTCCGACCACCTTAACCGTAATATAAATCAAAGAGTAAAATTTTAGCGAATTAAAAATTAAATTTTCCAAAACTTTGTAAACACTAGAATTTGGACACCGCTCGCGGAGCGTCCGACGCGGCCGCTCGCTCCGCCGCGCACTTCCAAAATCCTGAGCAACGATTGTCGTCTATTTACATAACACACGTTCGCCGAGTAAAAAACGATATCGTCCGAGGCGCGGGAGTTCTTAGACTAGAGGAGACAGACGAGACTGGGCTATACGGTGCTCGTGTTGGAGGAGGTGGAGGGAGAGAGCGCGCGCACGTCCCGGAGGGAGCGCGCGCGTCGGCGCCGCTAGCACCAGTCGTCCTCGTCGGAGTCGGAGTGGCGCGCGCGCGGCTTGAACCCGTTGGGCAGGCGGGAGGGCGCGGGGGAGGGCAGCGCGCGCGTCGAGCCGCACCCGCGCCCCATGGCCAGCGCCGCCTCATAGCTGAGCGGCGCTTCGTACCCCCCGCCTCGAGGGCCGCGCTCGCCGCTCTCGTAACCTCTACCGCGTCTGTATACAACATTCAAACAAACAATTACACAACTAAATAACACCTACCTCAAGCTCATATGATATTTTGGTTGCCAACGTAGCAACCCCTAACGTTTGCACATTGTATGTGTGATGATACTCAATGTTGGTCATTCTGCGTCTAATTTAGGTAGTAGTCAACATGTCAACTTCTACGACACATGTACAGTACAGAGAGCATCATCAACTGACAATCCTCTAGCGGTAGAAGTTTGAAGGAGTTAACAAATGATCTGCTTTCTGTATCTGTACACTCAGTTTTCTAGACTACGCCGTAGACCGTCCTACGGCGTAGCTGGTTTACGGCGTAGCAGCTACGCCGTAGCAAGTCTTTTAGCAGATCAAAGTCATACTACAACGACGTATCCACGCTGTAGAGCGAATTGGTCATAATGAATGAATGAAATACATAATAATATGCATAATATGCTCTGCTATTTAAGTTCTAGTTAGATTTTAAATAGAAAAACGTCGGGACTAACCTTTCTCTAGATCTATAGTCTCGGTGGATCAGTCTTTCAACTTCTCGGCCGTACTCGGACTCGTCGTGTAGAGGCTCCTCGGGATCGCGTGTCGCGTGGGTATGCCTCAGTGATAACTGAAATACCAATAATGTTGACTCAGCTCTACTCTTGGTCATCATAACCATCAAGCAGTCTGGCCTAGGACAATACGGAAACACAGATTTAAAGGCTCAGCTCGGATCTCCTCGGTGGTGATTGAGATCTGACAGTAGAACGGAATTGTGTTTTTATGTAAAGTTTCGCACAATTTTGTTCTATGTCTCGCCAAATATGATCATCGATTCTAGGATTAATGATGGAAGTCTGGTAATTTGAAAGTGAAATGTTCTGAAATGGAGTTAAAACACACAAATTAGAAAAATCTGAATTTTCTATTCCGTTCAGACGTTTTTACGTGAAAGAGAAAGAAACTTCCATCCATCCATACATCTATAAATCAATACTAATTTTCGCGCCTATACAAATACAAAAACCTTTATAATATTATGTTAGTATTCATATATTAATAAGGAAGTAAGGATGTACTGTCTGTCTTCTAAATAGAATAAAATATATACGAAGTAAGGATGTACTAAATCATCTAAATAAATAAATAAGTACGATGTGAGGATGTACTGTCTGTATTCTAAATAAAAAATAAATACATACGTGCGAAGGACTATGACTAATCCTCATGAAGGGCGGCTGCTGCTTGACATGCAGCGTGGACGGCTTGGTAGGCGTAGGTGGTAGCTGGCGACCGCGGCCGCGGCGCGCGTGCTCGCGCTCGCAAGACCGGTCCCGCCATTCGCGCCAGTCCTGGTCCCGCTCGCTGCCTGTGTGGATCCAAACTGTATCTTGAATGATTTTGAAATTCCATCCGCTGTATCATTAATGGTTTTGAAATTCCATCTCTGTATCATGAATAAGTTTGAATTTCCATCCGCTATATCATGAATGGTTTTGAAATTCCATCCGCTGTATCATGAATGGTTTTGAAATTCCATCCGGTGTATCATTAATGATTTCAAATTCCATCCCCTGTATCATGAATGATTTTTAAATTTCATCTGCTGTATCATGTACTGAGATGCAGATTCTTAGTATTTTGTCTACCATTTCAAATGTAGTCACCTATTTGTTGTAAGATATTTTGAAAGATTAAAGTATTACTCTAAAAGATTATATCGCTACTTATCAGGGAATTATTTGAGAATAGGATTGCTTGTTTCTTCTATTCCCTTTAGATAGCACAGAACAAATTTCCACAATTTTTAAACGACTTTTCTAAATTATTTTTGAACGACTGAATTTTTCAATATCCATAAAAAATATAGTCGATTATTTTTATCTGTTAATTACCCCAGAACTTTCTTCCATGATCTGATTATCATCTCATATACTTTTTTGAAACACGCCAAATTATCTGCGTATAACGTTTATAAGCATATGAAGAAACTATAAAAAGTCTGATCAGTCCTTTGGTCCCAAATACCCTGACACGTCCATTGACTATAAATGCGGGATAATTCTTTTCAAAGCTGTATTCAAGTACACTAAAAATACTTCGGTAATTACCTTGATCGATGATATCAACTGAAAAATAACAGCTTCCAAACGCAAACAAATGTAATGAAAACATCAACAGGTTGTGCAAACAATTTTCTTATTTTCTCATAACATTTTGTCCAAGCGGAAGCTTTTCCAATTCATAAACAAGAGTCGACGTGATAAATTAATAAATAAATTGACTCTTTGCTTTACAATACCGATTCCTTTATTCAGAATATCGCTGCTGCGTGAATGTTTCCAATTATTGCATAAGACCGTGCTCACTCCGCGTACATCTTCCGTAAATTTTTGTCACTGACCGTACGTTTATAAATCAGTCGAATCCAACTTACTGCCATCAAAACTCGTAACCAGGTACCAAATTCCACTAATTTTAAAACAAATGTCTTAATAGCGTCATACTATCAAGATGGCTAAAATGACGTTGTTGCATTTGGTATTCTATTCGATATTCTATTTTGTTGTGCTTGAAGAGACTTTCATAATTAGAATGTCAAATTGGTAGTCGTAATAAACATAATCATCACAGCTATGAATGAACCTCAAAAAGTTTTTGCTAGTAGAATGCCAAAAAGAGTTTAACACTGTCAGTTTGACACGATACTATTAGAATGGAACGTAGTAATTGATCTTAGATTAGAATGATGAAGTGATTTATTTAGTGGAATTCGGACCCAGTGTACCCGCAACAACCAAATGCCATATCCAAATTGGGGGCGACAACAAACAATACTACTGGCTACTACGTTCACATTTTTATGTTATGTTTAGAACATTACTTTTCAAAAATTGTTTTTGACTACGCAAAAACAATCGTTAGAGAACAGAGTCGAATGTGAGCGCGGACTTATTCTTAGTGGGTTAAAGTCTTCATAATACGTTACGTCTAAATGGGGTGATGTTGGCCAGTGTCTGTGCGTCCATAGTGTGTGGCGAGTGTGTCTCACCGTAGGTGTGGTGGTGTGGTCGATGTGGCGGGGTGGGCGACCTCGAGGGATAGCTCAGGATGGTCGTAGGATAGCCCGTCCGCCACGTCTTCTCTCCTGTTAGGAACACCGCAACATGTACCTTCTATTAACCTAACCTAGCCTACATCTCATGTATATCGTTAACATCTCAGCCTAAGAATTTTTATGGCCATGGAATGTGCATCCAGTATTCAGTGGAAAAAAAACGCACAATTTCTAATGGCTTTGTCCATTTTGTTCACAAGCTCTGATATTGAAGAGCAGCCCAAACTACTTGACAAAGGCTTCCTATATTATTTTATTTGTATTCTTCTTATAAATATCGGTATTTAGCTTATTGGTAAAATATTTGGTAGCCAAACGAGTGTGTTGTCAATCTAAACATTGTAAATGTGCTTGTAGAAAATTGATATTGTTACAATAAAACATTTTTCACACATGAAAATAATTAGCACAAAAGAGCTTTTGTTTGCATGCTGCATGAATTGTAAGGTGACACAAGTTATGACAGTGCAAGCATTGAATTCATTCGTGATGCGAGGAATCCATGGATTAAGCATTTCAATTTACATTTAAAGAGGGCCGAGTATAGCTCAGTTGGACACAGAGAAGAGGCATGCAGCATGCAAAATTAAATTGCAATTTTATTTTTATAACAATTTTGGTAGTTGTATTTTATAATCAAACATTACTTTTCTGATTCGTAACAGCAGCAGTCCTAAGCTAGCGTAAGATAAGTTATAGGTATTTTTACATTGTTCTTCTAATCTAATGAATTAATAAATGGAATGAGCTCACATATATTTTACATGACTAAGATGTAATTAACATATCTACTGAATATGAATAGATTAATCCATTAGCTAATCTATTTCGCAGCTTTCCACGAATTTTCAGGTATTTTTATGAGAAGAAAAATGTTTGCAAAACTGTTTCGAATTGGTGATTCGGTAGGGTCAATCACTAGTAAATTTCAAATCATATTAACTACAGAATAAAGGAAAATAAAAGCTTTGTTACGCTAAAACATATTTTTTAACCAATTAGTCGTCATGGTTTCAAGCCTCCTAAAATACAACAAATCTACTGAAAATCTAACGAAAAATAAAAAGGATATCATTTGGAAGTAAAGGTTTCTAATTTCACAATAGGTCTTGCGGAAACAGAAAGTTGGCAGTAGCTATAAACTGGAAAGTTTACGTACCATGTGGATGGTATTGGTGCGGTCCTCTGTGTGGCCTCCCGTGCCTTTGGTGCTCGTGCTTGACTATCTCTACGACATTACTGACGGTGTCCGAGAAACCGATGTCGTGGTGATAGCCCGGGGGGTAGTGTTGATGACCTCTCCTTCTTGGACTCGGCGTCCGTCTGAAAACACATTCTCTTTTATTACAACAATTATTAAGAGAAGACCCCGTCCGCCATGCCAATAACACATCATGCGACAAAAGTCAAGAAAGGGGTTAAGAAAAGATCCGATGAATACACATTTTGGTTAGTTCAGGAATATCGCGTGCATGGTGGACATACCAGTTTCGACTACGATAACTTTGAGATCAATGTCTTCATCGACGACGCTATAAAATAAAGAGGAAATAACAAAAATTTATAAATGAAACAAAAAACATAGTATGATTTGTGACGGGATTAGTACGAACCTTAAGCTTGAAGATCTGCCTTGGTGTCCGTTTTGGTACGCTACATGTGGCGGCTGTAAGTGCCCTCGCTCGTCCAAGGATTCCATGGACCCGTGATGCGAACCTTGCAATTCCAAAACCTACAATCAATGCGAATATTAGAAATCGCCTTCTAACACACATATATGGTTCCGTTTTAAAACATGTGGCGTATTTCTGTCCCATATTTACAAAATGTAAACCAAATCATGCATTTTTCGTGCGTGTTTTTGCAGTTCATGCGGCAAACGTGCTTCGTGTCAGAACATTGTTAGTTTGTTACTCACCAAATGTCCGATTCAAACTATGGCTAGGATCTATCATGCTATCGCTATCATGCTCTGATAAAGGGAAAAGTATGGTTGAGTGAGATAATTTTGGTAGGGTAATGTTTTGGTGTCATGTTTATGTAATGTTTTCATGTTTATGTTTTGGTTAGGTTTTGCGAGTGCTGAATGGAATAAGGAAAGACCAGTATACCTAACTTTTAGAAAACATTCCCTATTTTAATCAGTAATAAACATATAAAATCTACGGTATTTAAAACATCTATTACTCAAAATGTTTACCTAAACATCAACAACCATCTGTAAACTTAAAAACGTTTACGATTAATACATAATACTTGAAGAACAACACAGTCAAATTGATAACAACTAGCTTGTGAGCCTAAGGCCCTAATATACTTGTTACCACAACGTCACCTAAAACAGATATCAATCTAAGTTTAAACAACCTAATTTAATTCACATTTCCTCGACAGTAAACACTCAGACAAAGCTTACAATATCAACTATCTATGAACGAGAACATCGACGTGAACGCTCGCTAAAGGTTCCTCCGATAGCGCAGTCACGGAACATAGAGTACCAACATCACATCTGACTTTTAAATAATGCCAATTTGTTCAACTAATCTTAAAATATTCTCAAATAATTTTGGTCGCGGAATGATATTGGTGGGTACATCAATTGCACTACACAATAGCTATGGCTTGGTTGATTGGGTTTACGACAATGATTTCATCAACAGTTTCAACCTTGGGGTGGTATTCACCTTTTTACTGTTCCTGGAACAATAGAAATACATTTTTAACAATTTTAGTTAGGTCCTAAATCTCTGTTATATCTGAGATCTGTGATAGAATAGTATATATCCATTTAAATTCCCAAAAACGAATCAGAAAGAACCGATTACATTTTATAAATCTGTTTACAGATTGACTTTACTTATTTTGTATTCTGAAATGAACTTTTCTGACATTTAAGTTCTGACTGTAACTGAAGGAAAACGTTTCTTCATTCAAGATGCAAAGTGCTTACATAGGCATAGTTTTATCCAAGTTCGCGACGCTGTAGGCGCTTTTGAATAAAAGCTTGATTCTATATAAAAGTATACTCACTTGAGCGATTTTCGGGTGCCGCGTCTTGCGAGATTGGCTAAAAGATGCGGATCGTCGGAATGCTGGTCGCTGCCGGCACCATTGGTGGCCGCCGGCTCATGGCTGAGAGAGCCCGCGCGGGATCCCGTCGGCCCGAGCCCCGCCGCCACGTCCATCAAGCAGTTAAAGATGGACGCCTTCTGCACCATGCACCACCGTCATACCCTCGCCCCCCCACACACGCTCTCAGCGCATGCCCACAAACTCTAAACTAAAGCCTACATGAGTTTGCGCAACCCCTCTTGTCCATGCTGGAATTCTTCAGTGTTATGTGTTTGTGTGAATCCAACGAATGGACCGCTGAACCGATGTACTTGTGTGAACATGAGTGCTACTGATCTGAGGTTATTCTAGTGTATATTTTAGTGGTTATTATGTTTAGTTTATGCCATGTTTGCAGATCAGGATCACATGATAAAAGGCAAAATAGCTGTAAATAAAAGCTTTATTTATCTGAAAATGTGCTAGTTGTAAAATCATGTGCTACATTAAGATTGAAGCCAGAGGCAAAATGGTAGGTGATCATAGTTTGAGTTAGTAAAGTTTAAGTTTAATTTGCTTCGTCAGCATGCGCAAACTTGAGAAACAGATTTTCCCTCGTCGGTAATGATATTTACATGATTATTTTTTCAAGCTCTTAATATATTTTTGGCTTCTAAAATGGTAATATAATTGAGCCAGAATGTAATTATTTAAATACAACACTCAAAAGCCAAAGACAAAAAAGACAATCCAGATTTTGTTTATATAAATCATCATGCAGAAGAGGAAGAACTGTAAGAATAATTAAATAAAACACAAAATTATATGAAGGTATAGAAAATCACTAAATAGCGGCAAGTTCAGGAATATAGAATGTGACTAATCTGAGACGGCACAACAACTAGAGGATGTAGCTATAACTACCAATCAATCGTATCGTAACTCAAAACACACTCGACTACTTTGATCTTGCAACTATAGGACAGGTGTCTCTTGGCTACTTTTTATTTTGCAACTATTATCTGTGGTTTACGAAGCCCCAACAATCACTTGATAAGAGTGGGTGCTGTTTCTATCGTCTAAATCTATTTTGTTAGTCTCAAATCACTATACTACGTTTTATCAGTGATCAATTTAAGAATTCTTCTTTAATTGACCAATATCTATCTTTTCACTTTATTATTTAATGTAACACGATGCAAATTCATGAAAAATCAAAACAATTCTAGTAGTGCAAGAAAAAGTATTATCGTTCCATATAAATATAAATACTACCGGCTGAATGGCCGTAGGGCTATTCTCGTTGAAAGCCTGAAAAGTAAACCACCAATGTAGTCGACTCGTCCGAGCCGAGTGCTACTAGTGACTTTGTATTGTTGTAAATGCATCGTCATTTCCGTGTAATCGAGCCAATTGGAATAAAACAACAAATTTAACTAGAACGTTTAAAGGAATACATTTCACACAGGTCAATGTACACAACAATACATCCACAGTTAGACAACACAATCAAATCTATACTAACTAACATTATACTCTAATGTGGGGATCATAGGGGCCATCAACATCTACTAAACGTGTATTACCTAACCACGTAACTGTTACATTTGGCTCAAAGGGTATATACAAATCGGGCGAAATGCCTCACACTTACTCTGGCTTCATTTGAAACTTTTTATTAAAGAAATTGACTGTCATAGAAACACGTGTTATTGCAATAGAAGTGCAGAAGTGTGAGTGGTATAAGACTTACCGGAACCCCGGCCGGAGCGTTCGTGCCGAATCTTGTCGATCTCCAACTTTCTAAGAGCAATAGGCCCGCGTAAACCTTCCCCACAGTTAGCTTTCCTGCATTTAATACGTCGTTTCGAGGCACCAGCAAGTCTAACATCTTCTTCGCTTGTAGTGGCCATATGTGTGTTATCGTCGCTCTTAGTTCTTCATCTGCTTGGTCCATTTCTTCCGCTGTGAAATTAAAATCATATTATTTTCCGTAAAAATGCAAATAATTTTATCATTGTCTGTATATGTCGTTCCTTACCAGATCTCATCTTGATGGTTAAATTTTCCCGAATTAAGGCAAACAGTGTAGTAGTAAAATTAACTTTCCCATCTTCATCGAGCGGCATATTCATTCTTATTAATTTCTTATACGCTAGTCTATTTGGACATTTGTTTCCAAACCCCAAAGGCGGATCCATATTCTTCAACATATCATACATTTCTGCATATTGGATCTTTCCCCTGAAAACAAACGAAACCGTCAGTATAACAATTCTAAACCACACCATACATAATTATCATCTATTATTTTATACAACTCACGTGGCGTTTGGGTCGTACTCTGCCCATATCCTAACAAATTCATCAAGATGATGTGCGCCTAAAATGGACGAGTCTCTCGTAAGGTAATCGAAATTATCCATAATGACGGCAACGAATAAATTCAACATCTGTAAAATAACCACGTTTTAATTATTACTGGTGGCAATTATTTTATTAAAAAACGACTAAACAATCGAGTAAACTTACGAGAAAGGAACAAAAGAAAATAAAAGACACGAAGTAGGCATATGCGAGGTTGCTCCCACACTCCTCGCCGGCCGGTTTTCCGGCATTTTTGTCGCATTTTGCTGGCTTGATACAAGCCAACATGATGTTTGGCCACGACTCGCCGGTTGCACACCTGATAAATGAATTGTATCTTAGAATTTAACCGGTGACAAAGTAAATACTTACTATATATACACAGAAATGCAGGTAAACAAAAAAATCTTACCGAAATAACAACATTAGAGCTTGAATAAAGCTTTGGAAGTTGTTATGCCTGTTCATGTCTGGTGATTCCATTAAATCTATATTACCAAACACCTGCAACAAAAGTAACATCTATTACTAACTGATTTCTTCTTTCTGTAATCCCTAAGTTAGTTTTCAAAAAATGTGAACACGCTGCACGCTCTTCATCAACAGCATCATTTCATTCAACACAGCGACGAAAACTCGCAGTGATTGTATCGAGAGTAGTCTTCTTTGTTCATGTCCTGTGATTAGAATTAACTATACACAAACCTGCATTCCTATGATGGCATAGATGAAAAATAGCATCGCAATGAGAAGGCACACGTAGGGTAAGGCTTTGAAACTCTGTACGAAGGTCCATAACAATATTCGAATGGTGTACCCCTGTCTGAGTAGCTTGATCAGTCGCGCGGCTCGAAACAGGCGAAGGAAACCAACGTTGAATGTGTTTTCCTACAAATATAAATGCACTTCAGCCACTGTGATTGTTATTGATGATAAAAAAGGAAGTACTAATATCAAACACAAACACACACGAAAGTAACGTTGGAATTCAAATAAACTAATCTCAGAACACGTTTTACTAATAAGAAAATACGATCTAACTTTAGCTGTATTAGTCCTAAATCAGAATCAGACATACAAAAACTAATATTAATGACATTTAAAACTAAAATACAGATAATAAAATGTTGAAAGTACGGGACGATTTGTTTCTCGAGTCTGCTACAATGAAACAATTAATATCTTAAATTATGTTTTTACTAATTATACACACTTCAATCTTTATACTCCGTCCACGCATTTTTTGTGATACATACACGACTATGATGAACCCTATTAATTGTTGATAGGTGATTGAACACTGAATTAAAGAAAACATCATTTCATATTATATAAGTTAACGTTTTAAAAAAGAGTTATGTGATGAAGATAACTCTAGTAAATTATAGTTTTGAAAATAGTTAAAAAAAAACTAAAAACCATTTCTTTCTAGAAGAAGAAGCTCTATTTTTCTTCCTCTTCTTTGTAAATCCGTCTAATTGTTCAATTTTCTTTTGTTGAACACCTGCCTTAAACTTCTTTACAAACAGAACTAGTTGTTATAAAAAATGTAATCGGACATGACTCACTCGGGGTTTCAAAAAAAATAAATGCGAGGACTGAGTATAGCAATTCACAAAAAACAAACAATCTAGGATTGGTACATTAGTATTAATTTCCATTATGACACACATTTAAATACAATTTAGCATACGTTCATTTCAGTTTTGAACTACGATCTTCTATCTATCCTAATCAAATCTAAAATTTCTAGCAACAGTTCTACTTTTTCCATTTTTATCAACAACATGTACAAATATCCTACAAATCCAATTGAGTTAAAAAAATCTAAAATTCCTAGCAATTAAAGAATATGTTACCTGCTGACATACAGCTGATATGTCAGCACAGTTTTCACCGAGGTCGGCCTGTAAAATTAGTATTTACCCTATATCGTTTCTATTAAAAAAATCAACGCTAAAGTTTAAGGTTTGTATTTTGGTATTCTGGTAATCTGAGTCGGGATAACATACTGGCAATTTAACTTGGCTTATGTGACAGTAAAGAACTAGAAAATTGACCACGAAATTAAGTATTACACCATGCATTAGTTTAATGTTATTATTACATCTAAAAATGTCATAGAGATATATTCAAGTCAAGAACATAAACCAAATTAGGCTTGGCTGTAAAAAAACAAGTTATTTGAATTAGACAATAATTTAAACTATTGAATAATATACTTACACCAAACTCCATGATTAGGGCATCAATAATACTTCCAATGACCGTTATGAAATCAAATGTATTCCAAGGATCTTTGAAAAAATTCTGGAAACAGGTAAGAAGTTAAAACGATTGACCGTACCAAAGTATCAGAGATAATAGTTTAATTATTAAAAATGTGATTTCTAAAAGACAAATTCTAATAATTGATTACGTATAAAATATTTATTTTTTACAAAAACATAAAAGATAAATAAAAACGTAAGCAATTTTTAGAACACCATTTTCGCTGTATACAAATGTACAGTTTCTATTATATTGACAACAACTGTGTAAAGGGCAATTTATTAGGAATAGGGTTGGGAAATCTCTCATAAAATTTAAATCTATAAAATGCTATCAAAAAGTTATCTCATGTCAAAAAGCATAATCTTGAAATTCTATTGAAATGATTTCTAAATTTAAACATATTCAAGTCAATTTTGAATATTAAATGCAAATCTAGTTAATTTTCAGTAATAATGAAGTGTGTTATTGTTTGTCATTGTATCAGACGCAAATGCTTAAATTTATACAAAGAACAATACAGAAGCATCTCACTCTAAGCTTAGGGTACATCCTTTACGTTAAGTTTGATTGCTTTTATCAATTTGTTTGCTAGTAGGTATGCATTCGGTCTAGTAGATACCTAGCGGCCGTGTGCAATTTTTAGTCAACGTAAAATGCTCTGCGCCACATTTGGTTTAGATTCATACAAAATCAGAATGAAAGGTAAAGCGACAGTTAGGTAAGGAGGTATTTTAAAATGAGGTTTATTTCAAGCAAAACGCTTGTATTAAATTACTAGACTGCACTGAACGCTTTTATAATGACATCTGTTTCTTATCGCCTGATTTCGCTCCGTTTTGAGTTTGAGTGGGTAACGTCGAGACGCAGATATCGAGCATGAGAATTTATTATTGATATGTGCACGGTGTGCACGTATGCTTACAAAACTGCGGTACATATTTTCACGCCAAAGTGCATGTAAAAATTAGAAAGATATGATGATGTGAAACTGTCTTTTCCTTAAATTTGGATCGGGGCTTAGCGGAAATGCTTAAAATGTCCAGGTGTAATTGTTTCTTTCATGGTTACCCCTACGCTACGTAACTCCGAAAAACGGAACACCGAATAACACGCCCCCGAAAGCATACGAATATAATTCAGCAGATAAACTTGCTGATAAAAAAAACTTACTGATGGCCCAGTTTTTTTGACTAGAAATGGCGCGCGGCCGCTAGGTGTTACTGGACCGGATGTACAAACAATTCGGAAGCTTACAGTGACGGTAATTTTATAATATTAGATAAGTACATTAGAAAATAAATTGTATAACCATGATTCGCAAGGTTTAGTATATAATATAGTATTTGCGCCTAAATACATGACATTTTACAATGCAATATTTAAAAAGTTACTTCAAAAATCATTAGTGAAAATAAAAACTTATTAGCTTTAATGCTAGTCTAATAATATAAAGTGAATGCTTACCGTACACCCGAAGGCAATCATCTTCATTACAGTCTCGAGTAAGAAGAAGATCGTAAAGACGAGGTTCATGAATGTTAACATGTCCATGAGTAGTATTGGAGCCTCGTGATACTACCACAAAATATATACCAATATTCAATTAATTGAAATTTTCATCAACAATACTAAAGCCAAATGCGAGATATCGTATAAATTTATCAACATTTTAATAATGTATATTATAACTTTCATTCTGCATTCAACTTTGTCTTTTAAAATATTTTCTAGATCTATGAAACACATTTGTCAGTAATCATATATTACAGGTGAGTGTTTGTGTGTGTGTCGGTAATGTTTTACTTTTCGCTGCTTTTCCAAGACATATTTATGTAGATGTATAGCAAGGTGCTCGTGCAGCATGCGGAACACAGTTCACACTCATGCACTTCTGATATCGCAGTCTCACACTCACATTAATAAAAGTTGTGCTGTCACATATAAAAATAGACTTACCTTGTCTGCACTGCTGCTACCAGATCATAGTTATTTGTACTTACGTATTCTCTGAAGGTGGAAGGGGCTGACAGTGAAACGGACAACATAGACACAAACAAGTGAGTTAGTTTACAATTATATCATGCCGCTGCGCAGGTAATGAAAGCCATGCTGGACTGCTATTTGCAAATAAATATCAGATATAGAGAGAAGATATATTGGGTACTTGGGCAAGGTAGATATTAATTCGGCTGCAAAAAATCCCTTTCAGTCATGTAAAACAAACAACCAAGTTGTCAGTAATAGAAAGAGTACATTTGTTTCATTTACTTGATCGGTATTAAACCAAAGTGTCAGTGTTTGTGTACTTACTTTGACACCATAAGCGATGATTTTCAACACGGTTTCCACGGAAAACATTCCAGTAAACCCCATATTCGAATACTTGAGGATATCCGCGTACAAGTCATTTTGATGATAGTACTGCCGTATTGTATTGGAGTGCGGAGAGTTACGGATAAATCCATGGCAATGAAAATATATATTTTGTTATTTCACACAAAACTACGACTAAAATGCAGGTAACAGAATGTAAATAGAGATTGAATTCGAACCAGTCAAAACCAGATCAACGTGATTTTTGAAAGTTTTGATTGTGAAAGTGAATACACATACAATATGTGATAAATCTAGTAAGTTTGTGTGTACACATTTCAGTTTCCGGACAAAAAATATCTTGAATGCTTGTTATGAAAATAGTTTCAAAAACGAGTCATTTTGTGGTTGCTTTATAAAATTACTCTACTATACATATTTGCTCGTCTGAAAGTCGTCGTTGGTGTTTTTTCTTGTATAGTGTAACGTTAATGTATCAAAATATAATATCGAGAATAACTAATATACTATTCGTCGTTAAAGCAACAGTTTACTGAGAATTGTCATACAATAAATAACCTAACGTTAGAGTTTTGACAGGTTCCGGTATAAAACGATATTCTTAACTAAATTAGTGAATATAATAATACGGGTTTGGAGCTACAAACTTAAAAAACATTTGTTCTTTTGATGATTTTTGGGATTGGGAAATGATTTAAGACATGGTGGGATCTGTGCTTATAGCATACGTATAAAAAATATAGATGGGTCGCTATAAAAACAATAACCATGACAAAAAATATTTTTTTACTGGAAAATATTAGGGACATTTTTGTTGAAATATAATAAACGAACACATTATGAAATGACACTACTATGTAAGTACTTGTTTTGGAATAAGAATTTAGTTAAACTCTGCTTTTTATAATTTGATTTAGAATTTTGATAGGATTTCCAATATAAATATAAAGCAGCGAGTAGCCACATCATGGTAACGCCTGGCAGTAGGCCATTCCACCAAGCATGCTGATTTTCACATAGAGATAATAATAATTATAAGAATAGGACTTAAATAAGAACATGCAACACGAACAACACTTATTTGGCTCATGCCACGTCCTAACAGAATTCAGAGATGTTGTGCATTCACAAGCACGAACGGCCGATTAAAATGTTGGTGTTATTTGTGACATAGATGTGCTGAAAGGACAGGTATACCGTGCATTAGACACTGATACAAATACATATAAAATAATGAACAGCAAGCGAGGAGTCACGGAAGGAGGAACAGAATATAGGATAAATAATATCACGGCGATACACTTGACAGGAAGGCTCATTTGTATTATACGGCGCATTCGGATGCAGTGTTGCTTACGCCGATGTTGTGGTTACTGATTGTCTGTGTGTAAGTGTGTATGTATGTGTGTGTAATGTTAGCTTAAATTCTAGACAGTACTCGCATGAAGGGTGGAACAAACTAACATTACCTAGAAAGCAACTATCCGATATAATATGTATCAGTAATATTCAAGATAGGAAATTTTACTTACATTATGTAGATTTTTTTTATTTCCTTTATTTACATAAATAACTTGAAGCGGTTTCAAAGAATTTTGAAAAATGACCTGCCTGATCCTGTTATTAAAATCCAAATAAATACATTAGGTATTTTTTGACACCCACCCGACGATTAAAACATTAATTAATCAAAAATGGCTTCGTCCCCCCAGTTTTTGATAGATACCATAGTCTTTTAATTGAATATAATTTTGGATGTTAAAATAAAAGAACACGATATGACTTTTCTTCTTTCTTCGACTACAAATAGCGTGTTTTGTCTAGTTTCAGTTTTTGGCTGATAACATGGCCTTCCTTTTTAACATGACTTTTTATTGGACAGATTTAATTCTTATGATTGACTCTACCAATCATTGCAGCGTTATCATAAAAAAAGGGTGCGATATTGAGATTTTGGCATGTACCCGACCAATCAGGTATTTAAACAAAATTATTTTAATTTACCTAATTTATTTTACTTTTGAACTTGTTTTTATGCACTACTTATTTTTTTAATAATGGCTTAATGTTTCTAATGAATTCAATTTGCTATCTTGAATATTTAGGGTAGTTGACCTGGAGGTAACGTTCATTTGTTTCACCCTGTATGTATCATAAGACAATAATTAAATAATAATTATATAGACAGTTTTCCAGGCATATATTTTCAAGTAGAATGACTGAGAGGACGCCAAATATATCTAAAACATAAACTGAGGAGTTTTTGCAATGGATATTATTTATCTAGAGAGCAAGTATATAAATATTTGGAGTTTATGTTGGCTCTCTAATGTGGCATAGTGCAGGTTTCAGTGGAGTTCAAGGACATCTAATCTAATTAGTCAATTTTGTTAGTGCCTTGTGAATTTGACTAATTTTCTCAACAGCTACCTCAAATCTGTGATATATCTACTTTCAGATTTAAAGTGCGTCATTTGTTTCGATTATTGTGTCCTCCTTAAAATTAGTGTATTTTGACTATATATTTGTATTCACTAGATTTATTATTAGTTGTTTCGTATCTTATAATCTAGTTAAACTAACATAAAGAAGCATATGATACGTACCTTCATCATAAGTAACAATGTGTTAAGGACAATAAGTGTCATGATGAAGTACTCGAAAGGCGTGGAGACAACTATTCTCCACACTTTGTACTTAAAACCTGTTCTATTACTTGGCATGTACCTCTCCAAAGGCCGTGCTTCTATCGTGAAGTCTATACATGATTTCTGAAAAACATACTGACTTTAGCAAAACTGTTGTCATCTTAATCAAATATTGATTGGTTTAGACGGTCCTTACCTGATTCTTATCAATTTCACCGTCTTGTAACTCAGCTTCTCCTTGTTCTTGAAACGTAATAATAATCAGAGCTACGAATATGTTAACGAAGAAGAAAGGAAACACCACAAAGTAAACTATGTAAAATATGGACATTTCTATTCGAAAATTTTGTATGGGTCCCCTGTCTTCGTAAGTGGCCGCCATCGAATTTTGTAATACTCTGAAAAGAGATTTTCGCATGAAATTAATTAATTCATTTGATTGTTCCAACAGTCTACTTAAATAGATTTTGTCCATACGACGGCCAAATTCGTGAGGGAACATTTAGTTGTTAAAAACAATACTTTATTAACAACAAAATTTACAATCAAAGAATAGATACAAATTAAAACAAATAAAAAAATGAAACAATTGAGCTAACTGCAGATGGTTGCAAATAGTCTAAAGGTAGCCCAACTGATCCATGTCAATACCAGTCGGAAGCGTCCTCAAGATACTGGCTGTATTACCACGCTGTATACACTGATGCGCTGAGCCAGATACTCACCACGGGCCAAATTCCACTAAATTCAAAACAAAGGTCTCAATAGAATGACGTTTGTGTATTTGGTATTCTACTATTTTTTGCGCTTGAAGAGACTTTCATAATTAGAATATCAAATTGGTACGGTAGTCATAAAGGTAATTGTCACAGCTATGAATGAACCACGAAAACTTTGTGCTAGCAGAATACCAAAAAGAGTTTAACACTGACATTTTGACACAATACTATTTAAATGGTGACGCGATTTATTTAGTGCAATTTGGGCCCAGCTCTCAGGTCACGCGTCGCATCGACCAGATGCACATATATATTTTTAAATTGTATGGAAAAACACTTACTGTGGCCACCCCTCTCCCGTCTGCACGGCAAATAGCGTGAGCATGGCCGAAGCTACATTGTCGTAGTGAAAACTTTGCGTGTTCCACAGTCGCTTCTGCACCTTTGGCATCAGGCTGTTGGCCTCGTAGACGAAATACGACCCTCTGGAATTGAAAAAAGTATTTATATTTGTTCTTAAAGATAAGATCGTTTAAACAGCTTCATAAATTCATGTTTTTTTAATCTGAATATCATAATTTGATATGAACGAGTTTGAAGTTACCTATCAGTCTTGTTGTAAGAATATAATAATAATAAAAAAATGTATTCAGTAAATACTAAATATACTAGTCCACTGCTGGACATATGTCCCCTAATGAGCGCTATAGCACCCTGTCTTCAGCTTGCCTCAGTACAAACCCACCAAACTGTGATCTCCAACTAGCATGCCCAGCGTAGAGATTATGGGCCCCAATTAAATTGACAGCAAAAATAATTGGAGGTATTTGACATTTTTTTTATAAATTATACAATAGTGAAATATACTCACTGGCAGTCGTGCATTGTATTCTTACTGCTATCCGTGCAGTGAAAAAATTTACCATTAAAAAGTTGAACAGCAATTACAGCGAATATGAATTGAAATAATATGTACACTATGAGAATGTTTATGACGTTTTTCAAAGAATTCACTACACAGTCAAACACTGCTTTTAACTTTGGAACTCGTTTTATAGTTTTCAAAGGTCTGAGCACTCTTAACACTCTTAACGATTTGATTGTGGACAAGTTGCTTGCACCCGCACTCTTTTTGCCACCACTGAAACAAATTAAAACGACAAATAAATAGTGCATTTGAAAAATCTAATACGAAACAAAACATTTCATAGCACCTATTTTCAAGAGGCATTATCCTTCGCCTTACTATACAGTAAAAGTTATATACTTAGAATCATTTGTTGCGTGAAACATAGCATTAACAGCAATTACAAATAAACTGTACGCATTATCGAGAAAAGGCAATGAAAAAACAGATATCGGCGGGCGAAGGCTGCGACGCAAGAGGTTGCGGGTTTGATTCCCGCCTTGGGACAAAATTTATAGTTTAAAAACATTTAACGTTGATACGATCTGAAATTTTTGGTTTAGGGATTCTAAATGTTTTCTATGTATGATAGAAATCATCCATGTAGTACCCATAACACAAGCTCTGCTTAGCTTGGGGCTAGAAAATACTGTGTTGATTGTCCAGCATTATTTATTTATTTATTCTACGCTTAAATAAATGTTTGCCTGGGGAACATTGTCTTATATTATTAAAAATACATAGGAAATCACTTACACGATTTCAAAACCGAAGCTGACGAGAGCGCATATAACGACAGCTGCATCCATGATGTTCCACAAGTCGCGCAGATACGCGCCCGGGTGCAGAAGGATGCCGAGATCGACTA
The DNA here is from genome assembly GCA_944547425.1 of Eupithecia centaureata. Taxonomy (NCBI): domain Eukaryota; kingdom Metazoa; phylum Arthropoda; class Insecta; order Lepidoptera; family Geometridae; genus Eupithecia; species Eupithecia centaureata. The sequence continues at coordinate 13,282,560 of OX155679.1, read as the reverse complement.
TCTTTAGCAACATTTCTATGGTGAACACACCGGTGAACGCATAGTCGAAGTAATTTAGGATGTTATTCCTGTGAAACAAAATAATGTTCAATTGTTTTGATATGAGTTTTTGACGAACAGAATAGAAGAAAAATACATTTGTGCCGACTCCACTTAGCGTGGGATAAGGTCCGGAAGAGGAAGAAGAGGAATGAGTATTTGATCAAAAAATGCGAATTATTCGCTATAGTTTAAGATATGGCTACGGGAAACACAGCTTTGATGAATAAACTTTGAAAGTGACATGGGGAAAAAAAAACACTTGTAATGATAATTACATAAAATGCCATAAAACCACTCACCAATCACTTTCTTCGACTACAGGGTCTTCAGCTGCTAAAGATGCAGAACTCAAACAAATAACTAACATGATAAAAAAATCAAAATATTTTAAATTTACAACCCAATGTGCACCGCGCCTAATTCTGTAACAAAAACAAAACATATTACAGTTTCAGTATCTACATCTAGTTTTCATTCTCTTTTATTTTATTTTGTATGAGTTAGATAAGAACTGATTTGTATTAATATTCTGGTTAATTTTCAATGCTCTAGTTACGTCGGAACACGTAATTCCACGTGTTAAATTTGGTGTATGTTATCATTTGTAATGCCCGTATTTTGGTTTGTTGACTTACGGATTAGTTGGGGACAAAATAAACATGCACGAATATGGCAGCATTGGTTTTGGTCCATCTGTTTGTTCCTCCTCTTCTTTTTTGGCCTCTTCTTTCTTTTTGTTCTGAAATACATTCAGATAAATGTTGTATTAATTTTACTTAATGAAGTTAAGTAAAGCAATTTGTACTAATACGATATACCGAGACCCAGTGGCGGCGCTAGATCTCGCGTGGACGTCGGCGAAATTAGGTTCGCGAGGCCTCCTTTTTTCCCATTCAAGAAAATATTAGATAGGGTAAGTTAATAATGAACTTTTATAACTTATAAAAGTTCATATTAACTTATGGTCAGTTGGGGGAAGTGCGGCGTATTTTATTTTAAGTTCACTTTGCACTCGAATTGTGTTTATACTGTGAACATTTTTAAATTATTTATTTCATTACCACGTTCCCAGATGAATTATCTCCAAATGGAACCTGCAATTTTAGAGTTCTGAAGTAGTTTTCTATGTATTTCATTGGATTTTTAACAACATGTCCATAGCCGCACTTTACCAACGAAATGGGGTAAGTGCGGCAGGGGTCTACAAATGCCAGTAAATGACTCTTTTTTGTAATTTCGGAAGAATAATATCAGAAAGAAGAACGTTCAAATAGAAGTTTATATTCGACTCTTGGATCCTAGAATTAAGGATCACCGAAAAAAATTAGAAAATTGTGAAATGGGGGAAGTGCGGCGTAATTCCTAAGGAACAAGCTATCCAGTGGTACTAAACATTTGTACCTGACTGCCCAAGAAGGAAGATAAAGGTAATAGGATGTATGTACTACGTTTTTTTGACGACACTCAGTCTATCTTACGATTTCTCCGGATGACCAAATATTTAAAATAAATTACAATACATTTACTTTCCCAAACAGTGCAACTTGAGGTGAAATTTTGAACTGGGATTATAGCTTATTTCGCATAGATACAAATAAAATAACTAAATAAATACGAAGCTTACGATCTAAAGAAAACACTAACATATTACAGATTATCCAATCTAAGAAAAAAACTTGTTTTTGTAGCACAACAACGCACACGTATCAACTACGATGTGTATTGAAATCCGAGTGAGAAATAAAAATGGCTACAACTCCTATTTCCTTAAAGTGGCGCTCCAGTTTTTTTTTTTCAGGGAACTTATTTTGGGTCTCTTGTCATGACTAGATGGCGCTTTTAGCAATAACATTGCTAATTTCTTGAATAATGATGCTTGCCGCACTTACCCCATAGCCACACTTACCCCAACTGACCTTACCTTATCTTATACCCTTCGAAGTATGAACGAAATCACAATATAAATCTAAATTACCACCTACTGTACTGACCGACCGGGTACTGACTGACTTTACAACACAATAAAAAGAAATTTTGTTCATGCGAGTCTAGTCTGCGAGTGTTGCGTTGCATTCACAAAAGGAATGATTGTTTACGTTTCGCTCGCAGAAGAAATACAAAAACGACACGGGTATTCCCCGTCTCGCGCACGAAGTTGTTAAACTTTCATAGTGTTGCCAGACGATTCTGCCAGTAAAGTGCTCATCGCAAAAAACGAGAAACACACTCACTTAAATCGCGCAAGTGGATGATATTAAAATAAATAATAATGCATAACTAAATTTTAACTAATAAAAAAGTTTTGCGAGGCCCCCTCAAGCGCGAGGCCGTCGGCGGTCGCCGACGTCGCCGACGCCTAGCGCCGCCACTGCCGAGACCGTTAAGATGTTAATATTCAATAAACATTTATGATAGACACTTAGAAGTTGACTTTATATGAAGTGAAGTTATAATAATGATTAAATTGCAAATTATAGTTCATCAATGGGTTAGCAATACTACTTTAAAGTGCTAGCGTGCATCGTAAACATACATGTAAGTGCTACATACGATTTATCTGATAACATGAAATGAAAGCAGAAAAGATACATGAAGAAAAAAGTGTAGATTGTTCTTAATCATTCATTAGCTTTGACTTGTATCTAGTTATGGTATTATTTTGAACATTTATGAATCAGCCAACTATGGATAAAACGCTGGTAATTTTGTTATAGAACACCTAATGTAATGTACCCACAGAAGCGAACATTGATTCGGCCTAAAAATATTGTTGATCTCTTGAAGTAGTAGACAGCGGATAGACACGAAGAGACGTAGCGTGCGAAAGTTCATGCAGTGAATAAAAGCATTTAGAAGGGACTGTGGGAGCCTTGTCGTATCAACAATATTTTGTACCGACACAGATGCACACGACGAAGCGTAGCATAATACCACACCGTCGAGCAAGTTTTACCTTCCTGCTCGTAGGCGACGAGGGACTTAGATCTACCCGCGTTGGGGTCCCGTCCACAGCGTGTAATGCACCCATCTCTTTCTCCAATTCCTAATTTGTCGGAAAATTTCATGAAATATAGGACTCCAATTGAAAAATGCTCGTGGGAAAGTGGAGCATGCTGTGACACAAAATGTGGTTCTAAACAGAAAGCATCAGATGATTGGGACCGAGTGCCCAAGGACTTACTTGCAATTGCTTTTCTTTGTCCTCCTCGACTGCTTCTTCCTCCGCCGCCGTCAGTTCCTGGAATATCACGGCACATTTACACGAGAAGCGGCGTTAAATTTACAAGATAGCATCAACAGAGACATACAGCATTATTCAGTTAACAATAATCACAACAAAATAGTTAAGTTGCTTAATTTTTTGTACATTTAAGAGCACCACCGGAGCTGATCCTCTGATTCTCGACAAAATTATTGTTTTTGACAAAATTATTAATTATTTAACATTTTATATGCATCAGTTGAAAAATAGGATCAGCTACCGTAAAGGCATTGTTTTAGTACTGACCTGGGCGTTAGCCAAGTTGTCGACAGCGATGGCAAGAAACACGTTCAGCAGGGTGTAGTTGCCAAACAACACGAGAATGACAAAGTAAAGCGAGTAGAGCATGCCTCTTTGGATACCGCCCTGAGATTGGATTCCGTCATACATGACTTCATTCCAATCTTCGCCTGTAAGGATCTGGAACGAATAGTTTACACATGTCAATGTCGAACTATTGACAAATATATTGGCAAGGAAAGGCTTTTTATGTAAAACAAAATCTGTAAACATTAAAAAACGCACCTGGAAGACAGTAAGCAACGCGATGGGGAAAGTATTGAAGTTGGTAGCAGGAGTTCCATCCTCGAAGTTGAATTGGCCGCCGAATAACTGCATGCCGAGAAGTGCGAAGATGAGAATGAACAGAAAGAGTAGGAACAGCAGAGATATGATAGATCTCATTGAACTAAGGAGAGATATCACAAGATTTCGGAGTGATGACCAGTATTTTGTGACCTGAAACAGAAAAAAAACGTTCATTCATCTGCTGCAATGAATATTGACAGGGTATAAGTGGTTGTACTGACCTTGAATATCCTAAGTAACCTCAAAGCTCTCAATACTGATAACCCAAAAGATCCTCCTTTGACTTCCGACCAGACCACTTCGAATATCGAGCCCGATATGACCACGCAGTCAAACCGGTTGAACGAGGACTCGAAGTATATCCGCGGACCTAAAGCGTACATTTTCACCCACATCTCCATCATGAAGAGACCAAGGAACACAAATTCGGCATAGTCTGGAACAAAAAGGAACTTTTTTTTAGGGTTTTGATCATGGGGACCTAGCTTCATCAACAGAATGTCCAAACCACACATAAAATATAATTATTATATATTATATAGAATTACAATAACAGGGAAGAATGCGGTGGTCTCTATGACTGGTTAACGCTAATAATACTTAACGAATACTTACATAAAAATGAGGTAAGCCAAGGTGGCTGGTTATAGTGCTCCACAGCAACACATATCGTGTTGAAGAGCACCAACACAATGACGAACCAGTAGAACCACTGAGTCTTCACCGTGTGTCGAATCCAGAAGCGAAACCTCTTTTCCGCTCTCCAGAAATTCGCATGCTTCCCTGCTGTTCTCGATTTGCTCTTTAGAAAACCTAAAATAAACAATTAATTTTAGTTTTTGTTATGAGAATTACCTCACACTTCCACCACAAAGCACAACAAAAACGAGAATTCAATATTACTTCCCAAACAGTCATAAATATTTCTCGCTATTTGAAGCTGTATTGTGGTGCAATAAACAGTTTTCATATTCATTTCAACATTATCTAAATTTATCAAGGTTGGGCATACTCAGCGGTTTCAATGGGTCTGAAGGTCCCATTTAACATATTGTTAGGGAGAGGGTTCACAGTTCACATTCTGTCACAACTAGCATTTACATCATACTAAACACAGTAATTTTTAATTTTTTATCTATCTTTAGTCCAAACAACTTTCACAATCAATTTTTCAATTATCAAGTCACGTTATATGGTAACTTTTTAACTAAAATTTTCAGGATCCAAGCGTTAGGAGTAGAATAAGGTCCTACAGGTAGAAGAATAGCTTTAGGGTTATATGGAAACAAATACGTCTGTACGCTTTCCTGTACTGTAGATACATGAGTTTTATGTGTTCCGTATTACTTTAATGTTATTCATTATTATGTGGAGTATTTAAGAGACTATAGCGTACAGGCGTTTGACTTGGTAGGATCGGATAAGGGTAACTATTCCTAAATCTATGACTAGACTAAATTGTCTACTTAGATGAAAAGGAATATTCTACCAGAATCACGCTTGATCCCATACCTTGCTTTTTCTTTGGAACTGTAAACAACCAATACACAAATAGAGTAGGTACGAATACGAAATGGATAATAATGAATCCACATCATGCAACACAACAACGAAGAACCAAAAAAGAACCTACGAGTTTAAAATTGAAAATATTCAAAAACGTAATAAAATCAGACTTGTACGGAAAATACTTAAGTTTCAAAGAAGTGTCCATGCTTCTATAAAAAAAATCGACCTTGATATAAAAGACACACAAAAATTAAATAAAATGTATTTTTGGAAATCTGTTTATTTGTTATACTGACCGTCGTCTCCGCAGTCTTCATCCTGTTCTTCTTCCTCTGTATCTGTGCTTTTACTTTTCCCTAAGTTTTTTAACTTCTTTTTCGCTGCTGCTCTTCTCCGAGCTGCAATGGAAATATGACAATGTTTAAAAATAAATAAAACTTTGCTGTTCAAAAGGTTGCTTATACACACAATAACCTTTTCTTCGTTTGCATATCACTATATAGTATAAAAAATAGTCGCGTCCCGCTGTATGTCTTTCCCTATGTATGCTTCATCATCATCATCAGCCTATATTAGTCCACTGCTGGACATAGGCCTCCCCTAATGAGCGCCATAGCGCCCTGTCTTCAGCTTGCCGCATACATATGTTATATGTATGCTTAGATGCTTAAAACTACGCAACTGATTTTGACGTGGTTTTTTTAATAGACTGATTTGAGAGGTACGTTTACATGTATAATACATCCGTTAGCAGCCGAGGTGATCGCTAGTACATAAAATGTGGTTGAGAAGAAGATTTCTTGACATTTGTCATATAAATATATCTAGCTAGACCATACAGCTATGTCAAAAAACATGCAGTACTTCTCTTACCTTCTATTATGTGCATTTTTTCTTCTTCTGTCGTTCTCTCTTCTGCTAATATTACTTCCTCTGTAAATTTTAATAAATATATACGTAAGTTTAAATTGACTTTAGTTTTTGTGTTAATTGGTTATGAGGCTAGCAAAGTTTGGTGCTATGGTGGCCATTTTATTATTCATATCTCTTAGCATAGTTGTATGAATATAAATAGATAAAAGTAAGTATTTTAAAGAAATAGTCATAGTCTCTACAGAATGAGTCTTCACTTACCAGCTTTACAAATCCACTCAACATAACCATTGAGTTCTTTCTCTAGCTGTTGCTGTCTTCTTAATTTTAGAAATTCTTGTCTATTTTCTACTTTCTCTCTTTCTTTAGCGAATTCACTGCAATAATACAATAGCATACATAGTACTATGACACAAGTCTAGCAGGACTGTTATCTAGCAGATATTTACAACAAACCAGTAAAATTACCACGAGGAAAAGAGAAACAGTAAATACTCAAAACTCTGTTCTTAATTTCCTTTGAATCTTACAGGGATGTTAGACACGTCGGAAATTTTATATGACATGAGTTTTTTATGATTATTCTACGTGGACTTTACTTTTGTTAGTACCGCTAGCAAATTATATAGCTTTATTACGACAATGATTAAGTAACTATTAGTCGGAAAGATAGCATGACCTCATTTTGAATCCTATGGTTAGGTGCGTATGTTAATTACAAAAACTTTTAGCACAAATCACACTATAACCTGCTTCAGTGATCCAGTTCAAATATCCGTTGAAGTCTTCGTTAAAGATGCGTTCATTTCGCTCTTTTAAGAACTGTGCGCGTTTCTCTACTCTCCCCCTCTCGTTAGAAAACTCTCTAAATTTAAAAATATTCAAAAATACGTATCACTTATCAATAATATGAATTGTATTGAGAATACCAGAATATTTAATAAACGTAAGTTTGTTACGGACTTTACATAACGAACCTGCCCAGCAAACTTTCAGTTTATAAATATTGTAGCTAAGCTTTTGGCGTGCAAAAATGTCTGTATATTTGTTTTGTTTTTCTTAAATGCGTCTTATTTTTGTATAAATTCAGCTAAGCGAAATACTGAAATAATGTCAGTGTGGACCACCATCACTATTCATTTTTTTTATTTACATATCAGAAACATCGCCGAGTTGCCGCGATTTTTTTGTAGAGGCAGTTAAGTACCATATCGATGAAATAGAAATCAGAAGTAATTTTGGCGCTACGGTTATGGGTAGACTCTATTATATGCCTCTGTTTGTCTCATCTATAAGCTCATCAAAAAGTAAAAAATAAAAAAGTTTACACTCACCCGCTAAGGACACCAAGAACTAAATTGAGCATGAAGAATGAACCCAAGACTATGAGAGGCACAAAATAAATCCAGTTGAACGCACTGCCTAGTGCGTCATTCGTCTGAAAAGGAGAGAAACGCAGTTTTTAAATTAATGATTGATTTAATTTGAAACTGAATTTTTGATACCTTATCCGGAAAGGGCATGTGAATATTGGCTTCATTTCATTCTGTGTCACAAAACATAAACTGAATTGGTGCAAATATATAAATGATAATACTACACGTGTCATCAAAATCAGTATGATGCACAGGTGGCGGTGACGCTACTTAGCGTGTGAAAACGCGGAGCGGAGATTTCATGGCAATCCTATTGGTTAATATTTCCTCGTTTCTCCGCTCTGCCAGCTCGCTCCGCTCCAATGGACAGGCAGCCTTAAGCGGTATCATAATTTACTTATATTATTTTTAAATATTACTTATATTATTTGAAAAATTAGTATCGTGATTTTGAACGCGGGTGTTTCACCAATGGACCCTTCCATTGGTGAAACATCCGCGTTCAAAGTTCAAAGTTTAATAAAGTGAATGAAAATAAAAATAAGGTCACTTTGAAACCTATGTATGGTATAACTGTATACAACTATAGAAAACTATACCCAATAGAGGATGGCAGTCCAGCCCTCCATAGTGATGCACTGGAAGACGGTGAGCATGGCAAAGCCGATGTTATCAAACGAGGTGATGCCCCTATTCGGCCCTTCCCACTTCTCCAAGCATGTGCTGGTCGTGCGGTTACAGACGTTGGCTCCGAACGGGGCCACTGCTTTATCATCCGCATTACATGGCGTTGGAGAGTCGTTTTCCACTACTGGTTCTCCTGCAAACAGAATAAAATCGTGAAAAAAGATGTTTATATTTATAAGGTGTTTTTTTGTATTGTGTGTAACACAATGCGAAAAATCACCCTCAGCAAAATTCGTGATGGTTTTAATTCAAATTGCATAAAAAACTAATTTTTTAACGCTAAAATGATGATTTTTATTGATATCGACCACTGAGGGGCATCGAAGCGCCTGTGACGCAGGAGGTTGCAGGATTGACTCCCCCTTCGTGATAAGTGTTTGAATGAAGTGTTTCTATTTTATAGTAATCACTAGCCATAGAATTTGAATTTTAGCATAAATATAAGACGTCACTATCATTTATAGATATGCTATCATCAATTAGACTACGGGCTCTGATATTTATTAAAACAAATTACTAAAAAAATACTTGTGTAGAAACCGCCGTATTTAGATTGGGTTCGCACGTGAAATATAACTTCAAAATGTGACTATTTCAAATACGTGCATAGTTTTCACAGAAACTGCACAGTTACAGAAGTTAAGCCATTAAACACGATAGCATGCTGCAGTTTTAATATAAATACAGCTGCAATTGCAAATAATTGTTTCAAGAAACTTTCGTATTTCCAAGTAGGTCAGTTACGTTCTAATTAAAGCTAACTTTGGAGCTAAGCCGATTGCTATAACAGATTAGATTAAGTTCTCTATTGTTGAAGTTTTGCATCTTATTTCATAGGCTTGATTTTCCACATCAGTGCAAGTCATAAGAACGGCTTTTTATCAACCCTGGCCCACTGTTGGGTAAATGCCGTTACTCCGTCTTTCCGTGCATTTTGGATATCTAATGGAAGAATTTTATTAAAAAAAAAACATTTTGTTGAGTAAGACCAATCTAGATAGGCTTGATCTGTAGAGGAATAATTTGATCATAATAAAAAAAACAGTACAGGGATTGTTATCTAGCGTAGAATAGAAAAAATACATGACGTAGTCATCAAATGCCTATAACAAAATTCAATTTCAGTAATTTAAATTCGATTCGATTCTATGGGATAACATTTGTTCTATTCTACCTCAGACAATAATGTATGTGATTGACCACCATTATTACCACAGTATTCACCATAGGCATTGGCAATTTTTATAATATTGGAAAAGAATAATAATAAATTACTTACCAATATCTTCTAAACTATAACAAGTCTTATGTAACGCCCCCGAATAGAACTCGAGGCCGATTATGGCAAAGATGACTATAGCGAAAAGCACCAAAAGGCCGATCTGGAGCAAGGGAGCCATTGCCTTGATGATGGACTTCAACACAACTTGTAGACCTACACGGAAAATATTGTTATTAACATACAATGAAAGTTTAAAATGCAACAAAACTAAGTTTTTGAATGTTGATAGAAAAATTGCCAATGATAATTTCAAGTTTTATTTTGATAAATCAAATATTGTTGGAAGTGTTACGTTTATTTACTCGTATCAATTTGATTAATTTCGAAATTTAGTTCGAAAATTCGTTTTTTTTAATTACTTGAAAATGAAAATGATTAAGGTTTTTTAATTTGAGTAATATAGACATTTATCACTTGTGCCAAATAGCCACAATTTTCAGATAACTACAGAAGTAAAGTTTTATGTAAATACAAATATGATGCAAAAGAAGCTGATAACGAAAGAGTAAGTTTCTCATTACGTTAGATTTTATTAAGGAGAACGATGTTAATACTGAACAGAATAAACAAAAATAGATCGTGCAGTAAATTAGTAAACTACTACCGTTGCATATTATTTGTTTATGTTAACAAATAATAAAAACAATTAACAGAAATAAAACAATTGAGACTGGTTTTCTTTTCTTTTTTGGCGGCTTTTTATTGAATGACATGTTGAAATGTGGGAGTAGATTTAAACAAGGATATCTAAAAAGTTTCAATCAAAAGGAGGTCGAACATAAATTTGTTATTGGCGATGTCGGGAGCCTAGATAATAGATAAAAAAAGATTAGAAGGAGATTAAGTATTTTGCTGAAGAAGTAAGAAGAGATAAATATGAGAAGAGGATAAATATGCAACGGCATAATCTAGTGACACTACAATTACTAACTAAAAATGTTCTAGAACTCACTAGGAACGCCCGAAACTAATTTAAGGGGCCTCAGCACCCTAATGGCACGCAAGGTCCTGAAGTCGACCTCGGGCGCGACCGGCAACTGGGTGACGATACTGCCAAACACATATCACTCGATACTATAGCTTGAACTAGCAACTAGCTTAGAAACAACTAGTAAGGACTGCGCTGTGCCAACCTTCTTTGTCAAAACTTCTTCCTGTGCCATAAAAACTGTGTGGCCGGCCATGCGATTCTCTATTCAAAATTTTTCGAATTGCTTTGATTTTTTCTGACGTTTTTCGAAAGAAGGTCAATAGAGCACAGACCTGTTAATGTTATCCAAAAGCATAAGAATAGACAATAACAGAGTAGAATGGAAACTTCGCTCCGAACGCGCTCAAGGTCACGATATTAGCCTACGCGATTCTGCACGTTAAACGTGCAGTGGGCGGGCCCATTCAGTAGGGCTGTCACAGCCGGCGAAGCCGCACGCGGATTTTCATATTTATATAAGTTAGGTACCTACCTCTTTAATAAGGCGTCACGATCAAGTTATTGTGGTGTGACAATAACTCAAAAACTAAGACAAATTTAAGTTTTTTTAGATTGCTAAAAGATAATGATAATACCTACCCTATGTAAGTAATATTTTCTAAATATTATTGTTTTTGTAGGTTCCTATCTAACTAATTAGGTAGGTACCTAATCAAAGGAACGTGAACATCGGTCGTTGACCTTTTCTCACTCGCTTCGCCTTGCGACGCGTCGGCGGCGGGGCGCGGCGGTACAGTGCAGTAGCAACCCTGGCAAAACGCCTGGACGACAGAGGGGCGTAACAAGGTGAAGGGGGAAGTAGGTATATAAATGTCGGCGTTTGGGACTAGATCAAAGAAGAGTCGCTTCTAGTTATTATTTATTCTTATGCCAAAAGTTAATTAGCTACAATCTAAATCACATTATTAAAATTATACACATTTTAATCTAGTATACCAGTTATTCACACCTAATCTTCATAAGCTAAGTTCTTACTTATTAGCTTTCGTATTTGAAGTACCTACGGTTACATAAAAACAAATGTTAACTAGCAAAACGTAGCCTTCAAAAATACATTAACATTTTCCATAAAAATCACATTAAATCACACACATTTTTAATTCAAAAAATCTATACAAAAATCGATACGACTACACTGTTTTTACTAAAATGAAAGATTTAAAAATTCTATTATTCGATAGTCTAGCGTTATTTAAGCTACTGTAAGAGTATTAAAATTGTAAAACATCTAACGAGAACGTTCTATACGAATAAGGTTAGTATTATGTGATCTTTTCGCCTATTACTGTGAATTACTTGGTATCCGCGAGACGAGCTTGAGCGGCCGCAGTACTCTGAACGAGCGAAGCATCCGCAGGTCAAAGTCCACGTTGGATTCGGCGAATATCGTCATCGACCTAGTTTTCGTAGCGCATAATCAATATGGCACCATCACCACAATCTTCGTCGCTGTACCTCTACCATGGACTTGGTAATGGGCCTGTTGCCACCAAAAGGAGAGGAAAGATGTTTATTCTCCAATACGCGATGGTCGGTCGTATGACGCTATTAAACAAACTACATTGTTGGTTGTATTTGCTGTTTCCTTTCCTTTTTGATGGAAACCAGCGCAATAAGTGTTCTCGACAAGCTTGCGCGCTTCTTCAAAAGTGTACTCGACTAATAAAGAACAAATTCAAAAGGTAACGCAGATTTTTATATTCAAAGCGTAGTTAATAATTTATGCGCAATTGTTGATTCTTTTATACTATAGATTCTAGATTAAAACCATGCTAAAGTTTGTCATCATCTTTATATGTCTGGTAGAGGTACAGAAATCCTACTTTCTACTGACAATTTTACTAGCCTGATTTAGATTTTGATTCCGCTAAATCGGAACTGCGTTTATCCAATCACAATAAAAACTACAATCAGCCAGTTATTTTCATTAGTCAGCTCAATTTCACATCAAAATTCACGAATCACCTTTAAATTTTGGAATATCTTATAATATTTTTTTATATTAAAATTAGTTAACCTGTTGGTTTTCATTCCTTACATGAAAACTTTAAAATCTTTTAAATTAGATTGATAAATCCGTAAATTTTGAAGCTTTTCTTTTTAAAATACTGATCAAATAATAATGGTAGGCAACTTACCCCGTTAATACTACGAAAAAATCCATGAAGTTCCAAATATTTCTTAGATACGATCCCTTGTGCATAAACAAACCTAAGGCTAAAATTTTTAACGACGCTTCTACACAAAATATTCCTAAAAAGTATCTCTCGGTCTTTTCCTGTAACAAAAGAGAAATAAAAATTAATAGAAAACATTTTGTTATACTACACAAAGACAGAAAATAGCGCAGAGAGAATTAATTAAAATCGAGGAAGTAAAAAAAACGGCCTTATCAGCGATCTCATTCAGGCAACTTTTGTGTGTACTGGATAAAAAAGCATAATATACATAGGTGTTATCTAAACTAACTGTCAATCTCTAACCGAAGTCAACCATAGGTCAAATTGATGTAGTATTGGATTTTTTCGGAGATCGAATTATAGAAGATACTCATTAAGGTATACTAATTAAACTCATAAGTTATTCAAGTTAATTTAATCTTAGTTGAGCAAATAGTTCAGTCTCCAATATATTTAATTGAAAAGCGAGTGTGAAAATTTATGATGAAACAAAACAGCTTATTGTTTAATGTTTCTGTTGAAATTTATAAAATTCATTACAATTCGATGTTTTATCGAACATAAGCAATATAAAGTACAGACTAGCGGCATATATAATGTTTTTTTTAAATCATCAATCAAAACTACATAAACTGATGTTTATATACTATACCAACGGGCTTTCATTTTAATAAGTCACTGTCATCTGACCGCGGCTCCACACGAATTGTTTCTATGGAAACGTCTATCCCATGAGAACTGATTTATGCGATGGAAAATAGGCCATGTGTTATTCCAGAACTAGAACTACGTCTATTCCAAATTTCAGCCCAATCTATTCAGTAATTTTTGCGGGAAAGAGGAAAAAACATCCATACAACAGCACAACGATGAGTGGATGCTATATGGTGAATAAAAATATTCCTTTCATCTTCTTCATACAAACTTTCGCGTTTATAATAATAGTAAGGATTCATCATCATCATCAGCCTAAATTAGTCCACTGCTGGACATAGGCCTCCCCTAATGAGCGCCATAGCGCCCTGTCTTCAGCTTGACGCAAGTAGTAAGGATTAGACGTACCAAATTCTGTGCTAAGATGGTCTTATCGCCGTTGGGCAAATGCTCCTCCAGCGCCAGCACCACGCAGTTGGCGATGATGGTAAGCAGCACTGCGTACTCGAAGGGTGGCCACTCAATGATGAACTTTGTGTATCTGGAAATAGAAAACAGTTTTTATTGCGGTGCCTGGGAAAAAAGGGAAGGCACTATGTGTAGGAACCGGCTTTTCAGCCATATAACTAAAGTTATTTTGTCTTTGTGTCTGTCCGTTATCTTTTCAAACCTAAAGGACTAAATCAAACCTAAAGAAATTTGACAGGGAGGTTGCTTAAATTCCGTGGCCAAGAATAATTTTACTGAACAAAGGTCTTAAACCTATTTAGTAAAATTATTCCGAAAGAACCCCTCTGAAGGTAAAGGTCTCCTCCAAATTGAGCCAGTTCTCTCTGGATTGTGCTGTCTGTGTCTAGTTTGTACCCGCTATGCGTTTGATCTCGTCTTCCCATCTGATGCAAGGTTTTCCTTTCTTTCTATTGCCCACACTAGCCCTCTCCATTCTGTCATTATTTCTGTCCATCTTATAGTAATATAAACAAATAAACAAGCGTTCTATGTCTTAATTTAATGTAAGAACTTGTGCTAAACCGTCTGTTGCTTTTGTGATGTTTGTTATTATTGTATTGTATTGTATTATTGTATGATTTATTTCATTTATTCTTTTCATCTCCATTCATCGTTGGCAGGTTATAATTTTATTTTTAATGTTTTTGTTAAACTTCCATGGTTCCACAAGGTCAGGTATTTATAACAGCTTGATTGGCATGTTGCTCTTAAATATTTCCAAGGCTGCAGTACTTATTCCATGTTAACTAGGCTCTGCGATCAGTCTCTTTGTAGTTGTTTAGTCTGTCTAAGCTTATTTGCTGCCTAGGTAAACGTATTTATCAATAGGGCTTTAGCCTATAATATGCTGTATCTATAGCACTACGTTTGTGTAACTCGAGTGTTGATGTAGGCTACTAAACGGCGAATGAACAAGCACCTTATGTGCAGCTTGTTCAGTCTGACAGACGCAATCATTATTAAACATGTCGAAAAATGGCCAACGTCAGATGGGTACCCACTACTGTATTTTCTATAGTATTTTTTTTTAACAAGAATGAAAAAAAATGAAGTAATAATAATAATAAATAATGCAGGACAATCCACACAGCATCATCTAGCCCCAAGCTAAGTTATTAGCTAGTTAATTATTTACTTTCTGATTTATCTTTATCTAAATTCCCTTTAATTAGTTTTGCGTCTAATGTCACCTTTTAATGATCAAGCTGCTCTCCCAATGAGCTATGCAATGTGTGTCAGCGAAGCCAATAAATTACCATCCACTTTGTAACCATACGTAACATGATGACGTATTAATCATTCCGCGATCCAGTAGCATTCTGCATTTTACATCTCTTATGCAGATTATCTCACCTTCAGGTGCATGAAGAATCTCTTCTTTCTCTTCTTTTGTTCTTTCAACGTCTATGGAAAAGGGATCCTGGCTCAAATTACATAGAGTGTAATTGAATATGTGAAATGAGAGCGTTGCGTCTATCCATTTTGTAAAAATATAAGTCATGATTATACCATGTGAAACTAAATAGGACTTTTTGGATGATTGAAAACGGTTGACAATTAAGTCAGGTTAAGATACTGAACTGTGTCGTTATCTAAGTATTTAGTGACGACTCACGTAGGTACGTCAACCAAGTCTTTCAACCGGGTAAAAAAATAATGTTGGACAATCAACAGCATCACCTAGCTCCAAACATAAGCAGAGCTTGTGTTAGGGGTACTGATATACTAAATTCATTTTTATCATACACTAGCGACCCGCCCCGGCTTCACACGGTTTTATTATAGATGTAAACCTTCCTCTAGAATCACTCTATCTATTAAAAAAAACACATCTATATCCATTGCGTTGTTTTAAAGATTTAAGCATACAAAGGGACATAGGGAAATAGGGATAGAGAAAGCGACTTTGTTTTATACTATGTAGTGATAGTGATTGAAAACACCCAGAACCCCGGAAAATATTATTTGCTGATCGTACAAAAATTTGTCCCAAGCCGGGAATCGAACCTACAACCTCCTGCGTAGCAGATATACCTTCGCACGCTGCGCCACCTCGGTTGTTATTATAACAAGTATTTCAATGTGGAGTCATTCGATCGTTAGTAAATTTACTTGAATTGAATTTTATCACTGACAATTTCTTAATAGCTATAGGTATTAATCTTCTCTTTTTAATTTCTCAATAAATTGAATGCTCTTCATACACTTTGTTTTCTTTATCCTACCTCGAAGACATAAAGCAGTGTCTTATCGAACACGCGTCAAAGAATCCTCTGACTGCAATAGGGATTTAAACACCGCCCAAGACGATGAAAGCTAAGGCACATGGAGAAAACTCAACTTTTCTTACTTTCTGCAAGAAAATAGTAAAAGTACACATACATTCGTTTTTCTTCCGCCTCCTGAACGAAGAAGTAAGTTCTAATTTCGAAGAAGATATCATTGTACGGATCTCCTTGCTAAACATTTTCACACATGACTTGATGTTCCAAATTCAAGCTCATTAGGGATGCTTTTGGATCTTGGATGTTTATAATTCCTAGGGGGGTTTTGACCCTCCAAATATGTATGGAGATCATGACCAAAGAGATAAGCACTAAGAGTTCTCATTCGATTTGTTTGAATTTAGTAAAACCTACACCTTTTTCAACCACAATGTCTATAATCACTTGCCTTCGGGGTTACACGACGTATGTAGTGTACTAAGATCAATTACTACGTTCCGTAGGGATAATACATCTTTGGTAGTGTATTAGTCGAGCATAGAGTATGGAAACTTCATAACGTCACTCTCATTAGTATGCTCAATTATCTTTCGATCACATTGCTCATTACGATAGTATCCATATTAATCGGTGATCGATAGAAGATAATGCACCTATCATAAGCTGCTTAGCAGTCGAGTCTACTAGATACGATGCTAATGGTTTTATGAAATAGCTTTTGCATTACTTTCACAAAATCATCATTAACATCTCTGAAAGTAAGAAATACATTAACAAATGATTATAATTAAATTAACTTGATACGGGTCGATCATTTTAGTCTATTATGGAATTATTATGTGCCAATCATATAAAATCAACGAGCGAGATTTTGGAGACAAAGTCCAGCCCAAACCGCTAAAGCTAGAAAGCAGAAATTTAGAGCCTTAGGGATCTTTTACTATACAAAGACTCGGTAAGGAGTTTTTTTGGAAATTCCTCCCCTGAAGGGCTGGAATGAAGGTTGAAATTTGCAGTATATACTTACTTGCAACAATACTAAAAATTGGGGATAATCAGGTCATTTTAGTTCGAGATTCGTATAGTGTATTCTATGTAGTGATTATGTACGAGTAATTATAAAATAAATTATAGAATAGAATCATAATACAGAATAGAAAGAAATCGACGCGTATATTTTATTAATTCTATTGTTTATTTTTATAAATGTGCCACACTCACACATACACAACAACATACAACATACAATTCATATTTTGGCCACGGTGAAGGTATATTTTGGGCATACTTTGCCCTGCACAAAGACTATTAGTGCAACCTAAAATATGCCTTCGGTCTTTCCACGAAAAATGTTCCCTATTTTGCGTATCTTCACCATGACTTAAATATGCGGATTCCTTAGTTGACTGTGGATGCGGACTGGAGCGCGTAGTAGCTTCTAAAATATAAATATCCGTTGCAGTACAATAGGTACGAGTAAAAAGGTACGCGGCTATTTGCAATTTGTTGTAACATTCTGCAGGAATCTTGCCGACACTTCCTCGTATTGAAACATGGCATTCTTAAAGTGCCGAGCGAATTTCGCTGCTGCAAAAACTGTGGACCAAGTAAATACTTTATGTCGGTGATTTTATCGAAACTATTTTGTTCAGGGCACCTTTTGGCAGATATTTTATAGAAATTGAATTGCTAGAGGTTTGTGAGCGCTTTTTATAAAAAGCAAACACAAAGCAAACTTCGATTTCCAATTGCTAGATGACTTTTTAATCGGGCGTTGGTAAAAAAAATGCAAAATGCAATGCAATGGCTTTTCAAAAATGATTTAAAACTTCCCGTCACAAAGTTCAAATTTGCTAGTTAAATCCTCCTGCTGTACAAAAATATCGGCAAGCTTAGCTGCATTCGGCTAATAATATTCCTCTGACCCGTCCTACATACATAATTTAAACCTTCCATTAGAGTACTTACTTCGTGCGACACGAAAATATTTCAATTGCGGACTCTTCAAATGAAACCCTCGCATCAAAGCTTTATCTCAT
This sequence comes from Eupithecia centaureata, assembly GCA_944547425.1. Taxonomy (NCBI): domain Eukaryota; kingdom Metazoa; phylum Arthropoda; class Insecta; order Lepidoptera; family Geometridae; genus Eupithecia; species Eupithecia centaureata. Next base: position 13,264,342 of record OX155679.1, on the reverse strand, counting down.
ATACGAGATATCTCATGGACATATAAATATCTAACACACGGAACAAGTTTTTGTATTTTTTACCGATGAAAAAAAAGGAGGAGGATATTAAGATGTATGTTTGTTTTTATGTACTGTGTTCGTCGATTTCTCCGTCAATTGTGGATTGATTTGAGTATTTTAGTTACTGGATAGAAAATGATCCCAAGATTGTCTCATAAATTTTATTTAGTAAACATAATTAGATTGTTTCAAATAATTTCTATCCGACTTCAAATTTCTCAATATGAATCCTACAAGATTATTTTTATAGGGATCATTCTCTATCCAATTACAAATGATAAGTAAATCAACATCGGATAATAATTGGCTAAGATATCATAAAACATAACGTGAAAAACATACTTACAACTGAATTGAGAAGCGCTTCCTTTTGTGTTTTGTTGATTGAAAAAGGCACATGCCCTACTCTGAGACACCACAGCCTTATAATAAAGCTATATATCTCGTACACACAATATTGAATCTTATTTCTATCATGTGATAACTTCAATCCACCTGACAAAAACAAATGTCCCAGATTGACCATTCTTATCGCTGGATATTTTACCTAAATCCAGTGACGATAAAGTTCATTTTATTGGGAGTCGATAGGTGACACACATTCAGGGTTTGTTTACAAAATGCATAAGGGGACAAACAGGGACGCTCAATATTTATAAGGAGGGAATGTACGGGCTTCTTCGCAAATGACTAGGGTTGGGAGACTGCAATCATGTCTAACAGAAAATAAAACAAATTTTAGGACTAAAAAATAAGTACCAACTAATCATGAGTTTAGATATCTTTCGGTTTCAATTTTGAAGACATCGGTGGCTGAGCGTCCGCTTATAACGTAGGAACTTGCTGGTTCGAACCCGCTTCGGGACAAATATGTGTATGATCTGCAGATATTTGTTCTGGTTTGTTCTCATATATTATGTACAGTAATAAAAAAACTATCTATACATATAATGTATTAAGAATATCAGTTATCTAGTATCCATAATATAAGCTCCTATTAGCTTGAGGCTAGATTATGTGTAATCTTTAAGTATTACCAATTTATCTGATATGTAAAAAAAGGCAGATTTTCGCATAGTTTATCTATGAGTGCAATCAAAATTCCTATGGATTAACTGCCACGGAAGACGGTATTTATCTGAGGAACTATTGTTTGTCATGAAAGAAACCAAATTCTTATGCTACGATTGTGCTAAGCTGTTATATCAGAGACTAGACGGTTCATAAAGATATGTATATACTAAATACGCACATATTCTAAGAATTGGGTCTCCGAGATAAAATCGAATTTGGCATCCATACGTTGATAATTCCAAGACCCTATGCCAACTGATTTGCGCTTCTTGAGCCATCATATGTCTGCCGACAGACGTTACGTCGGCTGCCGTTGCCAAATTATTTGTTTTTCGGTAATGTTTGTCCAATTGATACAAGTGGGTTACCGTGCCTTTTCTTACATTGGGTTGACCTACTTACTCGATATCTTTTGGTTAATATTTTGTATATAACAGATAATACGAAGAAGGATTCCGATCGAATTTTCTGTTAAGTACTACTTATTACTTTTTGATACTATGTAATGACATTTTCACGTGTAAGGAAGGGATAAGAAGTTGCCTTTGGTGGCCACAAAACTCTGTTTTAGTATATCTAAAAAAACTTCAGCAAAGGAATAAGTTTAACAAACTATACGTGAGAATTTTGGAAATTCCTTTGTTTAACGGAATTATATGATAAAATAAGTGGGGGCGCCACCTAAGGGCCTTTAAGGAAGAAAACAACTGACCTCCGAACAAAGTTCTCGTCGGAAAATAAGAAGAGTGAGGTGGGCCCTGGAGTTGCAGGCTGTTGCGCGCCGCCCATGGTATCAGCTGACGCCGAGCGAGCCTGCGCGCCCGCCGCCTCCTGCGCTGCCGCCAACCTGGAATGCCACACGACATGCACTTTAGTACAACGACAATAAGTTGGTATTCGAATTATTCTAAGAATATAGATTTTGTCATGATTATAATAGCTAGGCGTAGCCTGTATCGCGTGGATCTGCAAACGATTTTCATGAAAATAAATCCTCAGTTTAATGCATAGTGAAGTGTGTTTAATTACTAAATTTACTTATAGGTATTATAGAACAGAAATTAGGGGACTCATTAGGGGAGGCCTATGTCCAGCAGTGGACTAATATGGGCTGATGATGATGATAGAACAGAAACAGAACAGTTTATAGTTAGATGTATTATTTATTAGTATGTGTATGTAATATTACTGTATAGCAGTTATATTATTTCGTAGCGGCTCGTCTCGGCTTCGCACAGGTTATCCTTACTAATATTATAAACGCGAAATTTTGTATGGATATAATGGACGTTTGTTCCTCTTTCACGAATAAACTACTTAGTGGAACGGGTTGACATTTTGAATAGACGTAGTCCTAGACGTGGAATAACATAGGCTATTTGTCATCAAGTAAATCAGTACCCATGGGACAGAAATAGCATTGAGAAGTTTCCATAAAAAAAACGCGTGCGAAGTCGCTTGCAGATACTAGTATATTTAGACACATTTTGGTGTAATGTATTTTGGATAAACGTAGAGTAAATGCTCTTGGATTTTTAAAAAGGTATGTATTATAATAGTCTGATTTTGGTCTTTTCTATCAAATTTTAAAATCTATAAAAGAAAGTAGTGATATTACATAACTAGTTAGACTATGGCATCACAAAGTTTTTGTTGATATTATTTTGTTCTCATCAATAGTTTCCACAACGCACGCGATGAAATAAAAAAAAATGCACCTAGTTTTTATAGTCGAGCATTTTTGGACAAATGGGCCAAACAAACCGAATCACGGTTTGAGTTTAACTTTACCGATGCAATATCCTTTATGCATCAACTCTTAGCAAAAATTACCAATATAATAAGGTACCAATACAAATTCACTTTGGGGAAAAAACACAAATAAAAATATACTTACTCAAAAAATAGAAACAAATTTTAATAAGAACTAGTACCTATTTAAAATTGAAACAATTGAGCAAACAATCTAGAGGTAGCTCAACTGATCAATAACAATACCAGTCGGAAGCGTCCCCAATAAGGAACAACAATTAGATAAATTGAATCGGATGCTTTCGCATTGCGTGTCATAAACACATTGAACATTCTGCTAGAAGGTTTAACAGTTAATGTGATTAGCAACGAATGGCCTTGCTTCAAAACGCAATCATTCAAAATAGGCCTTTGTTTGCGAGAACCAAAGCATAATTTAATTATATACCTGTCATTATGACAATCAGGAAGTTTGACTTAAGGTACCGGGGTTAAATATGGCCAGCCTATTAAAATATCCAATTAAAATGACAATAAATATGACTAAAAATTCCACCAAGTCATTATTCAACCCAGGTAAGTACCTTATTTACATTGGTTTTCAAAAATACACACACAGCAGCGCCTCTTCTAGAGTGACCACAATTGCAACTTGATAAAGCATCTATGTATCAATTGTCATTACTTTGCGAATCCGTAGGCTTATTAGCTTAAACTTTGCAGTAGCGACTGCGACAGACGAGCGACCGCGACCGCTACGCGATCGGTCGCAAACTGTTACAAGAAAACTGTATTACGGAAGCTATCGTCCGCCTATCGCCCGCCTATCGCAAAGTTGTCGTAGAATGCACATTGCCCGTGAACACTAGCGCCACTTGCGACCGAGTAGCAATTGGAGGAAACAAATAATTGAAGTTTTAACGTTAACTGTGGTAAAATTTATATTCTGTTCGTACTTTGTTTTGTTTACATTTTGTTTTGTGTGGTTCTGAGGGTTCTCCAAATAAATTTATTGTTTTCTTTTGTGAAAATAGAATTGGAATTGAAATCTTTTGGATTTAGGATCTAAAAGTAAGTGTTGAAATTAATTCTAATGCGTGGTTTTGTTTACCGACTCTTTCATGTTCTTATAATTTCAGTGGAACATCGAGTATCAGGTGTCCAGCTAGAGGAATTGCTGCAACATTTAATGTCGCATTCGTCCCTTGCTAAAGGCGTTGGCTTGGGAGCGAGGTCAAAGGAGACAAATAGATCGTGAGTGGAATGATCTCGCTGCCAGGCTAAACACTCACGGCGGAGGTGCAACAAACACTGGCCAGCGGTGGATACGTGTTTGAATCCTTGTTGTACATACATACCATGCCCATGCTTGGGTTAACTCAGGTACAGTAACGGTGTTATTTTTATATTAAGTATTAGGCAGACTTGAAGTACAAAACCAAAAATAGGGCCACTTTAAGAAGACGCGAAGCTTCTGGAACTGGTGGTGGGCTACCCTTGACCCATTGTCAGAAACGAACCGAAAGATCCTGGCAATTATCGGCGAGGGTGCTGTAACATCCAGCAAAGAGTGCCTGCATTTGTACACTTCAATGTAATTTTCCCACTTTTAATTTATGATAAAACACTACATTCCATGCTACATTATAAATGAATTTAATACCTAAAGAAGTGTGCTGTTCAATGATTTAAATTAATCTTCTTATTTTCAGGCAACTCAAAGTAAAAGTGAAAATATTTTAGAAAATATTGATTACCAGGATGAAGTGGTTGTTAGTACATAAGGTAAAGGTAAAACATCATTATTTCAAAGTAATTTTAATCATAATAGTATTAAGTAAAAATATCATATGTATACTAGCAGAGCCTCGCGGTTTCACCCGCGGTAATTTCCATCTCCATTTAAATATAACCAGTGTGTTATTCCAGACTATAATCTATCTCTGTGCCAAATGTCATCCAAATCCATTTTGTAATTTTTGTGTGAAAAAGTAACAAACATCCATCCATCCACACTTTCGCGTTTTTAAATTAGTTGGATATGATAAGTAAAAAAAATATTTGTTATTTTGTTTGTACCTAGTTTGACTATCTATATGACAATCTGTTCCTTTTCTAATCTTGTTATTTTTATTTTCAGCATCGTCACGAACAGCTCTTTTCGACTCTCCGTCTGCAGGAGGCATCTCTCTCTATCGCACAGGCATTGCATGAGCAGACTGTTCTTTTCAACAAATTATTTAACAACTTATCAAAAAAAAAAAATTTGTCTTGCTTAAAACTATAGGTATCTTACTATTATATAGTCTGTGTGAATGTTTGATAAAGGTAGTTAATGTCCATAACTACTTAAGTTATTTAGAAGAAATTTTTTAAGATCTAGAATAACATATAGGAGAGTACATTTTGAAAAATTTACCTCTGATGTAGTTAAATGGGGTAGTAAAGTTTGTATGGAAAGTCAATAAAGAAGTAAATAAAAGACACAATTTTTATTTTTACACTATAACCCCTATGTGCAATAAATTTCTGAAATTTGTATGAAAGAAAAGTCTGGTTCGAGGGCGAAGACGCGAGGCGCATCTAGTTATAGACATAAATCAGATATTATTTATAATTGTAAGATGACATTAGACATAAGGAGTTTCCTAATAATTGGAAATCAATAACTTTATTTCGTAAGGCTTATAAAATAAGACTTAGACAAGTAAATTATATACTATAAATAATTAACTAAATAATATAAGAAATAAGGTGTTTATTGATTTTCTGTTCACTTTAACTTTTTGTGACATAGGTATAATATAAATAGTGATGCAGAGCTACGTTCTGTTATTCCACAACCTCCTTGTCGACGGCCATTTTGTAGCATCTGGGATTCATTCAGGTCCTAAACTTGATCACTTTGTGGTTCTTGCTGATATCTTTCAGCTTGGGAGTCTGTGGGTGTGGGTGCTCAGGAATAGGATGACTGTATCTATTAGCCATTTTATGCAGGACACAGTGTTCCTTGCTGTGCAGTGGACTTTAGTATAATAGTAGTATTAACAATAGGGGTCAGAAGCCAAGGCCTCAAAGGATACCTTGAGTCACCTGCAAAGAAATCAAAGATTAAATAAGCATAAACATAATTTTACTATGAATATTAATGGCAAAGAGTTGTTGAATGTGTGGGTTTATTTGTGATTGACGCCAGATGAATGCATCATGGCTGGCCCCTCATAAGGTTGCATCAACATTAAAGATATTCAAATCACTATCACAAATCTGTAAAACACATGAACATCACAACACTTAGCTGAATTGTTTCAATTGTAACTAGTTGTAATTTGTTAAGTACTATTTGACAATAAATTGTTGGTGATATTTGGGCAATAAATCTTTGTTACAAAAAGTTTTAATTATTATTTTACTAGTACTACTTGTTTTACTAGTTAATGGTTGGTGATATTTGGGCAATAAACTTAAAAATAACAAAAAACACACCCATTTATTATATTGTATGCCTCTCTTCGCGTGTTTGTTGAAATCTTCTGTATTTCTACAAAATACTAATATTATTCAGTACTTTGGTGACTTATTTCACAGCATTTGAAACGCTTGGTTGACTCGGGCCATGAAGAAAGTTCATAAGTACCAACTGGTTTTTGATATGATCCAGTGGCATAAAATGAGAGGGCCGTTAGAACCTGTAATCAAAAACCATGTATTAGGAACTGTGTAGGTACCTACTAAGGCAAGGTTCCATAAGACTTTAACATCAATTGAATTTGTGTAAATAAGCTATTATACATATAGGTAGATACCATACCTTACATTCCAAGCTGACTTTTGTTTGTCTTTGCTGTGCAGGCATATGAGGTTTGAGTTCTTGGCACAATTGAGATAATAACTCTTTAGAGAGCCTGTAATGAGCTCTAAATTCAATACCTATCTGATGCTGTCAAGGGATTACCTTGATCTTTGAGATTTCGCCGCAAACTAAATCTCAGAGATCCCTCAATACCTAAGTTCATCTCTCCTTTCTTCGCCATCTAGACCCTCAATGAGTATCACAGCGCGTGCCATCTATAAAACAAACAATTACCTATTTATTTTAGTAAGTACACTTGAAACAAAACTATCAATTTATAATAAAGTATTGATTTTTAGAATGCTTTGATAGTATAATTTATTGAATACTTAATGTTCTTAGATGTAATAAATTGCGAGACACTGAAACTCAACTTTATTTTTAATGAGTTTCGAATGTTTGAGGTTTTTATTATTTTCTTGGAGAATCACAACACAAAATTCTCTAAATATTTTCTTTACAATCAGTAAGCAATCGCCAATAAAACAGCCGCTGGGGTTGTTGCTAATTGACAGTTTAAATTGCTTTGCTACCGCTGTCGCGTTGCTGTCGAAAGTGCCTACGTAATACCAAATTGTAGCCAGAAGACGAAAAGAATGCATTTTTTAGTTCGCCGATCGTCCGGCAGAGGGAGACGTTGCGATCGATTGCTGTGGTCGCTGTCGCTGCTGATAGCTAATACAAATTTGACGTTTGACAGCGAAGATTGCGTGATTTACGCCTGTTGCAAACTGGTCGCGAGATCCGTAATAGGGGGGCCGATACAGAAAACCGTATATAAATCGATGGAGGCGTTTTGGAGATAATTGGGAACATCGCTGAGCACACCTTAGACAAAGGGTTAGTTAGAAGGTCTATTGGCCACACAAACAAACAACATCTCGCCGCGCCGCTAAGAAATAGGTCGCGGGTAAATACGCTTATCAAAAACTAGCGACCCGCCCCGGCTTCGCACGGTTTTATTATACGTATAAACCTTTCTCTTGAATCACTCTATCTACTAAAAAACACCGCATCAAATTCCGTTGCGTAGTTTTAAAGATTTAAGCATACAAAGGGACATAGGGACAGGACAGAGAAAGCGACTTTAGTTTATACTACCTCTATGTAGTGAGTAGTGAAGTCTAGGAAATAAGCAAATAACTTGGTACATATTTCAGAACACTCGTGAAAAGGTACTGTCACTAAAATGTTATACACTTAGATTGGAAAAGGATTGAATAACTTGGTGAAAATTCAAAAAAAATATAAAAAATAGACAAGTTTTTCAAATTATGGAGGGTAACCTAACTTGGTCGCAGAGTAAGGTTTTGGTAGCACAAAAGTGTTAAATGATTTTCATGTATAGATTTTGAAAAACTCATAAATTTTTGAGATTTGAATCTAAGCGTTATTTACAGAATTTTTATTTGTGGCACTATTTTTTTCAATCTCGTTATTAATTGCATGCTTTTTATTAAATTACGTAACTGAAATCAAGAATAAATAAAGCTTTGATGTTCAACATCCAGGACAAGAAACAATTGAACAGTGTCTTGTTCAATGGTTTCTGTGAGAATATTGTAATACATTTTCAATAAGTGAACTTTGTTCTCTTGAGACATAAAAATTATAAGGACTGAAAATAGAATAACTACCACATGAAAAGAGAGAATAGGTGTCTTCTAAACCTTTGTAATACTCTAAGGGATCGTCCCATAGATTCGCGACTCGATTTTCACATATCTTTAAAATCGGATAAAAAATCATTTCTGTAATTAAAATACTAATAAACAAAATAAAAAAATGTATTTAAGAATACATTTTTTATTTTGTTTATTAGTATTTTTTGTTACAGCAGCAATAGAAACACATCATGTGTGAAAATTTCAACTGTCTAACTATTACGTTTCATGACACAGCCTTTCAGGACAGACAGACGGACAGATGGCGGAGTCTGCCTCTTTTAGCCTTTGGGTACAGGACCCTTAAAACTAGCAATACCACAAATAGAAGTGATTATTGTTGCTGAAAGAAACATTTAATTGAAAGTTTCCCATTTACCAGTATTTGATATAGTAATTAAGCAAACGCATACGCGGTAACTACAGACATGCCAAATGTAGGTCAATGTCTGACCAAGTCACCACGTGACTAGGCAGATCGAAGCCAAACTGGCATATCTACAAAACAGTGCATTAAATTAATTAAATCTATTTGGCACGAGTTTTACAGGAAATCAGTTACTTTATTGTGGTAGTCTTTTACGATGATGTCACTGATGGATGATTAATAGTGTGATCATAAAAATCTCGAATAGAACAATAAAATAACAATTACTTATAACAATAATACAAACAGTTTATATAAAACAAAGTTAAATGATATACATAATATATGGCGCCGGATCGTAGAGAAGCAGCCCGGTTGTAGAATGGCTAGGCTAGTAACATAACACTGATTTGTTGGAAATACGACACTTACATAAAGTTGTTATAAAAGGGTCTTTAGAGCTTCTGTTTGAATCCTTATAGGTGCGTCATGAACGAATGTAAAAAACATTTTTCCATTTTAACTTACGTGTAAGTGTGTGTAGTCAACAATAGTGCTATGTATAAGTCGCTACCGCCAAATCTTTGTATCTGCCCGTTTGTAAAGGGGCTAGGCCGCCGTTTACAAAACCACGCCATTCAGTTAAATGCCTAGGCAAATTGTAAAACGATCAGCAGTCAACGAGTCCCCCATTGCCCGAACGAAACGATATTAACTTTATTATCCCATAGCCTGTTATTTCGATCGCGAAAATCGCTGATTTAAAATCTCTAGACCTTTGAAGCTAAAATGCAACGGATACAGAAGAAAACAAGCCTATAGGCCTAGTGTCAAGAGCAGTAAAGTATCAATAGATTGGTGTCATGGATTTGCGACGACGTAACTGACCCTTGGACCTTTACATCTGGGTCAGCAGAGCACATACCGCGAATAACAATAGATGAATTCATTCGGTCCCAGTCGGTGCTGGTATAATTAAATTGGATGAGAAATTGAAGGATTTATTGAATACTGTTTCGGGAATTGGTTGAATTCAGATCCAATCCCAAAGGATTTCGAAAATTTAGCGCAGTTGATTCAGTCTATATGAGTCAGTTTATAACGATGCATAAGCCTAGTCATAATAATTTAACTTAAAATCATCAAAACGGCAAACCTTTAGGCCTATTTAGGCACGCATCTAACATATCCAAATTGCTGCGCTGCGGATCTTTTATGTTGTGTTGTTGTAATATGTGATGTTTTTAAAATTGATGCGTTCTGCAGGTCAATGAAAATATATTCGTATTTCATACTGTCTTTTCCGTTCATAGTTAATTTATCTTTTGTTTTTGCATTTGCAATAAGCAGCGAAAATTGTAAATCTAATACACTACTGACGAATAAATCGGAACTGACGAGCAAAATTAAGTGGTAGGGTGTGAATATATCCATCAACATCATCAACAACCTTTATGTCCCCTGCTGGTCTTTATTTTAATTTTATGTTGTACATTGTATACATTTTTTCCCACGTTTGTATTTTAATTAGAGTTTTCTGTACGTAATTGTACTTTACTTTGTATGGGTCGATTGTGTGCCTTAAATGAACGGATTTTTATTTTTATTTTATTTTATAGGCCGCCCCCCATTGACATAAGAATAAATAATAAATAACACTGTTTTGTCTGTTCTTATGATATTGGTAGATACTAATTTTTAAAACGTTTTTAGATAAACATAAAAAGGAAGGAAGTTGGCTTCTCGTTTTTTAATGATTGATTAGAATCTGACTACTTAGTAGTTTTACAGTTATCATAGCAATAATGCGTATTTTATTCGATTCAATTGATGATATTGTTATTATTTTTCCTGAATGCTGGCGTATTTAAAAACCATAATCCGGCTTCTTATCAATTATTAGCTATACGCTTGCTTATAAAAATATGTCACAAATAACTTAAATGCTAACATAAATACAAATTCTTCGCGAATGTTGAGGTCACAAAGTCGTGTGAATCTACAAGGTTCACAGACGTTCAACCCATTTTCGTCTTGTTGATCGTATGACAACTTTGATATGAATCTGTGGTTCACCAATGCAAGTCATAAAATAAAGTGGAATAAAGTTGAATATGTAATGGTCTGTCAACAATTTTCTGTGTGAACTTTTTGGCATTACGTTTAAAGGTACGGACAGACGTGCTCAAAATAAGCGTGCTTTTAAACTTGCTTAAAGTTAGCATGCTCATGCAACTGTTCACATTTGCCAACAATAAGCATGCTTTCTTGAAGCATACTTATAAATAAGCATGCTGAAACGCTGTTCAGACGCGCTCGGAGCACCCCCTTCTACCCGCGGATCAGGTGCTCGAAAATCAAACGTAGGTTGATTTTTGAGCATGCTCTAAATAAGCATGCTCATTTTATAACACACGAGCTACCAATGAGCAAATAAAACCACACGTTTAGTAATGAGCACGTCTGTCCGTACCTTAACAAAAGCTGGTGTTCACCAAAAGATGATCGGACAATTAAACCCCGTCGTCAGTTAGCTTTGACGTTTAATGTATCAGAACTTGTGTTTTTTCAAAGATTTTTTTCAAAATTTTCTGTCAAAAGTCGAGTCCAAAACGAGATTTTATTTTTATTTTTTGGTTGTAGGTTAAGTAGGTTATAAGTTCACAAACGTTCACCTGAGATAGTGGCCAAACGCTCAACCATTTACAATAAAAAAAAAAAAACGTTGTGGGCACAACCTTGAGAATGGCTTGAATAGATATAAGTACGAAGTATCGTTTCCACTGATTTACAACTGTAATACTCAGACCCTAGTTGACCAGTACAACGTATTTTTTCAGTTTCATAAGATAGGTAAGTACCTACATATCTCAGCCATAGATTTATAGAAATTAGGTAAGAAGTAAATATTATATCAAGGTCCGTATCAATTTCAATTTTAAGGGACACAATTTGCCTTCACAGACATGATGAGTGACGCGTTCAATCCTTTTTGAAAGTCCGTATCCAGTCTTCCAGCTATTAGTTATAAACTAAACATAATTTTGTTGTATTGTTTTTTTATCTGGTAATTTTTTTATAAATTAATTATAATTGTTTATTAAGTATAAAAAAACAAGTTGGTTAAAGGTAAGTAGTAACCTTTATCTTTATTTTTCGACAAAACTAGCGCAGCCCTTGTCGATTTTAGCTCTTTTAAACCTGAGACTGGAAAGATAATTTCGGTTGTTTCGATTGTGTGTTTTCTGGGACAATGTTCAAAAAGTCTCTTGAGTTTGGTTAGAAAAATACGTGGTTGCGTAGGTACAACGATTAATATTGGCACGGATTAGGAAGTTACTTATCTAGGTACCTGAAATAGGTAAATAATAGTTCATCATCGTTGTCGGTAACACATATTATCAATAACTGTAATTTACTTTCTTTATTTTATTCTTTTTAGCAAACTGTTTTAAATTTGTTATTTACGAGTACTTCTAAGTTAGCTTAGTTATAAGAATTTTGTATGTAATCTGCAGATGTTATGTTCCACACGCATCTTAGCGCCACTACGTTGGAAATATCTATTGGTTTTTGTACTATTTTCAAGTCTCAGTTTTAATTAAAATTACGATAACTATTTCTTTTCTGTATAAAAACTTCCAAAGTCTTTTTAAAGTGTTTGCTACTACATTCTATTAAAAAGCAACGTAATTGTGTGCAAAAGCTAGTTCTAAATATTTAATTATAGTCCCCCCTAATCACAAAACGAAATCGTTTGCCGTAAAACCAAGTGCTCAATAGCAGGCGGATTATAACTGGGTACAATAATTTGGATGAAAGAATGGCCTCCTGAAATCAACACACAAAGGCAGGTGGCTAAGGGCGCGGTGGGCACAGACGAGTTTGTAAAAGCAGAAAGGACAGTCTGTCTGTCTGTCTCAAGTAAGTTTCATAAATGTACAGTTTTTAGTTTAATTTACACTTGATACTTAACAAAGTAATCAGGTATTACGTTATATTGCATAGGTAACTGGCATGGCAAGTCAATGATTTGACAATACAAATATTATTGATAATAAGTAGGTAAGTAGGAGTTTGGAATACTTATCGGCTCAACCGAATTTGTCGACCTTCGTGACCACTTTATTTAAAACTTATAATCAAGACGTTTTGAATCCACGGAAACTGATGACATCGCAGGATTGCGACACGACATCGGAAATTATGGTCATCGGTTATTGCTTAAAACCAAATTTTTGTTTATTTGTAAGAAGGAGAATATGTATCTACTAGGTTGCCTATCAAAATTTGGCCGCAAGTATTTTAAATTAATATTTACAATCTTTAACAGCTGTCAACCCTTATTTACAGCCGGTTTTTACTAGGCATAGGATATAGGAAAAAGGCCAAATTTTGATAGGCAAACTGGTAGATACATATTCTCCTTCTTACAAATAAACATAAAAATTTGGTTTTAAGCAAATAGCGATGAGCGGGCTAATTCTGCAGTCGGATCTCATACTATTATCGGAGCCCGCGCCACGTCGCATCACCACATTCGGTTAATACTTCGAATCCGTTGACATCAAAATATTTTCCATTAATATTTCATTGGTTTTATACCGCATGGATTGATTTGTAAACAAATGAATTTAAATCCAAAGGAAAATTGGTGGAAAATATTTTATGACACTGGTATTATCAGAGTAAGCTACAGGAGCTCTAAACAATTTGTAGTTTTGACAGTTTTATTTCATCATTCCATTGGTCTCTCATTCGTTATCGAACTTGAACTTGCATTTGTTTCGCTGCGTTGCTCAAGCGCAGCGAAACAGATGCACGCGTTGTTGAAGTTTTTATTTAGATTTTTAGTTGTTAACTTGCTTTTGTCTGTTATGATTAGTATCAGTTTTGTTAAGTTTTTATAAATGTCATTCTTTAAAAAAAATATCTGTGATTCTAAATCAGAGTATAGAATGCTAGAACTGAGTATATATTTAAGAACCTAAAGAAAGTGAAGTGGCTCCTAATTTGCCTCCTTGTCTTTTTGTTGTGCAGTAAAAAGACACAAAATTTGTTTGAAGTATCCGGAACGTGGTTGGGGTGAAGGGGTAGCCTTCCCCCCTGGGGGTGTAGGTCGAGTGATCGGCCGGGGACATCGGCGCATCTTGCCCTTGCCAGCCTCATTAGCTAAACCACTCGAGTTTATACCGTTTAGATACGAGAGTAGGGCTTTAGATATAGGTAGGTATAGTATCTATGGAGGCTTTGGTACGGGTTTGTGGAGTCCTGGGCTATTACTACTTTGGGGACTAGCAAGCAGGTTTGCAGCAATAGTCTTATGAACGAGGTCGATGTTCCTTTTTCAAATGGATGTAATTTTTAGACACTTCATGAGGTTTGAAAAACTCATTGATGAAAATTGGATGAAGAAGGAAGATGCAAAGAAAAACAGTGTTGCCGGTGAGCGGAGCAAAGAGCGTAGCTAATACAATACAACCTTTATACAACCGTAATACAACCTTTAATTTGTTTTTATTCTGTGATTGTGTAATATCATAAATATTATGCATATGCAGATTTTATTAGACTTCGTTGCTAAAATAGTCAGTTTTTCATTAAAGAATTTGAAGTTTGTTTATAATTTTCTAAACGCGCCAAATTGTAGTACCTATTGCTAATACGTTCCACTAATTAAAATACAAGATCAAATCGCAAGGTCAGCGTTTTTTGTACACTTTGAAGAGAGAGAAGAGTTCTTGGTCTAACAAGCTTGGACAAAGACTGGTTTGATTACTATCAGTCTTCTTGAGTTGGTCACTTGGTAGCTCACATTTCACAGCTCGTATTATTTTATAAATTAAAATATGGTCGAGGTGGCCAGTATTTTTTGAATTTTTATTTTGTTTTTATTTCTTAGGGATAAAAAACAATTACACATAAATTTTAACTATAAGAGATCTTAAATAAACTTAATTCTAAAAGTTTAACCAGCCCCGTAATCCGTAATTAAGTGTGTATATTATATAAATATTAGGTATATTTTATAATTGGGTTTATTTTATATATTTACTGTTTTAAATGATTAATCTAAATATTCTTATGTTATCTTAACAAAATGTTATCTTAAATTTTCACATTACAGCACAAGACCTAACGAAGAAGCTGCCATGTATGTATAGCGAATATGTTTAGCCATTTATCATATCATATCGATGCAGTAGGTAAGTACCTACTGTAAAGAAGGTACCCATTTTTTTGTTTACTTAAGGTACGCAAAGAAAAGAGACGTACACCTATATCTGTAGTTGTACCTCGACCTCAACTTAACAATAATAAATAACAAAATAAAATCCTTTATTAACAACGAAAATTACAATCAAGGAATAGAAAAAAATTACAACTGGTATATATAATTGAAACCATTGAGCTAACTTCAGACGGTTAAGAACAGTCTGCAGTCTTACAAATAAAATAAATGAATACAAAATGCTGTTTAATTAGATTAGCCAATGAGTTCTCATTTAAAATGAATTGTAAATTCTTAGGAGATTTTTTTAAACCTAAACTCCAAATGTGTTTTGGTAAATGTTTAATTATTAAAAAATCATTGACTCAAATTCATCCTATACAATTTCCTTATGCGAGTGGCAAAATGAGCTGACATTATCAAGATATATGTACATATGTCGCGGCCAACCTATTGAATGCTCCTCAAAGACTTGGATGTTTTTTAGTAATAGTTTTTGAAGACTATATTGATCAGGGATATTTACGATGAAGGTTTCATTCAATTAAAAATATTTTCAAGTTTTATTTACCTATGCTATGAGTAAAGTTGAGATTTAACAAAACTAACGACTAAACATACCGATGTGGAGTATGTTTTGGAGTAAAGATCAAGGTATTCAGGTGAGTTTGAATGAAGGATTATCTAAGAAAATATTTAAAGGTATGGATGGGTGTTAGATTATCTTAAGTGGTTAGGTACCTGACCTTATCAATTTTCTGAGGTTCCCATGATACAAACTCACAGATCATTCTGTTTTGAAATTTGCATCAGTATTTATTTTCAATCTCAAATTAATTTTCTTATTCTGCTATTCAGGAAAGAGGTTAAAAATCACAATACAAAAAAATCAAAGATCAAAAAATTGGGTCACCCGTTCTTGGGTTACAAACGATGAAACTAACCCGATTTTGTTTTATATTTCATATTTATTTAAGATAACAACTGAGACAAAATTATGATGAAAGTTTACATAACTAAAACAATAAGAAAGAAGAAAAGATTCTATTCTATTCAAACATTTACATGTGTAAAAAAGTACCATTGTCACAGTGCAAAAACTTAAACTACTAACTAACAACCTTTGTATTACAATTAAATATTTAAATTAAACAAAGTCGCTTTTTCTGTCCCTATGTCCCTTTGAATGCTTAAATCTTTAAAACAACGCATCGGATTAAGATGCGGTTTTTTTAATAGATAGAGTGATTCAAGAGGAAGGTTTATAAGTATAATAAAACCGTGCGAAGCGGGGGCGGGTCGCTAGTTAAGTTATATATTATTTTGTTAAGAACGAATGCTTAAGAATATTGTTCTACATTCTCTTTAAGTGAACCTAGTCCTTTTTAGTTATAAAGTTCGTTAAACTGAAAACTGCATCTCATTAAGACACAGAATAAATATGATACGTATTCTTCGATCACAAAACATATATAAAAATAACTTACTCGACGTCCATCCCCCGATCATTTGCGCACTAGACCGATCGTCACAGCAATTGGGCAATTATTGACTTATTTTCCAATTAATAAGTAAGTTAAACAAATAATATGAGGTCAGAGCGGTTAGTTATATCAGCCTGGCTTATCAACACTGTTATACACTGTCAATATTTGTACACATTTAACTATCTACCCTCATTTAGATTAAAATATTACTCAAATTAGGTGCGGTAAGTATGGTGGAATTGATTTATGTCACTGTCATTTACTTGGTTTCATGTTCCAAAAAATCCACTAGCAGAAATGTGGTTAACCAGACTTAATTGCCATAACCAAGAAGTTGAAATAGTTAGTACCAAAACTATCTACTATTAACCGTAGGTATATGTAGTACCAGTGAAACGAACTTTGCAAGTATTGTGTTAAACCTCACGCAGAGCCGTAATTATAAGAAGTTGAAGATTTATAGTATGATAAAACAAATGTACAGATAAAATATCTTATACATACTTTAATTTTTAGATATAACAAACTATTCACATACCTAGGTACTATTTTACCTTCCACAATAATATGTAAAGAATTACAAATGACTAGGTAGGTAGAATAGCAGATATTTACAATATTAGAGAACCAGACCTGAAGAAGTAAAGTATCATGACGGAAGTAATTAAGAAGAATAAAAGCTCAAGGAAGATATTGAAAAAGTTTTCGAAATAAGAACGCCTTAAGCAGAACGTAAAGGAATCCAAACATTTTCGCTCCCATGCATTACCTTCAAAGGTTATTGGCGCAAGAGAACAATCAATCTCTGAGCGAATTTAACGCCAAGTTCAATGAACTGAAACACCGCGATACCTACAGCGGTGGAACAATGTGCTACAATTTGTTTTCCTTCTGTTTGTTGCTTCCCCACTTCCTTTATTCGCTCACTTAAAGCTGGTGTGATAGGTAACAATTATCTTGAATAAGAAAATACTACCACACTAGCTTCTGCCTACGGCATCGTACGCGTTTATCCAGGAAAATAAGGCATTTTCTTTACCTGTACAAAATTTCAGGACGATTACTTAGGTAGTTTTGTTATACGAGATGCGCCCCGCGGCCGCATGGAAATTTATTTGTCAAATTTCAGAAATTTATTGCACGCCTCCTAGGGGTAGTGTCGTAAAAATAAAAAAATACATGTTTAGTTATTTACTTTGCCGTTTATTTATACCGAGTTTTGAGTGAATCAAACCAAGGAACAATAATTTTCCATACAAATTTTACCACCCTATTTAACCCCCTCAGAGGTAAAAATTTCCAAACTTTAATAGCCTAAGTATGTGTTATTCTAGGCCCAAAACTATCTACGTACCAAATTTCATTCAAATAACTTAAGTACGTACCGATATTACTTATAACAAACATTCACACAGACTTTCCCATCTATTATAATAGTAAGATTAATAATTATTTCATCACCATCATCATCACCCGACTGCACGCTCTGCTTGGTATAGGCCTCCAAACTTTTGAGCCAGTCTACACGGTCCTGCACCAGCCTCAAACACGCGAAGTTAGTAATGTCTCTGCCCTTCTCGCCGCTGGACGTCCATCACGACCTCAGTGGCACAGCGGGCGGGTCCGCCTGCGACGCAAGAGTTTATGGGTTCGATTCCCACCCATTTCTGCAGATCGTATACAATTTTTTTCCGATTGTCTGGGTTTTTAAATTGTATTTATAAAAAACTATCTATGTATTTAATGTAAAACATTTGTATTATATCAGTTATCTATTACCCATAACACAAGCTTGAGTAGATTACTTTGGGGTTAGATGGTGCTGTGTGGATTGACTAGAAAAAATGTTTGAGTGACCTTGTTGTTTTCTGACATTGTTTAAACCGAGATAAAAAAAAAATCATTGATTACTCGAAGGCGCCTAATTATATGTAATTTTTTAATTTAGTATCCTCAACAAAATCTAAAAATTACATAAATCGATGATATTTTCGTTAACTCTGAAACCATTGTTACCATGGTATCGGGCGTCAACAGTATATGTTGTCATAAAAAGTCGTGGATTCGAACGAAATCTACAAAAATTACAACGAATTGTTAAAAAATTTACAAGCTTCAAGGAAAAAAAATCGATAGAAAAGAAAATCGAGAACAATGAGCAAATAATGAACGTCATCAATAGCCGAAGTCTATAAAATACGCAATATTCACGATAACTCAAAAACTACTGATCTTATTTAAAATAATGATAATGTTATATGGAACCACATGAGAAGCAACCAGCTTGCAAATAAAAAAAATAATCATCAAAGTCGTTGAAATCAGAAAAAAGTTTCAACACAAAAAAAAACCACAAGCCTCTTCAAAACCTCCTCAATTTTGAAGTTGGTTAAAACAATTACATTTCTACATTATTTATTATTAATAAGCTATTCTCGGTCCTGTGTTAATGTAGGCCAGGTGAAAATGCACTTAAATAGCGATAATGATTTAAAAATGTGCCAAACCACCTGTTGGTGCATTGCACCAGTAGAGCCCACATTTAAATAACATAGTATTTAACCCGGCATGTAAAATAACAAAGATTTAGCAGTTATGGTCATGTTAATGCTGGATAATTCAAACAAGATTAGCAGAGATTCGACAAACTTAGTGTAAGACGCCCTCCGGCCAGGTGGGATGACGATCTGCGAAGAAAGCTGGCAGATGCTAGATGCGGCAAGCTAAAAACAGGGTGCTATGGCGCTCATTAGGGAAGGCCTATGTCCAGCAGTGGCCTATTATTAGGTTGATGATGAAGCAGAGATTGTGTTATGGGTATTAGAAAAATAATACACTTAAAACATCGATAGATAGCTACTTTTACTATGATACATACATAGAAAATACCCAAAACACCCTGAAAGAATATCTACAGTTCTCTAGGCGGGAATCGAACCCGCAATATCCTGCGACGCAGATGGACCTTCACCCGCTCTGCCACACAGGTCGTCGACGAATGTAGCTATCTACAATACTGGATAATTCACACTGCATCATTTCGCCCCAAGCAAAGCAGAGCTTGTGTTATGTGAACTAAATAATCGAGTATGTTGCACTAAGTATAGGTAGTGCATCATACTACATTATTACCGAAAATACAATACAATCAAGGAATAGAAAAAGATTAAAACTAGTAAACCTATACATTTGAAACAATTGAGCTAATTGCAGAAATAAATACAATTTTTATTATAAAGATGAATAGTCGCATTCTAAATTAGTTTATCATACATAGTGACACACAACTGTCCAGCTTACTTTCACCCCTAAACAATCTTGTTTTCACAAAAAACCAAGGGTTAGATAATATCAACTCCCGCTAATCTTTAGTCACAGCCAAAAGGCGCAAAAAAATTACCAACACTGGCACGACATTGACAAAGTAGGCTTCCCCCAGTTATGCCCGATTAACATAACAGCCTGTTTGACCTCGATAGGTATTCCTACAGATATAGGCGACTGGGTGGCTTCCAAGGGGTTTTTTGAGGAAGCTGGGTAGACGAGACGGCGCCAAAGACGACTGCCAGGCGCCAAGTGAATGGAGCGGTGGCCGTCCTACTTGTTTTGGATACGGAGGTTAATTGGAGGAATCGGGCGTATGAGTGTAACGGTTCCATAGAGCGATTACTTGACTTTAGTCTTACAATGCATTACGGAGGTTAATTATTGGAGGTATCGGGAGTCTGACTATTTTCCTGTTCTATAGAGCGATTCTATGACTTTATTTAGACTATGCATAAGTAAAATTGTTTCATTTTAAAAAAAAATATCTTTTATGGACAAAAATTAATCCTTTTTTCCTATGATCACGCTATAACTTGAGAAAAACTTAGCCATTTAAGTCATCTTTTTTTTAAGTTTTAGAATAATATTTTGTAGAAGATTGTTTCGGAAAGAAAAGTTTAGTTTTTGAAAGCTTTTGTAGTTAATGTTGCTTTTTTACCTACTTGTCGAACGTTCTTTATTTGCAAGGTGTTGCATTTTTACCCTTAGGATTAGAACTATAAAGTAACAGAAAAATTATTTGTGTGTAATAAAACTCATTTTAAATAATATTAATAAAAGTAGACATCGAAAACTATGCCAGCAAAAGATTTACCAACTTAATAGGCACACACAGGAGATAGTGGAATATATCAGTCCAGGATATTACATAATCAAAATAGTATAATATACTTAAACATATTTTTTTTTAATAACAACGAAAATTACAATCAAGGAATAAAAAAAAACATCAAAATAGTAAAAAAATATAAATTATACCCATATTTTTGTGGCTCAGTATAGGCGACCATAGAAAACTCACTTCAAATTGACTGTAATGATATTGATAGATTTAAACTTGAAAAATTGATGTTTGAAATTACTAACAAGTTTGTAATATATGAACCCGATAACATGATAAGGAGTTATAAATATAATCCCAAGTAAATAAAAATTGGCAACTATAGACAAATAAATAGCAGTTGCGTCATTCCAGCTGAGTTTATGTCGACACGCCTATTGTAGGAGAATCTTATGACAAAGCTAGTTCTAGGAACCGAGCGTGACGCATCAGTGCGTGGGGGCCATAATACAGGCTTTGTTATCGTAGAAAAATAGTTTTCTAGAAGAAAAACTCAATCTTAAAGGTTTTTGAAGATAACGAACGATTTTGTAAGTATTTCAGAATATATATCAATAATTTTCTTGACTTACAAAACAAGCTCATAGACAAGTCAAGTTTGAAACTATAGAAAATAATCAAATATTAAATTAGTAAAATGATAATCTCTTCACTTTTGTTATCATGAAAAGTTAAAACTTTCGCAGACAAATGAGAAATAACTGAACTAGTATCTGCCACGGCTTTGCACGCTTTGTATCTATGAAAACGTTTCAAGGCTATTTATATCCCACGGGAACTAATTTATGGGATGAAAAGTAGCCCATATTTTATTCCAGGGCTAGAACTACTTATTTAAAACTTGATGCGTCCCGCGGCTTGGCCCGCGAACCAGAGTTTTTTTCGTTCAAATTTCAGAAATTTATTGCACACCACCTAGGGGTTATTGTGTAAAATAAAAAAATACGTGTTTAATTATTCAGTCCATAGTTTATTTATACCTAGTTTTGATTGAATCGAACCAAGGAAAATTTATTTTCCATACAAACTTTACCACCCTGTTTAACCCCCTCAGAGGTAAAAATTTCCAAAATTTTTATTTTAAAATTTCTATCTACGTACCAAATTTCATATAAATAACTTAAGTGGTTACGGAGATTACCTATAACAAACATTCACACAGACTTTCCCATTTATTATAATAGTAAGATATGATTAGCATTCTACCAATTCTACGTCTATACAAACCAGCGCGATCTGTTCAATAGTTTTGGTGTGAATAGGCAAGTAACAATCAACTTTAGTATTTATAATAGGAAATAGTGTGATTTTGAAGAAATATAAAATATTATCACGCATAAAATATCGCCTTTGATATTTTTGACACCTAGCAATTTTTGAATGAAATCTGAAATATTTTTGGACGCTTGACTACATTCGATTTACAAAATGTATAACAGTTTATACGATATGTTTTCAGCAAATAAACCAATATCTTTTGTTTTCTTGTAGGAATAAATAGGGCCGCATTTTGTATACTATAGGCTTGATGAGCTTCTGTGTGATCCCAGACTAAAATGAATGCCTTTTTTATTAGCTAGGCTTATTTGCTACGCTATAATAATACAAACATAGGAAATATGCCTAGCTCATAATACCTAAACTATCAAGATGCCTATATTGTATGAATTGTTACGTTTATGTAACATTACATACAATGAAGGCGTTTTGCTGGATCTGAGCCTGGATGATTGCCACGACCTTCTATTCCTGTCGCCACGAAGTCGCTACACCATAGATACGTCTCACACACTATTGTAAGAAAGAAATATCTCATTTACTAACATCTGCACGCGGCTTCCCACGCGTTGTTCTAAGGAAACGTCTCAAGGTTATTTCTATCTCATGGAAACTGATTAATGGGATAAAAAGTAGCCTATTTGTTATTCCAATGCTAGGAATACATCTCTCGATGCAGTTCTAAATCAGATCCGACGCCACCGTTTGTTGCTCGAAAAACTCGGACTCTTTTGTACTCAAAGATCGGAAAACAAAAACAGCCTTGTCACATTGCATTGATGATTTCTATTGTTTTTCTATTTATAGATTAAGAAAATGAATTTTGTAGGTACATTGTATGTCATGTATCCACGATTTGGACTTCCGGTTGGTAATTAATTGGATCAGTTGTGCTACTTCTAGATTGTTTGCAACAGTCTGCATATAAAGCGTAACTGAATATTTTTATCAAAAAAATAATCCCTTCGTACTAATATAATAAAAGCTTTATTAAGTACTAACAAGTATACTTTATTAACAACAAAAATTACAATCAACGAATAGAAAAAATTACTACCAGTAGGTATATACAATTGAAACCATTGAGCTAACTGCAGACGGTTGCAAACAGTTTAGAAGTAGCTCAATTGATCCATGTCAATACCAGTCGGAAGCGTCCCCAATACACTGGCTGCATTACCACGTTGTATGGCAATGCTGATGCGCTGAGCCGGATACACACTAGCTCTCAGGTCACGCGTCGCATCGACCAGACGCTTAGATACTAGTTCTAACTAACAAAGTAATCATGTCTGTCTTTCCCCATTTCGCACCTCAACGCCCAAACAGATCCTTATGAAATGAGGCAGGGAGATAAACGATATCCTTAAAACGAGACCTTTTCACGGGAAAGACTCACTCTGTGCTACATATGCAAGTACCTACTTAAATCCGAGAAAAGCGTGTGTGACGCCGCGGGACATAGCTTGTATCGTCATCATCATCTTCAATCTATATTAATCCACTGCTGAATATGTCCAGCCCTGGACTAATATAGGTTGAGGCTTCCTCTTATGTGTCTTCATCTTGCCGCATCTAGTATCTTCGCAGATCGTCAATATGACTGGCCAGGTGGGGTGGGAGGCCAGATGTCGTTCTACACTACGTTTGCCGAGTCGCATTCTCCACTGAAGATCACGTTACACTAGCAATTTTTTGCACGTTAATACTGTACTGTATTCGGTGGAAGCTTGAGAGTTATAAATTAAATAAATTATTGCAGATAAAACCTTCATAACTGGTCGTTAATACATACATATAGCTGTGATGCATTGTGTCTCATAAAATATGCAACAAGAGCATTAAAATGAATTGAATAGAAACAACTGCACTATAAAATATTTTTCATTACTTTTTCATTCATCTGTACCTACCATCGGAATATTTGTTTATTTTTTAAGGAAAACCAGCATCATATCACAGTTAAATTTAAAATAAGAAAAAATTTACAGATCGACAGTTTTTTACAAATAATCAAAAATTCTCAATGGTGATTATTGACAAATTTTCTGTGAAACATGTCCAAATATCGAGCGTGTTCAGGTGCTTGTAATTTGTGAGTGCAATACCATGATTGTACCAACACATTTTTTATATTTTTTAGCTTTGGATTGCAAAAAAAATCATCAAAACCAATTTACAAAGCGAAAAGTTCTGAGGTAAAAAAAAAACTGATTTGAAGTTGAAAAGTGTTTTTAGAATAAAAACGATATGGTATCACGTTTTCAATAATAATTATTGATCATCCCTAGGTAGGCAGTATTAGGTACCTACCTAACCATTGACGTGTCCGATGCCGGCGGGGCGTGTAACCGAGTTATGGAGCCGATCCCGTATTTATAGACGGGGCCGACTCTTTATATACACCTGATTATACGTTCTATAGATATATTAGCGGTGAAAATTACTTAGTAGCCCGAGAGGGATGAATATTGAACACGTTCGCTGTAAAATAGCTTGGAAAAATTATTTGAATTGTGTTGCAAAAACGCTTCACCTAGATAAAAAATCTGATGTATTTTTAAGACATACCTAAAAATACATCAGATTTTTTTAGGTAAGGTGAAACGTTTTTATTTTTTTAATGATTTTTTTCAATCCGTAGCTCTTTTCATTTAGTTTCACATACATTTCTTAATAATGTGTGTTTTATTGACATAGACTATGTATACGACTAGACGAAGTTCTCATTTTTGCTTTAAAAATTTGAAGTCTGTTTTTAGTTTATTTTACGCCAAATTATTTATCAGGCAAATAGTATGTGATCAATTACTATCAAACTAAAGGATATTAAATTGATTGTAACCTAATCATAACCAGGATATCTGAAAATTTGTGACACAGAATTCTCTACGTTAACTTGGCAATGCCGTTACTGAATGGACGTAAGCACAAGCTTATAGCGCCTCAGCACGCAGTGCTTGTAAACACGCCTCTACCAGTGCAAAGTTTCAATCTAGATGGATTTGTTTTTATTTTTATATAAAACGCAGTTATTTTATTCTTTATAAATAGGTAGTTCTCAATGTTTCTCACTTTTGTATTTAATGTATTGTATTAAGTATATAAGTCATATAGCATCCATAATAGAAGCTTGTTTAGCTTGGGGCTAGATGATGTTGTGTGCATTTTCCAGCATTGTTTATTTATTTAATTGCCCTGAAGTGCTGTTATGTATCCACAATGAACATAATTTACTAGACACCAGTACTTATCGTTGTCCTCGTTGTGAAAATCGCTTTGAAGTTTGTACCTATATGCCATTAACTGTCTAAAATATCTTTTACGACAAATAAAATAACAAAAATACAAAGCTTAGCTGATCTGTTGACACTATTTTGTGTACACAGCCGTATGATGTAATAACATAGCGGCTACATTCATATTGTTAGAAAACAGATTGAAAATCTGAAAACTTTGAATTATATAAATTATTTAGTTATTTTAGAACTAAACCTAATATTTACCGATTGCTTTTTGCATAAGCTATATAAACAATTTATTTATTGTTTTTTCTCAAACATAATACACAGATGCCCAATTAGCGCTACCTGTTTTTAATTATATTTTACCATTATTGTAAGGGTTTCGTAGACACTTTAGATACACTTTATTAAAAATTATAAATTTCTAATAACCTGCAGCAAATTCTCAAGCTCCATGATAGAAAGTAAGCTGTCCTAAAAAGCCAATCATGCAAAAGCATAATGTACTCTAAGGCTTACAACTCAATAATCAGATTGGAATGAGTCGGCTGCCGGCGTATCGCTGTCGGCTCTGTGTCGGTCATTTTTGGCGGGAAATTGCCCTATATCCGATGTTTCGCGAGCTCCCACCGATACTGTGCTTCGCGTTCTTTCAAACACTATGTGTGTTTGGTTAAAATCGGAGAAATTATTGCAATTTAAACTGAAATTGTTTTTCTGTTTGTTAAATCAATTCCTGTTATCGATCAAGCGTGAATTTTAAGATTTACCTGCATCCAATTCTAAAAATTTAGTGTAGTAATAAATTAGGATTTGCAATGTAACCTTCATTTATTAGGCCGATTTCAATATCGGTACAATATCCTCGCGGGTTTTTTTTTTGGGACATTATACGATTGTACAATATGTAATTTAATACACTTAACATTAATGTATTTAATTATTTATATTTAATTAAATTTCTGAATAAAAGATTAAATTTTTTAAGTTGTCTTATGTCTAACTTTATTTTGTATTTGATTTTTATTTTACCTTTCTTGGATAGACATAATTGTATCCTATCCTACTAATATTATAAACGCGAAAGTTTGTAAGTTTGGATGGATGGATGTTTGTAACAATTCTATCGTTAACTATTATACCCAAATCTGATCAGGTTTTCTAAATTATCGGGGTTCAAACAAACTCACAAACGTAAACTCATGAACCCTAAAATATTAAACTATTGTGGATACAATTGTAAGACAATTTGACTTTGAACCCATATTTGACCATTGGAATTTTTCAGCTGCAGAGATTTCCTTTTGAACTATATATATAATCAAAAATCCATTAGTAACCTATCCAGAAACAATACTGGAATTTTTACATAACATCATCTACATACTTAAAATAAATCCAAATCTGTTTTTTCGTTGAAGATGCTACTAATAGAGACATGCAAAACTTATCTACCCCTTCTTATTTATCAGTTTGTAATATTAACCAGGAAAATACGGATCAAACGCAGAACAAAACAGCAAAAAACATAAGTCAGCTGTGCAAATTGCAGTAGGTTACCGGGCGGCAACAAAGTGGATTAAAGCCACATCGGCGCCCTGCCTATCAGCAAACACGTGGACTGGCTTACGTAAGTAAAATAGCTACACCACGGAGTTGTTCTGTGAATTACACTGTAGAGATATGTCTTTAACCCTCGGCATGCCTGGTAGGGTCTGTCAGACCCAGCGCAACAGTTATATCGCTATAATTCATTAAAATTTGAATTTTGAGCGTAACCGCTCTCAGTAGCTGACCGTAGTGAACTTCTTAACGCCCTCCATCGACTTCCTGAGTCCAGGGCGCGTTCCAGTAGTGATAGGACGTGTACAAAGTGCGCTCGGGCCTCATAGACCCCACCAGGCATACGGCGTGACATTTTTATGTAAGTTTCAACTTAGTTTCTTTTTGTGATTTCGATTGTTTTTTATTAAAAATAAACAAGACATAATAATTGCGAGCGCGATTTTATAAAAAAAAGCTAGATTATGATTTTTTTAGTTTGGTTTATTGAAAATTTTATGAATTTGATGAGTTAGATTCATGATTTTTTTTTTTTAAATTCATAGTATTTTATTGTATTATTGTATAGTTCAAAACAGGGAGCTACCTACGTGACAAAGACATCATATTTTTTTTTACTC
The DNA here is from genome assembly GCA_944547425.1 of Eupithecia centaureata. Classification (NCBI taxonomy): domain Eukaryota; kingdom Metazoa; phylum Arthropoda; class Insecta; order Lepidoptera; family Geometridae; genus Eupithecia; species Eupithecia centaureata. The sequence goes on along the minus strand of OX155679.1, from coordinate 13,236,997 downwards.
GAGGAGGTGGACGATGGCGAGGAACATGAAATTGTTTTCAATTCCAGTGACGAAGAGTGCCATGAGGTTACACATGAGGAAAAAAATCATGAAACATATTTTGACGCTTTGGCGGAAGACATTTAGGAAGCAGTCACTGGTGAGAACTCTTCTAATTCTGAAATGGACGTGCCACTATCAGAGTTCACAACCATCAGAAAGAACTTAGATAGGTAATGACGGAACTTTGTGGCACAAAATTCCAGCTAAATCAAACGTTCGAACACTTCATGAAAATAGTATCTGGAACACCGGGTGTTATGAGATGCACCTTTAGAGTGTTTCAACTTGTTTGTGAGCGAGTCGATGTTGCTGGATATATGTACTTGTGCACAAAGATGTGAGGATACTAAGGACTAGGTCTCGCTTGGATAACTACTCCAAATTACTACGCTTATGTAGAGATTTATATGGATGAGCTAAGGCCTTTGTTGGTCTAATTTACCTAGTAAGATTATAAAAATCTACCAGACAAAATTTACAAGACTTGTGGTCCAATGATGGAACTGGTATTTATATAATTACTATGACAATGAGCTTGAAAAGATTTGTTTTTATTGGCAATCATCTGCGATTTGATGATGATGATACACGCGAAGAAAGGTTATCACAGGATCAACTAGCCTCGATCAGGAATCTAGTCAATGAATTCGTTACCAAATGCCAATTACACTACACGCCCTTTGAAAATTCAACAATAGATGTAGAGCTCGTGGTTTTCTCTGATCGCTAAAAAATTCACCAATATTTGCCAAATAAACCAGCCAAATATGGAATAAAGATATTTGCGCTCATTTGCGAACATTTCAAACATTGAATTTAGAGATCAGGTGAGCAACCAGAGGGACCGATATAAGGTCAGCAATAAGCCACATGATGTAGTCGATCGCTTAGTTGCATCTTTTTCCCAATCAGGGAGGAATAATATGAACAACTGGTATACCAGCTATCCAACATATGAACACTTGCTGAACCACCATAAATTAACCGCTGTTGGTACAATGAAATCAAACAAAGCTTGTATACCTGATAAACTCAAAGCAGGTAATCGAGAACTGAATTCATCACTGTTAGGATTTCAACAAGATGTGACTTTGGTATCTTCCATCCCAAAACCCAGAAAAAATGTGTTCATGCTTTCATCTCTCCATAATGATAAGGAAATCGATCTTGAGTCAGGCGAAAAGCAAAAACCAACAGGTATAACATTGTCAAAACTAAGGGTGGTGTTGAAAACGTTGAAAAATCATTAGATTTATGATGTTTCACGAAATTCCAGAAGATTTCATCAAGATCTGGGTCTCGCAATGATACCCAGATGATCATCTACAATCAAGCACATCTACAATCAAGACTGAAAAGTAATCGTCTTCCTACAATAAATGAATATATGATCTATAAATGAATCGCCAACCCTATTGGTCTCAAAGATGGCCTACTGGTAAAAAAAACAGCTCCAGGTGTCAGGCGTAGATGTCACGTTTGTCTGTCATAACAAGACCGCAAAGCACAACACATCTGTGAGATGTGCAAGCGCCATTTGTTCCTGGATCATGCAGTTTTCCAGTGCGTAAAATGCTTCGAAAACGAAGCTCATGAAAATGATGATGATGATGATGAAAATTAATTATTTTAGTATATAATATACGATAATATATGTGCCTAATATTCCCCAAAGTCAGATTGAGATATCATGTGTTTTAGTTGATTTTGCTTGATTATAAACAAAAGATGTCTGATTTTATGTAAAAAAATGGGTACTTAGTTTGATAAGAAATTTTATTAATAAATATTGTGGATTTGAACACTTATTTTATTAAAAATCCTAAAATGCATCTTTATTTTTATTATGAAAGCGTAAATTAGACTTATTGAAATAATTTTGTTAACGAAAAAAATATTTCAAGATCCGGGTCTCACAGACCCACCAGGCATACCATGTGACTTTTTTCCACCAGGCATGCCGAGGGTTAAAAAAGAAGATAAAAGTATATATGGTTATGGTTTAAAGATCGGCCCTCTCCGGCTATATAGGATGACTATCTGCGAAAGACAGCAGGCAGATGCTGGGTATGGCTGTTTTTTTCAATCAACACTAAGAGATATATACAGGGTGTTAGTGTAAACAGCGTTGTCCTTGAAACCAGGAGTTCAGCATCATGAGTAGAGTCCAAAACCGATGAAAAATAATTATTCTATTTTAATTTATTTTTGAAACAAAAATTTTCGATGCACCTTCTAAGTGGTAAAACTACACACGAGTACATTGACGGGGCCGCGCAGGTGTCGACCTGTTTTGATCAAACGAGCCGCTCGCCATGCAAGTGTTCATTGCCGCGCCCCGCGCCCCCCACACCTCACCGCGCCGCACGCGCCGCCGCCCGCCTGCTCGCGCAGGCGCCGTCCGTTCGCTCCTCAGTGACAGACCGCCAGCGGGACGGAGAGCACGTCGTCGCGTCGTTGACACAGATTTTCGCGCGTCAATTGTTTTCAGTACGAACGAGTTACGAAGTCTTACAAAAATGTAAATAAAAGTGGACTGAAATGGTGCGGCCTTATGCCATCGCTCTGGTGAACTTGGCTCGTACGATGTACGCAGAGCTCAGCTGTTTCCATCCCAGGATAACGTGTGCTAAGCTAGGAAACTATCCCAAAGACACAAAGGCTACGTACGTACGTACATATGGCCAGTTCACCATGCCCAGTCATGCAAAATGCAAGTGTTCGTAAGGTGTTTAATAAGCTGACAAATAAGGTACTAATTTGTGTTTTTTCGAGTGTGTAATAATACCTAATCTACGAGTGAGAAAACGTGCGGAGGTTGCGTGATGGTGAAGTGTTATTTTGGTAAGTGAATTTCATTCACTGTACAAAGAACTGAAATTTAGATTGAATAGTAGATAAAATTGATTGATGATAAACTTTAACCCTAGATTCAATAACATTCGTCTCACAGACCGCACAAAACGTAAAAATGATTCAAAGTTGTAAATCGAATCAGATACACCTTTTAAGCACCTTCATAAGTCATACAACCAAATACATCGCAAGTGTATTTTACTCGCAATGACGTTTCATTAGTCTGAGGGACGAACATTTATGAATAGAATAAGAACTGGCCTAGGGTTAAGTACGCCAAAAATACCTGCCTACCAAGGTACTTTGGTCTATTGAATTTTTTGATTATTCTGTGAATTTAGACTTGTTTTAAAACAGTTTATCTTGCCTAGAAACAAACCTGGAAACTTGCCTGGTTCTAGGGTGACCATAATATCGCGTACAATATCTATGACATAAAATATCAAAATACTGCGAAACTAAAACAGGCATTAACCTTATCTCATAGGTTTTGGACTCTACTCATGATACTGAACCTCTGGTTTCAAGGATAACGCTGTTCACACTAACACCCTGTATATACAACACACAGATATTTGAGAGTTCTAAATGATACCCGGTGCATGATATCTTTAGAAAGCTGCCAAAATCCGTCTCTTCCTATAACCATGTGATTGATACAATAGGCACAAGTTAGTATAACATTAAATAATTGAAATTTGAATCCTAAAATATGTTTACCTGTTACATTACAGTACCTACATACTAGCAGGGAATTTCGCAGTGACCTTTGACACCCGTGTAAAATTGCTCCCACGCATTTATATCATATCATTCAATATATTTAGCTACTGATACTTCCCGTAGGTACACTCAACTATTAAAACAAGTAAACACTCCCAGGTTTTCAATTTTATATACTCGTAACTTACAAAGTAAAGGTTTACGCAAACATTTTACAATGTAAGTAGAATACTTAGTTCCACAAAACTAGACCTATTTTTTTCTAATCGTTAAAATAAACTTCTCACGTGCAAGGATGATCACGATTTGTAATTTTTTTTTCGTATTATTTTGTATATTTTTTGTCAAATTGAAATCTTGAAAGTGGATCCATATTTTCGCTTCTGACTGTACCTCGAAGTTGATGTAGGAGCTGTCGTGAATATGAGCGAGAAATAGTTTTCCAAATGTCAGTGGCCCCTGATCCGACATTTGGTCTGTGTATGCCAACAAGTTTATGACAACGTTGGGACGTTGGGAACACCGCTATTGGGCAGAGATCTCGATTGGTCTTGGAAGTGGTTAGAAGATTGATCTTCCTTGATCCGTTTAGGGTTCCATACCCAAAGGATAGAACGGGATTCTATTACTAAGACTCCACTGTACGCCCGTCTTTCTGTTCGTTTATTACCAGGATGTATGTCTCATGAACCGTGATAGTTAGACAGTTGAAATTCACAGATGATGTATTTCTGTTACCGCTATAACAAAAACTAAAAACAGAATAGAATTGATATTTAAGGGGGTTCCAAACAACATTATTTTATTATCATATTTTTTATTAAACAAATTAAATAAAAATAATCACCTTCTGCAGGTTTTTCACGAAGTTACGGGCCGAAGTCATTAATACGTTTTACATCCGTAGCTTGCTACGCCGGTGCTACGAAGTTCTACGCGGGTGCTACGGGTTGCTACGCCGTAGCATACCATAGCAATGCTTGCGACATCGTAGAGCCGATGCAGACTTATTGGTAAATCTCAAACAAAGAATATTAAAACCAAGAAATAGAAACAATTAAAATTAATATTTACAATTTAAACAACTAAGCTAACTGCAGACAGTTGCAAACAGTCTATAGGTAGGTCATCAATATCAGTTGGAAGCATCCTCATCCTCCATTGCCTCTCTGTACGGCAATGCTGATTCGCTGCGCTGCATTGGTATAAATTCGCCGTTGGTCCGAATGGGAAGTTATCATTTTATTCTAAAGAAAAACGAGCGGATATTTACTTCGACAAGATTCCATCCCAATGACTACAAGGCGCTGTTTGTTTGAGAAATATGACGAGTTTATTTAATTAGGTAATTTTATTCAATTAGTTTATTATTATTTGACATTTGTAATTTGTAAATTTAATAAATTTGGCACACCTTAATAACAGGTAGATTGTAATTGGACTATTTATAAATATAAGAACTTTGTACATACTTTCTGGCAAATAAACGATTATGATTATGATTATGAAACACATCACTTCCATGAAAGTAATAAAAAATCATAAAAATACAAAAAAATTAAATGTTCTAAATTAAAGATAAGATAAAAAAACGAAAACAATAATAAAAATTAAACGAAAATAGTAATGTTTTGGATTTGGAATCCAAAGAGATTCGCACTAAGAATTTTTACACGTAGAATATTCACACTGACTTCATCCCGTATTTATCGTACGTGGATTGTATTATGGGAACCTATCACAAGAATACATGTATTCAATTTTCCTATGCTATTCCCACAGTGTGTACTTCAAACGCAAATGAAAATAAAATTGATAGCGCCAATGAATTGGGTTAAGAATTTGACGTTCGCGTAAAAGCTTTTGAGCTACTGATATTGGAGAAGCTTCCTCGTAAGAGTATACTCTTCTTCTTTTTGCGGAAGTGAATTTTCTCAATATATAGAATTATTCGATCTTGGAGCAGTGAATGAATATGTTATATCAGAAACTGAATCGATGGAAATATATCATAAAAAACTGATCGAATAATAAAAAAAATTTGGTACTCCAAAGTAGTAGGTATACTTCTATCTTAAACTCAATCTCAAAATGCTGTATTTCTTTTCGACTATTATATATATGTACAGGATTCTTGGATATGTCAGAAAAAAGAAAAAAGGTGTAAAAGTAAAACCAAGAAATAACGTTATTATTTTGATTTTTATCACTTATTTGTTTTAAGGTAAAGTTGATTTGTGATTTCGATCACTCGTAAAAAGCACCAGTTTAAAATCAACAATCTATTGACTGTGTGCTACAAATGATTTGTTTACATTTGAATATTCAAACATCATTGATGTGCTTTGTTACAGAACCGTAGACTAGCTAGAGTATTCAAGGGTCAAACTCACGTTGGTACAAAAAAGTGTTAGAAAATTTCCTCTTTTAATTAATTTTAATAAACGAGTGCAAATTGTATCTAAAAAAATATACATTGGCGTCGAAAATTAAAATATTTTTATTGAAAATATACGTTTGAAAGGCATTCCATATAAATAAAATACTCAAAAGCAAAATAGAGCATAGAATATATAATTTATTAATTGTTAGGAGTTTAAAGAGGTTTTAGTTCATATTTCATTAGAAAATAGATCGGTACTAGTCCTTTTTGGTATGAGTAACATGTTAATGAGTAATGTTGTAGTATATTTTAGTTAAAAAGGTTTTTGAAATTAAAATAGTGTGTTGGTATAAGTGTGTGTGTGTGTGTTGGAGGCTGGCTGGCGCCGCCGCCGCTCCACGTGCGCGGCCCGGGCGGTTGCGTTAAAATAAATATTAGTAGCGTATTTCGGAACGCAACTCTCCACCGAGGTAGCGGACCCGTGCGTGCGAGCGGGACGGAGCACCCCCCTGTCCCACGCGAGAGCGGGATGTGACGAGCTTATCCGATCGATAGCCGCAGCCGCAGAGTGGCGCTCGTGTGACGTCACGCGCCCGTCTCGTCATCTTCGACTCTGTTCAAGGAATTGTCACTGTATTCTTGTATAGGTTCTATACACCTAGGTGAGTAGCCAGCGCGGCCTTCACCGATACCGCAACGCAACTATAATTAAACTTTTATTCCGCGTATACGGCGAGTAGGTAAATAAATCCGGTTGCCTTGTAAACAGTGTTTTGTTTCAATAAAGACATGATCGTAACTCGAGCATAAAACGAGAGGTGCTCTGCAAGCTGCTATCAAAAAGCTCTTCACATTGATTTGGCTTCTGCACTCAACTATCAGCTTTAGTCGAAGAAGAAAATGCTGAAAATGGGTTCGTGTCTGAGCAATGCACTCAGACGTAATTCTGTGTCGATGTACACTAGTAAATATACCCGCAGAAAATGGTTGATCTTTACACGAGGAATAACTGGGGCTCTACGTAGGTTCTACTGGGTACGGGCTGCAAAGCGCTATGCGTTTTCCATGTATATGTATATCAGACAGAGGAATAATTTACAGCAAGGCCGCTTCAAGCTGTATTAATTGGAGGCTTATTCGCTACCTACACAGATTAAGGGAAAACGTTGACCTTAATCGCTTACTGCCTATTGTTTTCAACCCTCGGTGATTTCAAAGAAAAATGAAAAGTTTTATGAATTTGGATTTAATAAGCCTTCTTACCCGCAACGCTCTGTAATTATTTTAAGAGGTCAGCGGTCTAAATTGCTAATCAATGTTGCAGAAGCGAGGTATGGAATAATAAATGGCACTTCCTGGAGCTACGTCGCTTCTTACGGCGATCACTTGCTGCCGGGCGCAAGTATCAGCCGCCGTACATCCGTCGTATCGTGGACCATTAGGTAGTTATAGCACGGGTAACGTTACTTACTCGTGGTGTAACCAGTTGTACAATTCTAGATAGTACCAGTTTCAACCTGTATTTAGTTAAACTGTGGTGGTATCTGGTAACTGCGGGTACTTATCTGAAAGATTGCATTTGAATTTATGTAGAAGATTTTCCTGAATAAGTCAAATTAATTACTTTGAATTTCTGTTTGAAAAATCCTGTGACTTAAGTCTGGCCAGCAAAAAATAATTCATACTTTTTAAATTTTAGTTTTTCTAGACTACAGGATTTTGACGGAGATTTAAAACAAAAAAAAACGTTTTTTGACATTATTGACTTCACGTGATACTTCACTCTACGATATTGATACTTTGGCTGACTTTCCTGACAAAGAGTTCAAAGCATCTGAGTAAACAGCTCAATGGTTTTTGTAATTTTTTCTATTCCTTGATTATAATTTTCGTTGTTAATAAAGATGTAATCCAGTAAACATATCTAAACTGATGAGTAATTATTATACCATCACCAGAGAATAGATAAAATTCGTAGCAAATGTCAAACCCCCGGGAAAAACGCTTTAGTTTATGTAACTCAAGATCTCACAAAAGATCTTATCCGGAACCCTTTCCATAAATCCACAACTCACACTTGGCCAGTAATTCTTTAAACGGGTATGCGGTACGTAGATCAGGCTTCAGTCCCGCCGCGCATTTTAATTGTACCATGTAAATATTAGACTCGTTTTAATTCTGCTTTTGTGAGTTGTTTATTCGCGATTGTTCGTTCCAACAGCATTTGTTGTTTCCGCCAAGGATACCTTTTGGTTTCATTATCATTGATGAGTAGGATTCCTCCTGCATTCAAGGTATAGAGGCCTATTTATGTTTTTTCCTGTTTGTGCTTTAACACTGGTATTTTTATTGTGTTTTTAAAGAGTAGGGTGTTAATTTATCTATTAGTCTTCCAAACGGCGAAGATAGGTAGGCTTACAAAATAGCACTCAGACAAGTTAAAGACTTAGAATAGAATTGTTTTTTTTTTCTCTACTTAAATTTCTTGTTCATGAGTGGATGAATCAAAACAGAAACCACTAGCATGTTCATATAACTTATACACATATATCTAAAACATGTTTTTTTGGCCTGCTATATACATAAATCTAAATATAATACGATTTAAGATACATCAATGTTTTAATACACTACTAGTTCATGAACATAAAACAGGCACCAGTCTCAATGCTAGCTATTATTTTTGTTTATACAATACTTGCACTATGTATTACAACAAAGCTTCTATTGTGCGAGAAAAATAAATATGTGTAAGTTTTTGAATAGAAGCACAACATTGAATTTCATACATTGAATAAATACCTCTAGTATGTAATACATTCGATGTGCTGAGCAAAATCTGGCCAAGCAACGTCATCGGTCAACTCTATGGAGCATTATGCAAGTGGAACACCAAACCTACTGGATTAGCTGGTTTATGTAGTGTTAATTAAGTTCATTTATCTGTGACTCGATATTTATGTCACCGCTCACCGTAGAATCAACCCATTTGAAGGCTAGGTTACTTACAAAACGATTACTGATTTGATGGAAATACCTCATGTAATTCATTTCATTCGATAATATGTCTAAGTTTCATTTATATATTTTTGATCGATAATCGATGAATCTGCATAGAACTACAACTGAAAACCGCCGTTTTGTAATTCTACAAAAAGGCTGATTCTACTATCCGGCGGTGACATTTGTAAACCCGACTAGAGTTTCCAGGTTTCTATTTATTTAATTCTCAAACGTTAAGATCGATTCATAAACTGTTTAAAAGTAGGTAACAAAAAGAGAAACAGGTTGTATTCGAATTCATAATTATAAATAAATGAAGGAATCATATGTTAAACCTTTACATTCAATAAACAACCCAAATCAAATAATTGGCCTAATTAGAAACTACGTAAAATGTGTCACTCTTTGCTCCTTTAGTACGCACGTACATGTTTGAAAGCTTTTAGTTCTTACTTTAAAATGAAACGGTTGAAATAACGAATTAAATAATTTAGTTTAAAAAATATTCTTTACAAAAATTAACTTGAATTTTTAAAATATTTATACTGTTTTTGAGTTTTACGGAACTCGGGATTTTGTTTTTAAGACAGGAGATGCCTCTCAAGAAAAAGAAAAAAATCATCTAATTCAGTTCAAATTAGCGAAGATTTCCTAATATTCACACAAAAAACAAAAATCCGAATTGAAAACTACCTCCTTTTGTTTTTCTGCAGGAAAACAAACGAATAAATAGACAAATTATTACGTCACAGATAATAAAGAATCTTGAGCAGTTGCGTCGAGTCGCATTGAGTGGGTGGTATGCACAACTGAAATGTATGGACCGATGCCAAAGAAACCTAAAAAGTATTATTTCGTTATTCTGGCTATTACTAGTAGAAATCAAGTAGATACAGCTCGGTATGAATATTCTTTTGATATTCTTAGTATGATAGGTTTGGTAGGCGCAGCGTAAGAATCATCCCCTTCAATTGATCCCGCGGTCGTAAACTGCGACTATGGGAACCTAAATGAAGGGTACCTATTCAACACACTCACTGCGAATATCTTTTGGCATGCCAAACGTTGTAGAAATGTCAAAATCCTCCTCGTGTATCGGAGTCATGTTCAACTGACGTCAACTGACACTACATAGTATAAAACAAAGTCGCTTTTCTGTCCCTATTTCCCTTTGACTGCTTAAATCTTTAAAACTACGCAACGGATTTTGATGCGGTTTTTTTTAATAGATAGAGTAGGTAATTCAAGAGTTTGGTTTATATGTATAATAAAACCGTGCGAAGCCGGGGCGGGTCCCTTATATATTTAATAAAAATAATCCTAAAAGTAGTTTTAACTAGTTTTAAGCTACGTTATAGCGCCTCAACTGGGTTCATGTTTGACCTATACGTTTATTTACCTATAACCTCTTGTAACGACATGACACAACTGAATAAATGATTCTAAATGATGGATTTCTATCAATATCAATGTAATCACGAAATTTCTATTACACGAAATTTTTATTACTGTCATTTAACTATTTGTTAGACTGTTATTTATAAGCCTCTGGTTTTCCTTTAAATAAATAAATAAAATACACTTTATAGAGGCTTCAAACAAAACTAACAATAACTACTTTGTGTTCACGGCTTCGCGCGTGTTTTTTCAACCGACTTCAATAAGAATAGGAAGTTCTCAGTTTAAATGTGTTTTCACTTAAAATACGCGTTACATAAAAACAGGACTTAAACCCAAAAAAACAATTTTGATCAATATTTATTTGAAAGGTTCACACTTTAGTAAGTTGTTATGATAAGGATCACTAATTGATAAGTAAACTAAAGTGACAAATTATTAAAATCATTATTTTAACCATATTCTGTACAGCTGATTTTAAACACCCGAACTTACCACAAATTTGTATTTCGATTTGTGAAATAAATATGTTTGGTTTAAACCTTTCAAACCTGACAGAGAGCATTTTGGTAAACCCTTATCTCGTATATTTAGTGCACGATTGGACTGGTAGCCGTCATGCGATTGCGTGGCGACTCCGATTTTACTTCCCTACGAGGAAATAGTTTTTAAACAACGCAACTAAAACATTATTCTCGCTTCCTTATGAAAGGACTTGTACACGCGCAATGGTCAGTTTAAGGGCCTGGTTAAATTGATAAGGCAACACAGATTAGCACTGAAACTACGTTGAATACCTACACATAATTACACATATAGGGATACGGTCTAAACTCTATTATTATATCTTTTTGTTTATATTATTACCTATTTATTGTATTTTGTTTTGTGTGCCAAATAAATGAATAAGTTAAACATGTGCTATCTGAGCCGAAACTGATTTCAGAAGAATTCATTACTAAATATACTAATAATTATAAATGTGAAAGTTTGGATTGATGGATGTTATTTACCTCTTTGGGTAACAACTACAGAACCAATCGGGCTAAAATTTAGAATAGAAGTAGATTTAGGGCCTGGAATAGACTTGAAATATGCTACTTTACATAACTGGGCGTGTTTTAAAAACAATGAATACACAGGATTTTAAAATTTGGTGTTTTATTATAGCTACCACTTTTCTTAAGCGCGCTTAGTAAAAGCTATTAATTCTTAAATTAGAAATCAATACGTCAATTTCATTTATTTCAATATATTAATATCAATCATCATTTTGCCACAAACAAACAGGTAATTTAGCTATATGGACTCGGTGAGTAGCTATCGAAAACAATAAAATTATGTCCTAATTCAAAGCTCAGAATAGTAGGTTCTCGGACCTTCAGAGACCGGTCATGACATTTGATGCCCGGAGGCGGATCGTCCAACTTTTTATTCCTAATTGAGTCCATCGGGGATCATTTTTAAGCCGAGCGTACGAGTGTGGAAATGCTGTACGTTTACATATACATTGGGCACTTTCTGTTTTTTATTGGAAGGTTTTGGATTGGAAAATTTAGATAAATAGAGATCGAAAATTTATTAAGTTCACAAACTTACACAGCATAATAAGAAAAATAGACAACAACGCAGGTAAAGACGCAAAAGACGAAAAAAGTAACAAAAAAAATTTACATGTATAATGAAACGTAAAACCTATTTATAGTAAATTGGTACCGTGACATCACTACATACTACATGAAAAAAGTCAATAATTTTGGATGTGTGATTGTTTAAGAGTCGAGAGTTAAGATACATTTTTAGTAATAAGCAAATTGTTTGTTAATTTTTAGAAACCTTGCATCCTGTGATACAACTTAGACTAGTTCAAGATGATAAGGACTTATATACATATACCTACATTGTAAATATTTTATTGAGTCAGAAATATAGATTTCCACAGAATTCCACAGAAACTGGTCTAGTGTTGGTATTACCTAGGTAGCTAAGATTCTTAGGACTGATTTCAACAATTTTTTGTGATTATTCTGAACAAATTCTCACTCGCAGTTTCTAAACATACGCTAGTGATATTCAAAAACATAAAAATATGCCAGGATAGTAATATTACTCAGAAAATATAATAAAACTTTCGTTAGAACTCTATATTAACTTTTAATTTTCTCATGCAGCACTACAAAATCTATAACAACAACATCAGTTAAAAATAACCCCTATCGCCTGCTGCAAAGGTTCTGTTTATTTTACAGGATACTATTTTCAGTACCTACAGTGTTTGCATTGACGGTCATATGATTCCGAGAATTCACAGAGTGTTCCGTGGAAATTTCTAGAACAGATATCAAGAGCCTGCCTCGTCTACAACAGTAAAATGGAAATTGAACTTTGCGTGGCAAGCTTTAAGGCTGAAGGTGGATGGTGTTGGAGAGATGCGAGGCTTGGTGTAGTGGAGTATCCTGGCCTCAGCGTCAGCATAGTTTCCGATAGACACAACGAGGTGGTTAACGAGGTCAGGGGTACGCATGTTTATGTTTAACTTCACGTTTTATTTAATTGTTTTCTGACTACCCGGAATTTTGATTCATTGACACACTTTCTATAGTTACTCTATCTCTCTCTGAAGTTAATATACCAACGTAAAGGAAAATCATTTAATACGTCACCGATAATAAGTTTCATAAAACTGTAAAAGCTTGTGTGTTACCATTAATTCTGTGTTTATATCTAATGTAAACTTTTTATCAATCATTGATTGATTACTTTATTGATAAATAAGTTCAGATCAGGGAGATATTTCTGTCGCAGACGTATTGTATAATCCGCCGTATTACATTACGGCTAGCTGTTTTGAAAAACAGCGCCGTTTTGTAATGCGGCGGTTCAACGATTAGCTGGATTGTCATTGCGATACGTTCTTCAATATGTCGGCCCACGTTTAGCTGCATTGATAAACTACTTAATTGTATAGGGTGACCATATTAACAAAAAAAATCAAAGTTAAAAATGATAATCAATTTTATTAATCGGAAAAAGCTAACAGATTTCTTCTTACGTTATTCCTTACTAATCAAGAATTATTATCATAGTTACTTAATATTAATTATGTAACTATGATAATATTATATAAATAAGAAAAACGTCATTTTAGAAATTCCTGAAAAGGTGTTTTTTACAGCTCCTTGTTTTATCTTTACTCCAACTTTAGGTAAAAAAGCGTGCGAATATCCGATCACTAGTTATCAGTACAAAATATAATTATGGTTATAAATATTATTTCAACCAAAAAGGCAAAATTCGTGATTGTCGAGAAAAAATATTTTCTTGTCAATTTCGACCAGGACGTGACCGAGGAGGCGTTTGATTCACTGTTTAAGGAATGCTTTTATTTTGTGTATGTGTAAGTACATGATATTATAAATTTTAATATCTGTAAATAAAAATAACTTAGTATAGATAAATAAAATTTCCTTTGTCCATAGTTTGTTTACAGTTCCACATTGAGAAGAATAGAAATTATTTAATTGCACCTCAAAATTGTTCTTAGTCATTTTTTACCGACATATTTAACACATTTTCTGTAACTCCGCAATTTAGCAACATACTTTCTTTACCCGACGCCATTGTTGTTGTTATGTCAGGCAGCGCCACGAGTGTTAAGAATCGGAACTAAAACAGTCAAAGAGGCGGCTAATCTCTCGCTATATTACATTATGTCTAGCCGTATTGAATAACGTTTGGCGCCGAATACAATACGGCGTTTTTTTATTCAGCCTTATTCAATCCAGCTAATCGTTGAACCGCCGCATTACAAAACGGCACTGTTTTTCAAAACAGCTAGCCGTAATGTAATACGGCGGATTATACAATACGTCTGCGACATTTCTTTGACATACATCATCATTCGGTTTTTAAGATATAATTACTCTCTCTAAGATATATTTACTATTGATTTATCTACGACATTTGTCTTTTACCTACGATATGAACCAAATAAGTGAAAGTTACGCTTTTAGATTTATTTACTTCTGTGGATTTTGATACATTGATGATCAAGGCTAGTTATATTTAATATTTTGGTACAAATTTGGATATATTAAGATAACGACCATACGAATAAAGTTGCAGACACAAACTATAGCATTTATTATTCGGAACAAAGAAAGAAGGTTTTGCTTCATCTGAAAAACGTTCCTAAGGCAGTTTGGGTTCGCGCCAAATAGAGTCAAGTAAGATCAAGACTGTAGATACAAAATGAGATAATATACATATAAACAAAAAGCTTGCTGTAAGCATGTTCTATATTCTGGGTGAATAATGATAGCTCTTCGTCTAAACAGATACATTTACAGTAAGTAGTTTTTTTATCTAGATTCACGGTAGAGAGACGGATTTGCTTTTTTCGTTACAAATCAATTTACAAAGTCAAATATACATATAAATCAATCAAAGAAATTTCAGCAAAAACAATTACATTTAGCCGTAAGTGTTCTGGTGCTGGGCAAAAGTACATAACTTTATTGGTATATAGTACAAACCAGGTTTTCAAGTATCCTCTAGGCAAGAAGAAATCAGACGTTTTCAAATTTTAATTTTTCCAGTATCACTAGTCACTTTCTATACATCAATAGGCATAACCTATAACTTAGAAGCCAAATCAATTGCTAATTCGATTCCTGCCTCGAAATAAATGATTGTACGTTATACAGTTTTTTCTGGGAGCTCTAAGCGATATATCTTTACACGATAAAATATCTATGTAGTTTATCACGCTAAATATGTAGGTGCACTTGTTATTTAGTACCCTTAACAGACGCTTTGCATTTTTTAGGATTAAATGATGCTATGTGAATTGTCCTGCGTTTGATAAAAAGCGCATAATTATAGCAACATGTGACTACAAATGCACTTGATATAGTGCGATGCGATACCCGTACGTCTGTGACATCCTTGATATTGATATGGTCGTACATTGACGTAGATACTGACGTCCATGTGATATCAACGTCACCAGCTAGCATTAAAACATAAATGAGAAATAATAGGGTTTAAATTTCAATTAATTATTTATCTTCTTATGTATATCGTCATAATTGGTGTTCTTGTGTTATACCTACATTGTGCCTTTATCTACAAATATACTTGACTATATATTTCTCGAATCATTATGTATTGTCTTTTATGTGGTGATCGGAACTACATGAGCATATTTACCTTAAGTTCGAGCTTGGAAGTAACACACAGTTGACAATTCCCCCTATATAATCCCGAGATAATGAAGATGACGTTTATATCCCGGGATTCATCATTATCTTTTTTTATTCTGTTTATATTTTTGTCTGGGATTTTATTCGCTTTTTATTATTTATTGCTTAGCAAATATGGCAATCCCGTATTACATACACATAAAAGACAATGACATCATAAACCATTGTGTACAAGGCTTTAGCGGCCTCTCACAGAGGTGTGGAGAGTACTCTTTGAACTAAACCTAACTCTGTAAGATTAAAATTAAAATCAGCAATCAATGGGATTCATCATAAAATGGACTTTATTACGGAAATTTATGTACGGTTTACTTAGGTATTGGATGTATCATAAGTGTAATATTTTTTTTGGGTTTTGACACGAATCCCTTTTATGTAATTTGGGACTTCTACAATATGCTCATGTAATTCCGATCACTGATCATATGCCTACATATAAAATCCAATCTCATTATATTACTACGCTACATGCAACAATACCTTCTCTTACCACCCCCCTAATAATTCCACCCGAGCACATGAATTTTACAGAACGTTTAAAATAACTTGCCTAAAATAACTGTACAGGGTTATTGATAATTTACTAATAGTACAAGTTCGGTCCATCCGATTGTTTATTATTATTTATTTATGATTATTATAATGTGTTTCTCATTTCCATGATCTCGGGCTATGTGACCCGGTCCTTAGGCATGTGTGTGTAGGGCCGAAGCCAATGGCACAGAGGGCCTGTGAGTTAGTTTAGAGTAACTCAAATCTCTCTTTCTCTCTCTTGCCTGTAGAGGCAAGAGCTAAAGCTCATAGCGGCTTATCATCCTCTGATGCATACTAAAATACACCTGAAGTTCATATTCGCCAGGAGCAGTTTTTTTAAATATATATGGTAGAGCGTAAGTAAGTAAGTAAGTATTATTATTATCATCATTCGTGAAGACGCCAACTAGGGTTTTCAGTAACTTCGTTTCCGAGTCTTCGATACAGAATCTGACACAAACTAGCGCTAAATTCAAATATTTCAACGGTTTGTAATATTTTATGCGTCCAACAAGGAATATGAATAGCGTAAAAGTACACAAACTAAGCAAGGAAATTGTAAAAAAAAGTACAAGTACGTAAAGGGCTGCTTTATCGCTAAAAGCAATACTTTCCAGGCAATCTTAGGATGGACATAAATTTAATGATTAAGTGAAGACGGTGGCGTGTAGAAAGGTAGCTGTAAAACAGTTAATATAATATACTAACTATACCTAACATATCTTACTATTATAATAAATGGGAAAGCCTGTGTGAATGTTTGTTATAAGTAATCTTTGTGACTACTTAAGTTATTTAAACTTTAATTTGGTATGTAGATACTTTAGGACCTAGAATACGACATAGGCTATTAAAATTTTGAAATTTTAACCTCTGAGGGGGTTAAATAGGGTAGTAAAGTTTATATGGAAAATAAAATTCCTTGGTTCGATTCACTCAAAACTCGGTAGAAATAAACTATGGAGTGAATAATTAAACAAGTATTTTTTATATTTACAAAATAAACTCTAGGGGTTGTGTAATAAATTTCTAAAATTGGTTTGAAAAAAAACTTTGGTTCGCGGGCGTAGCCGCGGGGCGCATTTATTTTTATATAAATCGAGTATATTTCTCATTTTTGAAAATTGTATGCCCCTATTATAGGGGCATACAATTTTCACATAACTATACTACATACTATATATCCTTATAAGTAATTAAATGCTCATATACCATATATTTAAATACAGTGAAGGACTTAGAATGTTCAAAAGAAGTAATTTATGCATTCTAAAACTGCGTAAATAGTAAATAAAGGTGCAGGAGTGCAAGAGGCGAAGAGTTCCAGACGAGAGTGAATAGGTGTCTTCTAGACTTTCGTGATACATCTTCGGCCACGTCGTCACTTACCATCAGGTGAGATTGTGGTCAAACGAAGGTCTATAGTTGATAAAAAAAAAAAAAAAAGTTATCAGTTGGAGAGTTGAGCGGAGGGAACAGCTGATATATCTTCTTTGCGTATAGGTTATTTTGCTAGACACATTTATTATTTACTAGATGTGCCTCGAGTTGAGTTTTTTTTCGTTAGTTGCTTTTTCGTACAAATTTGAAAAAAATATTGTACAGCCCCTAGAGGTTATCTTGTAAAAAAAAAAAAATGTGTCTAATAGTTTACTCCATAGTTTATTTATACCGAGTTTTGAGTGAACTTAACCAAGGAAAAATTATTTTCCATACAAACTTTACCACCCTATTTATTATATTTATTATTATCCCCTCAGAGGTTAAAATTTCCAAATTTTAATAGCCTATGTCCTATTCTAGGTCTTAAACTATCTACATACCAAATTTCATTTAACTAACTTAAGTAGTACCTATAGTAAGAAGTAAGATAGTAAGATGATATCTTCACCAAAACACAATAATAATAAGGTTGACGTAGAGTTCAGTTAATAAGTACTTATCAAATGTTGCTTTTCATAATAACACCCTTGTAGTACAACTGATAAGACTACATGTATCTATTGCTATCAATAGTAGTCGTTATCAGTACACGTGCACTTGTTTCTTTCACACGAATGAAACGTAATAGTCTAAGGCCTTAATTAGGGACGACCTTCAACCATTCTTAATTCTTAATTCATTAATGCACAAATGACAATACATACAAGAAAACTTAAAACTAGATAAATTATGGCACAGGCGAGCTTAACCCTAAAAAGAGTTCTCTTCCAGCAAACCTTATTGGGAGAGAGTCAAGTTAGAGCAGTGGGTACGTGTGCATATTTTTGCAGATAAAATGTGATGTTATCCTTATGATATAAATTACGTTTCAAATTTTATACTATATTTATAATACTATATTCCTAATACCATAATATTATAATATCAATGCTATACATACATACTAAATAATAAATACATAAAATACTATATAACTAAGTACATAAAATGTGTGTAATGGATGAAAAGTTTTGTCCCATCACACAATTCATACATAAGTTGGGACAAATGTTTGTTCTGGGTGTTTTCTATGTATAGTTTAATATCTTTCAATGTAATGTTTTGTATTAAGTAGAATATTAGTTATCTAGTATCCATAACACAAGCTCTGCTTAGCTTGGGGCTAGATGATGCTGTGTGGATTGTTCATCATTTTATTTATTAGTTTAGTACATGTTTGTTTTGCCGGATATATAAAATAAATAAAATTCGATTAATGATTCTTAAATATACTTGAATTTTATTTTACTGAGAAAAACCATTATTGTATGTGGTTGGCTAGAATTATACTCCGGACTGTGGTAAGTCAGTAATAAAACAGATGGGTGATCGTTTTCCTTGATTTCGACATTTTACCGTATTTATTTGATCTTGCCAATTGCGCCACTAAGGTCAGTAGCGCAGTGGGCGTCGATCCCCTGGTAGTCCAGTCATTATATACATTTGGAAAAGAAAGTGAACCGAGAAAGCCAAATTTTTGATATTACGTGGGGGGTGGCTAGAAAAGCTTAAGTTCAAATTGTCGACCAAAATAACCTTGTGCAATTTCCGCCATCTTGAAAAAACCCTTAAATTCAGTTTTTTCATCATAACTCGGTTCCCCGTTGAGATACGAAAATTTTTATGGAATACTTTTTTGTAGCTTTTTTCACGATCTACAATTAAGGTCCTCTACATTTTTCACGTATCGATCGTCGTTTTCGAGATATCGATCAAAAATATCGAAAATTTTTGGAGAATTTTTTTTATTTCGCTATTAACTTTTTTTTTATGGAAGATATCAAAAAATGTTTGAAATAAGACTTGTAGAGCGTGTCCAGACTACAAATTCGTTTTTTTATTTTTCATTTCCGACAAAAATTACGACCTCCAGCGCGCCACAAAGTCAGTAAAACTGTGCCCGGTTTTCATTTCGCCGCTCGCTCGGTTGTATCCACACGTCGAAATGGATGGAGAATGGTTCAGGGAATTATTGCAATACAAAAAAAATCATAAACCAGCCGAATTATAAATCAAATACATGAAATTTATTGATAAAATAATTTTACATGAATAATTTTACATGAAATTTATTGATAAAATAATTTTTATGCAGCAAAAATAATGATTACAGGTGGTAATTTTTTTCATTTTTTTTCATTTTCACGTTCACACGTTTCACTTTCACACGTTTTTCGTCGTTTGGACGGTCCTGGCCTGGCTGTTCAAGTTCCTCCTCGGTAGATTCTTCGAGTCGTGAAGCCTCTTCAATCGCAGGAAATGATGTTGTGAGGGTCGAAAAATTATAATCATCGTCATCGTCGTGATCGTCGTTGAATAAAATCTCGACTCTGGCGACATTGTCACATGTTTGTCCACTGCAGTGCAGGCAAATAACGGAGCAATGAATTCCTGCTTTCCTGCAGCCACAAGCAGCTCCACACTTTCCTTTAGTTTTAAAAGTTCAGGTGGAGCGGGTGCGGCTGTGGTGCAAATTGGTTCGAGCCCGTAATTTGTTTGTCGCCAACCCCATTCCTGTGGATCTTTGTAAATTCCGAGCCATGTTTGGACTTATAGATATGTCCGGAAGACGTGTTGGCGGACTGCACTTTCCGTTGGTGGGAGCAGTGAAAGATTATTCGTTTTGTTTGTTGTCATTGATTTTGCGAATCGATGGAATCTTCGAAAAATTTTCGATATTTTTGATCGATATCTCGAAAACGACGATCGATACGTGAAAAATGTAGAGGACCTTAATTGTAGATCGTGAAAAAAGCTACAAAAAAGTATTCCATAAAAATTTTCGTATCTCAACGGGGAACCGAGTTATGATGAAAAAACTGAATTTAAGGGTTTTTTCAAGATGGCGGAAATTGCACAAGGTTATTTTGGTCGACAATTTGAACTTAAGCTTTTCTAGCCACCCCCCACGTAATATCAAAAATTTGGCTTTCTCGGTTCACTTTCTTTTTGAAGCCGATTTTTCCGACGTAATGACTGGACTATGGTGCTTTGCGATGCTTTGTGAATTGTCTAGCATCACTATCACTACATAGTATAAAACAAAGTCGCTTTTTCTGTCCCTATTTCCCTTTGACTGCTTAAATCTTTAAAACTACGCAACTGATTTTGATGCTGTTTTTTTTAATAGATAGATTGATTCAAGAGGAAGGTTTATACGTTTAATAAAACCGTGCGAAGCCGGGGCGGGTCGCTAGTTATCTATATTTATCTATTTTATCCATTGTTGACTAAAATAGCCTCATCATCATCATCATCAACCTATATTAGTGCACTGCTGGACATAGGCCTCCCCCAATGAGCGCCATAGCGCCCTGTCTTCAGCTTGACGCTAGCAAATATCTCATACGTCTATACAAAAGCCCTGCTGTTTTCTGTGGACTGTGTTTACATATATGTTAGGCATCAGAGGTAATTAAATTTTCGATAGTTTACATAAAAGTTGCAGAACGCAACTTAAAAGTTATAGACAACTTTGTTTGACAACGCGCATTCCGCCCAAAATTTTCTTTCACAAACTGCCAAAAATCCACTGGCCATGCACAAGCATTGTTATCTAGAGTACAATAGACAAAAATAACGCATCGTTATACAATGCGTGAATTATTAAAGTCTTTGAATACGGGATATTTACCATTATAAAAGTTATAGCGTGAATTATTGTTGTAGGAGTTAAAAAAAAATACGCATTCTATGACGAAGTAACGTATTTATTCTCTATTCTACCTTAGAAAAATCCTTGTGCCTACGTCTAAATTAAATGTAGGAGCTTTTAATTATAAATGAACGATTTTTCGCGTGGTTGCGCATGAGTAGAAACTAATAGGTTTCAAGTGCCTGTTTGATTTTATAATTATAATGTTTACGTCAAATTGTAGTAGTCGAAAAAATGTTAGGACTTTAATTTTTAAGTTTAAAAAATATTTTTCTCGGTAATGACGAAGCTGTGCAAAATTTAAAAAGCTGTAGTTAAATCTTTCCTATGCTTTTAATTGAAAAATATATTATATTAATGCGCCGTCAAATAATATTTTTAATTTAAATTATAGGTAGCTTAATTAATTATAGGTAATTTAAATAATACGTTGCAGGATCGACAACCTTTTCACTATAAACTATTTCTATCAGACAATTTTTGGATAAAAAGATTCGTTTAGTATTAAATTTGACGTAAACATGGCAAAACAAAGCATGTTTGAGGTAGGTAACGCAGACCTATCAAGGACCGCTATTTGTGGCCTTGGGGCGAATTATAACCAGTAAATCAGTAAATCAATAACTTTATTTGTTTAGGCTAAAAATATAAGCACTGATAAAATAATATGAGAAATTAAGTGTTTATTAATTTTCTCCTCGCTTCCATTTTTTTTAGTTGGCTGATATGAAAATGATGATGATGAGAACTATAAAGATACTATTCAATTCAAATCCATCTGAACCAAAGTAAAAAGTAAAAACCAAAACAAAAAATTCAACAATGCATAATTTTAAAAGGGCAGCGAAAAATATGATGATAATACCAGTGTCGTGAAATATGATAAACTAATATTATTTTGTTTTATAACTTGTTTGTTTACAAAACATATCTAGGTTTTTATTTATTTACATGATTACGGTTATTCCGTAATAATGTATTTTATTTAGGTATTTTTATGGTAAGTATCGAAACGCTATACAAACTCGCTTCCTCTCAGAAAATAACTCCACTGGTGGTGGAAATATTATCGCAATGAAATCTTTTTTGATATGCGTGTTTTTTAATTACGTTACTTTGCAGCCTGTGTCTTGGGGACGCTTCCGACTGGTATTGACATGGATCAATTGAGTTACCTTTAGACTGTTTGCAGCCGTCTGCAGTTAGCTCAATGGTTTCAATTGTAAATACTAGTTGTAATTTTTCTATTTCTTGCTTGTCATTTTCGTTGTTAATAAAGTTACATCCTTTAATAGTGAGTAGTTTCTTGGTTTTGGCGAATGGGATCTTAATACCGTCTCTGTATGTTTAAAGTGAGTTTGCGTCGCCTCTAGTTAAAAAATCGGACTGGAATGATCGGGTCAATTCTTATATAGCAGTTCCTTAACTAACACTTCTATGTTTTATGAACAATTTCTTGATTGGTGATTACCGTTATGGTACCTGGATAACGCTGTCCATTTACGCTTGTCAAGTTTATCATGGCAATTTAGTTAAAAGCCAAGATGTTTGTCAGCGCACGCTAGCTTTGCAGTAAAGTTTTTACTTTGTTTCTCATCTGTTTTATAATTGAGCTCATTCCTATTATACTCGCGAGCTTTAAACTGGAATCGCTTGAAAGTGAGTTGAACAAGACATCTTTTAAGAAATTATATACAATGGACTACGGATTGTGTTGGTATATCATTTGTTTGTTAACTACCGAACTCGTTTGATATCATAACCAATAATTATTAACCTCGTGTTATGGAACGTAAAAAACAAAAACACATCACTATTTCAAACAAAACACCATTTTGATTGTATGTTCTGAAAGGGGGCGTTTATGGAAATAGGCCATCAGTCCCATGTTGATGGGAACAGTTGAACTGAAGAGAAAAGGAAACTTCAACCACAGAAGCCACTCAAATCAGCTAAATCGCGGGGTTACCTCAGTGTAGTATATCTTCAGTCGCAAGTCTTAGTCAGCACTGTATCTCTTGAGATACAACAAGACAAGAGATTCGGGAGGCTGGAAACTTAGTACGGAGACGACTGTGCTGCACTTCATCAAGAGATCATCAATGATTTTTATGAATACTAAAATTAAAGATTTAGACATTTTTCATGATAATGCTATTGTATTGTTTTTAAAAAAAAGCTGCTGGAGTATTTACAGCAGCCTCTTTTAGATGATCATTAAGTTTTTTTTTTGTAATAGGAATATCAGACACCCTGTCTGTTATTGCCTAACTTATTTTATATTAGTTATTAATTTATAAGATTTTAAGTAATACTGATCTCCAGCCTTTGTTTCATGATCATTTAGTTTTTGTAATAGGAGTATCAGACACCCTGTCTGTTATTACCTAACATATTTTATATAGTTGTTTATAGATAAGATTTAAGTAATACTGATCTCAATTGTTAATTAGTAATATAGGTATAAACCTTATTTATTGAATGTTGTGTCCACCTGTAATAAGTATATATATTAGAATTTGTCATGTATCTCTTTTATTATATAAGATGAATATGTATACTGTTGGTGAACCATTAATAAATAAATAAATAAATAAATGATTGTCCACTTCTCTCTGAAATGGACTCTTTACCGGCGTAGTCGTCCAAAAGTTGCTCAGAGAAATTCGAAGAGGGCTGGGAGGGAGTGGTTAATCAGTTGAAGACATAAAGAAGTGAACTTGATACCAAAACGGTCAACCACGGGACCAAAATTGTCACCACCCCACCGATAACTTCAGTTAGCTCTCTATCAATTACATGTGTACCACAGGAACATGGAGGACAAATACTAGAAATATTGAAGGTAGAAGGTTTAAATGAACTGAAAGATTTTCATTTATAAATACACTTGGAACCCATTAAAATCCATGAAATAACATCCTGCATTCATATGGCACTGCAATCAAATGAAAAAACAAACAAATCTCACTTTAAACATGAAGCCATTAAGTTTATAGATATGAAGTCTGTAATCAAAAGCAACGACAGCAATCGAAATAATAGTTTATGCAAACTCTATTCAATCTGGCAACTCGATAGATTGGTGGTCGATTTGTAATCCCAGCTGAGCAGCAGATCTGTAATACCAGCAGTCTATTGACTCGGGTTGCTTTGGAATGCTCAGACGAAACCTCGACGAATTGTTTCCACCTACATTCTACCTCAGCCTAGATCTACTAGCTAGGTAGAACATTGTAGATGCTTCTATTATTCGTATGTTATGGTTTCCGTACACAGGTTCTGTGTAATCCTTACTAAAATCTAGACACGAATATTTGTATGGATGTTTGTTCCTCTTTCATTCAAAAACTACTGAACGAATTGGCCTATAAAAAAGACGTATTAGACCTGGTTCTCTACACTTAGACTACTTTTTATCCCACATTCACTAGTTATTAATCAAATAGCCAAAGTTTGAAGATGTGTGTATCAATAGTAAAATGAAAATCAAATAATTATTTATTATAATTACAAATTAGAGACCTTGACAAAATGTTATAAGTATATCTGTGATATAGCAGGAATATGTCTTTGGCAACGAAATACGGTTAATAACGGATATACGTTTAAATTGAATTGCAGATTTTTTTCATGAACCGACTTAGAGTTTATTTTCATTATTTATTATGATTTATAAAACGGGACAAAAAATCACAAAGAACGTCGATATTTGTCAATATTGATCTTAATACCTAACAAGCAATATACCTAATTGTTTTCATGTTATATGTAGCTTATAAAGCATATGTAGGTTATAAAAATATGTCAATATAAAGCTACACTATAAAGATATTTCAGAACAATTCCAAAACAAACTCATAAAGATTGTAACTCTTTTAAAACTAGTAAATTGTAAACGCTTGCATCAGCCCATTAGTCATCTGCTATTCCAGTCAGTGTTTTCAACTACACGAGGCTTTATTCACGTTTTAGTGTTTGTTTTCCCCGAGCCGACCACTAAAACGGATTCCATGCCTGTCTCCATGACGCTGGTTATTTGTGTACAGAATTCCACTAAAATCGATCGAACTACTAGGTACGTAAACCTATTTACTCTTAGAGTTTTGTTCATTGTTCTTCGAACTCTGCTTGTTTTTCCTGGTCAGCTTTATATCGCTGAGTTTAGTTTTGCAACTTGGACTTTTATGTTTTTGCAAATCGTAAACTTAACAAGCGCTACGTGTTCATTTAGCCAAAGTTCCAAAAGTTCAGCGAAAGATAACGTAAACCACCTCTCAAGAACTTCATACGATCAAGCTTTGTGTACACTTCTGCTCTTCTATAGTGTACGTCCATCGTCCTTTGTAACCAATTCAACCTCTGTGTTCTACTGAACAATGCACTGAAGTAAATCGATTTGCCGTGGATATGATGGCCTGAGCAAAATCGACGCTTCATGCGATAATTAACTGGGCAATCAGTGCACGTTCAAATGCACCTGTGTACCTACCGGTTGTCGTGACGTGTGATAGAATGCCGCATGAATCGAACAGGTCGGCTTGCGATTAGTTGTGTTGAGCGCTTTATGACTTTAACTCCGTTTTTGTTTCTTGTAGGATTATATCTAAACTCTTACTCAAAGTGCTTTAGGTATTTCCTTTAGACCTTACAGGACTTTTGAACACGTCAGAAGAAAATTCGAATTATAAAAGTGAAACTAGGAAATGATATCACATTGATTTTTGTTAAATATTTTTTATAAAATCACCTTTTTTTAATGATTTCACTTCAGAGAAAAATTTTGTTATTTTTTTTTATTCATTTCCTACGTGAAAATATATGAATGTGGTCAAGCCTGTGTGATGCTACTTATAGCCGTGGGATGAGTTGTGCAAGTAAGACTCGTCATTGTGTTAACAACTTTATGAAGTAAAGTCCATCTCATACAAAATCGATACTACTGAAACCAAACATTTTATAATAGAGAGTAGAGGGATTAACTCTAAAGTACCAGATATGTAAAACGAAAAATTTTTACGAGGCTAGGTAAGGGCAACTTTACCGAGCACTGAATTTAGCAAAATATGCATCATATGGCGTGGTAGAGTTTGAATTCCAAGTAGCATAGAAGTAAAATTGCAAAGCCCAAAATAATCCATATCAGCTAGCTGACAAGCTAAATGAAAAATCTATTGATCACACCACTTTATGCATCATGTGATCGTCAGCTTAAATACTGAGATTGAAATCGCGGACTGTCCAGAGGACATTCTCGCCCCTACTGCCAGGCAATCGTTTCACCCATCAAGTGCATTGTTCACTGATTTGCATACACTTGAGCATTCAGGAAACAGAATCCAAAACCAGCAAAACCATCGGCAACTGGTTTATAGGCGAAGTTTATGTCATGTACAAACCGTTATGTAGTACTAGAATCCGATTCTCTTAGATACCTAATTAAAATCGTTACTGTGAAATTTATACAGATTTGATAAAATTTAAAACAATTTAGTCTCGTAATTTTATCGAACAGCTTGGTCATCACGGATTTTTGTGTACTAGGTCCGGAAGTGAAAACATGCAGGTCTCGACAAAACCTATAGGTACATTTGCTCCTCTTGGACCTATAGTCTAGACTAGACTATAGGTCCGAGAAAGGATGGAAATTAGGTAATTTTTTACTCCAGCCCTAAAACTAATCTATTCGATATTTCAGTCTGATGCATTTGGTACTTTTAGCGTGAAGAGGTCACAAACATCCTTTAAGGAATGGTTGGATGTTTATTCCAAATATTTATATTTTTAATATTAGAGTGATTTTGCAGTAGCAAATTTACAACAGTTCATTAAAAATTTAAAAGCGATATTTTGAACCCATGAATGAAATACAAAACTAATCCTAAGAGAAACAACAGATCATGGAAAACTTAGTAAAAATCGCGCTACATTTTATTGTATTCTATAACTCAGAGGTATAAAAAATAACGAGGATCTTGTTAGGGTTTCCTTGCGTTGTTTGCAACAAGAAATGCATCATTATTTATGACAAGTTCAGGACTAGACAACAAATAAACACGGTGAATTATTTCAATAGTGACAAAATGTTCAGTCGACACTGTAAACTTGTCGATCGTAAATAGGCGTAGTACTTATATAAAAAAACGACGTATGTGGCGCGGCAGACAAAAACCTGCCCGCGATGCTGGACGTTGCGGGTTCGAATCCAGCCTTGGGATTGATGTTTGTAACATCTTCAAATATTTGTTCTGGGGTTTTGGGTGTTTTCTATCCATAATAATTTGTATAATACCTACGCGTAATGTATTGTATTGTAAGTGTATACACAGAAGAAAATTTTCACAAAAATAAAAGAAATTTTGAAAAGGTCCATAAAGCAATAAAATAATAAGAATATCTATAAAATACACAAATATCTCAATAAACTAAATTATAGAACCAATGAAATATTAGACATATTACTTATTAGACATAAACCCGTACTAAAAAATTGGTTATTAATCGCGTAGTATCTATTGTACTCATTAACTCACCCTTCGATAGTTACATGTTATCAATTTAACAACACGTTACGTCCAAAAACGTCGGCTTAAAAGTTCTAAATGAACCTATTTCGATAATAGACGACTTTAACAAGGTAATAACTCATGTGAGTCCCACAATAGATCTTATACCAATGTTCTAGCGAATCAATGAGTAGCTCCAATCCAAACAACAGGCGAACTGGGTCGTATCGTACTGCCGGCTGCATTGGTTGAACTCAGAATCCATTGGGGTAACAAAAGCAATTTGCACTTTGCCAGTTGAAGCAATAATATTGAGGGCAGTCGAGGGGTTGATCTGTCAAAACTGGATCAAACATATCAGATTTGTGTTGATTTCATCTTGGGTACGGGAAAATTGACACTAAGTTCAACTGCAATTTTTATAGATGTTGTTGTATCGTCTAATTATGTTTTGCCGAGATAGTACTAACAACTCTACGGCTCTACATCGACAAAAACTACTGTCTTCTTGTCTTATTTTCTCGTAATGTGGATTATGGAAAGGAACTTTTTAGTAAAAGTTAAAGTAAAAGTAGAATTACCTACAAAACATTTCGAGAAAAGGCAGAAGATTGATACTTGAGACCATTTTTTTTTGTGTAAAGATTTAAAGTTCGTATTCAAACTGATTGAATTAACACCTAGTTGAAGGCGCGTGGCGAAAATCGAAACGGTGACAACGATTTTCCGAGTTGTTAAATGTGTTTTGGCTCTTCTCTCCTATCTTATGCCTATTCCTAGCAAATAAATTTAGATGAAATATATTATAAAGAGTAAAGCAAAACGTCATTATTAAAAACAATAATTGGTCATTACAAAAATATGAAGCGATTTTTGAATTGCAGAAGTAAAAAACATTGTGTCGCCGATCGCACCATTCAACTCGGGTATTAAAGTAAGTTTCAACATGGTGTAGGTATTTTTATTCAATTTACCATTAAATTTAAATGACTGTAGAACATTAAATTGTATTAAATGATTAAAGTCTATTAGTTTAAAGCGTCTGGTTATTGGCGCACTATTAACTAATCAACTTCATGTAAGTACCCCTACACACTTCAAAACAAGCCGCTCTCTGGTGTGAACGATACATGATTGTTCACATCCTTCTTTTGTACCAATTGCTCAATGATAGACCGAAATTGCGTGTGGACCCATGCGTAAGAGAGTTCAAAGATAATTTGGTTTGTGATCTGGCGAAGCGTGGGTAGATTTCCTACAAGTTGCATTAAGACTAGTGAAGGTTGCGGGACAAAATATATGACACTAGTGACCGCGGCTACGCACGAGCCGTTTCTATAATATTTAAAGCTACTTTTATCCCATGGAAACGGATTTGTTGAGAAGTTTTTTCGTGAAAGAGGAACAAACATCCATCCATACAACTATTAATACAAACTTTCACGTTTATAATATTAGTAAGGAAGTAATGATGATTTCTGCTTCCTGGCGACAGAAACGGCATTTTTTCATTCGTTTTTGCTTCGTCGGCTGTGCTGACAACTAAAAAACGTTCAATCAAGAATCGATTTATTGAAAACCAATTTCGGCCATAAGTATTTTCTGATAAAAGTTGGCAAACATGGGACCGGAATTTTTAACGTTGTGGTTCACCTTTTAACTAGGAAATTTAGAATAGTAAAGGGATAATGATATTTCTTGGACCCCAATTTTAACTCGTTTTATAAGACTCTGCTTTGACACAATTCTACCAACGTCCGTTTCAACTAGAGCTCTCTAGAAGACCGAGTTCTAGTAGACGTTTAAAGTGACAGCAATTACAATTCACTATCAAGACATTAATACAGAGGGATCAGGGAGCGGGTTGTATATAGCCTGATGATGATGATGAGGGAACAGGTGCTGAGCCTAACTGTGGGGAGAAATAGATACATCCAGTAGTGAATGCAATCGTCTAGCGAAGTTATTATAATTATTCATTAAGTAGCATCTTCCCGCGGCTTCGGTCATAAATGAACATAAATATGGTGAAAAATATTACAAAATATGTGTATTATTAGTAACTTATAAAAGAAAATAAACTTTTAATCTATTAAAGGGTTAGGTTGGGAGAGTCCCAAGGTATAGGTATTTAAAGTAAGTATGTGTGAATCGCAATGGATGGATTTGGATTATATCTAATTAACAACGTTATGTATTCGAATTATATTCGAATAGACGAATCAGACCTTGGTAATCTAAAAGAGCAATCAATTGCTTGTACCTTATTAATTGGACCTTATAACAATACAATACAATACACTTTATTGCACACCAAAAGAAATAATGACAAAATACAGGAAAACAGATTTAACAAAAATGCACAATGGGCGGCATTATCGCTAAAAGCGATCTCTTCCAGGCAACCTTGGGATGGACACGAAGCAGATGTACACGTATAGACGGTGGCGTTTATACTTATGTTATAAAATAAATACATACCTATATCTATAAACCTAAACTGTATATATCCTTATACATATATAATATAATACATACAAACTTAAGTAAATAAATAGTAAAAAATATGCAAATATATACTAAGAGTCTATGACTAATGAGAGATAGTGTTGGTAAACCAATTTTTTAAACACCGGGAGAGACTTTGCGTGTCTTATAGTAGTAGGTAGAGCATTCCACAACTTTTTGGCACGTACGGAGAAGGAAGAACTATGGGTATGGCAGGAGCGGGTTGTCAGATGCTGATGATTATTAATGCACCACCAAAATATATTTTGGAGATTCTTAACAAACTCAACATCGATTCATCGTGCACCTTTGCAATAAAATAGCGATTATGTTAAAAAACTTGAAAACCTTAAAGAAATGCTGCTTTTCCTTACCAAAGGGAAATTTCAACAACCATTGAATAAATGCCTAAATAGCTAAACGCATTTCGTGACAATACCGAACAATACAGCACTTTACTGACCTAATTCCGAAAGGTTGCATCTTGTCCTGATTCCGAAGAGGCCTAAGTTGAAATATAAGCTACCTTTTACAAATAATTATGACATAACTAGCTTCGCTCCGCGGCATCACCCGCTTGAAAAGTGGTTAAAGCGATAAGGCCGCCGATTGTGCCACTTTAGTTTTAATTAGTATTAAGATGCTCTGTTGTTTATATCTTTGATGGTGCAATAAAGTTATTATCTATCTATCTAAAAGTAACCTATACTAACTAAGTCTATTCAAAAGTTCACTTCGATTCATTCAGTAGTTCTAGCATGAAGAGGTAACAAACATCCTTTCAACTTAACTTTCAGATTTATATCGTATTCATTAGTGTAATTTGGCGTGCCTTAAAAAAAACTATAAACTGATTTCCAATTTTTGCTGAAAGGAATTTTAAACCAATTATTCATCATCAATGTAATCGAAGTCATTAAAGTATACATTATTACGGATAACTATAAAAAACTGGTCAGATACGGTTTGAATTTATATGGAACCAGCTTTTAAATAATAAAAAAAAATCAACATCGATTCATCTAGAAAAAACTTCTGAGGTTCGAACACTTTGAGGTCGGTAGAAAATATAATCAATTTATAGAGTCAAACATTATGATCCGGGTTCACGTTTCTTTTGTGATATTAACTGCGACAAAAAAGACCAGTTAACTCTTTGATGTGTTTACGAGTATATCAGTTTATCAAACGGACGATATGATTTGTATTTTTGTTTAAAAGTGACGTATCTTGATCATGTGTGTTATTAGAAATGTATAAAGAAAAGCGATGCAGTTTTTCAAGGGTTATGATGGTATTGGTGTTAAATTAAATTATTTAACATTAATCAAAATCAGTATTATTTTATCAGGATTTTGCATTGGCCGTAGATAGGGTAGACACTCAACGTAGACAAATTATTACATAATAGCTTTTAAGAAAGTATTGAAAGACCCTTCATGACATTCATAGAATTTATATTTTCAACTGACTTAAATGTGGAGGACGTTCTCAATTTAGACAGTAATAAAAAGTATAAAATTTTTATGCATGTTGATCGACCTTTTTGGTATATTATTCGATTAGATGGTTCATTCGCTGTATCGAGAATAATACTTACGGTTAATGGGTAAGTTAAGGTTTTATGGATTAATATTTGTTCCAATCTCAAAGATAAGATATGTTTATAAATCTGATATTATTGAAGAATAAAAATATTTTTCTTAAATCATCAAATACAACTCTCTAACTTAAGGCACAAATTTTTTAAATATGATTAGAAAGACACTTTACAGAAGTGCCGATTAAAGCTGAAATAGATTTGAACTCTCTTCGTTATATTACTAAAATCGGATTTAAAATGGTCAAGAACCGAACTTGGTCTTTTTCGAGTTGACCTTACAGTATATTATTCAATTGATATTTTATTAAGTTAACATTCAATAGGTACTCGTTTTGACTAAAAAGAAAGTGTAATGATCCCACGATATGCCTAGTCCAGCTAGTTTGACGTTAGCCGCGCAGTCTCAGAACAATCTTTCTAAAATTTAGGCTCACAAAAAGCTTGTAGCGTACTATTGAAATGGGCCTGAAAGTTTACGAATGCAGTTGGTTAATGAATATAAAAATAACTAAAATTCACGAAATAACATTATGAAAAATCTAAATATACAATGATGAAGAAAATCAGTTTTCTTCATGATTCACGGTTACAAATATTTCACAAATATTTGAATGGGCAGAGGTGGGTGGGGAATTCTATAATTTTGGGTAAGATAAAGAATATATAAAGAAGTTAGGTCCGGAAAGGTTTACTAAAACGATGTTATAACTTAAAACCATTGATGTCTGAAAACGTCAACACAATGCCATCAACATAACAGTCAATATTTGTGTCATCGTTATTTACATACCGTATACTGGAACCTCAAAGTTATTGGCTTAAAGTAATTGAAAACACCTACTCGTTCTCGTGAAAATGGCACGTTACGAAGCCTTACAAGCTAGCACTCACCCGAGCAAGGGGCATGGGCGCGGCGCGCTCCCGACGCACTGCCACTAAATGAATCCTCGCCTATTTACAACGTAGGCTCGAACCATCCTCGCGAGCTACCACACTAACGTTTTAACTAATACTAAAGACAAATGACTATAGCCTCCGTCGCCATCGTTGTTGCTAGGTGCAGATCAATCGTCAACCCTTGTAGGTTACCTACATGAATGAAACCTACACATTTCGGTGCGTCATAGCTGTCACTTTGCTACAAAAACGCTTCAGACAACAATATGACACAAATGTATTACAAAATTAGGTATAAAAAAATTAAGAAATATTTATGTTGTATAAATGTAAGGTTTGTAATGTATTTTGGCACGAGAGGAGCGGAGGGCTAGAGTAGAATGCGAGGTGTCGGTGTGGTGAGTGTAGAGAGAGGCAGACGGCGGCGAGAAGGTCGGGGAAGCCGGCGGCGCGAGCCCGGGCTCCGCTGACGTCAGCGACGGCTCGGCGCCGGCGGTCTCTCCTCCGGCCTGACTATTATTATTTTATGTACATGAACGGCGCGAAACAAAAGGCGGCTACGACGACGGCGACGGCGGCGGGGCGCGGGCGGAGACCTCACCGCAGGAACGACGCCGAGCGCCATCTAGCGCGGCGCGCGGCACCACTCGCGCCTACTCTCTTCCTGCAGACGATCGAATCTACGAACTTCTGCAGCGAACGATCCTCAAGATGAGAAGCTGGAAGCACTGTCACTGAACGGGAGCTCCTAGGGGCAGCCCTCCCGGAGCCGCGGGGGACCGGGAGGGCTATCCGCGGGGGTTGTTGTCGTGATGCGTACCGTCGTCAGAGCGTGGCTGCGTGTGATGGTGGCGGTCGGGAGGGCCATGCTGTCAGGCTGCGCGGGAGAGGCGCGGGCCGGGCATGGCGGGGTGAGCTCGACACGGAGTGCGGGCGTCCGACCGCGGCGCTCGCTGCACGCCACTGAGCCGCGCACCCGCGCCCCGCGCCTGCGCGCGCACCCGCAGCGCCGCCCGCACTCCCACCACCACCGCCCGCGCCACCACCTTCACCCGCCAGCGCAGCGCAGCCTGCACCTTATCACCAGCCTTCACCACGCCGCCCTCGCCGACCCACGCACGCTACACCTCGTACGCAACACTATCGATTACATACACAACATAAACAATGAAAGTGAAAACATAAATCAGCTGCAACTGACAGCGCATAACCTTATCTTGTCACTTAACTTTAGATTTGAGGGACAAAACGAACTTTCTATTTACAATGATCAACTCTATGAAACTAAAGTGGAGTAGCTCTATGAAACTAGGAGTTTGAGCTTGTTAGATGGAACTTCTGATTGTCCTGACTCTGTTTGACGGACTGTAACCCTTCGTTTAGTAAGTTTAGATGGCCTTAGGTGCAGATTGCATCTTTTTTTAGGAGCAGCATCAAATAAACATATTATGAGGTTATGCTTGATAGTTTTCATTCCAATTGCTTAAGAATTTTCCTTAATCCACCCATTACTTACCATTCTGGTATGTACACTAAAATGTATGACTTATTTATAACACCGAGCTGTTAACTTATCAAATTAACATACGTAGGTAAATAAGTTTTTATTTTTATTTTGAAAAGTAAATTCTTACCTACAATATAATCCAAAATAATAAATTTCAAAAAAAAACAGTTAAACTCATAGCTCTACCACAAGTTTTTATTTCAGACTTTTAAACGTCAGCATGTTAGGTACATTCTGAAATTTGAACTTTTAACTAAATGTTTTAAAAAATTTCACCCAAACAGCGTTTTTTTAACGGACGTACAAGTGTGTAACATAACTGTGTTATTTATTCTCAGAAAGACAAATCGATTAATGGCTTCGAATTCTTGGTATTAACCGGCGACTAGACTGCTTTTAATTCAAATTATTATTGAAATGAATACTCTAATAGGCTTTAGATGGTTTGCAACAGACTAGAGTAAGCTCAACTTATTCAGTTGTATATAATTTTTTAGATTGTTTTTACTCTTTCATTCATCGAGCAGCATTGCTTCCGTTTTGGCTCTTATATAATTTGCTCCCAACAATAGCTCCGTGTAGACAGGAACTGATAATTAAGTTATTGGTATGAATTTCATGTCCTAGCTTCGACTTTGGCAGATGGAAATAACAGAACATTTATTCATCTTAATACAAAACAAGTACACGATGAGTAAACCCTATGTTAAAGAAGAGCAAAAGCATTTGTAAAATGTAGGCTCCTTTTAATATCCATAGAGATCTCACAGATCGGCAAACACATTGTGTTCGCCAAACACATTGCTATTGCAGCAAAGCGTTATAGCGCAGTCTTTATATATTTTTTTGCTGTAATTTCAGTTACAATATTATTAATATTATTATACTAGCAACTGCCTGCGGCGAAGCATTAATGTCGTAAAAGAATTCATAAAAAGATTAAGATAGAAACTTTTTATTGCACATATTGCTTAAAATGTATGACAGGCGGTCTCATCGCTAGAACAATCTCTACCATAGAACCATGAATGGATAATATTCCCTTATGATGTTCAGAAGCTTCTTTTTGTCACCATTACTGCCATAAACCTCGACAAATGTCCTACCAAGTGCGAATACAATAACAACGCGTTGCTATTATTATAATGAGATTTAAAAAAAGTCCCTGAGATTATCACTGTCATGTTGCTATCAATTTAATTATAATATCTTTATGACGTTTCTCCATAAAAATGTTTGAATACGTTCCAAATTACAACTCCTATTGACTGGCCACCTGGAGAGAAAAAATACCGGATACATAATCAAGAAGTTTTGATTACTTTTAACTATAAAACTTCAGGGTATTACAACAGAGACACGCAATAGAATAAAGCCCTTGAAATGCACCGTTCTGTGACATAATAATTTTGCTATTAATGTATGCTTCCTCAATGAATCTCATGTTTAGCGAGAAACAGAAAATATCTATCCCAGATTCTACAGCGAACATTCAGAGTCAGCACAAGTCAGATGCGTACAATTTACGAGTATTATGGTCCCTGTAAATAACCGTCGACCCGGTTGTGCATTGTGGACTGGAGATGCTGCAATAACCGTGTATATCGTGTATTTACTAGCAATACTTTTGAAATTTAGCAATGGTTTTGTCGTAATTGTAGAGCTGAAAACCAAGCATTTGACCAAGATCAAGACATCTATTCTCGTATTCATTATTTCCTTCGTTAAATTATTCAGATACTATTCAATCCGATCCCATAAATTCTGACGAACTAAAATAATTAACCCAGATAATACTGTGTGTCTAAGAGATCTGTATGATCTAAAGGAAAAAAATCACTCTGACTTTTCTTAAACGACTTTTCAGTCAACAAACGTCTGTAAAAAGCATACAAAGTCATATCTAGGTAGTTAAGAGGCCCGCTAACGAAGCTGGTAGGCTTCACAAGAAGAAGTAGAGCGGTCGTAGACACGACGTGCGATATAAAAGGCCAGCGCAGTTCCAGACCTTTGTATGTACGTATATTTGTAGTATGTAGGTCTCGCTGTGTTCTAGCATGTTCTGATGGACCGGTTATAAGTATAAAAAAGTGCTTCGGCTGAATAACTAAGACGTGTCCAAGAGTTTTGTATGGTCGAAAGGAAATTATGATGTGTAAGAATCCTGTTATGTCTAAAGTAAATATGTGACGTGTGTAAGGTCTAAAGGAAAGAAATCAATTAAGAAATCAATTTGACTTTGATGTCCACAAAATAAAAACCGTCTTCAAGTTTTACTCATCATTAAGAAAAACTTAAAAACTACACCATGAGAAAATGTAATTGACCACACAAATAGAACTAGCTTTCTAACAAAAAAAATAATCAAAATCAGTTCACCTAGAAAAAACAGAAAACTAAAAATACAGTGGAATAGAACCTCCTCCTTTTTTAAGTCCGTAAAAACAGCGCTGAGCAGTCCTCTCAATTAAACTTCCACCATCATCGCCCATGTCATTGCTGGACATAGACCTCCCCTAATGAGCGCAATAGCGATCTGCTGTCTTCAGCTTGCCGCATCCAGCATCTGCCAGCAGTCTAAACTTCTATATTGGAGTGCAATTCGATACAAATTAATGCATACCTCAAATAAGTACTACATACAAAATATATCTTCATGTTAAAGTTTTTATTTTTATTTTTACCAGCCGAGTCCACATTTATGCATCGCGGAGTTGCAAACTCCTGTCCATGTAGGGCACTATCGGGCCGTTCATTTCGCATTTCTTTCGCAAGTGTGTCAGTGCTCGTACGATGTACAGACAGTGATAAAAGCGCTGAATGGTCGACTGCAAACTGTATTTAGAGGTGAATCAGACATAAAATTATTAAATTTAATGTAATCAATATTTATAAAAGAGAAAACTGGGTGACTCATCACGATATCTCTGAATTTACAGGAGCTACGAAGCTCAGATTCAGGTTCCTGTAAGGATGAAGGCACTCGCTGAATTTTTGGAAATTAGTATTCTTTGGAAGTTTAAATGGGGTTAATGGGATATTTCTACAGTCCACGCGAATGAAATCGCGATCGGGTGTTAATCTAAAAAGATAAAGACGAGGAATAAAATTGATACAATAAGGAGATTAAATTAAATGAATCAGACTGAGAGACAGCTTTTTACGCAACGACTATCATCAAAAAACTGGAATAGAAAGTGTTTATTTTGACTTGACAACCCATTGATAAATAACCCTTATATTGAGTTCTAAGGTAATTGAAAAATATTTTTTAAACCGCGTCATTAATAATGTTTTTGAAACCTCGTTGATAGTTTTTATCGGCGACTGTACAATGCACGAGAGCGTACGCTGTACAGTACAATGTATAGTCGCACGCTGTCCTCTTTAAGCTTTTAGGCACCTCGCAGAAAATGCCGGCCTGGGAAAATTGCGCCTTGTTATACAAAATGTATGAGTAACAACCATAGACAGCCCGGTAACAACAGTAACAGGATGTTTTTCTGATAACTGTTACCGGCGACTGAGACTGAAAAATGAAATTTCATGTGCGTATCAGCATATAGTCTACGTGCAATTACGTTGCTGGAGTTTTGTATGTTAATAAATGATAATTAGATGACTATTGCAAAAGTCTTATGTATTCAATTTCTATGTTTTCATTAACGCGTTGTTTTGTGATTTTTATCTACTCAATTTCATTGAATGGTATTTCCTCAGATATTTAATATGAATGATAAAAATTATCAAAGCATATTAAACAATATCATTTAATTATTCTTATTTTAATTTATATATTTTACCTGCAAAAAGTTTCACTACCTACTAATTAATTACTGGTTACATTTAGGATCAGCCGATATTAGAGAGTTTTAGATTTGGACGTTTTAGTATTCATTAATTATCTGGTACCCAATCTCCAAGCAGTACTTTGAGTCTAGATGATGCTCTTACCTTGCCCAGCATTGTTTCCAACCGATTTCAACACGAAAAAAGGGAGGAGGTTTTCATTTTATTCTGTACTTTTGTAGTCAACTTTGTTGGTTCTACTATAAAGTTTATCATTTATTATCCTGAATAATGCGTATTAGATAACTAAATTTATGAAATTTTAAAGTAGCTATCACAATAGATATCATGGTCGCCGCCGTGAGCGAAAATACAGATATAAATTCTAATTTTAATGTTTTTACGATCAGATTACTTAGTCTGATTTTCTAAATGAATTGTTTATAAAGAATTGTTAAAGAGTTTTGCAGCAGAGAAGTTTTCCTGTTATCACGCTCGGACGCTACGGCGTAGCATGTGCTACGGCGTAACAAGCGCTACGGCGTAGCATGTGCTACGCGATCATTCTACGTATAGTTTTCCATGAACGCTATAACTTGGGTCATTCACGTCAGCTCGGCTAACAAAGGTGTTTTAGATACAGCGCAGTGCAATGTAGTGTACACAGTGCCTAACCCAGTAATGTTGGTTCACTGCAAAATGTGGGCGCAGCGTTTGCTTTCAAGCAAACAGCTCGCTGGCAGCAGCTTACTGTGTGCTTTTGTAATTGATCGGTTTTGGGTTAGTTCTTCGTTAATGGTCATGAATTTTATGTTTGAGAGTTCTGCGAGGCTTTGCTGCACTGCTAGATGGTAGCTAGGCTCGTGACTTATCAAACGTGACGAGATCAAAATCGGAAAACAGATATCGAACATTCCATCCAGGCGACTAGCTAAGTTGTAGAAGTTTAGTGTGGCCGGTTATGTTGTATACCGGATATTACGCTTTGATTTTTTTAACTACCATCCAAGCTACCATTTGGCAGTGCTGCCGTAGCCTATTCTATATTACACGAGGATTTATATTAAAAATCAAGAATTAAACTCGCAACCTCCTATATCGCAGGCGATCCTTTGCCCACTGCGACACACCTAGAAATCATATCCTTTGAAACAAATAAGTAATTTACAGATCAATTCAGCCTTCTCCGAGAAATCAGTGTCTCATATAAAAATGATTTCAAAGGGTAGAAAAACGTTCCTTCTTTTTTGCTTTGAAGTCGACTAAAAACGCCAGAAATAGTATTTTTATTACAAGCTCTATTGTAAATATTGTAATAAGCATCAGGCGAGAACTTCAATAATTATTTATATTAATAAAGACTCCTAATGGTCAA
Source organism: Eupithecia centaureata (assembly GCA_944547425.1). Taxonomy (NCBI): domain Eukaryota; kingdom Metazoa; phylum Arthropoda; class Insecta; order Lepidoptera; family Geometridae; genus Eupithecia; species Eupithecia centaureata. The sequence goes on along the minus strand of OX155679.1, from coordinate 13,197,472 downwards.
AGCAGTAAGCGGTGCTTGTGTTATATTAAATTACATTGCAGACATCTTGCAATTTCGCAGAGTGCATCGATCAAGCCAATTTGAACCTTGTAAGACGTGCACTTAGCACATTAATGCTCATCACATCTTGCACCTCAGAGTGAGTAAAATACGACTATCTGTTTCAGGGGATTTTTGATTTCTGTGTGTTTACCATGTATCATAAATTTATAGTTACCATAGTATAAGCTTTGTTTAGCTTCGGGCTAGATGATGCTGTGTGAATTATCCAGAATTATCATTATAAAGTGATACCACTCTTGTTTGTATAGATTTGTTTGCAATACTTGCTATATTATTAACCTAGCTACGCCCTGTGATTTGGCCTACGTTAAAGTTGATGATGTGTTTATATTTATGAAAATGTATGATAAACCTTTGTTTTATTTCAAGCCAAGAACGAAGTCTATTCAAAATTTCAGCTCGATTCGTTCAGTAGTTTCGGCGTGAAGTGGTAACAAACATCCACCCATCATCTAACCATCCATCCATCCAAACTTTCGCAATTTATAATATTACTAGCGACCCGCCCCGGCTTTGCACGGTTTTATTATAAGTATATAAACCTTCCTCTTAAATCACTCTATCTATTTGAAAAAACCGCATTAAAATCCGTTGCGTAGTTTTAAAAAGTTAAGCATTCAAAGGAACATAATGACATAGGGACAAAAAAGCGACTTTGTTTATACTATGTAGTGATTGTGATGTACCAGTTGCCTCTGTTTTTCATGTGTTAAATCTTGTGTTTCAGACTATAAAAATAAAAATGAAATTAAATTGTTTGTTAGACGATACGTCACATAACATAACTAAATTACAATAAGTATAAAAAATAGAAAAAGTACACGGAGAGACTAAGACAACAGAAACAAAATAGCTGAACAGTGGGTACCAAGCAGCTGATCTGAATACTCATACTATCAAATTGTGAGCTTTCCTTGTTATAATTTTAAATACTTACATAGAGGAAAACTCGATTTTAGTCTCGAAACCGCTTACACCGAGGCTTTCGGATCTGATACTTAATCATATGAAATAAATTTAAAAAAATAGTTTTATTTCAGATAACACTCAGTCTATATTTTAATACAAGTCACTCAAAAATACTTTTCAGAAATACACGATACAATGGCAACAATGCGGTTAATAATCCGACAATTATTGTAATTAGGTACTTTATGTTCGAATGTTAATAATGTCCGTATGTCAATTGTAGAATAATCTACTAAGCTAATATAATAATTTAGTGGCCAACAACCAATAGCAATCCATTAGCAACGAGAATATAGTTAGTTCTCCCCTGGAGACTACACCGAGGCTATTGTCACGCAATAGAGTAGAAGACAAATGGGGAAGTATTACTTCAAAATACTTAATTATTTAGTTAAAATATAAAAAAAAACTGTTACTAAGATATGTGAATGCCATTAGCGCTCTTGAGACCTTAGAACGGGTTATGCATAGTTTTCGAAAAGTAAAAGAGGTTTCATTCGTTACATATAGTTAGTTCTGGAACGCTCACGGCGGTTACTGAGAGGAACTACTTTTCGTAGTATGACAGCAATCCAATAAGTTACATACACTCGAGAGCAATGAATCCGGGTCACTCAAAGAATCCAAAAAATCTCGGAAAGTAAGAATGCTAGGTTAATGCAATAAATTGTATTTAATAGACAATTTAATACTCCTTAAATGAAAGTTAAAAAAATATGAGTCACCATACATTTTATTTACACAAAATTACATAAAGAAAAAAAACTGCTGATCTCTCCTTAAAACAAAAATAGGAAACATGAAATTTTTGAACTTTATGGCGATTTTCTTGAATTTCAATACTTCGTATTACCTCCTCGTGCTTCCATTACTGCGTTTACGCGGTTTGGCATGCTGTACACCAAGTTCCTTATACGATTTTGGGGAATATTCTCCCATTCCTCTGTGAGAGCAATTTTGAGCTCAGGAAGCGTGATTGGGGGAGGGTTTCGTTGTTTTACGCATCTCCCTAGCTCGTCCCAAGCATGCTCGATCGGGTTGATATCCGGGCTGCGCGCTGGCCACTCCATACAAGTAATGTTCATCTCTTGAAGGTAGTCATTCACAATCCTAGCTGTATGAGGTCGGGCATTGTCATGCATAAATATAGCATCCTCACCCAAATTGACCATAAATGGACCAACGTGTTCGTTGAGGATTTCTTCCACATATCTTACGCTAGTTAAAGAGCCGTTTTCTATGATCACCAGCTCTGTGCGACTTTCAGAGGAAATTCCGGCCCACACAAGTACAGACCCACCACCGTAGGCTACTTTTTCTTCGATGCATGCTTGCTTGAATCTTTCCCCTGGTCTTCTATACACTCTGTGTCTTCCATCGTGCTTGTAGAGCATAAATTTTGATTCGTCGGAGAAAATAACTTTCGACCAATCTTCAATACTCCAATTTACGTGGTTCTGGGCATATCTTAGTCTTGAAATACGATGGCCACGCTCCAGTTTAGGGCCGTTTGCAGGTCTAAGGGGTTTTAAGTTAGATTCAGCAAGCCGACGTCTTACTGTCCATGCACTTGGGTTACTTCCTCCGAGGCGTCAAAACTGATTTGTGAATTCAGTTCCTGTGAGAAAGCGATTTCGAAGCATGGTGTTCACCAAGTATCGGTCTTCTCGTGCTGTGGTACACCTAGTTCTGCCCGTTCCTGGTCTGCGTAGGTTAGAACCAGTTTCTTCGTAACGTCGGAGACCCCAATCACGCTTCCTGAGCTCAAAATTGCTCTCCAAGAGGAATGGGAGAATATTCCCCAAAATCGTATAAGGAACTTGGTGTACAGCATGCCAAACCGCGTAAACGCAGTAATGGAAGCACGAGGAGGTAATACGAAGTATTGAAATTCAAGAAAATCGTCTTAAAGTTCAAAAATTTCATGTTTCCTATTTTTGTTTAAAGGAGAGATCAGCAGTTTTTTTTCTTTATGTAATTTTGTGTAAATAAAATGTATGGTGACTCATATTTTTTTAACTTTCATTTCAGGAGTATTAAATTGTCTATTAAATACAATTTATTGCATTAACCTAGCATTATTACTTTCCGAGATTTTTTGGATTCTTTGAGTGACCCGGATTCATTGCTCTCGAGTGTATTTATGTAATTATTAAATAGGTTCATAGCGTTAATAATAGTCATAGCTTGTTTAATAACATTTTTTAACAAGCAAGCAGTTATAAAACTGTCATATTTTCGATAAAATTTTGAGTTTTGCGAATTCACAATTAATATTTTGAAAACTTTTATTTAGAGTCACTGTACGCTTAGGACACGTGTACTGAAAAGTGTACTTTATACTAGAAAGTTTTTGTTATCTGCCATTCTCGTCAAAACTTTAACGTCGACTGTTGGCCATGTATCCACAAACGAGAAGTTTTGTCACCAAGCTAGGCAGGTAGAGTAGTGATCGCATTAGAGGTGCTTCAATACACAGAAAAAGAATGTTGTCTATCCTCTGCGACCGCCTTGGCCAAAGTCAAAAGTCAAACTCAAAGTGCGTTATTTCCTTTAGACCTTACGGACTCAAGGACTCGTAAAAAAATTATGTATAGATAGATATATTCTATATTAAAACCAGATACATAAAATAAAATACAGAACATAAAATGATCACTTAGATTTTTGGCCATTGAAAATTGGTAAGCTAAACTCAAATTACTTAAGAGATATTACATATTTGATAGTCATTTGCAGTATTTAAGACGCTTAGAGCTTTGTCTCAAATCTCGGTTTCGAAATGAGATCTTCGCCGACTTCAGTACCTAAGTCAAAAGTGAAATTGGACTGGCGCCAAGATGCATCCAGCACAGACAAACTTGATTATCTGGAACCTGAATCAACCCTTTTGTTTGCAGACGGGATAGAACGTAAGATCCTTTTTACTCTGTGCTCTCGATGTAGCTTCAAATCTGTCAAAATTTAGGTTCTATGGCGATACGAATAGGCAGAAAAGTTTCCAGATAAACAACATAAACTGGTAATATAAGTACTTCTGCCAGTTTGTGTTGTTTACTACGAAGTTTTGTAAGATTGTGGTCAAACGAAAAATTCGTTCATTGCAGATTGTTGTTTATTACGGCAATTTAAAGACAAGGCGCTATGGAACTAATAAGAAGAGGCCTATGTCCAGCAGTCGACTAATAAAGGTCGATGATGATGAATGTTTACTTTATTCAAATTTAGGATCACAGTTTATCATTGAAATGTAATGTCGGAAAACTTAAAAAAGTATTTTCTTCAGTTTTTGAGTTTTTATAGCGGTAACAGAAATAGGTCTTATGTGTAAATTTAAACTTTGTATCACATAAGATACAGTCCGGTGATAGACGGATGGACAGCGGAGTCTTAGTAAAGGATCCCGTTTTACCATTTAGGCACAAAAACTTAGAATAGATTTTGTTGAATTGAGAATCTCACCTTCTTTTTTTAGATTGGCTAAAAATGTGTTTCAACGTTGATACGCATATGCCGTAAGAAATCGTTTGTAGGTCTCGACTCTATAATAGCACTTTACATCGTACAATCTATTTTATGCAAATTACAAGCCAAGTATGTAGATAATAAATAGGTAATATAGTTTAACTAAGATAGCGTTCTTACATTATTTATAGATTATGATAATAAGTGGAAAATATGATAAAAATTATGTATGAATGCAAAAATAATTTATTTACGTTATGGGAATAAATGGCGATGAAATTGTCATTTTTGATTAGAAAAACAATGATTTATAAATGAACTGAAAAAGCAATGATTAAAAAATTTTTTACGAGTTTGAAAAAACTTAATAAATACTTTAATCTCTAGAAGTCTTCAATTTTATTAAAAGTGTAGATAAAATTTAGTCGAAAACTACTAAAAAAATCCAGTAATACACTAATCAATAATCTTTTTTTTAACATACACTCTAGCGATTATTTTACCTCATGCTTTTAGTTTGTGTTGTTTTTATGCATGTATCTTTATATGGTTTTGTAGGATTTCATCTAGTAGTAGAAAGTAGGGTATACGTTTTTTTTGGCAAATTTAGTAACATAATAACACATAATTCATTAATTACTAGTATAATAAAAGATAAGATAATTTTTGATTGACACTAAATAAATAATCTACATGATTTTCGCATATCTGTTTCAAACAAAGAAAATCATCCAATTTAATGTAATTAAAAGAAGTGATTGTGAATTTATTATGCAGCTTCATGAACGTGTTCTTAACTTTTAACTATTTTTCGTTTTATTCTATATTTTCGTGAGTATTATATTTATATCTTACACGCCCCTAACAAAGCGAGTCAAAAACGGAAAAACAGACTTAAACTCCATTACCACAACAGTTTTCCTCTAAAACTCATGTAAAAAACTTGATACTACCTTTACCTTATACAAAATGAATTTCGTGCCTATACAGGGTGCAACTTGTATTGTAACCTATACATGGTGCGTAAAATGCAGAGTTCAAGTGTAGTTAGCGCATCGTGGCTGCGACGACCTACTGACCGAGCGGCGAGGTCAATGCCCCATGCACCCCGGCGCAGATCTAGAGGATATAAACACTGGACCTCATTTTGTTAATTGGTTTTAAGAGCTTTCTTTTAACAGCTTTTGATAGAGAAAGGTATAAGGTAGGTAGGTATAAGAGAAATTGGTGGTTTTAATATTTGTAAAAGATTAGATGAGGCACAGTGGGCGAAGGTACGCCTGCGACTCGTTGGGACGTTGCGTATTCGATTTCCGACTAGGGACAAAAGTTACGACCTGCAAATAACTTTTTGAGGTTCTAATAAAAATCTCTATCAATGTATTAAAAGTGAATTACACATTTCGGAAAAAAAATGTTATAAATAATTTCTGAATGACTTATCCAGTACAATATTATATAGTTATGTTTAACTATCCAATTTTTAGAACTAAACTTATTTTTTGAAGTGGCGCTTTTCCCGTAAACTAAACGTATAAAATAACGTCCAGTGATTGCAATCTTCCCGAGCTATCCCGAGCACTACTGGTTTTGTGGACAGTTGCTTTAACACCATCATTACTAATAATTTATCGTCGTAATTTACAATTTGCAACGACTATTTTGTAACAGACGAATTAAGCGCAAATAATGTGCCTACGCGCCTAGTTATTTGGACATTCTGTGAAGAGTTACGACTTTTGTAGTAATCAAATTCCAATTTCTATTTTTGACAGGAATTTTAACACGTTTTTGGATTTAAACAGGCTTTTAAGTACGCATACATATACACTTATACACTTACATATACAATACACGCTACCGAAAACCTTCCAAAAACAAAGAAATTTCCTGTGAATTGACGCAATTACAACGTGGAACGCAATTGCGCGTCGTAGTTTTCCCAGCAGCATAAATTGCTAATTACATTTAAAATGAATATATGTTTGTAATATACTACTCTGTCAAGAAAGTACCGGGAAAAGATCAATAATACACAAAATGTTTGTTATTCATCCAAATTTATTTTATCACCTTCAAAGTATGCTCCTTCAGAAACGATGCACTTACGCCAACGAATTATCCAATCATCAAAACATTTTTTAAACGCTGTTTCCGGAATTGAGTTCAGTTCTCGCCGCGAATTCTCCTTTATGTCTTGTACCGATTGAAAACGGGTGCCACGAAGTGGTAATTTGAGTTTAGGAAAAAGAAAGAAGTCGGCCGGAGCCATATCTGGTGAATATGGTGGTTGCTCGATGGTATTTGTTGAGTGTTTGGTCAAAAATTCGGTCACAATGATGGCCTTGTGCGAAGGCGCATTATCGTGGTGCAAAATCCAAGAATTTTCTTTCCACAAATCTGGCCTTTTTCGTCGAATTTGCTCTCTTAAACGCCGCATAACGCTCAAATAATATTTTTTATTTAACGTTTGACCTTCCGGCAAGAATTCCGAGTGCACAACACCGCGAGAGTCAAAGAAAACAGTCAACATGACTTTGACTTTTGATCGACTATGGCGTGGTTTTTTCGGTTTCGGTTCAGTTGGAAGGCGCCACTCCGAAGCTTGTTGACTAGTTTGCATGTCAAACTCATAAACCCACGTCTCGTCACCAGTAATAATGCGTTTCATGAATGTTGGGTCGGAATTGACTCGTTCTAGCATGTCCTCAGCGACTCTCATGCGATTGAGTTTTTGGAGAAAATTCAGGTCTTTTGGGACTAGTCGAGCGGCAACATGTTTCATACCCAAGTGATTATTTAAAATGGTACGGATCGACTCGTGAGATACAGAAAGTTCGGCGGCTATCTCTCGCAAAGTTGAATGAGGATTTTCAGTCACTGTTTCCTTCACTTTTGCGATGTTAACTTCAATTGCAGACGTTGATGGCCTACCAGAGCGAGGCAAATCTTCCATCACATCTCGACCGCTTTTGAACGCTTTGTACCACTCATAAGCACGTGTTTTTGATAAAGTCGATTCACCGAAAGCCTTCTGTAACATTTTCAGTGACTCCGAACACGAAATTCCATTGGCGATGCAAAACTTAAGACAAACTCTTTGTTCGATGTTTTTGTCCATTGTGAAATTCGCAATACACACTAGATATGATGTAACTAAAAACAGCACTGTATTTAATATAAATAACAGATGCAACTCAAACTCCGCGCCAAAATGGCAAACAGTTGTGCCAACCTAACAACAACAAAAAAAACAAAAATTTGAATTTGGAACCATAAACAAATCATCCATTCCCGATACTTTTTTGACTGAATGTATATCAGTCCTATGTATGAACGTATTACTTTATAAAAAGGTTGACTCGTAAAACAATTCAAGGAGTTCCCTCCACGCGAACTTTTACGTTGTGCCTTTGAATTCAGAATTTTCCGAGTTCCTATTTCGAAACGTTCGAGATTGTTCCACCGCCATAGAAAAAATAGAGTTCAAGTATAGGCATTGTGCAAGCTGCGATAGCCCAGTGACCTAGCGCCGGGTCATTGCCCGACGGTACACCGGGATGCATTTTCGCGTATCTGTTTTTAGTAGATGAAGTTTGTTTGTGGTGTTCCAAAATTGAAAATAGTCTCAATGGCTACAAAATGCAAGAAACAAGACTTATCGCGAAGGTTACAATTTTAAAAGTTAAAAGGCTTTTCGGAAAATGTAGAAGGACAATTTTCTTTTTTGTTTAGCAGCCATGCAGCGGTAAAGCGATATAGGTACGTAGATACTTGTGGACATAGCCACAGCTACACCGTCATTACCAATGTCGTTACAGTGTAATTAAGGCCGTCTCAGGTTGCAATTACGTTGCAATTAAAGGCCGAAATGAGTTCGTTGATCGTTTCGTTAATTGTTAGTATTCGTATTATCATTGCATGCCTGAGCTTTTCCCCCTTAAAAGTATCGCAACATAATGCAACATTTTGTTTGTTTTTTAAGTAGGCTTTTGTTTCATTTTTGGTGCATTTACGTAAATGCAGCAGGACCACTCAGATGTACTCTTAGGTACTATTTTTGCTGCTGTTTACTTACTTATTTTTAGGGTTCCGTGCCCAACGTGCACCCTTACTAAGTTCGAATTTTCAAAGAAAATGTATTTCAGTTGAAGCTAAAACAACAAATAAATACGAAATAATAAACCAAATGCCTAGAATAAATATTTAAGGGTCAACCATCCAACAGGCCAAGTTATGGTATGTTATGGGTACTAGATGATTGATAAACTTTATAAATTAAAAAGCTTTCATTATTTAGTATTACCGCAGTATTTATTTTAAAAAGCCATACCAGCCATCACATTTATTTCAATTTACGAGAACATTATTTAAACGACTGATTATAATTCAAATTATTCTGTAATCGGATTCTGATTGAAAGATCAACTGATGTGAATTAATTCTTGTTGGTAAAACAACAGCTCACAACCAAACTAATTACTTATCCCTCCATTGTACTGTATAGTGGTGTTTATAGTTTAGTTAGCCCCTTTAGTTCGCAAAACGCTATTATAACTAATATTGGAAAACCCGTTTTTTTAATCATTTATTTGTAATGGATCCGTTCAGTAAGGAAAACCCGGTATAATTATTGTTTTTTTCATAATTTATAAATGAATTAACACTTGAGTGTTGTATTGAAAATAAAAATAAAATCCAAATCTTATACATATCTAAATAAAAAATAAACACAAAACAAAACGCGGCATATCTATAACAAACATTTCTCGCAACTTTTGTAATAACATAAACACAGTATAATCCGGGAGATCTATCTCTAACTATATTCTTCGATCTGACAGCTATAAAAAATACGCTCCGCCTTCCGTTTCGCCATCCCGCGAGAATGCATCAGGAAAGTAGATTTCTATGAATTTTAGCAACAAGAGCTTATTTGAATTTATCGTACCTTTTTATTTGAATATCGAAAGCCAAACTTCAACAATACTGCTGTTTATATTGTAATTCGCAAAATGCGCTCCACAGTTACGCTGTAAGTTGCAAAGTCAGTGGACAAACTTCTGATAGAGTTTACCATTGTGTACTGAGGTGGTATTGTTGTCCTGGCCATCTGAACTGTGTATTTTTATTTGCACATGTATATTTAATCTTTGAAATATACCTGAATAAGTTTAGATATGTAATTTAACGTTACAAACACGCGAGAATCGTTTCAAAACAATAATTTCAGGTCACAAAATTTTATTGCAAGTAAAGCATTTTTTAATAAGTGTTTAATAAGTGCCGTTGGATTTTTCTTGTGCATTTTTACTTTTTTAAAATTTGAGAAAGTACTCATACATATTTTATTTTTATTTATTTTGGTTTATTTGGAAAACAAACAGTTGTACAAACAGGAATAATTAACCTTAAAAAATAACTCTTAACCATTAAAATGTTCTCGCATATAAAATATAATCACCTTTATGTCGAAAATAGAATGTTCCACATAGCCTGCAAGGGCAAATTACAGCGTTTCGGAGCATTCGTTTGGAAAATTCGCTCATGATCAATTTGCTTAATTCTCTTTAATAATTTGCGAACGAAACTATTTTTAACTGTACTTGATTAAAAGAGAATTTTCTCAATTTGTTTTTTTTAAACAAATACGATATCGTAACATTAAAATTGGTTTTGGGTTTTTAACTTGTGTTATTTCCTCTACGTGCGTTGTAGAGACCGTGATATCGGGTGGACTGATAATCGTTATTATAATAAACAAATCGCGAAATCAAAAAAGTTTTGCTAACAATGTTTTTCCAAGTCTGCAGTCTTCGTAATGTTTGTTTACAACTTAGAGAGAAACTTGTTCCCATGTTTCTTTACTAGTTAACGCTATACTTTGTGGTAAAGTGCAGAAGTGTAGAAAATTTTATGCTTTTATTAGCCGCTATATAAAAATGTTTACCAACTTTATGGATGCTTGTTTTAACTTCGAAAATAGGATGTAGTTTTATGTGTGGATGTGTTTATATTTGCTGATTTGTTTATGAATCGGGGACCAATTTTTAAGGTTTTTTCGCTATTCATATAGATAGAGTTTGCATACTACATATGAGAGCTTTTTTGTGCTAAGGTGCTTTTAAACACCCTGATTGCTCATTTAAATATAAAAGAATGAGTAGGTAGTTAGATATGTTGAACACTTTGGGTGCTAACAACTATGTGATGATTCGAACTACGTAGGTATATCAAATTGTTTTTATGTTTTTCAGATCATTTTGACTACCTACTCTGACGCTGACTTTCCCAGAAATTATTACCGGTGAGCTGAAGAAAAAAAAATGTACACTTATTAGGGGCCTATGTCCAGCAGTATACTAGTATAATAGGTTGATGATGATGTTGTCCCACAAAAATGCACAGGATTTCGTCAAATTCGCGTTTCTACTATTTTGTTGACAGCTGGATATCCTTACTGTACGAGGTCGGCTGCTCCTCTTGCGATCTACGAAACTTGAATCTTCTTCAAAATACCGTTTGATTTTGCAATAAACAAACCTCTGTGTTATTTTATAAATTTTGCATACTATTCACAATCTCTGTTGGAGCGTTACCGCAGCAGCGGTGCAATACAATAAGCGCGATTCGATTGTTCTTTTGCTAACACTCTATTTTTGAAAAAAAAACCTTTTATATTCTCATAAAGCGCAAACCTTTTTTTATAGTAGGCCAGTATACGAAACTTAAAAAGTTCTGTCAAAACTTTATTTATGGTCGATAAAATGAAGGTGCTGTATCAAAAAACTTCTATATCAAACTTTCGTGGTCGACAATACACAGTTATTATAATAAATAGGGTTTTTACCTCTTTAAAAATAAAAATAAATCAGTTCAAAGTAGACGAACGTCCTAAAACAGACTTCAATTATATAAACAATTAAAACTTTCGCTTATCAAAGCAATCTGGGCAAAGTAAACTTTAATCTCGTCCCAAAGTTACCTCATTCATTATTGGTGCACTAACTTAAGCACCTTACTTCCCCGGTCTAAGTTGACTGTGCTTAAAATAATTAAAGGCGCGAACAGTGGCTGCCGTTTGTGCCAGTTCTTGCTTTGTGTCGGTGTAAGTGCACTGTTTGAACTGTTACTACGACTTGAATATATTTGTTATGGCGCTTTTATATGTTAGCCGAAAAGTGTAAAGGACATTATCGCAAGGAGCGAATATATTATGAAACATATATCGTATATAATTTCATCATCATGGGCTTCACAAGCACGAGCCCTTGTAAAATGTAAGTATCCAAATATTACGTATTTGTCCATAATTCATATTTTTATTTTAAAATTAAAAGAAGAATATCTAATAACGTTTCTTCCAACTAAAACTAATGCAAAAACTTGCTGCATCTATCACAATAATCATATAGTACATCGCTGTTTTTATTACGATTCGTCAGTGCGACAGTGAAACAATCCGAAGAATAACAGTGCTGCAGAGTTGCTACGGTGCCTACGCTGTGCTACAGAGTTGCTACGATGCCTACACTGTGCTACAGAGTGGCTACGATGCCTACGCTGCTACGGTGGTGCTACGAATGCTTCTACAGCACTTTTTTGTTGTCTTTGCGACTTATTCCGGTGCGTGATTAAACTTTCTATTAAGGAAAGGGTATCGTCCACTATGAATATGAACGCTGAACTTCTTCTATACAACTTAGCACAAGTTAAGAAATATAAAATCAGTACATAGTATAAAACAAAGTCGCTTTCTGTGTCCCTATTTCCCTATATCCCTTTAAGTGCTTAAATCTTTAAAAGTACGCAACGGATTTTGATGCGGTTTTTTTATAGATAGATTGATTCAAGATGAAGGTTTATCGGTATGTATAATAAAACAGTGCGAAGCTGGGGCGGGTCGCTAGTGCATAATAAAGGCTCTTTGGAGCGTCATGAAGTCCAGGGCAGAAATGAGGGCAAGAATAGTTGCTCTAACTTGTTTGTTGGACCTTGTCTTATGACAGTTATGACACTTTCCACCATAACCAACTTAGCACCATATCTACTTATAAGTGCTGCAGTAGCAAATGGATCTAGACTCAGAATAGTGTCAAATGTTGTGAACAGAAAACCCTGTTATTCGGCATAGACCAGAACATGAACAATCATAGGATCTTTCGAAAACAATACATAAAACAGAGAAAAAAGAAAACTATAAACTCGCCTAGTTATAGTATCTAGTATTTCAATCTGTGTAGCAAAACAATCACTATACAGTACATACAAATACATTATAAATAGTAGAGAACAAGCGAAGTGCTACATCATCTGTGACACAAGTAAGCCGGTACATTGCAGATGCTGCCTGTTTCACTGAATCAGTTTAATCCAAATAATCCTTCCATTTGTCAACACAGGGGTTCAACTGACTTCGGTTACGAATATATTTGGCTTATACGAGTACATGACGTTACGATGATTTTATTGCATGCTAGTGTCAAGTCTTGAATTTTTTTGACATGGATTTCAGTTTTTTCATGAATGACGAATAAGGATCCAATATTAATATTTATCTTTATGTATTTAAAAAAAACTGGCCAAGTGCGAGTCGGACTCGTGCACGAAGGGTTCCGTATCTATAAAAATGGCAATATAAATTATGTTTGTTGTATGGGAGCCCCCTTTAATATTAATTTTAGTTTGATTTTAGTATTTGTCGTCATCAGAAAAACATAACATATGAAAATTTCAACTGTCTAGCTATCTTCGTTCTTAAGATACAGCCTGGTGACAGACAACGAAGTCTTAGAAATAGGGTCCCGTTTTTACCTTTTTGGTACGGAACCCTAAGAATACTAAATACTGACTTCAAATTTCACGTTTAATTAAGGAAAACTTAAGAACTGCAAATTTTGATGGAAACAAATGAAAACCATTTTTAAATAAAAATCATCAGAATCTGGTCAACCAGAAAAAGATTACGATGTAACACATTACTCTATTCCTTCATTTTTGGAATTGTTTGATAAGAATACGTAAATTTATGTTTCAGAAAACCTGCAACTTTCGTTTGGTAACAGTACCACAATATTAGCTACATTTCATCAATAATATTTAGTCAACCTATGAGGTTTGACTTTATATGGTTTTTAACAAGTTCTGTAAAGAATGAGATCCATTCTCAAAATTGTGTAATATTTAGCTGTAAATGGAATTATAAACTCAGCTCATTAACTATTGTAAAAGGTTTACATTTCGAACTAATACTCGGCCATTACTGCAGTCATGCCATATTTCGCGACAGAAATTTTTACCTAATTACTTAGGCTGTATTAATAAAGGGGAAGCAGAATAAAAATGGGTCATATATTAGCGGAAGAGAGAGATGAAAAATAGTGCAACAAATTGTGGTATAGCCCTGTCTCGTTTTTGCGCCGGAAATCAATAGAATAGGCACGTGGAGAAAACGGAACGTTCCATTTACACCAAACGAATGTCGCGGGCAGACGTTGGACGGGCTCCATTATTAGATACTAGCGACCCGCCCCGGCTTCGCACGGTTTTATTATAAGTACCGAACGGGATAAAAAGTATCCTATGTCCTTCTCCTGGCTCTAAACTACCTCCCTGCCAATTTTCAGCTAAATCGGTTCAGCCGTCCTTTAGTTATAAGTGAAGTAACTAACACGACTTTCTTTTATATATATACTAGCGACCCGCCCCGGCTTCGCACGGTTTTATTATAAGTACCGAACGGGATAAAAAGTATCCTATGTCCTTCTCCTGGCTCTAAACTACCTCCCTGCCAATTTTCAGCTAAATCGGTTCAGCCGTCCTTTAGTTATAAGTGAAGTAACTAACACGACTTTCTTTTATATATATAGAAGATATAGATTGAATTTGGCCGTATTCGAATCGGCTGGAATGAAAGCACGGGGCAGATACGGTTCCTTATAGAAATACGTACAACCCTATAAAAATGGGACTTTGGTTAATAAATTCTTGTTGTTCAACAAATTCAAAAGGCACAACCAAAAAAGGAACTTTTTTAAAAAGGTTTATTATTCTGAACTTATTTGTTCATAAACACTTAATTTCTCTCAGTATAAAAAAAACTTATAACAAGCATGTCCTGAATTATTTAAAAAATAAATTTTATACGCTATGCAATTAACTTCAATGTTCTAACCTAATTTCTACATATACCTACTTACACCTTCCGTGACCTACTAGATAACGCCCGAAAATAGAACACCAGTCGCTTTGAAAACTAACTAGTAGCGACATCTATTTCAATATAAGGAGGGTTAAATCTTCAAGTTCCTTTTTCCATAAAACGCAACCTGTTGCTTATCCCCTCAATAGATGGAGCTATATAAGCGTATTGAAAGCGCCTGAACCTATATATATCTCAGAGCAGTGGGAAATTGTAGTTCCAAGCGTGAAAAATAGATGTCGCTTTCAAACGCCGCCGTTCTAAAGCCTACCCCTAGCTGAGTATTATTCTGTTTGCTTTTCGATAGATGGCGCGAGGAGGCGACATGAAAGAGCCTAGAGACAGAGCTAGTGTTCGTTGATAATCTTACAGCGCGTTTCAATAGCAAAATTTCAAGTAATTGTACAGATGGCGCTTTAGAACTACATACATAATATGTACCGGACTACAGTTATGATCGCAGAACGGTTTTTGATAAAGTTCTCCGAAAGGAAAGTACTCAATGTCATCAAATTAAAAGAGGTGGCGCTATGGGTACAACGTTGAATTTGGTCTTTAGTAATATGCTCGGTAGAGTATTATTGTTCTGTGGTAATATGTGTTCATAGATATGAAATAGGTAGATTTAGATTAGATTGGAGATAGAAACTATACGAAACTTCGTAATAACGCCACATTGATTTCGTGATTTATTTAGTGGTGCCATCTGGATTCAGTTCTGTTAAACGTACTTTCATGAGGTAGCCAAGGGCAATTGTATTCAGTACTAGCTGCGCCCCGCAGCGTCGCCCGCGGGGAAATTTAAATATCATATTTTTATACATAATTCTAATTTTTCTCGCCGTAAAAACCATCCTTGAACTTCAACGAACATTTTAAAAAAAGATTTGGCCAAATTGGTCCAGGCGTTGTTGAGTTATGCGCTTACCAACACATTTTGCGATTCTTTTTTATATTATAGATTATGCGGCACATAATTGTGCAAAATTGATAAGGATGTAAGTAGATGAACATAGGGATTGGCTAACTGGTAATTTCGTAATATTTTCAGTGGTCATATCAAAGTAGATAAGTAGAGTTCAACTGACATAATGCCTCCAAGCTTGGGCATGGTGTGAATGAGCGTACAGAGCTAATCTTGCCGATAGTGTCTATTGTCAATAGTGATTCGTATGGCACCACAAGTGCCATCCAGATTGGATTCGATGATGTCTCCAAGCTTGAGCCTGGTATGTATAAGCGCACAGATCTTATCATGGCGTCGCACTTTATAACAATCACTTATTTACAGAACAAGGGATGAATCAAATATAAAAAACGACCTAATTTTTGAATGAAATGTGATTGTGATAGATAAGTATGTTTCAACTCACATGATGTCCCCAAGCTTGAGCCTGGTATGTATAAGAGCGCAGGTCTTGTGGTCGGCGGCGGAGACGGCGGCGCGGCGGCGGCGCACGGGTCGCGGGGAGGGGGGCGAGTCCTCGGCGCCGGCGGCGGCCGCCGTGAGCCGCCGCACGCCGGGCGAGCTGCCGCGCCGCCGCATCGAGGCAGCCCGCCCTCCCACGCCGCCCAGCATCCTGGAAATAAAGAAACTTTATTTGAAAAGAGAACAGAGGTGTGTTTTGTTTTTAGACTGGGGGGATTCACTATGATATAGGAGATTCCTCGCCCAAACCGTATGTCGTCACAATGTGTTCTATATACGGTGCTGTCTGCTATTCCATGTTGTCATCATTATCAGTATCAGGCCGTTTATGCTACAAGCTATCACTTAGCATACGTTTTCGTCCGACTTTGATTCGTGCGGAATCGTACCTTCGAAGGACTAGTCGATTAGTCGTAAATTTACGTTTATGTACTACGCTATCCACAGAATTTTTCAGATCAGTATATCATCACAGATGTCGTTAGTGACTATTTCGCCAACACGTCTGAAAATAAGTTGAATACTTCAAATAAAACATATAAAATTCTCAAGCCTTTTTAAAAATATCGTATAAATTTAATAGAAATATTGTATTTCCAGACAAAAGGCCACTATAAAAGGTTCATCCAGCTTACTGATCACAATGGCATCATGTCAGCTAGGCTTTAGCTTATTAGGGTTAAAATTTACTATAGTAGAAGTCTAAAAAGTTCCACGTTTAAACCTAAAACTTTTAATGAGATTTCGCTTATGATGACTAGGTATTACGAGGAGTACCCTCCGTAAACTTCGAAAATAAAACAAAAATTAGAGCCGCGCTCCGTCTATACGCGAACCTTATTTTAAATTGAAACTGGAATTACCTCCAAGATAAATTGTTTTAGATTTCTCTCGAATTTAAGACAGTTTGTAAATAATACGGCTTACGAAACATCGTCGCAAGGAATCTTTATTCGGAGACCTACTTACCTTCTTAAACGAGAAAATAATGTAAAGGAATTCATTCGAAATTAGATACTAATTAGATGCTTATTATTTCGTCTCAGCTTACTTTAGAAGCTTCCAGCAAACAAGCGTTCCTTTGATGATTTTTAACCCTTTACCTACCTACCAACTTTTCTGAACGTTATTTATTTTTTGAAACTTTGGCGGTTTTAATTTATTATTATATTTTCTCAATGTTTTTTTTTTTGTTAAAAGTATACCTCTACTGGTCTCATAAACAATGCCATACTCATATTTTTATATAAAAAAAAACAAAGCGTTTTTTAAAGCTGACAGCTTTGATTTTTTTGAAAGTTTCTATGTCAATGTTTCTACAGTGAGAACCTATGTGTCAGTTACACTAAACAACCATGAGAGAATGATGGATCACAGTAGAATGCAATAACTTATTTATTCGCTTTTAAATAAAATTAATAACACCTATAGAAATATAGCTATCACTTTATGTAAGTTCTTTTTATTGTTTCTGGCCAAATTTATATCATTTTCACCATTTTACGTAACTAACAAAATTTTACGTTGGTGACAAAAATTCAACTGCAAAGTAGAGCACTCTAATTGTAAAAAAGTCCTTGTCCGATTCGCGCTCATGCTTTCGAAGGCTCTATAATTAGGGTCGTCCGGTGATCCGATTCAAGAGTAATCAGCCGTGGCTTTCCAGCCACTTTATAAGGCTTATAATTTTATCTTACTCAGTAGTACGCGGAGTGTCGATTACATTTTCAGGAGATGAGAAATTGGATCGTTATAACATATTTTATTTTGCTTCCATTTCTTGGACTTGGTATTAGAATTTCGTAGAACTGCTACGATTTTGTAGTGGGTCAACGGTGTCGTAGCAAGGTGCTACGAAGTTTTAGGAAAGAGCGAAAAAGCTATTAATATTAATATTTTTGATTTAATTTTCACTGGATAAATGGGACCTGAAATGAAGAGATGGGAAGATAACCAAAAAGGTAATTTCTTTTCAGAAGAGAATGAGAAACAAGGAGATGCATAATGTCGACACCACACCATCAAACTTTGTTGCCGGTTGAATGAATGGTTTCCAAATAATTTCAGCTTTACTTTAGTGACCTAAAATACACAACTACCAAAAATACTATTTTATGAGTGTACTTTGTTTAGCGAATCAAGGTTTTTCTTTACATTTTCACTGTTACACAATATGTAACTTCATATAGGCATGCATACAGCGTGGACTGTATTTAAAAACTATCATAGTGACGAATTCGATAGCAAATAAACGACAAACCATATTTTTATTGTAAGAAGATCACTAACACTTCATTGTATGCTTGCATACAAAAGAAGAAAGATTCAGTTTAAAAATTATTAAAAAAAAATTGTTTGGTAATTTTACTTATACTCAGTAACTATTAATATTTTATTATAAATGAAATAACGCATAAATATTTAAAATTCATCAAAAACGGTAAAAAAATTAAATGTCATACAAAAAAACGATATATATCTGTATATTATATTATATTATATATATTTGTTCATAATAAGCTGAATTTCAATACGAATACGTTTAAACTCTATCCACGTAACTAATAATAAAGATAATACATAGACCCCTAATGGCATGTACATACTTGTTATAACAAAACAAATTATGTTCCTATAATAAGATTATAATTTGCCTTGTCTAAGTGCTTATTTTGTAAGCTTAAATAAAGATAACGACAATTAAAATAAAGATATTGATTAACTGATTTTACTTACTTAAACTGCAATCATTTTAGGTAAGTATTCTTTAAATTTTAAGAATAAATCGCCTGAGTAATTAATTTATTAACCAGTTATATGACGACGACAGTAACGCTGCGTCATAGATTTAATTAAATATGCCAGTCTATAATGAAACGTGCCAGAAACAAGTCGAGGTGGCGATGAGGAAGTTTTATTAAAATTTCTCAACCTGTTCTTGAAACATTTAATAACTTTCGCTCATTGTTTTTGAGTGCATCGAATTAATTTAATTATTTAATCTCTCGTCCTCTTTTTGCAGAGGTTCGTTATATTTTTTAAAATATAAAAAGAAGCTTCTGTTTTGGTATCGAAATGTGTCTGCAAAATGGGTTCGTAATTGCAATATGGCAATTAAATTAAATATATTACGAATTAATTTATAATTAAATATTATAAATAAATTCCTAGATATTATAGCAGAAACAACTACTCTGACATAATTTATTTTACGGTTCATGGGATACAGTTTTGATAAAATTTGAGCAAAAATAGCTAAATAAATCACGTTTTTACGAACCGTCTTTAATAAAAATATTATTTATTTTATTTTATTTTATTTTTTGTTATAAAGTTATGTGGAAGTTTTTCTTTCACAGTTCAGTAGATAGAGCTCTCTGACAGACAGTCGGACGGACAAACAGCTGAGGTTTAGGTATAGGGTTCCGTTTTAATCATTTAGGTCCTAAACCCTAGAAACAACCTACGCTATAACCGTCATAAGTCTTCCTATCTAGTTATATATGTATAAAAAACGTAAAAGAATCTTCAGAGCAACAAGTAGTGATGTGCCTTGAAGCGGAACTAAAATTGTTCCGGCGAAACCCTTCTCAGTTCGATCAAATTTATTATCTCGCTAGAAAGCTAGTGTTTTTCTATTTTGCTACAAGTCTGCGCCAACATGAGCAAGTAGCATTTAAACGTTTAAGACCAGCGGGTTGAAGTGCAACACGTAGGTTGAATTAAAAGCTTATTCCACAGTCGGTACTAAAATTTTCAGTCTATCAACTCGGTATAATAGGTATTTGCTGAGTTAAATGTATTGATTGATCTGCAAATATTTGTTCTGGGATTCTGCGTGTTTTCTATCTACCTCTAAAAAATGTCTATCAATATATTATGTATTGTATTACGTATCAGTCATCAAGTACCTACACATAACACAAGTTAACACAACTAGAAGATGCATTGTGGATTGTTAAGTATTATTTTATATTTTGTAGTTTTTGTAGGTATAATGCTAAATAGGGTATCTTATTTTTTTTGTATATAATACGTTTAGGTATACCAATGTCACCATCTATAGTGTTATTTAGTATCCAGGCCACCCTTAGGTTGTCTGGAAAAGATCACTCATAGCGATAAGGCCGCTCTTTATACTTCATCTATTCTATGCATTTCTGTTTGTATTGTTTTCTGTCTCTATGCAGTGTAGAGTGTTTAATGTCTATCTATTCTTTCTTAAAAATATTCTCGTACATACTAACTTATATTTAGTTTGACTATATATTATTTCGGTGGTACGAACATTGATAGCGTCAGAAATCATAACACGATACTTCCATCTAATGAGCGGGGGTGGTTTGCGTAAGCGCCTCTCGTTATTTGCTTCTAATGCTCACTAAACACCCACTTCAGTATCGTGTTACGAATGAAAGTAACAATTCCTGGAAGATATTAGGAATTGGTTTACAAAAGGGTATCTAATAAAATGTTATCACTATACAAGGTGGTACAAAATATGTGTACTAATCTGAAAGCGGGTAATTAAACTGAACTGGGCATCAACTTTAATTCGACGATTGTTTAAAATTGTCTTCATACCAATGTTCATCCACAGACAATTTTAAAATACTTAAAATCCATTTGATTTTGCAAAAAAATAAGAATTTCAAAGTATAGAAGTAAAGGAGGATTCTATGGTATTTCTTTGGTACGGTATTTTTACAATAGGTATCTACCTAATTATGCTTAAATTAAATTCAAAGAAATACGACCTAATTATACGAATATGTTCCAAAAAGATTGTTTTACGTTTTTATTACAAACCCTAAACAACCGCCCCACGTCTGTTTGTCTGAACGCGATAAACACTAAAACTGCCGAAGAGATTTTCACACGGCTTAATGACACCAAATTGATGTAACTTTGATTTTTTGACTTCAACTTTGCTAGGCGTGCGCTTCATAAACCAAAACATTTAAACTAAGGAATTTTTAAAACAAAATGATCTACTGATATCCGTCAATATAAACACATCCATTGCCTCAAAATATTTTTAATAAAAATGTACATAAACGATGTTTCATACAATATTCCCTAACAAAGAATGTCTCGTTTGTATAACGTTCTTCAAAGTATTAATATATCTGGTGCGAGTATGTCATAAAGTGGGGCAATACAGCGTCTCGGGAAAACTTCCGACTGATGTTGTATAGTTGAGGTATCTCTAGATTTCTAGCAGCAGTTAGGTTAATTTATTGTTTCAATTGTATTTTTTTTATTTTCTTTCATTGTGCTTTTCTTTTTTAATACACTTATTATTGTCAAATTGATATTTTAGATACTAACCGATTTTGTAACAAAAAAAATAAACAGCTTTCTTTTAAATTCACATTCATTTAACACGCAAACTGTGAAACTCGCAAAGTTGAAGTAGTCGTTAAGTTTTCTGAAATAATCCAATTTTCTGCGCCATTTCCTTAACTTTTCTTTTCATAAAAGCTTCTACAAATAATAATTTTAATATAATTTAATTTAAATAAAAAATAATTTTGTATCTGAATGGCATAAACGTATGTAAATCTGCGCAAGTGTCTACAAAACACATGCGTACTCTCATTCCTTCTTTTTCCTAAACCTATAGGACGGATTATGATTGAGACCATCACAATCGGGGAGATGTCAGGTGCAGGCCCAACTAACAATCAATTTTATATAGATATGTAAAAAGTATCTGCAAGCGATGACTGCTGTTTTACACGCGTTTCACCACTCGGCGATGGCAAGTTAGATTTCTCAACCCAACTGATAAAACTGTTCAAACATAAGCATAACACTAAACGCACTCGCTTTTAGTTTACCATATAGAATCAAATCTGCTATTTCAAAATAAAAATCTAATGAAAACGACTTGAAATTGAATGTGCATTCCATTTCCATGTGTTGTCCAATTATACAAAATGGATATGGTGCTCAATCGTATCCAATCTGGTAAAGATCTCGATAACAGATTGCCACCGGATGTTGTTTCACTATATCGGAGCTGATACAGATTGGATGCTATGCACAAAGCAAGTATCTATAAACAAATTCTAAATATCTATGTACTTATTAATATTTTATATCAAGCTACTAGTATCTGCCCGCGGCGTCGGCTCGCATTGTTTGTACGGAAATGTCTCAATGCTATTTATATCTCATGGGGACTGATTTATGAGATGATAAGTAGCTGTATTATTACACGGCTAGAACAATGTCATTTCATAATTTCGGCCCGATCATAATATTAAATAAATAAAAATAAAAATTGTTTATTTCAAGTACGTGACTCATAAAAATTACATTTAGAACACACAATAATAATAATAATTTAAAAGTCAATGGAAAGTCATGGATTAAAATCAAAGAAAATTAAAATAGGTATACAATAAATAAAATTAATAATACAACCGACGGGCAGACAAATATGCTGACACGGGGGACCATCATCAGTGACCGGGGCATCGCCCCTTAAAAATATTGATTTTAAAGTAATGATTTATTTGTGTAAATTTGTTTTTCTTGAGTTTCACTATAGATAGATAGATAGATAACTTCTTTATTGCACCATCAAAATTTGTAGTAACATATAAGCTTAAACACTAATAACTACATCTAAAGTGGCACAATCGGCGGCCTTATCGCTATGTATTTAGATTTTAAAAAATCAAAGAAAAATGTATTTCCTTTAGCGTTTTTTTTTCTTCAAAATATATTATCTTGTAGTCATAATTACTTCTACCTTACTACCCTTCAGTTTTCGATAGTAGGCTCTTTACACCCTGTACAATATAAGTTATATGTATTAATAATAAATTATTATCAGTTATAAATTTGCACTATTAATAAAACGTGAGTGGTCATTGTTTTGAGCTTGGTTGCAAATAAATAATTTTACTGACCAAATACGAGGGCGAACGAAACAATTACCACAACTCAACATCCGTTTTCAGTTGTCTATTCCAACGTGCGGTGCCTGCAGTCCGGCGATAACTATTGTATTAGGAGACAATAACAACAGATTTACAGAACTTATGGTACTCTTGTTTCTGAAATACTCGTATTATGGCAGCAGAATGTAGAGCTATGAAAGTTTAGCAAAAAAGCTCAGTTACTATTTATTTGAGAAGTTTTAGTTTTTCCTTTTGCATGCTGCTCTTTCGCATTCTGATTTTTAAATCAATAATCCAGGGCCCAAATTCCACTAAATAAATCGCTTCACCGTTTAAATAGTATCGTGTCAAAATGTCAGTGTTAAACTCTTTTTGGTATTCTACTACCATAAACTTTAGAGATTCATTCATAGCTGTGACGATTACGTTTATGACTACCAATTTGACATTCTAATTATGAAAGTCTCTTCAAGCGCAAAAATAGTAGAATACCAAATGCACAAACGTCATTTTAATCATCTTGATTGAATGGCACTATTGCGACATTTGTTTTAATTTAATGGAATTCGGCCCCAGATTGCTGTCTGATACTATCTGTTCTGTGTCATTTGTAGTGTAGCACAGTGAGTCAACTGAAAGATTGTAATGTGTTAAGTTTATCAGTACCTACCCATAACACAAGCTCTGCTTAGCTCGGACCTTGATGATGCTCTGTTCGTTTTCCAGCTTTATTTATTCTATTACTCTTCATTAACAACGAAAATTACAAGCAAGGAATAGAAAAATTACAACTAGTATTTACAATTGAAACCATTGAGCTAACTGCAGACGGTTGCAAACAGTCTAAAGGTAGCTCAATTGATCCATGTCAATACCAGTCGGAAGCGTCCCCAAGACACTGGCTGCATTACCACGCTGTATGGCAATACTGATGCGCTGAGCCAGATATTCACCAGCTCTCGGGTCACGCGTCGCATCGACCAGACGCTCAGATATTTTTTCTCTTCATATATTTCTTAGGGTCATACGATGTAGGCAGCAGTTTAGACCTTCTAGAAAATACTTTCAATACAAAAACAATATACCAACCAGTTACCTAAAAGGTAGCTAAAACCCAAGTGTATAGTAAGTACCTTTACCCATCTATCCCTTCGTAACGTGTCCCACCTAAAAAAGGCTTAATAAAACCACAAGGCTGGCCCGTTCCAGAATATAAATATACAATAACCTTGATAAACAACTTGTTGAGGGTGACTTTTCTTTCTATCAGTTGAGGGAATATACTTAATAATGTTATAAACGCGAAAGTTTGCATGTATAGATGTATAGAAGTTTGCTACTCTTTCATGCAAAAAGTATACTGAAGGGATCGTGTTGAAATTTCAATAGAAGTAGTCCTAGCCTTGGAATAATACATAAGCTCTCATACTAGATAGAAATAGCCTTGAACGTTTCCATAGGAAACAACGCTTGCAAAGCTGTATATTTACTTAGTCTTTAATAATTTTAAAATCTTTATCAATATATAAATTATAAAGGTATTCATTTTTTTTTAATTGTAGCATACATTTCTAGAAACTAAAACAACACGACGATACTGATTTTAAAAGTATAAAACTGTGTCGCATTCGCATCGCTTTCTTTTGGACGAAAATAATAATTAAAATATTACTTAACTTCATCATCATCATCATCAGCTTATATTAGTCCACCGCTGGACATAGGCCTCCCCTAATGAGCGCCATTACTATTAGAAACTTACTATTCTATCTTCTTAATAATATTATTATGAATATAAGTTTTATTATTATATATGTTACGCATGTTTGGTTATAAACTTATTTAACTTGGTCTTATTTAATCATCCGACCTTCCCGTACGCCATTCCTTATCCCTTGCAGTGAATAATTCCCATCACACAGACTCAATTTATAGTGGGCGAGCGGAGATAAAGATATTTCTTCTTTGAAGCCGCGTTGGAAGAAAAATAGCTTATTTATCACATATCGATAGAGCGCTCGAAATACAGAAAAATATCTAAGCTTCTCATTTCTCATTCTCATTCACATGTCTTCTTCTTAAGAGCTTTCACAAATTCAATATTTTTTTTATGACGTCGTGATTCTTTTGTTTTATCTATCTTTTCATACTTAATAGAAGACAAACTGAGAGCTCAGTTGCTTAATTCGCATTAAGGAATGCTGGCTAAGCAATATTCGCAAAAAAAGATGTAACGGAACAGAATAACATCTATTAGACATATAATCTTCTTGTGTTCTTGAGTAGAGACCACGACTCGGCAAACGTAGTGTAGGACGCCCTCTGGCCAGGTGGGATAACTATCTGCGACAGACTGTTGGCTGAGCTGGCTGAGATACTGGATGCAGCAATCTGAAGACAGGGCGCTATGGCACCAAGTAAGTACGGCCTATTTATTTATTTAGAAAACAGTAGTTAGCTCACAGTTATAACCAAAACACTTAACAGCCTGTCCAGATAGGGCGCTTTACGCGCGCTTTACGCGCGAGTGCCCTCGCGCGTTTCAATTTATATTGCGTCCAGATGCGGCGTTTTACGCGCGCTCCACAATTCGCCCGAGTATTTCGACTCGCGCGTAGCACGCGCGAGTCGAGAGTCCAGCGCTTTACGCGCGTAAAGCGCCCTATCTGGACAGCCTGTAACATCTACATTACAATACAAATATCACCTATATACAACAGTGGAGTAATATATACGCTGATGATGAGACACAGAACGCTGGGCACTTGGGTAAAACACAGTCTGCTAAGGGTTCTGACTGACAGACCTTCCAGTAATCTGCAAAGGCTATGGATCCCAAGCCTGATTAACCCATAGCCCAGACACTATTATTTTTAAAAAAAATCTAGGTTTTGTGTTTTCTCCAATTTAAAACGAAAATAGGCTTATATCTGTGTTCTTATATTGATTAGGTATTCTAATATATGGATAGTTGTGTTATCTGAATCAATAAATGGTAGTAATGGTATTTTAAAATAATATAAATAATTGAATGAATGAATGAAAACTCTTTATTATACTTAAACTTACCACAGAATAAAGAAAATAATACATAAAATACTACAAACTAAGTAAGTGCAAACTAAGTGTAAAGGGCGGTCTTATCGCTAAAAGCGATATCTTCCAGGCAACCTTTGGATGGACTGTATATAAAAGAACAATATAGATAATTAAATAATTGCTTACTATCAAGATTTTGATTTTTACAATTTTACTTACAACAGAATAGTTGTTTATAGTGACAGGGCAGTCTATTTCTGTACATTTATCTAGAACCCTGCCAATAAATAGGGTTGAAACACTTCATCAGTATGGAGTCCACGCGGACAACGGGTTGGAACTCTAGGAATGCCTCGACATTCTTGAATGGAAGCTAAATATAGAGGTTGGAACCGCGTAGGACGACTTTATGAGATATATGGCGACAAAATTTCATATTATTGCTCACAATTTTATTTTAGGTGAGTGAATTATGGTAATACTAGATGTGGTACCTGTTAACTAGGTCGTGCCTTGTTTCGAATTTGATGAAACTATATTTTTTCTCTTTGTGTTTCAATTTAATTTGGCTGTACGGTCGGATAAAGTTACACCACTTTGTGTTTCAAAACAAAATAATGTTTCGTTAAAATGCTTTAATTCATAAATCTAAAACTAAGTAGATCTTGTGTTATGGTTACTAAATAACTGATATACTATAGTTACTTAATACATTATACTACATATATGGCTTTTTTATACTTAAAAAACACGCAGAACACCCAAATATCTGCGGATCGTACAAACAGTTATCCCGAGGCGGGAATCGAACCAACAACCAACTGCATCGCAGGTGAACTTTTGCCCGCTGCACCCTAGAGATCGTGCTACTATCATTTTGTTCTGATTTTCTTTGTTCATAAAAATTATTTATGAAATCAAGTGAATTGAATTCCTAAATTATGGAAACACGTTTTAGATAATTAGAAAAACCAGCAAGGGCCGGCTCCGCAGCATCATCAGCGGAGTCCGTGAAACGCTGAAAATGGTGAAATACGCTAGTCTTGACTTAGTTTACCTATGTATTTGAGCCGTTTGGGGTGGAAACCCTTGGTTCTTGGGGTCCTGGACATTTAATTTATAAAGATCCTTCTAAACTTCTCATAGACTCTACAGCTAATCGGAATGCTTGATTATATTTCGGTCTACGAATAAACATTGCCACACCAATGCCAATTCAATTCAACGTTGTGGTAACATAATCTGTTAGCCAACCAGATCAAAAATCCTCCCCACATATTATACATATTGGACCGGAAACGTCGTATCTATTGTGTCTTTTGATGTTCGCTAAGAGTGGATTATCTTTGGATCGCATACTTCTTAACTTTGTCATCGAAAAGTAAGGCTTTTCAATCCTTAAAAAGGGACATAATATGTACCGTGTGTTCAGGTTCTTAGGAAATAAGCTTTTCATTAAACTTGGCGCTTCCTTTACTTCGACCAAGGCGGTTTTGAATGTTACAAAGACTGAATAGGATCAAAAGAAAAAAACGAATTTATGAAACAACATATCCTAATAAAACACAAAATCCTTAATATCTGCTGGAATTATGACGATGATGGTAAATATGTACATTTAGGCTCCCCAAAAACTGGTAAATTGATCGAAAATTCTCGAAATAAAATACATTCTAGATAGATGTAAACTTTCTTCTGTTCAATAACTACTCAAAAATATTTCCCTGTTTAATAACTACTCAAATATTAACTCTCCCAACATCAAGCAAATGAAGTAAGAACAAAAGGAGTCTCGCTTTGAGAGATCATCGCTCCACCGAACTTTAATTAGGAAACTCAGAACTTCCGATTCAACAGGTAGGTATTGAACTTGTTTCCAACTTAAGTACTACTAGCTGCGCCCTACTGCTGCGCCCGCATGGAAATTTATTGACAAATTTCAGAAATTTATTGCACGTCTCCTAGGGGTAGTTTCGTCAATAAAAAATACGTATTTAATTATTTACTTTGCGGTTTATTTATACTGGGTTCTGAGTGGATCAAACCAAAAAATAATAATTTTCCATATACTTAAACCTTACCACCCTATTTAACCCCCTAAAATTATAATTAAAATTTCCTATGTGTTAGTCTAGGTCCTAAACTATCTACATACCAAATTTCATTTAAATAACTTAAGTCGTTACGGAGATTATCTATAACAAACATGCACACACAATTTCCCATTTATTATAATAGTAATCTACACATTTAAACAGACATTTGCGAGAAACTTTCAACTTTTCTCAGCGCACCTCTTGTATGACATTCGACCTTTAATTACAAAATTAGGTACGGCAAACGTTCATTTGTTTTTTTTCTTAAAAATCGTTTATATAAGAAACGTCGAGATAAATTGCTGAAAATAATAACGCTATGGACCCAGTTTACACCGAAAACGATTTTGGAAGGTGTACCATGATTTTTGCATTTGATTTTAATCTTTGTGAACGTAGAAAACAGATAAAAGAGGACTAGCGAGTAAAATAAACTTCATTTCCTTGAAGTTTTATGTTGTAGTACCTATATGACGAAACAGTTGGCCATTCTATCTCGTAGAAGTTGTTGATGAGATACCTAATTATTTTTTTGAGCAAAGCACTAAGTCGCGGTCTACATCTAGTATTTTTTTAAAAACTCCAACAGGTCAAACTAGAGTCAAACGATGAAAGGCAGACTGAAAAAAGCTCAATACTAAGTAGTATCCCGTTGGCACCTTTTGAGTAAGGAAGTCCAAACAAAATAATAAGTCAATAATAATTTCGTAGTAAAAGTAGGAAAGACAAACAAATATTCAACCGAAATAAGTCATGAAGGATCCACAAACACTTAAAAAATAGGATAGAACCACTTATAAAAGCAGACTCTATTATTATTCGTACAAAACCTCGGCTGCGGCACCAGCAGTAACAACAGATTTACATAATCCATTCCGACTACTTGACAGCTCTTGTCCTCTCTTGCCTGTCAAAGTAGATTTCAAGAGTGTATAGTATAGTTAGACCAAGATATTTGTAATGAGGTCGAAAGTGTGAGTAACATTCTACTTGGTATAAACTTGGTATAGTGCTTAGCAATCACAACTTTTCGTCAAACAGAGAAGCATTGAATTCTAAACAATAACTATTTCTTAAACATTGAAATGATTATGAATTAATATTTAAAATGGAACAAAACATTATTGATTTCAGCGGTTATTTGGCCATTGCAACTTTTTGAAAATAGAACTGTATTCTCTGTGTTGAAAATCAATGTTTTGAAAAAAGAGCATTTAAGCAACATTGAACCATCTGATTTTAATGTTTTGAAAGCGGTATAAACCTTATTGGTTCTAAAACTTGTTTATGAGCAATCGTAACCTTCTTGGTCATTTAATGGTTGATCTAATCATGTTCATCGACTTAGATAGACGAAAAAAATATTCGATAAATCTCAAAGTGGTGCCTTAATCAACTTGAACAGCTTTCTCAGCAAAGAATAAGCACAAGAAAGTTGCTATCCCGACCATAACACTAAAAATATTGTACTTAGGCAATGATCGACTCATCGGGCTGTGTCGGAAAGTTCACTCCTTTATACAAAGGTTTTTGGAACTATCTCGTACAAAATGTGCTCGGGAAGAGGTTGTCGTTCTGATTATGGTTTCAGCAAATTGACAAGGGTCAAACTGTCATAAATTCATATCGGTCTTTATTTATATAAACGGAAGGAACTTCGTATCTACCTTTGAATTTGTATATAATTGTTATGTTAGATGAAAGAAATGTCATGCAATTTTGTTTAAGTTTAAACATAGGTAGACAAGTACTTGTGTAACAAATATGCAAATCAGTATGAAAATATGTTTTTTTTAGACATTATATTTTTTTTGTAAGGAGGCATAAAAAAATAAGCGTTTTTGGTTCTGCATCTACATGGTATGCCAAATTGCAAAATTAATCTATTTTAATTACAGACGCGTTATCCAATTTAGTTTCCCTTTGAATCAGAGCCGTTGAGAGATTAGTTACGAGAGAGCGGTGAGAGATGGATATCTCAATTAGTAATTAGAATGTAAAGGATCATTTCAACCGGCGGGGTTATCGCTGGCAATATCTGTGTTATAGCCTTCCAATGAATTCATCTTCATCGGCCTATGATAGTCCATACTGACATAAGGAAATAAGCCTCTCCTAATACGTGCCATAGCCTTTGCCTTCGCCTTCCTTTGCCAAGGTTTCTGGGTTATCGCTGGCAATATCTGCGTTATCGTGTTTCAATGAATTCATCATCTTGCTGCATACAGAATCAGCCTGGAGTTTTTCGCATACCCTCCTGGCGCAAAGGCGTCCTACTCGAGTGCCGAATCGTGATTTAAACTCATAATCATTTGTCCTACCGGTTGCTTAAAACTACTCATTACTTCCGCTATCACCTTTAACCTCTCGCGTCCTCGGGATTCAAAAAGTAATTGATAAACAGTACATAGGATAATCAGCGCAGCTTACACATTAATCCAGTACAGCAAAAATGTGTTGTCTTTAGATTTTACAGTTTCTCACGTGTGTGATGAATTGAATGAAGTGGATGCGCAGTTTAAAATTACAACTCATTTATTTTAAAATATGTTATCAAATTTATCCTAAAATATGTTATCAAATATCAGGGACAAAAAATAAGAAAACGAAAATTAAATACTAAACAAACTAAGTAATTAAACAGTCGTTACACTACACAATTTATCAGTTTCATTAATTAAGACGGGTAAACTTTATACCAAGGAACTTTTAATTACGAGTAAGATAAGAAAAACAGATATTCCCGACGTTTTGCTTTCTAACTTTCGACAGCGTAGAGATAAATAAGAGGCACAGTCTGCAACGCTGTTATCTAGGTACACTCTCGCCTTTCACATTGAATTTAAATAAAATAATAAAATAAAATGATTACATTATCTAGAATAGATACAATCAATTTAATGAGACAGTGTATTAATTTTTGTTAACGTTACTATTAGTTTAATCTCTGATATCCTTCAGTTTTAATATGTACAGGCAGGATCCTATTAGCCTGAATATTTTTATTACATATTTATTAGTCACAAATGAGTATCTGCAAATCTTTTGAATAAAGGGCAGTTTATCTACTTAGTTGTGAAGTTTTGTATTATAAAGTTCAATGTCAAAATATTGCTGTAAAAATAACCATCCCTGGGGGTGATTCACAACGACCAATCCAAGCGTGTTACATACCTAAGACAAGAATATAGAGGCATGGAATCGGACAAAATTGTATTTAGAACACATTGTGACGTCACACGATTTTAGCGTGGAATCTCCTATGTTATAGTGAATCATGCCGATATTTTTTCCAACCTATTTCGAACCTATGTCCATAATATGAAAGACGACATTAAGATGACTTAAATAAGCAAATAGCCTGGGCAAGAAGCTCACAATTCCACAACGCCATGCATCTCAGAACTGGGGCACTCCATTCACGATATTTTGCAAAGAGCCGGGACCGGTTCGCTTGCAACTTTGATGAGTTTCAACTACGAACTACGCCTCTTAAATGTGGCATTCACACGCATCTAATGTGAGAAATGGGGAGATAAAGAAGGCAACGGTCATGACTGTATTTTATTGCTTCGATATCCGGGGGAATATGAAATGAGTAAAATCATTGAGGGGGAATTCTGGTTTTTTTTTAAATAAATATTTCAGTTTTCCCCTATGACAGAATTCTCAGGGACTAAAAAAATGTTGAATAAGAATTCTGGAATTTTTAATGTTAAATCTCCAGTTTTCCCCCTTGAGGGGGTCGTTGTCAAGGGGAAAACTGGCACGCTCATACCATCCTTGCACTTTGCACGTCATATCCTACGATAACATGTGGTTTCAGTTTAATTTTTAAATGAAAATTCAGTCATAAAACAGGTGTGCAGCTAGCCTCAGTATAAAAAAAATACACATTTGGTGCGTCGTGAAGTCGTGATGTTGCCAAGTATTAAAATGAAATTCTATGACAAAATAATTCGAGAATGGCAAAGCATGCATCGTTGGTTGTTCAGGCCACGGATAGAACTTACTAATTACCTTATGATGATGAAAAATAATGAGGCTTTTATTGTTTGATATTTTGTGAAAAAATACGTTGGTATTTTTCAGTTTCAGTAAAATAAAACTGTGCATAGCCGAGGCGGGTCGCAAGTGCTCTATATGAATAAAAAATAAACAAGACCAAGACCAAGACAAGCAATAATTACCTTTTATCAAAAAGGTAATTATTGCTCAAGCCACCCTTAATTACATTAAATTATTCATAATAATATTGACAGGCAGAAATTTTGAACAGTCGTAGTTCTAAGCCTGATATGTAGCGTAAAACGTAATGAATTTACAGACACAATCTGATCTCTTCAACGTCGCAAGTTTTCTTGTAAAAGCCTAGACAACTCTCGGTATACACAATTAATAATTATTTGACGATCACACCATGACCATTCTGTGGTGGTTCGGCCGTGGTGTGATCGTCAAATAATTATTTCAATGTATACCGAGAGTTGTCTAATTATTTTTAGAATATTCATCCCATAAATCAGTTCCCATGGGATAGGAATAGTCTTGAAACGTTTCCATAGAAACAACAAGGACAGATAATAGTTTTAAATAAATACATACACAAAATCCTTCCACCAAACCTTTTGTCAATTGCAGATATTTTCTCGTTTGAATCAGGGAATATAGGTCCTACCTCTGGGACCTGATTGATCCTCAAACTTACTCAAACTTGAACCTTACAGCATTACTTATAGAGATTTCCATTAATGAAGAACCGTTCAAATATTTTCTCACATATTCCAAAAGAGAAGTGATCACGTGAATATTTAGTAAAAGAAACCTTTGTTTGCTTTTTCGACTTTTTAATAAAATTAATATTTTGCTTTATGGATGGATTGGATTCCTTCGGATTTTATAAAATAACATGAATTTTTTCTTATAAAATCATTATTTACTTACCTTGTTTTAATCGACTGAATGAAATATTTATTTTACTAAAATGTAGTCATAATATCAGCCTAAGCCAACAAAGAAAAAGTCTTAGAAGTAACTTCTTACGTTACTATTTGCCAAAGTCGTAACGAAATAGTCAGACTAAAGACATCTCGTATCATGTAATCAAAACAGTTTCTATTCAACCATTAGTGAGAAGAGATACGAATAGAAATCGATGTTGAACTATTGCAATTCTGCTCCGACAAGAATACAACGAACTGTGATCGTTGTATTGGTTCCACCTGCGAGGTGGATTTACCTGCCATTGACTAAAAGTTGGAGGAGTTATTAAATGTATCTATTTATTAAAAACTGCCCGCGGCTTCGCAGGGATTGTTCCTATGGAGAAGTCTCAAAGCTATTTCTAGTTATTTTTGCCATGGGATTTATGAGATGTAAAGTTATCTATGTTTTATACCAGGCTTAGAATTACGTCTATTAATAATTTCAGAACATGCTCAGTAGTTTTGGCATGAAGAGGTAACAAATATCCATCGATCCAAGCTTTTAGCCTTCCTTTCGCTTTTATTGTTTTTGTTGTAATAAGATGCCTACCAAGCATGGCTTGAGTATGTAACAATTACAATTTTTCTAATAATAAAATCGGTAATCTAAATGGGTTTTGTTTAATACGTAGGTAATAGAGCATGGAACGGACCCAAAATTGATACAATTTAGGTTGTAACATCAAGAACGACCAAATCAAGATCAAACTGACAAACTTATTCGACCAAATTATTCGATATAGATTGTAGTCATATCGATATCGATGCCTCGAATGTTGTTTTGATTGCAATTCTGCACAGAATATAACACAACGAACACGGTTGGGCTTACCATCGTAGGTAGAGTGGTGGTACGGCAGCGGAAGTAATTCCGTCATACCTACTGGTAAAACTGAAACATACGAGTTTCTGGACAAAGCGGACAATTATGTTTTGTATTTTTCTAAGAAATGGCAGTGGTTTTGAGGATAGTCACATGAGCTTCTAGATAACTGATATAATTCATACATAAAGTATTGGCATAGAGATAATTTAAAAGGTGATAATCATAAATTATCTTTATGCCACTATTTCTTGTATAATAACAATTTATTAACCTCAAATATACTACCTACATAGAAAGATATTTATTTTTATACATAGAAAACACTCTGAACTTATCGAACCCGAAATCATACGTAGCAATTTTCCCCACTAAGACACAAAGGTAGTAATAATATTAAAAATGCTGAACAATTCACACAACATCATCGAGCCCCAAGCTAAGCAGAGTTTGTGGTACCTACTAGATGACTGATATTGAATAGTAGTGAATAGTTTAGACGTAATACATTTATTTTGAGACGTATTGTTATTAAGTCGAGAAGAACCGAAAATGGGTAGAACATATTCTCCCGCTGCGCCGTAAGTTTTTCCAACGTAAATCTATTAAAAACTTTTTATTTAAGGTTGGTTGATCACTGAACTAAGCAAATCTAACTATAGTTGTATAGGTATTTTTAGATGTTGATGAATATATATGCTTAGTTGGTACTAGCCATAATATTAGATTAGTCACGAGATTTGGTGTCCATAATCTAATTATATACACCTCTAGGCTTAAGTTAACCACAACGGCTACGAGTGGATTCTGAAAATTCCCTCAGCAGCATTTCCAATCCCAATATTTCGCATTGCATTTAATATCTGAAAGGAAAACTTTGCCTTCAGTCACTCCATGGCTTTTCAACGATGTTTATTTGGTGAATGCTTTGATTCGTGCTTGCGAGTAGAGCATCTACGAAATTGAGATTTATCGTTTGAAACGAAGCGAGTTGTTCAAGTTGTTAATTAATATCATAAATGGGAATTCCTACTTGCCGGAAACACTGCACAAAGGAGATGTTACGATTTTGTCTGATATACATGTAGGTGGCAGTATGGGTTCTTGTTAATTTCACAATAAGTAATTGTGAAATAACAAGTACCCATACTGTTTTTTTTATTTTAAAGCTAGTGCTTTCCATATAAATTTGTTTTTTGAGTTAACCCGCAGTATAAATGTGTGAAAATTAAAGTCAGTTATTAGTTTATGAATCAAAATTATACATCAAATTATATAGAAAACAACCTAAGAAATATGTAAATTCTGTAGACCTTTTGCAAAATAATTATGCGACTAATATATCGTCATATTTTCATTCATACATCTCAAACACTGTTTTTGATTTCAGTCTCAAAGACTTCCTTTGAAATTCAGTGAAATAAACGAACAAAATTTGTTTTACAAGAAAACTTTAAATACGCAGTTCTTTTCAGGACGACTTTGAATATAATATTACATCATCTGGTGTGTGATGAAAATGCTATGCTTACATGTTCACGAATTGGAGAAATACTGAATTACTTTTCTGTTGAAAGTTGAAATGAAATACAGGGACTTATGGAGTTGCTGTAATGTAAGGTAAGAGCTCATATAGAAAGGATAGACGACGAAAGTTCGACTTTGCTTCTACCATTTCGTCGCTGTTATGGTCTACGGAGATGATTGGGAGATCTAATTTTTTGAACAAAGAGTTACTCATAACTTCCACGTAGTTTATGCGCGAAAGCAGGGTTAACACATCACTACATAGTATAAAACGCTTCACTACATAGTATAAAACGCTACATATCACTACATAGTATAAAACGCTTCATAGTATAAGTCGCTTTTTCTGTCCTCTATCCCTATGTCCCTTTGACTGCTTAAATCTTTAAAACTACGCAACGATGATGCTTGATGATTTTGATGCTGTTTTTTTCAATAGATAGAGTGATTCAAGAGGAAGGTTTATACGTATAATAAAACTGTGCGAAGCCGGGGCGGGTTGCTAGTTTTTTAATAAATCAAATATTTTGTATAATTTGCAGGGAACGATTTTTTTTTTATAACTAGGACTGATACGGCAAGAAAAACAATATGTCTAAATAGACAAAAAAAAGCCATGTAAAACACAAGAGACCTGAGTGGCTCTGATTGCACATCGATTGTCGCTGATAATGTACTCGCACGTATATGAAAGTATGCGAGCCGCGCGAAGGAGTAAGAATTAAGACTTTTTCGATGATTTATGTAAAAAATTAAATAGTTCATGCATTATTAAAAATAGCTAAAAAACTACTGTTCAGATCTTAATCAAACTTATTTGTGGTCCCAAATAAGGGAAGCACTAACTTTCAGATGTAATGTTATTATCAAAATGAAAGTCGAATTGAAAACCAGCTTATGAAAATGACTGTGTCCAAAAATATTCATGAGCTTGTATGTTTTTTAATAATATTCATCAATAATATTGGAGATTCTGCATCACGATTGTATCTCACTCAGCTTAGCCGGGTATTCAAACAGACAGTATGTGGCACACACTAGAGGCTCAAGAGAGACTCCGATGACACGTCGGTTGAGACCGATAGCTCACTGCTTTGTTCTCGGATTCGTATTACATCTGTATCGAGTCTATTGAATCAAATAGCACGAATAGCTTTGAGACTGGGTGCTGTGTGGATTTTCTTGGAAACGAAATGAAATACAGTTTCAAAATAGGTAAATAATGCTGGACACTCCACACAGGATCATCTAGCCCAAAGCAGAGCTTGTGTTATGTATACTAGATGACTGATACACTTTATACAATACAATACAAAGATAATTTTACTAAACGTAGAAAACGCCCATAACCCCGGAACATATGTATTATTGCAGATCGCACAAACATTTAAATTTGTCCCAAGCCTGTAGGACCCTAAAGTAAACACCCACACTGTGTAAGTACTAGAACTTCAAACTCTGTGTTAATAGCATACGATCCATATCACGTAGGTTTTCCATTTCCCAAACTATGTTGCTCTCATATTACGAGTTTTACACGTATGCTCGCGACGTATTTCAGCTCAAATATACTCCACTAGTTCTAGTTTGTAAACTTTAGTTACTGGTTTAATATGGGGTTCTATGTAGGCAACGAAAGGTTAGTATTATGTTCAATTTATAACAATTGGTTTAGAATTTGGGTTACAAGGATATACAATGAATGAATGAAAACTCTTTATTATCCTTAAACCTACTAGAAAGAAAATAATACATAAAATACTGCAAACTAAGATTTAGTATAAACAGATAAACATTTCATTTGTTTTTTCTCAAATTACACGCTATAAAAATATAAATTGTTAGAAAAAATAGTATGAAAATATACTACTTAATATAATTTAATTTCGTTATAATTTAAATATTTAAAGAGTGGCCTTAAAAGCGATCTCTTCCAGGCAATCTTTGGATGGACTGGATATAAAACAACAATATATACGGTGGTAGTTACAATAGATCAATAAAGTACTATAGAGGTACTTACCTTGAATTTAAATCGTTTATGTAAAGCAAAGTATAAAATAATTGTTATAAGATTTAATTACGGTAAGGTACTTACATAATATGAAATTATGTAAGTACCTTACCGTAATTTAATTACGGTAAGGTACTTACATAATATGAAATTATGTAAGTACCTTACCGTAATTAACTTAAGTCTGATTTTTAGTAACATATGCTGTTATAAAAAA
Organism: Eupithecia centaureata; assembly: GCA_944547425.1. Lineage (NCBI taxonomy): Eukaryota > Metazoa > Arthropoda > Insecta > Lepidoptera > Geometridae > Eupithecia > Eupithecia centaureata. The sequence continues at coordinate 13,159,730 of OX155679.1, read as the reverse complement.
AATTCTTACTTACCCATGGTAACACAAATTCTACTTAGTTTGAAGTTCGATGACGCTGTGTGAATTAGGTATCTAACATTATTTATTTATTTACTTAGCTTTTTACTAAACAAGCTCTAGAAGTCGTCCAAAAGGTCCAGCAGACTCCAGCATCATTTATTTTTCAAATTAAAACAAAAATTAGGTTAGGTTATGAAAAGTTAATTTTTATTTTTCGAATTAAAACAAAAACTAGCTTGGGCTATGAAAAGTTGATTTAAAAGTGTTCAGGACGGCGGCCGCGTAATTGCATTTCCTCTCCATCATAAACTAGATGGAGGTGTGTCCTGGATCCAATCGGACAGCGCAGACTACAAAACTGGCAAGAGCGAGTCGGACCAATAATTGAGAGTTCCGCCTTGTGGTTTGGTGAACGATTGTTTCTGAGGCGCCTTTGGTTCAGAAAGTTGGCTTGGAAAAGATGGTACATAAATTTTGATCCGTAGAGAATTTACATGGAGTATATGTATTCAGAGTATTAGATACGCTAGCCGGCCGAGCGATGACGGCCCGTGACGCGTTCAGGACGCTATTGAAGCTCCGAGTGGCGTATCGGCTGCACGTGTCGAAACAAAATCTGTTTTACTGGCATTTGATAGTAACCCTAACCATGTAGAGTCTTACAAAAGATACTGCTAACATTAATTCAGTAAACTCAGCTTTGGGATTCCAATGCCCAACGGCTAGAAATCATCACAACTCAATGCTGGATCTAACGCCATTTAGCAGCTTTTTAAGCTTATTTTTTTTATATTTATTATAATAAAAAGGTTGGCGTAGAAAGTTTTCATTATAAAAGTTATTGCAATAAATTAAATTATGTACAAATCTAGTTTTCTTTTTCTAAGAAAATGGAGCACATTCGAATATTGTTTACGGAAATAGATTCTAGATTCAAATATAATTAGTACCTATAACAAATTACTTAGAATTACATTTAGGCATAAATAGAACAGTGTTAAGAAACTAGACATATTCTATGCATATAATAAATAGGCATGTCCAATGGATTGGCTACGGATCCACACAAGGCTCACGGCCAATATCTTGGGTTGGTTACCCGTGCATGATAGACAGAAGATTGACTTATTTCAAGGGTTTCAAAAAATACAAATTTAATAGCAATACAGATTTTTTAATATTCCATAGAATTAGTAACCAAGTATTCGTAATATTTAGTTATTAGTTTAGGTTGGTTAGGTTAGTGAGGTATGAAAGGTAGTGTAGTTGAGTGTTATGTTTCAGTTAATAAATCCTTTAAAAAGGTATATTAACAAGTTGAGCGTTTTCATTCAAGTTTCTAACTCCATGTAGCCAGGTACTCCCGTCATGTCGCTCGCCCTCACGAATTCAATTGACAAAGCGGAGTCTGGGCGGGACGTTGATGAAGCTGGGCAGATTGCGGGCTTGTATGCGAGGCTTCTAGTGTTGAAAGGACCTTATAAACCTTGCATACAAGCCCAATTTTGCAATCAAGAACAGCGCTTCGATTTTCATCTTTAGCCAACTCCAAAAAAAGACAGGATTCTATATTTTCCTGTGTGAATGTTGCATAAAAGACATCATCATCACGAAAAAAGTAAAGGATTTCATTGAATCGCAAAAAGCAACACACATTAATAACTATCTTAAATGATATAATGACATCAAGGTATCTAAGGGCCTAGTTACAGTTTTTTGAGTTACGGGTATTTTGTGTAACACAGAATCGATGTTCCACCAAACGCGCCAGTTCTGGTGTTTCCTTCGCGAGTTCAGTGACTTCATCCAGCGGTGGGTCTCGTTTTGACGACAGTAGCCATAGGATATTACCCCTCATAGTACAATCCCAGTACATGATGTACTCCGGCGTCAAAAGGCGGTAAGCATCTACCCTGTAGTTGTCCCAACCGAGTCTCACCCTTGACTCCGGCGACAATACGCAAAACTTGGTAACGTTGTTCCCCATAACCAAGTATTCCTCATCATGTTCGGGATATTTTGGATCACTTTTACACATTAGAACAGGATTATCTTCTAGATTGAACAGTTGATTGGGGTCGTTGTACTTATCGAAGTATTTTTGTAAACGCTCTGCGGTAGGTTTCGAGAAGTTCAATGTTGGGCAGTCAGTGCTCGGGAGGACTCCACCGAACAAACTGTATTTTCGTATCTGGTACCACGTTCCGATGAGGTTATCGTTTGACCAGGTCTCAGGGTTATCTCGGATACAGTGCTGATTCACTTCGCTGAGGACGGCTGCCGAAGCGCACACGGCGAGCAAAGATACTCGAAGAAGGTGATACATGGTTCAGTGTCACTTTGGAACTGTATTTTTTGAGATAAATGTTCTTATTTATACCACTTTACTCTGATAGTGTATCGATTCAATAACGTCTTTTTAATTGATTACCTATACAAGTGTGCATTTGTGAATAAGTAAAGTATATTGTTTAAGTATTTATCTTTTAACAACTTAAAAGGACTAGTAAAATTTAAATACCTAGTTATTTAATTAGTCTTTATGAACAAATAAATTACATTTAATAACTATAACGATTAGCTTTAGGCTGCTTTAGGTAAGATGGTGCTGTGTAGATTATCCAGTAACAACAACAAATACAAAAAAAACAATAAAATAATATATAAGTCCCCTTATATCCCATAGAAAACACATTATTTTTTTAACGTTTTTTGTAGATAATGGAACGGAACCTATCGTTTCCAAGTCCGACTCGCTCTTGGCCGTTTTATTCATATGTAGGTGTAAAGGTAGGTGTAAACAGGACGACGTGTTTAGAGATTACCATGCGAAACACCTTCAGAACCTGTTCCAAAATAGTGAACAAGAACAAACATTCAGGACAAAAGCTTTTAGAGCTTTCCTAAAACGAACAAAATATGTTTGCAGAAAATTGGAAGCTCGATGCTTTTAGTGGAGAGCCTTTGACACAGGAACAGGTATGTGTGTTGATAAATTCCAGGTAGAAACAGTTATGGCATTGTGTAAATGCTCTATGGATACCTGCACTAAAATTATAATTGATATATAGGTATATAACTTGTTTTTCACCCGTGACTTCGCTCTCGTAGACTATACGATTTATGTAAGGTATCGACTTATACCTTAACTGTCACACCCGGGTGGTTATCCAAAAATCCCAGCTTATCGGGTGTCTGTGTAGAAAACGTTCTACCCGTCCGAAATTACAACTTACTCTCATTAGTGGTGCAGTAGTTTTGGCAGGTCGCTGTCTCCAAGAAATCGCACATTCTTTTATAATGTTACTAGCGACCCGCCCCGGCTTCGCACGGTTTTTTATACGTATAAACCTTTCTCTAGAATCACTCTATCTAATGAAAAAAATGTTTTTCAACCTTTTTCTGAACTGTTTTTACCCGCAATTTGATGCTTAACTCTGATGAAAAGTAGTACATGCGTTTATATCTGATGAAAAGAAATTAAGATCGTGGAATGAGAGTGTACCTACACTTATTTAGTGGTAGGTATATATAAATGCAAACACGGTGTTTCATCAACAAAGTGAATGCGGTCTCAAGTATTTGCTTCTACCTGTTGCAATAACCGAATATTTGAACTGAATTTACATTTATATTGCGAAAGTTTCGATCGACTGACGCTCCATACACTTGAGTTTACATTTTCATAGTGATCAATTCATTCAATTTCAGCTTTTACTCTTTGGTTTGAATAAAGGTATTTTTAAATGTATTTTCGGAAAGCAGTATCGAAAAGTGAATCTTGTATCTTAAAATAAATAAATGAAATTTAATGACATTTTGACAGTCCACACAGCATCATCAAGCCTCTAGCCAAGCAAAGATGATTATTATGGGTACTATAATACAATAGATTACATAGATCTCAGACAGAGTTCTACACATTGACGGGACTTCGCAAACCAATCGTTTCACTATGACAATGGTATCTTTGCAGAAACATCACGTGAAATCCTGGCGCTACTATACGACTATACGACTATACGATTGTCACCGTTTAGCGATTAAATGGCAGAATTGGCCCCCAGTACTACATAAAAGCTATTGTTGCTACAGCAACTGGTGAATTCCTTTTCAACCATTCAACAGATCATGGGAAAATGAAAATTAAATAAATCCTTTCGAAGAATTTATTTTATGTAGGTACTCATGCCATGTCCGGGTTTCGAGCGAACAAAGCTAGTTATGCATCCAGCTGGTAGAGACATCGTAACATTAAATGCATAAAGTGCATGCTTGCACTATTGGGCGGGCTCTACCACGAATGCTTATCGCCTCGCCGTTCGCCCACGCGCGTCTGGGACGTGACGATGGTACTTAGGACTTAAGTTTGATTTAATTAATTCGTCATTCGTATTGAGATTAAACACGCTCATAGACGTCTCTTTGTAAAAGTGATTTTTATTGTCAATTTCCAATAGATTTCCTTTAAACTTAGTTTTTAAAAACATTGACAACGTTCCCGAATCCTTTACTGGCGCAGCCGGGGCAGATTTCCCGAGTTTTCCGTGTGGTTTTCCGCGAGTTCCCGCGAATTTTCCGACGGATCGGATCTGTTCGAACCAAATAAATTTGTGAAGGTCCTGGGAGGCGAGCAAGCATGTCGGTGACTGGCTGGTGAGTAGAATTTTCGCCATCCTTTCCTACCCTGTGTGCTTTGTGTTTTGTTATTCTTGGAATCGAACTTCTTCCATTATAACGTTTTCTGGTTCCTATTGTAGGGATTTTAGAATAAGTAGAGTTAAGTAAACTGCTCTATAAACATAAGATTAATTAAATTAGTAACAAATTGTAAATTTAGTAAAAATAGAGTAAAAAATAATTAATAAAAATGACTACGATAAAAGCTATTCCAAAGGAATTAATGTGTATAATCCCATTGTTTAATGGAAATAAATGGCACTTAAATCTATTTCTTAAAAAATGTGATTATGTGGTCGAAAAATTTCATGGTGAACAAGAGCAAAACACTTACGTTTTGCACTCGATAACGAGTAAACTAACTGACGAAGCCGCTGCCTTAGCAAGCGAACGAAACGATGTAGACACTTATGAAAAACTGAAAAATCTTTTGGTACAACATTTTGGTGATCCTAGAAGTGAAGAATGTTTAGCGATAGAGTTAGAGACTTTAAAAATGAAACAAGGGGAAAGCTATCAAGACTTTTGCAATCGCATTCAGACAGTCAGGTCGATACTTATATCGAAGGTGAATCAGACAAACAATCTTACTATGGCGAGTAGAACTGAAATCTATAATAATAAGGCGCTTAACGTTTTCCTGTACAACCTGCCTGAAAATGTATTAAGACCAGTTAGAATGAAAAACCCACATACGTTAGAAAAAGCATTAGAATATGTGTTGGAGGAAGTGAACTTCTACGAGCAGTATACGCGCAGAAGTCAAATGCTTAAGCATCAGCTTGCACCTGCAGCAACACCTGCACTTAACAAGTTCAATTCTCCCACGCAGAACGTACCCTTTCAGCCCAATGGTTTTAGACCAACCCTCGCCCCTATGGCTACTCCTCGTTTTAACTTCGGGATTCCAGGAAACATGCAGTACAGGCAACCCGCGGCGACTCAGTTTGCCCCTCAGGCTCCAACGGGTTATAGGCCTCAGTTAATGCAACCACAACAATTCGGTTTTCAAACTCAAAATTTAAGGCCGCAACAATTTGGCTACCGACCTCAAACTAATCAAGGTCAATTCGGCTATCGGCCTCAATTCAATCAAAATCAATTTGGCTATCGACCTCAGTTAAATCAGTTCGGTTACAAGCCTCCCAATGCAAAACCTTTTGACACGGATATTTCAATGAGGACTGCAGCTCCTCCTAAACCACAGATGCCGGCTGCGACTCAACAACCTCAAGGGTTTCGCCTAAATGAGTTAGAGTTAGGTGATTTTTACGGATATGACTGGTACGGATACGGATATGAAAATGCCGAAAATAATGCAGGTTATTATAACGACTTTGATTGTGTAGACTATTTTGAACCGCAAATGGATATGAATGTTTGGAATGAACAGCAGGTTAGCCTTCCCGAATCTGCCCAATTGGAAAATGCGCAAAAACAGGAGAGCACTGAAAATTTTTCGGTAGCAGCCTCGAAAGAGGATGTGAAATGATAAAAATTAATTGCGATACAAAAATAAATCTCCCATACATATACTTACCCGAAATTGATGGAAAATTTATGATCGATACTGGCAGCACACGTTCCTTTATAAGCCCAGCGAAAGCATACCAATTTTTTGGCAATTACATTAGAGGGGAAGTATTCACAGTTATAAGTACACACGCATCGAGCAACCATAATGAGGTCATTGAAATCCCTTTAATGCCTTCGTTTAATAGCTACAATTATCATAAATTTTATGTGTATGATGTAGATACCAAGTATGATGGATTAATAGGCAATGACTTGTTAATGCAACTGGAAGCTGTAATTGATTTAAAATATAACACTCTCAGGACTAAGACAGTAGAACTGCCGATAATGAGATGTATGGGAAATCACGTTATTGAATTAAACCCGCGATCTGAGCAACGCGTGAAAATGCCCACAAACTTGTATTCTGGCACTGCAATTCTAAATTATAAACAATTTTGTGATGGCATAAGAATGCCAGACGCAATCGTTAAATGCGAAAAAGGGTATGCTACCACCATTATTCAAAACACGACCGACAAATTGAGGAAATTAGTAGTAACAGGTCCATTTGAGGTTGAAGAATTTCCCAATAATGACATCGTTGGTGTGAACTGTCTTAATGATGTAGAAATGAAAGATTTGAAAATAGAAGAAATTTTAAAAGAAAATTTGACAAGAATCAGGGTAGACCACATGAATGAAGAGGAAATAAAATGTATTTCTGAATTATGTTATGAATACAAGGACATATTTTATAGTGATAAGCTTCCTTTAAGCTTCACAAATCAGGTAAAACACGTTATTCGAACGAAAAATGAAGATCCAATTTATGTTAGACCGTATAGACAACCTCCTGTTCAGACACAAGAAATTAAATCACAGGTAGAGAAGCTTTTACAAAATAATGTAATTCAGGAATCACATTCGCCTTGGAATGCTCCTGTTCACTTAGTACCAAAAAAAATGGACGCATCAGGTGAACAGAAATTTCGTATGGTCATTGACTATAGACGTTTAAACGAGATAACAACAGATGATAAGTACCCTTTGCCTAATATCACAGACTTGTTTGATAAGCTAGGCAAAGCTAAGTATTTTAGTACTCTTGATTTGGCGAACGGTTACCACCAGATAGAGATCAATGAGGAAGATAGGCAGAAAACAGCCTTCAGCACGGAAGCGGGACACTATGAATTCTTAAGGATGCCTTTTGGCCTAAAAACAGCTCCCGCGACCTTTCAGAGAGCCATGGATAACATACTTAGGGGGTTGCAAGGATTACATTGCCTTGTGTATATGGATGATATCATTATTTACAGTACCAGTATGCAGGAACATATCAGAGATTTAAAATCTATCTTTGACAGACTGAGACAAGCTAATTTAAAGGTTCAGCTAGACAAGTCTGAGTTTCTAAGGAAGGAAGTACTGTATTTGGGACATACGATTACAGATCAGGGCCTTAAGCCAAATGATGATAAAATTAAAGCAATTTTAGAGTATCCACTGCCAAAAACTGTCACAGAGATTAAGAGTTTTCTTGGTCTTATTGGCTATTATCGACGATTCATTAAAGATTTTGCTAAAATTACAAAACCATTGACCAGTTGTCTCAAAAAACGGAATAGTATCGTCATTGATCAAAAATATTTGGATGCTTTCCATCAATGTAAGGAACTTCTTACGCACGCACCCTTACTACAGTATCCAGATCCATCAAAACCTTACATACTTACGACAGACGCATCCGCGGTAGCTCTGGGCACAGTGCTATCGCAAGGAACTGTAGGTACTGATTTACCTGTTGCATATGCAAGTAGGACATTGAGTGAGACTGAAATGCGTTACAGCACCATTGAACGTGAGCTTTTGGCTGTTATTTGGGCCATCAAACATTTCAGGCCATACCTTTACGGCAATAAATTCACCATTTATACCGACCATCGACCTCTAGCTTGGCTAGATTCTATTAAAGAACCAAATAGTAAATTGACACGGTGGCGATTACGCTTATTAGAATATGACTATACAACAAAGTACAAGGATGGTAAACAAAACACGAATGCTGATGCTCTATCGCGTATTAAAGTAAATGCCTTAGATGGGTTAGATGTGTTGGATGATTCATCTTCAAATGAATCTATGAAGGTACAATTAGATGAAAAAGAACAAAAATTACAAAAACATCTTAAGGAAATTACGAATAAAATTGTGAATTTGGCCAAAGACGATGATGATTATGAAAAACCTATAGAGACGATTGTCTTGTCAGATGAATCTGACACAGAAGAAGGGCGTAACATTGACGAATTAGAACCTACCTATCCACTTCCACCGCTATCACATAGTTCGGAAGGAACAATCCATTCAGCTGCAGACCTAGAGTCTAATGGGATTCCTATTCTAAAAGAAGCCGTGGATACTAAACCTAATCAAATACTTATTTTTACTTGGCCTAGAAAAGAAATTAATGTAAAAGTTTTAAGTAGAGAACATCAAAAGGTTATAGAAGCATTTTTGCCATTAAATAGTGAGGAATTGATAAATCAGTTCCTTAAAGAATACATTAAACCTAAAACCAAATACTTTATTTATTTTGAAGACAAACAGCACCGAAAAGAATTTAACGCAGTTATTATTAGGTTATTCAAAAAGGGTACCGTAGAGTTCTATGAATGCACGGAAAGAGTTATAGTCGTAGAAGATGAAAACGAGCAGAAAGCTATAGTATTGCAACATCATGCAGGGAAAACTTGCCACAGAGGCATTAAGGAAACGGTTATGAGAATAAAAAGAAATTATTACTGGAATAGAATACAAGAAATAACAGCAGCCGTCATAAATGGTTGTGATGCTTGTAAAAAAATGAAATATGACAGAAAACCTATTAAACCAACTATAGAACTAACTCAAACTCAGTCATCTCCATTTCAGGAAATATTTATCGATATATTTTCTATTGAAAATAGATCTTACTTGACTTTAGTTGATGCTTTTAGTAAACTAGGTCAGGCTATTGAGATAGAAAATAAATCAACACCGGAAGTAGTACGTGCGTTAATTAAATACTTTTCAATGTACGGGGTCCCGATCAAGATCAGTAGTGACCCAGGATCAGAGTTCAACAATAACTTGATGAAAGAATTAGCTGAAATGTATAAAATTGAATTACACATTTCCACTCCAAATAATCCAAATTCAACTGGTATCGTGGAGCGTTTTCACTCCACAATAATAGAAATCTATAGACTAGCAAAATACGAACAGAAATGTACTGACGCAGCTTCTATAATGACGTATGCAATAATGGCCTACAATAATACGATACATTCAGCAACAGAATTAACCCCATTCGAAATAGTTTTCGGACACACAGATTCTAGTAAATTATTCGATGGAGAGTTTGAAAAATCGTACATGCAGCAATTACTTAAGGATCATGCGAAGCGTACTAAATATCTATATCAGTATATTTCGGATAAATTAGTAGAGCGGAAAGAGAAAATTAGGGAGAAAAGATTAGGAGAACAGGTTGAATTAGAGCCGGGAGATATAGTTTATACAAAAGATATAAATACAAGGAAAAGCAAGGACAAAGCGAGATACAAGAAGGCAGTTGTTAAATCGAGAGTAGAACGAAATGTAGCGTCAGTCAATATAGATCATAAACATTCAAGGGTCCCTATTAAAAATGTGAAACGCCCTTCACAGGTGGTGTTTGGTCGTACTGACCCTACTTCCCCAAAGCCGGGCATTTCATCTGCAAAAGATTGAAAACAATCCAGGTATTTTACCTGTGAAAGAAGGACAAGCGTTCAGGCAAACAGATAAGTGGATTATTGTTAAGTCTTTAGATCTAAGCGGGATAGGTAGTAATTTGGATTTTCACATATTGAAATTCAACGAGTTCATTAGTTTAGTAGATAGTCATAAAGCTTTTACCCATGAATTTTTGGGTATAAAAACACAAGTAGAGTATATCCGGAACACAACTGTTGTGAAATTTCGACAGTTAGTTCCTTTGTATAGGTATAAGCGCGGTTTAGTAAATCCCCTTGGATCACTTATTAAAGCTGTTTCAGGTAATCTAGATAACGAAGATGCTATTCGATATGATTCACTAATTTCACGAATTAGTTCAAAAGAAATGGCTACCGAGAAAAGAATAACGATGATCACCAGAATGTTGGACAATTTCACAAATAGTACAGAAACCTTACAAGAAAACATAATTATATTGGATAGACGATTTAAAGTTATTGAAGAATTGATAAAACTACAAAATTTTAAAGAAAACACCTGTCTCTATCTGACTTATGTATCAAGTATGTTCGATATGTTTATAAGTATGTTTAGAACTATCTATGTAGAGTTGAACGAGATAGAGACAGCGTTGGCATTCAGTAAAGTGTCTGTACTACATCAATCAATTGTAAATTCTACAGAGCTTCTGTTATTGTTAAAAGAAATCGAAAATGTACACCAATTGATTTATAAGGTAAATGAAAGCAATTTATTAAAATTAGAAAGGGTTATTGAAGTAAAAGCCTATGTAAAACTAAACCAGATAACGTTCATATTGGAAGTTCCATTAGTTGATAAAAACTCTTACGATTATTTTAAGATCTATTCATTACCTATTTTTCGAAATTCCTTGAATAAAACTATAGTTGTTTTTCCTGAATTTCCTTACCTTTTGGCGAAAGATTCGAAATACCTACCTGTCTCAAAACCATGCGAGAAAATTGCTGAAAGCAACAAATTTCTCTGTCGTGATATGATGCAGTTTCCGATCCTTACCTGTGCAGAGCAGCTCCTAGAGTTTCAGTCGGACCCCAACCTGTGTGTACCACATGCTGTTGACATCGAGGATATTAAGGTCCAGAGGATTGGCATAGACGTCTGGATTGTATTTACACAGAAACCAACAGTTTTGGTTGAAAAATGTTATCATGAGAATAGTAGAGAATCTCTACATGGTACTTTCATTTTAACTACTTCAGAAAACTGTGAAGCTAAATTGGATGAGCTGAAATTGGGTTATAACAAGATGTTTGCAGGAAACCTTCAGTATAAAATAACACCGATTGTAACCTTTCCGAAATTGAAATCAACAAACATAAGTTCATTGACCACGGTCAATATAAAGAACATCGATTTGGAAGAAATGAAGCATTTTTCACGTATCCTAAAACTACAGGAAAATGAGATCAGTGAAAGTGAAAGTGAAATTAGTGTCGTAAACACTCAAAGCATTAGTGTAGGAACCATTTTATTGTACTTAATTTTAATAGTTTTTATCATGTGTCTTATACTTTATCGTTATGTTTTGAAGCGAAATGATCGGATCAAAGCTTCCGCAAGACCCGATAATTTCGCACTTGAGGAGGGAGGAGTTATGCATCCAGCTGGTAGAGACATCGTAACATTAAATGCATAAAGTGCATGCTTGCACTATTGGGCGGGCTCTACCACGAATGCTTATCGCCTCGCCGTTCGCCCACGCGCGTCTGGGACGTGACGATGGTACTTAGGACTTAAGTTTGATTTAATTAATTCGTCATTCGTATTGAGATTAAACACGCTCATAGACGTCTCTTTGTAAAAGTGATTTTTATTGTCAATTTCCAATAGATTTCCTTTAAACTTAGTTTTTAAAAACATTGACAACGTTCCCGAATCCTTTACTAGCTTTTACCTGTAAAAGCTTCTATCGCTACGAGTTCCCTTTAGCTCAATTGAGCAAATTCAGCAATGAGACACTTCCTTATTGACTTTATTTGCTTCCCATTGCTCAACTCAAAATCAACTAAGTATATAAAAGTAAAATAAGTAGGTAACTAAGTATACAAATGAGTTAATTGAGAAAAAGATCTGTGGTAGAAAAAGGAGGTTAATTAGTGATATAAAAACTTATATGAAATATGCTTTAAAATAGGTATGTAGAAGATGGTATTAAAATGACAGCCAACTATCACTACATAGTATAAAAACAAAGTCGCTGTCTGTCTGCCCCTATGTACGCTTAGATCTTTTAAACTAAGCAACGGATTTTGATAAGTTTTTTTTTTATATAGAGTGATTCTAGAAGGAGGTTTATATGTATAATACAACCGCGCGAAGCCGGGGCCGGTCGTGTTATAGATATAGATCAGTTCTAGACTGTTTGCAATAGTCTACGGTTGGCTCAATTTGTTCCATTTATAAATACTAGTATTAATTTGTTTCCTGTATTGTAATATTAATTCTATTAACATAAAATATTTTGTATTTTTTTTTTGTATAGATTATTTATTTAATGTTAGGTATGTGGTTCTTTTCTATGTTGGTTATTTGTTAAGAAATTTATGGAAACACACCACCCTCGACGGTCGTGGCGTTTCACTGCCTTGGTCTCCACTGAAAACCAGCGCTGGGTAGACACATTAGTGTTTATCCAGCACAACGCTGAGTGGAGGCCATATTTGCCTAGGACTCTGCTGCACACAATGAATAAATATGTCATATTAGTTAAATTTCTTCGAATAAGTTTTTTGTTGTGTACTTAGTCATAGGGTAAATAAAAATATTTTCTTTCTTTCATTCTTTCGGTCGCTATTACCGAATATACCAAGTATAATAACGCTAATACCTGGTTAATTTCAATTACTAGATACTGCTCATGCAAAATGCACATACATGCTAGCCTGCTCCTTGCATTCAGAATTCTCTGCCTGTAATCAGAAGAGGTTCTATTGCTCCCTACTAATTAAAACTAGGCGCTTGGAGCGACGCATTCCTGCGCTTCGGGGCTTGTTAACTGTACACTGATGTTTGCTTGCGACAGAACTAACCGAATACCTGGGTTCAACTCGACAACATACAGATAGAATCCGTGGAAAGCCATGGCTGGACAAATGGCGCATGGCCGTCAATGTGGGAAAGACGGCCGCGCTGTTTGTCTCCCGCCGCCGCCACCACCCACCAGAACTGCAGCTGCGGGGCCAGAACGTGGCTTGGAGCTCGCACACTCGGTACCTCGGCATCGAGATAGACAGGTCGTTGAGGATGCAGCCACAGGTCGACCGCGCGCTACAACAAGCGCGCGTCGCCAGAGCTCTCCTCCGACCTGTCCTGGGATCTCGTCTGCCTCTGAGGACCAAAGTGCGGGTCTACAAGAGCTATGTTCGGTCCCGCCTCTCCTACGCAGCGCCGGCCTGGTACGCACTCGTCTCGCAGACGAACAAGGACCGGCTCCAGGCGCTGCAATCCACCAGCCTCAGGATCTGCACGGGCGCGGGCCGCTACGTCAGGAACGACGTCATAGCCCGCGACCTGCAGGTCCCATCAATTGAAACCTTCGTCGTGCAGTCGGCGCGTCGGATGTTCGACCGCGCCGACAACAGCCGCCACACACACCTCAACAACCTCGCCTCCGATGCAGCCGACCCCCGGACGACGATCGCCCGTGGCGACCCCTTCCGCGGGATCTGATCCCTGCGGAACCGCCTTAAGTCCTTGGGTTCCCAAAAAAAAAAAAAAAAGGAAATCATTAAAAAAAAAAAAAAAAAAAAAAAAATGCAGCCAAAAAAAAAAAAAGACATACCAGCAAAAAAGAGCATTTGCTTAACCCAAGGACCGAGGGGTCGTCACCCCTCGAGTTGAAGCCGGGGTAAAGAGGCCCAGCCTCGAGGCCCCCCTCCGTGCCCCCACAAAGGGCCGGAATGAAGCGATGATGAGATAGAATCACGGTTTGTTGGTCGCGCTAGTGAGTGTGAGTTTTGATATATCACATCAAGCATTGGCCGAACTAAAGGATATAGTTCAAAAGCGTTTAGTTTCAAGCTTGTCTGCCTGCGACGCAGGAGGTTGTGGGTTTGATTACCGGTTTGGGACAAATGTTTGTACCTTCTGCAAATATTTGATCCGGGATTCTGAGTGTTTTCTACGTATAGTATAAAATATCTTTCTATCTTCACTAATATTATTAATGCGAAAGTTTGTATGGATGTGTCGATATATGGATGTATGCACAGTAACCTGATTCAGATTTCTGTAGATGTATGGATGAATGTTTATACCTCTTTCATGCAAAAATTACGAACGGATCTGGCTCAAATTTGAATTGTTGAATAGATGTCGTTCTAGCTCTGGAATAACACATAGGCTACTTATGAACCCATGAATTAGTTCCCATGGTATAAAAAAACCTTGTTCGACTCCTTAGTCGACTTTCTTTAATTTCCCAAATTTTTTTATAAGGCCTTACCTGGACACAATTTGTAACGTACATTTTAAAACTTGTTGCTCCCTAATTAGAATTCACATTCAGTCCAACCATGTGCGGTCTCAAATTAACTTTTAGTTTCACAGTTGAGTACACCTCAGAAGGTCGATTCGGGAACTTTACTCGAGAACCGCATACAAATCCCCCGGGTCTACTGAGACGCATCCGAGCGTATGGGACGAATTGCGAGTTCTCAAGTAATTTGCCAGCGTCGCTACACTGTGTTTCAATGCTATGTCAATTAAGCCACAGTTTGCATATGCGACGTGGAATTCCCGACAGTAGGGAATACACTGTTTTTCTAGCATCAAGCAGAGATGTTTTTTAGAAAATGTTCCCTTTATGCATTAGAAAAACAGTGTTATTCACATTTACAATTGAAACCATTGAGCTAACTGCAGACGGTTGCAAACAGTCTAAAGGTAGCTCAATTGATCCATGTCAATACCAGTCGGAAGCGTCCCCAAGACACTGGCTGCATTACCACGCTCTATTAATTAGTTTTATATGCTATCTGTAGTTGTTATTTTCTTCTTTTTAGGGTTCCATAACCAAAGGGTAAAACGGGACCCGATTTCTACTCTCCAACTCCGCTATCTGTCGTCCATCATCAGGCTTTATCTCATGAATCGTGACAGTTAGACAGTTGAAATATTCACAGATGGTTATTATGTTGCCGATATAACAACGAACACTCGAAAACATCATAAAATTAATTTATATAATATTAATAATATATAATAATTATAAATATTTATCGATAACGCTACTGACCTCTTCGGGCGCATTTCCGACTCGCATTTGGCCAGTTTAATTGTTTATATTATATTTCTTTGTCTGTTTTTTGTATTTTCATAAGTTAATTATAAGGTGTATGTTGTTGTGTAGAAATAAGTGTCACCAAATACCAACCTAGTACCAACCTAATTTATGATCAGGTGAGCTACCTATATACTGTTTTCAACAATCTGCAGTTAGCTTTATTCTCTCATTGTAAATATTAGTTTTAATTTGTTTTGACTCATTCATTGTAATCATAAAATAACATAATTTAAAAAGTTATCATTATACTGCTACGCTAAGACTATAATAATAAATCAATCAGTTTTTCTAATTATATTATTTATTTGAGTATTAAATTTTCATCAACTTTGAGTTATCAGTTTTGAGACTGTGTTTCTTGTAACAGTTATTTATAAAAATTAACCATAAGTTTAAACTGTTCCTCAACCCGCAAAATCTGGTCTCATCCTTTGATCATGTATTCAAAGATAGCTTCGCCGCCGTCAGAAGTAATTTAGTTGTAATCCTCCGCGATCCTGAACAAACAGACAGAATCGCAGTTGGCTGGACGGACTAATGACTGTAGATTTAGATATGTCAGGGGACTACCAAGAAACTTCAAGCATTTGCAAAACCATAGTTCAGCTGTGCGATTACGCTAAAACCACACATCCAAAGTAGACATATCAAAACCATTTCAATGGCCTTTGCGTGCCCTATCCATACAATTGCAAATTACGAAGGGCATTGAAATTTCTTTCATATGTCAATTTTAGATGGGTGGTTTTAGCTTAATCGCACAGCTGGACTTCTTTTACAGACTTCAGACAATAGGGATTTATTAATTCGACGGTTTTTTGTGTTTACTAATTTTTTTACGATTTATTTTATTTTATTTGGTAGCTGTTGCTTCTTACGTGGTCCATTATAATTATTTGATCAAGATCTGACTACCTGTAGCTATAGTTTTTCAATTATCCATAATAAAATAGAAATTCATCATTATCATGATGATGATGATGATGAATTTCAATTACTTACCGTCAAGACCAGTATCCGCGGTCTTAGTGCGGTTTCACACATTTCGTACAAACTTGTGAACTAAATAGAACTATACATACATAAACTATAATATTTCTAACTAAAAATATACCATCGTTCAGCCACTCTAACGTCTGATATATTTTATCATTACTAAAAAAAATACACAGAACACAATATCCCTATTAAATTTTTTATATCTTAATTATCCTACTCATGGGGGTAGGATAATTATGAATTTGAGTCACGCGTAATTGAGCATCCCGAATGAATGCCAAACCCTCGCCAGAGTCTCATTAAGCCTATATTATTATGTTTGATATTGAAATCAATGTTAAATAAAGTTAAAGGGATAAGGAAATTTATTTAAATTAAAAGAAAAAGGGTACCGGTTTTTTTTACATCGTAAGCAAAAGAAGATATAACAATTCAGTAGGCCTAGCCAACCCAAGCTAAGAAACGATTAGTGTTTAACAAAATGAAAGTGAAAACAGCAAAGGCTATATTTACTTTAGTTTTTTTCATTTTACGTATAGTTAGCGTGTTCTTTTTTAAATTTTAGCAGATTAGACGCAGCGAAACTGCTCTTCAAGTGATACCTAGTTTACGAAAATTACTTGTTTTATTTACTTATAAATGTGTCTTTTGTTTCTCTTATAAATTTGAGTCTCTTTTGTTATTTGATATCCCACCACGTTTTAAAAGGTTCATATGATAAAAAAATCAATGGTAAATATTAAGTGGGTATATGGGTCATCTTGTATTCCTAACTCAAGCTCTTCTTAACTTGGGGCTTAAAGATTCTAGAAGGTTATCCTTAAGTAAGTTTATTTATTACTAGTAGTGACCCGCGGCTTCGCCCAGTTGGAATTTATTTGTCAAATTTCAGAAATTTATTTGAGGCCTCCTAGGGGTAGTTTCGTAAAAATAAAAAATAAGAGTTTTATTATTTACTTTGCAGTTTACTTATACCGAGTTTTGATTAAATTGAACCAAGGAAAAACAATTTACCATACAAACTTTACCACCCTATTTAAGAGCCCTTATTGCCACCTCTGCAGAGGTTAAAAATTCCAAATTTTCAAGGCTTATGTCCTATTTTAGGTCCTAAACTACCTTCGTACCAAATGTAATCTAAATTACTTAAGTAGTTACCTATAACAAGCTGAGATTACCTATAACAAACATTCACACAGACTTTCCCATTTATTATAATAGTAAGATTATTTAGGAAAGTCGTAAAGGTAAACTCAATTAAGTAATCGAGAAACAATAGGGTCATATAACCCATATCATACGCCAGTGCCATTTATGTTTGGCTTCGAGTCTTAATAAAATGGGATTAAAAACGTAGGTAAAGTTAAAGCAATAAAGCTAATGCTGTCTGGCGAAATAAAAGCCATGAAACTTGACAGTTATTTGAAACGAGTTTAAACTAAAGACTTTTTACGTTTTTACATAAATTGCGTGCTTAACAATTCTAATAAAAGTACTTTACGTAGAGCAGTTAAGAAATATATGTGTCTGAATGTCTGAATTTATAAAACACTAGCGACCCGCCCCGGCTTCGCACGGTTTTATTATACGTACAAAACTTCCTCTTGAATCACTCTACCTATTTAAAAAAAACCACATCAAAGTTGCGTAGTTTTAAAGATTTAAACATTCAAAGGGACATAGGGATATAGGGACAGAAAAAGCGACTTTGTTTTAAATTATGTAGTGATTACAATATGACTTTCTTAAAACGAATTCAGAAGTTAACAAGTGACTTTTATCTAGCTTTTCGTTTTTTTTAAACGTCATCAGAAATTAATAAGTGTGTGTAAGTGAAGGAATAAGTGACTTCCTTTCCGTGTCTCAGAAGCTCTCAATATAGGTATTAGCAGTATCTTAATAGCTTCCTAGAAAGTAAGCTTTACCTCTTAAGTCGTATCGTTTTTACTTAATCACGGCAGATAGTGGTTATACGCTTTCAATATCACCAATAATATAATAGCTTCCTAGAAAGTAAGCTTTAGGTACCTCTTAAGTCATATCGACTTCACTTAATCAGGTGAGATAGCGGTTGCAAAAAAGGCTTTCACTATCTCCAATAAATATAAACATAACTTAAGCTACCAAGCATTGTAACGAGTGATAGGCACGACCATTTCTGTCCAAATAAAATGCTCAACCAACCCTCTATTGTATTCGGTATACGCAGGGGCGCGGCTGAATATTGGTGGTCTACTATGAAAATTTAAAAACGAAATTTCAGATGACGGATTGCACGAACGTACCACATACTCGTCTTTGCTGTGTCCATGCCATCAACGTGTAATTATCATCAAACTTAAAACATTATAACAAGCGTAGTGGGTTAATTCCCGCCTTAAAAAAATTGACATGATTGTACATTTGTTCCAGGATTCTGAGTGTTTTCTATACATAAAAAAGTATAGCTGCTCAGCTTGGGGCTAGATGTGTGGTGTGGATAATTCAAGAGTATTAATTTATTTATTTAATCTCTTCGTTCAAACTCTATCTAGAATTTTTTCTTACAAGGATTCTACGTTACCATTCTGCCATTTTTATAGTTTAGTTTAGTTTAGTTTAGTTTAGTTTATTCGGAGAACAAACAGTTGTACAAACAGAATACTTAAAAATAAATTAAAATAACTCTTAACTATTAACATGTCCTCGCATAGAGAAGCTAAAATAATTTGCTTGCCTGCATTTTAAACCTCCAGAAAAAGTTTTAAGAAGACAAAATTGAAAAAAGAAAAAAGAACCTTACTTTACACAAAAAAAACCTTAACACTACAATTACAATTTATCTACTAAATTTACATAACACGTTTACATGAGAATTACTCGCATCATAAAGTTTGTGATGATGCTAACGCATCGAACCAGCGCTTTGTCAGGAGTCTGCTTACTCTTTGTGCTTTTAAGTCAAATAAGTCGAGGTCGGGGATATCGACCAACCCGTTAAAGGTAGATACTGCTCTACTGAAAAAGGAGTTTTGCCGATAGTTTGTGAAACTGAATGGAATATCTAGGTTAATAGGATGCCTAATTGATCTAGTGGGAACTTTGATTTTAATATTTTGTAAAAGCTCAGGAGCGTCAATTTGACCCTGTGCTATTTTACAGAGGAGTACAACATCACCAATTTGTCGTCTCTCTTGTAAGGGGAGCAAGTGATGCCTCTTACATTTAGCCGAGTAGTCACTATCGAAACAATTAGTTTTAAATTGCAGGTACCGCAGGAACCTACGCTGAATTGATTCAATTCTATCTATATAAATTGAATAACGAGGGTTCCAGACCTGTGAACAATACTCGAGAATGCTACGCACATAGGCACAATACAGAATTTTAATAACCTTAACGCTAGTAAACTGAGAGCAGGTTCTTATAACAAAACCTAAAGCTTTGTTGGCTTTTTTAATAATGCTATCAATATGCTTGTCATAAGCAAGCTTACTGTCCTGTAGAACTCCCAGGTCTTTAACCTCATCTACCACTTTTAACGGTGTTTCTTTCAAAGTGTATGAGTACAGGGTAGGGGTAGGGCTGCGAGTGAAATGAATAGCCATACATTTTGAGACATTCAAGTCGAGCTTATTTCGCTGACAGTAAAGTTCAAACCTACATAAATCCTCCTGCAAGAGGATGCAGTCAGTAACGCCATTAATACGCATAAAAACTTTCATGTCGTCTGCATATAACAAAAATTGTGCAGACTTAAAGCAATAACAAATATCGTTAATAAATATGGAAAAAAGGAGTGGTCCTAGCAAGGACCCTTGGGGCACGCCTGACGGTATATTCACCCAAGTAGAGGCGGAAGAGAACCCGTTAAGAACAACAGCCTGGGATCTATTTTCAATGTAGGAAACAAACCATCTATAAAGATTACCATGGATTCCTGCCTTTAAAAGCTTCTGCAAGAGCAGCTGGTGGTCGATTCTATCAAAAGCTTTGCTATAATCAGTGAAAATAGCATCAACTTGGCCACCAGCATCCATGTTTAAGGTGGTATAATCGTTAAAAGATAGCAAATTAGAGACAGTTGAGCGTTTCCTCATAAACCCATGCTGCTGTGGAATAAATGATGATGAGAGAGTTGAATATACCGCAGTATAAACAAGCCTCTCAAACACCTTCGCAAAGATGCAAAGTTTAGAGATGGGTCTATAATTTTTAACATCGTTCTTACTACCACTTTTATGTATCGGAGAAATGAATGCCTTCTTCCAGACCCTAGGTACATAGCCTTGTTCAATAGACCGCTTGAAAAGTACAGTCAGCGGGTAGGTCAAGCCCTCCGCACATCGCAATATAAAGATAGAGGAAATGTTATCAGGGCCAGCTCCCTTTGACACATCAAGTGATGTGAGTAATTTAAAAACAATAGCTGCATCAATGTCAACATCGCTAATCGAGCATGGATAATCAATTCCATCTAAGCCGTTACCCAAGCTAGTATCTAAAGATGGAGAACTTTGAGACTGGGAATGAAAATTAGAGTAGAAATAATTAGAAAATAGATTACAAATTCCCTCCCCAGAATCAGCCGAATTTCCTTCATAAAATAAGGTAGATGGCATAGAATTAGTGCTTCTCCTTTGTGATTTGACAAAAGACCAAAAATATTTGGGATTGTCAATTATAGAGTCTTCTACATTTGAGATATAAGTTTGGTGGCATTCTTTTTCAATGTATTTAGCTTTAGTCCTAAGAAAGGCAAAAGATTCATAATCAGATTGGTTACCATATTTATGAAATTTTTTAAAGTATTTATACTTTTCCTTTAGAACTTTCTTAAGAGGCGAGCTGTACCACGGAGGAAAATAAGATGCGTTTATATATTTGTGTGGTACAAATTTATCGCGAAGTTCGTAAAGATAAGTATAAAATTGCTCTAGGGAGTCATCAATAGGTCTACCATTTAAAATAGAGTCCCAATCATAATCATGCAATAGACACGAGTTAATACTGTCGTAGTCACCAGAACCATAAAAATATTTTATACGAGAGTTCATTTGAAGCGACTCGCATTCAATACTGTTTAAATTAATAACTAGTGATTTGTGATGCTCGTCTTCAGGGACTAATGGACTATTACAGGCAAGAACTGAGATATCTACATTGCTTATTACGTAATCTAGGATTCTGTTGTTTATATTAGCATTAAAATTAAATTGACTCAAGTTACCACCTGACAAAGTATCAAAAAAATAAATCTGACTGCTGCCTGTTATGCCCGAAGGCTGCAAAGTTCCCTGTCTGCATGACCAGTCGATATTAGGTAGGTTAAAATCACCTAATATTATAAACGTATCGTTGGGACATGACTCAATAATAAAAGTAAGTTTCTCAGTAAAATTAGTTAGCTGTGTGTTAAATGAATTTCCTAAGTTTTCACTACATAAATAGACAGTACAAAAATGAATCTTATTTATAGTGTGGTCCCTATTTTTAGTGGTTACCGTAACCCAAATATCCTCGGCAGAGGAATGCCACTCCGGTCGTGCCACTGCGCGTAGATCGCGGCGTACTGCAATAAAAACTCCACCGCCGTACATTTGTTGTGTTTTAGCATAGTCTCTATCCCGTCTCCATATTAAATATCTATCATCAACGAGTTCGCTATCATAAATGCCATCTAAAAGCCAGCTCTCAGTTACCGATATTACATCGTAGGAATTTAAACAAATATTCCGTTTCAAAGTATGAGTCTTGGTACGTAGTCCTCTAGTATTTTGATAAAAAACATTCAATTTAGGAGCCATTATTAAGAACTAAACAATAGCGGAGGTGAACCTCTATAAGAAATATAATAAGGCTGATCATAGAATCACTTAAAAAATTGCAGAATAGCATATAAGCTCTAATAGCACATATTATAAGCGATAGCTGCAAAACTAAAATTGTTTTAAGCGTAATGTTAAAATTAATTTGTAAAATAATAAACCTAATTGCATAAAAAATACTCCCAATACATTGATAAAATAAAATTCGGTTAAGCCCCTCAGTTAACTTTAACTTATTCAAGTAGCGACTGCGCGAACGCTCTAACTCGTTCACGCAGGAACCCCGTGAACCGAATACAGCGCAAGCGAAAATGAAACATATTTTGACTATGAGAGCGGGTGCAAATAGCTGAGCACATAGAGCAGTACTTACGACGAATCGGTCGGTATTCCCGCCGCGCGCGCGCAGCACAGCACTGGACTCTAGAACAATAGATCCGCGAACAATAGCCGACCCGAGCAGACAATAGACACTGGTTTTGCATGCGGTTCTCAAACTTTTACTACATCGTAGTGACAATAAAAATACAATTATCATTAGGACCGAAGTTAAATTAAAATTAAAACTAAGCTGCACAATTAGGAGATCTTCAAGAGGTCGTTTTCGTTTTTTATAAAAATTATAGGAGAGGTGTCCGACATTCTCGCCATAATTTTGCAGTGTTTCACCCATACATGCTTGAAGTTCTTTTCTTTAGCTAAGGCCCGCGCTTTGCTTAACAGGTTCTTGTTGTATTGCGTCAGGTGATCGTTGACGAAAAACACTCCGCCAGTTGTGTAACCAAGAGCCTCGAGCTTCAGCTGTTTGGTCTTGCGGCACGAAGCAACAAAGTCCTCCTTCGTGTACCGATTATTGAAGGAAATAACTATAGGTTTTTCGACATTCGGGACTCTAGTAGGTATTCGTGCAATATAATTAATCTCTTCCTTCCTAACCGTACGATTACCGATTTTACCGATCTTGTCAGCAATTTCGTATAGGTTTTCGTTCTTCTTTAGTGGGATTCCACGTATCTCGACGTTGTTGGCACGAGCCCACTGATCCTTAGCCTGAAGTTCCACCTTCAACGCAGCGACTTCGGCTTGTAGAGTGGATACATCACTAACTACTTTCTCCACATGAGACACCCGGTTTTCAAGTGCCTTAACGGATCCAGAGAATTTCTCAATGAGGTCGTGCGCCATCTCCAAAGATCCTCGAAGATTACCCAGCTCCAACTTAATAGACTTCACGTCTTCAGATAGTGGACCTAACTGAAAAACGATGTTATTCAGTTGCTCCTGAATTTTATCCAGTTGAGTAGGAGAGGGTGATGTATCGAGCCTCGAAGGCGATTTGGAGGATTTACACTGCAGACAACGCCAGGTCTTCTGTCTATCAGCTAGTTTGCGATAGCCACCTTCCGTGATCCCAGAGCACTGGAAATCAAGGTGTCTTTTGCAGACACTGCACATCACACCATCCGTGAACTGAGAATCACAACTCGCGCACGTGTACATTTTTAAAGAATGAGAGAAGTTTGAGAAACGCTGGTCCAGCAAGCAAGCGTGCACTCAGTATGAGCAATAGCGACTGACTGATAGCGATAGCGATTGGTTAGTAGAATTGGGTCCCTAGCTTTGTGTTGGCCCCCATCGCTATGACGACGCTGACCGGATACGAATTTACAGTTTATTGTTCCAACTGTCAAAAGAGCGGTGATTGCGAAGCTTCGAACATTTGTCACGTGTTTATGAGGTCAGTAGATACTGGTCATGGTGCTTACGCCGATTTAATGGGAAGTCAAGCAATCTAGTGGTGGTTAGATTAGTTCCAATGGAACTCACTATGCAATGTAGACTTTTAATTTGAAGTCGTTGTTTATAGATTTAATATAACTAATAAATCGTCATATCAATCTTTACCAGTTCACTGCTAGACATAGGCCTCCCGTAATTAGTGCCATAGCACCCTGTGTTCAGCTTGCCGCATTCAGTATCAGCCTGCAATATTTCGCAAATCAACATCCCACCTGGTCGGAGGTGTCCCACACTATGTTTTCCGAGTCGCGGTCTCCACTCAAGAACAATAATCAATAATCAATAATCAATATCTTTAGGCTTACAAAATAAGCACTTAGACAAGTCAAATTTAATTCGCCTCAATTTTTTGTCCACTAGTGGAAGAGGCGAAATAGAAACCACTAGCATGTGTATAACTTATGTGTCGAATACATGTTTGCCTTATAAATAATTACATACTATTGTCGATGTGGAACTGAGCGACATCTGGCCAAGCACTAACGTCATTGATGTAATCATTTATGGAGTAATATGCCTTCTTGATAAGATTTAGTTTTATGTACTGTTTAAATTTACGAATAGAAAGTTCAGTTGCTTCAGATGGAAGCTTATTATAGAAGCGCACACAATTACCCATAAATGATTTCCCCAGTTTTCGTAATCTAAATGAAGGGATGTGTAGTTTGTCCTTGTTTCTTGTATTTCTATTGTGAACATCACAGTTTTTCAAAAAGTTGCTCTTGTTTTTGTGTGTATACTTTACCCTACCCTCTTTGAGTTATGTCGATAGCTTTTGTTCACTGTCGGATATATTCATTATGAATCCTATCCTTCAGAGAGAGCATAGCATAGCTCTTTCCATAGCTCACTGAGCGAGTTTGGACTGGTAGCTCTACCGTGAGTATCCACATCTCAGCTCCGAAAGGTCATTATGGGTAGGACGTACTGATTGAAAACTTTCGTTTTTAAAAATTACGGTATGGATGACGAAATGACTCGACTCGATTCCCAGATAAACATATAAATATGTATTTATGCAAATTGTATTAGTTTTATTGTTACAAATATACTTTAAAAATAAATCATGCTAAATAATTGAAAAATGAATTTAATGGTATCCATTATCAATTTTAAGTTCAGAGGGTGACTAATTAAAGACATGAAAGAACTACATCCACAACTTTAGAGTTTGGAATGATTTTTAAACAAAACGTTGTTCTTTTACATTTCAATATCAGTATTAGGCTCAAATTTTAAGAAATATTAGATGGCTGAAGACGGCTCAGATTCAGCAATAAGTGTGCCAGGAATAATCAAAAGAAATAAAAGTGTTTTAGAACAACGCTAAAATTAAGCACTCCATTTACGAGATTTTGAAGATATTTTCTTTTAATAAATGCCTTCGATTCGGTGTTGAGCGGGATCGATTCCGAAATAATTGGATTCCAACGTTAAGTGGCTCTACATTTGCAAATCAAAATGTGAGCAATGGCTTTTCCTTTAGCAAAATAATTATTGAACTGGAGCTATTTATTTAAAATGCTTGGAAATTTCATAGTCATGGAATGGAGGCATGGTTAAAACATTCGAGCATTTAGCGAAACAGACATCATCATATGGATCAGATAAGCTACCTCTAGACTGTTTGCAACCGTTTGCAGTTAGCTCAATTGTTTCGATTGTATATAATTAGTTCTTATTTGTATCTATTGATTATAAATATAATAGAAGTAAGATTTACCGTAATTTCACATTCCATGCAGAAATATCAAATTCTGATCTGATAAATTTTAGAACAGCGCAGCGAACCGTGGTGTTGTCACAATCCATTATCTCGTACCGTTTACTCGATCTCAAATTTCCCGTCGTCCGCGATTACTAGATTACTGTCTGATCCCGCAGACTGCAACGAAAGGACAGAGACTAGTTTTAGACTAGCAAAGACCGTTTAAAACGGAAATTTTCGACATTTGTGAACATGATAAAATTAATGTCCGATTTTTAAAATATTACGTTTTTAAGAAATTAAATATTACCTACTGAAAACTATTTGGACTTCGGTGGACTTGGAACCTGCGGTCTTCCTACTACTGGTCTTCTTTCCGGTCCTTTGTGGGGGCACGGTGAAGCCTTTGAGCCTCATTACTCTGACGTCTCTTTTTGCAAGGAGTTCATTTTTTTAAGGCTGTATTGTTGTCTTCCTCTTTAGAAGGACGAATGCTTAAGAAAGTTTTTTAATGCATCTGTAGTAGTTTTATATTGTCTAGTATATAGGAAGAGATACGAAGTTGCTCTTGGTGGCTAACAAACTCTGTTTTCGTTTCTCTTCCTAAAATAGACAAAATGAAATTACTACAGATGCATAACAAAAACTTATGTTAGGTATAACAAACTGTACGTGTGAATTTTGTAAATTATACAATAAAATATGTGGTGGGTGGCACTAGACCTATTACCTAGTACCTGTTTTCTGTGTCTTAAACGTTTCCACAGAAAGAACGCTGCAAACCGCAGACAGATATTAGTTTGAAGTTTAAAGTTTTGAAATATTGAATCAAAGTTCTAAAATATCGCGTTGTTGTTAATTGCGGGTTCATCTAACATGATTCTCGTGTATATAACACTGCCAAGGTACTACGCAGGTAATTCCATCAAATTCAGAGAATCCACATCGGATCTACCGTATCCAGGTAACCATTCAGCCACTCTACCACTCTATTGAATTTACCTAGAATTTAATCCCGGAGCTTGCGAGCTTCTAACTTGTAAACTAAGTGGTTTCAATACGGCCTAGGTATAGAACGCGTATGGCTCTCGAGAAATCACAGCCGATATTGAACGTAGATTCTCAATGATGAGAGTATGATGAGATAAATTTATTATATCAGAAGACATAATAAATATGTACGGGTATTTATCACGTTTATTTACCTTTTTCACGAGGTTTGAACAGGGCCCGAATTCCACTAAATAAATCGCTTCACCATTTAAATAGTCTCGTGTCAAAATGTCAGTGTTAAACTCTTTTTGGTATTCTACTAGCATAAACATTTTGAGATTCATTCATAGCTGCGACGATTACCTTTATAACTACCAATTTGACATTCTAATTAGGAAAGTATCTTCAAGCGAAAAAAATAGTAGAATACCAAATGCACAAACGTCATTTAAATCATCTTGATTGAATGGCTCTATTGAGACCTTTGCTTTGACATTAGTGGAATTCGGCCCCTGGTTTACACTTTGTCGTGGGCAATGTGTTAGCAATATTTTTTTTACCTAAATTATTTTAATTTGTAGTTAAATAAATTACTAATTACTATTTATTAAATATTGGACTTTTCTTAAGTGCTAAGAATTTAAATTAAATAAATCATTTATATTCTCAAACATATATCTTCGAGGTGTTTATTTTCTGTTTTGTACACTACAAAATTCGATAAAAGTCGACAGGCACGTCAATGAAGAATTAATGAAAGCATTAATTATGTCGGGGACTTAGTTTCTTTGCAAAATTGGGATAGGAATCTGTCAGCTCTAAAAATATAAGGTCTTACGAGAGAAGTCAACAGATTATGTGACGAATATTACTATCATTTACTTTTTATGAAAAAGTAAAAACAAGTTAAAAAAAATAACATAATAACTCCGCCTCTCAGTTTTTTATCCCGGAAAAACGTGGGCAATGCGGCCGCCGGCGCGGAAGCAAATAGATAGCAAATAAAACAACGAACATAATTCTATTTTATTCTATTCCTACATATTTCTGTTCCATTATTGTAATATTCTCTGGTAATTTTTTTTTTTATTATATTTAAAATTCGAGTTAATTAATTGAGGCTGCTGAGCATAATGCAAAATGCTAATCAAACATTACAAAATCTGTTATTTATTCATTAACAAAGTTATAAAAATGTAATAGCATGACTTTTTTTAATGGCAATTTTTTTCCTCTTTTGGGTAAAGGTCATTATATCCTTTATTAGTTAAACCAAATTATTTTATCAAAATCAATTATTGATCACTTGAGTTCTTAAAAAGAAAATAAACATAAACCATGAATATTAAATCATAAAAACTATGATCAGCGTCTCTGCTTATTTATATTAGAGACGATGCGTCGTCCGCTTTCTTGTTTCAAAGAAACGATACTGATCTCCTTACACGTGTTTATAATAGATATCTAGGTCGCACTGGATAAACTATTGTTTAGTGGCAGTGATCATTAGGTGGGTGGGTGAGATGATTGAATGGGATGTCTCTGTGCATTAAGCTGACGCCCAAGCCCTTTACTTGTTGTTGACGTTTAGAACTTAGGGGTGTGAAAAATGATATTTTATCATTCGTTATTTCTTTCAGAATCTGTGATAGTTACTTTTAATAATTGGGGAAATGATGATGAAGTATCACATCGGAATTATCAATTGTATATTTTTTTTGCTAACTTTAGACTGTTTGCAACCGTCTGCAGTTAGCTCAATGGTTTCAAATGTAAATACCTACTAGTTGTAATTTTTCTATTCCTTGCTTGTAATTTTCGTTGTTAATAAACATAATTTAATATCATTTATATCATATACATTTATTTTTAAAAGATGATTAATAATAATTGTCTTGGTAAAATGCATGTTTGAAAAATTTTGTGCCATCTCAGGAACTGTACACTAGTTTCGATTGGTTACTGTTGTGTCAAAAAATCTAAACGACGCGACGTTTTAATTTTACGATTGCTGTTTAAATAATTTAAAAAATTTAATAATTTTAAATTATGTAAAAACCAGTTCTGGCAATAAAATATGTAAAAATCTGTTCTTTTCATTCACGTAAAAAAGAAAACTCGCTATTTCGCTCGTCTGAGGTCCTTTATGGCACACTTAAGGAAAATATTAACAAAATACTATACTCTTTATACGTTATGGTTTGGTACGAAGTTTTAACCGAAACTCGGCTGGTTTTGCGACTAGTACTTAGAAAAACTTATTAAATAGGTAGGTATGTATACGAAACAGTATCTTCTAAGTCACCAAACAATCTTCAAAGAAATAGATAATACTACTAAGAATAAGAAAACTTAGACATAAAAAACCAGTTCAAATTAACTATTCTATCAGTACATAAGTAAATTTCACGTCATAATCATCATACATTAAAAAGTAACAATACGAAGCCAAAACACAAATTTCAAACTTTGTTTTCCAGTTTTACCCTATGTTCAGGATTTTTTAAAAACCCCGAAACATGTGTTCAGTATTTTTATTTTTTTAGTACTTTCTGTGCTTAAGTTTCAAGCAAATCGAGTTACTGGTAAAAGATTTACAAAAAACATTAAAAAAAACAAACCTCTTTTCTTATCCGGTGTCTGTGTAATAAAATGTCCAAATTGTATATTTTTTATTTCAGAATTTTGGTCTGGGCGTTTTCTCCAAAATTAGCTTGTCCTTTATATTCTCAAAAGATAAAAATAAATAACACTCATATATTTATTCCAAAAACACTTAAATAAAGAATATTGGATAAACGTACGCAAATACAAAGAGCACACTAAAAGGAAAATTGAGTTATTTACCGGAAAAAAGTCTCTCATTTCATCGCAAAACCATACTGGATTTCAAAGTTCCTGTCTACGTAAATCGAATCGATTTCAGTCGAATAGCAAAAACAAAACAGTGTAGTAAATACGCGTACATTTTCACATTCCAGCTCGTTAAAGGTCATACGTCATGTCACCCTAGCCAAAGAACAAGTGATTATGTGTTTGTTTTTAATTAGTCGAGCCTCCTTGGTCAACATTTTCTCTCATAAATTGAGGTTCCAAATTCAAAACTCATTATTAACTTGGGATTTGTCGTAATCTGGTAAAATCTTCAAAATTCGAACTCAATTCAATTTCAATTTTAAAAGTTCTTTATTAATAAAAAAGTGCTTACAGTATATTTCTAGTGTGAATAATGTCCTAAAAATTATACAAGTTATGTGCAACGTTTTTTAAGCCATAGCTTCTTAAAAACTTTTAAATGATTACTAGGGAATTTAATCGTGGTATACATTTCATATTTTTATGTATTAGGCCTTTATGCATTTTACATTAGAGTTATTTAATCTTTGGAACTTAATTACATTTAATAACAGAAGTAAAGTCGAAAAAAATGAAATGCGAACTATAACCTCCAAGATCGTTAATTAAGGTGGAATTGAATACGAACACCGCTAAATACATTACCAAATCTTTACTCTTTTCTAGCACCAAGTTGAGTATTTTCCTCGTGCATAAGAGTATTTTCCTCGTGCATAATGCTGTCTTCGTAACGCATACATCCCACAAAGAAAAATAGTTATCGATTTAGCTCAACGAATTAGCAAGCTGAAGGGGCAATGCTGCAGTGGGCCGGTTATGGCAGTCATATCTCGCAAAGAACCGACAACCGTTGGGGTAAACGCGTTGATGAATGTATTCTACTAAAAGTAAAATAAACTGGAGGCTGCATAATCTACTGTTATAAATTTTTAAAACTATGTATCACTGATTTATATAATATAATAATTATAATGTATGAAAAGGGAAACGAACCGACCAGAAAGAAATATCTAAAAAATAACACTAACCATTAAGGTATCTGTACAAAGGTTCTAAGCTTTTTTAAAGCTGTTGTTGTTTAGGAAAGTGCTCCATACACTTAATTTATTTTAAAGCTTTTTACTCAGAAACCGTAAGTATGCACACTTACGGATCTCCTTTGACACGTACAAATCGATTTTTCTCTACCTTTAATATTTGTACCGTGAAGGTTTAAAACTCGCTGCTTTTTTATATTGTTCTCGATATTTCCTGATACATATTCGGCAAGATCTCCACTTGGCAGCAGGTCAGATTGTAATCAAACATAGTTATATTCAAGATTAATTTGCAGCTTTTAAACCGAGTTAGTCACAATTGGTTGCTTTGCTTGTCATCTGACGCGCTGAAGCTGATAAAAAATCAATTATCAAATCTTGATTGAGTTGGTTGAGATTTGACTATTGATTACCAATGCATTTAAATAGATTATCAGCGTATTAATAATAATCTATTAAAGTGCTTCTTTACCATCATGGTCTATTAACTGAAGTAAATGCAAACAGGTTGATATGATAAGGTTTAAATGTCACGTTGAAATGTCAGTGTACAATCTCCCTAACAGAAACAAACCCCCTCTAATTGACTTTACAGAGATTCTAATACGGCCAGCCCTAGTTAAATGGTAACTCAATTAAAAATATAACCGGATGAAAGGAAAGGGGTTTATTTAGATGGGTAAATGTTTGTCCAAAAAACTTTGAATGACTGAGTGTTTCGAAATTTTTGAGTTACTTCTGGTAGAAATACGTCAATTTTGATGTTATGACAGGCTTACTTATGCGAGTCAAGACTAAGAAAAAAATGATCCATAACGTACTGTATGATCCAAACATATCCAGTTTTCCACCTTGAAATTAAGGGGAAAGACTGGACACCAATGTAAAAACGTACCTACTGAAATATCGTTAAAAAAAATTCGTATAACTTGTGTCCCTTGAGATAATTTCTTAAAGTGGAAAAACTGAAATAAATTATTTAAATTATGAAATCATTTGCATAGGTTTAGTTTACTCAAACAGTAAGAAAGATTTAATGATATGTACATTTTTTTTTCATATGCCCTTAGCTTGGGGCTAGATGATGCTGTGCAATGTGGACTGTCCGGAATTATTTATTTATTATTATTTATATGCACATTGGAACCTAGCGAAGTATAAAATTCAGCCAATTCCTCTGCCGACGATGAACGAGAACCGAGTAGAGCTAGAACGTTGAAGCGAGTTGAAGAGCTGCGGGAAGCGAGTGAATAGTTCCGATAGTTTTGTCTTTAAGCGAGTGTGTGAGTGCGAGTAGTGATTGCTTTGGTTGGTCTCTCGACATGAATTCAGACCGCCAAACGAGTATCTCGCTGACCAAGTATCGATGAGCGAGTATTATTTTTGGTAGCTTTTCCCGCCGACAAAGTAAAGGCAACTTAGTGCTTGCCGGCATGCCGGCTAGTAGTTTTCGCTGTCAGTCAGCGAATCAGCGATCAACTATTAATATAAGTATCATGCATCTCTTTTGTTTACACGGTATGTAAATCTATTGTTCGTATCTTGAGCGGGAAAATAGCTGAAAGTCGCTTCCTCGTCGGCAGTGGGACAACGCCTAAGGCATTTCTTTTTTCTTTGTCTAAGTCGGATAAATAACCTGCAAGAAGTCCAGGAGTTTAAATAAACTGGCCTTTGCGAGACGGACTTGCACACAAAGGGTTCCGTTCTAAATGGAATGGGGCATGTTAGTCTATAGCACTTCCATCGATTCCGTACACCGTCGACGAGTCACGTAGTCTACGTTGAGTGAAATGTCACAGACTTGCCCCGCACCCGGTCGACCCATGCCATTGCAAGGGTCGTTAGGCGGCTCGCAATTCATCAAATGTTCTACAAATTCCCTCGGTGTAAACTAAAGATAAGTATTTTTTTCAATTAATCCAGTAAAGGAATACTTATGGAATAAGTCAAACTTCGATTGTCTTTTCGTCTCAACCAAAGTCTACCAATTTACTTATTAAGTATTTTCGTGTTTCTCAAATTAAAGACAACAAGCATATCAAACCACGCTCAACCCAAAGATAAATGTGGAAATTTCCACAAAGTCTCGGATTGAGGAGTTTCTTATAATTTCTAAAAGGGAACTGTTTACCAAAACAAAACAATCCATCCTAATTTCGCTTAAATCTTGTATGTCTGTGTGCTGAGTGTGAACGGCTTTACTGTTTACTACAAAGTTTGCGTAACTTTTTTTTGTATGGAAATCTGAACAGCGCCCCTAGCGGGAAGTTTACAAAACTTTTTTGCAAGTTTGAATCGATAACCATTACTTTTATAGTTTCTTAAAACGTGAATTTGATAGTTTACTCATTTTTTTGACAGATATGCGAGTGTGAACGGCAAATTACGTCAATTTTTGACAGTGTGCTGAGTGTGAACGGTTTTACTGTTTACTACAAAGTTTGCGTAACTTTTTTTTGTATGGAAATCTGAACAGCGCCCCTAGCGGGAAGTTTACAAAACTTTTTTGCAAGTTTGAATCGATAACCAATACTTTTATAGTTTCTTAAAACGTGAATTTGATAGTTTACTCAATTTTTTGACAGATATGCGAGTGTGAACGGCAAATTACGTCAATTTTTGACAGATAGCTACTATAATAAGTAAACTTTAAAAGTAAAGTATTTCACTTGATAATTCTTCAGTGAGACCATAGTAACTATTGTATTAGGCTCGGCGCCCATTATCGGCATCGGCACGACTGAGGATTTTAGGTGGCAAATAGCAATATACATTAACATAATGGCAATAAAGTAGAAATTGCCGTGTATATGGTCGTAATAACAAAAAATACCGCTTCGGTATGCTTGAGGCTGCTGTATTGGCAGCCTTGAGAATGCTTCGGGATGCTTCGGCATCCTTCGGTACGCCGCCGGCGCCGAGGCAACACTCGGGGGGATAGCTTGCCCTGCAGGGCGAGGGGAGGCATCCGCCATTTGAATCATTTGACTCACATTGATATTGAGACGCATCGGCAAGCTACAGGACGGTGCGGCATGCTTAAGGACGCCTAGTCATCCATAAGAACGTTGCAGCATGCCAAAGCATAGTTCCCGACAGTGTGCGCTTGCGTGTAGGATGCCGAAGGATCCTTTTCATTGCCGATGCCGATAATGGGTGCCGGGCCTTATTCTCTTTGACCTCGAGTGAGACGAAAACGTCACTTCGGAAATACTGCATGTATTGAAGTGAAATAAAAATTAATGTAAAGGACATGATATAGTACTCTCCGATTTTAGCTACATTTGATAGTAATATTTTGATCCTTTTGTGTTCTCCATTAAAACTCTTGAGCTAGCTGAAATAAAAACTTCCTTAATTTCGACAAAAACAGTAATCTCGTCCTAGATGAATGGTTTAAGGGGTAGGCTTGCGATCTAGGGTTGGATGTTCGAATCTTTATATAAATGTTATTTTTGCTTTATCCTGACCTTTTAGCATAATAATTGTCTATAATCTGTTTTTTTTTTTATTAGAAATAGGATTGGAATATTATAAACACATCTTAGATTATATGTCATCTTATTTTATTTAGAGACTACAAAGAAAGACTAAAATAAACAACATTACAATGATAAAACTAATAGTAACTTATACTTAATAATTAAAACGTATTACATTTTCGGTTCCTTTTCATACAGCTATGTTGTTTTGAAATCCAAGTAAATAAAAGTCAACACACAAGTAGAAGAAACACGTTTTGTTATTATTATAATACCTATACCACAGTCTATCTACTGTAAGGTCTACTTTATTTCATGCAGCGTCTAATAAATATTAACAATTGAGATCCCTCGTGTGTAACAGACTCAATACGCTAAATGATAAGCATGCTAGAACTAGTAAATTTAATTTATTGACAACAATAATTATTGAATTCGATAACTTTCGATTAGTAAAATTTGTTCTAGCCTGCTTTTCATTTGAGAAACCGTATTCCAGCCTGCATCACTTCCACGCCTTTTGTCCCATGATCTTAAAACTTCTCTGCGTAAATTGCATTTTGATTGAATTCTTCTGAATTTCAATTCAAAACTATTAAACCCCACATATTCCCAATTGAATTTAAATCCAGACTTTTAAGATGGCCAAGGAATTGCAGTCATATCATTCTGAGTAGATAGCAGCTATTCTGTTACAATTTTCGAGCGATGAACTGCATCTTGCACAAAATATACGTGCCCTACTGGACAAGCAACGCGCGCTGTTGGTTTATGATAACTTCTTTCAATACTTGTAAGTATTGTTCCCATTCATGCGGCTGTCAATTTCTATGAGTTCTCCTGGGCCCATGGATGACATTCAGCCCCAATAACCTGAAAATAACACTGACTTTTCAAGACTTGTAGGTAGGGGTGCACAGTTATTAAATTAATAATAAAATTGTCTGGACAGGCAATTTAGTTTGTAGTAAAAGAAAGCTGTTGGATATTTACTAGGTAGGTCATTTAGTCTCAAGTAGGTATAAGAAACAGATTTTGCAACAGAATATGCAACTACTTATCACATCATACCTAGGGTAATTCTGCCACTTGGTCGAACAGTTAGTATATTTTGTGGAAGGAGTCGTTCGTTTGGTTTCCTCCAAAGTATTTTCCGACCGATCCGTGTCAGACCTAAATGTTTTTTCATCAGTGAAAATCACAATATTGTTCTGCCAGTCAAAGTTTTAATATTCTTCTGCGAAACGCAATCTTTCTCTCCGATGGTTTCAGCTTATTATTGTGTATGTTGGTTGCACTTAGTTTATGATTGCTTGAAGTTCTCCTTTCTTCAAAATTATTTTTGGCGAATACGCGAATGGACGCCATTTTGTTTGTTTACTTTTTGCAAAACAAACGGTGTCTTTCTTCTCTTATTTGCGTAAGCATTAGAAAGAGAAAAAAACAAATGTAATAGACAATACAAACTAGAGATGGGCCGAATATTCGCTTTATAATCGTTATTCGGCATATTCGGCAGCTTTACCGAATATTCATATTCGGCCGAATATTCGGCGGAATCACCTAGTGTTCGGCAAAGTGATACTCAAAGTTTTTACTGTTAAGACCCGTGTATTATCATGATTTGAGTGTACAGTGTAATGAAATAAGTGTTTTAGAGTATAGCTTTCTGATATTGTCGTCACTGAAGCTTCATTTTCAATTAAAGTAGGTTGGTAAATAGATAATAACTTCAATCAATATCTTCACGCCGGATGCAGGGTACGCAAGGAATCCATAATAACTTAATGCAAAATATAGGTATCTAGCTGTTTTGGGATTAGGCTTCTGTGTTAACTCTTTATAATAATATACTATTATACAGGCCAGAAAGAAAATAAACAAGATATTTATTTCGGTCAGTCTTTATTGTGTCAGAGAATAGTTGAATCATATCACAACACCTTAGTAGATTATGAAGTTTAGACTTGCATTTGTGCGACGGAACGGAATCAATGGACCAAATATTAGGCCACATATTCGGTACGGTAAAAGTTTTACCGAATATTCGGCCGAATGTTCGTATTCGGTGAAACCCATGTTCGGCCCATCTCTAATACAAACCATAACTTGAAAACGTGTCGAGTAATCGTTACTTTTTTTAGTAAAGTATGATGGCGTTTACAATCTCACATTTTACGTTGACTTCGCGTTTGGCGTATTCTCGATGAACTCGATCGTCGAGTTAACGAAATTTTTGCAATGTTTCACACTCAGCATACTGGCGGGCGCGGTTTACGTTGGCTGTCAGTCAGCAAGAAGTTACACCAAAACGAACACAAAACATGATCATCATCATCAACCTAGTATATCAGTCCACAGCTGGACATATCTCTAAACATACCTACATTTACATCACGTTTTGCGGTTATCATAACGAAGGCATGTGACTAATACCTGTAGTTAGAAAAATAATATTTAATAATAAAAAATGCCAAACAATCTACAGAGCACCACATAGCCCTAAAGTAAACTGAGTTGCTAACTATTTATTATAAGATGAATCGGTAGTGTCTGAAGTCTTAGGGCTCAAACACAAAACTGCGAGCTCGCATCGCATCGCAAATATCTCCGAGCTCGCACGATAACGTCAGATCTCATTTGCATCGCGCATTCCTGTCATATTACGTCATACTTGGTGACCCCCATTTTAGTCCGCTCTGAGACAACTTTAGCGAAAGATGCGCGGCGCCTGAGCCGCCTTCTTTGTGTTGTAAAAAAAAAACTGCTTCAGTTCTCAACTCATAGTAATTTCGAGTAAAATAGTTCCCTTCAGTGTTCATAATCGTATTAAATGGATGAATCCAGAATCTTCTTTTTCTTTTATATCTATTTAACAATAACAGCAGTGCAATTGGACCGATTTATGCAAAAATGATCCAACCCACAACCTAGTCAATTTCGAGTTTTTTTAACCTATGTAATCAGTATAAGGTATATTTTAACATATTAAAGACTCACACCTCTATGTTCACAATTGTTATTTATTTATTTATTTATTCATGCCACTTGAATCATTTTTGTGTTGCTTTGGTTACCCTAACATATAACCGTTCTATTTTGCTACAATGATTCAAACTATAATATTAAGCTGGTCCATCAGTTCAAAGAGCTTAGAAAGCTATAGAAAGAGCTATGCTCGGAGTTTCTCTGAAGGATAGAATTCGTAAAGAATACATCCGAAAGAGAACCAAAGTTATCGACATAGCTCAAATAATTAGCAAGCTGAAGTGGTGGCAGTGGGCCAGCTATATCTCGCGAAGAACCGACAACCGTTGGGGTAAACGTGTTCTTGAGTGGAGACCGAGACTTGGCAAACGTAGTATAGGACGCCCTCCGGCCAAGTGAGATGACGATCTGCGAAAGACTGCTGGCAGATGCTGGATGCGTCAAGCTGAAGACAGGGAGCTATGGCGCTCATTAAGGGAGGCCTATGTCCAGCAGTGGACTAATATAGGTTGATTATGATGATGATGATATAAAACAAGTTAAGCTTTGACAAGTTAATATTTGAAATTGATATTCCATCTAAGTACGTAAACGAAATAAACCATAAAGTTCAAAACACACAGAAGCCGGAGGCGTGGCGGAGGCGAATGAGTGCCGGTTTTTCCTATGGCACCGCGTTCGCCATGGCCTGCGGTGTGTGTGTAGGCTTTCATAGGATTCCATAGAATACAACTCGCACGCCTTCGCCTCCGCCACGCCTCCGGCTTCTGTGTGTTTCGTACTTTAACGAAAAATAAATAAATAAAATAAAATAAGTACAGGGCCAGCAGATTTAATATTAGATACCAGATGATTGCATTGATTAATTTAAGAAACCGAAGGGAAGCTGCAATAATAGACGATGTAGATGGTTTATGTGATGAACCTTATTCTGATTTGGACGAGGAGTAGAGTAGGGCCAATTTTGTTTGTTTTGTCTTTTAAAACACAAAAATGATTACTAATTTTTATCACACTTTGAATCATTTTTGCATTTTAATTTTTGCACCCTACATAGCTCTTTCCATACAAAATTAATTTTGTAATAATGATCCAGGCGCAAGTTTTCCCAATTATCTACTAAACGATTACAATTTATTCTTTATATTATTTATAGCAAAAAAGTTGAGTTTACATAGCATTAAATTAAATTAAAATAACAACATTTTGTATTACAAAGCTAGAGAAATACCGCCACAAACTTAAATATCGATTATCTCGAAATGAGGTTTGTGTGGGTTGGATCATTTTTGCTTAAATCGGTTCAATTATGTTTTTGGGATCCATCTTACGCTTCCTAAAAACACGTCCAATACGGCTGACTAAACTTGAAGGTATGGTTACCCTACAAAACGGTTCGCCGCACAAATTCGCATCGTAGAAATTCGCAAATCAAGTTCGTGTGACATCGCATCACATCGCATCGCATCGCACCAAATCGCACCAAATCGCAGTTTTGTGTGGGAGCCCACTGCGTTTTTTCTGCGCCTTCATTCGTTGGGTCCATAGAATTACATTTTTTTCACTATACTAGTTGGGCCATTGAGGAAAAATAAATAGAGAGGTTACTCTTTGGTGTTATAAGGAAATTCTGCTAGTTAAATACCAGTTTAGATACAATTAAAAAGCCGTACACAGAGGTGGTTGTCACTTACTACGAGTACTTCAAAGCAACCACTTGGCCTGATGCGGTACAAACAGTGACAACCAACCACCGCAGCAAATGACTATGTAGTTTCAGTGCAACCACATAATATCACCTCCTGTCTAGTCCTCGAACGAAACCTAGTTACATTATGCCTTAGTGGCATATGAACGGCGAGAGTAAGGCTGAGGTGAGAAAGTGGAATAAAATAATGGCCGTTTTCGTAATAATTTCTGCACACCACTTTCGTGTGCACATAGAAGGTGTCATTAGCCCGGTTGGTTGTTTCGAAATTTGCGTCAGTTAACAAATTACTGCAATAATTTTAATATAATTGGTATCAAAAACTAACAGACACTGTTTATGGTCAAATGTCATTAAAAAAAGTTTTACTTGGTGTCAACACGTTTATGAACATCTCTGGTAGTATCTAAATTATTACTTTGAGTTTTACTTAGAATGTAATGCTAGATCTTTGCTTAGAACAACCAAACACTATCAAAAGACAACCAAACACTGTTTATGGACAAATCAACTAAAAAAATTAAAACGAGGTTGCAATACCTGCAATACGTCTGTGAGCATCTCTGGCATTTTAAGTTAGGGCTCATTATTATCATAACAACGCTTTGCTATTGCATGCGCTCATGCTCTGCATTTGCACAATAGATCGGTG
This sequence comes from Eupithecia centaureata, assembly GCA_944547425.1. NCBI lineage: Eukaryota > Metazoa > Arthropoda > Insecta > Lepidoptera > Geometridae > Eupithecia > Eupithecia centaureata. The sequence continues at coordinate 13,120,414 of OX155679.1, read as the reverse complement.
TACCGAACGAAATCTCGAGTGCTTTCCTGACAAAACTACATTGATGCTCAGTGGTTCGGTTTTATGGAGAAAATTATAACGATGGTCCTGTTTTCCTCCTCCTTCATTATCTCACGGCAAATAAAAGATACCTAAAAGAACACGTGCATTCTGTTTTTCTTATGCTGCCAGTATTTTTAACTCATTCATTCCCCTCTCGCCACTCGCATCGCATACCTTATACGCATAGGTGAATTAGGTAATACACAGACTACGATGCTCCAGGATTGAGGTATCTAACAACAGCTAAAACAAAACATACTATAAAGTAACTCAGCACAAGATCACCGCCACAAATTACAGTGTCCATAAAATGACGCTGAGAGGACCAATCCGGGTTTACGATCGCCATCTTTATTATCCGAAATGATTACGGACGAGACAATGACACTTTCAGATCTATACGTAGACTAACAAACTAAAATGAGGCAGTACAAAACAGTAAATTGTTCCTTTCTCAATACAGAGATTATTTGAGTGTCCCCATACTTTTATACCTATTACCATAAATCAAATTCCCTTCTTGGTTTAAACTTTCAAACAGCAAAATGCGAAGAAAACTAGGTACAGTCAAAGACAATATCCTGTTTTATAAGCCTTTTTCATAAACTTCTAAACATAAAACACGTCTTTCATACAGAATAAGTAGTAGTACTTACTCCAGAATTCAGATACCTGTCTAACATTTTCAATGAAGTCCTGGCTAACAAACCAAGGTTCTTTCTTATACATAGTTTGCTTAGTTACTTAACAAAAGCCCATTGTTGTTTTCCAACTGCTTTTGGTGTTATTTGTTTATGTTTTATGAAAGCTAGTGTTTGAGAATCCCTTTTTGGGTAAATATCCTAGTTTGACCTTATTATTTTGGTTTTCTGCAACACTAATAATAATACAAATGTATAATCCACACAGCATCATTTAGCCCCAAGCTACGCAGAGCTTATGAAATGGGTACAATACAATACAATACAAATACTCTTTATTGCACACCAGTATAGAAAAACAAAACAAAAAAATACTAATACTAAAACAGTACTAGATGACTCATATACTTACTACACTATATTACATAGATAAATAATAATTATTATACATAGAAATCTCGAGTGCTTTCCTGACAAAACTACATTGATGCTCAGTGGTTCGGTTTTATGGAGAAAATTATAACGATGGTCCTGTTTTCCTCCTCCTTCATTATCTCACGGCAAATAAAAGATACCTAAAAGAACACGTGCATTCTGTTTTTCTTATGCTGCCAGTATTTTTAACTCATTCATTCCCCTCTCGCCACTCGCATCGCATACCTTATACGCATAGGTGAATTAGGTAATACACAGACTACGATGCTCCAGGATTGAGGTATCTAACAACAGCTAAAACAAAACATACTATAAAGTAACTCAGCACAAGATCACCGCCACAAATTACAGTGTCCATAAAATGACGCTGAGAGGACCAATCCGGGTTTACGATCGCCATCTTTATTATCCGAAATGATTACGGACGAGACAATGACACTTTCAGATCTATACGTAGACTAACAAACTAAAATGAGGCAGTACAAAACAGTAAATTGTTCCTTTCTCAATACAGAGATTATTTGAGTGTCCCCATACTTTTATACCTATTACCATAAATCAAATTCCCTTCTTGGTTTAAACTTTCAAACAGCAAAATGCGAAGAAAACTAGGTACAGTCAAAGACAATATCCTGTTTTATAAGCCTTTTTCATAAACTTCTAAACATAAAACACGTCTTTCATACAGAATAAGTAGTAGTACTTACTCCAGAATTCAGATACCTGTCTAACATTTTCAATGAAGTCCTGGCTAACAAACCAAGGTTCTTTCTTATACATAGTTTGCTTAGTTACTTAACAAAAGCCCATTGTTGTTTTCCAACTGCTTTTGGTGTTATTTGTTTATGTTTTATGAAAGCTAGTGTTTGAGAATCCCTTTTTGGGTAAATATCCTAGTTTGACCTTATTATTTTGGTTTTCTGCAACACTAATAATAATACAAATGTATAATCCACACAGCATCATTTAGCCCCAAGCTACGCAGAGCTTATGAAATGGGTACAATACAATACAATACAAATACTCTTTATTGCACACCACAGTATAGAAAAACAAAACAAAAAAATACTAATACTAAAACAGTACTAGATGACTCATATACTTACTACACTATATTACATAGATAAATAATAATTATTATACATAGAAAACACCCAGAATTCTGTGTATACACCCGGGCATATGCAGATCGTACAAACTTTTGTCCCAAGGCGGGAGTCGAAACCGCAACCTCCTGCGTCGCATGTAGACCTTCCTCCTCTGCGCCTTAAAAACACTAAACATTAATTTACTTAGTTACTTAAATTATGTCAATCAACGTAAGTGAGTAGAATACTGACAAATTTTTAATTCTAAGCGTTAAGAGTAGTTTATGACGTAGTAGACGTTATAAACTACTTAACGTCTACTACGTTATAAACTACTCTGTACCTTTCGACGTCGTTATTTGCTATTGAACCCAGGTCCGTCGATTCTGTTAATTAAATTAACAAATTTTAATACGAACCCCTTGCTAGGGTTCCAATGAAATTTAAATTAACTAGTAACTACATATTTCTTTTATTATAATAATTAATGCTGGACAATCCAAACTTGAAAATTCTTTATATAACGTATTTTGTAATTATATGATAAATAAATGGTGGCACCTGCTGTTTGTGCCTAAAAATTTACAAATTATGTGAGAAATAGCGCACTGTCATGTTTTTATGGTATTATTTCCTCAATCGTGTTTTTTACATTTCAGGAAACAAAGAAATAATGATAACTTTAATAAATGCGCATTTTTTGACACAGGGGTCTCGTGAATGCTGAGATCTAAGCTAGTATTTGATTATAAAAAAACAAACCTGGTAGCTTATGTCAATCATCATCATCATCAGCCCGTATTAGTCCGCTGGACATAGGCCTCCCCTAATAAGGTAGCTTCGCCTTGTCCTAAATTCAAAAACCTTTAGTCAAAAGGAAAGGATTTTACAAACCATTTACACTAGTGACTTCACATTAGAATCATAATTTATAAGTATCTATCTTATAACCAAGATTAACCCTTCGATAAATACCCTTGATATAATTGATTATAATCAGTATTTATCTTCTTGATGAGTGTCCAAGTACAGGGCCAGCAGTCTAAACCCATCCAATTGCGCAGAGGAGTGAGGCAGGGAGATGTCATATCCCCGAAACTGTTCACGAGCGCATTGGAAGATATGTTTAAGACTCTGGACTGGAAAGGTAAGGGCATAAACATAAACGGCAATTACATCTCACACCTACGATTCGCTGATGACATAGTTTTAATGGCGGAGTCGCTAGAGGAGCTGACCCACATGCTGGACGGCCTAGCATCAGCCTCGCGACGCATCGGTCTTGGTATGAATTTGGAAAAAACCAAAGTCATGACCAATTGCCAAATTGATCCGGGACCGGTAGTCGTAGAAGGCCACCTTCTCGAAATCGTTTCCGAGTACACTTACCTTGGGCAGATTATGCAGTTGGGTAAAAACAATTTCGAGAAGGAGGCCAAGAGGAGGATCCAGCTGGGCTGGGCAGCGTTTGGAAAATTACGTCGAGTCTTCTCGTCATCCATACCGCAATGTTTGAAAACGAAAGTTTTCAATCAGTGCGTCTTACCCGTAATGACCTACGGAGCTGAGACGTGGACACTCACGGTAGGGCTGGTCCACCAGTTCAAAGTCGCTCAGCGAGCTATGGAAAGAGCTATGCTCGGAGTTTCTCTGAAGGATAGGATTCGTAATGAATACATCCGACAGAGAACCAAAGTTATCGACATAGCTCAAAGAATTAGCAAGCTGAAGTGGCAGTGGGCCGGCCATATCTCGCGAAGAACCGACAACCGTTGGGGTAAACGTGTTCTTGAGTGGAGACCGCGACTTGGCAAACGTAGTGTAGGACGCCCTCCGGCTAGGTGGGATGACGATGTGCGAAAGACTGCTGGCAGATGCTGGATGCGTCAAGCTGAAGACAGGGCGCTATGGCGCTCATTAGGGGAGGCCTATGTCCAGCAGTGGACTAATATAGGCTGATGATGATGATGATGATGATGATGAGTATTTATCTTAGTTAAGCTGTTATCTACAATAGAGAATAATCATACTATAGCAATAGACGTAACCATTGTATCCGAGTTATACAAACACATAGCTTCTTGTATAGACAATGAATGTGCAGCATTATACTATACAGTGCCTATAGCATAGGTAATTATTGGCATGCCGTTATAGATTACTTGTGGCAACATACTATTACAATTAGTCAGTATTCAAGAGCTTATTGAAGACGCAACAACTATCAACTAAGATTGCTTCAGCAGCTAGGCTTTATAATCTAATAAAGAAAGCAAGATACAAAATATAATTAAAAAAAAGTGGGAACAGAACATAGGTTTTTGGTACAACTAGCTGCGACCCGCGGCTTCACCAGCGCGAAAATTGATAAAAAGTCTATGCTTTATTGCAAGCCTAGAACAATGTTTATTCTAAATTTCAGGCCGATCCGTTCAGTAGTTTTGGCGTGGAGAGGTAAGAGGCCTGCTCACACTAACGCATGCCTATGCACTTAATTACATAGACAGAATGACAATGGCTTATACTATGTACTTAGAATAGAATCCCAGGAAATCAATATGTGTTTTATGTTATAAAGTTTAGGTTTATATGTTATTCCAGGGCGAAAAATACATTTATCCAAAATTTCACTCAAATCTAATACTTTCGCTTTTATACCATTAGTGAAAATGTTAAAGCAAAATGAAATGAACATCACTATCCCATCAAAAGCCGGTAGAGACGTACCTAAAGGGCACTTGAGTAGGCAGACAATATTGTCTGCTACTGACGGCAAAATGAAAGTTTATAATAGAGTTAGAGTGGTAACTTTGATGAGATCACATTACTGCGGCAGACCAACTGCTGTGCCGGACCTGAGCTATTATTGGAAGTTTACCTATTAGTTATCAGCATAGTGCTGGCATATCCAGTGCTACAACTCTACTGTCTAAAGTACACTTTAAGATTATTTCAGCTAGAATAGTAAATAATGACGCTCGTTCCGAAGAGCTAATAGAAAATATATATAATAAAAATTTGGTCACATGTAATAAAATTCTACACTAGTAGTTACTTAGGCGTATAGAATTATATGTATATAAATATGAATTAAACATGTATTCTTAAAGACTGGAGCTTGCTATAATGGTCTAAGAAAAACCTGCAACTGCTATGGATAATTACGTATTTATTTGGAATTCCACACTTCAAATTAACTTAATTAGAATCAGAATCCGATTCGACTTCTTTAAACCCACTTTGTCCTTAATTTTTAGTTCTAAAGTTAAAAATAGCAACGCCCTTTGTTATTTTCTTTGCTAATAAACATTGTTCTAAGAATCAATTAGAAACCAAACTCCAATCAAAACCTTCTTAGAATTAAAACAAAAATCTCTTTTAAGAGCTAACCAATAACTTCTAATAATTTCTCCCAGTGATTAATCCAAAGTCACTTTCCGTTAGTGAATATAATACTCGAAGGATGAGTTACTGCGTCTCGCTATACAATGAGCTAAGTCGTCAAGGTATCAACAGGTTGCCTAGCAACCGGTCTCACTTCAGAAGTTAACCCTCACTCAAGGACTTCCTTCATCCAATACCTCGCAATCGAGTTTGCTCCTTATTTTATTTGTCAAGCTCTAGAACAATAAACAAAGCTTTAGGTATTCCTTTAGCTTATTATTTTTATTTGCTTGTTATTGGAAAATAATTGAACTCGATCCACTGCATTATTAAGATTATCGTTGCCTGCGGCTTCGCCAAGAATTCAATATTTAATGGGTTTTGATTCTTTGCGCCGAACTCCCAATATTTTTCCAAAACAAAAGTAGCGTAACTTACTTACTGTTGTTATATTAAATATCTACCAGTGAAACTCCCCTCAAAATCGGTTCAGCCGTTGATGAGGAACAAACAGACCTGCAATTTTAAATTTGGTGTTTTGTCATGCGTACAGTGTATGTTTTAGGCGTTTAGTAAAAGATATTCGGCCTTACCACGAAAAACAAAATCACGACTTAGACACGTGTTTAACATGGTTTTGTAGGATGACTTTTGCTAAACAATTGTTAAACACGTGTCTAAGTCGTAATTTTGTTTTTTGTGGTAAGGCTGATTATTTTTATATTAGAAGCAGACACCTGAATTTTATTTACTTATTTGTATAGATAAAACTGGTACCAAATCAATGCTTATTACGTTTTTAAAACAAGTTTCAACCTGGATGACTAAAACAACGCTGTAGAGTTAGTTCATTTCACATTTACTCCTCATCATCTTTACATGATTTCTATTAACAAAGAAAATTGCAATCTTTATGTTTGCACAGTGTTAATTTTCATTAGAAACATAAATTACTACTATTTAAATAAGCAAAGCACTAACTTTAATCGACTTTTAACTACCATGGCAGTAAAAAAATATTTATGCGTACCATAGAAGCTTAAAAAAATCCCTGTGAAGGTTATGATTAGCGAACCGTAGCAAATCCTGCACAGATTTATTCAAAACTAGCGACCCGCCCCGGCTTCGGACGGTTTTATTATACGTATAGACCTTACTCTTTAATCACTCTATCTATTAAAAACTATAAAAAACCGCATCAAAATCCGTTGCGTAGTTTTAAAGACTTAAGCATTCAAAAGGACATAGGGATATAGGAACATAAGGACAAAGGGACAGAGAAAGCGACTTTGTTTTATACTATGTAGGTAGTGATAAATGTACTAAACTCAAGACTATTGCTTATCATTTCTCTTTCGTATACGTGGTGGCAATATTCTTATGAATATTGATACCACTGTAGTTCTTGTTAGTAGAGTGCGTAAGCAATCAAATATTTTTTGCTGCAAATAGAGCTGTTGTTCCGGGGTTCTGCGTGTTTTCTATGTTTAGTAAAAAATAAAAATCTATCTAATGTATATCAGTCATATATCTATCCATAACAAACGCTCTGATTGGGGCTTGGGGCTAGATGGTGCTGTGTGGATCATCATCAACCTATATTAGTCCACTGCTGGACATAGGCCTCCCCCAATGAGCGCCATAGCGCCCTGTCTTCAGCTTGACGCATCCAGCATCTGCCAGCAGTCTTCAGATCGTCATCCCACCTGGCCGGAGGGCGTCCTACGCTACGTTTACCGAGAAACGTAGCGTAGGACGCCCTCCGGCCAGGTGGTGGTCGCGGTGGTCGCGGTCTCCACTCAAGAACACGTTTACCCCAACGGTTGTCGGTTCTTCGCGAGATATGGCCGGCCCATTGCCACTTCAGCTTGCTAATTCTTTGAGCTATGTCGATAACTTTGGTTCTCTGTCGGATGTATTCGTTACGAATTCTATCCTTCAGAGAGACTCCGAGCATAGCTTTTTCCATAGCTCGCTGGGCGACTTTGAACTGGTGGACCAGCCCTACCGTGAGTGTCCACGTCTCTGCTCCGTAGGTCATTACGGGTAGGACGCACTGGTGCTGTGTGGATAGTCCAACATTATTTATTATTATTAATCAGGGTATGTAAGAAAATCGAACTATTTGTTTTCAACTTCGACTTGAATCCACAAACTGATTTGTGGATATTTGGGATTTAATTTAATCAGCCCTTTCTGTGTTCTAAGATGCTTTTTAAATATTAAATACATGGCACAAATCGAACCTGCTTGAATTCGTTATTATAAATGTTTACGGGTATTTATTGCGTTAATTTGCCTATTTTTGATACCACGACTGAGTGTTAACCTGTTGAAACGTCAGGAAAATAGGTAAGTAAATTAACGCGATAATTCCCGTGAATATTTGTAATAATATGTTCTGACACGTAAGTTTAAAAAACTTTACTTGAACTCCGTCCTCGATATAAACTTTTCTTCTATAAAGTTACCTTGATATAGGTTAGTGTCCGTCCTAGTGGGTTAGATGCTAACTTTTCTTGATTCAGTTAAGGTGCAAGTGCCGAGCTTCGCTAACAAGGTCCGTGATAAAACTCACTGGTTCATAAATAATGCAACTTTTATATTTCATGCCTTTTTATTTCCAAGGTTTGTAACTTTTTGCCTTTTGAAAGGCAGGCATCTTCACGTTTCGACGATTCAACTTTCAACGTCGATTTTCTTTTGTTTCTTGAAGCAGAAGTCTATTAAATTTCCTTTGGACCAATAAGAATAACTGATCTTTTTTTTGTACAACTTTCATGAAAAGTTTTGAGGCTTCGGAAAATCAAACTGCTTTGAAATATTTCAAATTGATTTTACCTACTGCCTTTTTCCAGAGACAATATCGTTTGTTAAAGAATGCGTATGCCTTTGTTCTAGCTTGATAGCATGGAAACATTAAAATATTTAGGTTTATTAAAACTGCACGGATGTCTAACAATGTTGGCAGCGCACCATTGTCTTGTTATAGCCTTTTCACACTTCGTTCTTATGTAGATACATACCTACACAAACTAGGTATATACATATATGTATATAGAATGGTATTTTGTAATGCCACTTGAAGGAAAAGTACTGTTAATAGGTACTGTAGATAGCAAAGTTCACTCCTAGAAAACAATCCTTTATTTTTGAAAAGGAAAAAACGACTACTGGTTTTCCTTTCTTTAATTTATCAACTTTGTTAGAGATTTCACGCTTCTAATTGACCCTTAGGGTCATACTACACGGGCGGTTCTCCCGCCGCGGGAATACGCTTGACATAGCTGCCGCATCAAACCGCTGCTGACCATCAAACTACACGGGACTCGGTTTATCGCTGTGTTTTGTTCATTTCAAATGCATACGCCAATGAAAACTTCAGCCATAGATTACCCCCAATCGAAGGGGGTTATATTAATAAAATTAGTTAAGTAAAGTTAAAAAACCGCCTGTGTAGTTTAAGGCGCCGGTTATCAGCGGTGGTCATTAATAATGTATTATTTGTAAATTATACAGAATAATACAACATGCTAGAAGTTCTGATGTATGTAAGCTATTGAGTATTAAGATGGGTATATTAGTATAAAACAAAGTCGCTTTCTCTGTCCCTATGTCCCCTTGTATGCTTAAATATTTAAAACTATTCAACGGATTTTGATGCGGCTTTTTTTAATAGATTAGTGAGTGATGCAAGAGGAAGGTTTATACATACCTATAATAAAACCATGCGAAGCCGGGGCGGGTCGCTAGTACTAAATATAGCTTTCTTACTACAAATACTTATATTTGTTTCCGTAGTCTGTGTTGTGGTATCATTATTATCTGCAGACATCATCCCTAGATGTATCCTACTCATAAGTAGATAATTCTTCGCAAATGAGAACAAATTGCGTAATTCCGTGACGACGAGCTTTGATGGTAGCAATTGTATTTCTTTTATTTATTTACAAGAGGAGTGCCGAGCAGATTTCTCAAGGTTAGAGAATGTTTTTCTCTTAAAATATCTTATACTCTTAAAACGGTTATTTCTATAGACTGAGTACACACTAAAACGGTTGTTACGTTGTAGGTACTCAGTGAGTACCTACAATGTAACAACCGTTTTAGTGTGGGTATAAACAATTTAACTTTTTACAGGTGGTTTTAATTAAGTTCTGATTGCGTAGGTATTATAAAAGTTTATAAATACGTATCCATATTTAACGATAAAAGTGTAAAAAGCCATTTTCACATTACGGTTCGGACAACACTGGATTAAGCTATATATTTATATACATACAACGTTACATTTTTTTAATCCGATGAGTTTCCCTTGGAATCTTGTTACCATAATGTAAGGTTGGAGAATAAAGTTATTCCAACAAAATGGATTTACGTTTATGAATATTAATAATGTTGAAGGTGAAAAGAAAACGATTTCTGTGTTAAATGCAATAAATATACCTTTCACTGGGTAAAGACATGATTGATAAAAATGTATTTTCTGAATATTATTTTGGTTTTCGAACATGTTTTTACGGTTATGCCTTTATTTAATGTGTAAGTAAAAGTTATTTACATTTATATTTTTTTTAGTTTGTTTTTGAATACATTTTAACAAATTCTATCACAATGAAGAAATAACTGAAATTCTGAAGCTTGCAGGGGTAAGTTCTTCTGAATGGTCAATCACGATTAAGATAAAATATTGAGTAAGATTTCTTATAAATACATTAAACACCGCAAGCCTCAAGGTTGGATTTTGCATGAACATGTCGAAGACTAAAGTCATGACGAACACCACACAACACAGGGTATGGATAGGGGATGGGGAGATTGTGAATATGTCCATGAGTATTATATTGAGGCCAATTAGTATCTTTCTAGAGCTAACTATAAGCTAGTATGTTGGTGATCAGTAAATAAAAAAAGAGAGCTCACAAGATGCTGAAATCACAAGAGATCAATGAGAACGCCTGAAAGAGCTATTGGTCTATTAAGCACTTGATGAAAGGCAACCTACCACTTAGTCTCAAAAGAAAACTCATGAACATGTGCATTTTACCCATCCTCACCTACGGCGCCCAAACTTGGTCAGTGATGGCTCTGCAAAAGTCCGAACTTGGGGTCTGCCAGCGAGGAATTGAGCGCAGTATCCTAGGAGCCAAATTATCAGAACGAATTAGTAATAGAGACCTGAGCTCCAAAACACAAATGGCAGATGTTGGCCAACTAGTGGGCAAACTGAAATGGGACTGGGCGGGTCACATCTGCCGCATGTCGGATGAGTCGTGGGCGAAATCCATCACAGAATAGATTCCCATAGGCATGAAATGACCTCGCGTCAGACCACAGTCGATGGAAAGACAAACTAGACGCACACTCAAAAGCATGAACCGCAGTGGCGCAAAACAGAGAAGTGTGGAAGAAAGGAAGGAACGAGGCCTTTGCTCAGCAGTGGGACAGTACAGACTAATAAAAAAATATCTCATAAATAAATCGGGCATGTTTATACAACTTAAAAAGTTAAGAGGAATGGAAGTCACAGGAATGTAGAAAAATAAACGTTACTTTCAAGCAGTTTTTATTTAGCTGGATCAAAAAAAGTTTTCTAAACAATCAAATCCAAATAATTTATTTCAGACACTAACATTAACACCCTATAATTGAAAAAAATGGATTTTCTAAATAATGATTAAGAAAAAAAATTGGTACATGCATACTTACATACCTACTAATCTAACTTCAAACTAGGCATCTACTAATCTAAATATACATAAGCAACATCCTAAAGTTTAGTGGAGTTTAGGGCCTAAACTCCACTAACAATAATTATGTAGAATGAAGAGTGTAGGTATCTCTACATTTTTTACATCTGATATTTTCTCTTCTATGCCTATCCTTTATACAATTAAGTAATATGTATAATAGAAATAAATAAAACAATGATATATCTAAACAACATTATAATAATAATAATAATAATAATAAAAAAAAAAAAAAATGACACCGCCCGTGACAGACGTGTTTTTACGAAAATTATTTTATTTACATTCGGTTTTATTGAACCTTACCGCAATCATAATGTAATAACGTAAAATATGAACACAAGAGCACGAGCAAGGGCGGCAACAAAAGCACTCAGTATACCACCATCGCAGCCCGCCTCGGCTAGCTCCACATCCTCGTCGTCAGAGGAAGAGGCATTCCAAACGCCGCCTGAGACGAGTGATGTGTTGAGCAGCGAAGACGAGCTGCCGCCGTCGCCTCGACCGCCGCGACCACCTGTGCGGCGAGGTCGACCCCCGCTGTCAGCTGGCTTGGGACCTGCAGGGCTCGCAGCCCCGCGACCGGCCCCCGCCGCTGACGGAAGAGTGCGGCGCATGAAGTGGACGCAAGAAATAAACGAGAACGTCATGCGCGCATTCTATAGGGCTACAGACGGAGGAACTAACCTGACCGCTTACCGTTCCAGGATGCTGCCGTTGTTTCAGGCCCTTGAACCAACTGTCGTCGTTAACACGCAACGGCTATCCGATCAGGTACGGGTCATTCAACGCTCAAAACTGTTGAATGATACTGTACTTGATCAACTACGGCGAGAGAATCTCAGTGCTCAAGTGGCGGACCGTCCGCAGTGTAATCAGGCTGCTACATCGTCGCCACAGCGACAAGTTACATCAACATCAGTGACTCCCCAACCTGATTATACTGTAGAAGATGTCAATCACGAGAGTATTGAGGTAAGTACCCATAGTAATGAGCAATTGAGGAGGGCTTTGGAAGAAGCGATTCTTAAGTTTAGAAACTGTAGTGTAAGGCCACGCCTACCTCGCTTTCCCACCCATAGACGTGCTTTAGCTATAGTGGGGGCCTTGAACCCACTACTAGTCCCTTATCTGCTGGCTAGTAGTGATCTTACTGATACGCACTCTATTCTCTATTGTGGAGCTATCGCAGCCTGTCGTGTTGCGCGGGTAAAGTTTCCGGACTGTGACCGCGCTCCGCGCCAGGCTTGCAGTACCCCTAATTGGCAACAGAGGATAGAGAGGCGTATCAGTAGGTTTAGGACCCTCATAGCTAAACTAATTTGCTTTAGGGAAGGCAACCATAGACCTCGGGTTATGCGCTTTGTGACACAGGCTTTTGATGGAACTGAAATTCAACCTCAGGACTATTTAGCCTGTGCTACAGAGCGCATAGACTACCTAAAACAAAAAGTCTATGCGTGGGCAAGCCGAATAAAAAGATATAAAAAGCGAGTTGACAGGTTTTGGCAGAATCGCAACTTTCAAAGTGACCAAAGGAAAGTTTACCGTGACTGGGAGAAACCCGATCTACGTGAGTCCGATGGTCAAGTACCGGATGCCGAAACTGGAAATAATTTTTGGCGAGGCATCTGGTCTTTACCGGTCGAACACACGGAGGCGGACTGGATGAATGTGGTAAGGACTGAATGTGAAGACATCGAAACCATGAACGCTATCACTGTCAGTGCGTTAGATGTAAGTAATGCAATCCGCTCGGCCCAAAACTGGAAAAGCCCTGGCCCGGACGGATTGCATAACTTTTGGCTAAAATGGTTTCGATGCTCACATTCAGTTCTGGCCACACAATTCCAAAAAGCAATTGAGATCGGGTCGCTCCCACTTTTTATGACGACGGGTGTAACTTTCCTGCTCCATAAGTCTGGTAGTACTGCGGAGCCAAAGAATTATAGACCCATAACGTGCTTACCCACGATCTATAAGCTACTTACATCCATTTTGACCACAAAAATTAACACACATATTGTTACGAACAATATTTTGGCACCTGCTCAAAATGGATGTAGGGTTGGGTCCCGTGGTACTAAGGAGCTCCTCCTCATTGACATGGCCATTAGCCAAAAGGTCAAACGTGGCAGAGGGAATTTATCGGCTGCATGGATCGATTATAAGAAGGCTTATGATTCGGTGCCTCATACTTGGCTTGAGAGGGTCTTAGAGTTGTATAAAGTAGATACTACTCTAAGATCATTCTTGGGATCATGTATGAGACAGTGGACTACGGTTCTTCGTCATCCAGGCAGCCGATTAATTCGAGCTGCGACCATTGATCTGATAAGGATAGAGAGAGGTATATTCCAGGGCGACAGTCTGAGTCCCTTGTGGTTTTGTCTAGCCCTGAATCCACTCAGTACTCTACTGAAAGATTCAGGAATAGGTTATCGCCTTTGGAGAGAGGGTGAGGTTATTTCTCACTTGTTGTATATGGATGACCTCAAACTATTTGCGCCGAATGAAACACAGTTAATGGCCCTCTTGAATATCACACAGATATTCAGTAGTGCTATTAACATGGAGTTCGGCGTTGATAAGTGTGCGGTCATACAAATACAACGAGGGAAAGTTGTAAATTCTAATAATTTGCAACTTTCAGAGCTTATGTCCCTCAAATCTCTCTCAGAGGGTGAAACGTATAAGTACCTTGGTATGCCAGAAGCCTTAGGTATAGTGGACGGGGAAATAAAACAGTCGGTGAAGGAACGCTTCTTCTGCCGCCTTACAAAAGTGCTAAATAGCCTATTGTCGGGTGGCAACAAGGTGCGTGCCTTCAATGGCTGGGTTATGCCCTTGCTTACTTATACTTTTGGCATACTAAGATGGACTCAGACAGAACTAGACGCCTTGGACTGTAGGGTTCGTCAACTTTTAACTACTCATCGCATGCGACACCCCCGATCTTCGGTAATGAGATTGTACATCCCACGGAAATGTGGCGGTCGAGGCTTTTTAAGTGCTAAGACCCTACACAACCGTGAGGTATGCAATCTCAGAAATTATTTCCATCAAGCCGAATACCAAATGCATCGCGACGTAGTTGCAGTTGATAAGAACCTTACTCCTCTCTCCTTAGCTAACGAGAACTGGCGTAAACCTATAGTGATGAGTATAGAGGACAGGAAGGCCATATGGGAAAGCAAAGAGCTGCATGGGAGATTCTACAAGGTCCTCACAGGTCCTGATGTAGATCTCCTAAGCTCAGTAAACTGGCTACGTTTCGGTGACCTCTTTGGGGAAACCGAAGGCTTTGTCTGTGCAATTATGGATGAGGTAGTTAAGACGAACAATTACCGAAAGTATATCATGAAAGATGGCACGATCGATATCTGTCGAGCGTGTCATCTTCCAGGGGAGACCCTTCGTCATATACTTTCGGGTTGTTCGCACCTTGCTAACTCTCAGTACTTACACAGACATAACCAAGTAGCCAAAATTATACATCAACAACTTGCTCTCCGATATGGCCTTACTGGTCCTGAAGTTCCATACTATAAGTACACACCGGCGCCAGTTCTTGAAAACAGCCGTGCCACGCTCTATTGGGACCGCTCTATCATTACAGACAGGACTATTCTTGCAAATAAGCCTGATATTGTACTGATAGACCGGTTAGAAAGATGGGCGGTGCTTGCTGATGTCACCATACCACATGATGTTAACCTCGTTAAAGCTGAGAAAGATAAACTCAGTAAATATCTTGACTTGGCTAACGAGGTTGTCAGCATGTGGGATGTTGATTCAGCGACCATCGTCCCGATAGTCGTTTCGGTTAACGGGGTAATAGCGAAGAGCCTCGATAAACATCTCAAGAGACTCTCACTAGGAAGTTGGATCAAGGGTCAGATCCAAAAAGCGGTTCTCCTGGATTCGGCGCGTATCGTCAGGAAGTTCCTCTGTCTGCAACCCTAGTCACCGGCTGCTTGAGCCTAGCTTCGCGGCCGGTGATCCACCGTTTTGATATATTTTTTACTGTAGATTAGTTTTATAATATTTTTGTATTTTCTATAGTAAAAAATGTATTTTTTAACGAGTATTAAAATAAATAAAGTGAAATAATAATAATAACGTTTATTGATAAAAATTTTAGAACTTAAAATTAATACATCAACATACATTGCATCTTAATGCCAACTTAACGCAGAAACTCATTTTTCTTATTTCTATTGGTTTCACTACTTCCAAGGGTCAAAGGAAAAGCTGCTCAATAAATATAATATTCAATTGTTACTCAATGTGGAAAAGTCACGTCTCGTTTATTATTATATTGTACAGTCAGCTGAGCCAAGATGTACCTAATGCTTTATATTCTGCGTTTTTTGTCAAAATGAACGACAGAAACGAGTTAGGGTCCAAATCGGACCCTAACTCAGAAGATATCCTACTAATATTTTAAAGAAATTAGAAAGTTTGTATACATATATGGATGGATGGATGGATGTTTGTTACCTACTCTTTCACGCAAAACTGAACGGATATGGATGAAATTTGGCACAGAGATAGATTGTAGTCTGGAATAGCACATAATCATCAGTGCTATTCCAGACAGAGTGATGTTCTTTGCAAAAATAAGTAAAACACACTCTTACCTACAAAGTAACTTGTAAAACATAATTGAGCGTAAATTTCTCAGCATTATGTGCCGTAACAAGGACGTAAAGAACCTTTGAGGCCGGCACGTCGCTTGTATCCGGCACATACGATACACCACTCATTTCACTTGGGCATGAATGCCTCTTATGTTTGATTTGTATTGAAAATATATTTCGTAAGCATTTTGCATTTCATTTGTTTGACACATTCTTTTGTTTTTTGTTAGTTCCAAGAGCATGGTCATTGACCTTTGAAGATCCTACCAGTACTTTAGAAGTTGTGGATCACATGTTACATATTCCTAGATTGCGCAAACGCTGGTTTCAACATCATCTGACTAGTAATAGAAATAGCCATTGACTTTCGCTGACCAAATAACTTACCCACACATTCATAAAATATTTTTTTAATGCGTTATTATCTCTAAAAATAACTAAAATTCTTAGAAAACCAGTTAATAGGTCAGGTTGTCCTCATATACAGATATATATAGAACTATCCGACATCAACTGTTGGTCGAAATACCCTGTGCCTGTTAGGTCAGATGGGCCGGCCCGGTACATAGGAGACTTCCCTATGTAATCATTTAAGGGAATATCACCTTTATTCTTTATCCTCCAAAGTCGCTATTCATAGGTTTTAATGAAAATCAGATATGAATAAACTAAAGAAAATTACAAGCAAAGAAATAGAAAAATTACAACTAGTATTTACAATTGAAACCATTGAGCTAACTGCAGACGGTTGCAAACAGTCTAAAGGTAGCTCAATTGATCCATGTCAATACCAGTCGGAAGCGTCCCCAAGACACTGGCTGCATTACCACGCTGTATGGCAATGCTGATATAAATATAAATAATATAATAATATATAATAATAATAATAATATATATAATAATAATAATATAAACTAAAGTCATAAGTTTCAATATCGGCCCGCTTTAAACACATTCTCGAGCAACTTTAATTAATAAGCTGCAATCAAGCCATCGATGGACGTCCAACTTTGTTCTTGAATGCAAGTGACTGCAGATCCAAATGACGGCGAGTTTCATTAATGTCTCTTGCAAATATTTAAACAAAAATTGTTTTTATAAGTTAAAAAATTCTAAAAAAGAAATCCGGACGTGGCTTTGGATTTTACATGAGCATGAGACCAGTAAAGTAAATTGTGTGTCACCGGAGTAGTATAGGCACAAAATATTTAACTGTAATGTATCAGGTAGCAGTGAATGTCCATCGAAACAAATAGGTTTCCAAAAGAAGTGGAGACGAAGGCGTCTCCACTTGTTTTGGAAACCAATTTAGCTTTTTTCAGCTGCTAAAATTGGCTATGATGCCTTCATCATCGCACATCATATTTCCAGCAAGGCAATTCATTACAAAAGAACTCGTACATTATACATTGCTACATTGCTTTGTAACAATTTATTTACATTTCTTTAATGACCCTCCATTACAATCCCAAAGATTTCCAGGTAATTTTCCTTGACATTTAAATAAACGAAGCTTCTTTACTCAATTCAGTGTTCAAGGAAAATCTCATAAATTCTTATTCAATCAACTCATTCTCATTTCATAAAAGGTCCTTTGGGCATTATCTTGTTTTCTCATTTGACTAAGTACTGAACTCGTTTATAATGCAAAGACAAACATAACTGGTTCGGTTCCTTGAAAGCGGACTGAAGCCTGGCTAAACTACAACATTCTAAATGTCAGTAGAACAAGCGTCAGCTCCTATATTAGTATCCGCTTTGAGAACACTTACATGAGGGGGGAACTCCCCCGTTAGTACTGAACCCGGAATCCAGTCAACAGGTGCCCAGATGCCTCCCACTATATAAACCTGAAACTTTCTTTCCCCCCGTGACTTGCACATCGATCGTTACGTGGAAACGCTATCTCATCCCTCCTTCCACGCTCAGCAATGGACTCGAAACAATCCAATATTGCGATGCTGGTAAATTTATACGAGCATAAACTTAATGGAAATTGCTATTAATGAACTGTGTATTATAATCTCGTCCGGTTGTTTATTTCGAAGTTATTAAAATGTTGATGAAATGATTTTGTTAATTAGCCTGAGATAAATATAAATTAATTAGTTTTGGTTATACGAGGCGGTTGGGTTTAACTTGTTTTATGTTTTGGGTGTAGGTATATTCAGATAGGACAGTGAAAGAGTTTAATTAGGGACTTTGGGTACAGGAGTACCCTGTAGATTCGCGAGAGAGATTATTTCTCTTAATGTAGAAACACATCAAGCAAAACTTTTTAAATATCTTTGTTTTGGGCATGTTTATGTTTTGATCACATTATTTTTCACACATCAAAACTCAAGTTGAGTTTTAATGGATTTTATTTTCCATCCAATTTTTTTATCTGAATCAGACTCACTAATTTTAACTTTTTTTACTCTTTTTTTAATTTTCTCTATTTAATCATACGGAAGTTTGGATGTATGGACAGATGGACGAATGTTGTTTGTTATTTTTTCACGCTCAAGCTACTGAAATGATCAGGATAAAAAAAAATCATTTAATAGTATAGTTTTAGTGGAAACCACTTGCTTCAACTTATTTCCAGAAAAACTACTTTACATTGGATACTTTAAAAAGAAGGCGTGCCTAATAAAATATGATTTCTGTAAAAGGTTTACATGGAAAAAAATCCTTTTTGTAACTTTGTTGGTTAATAAAAACGTATCCGTTCCATTCATTTCGCATGCCATGCCGCGGGCAGAAACAAGTAGGTACAGAACAATCAAAGATTTACACCATTTCACGATGCACGGCACTATTTCTTTCCTTCGATCAATGCATCTCATTAAAAGTATATTGATAGTAACCGAAGCTGACACACATAAATTAAAATCGATATATCGAGAAACAAGCTGTACAACGGACACCTGTGCAAGACAGTCCTTTGTAAAATATTCAACGAAGTCATAAACAAAGCCAAGACTTCCAGCTAAGCTATTCTGAGTCTTATTGAATTATAGTTTAGAGTCTAACTTTTGATATGTAAGGAAAAAGCCAGGGAAAATGACATGTGAAGCACATCAAATTATCCCCGAACCAAAGATTCTAAAGAATAAATAAAAAGGACGTCAAGAGGAGAGAACTAAAAACAAGCTAGGCTGGGCAGTGTTTGGAAAACTACGTCAAGTGTTCTCATCATCTATACCACTGAGACGTGGACACTCACGGTAGTGCTGGTCCACCAGTTCAAAGTCGCTCAACGAGCTATGGAAAGAGCTATGCTCGGAGTTTTTATGAAGGATAGGATTTGTAATGAACACATATGACAGAAAGCTAAAATTGTACTTATAGAATTAGCAAGCTAAAGTAGCGGTCATAACTCACGAAAAACCGACAACCATTGGGGTAAATAAGCGTGTTCTTAAGTGGAGACGCAACTCGGCAAACGTAGTGTAGAACATCCTTCGGCTAGGTGGGATGACGATCTGCGAAAAACTGCAGGCAGATGCTTGATGCGGCAAGCGGACGATAGAGCGCTACGGAGCTCATTATTTTAATTAGACTAATATAGGTTGATAATGATATAAATTCCCGATCGAGCAAAACAAAACATGCCTAGTCGTAGATATGTACAATTATCCTAATAATATTATAAACGCGAAAGTTTGTAAGTATGGATGGATGGATAGATGGATGTTTCTTATCCGTTCAGGAGTTATAGTTTTTGCGTGAACTCTTTCACGTAAAAACTACTGAACGGATATGGATGAAATTTGGCACAGAGATAGATTATAGTCTGAAACAACACGTAAGCTATATTTTATCCCGAAATTCGCACGGGAACAGGAATTACCGCGGATGAAACCGCGAGGCGCTGCTAGTATTCAATAATATCTACGTTTCGAACCAGAAGCAAACTGTAAAACATAATCGCTGAACGCTGTATAACTTGGAAAGCTTCGGTCATGTTCTATGCAGGTTTCTTCCGACTAACGTAGCACGAGCCTGTACTATTATTTATTCCGTGGCAAGAGTACGTAAACCCATTTTACCAACACAGACCATATAACAAGGTCTCTATTCTGTTTGTATGAACAATTTGGTTACTTTGTTTTGTTACACAAGCTTGTTTAGCTTGGGGATAGATGCTACTATAAATGTACAGCATTGTATTTTATTCTGCAGTTTTGCATTTATGCTTTTGTATGGGCGCAAAGGCGCATCTTACGGAAGAGTGTCGAAAAGTCTTCCTCAACAATTTATACAAACATGTTTAAAAACTTCATTAAAAATGTTAGTCCGCTGTACGAAATAATTAATTCTTTATACGTTCATTATCCTTGAGATTATAGCACATCGATTCCTTAATTACCCTTGGTTATTTATAATAACGTGTTCTGATTATATTAGGCGTATGTTTAAAAAACTTTGTATTGATTCCTTTTACAAACGAAATCAGCTTAAGGCGCGCTCAGCGGCTAAAAATGCGGCAGAAAAACCAGGAGAGTTGACAAGGGCTACCTCATAGATGGCGCATGTCTACCGTTAATGAGTATATTAGTTTTTATAAGATCGCGTTGCTGGTACCTGCGTAGGTAGGTAATAATGCTTTACTATGGGTAACTTTACCCTGTTTTGTACCTGATGTAACGACCTCCCCAAGTTCCTAGGTAATGCATAAGTAAATTAATAATATGTATGGTTAGGCATACCTATACTACATTTAATCATTATCATTGTAAAATATAATACTATAATCGCGAAGAAACGACAACCGTTGGGGTAAACGTGTTCTTGAGTGGAGACCGCGACGTAGCAAACGTAGTGTAGGACGCCCTCCGGCAAAGTGGGATGATGATCTGCGAAAGACTGCTGGCAGATGCTGGATGCGTCAAGCTGAAGACAGGGCGCTATGGCGCTCATTAGGGGAGACCTATGTCCAGCAGTGGACTAATATAGGCTGATGATGATGTATTAGTCCACAGCTGGACATAGGCTTCCTAATGAGCGCCATAGCGCCCTGTCTTCAGCTGGACGCATCCAGCATCTGCCAGCAGTCTTTCGCAGATCGTCATCCCATTTTCCCATTTTTCAGATTGCTACGTCGCGGTCTCTACTCAAGAACACGTTTACCCCAACGGTTCAGCATCTATCAGCAGTGTTTCATATATCAGCCTATGCATTTTATAAATTCATTTCGAATATCACTTAGGGTCATACTACACGGGCGGTTCTCCCGTCGCGGGTATCTGCTCGACAAAGCTGCCGTAGACCATCAAACTTCAAGGGATACGCGGGGATGATAAACCCGCGCAGAATGACGTATAGCGCGAAAGCGTCCATGTAGTAAGAACCGGTTATCAGCGGTGGTTTGAAGCTACTTGCGGCGCTCGTATTGCTCCCGCCTAGCTGTGAACCGCGAAGGAAAATCATATCTTTCATATTTCATATTAAAATGTGATTAGTGCGGTCCAGAAGCGTATTCCCGCAGCGGGAGAACTTCCCGTGTGGTATGAACCTTAGAAATCCGCTGTCAGTTTAAAATGCTGAGATTTTGACAATTAGGGGAGAACAAGGCAACAGGAGCCTACACCAGGAAAGTTTTAATAAAAATTTGACAAACTTGTCAAAATTCTTCCTATTATTATTATCAATTTCATATATTTGTATAGAATACCTATAGTTAAAATACGGGACTGGCATACAAGAGTCTCGAAATATGAAGAATTAAAAAAAAAACTTTTCTTTATTATAAAATAGTACTCAACTATAGATATGTATTAAGGTACAATTTACAGTTATACAAGTCAGTCGCTCCTTTTGCCTGTCAATTGCATTGAATGAGTGCCCATTTAATGCTAGAGAAAATATAATTAATTTTATATCAAAAAAATTGCAAAACTCTAACAGTAACACCAAACATAACATTTTTACAATCAAAATTAATCAATTAATTTTGCAAACAAAATGGAGAAAATAAATATAAAATTATTGATGGAAAACAAAAGATCCAGACTTTATGGATCCAAACAAAATGTACAAAATATCTCTCGAATCTGGACTATCACTGCCAGAACACTTTTTCATCATCGGTACCACGTATCTCTACTTGTTTCAGTATATAAAAAAATGCACATAAATTTATCTTCTTCAAAATATTAGCTAGGCTACCATCAATTCAATTTTACCTTATCACTCATTGCCCGACCGCTTTCGACCTACGTTCCCCTATGCCCGTCATTCTTTAGCATAGAGCCTATGCTAAAGAATGACGTAGCTCGGTCACTAGAGTGGATTCGAGTTCAAATTTAAGATTTTACAGAATGAGTCTACCTGCAGATATAGATAAAGGAATAAAATAAGGATATAAACAACTTTATTCACAACGAAAATTACAATCAAGGAATAGAAAAAATCACAACTAGTATGATAATATACAATTGAAACCATTGAGCTAACTGCAGACGATTGCAAACAGTCTAAAGGAAACCTCATTTGCCATTTAGGTAAATTCAGGTAAAATAAAACATATTGCGAAATATAAGAAATAGGAGGTATAATCCCGTGATCCCAGGATTCTCTATTTTTAATAATGAGAAAAAATTACTCAAAATTCAAATTCGTTTATTCCTTATTTTCAAATTCGATCAAAGCTAACTGTCTGCTGCAAAATAAAAATGCGAATGCGAAATATGAATGTTAAGTTCCATTAATTGGTTCCGTAGTTTGAACACTGTCAGTTTTGGTAGGTATATCTGCCGGTGTGAAATATTATATTATTCATTTAATTTATAAAAAAATAATATCTCGTGATTAGAGCATTATTCAAAATTCTTTACCCATGTTTTAACAAAAATGCTCTTATATTCTGCAGTGGGTAACTAGTTGCCGAATAACTTACAAGACACTACCTTTGACAATGTTTAAGAATAAACTAAATAAAAATTTGACATCTAAATGCTATTATAATATAAATGAATTTTTGATAGTTAAGGACATTAACTAACTGAATAACCAATAGAAACCTTTTTATTCTAAATTTTAATTTTATGTTAAGTTCATGTTGACTTGATGTTTATATTTTTAATTTTTATCTCTTTTTATTTCCAATCTTTTATTTGTTATTAAATTTTGGGTTTTAGTCCTAAAAAACCTAAATTTGCATGCCCTATGACTAAGGCAAAACATGTATGGTACTAACTATTTTCTAACCACCACCTTTGTGACCCTTGTTTGCAAATAAATGATTGTATTTGTATTTGGGTACTGATAATTTTATGAACTAAAGTCAGTTTGAACTAAAGGCAACAATAGTTATATTACACTCATTATGTTGTTGCTCAGAATAATGCGGATACTTTGTTTTGAGTGTGTGAAACTGGCATCGCTCAATAAAGCATTAAAAACCATAAGGCATTAACACAAACACAAAACACTGATATAACCCTAAAAATTTCATACCTATTAATTTTTACAAATCATCACTACATTGTATAAAACAAAGTCGCTTTTTCTGTCCCTATTTCCCTTTGACTGCTTAAATATTTAAAACTACGCAACTGATTTTGATGCGGTTAATTTAAGAGATAGAGTGATTCAAAAGGAAAGTTTATACGTATAATAAAACCGTGCGAAGCCGGGCGGGTCGCTAGTAAGAGATAAAGCTCCAACTAACATACCTTATACCGCGAAGGTATGAATAAATCCGAAATGCTACAAGATGATGGAATGGATAAAGTTTAGTTATTTCGGTACTGTTCTAAATGCTAAAATGTTTTTCCCGAAAGACCCGAAATTTTCCGAGATATTATTTACAATAATCAGGTTTTGAAATCATCCAGAAATTTCGGGAAATCCTGGGAAATTTAGAACCTGGAATCCACGGGACCAAATCCTAATTTATAGATTTCCATCAAAATACCTATTTGTTTGTGCCATCTCTATTATGTTCCAGTTCCACTCTACGCAAAACGATATGATATCTCTGGATGCTAAATGAAATTTAGTTCTGATAATTTGTGTAGCGTACTGGTATTCTATATTCAAAAATTTGATTTTCCTAAATCCTAGTTGTCAATCGAAATGAAATATCGAGTAATAGTCAATCTGTCAGGGAACGTTAGCTAAGAGCTTGTCCAGATGGAGCGTTCCTACGCGAGTGCTCTCGCGTTTAAACATTCGCGCGTTCTCCAGATACTAGAGCACTTTAACTACATCCCGTCCAGATGCTGGTGCGCGATTCCTCGTCTAGATAGTGGAACGCGCAATGCGAGTGGACGTATTTCGATCGAAATTGGAGAAAGATATCTTCGTTACCGTACTTTTTATAGACAAAATTGAAAAAAGAGTAGCAATATGGGAAAATTGAATCAATCAGAGATAATTCAATAGAACCATGAAACGTTAAGAAGAATTAGTAGAATTGGATGTATGTTACATCTTTGAAGTTCTTTTTGCTTCCGACGTTTCCAGAACTATTTTATTTGGTTCCATGTTTTTATCTGTCTCCGAGTCCCCCTAACGTAACGCGCATAGGAGCGCACGTAAAACGCGCCATCTGGACAGGCTCTATTCGAATATTCATGATAAATATTACGTATGGATTGTCATTGAAGTCTGAGACGACATCAAGCACACGTCCAGCCTTGACAGCGGTCACGGTGGTACTGAGGCATGGGCGGCGGGCTCAGCGCCTGCTGTTAATCGAATAAATTAATATATAACTTTATTGAGAATCTTCATCAAAAGACTAAGCTAACCGGATTCTAGATAAAAATGTTACCTAACTTTAACAATAACTCCCTAGTTGATGTTTATCGTAGCTATCAATATATTTTTATATTAAATTCTGAAACGTGCCATTTTGAAAACATATATTTATTGAGAAAAGTTTCTGCTGTTATGTTTTCACCTTAGCTGTTAATCTATGTATGAACGTGAAGTAATATATATTTATAAATTTGAAATGTAACTTGCTCAGAAACATTTCCTATTTCTACTTAAAAATGACCAATTGTCGACATACAGGGCCTTAACAACGACCTATTTTAAGCTTTACTGCAAAGAGTCGTCTTAAAAACGCGTCTCATAAAATGAAATGCACAAAGCAAAAAAAAATACATTACAGGAAAGACTATTATTTCCAGGCAACTTTTGCACTTGAACATGGACACAAACACTTATTAGAACTGGTTTTCTATACATACACTCGCACGTCCGTTCCCTGATCTAACTGCCGACGAATATTATGGAAAATTTTGTGTGAGAAACCGTGGAATAGTTTTTACTCTGTCGGTGGCCTTTATTGCAGCGCTGTGCTATACTATAGCGGTGTGGGCGCGACAGGGCAATTATCGCTGGATAAAGATGGATTATAATGCATGGAATATAAGCCAGAGGAGCACTTTACACGGTGCGCGGATTAACGGTGAACACTGTTTTGGACGATGATAGACGTAGTTAGTGGGGAAATTTAGTGCAGTTTTACGCCAAAGGTGGGCTATTCGTTAAAGAACTACTTTTGCCTACATTATTTTTAGTTTTTGAAGTGATCACCAGTTCCGTGACTGTTAACAAAATATTTAACTCTTACAGCCTGTCCAGATAGGGCGCTTTACGCGCGTAAAGCGCTGGACTCTCGACTCGCGCGTGCTACGCGCGTGCTACGCGCGAGTCAAAATACTCGGGCGAACAGTGGAGCGCGCGTAAAACGCCGCATCTGGACGCAATATAAATTGAAACGCGCGAGGGCACTCGCGCGTAAAGCGCGCGTAAAGCGCCCTATCTGGACAGGCTGTTAGGCAAATACGAGGAAAGAGCAACACATCTTTAAATTTTACAGGAAATATGCTTCTATATCACTATATTTTATAAAACAAAGTCACTTTATCTGTCCCTATGTATGCTTAAATCTGTAAAACTACGCAACGGATTTTGGTGCTGTTTTTTTAATAGATAGAGTGATTTAAGATTACGCTTTACACATAATAAAACCGTGCAAAGCCGGGGCGGGTCGCTTGTCCACTATAAAAGTTTGACTATTGTACCTGTCATAGCTTTAAGGAAATAGTTCTAAAAGTTTAAAAATAAATTCAAGTCATAATCTTATCTAGTTTTCTACATTCTACAGGAAAGATAGGATAGTTTATATAGTGTTCGTTAGTTTACAAATCTCCATAACGATGTAGAAATGCATGGAATACAATTTATGGCTAGATAATTCCAGCTATAGTCGGATTACGTTGCACTCTGGATGTCGATAGATGTAAGACTCTGGGGACATGCTCTCTCGGATAATGCAATGAGGGATCATGGCTAGGGTTGGCAACAATAGCAATGGAAAAGGTATTAGCCAAACAACTCAATAAAATAGTTAAAAAATGCTGGACAAATGCACACAATATCATCTCGCCCCAAGCTGAGCAGAGCTTGTGTTATATAACCTAGATAACTGATATACATAATACAATACATTACTTAATACGTTTTTTTATTTTACTTATAGAAAACATCCAGAACCCTGGAACAAATGATTGCAGATTATACAAACATTTGTCCTAAGGTGGTAATCCAACCCGCAACATCCTGAGTCGCAAGCGAACCTTCGCCCGCCACATAGGTCGTCTAATTCCACCAATCATGTTTAATCGGTTTGCATATATGTATAAAGCAGATAAAAAAAAGAACACATTAATATCATTGGCTTTTTGGCATTTACGAAAGAGGCATTAGTCCTGTTGGAAGCTTTTGTAGACCTTGACAGTTCTACGAAAAGTGACGACTAAAGTGCTTAGATAAAAGGTATAAATAAACCCATCAGGATCAACATGAGTCAAAAAGCAATTTAGAAATCGTGTTAGCAAAAGTGTCTTCTATCCATATTTGTAGCTTATATTGTGCGACGCCATTTTGTGGATAGGCGAGAATTTAGGTTCGGTCTAAAATATATAAATAACACAGGCATACCATGCAGGCTTTGAGGCCGGATGAATGAGTTATACCCTTTTGATAGTGGCAAAATGAATTAGCTCGTAGTTGGCAGCCCTATGCATTAGTCTACATCGTTTATACCTACATCATACTCTCCGATCGCTAAAGACGTAGGTATACACATATATGTGACTCACTAGGTACGGATTCTTTGTTATGGAAACTGTACTCAATGATATATAGCACCCCATCTTCAACTGAACTTTGTCTCGGTTCGAGTGATATTTATTTTTGTATTCGATTTCTTCGAGTTTCTTTCTTAAACTTTCTTCAGTTTTCCTTCGGATATAACTTGAACTTTTTATATTATCTTTACAATCTTCTGAATGCGACTTCGCTTGCGCTATTTGTGGATAAAAAGCATATAGATTAAATGTATTCCAGGTTTGAAACTACATGAACACACAATATTAGCCTCCCCAAATGAGCACCATTGCGCCCTGTCTTCAGCTTGCTGCATCTGTCTGCTTTATTTTGCAGATCGTCACCTCACCTGTCCAGAGGGTGTCCTACACTATGTTTTGCCGAATTGCAGTCTCCATCTAAAAATACATTCACTCCAACATGTTTACTAGATGACTGATAAACTGAATACATTAATTACATTCGTATTATACATAGAAAACAATCTTTATTAACAACGAAAATTACAAGCAAAGGAATAGAAAAATTACAACTAGTATTTACAATTGAAACCATTGAGCTAACTGCAGACGGTTGCAAACAGTCTAAAGGTAGCTCAATTGATCCATGTCAATACCAGTCGGAAGCGTCCCCAAGACACTGGCTGCATTACCACGCTGTATGGCAATGCTGATGCGCTGAATATAGAAAACACCTAGAAAATCCGGAAAGAACATTTTTCTGAAGCCGGGAATCGAACCCACTTCCTGCGTTACAGCGCATTGCCCGCTGTGCCGCAGAAATTATCGCGAAGCTGTAGCAGGAACTTTAGTTTTCACGTTGAAGCAAGTTTTATTATGGTACTTACATAGAAGTTATTATTTTTAAGATTATGCAATTCTGTATAAATTTACTTTTTATGAACCATCAAACTGATCTTTTTGTCTTTATTTCAATATTAAAGTGATGTGATGGAATAAGAATTTACCTCTACTATCAGATTTTATTAGTTAAAAGTTAATATGAAATTCAATGAAGACAATTTTTATTCTTATTTCATAAGCTTCCAGCAATAAAACAACCTGCTAATATTATACTTAAGCAAACATCAAAATCAAAAAAACAAAATCTAGCCTCTCTAATACAGTCTCAACGAGTTGGAACGCTAGGAAAAGTTCGAGTTCAAATTAAACTTTGATTCCGGAACCGATACGAGTCTGGCTGCAATTAACTGGCTCAAAGCAGCATGTTCTACAACACCATTAACCACGACTTTTCCAGTTTTCAAAGTAATTATTATTTTGCAATGAGAAATCGGAGACCGGTTGTGCATTAGTTTACGAGGACTAGTACATTTATCAGTACATATCAGTCATCTAGTAGACTAGTACCCTTAACACAAGCTCTGCTTAGGTTAGGGCTAGATGATGATGTGTGGATTGTATAGTATTATTTATTTATTATATAATAAGCACCTTTTAGCGCCGCTACCGAAGAGAGGATCTAATATACTACTTATTGTAATTCGATAGCGGTAGAATAGTTTCATCGTCGTAGGCTGCTAGAATGCTACATTCAAACTTTTTTTATATTTTCAAGGGCTTTGACGAAAACTATTTTCACGTAATAGTAGGTATGTATGTCTCATTTTTATTATTACTATGTATGTTGTGTCAAAATAATTTTACTTTTTACAAAGAAGCATTTTAATGCTCTAATAATGTCTCTTTTTTCGATAGATAGACATTTTTTATTATATATAGAAATCACCCAGAACACCAAGAACTGCCAGATCGTACAAACTTTTGACACGAGGCGGGAATAAAACCCGCAAACTCGTACGTCGCAGCGGACCTATGCCCGCCGCTCTACAGACGTAATCAAAATAATAATGATCAACTAAAAACAACATACCAAAATTCCAAACTCAGTTTCCTTCGTCTTTCCATTACAGTGCCATGGGGTATAATAATTTTACCACACTAAGCACTACACGTATTACTATAAATCATATCAGATGGTTTGACAAAGTGAGTTTTTCGGTCTCGTAGGCAAGTATTGAACCCATTTAGACCCAAAGGGCTTTTGGGCCTCTTGGGCCTCCCTCACGTTGATTTCGTATTCGCCAGTTGTTCATGAAGTTGTTGAAAAACCGTCGGATTATGACAGAAAACTTCGGGAAAGGGTTGAAAATGTAAGATTACGACTTATTATCTATTTCGTACGTGCTCGCAGGTATTTTGAAATTGGAATGGATATGTTTTTGTTTTTTTTTTGTCAGATACTCTTTTTATTAACTTAATCGAAAACCATCTTTGAAAACATTTCTGCCAAACCTCATAAGCGCAGCGATGTAGGAGGCCAAGGGATCGATTTCTGCCTCGGGACAAATATTAACACGGTTTGCAGTTTGCTCCGAGTATGGTGAATGTTTTCTATGTATAACTAATAATAATATTATATGTAAAGGTCTTAATATTATTTTTTATAATAATTATCTAGTTCCAACTCATAAAACAAGCTCTGCTTAGCTTGGGATCAGATCAGTATCATCTAGCCCCAAGCTAAGCACAAGCAATATTAATTTTTAAAGTGTGTAATATTTTTTTACCGTCTGTCCCTAAGTTAACATCAATCACATTTAGTTCCGTAAAATCAGCGACACAAGCTTTCGCGTTCTTCTTTTTCGCGCCACCAACAGAACCGCCATAGTCATTCAATCAATTCTTTTGTTGTAAAACTAAAATAATTGGACCCGTGGGAATCAAGCGAGCTCTATTGCTTTATCTATTGTGTTTTCATATTTACTTTTGCGCGAGTGAATAGATATGAATCACATTGGTATTGGGATTTGAAATAACAAAAAATACACTGAATTGAACTCACTTTGAATTTGATAAGATAGGTACTTTTTTAATTCGAATTTTAAATATTTTGAAAAAAGAATCCTAGACCGTGGAGTTTTATATGGATAGCATTTTATAACCTGCTTTCTCAAAACCTTACGAGTTTCCTTATAAATTCCTTCAGTAAACTTATTCGTTTTCCCTGGGGATCCCTGCGTTCCAGTGTCAGATTCCCCGTTCCAAATCATTTATGTACTTATAGGTACTTTGAATTTGATTCGGAAGTTCAGGGAAAAGAGGTTTGATGTAAATACGAAGACGCTGAGAAAAAAATAATTGGTGTGTATTTAATCTTAAGCAAATTCATAATAATACCAGATCTGCCCTTCAGCCCAGCAGTGGTTGAAATCAGGCTATGAATTAAATGATAAGAACACTGTTCACTACATAGTATAAAAGTCGCTCTCTCTGTCCCTATGTCCCTATATCCCTTTGCTTAAATCTTTAAAACTACGCAACGGATTTTGATGCGGTTTTTTTTATAGATAGAGTGATTCAAGAGGAAGGTTTATACGTATAATAAAACCGTGCGAAGCCTAGTTTAATATACGATGACTTCTTACTTTATAACATTTACTTGATTTGGGACAAAAGAAAATACAAATAATAATAAAGAATACAATCTATTCTTTAGTTTTCAATGTTTCAATTATTACAATTGTATACCTAGTACGAGTATTAAGGTATCTGCAATGCAACAGATCTGTTATAAACACCATTCTTAGTAAATAAGTTCTCATAAAATCCAAAAGTTATTATAGAGCGTACGCAAGGAAGTAAAAATAAATGTAAGTTAGAAACTTCGATATAACGCTTTACGAGTTTTCTACGTTTCTAATAAAGGTTCACCAATATATCCTAAATCAAACAGGCAATATTGCAGGGTCTTCTGCGGCGTTCAAAGCTTATCAAATAAGTAGGGCCTAGCCTAAGGCATAGCGGAAACGCATTGAAACGCAAGGCATTTGGGCTCATTTTATCTTAATAATGATAATTCTGGACAATCCACACAACATCATCTAGCACGAGCTGTTTCTATTAAACCGTGTCAAGGTATTTATATCCCATGAAAACTGATTTATGGGATAAATAGTACTGATTTATGGCGTGAAAGAGGAACAAACAATAAACATCCATCCATACAAACTTTCGCGTTTATAAGTCGCGTTTATCACTAAGGATAAAAAATATAATAAATACAAAATTAGTAAGTTATTATATTATGAATACATTACATATTTTTTATTCCACTTACATAGAAAACATCCGGGATAAATATTTGCAGATCGTTTCACCCAAAGCTGGAATTGAACCCGCAACCGCCTGCATCTCAAGCGGACATTCGCAGTTCTACTGCAGTTGTCAAACAACGTTGGCATTCATTATTATTATAATTGACAGCTCCATAAATTGCAAAACAAAAGAACGTGTTTTGTTATTTTAGTTTAGCTCTATCGCTCTACAATTGAGAAGTATAGTAATCTATTGTTCCCGAATCTTATAAATTTGGGACACGAAATGCGACCTTTTGAGTAGGTACTTTTTACGTCATTTTAAAAAAGACACGAAATGCGAGTGATCTAGTTGTTTACTCCAAAATGACAGGACACGAGACGCGAATATACCTATTTTTAATCGCTTCAGAATAAGAGAACATGTCACATCTTCACTCAAAACCCTAGCCTCTGTAAAATAGATTTACGATTATTTAATAATTTAAATCGCTTTTACTAAAGCCAGGCCCCACCGTTAAGTTGTAAGTGCTCTGATGAACGCCGCGCGTAGTTTTAATCAGATTACAGATTATTACGTGTAAATTATTGTTAGTGAGCCTTGATTTACGTCCCATTAATCTTAGTTAGGGTTTTTATAAGATGCATCATTAGTATTGTCAGTTGAGGCACTCTAGATTGTTTACAACATGCATTATGTTGGAAACAATCTAGAGTTAGTTACCTCTAGTTTTTTGTTTTGTTGTTTCTAATAAGGATGTTAACTGATATTATTTATCAATCCACACAGTTCTTCTGTCTGCTAAGCGAAGGCACCCTTCCGCAAACTTTTCAATGAAATCATTACAAAAATACATAAAGCAAATTACAAACACCTAGTGTGTCTAAGAAATTAAAACATTTCTCAAAAAAAAATCAACTTCGACGGGATAATAACCTTCCCTATAAAAAAACTGAAGTTCGCGGGTTCAAGTTCTGCCGAAGTCGATCATTTTTGGGATTTAATTAAATTTCTCAACCGGAGTGATAATACATATTCCTTATTTTCCTTCCTTACCTACCTTTACCGTACCTACCTTTATCGTAAGTTCAATAATTATATATATTTACGAGTAGGTAAAAGTAACATACATAACCAATCTTATCAAATAGTACCAGGGCACCATAACAGCATAGAAGTTAACTCCTATCGCCTTCAGGGAAGCGATTGAACGATTCGAACAGCAATTAGATACAGGTCGTTGCACTCTAGCTATTATACTCTTATCGCGTCGTTGCCACGATGCAGTCTTGCACATGCTATTATCACTGAGAAGCAAAGTCGTATTTAGTTGTATCTTTACTCGATAGGAATAAATTTCATTTGGATTGAGATATAATCTTTTTTGCCTCTATGTTGTAAAAACAAGATTATTTTGAATTATATTCTGAATGAACAGTTTTTTTATATATAACTTTTAAGTTTTTTAATCTTTGACGCAGCTACTACACAACTGCTACGGACTGCTACGAAGTGCTACGAACTGCTACAAACTTCTACAATGCTGCTACGATACTGCTACGAATTCTACAAAAGGAATTCCACGATTATTTCATGAAATTTCCGTAACATCTGGCACTCTAATGAATGAATATTTAAGTCCATTATCGAATGATAATTTAACAGTATCATTACAACACTTGCCGCATTTAAAACAAGAATACAAGTGCTTTTAAATTTACGATTGGCAGTAAAGAGTCCTGATTTTATTGTTCATAGGAAATAGTTTTTATGAGTCTCTTAAATGGAATTGATACTTTGAGGTTTCATTGAATCATAGCCATTACTCATAGTACTTATAAAATAAAATAATAAAAAACAATACTTACTTATAAAGTAAGTATTGTTTTTATATTATTTGGAGATGGGGCTGTAAAATGGAATTCTAAGTAATTTGGGCAAATTAACATGACACCTTGACTCAAATATTTGTATGCAAAATGTCATGTTTTTGTCTGTTAGCTAAAGACTGCTAAGGTTGTGTCCCCAGTAGGCAAACTGTGAGCGGCCGACTGAGTGAGCCGCAAATCTGTGGCGAACAGCTACAAACTCAGATCAGTTTGCGTGCGTATCGCAAGCACTGGAACCTGCGAGTCGACCGCTAACTGAGACAGTCGGCGCACGTATCGCTGCAAACTGCGTGCAAACTGCGTACAGGGAGCGGAAACTAGCAAACTGTGAACACTCAATTTAAAATATATGCTGCTCAACGTTTGCCTACTGGGGACACAGCCTAAGGCAACACTATTTATAACAACCTAAGTTCAAAATATTTTGATTTTTGACAGCTTTTGTAAATCATTTCATATGAAGGATATGTCGGTTAGAGATCCTTTTGTAGTTATATCTATCTATCTATAATTTTGTTCCTCGAAATAAAGATATAATTGCAACTTTAAATTTTTGGAGTCGTCCAAGCATGTTAATTTCAGTTTTCGAGTTCGAATTTGTTGAAATAATTTGCTAATAGCTCTAAGCTTGGCCATAGTGTGTAAGTATTCAACCTTTGAGAGAGATTCACACCTACTTATCACATTCTGAGCGAGTTCGCGTGAAGTATGCAAAGCCTGCGGATCTCTGCATACCTTTGCCTACTTAAGATCAACTTTACCCGGTTACTTTCTGAATAGATTCTCGAAGTGTCTAGAATTTTTATTTAGTTATGAGGCGCAATAAGTCTCGTCAGAGCCATTTGCTCCCGTTGGAGTCTAGACCTGTGGTTCATGGGGAACCGAGGCTCTCCGGGTTTTTAAATCTTATCTGAGCGTCTGGTCCATGCGACGCATGACCCGAGAGCTAGTGAGTAGCGGACGCAGCGCATCAGCATTGCCACGCAGCGTTGTATGGTAATACAGCCAGCGTCTTAAGGATGCAATATCTAGTCTATTTGCAACAGTCTGCATTTACTCAACTGTTTCATTTGTAATAACTAGTTTAATGTGTTTGTACTCTTTGATTGTTATTTTCTCTGTGAATAAAGTATTTCTTATACACCCAGTAGTCTGGTATAATGTATATAATTAAATGGGTCCATAATACAACATCTCCTTTATCTAACAAGTCGTCAACGTCACATATGTTGAATAAGGGCCTCTTTATCACGAAGCCCCTGAGAATAGACACACAAACATTTCTCTTGGAAACAAAACCCACACCTATTTGAGTGAAACGTTAGAACATTGAGATAGATATCAGTGATTCATTTAAAACGGGATATTTAACATGAGTTGAGTTGTATTTTGTTTTTAAAATATATTTTTTATGATATTTTATTCAAATAAGAATTAAACAGTTCCCTTAAAATGAGAATTTATTGGTTTAGCTAAATAAACACTATTAGTCCTCTCGTGGTCTGTCGGATCAGCTAGATGTGGTTAGGCCTGGTTTGCGGAGTGATCCTAGTAAATGTATCGATACTCTGATCGCTCTGGGAATGAGGCCTGTCCCAATTTTTATATAAGTGTTACAAGCCAATTAAAGATCTTTATCGTCTGAACTGAAATAAAGATTTTTTTATTTTAAGTAGATACCTACGTGATTCTTCTAGCGGTGTGAGAAGCGGCCGTCCGCCGCCGTCATCTCAGCGGCATGCTCGCCGATGAACCGCCCTCAAACCCTTTCACTTCCCGACCTCTCATTCGCACTACAGCTAAACTATGTAGTTACCTGGAGTAGTGATTCTTCAAGCGGCGTGAGAAGCGGCCGACCGCCGCCGTCAACTCAGCGACATGCTGGCCGACGGGCCGCCCTCAAACCCTTTCCTTTCACTTCCCGACCTCTCACTCGCACTACAGCTAAACTATGTAGTTACCTGGAGTAGTGATTCTTCTAGCGGCGTGAGAAGCGGCCGACCGCCGCCGTCAACTCAGCGACATGCTGGCCGACGGGCCGCCCTCAAACCCTTTCCTTTCACTTCCCGACCTCTCACTCGCACTACAGCTAAACTATGTAGTTACCTGGAGTAGTGATTCTTCTAGCGGCGTGAGAAGCGGCCGACCGCCGCCGTCAACTCAGCGGCATGCTGGCCGACGGGCCGCCCTCAAACCCTTTCACTTCCCGACCACCCACTCGCACTACAGCTAAACTATGTAGTTACCTGGAGTAGTGATTCTTCTAGCGGCGTGAGAAGCGGCCGACCGCCGCCGTCATCTCAGCGGCATGCTGGCCGATGAGCCGCCCTCAAACCCTTTCACTTCCCGACCTCTCATTCGCACTACAGCTAAACTATGTAGTTACCTGGAGTAGTGATTCTTCTAGCGGCGTGAGAAGCGGCCGACCGCCGCCGTCAACTCAGCGGCATGCTGGCCGATGAGCCGCCCTCAAACCCTTTCGCTTCCCAACCACTCACACATTACACTCGCACTACAGCTTTATCGCTGCACACTTTCATATATTGCACGACACTTTTATCTGAAATAGAAAGAAAAAATATTAGCCTAGGGCAGATTAAAAAACTTTCGGTTTTCAACCAAATTTAAAATAGGTTTTCAATAATTTTCAGATGTTTTTGTATGCTGGATGGTCAAGTATCTACGCCTATTTGATTTTTAAGATTTTTCCGCTCTTATATACAAAATCGTCCGTAATGGAATTATCATTATTAATGGTTGTTTATTATACATCCGTACACTTTCGCGTTATGTTTCTCATGCCATAGTTAAGTTCAAAGAGAGTGTAGTTTTAAATCTTTCCTATTTTGTATATTTTCTCTATATGTATCTTCGGAAAACTTAAATATACATATTTATTACACCAGATGGATTATTTATTGAAAGAAATACCCCAATATTACTACGGAATACTTAGCTATGCATACCGAATGAATTATTTATTCAAAGTAATAGCCCGACTTAACCCATTTTTTGGAGATCATAAAATAATTTGTTATAATCATTCCTACGTAGACAAATGAAGACGATTTGCTGGTTACTGATGGACTAACTTACGCTAACTGGAGACTAGTCGAGACGAAAATTAATCGAGGACCGATGTGACGCGAGCGGAGGACCTGTTGCTACGCTGGAGGTTGAGAATTCGTTTCCCGCCTTGGGACAAATGTTTTTACGAACTGCAAATATTTGTTCTGGGGTTCTGGATGTTTTCTTTGTATAATAAAAATATCTATGTATGTAGTAAGTATATTGTATTGCATTATATATCTAGTACCCATAACACAAGCTCTACTTAGCTTGGGGCTAGATGATACTGTGTTGATCAGAAGTCTACTTATATCGTTTAAACAAATTATTTTTGTTGTTTATGAATTTACTTGTAATAGATTATATCTTATCTTGATAGACGTATAGGATTACATCTATTATTATCTACGTCATTCCATAGACTCCCTGGTGATTTGGTGAAATCACTCATCTCACCATTTCCTTGCGACATATAGTCGGTTACCTAAGTTACCTTGCTCTACAGTACCTTTCACTTTAATCCGTCCTTAGAAAGCCACGTGGCCACTACAGCTAATGAAATCGAGTAACGTCCAAATAAAAAACGCAGTCCCATACGTGACTCGTAAATATACATTTGGGGCATGCCACATTACATGCCACAATTGATCTATGAACATAAA
Source organism: Eupithecia centaureata (assembly GCA_944547425.1). NCBI lineage: Eukaryota > Metazoa > Arthropoda > Insecta > Lepidoptera > Geometridae > Eupithecia > Eupithecia centaureata. The sequence continues at coordinate 13,083,575 of OX155679.1, read as the reverse complement.
ACACTAGTATCAAGTCAAAGACCCTGGGGCCGAATTCCACTAAATTCAAAACAAAGGTCTCAATAGCGTCTACTATCAAGATGGCTAAAATGACGTTTGTGAATTTGGTATTCTAATATCTTTTGCGCTTGAAGAGACTTTCATTATTAGAATGTCAAATCGGTAGTCATAAACGTAATCGTCACAGCTATGAATGACCCTAAAAAATTTGTGCTAGTAGAATACCAAAAAGAGACACTGGCATTTTGAAACAATACTATTGTAATGGTGGAGCGATTTATTTAGTGGAATTCAGGCCCTGAGCTGGTGTTTGTGAAATAAACATGGCATTGAATTCATTCTCTCTACATAAAACAAATGAAATCTAATTCCATCTTAAGCCTTGAAATGGATTATTGTCCTCGCAATTGCAATTGTAAATTCAATTGCTTTTAATTAACTTTTTATCCGGCTTAAACAAACAAAGCGATGTCGTCAAAAATACGGCGTAACTTGTATTACTTTCTACGGTGAATTTTCACCTCAACATCTGTATTTTTGTGGAGAGCGCCGTTTTACTCATTAAATTTATGTTGAAGGTGACTGGTTGGCGTTTAATTAATATTTGGCTTGTTCCTGTCCGCAGCTTTGCTCGATTGGGATACACGGAAAAATTCCTAAATGTATATTTGTTTTTGTTCATCATAAAAAGTTTTACCGTTTATTATTTAGAGAAAATGACCGAAAAGGACTCGCTGAAATACCCTGCTCATATCCTTCACGAGTAACAAAATACTGTCACTGCCCGCCGTAACACCTAGCTAAGAACCATTACCATCAAATTCCGAAACCCATACTGAAAATACACATCGGTCGAGTGCTTTGGAGATAATTAAAATAATTAAATAACTCATTCAAATCTAAAACTCAAGAAATTTGAGTTGGGCAAGTTGTATTTTAATCCAAAAGTAAAGTGGTTTTGAAAAAAGCCTTAAAGTAAGTTTTGATTAGGACGAGATGTACCCTAACCCTTATAAACTGCCCTAAAATGACGGACATGATTTGCACAATCCTCTCAAATTTCTCAATTAAGTACGTTATTATAAATTAGTTCTAGTTAGTTTCCGCTCAACTTACGTTATTTTGAGTGTCAACAATTCAGATCCTATTCTTTGAAATCATGAAAGACAACCAACATCAACCGAAAGTTTGAAGCATGATAATATGCTTCCAAGTTTTATAACAAAGGGAAGTGCACGATTGGCTGCCCTTCCACGAAGCTTGTGTGGGCCGTTCTGACAAATTGCCCATGGTGTGCGGCCAAGCATGGATATAATGGCATTACAATACGTGGGAGAACAGGGCTGGCGATGCCAGTCGAGAAATCGAAGATGTGCGTAGTCCATCATTCCACCAAATTTAACTATTTGATGGAATGTCGGTTCTTTAAATTTTGTTAATTAAACTAACGTTGAGGCTATCGTAATGAATTCTTGGAAGGTAGGTTTTATTTAAAGTTAAATATGTACCTTTATTTAATTTTCAAACCATCATGTGTATGAAAGGTAACTATTAAAAAATTGAAAAAAATTATGAGTCTACTTTGACGATAATATTCAAAGTAAATAATTCCGAAAAAATCAACAGGTACTCGTATGTTTAAAACTTAATCAAACTAATGAGCATGAACGAACTTTATTCAGGGCTTTTGATAAATTGACCAAATTCCGCCTAAGAGATTTCCAAATAATAATAGTAATAATAGTAAATAGTTTTTAAAATATTTGTACCTTAGAACTTAATAGATGACAGTGCGCTCCCGGAAGAATAAGGGATGTGATAGTGAGTTAGTTATAGAAAGAGTCAACCTGTACAGGGTTAATACCATTTGTATTTTACACAAATGCTGTCTTTTCAGTCAATTCAAACTATTATTTGGGTATAAGAACTTGCTAAATGATTCTTTAAATTTTAGCAGAAGGTACCACTTTGACTGGTCGATTGGCGGTGGTAGATGTATCTATAAGCTTTTTTCGTTCTGTTGTTGTACAAACTAGCCACCGAAATTCAAATTCCTTTTTTTTTACTGCCGGGATTTCGTTCTGAAAATTTCTATCGTCTAACCTCAAAACATGCCTGTGGTTTCACTAAATCTCTGCAAAAGTATAGCAATAAATTCAACAACTAAAAGTTTTATCTGAAACCGCGACATCGCACGCACTCAAGATAGCACGTTATCGCCCTTACATTAACTCAGATACTGTTTTACATTTGTTTGTGCGTCAGTGTAACAGATTGTATAGTACACCTATAGTTTGGTTATCTGGAGCAGGATACGGTATTTATTAGGCTTTTATCAGGTTGTGTTTTGACATTACTATGAAAATTCTACGAACTTCTACGCTATGAACGTGGGAAAACCACAATAGATGAACGAGGGAGGGAATTAAGGGACTTATATCTATTTCGGTTTTCCTAAGACTTTTATCTGGGTATTTGGACCATGTTTTTAAGAACCTGTTTATTTTTGTGACAATAGAGACTTTTGAAGTTGAATAAAGTGCTCAAAGCGTAATCATAGGATATCCGTTCAAAAATATCTAAAAAAACATTGTACCGTAGTACTTATTTCAATGTTTTGCCGACGCTTCCGTAGCTTCGGCTACTGAAGTTATTACGTAATTTTATATAAATATTACTATATACCTCTATAATGATATTATAATGTTTCGTTAATTTACAAATTGGTATTTATAACAATGTACATTTTATAGATATTGAAGGTAATTTTAATCTTTAGGTTAATAAGAAGTATTCTTAATCACTTCATTGCCTTTGTAATAGGTCCTGGAATTGTTTTGTGATTTATAATTTTATTATTGAATGATGTTTTGAATGTACAAACCAACAGTCGAATGAGTCGTTCGTCATTGGTAAAACGGGGTGAATAGACTCCAGAGTGAATAGAAATGGATTAAATAGGAAATACTGAAGCAAAGACTTACCTGGCAGGTAGCAGTAGTTGGTTACATCAAAGATTATCGTAAGGTACCTACTTGGTCTTAGGGTTACATAAAGTAACAGGCATAGAGGGATAGAGGATAACATAATCCATCTCCATGCTAGGGAGAGTAAATCCTTTTTTAACTTTTTGGTTTAAATACAGTCGACCATGAGTGAATTGAAGATCGAGTTGGTTAAGGCGGAAGGATGTAAAAAAAAACAAATACTCTAGTATGACTACGTTACGAAACGAGAGGTAAGGTGAAACGGAAATAAATTAAGACTTGTATCACGAATCCTTCGATTTTAACATAAAATTATCAAGAGTAAATAATTGAATTTAATTGAAATCCGACCTGAACCCTAAAGCATTTAATATTTCAGTTATGAATATAGACAGATCAAACGTTGCTTTTAATTACCAAAAATTTAGATTTTTTCAGTTGGCCCAATGCAGTAGACATAACGCGTATAGTTTTGTTAAAACACAATTTTACAAACAGTTCAATACCTTAATAAACTTAAGCTATTTTTATCATTTTGCAACGATACAAAAGTTAGTCAAAAAACTAACACGTAAGTAGGTACAATAAAACCAACACAAAAGATGAAAACGTTAAAAATCAACCAACGAATTGGAGCAGGAAAAAACTTAACGAAAAAATTAAAACTCATGTTCGCGTAGAGTTCCTTTTGGAAAGTTGCAAAATGAAACTAAACTAGATTACGTCAGATGAAAGCTAACTTTGTCATGCAATGTAGGTTCTATATGCATTCTCTGAGTTTTAGTTGAATCTAGGTTCCTTTTTTACGTTTAGTTAGATAATTTTTCGGTGTTTTTTCAGACAATTTTTTGACTCTGCTTATTCAGATAAGTATATAAAACTTTTAAATCTATCATGGTTACACTCAAGTCATTTCAGTTAGTGATCAGGCGCATGAAACATGAAATATCGGAAAACTCAAAACATATCAAAATATCCCATGTTAAATGACTTGAAGTATAGTTAAAAAATCTACACAGAATTGTCTAGCCCCAAGCAAAGCAGAGTTTGTGTTAGGGGTATATGACTGATGTTCTAAATACAAAACATTAATTAGATAGACATTTTTATTATGGATATTATGAACCCAGAACTTTGGAATAAATATATTAGTACAGTATTTGACTTAAGAAACAGTATGTATGGATCAATCTTATTTTTAAACGAACTAAAAAAGGAGGAGGTTCTCAATCTATTCTAGTGTATTTTTTTTGTTTATAAATATATTTTTTCCGGGTGAACCGATTTTGATGATTCTTGTTTACATGAAACTGGTGGTTTTCATATGATTCCATTTAATTAAGATCTGACCTTATTTTGAGTTATTTTTTGATAATATGGCCCCTAGACACCCACGTTAACGGTAGAGCTTCTATCTATCATAATCGCAGTCGTTTCCCTAAGATATCATAGAATAGAGTATACATAGACAAAGGCCTCCCCCCATGTCCAGCAGTGGACTAGTATAGGTTGATGATGATTATTATGAATCATAGAGTAACGATAATGCCTGATTTACACAGTGTTTGAGGTAACGGGATGACTCGTGTAAAATAGGTAAATAAACTCGATAAACACCCGTTAAATACCAAAACCACTCTTGGAAAAATTGAAAATGGTAAAACTTTCCACTTCAGGTTGTTTTGGGCTCTGGATGATTTAATATAGAAAACATTTTTGCTTAAAATGGGTTCAACACACGAAGGAACAAGCTTTAACCAAGTTTTCTATAGCCCGATAATAAAATAAAAAATCTGACTTTTATAATTTTTTTACCTAAACTAAACACCGTCTTCAAATTTCTCGCATTAATAAGGTAACAAATAAAAAAGACAAAAAAAAAACATACAGTCGAATAGACATCCTGCTCCTTTTTTGAAATCGAGAAATAGAGTTTTTGCGGTATTGTAGGTATTTGTAAGGAATATTAATTATATTATTAATATAATTAATGTTCCTTTTCATGTTTATTAATGTTTCTCTAATATTTATTTATTACCAAAATTCCATACCATATTTATTTTATTAGCCTACCTACCCTTCTTTGATATCAGTACCTATTACCTGCTTGCTTCACCTTCTCTATATGATGTCATTTTATGTGCATATCAAACTGTGATTCAGTTTATGAAGCCGTTAGAAAAGCTATTGTTCGATAAATAAAGTGGTCTATAAATACCAGACCCATCCATTTCATTCAAAAATCAATACTTACCTATTTTTTACATAAACTCTAGCAGGTCTATCAGTCTCATTTTATTGAAACCTATTTCAACATTGAAACTTACCAAAGAACTTCCAAATTTAAACTCGGACTCAACTTTAACCACTGGACACTAAGAACAAGCGGACAAACACAAAGCGTTCCTTATTTGAAAATCCCGCTGAGACAAGCAAGGAGGTCGTAACGCGGTTGCCAGCCTCACGTCAACAGGTCGCATCCCACACTGGCTGAATATGCCCGGACGATCGCGCTCGCGCCAAAAATAATACCTACTCAGAAGGACATTGTAGGTTTTCAATGACCCTGTTGCTATTGGAAAATGGCTTTCTGTGGTACTCTTTTGTTGGCTGGCAGCTCAGTGGGTAGGCAATGATTTATTTTCACATGTAAGTAGGCCCTTGGTATGTTGGTTATCAAGAAAGGAATCTGGATGAATCTCCACAAAAATCTTAACCCTACTTTTCTGACTTCATTTATTTGTCACTAGATGCGCCCCGTGGCTTCGTCCGCGTACCAGGGTATTTTTTTCATACAAATTTCCAAATTTTATTGCACACCCCCTAGGGGTTATTATGTAAAACTGAAAAATATGTGTTTAATTATTCAATCCATAGTTTATTTATGCCGAGTTTTGAGTGAATCGAACCAAGGAATAATTATTGTCCATACAAATTTTCCCAAATTACTTACCTTTAATCCCTTCAGATGTTATATTTTTTCAAAATTTTACTAGATATCCTTTATGTTATTCTAGGTCCTATCCTAGTCTATTTACATACCAAATTTCATCTCAATAACTTAAGTATTTCCGGAGATAACCTATAACAAACATTCATACAGACTTTCCCTTTCAATTAATTTTTGTATTATCATCATTATTATAAGCCCATATTAGTCCACTGCTGGAAATAGGCCTCCCCTAATGAGCGCCATAACGCCATGTGTTCAGCTTGACGCATCCAGCATCTGCCAGCAGTCTAGTTTGAATTATAAGGACATTAATATCTAAAAAAAAAATTAAGTCATGCACAAATTTTGGGCACTTTGGAACCTTATTTTACACCACCCTAGATTATTATCTTTTATGAATCTCAATAGTAAATCGGCTTTTGCTATGATTTGGCTAGACGAACATTAGACTTGGTACTGCAAACTATTCGCACTTTTTAACAGAGATCAAAAATGTGTAAAAAATGGGCAAGATTGTTGGAATTGACGATTATAATAAAATTATCATTATCGTTATAAAATTTTAATTGAAATTCAAGAAGATATAATCTTTGACGCATGTATTTTTAATTATCAAAACAATTTAAACTCTGGAAAATAATTAAAGACGCTCCAGGAAAGGTCTTGAAAGAAAGCAATTTACAAAAGAAGTCGTTATAACAAAATGGCACTCAAACATTTTATTTTGAAATGAAAGATAGGTATAAAAGTTTTTAAAGTAAGTAAAAATGATCAAACAATATGAAGCAGCACCAGTTTACTGCATGTTTCCGATGGAACTGAACTGAACCCTGAGTTTGTTTGGTTACGACATGTCAGCGAGACGTTTCATCTATACTTATAATAAAACTGTAACGGGTCCAATTCTATACATTGAAGATATTTTGAAAATTTTTTTTGGAGGGCGCTCTATTATCGACACTCAAGCCAAAACTGTAATTTTTTTCATTCATGTCTGTCTGTCTGTCTGGCATGATTATAGGTCATACTGAGAGGAAGGACATAGGATACTTTTTATCCCGAAATTCAGTAAGGTTCTCATGGGAGAGGGTATGAAAGTAGAATTCCTTTACCGCGCATCACGCCGAAACTGCTGAATGAGTTGGAATGAAACTCGGGACGTTTTGAGTTCATAGTACAAAGAAGGACATGGGATACTTTTTATCCCGGAATTCGGTAAGGTTCCCCTGGGAGAGAGGGTGAAAGAAAAATTCTTTAACCACGCATCACGACGGAATTGAATGAATTCGAATGGAACTTTTGTAAGTATGAATGGATAGAAGGATGGATAGATTGATAGATGGACAGATGTTTGTTACTCTTTCACGCAAAAACTGCTGAACGGATCTGGATGAAATTTGGCACAGAGATAGATTATAAGCTGGAATAAGAAATAGGCTTTATTTTATCCCGAAAATCCCACGGGAAAGGGAATTACGCAAGTAAAATCGCGAGTACTCCAAATACTAATCATGCGCAGACGAAGTCGCGGGCACCAGCTAGTTTTTTAATATAATTGGCATAGTTGCATGACGGCATGGTAGAGGCACGATGTCGTCTATTTTCGTTGATACTTTAGATACTTTCAAGACATGAAACTGAGGGCTCTAAAGATTAATTGAACATGCTATTTTTTATAATCACTAACAAAATTAGTATTAATTAATAGCTGAGAACGTTACTGGGAAAAACGGAACGAAAGGTACCAAATTGGAGGTTTCCATGATTTATGACTGAGTTATTTTATTTCTCATTGTAAGAACCCAAGCACTTGATTGATAACCTCTCACGGCATTTTAGCCCCTATTGAATAATGTGACTTTCATTACAAAAGTTCAATAGGTTAAGAGTTTATAAAACTGTCATTAAGCTCGACTCTTTAAAGCTGCTCGCAGTGACGGGGGTCTTTCACACTTAGGATCTTTCAGACTTATTTTTCTGAGTGCAGTTTTATTGTAAAAAATACGTACATGCTCCACGAAAATACTTATTATAAGTACTAATATTAAAAATGCCAAAATTTGAATGAATATTTGTTACCTTTTCACGCTACCGAACGGATCAGGTTGCAATTTTGAATAGTAAACCTGGAATAAAACAGATGCTTTTCATCAATTTTCATGAGGGATCAGCCGCGGGGCGCAGTTGCATGTAATGATTATCGCAAAAAGAGCAAATTTATTAAAGACATTATCACTACATAATATAAAACTAAGTCGCTTTTTCTGTCCCTATGTCCCTTTGAATGCTTAAATCCTTAAAACTACGCAACGGATTTTGATGCGGTTTTTTTTAATAGATAGAGTTATTCAAGAGAAAGGTTTATAGGTACGTATAATGAAACCTTGCGAGGCCGGGGCGGGTCGCTAGTATTATTATATAGTTAAGTACTTACACTTATAACAAATAGTAAACTAACTAACTGAAACCACTGTTTTTGTAACTGTTTTTTTCCTAAAGGAAAAACTATTAAATAAAGAAACACTTACGTAAATTTACGTAAGTGTTTCTCATTTATTTTTATCTCTGATCAACTAATGCTTTTTCCATTGGCACCTACAGCTAAATGGACTGGTAGGCCAAAGAGCCAAACAGTGTTAACATTCAAAGGTCATAGGACTAAGATAAATAATTGCTATTAGGTATGTTTTTTATAATAATAATATTAGGGGACAATCCCAAACGAAAGTTTGATCCTCACGCTAAAACTACTAAACTTTTCTGGCTGAAATTTGGAATTGATATAGTTCTAGGCCTGGAATATCACAAAGGCTATCTATATAATTTATATTATTATATATAGTGAGGATATATTTCACTGCTATTCTGTACCAATAAGCTTCTGGTTTTCCAATAAATAAATAAATAAATAATAGTATGAGTTATCTAGTAGATGATAGACTAGGTTCCCACATCAATATAGAGCTTGCTAAGCTTAGGGGCTAGGTGATGCTGTGAACTATACAGCTTTACTATTAATATAATAAGACCTATTAATTGACATAAACAAAGTTCAACCAATCCTACTCGTAACTCATTTTGAAAGGTTATCAGAAAAACTCACTTCAATTACGGGTTTAAAATATTCTTGTCGTATAAGTAGATTGGGATAAACTCATTTTTGGGGAGATCCGTATGAAAAAAGCAATTTGTGCCATTCACCGTAATGTAACACATTTTTATTCACCCTGCCGATGGTAGCTTTCTATACCCACTTATACATTTTGGTCCTTAAGAGAGGAGGTTTTCAGATTCGACAAAAATCAATCTCTTTGATAGAGTTATCAAAGAGATTGATTTTTGTCGAATCTGCGTAACTGACCTTTTTACAAACGGAATATACATACATAAAACTTAAAGAGTTAAAATAGTCATAATCTATATCACTATCACTACATAGTATAAAACAAAGTCGCTTTCTCTATCCCTTGGTCCCTAGATCCCTATGTCCATTTGTATGCTTAAATCTTTAAAACTACTCAACGGATTTTGATACGGGTTTTTTAATATATAGTGTGATTCAAGAGGAAGGTTTATACGTATAATAAAACTGTGCGGGCGGTCCGCCCCGGCTTAGGCTAGATATATATAAAATAAACTACGATATTGGTGTACTTTTCTCTCTTAATTTTTTAAATGATCTAAACGTTTTTTAGTAAAAATAAATTTCAACATAAGAGCGAATATTTCTAAGTTAATAATTGAAAACAGTTCATATTTTGCTATGCTATGTTGAGGTGAAATTTACACCGAAATGATACAGCCATCTCTACATTTGCTCATAGACAGTAAATAATTAAATAAAAATTACTGGTATTTTCACTCAAAAATACAATTATATCCCATGTTTTCGGTAGAGCGATGTAGTGCCCACCAAATTCAGTCTTCAGTATTATTGCGTGGTATCCAGTCAAACAAATTGTCAAAACTATTCTTTGTAAAGATGCTTACTACAAAAAATCTGATTAAGTATGATTATTTTGATGATAAAAAAGCCTTTGGAGGAGTTTTACTCCAACTGAAAAACTAACAATATTTGTGCTAACAATCTATCAAGGTAGAGGTTTTTTGTTCGCTTATTTACTCTACCCATAGATAAGACACAAAAATCAAAGTGAGCACTTTATTTCCTAGTTTTAAGTATTCATAACGTGAATTTAATGACGTGTCCAAGTGTCTTGTAAGGTCTTTGTCTTTGTTAGTGAAAAGGTTTATTCTTAACGCCACTTGTTTTTAAAATTTATCTAAGTAGGACAAAAATTTTATAAACACTTTATAGTCCGGTCATTTTAGACATTCGAAGCTACATAAATTACCACCAAGCTGAAAATCGGTAAGATTGTTTAAAATGGTGGTTATTTATGTAGCTTCACTCTTATTTTTGGGTCTAATTTGACCGGACTTATTATTAACGTTCATAAGTGGTTACTAAAGTTTGGTAAATAAATTCAACAAACTAATTCTTTACTCCTGGAGGATATTACGGTATTAGGGATAGTAGATAAACTGAAATAGACCAAAAAAGTCAAATTTTCGCATGAAATAATTCAGCAAAAACATTCGAAGCAGTATTTAGATAACGGACCCTCAATTCAAGAGTAATCCACTCAAGTTTAAATCACGGTTATTCAAAACAGTTCATAAATTCTATTTCTGAAGAGTTTTAAAAGGATTCGATGAAAAAATAAGTGAACGAAGTAATGGGAAGGTACGGGTAAATATTATCATAGGACCATTTAAGTAGGAGGTCTACCATGAAATTCAATGATAATGCTAGATAATCCTCACAGAAAAGTCTTTCTGCGAAAGACTGCTATGTCCAGCAGTGGACTAATATGGGCTGATGATGATGATGAATCCACACAGCATAATCTAGCCTCAAACTAATCAGAGCTTGAGTTCTGGGTACTTGATGACTGGATATAGAGGTACTAAATACAATAACATTACATAGACACACATTTTTACTGTACATAGAAAACACCCAGAATCCGATACCTTCCCTACCCGCAATTTCGAACCCGCTACCTTCTGCGTCGCAGGCAGACATTCGCCCGCCGCGCCTATTGAAAAGAAATGAAATATTTTTATTTACTCTAAAATCTACCGCTAACTGTAATGACTTAAGACTAATGAAACCTACCTACGTAAAGATCTTTTCAGCGCAGCAGAGTTGTAAACCGAAACGAAAAACATTCGACTTCCTCAAGGAGGACCAACTTTAAGCTACCAACCAAAGGAAACTGACAATTAGGTCCTATTACAGAAGCTTCAATATCCATAGCAGTAGAAAGTTCACCATAGAGCTACTAACCAAAGAATACTAACTATTAGGACCTATCAGAGAAGGTTTAATATCAGTCCAAGGAGCTCCACCAACAAAAAAAATCTAATTATTGGGTCCTAAAATCGAAGGTTTTTTCTTAGCAGACCAAGGAGGTCCACCACAGAGCTACCAACCAAAGAATACTAACTATTCGGTCTTCACACCGAAAGTTCAATATCTGGAGTCCAATGACACAAAAGCCTAAAGAATCGAATAACGCCTCTAGGCAAGTCACCGACTATCGGTACTATCGCACGGAAATTGCGGCCAAAGAAAGGGGCGAGGGGCGATCTAATCTAAGCGTCGCGTGTACTTCGCCATCATTAGCGCCATCTACTGATAGTTCCTTTGCAATGTTTGCTACTAGATAGGTACGCACATACTTGTAGAGTCGTTTCTTTGGAAGGCTTTTAGAGTGTTGGCAACAAAATATTCGTTTATTAAATCATCGAAAAAATATAAAAGGTTTTGCTTTTGTTTTGTAAAACCACAGAGTGAAAGCACTTTTCAGCTCTTAAAAGCTTTTAGTTTAATAATTGTGTGGTTTTAACATGTGACACACGAGTCGGTGCATGCGACAATCAACGCCGAAAATGGTAAATATTGTAATTTATCAACTGACTTCAAAAAAGAGATTCTCAATTCAGCTATATTCTTTTAAGTACGTCTGTTAACTCACCTCAGAACTTTTTTGTAGGTAAGCTGATTTTGATAATTCTTTTTTATTTGATAGCTCTGATCATTTATTGACACTGACAACATTAACAATGTTCTCTATTTTTTGCTTAAAAGACTTAAGCTAAGCTTATTGAAGGCGGTTGGTAGTATTTTTTCAAACACGCTATCCACATTACTGTTACCGCATTGTGGCCCCTCAAAAGCTTTTGAAACATCGACCATTCCCAAATTGTTAGTCTATGGTTGTACAGACAGCATCTATAGTTATTAATCGTGTTGACTGTACCAAAAACCAAGTAGGTATAATCAAAGAGGCGTCAGAATGGCAAAAACAAACCTAAGATCAATCAGACAAAAGCGACATGGGTCAATGGAATGGACACGCGTTTGATCAATGAAACAGGCTGATTCAATATAGAAATAAGTTCAATAAGTATAGAAATAAGTTTTGTTAGAAAAAATCCATAAATAAATAATTTTATTCTACTGTAAAATATTACAAAACAATACAAATATGGTTCACTGTACATCTGGAAACTAACATTACAAAAAGACACAAGACACGTACAATAGGCGACTTAATCGCTTACAAGCGATCTCTTCCAGGCTTCTTCATCATGCAGCATCTTTGGATGCTTTGAATTATGTGAATTTAAGAAAGACAATACATTACTTACTACTTTAAGTATCATTAAAAATAATGTTAATTATTACAGTGACCACCTAAAAGTGTCCCACTGCTAGCCAAAAGCCTCCTGCGGGGCTAGCATGCGCGCTTGACATGCGTATTTCGTCTCGATAACTCGAGAAAAAAGGCAGCATCTCGACCGATGCTAGCAAGCAGCACCAATCATCGTCAGCTACATCTTACGTGGTAAGCATCATGTTGATCCTCTACGCATCTCGGTCCTATTCCAACTGGACCCACGTTTTGTCAAAAGAGACATAGTTTGTCTCGCCATGATTTCGTCGGTCTGCGCTGACGCCTACTCCACTGCTGGACAATTGGAAATAGGTCTCCCTGATAGGTTCCTCATTGGCTCTTATCATTGAAGATCAGAGTATAATCCCATTATCCCCACACTGGGCATACGAATGTGCCGGATATGGCCCAGCTCCATTAACATCAAAATAGGTTATAGAAATCATAAAAGTTTCATATCAAGAATTAATCTTATACCCGGGTCACGCCATATTTCAGTTGTAGCCCCTAAACAACAAACCGCGTGAAATTTTAGTTAACTTATGAACCGTAGAAAAGTGCCTTCATTGAGTTTCCTTCACGCGAACGCAATTTCAGGTGGAATGGAGAAAATAACGTGATTACGAACATCGATTATAAGTGTTTATTCTTTTTTTTAGTCTACAGCTTTATTTTGGTGAAAGACCCAGTTTATTTTGACCCCGATTGATTTGTACCCTAATTGATGATTGAAGTAAAGTTAATTTATAGAAAATACCGTGACGAAAATCACGCTACTAATTATAAATGCGAAAGTTGGGTGAATGGCTGGATGTTACCTCTTCACGCCAAAACTACTGAAATTATCGGGCTCAAAATTTGAAAAGATATAGTTCTACGCATAAAATAAAACAAAGGCTTCTTTTCGTCAATTTTCATGCGGGTGAAGCCGCTAGGCGCAAGCTAATTGATAAGTGTTTATTCCATTCCTTGGTCTACAGCTAAGTTTCGTGAAAGACCCAGTTTATTTTGGCCATGATTGCTTTTTACCCCGATTCATTATTGAAGTGGCTATTAAATTTAATAAGCGTAGTGAGGTAAAGTAACTTTATATCTTAATTCACAAGAGTTAGTAGCTATTTTGGTAATTTCTTGATAAAATTGGTTATCAGATGAAACAAAAGTTATAAAATTTTATCAACGAAGTTACCAACATTATTTAGTTCAATATTCATTTTTTTCATTTACATTTTGGGGTTACTTCCGACTGGTATTGATTTGGAACAGTTTGCTAAATTATAGCTTTTTGTACTTTAACTTTATCTTTAACAACGAAAATTACAATCGAGAAATCTATATCTCTTGATTGTGATAAACACTAGTTTTAAATTGTTTCCATTCTCGGATTACAAAATTAACTTATAAAATAAACAAATAAATAAATAATACCAGACAATCCACTCAGCATCATCTAGCCCCAAGCTAATCAGAGCTGCGTTATGGGTACTTGATGACTGATATACTTAATACAATACATTACATAGATAGATATTTTTATTATACATAGAAAACACAAGAAACTTGAATACAACAGATCCATAAAACGAATACAAATATTATTCATATTACAATGCCTCAACCTCTAAATTGTCAGTCACCACACGCCTTCCAATCTTCCACCCGTAGGGCACGAGGCCGGGGGTGCCAGACCTTTCCGCTGACGTCATCGATAAAGGTGCCAGTCACACGCGTCAACCCTATTTGGCATATAGGCATACTAATTTCAGCCTGCGGCTTCGCACGTATTGTTTCTATCGAAACGTTTCAAAGCTATTTATATCTCCTGGGAATTATATGTATGTTACAGGATTTATCAAACGAGAAGTAGCCTATGTTTTATTTCAGGGCTAGAAATTCAATTTCAGTCGAAGGACTAGAAGTACGTTTAATTTCAATCCGATGAGTTCAGTATTTTTTGCTTGAAAGAGCATCAAACATCAACATTCAAACTTTCGCTTTAATAATATTAGTAAAGGAATATACTTACTTCATCATCTTTAGTCCACTTATCTAAATCCATCCAATTAAATGTATGGTTCAGAATCTTATGCAGCTTAGTGAATTATTAATTGCATTTATTTTGAATCAAAGAATAAAAACTAATTAGAACGGTTATTTACAATTGAAAAAAGGGATTTTATCGGCAACGCGCGTGTAATGTCTCTGATATTGCAGGCGTCCACAGGCTACGGTGTAACCGTTTTCCATCAGGCGGGCGTCGGGCCGCATGCTTGTTTGCCACATTGGTGGAGTAAAAAAAAAACAATTGTGTCGTTTCAAATAAATACCCTAATGAGCGCCATAGCGCCCTGTCTTCATTAGGGGAGGCCTATGTCCAGCAGTGGACTAATATAGGCTGATGATGATGATGATGATGATGAAATAAATACCAAAACTGTCGCAAATGTGAATTTGGGAAATCGCGGTTGTATAAGTACTAAATGGGTATTTTGGACGTGCATGTGGGTATTCTAACCGCAGTCACAAGTGCTGTGGTTTAAACCTATATAGTGTGGAGATGGAAAACTGCAACTTTAAAGGTATTTTTTTAATTTCTGTCTGTTTAATGTAAAAATCCGATGATTTTCCGATAGAGTTAAAAATATACATTTATACCTATGTATATTTTTAATAATTCATTTTTGAACATCGGTGCGGTGGTAGATTTTGCGAACGAGCTACAATGTTCTCAGCACAGAAACAATGTAATCAGGCTATGACTTGTCTGACATTAAATTATACAATAGCAATAGAGGGCAGTCGATAGGTCATTGCACTTATCAGTCTAATCTTGTTACAAACGCGGAAACACGGGGTAAGTAATGAGGAATGTATTGCAAACGTTTTAAAATAATAATCGTGCTCAATGATTATCTTATTCCAAGCTTGCACAATGGGTTTATTATGAGTGTAATAAACAAATGAATCATGAAAATAACTACATGGACAGGACCATAAAATAAAAAGACTAGAGGCAGACCAAAAGATAGTTTTAAAGATAGGGACAGACAGACATTGGGAAGCGATTTTGTTTTATACTATGTAGTGATATAAAATAATCATCATATAATGACGACCCCTGTGACGCAATGGTTGAAGATTCACCATAGACACAGGAGTGCTAGGTACATTTCCCGCCTCGGGACAAAGTATGTGTACGATCTGCAGACATTTGTGCAGCGTGTTCTGGATATTATCGATGTATAAAGAATGATTTGCAATAAATAGGTATCACATATGTAATGTTTTGCAATAAGTAGGTACTATCACAGTTATCTAGCACTAGAAACTTTGCTTACTTTGGGGTTTAATTATAGTTTGGTAGATTGTACTTATACTAAACTTACCTAAGAAGTCTTAAGAAGATTTCTTTAATCTGGTCGACAGCTTCTTTTGTACCAAGAAAGATGATTCGAGACCTAAGTACATCGTCCGAGACCTAGCAATACTATTACATAACCACAATATTACTAATATTATATTTTACAAGGCTAATTATATTACCCAAGCAACATAAATTGTGATGATTCTACACTACACAGTGCATGATTTGACATAACTTAGACTTTAATAATTCCGGACAGTCCACACCGCATCATCTAGCCCCAAGTTAAGCAGAGCTTGTGCTATGAGCACTAGAAATTAACTTAATTTTCATCAAAAGCACTTAAAGTAAAAGCTTGTGTTTTTGTATTTTCGTATAACAGAAATTGGAATACCCTAGTGAAACGCCAATTACCTACTTTCAAGAAGACTTATTTTCCGTACTTCTACGTCTTTAAAAGTTCTAGACAACCAATCTTTACTCATATTTCTATAAAAGAGCTCGTAATTGCCTGGTAAGGCACGAATAGCATCACGGAGAGCTTAGGTATTCTCTCAAGAGTTCCTAAAGCACTTATAAGAAATCCCAATGTTATTAAAATCTTTTAAAATTGTGCAGTAATTTCTTGAAACTCTTCGAAGCACGTTACTTGTGCACTTTACTAAGACATTAATCACTTAACTTGCCTAGCTTCTGCTTGCGGCTTCGTACCAGTTTTTCCAGGATGTAAAGTAGTAGTCATGTTTTACAGGTAGGTACAACATGAATGCAAAATTTAAGCCCTATTCGTTCAGTACTTTTGGATGGAAGAGGTAACAAACATCCACACTAAGGATGCTCTTGCTCCGTAACCGTAACCGAAATTGATATCCAAAATAAAACATTATCAATAAATGCAACCGAATCTGACAAAAATTTCGAATAATTTCGGATATGGGCAGAATCTAGATGAGACATGTATGTTACCACAAAACTATATTAATTTGTTTTGTTCTGTGTAGTAGTAGTTATATACACTTCCTTAGGTTCATATGGTACAAAACTTAATTTAATTTTTTATTTAACAATAAAATGCTATTAATCTTCTCATAAGCTATATTAAGGTAGGAAAAAACTAGCAGTGGACTAAAATGGGTGGATGATGATGAATCATAGTCATTTAGGATAAAATTACAATTTTATATAAACGAGTACCTACTTAGAAAAAGCGTTTTAAGGTTAATTTAGTTAAATTTTTTATCAAGTCAACGTGTAGTGAAACCTTTAATTTCACTTAAGATTCATCTTAATCAAAACACAGTGATAAAATATGAAGAACTGTTAGTTAGGTTCTGCTACATCACAATCAACAAACACCCCAATAGCTAACACCTTTAAAAGATTGTTTAAAACAGTTGTCAATAACAGATTCATTAATCAATCAATTTAATTTTACAATTAATTTAAATCTAATATCAGTAACGTAACCGAAAGTACGCGAGACATATTCTGAAATAACAAAAAATAATACTTAATAACCATAACCGTATTTGAAATCGGTATTGGTAATTTTATTCATTATTTAATGCAAAACTTATTCCAGTCTATGTCTTATGTCAGTCTATCCGTACCCCACGCCTTAAAGTTGTGGAGATCAGATAGAAAAAGAGACAGTGCCGTGCTAGTTACTTTTTATCCTAAAAAGTACAAGCAAATAAGAAAAAGAAGCTAGTGATGTCATAAATGTATAAAAGGACTATTATATCTGTGATGTTGGACAAGATGGAAACTTCAAGAAAATAAACAGCGAACCGTGACCGGTAATATTAAAACCGAATACTAAATTATACGCTCATTGGATATTCGATAAATTATGAAGAACTTGGTACTTTTTCAAAACCTTAATGATTGATTGCTCTTTTGTTTTTTAGAAAGATTCAATTATCGGCGGGATTAATGTTAATTTTGGTTTTTTTCTCATCAAGGAAGAAAGAAATGGACACTGGGCCAAATTTCCAACTGCTTTTAAATAAAAATTGGTCGTGATGATGTGACTGATGTAAAACTTTTGTTTCAAGCATTCTGGTATGGATTACGGGTAGAATCGATGTGGGTAGTTAAAAATAATACATTACAATAATAACATGTCCATCCAAAAGTTACCAGGCGACAAGGTCACCCATTGTACAACTGTTTCTGTATTTGTGTTTTCCTGTTCTACATATATTTGGTGGTTTAAATTTAGAGTACCCATGTATTAGTAAAGTATATACATTTAGAGTATCATAAAATATGACTGATTCCTTTTAAATCGATTTCTAAAAAGGAGGAGGAGCTCTTCTGTATATGTGTCTTACCTGACATTTTTTTAGGTGAACTGATTTCGATGATCCTTTTTATTTGACAGCTTCTCATGAGGTCTCATTTTTATTTGATCTGACCAGTAGTTTTAAGCTACCCCTAATAATACGTAGTTATTAACTGTAATTTCATTGAATATTTTCATATTATTATCTTTAGAATTTTAGGTCCGCTTATAGTTTTTTAAACGCTCGTAATTATCGATATAGATCTCAAAACCCACGGAATAATATCTGAGTGGAAACAAAACAGTTCAGTTAATTTTGTACCTATAATAAAATAGTTAGTAATAGTTATTATGTCTTAGTGCTTATTTTGTAAGCCTTAAGAAATATAGTATTGATTCACTGATTTACTTAACAACTTGAGTGCCGACTCCGCATATTCGCGGGGTGCGGGCTAAGCCCGGGGTGCCGGCTCCGCAAATTAGCGGAGTAGCCCCGCTCAGTTTGTATGCTTCGGTACGAGCCCGGCACCGCGCTTAGCAACACTTTTATAGGTCGGCACTACGCTCGAATGTTTCAAAATTTATGTGCAAGTTGTGGTTTTTGAAAAAAAAAATATTTTTGATGATATTAGCGTTCAATCATGAATGATGAAACAGGGGCCCTCACGGCCTATACGAAAGAAAATGGTGCGAGTTTATAACATTACTGAGAGCGATATTGAAGAACATCTTTTGGAAAACGACTCTGATCATGACTTTCAGTTTGAGGACATGTCATCAGATGATGATGAAGAGGAAATCAACCGGCAGGTTATCGCGCAAATCGTGGCTATGGATGTTCATTTTTGGAATCATCACAAACACCTGATGCTTGTAAAGATTCCAATAATGAACTTAGGTACTAGATATGATCTTACTAGATCACCAGCACCACCACCACACCACCACCACTGTGCTCAAAATAAACGGAAAGACTATGTGGCATGGCGAAACTCGCAGTGACAAACCTGGTCTGTGCTTTGACGAATTCCATTTGTCCTCCTAGATTTTATTTGGATGTGAAAGCTGTTGATTATTTATAGATCTGTTAGAAGCAATAGATTTTTTTTCGAAGACCTGTTTCGTGTTTGAAGCTGAAGAAGAAGCGTTTTGTTCAAATGTTTTTCTATACACAAACTGGATTTAGATTTTTACTCTATTTTCCTTACCCTGTTATGTATAGAACTCTAATAATTATTCTCGGGAGTATTAGAATTTAAAAAAATACTTTATCTCGAGCCCAAAGTTCATAAATATACGATTATTCATAAAATAAACCACTCCGCTAATTTGCGGACCCAAAAAAACAAAAAACAAAATCCCGCAAATATGCGGGCTCGGCACTGGGGTTGAAAATTTCAATCCCAGTGCCGAGCCCGCATATTTGCGGGATTTTGTTTTTTGTTTTTTTCATAGTAAAGCATAATAATAATAGTCAAACATTTATTATAATATGCTTTAGGTAGGTTCCCAATGCATATTATACAAAAAAAAATATCGGATTTCCTCAAGCCACCCTCATAATCAGGCCGGCAGCGAAGTTGTTAAACTATCGTCAGATAGCCACTCGTAGAAATGTTCCAATAAACCCTCCTATTATTCTAATGCCCGAACCACACCTCCCTACCATTCACTATTATGATCATTCGTAATGGAATACTTTGGTTGGATCTTTGGATCCGTCGATCATCATTAGCTGTTATTAGTGCAATGAGCAAAGGGTTCGTGATAAGTTCACGCTCTAGCTAGAATTTGGTGAATTAGATAGATAGATAGATAGACAAATAATACTTTTATTGCATCGCTTATTAAACAGGGAATTCGTTCATGCTTTACCGAAAACAGAGACGTTTGAATCCGTACAAATGGTACGTCCATTGCTGTTCACCCTAAAGTCCCTATATTCATCTTACGTGTGCTTACTGAGGTTTTTTTTATTTCATAATTAAATTGCCTTATGAAGCTACCTTTTTTTTCTTAATTGTGGTATCGTTTTGTAATAATTATATGTACTATTGAGAAAATAAAGAAGACAGTGAATTTATAAAACCTACGGAGGAAATAGATGATATATTATATAACAAACAGTCTAATGGTGTAGATAAGTGTAAGACATAGCAATCTTGTAGATTGGTTGTTAACCGCCCCTTAAGAATAAGGAAATTAAATTTTTTCCTCCGTAGTATATATAATATATTGAGGAAAACTCAAAATCTACTGGTCACTTCGACCACCTTGGGATTATTTTCTATACAAAGAATATGCATTATTCAGGATAACTCAAACTACTAGTCATATCTTGATCAAATTTAAGTACTAGCTTCCAAATAAATCATTATCATTAAATCGATCCATCCAGAAAGAGCTGTCGCATAGCAAAAATACGGCCGAATTAAAAACTAAGAAAATAAAGACTGCGGTAATTATTTTAAGATACATCGCTTCGTATAGTAAGCATAAATTATGTTTATAACCAATCTTTGAAATTAAATTGCTGTTTCGATTTAAACTTAGAATCGTATTTTGAACAATCTCCAATAATTCACATCAGACATTATTAAAACGCTGTTTTAGCTACGCATTGTTCGACTTCAGTAGCATAGCGGTAGCAGGTCCACCTGCGACGGAAGAGATTACGGATTCGATTCCCAATGACAAATAAATGTACGATCTGCAAATTATGTTTCAGGTGTTCTGGATGTTTTCTATGTAGAGCACAATATAATATATCTATTACCCAATATCAGTTATTTAGTACCCAGAAGTAGTGGCAGTAAGTAGCGTAAGCACAGCTTAGCTTGTGGCCAGAACATGATGTGCGTCCAGCATTATTAAAGTTGCATATCAATGTTGTAAAACAAATTTTAGTTCTTTCAAGTTTTGGATCAATTTTGCTTCTAACTTCATAACCATTTGTCAGCTATTTATTGAATAAAATAGAATATATGTTTATTTGTTAAAATACTTAAATATTTCGCTTACACTACCTACCCAACTACTTGTATTCAAAAATGTAGCTTGAATTTAGCTCGAGGTCAAACAAGATCAAAGTAAAATACGAACAATATGTTTTTCAAAGAAGAACTCTACTATCAAGACTAAAAAACCGTTTTCTATTTTACTCCATATTTCAAGAAAAACCTTCCTTAGCGATAAATCATCTGAAAGAAAAACAAGAAGCTTAATGCCCACATGGGTCCAAATATAACTGATTTGGAAAAAAATGAAATAGGAATATCATTTTATTCGAAGCCCTATAAATTCTCGTGTTCATTTCATTGGTTGTCGTCGAGTTGTTGTGTTATTTTTCTGTTAACTATCGATTCGGTATATTTCACAAAAGGGGTACATAAATAGGTGGAATAATCATAATGCTGGTAAATCCACACAGCATTATCTGGAACCAAAATAAGCAGAGCTTCTGTAAGACAATAGAGCTGCATGTTAATTCAATAATCCCGTTTTGGCATGCATTGAGTGTCTGTAATGACTAAATTAACTCTGTATACTTAATCAAAGTTGTATTCTGATGGAAACAAATTATGTCCCGACCAATCTAATTTTTTTTTACATTCTATAAATATTTATCTAGTCCTAACATTATATGACACATCTCTTTATTTTCAAAGAAAATACAATAAGCACTATAGTTAAAAATAATAATTACTATTAATTTTCAGTTGCGAAAGTCTTTGGGTTAGTTTTAAACGATACATTTTTTAAACTCCGGATTTGCCTCTTCTTTCTAGGAACAATAATTTAAAAAAAGAACCAAGTAAAATCGCAATCACGTTTTATTGACATTCAAGTACTTTCCATGAAAACAATGAACCCAGTAAGTACCGAGTTAATTTTGGTCATCATTTATCAGATCCAAATGTTTATATTTGTACCACATTTCTACTCTCTATTTTTTATTATTTTGAATTTGAGGTTATTTTGAACTTAGTCCATACAATACAAGTACCAATTCAAGTAAACTACAAGGAACATGGTAGATTAGAGACTACATACAGTGGTGGTCATATAATTAAGAACGATTTGAAATTATAGAAGTTATTTATATAAATCGTGGTATACACAGAGATGTAAACCTTCTAAGAAGCAAATAGTTATGTTATTAAATAGCCACATTAATAGAGCAACGTTGCTTAGGAATGAAGAATAAAATCGCTAACTATTTTTTTACATTATTATTTATTTTACCAAAGTATCACATTCAAATAGTACTGAAGCTGGACAAATAATTAAGAACGATTTATTAAAGTGTTCGGTAATTATTTTGTATGACACTTACATTAAAAAAAATCTGAACAATATGTAGCGAAGAAACTTTAAAAAGCAATTTGATAAATTTTTCACTAAAATTAATAGTGAATAGCATATCCACGGCTTTTGATTACTGCTTTACACCGGCGAGGCATTGACTCTATTAATTTTTGACATTTGGCAAGAGAAATAGAGTTCCATTCTTCTAAAAAAACGTCGTACAGCTCTCTTAAATTCCCACACTGTGTATTTGAAACCTTTTTCTTTACTTCGAACCACAGATTCTCTATTGGGTTTAGATCTGGGCTGTTAGCTGGCCAGTCTAAGACTGAAACTGATTGCGCTGTGAGAAATTCCTTTACGGTTCGCGCGGTGTGTTTTGGATCATTGTCATGCTGGAATGTCCAAGTAACCGGTAGAACGTCTTCAGCATAAGGTAACATTGTTTCATCCAGTATATTTTTGTACTGGAAAGGATCCATGTTACCTTCTATCAATTTTACAGGTCCAGCACCATGTCCAGAAAAGCACCCCCAAATTTTCACATTTCCACCACCGTGCTTTAAGGTAACTTTCGTGTACTTAGGGTCCAATGCTGTATTTGGGGGACGTCGTACATGTCGTTTCCCATCAGAACATACTCTGTTTATGTTCGTCTCGTCAGAAAAAAGTACATTTTTCCAGTGTCGCAAAGTCCAGTTTTTATACTTTCTCGCAAATGCAAGACGGGCTTGCCTGTGACAAAGTTTCAACATGGGTACCTTTCTTGCTATCCTACCGTGCAATTTTTCTTCTACTAAACGTCTTCGAATAGTGCGTGCTGAGATTGCTGAAGGGTTGTTTTCACCAAAATATTCTTTTCTCGGCTCATTGGACCCTTTAAAAGGATTTTGTTTCGCAATACGAACGATGTTTCGGTCATCTCGAGGAGTTGTTTTTCTCTGTTTAGGTACACGTCCAACATTCGAAGTAGTTTGATACGTATCAAAATGCTTTACAGCATGGAAAACCATCGTTGTTGAACATTGCAGATGGTCGGCTATCTTTTTATAAGACCAATTCTTCCGGCGAAGTTTTAATATTACTTCCCTTGTAGGTAGATTTGTCACAAATTTTATTTTTTCCCATTGTTTTTATAAGAAGAAATCACTTTTAATCTTTTACAGCACTAAATGGCGCCAAAATTATACAAATAATTACCAAACCACTGAGTGTTCTCTATTTAAATTTGAAAAAAGGTATAAAATAATGAGCGTTCTTAATTACGTGACCAGCCAGTACATAGGCATACTATGTTTATAAGTAGTGTAAAATATTTGTCTATTTATTTTTAGCTTATCATTGTGTACCAATGAATACAGTGGTATTATGTAAAAGTTTTATGATACCTAGAGAAATAAAAAAAATTGCATGCAATTAGTTTTGGGTGTTAGTTTGAAAAAATCTTCGCTTTACATCAGCGTTCTTAATTATATGACCACCACTGTATGTAGATGCTTCGAGATAGAGCTACCTACAGCGTAGCAATATCTACGTAGAGCTAGCTACGGCTTAGCAATATCTAAGTAGAGCTAGCTACGGCGTAGAAATATTATATCTTAGAACTTGCCTCGTCGGCCATAACGATTGTAACGGAAATCCATTACAATATATTATAGTACCTAATTAAATCTGTTAAGTTACGCTGATAAAAAATAGAAAAAATAAGAATAACGTTTTTAAGTTCCTTCTCCGTTTTGTCACTTGCCCATTATCGTATAAAAATGAATTATTTCCTGGAAAATCGTGAAGTAGAGCGTGTATTTTCAATCTTTCACCAAAATAAAATTAGGTTACAGCGAGGAAAATAACAATGTAGGGGGCGCTTTAATAATTGTCACGACAGCAAAGTGGATTAATTTATTTTGAAGAGAGAGAAACCTTTTTTTCGCTCACACAACTTACAGCCAACCTCATCCATAATGGCCTAATTAAATAACTAAATCATCACACAAAACAATTGAAGTGATTTTGACACTCAGTACTTACAAGCGAATTTCCTGTGACCACCAATAAAAGGCAAATTAAAAAAACCAGAAAAAAAAAACATAAAATACTACTACGAATATAAAACATAATATGTACAGTTTTCAACGTCGCTCACGGAATCCTAAAAAATATGAACGAAACAATTTCCTTGAGTAATTACACGGCACACAAGAGCCTGTCATTTTGACACTTGATGACAGAAATACATGGTATAAAACTGGTTACAAAGGAAAATAACCTTTGACATACAGACTTGACGCGTTGACAGCTTTGGCAAAGGCTCTCGAGACTTTTGAAGGCATTGTTTTTGCTGTTTTTTCAGCCAGTTATTAGAATGATGATGATCAACTAATCAATGATCAAATCAATTTGACAAGCAGTTCATTATATTGCCAAATGTAAGTTGAAAAAACTTGGGCGCAGCTAAAGAAATATAAAAAGGCGGAAATACTGTCAAAAATATAAACATAATAAAAAAAAATTGATTTTCCAGGACATGCTTACGTCACTATCCTAAAGTTTAATATATTTGTTTAGTCTCAAAAAGACAAATTATACAATGTCACTTACATGAGAACAGGGTTTTTAGATTAAGTATAGATAGATACATAGGTTATAGTCGTTCGTTAGTTTAGCTGACTCTTTTAATGTGTTCACTTAGGTATTAAGAAAAGAATCGTTATTTATTATATGCTGAGCTAATTTATGTTTAACACATTAAATGAGCTTATATTTTTAATTTGGGAGGGTAAACTATTGTAAAGCATTATTTATGTGTAAATGGAATGTGGGAATTAAGCCATGCTTATAAGTAAATGCTTAGACAACGCCTTCCATTTTCAATTATAGCTAGAAATATTTAGAGAAATAATTAAAAAAGACCATACCTGTCAAAAACAACCAATTGTTTCAACGAAATCTGAACTTAACAAAATTATTTCATTTACAACAAAGAATTCATCCATTGAAAGCCGTAAAACAATATTTTGATTTCGCTTTATAAATTTCATTTGAAATGGGTGGTGGGATAATACCTCTCAAAATACATAAATTAAATTTGATATTTCAAGCCTCGTGAAAGTGAATCTCATCTCTAAAGGAATAGGTTAACATAAAAATTCGTTATCCTTACAAGTTTTAGCTCAGGAATGCTTTAAAGATTGTGAAATCCAATAAGCTACTTTTATGTTAATGACGATCGGACGCCTTTTGTGTACAACTAGCGACCCGCCCTGGCTTTGCACGGTTTTATTATACGTATGAACCTTCCTCTGAAATTACTCTATCTATTGAAAAAAACCGCATCAAAATCCGTTGCGTAGTTTTAAAGATTTGAACATATATAGGAACAGAAAAAGCGCCTTGTTTTATATTATGGAGTATAGTTATAGAAAAAAAACAAAAGATTTCTTGATCTGTTGATTAATGCACAGTTCTTGACTACCCTTATACGTTTACGCAAAACAGAGTTGTACGTTACTAGCATTGTCAAATAAATATAAAAATAGTCACTTATTGACTTCGTAAAAAATAAACTTTGTGTAAAAGTAATAGTACATTGTTACCCAAGGGTTGAAAGTAACATATTTAGTCCCGAGACGGGGTTTGGCGCCCGAGTGTAACGAGGGCGCCAATAGTTCGAGGAATTACATAAGTTACTTTCACCCGAGGTAAACACTGTGCTTTTCATTACGAATACAAGGAAATATAAATAAAAAACATGAGAAAACAAATTAATCAAATTGCCGCGATTTTTTTTATAAATATTAGTCCATCTAGGACAGGCGAAAGCCATAAAGCCATACTGCCTTGTCTTTCGTATTTTTTGAATTCAGTGAATAAGACTAATTTTTTTTTTTGTGCTAAGACGATTTTTTTTTAGCTTCAGCTTTTATTCTGCCACTATCATAGTTCAATAGTAACGTTATAGCTGTCAGTTGAAAACGATTCTCCCTACGGCGGAAAAGTATTACTTTCAACCCGCTCTTCAGGCATGTTCAGACCTTCTTCCGAGTATGAGTAATGAAAAAAAAATCCTGGACAATCTTACTACTAGGAGTCTCATCTAGCCCCAAGTTAAGCAGAGCTTGTGTAATGGGTAGGTACTAGATGACTGATATACTTGTACCCATTACATATAGACAGTTTTTTTTATATATTATAGAAAACCTCCGAAATCCAAACCATTGTTTGTAAGTGTATCGGCGATGTAGTTGTTGTACAAAACATCAAGAAAATAGATGATAAAACGAACACCTACTTTGAGCAGGCATTGTCTGCGTCGAGTGAAACAAAACAAAGAGGCTGATAATGCTACACTAATGGATTCTGCCGCCACCCTTGTAAGCAGGATAAGCCTCAAAAGTCTTAGTATGTAATTGCAATATGTTTCTACATAAGTATACAATCCATTTTAATGTAGCCAGTAGGTAATTATGTAAAAGTTAACCAATTCTAAATCGCCATCGGGATCTTGAGCCAATACTGTGTATTCTAGAGTAGATATTAAACCAACTCTAGCAAAAACTAATAAACAGATCGGGCTGAAATTTTAAATAGCCGTAGTTCTACCCCTGGAATGAAACACAGGCTTTTCACCCCACATCAGTTCTCATGGGATATGATGATGATAAATCTTTGCAACGTTTCCATTGAAACAAAGCGTGCAAAACCGCGGGCTGATACTAATTTATTATATTTGTCAGTTATTTCTCGCGATTCTGAAAGAATAGTTTTTAAACCATTACAAGCAAGCCATCATGCACTTCTTATATACTTACAACTACCTGTTGGATTCGTGATAAACGTCTTTTAAAACACCTAAAATTTTTCAAATTATTCAGAAAGCGTAGGTGGATTTTAGCGGTGTTTATAATTTGTTCCCAAAACTTTCACTCCGAAAGAAAAGCACATTGAAAAGTTGGAAAATCAATTTTACTTTCTCAACCTAATCATTTCAGAGTGGGTGAGAGTTTTTGTCAACTTTTGTTTGTTTAATCGTTTAATTGAATAAAAGCATAAATTAGATTTGAAAAAAACTATGTAGCTTGCTTGTGACAGATGACTTGACATGATAACTTTTTTGTCACATAAAATAATTCTGGATGGATCAATTGAGTTACCATAAGACTGTTTGCAACCGTCTGTAGTTAGCTCAATGGTTTCAATTGTATATACTAGTTTTAATGATTTGTAATTGTAATTTTCATTTTTAGTAAAGATCTTACCGATCTTAAAGAATTCTAGTTCCAAAACGTTATACTTGCAGAATATCTACCTGATCAGTTCTATTTTTTTGGCTTATTCTCGTGACGGATGATCACCACCTTTATCACCCTTACAGGCGTTCTTTTCATCTATCTACTCAACCCGTAAGTGCCTATAGCTGGGCATAGGCTTTTTATCTACGCCATTATGTCCGGCAAACCTCGAGCATTCATAATTTTGTTCTGATTCCGGAGTATTTTTCCTTTATTCTCTATCTCTACCTCCTGCATTAAAAAATCTCGATTATATTGTACTAGAGATAAACCTTCCTCTTGAATCACTCCATCTATTAAAAAAACCGCATCAAAATCCGTTGGGTAGGTAGTTTTAAAGCATACACAGGGACAGAGAAAGCGACTTTGTTTTATACTATGTAGTGATTAAGTATATCAGTCATCTAGTACCCATAACACAAGCTCTGTTTAGCTTGGGGCTAGATGATGCTGTGTAAATTTTCCAGATTTATTTATTCATAAATAAGACAATTTCTGATTTCTTATTTTATAAACCAACCTAGCCTTCGATAAGGATAGTGGAACTGGTTTTAGGGAGCCATGCTCAGCAGTGGACAATACCGAAATGATGATGATGAAAAGAGTTTCGGAAGAAATACCGTATATTATAAAGGTTCGCTAATTTCCTCGCTCGGAAAGTCGTGTTCTTGAGAGATTTCTCGCAATCTATGGATATGAATAGATTTTGTTCTCTAGATTTGCTTTACATGGTAAACTAAATACTTCAGCTCAATAACAATCTGAAAGTTTTTTGGTATTTTATGGTACAAAAATAGGTAGGTGCGTATAAACGTCAAATCTTATAATTTTACGACTTTGAAGAAGATCTCTTCGAAATCTTAAAACAAATTAATTATTTTCAATAGCCTCGTATCTAATAAATGAAGTTCATACATTTTTAAATTATTTATTGAAAACAAAAACTTATCAGTGCACGAATACTTACCCACACATTCACTTTAAAAATCACCAGGCAATCCCAAAACAGCCAGAAAAATCACAAGCAGGCGTCACGAAAGCCAATTATAATTTAAAATTCGAATAAAAATTTCAAAAATGGCCGACCACCAACGGTTTTTAATTTTCGCGGGTGTTTTCAGCCAGCGCGTCTGAAACGACTAGGCGATGATGGATCACGGCGCGCACTGACGCCGTCCGGACGCGGGACGAAACTTAGCTGTAGAAACCGAGCAAGACGCATCTGTTGCTTTGCTTTGATGCCTAGATTAAAACAGCGGCTTTGAGATTATTGCCTAGGGGAGTAGAGCATAGACCTTGGATCATTAAATCTGCAAATTAGACGGTAGAGTATCTCAAACATTTCAGATATTTTGTTTTAAGCGCAACACACCTCAGCTTAACCTAAAACAATATTTATCGCAAGAGAGCTCATGAAAAAATTAAAACTTTGCCCTCAAACAAAACTCTCCCTAATCCGTCCATCCGTGCATGATCTTTCGCGTACCTAAACTGAATTTAAAGTCAATATAATATTGACTTTAAACTTACTGTTTTTGGAATAATTACAACGTCAGTTATCATTTTTTTGAAGAAGAAACATACAATATACCTACTCGTCCAGAAAAGTTCTGTAACTCTCTTGCAAGACCGATATACATCCACCTAGGTCGTATTTGCAAAAATAAAATAGAAATAAATGTGTACCTCGTCATTATGTTATTAAGTACCTCTATAGTTTATGGTGCGGTAGGTTACATGTATCGTAAATATGGCACACGAACAGATTAGGTAATGGCACCACGACCCAGGTGCGGTATATTGAACGCGAATCACTTGGCTCAAGCAATGATTAATGATAGCCGAAAAGAATTACTGGCCATGGCTCGATGAATCACCGCCCGCTGATTTACATACCTATTTCCACATTATTGGTAAACGTTAGTAGCTTTTTAATTGTTTTACATTTAAAAAGAAAAAAAAATGTACACGGGTACAGTTACTAACCAAAATGAATATTTTGGAGCCTCTCGCTTCGACGTGGACTTCGACAAAGATCGATGAGCGAGCACTGATTTTGTCTTTGGTGTCGATAAAAGTCGACAATAAGTTTTTACCGAATTATATTTAAACCAATGAGAAAACCGGAACTTTTTCAAAACAGTGCTCTCGCCAGCCTTATTCGACAAGCGAGAAACGAGCTTTGACAAAAAATATCTTAGTAACATTTACTAATAACGCTCTTCTTGTTTTTACGTTCCGTTCCGATAGGCGGAAAAGATAAAACAATGAAAATGAAAATGACCCTTTTCGACCCTTGTTGTTGCATCCGCTCGGTTAGGCTCTGGTTATTCACCTTGATAATAAAGACTATTAATAAATAAATTGACAGTCGCGTCCTGTATATGGCTTGGTTAGCGAAGAGAAAATCAATCTACACCCATGGGAATTGGGGCGGCCCATTGTGTGGGACGCTACATGCGCCGACAAACTTGCACCTTGCCATCTTCCAAGGACATCCACTAGGGCTGGTGCGGCGGCAGATTTGGCTGAGAATCTCAAGAGGCGCAAATATGCAGGTCTCGACAGAACCTACACATTTGCTCCCCTTGGAGTCGAGACCCTAGGTCCGTGGGGTACCGAGGCTCTCCGGGTTTTTAATCATCAGAGATAAATTATAGTCTGGAATAACACATAGGCTATATTTTATCCCGGAATTCCCACGGTAATGGGAATTACTGAGGGTGAAACCGCAAGGCGCTGCTAGTGGATTATAAATAGTAAAGCAATGCGTGCGAATCCACGTGCAGATATGTAGTTACAAATGGAAGTTATTCATTTTTATATCTAGGTACTTGTATATTGAATATATGAGTATACTTAGACATAAAGAATTGTTGAAGCATGTAGTAGATAGGTCCCTTTGTTAACTGAGAGTTAAAAATCTTTCTAAAAAACTTCCTTCAAATCCATCCATCAGACAGATTAAATAATAATTATTCTCGAGTAAAAAGTACCTAATAGTAAAGTCCATTTAGATTTCATAAAGCTAATCCTAACTTTATTAAAATTAAATTCTATAGGTATTCTGTACCGTGAGAGACCCTAGGTCCGTGGGGAACCGAGGCTCTCCGGGTTTTAAAAAAAATATCTGAGCGTCTGGTCTATGCGACGCATGACCTGAGAGCTGGTGTGTATCTGGCTCAGCGCATCAGCATTGCCATACAGCGTGGTAATGCAGCTAGTGTATTGGGGACGCTTCCGACTGGTATTGACATTGATCAATTGAGCTACCTTTAGACTGTTTGCTACCGTCTGCAGTTAGCTCAATGGTTTCAATTGTATATACTAGTTGTATATACTATTAGGGGAGGCCTATGTCCAGCAGTGGACTAATATAGGCTGATGATGATGATACTAGTTGTTATTTTTTATATTCATTTAGTAGATAATTGTAATTTTCTTTGTTTATAAAAAGGATTTTATGAAATATTTCTGTACCATAAAATATGTAGTACTTACAATAAGTACAATTAGGACTAATCGGGTACTATCGCCATTATCAGTAAATCAATATCTTTATTTCTTTAAGATTACATAATAAGCACTTAAACATTAGTAGGGTCAAGTACTTAAGTGGTATCAAAATGTTTGTTCTACTAAGTACTATTTTCTAAGAATATAATACTTACTACGGGTACTGGGAGGTATTTATTAAGTGCTAAATCGATTAAACTGATAAGTGAATAACTCTGATAACTGTTCGACTGTCCTTTGGTGAACACTGGTCTAAGAGGTTTTCATACCAACCGAATCACGGTTTAAGATAAGCTTTTTAAATAAAATAATAAAACCTACATAATATTTATTGGATTTTATATTAGGACATTTTATAGTACGTTCCTACCGACGACTGATCTATTAATAACCATTGGTAGAGTCAGTAAGGTGCTTATCTATCTTAATTTTACGCGGTTTTGTTGTAACTAATAAAAACATATTGTTAGAGATATATTTATTTACACAGTCTGCCGCATCGAACTGGCAAAAGCTAGTATGTTACAGATTTCTTTCACTCAAGATTTGCTTAGAATAAAGTAGAATAATGGTTGAATAAAATCGAATTAAATTCCCTATCGAGAACCTGTCAAAAGCTTTTGGAATAATAACTACCTACCTATAGCTCCAGGGAATAATGTAAACTTATTGTGGATCTTTGTCTTGGAAACTTGTTTGTGGGAAGGAGTTAGAATAACCTTCCTACTGATATTCTGAACCATGATATAATTTTGGGTTTAAGCATATTTGAAAATAATATTGTTTTACTCAAAAACGCATGTAATCTGATCATTACTTTCACAACCTTCTTTGAGCAAAGTCGTTGAAACCATTGAAACCATTTAAGTTGGTATTTACCTATTTATTTGTTAATTAATTGTGGTATGCAGAAGATCTTAAATTTAACTTACGTTCTACACAATCTACTCTTTCGAGCGTACAATTTTTTTTCTACGTTCTTTCCTACTTGAAAAAGCGCCAGCAATTTCCATTACTTTCGAGTTTCGTTCCAGTTATAAATTCATCAAGACTAGCTAATACCTAACTAGTTCTTTTGAACTAAGCCAGTTCATAACAACTAATTTGTTTTTTTTCTCGCTGTATTATACTGACTAAGGGTCTGAATCAGTCGATATAGTTTTATTTTTTTATATTACTTACTTGCAAAGCATGTCTGTAATGACTAACGAAAAGTGGAGTAGGTATGATAAAAACAAATACCTACTTTGTAAGCATTAGCAATGCTAACAAAGTATTCATTTAGTTTTTATTAAGTAGTACCTAAGTAGGTTCCTACTGTTGTGATGCAACAAAGTTTATAAGAGAACTACTTTACCATAAGTTTATGCTGGGGCTTTACTGAAAACTGTGTTGGAAACTATCTACGAGATACGTTATTAGGGTTTCTCTTGTAGCCATTGTGTACTGCCTACATAGTTGATAGGTGCTGCGGGAAAAATACTGCAGATGACATTATTCTCCTATTTTAGGGTCTAGCAAGTGTTCTCCGCTCAGGAACCGTTTGAATTAAAAATCAGTTGAGAATATACCAACACGGAGCTGATTTTGGTTGGTTTTCCACACTGAGTGTTTTAATAATCCAAAAAAGAAATACATTCAATAAGACATTTTCGTGACTTACCATTCCTACGCTTTTCAGCGTTCGTTTTATAACGTATTTGATTACTTACGAATCAGAAAACAAAAGAGAATGAGCGACGAAATTAGAAGGTATAAGCCGGTTCATTAGAGAAACGAATCTAAAATGGCGACTTGTACTTGCGTTGACAGATAGTACAGTTAGCATCCAAAATTTCAGATCAAAGAATTTTTCAAGTTATAAGTAATAAAAACAAGACCGGGTCGTATTTATTTCAAAATAACTGATGCCCGCGACTTCGTCCGCGTGGTTTTTTTATTCCTTGAATTATAATAATTTGTAGATCGAAATACCTTACAATGCTTCTTTGAAGACAACATTCGAAAACTCAACAGAATAACAATAACAAACAAGTAACAACGGAAAGATAACAGAAAATTATAACAACGAATTCGTAACAGTTCAGATCACCAGGCGCATCAAGACAGCGTGAAAGCAAATCAAGACTGTTTTTTTTCTGCATACTGTACGCGCGTGAGTGAGTATAGACGGCACTAGTGTGCAAGCGAGAGGCCATGATAAGAGCCGCCATTTAAGATTCGTTTCTTTATTGAATCGGCATAAATCGGTCATAGATTACCTCAGAATAAATCTGCTCATGTTGTATAACTCTATAGTTTATTCAGGTACCAAGTGACGGGAGAGAACCCACGGGACTTCAATGTACTTAGTACACGTAGCAACATTGTCGTAGAGTCGTAACAACTTCGTAGCAAGTTCATAGTTTCAGTGTTTAACAGGCCCATAACTCCAATGAAGCAGTCGTAGCATCAATATAATACTTAGCAGCCGATTCATCGTTGTAGCCGTCGTAGCATTCGCCACGCATAGTAACAGGCACGAAGTAGGTAACGTCGTAGCTCCACTGTAGCAAGAATAGCAGCGTCGTAGCGTCGTACGTCGTAGCAGGTTCGTAGCATCAATATCGCAGGCGTAGCACCCTTGTAGCATCATTATCGTCTTCAAAATATATTAGACCACTACTAGAAATATGCCTCCCTTAATCCACGCCATAGCGCCGTGTCTTCAGCTTGTAGCATAAATAGGCGTATTTCGTAGCATTAGCTTAACAATGTTGTAGAACTCATATAGCCGGCAATGTAGGGTTGTTTGTTTTGTCACAGCAGCAATCAAGTGAGATTAAAATTTATTTCTATCCCACTATATCTAAAGACGTCAAGAGGCTAACCACCCACCATGAATGCGGACCTATTTTCAGTACCAAGAAGGTTCATTACCAAGAAAATTAAACTAACCTGGGCATTTCTATTTCTATTAACAAACCTCCGTTCGCAATAATGCAAGCAATCCTAGGACCTAAGCATATTAATAATGCTCCACTCCATGCAGGTTCGCTAGGAATCTGAATCTGTGCTCATTGGTTTGTTTACCTTTGAAACGTAAGATGCAGAAAACGGAATATCTTATTGAATATATTATATTAGCTTACAAAGGTAATGATTTGAATGACTAATTTATCTATGCTATAGGTAAGTATATCTTAGTAAGATTTTTCTTATTTTATTATATTCAGTCGAACAGCTTGGTCATCACGGATTATCGTGTACTAGGGCCGCTGGTCGGATATCTCGTCATGCCAGCCTTAATGACATCATCCGGCGGGCCTTTGTCAGCGCTAACGTACCAGCTATTCTCGAACCGAATGGTCTGTTCCGTGACGATGGCAAGAGGCCCGTCGGTATGACACTAGTCCCATGGGAGTTGGGGAGGCCCATTGTGTGGGACGCTACATGCGTCGACACACTTGCACCTTCCCATCTTTCAAGGACATCCACTAGGGCTGGTGCGGCGGCAGATCTGGCCGAGGATCTCAAGAGGCGCAAATATGCAGGTCTCGACAGAACCTACGCATTTGCTCCCCTTGGATTCGAGACCCTAGGTCCGTGGGGTACCGAGGCTCTCCGGGTTTTTAAATAATTATCTGAGCGTCTGGTCGATGCGACGCGTGACCCGAGAGCTGGTGAATATCTGGCTCAGCGCATCAGCATTGCCATACAGCGTGGTAATGCAGCCAGTGTCTTGGGGACGCTTCCGACTGGTATTGACATGGATCAATTGAGCTATCTTTAGACTGTTTGCAACCGTCTGCAGTTAGCTCAATGGTTTCAATTGTAAATACTAGTTGTAATTATTCTATAAAATTAATGATATTAAAAGTTTATTGATATTTTATTAAGGGTCGTGTAACTTTGAAGACTAGTACCTATCCTCATCTTGTATTTTTAATTATTATTTAATGCGTTCTTATGTGATTATAATTTTTTTAGTGAATTAAATCAACCCACAATAATGATAATTTGGCTAACTAATTTCCCTACCATCAAAGAAGGGCCAACAGAGAAAATAAAATTTTCGTAAGCCATAAACTTTAACTTCTATCTCGCTTGCACGTACAAAAAACAATAAGAAAAACTCAATCTAGGAAACTGGTCATCATCAGGAACCCGGTCCATAAGAATAAATAATAACTAGAAGCGACTCTTCTTTGATCTAGTCCCGAACGCCGACATTTATATACCTACTTCCCCCTTCACCTTGTTACGCCCCTCTGTCGTCCAGGCGTTTTGCCAGGGTTGCTACTGCACTGTACCGCCGCGCCCCGCCGCCGCCGTCGCGTCGCAAGGCGAAGCGAGTGAGAAAAGGTCAACGACCGATTTTCACGTTCCTTTGATTAGGTACCTACCTAATTAGTTAGATAGGAACCTACAAAAACAAATAGCAATATAAAAAAACTTAAATTTGTCTTCTTTGTCTTAAATTTGTGAGTTATTCTCACACCACAATAACTTGATCGTGACGCCATATTATAGAGGTAGGTACCTAACTTACATAAATATTAAAATCTGCGTGCGGCTTCGCCGGCTGTGACAGCCCTACTGAATGGGCCCGCCCACTGCACGTTTAACGTGCAGAATCGCGTAGGCTAATATCGTGACCTTGAGCGCGTTCGGAGCGAAGTTTCCATTCTACTCTGTTATTGTCTATTGTTATGCCCGGTCATTATCAGGAACCTGGTCATCATCAAGAACCCGGACATCACCAGGAACCTGATCATCATCACGAACCCGGTCATCACAAGGAACCGCCACCGGTGCTGTATATAGGTACCTACCTAGTAAGCAGGTCTATATACTTAGATACGATTGTAGATCGTATAGACCTGGTACGCAGCTCTGGTTCGCAAAACTATAATGAAAACTATACCTAACTAAATAGCACCGTAGTATCAGATTTTGTTCAACTCAATCCCTTGTCTTTGTATACAAAAAGGCCTCAGTGTGGTCATCAAGTGCATAGGATTTTGTTTTAAAGATAAGAAATTGTATCACACATTTTTTTCGTAAATAACTTGCACGTGCACACCTTTTCATCCTCGCGCTTCTAGGCCTATGCCTAGTTAGCCTCAGGGATAACCCACCTCTACCAACTAAGAGTTTTTTAACGCTTCCAAGTCGGTAGAAGTACTGAAAGTACTTCGTAGAATTGAATTTAAAATTAAAGCACAGGCGTTTTTCAAATGCATATGTTCGACTCCTTAATATATTGAAACTCCGATGAGTATTCCTATTTCAAGAATGCGCGGACTGGCCACTCTCTTGTTTCTCATTGGGAATATGCGAATAGGCTGAGTTGAACAGCACGCCTAAGAAAATTCACGAAATCCCTGAGCTAGTTAGTAAAGTTCCCTCAGCGGCGACTAGATAACTACCTCAGATAACCTATTACTTTATCTGGTGCAGAACTGGGTCAGTACTGTCTCCTAGGGGAGGCGTCCGATGATAAGGTTTATTTGACGGAAATTCCTAAGCGAATTTGTCAGTGGTGCGCTTGACTCGCATTTGCTCGTGCTTTTAGAATGGCGTTCTTCAAAAAATAATGGGAAATATAGCAGCTTTGATAAATTTTATGTAAAATCTAGCCAAACCTATATCTATAATAAAACCTACATTCGTGAAAAACGTTACTTCCCGTACAAATATGAAAAATATAGGTAGGTATGTGAAAAACACAAAATTAGGAAATTCAAAAAAAAAAAAAAAATCTACCATTGTAGTTGGTAAAGAACTAATAAAATACCTATCTAGGGCCGCTATTTTGTACTTTAGTTTACTATGTCACTTTTCAAGAGGGTATACGTGAAGTATAATCGTAGTTTCGTGTCACCTCTTACACCCCACACACAGCATTATGGGCGGAAATAACAGGCTAGACGACACTACACTGTATGATTTACATTGAGTACTTACATGACATAGTAATTTCTCTTTGTTGTGTGATCATATTTTAAATTTTTTCTACAAGTACAAAGTACAATCGGCAGTTAATGTAAATCATGACCGTTTGTGTGTCTCAAAACAAATGATTACTTACCCTTATGTTTTATTAAAAAAAAGACAGTTTTAGAACTACATTTTATTTGCATCCAAGAAAATTATTCTTAAGCGGATTCTTAACTCAATCTTAACTAAAACATAATGGCTAAACATTTCATATCTTCCTTTATTTTCATGTCATACAAGAAAAATATGTATAATCTTATAACAACCGAAAATGCACACATACATCTGTGATATACAAAATTAAAAGTAAAGTAATTCACTCCTTATACTCTTTCAAGTCCAAAATACCAGACACTGGTACATATGTAAAATAAAATATTCACAAGCCAGTGGCATTTCGGCTCTCAATTTGAAGCCGCAGTTAACAGATCACTGTCTGCTTGAAAATCTGAAACAAAAATTAGGTTTAATAGTAGAAGCTAGTAATGAAAAAGTTATCATCTATGGTAATCATAACCAGTTAGTGGGTGTCATCATTTGTATTTGTAAAATCATTAACAACTGTTTGTCACCCCAATAACATAAAACAGTTCATTTAAATTTATTTTCAACATTTCTCCAAGGGACCAAAGTGTTTTATAGTGATATGTTAGTGTAACATTTGAGCTTCTTAAAAAGACATTTTGAAAAAAATGTGAATCGTTTGAATGAGATGGCTTTTGCCCAGCAGTGGGAACAAAAAGGATAAAAAACGCAGTTTAAAAATAAGATGCCTCGGCTAGCACGCTTTTGGAATCGAACTGAATGAACCATGTAAAGTTTATTCAGTTCACTCTATCTTCGTCAAGTCTAAGAAAAGCAGTTTCTTATCATCAAAATAAATTATGAAAATGAAATAAAATAACCCCTTCCTATCAAGCATGTTTGGGACGAAGCGAAGAAAAGTCGCGCGCAAGCAACAGACAAGAAAATGGACAAGACATGAGCGTTATGGGTATTGATAGTTTTAAAGCTGATTGATAACTAGAAAACAAAAAATGTAGAATCTAAAACGAACTCTCACCATGTAGCTTTAAGTATCACTCTTCCAAAGCTTGATAGTTTTGTCATTCTCCAACGCAGCTGAGGCGATGATGTTTTCCGTGGGATGGCAGGCGGTGCATAGGACAGTGTCCGTGTGACCTGATAGTCGTTGGACAATCTCCTTTGACTGCAGGTTCCAGATGTATACAAGGTTGTCTTCAGATCCAGATACTATCCACTGTTGGCAACAAATAAATTTTATTAGACAGGTCAAAGAATCAAATTGTAATTAAAATTTTTACGTTGATTGCTAGAAATCAATTGCTAAAGAACAAGTGATCTCTGAAGATATTCTTTCACAACACAATGCATCAGTTGAAAGGGAATAAATGTAAACGGTCCACAGAAGAGAGATCTTTGATGATGTGTCTTAAAAAAATAAAATTCTGGACGATTTGCATCACGAAGCCCCAAGCTAAGCAGGGCTTGTATTGTATTATATTGTATCTAGATAACTAAATACTTAATACATTACAAAATAAAAAGCGTGATGGGTTTACTCCAATATCTTTGTTTACCTAAAGTACCTAGGATCAAGTATAATGTTAATAAAAGTATTATGCATCTTTTCGTTTTCATGGCAACTAAGCCCTGTGTTTTATTTATAGAAGCTTAGTAATATAGTGATAGAGATAAACTCTATAAATAAGGGAGGTAGATTACATTTTGTTTTTGGTCAATGATAACTTTTATCAGCTTATTGATAACACCTATTTGTTTTGGTCAAAGCACTAGAAAAACGTTATCAGTACCTTTGTTTGGGAAAACTTTTACATAAACAAAAATAATGCTGGACAGTCTACACAGCAGCGTCAAGCCCAAGCCAAGCCGAGCTCGTGTTATGGATACTAGTAACTGAGACATACTTAATAAGTACATTCGATATTTTTTATCTAATATATTATAATATGTCTACAGATGGTGTTAACATTTGTCCCGAGGCGGGGATAGAACCTGGCACCTACGCGTCGCATCCGGACATTCGCCCTCTGCGTCACAGAGATCGTCGACACTACGGTTTGACTACTTGTTC
The DNA here is from genome assembly GCA_944547425.1 of Eupithecia centaureata. Lineage (NCBI taxonomy): Eukaryota > Metazoa > Arthropoda > Insecta > Lepidoptera > Geometridae > Eupithecia > Eupithecia centaureata. The sequence continues at coordinate 13,044,028 of OX155679.1, read as the reverse complement.
TGGATTAGTTCTATGTATAAAGTAAATTTTATTTATTTATATTAAATTTAAGATCAGTGTTGCTTGATAAGCCTAGATAAATTAAATAGAGAGTCAAGGAAGATTTCAAGTTTCAAGATTCAAGGTTGTTAAGTGTGTGGTGTAGATACTTATTTCTGGACATATTTCTGCAACTAGGCCACAGGTGGGCCCTTTTTGCGTGTAAGTGATTAAGTAAAAATCGTATGACACCAGTTTAACACTGGTGTAACTGCCAACCTGGTGTGAATTCAGCCTTTAGGTCCATTACGAGTGTCTTTAAAACTAATGCAACATAAAAACTAGCGTTATGTGCAGAATAAAAATACACAAGATTGAGACAGAGTTTGATCGAAATTCGGCTAGGATGACGTCATAAATTCAACTTACCTTTCCACCGGTAACACTGAAGTTGGCGAAGATGCAGTACTTTTCATTTTTGTGCCCCGTGTAAGTCTTGAGGCACTTTCCCCGACTGTAGTCCCAGAGCTTGAGAGTGTTGTCTAGCGTGGCCGCAAGGATGTATTTGCCGTTGGGAGAGAACTTCACGAAGGAAACAGGTGGGTTGTCATCGTCTATGAGCGTTTTTAAACATTGCCCGGAGGCTGTGTCCCAGATTCGACTGTAAATAAGATTTTTGATACATTTCTTACTTTAGAATAACAGTCTAATTATAAGATTAGATCTGTTTCGCAAACGTTTTCTGATCTGTCTTGATATTCATCATTAAAAAGCTTTGTCTTGAACAAATATGCATAACATAACTTACGCCTAAAAAATAATAGTGTGCATTTGAAAAAGGAACGATTTTTCTCCACTTTCTTTTATTTATTTGGTGTAAGGAATAAAACATAGTATACTTTTCATCAATTTTCACACTGGTGAAGCCGCGGGGCGGTCGATCGGGCGGATCTCTGTATATAATTAATGTTATATTACAACTAACCATAAGCCGTCATAACTAGAAGATACAATGAGGCTGCCATCTCTGTTGAAATGTACCGCCGATACTGGATCTGAGTGTGCCGGTAGTGTCTTCAAACATTTGCCTGTAACACAAATAGTGGCATTTTAACACCTCTAAATAAAAAATGCTGGAAAATTCACACAGAAACATCCCGGCCCCTAAGCAAAGCTTGTTGAAATAGATTTTATTTATTTTTTATGGGTAAAAAACAGTTACACTCTTAGCCAAATTTAATTGATACTTATTTGAAGTGATTTCATGATCAACAAGCACCATTACCATATTATAGGTACAAATAAATAACTAATGACAATCCACACAGCACCATCAACCCCAAGTTAAGCAGAGCTTTCTTTCCAGTATAACAAATTTCATTAAGCTGTCAGCCCAAATCACAAGTATAATTATTATACAATAACTTATAATTTCTTATAGGTTTTTTTAGAAACCATTGGGTAGTTTTGCATCCAGTAGATTTTTAAAAAATAGGTGGCGGAGCTAGTGTGCTTCGGGGTAACGACTTAAGAGCCCTGATACAATTGCTCATTAAGAGTATACACACCTGTTCTTACATCCCATATTCTGACACTCTCGTCAAAGCTGCCCGATACGATAAGATTGCTTTGTGGGTTGAAATTACAGCAGAATACATAATTGCTGTGTCCTTTTAGAGTTTTCAAACATTTGCCTGAACTGAGTTCCCAAACCTGAAATAAAATAAAAGTGTTAATGCCAATTTATACTTTCACTCTTTCATCCAAATGTTGCCGGAAAGATATCAATCTATCGATAATGTCGCCTATCGTATGTTTCATTGTGACGGGTGGGACATTCTAACTCCTTTTTGCTCAAACTTCAAGTAATTTCTCAGAAACTGCCTTTGAAACTGGCTTAAAAATTACAACAAATTGAAGCCAGATATTTGTTTCAAATGATAATATCAAGGGACAGACTCTAATATCTCATTTAGCGTAGAAAATTAACTTCTTGTAAGTGTGACGGGTGGGACACTCATGACACCCGCCTGTCTGAGTAGGTGGCTTCATCCCAAAACAAGACAAACCATTATTATTTGGTTCAGCAGTTTTCTCAAACGTTGTTTCTTAAAGAATAAGGTATTATTTATTGATAAAATTAAATTCATTCAACTAATAATTTTCGAAATAATGCGTCTTATAGTGTGTGACGGGTGGGACATCAATTCGTGACGGGTGGGACGAGTAACATTGAACAACATAAATGTTCATGAATTAAACATAAGAAACTGTTCGAAATGCAATTTATTTATGGGGCATGTATAAATCTAATTGGGGATGGTATAAATTTAATGCTAACACTGTTTTAGAGCAGAGAAAAGCTAAAAATGACACGGTTTGTATCTCATGAACCATGATAGTAAGAAAGTTGAATTTTCACAGATTATGTATTTCTGTTACCGCTATAACAACAAATACTAAAATAACAGAATAAAATTCATATTTTAATACTTAATTATTAATTTAATTCTGTTTTTCTCCCATACAACAGACATGATTTTTGTAGGAAACCCTTCGCGCGCGAGTCCGACTCGCATTTGACCGGGTTTTTTCTATAATTATTAGCTTTTAACTTCTACTATACTTTCTCTGCCATTTCGCGGGATTCATGGTCTGAAAAACAATTTATACCAATCCAAAATGAGCTTCAAAATCTTAATCATTATGGCAATCTACATACTATAGGTAAATATGTACATTCAAGAAATAACGAACAAAAAGTAAGATTTTTGTCACCAAAGCCCATCATAAACGAAATGAATAAATAAACTAACAAAAATAACACAGAAGACACACAAATTCATCCAATTTTTATAAGGTCCCTCATCTCTGTGACGGGTGGGACATCATTTCCATACTTAATATTTCCATGTGTAATTACTTTATCAATGTTCTTTTAAGCTAAAACTATAGCCCATCGCATAATTGTTACTTTTGCAAAGCTGGAAAACAATAGGTTTCATATTCCCAAGTCAGGCTAAAAAAATATATGTTTTGCCGTGACGGGTGGGACAGGAGGTAAGCATTTAGTTGAACCCCCACAACTTTTTACCAAAAATAATCTCTTGTGATATCTTAACACTGTTTAAAACTTCATAAATTGCATTTTCTTTCTGGATAAACACTTTTTACAATGGCTAAATAAATGGCGTAAAAAAGTACTGCTAACTTAAGATAAAACTACAGTACAATAGACAACTGCACTACGGTTGACTTCATGAACACTAAAAACTACGAAAATCGTAAAAAAAATATAAAAAATGGCCAGTTACTGTTGAATTAGTTCAATGGCTTGACTATAGTCATATTTTCAAGTCTCAATTATGCAATTTAGTTTTTTGATCTGGGGTGTCGTCTTCGCTGGAATGACCCTGAGGTTAATTCTTGGTTTCATAATACCATTATATCACTTGATAATAACAAACATAAGGTTGGTACTACATCAATAAGAAGGCACAGTGAGGACTTTCTAAAGAACATCGAAACTTTTGAGAAATTCCTTTTAATTTCTACAGGGAAAGTAACATTTTTTTGAATAATGTAATGGTGGTATCATTAAAATTTATAATTTCACTGATTGTAAAAAAACTAAAAACTAATTTCAAATCCATTGATATTTTCACTGGTTTTTGTTTTGTTTTGCTGGTCAAATACTAGATAATCCCTCAAAAGAAAAATATATAAAACTGTCTTAGGGTATCACATACATCCAAACATAGATCAGAAGTTTAAAATTAAATATGTTGTAGAAATCAGTGCACTTCTAATCCAAACCATCCTTATCTTATCATATTGATAAGATAAGGATGCGAGGATAGCGTGAGAAACATGTTGGCTCTCAGAGTTCATTGACACAAAAAGCTATTGCTATAGAAAGCAGCATTTTTGTGCTGATTATCAGGTCACAGAGCATTTCTAAAATTAAAAAGATATACTATGTGGACTACCGGAACACTTATTTCCCTGGTCTGCCTAGCAATATTTTGTTTCGCAGATCAGCAGACATATTTTGAAAATTAACAGGGCTAGGGGAATTAGTTTGTTTTTTACTAGTACATACTACTAACTTCAATGACTTGTTTTGTCCCAGGGTCTAATGTTGCTAAACCAATCACTTCATTATGACAGTAGATGTATTTAATAGTCAGATTGGTTTAAGACTCGAGACCTAAACGCATTGAAGTTTAAAGGCTTTAATTATGTGAGGCGTTTAAGGGGGAGGGGGTCGCGCGCGATAAATCTCCTCCCATCTCACGTGCATTGGTCTCCGCAAATTTGAGTAGTTCAGTATTTTATTGTTAATTTTTTTTTTATATTTTTTTTTTCTCAAATAATTACTTACTTAGTGTTATTGTTGTGATTCTAAACAACTTCTTTGAAGTCTGCAATGTAATGGACACATTAGAAAACGCGTTTAGAGAAATCTTGTGTGAGATTAAGGGAAGAGGGAGGGAGTGGAGCAAGATCTCAGATCTCACATGGAATAAAACGCCAAAATCGCCTCACCTAATTTATTGATGCCTCTTACTTAGATAAAGAAATAATTTGTCTACTGACCTTTAGGGTTTTGTCGTCACTTGCACTGACTATGAGTCTGCTATCTGAGGACCATGCAACATCACTGATTCCCATTTTGTGTCCAGATATTGTCTTCTCAAACTTGCCATCATAAGCACCCCACACCTTAATAAGTTTGTCCGCAGCTGAAAAATTTATAAGTTCTTTCAGTATTTATATTTTTGTGAAACTGTTACACTAATAATAAAAGCACTTTTTAGGGCTCTATATTGGTGAATATGACACCATATTACTAATCTTCCACTATCTGTATCTGAAGAACCATAAGAAGTAGATGGTTGAACTTTTCAGTGTGTTGTTCTTGACTGTTCCTATAACAACTTATAATGAAAATTTTATAAATAATAAAAATAAAGGGCACTCAATCGCTCCATCTTTAAAGTATCAATCTTTCAAAGTACAGGTTTCTTGTTTACTGATTTACCAAATTTACCTTTTATAAAGATTCAAGTGAACAAAAAAACAGTGATACTTTATTTCCAGTTTTCTTAATGAAATTTGTATTTCCCTATGACCTGGCCACAAACCAGGTGACAGGACACAATATTGCAGTTTGATATTTACCAACTCAAAGATGAACATTTATTGAAATTGTCCATTATTTAACTAAAATGTATTTCTTATTGTACTTAGAAAACAACTTTATGTAACCTTTTAGAATGCATACAAACTAAAAATAAACTTAAACTGAAGTTTGTCCATACTTAACACCTGTTGTGTAACATCAGTCATTGAACCCTAGCATTTCTACTGTACTCTATACACATTCTACTATGGCTTAGTAACAAATAAACAGATGTTTTTGACCTCATTTAGAAATTAATTCAAGTCTGAAACATGTTTGGTAAATGAGGTTGTTGCTATGCAAACTTTATGGGCAGTCATGAATAATCTTATTTATCTAGGTCAATTTCTTTCTGAATGACTTAACTAAACATTAGACCCGCAAGTCAAAATAAGTTATATTATCTAGAAAACAATGGATACATATTAAAACAGTGGTATCAAGTTATCAATAAACATTTTTGGTAGTAGTTTTTGACAGGTGCCTCTCAAAGTAACTAGGAAGTTGGAAAATTTACTGTAACACCTTATTAAGCTATTATCAACTCTTATGTGATTGGAATAAGGTTGAAAACCTCAAATCTACAGTCAACCTTCAGTTACATTATGCCATGGGCTTTTTATCCATTTCCTGTTAAAATGAAAGCTCAGTACAAGACCTTATAATTTTTGATTTTGAGTCAAAATTGGCCCTATATCAGGAAGCTTTATTATTACAACAATGGATGGAAAAACTTAAATAAATGCACCGTTTTTGCTAAGACAGCTAAGTTATTCGCAACAGTAGGTATACTCACAGGAACTAGCAAGCCATTCTCCATTTGGACTGAATTTGACCGAGGATACTGCCTTCGTGTGACCGGCAAGAGTGAATTTGAGGGTGTAGTTCGGCTTCTGGAAACCGATAGTGAAATTAGCGCCAAATCGCACGTGCTCGTAAGAAGCTGAAGTTACATAAACATGTGCCGCCCGCGACACTGACGCAAACTGACGAAATGCAATGAAAGATCATAACTTACCGCTGCCGACGACTTGTTAGTTTGTGGAGCTGATTGTGAGAGCGAGTTTGGGCCAGACAGAGTGGTAGAAGCACTACCGTGAGTTTGGTGAGTAGCAGGGTGGCCAGGCCCGGGACCTAGCGGCACCATGTTTCAACTTTCAACGCACTTCGCTTGGAATTATTAGTCACGGTCACAAAAAACACACAGATTGACAATGTATATAGTAAGTTATAACTGAAACACAAAACTTTTCACCACTCGCGGTTTTTCAATGAAATTCAACGTAGATTTTCAAAGAATATTCTAATTTCAGGCAGGCAGGCGTCTCTCTTCGCACTATCGTCACGTCATAGACAATAATCTTTTTTTTTTCTTAATCTCACACTGAGCCGATGGTGCTGCCGTTCTAGTTTGTCTATGCTCCATTCGTTTATTCGGTCATTTGTTTTGTTTGGTTGGCATAAATGAGACAGATTTCGATTTTACTGCTATTCAAAAATGTACTCTAACAACGAGAAGTAAGGGCGAAGTTTATAAATATGACCTCTTTGACATTACAAGGTCATTCAAATTTGTCATTTTAACATCAAAAATCCAACTTGACCTAGCCCGGTGTTGTGGATATTGCAATTCGTTTAAAATTATATTACAAAATCTCTCAACATGGCTCTAAATAAATTAGCTATAGACGCACTAAACTTGTCTGGAAAACGTGTGTTAATAAGGCAAGTATCATATAATTTTTTCACACATTAACTCAATGCAAAGAATGTAAGTGTAAATCGATGAAATTTATGCAATTTTATGGTTTTAGAGTGGATTTCAATGTCCCACTTAAAGAAGGAGTGATCACAAATAACCAGCGTATCGTAGCTGCTCTGGACACCGTAAAATATGCCCTCGATAAGGGTGCCAAGTCTGTCGTTCTTATGTCCCATTTGGGCAGGCCCGATGGACAAGCAAACCTGAAGTACACACTGAAACCAGTAGCTGAAGAGCTGAAAAAACTTCTGAACAGGTGACATTATTTTACAGCGTTTCTTTTTTGTCCAGCTAGTACTTTTCTCTGCGGAAACTCAGTTAAACAATAATAATTCAATAAAACATGTTTTATTTAGAGAAATTACATTCCTTGCTGATTGCGTCGGTCCTGAAGTAGAAGGTGCCTGTGCTGACCCACCAGTTGGCTCAGTAATTCTCTTGGAGAACCTGCGTTTCCATGTTGAAGAAGAAGGCAAAGGTCTTGACGCTAGTGGAGCTAAGGTCAAGGCTGATCCTGAAAAGGTTAAGGCATTTAGAGCTAGCCTGAGGAAGTTGGGAGACCTTTACATTAACGATGCCTTTGGTAAGACAACAATTTTATGATGCGCAATTATAATTTTTAAATCTAATTCTAGGATTAGCTTAAAAAATTTATATCACAATCCATCTTTTATTGTAACCTCTGTGCCTATATCCACTATGTTTGCCACTGTAATTATTGCATATATTTTTTACGAAACAGGTACCGCTCATAGAGCACACAGTTCGATGATGGGAGAAGGATTTGATCAAAGAGCCAGCGGCTTCCTACTGAAGAAGGAACTCCAATACTTTGCTAAGGCTCTGCATGAACCAGAAAGGTATGTGTTATTGTATTTTGATCTTTGTTTTTACGGTTTGTGCTTGTATGTTGTTCAGTGCTCAGAGCAATGAAGTATTATAGTTACTTTTGCTCATTGGTTCACAAGAATCGCAGAAATCACAATTAATGTACAAGTTAGTAGTGTACAAACAGTAAATTAATAACATTATTTCATAAGGCTTACAAAATAAGCACTTGTATTTTACGCACTCATAACTAAAGTGTTAGTCTAAAGAAATAAAGTGATAATTGATTTTCTCTTCGCTTCACCCTCCAAAAACTATAATACTATTTAGTTTTTGGAGTTTTTTATAATACCTTTTGTTATAGCAATTGACAGTGATTTGGTCTTGAAAGATAAGACAACTTTATGTGGATGTGGTGGAATCCTTAGCTGATTGTGTTTCAGGCCTTTCCTGGCCATCCTTGGAGGAGCTAAAGTGGCTGACAAGATCCAATTAATTGAAAACTTGTTAGACAAAGTGAACGAAATGATCATTGGTGGAGGCATGGCTTACACTTTCCTCAAAGAAACTAAAGGAATGGCTGTAAGTATAACATTTTAACTCCATTTTTTGTTAAACAGAAAAACCATAACCATATCTTAATACAAAAACAAATATATAATATTGATAATGCTGGACAAGGATTCCATAAATAATTCCATAAATAATTCCGGACAGTCCACACAGCATCATCTAGCCCCAAGCTAAGCAGAGCTTGTGTTATGGGTACTAGATGACTGATCTATTTAATACAATATATTACATAGATAGATATTTTTTATTATACATAGAAAACACCCAGACCAACGGAACAAATTTCTGCAGATCGTACACAAATTTGTTCCGAGGCGGGAATCGAACCCGCAACCTCCTGCGTCGCAGGCAGACCTTCGCCCACCGCGCCACATCAGTCGTCAGTCGTGAAATTATAGTGCATAAGCCCTCGCACTGGGGGTATATCTTAGACGAAGCTAGCTAGAATCAATAGAAGGTCACAAAGTTTTTCAATGAGGTAATCTCTTGGTTTTGTGGCGTAGTTGTTTAGTGGATTCCCGTACTGAGGGAGGGTTGAAGTCCCGACGAAATGGATTTCTTTTACGAAGTAATTTAATGCTGGACAGTTCAGATAGCATCATATAGCCTCAAGCTAAGCAGAGCTTGTGGTATGGGTACTAGATAACTGTTGTTCTTCATACATGTACTATATGTATAGATGGATATTTGTTATCAATGAAAACACCCAGAACTAGAAGAAATATCTGCAGATTGTATTATACAAACATTTATCCCAATGCGGGAATCGAACCCGCTACCTCCTGCGTCGAAGGTGAAGCTTCGCCGCCCCACAGGGTGTCAAAACACAGAAAGACTTTTACTGAAAGATTTTGACCTTTTACTGAAGTGATATTGAATTATTTTTCAGATTGGCACATCGCTGTACGACTCTGAGGGTGCGAAAATCGTTGCCAAACTGTTGGAGAAGGCAGAAAAGAACAATGTCAAAGTGCACCTACCTGTCGACTTCGTGACAGCTGATAAGTTTGATGAGAATGCTCAGGTGATTATCAATCTTAGGCAATGAATATATGATTGATTTTTAAATTATACCATACATCCTTAGTAAACTCCAATCTGTAGTATGTGTAGTAATAGTCATAAAATCGTGATTATATCTGCATTGTTAACGAGAGAGGCTAAAAGGCTATTTGACATCATAATGCACAGAAAATAAAGTACAATTTACCTAATCTAATGTTCATTATCAGGTTGGTGAATCTACAGTGGAGTCTGGTATTCCAGAAGGCTGGATGGGACTTGATGTTGGCCCTAAGTCTAGGGAGCTGTTTGCTGACCCTATTGCCAGAGCCAAAGTTATTGTGTGGAACGGGTGTGTATAAATCCAGTTCTTTATGTATGTACATATTATGCTAAATAATGATCATATGTATAATTTACAGTACCCGGCGATAAATAATGCACATCGATCTGTGGAAAGAGACAATCGGTTAATTTCGGCTTCGTAGAGCGTTATCTCTGTCGCACACTACCTATACGACTGACGAAACATCACTGTCAGTCGTTGTTCAAGTGCGGTAGAGTACGGTCGCGTCCAATTCAAAATATATATTGAGAGTTGTTAACACCCCCAAATTTAAATAATTTAAAGTTGTACTATGGCATCTTTAGGAAAAAGAGGGAAACCTTTACGAGGTCAGTCACGCGAAATCATCTACAATGTTTATAAATATTTTGTAACCGAAGCTGACAGATTTAAAAAAAATGAAGAAGCAAATCACAATTGTTTCAACAGCTCCTAATAGATACCGGACTGTTTGTATTTCGTGTGACAGAGATAACGCTCTATGAAGCCGAAATTAGCCGATTGTCTCTTTCCAAATGTCGATGTGCATTATTTATCGCCGGGTACTGTAAGTGGTTTTGCTCTTTTAGATATTTGTAGAATTTTAAATCACAGATTTTTGATCAGTCCTAGCATTCATTACTGTTTGTATCAATTTCAAACCAAGATGATGGTTTTGGACAAGTTTTCATTAAGTTCAATATCACTGTATAATCCATATTTAATCAACTTTCGTTATTATAATGTAACATAACTGGTTAAGGATACACAAAGTGTCTAAAATTTAAAAAAGCAAACAAAAAAACTGACTCACAGATTTTTTTAATTTACTAATTTCATTAATATTATTATTTACCTAATATCTATTATAATAATTAACTACATATATAGTTTATATACTGTGTATACTCTGTAAGTATTGATTTATGGTATAATTTTCCTTGCAGGCCAGCTGGCGTGTTTGAATTTGAGAAGTTCGCTGGAGGCACCAGGGCTCTCATGGACGGCGTTGTAAAGGCCACAGCTAATGGAACTATCACAATTATTGGTAAGTAATTAATAAAAAGGACGCTTTTTCATTTAATTAAACCTGTGCAGTCGAAGAAATTAAATGCCTTTTTTTATTAATGGGCTTAATTTACCAAATATTTTTATTTGCGCAAGGTGGCTAACGTAGCACTGCGGCCATAAAAGGCCTATTGTGATCGCCACCTAATTTACCTAAAACATTAACTATGTACCTAATTCAATTCATATCCAAAACTAAGATTAAAGAGATACAAAAATAAAACCTAGTCCTAAAAGCTTAATATCTACTTTAGTAGACAGAATACACGAATAATATACAATAAACAAAGTTTTCAAAAATAATGCTTCAATGAATTTCTGAGAAATATAGGCTAGATAGATATAGATAGACTTTTTGTTACCATTACACACAAACAGCACAGGAAAAGTAACAATATTTACGAAATAGTAAAAGCAAAATAACCAGACATAATATTATAAAGGCTCCTACTAATAGTGCAGTCGCGTATGTACCAGGCTAGGTTTGATTTCGGAACTGTAGAGATAATGTATATTATTACATTATCTAGTACCCATAACACAAGCTCTGCTTAGCTTGGGGCTAGATGATGCTGTGTGGAATGTCCGGAATTAGGTATTATTATAATGTATATTTTCCTCAGGCGGGGGTGACACAGCCACTTGCTGTGCCAAATGGGGCACTGAAGACAAGGTCTCGCACGTTTCCACCGGTGGCGGCGCTTCTCTGGAACTGCTTGAGGGTAAGATTAAAGTTTTTAAATTTTATACATAACGTGAAAGAGCGAACACACCTATCACAAGTATTTACATAATACTTCAAAGGTGTTTTCAAATATTGTTAAGATTATGTATCTTTAATTACTGAATAAAAATATTTATTATTAAGTTTAGTGCACCGCTTTCATTACACAGCCTCGATGACTAGAATCTCGATGACCTATACCGCGGTTCAAAAACAGATACTTTGGAAACAAATGAATAACAAACCAAAGGAATATTGGTGGAACATATTTTACTGGCATCATCAGATCAAGATGCAGGAGCTTCAAACTATTCGTGGTTTTGACAGCTTTCATTCATAATTCTATTGGTCTCATACGTTATCGAAATCGAAATTGCATCTTTTTTGCTATGATTGAGCAATTATGCACTGTTGAAGATTTTGTTCTGGTTTTTAGTTGTTAGCTTGCAGGTACCGTGCTGTTGTCTGTTATTTTCTTGTTCTGTTCATAACATTCTTTGTCGCGCCTAATAGGTAGGTATTTATAATGCAAAAGTGATTTGAAGTTCATCTGGCGAAACAGCAAAAATTACTTCAATTGATGAAAATGTTTATTTACTCTGGAATTTTGGGACGTTTTTCCCCGACTTAAAATTTTCGCAAATTAGAAAGGAAACTACGGGTTTTGTTAAAAATAATTTATGCTTTCGTAAAACAAATAACTTCCAGTTTTGTAGACGCTTCAAAACAAGATATCGAAGAATTTAAAGCATATCAAAAACTCCGTAAACGAAGAGAGTGAAACACGCATGAGTATTTACGTTATATTTTATTTTCTAATTATATTTTTGTATGGAACTTGTAGATAGATACTTTATCAATAGCCTTTACATTAACTAGGGACGTTTTATGTAGTGTTTGTTTTTCGGTAATTAGTAGATGACTTGTAAAGACTTAGGCTACTTACTTTTGTATACATAGTTTTCATTAGAGATCGTCCATCAATCGTCAGGGACAAATACCACAAAGGGGTTGGCGGTGTAGTAAGATCACGTGTATTTTTTTAGCGCGTTTTGTTTTGTTAACTTTTGTTTTGTTAACTGGACAACATTTTTATCATTGTGTTTAAAGCAGAATTAAATTAGATTTACGCTTTATTTAAAATCTGGAAATTATATGAATATAGATAATATTCTGATTTTTTTGATGATTTGTTGTTTCTAAAAAAAATACACGTGATCTTACTACACCGCCCACCCCTGAATACGTTTTCGTCCGATTGTGATAAAAAAAAATTAAATTAGATTTTGCGAAAATACGTTACCGCATTCCCTTTACTCATAGTCCTTGGAAGATCGGGATCGTACATTACGCACGACGATGTTTCAACGAACTATGGGAGGGCTCAGAAAGCGTGTAATTACTTGAACAGAGATCGTACGTTTTGTGATCGCGGCTTAAAAAAGTTGCTTCGTGATCAATGGATGACTTATGTAGTCCGTATCCTGGTCAAACGTATTTCAAATTAATTATTAGGTCTTAAAAATAATTTAAATAGCTGAAGCCCTAATAAATAGTTTGAAATAGGTTTGATATCACTCATTAAGTAGTTAATGTAACTTTGCTTTAGGTAGTATAGAAATGCTTATATGGCTGTTTATCTAATTATTTAAATAATTATTCACAGGTAAAGTGCTTCCCGGGGTTGCAGCTCTCTCCGACGCATAAAATAAATAATAATTATAAAATAAGACAAATACACATAATTGTAGAAGAACTACTTGTTAGGAAGTAAATGTTTTGAAAATCAGAAGAATATGTGAGATTGTATAGATGTAGAATGATGTATCATAGAGATCGAATATACCTACCAACTTATTTATTAACGCGATGAAATACACTGTTGTTGAAGAAATAATTATTTTGTTTTATTTGTTGTTTTTCAGAAGTACCTACCTAAGGTAAGGATGGCACTAACTAAGGTCGTCCTTTAGAACTAGTGCAATATAGATTAACCTTAGTTTAGTATTAACCCTTTATTTCGTGTGTACCTGTGGTCTCTCAGACCTCCGATGTTATTTTTGTTAGTAAAGAAATAAATAGGCAAGACAATCCGCATTGTCTAAACCCAAGGTAAGCAGATTTAGTATAAAGAGTAGAGTTATAGATGATTGATATAGATGCTTAATAGAAGCGTTTTACATAAAATAAAACGCATATTAATTTACTTACCTTGGTAAACGTTTATATAACTGAGATAGGCCTAACATTTCCCGCCATATAAATAAGTATTGGCTTTGACTTTCTGTAAAAAAGTACTAGCCAATCAGTAACCTCGTCCAAAGAGGAGTTGGCCAATCCGGTGTCTTCCCGCCACCGGCCGCTACGTCAGATGTACGCTTGTAGCGCCGACATCTTTTTTCTTCATTGCGTCGAATATCACCAGGCAGAATTTAAAATGTAAACGTTTACCAAGGTAAGTAAATTAATATGCGTTTTATTTTATGTAAAACGCTTCTATTAATTTGACTGTACCTTGGTAAACGTTTATATAACTGAGACGTGTTTGTTATCGCCTGGTGGTGGTGAAGACACTCAACGCCAATGTGAACTTACTATTTTTTAAATAATGTTATAATCGTAAGCCACCTCGCTTTGAATGCAAATTAGTCATTGTGACATTCAAAACTGCAATAAGTATGGTCCAAAACACAATTAAAATAGCCTTATATAAACAGATGGCTTAAATGATTAAAAGACATTTATGTCTTGTTTCGACTGGTTCTGAAATCAATATCATAGAGATACCATTTTTAAACAAATTTATCGCACTCTATCATGATGATGATAGAATGTGCCATCGATCCTAGTATAATAAATAAATAATTCTGAACAAAACCCCACACAGTATCATACAATAGGGCCGCCCAGCTCAGCATGAATATGTTCTGAGTGATTGGGTACTGATGACTGATAAACTTATAACAATAAATTGCTAAATATGTTCGTATTGTATCAGTATACCTAACTGTATAATAATACTTCAGCAGCTTAACTTCTTTTAGAAACAGTTTTTGCAACTTTTGCAATGTGTACGACCTTCGGTGACAATAAATCATTGCACAACTGAAAACTAAAATATCTGCTCCAAAATGCGAGTAGGTAGTTACTAGGTATTTAACTCATTAATTTTCTGGACATAGTACTCGTTTTAACCAATGGAAAGCATGTGGGAAAACAGTTACATTAATATTTCAATTTATTGCAGTGCGCTGTAATGCCTGAGTAGGAACTTTATGAACCTTTATAACTATAGTGCAGCTTTGTATGTTCATCTAAAATGTCCAGTTATGGGAAGTTCTTATAAAACATTTGAATAACTGGTTTTTCCTCCCCACAATGTTTGGACTAGATTACAGGTTTTGCGATAAGACTTGTGTACATTTCCACTGTAGAAGCGTAAGAAATCTTAGATCCGATACACATAGCTAAAAATACAGGTATATCTATTTCTTTTTCCCTTATAGGTACTTGTTTTGCTCTTAAATACGCACTGAGTATCCTTCTAATGTTATTCGAATATCATACCGAATAGATTTACAAATTCTCACCCGAGAGCAAATAGGTACTTAATATAGTGAGGTCTATTGAGACATCAATAAAATTAAGACCAATAATGGTAACTAGCAAACCCTAGATTACTAAGCAGCTTGTGACAGTGAAACCAAGTTTACTTCGAGAACCAACGTTATTTGTAACACTGTAGGTATTATACTTGTGCATGAATACCTCACCCATTGTCAATGTACCTCGAAAACAAGCTCTTCATTTGAGATGCAGTAGTGTCTGTTGTACTACAATATAAACAAGAACCATTTTCCGCTTAACTAGTAGTTATGTTGAAACATCTCACGACCAATTACTGAAAATCTGACGTCATCGCTTAAGAAGCGATAATATAGATGCACTTTTATTCTCATTAAGGATCACAGAGTGCTAGAGTTTAGAAGCTGACAATGATCGCTTGCTTGTAAAGAATAGTGTAACACTATATAAAACATAAACAGTTCTTTACGTCAAGGACAGTGGCTGTCCTTTACTGACGTTCAAAAAGAAGACATTGACGACTTTCCAAGGTTTTTATTACTATAGTGCACAAACCCTCAATTGCTCACGGTCATTTCTATAAATGATGATGATGATGATGACAGTTTCAAATATTAATTCTAAAAATGTACTAGTTTTTGGGTTTTCTAATACAGTTGAGAATACATTCAACAATTTATCATACAAAGAAGTTAACAGAAATGCCACTTATGATAAAAAGTATGATGAGGGTAGTTGTAAATAAACGCGTGAACGTTCATTACCGTACACACCTTTATACAGATAACCAAGAAATAGCCACCGGTTATAAAAAGTATGAAGAGGGTAGTTGTAAATAAACACGGGAATGTTTCTTATCGTTCACACCCTTATCGTTCCCACAATCATAAATCCGGACATAAGTTGAGTACAATTCAGAGCCTATACAGGTAGCTATATGACATAGTGCCACAACGCCAGTACTTTCACCAAATCTCCTTCTTTTTGTCTGATAAGTAAAGTCTTTTAGACAATGTACTCTTAAAACGGTCAGGCCAGTGAGTGAGCTAGACCCATACATTTGCGTGGACATATCCACTGATAGATAGTATCTTGATACTGAAGGCAACTTTGTGCAAGATATTGTGTTTTTGGTAGACGCTACCTTATTTATACTAACAACTATCTCACGCAAGCAACATTCAAATTCGTGATGGAACGAGGGATTTCGTATCCCTGTTCTAATAATAGGCACTAAATTTTTAATGCGGGTGGGCAGCATTTATCTTATAATTCATTTCCATAATTATTCGTGGTACCCACCCTACAATTTTTAATCATTTTAAAGAACTTGTCTCGTCAATGAGAAGTTTTGTAGGTAGACTGAATAACTTATATGTATGTTAACCTTAGAGTCTTTCCTGCGATCTCATGAATCCAAAGGGTTCTTATATCTGCTACCGTTTACATATCATTCAGTGTGGAAAATAGTAACTCTGGGTTAGACTATGTAGAATGTAATTGAGCTCGAGGGCTTCGGCTTGCTCTTAATTCACAATGACACCTCAACTAGCTGCTATACGCAATTTATAATTTGCCTACAAAAATATCAGCCAATCGATAAATTTATCAACCCGTCACGCTTATCAGCCCGAGTTTTTCTTACGATATTCTTATATGACTTTTGTC
Source organism: Eupithecia centaureata (assembly GCA_944547425.1). Taxonomy (NCBI): domain Eukaryota; kingdom Metazoa; phylum Arthropoda; class Insecta; order Lepidoptera; family Geometridae; genus Eupithecia; species Eupithecia centaureata. The sequence goes on along the minus strand of OX155679.1, from coordinate 13,027,329 downwards.
ACAAGTACGGTTTATCAGAAGATTTTATTATTCCTTCAGCTAAATAGCTCCTTCTGAATGTTAATGTCTAACAAGAACAGAAACTCCGTCTATATAGGTATCGAACCTCCCAAATCTTTTGTTGATGGGTATGCAATACACGAATCATATACATACATAGATATTGGTAAGACATTTGTCAATAGGTACGCGATACCCTGCTCTTTTTATTTTGATGCTTCTATTTAATAATAGTTAACCTTCCTGGAAGTTCTAGTCAATAGGTACGCGATACCCTGGACTTTTTATTTTCATCACTGTTGGAGGTGCACCACGATGCTTTTATAGTTAGCCTTCCTGGAAGTTGTTGTGAGTAGGTATGCGATACCCTGGAATTCATCGCTGGTGGAGGTACACCACCACGATGAATTCCTTTATTTTTTATTTATTTATTTAAAACTTTATTGCACTAAAGTACAAAGCTTCTTTATCCAAACAAGCAACCCTTTCTGAAGCTTATGTAAACACATATTTATGTTGAATAAGACTCTTCATTCGAGAATAATGCTCATCACGTCCAAGACAATTTAAAGCTGAAAATATTCGGTTCGCTCGAATTTTATATGTCATCGCAGCCGTGCGAGGGAGCGTAATAAACCCTGCGAGGGTTTCATTATATGCTTGCAAGGAGATGACAATACGCCAGCCATTGTAGCCCCGCGAGGGCGTTAAAACAACACTGCGAGGGTTTTTATTCCTTGTCCAAGATAATCTAAAGCTGAAAAATATTCGGTGCGCCCGAATTTTATTTATGTCATCGCAGCCCTGCGAGGGTGCGTTATGAACCCTGCGAGGGTTTTATTATATATTTACTTGCAAGGAGATGACAATGCGCCAGCCATTGTAGCCCTGCGAGGGCGTTAAAACAACCCTGCGAGGGTTTTTATTCCTTGTCCAAGATAATCTAAAGCTGAAAAATATTCGGTGCGCCCGAATTTTATTTATATCATCGCAGCCCTGCGAGGGTGCGTTATGAACCCTGCGAGGGTTTTATTATATATTTGCAAGATGACAATGCGCCAGCCGTTGTAGCCCTGCGAGGGCGTTAAAACAACCCTGCGAGGGTTTTTATTCCTTGTCCAAGATAATCTAAAACTGAAAAATATTCGGTGCGCCCGAATTTTATTTATGTCATCGCAGCCCTGCGAGGGTGCGTTATGAACCCTGCGAGGGTTTTATTATATACTTACAAGGAGATGACAATACGCCAGCCATTGTAGCCCTGCGAGGGCGTTAAAACAACCCTGCGGGGGTTTTTATTATTGCAAGAATGCACGAGGTGTTTTGCTTAAAAATCAAGGTACTTAGCTCATATTGAAGAATAGCAACATAGAACATATCAGTATTTATCCTTGAAATGTATCTTGTCAATCGTGGACTTAAGACACATGTTTATATTTGCATTTTCTACACTTCTGTTTGGTACAAAAACAATAGGCATTGAAATATGTATCTACCCGCTCCTGAAAAAAAAAGTTATTTTCTTGCCAACCTAGATTAACACTCAGTGCCCTTGCAAAACCACCTGCTCTGTGCAATGGTTAGGCAGTGAATAGGTTAGACAACCTAGTAGATTAATCCACCCGACGACATTGCGTGTAGGCCACGTGTTATTTACACAAGTGTGCAGATACACTCAACATTTCATATTTTGTATATTCGCGTATAAATTACGTGCAGGAGACAACCAAACGTATCGTACATCTTACGCGTTGCCCACGTGGCTGCGTGGCCCAGAATAACCAAAACAACGATATTTTAAAGTACTCACGATGTTATTTCCATTACCATCCAATATTGACCTCCTTCTCCAGTTGTCTTTCAAGTCTCGTTTTCACGACATCGGTCAGAATTTTGCATATTATATCGTGTTTACATCCTTGCTAGAAAAATAAGTATTTTAGCACATAGCAACATATAACCTCAAAATAAATTCGAACGAATCGAACGGAAGAACCGTTAATATCTTACTTAGGAGTAATATAAGAAAAATTATGTCACTGGCACATGGAATGCCAGGTAGTTGTAAAAAAGCTTCGGCTTTTGTCATTAAAACAAATATAACCACGTGCTTTCGAGCACAAATAATAAGAAAAATGTCACGGTCTTAGTGCAAGGTAGTAAAAAGGCGTATGCTTTCGTACTAACCATGCGACATGTGTGCGACTCGTGAGTCTCCAACAAAATATAAATAGAATGGACTCATTAGTCCAAAAACAAATTACGAAACTTATTTCGCAAATTACCATTTTATTGAAAAAATGTGGGTATGTAGTGGTGTAGACAAAGAAAAATGTACTTACGCAGTAATGCAATTTTACACCAAACCTTTAGAATACTATGTGCACTTTGCAATAATCCTTCTATGCACTTTGAAATATTTTCTGGAATATTTCTTTAAAAGCGTGCTGCGTATTTGGTAGCACGTCTGTACTCGGCGGGAAACTAAACGCCAATGAAGAAAAAAGATGTCGGCGCTACAAGCGTACATCTGACGTAGCGGCCGGTGGCGGGAAGACACCGGATTGGCCAACTCCTCTTTGGACGAGGTTACTGATTGGCTAGTACTTTTTTACAGAAAGTCAAAGCCAATACTTATTTATATGGCGGGAAATGTTAGGCCTATCTCAGTTATATAAACGTTTACCAAGGTACAGTCAAATTAATAAAATTTTTAATAATTTAACGTGTGTACCTTCTTATGCTTCTGTACCTTCTTTCCACCTACCAAAATTTCGTGGCTGCGCTTTTCGACATCTTATAGTCAGTAAATAGCTAGTGTAAGCGGTCGGAATGAGAGTAGGTATGTAGTTACTTGACATTATTAATAATTTCGAGCTGATCCTCCAGATAAAGATAAGCTAGTGAAAAAAACTGTAGTTGCTGTAGTGATGTGGCAAAAGACATAGGAAATTTGTAGGTAAAGGTTGAGTTCATAAATCCGCAGAAATATGTAAAATGCAAAAAATATTTATCAATTTAAGTTTAGTAAAGTTGAAGTTCCTGACTAATTTTTTTGATCATGGATCAGGTTTTCTCAGCTTAATTGATCTTATCGAGTAACTCATCAAATTCCAATTATTCGTTAAATAATGGAGATTTGATCATGTTTCTATCTTTTATACAAACACTAATATCTAATAATAGTACCTACATTGTTACCCAAGGACTAAATAAGTTACTTTCACCCGAGGTAAACACTGTGCTTTTCATTACGAATACAAGGAAATGTAAAATATAAACATGAGAAAACAAATGAATCACAATGAAAAACAAATGAATTGCCGCAAATTTTTTGTTATTATATTAGTCCATCTAGGACAGCCGAAAGCCATAAAGCCATCCTTCAGCATTTATTTTTCTCATTCTGCCATTATCATGGTTCAATACTATCATGATAGCTGTCAGTTGAAAACGATTCTCCCTAGGGCTGAAAAGTATCATTTCCAACCCGCTCTTCAGGCATGTTTAGACCTACTTTCCGAGTATGAAAAATTATAAGTTCCATACAATTTTTGTTCTTGGTCTCATAGTTTTGGTTTGCGATAGCGATTTAGCATTGGGGTCCCACATACCGCGGGACGGTAGTTACGTGACTAGAATACAATATACCTACAATATTATGTCTCTGGTAGATATTTGGCTAAATGAAATGTCTTAGTTCATATTGAATTTTTTTGTTGTTTTTTGCAAACTGTTTCTATTTCACTCTATCTTCGATGAGTTACGTTTAACCCAACGACCGCCAAAGTCATGAGAACTGCTTGCAGGCCCTGTTCCTCAACGACGACGTCGATAGTGGACCCGGCATCACTCTTCGAATGATTACCCTCTGTATGGATTCCACTCCAACACGACATAGGTAGTATCCTACTTCGAGTAGGTATGCTTACGATGTGAAAACCTGCCTATTGACCCGCGATACCAACAGGAGGGTGCAATAACCTATCCATTACCTACGTCACCCCATACCTATTATGTACTAAAATGGCGAAACCAATCGAAACATTATTGGCATTTATTTATGAAACCGTCGACTGTTTGTTTTGTTCCTAAGAATCGTGTTGTTTAAACTTATTATTTAACATCCATTTTGAGTCTTAATTTGTTTAATTAGGATACATTTTGGAATGTTTTACACCTGTAGTTTAGGTGAGATATCGATCCATATAACGCGCAAGCGTGAAACTGAGCAGCACGATACCTATCCATTCTTACTCAGTCTCATGAAATAAAAATATTACCTACAATTTAGCTTGCCGCGATAGATAATTCGATTCGATAACTCATTTAGCTTGATAAGGTACGAGTCAACAGCGTCTATCAATTCCCTGGTCGGTAGGTGAACTATGGTCCAATTGGCGAAGGTTTGCGCATGCCCCCTAAACCACTGGATGTACCTACCTACCAGTAAGTCCTATAGCAGTGACGCAAAGAGACGAATGCCGGAGAACCGGCTGACGAAAAATGTTTATAAAAGTAATCTCAATCAAACTCAAGCTTTTAGTTAGAATTCACATTTCAAAGTCAATCGATTAGGACGTAGGATAGTACTTAATGCGTCGCGCTTAGAAGTATTGTATAGGTGAGTCCTTTATCTTGTTTTTATTTTGTTTTTATTGTGGCAAGGGAGATGAATGACGAAAATCTCTTTGACACTGAATTTTTGATGAGAGCTCGGTACGGCTTTGGGTTGCTTTTATTGCGTTTCTTCTTTTGAAATGTTTTTGAAGGCTTGTGATTGTGAATAGACCACTCGGTCTAACCACTCATCGGCATTGAAATCAATAGTGGGATGTTCCGTAGAAAGTTGCTTCTTATCAATGTTGTTTTGAGAAACTAGGCATGTTGTTGAACTAACTAAAATACCTATCGATTAACTGCATGCGTTAGATTTTAAAATTCTAAATTATCCAAATGCTTTACCGACCTACCAACTATTTTCTAATATTTTTTGTTAATTAATTTCTATTGCAAATTATACTTTTTCTGTCATAAACTTAATTAAGTAAGATCAAAATTTCGGCGTAATTTAAAGTTTAAAAAATAATCATACTAAGCGGATAGGTGAACGCAGTAAAAAAATCATGCTGTCATCTCCTTTCATTTCTCATCTATACTTAACATCACTGAGATCCGCTAAGCCGTTTCCATGTAAAAAAATAACAGACATACAGAGAAACATTATTATCTACTTTTCCATTTATTAATCATACTTATTCATTAATATTAACGAGCAAATCCCTTAACAAAGCGTAAACATTTTACCCTGTTAGTTTAGCAATTTTGTACGCTGAACTACTCGCATTCGCCTCAAATCTGTTCGTTCTACAAAGCAAGCTAGTGCTACAATAGTTTCTAATTAACCTGTCAACTCCCGGCTTATGAAATCTTGTTGTTGCTAACTTTACCAGACTTTATCTAATAAATGGGACTTGCTTGTCACATTACTCTTTGTGACTAGCTAAGGTTTTGGCGTAACTTTCTAGTTCATTGTTTCTTTACTTTCCCTCTCCTGGGCAAAGGCCTCCCCCATTTCTCGACACAATTCAAGATCCCTTTCTCTTGCCAGCTTTCTGTTCTAGTACCTAAGGCCCACCCGTATAGTATACAGGGGAATCTAATAGTAGCTAATACTCACTTGAGTCTATCAGATGATGGTAAGAGGCCCAATGGTAAGAGGTCCCATGGGAGTTGGGGAGGCTCATTGTGTGCGTCGCTAGATGCGTCGACACATTTGCGCCTTCTCATCTTCTTAGGACTTCCGCGAGGGCTGTTGTCGCGGCAGATTTGGCCGAGGATCTCAAGAGGCGCAAATATGCAGGTCTCCACAGAGCTTACACATTTGCCCCTTAGAGTCCAGAGCCTTGAGCGGTATCGAGGCTATCCGGGTTTTTTTTTAAATATTAGATATTTAGACGTCTGGTCGTTTCGATGTGTGACCCGAAAGCTCGTGAGTATCAGGCGCAGCACATCAGCATCTTCATACAGCGTAGCCAGCGTCTTGGAGACGCTTCCGACTGTTATGCACAAAGATAAGTTGATCTACCTCTAGACGAGTGTGATACCTGACAGATTGTTAGCAATCTTCTGAAAGGTACTAGTTTTAATATGTTTCTATTCCTTGATTGAAATTTCCTTTGTTAATAAAGATAAGACATCCTGATTCGTTGTGCAGTTTTGGCGTGAAGAGTTAATAAACTAGATTTTCGCATTTATAATATTAATTTGCTGCAGCCTGGAATACAACATTATTAGGCTACTTTTATAAATTGTCACGCGGAGCACAGCTAGTTTGTAATATGAGTGAAATTATAGTTTGCCTCCGATTGTAATAGACCCTCGATTTAAACCCACTAGACTAGTACAAAAAATACCATCCCTGTATAAATGTAATGACACCGATCTTAAGGCTCAAATCTATACTTATAATAAAACTGTAACAGGTCCAATTCTGTACATTGAAGATATTTTGAAAATTTTTTTTGGAGGGCACTCTATTATCGATACTCAAGCCAAAACTGTAATTTTTTTCATTCATGTATGTCTGTCTGTCTGTCTGTCTGTCTGTCTGTCTGTATCGTAAACGCGCATCACGCCGAAACTACTTGATGGATTTCAATGAAACTCGGCATGATTATAGGTCATACTACGAGGAAGGACATAGGATACTTTTTATCCCGAAATTCAGTAAGGTTCTCACGGGAGAGGGTATCAAAGTAAAAATCCTTTACCGCGCATCACGCCGAAACTGCTGAATGAGTTGGAATGAAACTCGGGACGATTTGAGTTCATAGTACAAGGAAGGACATGGGATACTTTTTATCCCGGAATTCGGTAAGGTTCCCCTGGGAGAGAGGGTGAAAGAAAAATTCCTTAACCACGCATCACGACGGAATTGAATGAATTCGAATGGAACTCGGGACGATTGGACATGGGATACATTTTATCCCGGAATTCAGTTTGGTTCCCCTGGGCTATACGGGTTTTCAAAAATTTCTCACAGCATCACTGAACGACGCGTGTGTACGCGTTGTTCAGATGCTGTGAGAAATTCTTTAAAACCCGTATAGCCCAGGGGAACCAAACTGAATTGAACTGATAAACGAAAAAAATTTATTCCGAAAATCCCACGGGAAAGGGAATTACGCAAGTAAAATCGCGAGTACTCCAAATACTAATAATCATGCGCAGACGAAGTCGCGGGCACCAGCTAGTTTGTTTAATAAAAATCGCTGTAAAATGGAAGGAAAAACCTCGCAATCCAGTAATTTTCGCCAACAACTGTCCAATCAGTTTACGTGCATAGTGCATGTCGTGGCGAAAAATGGTGCTTGCAAATTGTGCAGGTCACGGGTGTAGGGGTTCCCCCTTCTCCCCCTTGTGGTTACACAAGGTTCGGACGCGCCGGAACATTCATTTGATTTGTAGGTGCTCGTAGCCTACATTATTAATTTTCTGCTTGGTTAAATTCCGCTGTACGATGCTCGGAAATTCCTGTACAATGCTCTTGTACTTTGGGATTCACGGCTGATTAATTAATTTGTCGTTTTTTGCAAAAACTTTCTTGTAAGTATTATTGAATATAACTAAAAACTATTGGTCATAACTTGATCATATTTTTTTATTTATTTTGAATCACACGAGAAGTAGCATAAGCTTTCAAATTAAAAAGGATTCATCAAAATTGGTTCAATAAGATAAAAGTTATAGGCACATAAAAACAGTGGAACTGAGAACCTCCTTTTTTTGAAGTCGATTGAAAATGCGGTTAAGTTTGTGTTATCTTGTGGATCTATACTCGGACAGTAGACCCACAAGATAAGGTTGGTACCACCTTACCACCTAAAAAGTAGTTTGTAATAATTTTACTCCGAATTCAGATTGAAAGGGCCTAAGGTTCTAGCGTTAACCAATTTCTCAAACTTTCAAAACCTAGCCTAAGGTTGGTAGTTGGTACCACCTTACCTTGTGGATCATCCACACGCACCAAGCATGTTTTCTTCACTATTCGTAACTCACTTTCGCCTTCTGATTTTACCGACAAGGTCGATCTGTCGCAGTAGGTAAGAGTGAATAAATAAATTATGCTGGACAATCAACACAAGCTAAGCAGAGCTTCTTTGTAATTGTAATTGTGTGTAGTAGTGTGTGTGTAGTATATAGTGTAATGAAAAAACAGTAAACATAGTAAAACCAGCACTGGTAATGCTTCGAGAACTTCATTCAGAGACATTCTTCATGTTCCTTCATTAGACATTTTGTGAGACTGTTTTTAACCGAAGGACTTCTAATTATTTATTCTATGTCGGCTTCTATATAAGTAAATAATATAAAAATGGAATGAAATTAAATAATTTAGTCACGTTCAAAAAAAGCTTTGAAAACCTTCATACCAAAAATCCTGCATGTAATGTACCTACAAATAAACTATTTTTATTCTCCGAACATTTGTGCTAAATACCTGTTTCCTTTCAGCTTTACTGCCAATAACGATTATCGCCTCACCAAAGCAAATCTATAGCTAAAGCGAAGCTATAGGTTATGCTAGAGGTACAGTTAGCTGCTCTGATATGTATACAATTTCAATTTTGCCATTTATGTAAATGTGAACTTCTCAAAGTATACAACGCCGTAATTATTTAAATTATATAGTCATCATTGTTACAAAACTTTCAATCTTACACTTGTTACGACGGTATATACTTTATCACATAATATACATACGTACGTACACTATTAAGTCTAATAATTGTATACCTACCATCGACTAACAAATGAAAATATGTGTACACACCTACACAGTAATTGTCAAAGTCCAGTGCATGTAGGTAGGTACACGTCAAAATTCAAATAACCTAGACAAAAAACTTATTTAAACTTGTAACATTGTAACATTAAAATTCGTATGCTAATCTTAGTGAACACAATTGAATCTTACATATCTACATTATGTTCAAGCAATTAAACTATCTTTAAAAAGGATTTACGTTTGTTCTGAATTGGAAGTATGTTGAAGATATAATCGTGAAATTTAAACGATTACCTACATATTTATAATATCCATGATACATAAATATCTCATACTAAAATCGAGTATATTTTGCTCAATTATATCCCTTTCAATGTGGCGTACTTGTCTTTAAAAAATAACAAGTAAACATAACAGTGAATTTTTGGAAATGTACTTAAGGTGATTTCGCGTCCAGGACTAAGCATAGCTCCGCTACTAGATGGCGATGATTTTCAATTTTGATGTAATTAAATTGTTCATAATTGTTTAATGGTAATGTATTTGCCGCAAATGGTATGTTGTTTCTTATGTACCAAGCAATTTTTCAAGTGTTGAAAGCATTTAGGGAGCTTGTATTTGGGAAGAGCAAAAAAGATCTTGCCTGTGTGAGTGATCGGCCGCTACGAGTCACTCACACAAAAAAAGATCTTGCCTGTGTGAGTGATCGGCCGCTACGAGTCACTCACACAGGCAAACCCTATAAATTCAGTGGAACTAAAATAACTACTGTTCGAAAAATAACAGAGATAATTGGAGACGCCTTAGGACTAAATATTTTTCGGACCAATATTTCCGTTTTCGGGACATTACTAAATTACATCTAAAATTAATTCAATAAAACCACTAGTTAACGAACTAACTTTCGACTCTTGTTTTTTTTTAAGAATAAAAACAGGCTCTATTTACATTTTAAAAAAAAATTGGAGATAATTTTCTTTTATCGTTTTGAACAATTTAAGTAAAAAGGCGCAGAGGGTAATGTTATTTACAAACTAGCTTATTAGCTAAAGAATATCTTACAAATCATAGGTAAAAAAAATACTTTTCATGCTATTTATTAATTTCGTTAAATCATTGGAATTGACAAATAAATTGAATAAGTTCACAATAACAATCATTAATTTTAAATGTACTCACTGTGAAAGTTGTTCCAATTTTATAGTAAAATTACATTAAAATTATTAGCGTAAGGAAGTCTCCACTTTTTTGACTCTGTTCTTTGTGTACTTAGGTATTTTAGCTCCGATTTTACGACCACTTATAAAAGATTAAAAGTAATACAAATTTTCACAGTATTTCAATAACTCACTTTGGACTAGCGGTTTGAACAGTCGGGTGGGTGCGACGATGTATAGTCGTACCTGGGTTCGAAACCACCGAAAATTTAATTTACTTTTTGCTTTTTGAAAATGAAATATCCACAAATTTTTGACACATCCCGTTAGTACGGGATCGAATCCCTTCAACACTACCAAAATTTTTGTTTTTTATCATTTTTATTCTTTATATTTTGAACAATGTCATAGACCTAGTACAAACAAATTCATATTTGTCATAAATTACTTATTGTAAGCCTTCCTAAGTCTATTTGATTGTTATATAAAACTTTGGTAGACTGTTCTGCGTAGGTACATCCCACAAAGGGTCCTGACCTCGTTTCTAACGGTATGATAAAAATAAAAATAAACAATTATGTACTATCGACACCAACTGATTTTTATTTTATTTTAGCTCTTACGCCAGCTAAGTTCAGGCATTTTTACAAATCGCTCATTGAATGCAAAACGGCCACATTTCAAAAATTTAGAAAATGGTTTTATTTCTGATAAAGTATATTTTCTTTTGAGAACATTTCATAAAGCTAGTTTAATTTAAATATTTATTTCTTTTTATTGGGATAATTATCTTAACTTTGCTTCAAAATTTTAATGCAAAATGGGCTTTTGTAGTTTTTATCAAGTTGGGTGATAGCTATAACAGCGACCATTATTTTAAAAAATAGAGCAAAAAATTACGAAAACAATGATGTTTTAATATTAAAAAAGAAAAACTTTAACTTTTCAAAAAAATCATGTTCAAAATTTTGTTTTGGCTCTCTGTAAACAGTAACGATTAGTCCAATAAAAAAAAATATATATATAATTCCGGACAGTCCACACAGCATCATCTAGCCCCAAGGTGAGCAAAGCTCGTATTATGGGTACTAGTTGACTGATAAACTTAATACAATACATTACATAGATAGATATTTTTTTTATAAATACATAGAAAACACCCAGACCAACGGAACAATTTCATGTTCAATTTCTGTAGATCGTACACAATTTTTTCCGACACGGGAATCGAACCCACAACCGGTCGCAGGCGGACCTTCGCCCACTGCGCCACATCGGTTGTCGCTGATGAATGATCGAAATGCTTTGCATACAATCTGACACGTCTGATGCTGGGGCCACACTACCGTGATATGCCGATAATTATTTTAATTACAACTTATACAACACCTAGGTGTAACCACGATTTATGGCCATAATTTTACAATGCCAATCAATATGGCAAATGGCGGTAGACAATAGCTCCGGCGGCGGTCTTTTTTCGCACATCAAAGAAGATTACCGCAGTAATTAATGCGTTTGTGGCCACTACCGTTTGTCCAGTGTGCAATATGAGCTCACCGGCGACGCACGTGATATTTTTACCGCCTTATTTATTGACATATCTAGGTAAACTCTAGTGTAACCACACCAGGTCATGCAGTAATTTAAACGGTAATTTAATGTCATAATTATTGCGGTAACAGCCCGGTAGACGGTAAGGTAGTGTGGCCCCAGCGTAAAACTCTCTAAACTGGTATCTATAAGCAAACATTTTATCTGTTTACATAGTGTCATTTATTGTTGTCATGGAAACGGAACGTAGGCTTCCTAGATCTTATTTGACATGCAGCAAAAATAGATAGGAATAAATACTTGGACGATGGAAAAACCCTTTGAGAACGGTAGACTATGGTATTATTAGATGATTCTTTAGATAGCACACAGATGGCGATTCCGTCGCCGCCATCACACTCACATGTTCAAGTAAGCGGGCGTACGACACTATCCGTGTTCACTCACGCATTGATAGAAATGGCCTAAAATTTTCACGTTATTTCTAATTATTCCGAGTGTTTTCATGAATCAAACACAATTTGCCGCAAATAATGACGAATAACAAAGCCAAAAACAGTTATTTATTTGTTAAATTATGTCCACATCGTTCATATTTGGGAAAATACAAACGTATGGAAATCGAATCACCTTAATGTAACTTATAGGTACATATCTGAGCAGATAACTGTACATACGTGTCCGCCCAGATTGCTCTGATTGCATTTTAATGCGTCATTAAATTTTCAGGGAACTGTGGACCAAAAAGCAAGTTTGCATTCTAGTCTGTAGAGATCTTCTATAATAACTTGACACCATCTCTACCAGATTTCTTTAGAACATCTAGGTTTTTTGGTCGAATATTTGAATAATATACCTTACTTAGGATTTAAAGTGTAAAACTTAATTAAATAAATAAATATATCTACTTAACTCAACTGAAAAAAATATAAAATAAAGTAGATTTTCCACACCTCTAAGCTGGTAGAGTCGTTAGTCAAGATATTTTAGATAGATCTTCTAACTACTCTAGTTAATCTAGTCAATTGAAGTTCATTTTACAGCTCGCTAGAAAAGATGCCAGACTGGCCATGGCTTCTCCTAGCCGCGATGGTCGGAGCGCTGACCGCATTGGCAGTACCACTAGCCCTGTTCTTCTACTACATACGAGTATACGATATGAAGCCCAAGTTAGAGCACGAGTTCAGTCTACCGGTCACTTTACCGCCGGTAAGTTTCAACTGCAGAAACTGCAGAAGTTTCTGGAACAACTGAGACGTAGAGAAGCCATTTGGCTCAGAATTCTAGGGAACTTTAAGCTCCTATTTGGCAAGTGTTGGAGGTGGCACGTATAAGATATTCTACTAAATTAGGTGAATAATTTAGATGATATGCATTGTGACATTTCTACTGCTAATGATGTTTGGCTTTTGATAGCTATCTTACCAATTTAATTTTACTAAAAGACCAACAAATCGGAAAGATAGAAGAAGTACATATTTTGGCCTACCGATGAGGCATTCCCGACTACCCTATCAACCAGTTCAGATGTGCGTAGGTATATGTATATTATTCGTCTAAACTAGAAACTAGGGCCAGTGTTCTTCAAAGGTATGATCGAGCAATTTCATTTATATTGTCGTCTCTAACAGATTTTTACTTACATTTAATAATAGCGTCAAAGTTAACCAACGAAACTGCTAACTATCCGATTGTCTTTTGATGAACACTGCTCTAAAAGGCTTACAGACAAACCCAATCAAAGTTTTAGTTAAGCTTTTAGAATTAATAAAGTACTTATTTTTAAAATATTAATATACAAAAAAGTAATAAAGCTATGTAGGGTGCAACACTAAATCTCTTTGCCACATTGTGCGGTCACTGGAGAGCAGTAAAATACTTTCTTGAGAGTTTAATAGCTAGGCCATCGACGCCGTTATTAATGGTTAGTTCGTGTTCTGAACTTCAATTAAAAGTTCTTTCGAGCAAGAGACTGCAATAAAAAGTTTCTAGCAAGCAATATACATATACAGCCTAACTCTACGTAGTATCAGTATTCACTTAAGTTGAGCTTTTCAACTGAATTTAAACCTACGACCTAAAGACGTAGCTTCGTTAACCACATTTCTCCGTCAAAGCTCAATATATATGCGCGCAAAATTATCGTCGTGTGAATTGAATGAGTGATCTTTACATTTACCCTTTTCGCTTGATATTAACCTGGCGTGTCATTTTGCGACCTTTTCGTCCCTAACCCTTTTATATAAGCTCCTTTATACAAACAAATGTTGTTCCATCAGTTTACGACTAGATAAATTATGCGAAGCGCAGTGAAATAACTCGCGTATATCATGTCTGTTCATAAAATTATACTTGCATGAGATAAGTACCGGTATATCATTCCAAATGCAGATTTTAAATTGGTTATCGTGTTCTTTTTATAAGTCTTTGCCTGTAGAGGAATGTAAGAATTCTTTATTAAATTGCATTGTTTGTTCTCACGATTGGTTATTGGATTTTACAACAAACAAGCGTCCACGATTCAATCAAGCCAGCCCTAATATTTGTTGACAAACATCTATCCCTACCCTAAGGGAACATAACATCGACCATCATTAGTCTGCCCTAGAAAGAGCCCTTTAATCACTTCGTTGGCCTCAATTTCGCTACAGATAATAGAATTAAATATAAAGCTTTTAAACGTCCTTTAATAGCTCTATCAATTACCTACTTATTTAATTCGAATAAACGTGTATTTCAAAAAGAAAATGCAAACTAGGGTGCTAGTTCACGAAGGTTTATGTGGATTTTCTCGTTACGGGTGAAGATAATATGAGCGGGGATTTTATCGGGGAGACAATAACCTCACGATCGTCTGTGCTATGCATACGAAACGGGGAAGATAGAACAAGCGTTTTCACAATTTCATTTTGTAACAGCAAAATTATATTCAGCAGGGTTTTAGGGAATAAAAATGGGTCATATTGCGAGGGTGATAACTTAGATTCCGAGATATTTCCCATGAGGCGCGATAAGCAATTTCGACCCATGTTTCGAATAGCTATAAATCTACTGTTATTTAGATGAAAACTACTTACTATATACGCAGTGTGGATCTAAACATCAGAAACTAATTTTTGAAATTAAATATAAAACAATTTTTTATTGTTAATGAATTTCCTTAAGTTGCTTAAACTTTTTACATAAATAGTATATATGACTAAAATCTCAAAATTCAGCATTCCTAGAGTATGTGGCGGTGATATTCGATCTACTCAACTTTTGCTGTTTCATTCCATTCGATGACATTATGTTCTCATATTCCTTATAACATATTATTCGATAGAATCAGTATTTAATTTATTTTTGAAAGGAAATTCTGAACGAGCTTACAAGAGGCGCTGGGTGCACGCCTGAAGGAGCCCTAAATGCCATGCTACAGTTCATATTCCAACAAAGCACCGCCGACACACGATGGCTGAGGCGGCGGATGGCGACAGAACTGGCTGAATTGCTAGCGAAAACATCTTCTGGAAAGATCTTTGAGTCGTTAACGGTAAGATGTATTTTTATTTAACCGATTTTGTTTTAGTATCTCATTCGATTATACAGCTTACAGAGTGAATATATTTGGGCGCCCAACACGGGACTCTTTTTATTATAATGGCGACGAGAATTTTACCAATAACAAAACGAAATCGATCGAATACGACTATACTCAGGAACTCGCAACCGTGAAAATTGTATGCAATGCTGATGCGGCAGAACGTTGCTCACTGTAGCTTGTTTTATTACTGTTGGCGTACAACGTGGTGCGGAAAGCGCAATCAATAATGAAGTTTCATTGCAACAGAGTGGAAACACTCCATCTGTACGATTTATCATTTGTTCGTTGGTGCAGAAACATATCGAGGCAATTATAGCGAATAACGCTTTCCAATACAGCCTTTTAAAACTCTTTAAACATCATCCCAAACTTTAAATTCAATTACCATCACATTTACAAAGCTGCCAAACTTTGTAGAAGTAATATATTGTTTCGACATAATACGCGGTTCATTTGTACTCTGATCTAAACTTTGCTTGTTATAAAATTTCATAATTAAGACTTTGTATGTTTTCTACAAGCGTATAATATCTTTGTAAGCTTTTTCGACCTCGACATCAAACAATCTGTAGGCTAAGCATTATCGTAAATGTAAATGGTTCTTCACTAGTACAATAGTACCTACATCTCTCAAATTTGATATCTTGACAACGGTAACCTACCTACATTTAAGAGCCAACCAAGTACTGAGACATTCTGTATAGAGATCATAACAAAGGGAACCTTTTCCTATTAGGTACCTACTCCGCAGAGGTACTGTAGATCCTATTACTTTATTAAACCTGTTTTCGGGAGGCATGGCAAGTTCGGGCTCGAAATGGTCCAATTAGCGACAGCGTAAACCAGCGCTCGTGAATTTGGTTGATCAGTGTATGGTTCAAGGGCTACATACAACCAACAGAGTGGAAACGGCAAAAACTCTATATTTTAGAATGGTGAATATGATTTCAAATTAAACGTTTGTAAATTTAAGTAAGATTTTCAGTAATTTCAATAAGAGAGAAAAAATCTTCAAAAATCGACGAATTGTAGCGTATTTGTAAAACCGGTTGATCTTTATATATTAGTTCGCTTTTATTGTCCAAGTTACGTGTCTAAGTGTCCTGTAAGGTCTAAAGGTCTAATAAGTTTTTTATTACTTCAGCCAAAAAACCCTTACTGCAGTAAAGTCTCCATTTTCATCACTGCTAGGTATATCACACGCGTTGTTTCCATGGAAACCTTCCAAGGCTATTTCTACCCTATGGATACTGATTTATAGGGTGAAAAGTAGCCTGTGTTATTCCAGGGCTAGAACTAGTCTATTCAAAATTTCAGCACGATCCGCTCAGAAGTTTTTGCGTGAAAGATGAACAATCATCCATACATTCCTACAAACTTTTACCTATACACACAAATATTAGTAAGGGTAAGGATTAACGCAGGCACAGCTAAGCGTCTGCGATGCGACCCGGAGAGACTGCAGATAAGCAATTAAGCAATCAGGTATATCTACGTCATGTTCGTCATAGGCAGTGAAAGTGCAAACTAACACTTTCAAGGTCCATCGCGAACACGTTTCGCTGTAACAGGCCATAATTTATAACAACATAAAATCAACAACTCCCTAGTTCATCGTCCCTCTCATCTAAAATGTATTAGAATCGTCTTCAAGACATCCTTTGGGAATTCTGTAGGACTCTTTCAATGTCGTTTCGTGTCGCTCTCAGCCAAGTCAAGTCATTTTTTAAATTTACGTTATTACACTTGACTTGTTGCTCTCGCTTCACAAAGCTTGTATAATCAACTGATTAGCCGAAACACGAAGAAAACCCTAATCATTTCTCAAGAAAATTCGTATGAATAAAATCTCTACAACCATTTCTACGAAAATGAATTTCGTTTTCGTGATTGCTTGTTTCGTATTACAAAATAGGTAAATTGAAGTCGGGTTTTTAATATAGTACTGTATAATTACAGTGTTTATCGTCCTAACATTATTTGGAAATGATTTATTTTTTATTTAAGTAAATATAGGGTTTTGGTTGGTAAACACTAGGAATTTACTTGCTCGTTCATTTTGATAAGTGCCTTTGACTGTTTATCTGTAAACATGATCAACATTAGTTTATTTATCAACTGAATGTGGAGTCAAAACAAAGGTCACCCCATTTCAATCATATATAAAATACTACCTGTACTACTCCCCGACTTCGTCGGCATTAAATTAGATTTTTAACATATCCATCATTATAAGGGTAGTTTCGCTAAATCTGATAGGGGAAGGGCGGGTAGCCCCGGACGGCGGGTACCCCCGGACACTTCAAATACAAGGTGATTAAGCTCACTTAGAATACAATTAAATACAGTTTAAGATGACGCGTGGAATATGAACAAAGAATCCATTCAGTGGCGGCGTGTCCGGCCAACGGTTCTCTCGTAAGGACAGATTTTATCTCGGATCAATCTATTTACGCTGCTCCTTAGAAAGTTTGAATTCAAAAATCTGTTACTAAACGTTAGTATTTTGACTTAATATAATTATGTTCCCATAGATAAATGATGAGTCAATCAGATTTTAAAAGTTATTTTGAAATCAGTTTGATACTTTTGATGTGGTGGTTAAAAACATAGATTTTGGGAGGTCGGGTACCCCCGGACAAACTTTTGGCGGGTACCCCCGGACACTTATCAATGTATGTTTTGTAATTTTTAGAAGAGCTTTAGTAATTTGATGTGTTATTTTGTTGATGTACCCGCATATTTAATTCAGGTAGACTATAATAACATGGTCAAAGTAATGAAAAAACCACGGATAGAGGAAACTGGAAAGAGCTTTACACAAGAGAGCAGTCAGTAAAGTTTATAAGGGTAAACTTGCTCTCAGGAGGATATCTAAAAAATACAGCGAGCAGAGGATTTGGAGAAACAAAAACGCTCCTCATGTGAAAAACCCCGAAAATAAAAAGAAAATTTCAAAGACTTGTTCAGAAATGACAGGCTGTACCAGAAAATTAAAATGATAGTGTAACTGTATTAAAATGATAAATACTTGGCCCATGAACCTTGCTTAGACCTTAATGAGTGTTCTGCATATTATTATTGTGATGTCTGCCAAGCTGAAAAGCGACTGGGTCAGCGCTAAGGTTGTGTCCGGGGCTACCCGCCATTTTTACGACATGCCATTTATTAGAGGTTTAGATTTTGAAGATTTTTGTTAATGAATTACGAATATAACTTACTAATTCATAGAAATTATGATTAATTGTAATATTTCTCAAATGAAATGAAAAAAAACATCGTTAAGAGTTCGTTAATTGTACCTATAAAAATCATTTAATTTTTTGTCCGGGGCTACCCGCCCTTCCCCTATAATGTATACATTCATTTTGCGTCTAAATATTCCAACACAGTTTCAATAAAATCTTACTAGGTACGCGTTACAAAAGCATAGACAAACTTGGAGATCCCATCCAAACCCTTATTAAGGGTACCTAGATAGGTTAGAACCTTAAACACGTGTAGTTTTATTTTGCATTACTAGTATTCCGACAAGACTATAAAATCGCACTATAGTATTTTTCACCTAGGAAGCGTTCCGTGACGTTTCAGTTTGACAGTTTTAGAAATGAGCAAAGTGTAATCGTAAAAATTTGATTCGATTTTTGACTTGATTTAGTAACGAAAATCGGTAGGTTATTGAAAATGAATAACAAATAGGTAATCAACAATAATCATATATATGTACTTCCGTGATAAAATTTTAAAATGATGTTGTAGAAAGTTACGATTTTAATTTGCGATAATCGATTTATAGATTTGCCGGAATAATATTTGTTTGCCTCAACTCTATTACGTTCCGTTCTACGCAAAACATATTGCCTCGGATTTCATAAAATAATTGTTTTCTATTTTTTATTACGCGTGGAGGCTAAAATAAATGTATTTTTGGATAATTTGTGTGTCGTGCTATACTTCTGTAGCTTAATTCATATGTTTGAAATGAAATAAAAAATGTTCGAATTTTCGAAATTTCAATTTGCCAAAATCCTAGTCAATTGAAATGAAACGCATTCCATCTGTCAGGGAACGCTTCCTATGTGAAAAAGACTATAGTAGGTATTAACAAGTTTCATAAAAGTTTTCTTCCCTTTTTAATCCTTAAGGGGTTGAATTTTTTTAAGTAAAGCAAGTTGGTAAACTCTTTAGTAGATATAGATTTATCCCCATAGGTATTCTGCTAACTTTACACTTTGCTATTTTTCGTCTCCTAGAGCCATAAATTAGAATGTGAAATAACAGTTCTTAGCAACTGTCGACGTCATATTAGGTACTGTTATAAGTTATTGTAGCTAATTATTATAGTAGTAAGCCGTCACATTCAGCGTAATCTCAATGCCAGAAAAAATCGTCTGATAAAACTTAAATTTACTCCAATTACATATTTTTTTATACCACCAAGGAGGCTAACAAGAATTAGACCCACCTGATGGAAAACGGTTACCGCAGCCTATGGACGCCTGCAATATCAGAGAAATTACACGCGCGTTGTTTATATCGTATATGTATATGTCGTAGTGCTGGGGTAAAAAGTTCTCTGATAGAGAGCTACATTAGGTATTCTCTTTACCTACTGCTTTTTATGCGTGGATGTTCTCAGAGGACCAATTACATCAATCAAAATTAAACTGCCAATCATAAATGTTAGTATAAACTAGATAAACATGTGTTGATTTTCAACATTTTTATTTATCTATCATCAGCCCATTCTAATCCTCACCTTAACATAAGCCTCTCCTAAAGATAGCTAAAGCATCCAGTCATCATCTTGTTGCACACAACATGTCTTTCACACTCGTCCCACCTGGCGAGATCCATTATTTCGGACTATTAATTGTATTTTTTTTATTTTCCGTTGCCAGCTGCGTTCTTTAGAAGTAGGCTCGGAGTTCCCCAGCATCACGAACATGCGCTTGCTGAGCGGTGAGCTTGAGGCCGAGGGCGCGAGACTGCGCTCTCTCGACCTAACCTTCGACCTCGCCTACGACGGCAACTTTAGGATCGACGTCGACGCTGTTATGCTGCTGGGGAAGATTGCTAATATTTCTATTACAGGTAAGATTATTTCTACTCTTTTTGTATCTTATCGAAAATCCTTATTTGACTCTGAGGTTTTACGGAATTCGATAGGTAAATGTTCAAGAAAGCATTTAGAACTACTTTTTACAGAAGATAATAAATACATGCCGGTAACTTGTTCACTATCATCATCATCATCATCAGCCTATATTAGTCCACTGCTGGACATAGGCCTCCCCTAATGATCGCCATAGCGCCCTGTTTTCATTCAGCTTGACGCATCCAGCATCTGCCAGCACTCTTTCGCAGATCGTTGTTCACTATGGACCATATAAATTCATAAATTTATAAAACGTTTGCAATCTTCAAATCCTGAAAACTATTTACAGTGGAAAGCCTAAGCGGAAACGTACGAGTGATGTTCAGAAGAAACCCATACACCCACTGGGCGATCGCGTTCGAAACCATACCAAAGCTGGAGCTTCGTGTCCGTGGCAGGTTCCAGGGAAGGCAGCTCAAACCACGCCTGGCTTCCTTGGTCGCAGCGCACATACGACGGGCGGTCGCACAGAGGCATACGTTGCCGAATTATAAGATACGGTAAGGGAGTAACAATAGAGTTTATATTTCTTCACTAGGTGATTGCGTTCGAGACATACCAAAGCTGGAGCTTCGTGTCAGGGGCAGGTTGAAGGCAAGCAGCTCAAACCATGGCTGGTCTTATGTCTGTGCCGTTTTATTATCTTCACTACATAGTATAAAACAAAGTCGCTTTTTCTGTCCCTATTTCCCAATGTCCCTTATACTGCTTAAATCTTTAAAACTACGCAACGGATTTTGATGCGGTTTTTATTAATAGATAGAGTGATTCAAGAGGAAAGTTTATACGTATATAACTATAATAAAACCGCGAATGCGAAGCCAGGGTGGGTCGCTAGTATTTTATATAAATAAATGCAATTATGTATTTTTAAATTTAAACCTAACCCCTTTCCAGTTACAAGCCATTCTTCCCTAAATCGGAACCAGGCAGCATGGACGGCGAAGACGGTCCGACCCCTCAAGGCAAGCTCACAGTGCGACTCGTGGAAATATCGCGGCTGCAGTGCTCGGGCGCTAACGTCACTGTCAGAGCGGCTATGGCCGTGGATTCACACGGATGGGTGAGTGAACCTCTACCTTAAGTCTTTGTAGTTACTGGCCTTTTTCCCCTTCATCAGAAGGAATGAAAGACTGTGGTACTCCTCAATGCAAGCTCACAGTGAAAAAGATTAAAGTGAACATAAAGCAAGGATAGCTTTTTACTTTACTTTTTCCCAGTTAAAATTATATACTTTTTGACCCGTCAGTGTCCAAGTATATCCTGTAAGGTCTAAATTTTATTTTATTTATTAGTCTATACTTATCTAAAGAAAATAAACCACCTTGAGTTTGAGTTACACTCTTCAAAGGAAACTGAAAATTGATGCTTTCGCGGGCAGGCTTACTTCAACAAGCATATGCAGTGCCAACAATTAGATATCTTACCGATCAATACAACAACAATATCTCACAGATCATGAATAATTCTGCTGTTTGCAGGTATCCCTACGAAGAGGCGTGCTAGTACTTGACATAGTGTTGCCAGCGGTGTGCGGTCCGCTAGGCCTGGTGTGCTGTCAAGGCGTAGGCGCTGTTTTAGTCGACACTGTGGTGCCAATGTCGCCGGCTTACAGGGCCGACTTGAGGAGAGATGACGTCGTGCTCGCTGTTGATAACAAACCCATCACTAATGTAGCTCAGGTACCGTATAAATGCTTTTCCACTAAAGAATAGAAACAAATTATAACTAGCATATAAAATTTAATCAATTGAGCTGCAGACGATTGCAAACAGTCTAAAGGTAGCTCAACTGATCCATGTCAATAACAGTTAGAAGCGTCCCCAAGACACTGGCTGCATTACCACGCTGTATGGCAATGCTGATGCGCTGAGCCAGATACATCACTCTGGGTCTTAGTAAAGATAATCTTTAAGATGCTTTACCACCAGCGATGTGCTACTTTGCTATGTTTCCAGCCGACCAATAGAATCGCTCCATTATTGCATCATTTTCAAAGCTGATAATAATGAAGCGATAAACACGCTATGCTATTAGGTCGGCCAGAAACAGCAACGTAGCGCATCACTGTTGGAAAAACAGCCATCATATCATATTAGCTTTTTTTTTATTTATTTAATGTTATACAAATAAGCACTTATTTTATTTAAAACTAGCGACCCGCCCCGGCTTCGCACGGTTTTTTTATACATATATACTCTATACATTAAAAAAACCGCATCAAAATCCGTTGCGTAGTTTTAAAGATTTAAGCAGTCAAAGGGAAATAGGGACAGAAGCGACTTTTTTTATACTATGTAGTGAAGCCTATCTAAAACCGTGATTCGTTTTGTCTGAAAGCCTCTTAGACCAGTGTTCACCAAAGGACAGCCGAACAGGTATCACTTATCAGCTTCATTGATTTACCTCACAATAAATATTATTTACTTTAGTAATAATTTGAGTCTGTGTTGAGTTAAGACCCGAGAGGTCATTCGTCATTCAAATTCTTTCTCCATCCGCCAGGTAGGAAAACTCCTGCGTTTAGTGGAACGTCGCTCCGTGACAGTTCGCGTCCGCCGCGGCGGCTGTAACGCGTCCCGGCGAGAGGAGCTAACAACAGAGCCGAAGAAGATGAAGACTAACTTCTCTTTTAGAAGAGTTTCTGAGGTCATGGAAGGAGTTAGACTGCAGGGGATGCGGGCGACAGCTTCTAAGAGTAACACACAGGTGAGATGTTGCCTTATGAAATTTCAGAGTGATTTGACGAAATTTTTAGGAAGCTTTTAATGTCGTAGTGAAAGGAAATGCGTCGGCTGTTCTTTCCTTTGGATTTATAGCAAACGTTGTTCTTCATAATATTAATCTTAAGCTTAGAGATTTTAAATAGTTATACCATACTAAGATACTCTCCATTATAGAACAAGTGGCTTCCAATTTTGATCATCAAGAGACCATACATACATAGCTACGACTTATTTTTACTAGAAAATCAGTTAACGAAAGCTTGATATGATTCATATAAAGAATTCAAGCAAGGAGCCTAATTTCGGAACCTATCGTATAATATAAATCCGGAAGTTAAGATAAATAATAAATAAATAAATAATTAAATCCGGACAGTCCACACAGCATCATCTAGCCCCAAGCTAAGCAGAGCTTGTGTTATGGGTACTAGATGACTGATATACATAATACAATATACTACATAGATAGATATTTTTTATTATACATATTAAACACCCAGACCAACGAAACAAATTTCTGCAGATCGTGCACAAATTTTGTTCCGAGGCGGGAATCGAACCCGCAACCTCCTGCGTCGCAGGCGGACCTTCGCCCACCGCGCCACATCGGTCGTCGCTGAGAAGATGGATAGATGTTTGTTACCTCTCCATGCCAAAACTACGAAATGGAATGGACCTAGTTCTAGGCCTAGAATAAAACTTAAGTTACTTTTAATTTATTTAAACGCGGGTGAAGCCGCGGGGCGTAGCTAGTAAATGTCATAATTTTAAGTCTTAAATCTTTTTCAATAAAAATTATCTTAATTATGACGAGATGTAAACGTAACGCGAACCTTTTTTGCACGATCCTTAGGCATGGGTGGATAAGGCTTGTCCAGCAATATCATAATCCAACTAGCATCTAAGTAAATACAATTAATACATAATTTCTCTCTGATACAGTCATCGGACACGGACTCGCCATCGAAATCTGTAGAACCTCCCCCCGAACCGCACATCGACTCCCCTCCCAAACTAAAACCCGAAGCAAAGCCGAAGAACAACGAATCATCTCCCTCCAACTTCGGGTTACGAAAGCGTCGATGCTCAGTTGAGAATAAGTCCTCTGACAGTTCTGCGGGTAGCACGCCCCCCGCTTCAGGCGCCAGCACCCCTCTGAGGCAAGCGAACAAAACCACCAAACACGATATACCCATTATAAGAACTGACTCGTCAGAATGCAAGGAAAAAGAACAAACTGTAGAGGAAGAAGAAATCGAAACGGGCGGTCCGAGACAGTCAGAACACGTGGAGATCTGCCAAATGTATTGGACTAAGAGCATAAACCACAAACCGATAATACATTTTGATGAAGAAACAGAGTTCAAATTGAATGAGAATCACAAGTATTTGAATATAAATGTCTGGGCGACTGTACCGGGGGAGAAAGAGGAGGTTTTGTTGGGGTATCTGAATATACCGCTAGCGGCTTTGTTGGCGGAGTGCCAGGACTCTACCGTGCCGCATCATATGAAGAGGTACCAGTTCTTACCGCCAGATGTCGATATTAAATTCAGGTAAGGATTTACATTTTCCCTTATACTTTCTTTTTGCGGCATGGATTTTTGGTTAAAATGATTTTGTTTTTTTTAGGTCACAGTTGATCATAATCATCATCAACCTATACTAGTCCACTGCTGGATATGATCACAGTATCATTTAGCCCAAAGATACGCAGAGCTTTTGTTATGAGCACTTAGATGACTGATATACTCAATAAATTATGTATACTAGGTCAATATTTTTAAATATTATACGTACTTACATAAAAACACCCAGAATACCCTGAACAGATCGTGGAAACATTTGTCCCGAGCTAGGAATTGAACACACAACCCCCTGCGTCGCAGGCCTGCACCCGCTAGGTCATAGAAGTCAACAATAGATAGATACGAGATAGAGCAAATGCTCTACACCCAAACCCCAACCGATATTCAACTGTTTAATCTTTCAGCAAAAGCCACAAGCTATCTTCCCACACCGGCTTCGAACCATGCCTTTGTTTCGGCGACGCCCTAGTCTGGTGGGAGTGGGAGGGAGTCGGAGGCAATCGGTCGGTCCCTCGCACCACGAGTACTGATAAAGCACCCAAACCGCCGAAGCCGAGCCGAACGAGCCACGACTTTGTCCGAACGCATTTCCATAGATCAACGCAATGCGATTTTTGTAATAAGAAGGTAAACTAAAAGTTTATTTTCTATGTATGATATGACAGAAAAAAAATAAATCCAATGTAAAATACCTTATTGTTCACTAGAAACATTCCATTACAAAAAGATATTACATAAGTTTATTAAAAGAAACCATTTCTTCCAATCAATTTTGGATGGAAAAAATTTAACCTACGGTACATTACGATTTAAATGAAATCATTGGTCCCTCGAACCCAATTCAACATATAGATTGTTACGTCAAGTAATCTTTTAAGCCGCATATTAATTCGGCTCGAAGGATCAACAAAAACACCTATAAATATCTATTGTTTTAGATTTGGCTAAAAGACGCAATGCAATGCCGAAACTGCGGGCTGTGCTGTCACAAGAAATGCGTCACAAAGTGCCAAGAGTCATCGCCGTGCGTTCCCAAGGAACGAGGTATGTATTTCACAACTAGCCTTTGCCCGCGGCTTCGCATGCTTTTTTTCTATGGAAACGTTTCAAGGCTGTTTCTATCGTATCGGAACTGATTTATGGAATGAAAATAAGGAGGTAGCCTATATGTTATTCCAGGGCGAGAACTATGTTTATTCCAAATTTCAACCCGAACCGTTGAGTAGTTTTTTGCGTGCTAGAGGAAGAAACATCCACACCATATCAGTAAAGATTCTACTGTTGAAAATTGCGGGATCAAATCCCGCCTTGGGACAAATATTTGTATCGACATAATTCAAAACATAAACAAAAAATAAGTACCTACCTACTAATTAAAAATAGTTATGTAAAAAAATGTAAACAAACAAAAAAACACAAGCTCTGTTTAGCTTGGGGTTAGAAGCTGTATGAATTGTCCAGCATTTTTCTCTTTTCTAACCTTTTTCAAAAATATGTTTTTACGAACTTCCGGTCCTACTAATGCAACAAGTCTAAATCCAGCTTTCAGAGATAAATGGTCGAGGATTTATGAACATAAGGAAGTGCACATTTACCCTGCAATCTTACCTAAATCTAAAGCGTTCTTGAAACGTCTGCCAAGTTTCGTTTACAAGCTTGAGTGACGCTGCTTTTCCTCAAACAGAATTAATAACCTTAGTGAATGTTTTGAGGAAATGACGGCTTAGGAACTAACTCTTTGTTTGTTCTTGAAAAACATGTTGTTGTGGTTGATTTTGTGGAAAATTAATGTGTGTTGGTGAGTATCTGGTGCAGCTCATCAGCATTGCCATCATCATCATCATCGTCAACCTATATTAGTCCACTGCTGGACATAGGCCTCCCCCAATGAGCGCCATAGCGCCCTGTCTGTAGCATTGCCATACAGTGGGGTAATGCAACCAGCCCGTCTTGGGGACACGACGACTAGTATTGATATCGATCAGTTGAGCTCTAGACTGTTTGCAACCGTCTGCAGTTAGCTCAACAGGTTTAACTGTGAATAATATTTCTAATTTGTTTCTATTCTGAAAACGTTCTTTGTTAATAAAGATATCTTTCGTCAAAACGTTTTCTTTTTAACAGATCGTGTGATAGTAAATTAGATGAAACTATTCAAAACAAAAGCGATTGTCAAAAAAAAATACAAAATTTTTTATTGTCAGACAATAAATTAAAAATAAAATTAGTGCGTGACCGGATTCCACTGTGACATTGAGATTTAGTATCTGTCAATAAGAAATCAGAAAGAAACAAAGTAGATGCATATCGCACTCGCCCCTCATGACTACCTTCTGCCAAATATTGTGCAATAGAGAAATACTAATACATAAAGCTTATTTGGCTCATGTAATAGTGAAAACTCGGCCAAGTGCGAGTCGGACTCGCACGAAGGGTTCCGTACCATCCTACTAATATTATAAACGCGAAATTTTGTAAGTATGGATGGATGGATGTTTGTTACTCTTTTACGCAAAAACTACTGAACGGACTATATATATCTCTCTAGTTTCATCATATTGATGAAACTAGAGAGATATATATAGTCTGGAATAACAAATAGCCTATATATTTTATCCCGGTATTCCCACAGAAACGGGAATTACAGGGGTGAAACTGCGAGGCGCTGCTAGTTATCTATAAAATGGCAAAAAAAACCCTTTAATATATATTTTATTATATTATTTGGTATATGTTGTTATAGCTTATACGTACCGTAATCACTATCAAAAGCAGGTAAGAAATTGATGATAAATAAATAATGCTGGACAATCCACACAGCATCATCTAGCCCCAAGCTAAGCAGAGCTTGTTCGATGATGACTGATATACTTAACACAATACATTGCATGATATATATAACATGCTAGCTCTTACAAATTCGTGCGCAGGAGAAAAAAAAATGACATTACCTTCCTGAAAAACAAAGCTATTAACCAGAAGAAAACGAAGTCATGCACTTTTAAATGCTCCAAATTCTTTGATCTGAAATTATTTTCGTTTAATACTGCAATAGGGCTTAATCTTGTACGTTCTTTTGGCATTTGAGACTGAGCCAAAATTTAATGTCGCGAAATGTGCTAACGACCAATACGGTCTGTGACCTTCGCAATTATTATAAATCTTAATTATTTTTACTACTCACAAGTTTCCAAACGCAAACAAAATTAAAACCAAAGGTGTAGAAAGAAATTAGAACTAGTATTTCCTATTAAAACAATTGAGCTAACTGCAGACTGTTGCAAGAAATCTAGAGGTAGCAATCAGTCGCAAGCGTCCTCAAGACGCTACCTACATTGTCACGCCGGTGCGTGATGCTAATGCGCCAGATATTCACCAGCTCTTGGGTCACGCGCTGTTTTGACCAGCCGCTCACATAATTAAAAGAAACCCGACGAGCCTCGCTAGCGCATGACCTTAAGGTTTCGACTCCAAGGGGAGCAATTGCATAGGATATGTCGTGAATATGCGTCCCTTGAAATGCTCAGCCATTAAAATAAATATCTTCTTCATACGAAACGTCTAGTGTCTTTCTACGTTATAGTTTAATTACACTCATAAGCCTTAAGAGGAACAATTTGATGTATAATATCACATTCACATAATATAACATGCTATATATAAAAATACTTTGAAATAAATAGTCACATGTGTACCTATCTTTGTCTCTATTGTGCGTATGTGTTGATTAACGTCGTGTACTATGAATTGACGTATGTTATTACGTCGTAAGAACGCAATAGACTAATTATGTCATCTTAGCTACGCAATTTTCTATTGTGCGCCAATATAAAAAGCAACGCTCAATACACCAGTAATTACCAGTTAGATGATGCTTTGTGAATTATCCAGCAATAATAATTATTATTAAATTTTACTCTAATCAATGCTCTGACATAATTTTATTGCTAAAGTCCCTTGGAAATCTTTTTGCTCCATCATTATCCTCTGTCGGAATTTTCTACTGCTAGATAAAGGCCTCCCCAATTTTATGCCGGCGCCCCAGCTGATTTATTATAGACCTAAAAAACTAGAAAACTAGACCTAGATCTCAGTCAGTACTCATCGGAACCCCGAGGTAAAAAAAACTTGGATGACATAAATGATAACACAATACTTATAACATTATTTCTAGTGTGAAAAAATTAAAATGCCCTGTTACGAACGTAATTTGGTAGAGATCTTGGGAACCTTGCGGTCTACAGAAATGACTTAGGTAATTATGTTATGATGATTATGACTAAGTAATTATTCGGTTCAGTGTTCATATTAGTTGTGTAGTTTTCTTGTCACAGACCATTCGGTGTTGATATTGATATACCCACTCTGGCAGT
Source organism: Eupithecia centaureata (assembly GCA_944547425.1). NCBI lineage: Eukaryota > Metazoa > Arthropoda > Insecta > Lepidoptera > Geometridae > Eupithecia > Eupithecia centaureata. The sequence continues at coordinate 12,998,395 of OX155679.1, read as the reverse complement.
GGCCTTTTACGACATCAGCGGGATTAGTTAGTTAGGGTGGAGCAATTTCTAAGCTGGCAATTGTTTATTTTACAACGCAGTTTTATTTAATTTAGGATAGAGTCTTTGCAAGACTCAAGACTCCTTTGCACGTTATTGGTCATGGCTTCTAAGACACTCACGCTCGCATCACACATGAGAGTGCTTTGCCCCTAAAATTGCGACCGTCCAACCGATAACGTTATGCAATAGTCTTATATTACAAAGATTTCTTACATTTATTGCATAAAGTTGCAATTAAAAACGAAGCAGAAATGGAACAATTCTGTTGCAAGCGTACAGTAATAAAGTATTGTTTTATTGAGTTGAGATACGATGCGATGTTACGGTCTGCGGTGTGGATTAATTTGATACACAGGTTTATATTGGTTAATTAGACTGTAAGGAAACAAATGGAACCGTATAAATGAAAAAGTTTTATACCTTTATACTTTTGCAACGCCCATTGAAATATATAATTTAGGCTGAAAACGGGAAGCCTATGTCCAGCAGTGGACTAGTATTTGTTGATAATGATTGGAATATACTAGTATACTGTAGTATAAGTAGTAGGTACTGAGAGCTAAGTCTGGATGACGATAGCGTCGACACGTGATCGTGACGTCTCTTTTTTCTATAGGATTTGGTACAGCGCCTCATCTCTTATCGTCTAAATACAAAAATTCTATACAAAAATGATACGTTACGATCACGAATCGATATAAGTCAACCGGAGAAGGAGCATTATTTATTTATCAATGTAGGTATAGAAGTGTCAGTATTAAGGTCAACGGAAATCTTATAATAAATCAGTAGCAAATCAATCATCAACCTTCAGTATGGGTTATAAAGGTTGTGTTAGGTGCAGAAAGTAAAAGTAATACTTTATCAAAGAAGATCCAACCTATAATGGACATACTTTACTAAACTGTGAACTCTCCAGTAAAAACGTCCTTGGTAGACCGTCTAGCGTGGTCAGTCTTGGTAAAATTACACCTCTGCAACCTAAATTGTTAATACAACACAATATTTCTAGATACAACCGGTTTGAACTGCCCGCCCCCTGAGCTGATAATGACAGAAGCTGACTCCATAGTGGACCCAGACTCGGATGATGAACTCCACGAGAGGAAGGACTCTCTAGATGTGCAAGAAGAAGGTAAGAATACATAAGACTGTCATAATTTTGTATATCGAAATTCCAAAGAAAATTACAATTAAAGTAACTAAGAAATTAATACAAGTATTTACGATTGAGCTAACTAAGACTGAAAGCTGGAGGTAGCTCTACTGATCGATATCGATACCAGTCGAAAGCGTCCCCAAGACACTGGCTGCATTACCACGCTGAGGGCAATACTGATGCTGATGCTCTCGGATCGCGCCGCGCGCGCTACTTCGATCAGATGCTCATATATAAATTTTTTTAAAGCAAGAGCTAGAGCCTCGGTACCTTAAATAGTTCAATATCCTTTCGAAAAAGGTTTGCTGTAAGGTATAGTTTCAGAACTCAATTTTCTACTGGCCTACGAGAATGTTATTAATAACATCTGATCGATGCGACGTATGACCCGAGAGCTGGTGAGTATCTGGCGCAGCGCATCAGCATTGCCTTTGCCACACTGCTTGATAATGCAGCTAGCGTCTTCGGGACCATTCCGACACTACTACCTAACTTTCCTCGACTGTTTAAAAACGTCTGCAGTTCAACAGCTCCATTGTAATAGATACTAGTATTAGTTTGTATTCCTTGAATTTAAATTTCTTTGTTAATACATATGACGATAAATTCATAGTCATCATTTGCTTATTTACATCTGTAAAAGATGAGTTAGAGGACATAAGTTCGAATAAAAAATTCAGACTTCCGACCATCTTGCTTGATGTAGCGCTCAAAAGGGACCTGTGAAATATCATTGGCAATTTGTTTAACAGTCACCATTTATTTATACAGACAGATTCACTCAGCTTACGAATTTTCTTTGTACAGACTTAAACGAATGCTGACGAAAGCGGCTTATAACTCATCCGGAATTTCCCGATACACAAAGGTTTTTCAGTTTTATTATACTCTGCCTATTTCACCATCATCACTCGGTTTCGAAAATCAGAAGAAGCTATTGTATTTATTGAATATCAATCCGCAATCTATTAATTTTATATTTGTTCCATACATATAGCTAAATTATTGAAAGGTGGCGCGAATTTATTTTGATTGTTCAAAGAATTGACCACGCTGACGTCACAAATCTATCGATATTGGAGGCTTAGTACTCTAGTTATTTTATTTGCGAAGTACGGCAGCAAAACTCACGTCATAGGACTGACATTCAGTGTCAATTAGAATAAAAATCGAAATTTAAACCTTCATCATTCCAAAATAGCTAAGTTTTGCACAAAATTTTAATTTTTTAACCATTCGATCGAACGATCGAACAGAAAGAAATAGTACGTAGGTAAGTAGTTAACAAAAGCAGATCGCGCCAGCTCTCAGTATTTTATCTATGGTTGTGAAATTCATTGATTTGGACTGAAATTTACTGTAATAAAATGACAATCGCCTTTAGTTCGTTTCATTATTGTTTTTTTTTTTATTTGGTGGTGAAATAGGTCCTTTATTTTACTGTTCTAGTTCAAACCGGGTCAATCTTTGTTATGTCTGACCATCCAATGTTATCCAATCCAATGCAAACTTGTAATGTGCCGTACTATGATCATCTTGGATTCTTGTGTTAATATGCTTGTTTTGATCCCCATTAATAGGTCATGTTATCTGCTTGAATCTCAATCGACCTGTAGAATCTCCAAATTACTCCACTTTCATACCTAGACCATAGAACCATAAGATATATCTGTCTATATGATGAAACTTTGCTGATATTTTTTTGTATTTCCATCAACTGAAATTTTTAACGTAAGTACAACTAAATAATGCCTTCGGTAGAGCTAGAAACATTCCTCATACTTACAACGCTGTTTAAAGTTTTACCAACAATAGAAATTCAACTCTCACACATAACGCACAAGACTTAAAAAGTCATATTTTCACAACACATAAAAAATTGTAAGAAATTCGCAAAGAACAAAGTCAATTTGGGAATGAAGGAAGGAAATTCACGAAGCCATTAACGCATTGCAGCTACTTTCATGATTGCGTGTTAGTAATCGCACAGGCTGTTGGCACTGAGGCAATCAACGGCCTACATTTCACGTAGTTTGATAATGATGATAGACAAACCGAGATATAATATTTCCTTTATAATAATTTTGCTTTCATTTCCTACATGGAAATTTAGAATGGTTTACGAATCAGTAACTTAATTTATTAGAGATACGGGTAATAAATGAAGGGTTGAATTTCGAGTTTTGACTATTTCCTCATTTGGATCCAAATGCAATGTAGGTATTAGAGTTCAAATTTAGTATAAAACGAGTGTGAACACCAACGCAAACCTATTGTATTTGAACGGTGTAACATTGATGAACATTACCTAACATACCTTCTGAATAAATACCTATTCCATCGCTCTTAATAAAATATTTTTGGAGAAGTGTTTTGTTTATGTATGTATATCTATTTGACTAATATACCATTCATCTGATTGATGATTTCTTCATCACGTGTCTATTTACTTTGGAGCTAGATGATGTGCAAAATATCCAAAGTTACTGATCAATCATACAATGACGTAAAAACACTGAAATTTATTTTGCCTCAATTCTCGGCCTTCTAGTAAACTTTCATCAGCCCATCTCCATTCCTTCCACGTTTACCAACTCGTCCTTTAACGCTCTGGTAACGCCCAAGGATCACCTAGATGGCTCTTTCGAAAACGCACTGTCTCTATTAATTATCTACTTACCTAATTGTATACTCCGTTAATTTACGATCTTGTGCTCACCTAAATCGAATGCAGAAATATTGATGCAATACGGAGAGCGCCTTTGTCGGGCTCAAAGTATCACTTATTCGTAATAACATGGTGTTTTCTCTAAAATATCTTCCTATAATTCGTGTCGTGACTCACTGGCGTCAACTGCTTAAAATTTGTTTTTTTTTGCGCTGGGATTATTTTTTATAGTTATTTTTCCGTGGTTATTTTGCTATTTGGGACGGAGACAAATCAATAATAAAAAATCGGTTTCGTCATTCTTAAGTTATACCTAAGTGGTAGGTATAATTAACCCGACTTTCTATTAGTCAATAGATGTGTCGTAATAATTATGATAATGGTTTCTAGGTAAATTTTATTTTTAATTTCTTTATAGTTATCTAAAATAGCTTGAGCGTTCTGAAAAGAGGCGCTATGACTTTAGGTTTCTCATATTAACAATTCTTCTGCGAAAGATCTCTATTTTGAGCTCTGATTTAAGTATCTAAAAAGTTTTTTTTCTTTTTTGGAAACACATCATTGATGATGCAATTCGTACGATTAGGACCGGATTCCACTAAATCACAGCGTTTTAGAAATGTGTCAGATTGGAATGCCGTGGTGTGAATGCCGCTTTATTACGATATATATTCGATATTTGATTGGTTGATTATGATTAGGTATATAACTTACTCTCCGCTTTGGTGGAAAGGAACGTATTGGGTTGAAATAAATCAGGTCATTGACATGAGACCGCTCATTAAAGTGATATAGCCGTTCACTTTATTAAAGTTAGATATTTACGATTTTCAGTTATTAGAACGGTATTCATGTTACTATTGTAATTGAACCATTTGTTCATGAGGCACCATTTGTAAAGAAGCTTTTAAATGAAATTGACCATCATTGTATCTTCGTACTCTTGTAGATATATTAGTACCTCAAAGTCTGCGTCCAACCCCGAGCCTGACTGTTTTTTCTTTAATAGTTATCGTGACCTCCCTCAGACAAGATAACTAACCTAAATTTAGCCAAGCCCTGAAACCATATAGTTCTTTTTTCGCGTTTAATCCCATGTCATTTTTGTCACAAAAAGTTTTGAAGTTATCTTTCCTCGAAAAGTATTCACTGTATTGTTTTATCTGTTATCACTGAAGCGGTTTTTTGAGCAACAGGCGTTAAATTCGATCTGATCCAGTAGTTGTTGCAGATAAATGATAACATAAGGATCTCAACACATACATTATGTAACATGTTATCGCGTAACAAAATATTAATCAATTCTACCTGCAATTTGATTTGCAGCACAGCTGGATCAATGCCTTTAAACTCTCGTCCAACACGACACTCGATTCTATTCCTAACGTGATAGGTATATAATGGGGAAAAAAATATCTTCCTTCTGTGTTATTGCACTTTTACATTCACACAAATACACTCACAAGTATACCTATACCATCCACTCCAAAACAGTTCTACCTGAACTATATCAGCCTTACCACAAAAATGAAATCATGACTTAGACAAGTGTTTAACAGTTGTTTAGAAAAAAGTCATCATACAAAACCATGTTAAAAACTGTTAAACACGCGTCTAAGTCGTAACTTTTTTTCGTGGTAAGGCCGTATATGTTTAGAAAGCCATAGAGTTGTATAGAAGTACCTTCATAGCCAGCCTTCCGTAGGTGGTGGAACAATGAGCGCCTTGGTAGCGGGCTTGCGACGAGCCGGCTCGGCCCATTCCCTGTCCGCCCCCAAGACCTGTGCCTCCTCGAGATCCCTGCCACCTTCGCCGAGTCATACACCCAGGTATGAACGACTTTGAGCTTACTTTTTATCTTACTAATATTATAAACTAGCATCTGCACGCGGCATCGCACGCGTGTTTCTATGGAAACATCTCAAGGTCTCACTATCCCATGGAAATGGGATTAAAAGTAGCCAGAAAACTAAGTCTACTCCAAATTTCAGCCCGATGTAGTAGTTTTTGCTTGAAACAGGAACAAACATTCATATTCACATTCATACAAACTTTCGCATTTAGAATATTAGTATGCGAAAGTTTGTATGGATGTTTGTTCCTCTTTCACGCAAAAAGTAATGAACGGATTGGGCTCAAATTTTGAATAGAAGTAGTTCTAGCCCTGGAATAACACATAAGTTCATCGCATAAATCAGTTCCCATGCGATAGTAGATTGAGACGTTTGAGACGTTTCTATAAAAAAAAAATCGAGAAATTTTATAATTCACACAAAGAATCAAGGTATCAATATCTCAGCTCGTATTTAATACTTTACCATTCAACGACATCACTATTTCTTACATGATTCAACACTATTACTAAACCATACATCTATAAACTAAAATAAGCCTTCACTACCTGATCATAAGTCTTAATAACTAATCGCAAGGTTCCTTTATAGAATTACTTCTCCATATAAACCGAAGGTCACCTGCCTAGCTTCCTATACATTGACCCCGAGTGTAACGTTTATAGCAATACTGCTCTCTAACCCTGTATGTGCCGTGACGAACAGTTCTAGGCCGCTAGACACTTGTTAGATAAGTCTATATTTAGAACAAAATTGATGTATCTCTTGGGCTATTAAACTTACTTGTTACGAAATGAAGCTTTTTCCGATCCGAGAACTTTTAATGAAGTTCTTCACTTAATTTCCTAAAGGTAGTTAATTTAATAATATCAAATTGCCTGCTTACTCTAGCTTTAGCAAAGCCAGGTACATAAAGCCTCTACCCCACAGCGCGTCTCTTGTCGCGATATTTGCTGTACTTACCTACCTACTTCATTTTGTATTGAGACGCATAAGATCATACACACTGCTGCGATTTCGTCGACGTGATTGAAGTTGTTCGACGCGTTTCCGCATCCTGCGATTTAGCTATAACTCTGTTCTAAATCGCATGTCATTTTACCGCATTTGACGCATGCAATTTGGCATCTAGAAATCGCGCTTACAAGACCCAGCTGCGTGTAAGGAATCTATTCCATTTATTGTCTGAAAAATTGCCTTTGTTACAAAGCCTTCTTTTCAGTCCAAGAATCAGTTACCATGGGATAAAAAAGCCTTGAAACAGTTCCATAGAAACAATGCATGCAAAGCCGCTGGCAGATTCTATTATTTTCTTAAAACAGTTCGATAACAACAGTCTAACAGTTTGATACCACAAAGGAAGCAATCCCTGGAGCCCGTGGGCAACCCGTTCGCGGGATGCGGCGCGGCGTGGGCGGCGCGCGGCGGAGTCTCCGCCGCGCTGCAGCCGGCGCTGCGGTCCGCGCTGCCGCCGGACGCGCTGCTCGCCGCCGCCAGGGACAGCGCGCCCGACCTGGCCGCCAGGCTCACTCTGCCGCAGATACACGAGATGGTGAGTCAGTGACCGTCTCCGCCGCGCTGCAGCCGGCGCTGCGGTCCGCGCTGCCGCCGGACGCGCTGCTCGCCGCCGCCAGGGACAGCGCGCCCGACCTGGCCGCCAGGCTCACTCTGCCGCAGATACACGAGATGGTGAGTCAGTGACCGTCTCCGCCGCGCTGCAGCCGGCGCTGCGGTCCGCGCTGCCGCCGGACGCGCTGCTCGCCGCCGCCAGGGACAGCGCGCCCGACCTGGCCGCCAGGCTCACTCTGCCGCAGATACACGAGATGGTGAGTCAGTGACCGTCTCCGCCGCGCTGCAGCCGGCGCTGCGGTCCGCGCTGCCGCCGGACGCGCTGCTCGCCGCCGCCAGGGACAGCGCGCCCGACCTGGCCGCCAGGCTCACTCTGCCGCAGATACACGAGATGGTGAGTCAGTGACCGTCTCCGCCGCGCTGCAGCCGGCGCTGCGGTCCGCGCTGCCGCCGGACGCGCTGCTCGCCGCCGCCAGGGACAGCGCGCCCGACCTGGCCGCCAGGCTCACTCTGCCGCAGATACACGAGATGGTGAGTCAGTGACCGTCTCCGCCGCGCTGCAGCCGGCGCTGCGGTCCGCGCTGCCGCCGGACGCGCTGCTCGCCGCCGCCAGGGACAGCGCGCCCGACCTGGCCGCCAGGCTCACTCTGCCGCAGATACACGAGATGGTGAGTCAGTGACCGTCTCCGCCGCGCTGCAGCCGGCGCTGCGGTCCGCGCTGCCGCCGGACGCGCTGCTCGCCGCCGCCAGGGACAGCGCGCCCGACCTGGCCGCCAGGCTCACTCTGCCGCAGATACACGAGATGGTGAGTCAGTGACCGTCTCCGCCGCGCTGCAGCCGGCGCTGCGGTCCGCGCTGCCGCCGGACGCGCTGCTCGCCGCCGCCAGGGACAGCGCGCCCGACCTGGCCGCCAGGCTCACTCTGCCGCAGATACACGAGATGGTGAGTCAGTGACCGTCTCCGCCGCGCTGCAGCCGGCGCTGCGGTCCGCGCTGCCGCCGGACGCGCTGCTCGCCGCCGCCAGGGACAGCGCGCCCGACCTGGCCGCCAGGCTCACTCTGCCGCAGATACACGAGATGGTGAGTCAGTGACCGTCTCCGCCGCGCTGCAGCCGGCGCTGCGGTCCGCGCTGCCGCCGGACGCGCTGCTCGCCGCCGCCAGGGACAGCGCGCCCGACCTGGCCGCCAGGCTCACTCTGCCGCAGATACACGAGATGGTGAGTCAGTGACCGTCTCCGCCGCGCTGCAGCCGGCGCTGCGGTCCGCGCTGCCGCCGGACGCGCTGCTCGCCGCCGCCAGGGACAGCGCGCCCGACCTGGCCGCCAGGCTCACTCTGCCGCAGATACACGAGATGGTGAGTCAGTGACCGTCTCCGCCGCGCTGCAGCCGGCGCTGCGGTCCGCGCTGCCGCCGGACGCGCTGCTCGCCGCCGCCAGGGACAGCGCGCCCGACCTGGCCGCCAGGCTCACTCTGCCGCAGATACACGAGATGGTGAGTCAGTGACCGTCTCCGCCGCGCTGCAGCCGGCGCTGCGGTCCGCGCTGCCGCCGGACGCGCTGCTCGCCGCCGCCAGGGACAGCGCGCCCGACCTGGCCGCCAGGCTCACTCTGCCGCAGATACACGAGATGGTGAGTCAGTGACCGTCTCCGCCGCGCTGCAGCCGGCGCTGCGGTCCGCGCTGCCGCCGGACGCGCTGCTCGCCGCCGCCAGGGACAGCGCGCCCGACCTGGCCGCCAGGCTCACTCTGCCGCAGATACACGAGATGGTGAGTCAGTGACCGTCTCCGCCGCGCTGCAGCCGGCGCTGCGGTCCGCGCTGCCGCCGGACGCGCTGCTCGCCGCCGCCAGGGACAGCGCGCCCGACCTGGCCGCCAGGCTCACTCTGCCGCAGATACACGAGATGGTGAGTCAGTGACCGTCTCCGCCGCGCTGCAGCCGGCGCTGCGGTCCGCGCTGCCGCCGGACGCGCTGCTCGCCGCCGCCAGGGACAGCGCGCCCGACCTGGCCGCCAGGCTCACTCTGCCGCAGATACACGAGATGGTGAGTCAGTGACCGTCTCCGCCGCGCTGCAGCCGGCGCTGCGGTCCGCGCTGCCGCCGGACGCGCTGCTCGCCGCCGCCAGGGACAGCGCGCCCGACCTGGCCGCCAGGCTCACTCTGCCGCAGATACACGAGATGGTGAGTCAGTGACCGTCTCCGCCGCGCTGCAGCCGGCGCTGCGGTCCGCGCTGCCGCCGGACGCGCTGCTCGCCGCCGCCAGGGACAGCGCGCCCGACCTGGCCGCCAGGCTCACTCTGCCGCAGATACACGAGATGGTGAGTCAGTGACCGTCTCCGCCGCGCTGCAGCCGGCGCTGCGGTCCGCGCTGCCGCCGGACGCGCTGCTCGCCGCCGCCAGGGACAGCGCGCCCGACCTGGCCGCCAGGCTCACTCTGCCGCAGATACACGAGATGGTGAGTCAGTGACCGTCTCCGCCGCGCTGCAGCCGGCGCTGCGGTCCGCGCTGCCGCCGGACGCGCTGCTCGCCGCCGCCAGGGACAGCGCGCCCGACCTGGCCGCCAGGCTCACTCTGCCGCAGATACACGAGATGGTGAGTCAGTGACCGTCTCCGCCGCGCTGCAGCCGGCGCTGCGGTCCGCGCTGCCGCCGGACGCGCTGCTCGCCGCCGCCAGGGACAGCGCGCCCGACCTGGCCGCCAGGCTCACTCTGCCGCAGATACACGAGATGGTGAGTCAGTGACCGTCTCCGCCGCGCTGCAGCCGGCGCTGCGGTCCGCGCTGCCGCCGGACGCGCTGCTCGCCGCCGCCAGGGACAGCGCGCCCGACCTGGCCGCCAGGCTCACTCTGCCGCAGATACACGAGATGGTGAGTCAGTGACCGTCTCCGCCGCGCTGCAGCCGGCGCTGCGGTCCGCGCTGCCGCCGGACGCGCTGCTCGCCGCCGCCAGGGACAGCGCGCCCGACCTGGCCGCCAGGCTCACTCTGCCGCAGATACACGAGATGGTGAGTCAGTGACCGTCTCCGCCGCGCTGCAGCCGGCGCTGCGGTCCGCGCTGCCGCCGGACGCGCTGCTCGCCGCCGCCAGGGACAGCGCGCCCGACCTGGCCGCCAGGCTCACTCTGCCGCAGATACACGAGATGGTGAGTCAGTGACCGTCTCCGCCGCGCTGCAGCCGGCGCTGCGGTCCGCGCTGCCGCCGGACGCGCTGCTCGCCGCCGCCAGGGACAGCGCGCCCGACCTGGCCGCCAGGCTCACTCTGCCGCAGATACACGAGATGGTGAGTCAGTGACCGTCTCCGCCGCGCTGCAGCCGGCGCTGCGGTCCGCGCTGCCGCCGGACGCGCTGCTCGCCGCCGCCAGGGACAGCGCGCCCGACCTGGCCGCCAGGCTCACTCTGCCGCAGATACACGAGATGGTGAGTCAGTCACTAACTAACTTATCGGATCCTGCTGTGTGTTTAAATCCGATCGCCAATTCAGGTGTAACTAGGATGGTGGTGAACTCTCCGAGGCTAGGACGACCACTCGATGGGCAAACGATACAGTTAGCCAAGAAACTGAAGAATCTCATGAAGCACACAAAGTCTTCAAAGATTCGCAATAGGTAGATGTTCATTAATTGCGTGTTCGTTTTATTTACTCGGACACTGTCCTTGATTCTTGTTTTGATAAACTTTCAGTTTCAACTCAAAACATCTTGTAGAGAGGATTCGGAAATTTTCAAAAAAACATGACAATAACTATCGTCCTCGTGATTTATTAACAAGCGAACCTAATTCTATTCTACAAACGCACGAGCCTACAAAAATAAATAAGTAGGTACATTATTGGCACCGGGCCAGCAAATAGCGCCCGTAGACGCACGTTGATGTAACAGCGCGTTTCACGTGCCTCTAATTTCTCTTGCATTTCCGCTGCAAACGCAAAACGAAGAGTTTTCTATAAACAGCAAACGCCAACAGAGCGGTGCGGTTAAATGAAAGAAAGCAAAAGAATGAATACTGGCGATACGATGTTCCAAAGAGTAAAACTGTATGGTATGATGCTAGAAAGCGAAGCGAGCCGCTATTTCTACTTTTCTTTTGTAAATAAGTAGAGCTAGAGCATTGTAGGCATTAAGTTTGCATGTAGGTAGTGTAAGTTACATAATTATAGATCCATATCTATGGTCCAGCAGGTGAAGGTCCACCATGTAAAGCAGAAGGCTGCGGGTTCGATTCCAATTCGGGACAAATATTTTACGATCTCAAGATAGTTCAGGGTGTTCACTGTTCAGGCTATTTTCTCTGTACCTATTCATTATTAAATTATCTATACTTATAATAAAACTGTACCAGGTCCAATTCTGTACATTGAAGATATTTTGAAAATTTTTTTTGGAGGGCACTTTATTATCGATTCTCAAGCCAAAACTGTAATTTTTTTCATTCATGTCTGTCTGTCTGTCTGTCTGTCTGTCTGTCTGTATCGTAAACGCGCATCACGCCGAAACTACTTGATGGATTGAAATGAAACTCGGCATGATTATAGGCCATACTACGAGGAAGGACATAGGATACTTTTTATCCCGGATTTCAGTAAGGTTCTCATGGGAGAGGGTATGAAAGTAAAATTCCTTTACCGCGCATCACGCCGAAACTGCTTAATGAGTTGGAATGAAACTCGGGACGATTTGAGTTCATAGTACAAGGAAGGACATGGGATACTTTTTATCCCGGAATTCGGTAAGGTTCCCCTGGGAGAGAGGGTGAAAGAAAAATTCTTTAACCACGCATCACGACGGAATTGAATGAATTCGAATGGAACTCGGGACGATTGGACATGGGATACATTTTATCCCGGAATTCAGTTAGGTTCCCCTGGGGTATACGGGTTCCCCTGGGCTCGTATAGCCCAGGGGAACCAAACTGAATTGAACTGATAAACGCGAAAGTTTGTAAGTATGAATGGATAGATGGATGGATGTTTGTTACTCTTTCACGCAAAAACTGCTGAACTGATCTGGATTAAATGGCACAGAGATAGATTATAAGCTGGAATAAGAAATAGGCTTTATTTTATCTCGAAACTCCCACGGGAAAGGGAATTACGCAAGTAAAATCGCGAGTACTCCAAATACTAATCATGCGCAGACGAAGTCGCGGGTACCAGCTAGTTATTAAATAATTCCGGACAGTCGACACACAGCATCATCGAACCCCAAGCTAAGCAGAGCTTGTGTTATGGGTACTAGATGACTGATATACTTAATACAATACAATACATTACATAGACATACTATAAAAAACATATCTGTCTATGTACTCGTAGTATAATGTATTAAGTAGTTATCTATTACCCATAACACAAGCTCTGCTTAGCTTGGGCCTAGATGATGTTTTATGATTGTCCAGTATTATATTATCATCAGCTGTGTTCTAAATAACTACAGTTAACTGAAGCCTCTCTTTGTAGCTGCAAGCGGTGCGCGAGGAGCTGTCTGCGGAAGACGCGACGTGCGAGGGGGAGAGCCGCGCCTGCGCCCTCACGGCCCTCATGCTGCACTGCTGCGCCGCCGCACAGCTCGCGCAGAAAGGGGACGCCGCGCCCCCTCCTACCTGACGATAATATACGATGTTCTTCATTCACACTTTGTTTTCATTACCCTATGTCTTGATACTTTGTTTGCCTTTTAATAATGAAGTCTATTGGTCATTGGATAAGGCTGGCCAGTTTGATCTGACGCTGCACCTAGCAGTGTTATCGCTTAGTTAAACTAGCAGCGCCCCGCAGCTTCACGTGCCTGAAATTGAAGAAAAGTAGGTATAGAAATACGTCTTTGCAAAATTTCAGTCCGATCCGATCAGTAGTTTTGGCGTGAAGAGGTAACAAACATCCATCCACCCATCCCAACTTTCGCATTATTAATATTAGTGTGACACACACACTCACTACTCCATGACGTTTCAACCCCTAAGTGGGTCTTGGCGTCCAACACGATAGATCGCCACCAGCGAAGACTTGAAGTGAGCAAAGGTCCTCCACTTCGTCCTTCTACCTATAAGAGTCTGGAGCGGTAAATTTATTTTTTTCGCTACTTTTCAACAAGTTTACACTCTGCTGGTAGGTGGTACCTACGGAAATGGCATTCAATTCCGTCCTCAAGTCAACAAAATTACTCCTTGGCTTAGAAAAGGAAAACAAAACAAATGTTATGATCGTACGCAGAAATCATATCAATAAAAGGCAGGTGTTTATTCACAGTGGCAATAATCCCATCTAGATTTTACCTATAAACAAAGAAAATGCGTCTTCAGGATATGAAACAGCAACATTTAGAACACGAACTTTAATAACAACCTTGTGATGAAACTTTTAGATTCATTTTGCTGGAGCAAGCCTTCAGATCAAAGAACCTCGTGTTGAACTGCGAAGTTCGGTTGGCTCGAGTCCAGGTTTTCCTGAAATAGCACAAAGGATCGACCTCAGCTTTCGGTGAAAAAACTTCTGCGAAGTGTCAGCGGTCTTGAGGAAAATTTGGTGCGTCATGTTTTGCGTCTGCTTGTAGCGTTCTGTTTATATGCAAAACAATGTTACGATGTTTTGGAAAAAGAGAGAATAGTAGTTGATATTGAAACGAAGACGAGGGTTAATTAATCTTATTTACCTATCACTAAAAAAGTTCATAATACTATTGCTTAAATTGTAGATAATCAAAGCTAAACTCGTACCATGTAGATACCTCAGTTAGATATAAAGACCTAGCTTTTCGAAGCTCGGAAATAAGCTTATGCTTTTAATCATATTTCGTACTGCGTTCAATTCAGAATTGGATCAGTGCATTGACCGGATTGCACAACAGTTCCTGGCGTTTAAAAGCATCCTGTTGTGATCCCAATCCATATATATTTTGCGTCGTAACAGAGCTTTAAAAGCTTTGGCCTACTCATATAGATGGCTTTTAACTTCGCATCAAGAGTGTTTATCATTAGTTACCTACCCTACTTTTCAGCGAAGGTGATTCCACCAAGTATAAACACAAAAAATCCAATGTTTTTCTCACAAAATTGGGTGAAGCAGAAATTTTCCGCCAGCGAAACGTTAATGCTATAAATCTCTCAATAAAATATACGCAGATGCTTTGAAACCGGGTCAAGCGAGTACGAAACATAAAGACGAGGTCATCGAATTAGAATTTAGATGTGAGAGCTGTTGTTAACATATTTTATTTCACATATTCCGGAAGAACGCACGAAGGGAAAATAACTAAATGGACTTATTGAATTCGGTGCAAATGATTTTTTGCAGAAATTAGGTAATTTTTTATAGGTACTACCGGAGTTAGGGGAATTTACCTTTTTATAGGCCCCGCGCGCGACTCATTGATGAAAAGTAGCTTACATTTCAGTCCTAGAACATTTATTTAAAATTCAGCCCCGTTCGTTCAGTAATTTTGTTTTGAAGAGGTAGCAAACATTCATCTAAATTTTCGCGTTTTATTTACATTAGTAATTTTTCTAGGGCTATCTGATTAAAGCATATAATACAACAAAATGATTATCATAATCTTATATCTATATAATAAATGGGAAAGTCTGTGTGAATGTTTGTTGTAAGTAATCTCCGTAACTATTTAAGTTATGTAGATGACATTTGGTATGCAGATATTTTGTGATCTAGAACACAGACTATTAAAATTTGAAAATTTTAACCGCTGCTGAGTGGATTAAATAGGGTGGTATAGTTTGTATGGAAAATTATTATACCTTGGTTTGATTCACTCAAAATTGGAATAAATAAACTAAATATATATATAATCAAACAAGTATTTTTTTATTTTTTTAAAACTACCCCTAGTGGGTGTGCAATAAATTTCTGAAATTAGTATTAAAAAAAACTTGTAAGCGGGCGAAGCCGCTGGGCGCGTCTAGTACTACCTAAATGATAGTGTTTTGTTCAGGCATTATGTCAATTCAGTAGGATTTTTTATATAACTATAAAAAAACTATTGAGTACCTATAGAAAGTGTTTTCGTAGGTACCTACTTATAAAAAATGAAAGCATACGACACTCACGTCCGATTTATTTCTTAGAATAAACAAATTAATGAATGTTAACGGTCAGGAATACAGTTTGGCAGATGTTCAAGGTTGTTGGCCGATGAAAATCTACGCCTCTGTTTGGCTAATATTTAGGCGAATTAAACAGACGTCAGATATTGAAGTCTTTGGCCATAGAAAATACAAAAACCTTTACCGGGAACAAAGATATTAATAAGCTTAATCAAAGGTTGCCTGGAAGAGATCGCTGTTAGCGATAAGGCCGCCGATTGTGCCGCTTTTGTATGTAATTAGTAATAAGCTGCTCTGTAACATATTTTGATGGTGCAATAACCTGATTAGGTATCTATCAATCTATCTAATCAAGAAAGTGATATTGAAAAACTTGACTAGTTGTAGCGAAGCGACTCAGGCTTTCTAGTGTATGTAGATGTGTAGACGCATGTTCTGGTTTCGATAATACTCGTCAAATGTTCATGTTAATCTATGTCCTTTGTTAAAACTGGTTTTAGTCACGATTTGTTCTATTGCCTATATACCTAGTCAAGGCCGTTCAATGCCTCTATTTCTATCTGCGACGTGTTTGCTTCAAATGTTTTTATATTGAACGGAGAAAACTTTCCATGCAATCTATTTTTTAACGAAAACAATTATAGTATACAATTATATATTAATTTGTTTGTTTTTCATGTATGAAGCTCAGGTATATGAAACTATACATTTTGAAGAAATGTAGTAGGTATATCATGCATGCCTATTGTAGGTATAATATGCAGCATTTGCAAATCTTGTATTTATTAAGAACAATTGAAAAGTCGAAACAAGCAACTTCAAAAACAAAATTCTTTATACCATATAAAACCTGTTTATTAATTAACTCAGCTAGTAGACATAATTGCTGAAAACAAGGATTTCCTTTCACATTGCATGACCATTCTCGCTTTGTGAGTAGGTTTAGCGATACAAAGAACGGGATTAGCGGATTCAATGCACAAATCACAACGCATCCTGAAAACGAAATTGCAGTTCGTGCTCCATCGAGCGGAAAGAGGCCGACATGTGGGATGGGAGAGCATTCGATAGAGTTCGATGACTTTGTATCTTTAAACCGTTTTGATTCACTCTTAATTTGAATAAACTGCGATGATTAGGAAAATACCTAGACAAATGGTTCAACGATCTTCAAATGTTTTTTTACAGAGTTCTGGGTGATCTATCTTTTAAAAAATATGTAATATATAACACAATCTCTCCTTAACTTGGGGCTAGTAGATCTTTATTAAAATCAAATCAGATGGAACGGGCTTAGGACCGTTATTTGTGGCGTGGGAAATGAACTGAAGATGATGATTTATTTTTCATGAAATAAATGCCTAATAAAGTTGTATGTAGAGTTAAAGTTTACTCTACTTTTAGGGCTCTACATTATCGTAAAAAGTGCAACAGTTTTGAATACAGCACCTAACACGCCGCACCCGGCTGACTGTACATTTTCCGCATCCGCGTGTTTCCTGAACTGCGCAGCAGACAGTGCGAGCGAGAGGGTTTGTTATTGTTGCCTTCCCACTTGCGCACCACGCTTCTTTGTTTTGGCAACGATATAAAGGCAAGCTGCAAACGCGGAGCACGAATTTTGCAGAGTGCTGCCGTGCACCTAGGCGCTACGCGTTTCGGAGCGGCTGTAGATGAAAAGAAGTTCTTAATTCAGCTGGTGAAGGACTATTGTTCTTTGGATCTTGAGACTTGCCTTGGAGCTTTTGGATTGATAAGTGAAGTGATAAGTGCAGTGATGAGGCCCCCAGCGGATTGCGATGGAGCGAGGCTGCCCGAGGCGGAGGAGCATGACCCCAGGGCAGCGCCGATGCTGATCTGCGCGCGGCTGGCGGGGCGAGCCATCATCAGGGTAGTCGGGAGGTGCGAGGAAGCGCAGGAGAACAGCCAGTTAGGTAAGAGACATTATTGACATTACTTCAGTATGAGACAGGTTTTCCGTTAAGATTAGGTACATCATTAATCATTGCAAACAAATCGCCTCGGTTAATGAAAATTGTCTTATATGGTGCTTTGCTCTACCAAGCCATCATCCATAACAACCTTTAACTGTATGTCTTTGTTTTGACTGACCGTAACACCCGGATAAAAGTTACGGTAAATCAAATAAATCGGGGTGCATTTATCCCCAAAACTTAGGATTTTAGCGCATCTGAATAATGAATACCTAAGCGAAATTAATCATTATAGGATAGTAGATAGGTATGAATAGTAAACATTCAAATCAAATGCTAGACAGATTACTCACAAAATAGGCGCTACACAAAGGATGAGATAAGATAGGGAGTATCCTAGAAACCTAGATTTATAGATACCTATTATATACTTACTATTCCACCGTGGAACTGATCAAATACTACTGTGGCTGAATTTAAACCCTAACACAAAGTAATAAGAGGATAGGACTGAATGATAAATAGTAACAACCGCTTCCACTTTAGGTAGGTAAATCCATTTTCAATCTTAATATCGATGTGACATCACATAAGTACCTACAAAAAACCTACTAAATTTATACGAACTATGGTAACTATCGAACTTTTTCTTCATTTCTGTGTCATCTAACCACACCTTAACCGGGACATAGATTGTGTTCTTCTACAAAAACCAAAGATGTTGCCGTTGGAAAAACTTAACAATGAAATGCCAGATTCGTACACTAGAGCGGACATGTAGTCAGACCCCATGATATAAATAAGAGGTCTTAAGGCTACTAAGTACAAACTATAAAAAAGATATTTTTGATATCGACTGTACAGAGCTGGGTAAAAGGACTCTTTGTTTGTGTAATTGTTTTATCAGATAAGAGCATCATTATTGCGCTGTTGATTGCTGAATCGCATCATGATCGCTACGCAACCTAATGAAAGTGGATCATTTTATCATCGATAAAATGCCGATAAATGATAATCTTGAAATAAGGTTGTCACCGCTTTCCGTAAGACGGGTCGCATGCTTTATTTGCCACCTTGGTGGTTTAAAAAAAACTTTGTGTCAGAAAATATAATAGAGGTAGTATGTTGGACTTCCGGAAAGATGGCTGATGAAAAACGTGTAATTTTACACAAAACATGTAAGAATATAAAATAAACATCAGACAAGGTAATATGGCTGTAATGGTTTTCGCCTGTTCATAAAAAAATGGACAAATATAACTAAAAAAAGAGGTAGTAGACATGTAGTTCAAAAGGCTGATTAGTTAATCAGAAGCAAGTACCTCCCTAGGTGATATTCGTAACTAAAAACTGTGACAGACATATCATTAGACTCATTTTCCGGTTTCCGTATTACGTTTTCCACGTAATCGGCTAAAAGTTAAGTTTTTGCCCGGATTACTTAGTCATGGTTGCTCAACGGTTGTTAGTTGCCACCAAAGTGGTTCTTGTTTTTTTGTTTTATAATAGCTTTCCCTTAAGGCTGCTTTTCCCGAAAATCAACATTTTCACGATCTTTGAGATCCTACTGCTCTTCAAATATGAAACCTAGGATTCTGAGACTTCTACACCTAAGATTCTATTTCATTCTGTACAGAAGCGCCAAGATAGTTTTTTGATCAGTTCCATGTGTTTGATAAAAAAAATCATTTAAAATATCTCAATTTTGATACATATTTGCCTTCTTCTCCGAAACGATATGACTTATTGACTTGGTTTATATACTGAAAAATAAAGTAAAAAAAGAGTTACAGATTCGCCAAAATAATTTTTTGATTACTTGAACAGTATTCTTTTAATTAGAAGAAATCTATTTGGCGCTTACGACTTTTACTTCCGAGTATCTGCGGGGCCCTTGCGCGGTGCGCGGAACGAGCCGTCAGTGCCGCTCATGCTTTCCTGGACGACGGACCTATGCTGCTCGTGACTCCGTGACCCTACCAAACTATCATAAATTATTTTCTAGTAACGTGACATAAAATAATAGCGATTATAGAATTGAAAAATGATTACCATGCCACGAAAATAGGACAATATTTACGTGAGCTTGTCGCCAAAATGAGAGAGAAGAAAAGATAATTTGTGTATTATTTATTACGTAAAACAATTACAACTAGTAAATACAAGTACTTATAATAGATTTATATTTACACTTACATCAAATTCTAAATTATTGTCATACCTACCTACTTATGTTTCTTGTCCCAATTTATTACTTATATATATACTTATTAGTCGTATTTTAGGAGTTTTTATCGCCGTAAGTGTCACCGTTCGTTCATATAAGTACCTACCTACCTACCTATGTATAAGAATAAAAAATTAATCGAATAAGTAAATATCCTACCTACCTATCTTCCTACTTACTAGTAAATTTTAGAAAGTCAAATGTTCAAGGATGAAGTAGGTAGGTACCTACCTACCTAATCAAGTAGCATATCAGTAGAAATAGCAAAACTTATGGAGATACCACTTGCCAATCTCAATGTAGAACGTTTGGAAATAGACCACTAAGTACATCTCACTATTAGAATGAACTAGTTGCGCCCCGCGGCTTCGCCCGCATGAAAATTTATTTATCAAATTTCAGAAATTTATAGCACGCCTCCTAGGGGTAGTTTCGTAAAAATAAATAATTTAATTAAATAGTTTAATTATTTACTTTGTAGTTTATTTATACCGAGTTTTGAGTCAATTGAACCAAGGAAAAATAATTTTTCATACAAACTTTATCACCCTATTTAACCTCTTCAGAGGTTTACAGAGGTTTTCAGGGGTATTTAACTTCTTCAGAGGTTAAAATTTCCAAATTTTAATAGCGTATGTCCTATTCTAGGTCCTAAACTATCTACGTACTAAATTTCATCTAAATAACTTTAGTAGTTACGGAGATTACCTATAACAAACATTCACACAGGCTTTCCCATTTATTATAATAGTAAGAAGTAAGATAGTAAGATTATAATAGTACGATAGTAAGAAGTAAGATAGTAGGTATATAAATAGGAAAAGTCGCATACTTGACAAGTAGGTACCTAGGAAGGTACCTATTGTAAATTTCAATTGAAAAGACGCGGCAATCAAATTAATTTTAGGGGCGGTTTGTATTAGGTAAACACCTACGAAAAAATACTTCATCAATTTTGTATAGTATATAGGGAGTCTGGGTACCTACAAGTGGGCAGTATCTACAGACAGTAAGTACAGTGTGTGCGCTAAGACCTTCTTCAACTCGCTTGGCTTTCGTCAACTCGTACCATAAATCTTGTCCCAACTGGTGTGAGTTGACGAATTCATGAATATTATTTTTTCGATTTTTACTAGGAATAGTATATTCTACTACTCTAATAGTAGCCTTTGAAAAGGTTTAGATAAACTTCAATGTTTCCCCTGTAGGTGGCTCCACCTACAGGGGAAACATTGAAGTTTATCTACGGTGCTAAAGTACGAAATGTTTCGTTAACTTATTATATTTTCGTAGAAAATATTTAGATTGTTTTACTTTTGAATATTTAATATTTTAGACTGCCAGAGTTATAGCCATACCAACCAACCAACATAAACTCCTCAAATCAGTGTGACCAGATTATTTTTTGCGAAAATACCGAGGCACCTCCAAAAAATACTGAAATATACTGACCTATGCAGGGCAAATATACCAATAAAAATACTGATTCTCATAACATATTTTTTGTAATAATCATCATCAATCATCGCTATAAATTTTGGAGTTATAAATATTTTAACGATCTTTTCGAAGGATTAAAATTGATGAATGTTTTCAGTATCAAAAAAATTAGTCTAATAAATTTATGAAATTAAAATGACAAAAAAAATACAAAATTCCCTGTATTTTTTTCTTACACTGTAAAAAATTTCTTTGACAGGTGTTTTCTCTTTGGTCTGTTCAAAATAACAAAAAACTAACTCCAAAGAGTCATGTCAAGTGTCGAGTCGTGTCATCTAGTGAAAAATAGTTGAATTCGATATTGATCTAATGACTATCTAACTTGATAGTTAAACCTAGTACATCCAATGCTAGACGCTAGATGGAGATATTGGCGATCAAAAGAGTACCTAATGACGTTTACCTATATTATAAATATAATATATACTTTTTTCAATTTTAACATTGATGACGACCTCTGTGGCGTGACGGGCGAAGGTCTGCCTGCGACGCAGAAGGTTGCGGGTTCGACTCCCGGTACAAATGTCTTCTTCTGCAGATATTTGTTTAGATTGTTCTGGATGTTTTAAATTTTTAAAAAAAAATCGATCTATGTAGTGTATTCTATTAAGTATATCAGTTATCTAGTATCTACCCATAACACAAGCTATACTTAGCTTGGGACTAGATAATGCTGTGTGAATTGTCCAACATTGTTTAATTATTTAAGTGTAATATTGAATCCGATGATATCGATGTTTTCTAACTAACACAGATGTTTATTCACCATCGATGAATATCGATCATCCATAAGGTAAACTGAATCCGGGGTTTATTTAGATAGTCGATATTCACGGGATTCCCCGAACATTGGTTCGAGGACCACTGCTTACAGTGCTACCGACTTCATTACCAAAATATACCCAAAAATACCGACTTCCGGCAATATACCTACAAAAATACTCATATTCAAAATAACCGACAAAATATACTGAAAAAGTATTAAAATACTGAATCTGGTCACACTGATCCAAGAGTCAATCTATCTTTAAACTGGAACAAATCTCCACCCACTTCTCTCTCCAGTACTTAAGTTTTATTTACGTTATTATAATAGAAATAGCTAATTCAACAACGTGAATGGGCGCAAGGCGAAGAACCAGTGTGACCAGATTATTTTTTGCGAAAATACAGAGGCACCTCCAGAAAATACGGAAATATACCGACATAAGCAGGGCAAATATACCTATAAAAATACTGATTTTCTTAACATATTTATTGTAATAATCATCATCAATCATCGCTATAAATGTTAGAGTTATATCGCATTCATTTCGAAGAATTAAAATTGATAAATATTTTCAGTAACAAATAAATTTGTCCAATAATTTCATGAGATTGATATGACCTAAGTTAGCGAAAAAAAATTACAAAATTCCCAGTATTTTTTTCTTACACTGTAAAAAAAATTTCTTTCACAGTTGTTTTTCTTTTCTGTCCAAAATAATAAAAAAATCTTACTCCGACTACTGTGATCAGTGACATCTAGTGGAAAACTCAGACTATAGAACTATCGGAAAATATGTACCTAGTTAAAAAAAAATACCTTTCAATATTATAATTGTTTTTAGTTTTGACATGCGAAGCAGGAGGTTGAGGTTTCGATTCCCGCCTCGGGACTTAATGTGCCCACGATATGCAGATTTTTGTTCAGGTTGTTCTGGATGTTGTTTATGTATAATAAGAAATATCTATCTATGTAGTGTATAATATTAAGTATATCAGTTATCACACAAGCTCTGTTTAGCTTGGGGCTAGATAATGCTGTGTGAATTGTCCAACATTATTTATTTATTTATGTGTAGGTAATATCGAATCCGATGATATCAATGTCAAAACATCGATGTTTTCTAACTGCTAACACATCGATGTTTATTCACCATTGATGAATGTCGATCATCTCTAAAGTAGACTGCATCCGGGGTTTGTTTAGATAGTTGATGTTCACGGGATTCCCCGAACATTGATTAACGAAGACCAACGTTCGCGAGGACCATTCCTTACGGTGCTACCAACTTCATTACCAAAATATACCCAAATATACCGACTTCCGGTAATATACCTACAAAAATACTCATACTCAAAATAATGGACAAAATATACTGAAAAAGTATTAAAATACTGAATCTGGTCACACTGCCTCAAATTCAAACTACAATTACTACTGAAAATTATATAAACTTTGCAGTTACTAAAAATACCGAAGAAGTATGTTGATATTAAATATTATAACAATGCGATTTGAACACATGACTATTAACAACTATTTAGCAGATATTTTAGTCATCACTTGACCACGACAGTGTGTACACTGTACACCTGTTGAATAGAAGGGAATAGGAAAGAAATAGGAAAATAAATGCAATATATACCCGTGAAACAGTACCTACTAATAATTATTGTTGTAAGTATTTTGGCGAAAGGCGGAAAAAAATATTTATTTGGCTGTCCGTCTGTCTCACACACTTATTTTCATAAGTGGTTATCATTATTATCATCATCATTATCATCAACCTAAAGGGTATCTCAGCAAGAACTTGAATTTTGAATTGGGCGTCATTTTCTACTGTCAATTGTTGAGTCAGCCATATTTTGAGTTTGTTTAATTAAAACATAGACATTTACGAAAATGATACGTGACAGCTTGGAAGAACGTTTATGAAAAACGGTAATTTTTACTGTGAACCTTCGCAAGTTTCGGCGTGCGTAATCGACCATCGCGGCCCACTATTAAGAATTTGATCTAACAATTTTTTGACTGCCACCTGACCGGATGGCGTCCTGCTCTACGTTTGGACTTACTTCGGAGAGACACCTTAGCACCTCGATATAACGATAGTCTACTTGGTATCGCTATAAGGATTCCAGAACAGACGAAATTTTGATAGAGTCAAACGTTTTCTCATAGTCCATAAAAGGGCTGAGGGGCTGATTATACTCTTCGGACTTCTGTATACTGCCTCAATGTGCGAATATAGTCTATGGTGCCATATCCTCCACGGAACTCGGCCTATTCCGGTGGCTGGAACTCGTCAAATCTTGTGTCCACTCGTGAGAACAGCTTATAGATGTGGCACAGGAGTGTGATGACTTTGTAATTTTTAAGGAGAGTTTTATCACCCTTCTTAAAAAAAGAGCACCACCAAACTACGGCTCCACACTTTAGGAGTTCTCCCACTGTGGAGGACGGTATTAATGATGTTCTGTAGCTCCTGCATAATGGAGGCTCCTTCTGCCTTCAGAAGCTTTGAAGTAATACCGTAAAAATAAATTATTACGATAAATAAAAAAAATTAAATAAAGAAAATATTGAGAAAGAGGTCAGGGAAACAGATATAAATCATAGAAAATACAAACTTCGGTGTAAAAATCATATCCTGAAAGATAATGATAATGGAACACCTAACTTTCCAAATATTGTATACTTATGGTGAAATAAGTGATGGTGAAGAAGTACCACAACAAAAAGAAAAAAATTGCTTGCGAAAGTAAATTAAATTTTAATTAGTTTAGAAATATGGGTTCCCGCGTGAAAGTTAAAGATTGTTTATTAATTAAATAGTTTAATTTTTCATCAAACACTTGTGATATCGTCGCTGTAGTTGGAAAATTGAGTAACTAACACAATTTGTAATCGTCTTACTTGTATTTTCATAGTCTAATTCAAGTTGCATGTTTCTGTAAAAAGGAAGATTTGGCTTTAAAAAACAGAAAGTCTGAAGGCTATGGTGGAATAAACACAGTGATAATAATAAAAAAGCATTCCTGAAATAGTAGCTGTATTGACATTTCTAATTAACCTATCCTTTTCAACAGCTACTTTCCCTGATGCCTTAAAACTGTCGATGGTCAAATCATTATTTAAAAAGGGCGAACGGACAGAGATAGATAACTATCGAGCAATAACGCTAATACTTATCTTCTCAAAAATATGTGAAAAATTTATATATTTCAGACTGATAAATTATTGCGACAAACAAAAATTATAAGGAAGTAAATAAAGTAAAGTTTGTATGGAAAATTATTTCTCCTTGGTTCAATTTACTCAAAACTCGGTATAAACAAACTACAAAGTAAATAATTACACACGTATTTTTTATTTTAACGAAACTACCCCTAGGAAGCGTGCAATAAATTTCTGAAATTTGACAAAGAAATTTCCATGCGGGCGAAGCCGCGGGGCGCAAATAGTATAAACCTATTTAAAAAGTTTGTGACAAACACCCTAGACCAGTGGTCGTCATTTGCGGCCCGCGGGCCGCTTGCGGCCCGTGGGCGATTTTTGTGCGGCCCGCGGTGATTGTCTCAAGAACAGCGCAAATAAAATAAATATTATGTACCTTTCAAGCACTGTGAAAATATTTTCTGTGCGTGGCAGTTCAATTATTACACGGGACATTCGTTCGCATCTTTGGGACTACATGCAATGAAGGATTGCATGTAGTCCCAAAGATGCGAACTGAAATTCAACTGTTGGTAATAATAGTACATTGTTACCCAAGGGTTGAAAGTAACTTATTTAGTCCCGAGACGGGGTTTGGCGCCCGAGTGTAGCAAGCGCCAATAGTTCGAGGGACTAAATAAGTTACTTTCACCCGAGGTAAACACTGTGATTTTCATTACGAATACAAGGAATATAAATAAAAACAATAAGGAAATATAAATAGAAACATGAGAAAACAAATGAATCGAATTATCGCTATTTTATTTTATATTAAAATATAGTCCATCTAGGACAGGCGAAAGCCATAAAGCCATACTGCCTTGTTTTTCGTATTTTTTGACTTCAGTGAATTGCCGCTAACACGAATTTTTTTTTAGCTTCAGCATTTATTTTTCTCATTCTGCCATTATCATGGTTCAATAGTAATGTGATAGCTGTCAGTTGAAAACGATTCTCCCTAGGGCTGAAAACTATCACTATCAACCCGCTCTTCAGGCAACTTCAGACCTACTGTCCGAGTATGAGTAATGAAAAATATTAATTATAATAATTTGCGTTCTGTAATTGTAGTACCCAACATTTCACTACACCTGTTGCTAGTTTACAATATGTTATAGTGCGGCCCGGAGTAGTATGTCACATTGTCCTATGTGGCACTTGACCAGAAAATTATGACGACCACTGCCCTAGACAATGTAGAGACCCCAAATAGACTCATATTGAAGGATACTCCGAATTCAGCGAAAATCATGAATAGCTGTTTTACTACTGTCTATGTGTAAACATATTTATAATAATGATAACAAGTGAAATTAAAATTATCTAAATTATTTAAAGTAAAATTGGTTGGGTGACTTAATGACATGATATTTGATAATACCACTTATCAATATTTTTTTAAATGCTTAATCCTAATTAGTTGTATTAAATGCTAAATTCTAATTAGTTATTCAGTTATACCACCTTTATAACATGTTTGACGCAATAAATAGCTTTGAATCTGTAAAAGTAAATAAATCGATAACAAAAAATAGGTAAAACTTTGTAACTATGAAAGCGAAAAAAATGAATAATGTCTACTGTCCCTGAACTCATTTATGACGTTCTAGAACCACGCAGTATTAAATATACACTCTCACTTTTGTTAGTCGTTCGTCAACTCGAACAATAAATCTTGTCCCAAATGGTGTGAGATGACAAAATGAAAAATATTATTATTTTGATTTTTAGACCCGCACACGCTTATTCCCAGTTGTTCTGTGCACACTGCGACTGATACAAAGGTGGTCCCATTTGTTCAGTGCAACAAAAAACATTACAAAAGTTTCAGCCAATGAAATTCCAGGAATGTCAAAATGAAAGAGAAAACATGTAAT
This sequence comes from Eupithecia centaureata, assembly GCA_944547425.1. Taxonomy (NCBI): domain Eukaryota; kingdom Metazoa; phylum Arthropoda; class Insecta; order Lepidoptera; family Geometridae; genus Eupithecia; species Eupithecia centaureata. The sequence continues at coordinate 12,971,541 of OX155679.1, read as the reverse complement.
AAGTATGCATAGAATATTGGATTTTTTGAATACTAGATGCGCCCCGCGGCTTCGCCCGCGAACCAGAGTTTTTTTCATACAAATTTCAGAAATTTTTTGCTTTCTCCCTAGGGGTTATTGTGTAAAAATAAAAATACGAGTTTAATTATTCACTCCATAGTTTATTTATACCGAGTTTTGAGCGAATCAAACCGAGGAAAAAATATTTTCCATGCAAGCTTTACCACCCTATTTCAGCCCCTCAGAGGTTAAAATTTCCAAATTTTAATAGCCTATGTCCTACTCTAGGTCTTAAACTATCTACATACCAAATTTCATTTAAATAACTTAAGTAGGTAGTTAAAGATTACTTATAACAAACATTACTATTAACAACATACTCATAGTAAACACCTACGAAAAAATACTTCATCAATTTTGTATAGTATATAGGGAGTCTGGGTACCTACAAGTGGGCAGTATCTACAGACAGTAAGTACAGTGTGTGCGCTAAGACCTTCTTCAACTCGCTTGGCTTTCGTCAACTCGTACCATAAATCTTGTCCCAACTGGGGACTCCCTAGGGGTTATTGTGTAAAAATAAAAATACGAGTTTAATTATTCACTCCATAGTTTATTTATACCGAGTTTTGAGCGAATCAAACCAAGGAAAAAATATTATCCATGCAAGCTTTAACACCCTATTTCAGCCCCTCAGAGGTTAAAATTTCCAAATTTTAATAGCCTATGTCCTATTCTAGGTCCTAAACTATCTACATACCAAATTTCATTTAAATAACTTAAGTAGGTAGTTAAAGATTACTTATAACAAACATTCACACAGACTTTCCCATTTATTATAATACTAGTTGCGCCCCGCGGCCTCGCCTATAGAAAGTTATTTTGTCAAATTTCAGAAATTTATTGCACGCCTCCTAGAGGTTGTTTCGTAAAAATAAAAAATACATGTTTAATTATATACTTTGTAGTTTATTTATACCGAGTTTTGAGTAAATTGAACTAAGGAAAAATAATTTTCCATACAAACTTTATCACCCTATTTAACCCCTTCAGAGGTTAAAATTTCCAAATTTTAATAGCCTATGTCCTATTCTAGGTCCTAAACTATCTACGTACCAAATTTCATTTAAATAACTTAAGTAGTTACGGAGATTACCTATAACAAACATTCACACAGACTTTCCCATTTATTATAATAGTAAGATAGTAAGAAGTAAGATCTACTATTAGGTAGAATAGTTTTAGCATTTATGATGTAAAACTAGGCAAGTCCTTCTTATTTCAACATTGCGAATAATCGCGAAGCGCGACCGCTTCCCATGAGCGGAGGCTGCGGTCTGCGTGCGGAAAAATGTAGCGGGGGTTAGCGGTTGGCGCGGGGAAAAATTTTGACTCCGCCCGAATCTTCAAGGCCGTTGGCGTATACACCAACCTTAATAATGTAGATGTCATGTTTTACAAGTACCTACCTACTAATAGAAGATTTATTTTTTAAAACTGAAATGGCTTCTATGATACCTACCTATCTAGTTTAGTGGTATATTATAAAATTGTATGTCTCTAATTTAATTTGCTCTAATTTAATTTGGATTTCCTACTCTACTACCTACTATATATATCTTTATCTACATTCTTTCAAAGACCGTGTAAAAATTATATAGGTACAAATAGAATATCGAAGGTAGATAGATACCTACTCGAACGAAGGAAGCTAAAGGCAGAAGCTAGTTATCTAATAAACTAGGAAGGTAGGCCCATTTTCGCAACGTCAACGAGTTAGAGTTGAATGAGCGTTTGTTACACTCTACTTTCGTTGAAGATATCGTGTAGAAATTGTGCAATGACCGAGGCCACTGACTACGGCCTTTGGAAGCATTTACACGGTCACCGACGGTGTGGTGTGATTGGTCGATTACTTCCAAATAAAATATAGGGCCATACTTACCTAATAATTATTATTATTGCCGTCTCTTAATATATTTTTTATTTTTTTCATACATCATAACAGGAATCATATTGTTAATCTCTGTCAATAAATTTGGTAGGTATGTGGTAGAATACCAAATACACAGAGGTCTTTTTAGCCATCTTGATAATATGGGGCCACTGGCCTTTTTTTTTAAATTATTAGAATTCGATCCCTGGAACCTACAACGAGTGGATATAATATTTAACTTCAGTTGTCGGTTCAACTCTGGGGGATATAGTCCTGAGGTACCTACTAACAACTTCAAAATATGTTTACGTTAATAAATGGAACCGAACTGCTTTCAGTATAAATGCTGCCATTGTTGCGAATTCATTTCTGAACTCAAATTATTTCTGTAATACACAATCTTAGCAAAACAATAGCTAACTTAACGTGCTAGTAACTTTATGATGTGTGTTAAATATTTAACGATGCAATAGATTCTGCAAGGTTAAATGTGAGGCCTGTTATAATACGTAGGTAGGTAGGTAAGGTACATATTGTACCTAGCAGTAACTCGACACTGAAATGAATGTTTGTATTCTTCTGCCTTAGTGCTAGTCTTTAAACCCAAAACTTTAAAGTAGCATTTAAAATAGAACAAAGTTACGCAAATAACAATCTTGGTTTCTGAGACAGAAAATTTCAGGTCAAAAACTTTAGCATCTTTCATGCTGAAAGAAAGGGTAGCAAGCCTAATTATTATAAGGTAGCAATCACCTAAGCGTGTAAGTAACTAGGTATTACCTAAGATTAGTCCGAGGACATCGAACGTATCTACTCACTTTTGTTTTTGATTAGGTATTGTAGTGTTGCTTTGCGCAAGATAAAGGATTATTAAAGTTCTAGTTTTTTTTATATGTAACTTCCTACATCAGCCACACATAGCATAATCACCTAACTAATTCCAATCTATCCACCCGGAAGACACATAGTTCTAACACGCGGAAGACTCGTCGTCGGTTCAATTCCACCTCGCAATGCTTACAATAAAACATTGTTCTTGTTCTTATAGCAAGAATGTGTTCTGTGAATCTACCTAAGTATCTTTCTATGATCTAGTTTTCAAAACTGGACATGGGACAGCTAATAGTTTGAAATTAATATTATACCTATCTAATAAGCTTATTAGTAGGTAGGTAATTATAGTAACTAGTTACCTTCTTACTAAAATTCAAGTAGGTACAGTTGACCTACCTATTTATAAATTAAAAAATAAAATGTAGAGCCAAGAGCGCGAAAGGTAGGTAATCTACCTATAAGGAACCTGCCTGCTAAAAGTTAAGTACTTAAGTACCTAGGTACTTAATCTATACATTTTTGTAAACTTCATGTTTCCAAACCCCCTGGAAATTAATAAGAATCAGTTTTCCTCAACTCAATACAGTATAGGTTCAGCAATTCTATTCAGTACCTACCTACCTACCTATCTCTGCTATCGAGTCATCGACTCGGAATCTATTGCAGATTCGCGCGAAATTATAAATATATTATAAAATAAGTATTTAAGTTTTTAATATTTTATGCGTTCTACATGGAATAATAGAAAACTCAGAAAAGCAATTTCCCGTAATTATAAAAAAAAATATCTATGAACCCATGTTTTAACTAATTTCGATTTACAGCTTATTTTGGAGAGTTATGAGATAATACCTAGTATAAGATACTTTTTACGAAAAATCAACATATTACCAAAAGGTCCAAATTATATTTATGTAAAATGGGGTCATAGAAAATGGTCTACGTTTTGTGAATAACTTAACTAGGCACTTTTCTGGTTATTCCATGCAAAATGCAGAATTATAATTAAAACCGCAAGAATATTTGAATTTCGCGCAAATCTGTTTCCGTGAAACGGCTCCATCGGCATGAAGTAATATACTATTTATTAATCTGGGTAAAAATGTAAAGGCAACCTTGTGGTAGAAGCAAAGATGACGGAACGTAAATACTTGATCTAAACGATAAAGGAAATAAATAGCAGCGCAAATTAGTTGTCAGAAAAACTTACTGTCAATGCCAGAATGGAGGAGTTGAATTTTCTAAGTTGTTTGTGATTATGTAAAAATGTCATTGGTGTCAACAATAATATACAAATAAATACATAAATTATATACCGGTGAGCGGTGTCCGTCCAATAAGATTTCTCATAAAACCGCTCATAATTACCATGCCTCCATTCCATGACTATGAAACCCCATGAACCGGAAAACAAACCGGTGTTGCCATCAACATAAAAACAAGTCAAGTCCCCAGATTAATAACATAGTACTAGGTAAGTCAAAATAAGAAGAAGCACAGAGTTATAAATAGAAGGTACCTAGGTGTGAAAAGAAAGAAGAAGTAAAAGTCCCAAAAGAAGTAAATAAATTATTAATCTTATTGAATACGAGAGTAATAAGTTCCTTTCCTTGTCAAATAAATACTTTCCGTACTATTATATCCCACAAAAAAAAGTACTTTGTGATAAATACACTCAATATAGAACCTCAGATTGAGCAAACTTAAAAAACACGAATTAAACAGTGTTTAGAATCTATCAATTAAGTTCCTTGTTCTATTTGTGAACTCAGTTTTATAAATAGTATTCTACGAGCGAGCAAGCTCTGCTGTATGTAGAGCAGTACGGAGCACGGCTAAGCCGCAGAGTAAAAGCGCTCCCCATTACTCGTTCTTAAATATTGTGAAATATGGCTCTGGCTGTAACAAGGGTCATTTTACGGTGTGAGGAAGCTCAGGAGTCTCAGGCGCTAGGTAGGCCCCTATCGCTCGTATCGAAAATAGATCAGAAACATTATTAAAGGGAAATTACGTCATAATTATTCAAATTCATGCAAGCTTCCTAGTACTGACAAAATTGTGTAAACATTTTGATCTACTATAATATTTCTTTTATCCATTTTAGATCTATCAGAATGTCAGCTAATGCAAGTACCAGATGCAGTTTACCACCTCATGCGACACACGGAGCTCAAGAGTTGTGATCTCAGCGGGAATGTCATTACCAAAATACCACCAAAGTTTGCAGTCAAGTTTAGTTTAATTACAGGTAAGAAGATTCTATCTACTACAGATTTACAAAGTAACTGATACACAAGTTCTAGCCCAATCTAGCCTAATAAAAGTAGCCTTTAAACATTGCTCAATGGTTTATTCATGTTTCTAAGCAAAAACTATTAGTCTGTCCTATAAGTCCAACACATTTAATAGAGGTTTCTCATATTAAGCTGTAACTTTTTCTCTATTTTCAGATTTAAACCTATCAAATAACCAAATGGCAAAGCTGCCTGATGAGCTATGCACACTGGCCTGCCTCGAGCGATTGGACATCTCCCACAACACATTTGTGGCTCTCCCTCACATCGCATTCCAGTGCCCTGCACTACACACACTCCTAGCACACCACAATCAAATTATTGGTACTTGACTTTGCTTTGTTTTGTAAGGTAATTCAACAAGATTTACTTGTTGTTTACTCCAAATGAAGAAGTGAATAGTGATGGTAAATGGCATTCCTAAATCCCAACTTTCAAAGTAAATAAGATATAGAGATAGATACTAAATAATTGCAGCAATCACACTGCCTGTATGATCATAACAGCAGAAAGTGTTAATCAACAGCTTATTTTGCTTTCCAGAAGTGGATGTTGATAGAATGGCGCGATCTCGAGTACTGGAGTATGTTGACCTCAGTGACAACCCCATCCCTCCTCGGACGCACGAAGAACTCAAGCAGATCACTCGTCCCTCAGTCTCTGTCTCGGAAAGAGAGAAGGAAGATTGGGAAGAGGACATATTAAATATGTAGATTTTAAGTAAAACTATAAGCCTGGTTAGAGGACTATAGAATGCCTGTCTCGCTCTGACCAAAGAGACTACCCAGTGGTATCGTAGAAGTAAGAGAAGGTCCAGGCTGATATTTCAGTCCCAGTATTTACTGGTCCTAACTAAGCTGTGATGAATTTTTATCGAGTATGAATAGTTATTTCGACTTTTGAAATGCTCAATCAAAAGTATCACAAATGTGATTGATTTATGTTATGTTAAATGGAGACTAAAAAAATTTTAGATTGATTGATGATTTATACATTAAGGAAGAAATTAACAGATGGTGATAACATTTTGTTTTTAAACAATAATGCAAATAATTTGACCAAGCTGAATTATTATCATCTGTTCCATTTCTGGAACTTTTGAGAAATCATACCAAAAAAGTTTTTAAATTTCAGTTTTTTTTAAAATAATTTTCTATCAGTTAGGAAAAATAAAAATACAAGGGATAAACACCTGAAAAATAATTGATATCAACAAAAATATAGAGTAAAGTACATATAATATGGAATTTGATTTGTATTAGCTTTTACTGTGTAAGAATTATGCTAAGGAGCCCTTGTACTAGTCCAGTTTTTAATCCAAAAAAATTTTAATTAAGTAGATTTTTTTTTTGTCATTATTGATATAATAATTATTGTAAGTAATAAATTTGTATTGTACAATCAATGTATAATAGACAGTAATTTACCTGCACGTTTTACATGCTCATCATCAATATTTTGTCTGGCAGACAATGAGAGATTGTACTCACAAACTTTTTTTTTGACAGGTTTGTATTTGTTAGTAGGTACCTAACTTCTTAAGTTCGTAGATTGGTTTATGTGATAGAACCTACTACCTAAATGTTTATTAAACTGAATAAGATAAGTAAAATTTACATCCAAGGTTTTTGTTTTATTTCACTAACAACTGAAGGGGTCCTAGCTCCTACTGGTGATGTCCTATCTTCCTGACTGCTACTAGAAGGGTTCTCCTCTTCTTTCCTTGCTTCAATAAAACAACGTGGACTGTATACTAGGTTTATTCTTTCTTCAGGCTCTTGGCGCCGTATTTGCTGGTTTACGTAACCTTCAGATTTATGACACAGTAGGTAGGTAGTGTATAAGGTATTTTCAGACCTTGGAGATCATACCAAGTTTTGAAAGTTCCTCCTTATTTTCAGTCACATTATCCCCATTGCTCTCTCTCTACCACATCTCACTACAGTTTAGGGGTGCCTGTCCATTGGAGCGGAGCGAGCGGGCGGAGCGGAAAAACGAGGAAATATTAACCAATAGGATTGCATGAAAAATCAGAGCGTAGATTTCATGGCAATCCTATTGGTTAATATTTCCTCGTTTCTCCGCTCCGCTGCCTCTCTCCGCGTCAATGGACAGGCAGCCTAACAGCCTGTCCAGATAGGGCGCTTTACGCGCGTAAAGCGCTGGACTCTCGACTCGCGCGTGCTACGCGCGAGTCGAAATACTCGGGCGAACAGTGGAGCGCGCGTAAAACGCCGCATCTGGACGCAATATAAATTGAAACGCGCGAGGGCACTCGCGCGTAAAGCGCCCTATCTGGACAGGCTGTAAAGAAGGAATGGCTGAAAGAAGGCTGTAAGGTGAATAAAAATGGACGTAATACTCTAGAGCAAAAAGTCCTTTCGCAGACAGAGGCACAGAACACTATTACTCCTGGCGGAGGACAGAGGTCAGTCAACTCAGCTCACGGAGTATTTGCTCTGTGGCTCATTGACACAGGGTAGAACTAAGATCAAGTATATATATACCATAGAATTTTATTCTATTATACATCTATGAAGTAGTAATACTTGATCTTAGGGGTAGATTAGAATATGTTCTAAAATTATAAATCTGTGGACACAGGGAAGGTGAACAGTGATGGAATAAGGACTACTATTTCCACCACAGAACACAATTCAATGCCACCCAAAGGAACTTATGTATACCCAAAATATGCTACCAGCAGCCAATGAGAATGAAACCACTCCGATATACAGCAGCGCTGCGTAGGTATGCGGATTAACTTTTGAGAACTGAAACTAAAAAGATCCTATGACTACGTTCCTGCTACGTAAGTGTCAGAGCGCTGTCAGAGGGAATTCGTAGGTACAGCTTGGCAAAAAAGTCTTGAAACGGAACTAATTTTTTTGTTTAATGGCAACATTCTTAAAACAATGACGTTTGATGTAAAATTGTAAACAAAGATTACGAATTCTCGGATTTTTTACTTGGATCGGTCAAGCGGTGGTGATAAAGTGACGAAAAGTGAAAACTAATGAATAAAACAGTTAGAAGTGCTGCCAGGGAGGTTATTTATAAGGCATACAGGCGATGTCTGGCAGAATTTGAGGCCAGAACGATTCTTTCAGATCTCAACAATGTTTTTCAAAGAACCGCTGATATGACAGGTTTGTGAGAGTTTGTTTTGTAATTTTAAGTTGAATCAAAGGTAACTTGATGGTCCTAAAGCAAGATTAAATTTAAGTTCCACGGAACAAGTGAAATATTCAACAATAAACATCGGGCAGTTAGGTTATGTTTACGTTTGTTCTGCGTACTCTGCTATAGCGCGGGCATAGAATTTGATATGAGCTAGACTAGCTAATATGTGAATCTATTTCTACATAATTTAAATGTTGTGTTATTTCTTTCTAATAAAGTTACTATAGCGTTTGTATTTTAAATGGTCTAGAAATTTGGTGCCTAAATAATAAACTGAAAAAGGTAAGATAAAGGTATCATAAAAAGTTTCTTCTTTATAGGAAGCAGCTGAGCGTGCTAAAACGGAACGGTTCCAAGCTATTACGGAGGAGGATTGGAAGAATTCGTGCCAGCACGTAATAAAAATAGAAAAGGAATACTGTGAGAGAGAACTTACAATGTATTAATAACAATGTATTAAATTTTAATTTACTTTATATTTTTTTCTTTATTTAACTTACATAACGAGGACCTTGCTCAATTAAACAATATTTACTGATACTATTAGACTATGTGTGGATGTAAATGTACGTAAAACAGAAATATACACCTAAGTATCAAGACAAGCTTGGTGCGCTATAGGTGTTGCCATAAGGACCTACAGTGGCGCCCCCATTATTTTCTACTCTTTTTTGCCAAGCTATACTCCTGTGTGTAGTATAATTTATAGGAAAATCCTTGTAGGGCCAAAGATATAAAATAGTAATATCTTGGTGTAGGTAGGACGCATAAACATTATAAGTGGCGGCACGTAAGTCTAGCGCTGAGCGATACGCGGAGGGGCGCATGGGTATTGTCGGTCACCCAAAACAATTATACCTTTAGTTAATTATTAGCATTATTAATTAATTATCAATTGTTTCAATAATTGTAAATACTAGTTTTAATTATTTTACTGTATTTGTAATTTTCTTTGTAAAAGAAAGTAAAAGTAAAGTATTATTAGCTAAATAATGTTAATGACATTATTTTTATTTAATGTCAAATAGTAAGTCTAGCGCTGAACGAAATGTTGAAACAAACTTAAAAAACTCAATTTATCAAATAAATTCAAACTTAACAGAAAACAACAACAATACAATAAGAAAGCGACTGTACTTTTGGATGTGCGCGGAGCGTCGTCGTATCAAAGCGGGGAACGTAATGCGACTGGAGTGGAGAGCCAATCGGCGCTAAGCACGCCCGCCCTTCATCCCGGTAGCTCCCCTCAGGTACCTTAATTTTTACTTCTGCGCAATAACGGTCAGCGCTAAAGATTCGTGCCGCTACTTGTACGAACCGTTAAAATATTTGAATTTCGCGCGAATCTGTGTTAAACTCTCCACACACTGAAGCCGCAGGCGGAGCGGAGGCGAAGGCTTGGCGGTTTTTCCTATGGCACCGCGCCGCCACCGCCTGCGGTGTGTGTGTAGGCTTTCATAGGATAACAGAATAGAACTCGCACGCCTTCGCCTCCGCTCCGCCTCCGGCTTCAGTGTGTGGAGACAGAAGACTCGGAAACGGAGTTTCTGAATACCCCTGCAGGAAGGTACCTACCTACCTACAAAAAAAAAAAGTAATGTCTTGCTCCTGTATTTCGTCCATATCTATTCACCTCGTTTATGGTACCTAGCTAGAACGAGGAACTTATACCCTCTACTAAGCAGAATAGTCACTAATGAACGATTAGTGGAAAGATCCTATGATTACGCTCCTCCTAGGTACAAAAAGATCCTTGACTCATTGGCGTATCGCTTACTTTTCAGAGAGGGCCAGGACCCCATGAGATTGTTCCTACAAAAAAAGTCCTTCAACGCTCCAACTACTAGTGGTCTATCTAACTCCTATCTACCCAGAGATTTTGCTACATTTCTTCAACCTGGGATGGGCACCAAGCAGAGGCGTAGCTACCGCTGTATCAATTATACGGGGCCCGCCTGCTACGTGCGTAAAAAAAAAAAAAAAAAACTTCCCAAATTTTTTGCTGTTTAGATATATTACCTACTCGAAATAAACATAGATTTCAGAGCATTTGCAACCTGAGTAGTATGTTTGAAATATTAGAACCGGAGAAAAAAGAGATAGATATGTAATTATGATGAATAAATATTTCTTTTATTTTTATGCAGAAAAATATTGTCTTTTGTGAGAATCCCATTCTAAGGGCCCCCAAAAGAAATTTATACAGGGTCCTGCCAAGGCACGCTATGCTTCTGGCACCAAGACCATTCTGGGGTGGGCTCGGACCACTCGCCACCCCACCCATACCTATACGCCAATACTCTCCTGGAGTAGGCACTAGACCTCAGACTATCCACTAGACTAGACCATTCTGGGGTATGCACGGAACCCCCTTATATATATGTAGGTATGCCAATGTTATGACTACGTTATATATAGAAAACTAGGTACTAAACAACATCTTTCGCGTAAAGAGACTGGACATAGACACTTGGTGATGTTATCACTACATAGTATAAAATAAAGTCGCTTTTTCTGTCCCTATGTCATAGTGTCCCTTTGAACGCTTAAATCTTTAAAACTACGGGACGGATTTTGATGCGGTTTTTTTTAATAGATAGAGTGATTCAAGAGGAAGGTTTATACGTATAATAAAACCGTGCGAAGCCGGGCCGGGTCGCTAGTATTACAATACACATGTAACTTATGAGACTAAGAGAGACTCTCTTCTCTATGATTACATAGTACAAAAATACCTTATGATTTCGCTATAAAAAGTTACTCGTTTGAGGTAGGTATATAATAATGACATTACACAAAAGGTTTACGACGTGACGTGACACAAAAAAATAGTCTGTGTATATTTTTTGTATTATGTAGTTTGCAAAATTCCTATTTATTATATAATGGCTGGCCACGGTGTCGAGGATGATCCCAGTTTAAAGGGAATTCATCGGTATTTCAACAGCCAAACTAATAGGGGTCGCGCAAACGTAAGTAATGTAGTTAACACCTAATAATAAAATATGTATAAACCCAAAAAGTACCATTTCATTTCAAACGTGCGTGACCGTCTCGATATAGCTACTTTAGCATATACTGTGTTTGCGTTTGCAAACAAAATTCTTAAGTATGTCAATATCTTTAAAAGGTACAAGATACCTACCTACACATGTTATTGAGATTGAGACTTTAATAAGATAATATGTATGTAGTTACCTACCTATTCAGAAACAGAATAATATTTTTTCTTAGGTTTCTCAGACACACAGAAGACATTCAATATATTTAACTAACTACCTATTCATTTTTATTCCAGACAACAAAAGTAACTTTCGCAGGGATAGCACTTTATTATGTTTACTCCAAGCTTTTCAAAAAGAAAAAGCCAGCTGCAGCGCCAAAACACAAATAGTTAAATATGTGTTTTTATAAAGGTACCTAACTCGATATTTTACCAGTAATATAAACTGAACTATGTTAAAATACTGACACGCTTTATCTGTGATCGCCCGCCAAAGATATTAAAATTCAGCCAGCCACGCCACGCACGTTCACGGAAAAAATCTGGTATGCAAGTCTAATAGGGGTGAAACACCAAAGTCCCTGTAAGGGCGGAAACATATTTACGTGTCGCGACATAACCCCCACCACCGCTCTGGCGCTATCGGCGGCTAGCAGTCTGCGACACGATAGACCGTGTCGCGACACGACACGCCATACAAGTATGTCCCTAACCATACTAAATGTATGAAACCGATATGCTTCTGGCGCGCCCCGACACACCGCGACACGCAAGTATGTTTCTGGCATAATACATACTTACATAAATATTAAGTTCACAATGTTCACATCCACACCGACCACACTACACCACAGTCCAAGTCACTGTAGCCGAAATGGAAAACAGTATAAAATATTTGGACTATTCTGGAATATCTGATTGAAATCAGCACAAGTTTGTGCAATAGGTACTTATGTATCATATGTACCTACCTACCTAGCATGTGTAGGTACCTATTTCGAGCACAATAAATAATAGCTTCATTGATTTTGTTAATCGTGGGCTTAGGGCGGAAACATATTTACGTGTCCCGGCGTGTCGCGATGCTTACTGTCGCGGCGGTGAGTGTGCACACTATCGTGTCGCGACACGAGGTATCATGGCCCAGTGTTGCCATATACACAGATTTATCTATATCTGTTGAGAATTTTGACCACAAAAACAGATTACAGATTAAGCCAAATCTGTAAAACTTTTATTCAGATTAATACAGATCACATCGTCTATGATGAAATAATTGAATACTTTAGTTTATTTTTGTTTTTGCGCCAAGATTTCTTGCCAACCTACTAATTTTAATGTATTTCAGGAAACTGTTTGTGTTGTCAACGTCATGTGTTGTCATTTTGCTGCAAATAATACTAAATTAAAAAATTTTCACGCCACGAGCCACGCGCCAGTATAGAAACACATTTGCATGTTGTGCCGTGTCGCGACATAACCCCCACCACCGCTCTGGCGCAATCGGTGGCTAGCAGTCTGCGACACGATAGACCGTGTCGCGACACGACACGCCATACAAGTATGTCCCTAACCATACTAAATGTATGAAACCGATATGCTTCTGGCGCGCCCCGACACACTGCGACACGCAAGTATGTTTCTGGCATTATCAAGGATTCATCGGGGATTCACCCTTCAAAAAACGCCATGTGTTGGCGACATTCTATTTGACGTCAAAAATCATCAATTAATGTCAAAGTCAGTCAATTTGCATTGCGACGTTTTCTTTGGTCCATTGATCATTTCATTTCATTGGAAATTTTGACAGAAAATCTACTTGCCGTGCTTTACGTAACTTCGTGAATTACAGGTATAGATAATTTCCATTGCTGTAAGAGTATTCTTCGTAAATCGGCTCATTGTAAAGTATTGTATGATAGATATTCATTTCACAGTCATTTGCTACTCCTTAAACTAGTAAATTTTTAACTGCAGAATGGCTGGAGACTCAAGTGTAGATGAATCCCAGCTGAAGGGACTATCCAAATACTTCAACAGCCAGACCAACAAAGGCAGAGCTAACGTGAGTAAAACCAACTATCATTTGAAGATCGTACTACCTTCTGCATAATAGTACAAGATAGCACATCTCAAACGCCTCTTGGCTATACTTTAGGTTATGAACTGACTGACCTGTGAATGGCCTCTAAAAATCTAGAGTTTAGAACAAACTTCTGAAATAAAGATGGATATTCTGTATTATTAACGATTATTCCTTTTTTTCTAGACGGCCAAAGCAACTTATGCAGTCATGGGAGCAGTCATCTTATACCTGACGTTGAAACCCAAAAAGAAGTAAACATTTTGTGATAGTTAATTATGTTGCATACAATCGATTCATGGCAAATTGTTTCCCTATGTGCAGTGGTTAAGTTATTTAGTCAATACATCATCATGTGAATATCTTTGTTTGATTTTGAAATATATTGGGATATTAGGGTGTCCTATTATCAGCATATTTTCGGACTGTAAGAAAATATTAAACTTCTGTTAAAATCAACGGGCAATGCAAAAAATTCAAAAAAATATTGAATTACCTTAAATACACATGGTACAAGGGTGGGTTTAATTTGTGAATTTAAAACGCATTTATGAAATAAATACTTTTATTTACTTACATATTGCTCATACAAAATAAATAATGCTGCACAGTACAGATCTTAGTAAAATAGCTTTTTCATTATCAGATCTCAGTTACCTAAGTCCCAAAGATTTACAATAACATTCTTTGGTGTGTTAAAACATGGAGCAGTATGTTTGCACTGGTAAAGATTTGCAATTTTGAGCTATTTAGGATAAAATAGAGATCTGAGAAATAAATGTCTTTAACCATAGGAAAATATTAGGATGAATTAGCAATAGTAATTGGTACATTCTTAAATCCAATAAATATCTTGGATACACATCTAATTGGAACGAAACAGCTGTGTTTTGTCTGATTATAAGCCTTAAGACAAAATCTTATAAAATTTTGTGCACACTAGTTTTCGGTACAAAATTTTACTCTAATTGTGAAGCACTAGCACCAAATAGAATATTCTAATAATGACAGCAAAGCGATGATTAAATAATATACATTCTTATTGCTTTACAAATAACATAACTTATTTTGATTACATTCCATTAATTTACATATCATATGAATAAACAAACAGTTTTGGAATTGAATGGGTACATTAAAAAAAATACTTTATACAATCATTTTTCTTTCATCTCATAACTTATGACTAGTCTTGTTGTTCTGGAATAATTATAAAATAACTCATGATATTCAAACAGTTTTGACTCAAATGGGAGATTAGAATAAGGCCAAACGAAATGAAGAAATGTTTATTTTTCTATTTACGAGTTGCGTAAAATGTTCATATTAAAGTTGATTCCATGCCAAATCAAGAACACAAGAATAACAAAGAATTTTCATTTGTTTTGAAAGTGCCTATATGCATTTGTTATTTCACACAACTCGCAAATCAAAACATTACACTTGTTTGGCCCCAGCCCGAGATAAGACAGGTAGTTTAGAATATTTATTATACTTAACTTCAACATCACTAGCTCTAAATTCTATCACCAATAATACTACCATGGCAGTGATCCCTCTCGTTGTAAACTTCCCTTTTCTAAAATTAATATTTTTTACAGTTATAACAATATCACTAGGTTTCGTTATATCATTTAATAGCAGTTTGGAAGTTCAATTGAAGAATCTGTTTATTCAACCAACCGCTAATGCTCAAATATTGTGGATGGAATCAAAGTAGATACCAGAATAATTTCAATTATGGTGCACTTATATCGGCAACATTGTAAAACGGCTACAAAGCTTAGTAACTTTGAGAACTTTGCAATGCTACATTGAAGAAGATTTCCAACCAAATATCTCAATAGAGATTAACATATTTTAGACAATGGCTGGCATTTAAAATACATAATCTAAACAATTGAATACTGCAATAATAATTCAAATAAATCACTGCAAACATTCCCAAATAATTCTTAAAGACTATGTTAGTAAAGTGGTACACTTTCGTTTATGTTTACGAGTAAATGTCTAAAACGATTACAACCATAATATAAACACGCTTATAATTATGCGGTACATGAAGCAAAGCTAAGTATTCACAATAACTGTTTTCTATACAAAATATTGATATTTTTAGGGCCTTTGTAGTGCAACCAGAAAGCATTCATATCAACATGATTGGAAAGTTTGCATGAATAGAAATATCAGGCAAGCAGTGGAGATTTTTGCCCAAAATCTTAATAATATCATAAATCACGCCAAGGTGAACATCAATTATCAACCATTTAAATAGTACTAATTTGGAGTTTCACCTTTTATCTATCTATAATATAAAAATGAATCGCAAAATGTGTTGGTAAGCGCATAACTCAACAACGCCTGGACCAATTTGGCCAAATCTTTTTTTAAAATGTTCGTTGAAGTTCAAGGATGGTTTTTACGGCGAGAAAAATATGATATTTGACAAATAAATAAATTTCCCCGCGGGCGACGCTGCGGGGCGCAGCTAGTATTCTATAAAACAAAGTTGGTTTAGTTACACAGATAATATATAAATCAAGAATGGACCGATTTAGATGCTCTTTATTTGTTAGATTTGTCTCTGTCCCAAATATAAAAATGATGAAACAGTACAATGGCCATAGCTAGTTAATAATAAATAATGATGGACAAACCACACAGCATCATCTAGCCCCAATCTGAGCAGAGCTTGTGTTATGGGTAAATTCATTGATATATATTGTTTATTATACATAGAAAAGTCTGGTTTCTCGCCTTCTGTGCCACAGACATACTAAACAGTCATATAATTATTATTATATAATTATCATTTAGTGGCTTCGTCTTTTAATTTAGCGTAAAATTATGTAATCTGGCAATAACTTAAATTATAATTGTTTTTGTATGTTTGAAAAGGACACCACAACCGTACAAATCAAGTAATTCGTCCAACAAGGTCCAACCATTCAAAGTCAAGTAGGTGGTCTAGTCAAGGAGTAGAGCGCCGAAGGGGCGTTGGCAGGCGGCGTGGTTTGGTCCACTTCTGAATCAACCTCTTCGGATGAAACCTATTTCGTAAATACGTTCTCCAATGTCTCAAGGTCATAGTTCAAAGCCAAGTAGGTGGTCTAGTCAAGGAGTAGAGCGCCGAGGGGGCGTTGGCGGGCGGCGTGGTGGCGTCTGCATCGGAATCAGATTCCTCAGAGGAGACCCGCTCGGCGGCGCTCAGCGCCACGCGAGCGTACTCGTCGGTGTCTATGCTTTTGCAGAAGTGGATTGCGTATCTAGAAAGGAAATGTATTAAAATTTTCATTAGTTTTTGTGCGTCTTGATATATTATCCTATACGATATTTTTAACCTTTTCAACCAACTTCAAAAAAGGACGAGATTCTCAATTGGAATATTTTATTTATGTGTAACACATAAAAAACAGTCAAATTGAGAACCTTCTGCGTTTTTTGAAGTTCTTTACTTTTTAAAGATCATAGTTTTTTTTTATTTGAAAACTAGTATCTGCCCGGGGACTTCGCACGCGTTGTTCCTATGGAAATATTTCAAGGCTACCCATGGGAACTGATTTATGGAAAGAAAAGTAGCCTATGTTTTATAATAACGTCTACTCAAAATAGCCAGCCGACACATTCAGTGGTATTTACGTGAAATATTATAATACAAGTAAGGAAGATAGATTTTCCTTCTATCGTCGTCCCATATAATTTCGATCAACATCTGTAGTTTTAGACTTGTCTATAATATAACAATTAGGAAGTTAGAATTTGCTTCTCGTGTCGTACTATATCATTTTGATCAACATCTGTATGTAGTCTACATAAGAATACGTGTTTGAAGTCGGTTGGTAGTTTAGGATGTAAAAAGATAAAAATATTGTATCGCGGTACCTAACTCATTTATGTTCTAAGACGAAATAAGGCTGACATGGCGGTCAGTGTTGCCAGACTTACCTCAATTTCTCCCGTAAAACAGTCTTACACGAGTATCTTGGCATCTTGAGAAGGAAGAAACACGTGTAGCTTTCTGGCAGGAAGTGGTCCGGCGGCTGGTACTTGTCCAACACCTGGGAATTTATTACAACAATAACAATGGACAATCCACACAGGATCATCTGGGGCTAGATGATCCTGTGTGGATTGTCCAAGCTGAGTATTATGGGTACTAGATAATTGATACAATACATAAGATAGTTAGATATTTTTTATTATAATAGAAAACACTCAGAACCCCGGATCAAATATCCGCAGATCGTACAAAAAAATTACCCAAGGCGGAAATCGAACCCGCAACCTCCTGCGTTGCAGGCGGGCCTTAGCCCACCGAGTCACATCGGTTGTACATTTGTTTTTATTTACCACGATATGACAGAGATTAAAATATACTATAACTTGAAATATCTTTGATACGTAATCTGTCGACTCAATCATATTTTCAACGAAGTTCTCGTTACATCGCTTTTATAAAAAAATAGAGATTACATACTGCAGCAATCTTACTATTACAATAAATGGCAAAGTCTGTATGAATGTTTGTTAGTACGTAAGTTATTTAAACCAAATTTGGTATGTATATAGTTTAGGACTTAGAACAACACATAGGATTTTAAAATTTGGAAATTTGATTGGATTAAACAGGGTGGTAAAGTTCATTCGCCCTTATTTACGATAGAGGTGCGTTCAATGTGTACCTGTAACACGAAGTCCCTCTGCCTGGGGTCTTGCGGCGCGCGCGGCAGCCGCGTCCGGCCCCACACGAAGCGCAGGAACAAAGCTCGCTCGCTGCCCGATAGCTCCTCCATCACCTCCCAGAACCATTGCACTAGGGGAGCGTTTGGTTCGACACCTGGAAATTACGATAATAAAATAAGAGTAAAAAATAAACAAATAAAATGTAATAGTAATGCTGGATAATTCGGATAATCTGATTTAGGCCTATACTAAACAGAGTTTGTGTTATGGAAACTAGGTGACACAATTGGAGTACAATAATTTACATAGATATTATTTTTATTTACCTATAACACAAGCTCTGCTTAGCTTGGGGCTAGATGATGTTGTGTGGACTGTCCGGAATTATTTATTTATTATTTATATACAGTCATACCAGTTTTTGGCGGCTTTACATAGCAAGCTCTATTCGTCATCAAGAAAATACATGATCAGGATCAGTCAACCACTGCATGATTAAATAAAATTTATTGATTGAATGTTTGATTTCAAAACCGAATAAAGGATAGATACTTAGATAGTGATCTATTTATCAGTGTTTGTATACTTAATCAGATTAATGATCTTGTTGCTAGTTAGTGTGTTAGTTTTATTCCGTACACACCTATCAAAACTCATTGATATCCTAATATAGGTTGATGATGATGATACCTATACAAAGACATAATCACTATCAATAAATGTTTACCTAAATAGTTTTATAATGAACCAAGAGTTTTAAATTTCTGCAAAAACGAATGAAAATGTATGTTCATACATTTTAGCGAGGATGCGTCTAATGATTACTACCCTGATTTATATAGGTGGTTCTAGTTTATTATACTTACAAGTAGATGAAACAGAATAGCTATGTTCCATATAGCCTATAACAACGCACTACATCAAACTAGCTCCGAGACCTCTGCATAACGACAATGGCTGCACTCGTCCACTAATTGAATATCTAGGTATACAATCAATCGTATGACCAAATATAATTATATAGATTATCCAAAAATCATTGATATCCTATCGGCAAATCAATCACCGATATAAATAATGAACACTGCAGTCAGTATAAAAGCAGACTTTTGCACCAAAGCGGATCAGTACCGAATATACCCTAAACCATGTATCGGTTCCTACCGGTTTTACTTCTCGCCGCGTGCGCCTCAGCCGCCGTCCTCAGCGATTTGAACCAGAGATGCATCAATGATAACTCGGAAGCCTGGTCGAACGACCACCTGATAGGAGTCTGGTACAAGATACGTAAATACGTCATCTTCGGTGGACTCATCCCAAGTATTTCCTGCCCCGTAATGAACTTCACAAAACCCACCGAAGCTCGTTTGCAAGAATACAAGGATAAGTACAATGACCCGAATCAACCGTTCGATCTAGATCAAAATCCGATTCTGTTGCTTTCTAACGACGATGCTATTAGGAGAGAAGATGACGGTATGGTTATGGGGAACAACGTCGCCAAGTTTTACATTCTAGCGCCGGATAATCCGATGTCGCTCGGTTGGGACAACTACATTGTAGAAGTGTTCCGCATTCTGACGCCGAAGTACATAATGTATAGTGACTGTACTATGAGGGGTAATATCTTTTGGCTGCTGTCGAGGGAGCGCAATCCACCGGTGGACGAGGTCACTCAACTGGCTAAGAACACCCCGGAATTGGCTCGTTTGGAAGAATTAAGATACTGCGCCTGAAGCCAGAATTCCTTATAAAGGACTACTAACATTTAAACACGTTAATAATATGGTGGGTTAGTTTTTTCAAAAAAAAATCATTAAAATTTTATTTTAATAAACGTATTATTTTCTCAAAATTTTATTACATTATAGCCTGTAACCTGTAGCCTCCAATTTTTATTGCTTGCAGGGCTGCTAACGTTCATTTTTGATACGCCAAAAGCGCACATATCAAACTCTGAACCAAACCCACTGCAAATGATACAAGCACATTATCTGCAGGTCACACCGAACTACAGTATAAGATCCAATGATAAGCATTACCAGTAGATAAATAAGTTGCTTTTAATACACTTGTACCCTATAAAAGCCCCCTGACAAATTATTCTTACCTTTATAAGTAGCGGAAGCCTTCAGAGCCTGGATAGGGATATCAGGCGAGCCACATACGAGTGTTTCCAACTCCGCCGCCGTGAATAACGCCAGCATTGGGGCGGGAACCACTCGCGACATGCCGTCGCGGACCGCGCGGATTTGTTCGTCAAACTCGTGTAACCTGTGAATATTGGTTGCACTTTAGTTGATGTGCATTCAAAATTTACTAGTTACTTCGGTATCGTCAGTCAAATTTTTATATACATATTTGGCTGAAAGTTATCTTTTAGAGCCAGTCTGTTTGGGTCTGCATAATCTAGGTTTTTTGTAACATGCTTTCTTTGTTTTTATTGATTGAAGAATGAAAACCTACAGCTTAATTATAAAATAGGTAAGACGAAACTAGAAACAAAGGAGCTAATTAATGGTCTTCACGGCTAATTGACTTAATATAAATAAGATACGCACTATGCAATGATATACAATGGATACAATTTAAAACTTTTTAAGTAAGTCCGTGACATCCACCAAAAACCGGTTATTACCTGTAATGCAAAGCCAGCTGCACATATTCGTCCTTGTTCTCGGGAGTGACCCGCTTGTGCCGTGTAGAGAGCGGCACCTCGTGTCCCGCCGCGGACGGGATCGAGAACGGAAGCTCAAGGTTTTGCAGTTCCTGTTGGAAACACAGATTCATTACACGGTGATTTTTTATTTCTAAGTATACATATAGTTTTGGAATAATTTTAATGTTTTTAACCAAAATTAAAAACCGACTTCAGATTTTATGCATTATAAGAGGTAACTCAAAAACTACTGGTAAGATCTTAGGCAATTTTAATGGGTTCACATGAGTAGCACTAGTTTTAAAATAAAAAAGAATCAGCCAAATCGTTTCACCCGGAAAATAGCTACGATGTAAAACGATAAAACACACATTTGAAAAAAAGTAAGTGCCTTTT
This sequence comes from Eupithecia centaureata, assembly GCA_944547425.1. Classification (NCBI taxonomy): domain Eukaryota; kingdom Metazoa; phylum Arthropoda; class Insecta; order Lepidoptera; family Geometridae; genus Eupithecia; species Eupithecia centaureata. Next base: position 12,950,469 of record OX155679.1, on the reverse strand, counting down.
TTGTTATTATAATCAGGGACTTTAATTATAGGATTAGGATAAAACAAACATAGAAGTAAACTTTCACATGGATAAGTTCAATTTACTGTTCAGTTCAGATTCTGTTGTTTCTGAACACTGAGAAATTTAAGCCTTGGTCTCTTGCTGTGGGCTTTTGGACTTTAGGGTTGGTTACTTTCATGTCATTTTATCTAATGTTTTTCTCATTCGAATAAAGTTTTGACCGCCTATGAGTAGATGTAGACTTAGTTTGATTACCCTATCGTTTTGTGCTCTCTATAGATAACCTATACCTCTCGATAAGTTACCTTATTATGCTGCGTCATATCTCGTATACAAAGCAAGGCGGGCAGAAAGTCCTTGTCAACCTCAGCCAAGTCCTGCGGCCGCAGCGGCTGGCCCGCCAGCTGCCTCCAGACCCCTTCAGCGAGGGACAGCGATAGGGGAGAGCCGGTGCGTATCGCTATACCCATTAGGACGCCTGGAGAAATACATAGGATTGTTAAAAATTACGAAAGTAAACATTTATGGAGAGATATCACAAAGATTATCGTAATTTTCAGCTTGGAAACTGATGTTCACTATTATAAATCGAGTCAATTATTTTCTGAAACTTTCATACAATTCCTCGTACACTAATTTAATTATCATTCTTGACGCTGCGATTAAGATCGGTGGTGCAGTGTAGATGTGTACGACAACCTTATAGGTTTTTTACCTTTGAAGAGCTTTACTTTAAAGCTAAAACCGGTATCGATCAAGTCCTGTATTGTCAGTTTTTTTTATTTATTTATTTATGATACAGCGGCGTGGCAGCGGTGGGATCAAGTAGAAGGCGTCCCGCAATGCGCCGGCATGCATCGCCGCGTCCGTTCGGGATTCTTATCAGAGGGTATGAAGCCGTTTTGTAGTTCCTGGCATATACCAGGATACCCACCAGGTCCAGGAACTATAGTGTAACTTCACTGACCTAAGAACCTAAAACAGTTAAGATGCAGCGGCGTGGCAGCGGTGGGATTGAGTAGAAAAGCGTCTCGAGAAGCGCCTGCATCGCCGCGGCCGTTCGGGGTTGCCATCAGAAGGGGTAGCGAGCCGTTCTGTAGTTCCTCGCACATTTCCGCTATGCTTTCGCTGTAGCCTCCGCCGCAGTCGTCAACACTTTCACCTGTCAAAATAATATCAATTTAAGCATGCTTTATAAATTGATTATCTATTCTGCACTGGAAAATACAACGATTATTTTCTGGTTTTACACAAATTGAGCTTGTGTATCCTTAGTATGAATCCTATATCCTTACTGTAATGTCAGTTTCAGAGGGCGCCCTAACCGATTTGTTAATCAAACTAGATCTAGATCACTTAAAAATCCGAAATAAATAAATTTGAATTAAGTAAGTATACGATTTCAATATTTTTTTGGTTCCTCTAAAATAAAATTAGTTGTGTTGTTTAAAACAAACAAAAACAGTCATTTGAATTTTTGCGCTTACGTTTCTTAAAAGTGTTATACTCAAGGACTTCCAACTTACCAACAAACTTGACTTTCCACACCCTATGCGGGAGCGCGAGCGCGTCTTGCGTCAAAACAGGTAATCTCGCTACCATCTGTCCAAACACGGATCTCATGCCGGCCGGCCCGGCCAATCCCGATCCACCCTTCCTCGCCCGTCTCGCTCCCACTCGGGAGAGTTCCACTACAGGCCCGTGCTGTCTCTCTCGCACCATCGTAGCCATTATAGCCTGAAAGATAAATACAGTTTAAATTAAATTAATTAGTTATTTCTAGTCTTCAGAAATAATAGAAAACTAAATAATTTAAATATTTAATTTCGAGAGCACTACAAGTGTCACCGTTTTCTATAAAACCGATCGCATATTTTTTTGCACTGATAAATTAGTGTATTTTTGTTTTGTAAATTGACACCAATCTTATGACGCAAATTGCCACTGATTAGTACAAATCATGTTTAAGTTCTGACTGACAAAATGTAGAATGCTTATGGAATAATTCATTCTAACTATTAATTACAATGCTTATTATTAATTACCTTTCTGAACGCAGCTTCTTTGACGCTGTAGAATAGCAATGTTCTTAGTTGATCTAAGGGCCCGTCCAATATCAGTAAAGGCAGGTTCGGACAGACCAACTCTGAGAATTGATGTAAAAGCACCTGAAAGAGAGCAATACGTTTCAGAAACGGAGCGTATGCCTTTGATCATATTCATAGATATTAATTAGTTTAACAGGCATATTTCCTACACTATAGCCGGTCGCGCGCGGTATTATTTTTTCTGGTTTTTTGTCTACTTTCCGCGTTCTGCGAGTAATGTAACTGTAATTATAATCAACTCGTCATTTGAAGTGTATTGAGATTACGTTGATTTAATAACAGATCTTCTAGGCTCCAAAACGACAATCTTTTCAGAGTTTTGTTAGCATGGGTTCATTCGTAACCGATGGTTTAGAATAGTTGGAATTGTCGCATAACTACCTAATAATAGCATGCAAGAATTTTGTATTTACCAAGAAACCTGTGAGAAGTATGTTTTGGTTTATAGTTGAGGTTCTAAGTCGTAGGTCCTTACGTACTTTCATGGAAGAGTAAAAGGAGACTAATTATAAGAGTGACATATGCTGAACTTAGTAACCAGGTAGAGTCATAGCTAATTGGTTTAAAATTAAAATCTCCTCTTAAAATAAAGACCAAAGACTTGAATTCCCTTACCAGTCTGTTACAAATAAGCTGACTCGATAAATCCCTCAGCAGATGGCACTCGAGCGGCGGCGGCGGCGGCGGTCGCGGCGCTCGAGGCGCTTCCACGCACAACGCTACTGTGTGGGCGCTACCACACGCTACTTTTGTAACGCGTTTACCCTGCAAATAATAGAATAGAAATTATTTTATTTGTTTACAGAATAACACAATAGGTACACTTTATGCAATTTGACTAAAATGGGAAGTGTAAATCTATCAAGTGATTTTTTAAGAATTATTTTTTTCAGGTTGGCAGCACTAGTTGATAATGGCGTCCAAACGTCATCTGTGAAAGTGAAATGTTTTCAGTATACTCTGCCATTGAAATTTTGAATCAAAATTCGTGCTCTGTGCAGGTCGATTATGACAACCATATTATGGTCGTCATAATCAACGATTCGGTTGTTATCACCAAATTTCGCACCAAATTTACTTTGACTGAACTTAGTTGCCACATGCCACACAGCTGGTGAAACAATGGACATGTTGAAGGATGAATTTGGTGAGCAGCTTATCTCTCAAAATGGCCCTGTAAGGTGGCCGCCAAGATCATAAGACTTAACGCCTCTTGAGTATTTCTTGTGGGGTTATGTAAAGTCGTTAGTCTATGTAGAGAAGTCGAACATGATTGAAGTCTTCCAGGATAAAATAATAGGCGTAATTGTTTCGGTAGATATACCTGTAAAGCCACCAAAAGCCTGGGCCGCTGAGCCGCTAGCGTCGTCCCATCGCCCAGCTGTCCCTCATCGTTGTCTCCCCAAGTGTAAACCTCGCCTGTATCCGTACAAGCCACGTAGTGTAAACTACTTGACTAGGTGAGACATGAGACAGCATAGTTATGGTAGATATACCTGTAAAGCCACCAAAAGCCTCGGCCGCTGAGTCGCTAGCGTCGTCCCATCGCCCAGCTGTCCCTCGTCGTTGTCTCCCCAAGTGTAAACCTCGCCTGTATCCGTACAAGCCACGCAGTGTAAACTGCTTGACTAGGTGGGACATGAGACAGCATTGTTATGGTAGATATACCTGTAAAGCCACCAAAAGCCTGGGCCGCTGAGCCGCTAGCGTCGTCCCATCGCCCAGCTGTCCCTCGTCGTTGTCTCCCCAAGTGTAAACCTCGCCTGTATCCGTGCAAGCCACGCAGTGTAAACTACCTAAATAAAGAATAAACTTTCTTAGAACATTCTCCTTTACTAAACTATGGACAAGATCAAAATTAATAGGAATGTACTGAGGATCGAATATTCAAGATAACTCAAAAATAACGGATCAGATGTTGATCAAATTGAAATGGGACCACACGACAAGCATCAGCATTCGAATAAAAAAGAAGCACCAAAATCGGTCTACCCAGAAAAAAGTTATCGCATAAGTCTTATTCAGAATAGATACAGAGGAACAAGAGAAAAAAATGTATGGCATGAATGATAAATCTTAAATCTGATATTTCAGAATATTTGTTAAGGCGTCGTCGTCTGTCTGCATCACCAACGACAAAGATTTTTAATAGCACCAGAAAGTCTTAGAGAAAATGAGACTACTATCTAACTTAGTTTATAGACCTATGTATAAAGATCTCCTCTTTGTTACAATAAAGTATTAAATTAAATACCTGTAGCAATAGAAACGATAAGTTTCCCTTGCATGCCCGTGACTCGCATCGGCCTCCGAACGTGCTCGTAACTGCCGTGGCCCAGACGATGGTAGTCACCTTTACCCCTGTAAAGGATCAAATGACAACTTGTAAAAGTAGTACATAGTAAGTAAATATAAAACTGAACAAATTGTAAAAGTATAAAATACTTAATAATATAGTTTGATAATGAATAGAAGTTTTGCAAACGGTGGCTAAATATACGGATGAGTGGTGAAGCTATTGACCAAATATTTGATTACTTGAACTTTATTATGGTAAACGGAATTTGGTTTAGTGCCTTTCTAGACGATTTGCAAACGGAGGCTAAATAAAAAATAGATAATAATAAAAATAAGAGGATTTGCCGGCGCGATTTTGTGATTGCCGAACTACGGTAAATTTTCTGCATAAAGTAAAAGTGGTATTGACTGGAACAAGGGAAAAACGTGTATCAATTAAATAAGAATTTGATTATTGAAAATGTACTTACCAAGTATAAACGCTCCCACACTGACAAAGGGCGACAGAGAACTGCGATCCGCACTCAACTTTCACAACGCGCAGCCCTTTCAGGCAGTCTATCTTCATTGGAAGCTTGCAGCCTTCGGAACCACCTCGACCTGTGAATTAAGGGTTTTATTTTTATTAAGCCTATTTATCTTTATTTTTTTAATTTATTAATAAGGGGTTTTATGCATTTTTGAAGCTTGTTCTGCATATCATGAAGCATCAGCTCCTGCGAAGAATAAAAATACAACAAACCCGTAGGGATATGCTCACAGCTTCGATACCTGCGAGCACCAATTTGGCAACGCCACGCGCCTCTAAAATATTTTCTTCGACAAATTTTGACGGTCCGTGCATGGCATGCGACGAGGCATAGTGGTCAATACATATACAATTGTTCTCTCTGACATGTTTCTAGCACAGACATGGTATAGTTAGTTGTAGTGGGCAGAAGACATACGCTTACCTAGTTTCCCGTAATCACCGTCTCCCCAAGACCAAACGTTGTCGTCATCGGTGATGCACAGAGTTTGCGCGTCTCCAGAACCACACGCCACGTCTATAACTCGGTACATTTGAAGAGCATCCACCTAGTAACATTTATAGACATTTTAGGTGTGTGGGGTATAATTGTAAAGTAAGCTCTTGAATCCATCATCGTCATCCTCAAACTCCTACTAAAATACGTTTTAGGATTCCCCTTATATCAAACGCAATTTCGTGACAAATGTCTTACTGCACTACGATCCTACCGATATCGACAGCTTGTGAAGACTTCGCCTCCAAACTGATATAATAATAACTTAGAAATCCATCCAAATGAGCTGACAACTCATGAAGAAAGACACAATATTAAGAAGACTAAAGATCTAATGTGATAACAGCAAAGAAATGAAAGTGAATGAGCAAGAAAAAGGATATCCACGCACGCACCCGTTTTTGCTGACAAAACAGGGAGTAGATAATATTAGTCTTTTAAAAAATAAGTATCGATGACTAACCAGTTTTGGTACGAGCTGATCTTCAGAATCCCCATGCCCCAGCCTGCCGTATCTGCCTTTGCCCCACGTGTAGATGCGGCCTCGTGACGTCAGACAGGCGGAGTGGGCGCCACCGCACGCTATCGCCGCCACTTCAAGTCCAGACAGTGATGAAATTAACTTCGGGCGGTCGTAGCTCCTGCAAGGTGTTTTTGAAGATATTAAACCTAATCTCACAAGCAGTGTTCGAAATTATCAAGATAAACATCCTTCATATCACGATAATTATCTAGATAATTATCGAATTTACATATAATAATATTCTCAGTTATTTTTTCTGGTATTTGACTACCTATCACCATTTACATTAGAAGAATAAAATTTAACTAACAAGGTTAACTAATTTATTAAGATTTAATTTAAGTTATTAAGATTTAATTTATAATTTTGAAGCCGAAAAATAAAGTTAACACATTTAACTATCAAGGTAAACTTTTATTAAGCTTAATTTATAATTTTGGAACTAAAACTTAACTACGAGACACTGAAATTCACGTTATATGCTCGACACACGCAATACAATACCAAAATTTAAGAGGCAAATTAATTATTTCTGGTTATATTTATCAAAGATCAACATTTATTTATCTTGATAATTATGTATCAAGATAATTATCAAAGATAATTATCACTTTGAACCCTGCTCCCAAGCAAGCTGAAGACAGAGCGCTATGGAACTCATTAGGGGAGGCGCCTAGCAGTAACCGATATTTTAGGTTGATGATGATGTAAACTCACACTCTATTTCCGTGTCCAAGTTTGCCGTCTTCGCCTTCTCCCCAACTGTAAACGTCGCCTTCCACCGATAGCGCTAAGCAATGTTTACCGCCTGAATTACACGCCACCTGGCAAATAGTAGAGAATTATTTAAAAAAATCTTCATGCTCGGCATAATAATAATCCACTGTTGGGTAGGTATATAGACCTCCGCTTGACAGTGCGATCTCACTTACAAAAAATCCTACACGTCAGATACGGCCTATCAGGAACCATGATTGGTTAGTTGAAATAGATTCTCGTTGGATGATGAACGAAAAGCCTTTACTTTCACGCATTATTATTATTTACATTTTTGTTATACCCTATATAGACCTCCGCTTGAGAGTTCGATCTCACAAACGCAAAATCCTACACGTCGGATACGGCCAATCAGGAACCAGCCAGGAGACGATCGTGCATTTTAATAGATATGATTGGTTAGTTGATATTTATTCTCTTTGGATGATGAACGGAAAGCCTTTACTTTCACGCCATTCCGATGTAAGCGAAACGAAATGATCATCATCATCTTCAGCATATATCCACTGCCAGGCCTGTGTCCACTGCTGGACATAGGCCTCCCCTAATGAGCGCCATAGCGCCCTGTCTTCAGCTTGACGCATCCAGCATCTGCCAGCAGTCTTTCGCAGATCGTCATCCCACCTGGCCGGAGGGCGTCCTATACTACGTTTGCCAAGTCGCGGTCTCCACTCAAGAACACGTTTACCTAACGACACAATATAACACAATATACACAATATAACATGCAAAAGCTTGCTAAACCTTGGTGATGAAGACGTGTTGCAATGACGCTAACAGTGTTGGCTGTGATACGGAGTCGATTCCGCCGATACCCAGCCTTCCACCAGCACCATACCCTGCGAAAGAAAAGAGTTGTTTGACTATAATTACAGCTATATCTAATCAGTATAGGGTACAAAATATGATATAAAATTAAACAAGAGAGAATAGCATCACAATAATCAAGTAAGTTCCGTTTAAATTAACTGACAGAATCTATGGTTCTGACTCTCTCGTATTAAAATTGGCAGTACTCCATGGCAATAAATAAATAAGTAAAACACATACCTAATCTAAGATAAAAGTTCAAGGTATCATTTAACAATGTTATTAGGGTAGTACTTTCACAGATTTTGCGAGCCTACTTGGAACAAAAAAAATTGAAGTTTCCTATTTATTTTCATACTAAACTTTTTTGCACAAATGCTATTTGAGCAAAATTGAATCCGTAACTTCGATTTTCGTTTTAACGAGTACTGGCCCTGAGATAAATAACGCTTTCCAAACACAAAATTGCATATTGAACACCCTTAATCTCTCTTTTTATCTTCACCATTCTTACTTGCAGGATGTAAATCAGTAAATCAATATCTTTATTTCTTTAGGCTTACAAAATAAGCACTTAGACAAGTCAAATTTAATACTATAGGTACATAATTATCAAAATACTATAAGAAATAAAGTGATAATTGATGTTCAGTTCGCTTCATTCTATCCACTAGTGGAAGAAGCAAAATGATGTATCGACTCACCAGTAGCATACACCTTCCCATCAGGTGTAACTGCGAAGAGCGTCTGCTCGCCTCCGACCAACTGCACCGGGTTCAAAGCGGCCAGCGCGAGGCAGGGCGTCGGCCCGCGCACCTTGGCTCCGTCCACGCCGCCGAGCTGCCCGCGGTGGTTGTGGCCCCAGCCGTACACCACGCAGCCGCGGGAGCCGCCGCCCCACCAACCTGTCCAGTCTTCTGGACGTCTACGAACAATTAAATGTTTTAACAATTAAACGCGTGACCCGAGAGCTGGTGAATATCTGGCTCAGCGCATCAGCATTGCCATACAGCGTGGTAATGCAGCCAGTGTCTTGGGGACGCTTCCGACTGGTATTGACATGGATCAATTGAGCTACCTTTAGACTGTTTGCAACCGCCTGCAGTTAGCTCAATGGTTTCAATTGTAAATACTAGTTGTAATTTTTCTATTCCTTTGCTTGTAAATTTCGTTGTTAATAAAGATGTTAACGAATGTTTTGAATTTATATGAACTTGTTTTACGCGTGGTCTGCCTGACCTGCCGCGTGGCATGTGGCATCCATCAGATATTTTCTTTAAGTATATTTTTTTTAGTATTTTTAGATTCGAATCAAATCCTTGATTAGCAGAAACATAACATAAGCTTTAATTGAAGAAATCATTCCTAAAAATTCCGCCTAGTCAAGGAGTGCATAGTTTTTTTTAGAACAAAGACTATAAATTACCTTATATCAATGATTAAAACAAATTATTACAACAAATACTATACATTCAAAATGAGTCATTTTTATAGCACAAAAAGTTTAACCCAATATATTTATTCACGTCAACAAAATATTATCCAATTAGACTTTTATTTGATTTAGCTATCCATACCTTTTCAATAAATTAAAAGGTATGGATAGCGTTATTTTCATTAGCCAATCTGTTGTAAATTTGTACTGCCTGATGAAAGGCTTTTTGGTCACTAGTTTTACTCGGTGTTCAGGGTCAGACAAAAATATAATCACTAAGTATCTTTACAGGTTACACGTTTTGAAATTGACATAAAATATGGATGTCAATCTACGAAGAAATAATTTTCCTCATAGCTGGTAATTGATTTTTTAACATTTCTACTTCGAACACAAACAGCGTAGTAATTACGGCAAAACCCCCCTTTTTTGGCGAGATCGCAACACAAGATCAAACTTACTTATGCACCCAATGCAGCAACTGTTCATCATGCTGCTTGCTAAACTTCGTATTATCCTCCCACGAGTACTGGTTATCACTGCCGCTCGCTTCCTCCGTATTATACACGCCGAGATCAGCCAGCCTCTTCCGGACCTCGGCCAGGAACGGCGTGGGTAGAACCTGGCGTCGTATCAACGCGTCGGCGGTGCGGATGGTGAGGCAGTAGCGTTTGAACCAGTACCAGCGAGCGGAGTCGGGGCCGGTGCACAGTTTGGAGTCGACGCGTAGGCCGCAGGCTAGCCACGCGAGTTCCTGTCGAAAAATAATAATAAGGATGTTCAATATTTTGATTATATATACAGTTTTTATGGTATTGGTTGAATATGTACATGATACGGCAGAAAATGCGATAAATCATATAATGTCAGATGCTGAATGCGGCCAGCTGAAGACGCTATGGCGCTCATTAGGAGAGGCCTATGGAATTTTTTTCTTGGAGCCTGTTTTAAGAATTTAGATATTTGTATAGGAAAATCTAATTATTATTTGTATTGATATAATTATTATTTGATGTGGCATCCATGGAACAGAACAATGTAGTGTTTGTGTATAACATTTTTTTTATACCACCAAGGTGGCAAACAAGCATGCGGCCCGCCTGATGGAAAAAAAATTCCGCAGCCTATGGTTGCCTGCAACATCTGTAGATGTTGTAAAGCGGGAGGAGTGCCGACTCGTTCGCCGTAGCGTACAACGCACATGCGAAACCAGGTCTTATTTACTTCCATGCCTATCTATTTACTGAATACATTACCTTCATATAATGCGTATGTAACAGATGCGAGCCGGTCCGTAACGCCGGCTCCTCGTGCTCGTACTGAGCTTGCAATAACTTCGGTAAATGTTGTAAAGCGGGAGGAGTGCCGACTCGTTCGCCGTAGCGTACAACGCACATGCGAAACCAGATCTTATTTACTTCCATGCCTATCTATTTACTTTCTACATTACCTTCATATAATGCGTATGTAACAGATGCGAGCCGGTCCGTAACGCTGGCTCCTCGTGCTCGTACTGAGCTTGCAATAACTTCGGTAAATGTTGTAATGCGGGAGGAGTGCCGACTCGTTCGCCGTAGCGTACAACGCCGCGTAAGCGACGCACGCACCATACTCGGGCTCGCCAGGCTATTGGGGAAAAAGTTGTCATTACTGTACGATTTTATATGAAAACAAAATCCTAGCAACCAAAATAATTTGGCGGGTAGACCGTATTTGTTTACATCAAGGCTTTTATGATACTTATTTTAAACTTTCAGGCTTTTGTTTCTATTTAGTTTTATATAATTGTATGGTGTTTTGTTTGTATTTTGTTAAATAATTAGAGCGACATAATCACAGAGTGATTAAGCTCTTTAAATAAAGATTAAAATATATATAATGAACCGTTCACGGTAATGGTTGATCCAGTACGATTTCTTAAGAAATGTTGATCCACCTTTTTCATGTGTACATTCGACTCTAGACCTAGTAAACAGATATACTTCGATCCGAATTTCAAAAGCACATGGCAACGCTGGATCTGCATTGACTCGTTTTCAATATACTCGCGTTAGAAAATCCTCAAAATACACCAATTTTGTTGATCTTCTAACGGTCAAAAAAATTACACCCAAACGTCATTTTTACATCCGGTACTATATATCTATGCGCCACATTCGCTTAGACAATGTTGATCTGCAGTCTCTGGAGCCACAAATTACTACTTCGTCTGTTTTCAAAGCGGCAACGCCGCACGCGCGGTAGTGGGGGACTTTTCGAGACTTACATAATCGAAGATAATAGACTTGAAAGCGTTCGTTCTTAGAAATTTCCTTCGGTTAGTCGAATAGAATAGAGTAGAAATAGCTAAATTTCACATTACATTTATAAAATAATATTTTTGTGTACCTAGGTATGTGTATTTTTGAAATCTACTATAGCTCACAAAAAATAACTGAACTCTTTAGCAACCAGTTTGTAGGTCTTCATTCTTCATGTTTTTCTGCGACATGTGCCTTACCTAGGTATGAGAAGTTGGTAAAAGGTTTTTTTTTGTAACAGAACCGTTAAATTCTAACGAAATTTCCCTTTATTTTTAAGTAAGAACCTAGAGAGAACCTGCTTCAGAGTTCAATTCTACAGCGATCTAAGTATGCCAGAACGCACTACACGTCAAACGAAAATATAAAGAGAAAGATTTTAGAATGTTTCCTATATTTTAGACTCAAATGAACTCCTACAAATATCACGTCTATAAGTGTGCCGTTAACTGAATTTTCATTCACTTCACGAAACTGTCTAGTGGGCAACATTATCATTATTTTAGGACGACATTAGTCCACTGCTGGACATAGGCTTCCCGTAATGAGCGCCATAGCGCTGTCGCGTCCAGCATCTACCATCAATCATTCGCAGATCGTCATCTCAACTGGCCGGAGGGCGGGGCGTCCTACACTACGTTTGCCAAGTCGCAGTCTCCACTGAAGAACACGTTAACCCCAACGGTTGCCGATTCTCCGCGAGATAAAGCCTAGTTTAAAGAATTAGCAAGCTAAAATGACAGTGGGCTGGGCATATCTTGCGAAAAACTGACAACCACTGGGGTAAACGTACTCTTGAGTGAAGACCACGTCTCGGTAAACGTAGTGTATGGTGTCCTCTAGTCAAGTGGGCATTCATATGGGAAAGCATGTGTCCAGCAGTTGACTATTAATGGCTGGCGACGAAGATGATGATTATGATGAGACCCGCTAGGTAGTTTACTAAAACATTTTTATGATCAGTAACTACCAACGATACGTTTAGGGTAGTTTGCAAATCTTACTTTTATAATAAATGGGAAAATCTGTGTGAATGTTTGTTATAAGTAATCTCCGTAACTACTTAAGTTATTTAAATGAAATTTGATAAGTTTATAGTTTAGGACCTAGAATAACACAATATATATGATATTACAACTTGGAAATTATTTACTTTAGTAATAACTAGATGCGCCCCGCGGCCTCGCCCGCATGGAAATTTATTTCTCAAATTTCAGAAATTTATTGCACGCCTCGTATAGTTTCGTAAAAAAAAATACGTGTTTAGTTATTTACTTTTAGTTTATTCATAGTGTTCATTTTGAGTGAAACAAACCAATGAAAAATAATTTTCCATGTAAACTTTACCACCCCATCTAATAACCCCTTCAGAGTTAAAAATTTCCAAATTTTAAAAGCCTATGTCCTATTCTAGGTCCTAAACTATCTACGTACCAAATTTCATCTGAATAACTTAAGTAGCTACGGAGATTACCTTTAACAAACATTCACACAGACTTTCCCATTTATTATAATACTAGATACTAGATGTGCCCCGCGGCTTCACCCGCCAACCTGTGTTTTTTAAACAAATTTCAGAAATTTATTACACAACCCCTGGGGGTTATTTTGGTAAAATAAAAAATACGTGTTTAATTATTTCATACTGTATTTATAGGCACCGAGTTTTAAGTAAATCAAACCAAGGAAAAATACTTTACCCTATTTAACGCCCTCAGAGGTTAATTTTTTGATAATTTTATTAGCCTATGTCTTATTCTAGGTCCTACTATCTACTTACCAAATGTCCTCTAAATAACTAAAGTTAATACGGAAATTACTTATAACAAACATTCACACAGACTTTCCCATTTATTATAATAGTAAGATAAGATTTGAGTCTGACTGAACTCTGAAGAACACTGACTCTAGTCTCTATAAAATATGAAAGGATCCTGTTTACCTATGGGAGGTAGCTAGGTACTTTACAGTATTATTTGTGAAGATCCTTGGTAGCAATTCGCATATTGGGTAATTTAAAACTAAACAGGTAGTAACAGTATTCATCAACGGTAGGCTAAACCAGCTGCTAGTGACTTAAAAATCGGTACAAATAAACTTCAAAATGAATAATTAAACACGTATTTTTTATTTTTATGGAACTACCCATAGGAGGCGTGCAGTAAATTTCTGTAATATGACAAATAAATTTTTATGCGGGCGGAGCCGCGGGGTGTAACGAGTCTAAAATAATTGACGTTTAATTAAACATCAATAGATCGAGGCATTGACACTATTTATTTTTTTAAGTCGGTTAACCACGTAAGGTAGGCAACTACTTGAGTTCCCCAAAATAATTTAAGGTAGCAGGTTATTTTTTGTAACAATTATAACGATAGGCAATTATCTATTCTACTCGGGTGACTACGTGACCTCTGATGTGTAGTTTTTTAGTTTAAAATAAATAACTATTAATAATGCTGGACAATCCACACAGCCTCATCTAGCCCAAAGCTAAGCAGAGCTTGTGTTATGATGGGTACGAGATGAGAAATATCTGTAACTTAATACAAAATATTACAAAGATTGAGAAATGTATTACACTTAGAAAACACCCAGAACCCCGTAGAAATATTTACATGTCGTACAAACATTTATTGTTCTAAGGTGGGAATCGAACCCGCAACCTCATGTGCCAAAAGCATACCTTCGGCCGCCCACATTTATTTTCAATCCATATAGTTTCAAAAATGAATTAAAAATAATAATAATTAATTTGACACGATACTCAATAATTAAAAAAACCTATTAAAGTAAACGCAAGGAACGTCATATTAAGGAACAAAGTGCCACTTTTTCGGTTTTAGTTTTCAGGTATAAAGAAAAATCAAAAAATAGAAAAGTTCTTAGTTATCGTTAAAAAAATATCGATGGATCAACATTTGTCCGTAGAAAAGTATTCGCAATGGATTTTTAGTTTCTAAATAAAATTATTCAGTAGATGAATATCATTATTTCTTTAGACTTACAAAAAAACACTCAATCAAGTCAAATTTTAATAATTGGTACATAATTATCAAACTAATAATAAAAGGACTAGGTAACGCGATGTCATAAATAATAAATGTCATAGAACATAGCGTTACCCTGTCATTTCGTTTCCACACGTGTGGTCATCGACCTCCACGACTCCCGCACGAAGCGGCAACGTCGCTGTCAGTTTCGACCAATGCTGCGTTCTGATTGGTTCATTTGAATCGGATCAACTTGTGTAAAATGGATTTGTATATCGGATCAACAAATGGTATTACAATGCCAAAGGCCCCGTGAGGTCAATTGTTGATCTGGTCGGAGCAACATTTGTTACTGAAAATGTATAATAGATCAACAAAAGAGGATCGGATCAACAAGTGTTTTCGGATCAACAAAGTGCTCGCTGTGAGTCGCGCCTGATCAACAATTGCCGGAATGGTATCTCTATATATATATATATATATATATTTACGCTTATAAGTTTTTGTCTACTTGTTGTGGATAACTGTTCAATGTAAATCAAATATCAACAAGTAGCATCTGCCCGCGGCTTCGCACGCGTTTTTTCTATGGAAACGTTTCTTTGAATTACTTCCCATGGGAACTGATTTATGGCATGATAAGCAGTACGATCAGTTCAGTAGATTTTGCGTGAAAGAGGAACAAACATTCATACAAACTTTCACGTTTATAAAATTACAAGTAAGAATGTAACAGATATAAGTCTTATTTCAATGAAACCTGATTTCATGAAGTACTAGCGACCCGCCCCGGCTTCGCACGGTTTAATTATACGTATAAACCTTCCTCTTGAATCACTCTATCTATTAAAAAAAACGCATAAAATCCGTTGGGTAGTTTTAAAGATTTAAGCATACATAGGGACAGAGAAAGCAACCTTGTTTTATGCTATTTGGGTAGTTTTAAAGATTTAAGCATACATAGGGACATAGAGACAGAGAAAGCAACTTTGTTTTATACTTTATAGTGATTTATCTACTCACACAATGTAGGCATTTGCGCGCAGATGGCCAACGCTTGCGCAAGTCTGGGCGCTAGCTGATGATCGTTCGATATCGACGCTAATAATGGACCGTCCAGTAATCGCCATGCGAGCTCCACGGAAGGACACGCTAGGACGTAGCGGTCTGACCCACTTTCCTGCAAAGGGAAAAACATAATATTCCAATAACGATAAGGTTCAATTTAAATCGCGTGAAAGTTGTTACAAAACATAAGTTTAACAATGTTATTGAAGGTTTCTTTAAGTACTTACAATGATCGACTCAGATGGCAGTATTGGATGAACGGTAAATCTCCATCCCCAACCGTTAACAGATCCGTCGCTTGTAAATCTCCAGCGTATTTCATCACCTGCAAGAAGTATTATTGTTGACTAGAGCTATCTTGTATTGTAGACAATATACAAGGTATAACATATTACCCCTACTAAGCCGAAGGGGGGGGTTTCAGGAACCCATGGTGATCAGTTGTGGGGGGGAGATAATTAAAAATTCCTATTTTCAGTTTCCCATACAAAAAGTTTTCATTTCCTAGTGCCAAAATAAAGTGACAACCCTATTCGCGCAACCTGTACTTACCTACTAACTTTACAGGTATGTAGGTAGGTATTTATCTTCGTAGATTTCAGCTATGGCGGGAGATTACTAGACGACCTAATAAATTCGTGATAATAATAAGATGCTAGTATGTAAGTTCCTAGGTAGTGTTGAGAAAATCTTAAAATGCTGAGTTAGGAAAGTTGTAAGTGTAGGTACAAGTTACAAACCTCATATTTTCTCGCTTGTCAGCTGTCTAGATGGCTTCTTATGAAGGGATTTATGTATGTTTTGGTAGGTCACTTGTAGGTACACAGTCACAGACAATTCACACACTTCAGCACAAGGTAGGTTTCTTTTTAGGCATTAACATGTCTCACTCACTTTAGCACTAGTTAGGTTAGTTAGTTAGTAAGTTACACATGCATGACGTAGGTATCGATACCTATGCATGTAAGTAAGGTTCGATATGCCTCCCTTCTTCCAAACAACACACATTTTATGGAAGTAAGCACACGCTTCCAACACACGCTTCCAAACAACACACATTTTATGGAAGTAAGCACACGCTTCCAACACACGCCTCTTCATCTCTTCAGCTCTGACACTCCGATGCATACACCACACCCTTAAGGTATTCTTAAGTCCTAGTTACTTGTTTTTTAGGCACGAAAGATAAAAATTGTAATTATAGCACTACACGGCACCGCGACGAAGGTCACACTAAAATAGTTCATCATTCATTCTTTTGATTTCGTTCGCCGAAAAGATGGATAATTTTTAGGGTTCATTTTCAATTTTAATAAATCCCTAGTTGGCTACATGAGTAGGAGGTATTAGGATCACAGTCGTGAAATAATAGGTATGTGGTAGAAAATTGTATGAATACGTAGGTAGGTACTGGTCTTATTTTACATAGGTATTTCACAATGTAGGTACCTACCTGCTACACACACATACACTTTGCGTGAATTCTGATAGTTGGTATACCTAATACAAAATCCCGTAGAAAACGGATTTAAGCTTTTTTTTTGATTTTATGATTTTAAACAAACGAACTTCTTTAAATTTTGGTATTAAAAAAATTACGGAACCCGTATTAAAAAATATTTCGACCCGCTTGGCAAAAACAGCACCGCCATGTGGTGTATCCAGTGTTGCCAGATGGAATTTGAAAAAAACAGTAGAAAGTTCAGTAAAAAATCAGTAGATTGGAATAAAAATCAGTAGGTAGAAATTAACGACTGAAAATTCTAGAGGTACCATATGTATTTGTGTTTCGCGAGTATTTTGACTCGCATTTTGGCTGGCGACCTTTTTTTTTTTTAGGTGCATTCGTAAAAAGGAAGCGATTCTTTGCATTTTTGCAGACAATTGCAGCTAAAAAAAAAAAAGGTCGCCAAGCGGTTATTTAGTCACGGAGCTATAGGCGCGGGAAAATCAGGTAGATTTCACGAAATTTTAGAAGGCGCTCGGGACATCAGGTAGATTTCACTAAATTTTAGAAGGCGCTCGGGAAAATCAGGTAATTTCACTAAATTTTAGAAGGCGCTCGGGAAAATCAGGTAGGTTTCACTAAATTTTTGAAATAAATCAGTAGATCGGTAGACGCCTAAAAAAGCAGGTAGATCTACTGCTAAATCGGTAGATCTGGCATCACTGGGTGTATCGCATGTTGATAGATGCCGACAGTCAATGAATGAATGAATGGTTCTCTAACTTGTCTATGATTGGCGGTTGGCTGGTTGCCATGGTTTTGCATAGTGCTACAGCCAATAAAATTTAGTCGCGTTCCTTTGTGGAAATACAAGTGTCAAAGATTAATGTAGGTACAGAACGGACAGATAAACTACATAATGACGGAAAGAGTCATTTGGTAAAGTTTTTAATTAAGTTAACCGACCCATGCGACTCAGCTCGTCGTATGTCGGATGTCGTAAAAGTCGACCAAGGGGCTTCGCCAAATGAAAGGCAGCATTTTTATTGTGTGAATTACTTATACCGTTTCTTTGATCAGCAATCCCCAGCCAAGTGATTATGGCAATACCCGCCAGATTCACAGCTCTTTTCAGTAGTGGACATCAATGTGTATTCAGTCAGTAGGTTATTATGATTAGATCAACACACAAGAAAGAACAAACAGTTAGAAAAAGACATAACTGTGTTAGCGTAGTTTAGTTCGTATGTTTAACTACACGTAACTCAACCTTCAAATTGAAATGTGATTTTAGCCATGACTTACGACAATTTGCCTCAATGATGCTGTAGGCGTTTTTCTATTTCAAGAATATGAATCTGTCACTCTTTTCTACATCTATTCTGTGACCATACTGAGGTCATCGTCGCAAGTATAAGAAACAGCAGATTTTAGGGTTGTCACTTCGTAAAAAATCAGCTGGCCATGTGAAAACTTTGTTTTAGTTTTTTCAGAGATACCAATCGAAATTAGAAAAGTCGTTGAACAAAAGTTGTTCCCCGGGGGGGTAGAAATACCCAGCTTTTCGCTTAGCACATGTATATTGTTACACCATGTATATACAAGCAATCAGGGATTCGATTTTTCTATAACATTCGTTTAATTATTGGACCATTTTGTAGAAGATAGGCAAATACCAACGGTGTGTCTAGTCGTCATTTTTAGCAATGATGTCATGCACCCAATCGGCTCCCGTGCGGACGTTGTGGCAAACTCGCGTCCGGTGCCTTCTACTGTCCAGTATCGTTAGCGCGTCGTTCCGGAGCTATGTGGAACAACCCTATCTCAACACCACTCGGAAGTATATCTAGTAGAGCTATAGTTTACTAACAATTAGCAATGATCTCCTGTGCCCAATCGGCCGGCTCCCGTCCGGACCTCGTGGCGAGCACGCGTCCCATCCCGTCCACTATCGTTAGCGGGTCGTTACGGCGCTCTGTGGAACAACCCTGCTCGAACACCACTCGGAGAGATGTTGCACCGGGGATTTTAACTACGCCTGTAAAAGAAAATATATCTTGTAGCGTGTAGGTATACCCTGATGACGTGGAAACTATGAAAAAATAAACATTCTCCACTCATGTTTGGCTGCTCTATCACTCAGTCTAGACAGTTGTGAGCAAGCAAATGTTTTTTTCACGCTGTGAATGAAAACAATTGAGGCGAGAGAATTCGTACGTTATTTGTTGAACTACATACTTGAACTGGCCACAATGTTCACTCCGTTGGGAAGTGATCACGTTCTAAATTTAAACGGACCTGAAATATCAGTGTCATCGGCGTATGGGTGCGGGCTGTCGACTGTGATTGGCTGAGGCGGCGTTCTCCCCCCACCCGCCGCTGCTTCTTCTAACTCACACACGCAAACTTCTACAATCATGTCGGCGACTCCTGGCTTACTGGCGCATAAAGCTGCAAAAGAAAAGTTGCTGAAAACACGCAGATGACATGGACAAGATATATATGCTCATAAAAGAGAGTATGTGCAGTAAACCACACTATAGAATAAACATGATTTTCCTTATAGCACAAGAAAAAATTACAAGAACCCGAGCGTGACTGTTTACTTTCGTTCACAGTTCAGAATATACCAAAAATTTCCCCATTTGTAGTTGTAGTTCCCTCCAGAAAATAGTTTCATTTCGTAGTGATGTCAATTCAGATTTTGCCAAAACTAAGCTAATTTGACGGCACTAAAATGATAACATCCTTTTTATTACCGACCGATTTTATTATTGACCGTTAATGAAAGGGACGATGTTCATAACTTTAGAGCTGTCATATAAATTTCGTTTAGGCGATATCTGAATTGGCAATAGTATCGATATCAGTAAATTGAAACCCTGAGTAAACATAAACTACATACCCATAAGCACATCAGTGATGATCTTGACAGCATTGTGTGAATCAGGCATTCTCCCAGCGGCCGCTAACTTCAGCAGATCAACTAACGCCCTGGCGTCAGACTCGCCTAGTTGTGACGTGAAATCGTCGAGAACCATCTAGAAAACAATATCAAGACTTGCCTTTTCCATCTAGTGCGAAAACAACCACTCCCTCCTGTTTTAATTAAAATTGCGATTGTAACGAATCGAAGAGTGTCTTATTAGAAGCTCTTCAATTCTCTCAAGTAATGCTTGCAGGGCTATTCAGACTCTCCGCTACCGAGTCATCGATTACGGAATCTGACGCAGAATCGCGCGAAATTCAAATATTTTAGCGGTTTGATTTTTATTCTAGGCTCAGGGCATCATCTACCAAAATTAGTTTAGTTTGTTCATAGATGCGAAACAGATTTAATTGGCATTAGTTCAGCTCACAAACTTCTACACAAACATCTTTACAACGTGAATGTTACCTTAGGCGCTTCAGCCTGTTGCACGGTCATGGTGGCGGCGGCGACGGAGACCGCGCTCGAAGACATCACCGCGGAGTGTCGGGACGATATGGACCCGCTCAGCGGACTGCTTGTTCCACTCTATGAGACAAACAAGGAGTTATTATTTTCAACAACCTCTCGATGAGGCCGGCAATTATTTTTACCTTTCTCTAGGATTAAATAAAAGTAGTAAATCAATATCTTTATTTCTTTAGGCTTACAAAATAAGCACTTAGTCAAGTCAAATTTAAAACTATAGGTACATAATTATCAAAATAATATAAGAAATAAAAGTGATAATTGATTTTTAGGTCGCTTCAATCTTTGGTTGTAAAAGAGTATGTAATGCTCTTCCACTGTATGAGACAAACAAAAAGTTAATAATTTCAACAGCCTCCTCACCATCACAAGCGATATGTAAGGCCGCCAATTCTTTTACGTTTCTCTAGGATTATATAAAGTAATGCACAAAACTTTTAGATTTAAGATTTTGAATACATAATTATCTATCTATCATACAAGGCGTTTTACAACCTAGTACTTACCTACTTTACACCAGAATAACATTTGGATTTGAGCTTGATTGTGATTTTTTTGGATATAAAGAACTTTTGGCAATTATGAACCTTGTACCTTACCAGTAAGGTAACTCTGTCCCCCACCGATACGCACAGTGTCGAAGTCGATAGCCGTCACTACGACAACTAAGCTGAGGCCTCTGGGTTCTTATAGTTCAATCAATAATGGACCGTATATTCTTACCGGTAAGGTAGCTCTATCGGCCGGCGCCTCTCCGCCGCCGGTCCTCGCGTCGCCTTCAGCGTCCGAGTCTTCATTGTCAACGTTGGTAGGCGCAACCACCACAGCGGAGCAAGCCTCGTGGGCTTTCAGTGCTTCCACGAGAATTGTTCGAGCCTGGAAATAACGGACAGGATGTACAATAATTGTACAATTATTGTACATGCCAGCTTTATACGTGTCCTTTATAATAATTTGTTTAGAGCAATGGTGGGGCTGCCCAGATACTGTAGTGCATCTGGCATGTTTGCTGATGCACATGTAAAGTACTTTTACGCTGTGATTCGAAATAAAATAATATCTATAAAACGCAGGATACTGGGCAGCACCAACAGTCTGATACTGGTCTGTCTGGGTACTGGCCGATAGACATTGCAGTGGACTGCAAAGGCACTGGACGTCAAGACTAATCAACCCATGTTTTAAACAAATTTATTATATAAATTGATGTCTGAAAATTATATGTATTTGTTAATTGTATTGTAGTCAATCTAGAACTTATTAATGACTACCTACCTCTATTTTTTGATTATCTGTGTGACATTTACTACTCTAATCTATGGATCTTTGTGTCTGAATAAATAATTGAATTTAATTTAATTTATAAGTACTGTCTTTATTTATTTATCTTATCTCTCTCTAGTGTGTCAAGTTACGTCTATAACGTTTATCTTCTACCTTCTCTAATTTGAATTATTATTTTATATTTTCAATTTGTCTAGTTCTAGCCAAAATGGCCTTAAAAAAGCGCGGCGAGCGAAACGAGCCACTCTGTGTGCTGCATCTTTAGACGCAAAATTTACGTCCAGTACGGTTGTGTTCCTGATACAGCCTCCCCGTTTTTTATTAGTAAATATGTATATACATACCTGAGTAATATGTAACGCTAATAACACTAATGAGAGCGCGTGCTGGACGGCGGCAGGCGGTTCAAGAGCCAAGGCGGCGGCTGCGATGGACGGCCGGGGACCTTGCGGCTCTTCTACTGTCGATTCTTCGGAGTATAGACCTGGGGAACAGTAATAATAAGAAATATCGAAGGACTTTTGAAAATTTCATAGTGCTAACGATAGCTAAGTCTTTTTGCCCATCTGTCTCTGCCTTTACTATAATGACAGAACACACTTATAACACCCATAACCTTATCCGCGGCCTGAGAAAAAAAACTAAAATTTGATGTGATACGGAACCACAAGCCTTACCTAGACTATTGGCTCCGAGCGGGTCCTTCAACGTCGGGAAGCCCAGAGGGGAGAGATACAACTCTACGGGCGGGGGACAGGCGGCTGACAGTAGCGCCCACGCGGCAGTGGGACAAGCCACAGTACAATAGCTATAGGACCACAAGCCTTACCTAGACTGTTAGCTCCGAGCGGGTCCTTCAACGTCGGGAAGCCCAGAGGAGAGAGATGTAACTCCACGGGCGGGGGACAGGCGGCGGACGGTAGCGCCCACGCGGCAGTGGGACAAGCCACAGTACAATAGCTATAGGACCACAAGCCTTACCTAGACTGTTAGCTCCGAGCGGGTCCTTCAACGTCGGGAAGCCCAGAGGGGAGAGATGTAACTCCACGGGCGGGGGACAGGCGGCCGACGGTAGCGCCCACGCGGCAGAGTGGGACGAGCCACAGGCCACTCTTTGGACGCCCTCCACGCCGGCCACGATAGCGGGTCGGCGGTTTACGTAGACGGTGCCGTTGCCTTGCTGCCCGTGGTCGTTGTCGCCCCAAGCCCAGACCTGTGAAAATTTTATAATTATAAGTCAGAATTTCAAGATATGAAGTTTTTATGGATTTCTTGATATAAAACCACTAATTATTATTTGGTAAGCAGAATCTTCGAAATGTCAGTATATAATTATCATGATTTAGAATATCATGATTTAACAGGACTAAGACAACACTGTGACAAAATGGCGAACAGCACTGGAAGATCGCATTGTGTGGTGGGTCTAGATGTTTTTAGAATTCAGCAAATAAGTAAGTAAGTAAGCTTCAGACTTTTCAATATTACTGAAAAACGACGTCATAATGATTCTCACGTGAGGTGATTCAACCCCTATTTCGGCGCAGGGTCATGGAGACAGAGCCCCCATATCTTGAAACTTACTGCCACCATTTTGTTTTATTTATTTATTTATTTAAAACTTTATTGCACTAAAGTACAAAGGGTGGGCTTAATGCCGAGGCATTTTCTACCTGCCAACCAAAAACACATGTTGAGACAGCAGTCAGCCACCTGTTTTTGTGTCACTTACCGCCATGCTATATTTTTCTGTTTGTTAATTTTATACTGTTGTTTATTGTACCTGTGTCCAAAAAAATCTATCTATCTAGGTGTTGAAGTTATGCCTACTTACGTGTGGTCACTACCATACCGTAGCACTTTTGTCTCGCATCCATACCCTTGATATCCATACCTTTGAAGTCCTTGATACAACTACAGTCCAAGGGAACGAATACTAACCTGATGCTCAGCTGTAACAGCGATGCAATGCAAAGCACCGACCGCGACGTGTATAACGCGGATCCCTCGAAGCGCCTCGACCAATGTCGGCCGTCTGACGTGAGAGTCGCAACCGTGGCCTAGGCGGAAGTAGTCGCCTTTCCCCCACGTCCAAACCTAACAACAATATTACTTGAGGAAAAAAGGTAACGGGTAAGTAATATTGAGGTTAAGGGCTATTTAATAGCTATAAAATTAAGAGCCTTACAGAAATCGGTATATATAACAAAGGCTGCTACATTTTATCCGTTATAAATGTAGATAATAACATTTGCCTTCCAAGATTAATATATCAAAGTCTTTCTGAAAGAGCACCCCAAGAATAAATTCGTACGAGGCGAATCAATCTGAATATAAATTTGGTGCTATAGGGAAAAACATCAACTCTAGAATCTGGATCTTAGTGATCAGAAATTTAAACAAAAGAAAGCCACTACTTACCTCGCCATCTCTTGAGAGCGCCATACTGAACTGAGCACCACATTCAACTTGGACCACCCCAAGCAAGTTCAGTCGTTCAATGTTCATCGGCGTAGCGCAGCCGTCAGAACCACCACGTCCTTGTAAACAAGAACAATTTTGAAGTGTTATAAGGTAACAAAATTAAAAAGTGATTTAAATGACAATGATTGATGATGAAGGTTCAAATTTGCTTGTGACCCCTACTCATAAATGCTGAGAAGTAATAACTGGAACATTGCCGCTTAGGTCGTGATAGAGTCGACTTACCAAGTTTCCCAAAATCACCGTCTCCCCAAGAGAAAACTTTCCCACAAGCAGTCAGTGCCAAGGTTTGAGCGTCACGCGATCCGCAAGCTACTTGAACCACTCTGTAGCTTGCCAAAGCCTCCACCTAGAGAAAAAGTTCATACAAAATTTAAACGACTTTACACTAAGAGACGTTAAGTTTTGAGTTCCCTGGCAGTTCTACTAATACCGTATCTTAGATATGATTGACTTAGGAGAGACCCAAGTATACAGGTATTCTCTCAAGCTAGAAACAACTTCAATACCAGGATTTTAGGTTGATATCCGTTCTTCGGTATTAGCAGCATCGTAAAATCCCCGTGTCCCAATCGTCCGTACACCCAGAGCCCAAAGTATACAGAATCAGTTTCTTTATTGATACTCTTGTTCCATGACATAAAAGTGCTTATTAAATCACCAATTAGTGCCTATTGTTTATAATGAATGATGTTTTCTCAAGCTAGAAACAACTACAAGTACGAGGATTTAAGGTAGACATACCATTTTCGGAACAAGCTGCATCGTACAATCTCCGTGCCCCAATCGGCCGTACTCCCCAGAGCCCCAAGTATACAGGTGTCCTTTGGCCGTTATACACGCGCTATGGGCGGACCCACATGCTATGAAAACCACTCTTTCGCCTGACAAAGCTTCTATGAGACGTGGAGATTCTAATGTCGTTTTGTTCCCATGTCCCAGTTTGCCGTCTTCGCCTTCGCCCCAGGAGTAAACCTGATAAGATAAAGGCTGTTACTAGCAAAAGAAAACAGGGACTGTCCAAGTATCTCTTGTGGCTCAGCAAAATAGATAGATAGATAGAAAATACTTTATGACAACGGTGACTTAGACTAAGCGACAAAATAACTTTATAAAAGTATCTTGTTTCTGTAATCTTATTTTAAATATATAATATTAAAACTAGTATATGCCCGCGGCTTCGCACGCGTTATTTATATGGAAATGTTCAAGGCTTTTTCTATCCCATGGGAACTGATTTATGGGATGGAAAGTGTTATTCCAGTGCTACTGAACGGATCGGGCCGGAATTTTGAATATACGAAGTTATAGGTCTGGAATAAAATATACTTTTCATCAATACATATTTGCTATTGATGAAAAGTATATTTTAATTTCACACGGATGAAGCCGCGGGCCCAGCCAGTAATTATATAAATTAGAATACCTTCCCATCAGCTGTAAGCGCCATCGCGTGCTTCCCTCCAGAATGCACGGCCACTCTTCTTACAAGTACGTGTGATAGGTACGGGTTGGCGCGTGGTGTCGATATGTTGTTGCTATGCCCGAGGCCGAGGCGACCGTTTGTACCTTCACCACATACGTATAACTGAAAGGATGATATAGATTTAATAAGGTAATAATTAATAATAGTAACAGCGCATTTACTTAATAAAACAGCTATTGGGGCAGATATCTTTCGTTTACTATGACTCAAATCAAAATTAGGGGAGAAATACATTTTAGATAGTAATTAATATCAATAGTAACAGCACATTTCTTAATAAAACGGCTATTGGGGCAGATATCTTTCTTTTACTATGACTCAAATTAGGGGTACTTTGAACTAACCTTTCCATCATGAGATACAACGAACAGAGTCTTGGAGCCGCCAGCGATATGAACAGGCCTCAACGCACTAAGTACAGGCGAAAACACAGGCACTTTAACTTTGGATCCTTTTACACCGCATAGTTGATCTTTATCATTCAAACCCCATACATATACCTGCAAATGAGATAAGACGTTAACAACCTGTTTTTGAGGTTCAAAATGTTGTGCAGTCAAGGTAACTTACCCTGGGACAGTCATTAGGTAAACTGGGTGGATTATTATCAACAGAAACGGAATTGCTCGGAGTATCCTTTTCCATCCAATCTTCTGCTATAAAGTTCATACTCTGAAAGGAAATAACCAGTGAAATTTCGTCTTAATTTCAAAGTGAAATGAGGTTGAAATTATCTTGCTTACCATCAAAACGTCCGAGTAAAGAGGGTTGGGTCTGAAACCGGTGATATAGAGACCATGCACGCGACAGTCAGCGTTGACGTTACGGTTTTGTTTGATGCCGATTTCTATGCACGGGTAATACTGAAACAAATTATGGCAAAGGTATAAAAACTTGTTAAAATTTTAGTAGCTCTGTTGTTTGTAGATTTATTTTTCTAAAGTAACGCTATATTTTTAGCGTTACCATTGAATTGCTATATTGATGTATTTGAAATATCTTCAAGACAAAAAGTTAATCCACGGTCACAGCCTTTTCGAAACTAGTGCCGTCTCGTTTGGTCAGAGATATATTTGCGTTGTTTCAAGGCTATTTCTATCTCATGGGAACTGGTTTATGAGATGAATAATAGCCTATATGGGCTAGAACTACTTCTATTAAAAATTTTAGTCCGATCCATTCAGTTGTTTTTGTGTAAAAAAGTAACAAACATCTATACATCCATACATACAAACTTTTTACCTGTTTGCAATCAGCCAGTAGCTGTATCTGCGCTAAATGTGATACAGGGCGCTCTTTAGTGCAAGGCGCGGGCGCACAAGGCACGGCTGCTATGGAGGTCATTGCGGCCTCTTCGAAACTAGTGCCGCCGCGCACTGTCAATGTGGCCGGGCCGTGGATGCTGTTTGGAACGCCGAGGCCGAGGCGACGGATGCGGACGCCGCAGCGCATTTCTACTCGTATCCAGTGCTGTCAAAATGTTAGGGAATACAGGACATGTGTATCTGTTGAATCTTAGTTGAAATTTAAGGAGGGCTTATATCAATAAGTTACGCGATTATTATTATTTTTGAATATTTTTATAACTATTTGACGGTTAGTTACCGCAATACCTATTTTGCGTAAAATACCCGTTAAGGTTGTTCGATTTGCATACGTTTGTATTTTCCCAAATATGAGCGATGTGGACATAATTTAACAAATAAATAACTGTTTTTGGCTTTGTTATTGGTCATTATTTGCGGCAAATTGTGTTTGATTAATGAAAACACTCGGTATAATTAGAAATAACGTGAAAATTTTAGGCCATTTCTATCAATGCGTGAGTGAACACGGATAGTGTCGTACGCCCGCTTACTTGAACTTGTGAGTGTGACGGCGGCGACGGAATCGCCATCTCTGTGCTATCTAAAGAATCATCTAATAATACCATAGTTTACGTTCTCAAAGCGTTTTTCCATCGTCCAAGTATTTATTCCCTTCTATTTTTGTTGCATGTCAAATAAGATCTAGGAAGCCTACGTGCCATTCCCATGACAACAATAATATGATGTAATATGTAAACAGATAACATGTTTGTTTATAGGTACCAGTTTAGAGAGTTTTACGCTGGGGCCACACTACCTTACCGTCTACCGGGCTGTTACCGCAATAATTATGACATTACATTACCGTTTAAATTACTGCATGAACTGGTGTGGTTACACTAGAGTTTACCTAGATATGTCAATAAATAAGGCGGTAAAAATATCACGTGCGTCGCCGCGCCGGTGAGCTCATATTGCACACTGGACAAACGGTAGTGGCCACAAACGCATTAATTACTGCGGTAATCTTCTTTGATGTGCGAAACAAGACCGCCGCCGGAGCTATTGCCTACCGCCATTTGCCATATTGATTGGCATTGTAAAATTATGGCCATTAATCGTGGTTACACCTAGGTGTTGTATAACTTATGGCAATAATTATCGGCATATCACGATAGTGTGGCCCTAGCATTAGACGTGTCAGAGTGTATGCAAAGCATTTCGCTCATTCATCAGCGACGACCGATGTGGCGCAGTGGGCGAAGGTCCGCCTGCGACCGGTTGCGGGTTCAATTCCCGTGTCGGAAAAAAATTGTGTACGATCTGCAGAAATTTGTTCCGTTGGTCTGGGTGTTTTCTATGTATTTATAAAAAAAATATCTATCTATGTAATGTATTGTATTAAGTTTATCAGTCAACTAGTACCCATAATACAAGCTTTGCTCGCCTTGGGGCTAGATGATGCTGTGTGGACTGTCCGGAATTATATTTTTTTTTTATTTTATTGGACTAATCGTCACTTTTTACAGGAGCCGAAACAAAATTTTGAACATGATTTTTTTGAAAAAATGTTTTTCTTTCATTCATCACATTCATCATTGTTTTCGTAATTTTTTGCTCTATTTTTTAAAATAATGGTCGCTGTTATATCTATCACCCAACTTGATAAAAACTACAAAAGCCCTTTTTGCATTCAAATTTTGAAGCAAAGTTAAGATAATTATCCCAATAAAAAGAAATAAATATTTAAATGAAATGTTTTCAAAAGAAAATATACTTTATAAGAAATAAAACCATTTTCTAAATTTTTTGAAATGTGGCCGTTTTGCATTCAATGAGCGATTTGTAAAAATGCCTGAACATTAGCTGGCGTAAAGAGCTAAAATAAAATAAAAATCAGTTGGTGTTGATAGTACATAATTGTTTCATTTTATTTTTGTCATACCGTTAGAAACGAGGTCAGGACCCTTTGTGGGATGTACGCAGAACAGTCTACCAAAGTTTTATATTACAATAAAATAGACTTAGGAAGGCTTACAATAAGTAATTTATGACAAACATGAATTTGTTTGTACTAGGTCTATGACATTGTTCAAAACATAAAGAATAAAAATGATAACAATCAAAAATTTTGGTAGTGTTGAAGGGATTCGAGCCCGTACTAACGGGATGTATCAAAATTTTGTGGATATTTTATTATCAAAAAGCAAAAAGTAAATCAAATTTTCAGTGGTTTCGAACCCAGGTACGACTATACATTGTCGCATCCACCCGACTGTTCGAACCGCTAGTCCAAAGTGAGTTATTGAAATACGGTGAAAATTTATATTACTTTTAATCTTTTATAAGTGGTCATAAAATCGGAGCTAAGATACCTAAGTACACAAAGAACAGAGTAAAAAAAAAGTGGAGACTTCCTTACGCTAAGAATTTTATTATAAAATTGGAACAACTTTCACAGTGAGTACATTTAAAATTAATGATTGTTTTTGTGAACTTATTAAAATTATTTGTCAATTCCAATGATTTAACGAAATTAATAAATAGCATGAAAAGTATTTTTTTTTACCTATAATTTGTAAGATATTCTTTAGCTAATAAGCTAGTTTGTAAATAACATTACCCTCTGCGCCTTTTTACTTAAATTGTTCAAAATCAAAAAGGAAATTACCTCCAATTTTTTTTAAAATGTAAATAGAGCCTGTTTTTTTCTTAAAAAAAACAAGAGTCGAAAATTAGTTCGTTAACTAGTGGTTTTATTGAATTAATTTTAGATGTAATTTAGTTATGTCCCGAAAACGGAAATATTGGTCCGAAAAATATTTAGTCCTAAGGCGTCTCCAATTATCTCTGTTATTTTTCGAACAGTAGTTATTTTATTTCCACTGAATTTGTAAGGTTTGCCTGTGTGAGTGACTCGTAGCGGCCGATCACTCACACAGGCAAGATCTTTTTTGCTCTTCCCAAATACAAGCTCCATAGATGCTTTCAACACTTGAAAAATTGCTTGGTACATAAAAATTTGCGGCAAATACATTACCATTAAACAATTATGCACAATTTAATTAGAAAATAGTGAAAAACTTCAACATAGAAAATCAGCGCCATCTAATAGCGGAGCTATGCTTAGTCCTGGACCAGAAACAACCTTAAATCTATTGATTGGCTAAGTTTATTTTTGCTTTATATATTTTTTTTTTTTTTTTTTTATTGTAAATGGTCGAGCGTTTGGCCACTATCTCATGTAAGTGAAGATGTGGCCTAAGATGGAGCACGCTTTCCCAGAAGGAACTTATTCACTCTTGATTTGAAGACTCCGAGATTATCACTACTACTGTTTTGTCATATTTGCTTTATCTTTATCGAATTGTTTTGGACATAATTTGCCATCTCAGAGCAGCGAGCGAAGTGAGCCGCAAACTGCACTGCGTATTGAGCGAAGCGTGCTGCAATTCCTTACATATCGTGGCATTGCTCTCTAGCATGCAAAATACGTTCACTGCGGTTGTGTTCCAGATACATCCTTCCTTTTCATTATTGATGTAAGCGCGTAAATTACGAACATAGAAACTGCACATTCAATGCAATGCACACTGCTTGCACTGCGATAGAGAGCTCGTTCCGTACGATTAACGGGTGGAAAACCTACCTTTGATTCGTTCTGCTGTAATACGAATAGATAGTCTTGTTGTTTGTACCTGTCCAGTCCCGCTGGCGCTCTGCCAGTAAGTATGCGGCTGGCAGTCGATGAGCCGCCTCGCGCCGATGCCGGGTCGACAGGACGACACTCGCACCGCTCTGATGGAGCCTCGCCACCCCACTATGGCACCGCCGGCGCCTTCGCCCCACTCCGCTGTATAGTCAGACAATCTTTTTAATTTTTATTATATTTTTATGCTCAATTTCCGAACGTACTCAAATTACCCTGGATGAACTTGGTTCAAAGAATTTCTGAAATATTAAGAAGAAGAGTTCTTACAAGAATCGGTTACAAGCTCCATTTCGCTGACTTGTCCGGTCCAACCCGGTTGCGTCGGATAATCGACCGTCAAATCCCGTCCATTGCTTGAAATAGCTAAAACAAAAGAACATTTTTTATTACTACAACAAGTAACATAATAAATTAGTACCGATAGAACTGAATCTAATTATATAAGTTTTTATTTAAGTTTTAAGTTTAGTTTACCTTTGACCGTGCCTACGCTGCTATGGTCGATGCACCCCCATTTGTATCGTGGTTGTGTAACGGCAGCGCGCACTCTGACTTTGTCGCCTACGCAAAATGGCGGCGCTCCTGAAACCACTTCCGCATGCACTGCTCTGACACCTGCGACGCGCCCTAACCCTCGCCATTCAACCTGGAAAAGTTCATTTACCTTTAGAAATGTATTTATAATAATATCATCAATTTAACAACGACATCAAACAGTGCAGACTTACTTAGGCATCTTCTACTTTACAAACACTAACGTGACAATACTCACGTGTAAAAACACATTTTGCTTGATATCTCTTTCAACTTTTTGCACTTGACCGACGTCACCCAAAGCCACCTGTAAAATTTTCACAATATCGTTACACTAATAAATTCTTTCAAAAATTACATTTTCTACATTAAGTGTTTGTGCAAAACCAACGAATAGAGAGAGAAACATAGTCTTGGTTTGAAAAACTTTCATAAAAATAAGCATAAGAAATACATGCCCAAAATTGTACTCACACATTCAAAAGCCTTACAGCACCGTACAGTCATCCCCGGAGTGATGACATCAGACAAGTACTGCGCATACTCATCTTCAGAGGCGAAACAACTGCGCCAACGATACGGCGTTTGTTTCTTCTCTAGTTTAGGCGGTTTCACTTCTATGACCGAATCGTCCATGCTTTGTTGGGGCAGTTCTAGTAAATGTGCTACTAGAGCTTCGACTGACGGCATGCTGGTTCCGCCTGAGGAAAATAAACGTTTAGAGGCATGAGAAAAGTATCAAAACGCAAAATGTGTAAAATAAACTATTGTCATTGACGCCAGACTCTTTCAAGCGGCATCGATGTTTATTTTCTATCTCTCATAAACGTTTCCCTAGCTCTGGTTGTTCCAATCACAAATTTAAAGTAGCAATACTTAAAGATGAAAATAATCTTACCTATAGTTTGTATCGCACCGTATACAGCAGTTCGCGAGAAACCCATTTCAATAACTTGCTGCACTTGCGAAGAGTTCGTCCATGTGTTTAGATCTTTGCGTGCTACAATGAAAAATAAGAGTAGATCAGAATTACAAGTTAAATATAGATGTAATATAATATTATCAAGAATCACAGGTATCCAAATCCTCGTCATGCAATACAATAGACTCAACATGCTCGATATACACTTGAAATTGAATGCGCTATGCTCTAACAGCTATATCAAACCAACTTACATAGGGACGAACTGTTATTCGTTATAGTTTCGGCAGAAACTAGTAAAATGTTGCTCTTGTCTATCAATGGCATTTCTGGTGGTATCTCGTGCTCTTTTTCATCACCTAAAATCAAATGAGCTGCAATAACCACAAAGCTATTTTTAACTTTATTACTTTACAGAAAGAATACATTTTTGATTGAACTTCGTAAGTGAATAAATAAATGCTAAGCAGTACAATTTCATTTTTTCAAACAATGAATATAACACCTTATAGTGCTTGTAATAAATTTCATTAAAGCATAGAAGAGGGCAGCCAGTGTCAGTTGCGTTGCTAGTAGCAATATCAACCATAGTTTTTAGAGTTCAAAATAAATTTCGAATGAGGACATTCCATTATTGAAAAAGCAAATTTGAGTACCTACAAATAAAGTTCATTTTACCATTGAGGTGTGCAGCCAGCCGGTGTAAAAGGGCTACGGAAGCAGTCGCCAGTTCCCTCGTAGTATGCGATGCCGCTAACGGACTTGGTCGCGTTGCTAGACTCAGTAACCTACGTAGCAGCGTCCCTTCTGTACCTAACTTTGTTGTTGTTCTGTCTTGAGTATCTGAAATAATGAACACGGACTATTTTAAGGTTCGTATTATGTAGTAACTACTAAGGTATTTTGACTGAATTTATTCACAGTAGTCAGATGACACTTTTTACAGTTTTTATTTTATGAATCTTTTATCGATTCGTTTCTTGGGCTTGCAAAACAAAACAGATTCGAATTTATAACAAAACAAATATTTATAATAATTTATATCTATACTAAAGACATTAGACCTTAACCTCTTCAATAAAACGAGTGATATGTTTACAGAAAATGTAGGTAACTAAAATATAGGGATTCTTACTCGAGTTATCGGGCGGCTGCATTAAAACCTTCCTGAGTCGCGTGCGCGTCGTCAAAAGCCCTCGCACTGCGCAAAGCGTCAGCAGTTCCATTTGCTGCTTTCTTAGTCCGTTCACGTCTAAATCGGCTACAACAAAAATATTACATTTTTCAACTCGAACCCCGAGGCACACTTACTTATGTACTTGTGCTAATTTGAATTCAAAATATAGCGCCGTATGTTTTAAGTTCCCTTACCGGGCAAATGATGCGGATGCATAGGCGAGGCTTGCGGGCCAGCGCCGAGCAAGGCTGCGCAAACGCGCAAGGCGCTCTCACCGCCCCCTAGCGGATGGATCAGGCGCTCGCTTTCCGCACTTTGAATGCCATTTAGCTCACTCTGAAATAGATGGCATATTATAGATTTTCTTGGGTGTTTTTTGTTTGTGATTTGGGTATTTAGGCTGACCATACTTTGAGTACTAGCATTGAACTTCGTATTAACTTTAGTAGTATTAAGGAATATTAAAAAATCGCGTCCTAAGGGGTCCAAAAAAGGATGAGCTGATTAACAGGGCATAAGCTCAAGAGTTAGTAGCTAAGCAGTCAGCCTTAAAATGGAATAAACTAAATGGAGTAATTAGCTTCTAACACTCACTTTTGTTTGTGTATTGTCATCATAAATCAATAAGATCTTCGCTCTAGGCGTCAGTTGAGTGACGATGCCACTTCTAGGAGGCGATCCGACCAAGACTCTCTGACCGAGTCGTAAACGCCATTCCACCCCACCCACCACGCCTAACGCGCCCGCTGCAAGAGAATATAGACTGTAAGATGGAATGTAATACATTCAAATGGAAATTTATAAAGTAAGTATTGAATGAATGAATGAACACTGTATTGTACATTTTGAAATATAAAACCATACTTAAATTAACTTATATTTAATCTTATAAATAATAAAACGGTACAACAGGCAGCAGTATTCAATGCAACAGACAAAATAATAAATTTATAAATATTTGCATAACACTTACATAAGTACAACTTACCAATAAGACAAGTGTCAAGAGTTGGTGGAGCTGGTTTCACGGTTTGAGTCATTTCTTGACTTGCTTGAGGCCACCAATGCCAGTCATTTGTTACCTTAAATAGAAGTAGGTATGGTATAAAATTTAAAGTTTTAACATATAAGGTAAAACATCATCATCATTTGTAGCTAGTTGGTATCAAAAGCTTAAAAAGTGCAGTTTAGACCGTCAACATGTGAACTAAAACACTGAAAACCAATGAACACATTTAAGGATCAAGGCATTTTCATGTCATCCACACCGCGTTCATTCAAGGTGGCTTTACGTAAGCACTGTCAAGCCGTCCGCGTCGCTAGGCTTAGTGCATCAAGGGCAATTCACTTGTTATGAAAGATATATGGATAATTTTGTGATAACAATGCAGCTTCAAAGCATAAACGATTCACTCTAAAATTAGACTGTTTGCAACCGTCTGCAGTTAGCTCAATGGTTTCAATTGTAAATACTAGTTGTACTTTTTCTATTCCTTGCGTCTAATTTACTTTGTTAATAAAGTTTCCAACTCTAAAATACACTACCATTTGAGCAGCCAACTGCAGTTTCTCCAACAATATCGTAGATATCGGCCCTTGCCATTGCGCAGCGGTATGCAATTGTCTGACTAGTTGGACTAACGCTGCGCAACTCGCGCCCGTGTAGCCAGCAGTGGCCGGCGCGCGCCATCTGTTGTCTGAAATGTGCAACTTTTATAGGAATAATAATAAACGCTAAGAGCCGAGCATGATTGACCTATAAAGTTTGTTTAAAATACACTCTCACTCGTCTGCAGTTAGCTTTAATTTATTTCTATTCATTGACTGTAATGTTTGTTGTTTATAAAGAATTATAAACTCTCATTCTTAGTTTCTCCGTTTGTTTCAGATTGATCAAATGTTCTGCTCCACGTCAGTGAGAACGCAAACAGTTCAAGTTGTATTAAGGTTGTAAAAAAGAAAGAGCTTAATTTATGGGTGAATATAAGATTACTGTTCTTACAAAATACTATTGACCTACCAAGAAAGATATTTTTTCCTTCCTTACCAATTTCTTCTTCCTCAGCATTGATGGCGATCGTGTGGTGGTTCAGTTTGAGCGCCGGATCTTGCGGATGAGTTTCCAGCCACAGTCGGCCAATGAGTGCCAACAATTGGGCGGATACTGTTTGCCTCCATTCAACCTTCCCTCTGTGTTCGACTAACACTCGGTGGAGAAGCCAAAGGGATTGGATCTAGGAAAGAGATCAAGGATTTACATTGCTTATACATGGATTAAATGTCATTATTATATTTAATAAGCTTATGGACGCGCGTTTTTTGATTCGCTCAATAGTATTGTTGTGAAGTATAAACATCCCAAGCTTTTCCATTTTTATCCAAGCTCATCCACGTTTGTATGAATTACGATTATTATTATTAAGATGTTTGTTGCTTCAACACGACAAAACTACTTTCTCTGGGCGGAACGGACTGGGCTGAAATTTAGTAGGTAGTATTTTTATCTCTTAAATAATTTCCCATTGGATAAAAATTACATTTGATCATTTGAAGGAGAACAACACATGCAAGGCCGTGGGCAGTAAGTAAATAAAATAACTTACTTGCAAATAAACGTGATCTTGTGTGATCGGCTTGTCGGTACAAGCTATAATACTGTAACACAGTTCGAACCACGAGTCGGTGCATAGGGCCGCTCGCATCTCTGGAGTTTGTGCACTGGCTGAAATATAATAAATAATATAGTCGAATAGTAGAGGAGAATGGAAGAGGGCTGTTGTCATTGTCATAGTCGATTCCAGTTGGTGTGGACAAGCAGAAAGAAGATGAATTTGAGTTTTTTGTAAAATAAGGCATGACAAAAACCAATACAAGGGACATGCCCTTGTATGGGAGACGCCCCCTTAAATATTAATTTCATTCTGTTATTTTGTATTTGTTATAGCGGCAACAGAAATACATCATCTGTGTAATAAAAGCAAATGTAATGGAAGAGACACCTAAACCAAAAACTAATTCGCACATACGTTCACAGCAGAACACACCTCCTCAAGGGAACAAGGGGGAGGGGGGACTTTTGCGCCAAAACCATAACCATACTTTGCAGACGAATCAATGATAGCAGGGCGCGTTAAAATACACAGAAAGAAGATACTGCCCTTCTTTCATTCAGCATCTGTTTTACGCTCTAACGGCATACACCGTTCTTACTAGTATAGTGCTACTTACCTCGTAACAAAGCCAGCGCCGTATGGTAATGTCCAGCAAACGCAGTAGGCGGTGGCGTAGCATGAGTGTGCGCTAACGCTAGCAATCTCCTCTGCAACGCGGCTACGTTCCGCCTTGCCACAGTGCCGCGCTCGCCCTTTATCAGTCCGATACCAGCGCATAACGCGCGAATAGCGTACGTGCAGGACGCCCTGACTTCGCTCACTGGCCACCATTCTGTGTTGTGTTCTACCACTAGAAAAATATATATCCTCCTTGTATCTACGACAACTACTTTTTGAAAGAAATAAGGTTCAAATTAAAGTTACACTGAAATTAAATATGCGAATGTTTGGGTGAATGAATTTGAATTTGTTTCTTATTTCTTTACACCAAACTACTGAACGGATCGCCCTGAAATTTTGCATAGATTCAAATAATTCAAATTCCCATAAATCAGTTTCCATGTGATGGAAAGAATCTATAAACGTTTCCACGGAATAATGATAAGATTTGTGTTGGCTTGTAAATAGGCTACTTTCGACTCCGGAAGTAACACGTGCAAAAACTAGTATTCATTACAGAGACGATATAGTAGGCTATCAGAAGTTTGTATGTGCGTGCGTCTGTGTGTTATATTGGTGTCTGTGTGTGTGTACATGTGTGGTAGTTTGTTGTGTGTGTGTGTGTTGTGGTGAACCACAGGCACAACAAATGGAATTTACCTGCAGTCACTCCATGGACAGTCTCATCAACAGACGGCGGCGGCGACGGCGATCGAGCCAGTTTGAGATCATACTTCCCCTCTTTCCCCATCCTATACGAATTAGTCCCTCCCGCGTCCCACGCTACTCTGACCCAGCCGTCTTCGCCGAGCTCGCCTATCACGCGACCTTCGCCACCAAGCAGGCCATCCTAGAAGACGATAAGGTTTTATCTTCTTTGAAAAAACCTCATATTTCTTTTGTTTTTTCTGTTGTGTAAACTAACCTGATCGCCCCACTTCCAATCCCTTCCTCGTACAACTCTAGTGCCGATTTTCATTAGAGAAGCGAGTTCGGGACCTGATAGTGATGTACCGCGAGCTCGGGCGCCTAGTCTTTCATCTTCATAGATGACCAGACATTCCGCTGAAAAAATGATTAAATAAGAATCAACTTTATCTTTAAACATGTCGAATGAGCGACAGTCAACTAGACTTACATTTCGCCTTCATATTATTGCAAATCAGTGATGAAAATTGAGACGTTTCTCCTCCAATTTGTTTGAGTAAGCTCAAACATGTACTTAGCGCGCCGCAGTTTATAAGCTGCTCTAATTCAGGACCTCTACTTCCTTCTATTAGAAGCGTAAGTAGTGCTATAAGAAACCTAAAACATAAAAGTAAAGATAAAGAAAATTAAGTCTTATTGAAGTCGAGTGAAAGATATATTTGGTTTGCTTTTACCTTGCACGGGAAGGTCGATTTAATAAGGCGTGCGCTCCATAGTTCGCACTCATCTTCAACGGCAAACTTTGAGTAGGTTCACCATCTAGGACTCTCGTCTTTAACTCTATCTGAATAAAGTCTATCAACTTAGATCTCTCGAGCAGTATCATGTATTTGGTATAGGGTATCACAGATTCAATGCCGGTTAGAGGCGGAGTTAGTGGAATGGTCGGTTTTACAGGTACAAATGGTACTGAGTCTGCCATTGACGCGCCTAGCAGGCCGGTCAATGCAGCGTATTTTACGCTATCAGACATCGTTTGAGACGAATGTAGAATTCTGTTTATCATCCTATATCCAGTCTTTCGTATCTCAGCTCTTTGCATCTGAAATCAACCATATAACCTATAATATTAAAGTTCATATTTCTATGATACTTTACGGTTGGGCAGTATACCAGTATACTTACTTGGCAGTACAAAGCGCGACGTAAAATATCAATATCACAGGGTTGTTCAGATATCACAAAGTCAATAATTGCAGCTGACAAGCTTTGTTGTTCCGGCGTTACTTCTTCTAGCAGCCAATATAAGTCTGTAATAGATGCAACGTACATAATTTGAAAATCAACTCACACAAGATAGATACACTTAGCCCTATTACAAAGAGATAGAGTATGTTTTCGTACCTTTTTCGTCACAGGCAAGCTTCGAAACCCAAGCGTTGACGAACCTATTTCTTTCCGAAGTATCGTCATCCTTCTCTTCATCAGCTGTAATGAGATCAGTCTTCAATTCATCAGCGAGCATTCTTACTTGTTTCTCGCTCTCTAGAGATTCTCTTAGGACTAGCGGCTCAGTCATATCAGTCGGTTCATTCGTAGGTGTCTTATCTCTGTCAACGATTTGCGCTCTACGCTTTTGTACCCTGAGGCGGAGTTTCTCAGGGCGTTCTCTTTTCGTAGAGTTCGTAGCGTCGACTTGATTAGACGCGTTTTTCATCTCTTTTTCTGAGGGCATAGGTTTGATTTTCAATTGTTTGATTCTAATTCGAGTTTGCGGGATCAGTATTCCTGTATCGTCATCATCGACTTCGCTATAGCGGTCTTGGTCTAAGGTTGGCGGTGGCCTCGCTTGTGAGATTCTCAAGGCTGGTACTGATGCTTGCGCAGTTAGGATCGTTGCATTGGATTGTGAATGGGGAATAGTATTTGAAAACTTGACGGATTGTTGAGACTTTTTTTGAGTTTGGGAGAGTCCATGAGGAGCTCTGGGGTGTGGAGGATGCACGGCATGTTGGGCCGGTCTTTGTTGCGCCTGAGTATGTTTAATTGCAGGTTGTGGAAAATTTTGCGGTGTTCGTGGCGTTTGTAATTGATTAGGAGCTTGTGATACTCTCTGTGTTTGTAACTGAATCGTATGAGAACCTCTCTGAGGTTGAGTAGCTGTTGCTTGTAAGACTTTGGAAGTTTGATTTGTAGGTTGTTGCGGATCCCTTAAAGGATGTGAAGTTGCAGTAGGTTGTGTTTTTTGATTCTGTATTTGAACAACCTTTTGTGGCTGTGCCTGAGGCCGTTTAGACGGTGGTTTTAAAAGACCTGAAGATTGAATAACTCTCGGAGATATGGTTGGTTTCGTGGCTTGTGATACTTTTGGAGGTTGGTTAAAAGAAACACCAACCGAGGAGTGGGTTACTTTTGGAGTTTGTGGAGGAACAGTCGATGGCGTAACTTTAATAGGTTGAGCTCCCAAGGGAACTCCGCCCGTGGATTTGGAAACCTTTGGAGGCTGTGAAGTGACAGTTGCTTGGCTCACTTTTGGAGGTTGGGACACGGGAACTACAACGGCAGAATGAGAAACTTTTAACGGATTCGCTGATTTTCGGGAAACTCTTGGATGTGTTGCCGCTGGTTGTTGATATTGGGAAGGATGTGGAAGTATTGTGATTTCGGGAATCGGTTTTGAAGATATCTGTTGAACTTTTGGGGTGTGGAAAATCTTCAAAGACTGCGACATTTTCGCAGCTTTCAAAGCTTGAGATACTCTGGCTGCCCTCAACGTTTGCGCAGCTTTTGGAGAGTGAATCCCTTTCAGATTTTGTATTTGGGATTCTGTTCCTTTGGGGTTCTGTAAAACTTGTAACAGTTGCGCTCTTTTTTGCTGCTTCGAAATTTTCAATGAACTGGTGTGATGAGTTTTCATCGAGCTCTTTAGTTTAGGGGGGAGCAACATATGTTTCGAAGATGCTCTTGGTTGCGATCCTGGCAAAGGGACTTTCACAATATTCTGAAGGTCATTTGGAGTTTTTTGAGACGCACAGGCAAGCGTAGACTTCAAGAAAAGCGCATCGCCATGTAACATACTTCCCGAAACTTTTAAAAGGTTTTTACTGAGACTGTTTTGTCTGTTTCGGAGTTCTTTGGTTGTTTCGGAGGTGAAGCGATGTTTGAAGTGGGGAGATTTTAGCGCTTTCATGACTTTCTGGAATATTCGTTGTGATGTGGGCGGGCGGAAGTATGGCGGCCGTTTGTTTAGTGCGCTTACAGCTGGGGAGATCGCTGGACGTATTTCATGTAAAAGAAACCTTGCTCGTTCTAATGGTGCTGCGCAAACCTGGTATAAACAAATAGTGTTACGACGTTTTCTGAGAACAAGTTAAAATAGTAGTTTATTTATTTACCTCTTTGTATCCGCGTGATAGCTGTTGTCTCGTTCGCATTAAAGTCCACTTGCATTGTTGCACCATTTTCACGATTTCAGACATGGCTGGCGATAATTTCACTTCGCCTTTATCTTTTTCTAAAACAAAAACATATTGTGGAACTTGCGTCATTATCATTACAACCAGATTTAACCCACTTATTAACTTTTCCAGTTTCTTCATATTATTTCGAATGAGTATGAAACCAAGACATATTTTAAAAACAGTTTGACCTTGTACGTCGGAATTTCGACATCACAATTTGCGTTGAACATTATAATTTACTTTTTTTCATTTAAACTGTAAAATCGTTTACTTATTATTTGTTTTGAAAAGAGTCCAAAATTTACAAATTATCACCGAAGTTTGCAGAGCAGCCAATGAGAAACGTATGTACCAAACTTTTTTTAAGGTACTCATCACATAACCGAGACAAACGGCCGATTTCTGGAACGCATGTCAACTTCATAATTTACTAATCAATGTTCAAATCTCTATTCAAGTGTCATTTGGGTTTCTCGAACGTTGATTACGTACTTAGATTTTGACAGTGATTACTTAACAAGCTTGTCAACTCATTGAAGCAAAACTCTTGTCAAATATCAAAATGGGTTTCTGGAACGATAATTAAGCATGATTCTTTGGTCAAGCTCTTGTCAAATCAATAATTAGCTAATCGGTGATTTGGCTCTAATTAGTTGAAATTTTTACAACAATGTGCTGTATTTTGCCAAGTTCTAAATCGAATATATATAAAAAATCAACAGGTTGGTACTCCTAAAGCGGTTTTGTTATGTATTACTAAACATAAGGATCGTTTTACCACTAAATAAAAATAAATTAAATTACCTCTTATATTCTAGGATGCTTCGTTTTGCTTCCGCATATTAGAAACATATAAATAATATAAAAAAAACTTGGTGAAATACAGGAATTAAAAAATATTGGTAATAAAGCAATGTAAAAAGGTTCCTACTTGCCTACTAAAGTAGTTAAAGTTATTTTTTTTATTTCGGTATAGTTTTTTTCTTCATAATAAACAATCTATTATTACCTATCTAATTTACAATTTTGAATTTTTTCAAACGTAAACAAACAAGTATTCGCGCCACAAGCATAAGCATAAATAATAACTGGGTAGAAGGGACTCTTCTTTAATCGAGTCCAGACATGTTTTTTTTTACTCAGGGCACTAGAATGCACTATTTATATTTTGTAATAATGTTCAGAACACACCAACTATTTCGGATATAAGTATATTCAATATAGGTTACGACCCATCAGTTCAATCCACTTTTTTCTTCTGAAAAAAAGAAAATTGGGTTAGTTACCTACGTATTGGGTTGGTACCTATTATTTCACAAAGGTACACGTCAGTTTGAATTATTTATTAAACGAGAGCACATAAAGAATGCATTATAAAAAAAAACCTCGAGGTAATTCAT
This sequence comes from Eupithecia centaureata, assembly GCA_944547425.1. NCBI lineage: Eukaryota > Metazoa > Arthropoda > Insecta > Lepidoptera > Geometridae > Eupithecia > Eupithecia centaureata. Next base: position 12,908,538 of record OX155679.1, on the reverse strand, counting down.
GATACTCAACTCAACTCAAAATCGCACCGGGCTCTCGGACAACATAACTATAATTTAAACTAATACTTGCGGCCGCCACCGCGCGCCGCGATCGGTAAACATAAATGAATGATCATTAAAAACCGCGTGCCGGCTGTGGCAGCCCGACCGATATGCCCGTTTAACGTGGAAAATAGTGTAGGCTAATATCTTGACCTTGAGCGCGTTTCCCTTCTACTCTTACTTACTACTATTTACTTATTCTTATGCCACAAGTGTCATTTTTAGGGTTCCGTACCCAAAGGGTAAAAACGGGACCCTATTACTAATACTTCGCTTTCTGTCCGTTGAAAATAAATATTTAAGGCGGGCTCCCATTAAAACGCCTTTTTTACTATTTTTGGTCGATATTAATAAATGGTAACATGGTAACAATGGTAACAGCCTACCTGTTACCACTTGAAATATTCACAAAATACTTAATTGTAAGTATATTTTTACTTAAGTAATAAAAAATAAAATTTTAAAAAATATGGTACGGAACCCTTAGTGCGAGTCTGACTCGCCCTTGGATGGATTTATTGAAGTTTAGGAGTGAATGACTGAACTGAAAGAATGACAATCGTAAGATGATCAATGATTAGTAAATTATTATCTAATTAGCGTTCGTGCACCCCGATTTGAATTGACCAGTGTGTTAAATTAATCGCTTTGTCAACTGATTTGACATTTGAATAGCCTTCTAGAAACTGGCTGAAAGAGTATCTAATATAAATGACAAAAGTTCGAAACCCTCGGCGCGCGAGTCACACTCTTGACGGATCTTGTTTAGTTCTAAATTCACTAACCTGCAGTAGCCGTAGCCAGCGCATGTTCCTTCAGCCCCGTATGATACAGTAAAGCAGCTAACAGCGCCCGTCGTAACTCTTCCAACGGATGTTCTGGGGGAAAGTGCGGGGCGCAGCCTTCGCGGCGCTCGCATGCCCACCATAGGTGTAAGGCTAGGGGATCCTGGAAATTAGCCTTATTTGATTGATTGAATAAAATGCATTTTTGATTGCGATCGTCAGAACTCTGGCCTCAATGCAAAGACTGTGTTGGTTTGGTCTGCCGGTTGGCGTAAACAGACGAATTAATTTATTGAGACTCAATTGAAATTATCTTTATTTACTTCTGAGTTTGAATAGAATTAGCAAAGAAATCACCCTTTATTAATTCCATTGTATAACATGACTCTATCTTAACCATAAATTCTAAAGCTAGCTAAAGATGAAAGGTACACTGCTGCAGATGTTTATGGGGATTTATGTTCAAGTGGAATTCTTTTAGCTGAGATAATGATGGTGATAATAAACACTCTTTTTTCATTATAAAACTTCATCTTACATGTAACTTCGGTTCAGCCAGTGCGTGTAACAAGGAATCAGCTTTGGCGGTAGACTTGACGAAGTTCTTCAGGACTCGCGGTGGTTTCGAATCATCAGTCGTGGGTACTTCTGTGGCGGGGCTGTTGCCACCGGTAGACGTGCCACTTCGGGCTTCGGCCTTTTCTTCTTCGAAGGGGTTGGGGAGTTGTGAAGACTGTAAGGGAATTAAGATTTTATTATGCACAGTTTAGAGTAAAATTTCGCTAAATGACAAAATAGGGTATTTCATAGAAACTTGGAGAGAGAAATAAGTATTGCGTTTTCTGTAGGTTTAAGACAGTGGTAAAAAGTTCTTTTTAAGGCCAAACTATAGTTGAATTTTACGATGATTATGATGGATTACAATATGACTGGTAAATGTAATGTAGTAATGTTTTTTACTAATTATGTATTGATTTTAATTATTTTGTCCTTACCAAAGCACAAACTCCGGAAGGCCTACAACATGTCCTTGTCTACAACAAACTACGGGTAAAAGCTATACAAGATCTTAACTAACACTAATATAACTAATATTATAAATGCGAAAGTTTGGATCGATAGATGGATGTTTGTAACCTCTTCACGCAAAAACTTCGAAAGATCGGGTTGAAATTGAATAGACGTAGTTCTAAGCCTGAAATAAAACATAGACTACTTTTCATCAATGTTTTACGCGGATGAACAATATAGTAGTGTAATATAATATAGTGGAAGTACACACTACTACATTATTCACACGCGTGAAACATTGATGAAAAGTAGCCTGTGTTTTACTATAAACTAGCGACCCGCCCCGGCTTCGCACTACGTATAATAAAAACGTATAAAACTTCCTCTTGAATCTCTCTATCTATTAAAAAAAACCGCATCAAAATCCGTTGCGTAGTTTTAAAGATTTAAGCAGTCAAAGGGACATAGGGACAGAAAAAGCTACTTTGTTTTATACTATAATAATAATAAATAATAATAAATAATGCTGGACAATCCACACAGCATTATCTAGCCCCAAAGTAAGCTACTCAAAGCTTGTGTTATGGGTACTAGATAACTGATATATTTAATACATTATATACATAGATAGATATTTTTTATTATACATATTAAACACCCAGACCAACTTTGTAGTGATAGTGATTACAAACCAGTAAGCCGCCTCTAAGAAACACAGCCGACGCGTGAGGCGACGCTTCCTTCTCCGCTTGCTGTGTGGGCAGCGAACGCGCTAACCGAAGGCCGCTCTGCGAGACGCCTAAAGCGCAGTGAAAAGCGCTCGATGATAGGATGTGGTAGGCGCGAAGGGTTGCTGTGCTTTCCTATACGAAACATACAACACCCCATTACTTGGCATATAAGTATCCTTGCAAATTAGATCTCAAAAAGTTGAAAACAAATAAAAAATCTCTCCCTGCTTTGAATCGTAATATACACAGGTGGACTCTCGCCCGCTGCGCTACATAGGTCGTCAATGATATTTTATCAATACTTACATTACAACTATGACTATTAATCTGGTCGGCGAACATCCCGACACACTTCTCCGTGATTCTCGACATGAAGGCAGCGTGCGGCGGTACACTCAGCGCCGTCGTCGCGTCTCGTCCCTTTAACTTGTGAACCAGTTCCACAGTGCTGGCGTTCTCGCAGTCGAAGTTCTTCACGTCGTATACGTGCCCGGATATGACTATCCATGCTCCGCCTTCGCGAATTTTGTTTACTAGGTCGCATCTGTGGAGAATGGTTTTGTTTAGAACTGATGAGGGCATTTAAAACTACCTATGGGTAGTTGGTCGTTGCCGGGGTTGTCTGGCAGAGATTGCTCTTGAGCGATAAAAACGCCAATTGTAGATTACATTATAAATTGTTTATGTGAATTGTTTCTGAGTTTTATGTGCAACAAAGAATTTTCTGTCGATCGATCTAAATTCCAATGAAATTTACAAAAATAAAAAATATTAAACATTAAACAATTGCATTTTATCCAGTATAAAAATAAAGTCGGCTCTTCCGACATCCACAAGAACTCAGTTGAAAACGCCAGTTCTTATGCCGTTGACGAAACAGATCTATACTCACTTTCTAATAATAGCACTGCTATGCTGAATCTTCTTCGTAACCAAGCCGGGCCATCCGAGTACGTCGGCGTCCAACTTAGTCGCAGAGGGCAGCACTTTAGCGACGTCGTCGCAGGCTCGAGAGATCTTCACCATGGAATGTGTGCAGTCGGCTAGAACGCTCGGGGATCGCGCTGAGCAAGCGCATAGCCATGCACTTAGCTCTGTTATAACGCGACCTGAGAAATAATTAAGGGAAGTTTAGACTAGTACATCCAAAACGGAATCACTATCTTTTGTTAAACCACAGCCAAATTGCAAGATCATAGTTTAAATTATATAGTTGTTGTCAAAACAGATGTATGAAAATCAACCGGCCACACTGCAAGGGTCTAGCTTAGCTGGTAACCAACTTTTTTCTAGATTATCACTTCGATTGTAGCGTATGTATTGTACTAATATTTACTTATCTTACCAAGAATATCTCGGGCGAGTGAAATGCAGAGCGGTGCTAGATGAGAGCTATAGACACGTTGAGAATGGCGCGTTTAAACAACACTAGCGTGGAATGTACGTGTTCAGCTAGTAATGCCGTACTAATACTTCTCTTACCGACAATATCTTGGGCGAGTAGTTCGCACAACGCCGATAGCTGCGTGCTATCGGCGCGGCGGATGGCTCGCTTGAACAACACTAGCGTGGAATGTACGCACTCTGCTAGTAATGACGTACTAATACTTATCTTACCGACAATATCTTGGGCGAGTAGTTCGCACAACGCCGATAGCTGCGTGCTATCGGCGCGGCGGATGGCTCGCTTGAACAACACTAGCGTGGAATGTACGCACTCTGCTAGTAATGACGTACTAATACTTATCTTACCGACAATATCTTGGGCGAGTAGTTCGCACAACGCCGATAGCTGCATGCTATCGGCGCGGCGGATGGCGCGTTTGAACAACACTAGCGTGGAATGTACGTGTTCAGCTAGTAATGATGTGTACTGGTTTAGAAGAACTTTGACTCCGCCACGGGTCGCTCGACCTCCTCTGACCCACATAGCTTCGCAGAATAAAAGCCTGAAAAAATTAGTTGTAGATACTATCATATTTAACCTTTGGTAGTAGGCTGCTGCATAGTTTATATTTATGTAAAACAGCAATAGAGGGTTATATTCTATTATATTAGAGTAGGCTGCTGCAATGCAAGGTACTGTAGGATTAGTTTTTCAAGATTTTAGATTTTGTTGGTTTCTTTAAACTACTTGCGGTTTTACCTATTTTTTAATGCATGAAAATTAATAAATCGGGAGTTTAATGTCACGTATTTCATAGAATCGTTAGTCTAGTTGACAAAATCCCAATAGTGGAGCAACGTACCTTTGAAACCGTATGAGCAGATCACAGCTAGGACTGACCGCATCATGCCCTTTCGGGTCGTCAGTCTTACTTTTAGTGCCTTGTAGTATCGCATTTAATTGCAATCGAGTCTGACAGCTCGTGTTTTTGATCAAATGCTTCACCTGTATGGACATTAGACATTTAAAATACCATTTGAGATATCAAACATTGTCTTTGAAAATGAACTATAATGAAATATATATAAGGTTAAACTTACCAAGTGCATGAGAGGCACTGAAGCTCCTTTTTCGGCTGCGGTGTTGGTCAACTGATACACTTCAGTGCATCCTAAAAAAACAGCTTGTTTATTGAATACATACTTAATGTATTCAATAAGGTAAATATAAATCAAATAATATGAAACCGGAAAAGTAAAGATACAGATGTTTAAATCAGAGGAAGGGTGCGAAGCAACTTTAGGAAATTATATCCTCTGAAAATGTTTGTGTTTGCAAAGCGCAATACATACCATTGTCATCTTCCCCTGCTGTATTGTTTTGCGAACATCGCTGTCCTGTTATAATATCGATTTGATCGTAACTCCTGAAAACAATAAATATTTGAGTCATCATTTATCCATCGCGTGTCTTTGTAAGAGTCATCTCTTCTATTTAGGGGGACCATTGACGACCTCAGCGGCTTTTATTGATATTACTAGCCACCCGCCCCGGCTTCGCACGGTTTTATTATACGTATAAACCTTCCTCTTGAATCACTCTATCTATTTAAAAAAAACCGCATAAAAATCCGTAGCGTAGTTTTAAAGATTTAAGCATACAAAGGGACATAGGGATATAGGGACATAGGGACAAAGAAACAGACGTTGTTTTATACTACTCGTATGTAGTGAAGTGTATAACTCACGCATCCATATTCAAATGACTGTAAGCATCGACGGGGAGAGCCTGCAGCGCCGTCCGCAGCGCGTCCCTCAGGCCTCCGCCGCCGAGTAGAGACCACACCAGCAGCTCCGTCATGAACCGGGCGCCGGCGCTGGCGGGCGCTGCTCCTAAATAGATGACTGGCTAAGAGTTGTTACAGACGAACGGCAAGTTATGAACGGCAGAGGCTACTTCAGGCGTCGCCACCTGTCGACGATAGTCGTCAACGCGTCGTCGGCGGCAGTAGTCAATACGTCGACGGCTGCCGTTTATAATATTAGTATCTTGGTCATTTTCTGTTTGATTGACAAAAGAAAAAATACGTGTGCAATATTTTTCGAAATTCTAACTAGCACCCACTTCTCAACTTTACACAGTCCTCTAGCCTTAAAATTAAATACGGGATATTTACCATCAACAAAGAAACGGAGAATTCGAACATAGCTGAGCCTCTATAAAGCATCGATAGTTCTAAAAGTCTGTGGCCGGCCTAATAGGTAATTTTTTATTTTTTTTAATCCGCTGAAAATTCTGCAGATGTATAAGTACTGCCTGCCTTTTATATTTGATAAAACTATCGAAACTTATAAAGACCTTACCTTGTGGTAGTAACGCGATCAGATGTTGCGCGCGTATTTGCGGAGTGGGTAACAACAGAGGCCAAGCCGCCGCTAGGGCTCTCCTAGCGGCCACAGCGGCGGCCACTCCAGCCCTACCCTCCACTAGTGCCACCAACGCGCTGTGGACTCCGGCACACCAAGAGCGGCTCTCGCCTTCGCTGTCGTTTAGCTCTATGCCTCGTGTGCATTGCCAAGCGTGGACCTGAAAAGTATGTTACTCATAGAATAACTGTTACGTGTCACATGAAATGTTGAAATGTATTACAGATTAACCCTCATTGAGGACTTTGCCCTTCTGTCCCATGCATTTGGCTCAGAAGATAATTAATTACCTATGGAAATAAGAAAAGTTTAAACATTTTTTAAATTCAAAATAAATAAAAGAAACAAGTCAAAAGTCGAATTTTAGATCTTAGTACTAGATAAGCTTGACTTGTTTAATTGAGGCGTCGTCGTCGTTAGAAAGCCAGTGGATAACAGACAGATACAATGAAATACTAAATCCTGCCCGCGGGTTCACTTACGTGGCATTACCAAAATACTAACAAATATATATTTTACCTACAGTGTTTTGATAATTTGAAGAAACTTACTTGAAGCCGAAGCAGATTAAGACATGCGATAGCAATACACTCGTTCTCTTTCATGGGCGCCGTCGCACATTGCTCCACAACTAGCTTCAACAGTCTTTCCAAGAATCTGCAATAAGAAATTAGTGTTTACAAAATAGTTTTGCAACTTTGAACTCTGTACTGAAGCTTTAAAGTAACAATTCTTACTTGAATGTGCTATCGGACAGATCTATAACGAAAGGCATACAGGATGGCAGGTCTCTTGGGTTCTCTTCACTCCAGATGAAGATATGTGAAGATCCACTTGCAACACCTGAAAAAAGAATTTTGTAGTTTCTCAAAAGTAGCTCAAAGTAATTATATATTGGTGTAACTAGATGGCGTTGTAAAGATTTTAATATTGTTATTACTAGCGGATGAATCCGCTCCGTGCGTTGGTCCCGTGGTAACTGAGTAATAAATAATATAACCTATCAAGCACTCAAGGTTAAAGACTGGGTTCTAGATAACTGTTATACATAACACAACACATTACATGGATCATCATCATCAAACTGTACTAGTTCACTCACAGCTGGACATAGGCCTCCCATAATGAGCGCCTTAGCGTCCTGTCATAGAAAACATCCACTACCTCACAACAAATATCCGCAGATCGTAAAAAATCGAACCCGCGTCGCTGGCAGACTTTCGCCCGCCGCGCCACATCGGTCGTCAATTCAAATTACATAGTTAAAATTAGGAAACAAAGTTATCACTTCTTTCCCAACTAAATTATTAGTAATGTGTTCTTTATTAATTTGACTGTACCTTGGTAAACGTTTAATAACTGAGATAGGCCCTACATTTCCCGCCTTATAAATAAGTATTGGCTTTGACTTTCTGTAAAAAGTACTAGCCAATCAGTAACCTCGTCCAAAGAGGAGTTGGCCAATCCGGTGTCTTCCCGCCACCGGCCGCTACGTCAGATGTACGCTTGTGGCGCCGACATCTTTTTTCTTCATTGGCGTTTAGTTTCCCGCCGAGTACAGACGTGCTACCAAATACGCAGCACGCTTTTAAAGAAATATTCCAGATTATGTTTCAAAGTGCATACAAGGATTATTGCAAAGTGCACATAGTATTCTAAAGGTTTGGTGTAAAATTGCATTACTGCGTAAGTACATTTTTCTTTGTCTACACCACTACATACCCACATTTTTTCAATAAAATGGTAATTTGCGAAATAAGTTTCGTAATTTGTTTTTGGACTAATGAGTCCATTCTATTTATATTTTGTTGGAGACTCACGAGTCGCACACATGTCGCATGGTTAGTACGAAAGCATACGCCTTTTTTACCTTGCACTAAGACCGTGACATTTTTCTTATTATTTGTGCTCGAAAGCACGTGGTTATATTTGTTTTAATGACAAAAGCCGAAGCTTTTTACAACTACCTGGCATGTGCCAGTGGCATAATTTTTCTTCTATTACTCCTAAGTAAGATTTTAACGGTTTTTCCGTTCGATTCGTTAGAATTTATTTTGAGGTTATATGTTGCTATGTGCTAAAATACTTATTTTTCTAGCAAGGATGTTAACACGATATCATATGCAAAATTCTGACTATGTCGTGAAAACGAGACTTGAAAGACAACTGGAGAAGGAGGTCAATATTGGATGGTAATGGAAATAACATCGTGAGTACTTTAAAATATCGTTGTTTTGGTTATTCTGGGCCACGCAGCCACGTGGGCAACGCGTACGATGTACGATACTTTTGGTTGTCACCTGCCCGTAATTTATACGCGAATATACAAAATATGAAATGTTGAGTGTATCTGCACACTTGCGCAAATAACACGTGGCCTACACCCAATGTCGTCGGGTGGATTAATCTAATAGGTTGTCTAACCTATTTTCTGCCTAACCATTGCACAGCAGGTGGTTTTGCAAGGGCACGGAGTGTTAATCTAGGTTGGCAAGAAAGTAACTTTTTTTTCAGGAGCGGGTAGATACATATTTCATTGCCTATTGTTTTTGTACCAAACAGAAGTGTAGAAAATGCAAATATAAACATGTGTCTCAAGTCCACGATTGACAAGATATATTTCAAGGATAAATACTGATATATTCTTTGTTCCTATTTTTCGATATGAGCTAAGTACCTTGATTTTTAAGCAAAACACCTCGCAAGAATAAAAACCCCCGCAGGGTTGTTTTAACGCCCTCGCAGGGCTACAATGGCTGGCGCATTGTCATCTCCTTGTAAGTATATAATAAAACCCTCGCAGGGTTCATAACGCACCCTCGCAGGGCTGCGATGACAAAAATAAAATTCGGGCGCACCGAATATTTTTCAGTTTTAGATTATCTTGGACAAAGAATAATACCCTCGCAGGGTTGTTTTAACGCCCTCGCAGGGCTACAACGGCTGGCGCATTGTCATCTTGCAAATATATCATAAAACCCTCGCAGGGTTCATAACGCACCCTCGCAGGGCTGCGATGACATAAATAAAATTCGGGTGCACCGAATATTTTTCAGCTTTAGATTATCTTGGACAAGGAATAAAAACCCTCGCAGGGTTGTTTAAACGCCCTCGCAGGGCTACAATGGCTGGCGCATTGTCATCTCCTTGCAAGTAAATATATAATAAAACCCTCGCAGGGTTCATAACGCACCCTCGCAGGGCTGCGATGACATAAATAAAATTCGGGCGCACCGAATATTTTTCAGCTTTAGATTATCTTGGACAAGGAATAAAAACCCTCGCAGGGTTGTTTTAACGCCCTCGCAGGGCTACAATGGCTGGCGCATTGTTATCTCCTTGCAAGTATATAATAAAACCCTCGCAGGGTTTATTACGCTCCCTCGCACGGCTGCGATGACATATAAAATTCGAACGATCCGAATATTTTTCAGCTTTAAATTGTCTTGGACGTGATGAGCATTATTCTCGAATGAAGAGTCTTATTCAACATAAATATGTGTTTACATAAGCTTCAGAAAGGGTTGCTTGTTTGGATAAAGGAATTCATCGTGGTGGTGTACCTCCACCAGCGATGAATTCCAGGGTATCGGGTACCTACTCACAACAACTTCTAGGAAGGCTAACTATAAAAGCATCGTGGTGCACCTCCAACAGTGATGAAAATAAAAATTCCAGGGTATCGTGTACCTATTGACTAGAACTTCCAGGAAGGTTAACAATTATTAAATAGAAGCATCAAAATAAAAAGTGCAGGGTATCGCGTACCTATTGACAAATGTCTTACCAATATCTATGTATGTATATGATTCGTGTATTGCATACCTATCAACAAAAGATTTGGGAGGTTCGATACCTATATAGACGGATTTTCTGTTCTTGTTAGACATTAACATTCAGAAGGAGCTGTTTAGCTGAAGGAATAATAAAATCTTCTGATAAACCGTACTTGTGACAAAAGTCATATAAGAATATCGTAAGAAACTCGGGCTGATAAGCGTGATGGGTTGATAAATTTATCGATTGGCTGATATTTTTATAGGCAAATTATAAATTGCGTATAGCAGCTGGTTGAGGTGTCATTGTGAATTAAGGGCAAGCCTAACAGCCTGTCCAGATAGGGCGCTTTACGCGCGCTTTACGCGCGAGTGCCCTCGCGCGTTTCAATTTATATTGCGTCCAGATGCGGCGTTTTACGCGCGCTCCACTGTTCGCCCGAGTATTTCGACTCGCGCGTAGCACGCGCGAGTCGAGAGTCCAGCGCTTTACGCGCGTAAAGCGCCCTATCTGGACAGGCTGTAAGCCTTCGAGCTGAATTACATTCTACATAGTCTAACCCAGAGTTACTATTTTTTACACTGTATGATATGTGAACGGTAGCAGATATAAGAACCCTTTGGATTCATGAGATCGCAGGAAAGACTCTAAGGTTAACATATAAGTTATTCAGTCTACCTACAAAACTTCTCATTGACGAGACAAGTTCTTTAAAATGATTAACAATTGTAGGGTGGGTACCACGAATAATTATGGACATGAATTATAAGATAAATACTGCCCACCCGCACTAAAAATTTAGTGCCTATTATTAGAACCTCATTCCATCACGAATTTGAATGTTGCGTGCGTGAGATAGTTGTTAGTATAAATAAGGTAGCTTCTACCAAAAACACAATATCTTTCACAAAGTTGCCTTCAGTATCAAGATACTGTCTATCAGTGGTTATGTCCACGCAAATGTATGGGTCTAGCTCACTCACTGGCCTGACCGTTTTAAGAGTACATTGTCTAAAAGACTTTACTTGTCAGACAAAAAGAAGGAGATTTGGTGAAAGTACTGGCGTTGCGGTACTAACTTAATATACCTATCTGTATAGGCTCTGAATTGTACTCAACCCATGTCCGGATTTATGATTGTGGGAACGATAAGAAACATTCCCGTGTTTATTTACAACTACCCTCTTCATACTTTTTATAACCGGTGGCATTTCTTGGTTATCTGTATAAAGGTGTGTACGGTAATGAACGTTCACGCGTTTATTTACAACTACCCTCATCATACTTTTTATCATAAGTGGCATTTCTGTTATCTGCTTTGTATGATAAATTGTTGAATGTATTCTCAACTGTATTAGACATCACAAATACTAGTACATTTTTAGAATTAATATTTGAAACTGTCATCATCATCATTTATAGAAATGACCGTGAGCAATTGAGGGTTTGCGCACTACAGTAATAAAAACCTTGGAAAGTCGTCAGTCTTCTTTTTGAACGTCAGTAAAGGACAGCCACTGTCCTTGACGTAAAGAACTGTTTATATTTTATATAGTGTTACACTATTCTTTACAAGTAAGCGATCATTGTCAGCTTCTAAACTCTAGCACTCTGTGATAGATTAATAAGAATAAAAGTGCATCTATATTATCGCTTCTTAAGCGATGACGTCATATTTTCAGTAATTGGTCGTGAGATGTTTCAACATAACTACTAGTTAAACGGAAAATGGTTCTTGTTTATTATTTTATAAACATTGTAGTACAACAGACACTACTGCATCTCAAATGAAGAGCTTGTTTTCGAGGTACATTGACAATGGGTGAGGTATTCATGCACAAGTATAATACCTACAGTGTTACAAATAACGTTGGTTCTCGAAGTAAACTTGTTTTCACCGTCACAAGCTGCTTAGTAATCTAGGGTTTGCTAGTTACCATTATTGGTATTAATTTTATTGATGTCTCAATAGACCTCTCTATATTAAGTACCTATATGCTCTCGGGTGAGAATTTGTAAATCTATTCGGTATGATATTCGAATAACATTAGAAGGATACCCAGTGCGTATTTAAAAGCAAAACAAGTACCTATAAGGGAAAAAGAAATAGATATACCTGTATTTTTAGCTACGTGTATCGGATCTAAGATTTCTTACGCTTCTACAGTGGAAATGTACACAAGTCTTATCGCAAAACTTGTAATCTAGTCCAAACATTGTGGGGAGGAAAAACCAGTTATTCAAATGTTTTATAAGAACTTCCCATAACTGGACATTTTAGATGAACATACAAAGCTTCACTATAGTTATAACGGTTCATAAAGTACCTACTCAGGTATTACAGCGCACTGCAATAAATTGAAATTTTAATGTAACGGTTTTCCCACATGCTTTCAATTGGTTAAAACGAGTACTATGTCCAGAAAATTAATGAGTTAAATACCTAGTAACTACCTACTCACATTTTGGAGCAGATATTTTAGTTTTCAGTTGTGCAATGATTTATTGTCACCGAAGGTCGTACACATTGCAAAAGTTGCAAAAACTGTTTCTAAAAGAAGTTAAGCTGCTGAAGTATTATTATACAGTTAGGTATACTGATACAATACGAACATATTTAGCAATTTATTGTTATAAGTTTATCAGTCATCAGTACCCAATCACTCAGAACATATTCATGCTGAGCTGGGCGGCCCTATTGTATGATACTGTGTGGGGTTTTGTTCAGAATTATTTATTTATTAAACTAGGACGATGGCACATTCTATCATCATCATGATAGAGTGCGATAAATTTGTTTAAAAATGTTAATTGTCTTTTGGACCATACGTATTGCAGTTTTGAATGTCACAATGACTAATTTGTATTCAAAGCGACGTGGCTTACGATTATAACATTATTTAAAAAATAGTAAGTTCACATTGGCGTTGTGTGTCTTCACCACCACCAGGCGATAACAAACACGTCTCAGTTATTAAACGTTTACCAAGGTACAGTCAAATTAATAGAAGCGTTTTACATAAAATAAAACGCATATTAATTTACTTACCTTGGTAAACGTTTACATTTTAAATTCTGCCTGGTGATATTCGACGCAATGAAGAAAAAAGATGTCGGCGCCACAAGCGTACATCTGACGTAGCGGCCGGTGGCGGGAAGACACCGGATTGGCCAACTCCTCTTTGGACGAGGTTACTGATTGGCTAGTACTTTTTACAGAAAGTCAAAGCCAATACTTATTTATAAGGCGGGAAATGTAGGGCCTATCTCAGTTATTAAACGTTTACCAAGGTAAGTAAATTAATATGCGTTTTATTTTATGTAAAACGCTTCTATTATGTTATCTACTATATTCGAAGAATAATTTAGACAAGTGACTCTTACCATTCGCTTTAAAAGAGGGACTTAGCACTTGCAGTAACTGTGGCACCGGCCTAGTAATCTGAGTCCTCTCGTGCGTTCCCCACGCGTATAGCGCACCCTCTGCCGTTATAGCGATACCGTGCGACGCTCCCACTGATAGATCCGTGATTTTTATACCTGAGGAGTAAAATAAACCGTATTTAAGACGACATGAGATCTATTTTACAATATCAATTTTATTATCATATAGTGATGGTTCTTATTCTAATATGATTAGGGTCTATGGATCTAAGATGCATTTGATGATTTGATATGCCTGTGAAGTAAAATAATCGATATTTAGGACGGTATGAGATAAAGTTTACAATACTACTTTTACTAAAGATTTAGTGGTGGTTGTTCTAATTTTCGAATGAAAAAGTTTAAAAACCTTTAAAAGCTTCAATTGTTTTCGGAATCTTAACGCTTTCAGTAGTACCGTGACCGAGTCGGTATCCATCGCCCTTGCCCCATGTGTATACTTGACCGCTGCAAACAACATACAATTGTCATAATAAGCATATTCAACTTTATAATACTTACTAGTGTTTTAGGCGTGCGCGAGCTGCAAGCAGCTCGCGTCGGTTGTGTAGACTGTTTATTTTGCAATTTTATTCCCCTTATCGTAACCTACACCCTCGTTTTGCTCGAAATCGATACCCATGTCGGAAATCTGCGATGAAAAAATGTCAGCCATCTTGGATTTCAAAATGGACGTCTTTATCGTTATTATCGGGTTGAAGTTACTCGAAAACGATACCCATATGAGGGGTGTGCGGTCACACTGCGCGGCTCGCTACGCTCGCCTTGCAGTGTGATGGGAAGCGCGGCTCGCTTCGCTCGCCTTGCTGGGTGTCAGTCGTCGCATTGCGGTTCGCTTCGCTCACCGCAATACGACTCCGCTCATGCTACCACACTGCGCGGCTCGCTACGCTCGCCTTGCAGTGGGGCACGAAGCGCGGCTCGCTTCGCTCGCCTTGCTGGGTGTCAGGCGTCGCATTGCGGTTCGCTTCGCTGACCGCAATACGACTCTACCCATGCAGTCACACTGCGCAGCTCGCTACGCTCGCCTTGCAGTGTGACTCGAAGCTCGGCTCGCTTCGCTCGCCTTGCTGGGTGTCAGTCATCGCATTGCGGTTCGCTTCGCTCACTGCAATACGACTCCACACTGCGCGGCTCGCTTCGCTCGCCTTGCAGTGTCGGATCGCGGCTCGCTTCGCTCGCCGCTCCCCGCCGACATCATATTCGAAATCCTCACCCCCAAGTTAGTCGAAAACGATACCCATATCAATTTTTTTGGTGGGGGGGGGTCCAGGGGGGGCAGCGGCGGGGGGTCACAGCACGGCTCGCTTCGCTCGCCATGCTGCGACTCCCCCTCCGCTGCCCCTCCTGGAGCCCCCGTAGTCGCATCGCGGCTCGCTTCGCTCGCCGCGATGCTCCCAGGGGGGGGTGGGGGGGTCGTGGGGGTCGTCGGGGGGAACGCAGCACGGCTCGCTTCGCTCGCCGTGCTGGTTCCCGGTGTCGCATCTCGGCTCGCTTCGCTCGCCTCGATGCTCCACCCCAAAAATAAAACCCTAAAAATGGGTCAAAAAACGGTTTTTTTGAAAAAAAGGGGGTCTGGGGGTGCAAAGGGGTCAAACTTTTTTTGGCTTCCGCAACTATTCGTCCTCCTCTACGCGACTGCGAAAAGATTTTTTTTCCATCGCGAGCCGTTCGGGAGATACGAAAGGGGGGTCTAAAAAGGGGTCATGGGGGGGGGTCAATTTTTTTTTTCTTCCGATTAGAGACTAAACCCTCTATACGGTCCCGCCATCCGAAATCCTCCATCGGGACGCTATCCGGTAGCAATTCAAAAGCGGGGGGTCTCGGGGGGTGTTGGGGGTCAAAAAAATTTCACCCCCCACAATGGTTTCTAACCCTCTACACGACCCCACAAAAAAATCTGACCCACCCCCCTACACGGCCGAAGAACCCCCGGGGGGTCCTAGAGGGGGTTCGAAATTTAAAAAAGTTGGAATTTTCCCAGACTCACCCCCACCTCCCCTACACATTTCTGTAAAAAAAAACATACCTCCCCCTCCACCAACAGGGAGAACAATTATGTCAGTGAGTGAGTCAGTGGTTATCGAGCTTTATATATATAAATAATATAGCTAAAATGCATTAAAAAAACATTACTCTACTAGCGTAGTCTTCTGCCCGGTTGTCCAAGAATATCAACAAATCAATCAATTGTATAACTCTGATCTAGAATCCTAGATAGTCACAAAAACAATCGAATTACAAAAACAAAGAAATATTGGTCATAAAATCGTAGAAAATATTATTTTTATATAATTTTTAAAAATACCATGTTTACCAAAGATATCTTAGGATCTAATTTCGAATATAGCAAACAAGTTATGTGTACATCAGTAAATTTCTAATCACTGTGTCAGAATAGAGAACCAGATAAAATGCTTTGCAATTGTCTAAAGCTACAAAACTCACGTATCAGTCACCGCCGCATGCCAATGCTCTCCAGTGTAAACCTTAGTTATTCGTAGCACAGACAGAGACGATATGGTTCTAGGCACTCCCGCTTCGCTATCTCCGAACACTTGCACTGCGCCTTCCCATGTACAGCAGAGGGTATGGCTTTCTCCCCATCCTGTAAAATAATATTTTTTGTTGCAGAATTCATACTCTACTGGGTATATACCGGACTTAGATAAATCAAAAGAACTAAAATATTCTATTAGACAGCAAATCTAAGAGAGAATAATGGTTTCTGTCGCATAACCTCCTTCCGTTCTCACACAAAAGTCTAGTAGTGGTTCTATATATGGTAAACAACCGCTGGGGGGGCGGCTTTTTTCCAACTTCACAATAGTACCTCAATGTTGAAAAGAACCTTCTTTCTTTCTTGACTCATCATCATCATTGGCACATCCAGCTGGGCATTGGCGTCTGTATGCTTTTGAGTAATGTCTTTGTGCATTGTTTAAAATGATCTTACCGAGAGCAACGTCAATGACTCGTTCGATATTATGGGCGTTGAACGACACGGGCTGAGGTGTAAGGCAGTTCTCGATGGTGCCGTGGCCGAGTCTGCCATGTAGGCCTCGGCCCCACGTGTATAGTGCGCCTCTAGCCGTGATCGCCGCACTGAAATAAAACAAAACACTATAGGGTCATATGGCGCAGCCGGGTGGGATCAGCCACTCTCTCGTCAAATCTAAGCTTTAATTACCATTTCAAGAGGACGATGACAGAAAGCCTTCCATCCTTATGATAAAACTAGTAGTAGCCTGCAGCCTCGCACGCGTTATTTCAATGAAAAAGATTCAAGACTATTTCTATCACATGGGAACTGATTTATGATATGAAAAGTACAGAATATTTTGCAGGGATAGAACTACGTCTATTCAGATTTCGGCCTGATCGTTAGTTTTTGCGTGAAAGAGTAACAAACAACATAAGCGTTTCGTCAAGGATTATCTTGCATCCAGCTCTTTTAGTCCCACTTCAGAGAACCCACAGGCAAAAGCTAGTATCCAAAACTATCTACCCTACCTGCAAGCAACTCCAGCCGACACCTTTATAACTTCATGGTGATGTAAATGGTGTATAGAGGCTGGTAAATCTCTGGGCGCTGTATCGCCATGCCCCAGTCTCCCGTCGTCTCCGAGCCCCCACGACCAAACGCCTCCGCATGATGAGGAGCAGAGGAAATGCCGTCCAGCGGGGTGGCATGCCACTTGAGTTATTATGCGGTTTTCAAAACCTGTTTGGACAAATATTGGTGTAAGTATGGGTGAACAGATGAACTGTCAACATAACATTTTTGAAATAAAATCTGGACTTACGAGGGACTTACAAACGCAGAAGTGAACTGCGGAAGCATAAAACTACACAGGACTTTACAAAATAGAGTTCTCGTAATTGAGGCCAAGACCCACTTGGGGCCCCAATACCCTTATAATTTATATTACCACAACATTATAACATTAAGTATTAAAGAGTTGAAAATTATGCATCGAAAACGAGAGTCAAGAGGCTTTTTTTGCCCACATTCAAAACAAACATCGCTTGTTGTCATCACATCACATGTTTACCTGGTACTAGATGCGGCGTCATGGTATCATACGGCAAAGTGTAAATAGCACCATCGTGAGTCAACAGTAGCGCCAGCTTCTCAGCGCAAGAGACTTGCTGTATCCTTAGCACTCCTAGCGATACTGTTCCTACGCCCACTGATACCACTTCTTGTGCTGATTCTGTACACTGAAATGGGATATTAAACCTTGTTATGTGCTACAAAGGTTGTATAATTTGTCAGCAGCATTTGAAGAAGCGCATTCAGTTAAATTATGTAGTTGCTAACCAAAAAACGACACTATAACATTGGTACAAAAGTCTCATTTTTAAAATTTATTACATTATAAATTAGAGTAAACTCTTACTGTGACAAATCCTTTCAAAGGTGGTAAAAGAGGAGTTCCAAGACGGTCTAAATGACATAGTAGAGCAATTCCTGCCTGTCGTATGCTCATTAGTCCATCGCCACTTGGTATGTTTAGCTCCCTGAAATAGTGACAGATAAAATAAATTGTACTGGACAATTCACACAGATCATCTAGCGCAAGCTAGCTGAAATAGGTATCTCTACATAGTAGAAACAAAGTCTCTTTCTCTGTCCCTATGTATGCTTAAATCTTTTAGAACTACGCAACGGATTTTGATGCAGTTTTTTTTAACAGATAAGAGTGATTCAAGAGGAAGGTTTATATGTATAATAAAAACGGGCGAAGCCGGGGGGGGTCGCTAGTTTACATAGTTCGATATTTTTTATTATACTAGACATCAGAGTTTAATAGATGCAACTGACCAATCAGGCAGTCTCTGTTGAGAATTGCCAATGAAAACCATTCAGAATGCCTGGTACTTTGGTTAACTATTTTTTATTAATTTTAATAAGTCACTCACTTCAAGTATGTGGTTGTAGGATTTGGATCTGAAGCAGGCTCATTGTTTAATACAGGATTAGGCGCTGGTACTTTTGCCATTCGTCTTAGAAACGGTCCTAATGGTGCAGTGCAATCTTCTAACGTTATTCTGTGGAAATATAAACATTTTTAATAACTGCAGCAACTAAGATAAAATGAAGCTTAATAACTTATAACATAGAATGCATTTTTGAAGTTCTTGTTACCTGTTATCTGGCTGTCGTTTCTGCTTAGGAGGTAAAGTGACTAGAACATCAGCGGCTTTTAAAAGCGCGGGTAGTTCCGCTCTGCGCGCGCAAAGCTCGACCCACACGCATATAGACGTCCGCCAATCGCCGAGTGGGACGTTGCAGCCCAGTTCACTGTTCAAACCAAAATAATCTTTGTTAATCACACATAGGGTTTATTAAATGTTATTGTTTTATGAAAAATACGTAGCTACTAACGTTCTTCGCGGTGTTGTGACTACATTGTTAAAAGAACTACGAACCCAGTAAGATTCGTAGGAACACACTTATGTGCGAATGTGTGCGAAATCCCGCCGATTTTATTGCAAAAATGTGAAGGTAACCCCGCCCCTGTCTGTGTTGTTCGATTACGTCATATCCCCTATGGAAAAAAGGACTTTCGTACATCAGTCCCCAACTAAATATTTGAAGAGCAATAACTTGAGTTCAGATAAATATGGAATAACAACATCCGAGAAAGCGATGGTGGGACGAACTGGACACCTACGACGAAGTATGGGTCCTGCTGGCTTAGGATCGAGATGCATGGCCAGGGGGAGGCTTTTGCCCAGCAGTGGGACACAACAGGCTAGTTGTAATTGTAATAACAACATCTAGCCCCAAGACGCCCCAAGCAAACCAAAGCTTGTGTTGTAGGTACTAGATGACTGATATACTTACTACTATACATAGATTTTTTTTAATTATACTAAATAGAAAACACCTAGAACCCCGATTCCAATATTTGTAGATCATACAAATAATATTGTACCAAGGCGGCAATCGAACCGCAACCGTTTCATTGGTTGTCCATGATATTTTTATTTACTAGAGGCGCCCCGCGACTTTAACCGCGTGATAATTGATTAAAAGTAGCCTATGACACGCCTAAAATGAGGTCTATTCAAAATTTCAGCCTGATCCATTCAGTATTTATGTCGTGAAGAGGTAACAAACATCCATCTATCCATCCAAGTTTTCGCATTAATAATATTACTGTGTCTTTATCTATACTTATAATAAAACTGTAACAGGTCCAATTCTGTACATTGAAGATATTTTGAAAATTTTTTTTGGAGGGCACTCTATTATCGATACTCAAGCCAAAACTGTCATTTTTTTTATTCATGTCTGTCTGTCTGTCTGTCTGTCTGTATCGTAAACGCGCATCACGCCGAAACTACTTGATGGATTGAAATGAAACTCGGCATGATTATAGGTCATACTACGAGGAAGGACATAGGATACTTTTTATCCCGGAATTCAGTAAGGTTCTCATGGGAGAGGGTATGAAAGTAAAATTCCTTTACCGCGCATCACGCTGAAACTGCTGAATGAATTGGAATGAAACTCAGGACGATTTGAGTTCATAGTACAAGGAAGGACATGGGATACTTTTTATCCCGAAATTCAGTAAGGTTCCCCTGGGAGAGAGGGTGGAACAAAAATTCTTTAACCACGCATCACGACGGAATTGAATGAATTCGAATGGAACTCGGGACGATTGGACATGGGATACATTTTATCCCGGAATTCAGTTTGGTTCCCCTGGGCTATACGGGTTTTCAAAAATTTCTCACAACATCTGAACGACGCGTGTGTACGCGTCGTTCAGATGCAGTGAGAAATTTTTGAAAACCCGTATAGCCCAGGGGAACCAAACTGAATTGAACTGATAAACGCGAAAGTTTGTAAGTATGAATGGATAGATGGATGGATGTTTGTTACTCTTTCACGCAAAAACTGCTGAACGGATCTGGATGAAATGGCACAGAGATAGATTATAAGCTGGAATAAGAAATAGGCTTTATTTTATCTCGAAAATCCCACGGGAAAGGGAATTACGCAAGTAAAATCGCGAGTACTCCAAATACTAATCATGCGCAGACGAAGTCGCGGGTACCAGCTAGTCTATAATATAAAAATGAATCGCAAAATGTGTTGGTAAGCGCATAACTCAACAACGCCTGGACCAATTTGGCCAAATCTTTTTTTAAAATGTTCGTTGAAGTTCAAGGATGGTTTTTACGGCGAGAAAAATATGATAATTGACAAATAAATAAATTTCCCCGCGGGCGACGCTGCGGGGCGCAGCTAGTACACAATAAATGTGTACATGTTTCTACCCATACTACTACATAAGAGAGTTTCCTTCAGGACGAATGTTTGATAAGGCTTTGTAATAAAGGATTATCTATCTATCTACACATTCTTACCCAGCAACAACTTGATTCAAGAACTTGGCCGCACTATCAACCACCTCCGCCCATATCCTCTGCGATTTAGGTGTGTTGGCCGCTCCAGCGCCTGCATACAAAGCTGCGTCTGGCAACACTCGAACGGCGTCCAATGCGTCTTGTAGTAAGGCGGAACAAACGTCAGCGTCTTCGCCGCAACGCCACGCGCGTCTGACTAGGGATAAGGCCAGGCGGAGGGCCGCGCGAGCGCCAACCCTAACTAAGCCTAGGGAACTGAAAGAAAAAGACAATAAATCAAGAACTATTAACTGTCTTTCTATTAAAGGAGTTTTTAGGTGGGACTGTAAGGGTTGTTAATTACCCTCTACAACTCTATATTTTTTAAGAAATTACGGACTGCGTTCACAGATTCTGGTAAGAAAGTACAGTCAGCAAGAAAATGGCAATTTTACACAGTAATTTTTTTGATGCCAGATCCTGTTTCTTATAAGATCAAAAGGCTCAACTTGATCAACTGAGTTTTGAGAACTAGCAATGACAGAACTCGCGAAAATCACAGTTTCATGACATAAATCAATTTATTCTTTTTTTTGATACTTAATAATGATAACTCTAAAGTTTACAAAGGTGGAAATCCTTTCTTGTAATATGATATCAAGAAACCTCATATGTACCTGTGATTGAGTAATCCCTGCATTCTTTGCAAACTATTATGGAATCCTTATGATTTCACACATTAATGCCTTTGTTTAAATAATAATGAAATGTGAGGAATTTCACAATACCTAAAGTTCAATTTTCCATGCACTGTTTAATAATCCATATAACAAAATTAATGCTAATTGGATTATTAACTTTGAAGAATAATTACCTCTCCATATCATCAATACTTGGTTCCTCTCCATCATCAGTGCTGTCAGTGCTTCTTTCCACTGAATTGTTCAATGGGCTAACAACATTGCTTAATGTTCTGTTGCTGACGGCATGAGGAGGTTTCTTATTGATACTAAATTTTAGTCTTTTAGGGACTTTACTGGACTCTCGATGACTACTATGATCTCTGAAAAGTTATTCAAGATATTTTTTTTACTTGTACAACAAATAATTTGAAAGCAATTCTATCTAGATTCCATAAATAAGAATAGAACACTAACTTAATGTTTAAATCATTCTCTTCAAAACAATGAATATATCTATTTTTAAACAATACCTAATAACAGCAACTAGATGTCTATTGCAGAGTACTATCAAGCGACGGATTTGTGAAATGATAGGGCATGTGACAGCAGTATTGATGGCTCGAACTCGCTGCTCCCATATCAGGGACTCCATAAGACTTTGAAGACATTCTGGACCTGATTAGAAAACACTACTGTATTACTTATGAAACTTGTAAAAAATAATTTCAGGCACAAAGATATTCTACCATTCTAAAGATGTATAAAAATGTAATGCTTATCATGCACATTATTATTAAAACTGCAAGTAATAAATAGATAATGCTGGACCATTTACACAGCATCATCCTGCCCCAAGCTGAGCTGAGCTAAAATGTCATATTTACATAGACCCTGAACAAATATTTGTAGGTACTAAGGGAGGAATTGAACCAACAACCTCCTGTGTTGCAGGCAAATCTTTGCTTACTGTACCCCAGAGGTGTTAAATTTAGTTAATTACTTAATCACTATCTACCGTAAAACATTATTTTTGTTATAAACTTACACCTTGGAAATAAATAAAAGGCAGACAAATAAGAAGACTTAAACATATTATTCATACCAGGGTCCGGTTTCCATTTGAGATCATCTATAACATGAAAAGCAGGGGGAGGTGCAACTAGTTTGTTTTGTAAAGAGTTGCGTTGTTCCTCCTCTGCTGAAAGTGCTGTGCATGGAGCACAGGCACAACCTGAATGAGGGCCACAGAGGCCATCGCAGCAGGTGCATGTCAGAATCTAAAAACATGGTGTTATGTATTAGTTTTTGGTCTATAATATATAATAAAATTGATATAAAGTAAATCTTCGTAAATTCATTATTGCAGTTAATATATTTACTGTAGGCAATAGTAGAAAATTCTATAGAATATTCGATAAGGAATTCACCTTATCGAAATTGATCTTTACTCACTCTGAGACCACAGTAATATTTCGGTCGCTGTGGAGTTTACGGGACGCAAAAAAAAATAAGGATTTTTTTTTGGTCAAGGTCATTGACCTTTGACCCCAAAGTTCAAGGACCTTGACAAAAGTGACCTTGAGGTCATTAACCTCAAGGTCACTGACCTTTTTTTGTGAAAACGTTGGTTTTTGATAGAAGCGATGCCGAAAACTTAAATAAATCATTTTCGATCATAAGGTCAGTGACCTTTGAGGTCAAGGTCACTTACCTTTTCTGTAAAAACGTTGGTTTTAGCTGGAATCGATGATGGAAAGTTAAATTAATCATTGTCGAACTCAAGGTCAGTGACCTACGAGGTCAAGGTCACTGAATTTTTTTTTTTAGTTCTATACCTCGGGGTATTTTTTCATCTTTTTTTGGTTCCATCACGATTCGCCATAGCTCCGGCGCTTCGGGAAGTGCAGCCTCTCCGCCATTGCGTAACAAGGGACAGGCACCACGGCTCACCTCCGCAGCTTCGGCTTTTTGGTCGCCTTCGGCGACCAGCCTCAGCCGCTGCGGCTCGCGCGGTGCCTGTCCCTTGTTACGGCTGGCGGAGGCTGCACTCCCTTCGCGCCTCCGGCTTATTAAATACACTCTAGGGGCGCCACGCACAAGACCACGTGGCGTCGGGGTACTCTGTGTCGGATCCGCCACTCAAGTTGAACCTAATCAACTCTTATCGGAATGAAAAAAAAGTATTATTTGCTTTAACATCAAAATAACAAACTGCCGGTACCACCCCCATTGCATTAGGGCGTAATTTTGTATACTGCCACAGCCACCCCTAAAGTTTACAGAGTACAGAACGACATTCTTTGACCTCTAGCGCCGAGGTCATTGAACTTTGAGGTCAATCACCTGATCCAAAGTTGCATCTCTAATGACTCTCTTCACGATGCCATAAAAAAAAATATATTTTATATATACATGAAAAAAATCTTCGAAAATTTTCTAAGTCCAGCTCCCTTTAAAACAGAACGACATACTTTGACCTCTAACGGCGAGGTCATTGAACTTTGGGGTCAATGACATTAACCAAAGTTGGACCCCTAGTGACTCTCTTTACGATGCCATAAAAAAAAATATATGTTATATATACATGAAAAAAATCTTCGAAAATTTTCTAAGTCCTGCCGACATTCTTTGACCTCTAGCGCCGAGGTCATTGAACTTTGGGGTCAATGACATGAACCAATGTTGGACCCCTAGTGACTCTCTTCACGATGCCATTAAAAAAAATATATGTTATATATACATGAAAAAAATCGTCGAAAATTTTCTAAGTCCTGCGTCCCGTAAACTCCACCCCGACCAATATTTCCCACTGTCTCCAAGTTTAGCTGTAACTCCTGAAGCATTCACAAGACCGTTTCCGGCCTCGAAATAGATCTCTCTGTCCTGCAAGAGGCTGTTGAACAGGGTACAAAGGGCTTCCGGACTCTGCAGCGCATCATGCAAGTCAGGATTTAACCATTTTGCATCCAAATGATGTTGCGGACGAAATATGAAATCGTCCTGTTCGTCAGGGCCAGACATTTTCGCAACCGGCGGCGCGCCTTCTTCGCTTTCATTAGCTCAGTTTTCAACACTGATCAAAAAAAAACTGTAGCTTATGATACGTGAGTAATAATACATTATACTCTAGAATATCTAAAACGGGAAATAAGGCAATAAGTTTTTCTGCAAAGTGGTAATTACAAAGAAATCAATCGAATCGCTAACTCTCGCTCGCTTGTCGAAGTCGTCGAACGAGCTCGCTCGCTCGCTTGAACACAATTTTTGACAAATTGAAGAAACTTCAACTTCTAGAAGAGACAGCGAGGTTGGATGTCTCATCTCGTCGGACGTACGAAATCACCTTCCTTATGATGATAGAGGTGAACTGTCTTTATTGAATATTCTAAAAATGAGTGAGTTTAGCAACAAATAAAATGGCCCATTTACCTTAGACCTCAATCCCTATCCCTACTTTATATTTAATATTATAAATAATAATGCGATAATGTTTTCTCGTTCGCTTGATGACTATGAAATTTCCATGAACCGCACACTACTGGCAGAAAAGTGTCACACCAGACACAAGTTGCCATCAATCAGTCTTCAACAAACAAGTCAACGTACGTCAAGTCAGATGGTACATCTGTCCTGTCTGACTGACGTAAATATTTACATGACTTGAAGTGAAAGAAGGTTGTTTGTTGAGTGTGTGTGAAAACAATAGAATTTGGTTAATTTTATTGTAAAGTGTTAAAGATAAAATAAACAAAGCTTAATCTGCCGCTTCGATGGACGTGGATCACGATCTAATAATCAACAAGCACAGCTATGGTAAGGATAAACAAGAGTACGAAAAACGAACTTAGTACGAGAGTTCCTTGCAATATAATTGCTTTTAATGCACAGACAGTGCTAATGACCCGCTGCAATAATTCTTCACGTGTCCTTGTGTATTTTTTCGGTTTCTACTTCAATAATTACCAACGTAGAAACTACGCCTAACAAACAAATAGTTACCTTTTTAGAAGATGCACTCTAGGAGAGGAGTTAATAATTATCTGTTATTGATAAAATACTATAACCCTTTTCCTTTTTAGGTGACTATATCTTAGACCAGTTGGCCAAAGATTGTCAGTGGTCATCTCTATTGGACGGAGCTGATGCGTCTCCGAGTGAAATCTTAGCGGATGCAACACCATTGTTGATACCACCAATATCTCTATTGAGTGCTAATTCTACTCCAAGCAGCAGCCAATCAGATTCTGGCAGTGATGATGACTCGAAGAAGTAAATTATTTAGAGTTACTTCTTTTTAATGAAAGATATATTGTATATCCTATCTATTTACGTTTAACATGACATTTAGAATAAAAAAAAAATTATAAAATAAAATTTCTTTGCTACCAATTTAGATCAAATAAATACAATAAGTGCAATGAACACTTGCATGGCGGGCGGCTCGTTTGATCAAAACAGGTCGACACCTGCGCGGCCCCGTCAATGTACTTGTGTTGTAGTTTTACTACTTAGAAGGTGCATCGAATATTTTTGTTTCAAAAATAAATTAAAAATAGAATAATTATTTTTCATTGGTTTTGGACTCTACTCATGATGCTGAACCTCTGGTTTCAAGGATAACGCTGTTCACACTGACACCCTGTATAAACAAAGCTCAAATCTAATTAATTTGCAGTGGAACAACTAAGTTATTGTACTTTTACAGTTCAGAATTAATAATTAAATAAATAAATTTACAGCAGCAGTAGTAGCGCCTCTGCTAGACAATCCTCACTATCTCCCTTCGACTGGCTGAGTGGATTCGATGAGCCATCTTATGACCTAAGCCCTGAAGATGTTGACTTGTTCTTACTGAAAAAAGGTAAGTTTTTAGAATAATACACTTCTATGCATGTTACAGATACATGCTATGTAATGAACTTAGAATGAGTATAGTTACCCATAAGTACATAAAAAATGCTTTCTTTATTGTATTATTATTAGGTCTTTAACTATACAATAATTATAATTTATAGAATTTTCAATTACAGAAAAACCTACAGATATAATCCATGAAGAAAAAACATTTAATCAAACAAGAAAAGGACCTGTGGTTTCTATTGAGAATGGAGTCATTGAAGTAAGTTGAGTATCTGTATTCCAAATAAAATTACTCATTGGAATCTTGTAGGAAGACAACCTATAAATAGGTCAAGCAAAGGATAATCTTTAATTCAAATATATTACTCTGTTCTAGGGTATTCAATTAAAAACAAAAACCAGTGTCACTGTTACACCTCACTCTCCAACAACTAAAGGTAATAAGAAAACTTTCTCAAGAGAGAAGCAGTTTCAAAGTATCTTCATAAAATGAAGAAAAAAAAATCTTACAATCTTCTTATTGCAGCAAATGGTTACATGCAGAATTCATTCTACAAAATAGAAAATGAACAACCCATCCTAAACACAAACATCAAAGAGGAAAAACCAGTTCCGAGTCAAAATATAAAACTAGTTGTTGAATCTAAGACAGTACCAAGTATATTTAAAAGGTCAAATGCAGCCAACCAGTCAATTGTTATACCAGATAGTACAAATGGAAGAAAAATCTTACTTAGTCCACTGTCTCCAATAAATGGTGTCTCTGATGCTAATGGAGTAAGTATCTTCCCCTCAATTATCAATCCTCACCTTCACATATTTGTTCTGCGTGTTTTTTATTTATAACTAGCGCCCCGGCTTCGCACGGTTTTATTAGAAGTATATAAAGCTTCCTCTTGAATCACTTTATCTATTAAAAAAAAACGCATCAAAATCCGTTGCATAGTTTTAAAGATTTAAGCATTCAAAGGGACATACAGACATAGGGACAGAAAAAGCGAATTTGTTTTATACTATGTAGTGAAAAAGAATATCAACTGAGGTATGCAATGTATAAGTAGTTATCTAGTATCTATAACTGCTTAATAAGGGGCTGCTTCATGGACTGTCTGTCCAACATTACTTAGGTATGTACTATTTCTTTGTATATTTATTTTTATACTCGTGTAAAATTAGACTATGAGATGTTATTGATATTACAATTCTGAGATTAATAACTAGCTTTAATAATTTGAATGAAGAAATTTTTGTCTGTCATAAAAACAGAGAAACAGACTCATAAAAGTCATAAAATAAAGGCACATACTGTTTCTTATCACTTTTTACAACATACACAAATTGAAAACCTGCTCAGTAATTTCTTGTACTTACCTGACTTTACAACTTATTTATCTAAAGAAAATACCTACATACTGTTAAGTATTTTTCCTACTTGTAAAATTTAGTCTCACTCACTAATATTATGTCCTTAGTTCAATAGACCTACTATTGAACTAAGGACATAATATTAGTGAGTTTTAACACATTCACAAAATATAAACAAACTGAAGGGCAGGCTAAATCTTGCGAAGAGCCGAAAACTGTTGGGGTAAACGTTTTCTTGAGTGGAGATCTCGGCAAACGTAGTGTAGGACGCCCTCAGACCATGTGGGACGATGATCTGTAAAAGACAGCATGCAGATGCTGGATGCGACAAGCTGAAGTTAGGGCGCTATGGCGCTCATTAGGGCCGGGGAGGCCCATGTCGGACGGATTTTGGTTGATGATGATGATTATGCACCTGCAAAGGCTTGCGGCTGCACGCCACAGTATATAACATGTACTAGTGTGCCATGGACACTGTAAGTGTTACGGAACAGCACTTTTTTCTGCCCTTGCTATAACTATTATTTTTCTATCAAAGGCATCATCACCACGAAACATAGTCATAAACGCCGCAAGCATACCTCAAAATATTCCGTCGAGCCCAGTACAAAACTATGTCACACCCAAAACTGAAATCAATGATGGCGTTGACATATCCAATTGCAGTGAAGCTGAAATCAGAGCTCTCAAGAAACAACAGCGAATGATAAAGAATCGGTAAGAAATTTGTTAATTTATTAGGTAATTAGTTTCTGCCCCTGGCTTTGCATGCGTTGCTTCCAAAATCCATGTCATTCACATTGCTATTCGACGTCCCAACTTCCCCCAGTAATTTTTATCGCCACAATTAGGCTGCAAAATTTACATTTTTATACAAAAATAGCATAAATCAAGTAGTGACTCATCCCAGTCTCAAGAATTTCAGCCCATTTGGTGAGTAATTGTGTACCCATGACATACGTTCTTGCATTGAAAGTGTATACTATGAGAAGACTTAATTTTGCCATCAAGTCAATTGTCAGTTCAATTGGTCTCTATCTACGTCATCATCATCATCAACCTATATTAGTCCACTGCTGGACATAGGCCTATCTACTTGATCCACAATAATTTTCCATTTCAGAGAATCAGCGTTTCAATCACGACAAAAGAAGAAAGATTACGTAACAGCATTAGAGCACGAGCTATTGGAGGCAAAGCAAGAGATCGCGAGGTTACGGCGGGAAAACCATCTGCTGAGGGATCAGCTTAGCAATGGAGGAAGGGGGAGAAAGGTAAGGGAAATTAATCATACCTGCTTGTTTTTTAGTTATAGCTAGGTTTTAGATGACGCCTTATAACGTACTAGCGCCCCGGTTTCGCACGGTTTTATTATACGTATAAACCTTCCTCTTGAATCACTATCTAATAAATAAAACCGCATCAAAATCCGTTGCGTAGTTTTAAAGATTTAAGCATACAAAGGGACATAGGGACAGAGAAAGCGACTTTGTTTAAAGCGAGGTTCATATTGCTGTGTCGAGGTGTGTTGTGGCGCGACAGAACGCTATCGGTCTCATAGATTTAGCATGACTAGATTCACATTAGTAGCTTGTGTTGGGGTGTGGCGCGATCTGTCGCTAATGTGAATCTAGTCATACTAAATCTATGAGACCGATAGCGTTCTGTCGCGCCACAACACACCCCGACACAGCAATATGAACCTAGCTTTATACTATGCAGTGATAGTCTACTACAACAATATTAACTAGCGACTTCTATCTCTGCTTAGCTAGGGTTTAGCTAGATTATTATGTGTGGATTATCTAGCATTATTTATCTATTTACTAGCTCCGCGGCTTCACATGCGTGAAAATTGATGAAAAGTGTCCTATGTTTTATTCCTGGCCTAGAACTACGTCTTTTAAAAATTTTCGCCCGATCCGTTCAGTAGTTTTCGTGTGAAGGGGTAGGTAACCATCCAAACTTTCGCATTGATAATAAATAAATAAATAATTCTTACATAGATAGATATTTTTTATTATAATTATATTGAAAACACCCAGACCAACGGAACAAATTTCTGCAGATCGTACACAAATTTGTTCCGAGGCGGGAATCGAACCCGCAACTTCCTGCGTCGCAGGCGGACCTTCGCCCACCGCGCCACATCGGTCGTCACAATATTACTGTGGTATGCGTTGACAAAATTAGTAGGTATTTTTTAAATCACGTTTAAGTAATTCTTAAATAGCACCTTTAAAACATAATAATCTAATAATTGAAATGATATTATGAAGCAACGCTATTTATGACTATTTACACGGATTATCCACTATTTATACAGCAGTGCTTCAAGTACCTACTGCTCTTTTGTCAATGTGACCTTGTTTGAATCATTACAATACTTGTTAACAGTCAACTGATGTTTTGTATTGTTTGCAGATTCCTAGACTTGATACATCACTGTTTATACCTAAAAAGAACATTGCTGTTCTATTTGCGATGGTTTTCATGGTATCGCTAAACTTCAATGTTTTAGGGTAAGTCAGTTGAGGATACAAATATTTTTTAGGATCTTTATACGCTAGGTTAACAAGCTCATGCATGAATCTCGTTCGATGATTTGACTTGGTATAATCATAACGGCTGCGCCTTAAACTAGTAAAGAAGATTACTAAGGAGTTAAGAACACTCGTCTCAATTTATGATGACGTCATTTACTAACAATAAAAACAACGCATTCACCTATCTAATGTAGCCTATAAAGCTAAATACTAGCTAAAGCTAAATATCATATAAATATATATTAAGTATACTAATAATATTAGCTAAAGCTAAATATCATATAAATATATATTAAGTATACTAATAATATTAGCTAAAGCTAAATATCATATAAATTAATTATTAGGTAATTTAAACAAATGATCATTGTAATTCTTTGACATAACCAGAGTTCCCTATTCCTATAGTTGAAAACAATTAACATTAAATCCATTTAGAAACTACGCTACGATGATTGACCATGACCTATGATATGTACAATCAAACTGACAATACCAGTTTTATAATAGGTTTTAAAATCATAATACTATACGCAGTTGGGGAAATAAGGAAAATATTATGTTCAAGTCAGTTCATATCGAGAATATTACAGTAATTATTTAGTTCCTCAATTGTTTCAGGTGGAATTCTAAACCTTTCGTAGGACCTTCAGTGCCGCATACTAATGCGAGGCATTTACTATGGGCGGAAGAAAATGCCATGAACATAGATTCAGGCAAGTTTTGCATATTTATATAATGGCTATTGAAGTCGCGAACCACTGTAATGTATCATACTATACTGTATATGTGTTGTATTGGAAAGACTCGGTTTCTTTTCGCTTGGGTTTATTGAAGTAAGTATACACATTGTAGGTATCAAACAAGATGTCGCCAAATCACAGGTATGGATTTGTGCGCGTGCGTTCGGGGCTGCGTCTCATAGGGGAGTCATATCATCATTGCGGGATGCGGGCGGGAAGGGGACGCTCCGTGAGGTCCCAGTACTTTACTGGTGTGAGTGAACAGTACAGTATCACACCACTACAATCAGATAAACGTCCTGAAAGATGTCCTACTGGACAAAAGCCTCCGGACGTTTTTGAAGGATTTTTGGGAGTGTGGCCATCATCGCCTGGCAGTTGGTTCGGTGCTGAGTCATTTCTTTAGGCACTCTCACACAGAGAGGAGCGCAGCGGGGAGGATTTTTATAACTCACTCGAAAATCAACTTTAAAACTACTTACTACAATAAAGTGCTTGAACCTAAAAAAAAATGCTCGCGTCGAAGATACGTGCTCGCATACGTGATCTGTTAAGAAAATACCCGAGATCGCGCGAGGAATATTCCTCTCTGCGCTGACCCTTAGGTGCGCTGCCTGCCCTGTGTAGGTATATGGTCCAGTGGCTTTTCCGAATAAAATGCACGCAAAGCGGACTCACCAAACTATTGTAGTTTCTTGTAGGATGAGCCGCAATACTTTCCAGTACTAACTCTAGTACTAAGAGTCCTACACGTAATTTCTTTTACAGGTAGTGACGAAATCACAAATTCTACGTACAGCAGTGACTGTCACAACGCGACAATAAAAGCAAATGAAGCAATCAATCAGACTGAGAGCATCAGGATCGCAGGAGAGCTTAAAAGGTGGATCGGAAGTGGCAAGAGCTTAAACTGGACCTATGACGTGCCACGGAGAAAACGAGGGGATTTGAATGATGAGAGAATTGACAGTAAGTCTTATCACTATTTTGTAAGAACTAGTTTACATTGAGATTAGTTGTAACACGAGTCGTAATTCCCCACAACCCATGATGTTGATGAACATTCAAAAATTGACTTAAGCTCGCTAACATTACAGCGCGCTGTACACCTTTCTAATTTCTGCTGTGTGTTACAACTTTCAAATTTCTGCTGTGGGACGTTATAAATGTGCTACAAGCTCTAAAATCCTACCTAACATTTGATTTCAACCTTTCAGACGGCCTACTAGAATCCTACCGACTATTCAATAAGCTACATCTAGACAACCTGATAGAGATCCCCAGCACAAAAAGCCGTAACATACGCGACAAAGCTCGCCTCCGACGTCTACGCCGAAAAGACCTAGAATTCGAAAACGTAGTCATCAACTACGATAACTTATACCGAAAACCTTTACGGAAACCCGCGGAGTTTATTGACGATTTCGGGGAGTGGAATGCTTTACTTCAAGCTCTACATAGGAGGGATGATACCTTCTATGTTGTTGGAGTGGGGAAAGGCGAACATCTGTTGCTGCCGGCGGTGTCGCATAATATTACTAGGCCGCCGA
Organism: Eupithecia centaureata; assembly: GCA_944547425.1. Lineage (NCBI taxonomy): Eukaryota > Metazoa > Arthropoda > Insecta > Lepidoptera > Geometridae > Eupithecia > Eupithecia centaureata. Next base: position 12,875,820 of record OX155679.1, on the reverse strand, counting down.
AGATGGCGTTGATTCTGCCAGCTAGGAGTGGAAATGGTATGTCGCTTGGCCATAATTGTTTTACTCTCAGAGGATCTAACTACCACTATATTTTTTACTCGTTTTAACCATTACCCAATTTTTATTAAAATCACTACATAGTATAAAACAAAGTCGCTTTTCTGTCCCTATGTCCCTATATCCTTATGTCCCTTTGACTGCTTAATTCTTTAAAAATACGCAACGGACTTTGATGCGGTTTTTTTAATAGATAGAGTGATTCAAGACACGTTTATACGTATATTGAAACCGTGCGAAGCCGGGGCGGGTCGCTAGTATTAATATAAATAATACTGCATGGACAATCCATACACCATCATCTAGCCCCAAGCTAAGCAGAGCTTGTGATATGGGTACCTACTAGATGACTGATATACTTAATACAATACAGAACATAGATAGATATTTTTTTATACATGGCAAACACCCGAACCCCGTAACACATACTTGCAATTCATGCAAACATTTGTCTCAAGGCGGAAATCGTACCTGAAACCTCTACTTTCATCATTGACAATAAAACACTTCAACTCTTTGAGTAATCATCATTATATCAGCTAAGACATAGACTTCTCCCGATATGCCAAGCACCACCTTTATGTAATACCTTTATTTAATTACAGATTCGAACCTAAGCGACCACGTGACATTAATGCAAATAGACTGCTCCGTTGTCAACACTACGATCGTCCAGCTAAAGTCAGACGCACTCCCAGGAAGTCTACGCAAAAAGAGCGAAGACACCAAATCTCCAGTATATGACAATCCTAAACCAAACAGAAGAACAAATAAAACAAATGACGATCTACCAATATTGAACAACAGCAGTGACAACGTCTCAAATTATTCTAACAACAGCCAACCTAAAAACGAAGATTTAAGTCAGGAAGATGCTTTTGCTAGCTATTTGATAACTAAATATGAACACACGAAAAACGATGCAGTAAGAAAGCAAAGGAAAACCACAAGTTCAGGTCAAAAGTATACAAAAGATACAAAAAACCCATAGGCTATGGCTAAAAGACACATCGATTTAGGGGTGTTTCGTACGTATAAATTAATTTAACATTAGGTTTCATTATTAGTTGTAAATATCTCATAAAGTTTTGCAATAATATTTTTTAAAGCACATTCCATTTTATTGCAGTCAAAGAGGTAGGTTGTATAAAATGTGTTAATAATTTACTTTGTACCATAAGTTCTGAAAGTGTAGAGCCGCGTACAGATTGCTGTAACGTAACATGCAATGTATCACGCAATGAAAGAATTTGCCGTCCACACTGTCGCAATGTATCATGCAATGTAACAGAATTCACATAGTGTGGACGCCTCGCGAGCACGAACCGAGCACACTACGAGCGCGAACAGAGCATTTCAACTCGTGCTCGCCGCGATCCGCCATTTGTCGGTTTTTTCGCCGAACACAAAGGGGCGCGCAGTGTGCTCGGAGCGCCAGTGTGGACGGGATGTACTGCGGAACGCGCGCGAACGTTGAAAGAATGGAAGAAAACACAGCTACAGAAGAGCCGTTTACGTTACGTTTTTTTTCACATGATTGATGATAATCATAGAAGCATCGACAATCATCGTAGCCAGTAATAATTGTATAATAAATTCTCTCCGCGTGTTTTCGGCAGACTGAGCTATGTTCGCCGCGCGCATGCCGGAAAAGATGCGAACACGTACCTGCTCAGTTCGTGCGCGCGCTGCGTCCACACTTATGAAATGCTCCTTTCATGTTACATTGCATGTTACGTTACAGCAATCTGTACGCGGCTTTATATTCGTGTTGTAAGTATAGGTTGGTTCTATATTAACTTCTTTTATGTCTACCAAATAATGTTTAGTAAGAATTTAATATTTATAAATTTTATATTCGATTGAAACATACTTTGTTAAATAACTATCACAAATTTTATTATTAATAAAATATACCAGTGTGAGATCTCATTTATGTATGTAAGTATGATGTAATATACAATGAACAAGTAAGATTGTTGTGATGTTGTGTGTGAAAAAACTTAAAACAATTGGTATAGAGATAGATAGGTACCAATTGTTTTTAGATTTTTTGTGGGTGACCTTTAACTGATTCATTGCCACCTTTATTTTTCGAGTCTTTCCACCTTGTTCGTATACAAAATTCAATGACGCGCGAGTCGCGTCATTGGCCCTCCTGGATGATGGATGACGCATAGTGCTTCGTTGCCCCCCGGTAAAGTTATTACGCGTGTAGTGTAGTGTGTGTAGAAGTGCTTCCACGCACTAGGCAGCCTGACTACGCGCGCAGCTAGGCTGGGGCACCCAAAATATTTACGCAGCCAGTTAGCAGCCAATCGACGGCTACTTGTAACCCTTTCGTCCAGCGATATGGAAGTGGAAAACGTTATATGAATTCATCCCCTTTTTCTAGAACAGCATTCAAAAGGTTTATTACTTACTAGCTGCGCCCCGCGGCTTCACACGCATGGAAATTGGTGTAAAATTTCAGAAATTTATTGCACGCCTCCCCTAATTTCGAAAAAATAAAAAAAAACGTGTTTAATTATTTACTTTGCAGTTTATTTATACCGAGTTTTGAGTAAATCAAACCAATAAATAATAATTTTCCATACAAACTTCACCAACCTATTTAAATTTTAATATCTTTTGTGTTATTCCTTGGGTCCTAAACTATCTACATACTTACCAAATTTCATTTAAATAACATAACTTAAGTACTGACGGAGATTACTTACTTTTAAGAAACATTCACACAGACTTTCCAATTTAATATAATAGTAAGATATTAGGGACTAGCTGCGCCCCGCGGCTTCATAGCATAGCCTGGGCCGGGTAGTAGGTAGCTAGCTGGTCCTCCACTGCGTGTAGGGATGTCGTTTGTGAGTAAAGTGTATACAGAGCAGGAGACAAGCAGCTTTTATCTAAGGGTAAACCAGACAACAACTCGGAAAAATAATCAAAAATTACTTTTTTCAAAACGTAAGGTCTCTATACACTGAAGCCGAAGGCGGAGCGGAGGCGAAGGCGTGCGAGTTGTATTCTATGGAATCCTATGAAAGCCCACACACACACCGCAGGCGGTGGCGGCGGCGCGGTGCCATAGGAAAAACCACCACGCCTTCGCCTCCGCTCCGCCTCCGGCTTCTGTACAGTGCAGAATTTATAGTTTTTATGAGTGTAGGCCACTTTCCGTACATTAAACCCCCCCCCCCCCCCGCAGGCAAACAAGGTTCGAATCCTGCAATTCGCAACAACATCTTAAATTGCTTACTTTGCTTTAACAAAGCATAAGGAATCCAAAAATTAAATAACCAATAAAAATTGCAAAATCACTCCAATTCAAACCAGTGAACGTGTTTTACTTTTATCGTCTGCAATCGAGTGACCGTCCTCTGAAATCTGCCGCCCCTAGGCCGCGGCGGCCTATACGGCTTATTTATAAATCCAGGACTGCTTCTGTGTGTGGAGAGTTTTCTGAGACTACCTACTTACCTATCTACAGTGTTTTTTCCATTCCGTGGTACCATTTATCGTTTGTCATTTATCGTTGTCATTGTCACTGTCAAAATCAGCTGTTTTGGATGTGATAACCTCAAACAAATTTTCATTACAAACAACCCTACCTACAGTTTGCAGAAATCCAACATAAATCGCGTGAAAATTTTATTATTGTTGTTCTACTTCTATTGGTATTGAAGTAATAACAATTTCTGCATCTACTTCTTACGATGAATTGTTTGCGATTACTTCGTCTGGCCGAAAGACAAACTGCCAATATTTTCAGAATAACCTCAGTCAAGACCATCTCTGGACAGCACATTAGATTCAATGAGACACAAGATCGCTGGAGAGTGAGAGACGACTTACCAAAAGAGTGGGAACTAATATACAAAGCTCCTATGGATAATGTGCTCAAATATGTTACTACGTACTTGACATTTACATCATCATGCGCAGTTCTTGGTAGTCTGTATTATGCTTTGTTTTTGCATGACCCGTCTCGGTGGAACCAGCCGATACTTCTAACTGAAGACCTTGTTATAGCTAGTAATACCACAGAATGCCTTGTCTATGTTGGAACATTTATCGCATTTCACATTGCCCTAAAAGTACTGCTCTCAAAATATGTCATCCGGCTTTATCAAAATGGTGATGAGTATACAGCCATTTACTATGGTAGTCTTTATAATTCCGTACATAAACATGGATTTCAATTGAAGGAAGTTGAGAAATTAAAACCAACATTTATTATTCCCTGGGGAAATGCAAGATTTAGTTTAGGTAAGAAACATGCCATCCTACTTGAGATGTATTTTAAGACACCTGAATATTTTAATATTTTAGTTAAGGATACAGAAAATACAGATGAGTGAAATGACCTACACACTATATTTATGCAATTAATGTGAAAATTTACAATGTTAACTTGAAACAACTATTACCAGACTTATGCTAAACCAGGTGCAGAGCCTTAAGCAAGATGTTGAAGTATGTATTGTGTAAAATAAATTGTTATGATGAGGAATCACTGTTTTTCTATTTAGTGAAAAGAGATGAAATAAAACATTTAAATACAACTACCTTAGATCAAGTTTATTCTACAATTATTTGACACTAAAATATACCAGAAGTATTCCATTTTAACCTGGAATCCTTCTTTAATGTGGTAGAATCCATTTTCTTGACATCAGTTTCAAATTTATCATGGGCTTCAATCTGAGCCTGTTGAGGTTCCAGTTTCTTAGTAACAATGCATTGACCATTTTCTTTCAAAATTGTGTAGTTGATGTCATCTTTTGTTGGTTCACCATATGGAAATACAATTGGTGTCACTTTGATCAAATGCTTTACTTTCCAAAGCTTCATATTGACTTCAGGAATATTCTTGACAATAACAACTCGATTAGACTGAAACAAATAACAAATGTAGAAAATTTAGAAAAATTGGAAAAGTTGTTAGGTCCGCTTTCTTAATGTATTTTATCAAAGCTACTGTGATAATCTGATAATCACTTAGAAAACAGAAGAAAGCTTGGTGTTTTAAAGGATTTTTATATATTTTAATACGAAATTGATTAAATATCTGTTAGTTTACCTCTTCTAGAATATTCAGTTCTTTTAGAATGTCCTTCAGATACCATGGATTGTGTTTTGCTGATTTGATTCTCTGTACTCTGAACAGCTTTGAAGGTTTTACTTCTGGATCTTTTTCATCTGGAAATCTAACCACACACATAGTATTTTAGTTACTTTAGGGAACAAAACAACTGAATTAACTGCAATATAGGATAGATAGGTATAATGTCAGCAATAATTTAAGATGTTATGTTTATGAACATGGGATGAAGGCACTGAAGGCAGCTGCTGCCCTCCCTCTCTAGGTTCCCATAGATCGATTCATATTCTGCTACCGGCACGGTAAACCATACACACAGATTAGAGAACATACACAGAGATTAGAGAATTATTCTGTAAACAATGACCCTAGATTACTCTTACCTGGGATAGTAGACTATTCCTCCTGGGTAGCGAATTCCCCCAGGATGTTTAAACCCTTTGTTTCTTATAGAATTCAGTAAGGGCTGAAATACTTTCAGAAGTTGTCTATTCATTTTGTCCTGCTATAAATTGAAATTTTATAAAAATCCTGATTTTTCTAACCTACAATTCAACTTCTTGTAGATAATGTTCTTCCTAAAATAGAATGGCTCTGAACTTTGTGTTACTTTCTGGCTCTGAACTGAACTGCTCTGAACCTACGTTTAAAGTTTCCACACACTGAAGCCGGAGGCGGAGCGGAGGGGAAGGCGTGGCGGTTTTTCCTATGGCACCGCGTCGCCACCACCTGCGGTGTGTGTGTAGGCTTTCATAGGATTCCATAGAATACAACTCGCCCGCCTTCGCCTCCGCTCCGCCTCCGTCTTCTGTGTTTCGAACTTCAGTGTGTGGAGACCTTCACTGTGGCCGGACGTCAGGCGGGCATGATAAATAACCATAACCATCCATCGCATAAAATCGCATTGTTTGTTTGTTTGCTTGTTTTAATTCAGTTCGAGTTCGCGCGCTTCTCAAGATTCGCAACAAACGATTTATTTTATTTCTGTATTATTTTTACAGACTGGTGAAATATATTATATACTTTAAGCAACGGTTACCTGCTACCAAGAGTTCTCTTTTCATATCCTGAAGAAAGTGTGTTTTGTTGTTGTGAAGTTTGAAAATAACGTACTTCATGAAGAAAGTCCGCTTTGAAACTCATAACATTGCAGAGAATTTTGGTATGAGTGATTCAGAGTGCCATTCCCCAAGGCCGTTTGAGAGTCAGCTTCGGTCTTATGCCCCAGAGCCCTGCTATGAGTTTGTCCGTGTCCTGCCCTACAGCAATGATCCCGTAGAAAGGTTTGAGACAAGTAACAGCAGTCCCTACCCTTCTATTGATAAAACGAGCTTTCCGAGACCTGCTTTCCAAGAACAAGAATCCAGTTTGAAGCCTTCAAATGAACTAGAACTCAGCTTACTTGATGCTTCGAACCACGAACCGCGGCGACCGGCCTTCAGCAAAACCGCACTTAAATCTTTCGAAAATAGACTTGGTGGCATGATTGTTAATAATGATGAACACAGAAAACCAGTTTTGTCTGCAATTAATATGAACTCAAACATTCCTCCAAATGTTTTGGTAAAAGACCACAGCTTCTTCATAAGGAGAGACAACTTAGATAAATACCATGTGGGTACAAACTTACAGAGAGAATTCAAAGGTCTGAAGATGGAAAAAGAGAACAATCCATATCTCCAAAAAGCTGAGATTATGAAGAGTGGTGTACTTCATCAAGAACAAGCCAATTCTTGTCAAAATGATCTTATACCAATAAAGCCTATTATAAAAACTAGTATTCCTGAGCCACCTTCTCAAACTTATGTAAAACCTGTTGAAATTCATTGTCCTTGCCATCACTGTGATAAACCAGTGGAAAACATCTCTAAAGTACTTTTCCAGAAAGAAGTCCATAAAGCAGCATGTTATGAGTTTCCTTTGGCCCCAAAGCAGATCCAAAGTCTCCCACAGAATAATTCTGTGCATAATAATTGCCACTGTACTCACAAGCCTCAAGCCTGTTCTCATTGCTATGAACCACAAGCTCACCAAAACTTCCACCAGTCATGTGCATGTAATAAGCCACCCCAAGATGCGGTAGACAAGAAAATCTGGGCCATAGAAAAGTTTGAACAAAGAAAACAGCCTAACAGCATGGAGGTGGAAAAGCAAACAAATGTTACTAAAGAGAAGCGCGAGCCAACAGTAGCTGATTTGTTCAAAATTATTAAACTACAAAATGAGCAACTGCAACTACTACAGGATAAGGTGGATAAGTTTATATCGGCCAGTCAACAAAACACACCCACAATGTCATGCTCATCTGAGCAAGTAGCAAATGAAGAGGTCAAAATGTCTATTGGAGTCATGACTAGCTTTGAAATGGTCCAAACATCCACAGTAATAAACAAAGAGGTCATAAAACAGACTAATGACAACCAGATACAGTGCAACCGGTCTCAAATCAGCATTAAGGAGGTGGTGTCTAAGCCTTTAACCTTGAACTTCCTCGATGGTATAACACCGGTCAATAACCAACTTGATGCTGAGAAGCAAGCCGAGAATGGAACAGATAAGACCCTCAATGAGCTTAGCCTGTGTAATGTTCAGGTGGATAATGCTACTACTCCAAACTTATCTCCCGAACAAACTTTGTACTTGGATGTCAGAGATTATAGCGAGTAAGTTTATGACAGTTTCTTATAACAATGCCCTATAAAATTAATGAAGTAGCTATTTTCGTATTTCTCCTTATTACCAGCCCATTGTTAGGTAAAACATTATTTATCCTACTAATATAATAAATGTGAAAGTCAATAAGATTATATAGCTCATTTATTTAAATTAAATTTGGTATGTAATCTACATACTAGTTTAGGATCTAGAATAACAAAAGACCACACACAGATAGATCACAGAGCGCTCGTCCGCTACCCACTGGCACAAAAATGCAAAACCCCGAATATACTAGTGCAATCCAAAATGTGCCCTCCCCACCACAGAATCGAATGTCAATCAAATATCTCATTCAGTCTTTGATATCCATATTGTTCTTCATTCAATAAATAAATTTCCACTCGGGTGAAGCCGTAGGAGCTAGTATAAAATAATGTAGCTAGTTTTAGCTAATTTTTCTTTCCAACATATCTTTTTGTTACTTACAGCTCAGAAGCTAGCAGCAATGACCAGTCTAATGTTGGATGGACATACTACAACAAAGTCATGGTTAGTATCAATAATTTTATATAAAGATAGTCCTGTGGCAAGAATTAATACTGTGGCCTGTTACGAAGCTGCAATCTGTGGTTCTGGAATTTTAATGTAACATGTTCATAGTTCAACTGTGATTTGTGACTAGGGGGTACTGCCTTAAGCTGATGCGTTTTTATTGTGACTCACAATAGCGCCGCCATAAATTTTATCATATTTTTACATGAATAAAAGGGATTTTCAAACTATCAAACCTGCCTTTGTTATACGCCTAAGCTTTTGCAATGCTTTGTAGTAGTTTTGTTTAGTTAAGGAAGAGATAGATACGGAAACAAAGTTTGGTGGTCACTAAGTGCCACTTCGTATCTCAACTGAACACAACAATAGTATACAACTGTGTTCTAAACTGTACCTACATAATAAAAAAAACAGGGGCATTGCAAACATTATGATAGGTATAAAAGACTATGTTTCATATTTGGAAAATTCCTTGACCTAAACTCCTAAAATTCAAACTCCATAACAAGATTAAACGTGGCGGTGCTAGTGCGCATCGGGGTACCGCCCTAAAGCGGCCCATGTATCACTACATAGTATAAAACAAAGTCGCTTTCGCTGTCCCTATATCCTATGTCCCTTGACGCGGTTTTTTTTAATAGATAGAGTGATTCAAGAAGAAGGTTTATACGAATAATAAAACCGTGCGAAGCCGGGGCGGGTCGCTTACAAATAAAAATAGTAATCTTTTATTCCAGACGCATGTAAACGGAATGTTGCAAGACTCGGAGATGCCTTCCTCAGCCAGCGCCATGTTCCGGAACATGCGCCAGCAGTGCGTGCAGATGCAGATCGACAAGTCTAACATTAGCGTTACTACCAGCAAAAGGTTTGGTCAGTTTAGGTACTTGATTTATTGAATATTATACACAATACTGATGATTCATCAGAATTGATCTTCATCATCATCATCATCAGCCTATATTAGTCTACTGCTGGTCTGCTGGACATAGGCCTCCCCTAATGAGCACCATAGCGCCCTGTCTTGAATTGATCTTAGTCATGAGAAATTGAAATATGCATTTTATTAGATCTGCTGGAAACGGCTGGTGATAACCAAAATATAATTGGACAATTAGTAGCCCCATGTGTTTTTGATTTCCTCATAAAGTGTACACAAATGTCAAAAACAATATATGTATAAAGCAATAATAAATGTTTGAAACCTGAATAAGTGAACCAACGCCAACATTCTACATGTAGAATTCGCGAGTTCTATTCATGGCAAGTTTAAGTTAAAACTATGTCAGACCAACTTGAAAGTTAGTCAACTGCTGAACATAAGGTAAATGCTATAGTCGACGCTTTCCCAGTTAAGATTTTAATAATAATTTAATATTTAATAATGGTAGACAATCCACACAGCATCATCTAGCCCCAAAGTAAGCTACTCAAAGCTTGTGTTATGGGTACTAGATAACTGATATATTTAATACATTATATACATAGATAGATATTTTTTATTATACATAGAAAACACCCAGACCAACGGAACAAATTTCTGCAGATCGTACACAAATTTGTTCCGAGGCGGGAATCGAACCCGCAACCTCCTGCGTCGCAGGCGGACCTTCGCCCACCGCGCCACATCGGTCGTCGAGATAATAGACAATATTTTTTTTTTATATGATACTTATACAATAGTGACATTTTAATTAAAAAAATACACACCAATAAGTTAGACTATTGGTGTGTGTTACATATAACGAATATTACATAAAATATATTTGATTCAGAATGAGAGACTGTATTACAGCTGGAAAAGAGTCTCAGCTCAGCATAAATGCCCTACCCCCCTCAGGAGTAGTGGGGCACTGATATTCCGCCACCCATTCAGTCCACCATTTCAGTCACGAGATCCTGTGGCGTCTATTTTATAAAAGTAACCTTTTTCTGTCCTACAGGGTTAAATTCGGCGATGACCCCTTAGGAATTCACCAGCCGCACTTGTACGCAACCGACACCAGTCTGAAGATGAACCAGCTTGCAGCTAAATACCTGAAGAACGTACCAGCACCTCATAGGGTGGCGAAACCTCCGCCGAGTAAACCAGGAGCTATCGACATGTCCTTCGCGACCAGAAACTATATGGAGAGGCATAAGTTGCTGCAAGGTTAGTGTTTCTTTATTACACCTGAAATCCTACTTCCTACTAATATTATAAACGCGAAAGTTTGTATGGTCCATCCATGTTTGTTAGTCTTTCAAGCAAAAACTACATAACGGATATGAATGAAATTTGGCACATAGATAGATGGAATAACAGTATAGCCTATATTTTATCCCGGAATTTCCACGGGAACGGGAATTACCGCGGGTGAAACGGCGAGGCGCTGCTAGTGTTTCATAATCTTAGCAATCACATTGCTAGACCTACATTTATTTGCAGTAATACAGCATTAAAACTATTATTGCATTGCATATTTATCTTTGGTCATGTCATAAAGCCTAGGTGGTATCTAGGTGTATCCGTACAACTCATTATAACTATGAAATTACATTTGAATGAACTTATGTGTTAGAATTGGATATCGATGACGACACTGGTTATCCTAACGTCACTGCATGAGTTTAGATTTGATATCGAACCCCTATTGACGAAATAACATTAGATACCATCTGTGCTAAAAATTATATGCGAAACCTGGGCTATTTTCGCTGCTAAATGGCTGCATTTTGCATGGGAATAAAAAACAAAAGAAATGAAGCAATACGTGAAAGTATGAGTGATGCGCTCAAGCATAGATCTGAATTGATCAGTTCGGGGTCCAGAATTATTAAAATAAGAGGATTAACAAACAATCTTTTTCTTTTTCGCAGGTGATTCTTCGAAAGCCCAGCAAGCACGCGAAATTCCTAGGTTTTTAGATATAACAGCGTTGAAGCAGCAACCTAAACTATTATGAACTATGTAAGTTTTACTTTATTTCTTATTGTTAAGATGTATACGTAATTATTTTGTAGGTATGTTATTTGACGTATTTTGTAATATTATTACATTAATATAGATATTGTTGACATTGTATAAATTTATCTTTTTATTTTTACTTAGTTGATCCCTAAATATTTGGACACAGGTAACGTCTTCGTCAGTGAGACTTTTAAATTATCTATGTTAGACTTTGTTTAGAAGGCATTAAAAACCTTAAAAAGATTACGACCAACTAAGTCACTGAAAAACAGAAGTACATGGAACTTAAAAGACAATATACGAATATACTTCAAAAATTAACACAAATGGGAAGGAAAAGTAAAACAGCAATTTGGAACAGACATTTATTTAGACTTCAAAGAAAATAACATGACTATTTCTTTACATTTACAATGTTCTTGGAACAATGAATTCTAATTTTCAAACATCTACCATTTATTACAATCATTTCTCATTTCATGAAATATCTTTGTCTTATAAATTATCCACTCTCTTTAGTATTATCCACTCGATCATTTTGGTAGGCTTACTTGAAAACTATCACATTTCAAACTAAAGGAATGCCAGGCCTATTCACAAAAAATATTCATCTCTTTTAGTAAATATTATTATAATCTTTGTAATACATTTTTCAATTTCCTTGAAACGAGGTATTCCGAACTCTTACATAAACTTGTACTGCTATAACTTTGGTGTCTACAGTATATTCTATTCATTAAATATTTCTTTTTTTAAACTTAAAAAAAATATCTCATAGTTATAACTTTTTAAACCACATGTTACCTTACCTTACTAGTGGCCAACGATGAAAAGTTAACAAGTAAGTTAGCGTTAAACGATTTTCCTTGGCTAAAGGTAAGGAAAATCGTTTTATAAAATCTCCTCTTCAATCTCTCTATCTATCAATCTTACCGATCCAAAAGAAAAAGTAACTACACAATTTGATATTAATTATTACATGACAAAATAACATCAGGTGAACCCAATTGACCTACCCTTAACCAAGTATTTTTTTATTAGTTTACACCAGAGACTAGTTTACAGAATATTATTAGGTTAAATTTTCAATTGATTAAAACTTATAGCTAACACGTATAATTGATTTTCTAAAACACTTATTATAAATATCTACCTTTTTTTATGAAGGAATACTAACTTACACATAGAAATTCAATTTAGACAATTTTTTTCGCCAAAAGTTATACAGAAAAATTTCCTTCTGATGGTAAGTATTCTGTTTTGCCGCTTAAATACGAATTGTTGCTTTCGCTAATGCATAAAATTCCATTCGGTAATATAAGCCTAAATCTATCAGTTTGGTTCTTTTTCTTTGGTTTAAGACTTCAACCACGACATTTAAACAACTTCTAACTTATTTCACTTGTTAAAGTAGTACATGAATTCATATTTAGTCTAAAATTATAGCGCATTATATACAGTGAAGATAAACTTGTATTACCACTTAAATAAGGTATCAATTCTCTTGCATCGCAAAATATTACAGAGTACATTAAATTTCTAGAAAGATAACATGTTATTGGATGGCACTTTTTTCCTGGTGTCCCGTGTACACATAGAAGAATAACGGCAAAACTAAATCCCATTAGAACTTTAACATTACTTCAAATATTTGCATCACCTTTATCGATAGGGGTTTTGTAAATAATTATAGTAATGTTAAGTATAAAAATTAAAAACACAATGCCGTATCATCACCCTTTAATTTTAAAATTCATTGTCAAATTTCATAGTAAGTTAATTTTTTTGTCTAGTATAACTATTTATTTTATCTTATCTTTCATCTATGTTCTTCTTGATACCTACTTTTTTATTTGCATCACTTTTTTGTCTTACAAATCGCACATTAAATAATGTGACTTGACTATATTACACAAGTTACATGATTCCATATAAAGGTTTTATGGAAAGATTCCAATTACTTTCATAGAATAGTTTTTGGACTAGAATAGTCGATAGGAAATAGAGATACTAGTTAATTCTGTTTCCGTCTACATTCCGACTTGGCCAGTCACCTTTGGTATATCCCAAATATATTTTAAAATTACTTTAAAATCACAATATTTTGACAATTTCTTTATAACATTTTTACAATTCTTTAAACATTTTTATAACAATCAATCTACTTACAATGAGTGAACTTTTAATCTATCAAAATTTTCAAAACAATTTTGAGCATAATTTTGTGCACTGCTATTAACATCGAACTAACATCATAAAATCTATATCTAGCTAATAGAGTATTTAATTTTTATATGCGAGTATGTGTAACACTAACGTATTTAATATGCATAAACAGTTTACGTTTTTATTTTCTACTAGCACATGTAATACATAATAATTTTTTTAAAATGATAACTACTCATGTAGGGTACATTTTATGATCGACGATTTATCTAGCTCACTGAATGCATTTCGAACAACAACAGCAGGGTAAGTAATATTATTTTGCTTAATTCTAAAATCTATTTTATGTAACATCAATAAAATGTTCTTCTACGAACGATTTCCCTACTGACTGTTTTAATTTTAACTTTATCTCTACTGTCGAGAAAAGGTCAGTTTATAGTTAAAATTGTGCTTTTCTTTCGATTTTACTTCGAAGCAAGAGCTTTATTTACCAAGAACCTTAGTGTGAACTTGTTAGAATATTTCCGCCAAGGATTTTAATACCAAAGCGAGCTCTATGCTCTATGCAAATTGTCTGTAAATATTCCACGTAAACCGAAACGTGGGCTTTACAAGGTTTCATCTTCGCCTCCGCCCCTGGATTTGCTGTCCAGGCGTAGCTCAGCCAGACGTTGTCTCATGCTGTTTGGCCTGGAAAACCAATTGTTGAGGAATTTCAAAAGACTTAAATATTATTACAACAGCGGTAAAATAGAGTTGTCGAAATCATCGCCTAATTTTTGAGTGTGCCTAAACTAGGCAGTAGCCTAAATATGACAACCAATGACAACGGTGAGGAAGATTTCTTTGTTCACTGCTGTAAATAGACCACACTTAATGAGTACCATACTGCCGTCTTTAGCTTGCAACAAAAAACATTTGCCAGAAATCTATCGCTGATTTTCATCCCATCTGGCCATTAAGCACCCTACATCGAGTCGCGGTCGCTATTCAATTGTTTTTTCTAACGGTTCTTCGGATGATTTTCTAGCTTCATAAGAATAGTTGCATTACTTATCCTATCCCTCAGGAGGATCGATTTACTTTGCGCGGTCGATAAACAAAATATGTATTGCGGTTTATTTTTTTCTGCGTTCTACAAGGAATTTGAGGCTAATCGTAAACCATTTTCTATTACACTATACACCGCTCGTTTTATTCTTTGTAGAGAGCTGAATGGATTAAAATCTACAAAAAAAGAATTGTCTTCCATACATTATAAGCAATGTAAATCGATCGCCCTTCATAGATAATTCGTCGGTCCCGTGTAGTACCACTTACCTATCAGGGAAGTAGGAGGATACGACTTGGTCAGCGGAGACAGATTGCCGCTGGTAGGTTCCCGCGCTGAGGTTGCTCTGTGGGATGCGGTAGATGCGGACACAGCGACCGCTGTTCTCGGGCAGAACTGAAAGTAATAGACGTAATGGAGGAAGGAAATAACACTGATTTACGCATTTATAATGCGAAAGTTTGGATGGATGTTTTTTACGTCTCCACGCCAAATTCAAAATTTCAGCCTGATCTGTGTCAGTAGGTTTTGCGTCACCAAATGGTATCACGAAGTTTTTTGGATATATTGATATGTTCTTTAATATTCCTTGGAATCCTTATTTTATCTTCTTCTTCCTGACCTTATTCCACGCTAAGTGGGGTCGACACAACATGTATTCTTCTTCCATTCTGCTCTGTTATTCGTCATCTCCGTCACTAATATCTTTCCTTTTTTTTATATCAAATAAATATCGCCTACCTATGTTTATCAAGGATAGTGTAGCATTCGAATAGTAAAATATTTTTTGATTATGTCCAGCCGATTTTGAGTTTGATCGTTACAAACATACTATTAATATAGATTATCCCCAACATAATAAACATTTAAAAATGTTTGGGTTCTCTTCTCATCATAGTAGCTTCAGACCTGATTTCTATGTGAGCGTGGTATTGCGTACGTACATATCTAATTAAGTCTAAGTTAATGTTTAACAAAAGCTCAAATTAGATAGTTTTGCATTAGACCTCAGGCATAGACATAGATTTTTTTCACTACGTTCTAAGCTTAGGGTGACAAATCTAAATCGAGCTGTGCTGCGCTGTACTGCGCTGTGCTGTGTTTGGTCAACTTGCTCGTCTAATATTTTAATGAGGATACAAACAAACCATGCTGTGCTGCGCTATGATGTGCTGCGTCAATATTAGACGAGCGAGTTGACCAAACATAGCACAGCGCAGTAAAGCGCAGCACAGCTCGATTTAGTTTTGTCACCCTTATGGTTTGATGTGAATCTTCGTACCTTGGGGTGACGTAGGAGGCGACACCGGTGCCATCCTCTGTAGCGGCGGGCGGATGTTCTCCTGGTCTGAGGATATGGAGCTGCTGCGGCTGGATGCTGAGTTGTTCTCGGATGTAGTCCGGTTCGTTTGGTTGTCCCCTCTGTTGAAAAAAGAAAGAAAGTTATAGGTACCGTAGGTCTGTTATATACACAGTGTTTTTTATACTTATTTAATACAAGCAGTACCCTGCGACGGCTGCGACTTTTCCCGCATAGAGTTAGATTTTTTAGCCTTTATTTTTTGTACTATCTCAAGAAAAACATACTGGCTAAAACGAAAAAAAACTTTGTTGAATTTGAAAAAAAGATATTGGTGCCGTGTCTTTTTTCATGAAAATTTCAGAAAACTTAGTCCGTGCGTTGTCTGTTTGTGAGTAAGCCACGCCTTCATGATATAATATGGAATATAAAATTGTCAAGAGTAATCTAAATAATATACCAGCGATTAAAGCACACATAGGCAGTTTAATTGCCTACCTACGTTTCACCCAGATGAGATTTGGACTAAAACAAGTTTTAAACTAGAAATGAGCTTTCCACGAATTATAAATTTGATGAACATTCATAGTGATGATGGAAACACATCGCGTTAAATTTCCACGAATTTTAATTATGAAAACCAATATCAGTGTTTGCAGTGGCTAGGGCACGCTGGGAACGTTAATTTCGTGGATGTCCTTTAAGTGTTGATGGAACCTTGTTCTTTCTCATTAAATATTAAGGTTCATGGAAATATCGTTAACGTTAAAATAAACCAAAGTTATTTTCATCGATTTACCATCTAGTCGACATTTTTATAAGGGTGCCTTGGTTTCACAACTTATAAGATAAATAAATTTGACCGTAGTATACAAGCGGCATAAGTGTAAATATACCTCTAGAGGCTGATTAATAAGACGTATGAAGTACGTATTTATAAACTCGACCACAGGACTGTAGTACAAATATTTAAAGTAAGAAAAGAAACACAGCTAGTAAACAGTAACAGTAAGACAGTTCGTTTCTAAAAAAAATGAAATTTATGAAGTATATCAGTCATCTATACCCATAACACAAGCTCTGCTTAGCTTGGAATTAGACGATGCTGTTTGGATTGTCCAGCATAATTCATTTATTTAATGATCTCTCACTTGTTTTCATTATTCTCGTCCTCGTCCACGGAGTAAGGTCCTTGCTTGCTCATCTGCCGCATCAGCTCATAGTCGTGCAGACTAAGGCACGGGTCTATCTCTCGCCCCAGCGGGATGTACTCCGGAGCGCATGCTACGTAGAAAATGTCCTGGAAGAGTAAACGTTGCGGTTTTAGATTTCATTCCTAAAAGCATGCTTTTATTGTTGATGGGCAAACGTTTCGGAATCTCACTTAAGTACCTTAGCGAAGATGTAGTCTTAGCACGCTTTCTCTAAAGGGATGAACTCGGAAAAATATGGGAAAAGCAATCGCAAGCAGTTTGATCCGCGTTTTACTACACGAATAGCAATACCTAAATCGGAACTGCCATATACATTGTATGTTTTTGTACATGCCAGTGATGCATGTCAGCTATCAAAATCAGTTTTCGTGTCTCTACGTAAATTTTAAAGCTTTCAAAAAACCTTATTATATGTATCACAACATACAGGTATGCATTTTCGAAAATTACTTTGTTTAACGTACCTAATAATCATAGATTTAGGATTTCCTATATCCACCATAATAATAAGAATAAATAGTTAGCGGCGTTGTTGGCGTCACCCGGGCCTTAACATTTCATTTTGCTGTTCACAAAATTTGCGTCCTATTGGTTATTAGATTAAATTAGGCTATTAGATCATCTGTTTCTATAATTTGGGGTGTTGTGTCATGTGGTTTAAGGGTACATTGATTGATTGCTTTTGTAGAAATTCTACTAATGAAGGTACATATGTGGTATATGTGTGTTACATATTAAAATAAAACGCCACTGCCTATACGTATACAAAGGCTTCGTGTCCGTCCCAAGGCTGCCTTGAAGACATCGCTTTTAGCGATAAGGCCGCCATTGTGTAACTTTGTTTTCATTTCTGTCAACTCTCTTTCCCTGTATTTTCATTTTTTGCCTTGTAATAGGTAAATAAAATCTCTTGCTAATTATTTGCTCAGCCGCGAGTTACAAAATAATATTCGTAATTGATTCAATTTTAGTTAGTCTCCTGGTCTCCGCTGAAGTCTTTAAGAAATTACAGTTTTCAGATTACTAAGCGTCTTTCTGGGAATCTCGGTTTCATATTTTAGTTTTCAGAGCTTTAGAGTTTCCAACTTAGAGTAGGTAGGTACTATAGAACTTTTCAAGAAATCTTATTCAACTTTAAATCCCTAAATGGCTCTTTAGAAAACATTCATTCATTTTACTTAAATCTTAATTTAACTTTGCAACTAGACTAAACAATAAAGTAAATAAACGTTACAAATGTACCACCCCTAAATCCTCTATCGTAACATTCATTCGAAAACCAACTTTAGCTTCATTTAAATACAGATGAGTATCTGAAAACCCCGGGTAGATTGTCCTACTTTCCAATGGGAAAACGTGGCTGAGTAGATCAATTAGTGTTAGGGAAAATCAGTTGGCTGAATTGGGGAGTCACCTACCTCACGACGACAGGTCGGCAGCTTCCAACTCAGATGGATCCACTGATGGTTTGCCTAGACACTGGAGCTTCCACGGGTGCTGGTTTGGCCTGATTCTCCGATTGGTGTATGTAGGGACACAAGGGTTGAAACGAAGGACCGTAATTCACACCGCGACTCGACAGTAATATCGGTAGGGCGCGAGCAAAGTCAGGAGCGGACGGCAATGTCGGGTGCATGCGTCTACGCGTCTCTGTGTATCTCCGAGGACTCCGAGGTAGCCCGCTCGACGACCGAGGGTCACGTGAGGGGCTTGTCCACCAATTAGCCAATTAGAGAGCAGTAAAGAAATGTCAAGATCCTACCCTCAAAATTGTGCATACTTTGAAAATAACAAACTACCCTAAAGTGAAAGAAATAAATATCGACCACTCATCATCATCATCATGGTCAGAAACAAAACAACGATTTATATATTAAAATTAAAGAACCTATTCCGTCACGGAACATGCCGCTCACCTTAAAAGAACGCAGTTGTTTTAACAAAAACAAACTTATTTACAATATGAAACAAAAAACAAATTCTAACCTAACAATTTACCTACGTACTAAATGCTCAATACAACTTTTATTCTAGAGGAAGCGGACAAATTTTAACTACAGGTCTCTTTGTAAAAGAGTTACCCATTTGAAGAGTGACTACACGAGTAACGTTGTCAGTACCCGGATGCAGGGTGTGAACGCGGGCTAACTTCCATTGCAAGGGAGGTAAGTTATCATCGCGAACCACAACAATCATGCCTTCACGAATTGGAGCGCCGCGATTATGAAACCATTTATTAGCTTGCTGCAGCTCATGTAAATATTCCTTACTCCAGCGCTTCCAAAAGTGTTGAGTACACTGTTGTACCCATTGCCAACAAGTAAGTCGATTCGGGTTAACATCCGTAAACGAGACGTCAGGTAGGGCCGCAAGCGGTCCGCCTATCAAGAAATGTGCTGGAGTCAGCGGTAGTGGATCTTGAGAATCCGTACTTAATACGCAAAGCGGTCTTGAATTTAAGACTGCCTCGACCTGACACAGAAGGGTGTGCATTTCATCGTAAGTCTGAGTACGTGTGCCGATGACGCGATACAAATGATGTTTGAAGCTTTTAACACCCGCTTCTACTAAACCACAGAAATGTGACCCGGTCACAGGTTGAAAATGAAAAGTCAGGCCTTGACTTAATGTTTTTTCATGTAAGTAATGCCTTTTGGAAAGGATCTGAATTTAAAAATGCAAATAACTCTTGGAGGTAATTATTACATCCAACAAAGTTTCTGCCGTTGTCTGAGTATATGTCGGTACATATACCTCGGCGGGACGTGAAACGTCGCAAGGCTGCGAGAAATGATTCGGTCGTTAGATCCGAAACTAATTCGAGATGGACTGCCTTAACACTCATGCATACGAAAACTGCTACGTAAGATTTTATAATCTTTGCATTACGAATATTATTAGCGCGCACCATAAAGGGACCACAGTAGTCAACAGCTGTTCGAACGAACACACGCGCTTTAGATTGCAAACGCTGACTCGGCATAGGAGCTAGGCGTGGCTGTGTATGTGTCGGTCGTGCACGAAAACATGAAATGCACCTGTGAATGCGCTGTCTTATCGCATTGCGACCAGCCAATATCCAGTACTTTTGCAATAATAAGTACTGCGTTGTCTGTGGACCAGCGTGCAGATGAATGACATGAGCGTTATCTATTATTAACGTAGTTAAGTAATGTTTACCCGGAAGGATCAATTGATGTTTTGATTCGAAAGAAAGTTGCGACTTATGCAATCGCCCACCTACTCGTAACAAATTATCCTTATCTAAAAACGGAGATAGGCGTTTAAGTTGGTTGGTAGGTAAGCTACCTTTCGATATATTTTTTATATCTTCTGCGAAAACAGAGTGTTGGATTCTACCTATTATTCTATTTAGGCTAAAATTGTATTCAGGCACAGTAATATGCGCCGGAAATGAACTTTGCACTTTTTTACATTTATGATAAAAACGAAAAATGTATGAAACAACACGAACTAATTTTTCTAGCGAGGAGAACTTGGAGAAAACATCGAGCTCGTCGATGTCAGTACTAACCGACGAGGGGTTCGCCAGAAGAGGAAGGTTACGCTTTTCTTCCTGTGTAACTGGATTTTGGCTAAAAGAGGGCCATTTATTCGCCTCCTCAGTTAACCAACAAGGGCCATGAAACCACAGAGAGTGGTTTAGAAATACCGAGGGCAGCATACCTCGGGAAGCCGAATCGGCTGGATTGTCGTACGACGGCACATGTCGCCAACAACTAGCGGGAACTCGCGACAATATGTCGCTTGTACGATTGGACACAAAGGTTTTCCATTCGTGCGGTGGCGAACGCAGCCACGCTAACACAATGGTGGAATCGGACCATGCATAAATATGGTCGAAATTAATACGGTCGCCGTAGGCGAGCATCACTTTGCTAATTAGTTTAGATAACAGCTGAGAAGCCATCAGTTCGAGACGTGGGATAGATAAACGTTTTAGGGGAGAGACGCGCGTTTTAGCTAACACGAGAAAAACGCGTATCTTGTTATCGCTGCACTTACACCGAACATAAACACATCCAGCATATGCGCGTTCGCTTGCGTCAGCGAATCCATGCAGCTCAATGCTATCTGCTTTGTCAAAAATGTGACGCGGAAAGAAGCACTCTGATACGAGAGGCAGTTCATTAGTGAAATGTGACCAAGCGTTTACTATATCTATAGGAGGTGACTCATCCCACCCCGTCCCAGCTATCCACAATAATTGCATCAAATGTTTTGCGTACAAAATCACAGGCGATAAGAAACCGAGGGGATCGTATATTTTAGCGATTTCTGATAAGATTGATCTTTTTGTGCATAGCGAGTTAGAAATATGAACCTCGAACGAAAAACCATCTGCATTTGGGTTCCATTGGAGTCCTAGAACCTTCACCGAGGTATCATTGTCCACAGATGCGAACGAAACGTTGTCGGGCCGCTCACCGTGAGGTGAGGCCGCCGCAGCGAGTATCGCTTGCGAGTTACTATGCCATTTCCTAAGCTCGAAGCCTGCACTAGCGCAAATACCTATCAATTGTTCTTGAAGAACGAGTGCCTTGGCCTCAGAGGCCTCTCCGGTAATAATGTCGTCGACGAAATCCGAATCCATCAAGGTAGCTGCAGCGAGTGGGTACTTATTCGCCTCGTCGTGGGCGAGTTGGCGTATCACACGTAAAGCAACGTAAGGAGACGAGTTAACACCGAAAACAACAACTCGTATTCTATAATCGCGAATAGGCGCAGTAGGTTCAGATCGCCACACTATTCGTTGATAATCCCAATCTGAATCTCGTACCGCTATATTACGGTACATAGCCTTGATATCGGCTGTAAAAACAATTTTATGAATACGAAATTTCAGCAAAATATCAACAATATCCGAATGAAGCTTCGGACCCGTGAGCAATTGGTCGTTCAACGAAGAACCATTCGTGGTTTTACAACCAGCATCAAATACTACCCTAACTTTGGTAGTTTCACTAGCCTCCTTGACCACGCAGTGGTGCGGAATGTAGTAGTGAGAAGTTTCCTCTTGGGAAGGAGGATCACAGATTTCCATTTGATTTAAATCCAAATACTCTTGAAGACAAGCGTGGTACTCCTTCTTCAAAGTAGGGTTACGTTCTAAACGAAATTCTAATTTTCGAAAACGCGAGAGAGCGATATCGCGGGATTGACCTAGTATAGGTGCATGTTTGAACGGCAAGGCAACAACATAGCGCCCGGTATCGTCGCGCGTATGAGTCCTTTCAAAAATCGCTTCGCTCAATCGTTCGTCTGCGGTGAGAGTTTTTTCTTCTGGTACTGCCTCCAGCTCCCAGAAACGTTGGAGGTCGCTGTCCTCGAAAAAGGAGCTATGACACACCTGGAGTGGCGGCGGGGTACCTACATCGAAAGAAACCTTTCCCATCAACAAATAACCAAATACACTATTCATTGCAATCGGTGCGTCGGGGTGACCTCTTACAATGTTACCTAACAGAATGTACGGAAGTGTATCCGCACCGAGAAGCATTTCGATGGGTTGGGCACTATGTGCGTTGAAATCAGGATCGGCTAAATACAAGTTTTTAATGTGTGGCCACGCGTCGGTAGGTACCGGAATTCTAGGTAGGCACGAAACTAGTTTCGGCAAAATTAACGCCTCAACTGAAATAGCCGGAAGAGCCTGTTTACGAGGGGAAATAACGCACGTAGTCATCCCCTTTGGATAAATCGGTTTTCCTTCACCGATCCCATAAATCGGTGAATTAACATTTTTGTAACTCAAACCTATACGTCTGGCACATGATTCTGTCATGAAACTAGCTTGACTACCTGAGTCAATTAAACAGCGCACTAAGTGTTTAGCGGAGCCATATTGTACATGAACGAGCGCGGTCGATAACATGATCATACATTTCTTTGTAGAAGATGGAACGGATGACTCACAGCTGGCACTGATCACGTGGTTTGCGCCTGGCGGCGGCGCGGACGCCTGGTGAACCGCGGGTTCGAACTGGATGGCCTTACCATGTTCCTCCGTAGGAGGGAAAGAGGTTACCTGATTTGAGTGCATAGGCTGATTTACTTGTGTTTCGAAGTGCAATAAAGAATGGTGCTTCTTTTTGCACGATTGGCATGTATATTGAGACTTGCACGATCGAAGATCGTGACCGACATTTAAACAATTATAACAAACATTTTTGTTTTTAACAAAGTGGTACCTATCGCTGGGAGTCATATTCAGAAACTTTGAACATTTAGGTAGAACATGTTGCGAATCACACAAAATGCATTGTTTATCATTACTGTAGGTAGATTCCGTGACAGCCATTGAACGGCGCGGGCCCGGCCCTGAATGGGGCAAAACGCGATTAGGTCCTACGCTGTTCGAGCGGTAGCGGGAACTAGCATGATCTCCCTTCTTCGCCTCACTTCCAGACATAATTTCGAACGTGGAGATTTCTTGTTCTAAGAACCGTATAAGTACGTCGACAGTAGGTATGTCGGAAGGTTTAGCCAGTGATAATTCAAAGCGCTTACGAACGGAGTTCGGAATTTTACGCAACAAAACATTCAATAATATAAAACTCCATGCGTTAACGGGAAAACGCATTGTTTCAAGTGCTTTTATATTTTCCATGTAAACATTTACTAATTTACGCAAGCTAGCATTCGACTCATTTGTACAAGCTTCACAATCGAGAATTCGATCCAAGTGTTTAGAGGCAATCATTCTACGATTTTCATATCGATTTTTCAAGATGTCTAATGCAACTGAATAATTATCATCAGTAATGGGAATTGACTTAATCAAATTATGAGGCTCGTTTTTTAAAGTTAGCAACAGATAACGAAATTTCTCCGCAGGCGAGTAGGCATCGTTGTTGTGGATCAACGCTTGATACAAATCGAAATAAGAAGGCCAATCAGTGGGCTCACCACTAAACGATGGCAGGGGTAGCGTGGGTAATTTATTAAAACTATGATTTTGAGGCATCGATTGAATGGTAGAACGACTCATGCGTCTGCCCTCCTGCTCGGCTTCTTTCAATTTATTTACGTGAACCAAAATAGCATAATAACAATCATTAAAATCGTTGCGAATTTTTAATTGTTCATCTTTATTGAACAATTTCGCTTTCATCAAAGATTTTTCAATTTTAGACTGAAGTTTACTAAACTTCCTTTGTTGAGCATTTAGATCGGTAGATCGTGTTTTAAATTGAACCGGGTCGGTTGTAGCAAACAATAATGTTCTCTTAATTTCTTCTAAGATAATATCTCTTTCGAAAAGATCTTGTTCCGTAGCAGCGTCGTCCGCCATTTTGTGTTACAAATATGGCTTCGTACGAACAATGATAAGCGGAAATTGAATGTACACGTAGTGTAGCAACACAACTAATGAAATACAACAAGATTTTAACGAACAAAAATGAATCAAATGTATTGATTATGTACACGTAGTGTAGCAACTAAATTAAACGTATGAGATAAATATGTACACGCGGTCTAGCAACAAAAAACAATTCTAAGAATGCACAATCTGGAGGAATCAAGACAATTATCCGGATCGAACGGATCAAAAATATGTTAGGGAAAATCAGTTGGCTGAATTGGGGAGTCACCTACCTCACGACGACAGGTCGGCAGCTTCCAACTCAGATGGATCCACTGATGGTTTGCCTAGACACTGGAGCTTCCACGGGTGCTGGTTTGGCCTGATTCTCCGATTGGTGTATGTAGGGACACAAGGGTTGAAACGAAGGACCGTAATTCACACCGCGACTCGACAGTAATATCGGTAGGGCGCGAGCAAAGTCAGGAGCGGACGGCAATGTCGGGTGCATGCGTCTACGCGTCTCTGTGTATCTCCGAGGACTCCGAGGTAGCCCGCTCGACGACCGAGGGTCACGTGAGGGGCTTGTCCACCAATTAGCCAATTAGAGAGCAGTAAAGAAATGTCAAGATCCTACCCTCAAAATTGTGCATACTTTGAAAATAACAAACTACCCTAAAGTGAAAGAAATAAATATCGACCACTCATCATCATCATCATGGTCAGAAACAAAACAACGATTTATATATTAAAATTAAAGAACCTATTCCGTCACGGAACAATTAGTATAACAAAACGATTGACTCACTTTTCGGCCACATAGCAGCTTCAATCCCGGTATGCAGGCAGCGTGAACCAGTGACCCATTTGCCACCAAACGTATTTCTAATAAGTCTTCAGCGAAAGCCATTATGTATGGGAACGCGCACACTGTAACGGAAATGTTTAACAACAATCTGATTGCTGTTAAGATATAAAAGTGGGGGTCGAAAATCGATGGGGTTTCTGTAATGGATGAAGACATTGTACGCAAGGAATTGGAAATATTTAAGTCAGTTTTCCTTAACTTGTGATACAAAAATCTAAATATAAACTTATGTACCTAGTTACATTTCTTACTCAGAAAGGCCATAGGTTTATTTACTGAAATAGGTATGTACTTTGTTGCACGTATTGTATTTTAAAATAAATAAAATTGTCAATTTCATACATAATTAAGGTTTACTCTAAAAGTAAACTTTACTCAGAGCTTCATCAATTTAATAAATTTTATGGGACTACACGAGAAACATAATTTTCGTAAGTAGATTTATTAAAGAAACAATAAAATCGGTTCACCTATAAAAGAGTTATGATGTAAACACGTGAAAAAATAGAGAAAGATAATTTAAAAACCTTTTTTGAAGTCGTTTGAACAAACTTCACTTTGCTAAGTTTTTTTTTCTGTAAAACATTTTTTGTAAAATAACACTCTGATACAGTGTCAGTGTAGATGTAAATACTGGAATACTAACCGACTGCCGCCGGCACGGTTGTCCAATGGAAATCATATTCCCCATCGCTTTCCAAACCTTTGCTCGTTAGTCTCTCAAAATGGCACGTGTCTGGGGAAAAACAAAAGTGAATAAACACTGAGCAAACAGCACACACAATAACAGTGTTGTGTCAGTAGTTTGAACACTAATGGCCATTATGCTGCACCAGTTCATGTGTTTGATGTAACATTATAGTACCGTCTCATATTAATTGGTTTCGACTTCAGACTTCAGTAAGGAATGAACATGAATTGAAATTTATTTCAGAATACAATTCATTCGGGCTATAACCGTACTTTTTATTGTTAACTATGATGATGATTAAAAAAAACCGCATCAAAATCCGTTGCGTAGTTTTAAAGATATAAGCAGTTAAAGGGACATAGGTAAATAAGGACAGAAAAAGTGACTTTGTTTTATACTACACTAGCGACCAGCCCCGGCTTCGCATGGTTTTATTATACGTATAAATTTACCTTTTGAATCACTCTATCTATTAAAAAAAACCGCATCAAAATCCGTTGCGTAGTTTTAAAGATTTAAGCATTCAAAGGGACAGAGATAAAGGGACATAGGGACAGAAAAAGCGACTTTGTTTTATACTATGTAGTGATATGTAGTGAAGGTACCTACCTACCTATGTTCTATGTTCTGATATATCAGCTGTTGTTGGAAGTTTAAAAGCAGGACACATAAAAGAGTTCTTTCGGCAAGACAATGACATGACTCTTTTGAGCTAACCAAAGCTGAGGAATAGGAAAAATTCGTTGACTACAACTGGAATCTATTCCAGTTTAAACTCTATAGTTTAAACTAACACAGAGCTCAGGTGGGTCAATAAAACCCGAGTCCATTAACGAGAGGTACCCACTACCAATCCTCGAATAAGGTCGTCGCGTCGATGCTTAAACTTTAGCAGGTTAGGTATTGTTTTGGCCAAAGTCCAAACTATGTTTTAGAATTGAAATGGAATTAAGTTACAAAGCACACAAAATGTATTCCTAGAGATTGTTTCTCGTGGAATCTAGCAGATTCTAGTGCTAGTGTAATGGTACCTACCATTTAATTAAATGTATGGAAACTTAGTCTGAATAAAGAATTTTAAAATTAAATCAAAGGTTCAATTCTTACGATTATAACATAAAACTATTTGGCCGTCTCGTTCGTCACCAATGCGTAGTGCGTTGACGAGGGTTCCTCGGCGAACTCCGCTATCTTCAGAATTTTCAGCTCTTTTTACCACCTGCACAGGAAAACAAGCTTTAAATACAACACCGTATATTTGAACCATACTATAATCGGACACCATAAAATTAGCACCGCTATTATCGTCGCGTGAATCACGCTTTTGATCAGAAAATAGAATATCAGAGTCAATGGATTTCAAAATAAATGTTGCTTGGCTATAATAATTTACCTGTCCGTTACTAGATTCTAAAACCTCCCAGTGATGTTTGTACCCAACAACCATAATCCCAACTTCTCCATCCATCAACTTTATGAGGACTGGCGTTTCGCTGAGCTGAATATCCTAAAACAAAAGGCGCTCACTAAATATCCACATAAGTAAGAGTAAGAGTGAATATCTAAAGACAAAATACAATCGCTAAAAGAAATCAAGAACCTAATGAAATCTCTTAGAAGAAATGTAGCGCTTTATTTGATTTGCAAACCTTAATATGTGTGTACTCGAATCCCATTTCATTATCAGTCTTTGATTCCTCAAGCATCAGCATAACGCGTCTACCGATTGCTACCGCTAAAAGCGTCTTTCCTCCTTCCGCTGTAACAAAGTACCATATTTTATTCCTTATCTTTTCTTCATCTTGATACCTATAAACTATAAAAATAATTGGCAGCTTTTTATTCCACGCAACACCGGTAAAAGTTTATAGGCCAAAAGTTTAGGGACAAGGTCAGCTAGACAAAAGATCTCTGAATTCAGCTTGTCACGATTTTTGTGACCTTTTTCTTTTATCGTGCTGAAAATACGACGAGTATTATTGTGAGAATAGCATCCTGCACGTGACTTTGCTCACGTGTTTACATCTCGAGAAGTTATGAGCTCATAAGATCGCATTATGTCAGCTTGCTGTACGTTTTCCAAGAAATCAGTGTTATTAGTTTTCAACTTTTGCGGTTAAGTTCCGCTTGCCTATCAGCCAGGCCAGCTAAATGTATACCGTAAATGCAGTGCATTCAAACTAAATTTCCTATAATACCTACATGTTGTTGTTGAATAGCATGTTATGCAGTATTGGATCCCTAAGGCTGGACAGTTAAAAGCTGATCAGAGAGAATAAAATAAAAATCAAAGTAAAAATAGCTTTTAAAATTCCTACCATTCTCCAACAAGTCAAAGTTATGCGCAGTCTTAGTTCTTGGCAGCCTCGCATGCTTGCAGTCTTGTAGCGGCCTCATGGCCCATGCGCCGGCACACAGCTCAGCTATCGGCAGGGCATACAGCCCAGCGCCCCCTGCGCCTCCGGTCGTCGACCCCCCTCCCATGTTGACTCTAGGCCCGACCCTGAACAGACCAGCTCGTTCCCCCACCCTGGCTGCTCGGACGCATCCTTCCCATCGGAGGACTACTCGAGTTGTACCGCTTTCTAGAAGGAGACTATTATTATAGCGCTTATTCTCAGTAGTTAAGCGACATGAAATTTATTTGTCAAGATGAGTTAATATTCTGCGTAAGTATAGGGTTCCATGAAACTCGACAAAGCTCGAAGTTCAAACACAATCAAAGTTTCGCAAACTTTGATTGTAATCTATCGGCTTTCAAAGATGGAAAATCAATGTCACATTGAAGACACAGGGCTGTTCCTTTTAACTCCATTAAATATCACCAACACAGACAGATCAAATTTACCTTCTAAAATATAAGTATTGGAGGTGGTTGAGAGTAGCAGCCGTCCTTCAGTCATCTGCTCGGCACAGACCGGCGTGGCGGGCAGCGGGGCAGAGCGCCACACGCGGCCCTCCCAGGGTGCGCGGCGGGATCCGCCACAACCTTTTAACAAGAAGTCCCTCTAAGCCTATTGTAACAAGAACCCTCCTTATTTTCTTCCAACTTGAAGCCTATTAGTTGTAATTGAACAGCTTGCAGAAATTCTCCTTTTTGCTCTTTTGTCTTTTACTCATATAAGATCCGCGACCCGAAGCCCGAAGTGTGGCTTGATCTTTAAAATTCTTTTTATTACTCATACTCGGAAAGTAGGTCTAAACATGCCTGAAGAGCGGGTTGAAAGTGATACTTTTCCGCCCTAGGGAGAATCGTTTTCAACTGACAGCTATAACGTTACTATTGAACCATGATAGTGGCAGAATAAATGCTGAAGCTACAAAAAAATGCGCCTTATCGACAATTCACTGAATTCAAAAAATACGAAAGACAAGGCAGTATGGCTTTATGGCTTTCGCCTGTCCTAGGTAATATAAAAAAAATAGCGGCAATTTAATTAATTTGTTTTCTCATGTTTTTTATTTATATTTCCTTGTATTTGTTATGAAAAGCACATTGTTTACCTCGTGTGAAAATAACTTATGTAGTCCCTCGAACTATTAGAAACCCCGTCTCGGGACGAAATATTAGTAGTTACTTTCAACCCTTGGGTAACAATGTACTATTTCACAAATTAGACGGTTAATACAAAACCCACTTCAGGAACTGGAAGAACTGCTAAAAATAGATTAAAATTATCTGTTATTTGCAGTTTTTAGTTGCTTACTTAGACTTTCTATTTATGAGCTTACCCATAGACACCAAGCTAGTGGGCGCATCCCCTCGTAACACGGCATCCAGCTTTAGCGCCTGTCCCATGTGAAGGAACCTCTCGGTTCGCGCTGCGCCCGCGCCGCCCGCCCCGGCCCCGCCCGACCAGACGTCCGACAGCGCTCGACGGGACAGCATCGGCTGCACAGTTCACGGATTTGATATAGAGCAAACAATACGTCGTCAGTCGTCGGTACGTCACGCGTGAAATAAAAATCGGACGTTATTACCAAGAACGTTAACTATTTCATTTTCACAAGTATGGTTTGCCATCTATCTAATTGAAAATAGGGATTATCAGTCCATGCTGTGACAAACTTCGAATCAATCTGTCCATTTGCTGTCTATAGAAATTGTGTTGATCTAGTGAAATAATTCTCCATGTCATTGAAATCCAAAATGACAATGTTTTTGTTTAGGTACTACATAACCGAGTTTTAAACTTGCTGAAAGCAGAAATCACATAGACATTGTTAACTTTTTGAACTAGCGTAACCATCCACCTTTACAAAACAATTACAAGTTAATATAAATTTTTATGTAGGGAAACTGTAATCTGCTACACGGATGTTTCACAATGGTGATAGTTTAGCGCACATTTTAAAATCTACCTAGAACATTGTGACTGTCAACGCTCAAATGGTCGTTGTTGTGGTTGCAATTCCTGATACAAAGCCAGTGCAAAACACATATTAGCGGTTTATCTAATGTGGCTAGTTGTGCTAATTGTGTTGAAAATATACATCCGACAGAGAACCAAAGTTATCGACATAGATCAAAGAATTAGCAAGCTGAAGTGGCAGTGGGCCGGCCATATTTCGCGAAGAACCGACTACCGTTGGGGTAAACGTGTTCTTGAGTGGAGACCGCGACTTGGCAAACGTAGTGTAGGACGCCCTCCGGCTAGGTGGGATGACGATCTGCGAAAGACTGCTGGCAGATGCTGGATGCGTCAAGCTGAAGACAGGGCGCTATGGCGCTCATTAGGGGAGGCCTATGTCCAGCAGTGGATTAATGTAGGCTGATGATGATGGTGATGATGATGTGTTGAAAAGCCGATAGGTACGAGTCTCTAAACCAGCTAAAATTAAGTAATCTTATACTGTATAACTACCTACAATTAATTGAACATTTCCATTATAGAAACTGATATGACCTTAAAACAATGAAATCCACAGCTCTTAAATTTTACGGTGCATTGAATCGTAATCTCATGCGTATTTAGATAAAGACATAGTGTCCTATTTTCAGCGAATCCAACCAGATCCAATGTTCACATAATGTCAAAGTTCTAAACTTAATAGCCAACATTGAGAAGTCCTTTATCGTCCATGAGGTAGCGAAGTCAATATGAAGCAAGTTTCAATGTCTATTATTAGCTAAGCAATGTCGCTTAGAACATAACTATACTGTCACCGGTTTGATGACTGCGTAGTTACGTACTAATATAATTATAGTAAGACAGAGTCCTCAAACTTTACGCGGCCTTAGTTTCTTTGCTGCAATACCTAGCCGACTTTGTGGAAGAACTTATTAATTCTATCAACTCCAAATAGAAGCCCGGTATAGTCGTATACTATCCAGCTGTTCTGAGTCCTATTTGAGTTGAAAGAATTTGAAATTTTACTTATTTGAATGAACTTACCACCTTATGGTCTGAGCAGTGTTCCGCGTATATGTCTCTTATTAACGTGTCGAGGGTTCTCTGTCGCTTGAGTGCAAACGTAGGCGTTTGAAATGCTGCTTTCTCTCCGTTCATCAGCTTTACCTGAATAAAGCAAATTTGGCTCGTTCATTTCCGCTTCAAATTGGATTTACGCTGACAGAAACAATTTGCTGAAGCTTTTCTTAGCTTGATTAAAATATTTTTAATAACAGCCTAACACAGCTCATAAAACTCCTATTTTCCAAGCGAATAAAGTTAAAAGATTAAAGTTCATAAAATACTTGTCTGAATGTTTAACTCGCATTGGAGCAAGACTCTGGGAGAAAACTGAAACTAAACATCTTGGTTGTAAATGAATAATAAACCAGTAAAATGAACTAGCAACATTAAATTGGGGAAATATATTACCAGTAGGAATTCCCTGAAGAGCTGTGGATCGTTGAAGATCGGCGGGCAAGGAAGCGAGGGCCCGAAGGGAGGCACCGTGTCATCGCTGTACACGCTCAGTCGATACCCTTCGCCTTCTACTTCAGAAACGACTGCGAAAATATCTGTTGGAATACGCTAAGGAAATCCTCAAATCTATAAAGGACATTTTATTTATCAAAAGCAGCGTTGAAAGGGATTCGTAGGTTGCTCTTTTTAGTGCGACTATTTTATGAAGCTACTTTATTGAGAGGAGATGTCGGTTTCAGACATATTCGCTAACCCAGAAGCTAAAATGTGTTTTCCTTTGACGAAAGTCCACCCACATAATCCAGAATCAGTAACTAACATGCGATCTTGTTTTTAAATTGGAAATGTACAAACATAAAAAGAGCAGACCACATATATTGTAAGCGACTGTTCGATTTTCAAATAAAAGGATACGAGTGAAGTGACTCTTTACACACTGCGGATTGAATGTATTGTGGACAGAGTCCTCGGTGAACACAATGTTAACGATGTCATTACCGATGTGCCGTTTTCTCTCCAACTGTTAGACAAAAGATTCATTACAATACAAGGACTGGGTCAAGAGATATACGTAGCTGATAATGGAGTCTTTTTTACTGAGTGTTTATAACTTCAACAATTTAAAAAAGGAAGATTTTCATAGAAAAATATTTGAGTTCCTTTCAAAATGACAACTCATCGTGTAAACCAATTAGTCCAGCGAATCTCAGAATTAAATGCTTCATTGATATCGACAAAAATGGTTTACAGCGGCGCCAGGTAAAGTGGAGCACTAAGCATACTAAACACCAATATAATATATTTAAAAAGATAATTTACCTGTAGATCGCTGTAAACATAGCGTCTTTTCGAGCTCTAAAGCGATGAAAGACCGATAAAAAATAAGGAGTTGTTTACTTGGACTACGAACCTAGTTAGTGTTGGAAAAACACCAAAGTTTCTACTCTTAACGTGGGACTTCTCCCGCATCACACTCACCCCGAAGAAGTCATAAAGCGTTGGTGTTCATCCAGCTGGTTATCAAGCTAGGTTCGTAGATAACTTGCTTATACGTTCATAACGAATCCATCAAAATCCGAAAGTTTTCTAGTAAAATTAGTTTAAGAAGTTTACATTTCCGAACTATGAAGTGTTAAATAAATACTCACCTGTTGCTTATTATCTTTTGAAAACGGTAACATCGTCGAGATGTGAAACATTATTTCGTGTCCTTGATGCATCGTGTAAATGGAATGGCTGCCTGTCATGTCGCCTAGAACACAAAGGTAATTCGGGTGAAAGGTTTAGAAACGTTTACGATTATTTGTTGCAGTGTCGCATTATATGGCACTAAAGGCTCTTTTATAGCTACCCACCTTTGACATCAAGTCCGCCTCTGAAGCGGTTCCATCCTCGTAATCGAATTTTGTCTCCCAGAAGTGAAATAAATCGGTCCCATTTCTCATCGCCCTTTTCTGAAAGATTTCGAGATATTAAAAGCCTCTAAAATGTAGGTATTTATCTAATTTTATAGATTAAGTTTTGGCCGTTTGAAGGCATTTCGTAAATGATATAAAAAAAAGGTATTTGTTTTATTTTATAGATAAAGTTTTTACCGTTTGAAAGCATTTCGTCGTCAGTCTTCTGGCAGGGTTTCATTAGCATAACTCCAATCTTAAAGTTCACCGAGCCCTCTTGCTCCTCCAATAGAAGGACGTCCTTTTGTAATTCAGCGCACGTGATCTAAACGATGGAATTATCGGTGAACGGATATGGAATGGATATTACATTAGCTTTTGTCTTCACTCTAATGTTAAGTGACTATTACCCATTCAGCGAAACCTTTACGGGCAGACATTTTACGTGCTTTGTTGTTTTATGGTGCATTGAAATTGTGACTATTGTGTTCAAGGTTTGCGGCAAATTATACTTACTATAATTATTTAATTCTATACATGTCATATAAAAGTTGTTAAATAACCAAATTACGATATCGTACCTCTCTGGGCATTTTATCAACACGTTCCATTGCAGAAAACTGTGCCAAAATCTGTTTGACCGTTGGCCTCGTAGGTGTTTGGCCGCCACCGCCCGCCCATGCGCTGGGCGGCAGATATATTTTGTGCGCGCCCTGAAATATTCCAAAACTGCAGAATTTAACGTCGCTACAGAACATTGTATTATTACATGGTTGCACTAATATTTGCAAAGAGCTTATTCACGCTACAGTCCACACAAGAGGCTTTAGTATTTCATGAAGCTCTCCAACACGAAATGTGGAAACTCCAATAATTTTCGTTGAATATACATTTTCAATCGTCAAGTACTCAGTAACGAACAACAAAGAAAAAGTATCATCTACCTTGAGTGGAACTAATTTGTGAAGAAATTCTGTCTGACAAAGGAAAATCTGTTTTCATTTTAAGTAGAGTCTGGAAAGTATCTAACTTGATAAACTTTTAAATACAGCGGTATGCTTCTGTGAAAAGTAATGGTAAGTAATAGTATCCACCATGACATGAAAGGGTGTTTTGGTGAATTTCACTTAGCATTTTGGCTTGTATGTTACCATTTTATTAAAAAGAATAGCTCGTAAAAGCCCGGCACCCCCCTCTTGGACCACGCTCAGGAGATAGGGTTCTCTGGAGCCATCCACTCCTATGTAATTCTGGTGCACTGAAACAAATAAAGCTTGCTCAAAAAATGTTATCACCATTTTCTTTCAAGAGAGAAAACAGCGAAACCCTCAATGTAAATATTCAACGTCAAGCACCTCTTATTCAGAGCTTGAAAGTGAATTTCAATGTTGGTTCAAGTTATTATTGCAAATAAAGTGATGCTACACCGAAAAGCAAACAAAATCTTTGCTTGATGCTTTTGGCGGATTCTATCAACAAAACAAACTTAGTATAGGACAGAGTAAACAATTTATGAGAGTGCTATAACCGTTTGCATACTATCATCCGACCCTTACTACATGGCCACGAAAAGCTAAGGAAAAGGTCTTTCAGGGTCGAATGAAAAATATCTATTTTGGAATACTGTCAAGCTTTAAACGCTCAAATAGGCTTAAAGATTCGGGCCCCTTGTTCCATATACAAGTTTCTTGGAGAACTTTAATGCTCAGCTTAAGTCAGAGCTTAAGTCTGACCTACTTAGTTAAATAAGATCTGTTTCGGTGTGTATGAGTAAACAAACAAGTATGAGTTAATTCGTTTCGATAACATGCCTGCGTATCTTCGCACACTCAGGTTTTACGAGGTCACATTGGTTTTTCTGAATAATATTTTGGTTTACGGTCCTTCTAGCTCATTTTTGCGAACTGACAAACAAGATTATCCCTTCGCAAGAGATATATTTACTTCAGTCTTACTGATTCTAATGGAAATTGTTCTTGTATTTAAATTCAGAACGAAAGTTTCAACCTTGAAATTGAATTCAGGCCGTCGTCGTCATCTCTATAAAATGTCAATTTTCTCGGAAATGGGCATGTTCGTAAAATAAAACAGAAATCAGTGACTTTATTTCTTAAGGCTTACATAAAGCTCTTACAAAAGTCATATTTTAAGCTATAAATAACTAGCGACCTGCCCCGGCTTCGCACAGTTATTATAAGTATATAAACCTTCCTCTTGAATAATTTTATCTATTAAAAAAAACCGCATTTTAATCCGTTGCGTAGTTTTAAAGATTTAAGCATTCAAAGGGAAATAAAGACATAGGGACAGAAAAAGCGACTTTGTTTCATACTTTGTAGTGATTATCAAAATAATATAAGAAATAAGTTTTTAATAGATTTTTTATTTTGCTTATTTTTTTATTCACAAGTGGAAGAAGCAAAAAATTGATCTTTAGTAACTTATATTGTGTCTACTATATGTTTGTTTTATAATTGCATGTTGATCGGAGTGATTATAAAATACGAAGCTGTGTTTTCTCTATTTTTATTATCGAGGCTGGGTCAAATCTTTACAAGTGCGGGTAATAAGGAAAGGGAAATTCTTTGAAATTAAAGGCGACGCGATTGACCAAGGACGGACTAACTCTCAAAAGATTCGGTTTCAAAAGGATAAAATTTGCAATAATTTTCTGCGAACCTATTGGATATAATCAATAATCAATAATCAATATCTTTATTTCTTTAGGCTTACAAAATAAGCACTTAGACAAGTCAAATTTAATTCGCCTCAATTTTTTGTCCACTAGTGGAAGAGGCGAAATAGAAACCACTAGCATGTGTAAAACTTATGTGTCTAATACATGTTTGCCTTATAAATAATTACATACTATTGTCGATGTGGAACTGAGCGACATCTGGCCAAGCACTAACGTCATTGATGTAATCATTTATGGAGTAATATGCCTTCTTGATAAGATTTAGTTTTATGTACTGTTTAAATCTACGAATAGAAAGTTCAGTTGCTTCAGATGGAAGCTTATTATAGAAGCGCACACAATTACCCATAAATGATTTCCCCAGTTTTCGTAATCTAAATGAAGGAATGTGTAATTTGTTCTTGTTTCGTGTATTTCTATTGTGAACATCACAATTTTTCAAAAAGTTACTCTTGTTTTTGTGTGTATACATTAAATTTTCATAAATATATTGCGAAATTACAGTTAAAATATTTATTTCTTTAAATAATTCCCTCAATGAGTCACGTGGCTTTAATTTATAAATTGCACGCACCGCCCTTTTTTGAAGAACAAAGATAGTCTGAATATCAGCTGCCTGTCCCCACAGCAAAATACCATAAGACATAATACTATGGAAGTAACTATAATAAACTAACCTAGCTGTGTCCTGATCAGTGAGATATCTAATTGTTCTCACTGCATATGCTGCTGAACTAAGCCTACCCGCGAGAGCATCAATTTGCGGTTGCCATTGAAGAGATGAATCAATATGCAACCCCAAGAATACAGTAGAGTCTACGAAGTGAACAATCTCATTATTTAACGTGATTTGAGTTGGGAGTTCTCTAACATTTGGTAACATGAATTTTATACATTTTGTTTTTTTAGCATTAAGTAACAGGTT
This sequence comes from Eupithecia centaureata, assembly GCA_944547425.1. NCBI lineage: Eukaryota > Metazoa > Arthropoda > Insecta > Lepidoptera > Geometridae > Eupithecia > Eupithecia centaureata. The sequence goes on along the minus strand of OX155679.1, from coordinate 12,838,989 downwards.
ATTGGCGGTAAACCAATTTAGTATTTGTGACAGCGAATTATTTACATCGTCAAAATTATATTTATTTCTGTCTACTTTAAAAATTAGTGAAGTATCATCAGCAAATAAGACTATATCACAAAGATCTTTTGCTAGAAAGGGAAGATCATTTACATAAACTAAAAATAAAAAGGGACCTAATATTGAACCTTGAGGTACGCCTAATTCAATATTTGAGCCCGTAGATCTTTCTTTACCAACTTCTACTTTTTGAACTCTATCAGATAAATATGATTTCATAAGATCCAGTGCCTTTTTCTTAATTCCATAATGTTTAAGTTTCTCAATTAATGTACTGTGATCCACACAGTCAAAAGCCTTAGAAAGGTCACAGAATACACCAATAGCGTTTTTGGCTTTATCCCAGGCCTCCAATATATGCCTTAACAGAACTGAACCAGCATCGGTTGTTGATCTACCCTTGGTGAAGCCGAATTGGTTTTCATGGAATAACCTATTAAGGTTGAAGTGAGAAGTCAACTGGATGAGAATAATTTTTTCAAAAATTTTACTCATAGCAGGAAGTATTGAAATTGGTCTGTAGTTGGCCGGATCAGTGTGGCTACCAGATTTATAAAGAGGAACCAGCTTACTATATTTCATGAGATCAGGAAAAATTCCTGCGTCGACACAGCTATTGAAAATATAGGCCAAACAAGGAGCCATTTCCTTAATAATTGAACTTAATACTTTGGTGGATATACCCCAGAGATCCTCAGTATTTTTAATGTTAATTGACTTAAAGGTTTTCACTACATAATTAGCATTTACATAACTAAAGATAAAACTCTCATTACATCTAGCAACTGAAGATTCTAAAAATTTAACAGCCAATGATGCTGAGGAGTTTAGAGACTGGGTAACAACTTTAGGAATAGCAGAAAAGAATGCATCAAAAGCATTGGCAATATCTTTTTCATGTATAAGAATTGAATTATTAATTTTTAACCTTATTTCTTTATAACGTGGCTTTGATTTACCTGTTTCGTTATTTATTAGTCTCCATGTTGCTTTTACTTTATTAGATGATTTTATTATAACATTCTTTAAAAACAGGCATTTGGCTGTGTTGCAGACTTTCTTAAATGTTTTAGAATAGTTGGTTACATACAATAGAAACGCAGGATCATGTAACATAGTTTCTCTAGAAGCATAAAGGTCATAGAGTCTATTCCTACTTTTATAAATACCCGGAGTGGCCCAATCAACAAATCCGACCCTATCTCTCACTGTGCATGTTTTAAGTTTGAATACTTCACTGTGTTCCTTGTGTATGACATTCAAAAGTGTGGAAAATAATTCATTGGGGTCATCAGAACAAGATATATTAGATACTGCTAGTTCTACTCTACTTTGAAAATTCTTAATACGGTTCTCTGTTATTGGCCTGCAGGTATATTTTTCTACATTATTTCTATCATTATAGCTAAAATTAACACTTTGACCATAATGGTCTGATTGGAAATGCCTAATTACTGCTTTGCTGGTTGGAGTTTGACTACAGTAAATATTATCTAAACAGGTGGCAGATGTTTGGGTTACCCTAGTGGGGTCATTAAAAAGATGTTGTAAACTAAAGCACTTGAATAAATTAAGCAATCTGTCGGCAAGGGGATTTGATAAAATATCTATATTAAAGTCACCGCAAACAATGAGATCCTTCCTACAAGTAAATACTTTCAGCAAAACTTCTTCCATAGTACATTCAAAAGCAACCTGATCTGCGTCAGGAGGGCGGTATACACACACAACGATATGTCGCTCCAATTCCACACAAGAAAGTTCAATAGTCCTCTCAATAGAAAGTTTTACAATATCTTTTCTTTCTTTACATTTAAGACTATTTTTTACTAAAATCAGAGAGCCACCACGAATTGCAGCTTTTCTTTTATATGAACTTACAAAACAATAGTTATTATAAAAGGGAAGTAACTGATTCTTTACAATCCAGTGTTCTGTTATACACATAACATCTACATTTAAATGATTCATAAATAATTCTAATTCTAGGATTTTGCTGGGTAAGCCTTGTATATTCTGATGGACTATGTGAAATATGGCTTTTTGCTTTCCCATTGTCGTCGCGGTCAGTTTAAATTTGAGTTTACTGACACTGTAGCTTTAATGCCCTCATTAGTACTATTACTAACTACATGTACAGGCTCGTCAGGTAACTGCGTTATACTACTTATAACGGGATCAAAAATATTATATGCTAATAATTTAGCAATTATCTTTTTACATTGGTGGGTTAGGTCCACTGTGTCCCTGGTCAAAATAGTTTTACTAATAAAATTATTAGTATCAAAAAATAATACATCATTATGACGACATGTCATGTTGTAAATCAGCATGTTATTTTTAAATAAATTATCATTTTGTTTAAGTGTCAGTGACTTTGAGTAGGGGAACGAGCAAATAATAAGTTTCCCCAGTCCATTCTCTACCTTTCCTAAAAGTACTTCAACAAACCTAAGCAATTGTGACCGTTTTACACAAGTTTCACCTAGCTGAACTATTAAAGTGGTGCTTTGATTTAGGGAGTTATCTTTCTGTATATAATCGGTAATTCTATTTATATTAGAATGTGGATAACAATTATTTACTACATTTTGTACAAGAAGGTCACGCAGTTTTAGACCCATACCTGCACCCAACTTATCTGAATATATAACAGTCTTCCTAGTATTTTGATTGTCTAACACAAAATCTAAATCCTTAACTAAAGATGGTGCAGCTTGAACTGGACCCTCATTGAGTACAATCGGCGCTTTATAGCTACCACAGTGGGCCCCGTGCGAAGGCAAGGGCGGCGCCGCCAGGAACGCGGATGGAGACTTCATCGGTGATGAGGGCACAAGCTTCGTAGAATCTTCAGTTAAAGTGTTGCAGCATATGGTGGCCATCTCGAGATCAGTTTGTGTGAAATTATGCTGTACTTCAACATGTGTACTCTCAGTATTTACAGCACAGTCTTTAATTTGATTGGTACAGTGTATTCGGGCCATCTCCAGATCTGTTTGAGTGCTGTTATGCCGTGCTTCAACATATGTACTTTCATTGTGTAAAATGTCCTGCATTTTGAGATAACGGTCATCTGCATCTTTTTGGGCTTGTTTATATTTACCGGATACATCATGAAGTGCCCTTTTTAAACTTGCCATTTTCTCTTCCATATGATCTAAATTCTTAGTGTTACGTCCTATTAAATTATAACAGGAGTCCAATTCTACTTGCAAGTTACACTTACATTTTTCCTTGCTCAATTTAACTTTATTGAGAAGTAGTTTTTGGTTTCTAATTTTCTTCTCAGACTTGCTAATGAATTTTCTTAATTTAATATATTTTTTTATTTTACTACTACCTTTAATGACAGGTGTTTGGCTTTGACCTTGTCTACATGGTGTATTCACCTTTGACATGAAAGGATCAACTGTCATAAGTTCTGTTTGAAGGTCTACGCTACAATAACTTGTTGCTGAATGCAAGGGCTTACTATCTAAGTCGTAAAGTTTTATTCTACATTCTGAAAGCTCTTGTTGTAAGTCCTTGTTCTCCTGCAACACCAGTTCATAGGATTCATGGCAACTGTCCATGGAACGCAGGCATGCATTTAAACGGTTCACTTCTAACACAGTGTCCTCATTATGCGCATGAAGTTCAGCGAGTTGGCCCTTGAGCGATTGAATCCTGCTAAGGTTTGCCAGGAACTCAGCTTCACTTTCCTCCCGCTCTTGAAGCAGCCTGTCTCGGTCCTCGTTCGCTTCCTTGAGCTGGGCTGTAGCGAGCTTCAGCTTGGCCTCCAGGTCACATGCCTTCCTGGTCATCATTCTGTGTGAATCCCTGAAAAAATAGCAGTATACAGTGAGCTTTTAGAATAAGAACAAGTGAAGAAATAAGGTGTTGAAATTGAAATTTTTACAGGGGATGAGAGGTCACCCTCTGTTAGGTAAGAACCTTGTAGAGGTTTGATGGGACTAAAAGAACCCAGTGACCTATAGTGAAAGAAAGACAGTAAAAAAATGAGTTGGAGAAATGAAGATGAATAATAAAAATAGTTGGGACAAGGGGATTACTTAATCATTAACCTATTAATTTCAATGTGAAACTTATCCTAAACACAAATAGATTAGATTACCTATTCTTTTATTTCTATCAAGAAAAACTTTATGCTTTTTATTATTTATATAAGGCACTTACACGGAAAGTTACATAAAAACAATGATAATGCAAAGACTACTTTGGAGAATGTTATTTAAAGGTACTATTTACCTTTTTAATATTATTTTTGTTCAGTGTCATGTAAGTGTTATGTTGTCTGAGGCTAGATGTTTCGTCCTACAACTCAACTTCCACAATTTGTCAAGCTAAGAGAGCTAGAAACGAGCCGCTGTGTGATTTGTGACGAGACTCACAGAGTGAGAAGTGTACCTATCTGTTGTCAACACTGTTATGTGTGGGTTAGTCAATATGATGATTGAAAAACAATACTCCCCAAGTTACTTTGAAGTCTCCGTCCAGATGGTTACTCGAATCTTCGTTCACTGTCGCTGAGAATCGTTGGATTCGATCAAGCGCCAGTTACCATCCGTTGACGAAAGTGAGTGTGATCTTCCCCAGTATTGACAGATATTCTAAAAGCTTGAATCATGAGCTTATTTATTCTAAATAGTCTTCTTCGGAGCTCATGCGAAAGCTTTTCTTTGTTCGTTGACACTTCGGTTTGGATGAAAAACCGTTGGCACTTTTTACACAGTTTTTGTTGGTATTTTGTTGTTCATTACACTTGTTTTCATGTATATATTATGCACTGCACTAGTACTTAATGATATTTATACTTATTTACTATAAATTTTCACTTTAAACTAATAATTAGATAAAATAAATTTGTATCAGCTGATTGACACGTCTAACCGTCAGTGTTGCCACAAGGCCACTGGGAGTCCACAAGGATCTATACAAGAAAATGAAACAAGTACTTTGTCTCCTATCGTATGTTGCTTGTGAAGTTACATTAGCTCTGCCACAGGGGAACGTGCGTTCTCGCGCACACTGTTCAATATTTACAAGTTTTAGCAGATAGCGTCTTGTTATACATAATTTCCCACAGTATCTAGATAATGAAACTTGGGCATCTTCTGTCTGACAAATCGCAGAACTCATTTCCGCTATTGAAAAAGGCTCCTGTCTGTTGATAATTAGTTTTCAATCGACTTCAAAACTGAAAGTGCTTAAAGTTACTAAAGTTACTTTAGATCTTACAGGAGATAGAGAAGAGAGAAAGTTATCAACTCGACTTTATTTTTTATTGTAAGTACGGTGCCTACTTAGTTTTTGCACATGACACTTTTCTTTGTGAACATATTTCGATGATTATTTTTATTATTTCAAAGCTGGTGCTTCTCAACTATTCCTCACCTGGTTTATACTACAAATCCCGTAGTTCTGATATTTTGCAGACTTGTTTATGATGTTTGCTCAGTGAGCTATCCAAGTTACCTCGAGCGCCGAACACAACTTTGTCAAAAACTTAAAAACACTGCTAAAATTTTGACAAATTCACGCGAGGTACGTGTAACTCCCCTTTCAGGCGACTTATGTGGTCCCATATAAATTTGATCAAGTTCTGACCAGTAATTTCAGGGTTATCTTATAATTGTGTGTGAAGTCCGATGTAAGTATTTTCATCAAATTATTTTTATTACCGTTAATATTAATATACTAGTCTTGGTCACGTGGCCTCGTCGGTGGTCCCAGCGGGGGACATGACATCTGCCCAGGGTGCTTGCGTCAGTTACAAACTTGTTCCCTCTGTAACTACTCAACATAGTTTATTCTATAAAACTGTTGTAAAAGTCGTCAAAGTTGTAAAGATTGGGATAAAAGAAGACGGGATATCATGCTGTTCCGCTGTCAATTTCCGTTGCATTCATTATATAGGCGGCTAATACTGTCAGATGTATTGAAATTCGATTGAAAAAAATGCGGTCTTTTTTGTCTTCATTCCACGATTCTCAGCAACTATAAAATTCACCTAGACGCAGTTACAAGGCTTTTTCAGAAGCGCAAGGATAAAAACAACCGCGTGGAAATTCATCGAAAGTAACAAAGAATAGCAGGGCTATGTGAGGGGAATTTCAGTCTCTTGCGGCACTGTACTGAATATTGATGTTTCGAGGAATCGAAGCGGGATTCCGATTGAATCACCTCAATTTGCAACGTGCTTCAAAGATCAAACAAACAATTCAAACTATTCTAGTGATTTAAAAGCATAAGGCTCTGATAAGCTCTGTGTCATAATAACAACTTGTAGTGTCATAATAACACAGAGTCATTGAAAATCATCATGACACCGAACCTGCAATAAAAAATATAAAGTTATCAAGTAAAGTGTTTGTAGCAAATAAGAAATAACCTGAATCTAATAAGGGCCCAAATATGGGACGGCAAAAGGCAATTTGGCGAGTTGCGTCACGCACAGGCGATAAAGGTGGCTATCGAATTCTCGGCGATTTCAAAACGTCCCAGGCATAGTTCAATTAAAGTTGAATTAGGTTGTTTCCCAATTTTCTATTAAAAACCGATCTTGATCGTGAACCAGATTGTATTGTGATGATTACGGAGAAGTACAATAAATCAAAAAAAAAAAAAAAAAAAAAATCGATAAACTTGTAACACCCTTGTCTTAGAACTTTAATTACTCATCATCATCATAACGCGCTTGGCCTACATCACCTCCCTGGTACAGCGGTGCGCTCGTTCCCACCCTGGCAGTGAATGTATTAAAATGTCAATCAGTCTCCACCTAGAACTCCTATTTATTTTCCCGTTCTGAAGTCTACTCAAATCTCATTAACGTAGACAAAGCACTGCATCAAGCCTCAAATCGTCATATAATACAGATGTCAAACAGCAAGGAACAGACCTAGTTCAGTATGCAACCTGATTAGGGCTTTGTGTCCCTATTTGACTGATTTATCGCACCAGTGGACTCCGGACATTGATGGAGCTGTAGTCTCAATGGAACGACTCTTGATATTAGATACTGGTATATTTCACTGTACCAAGTATCTTAACATGATACGGTTTTAAGAAACGACATATCGTTTGTGTCAATGCGTTTGACGAGAAAAAGCTCTGGTATTTGGTTTCTTGTACGATTCCCTTGGGCGTATCGGATTTATCTTTTACCAGCCTATAATTGTCGTGGATCGTGTCATATGAAATTTTTTAACGAATAATATTTTAGGTTCCATTCAAAATTACCTAAACCGTTTCAATATAATCCACCGATTACGTAATCCAATCTATTCTAATTATTTGAAAATGCTTTGGGCTTTGTATATATTCCAAAACTAGTTAACTTATGTAAATTTTCAGGTAAATTCAAATAGTATTGACGAAGTTTGGCTTACTGTTGTCACGGGACATCAACTAGAGTCCCGACCATGGGACTAATAGAGGAGTAGAGGTACATACCTAAGTACGTACTTCTACTTGGAGGATTTAATCGTTATCATTGTCAAATAAATTTATTTCTAGCAAAATACTTGACCATGTTTTTTCAAGAATTTTGCGAAATTCTTTTTTAATAATGCAATCAACTTCGAAGCATGGAAGCTCTCGGAAGTCTTTGTGATTCATCGAATTTCTTAGCGTCAAAAGAAAGAACATCTGCATGAAAGTAAAAACAAGCCAAAATTCCAAGAATTTAATATATTTTGGTAGTTATCAGCCCACCAACCTAAAATCAATTATCGGAAATTACTTAACGGTAACCAAATCAAAGGTTCTATATTCTGAGTTGTTTTTTTAATAAGCTTTCATTTTCTTGGATTCTAAGTATCTAGACAGAACCAATTTCACGGAAAACGGAAATTAATATTGTGTCTTATTTCCTACACTTCGTTTCACATCGTTGTTAAGAGCTCCGCGGGTAACTACTACCCACTTATTAGATTACTCTTGTATAGTGCTTAAATAGGTTAAGTAAACATGTATTGATAAGTGACGAGTCTCTGTAGACAATTAACTGGCTAATTTGATTAGCTTCGACTAGTAAAGAGTTAACCCAATAAGTCTTATAATTTTATAGTATTTAACGAGATGTGTGTACGTTAGGTACTTGGTACGATACAATTTGCATACACACTCTATTACTAAGTATAATGTTATTAATTGTTTAGGTTTATTCTCTATCTATGAAATGTCCAGGCACAACAGTTGTAACAACGGATAGATTTGAAGTACCTATATCAAAATATAGGTACTTCAAATCTATCCGCCCAAATAAACAAGAATATCATTTCTTAGATTCGATTTTGTCTTGTTCTGTCTCACCAAGGAGGCATAATCGCATGTGTGACAAAGCTCTTAGAGAATTAAAAAAATATCTAATTAAGCTGAAAATGCAAAGAAATAAATAGATATTACTAAGAAATAAATAGGTAAACTATATAATATATTATAAAAAAGTCCCAATAAACTTAAAAAATAAACTTTGCTACGAGGGCGAAGCTAGAGCAGGTTGGTAGTTTATTATAATATATCCAGACAAGCGACCACAATGAGGGACTTTTACATAGCAACTCCACGGCCTAGGGAACGAAAGATACCTATATAACTCTATTTTCGTACCAAATATTACTAAAGAATATAACAATACCGTATAATCTAAGTTATGGACATTTATTTCTAGAGGCGCCACACAATCGTTGTCGAGCACAATAAAATTGTATAAGCCGGCCTCATTTGCTATTATGTTTCACCACCGTAACAAAATAAAGCTGAAAATTCACGAACAGTACAGTGGAAAGTATTTCAGGTCGATACTCACTTTTACCGAGAAAGTATTTGAAGTACCACCTTGTTTGGAATTCTGGGTTCTCGAGCACTGGCGCGCTCGGCGGGCCGAATAACTGTAAACAAGTAATTAATATATTAATAGTTTCTAGGTAGTGTTTTGTCGGAAAATCGAAACAGCATAATGCTGAGACTGGGACCTTTTTTTGTCTCCTGGTAACATTGCCTGTTTGTTTCTGTGTTCTGTATCTGTATTTTTCTGTTACCTGTTCTTTCTATCTATTTTGAAATATTATACTGTGTTCAAGGTTTAATTAAATTTTATTTTCTATTTGCTTCATAGAGTTCTTATCTAAAAATAGACGGTCGGAATAAGACGGCTGCCTAGCTACCTTTAATAAAGGAGAACTGCAAAATATTCATAACAATACCGCTAATCTTCAAAGAAAGAAAGATATCACAGCGTTTTAACTCAAATTCAAAAACTTCAAAGCATTTAAGACCATGCAGGCATGAGAAATAAAATGCCTCTCTTTGTCCTGTTTCATATTAAATTTAAATCACGACTTCAATCCGAGGTGAGTTCCTGTCAAGCCCAAGTTGTTTGGTACATGGGTAGTACCTACTGCTTTGGGAAGCCGGGATTAGGAACAAGTAAGAAAACGTGTAAGTGCCTCCGTCAATCCGGGTATGAAAGCGAAATAATTTCCCCTGTTCCTTGAACCTTTTATAACCTTTCATAACTTTTGATCGTGATTTAAATAGAATAAAACGCGTTATTATAAAATCTTTTATAAAAAGACCTGGGAATTATCCACCTATTTAAATTGAAATATTTACTTAGTAACTAAGACTATTTTAGGTCAGAAATGCTCGCATAGATTCTAGGCTCTCTATTTTTCTGTCCCGGTTTTTCTATTACTAACTCGTCTTATCCTCACAGGTCAAAGTCGTACCGTACTAAGCTTCGTAACTCGGTTTGAGTATTTTGAACTTTATTTCAAGGCGGAACGATCCTGTCATAAAATGTTCTCGTTCTGAATGATTGTTTTCAACCCACGTGACATTCGTAGTGAAACAATAAAAGGTGCTAGTGTGTGTGAGGTACTGAGAGATGGGCATAAACGAGTGTGAGGCTATAAAGCAACGTTTAGTGGAGTACACTCATCAACAAAATTAAGTATCGCTTAGCCTGCTTATCTTAATGATGAAAACCCGTTTTCGGGTTTAGAATCCTGGATATGTTTGGTAACAAAGTGTGGCAAATGAATAAAAAATGGTGGAAAATATTTTACGAAATTTGCCATCGAAGCAAATAAAATCTAAGGTAAAAAAAATTGATTGATTTTGCAATCAATTTCAATTTAATCGTCTTTATTTACAAGAAACATATTGGATTCTAAAACCGATTTTAGTGAAATGTCACTTCAAGGTATTGACAAGGGTTGTGGTACTAGTGAGTCTCTAATTAACTATTGCTCACATGAACATGAAGGTTCAATATTCTTGCAAATAATTAATCAACACAGTAATTTATCTGGCTAACATTTCGACGTAAAGATTCGTAATAAACTTTTGAATGATTAGAACTTTCGACATTAATCTGTTCTGTTCTCGGGTCACCGGTAATGGTGGTAGATAACAGTTCTACTTTCCTAGTAATTTGTTCCCAGTAATTTGTGTGTTAAGCGTACTAGATAACTGATATACTATCTGATATACTTCAGACATAGAATAATTTTACAAGTAAGTTCGACGTAGCACTACTGCCTAAGAAACGAATTTACATAAAAATCGTACGTAAATGAGAAAAGTGCTATGGACTAATTTATATGATTGGTGGATATCAAACGCATTCATAGCAACGCAGCATAGCACATCTCTGGTGGAAAAGCACCTTAATACGAGCCTACGAGCTGTAGCCATGATGATGTAGCCGTTCCACAAGCTACTACATTACGGTTGCAGTATCATTCTCTACGAGTTGTAGTAGTGCTACGAAGTCTACGAACATGGGCTATTGTACACGTTCTAGCAATGTTACTGAGTATAATAATTAAGTTTACTTATTTCATCTTCTTTGAAACATATTATGTTATTTAATGTTATTCTCTGTGAAATCTGTATTATGAGAGGCTGAAGCATGTAGGTTTTAAAAACCTGTAACTGCGAGTCTTTTTTGTGTGATGAACTGATGAATGAAGGAGTAGTATTTTACGTAACATAGGCAATTATTAAAGATGCTATTGGTAGCACTGCTACGGCTACTAACTACGTAGCAGTCGTAAGTCTAGTAGCAGTAGTGCTACGTCAAAGTTACTTGTAAAAATGTCTACCTATGATGTACCTATAATGTATGTATGAAGTAGTTATATCAATTACCTAGTACCCATAGGTCATCCTATGTGAATTGTCCAAAATTATTATTATTTTTCTAAATGAATGATAGTAGATATAAGTTTAGTTTATGAGTGTCTATATTTTAGTTTCGCTAATCGTTAGATTCGTCGTTACTCATAAGTATATACATATAACTTCTTGAACTTTTGGACAGGCTCTATGTTATCCCACAACACAGGCTACAAAGACCTAGTGTGAGAAGCAAACGTTTCTCTATTGGTGCAATATGACTCTTAAAAGTGCAACTAAACCTTAACTAATGTTTCTTTGAAATGTATTTTTATATAGTACTAGCTGGTGCCCGCGACTTCGTCTGCGCATGATTAGTATTTCGAGTACTCGCGATTTTACTTGCGTAATTCCCTTTCCCGTGAGATTTTCGGGATAAAATAAGCCTATTTCTTATTCCAGCTTATAATCTATCTCTGTGCTAAATTTCATACAGATCCGTTCAGCAGTTTTTGCGTGAAAGAGTAACAAACATCCATCCATCTATCCATTCATACTTACAAACTTTCGCGTTTATCAGTTTAATTCAGCTTGGTTCCCCTGGGCTATACGGGTTTTCAAAAATTTCTCACAGCATCTGATCGACGCGCGCGCGTCGTTCAAATGCTGTGAGAAATTTTTGAAAACCCGTATAGCCCAGGGGAACCAAACTGAATTCCGGGATAAAAGGTATCCCATGTCCAATCGTCCCGAGTTCCATTCGAATTCATTCACTTCCGTCGTGATGCGTGGTTTAAGAATTTTTCTTTCACCCTCTCTCCCAGGGGAACCTTACCGAATTCCGGGATAAAAAGTATGTCATGTCCTTCCTTGTAGTATGAACTCAAATCGTCCCGAGTTTCATTCCAACTCATTCAGCAGTTTCGGCGTGATGCGCGGTAAAGGAATTTTACTTTCATACCCTCTCCCATGGGAACCTTACTGAAATCCGGGATAAAAAGTATCCTATGTCCTTCCTCGTAGTATGACCTATAATCATGCCGAGTTTCATTTCAATCCATCAAGTAGTTTCGGCGTGATGCGCGTTTACGATACAGACAGACAGACAGACAGACAGACAGACATGAATGAAAAAAATTACAGTTTTGGCTTGAGTATAGATAATAGAGTGCCCTCCAAAAAAAATTTTCAAAATATCTTCAATGTACAGAATTGGACCTGTTACAGTTTTATTATAAGTATAGATAGATTTATAGTTTATTATACCTCGTCCTTTGAAATGTAATGAATGTGTTTTTAATAGTATTTATAATGTATCATACCTCGTCCTTCTCTCCGAGTGAGTTTCCATTCTCGAGGCGGTACCGCCGCGCCACCGCGTCCACCGCTCCGCCCGGGTCGGATGCTGACAGCTGAAACAGTACAACTCTCTTATAATTCAACAATAACACTCATAGCAACCGCGATCCAATGTACATGTAAAGGAAGAGTTGAATGTTTTATTGTATCACATAAAATACAAATAAAACAGTTTTAAAATAAATAAATAAAAGGATACGTGACAAAAATGGTTACTACTCAGCGTGTGATGTGACAGAGCAAATCATGCCACAACGCTGGTCTTCGTCGTGACCGTGATGCTTGAGGTGGATACGCAATGCAAAACGAAGTGTGTAAGACTCTTGACCTCTACATGTCGACTAACAACATTTTATTGTAGCGGTTAAGGCGAAAGCAAGAGGTACACTAGCGCCGCAAGTTGTTCTTGGTGGCCACCAATCTCTGTTTTCGTATCTTTTCCGATAATAAACAAAACTAAACTACCTACTACTTTGGAATTATTAATAACTTAGGATAGGTATAACAAATGGATGAAGATACTCATGGGAAGTACTAGTAGCCCCAACTATGTTAGGATAGGTAGTAATTAATTATTTTATGTGTATTAGTGATTTAATTTCAGGTACCTATATAATAATTGTATTGTATAATTTAATTTTTGACATTGTTTTAGCTAAGATTATACTATGATTTGATTTTTAATTGTATTATGGATAATTTATCTGAAATAAAAGAGTTAATAAATAACAAACTGTATGTTTGATTTTTGAAAATTCCTTTTTAATGATAAAATAAGTGGCAGCGCTAGTGTACTTCTGGGGTGTTGATAGATGGAGTCTGCGCTGGACCGTTATTTGTTGCTTTGAGGGGGAGGCCTATGAATGACAGTGTACGTATATTCATCTTAGTGATGATGATATTGATGTGGGAGGCCTTTCCCACTTGGAATAGGCCTTGGAAAAACCCCTGGTCACTCCACTTATATCGAATATTGGTGTTGTAAGTCATATAAATAATAGGATAAAAGGAAATACAAGTGTATTCATAAACCACAACCGCAGTATCCTAGGTTAGCTCATTTGACAATTATTTATTGGATAGTTATATTTATGATTAAAAACGTGCAATGGTTCGTGAATAATTGATTGAATTGATAATAGGGCTATCATAAATCTCATGTTTATGCAAAGTAACATTCAAATTCATCATTATTCACATATACTTTTCGGTCTAGTGAATTGGTAGATTTCAACCAAGCGGAATTCGTTAGTTTTCGTAAAATACAGTTATATTCGTGTAGTATTCCATTTCATTCCATTTATTGCAAGAGATGTAGGTGTTAGGTACATATTTCACCAAAACAAATTAGCAAGCTGAGGACTGCTATGGCGCTGATTAGGGGAGGCCTATGTCCAGCCGTGGACTAGTACAGTTTGATGATGATGAGAATGATACGAATTTCGAAGTTCGACTTTATTGTAATAGGTCATAGATTTGGATAATACAAAGTATCAGGGCGACGGCTCTGGGTATATCAATTAAGGCATATAGCTCTTACTTTCCTATCAATACTTGGCAAAACAGCTGACTCAGATGGACGTTCTAGTCTATAGCCTTCCTACCGAGGAGGTTGATAGACGGGTTTTAAATAAAAATTACCTATGCTGGAAAAGCCACACGGCATTTTCCATGCAGAGCCTTTTCTATGGGTGCTTAATAATAACTGATGTACAATACAGAGATAGATATTTTTTATCACACCATGACGGCTTCGCGGCGGGCGAAGGACCGCATCCTACCCAGATAGGTTGCAGGTTCGATTCCAGCCTTGGGACAAATGTTCTTAGTATTTTCTATGTTTAATAAAAAATAATATTATGTATATCAGGTATCAAGTACCCATAAAACAAGATAAGCTTAACTTAGAGCTGGATGATGATGTGTGATTGAGATGGTTCAATATTATTTATTAGTTTATATAGAAACACCCAGAACCCCCGGAACAATTATCTGTAGTTCGACCAGATGTCCCGAGGCTAGAATTCAATCTGCAACCTTTTGCGTCGCATGCGGACTTTCGCCCTGATCAGTTATATGATAAATCTGATCATAATAATCTAGAATCTTTATTAACAACGTAAATTACAAGGAAGGAATAGAAAACACTATTACAACTTACTAGTTGTAATAGTGTTACAATTGACACCATTGAGCTAACTGCAGACGGTTGCAAACAGTCTAAAGGTAGCTCAATTGATCCATGTCAATAATCTTAACGAGAATATTTTTGAAAATCGCGAGTCTTTAAAATAGCTTTATTTGATTATCTGACTTCACTATTATGATAGTTGTGACTATCACTATTAGGTCCTCAAATGATTACTTATTGCTTTGCAAGTTAGAGCTTAGAAATTAAAACGTAGATTTCAAATTTATTTCAAAACTAGCTGGTACCCGCGACTTCGTCTGCGCATGATTAGTATTTGGAGTACTCGCGATTTTACTTGCGTAATTCCCTTTCCCGTGGGATTTTCGAGATAAAATAAAGCCTATTTCTTATCCCAGCTTATAATCTATCTCTGTGCCATTTCATCCAGATCCGTTCAGCAGTTTTTGCGTGAAAGAGTAACAAACATCCATCCATCTATCCATTCATACTTATAAACTTTCGCGTTTATCAGTTCAATTCAGTTTGGTTCCCCTGGGCTATACGGGTTTTCAAAAATTTCTCACAGTATCTCAACGACGCGTACACACGCGTCGTTCAGATGCTGTGAGAAATTTTAGAAAACCCGTATAGCCCAGGGGAACCAAACTGAATTCCGGGATAAAATGTATCCCATGTCCAATCGTTCCGAGTTCCATTCGAATTCATTCACTTCCGTCGTGATGAGTGGTCAAAGAATTCTTCTTTCACCCTCTCTCCCAGGGGAACCTTAACGAATTCCGGGATAAAAAGTATCCCATGTCCTTCCTTGTAGTATGAACTCAAATCGTCCCGAGTTTCATTCCAACTCATTCAGCAGTTTCGGCGTGATGCGCGGTAAAGGAATTTTACTTTCATACCCTCTCCCATGAGGACCTTACTGAATTCCGGGATAAAAAGTATCCTATGTCCTTCCTCGTAGTATGACCTATAATCATGCCGAGTTTCATTTAAATCCATCAAGTAGTTTCGGCGTGATGCGCGTTTACGATACAGACAGACAGACAGACAGACAGACAGACAGACAGACAGACAGACAGACATGAATTAAAAAAATTACAGTTTTGGCTTGAGTATCGATAATAGAGAGCCCTCCAAAAAAAATTTTCAAAATATCTTCAATGTACAGAATTGGACCTGTTACAGTTTTATTATAAGTACTAGCTGGTGCCCGCGACTTCGTCTGCGCATGATTAGTATTTCGAGTACTCGCTATTTCATTGCGTAATTCCTTTCTCGTGGGATTTTCGGGATAAAATAAAGCCTATGTGTTATTTCAGCTTATAATCTATCTCTGTGCCAAATTTCATCCAGATCCGTTCAGCAGTTTTTGCGTGAAAGAGTAACAAACGTCCATCCATCTATCCATTCATCCTTACAAACTTACGCGTTTATCAGTTCAATTCAGTTTGGTTCCCCTGGGCTATACGGGTTTTCAAAAATTTCTCACAGCATCTGAACGACGCGCGCGCGTCGTTCAAATGCTGTGAGAAATTTTGAAAACCCGTATAGCCCAGAGGAACCAAACTGAATTCCGGGATAAAATGTATCCCATGTCCAATCGTCCCGAGTTCCATTCGAATTCATTCACTTCCCTCGTGATGCGTGGTTAAAGAATTTTTCTTTCACCCTCTTGCCCAGGGGAACCTTACCGAATTCCGGGATAAAAAGTATCCCATGTCCTTCCTTGTAGTATGAACTCAAATCGTCCCAAGTTTCATTCCAAGTCATTAAAGAATTTTTCTTTCACCCTCTCTCCCAGGGGAACCTTACCGAATTCCGGGATAAAAAGTATCCCATGTCCTTCCTTGTAGTATGAACTCAAATCGTCCCAAGTTTCATTCCAACTCATTAAAGAATTTTTCTTTCACCCTCTCTCCCAGGGGATCCTTACCGAATTCCGGGATAAAAAGTATTCCATGTCCTTCCTTGTAGTATGAACTCAAATCGTCCCAAGTTTCATTCCAAGTCATTCAGCAGTTTCGGCGTGATGAGCGGTAAAGGAATTTTACTTTCATACCCTCTCCCATGGGAACCTTACTGAATTCCGGGATAAAAAGTATCCTATGTCCTTCCTCGTAGTTATGACCTATAATCATGCCGAGTTTCATTTAAATCCATCAAGTAGTTTCGGCGTGATGCGCGTTTACGATACAGACAGACAGACAGACAGACAGACAGACAGACAGACAGACAGACAGACAGACATGAATGAAAAAAATTACAGTTTTGGCTTGAGTATCGATAATAGAGTGCCCTCCAAAAAAAATTTTCCAAATATCTTCAATGTACAGATTTGGACCTGTTACAGTTTTATTATAAGTATAGATAGATATAGATAAATTAAATTTTAAGATAACGTCTTGGGGACGTTTCCAAATTGTATTGATATGGATCTATTGAACTATTCCTAGACTGTTTGCAGTAAACTCATTGTTTTAATTGTATATACAAGTTGTAATTCGTTTAAATTCCTCTATGGTAATATTCTTTGATAATAAAAAGGTAATATTTAAAGAACGTTGACTGTATTTTAAAAATACATCGTTTATAGTACCTTCCGTCGTAGATTTAAGGTTTCGAATCTATCTGGATTCCATTTTCATTGCAACTTTATTTCGAAAGCTACTTTCTATAATGTGATGCGTCTAGACAAGGCAAAATATGCGAGGTAGAATACTTCGTGAAGATTCAAAAGCTCTTCGAATTATTATCCTGATTAGGTGTAGTGTTGTTTATAAACACTATCTACTTAAATTGTTAAGCGAAGTTTATTCTATGCTTGAAACTATGTATTAGAAATCATACTTTTATATTATAAATACGAAAGTTTGGATGGATGGACACACAACAAAAATACTAAACGGATCGGGTAGGCAGATTTATATACCATAATACAGATCTAGAGCCACAGAGCAAACCTAGAGCTAAACAATAGAAACATATTTGAACTAAGTTGCATTTACAAATGAAAAGTTTGACTGCAGACTCGAGAGATCATTATCACCATCACACATCTCATTACAATATCATTACCAATCAGAAGCGTACAATATGACGTACCCTACGATATGACGCCGCCTGCATAGCCCCGCTGCTGTATGGCAATGCTGATGCATCGTACCAGATAGGTACGCCAGCTCTTGGGTCACGTTGGTAAATAGATTGATATATGGACAAAATGATGGATATAAGGTCCAAAACTAAACAGTTGTCGGTCGCCGTAAGAGCTGTCGTATACTTTCGTGTCAGTAAAGTGCCTATTAATCACCAAATAATAATGTTACTGTGTATGTTTTTTTCCACACACATACAATATTGCCCATTTTCCTTATACGAGCGATGAATTTATTCAGTTAATAGCCAATTCCGGCGATACTCGCTCGTTATACGCACTAATAAAATTTTCTCAATCATCCACCCCATAAACCCCTGTAATGTCATTCTGTGGATAAGTACCCATGCTTTTGATATCAGGAATCTAAACCGAAGCTAATTTTAATCGAAAAAATGCTAGCAAAGTAGAAACTGTGTGGCATTGCTGATGCTTTACGCCAGATACTCACCAACTCTCGGGTCACGCTTCGCATAATTACTAGACGGTCATATAATTTTATAAAAACCGGATGTAGGAGTGTTTGCATTAGTTTTCCTCCTATATCCTTGGAAAGAGACCCATTAAAACATTTGTTTACAGTTTCAAGGTAAGTACAATACAACATATAAAAATATAGAAATATTTTTATATGTTTCGACAATTTATTGAAATCACCAAACGAATTCTCTCGAAGAAAATTTCTCTGAGCTCTTACAGCTTATTGCGTATCCAGCTTTTGATAAATATCCAAGCGTTATTCAACATTCAACAGACAGGGCGCTATGGCGCTCATTAGGGGAGGCCTATGTCCAGCAGTGGACTAATGTAGGCTGATGATGATGATGATGATGATGATTCAACATTTGGCGATGATTAGAATTAGGTATTTATGAAGTTACTATTTTTAATCTTATAATTTCGGCGAAGGCTTAAAAGTTCAGGTTAAATCCAAAACAAAATTAATACTTACCAAATTCACTAAAATTTTCTAGGTAATTAAAAGTTTCGTAATCAGCTCTCTTTCTGGAGAAACCGACAAAAGGAGTTTTTCACGTTTTATCTGAAACGGGCCTTACGTAAGCCGACCCTCTTACGGCTTAGAAAAAGTACAATCAGAACGACGAAGTTGGTTGGAAAATAGTAAGGGCTTTGGCCAACTTTTACGCTAGGTATATGGGTTGAGCCGATTGGCTTTCGATACGAATGATTTGTTGTCGAATGTCTACTTCCTTATCTTACCTCCCATACCTACGGTACCTTCATTATACATTTACATCTGAGTTAACCACGATGGTTCCATTTTTAACGGTTGTATATATATATTTCCTGGCCATAAAACATACTGTATAAGAACAAACTCCAAAGTCTTATACAAGTGTCATGCGTGTGGGGCTCTAATTATGAAAACGTGACTGGCACCTACCCTCACCTTTCAAACCTCTTGACAGGCACCTAGGTAACATATGAAACGTTATTACCACCGCCTTTGTTTTATCGAGTGCCTTCCTTAACTCGGTTATAGAATTCAAGATATTATGTGTCAAACAAAGACTTCGAATTTTTAAAATTAAGTACATAAATGCCAAGTTATATCTATGAATGAAAACCTTACAAAAACTGAAAATGAAAACAAAAAACATCGAAGTAATAATGATATTCTTGCAAGTTGTGAGAGTGATTGTTTTTGTAATTATCTTGCAAGCTTCTTGCAAGATAATTACAAAAACAATCACTCTCACAATCACAATCTTCAACAACGCGTAAAGGAATACATTGAATAAATTTTCTCAATGAGCCTGAAATATCAGCATAAATTTGAAAATAATATTTTCAATGAGATAATTTATCAGTTTACCCAATAAACAACCTTAGATCTCAAACGATCTGATTACATGGGCCATATCAAATAGCCTCTTTTAATTTCGATTCTATAGGCGTATACCTACAAATGCTATTTATAACTTCGCAGTAATTCAAGGTTAGCCTTTATTTTCTGAGGATCAGCCTTTATTAAGCACTAGCTGCGGCCCGTGGCATAGCCCGCGTTTTTTTTTTGTCAAATGGAACCACTATGTCCATGGATATCGAAGATTGAGAATAAGATGTTTGATTCTGTGGTGGGGAGGGCACGTTTTGAATTGCGTGTTTATTAGGGTTTATGCATTTTAGAGACTGCGGAGAGCGGAAACTAGCTCTGTGATCTATCTGTACGTGTTTTTGAGTAAATGTGCGAAACATTTTTTCGCAACAAAGTTCAGTAATTTATTGCACACACTATGAGGGTATTTAAAAAAAATACATAACTAATTATTAACTACGTAGTTTACAAAGCCAGTTTTGACGGAATCGAACCGAGGTATAATAATTTTCCATAGAAATGTTATACCAGCTTTTTTAATCCCCTCAGATGTTTATATTTTCAAAATTAGATTAGCGTATTATACTAGATCCTGACCAATCTAAAAACTAAATTCCATCGAAACAAGTAAAGTACTTACTGAGATACATATTTCTTAACAAACATTCACACAGACTTTCACATTTATATAAGGATAAAAACCACCTTTATTTGCTTGTAGAAGATCATCCCAAGTTATTGCCGCGATTATCCCGAGTGGGGGGATATTGCACATCAACACTGGGAAATAGATCTCTATACCATGAAACTGTGAGAATGAAAGTCTTATGTAACGCTCTAATACACTCGAGAGCAATGAATCCGGGTCACTCAAAGAATCCAAAAAATCTCGTAAAGTAAGAATGCTAGGTTAATGCAATAAATTGTATTTAATAGACAGTTTAATACTCCTTAAATGAAAGTTACGCGGTTTGGCATGCTGTACACCAAGTTCCTTATACGATTTTGGGGAATATTCTCCCATTCCTCTGTGAGAGCAATTTTGAGCTCAGGAAGCGTGATTGGGGGAAGATTTCGTTGTTTTACGCATCTCCCTAGCTCGTCCCAAGCATGCTCGATCGGGTTGATATCCGGGCTGCGCGCTGGCCACTTCATACAAGTAATGTTCATCTCTTGAAGGTAGTCATTCACAATCCTACCTGTATGAGGTCGGGCATTGTCATGCATAAATATAGCATCCTCACCCAAATTGACCATAAATGGACCAACGTGTTCGTTGAGGATTTCTTCCACATATCTTACGCTAGTTAAAGAGCCGTTTTCTATGATCACCAGCTCTGTGCGACTTTCAGAGGAAATTCCGGCCCACACAAGTACAGACCCACCACCGTAGGCTACTTTTTCTTTGATGCATGCTTGCTTGAATCTTTCCCCTGGTCTTCTATACACTCTGTGTCTTCCATCGTGCTTGTAGAGGATAAATTTTGATTCGTCGGAGAACATAACTTTCGACCAATCTTCAATACTCCAATTTACGTGGTTCTGGGCATATCTTAGTCTTGAAATACGATGGCCACGCTCCAGTTTAGGGCCGTTTGCAGGTCTAAGGTTTTAAGTTAGATTCAGCAAGCCGACGTCTTACTGTCCATGCACTTGGGTTACTTCCTCCGAGGCGTCGAAACTGATTTGTGAGTTCAGTTCCTGTGAGAAAGCGATTTCAAAGCATGGTGTTCACCAAGTATCGGTCTTCTCGTGCTGTGGTACACCTAGTTCTGCCCGTTCCTGGTCTGCGTAGGTTAGAACCAGTTTCTTCGTAACGTCGGAGAACTCTTTGTACTGTTGACAGTGACACACCGACAGTCCTGGCTGTATCGCGCTGACTCCGGCCGGTTTCCACCAATGTAAGTATTCTGGTGCATTCTTCAAGTGTAAGCGACATGATTTCAGCTTGAATAATGAATATTAAGCACTATCAACCTGGTTTATGTACCAACATAAATGACAGATTACAAACAAAAGCAAAAACAAATCCTGTAATTTCGTAGTTCCATCTTCGACAGTGTTCCCTTTTCAAATTTGATTTTTTTATGATATAACTTTACAATAACTAAGAAGTTTTAATACTTTCATTTAAGGAGTATTAAATTGTCTATTAAATACAATTTATTGCATTAACCTAGCATTCTTACTTTCCGAGATTTTTTGGATTCTTTGAGTGACCCGGATTCATTGCTCTCGAGTGTATTTGAAGCTCTACTGAAGAACCAGATGAACATGACATATTAAATATCATCACAAAATACATCCTTATCCTTACAGGAAGTAAGGATAATAATAATAATATAATAATAATTCCGGACAGTCCACACAGCATCATCTAGCCCCAAGCTAAGCAGAGCTTGTGTTATGGGTACTAGATGACTGATATACTTAATATAATACATTACATAGATAGATATTTTTATTATACATATAAAACACCCAGACCAACAACGGAACAAGATTCTTTTTTGATTTCTGCAGATCGTACACAAATTTGTTCCGAGGCGGGAATCGAACCCGCAACCTCCTGCGTCGCAGGCGGACCTTCGCCCACCGCGCCACATCGGTCGTCTAAGGATACTAGGATACTTAATATTATAAACGAGTAATTTTTTTTGGGAGTATGGCTGTTTGTTAGGTACTCTTTCACGAAAAAATTACTGAACGGAGCGGGCTGAAATTTCGAATAGTGGTTCTATCCCTGGAGTAAAACAAAGGCTACTTTTCATCCCATAAATCAGTTCCCATGGGATGGAACTAGCCTTGAAACGTTTCCACAGAAAATCAATTACTCCTCTACCTAAAATTTTAATAACATATTTTAACGTAAAGCTTACAATCTTTCAACAAAAATGATTTGCCGAATTAATACCTAACTCTACCCAAGAACTGGAATATATTTTACATAAAGTTAGACAAAATTAAGAGTCTCATGACCTCAAAAAGCAGAAATTACAAGTTGAGAACGTAGAGAACTTTCTATTCATCATCCCAAAGTTATTGCCACGATTATCCCGAGAGCGAAATTAAAGATATTGCACACGACTTCCTCTGAGTGTCTCGTACTGTTGAAAATTGTATGCCGCTTTTTAGTAGCACGTAGCTCTACTTAAACCTTTTCGTAGATTTAGATAAGACTTTTTTTGAAAATGCTTTCTAAACACAGGTTAGATCTAATTTAATTTCGGAAAATTCATCGCTGGGATTAAAATGTCTGTCTATCTGGTTTAAAAAACGAGGGATCAAAAAAAATCGAGTGATATCTCGCCATACACCTTCCTCTCTTGTAATATTTTGTGATTTTCCACCCCGTTCGAGTAACACGTGATTCGAAATTCGATTTCAAAATTTTATCTTTCACTACTTTGAGTTTGATACTACTCAAACACAATTTAAATTTTGGATCTTTTAAGGCTCCCAAGAAACTTAGTTTATAAGCGAACCACATCAATAACAGTAGGGTAAGGAGACCCATATAAATAACCCTCACAATGCTTGTGATAGAGCATTTCCGGTTCCTTAAGCAATTAATCGGGAACACGGAAGGGAAGGCCAGGAAACCAGGACTATTTTAGACTAGATGCACCCGCGGCTTCGCCCGCGAACCAGAGTTTTTTTTTTCGAATAAATTTCAGAAATTTATTGCACACCCCAAAGGGGTTATTGTGTAAAAATAAAAAATGCATCTTTAATTATTCAGTCCATAGTTTATTTATACCGAGTTTTACGTGAATCGAACCAAGGAAAAAATATTTTCCATACAAACTTTACCACCCTATTTAACCCAATCATAGGTTAAAATTTCCAAATTTTAATAGCCTGTGTCCTATTCTAGGTCGTAAACTATCTATAAATAATAATAGATAAAATAATAAATTTCATTTAAATAACTTAAGTAGTTACAATGATTACTTATAACAAACATTCACACAGACTTTCCCATTTATTATAAAAGTAAGATAGTAAGAAGTAAGATAGTAAGATTACAACACAAACTTATTTCAAAAGAAGGTAACGTCAAGAAAAGAATTCTTTAATTCTTTAATGCACAGATAAAAAATAAACACAAGAATAACATACGTTAAATAACATATCAACTTCGACATATGTTTAAATTAAAGTGCTTTAAATAATCGAATTTAATTTGTCTGTGTTTTTAAAGTTAAAATAAACAAATTAAAATCAGGCATTGATAATGAAAGAAGGCAATTATGGTACCCCAGTGAGTCTTTTGGACCCCAACTCAATATTGGGATAGCAATATAAAACAAATGGAAGGATGGGCTTTTGTTTTTCTCTTCCAACATTTAAAACAATAACTTCCCCGGAAGGGATTGTGATAAATGTGATAAATGGGATACTGGATCGCTGTCCCTTTACTGGAATGTGGCTATGGATGAGTGGATACGGGTAGGATGAGTCAGCAGTATCAATTATATTGAACCTTATGGTTTACATCTGAAGGTTAACTTCAGTTAGGCTTCAATGTCTCGTGTAATTTGTAGGTCATAGATACGGTATTGTTTACCAGTCAAAGGCGAATTGATATATGGACAGGATGACATATGACACAATTAGGCATGCAAATATGCGCTAATTGACACTAGAATACCATTAGTGTCGACATTAATCTGGTAGGTACTTGATCTTAGGAATTAGGTAATAATTTCAGATCGATTAATCCGGATTGTAGAATGAGTCCTTTTGTAGAATGACAGGCAGATTGCAAAATGGGTCAACTTATTAATTGCGTACCTATGCCGATTGACGAACGATCAACGTTTAAGTGACTGTCGTCTTTAGAGTATGATGTGAAAGTTTTGTTAGATACTAAAATCAACATAATGACAACACTCCTAGTTAGTTACAACACACACAGTTTTGTCGAAAAACTTCCTACGAACATTACTTGTAAAACTGGAAGTACAAAAAAAACATTTTTTAAGGTTATCGGTTGTTTAAGGTTAGGTTAGGGTAAAACGGGACCCTATTATTACGAAACCGCCGCCGTCTTAGTAATAGGGTCCGTCCGTCTGTCGCCAGGCTACATCTCGTAATAATATGATTTATTTCTTTTGCCGGTATAACAACAAATATTTAAAAATATATATATATATTTACGGCATATACACCAGTCATAATTTTTATGGCGTTTTTAAAGATCCGAAAGGGGTATTACACTACACGGTTTTCAGGGACCCTAACCTTAACTAAGAGTGGTGTAATAAGATTTAGGGTCCCTAAGAGACGGACCCGGACCCGGACGATATTCAGGGCCCGGTTGTTAGGGCCCTGAAAAACGTGTAGTGTAATACCCCTTTAAGTCGGTTTTATTTTTAATTTCCCGCTCTATCGTTGACCTCTTTAGGAGGCCTGCGAACCCGATACGTTTTATAGATCGCTCGTTACGAACTAAACAGGTTGTTTAGAAATAACTATTAAGTATATGTCACCAACGAAAACCCAAAGGCAATAGCAAATTCTATTTAAGTTTCATGATGCGGGACCTCGGCGTTAGGTTAGTGCTACTTATTTCGGCCCTTGGAAGATTACGCTCTTCGTTTTGAAGATCAAATTAAGTCACTGCATCAAATTAAGTCACTGCATCAAATTAAGTCACTGCATCAAATTCAGTCACTGCATCAAATTCAGTCACTGCATCCTTCTTCACATTTTACACATAAAAAGCATTGATAAAAACAGGTTAATCCTATGGTGACAATAATAAATAAATAATGCTAGACAATCCATAAAGCATCATCTAGCAAATCAAATCAATATGCAGAACCGTCAAAAGAAATATTTGTCCCTAGGGGGAAATCGATCGTTGGCGTATATTTTATAATATTTAATGTACATACTAAAGACAAATACGAAAAGAAGGAAAGAAACTCATAAAAACAAAACTGTGTACTAAAACAAGTCTTAAAACATTACATAAATAATTGGGCATACAAAGATGCTCATAACGGAACCTCAGAAGTAATATTTTTATCGTACTTCGTGAATGAAAATATTGTGGAAAACTTTATTTTATGTACCGGTTAGTGGAAACGTTATGAAACCGGTTATTGCAGTTTATGGAGCTAGACTTCAGACTTTCTACATAACTTTTAAAGCCTTCTTCCTTTTAAATTCTTACCTGGCGGCGGATCTAGTCTAAAGGTAGTATTTTATTTCACCTTAACTTTGTCTCGATAAGTATCGACACAGCCATTGTTCGTTTTCCCTATCTGGTTTCTATCTTAAATTTTCTTTGTTTTGCATGAAATACGGTAAAAGATATTTCGCTGAAGTTTATGTGAAGGAAATTCTAGTTTATCAACTTTTCTGAACGGTTACTTCCTACCGACGTACGATGTAGAGTTAGATATCCTTTAACATTTTAACCGCTCTTTATCAGTGAATTAACCTGACTCTGGTGAAACAGATATGAAAATATTTGCCGGATATAAACGACCGTAAGCGGTTTAATAGGTAGGTGAAAGATTTTTCACCGAATAAACTCGGTCAATTTTTTCTTCTTTCGAATATAATTTGAGATATCTATCTAGGTATATGCATTCTACACATTTTTATTCCGATCTCTGATACACCATAAGTGATTCTGATTATATTGAATTGTATTACCTCGCGAAAAGCTTTTAGACGGAAGCCCAAATTTATGAGCAAAGAAAAAGTTTATTTTTCTCGCTAAAATGAAGTGAAATAACAATAATATTGAAATTCGGTACCTACTTACCTAAACTGAAAGAGCCCTTCATGGAAACATCGTGTGGGTTGAATTCAAACACACATCCTATTCGTTGACTTTAAGTAGGTAGTTATATAGTACATAGCGCATAAATAAAGGATAAATTAATACATTCAAAACATCATAAGTGGGGCTTTTCTAGTAGAAAACGGCGCGTTGCGTATTCTATAACTTACCTCGATAAACAGACTCAATGGAAAAGCGTCATACTAACTATGATCATCGAAGGTATACAACCCGGTAGCAACATCGATCACCGTCTTTGCTGGAAGATTTATGACTGTAGGCGGTATACGACAACGTTGCCAGTGGACTAACATGATAACTATAGTCGAGCCATTCTCAATGTAGAATTATTGTATTCAACTAAAAATCCAAAATTATCTTTTGGTATCGACTTTTATACGTAATTGTCAGCAATATCATTATATTATGTAGGAAATAGGTAAAATCGAAAAAGACTGCAACTTCTGTGAAAATATCAACAGCAAGGAAATGATTTTTAGCTTTTTAGTTTGCGGGAAATGTTTCATTTCAAACATTAAACAAATTAACTAAATTTACATTAACTAAATTCTAAAAACATATTATTTTCCTACAATTATGTAAGTAACGAATTTGTATTTTTTATTTATTTTATTAGCTAGGTAAACTATCTAGCTTTCAAATGAGACTACTTTGAATAAAATACACCATTAACTCAAAAAGAAACGAAGAAAAAACCAGATGAAGTAGTCTTCATTTAATAAAATATTAAAACTGCTTTGTTTTTGAGATAAATAACATATAATTTTTGTATCCCGATTTTTATCGATAAATATGTGTCGTGTATCCGCACATTTCGTTTGATCAAGGTTCGACAAATCACATTGTATATTGAGTTTGGCTAGAGTTCAGTCAAGTCAAGTTATATATCTACTCTTCAACAAGACGTAAGCCTCTGATGTGGAGAGTTTGTACCTGCACATTGTTGCTACGAGTACCTCAGAACCAGTTTCCATGACAATAGGTCAAAAAATTGTGGAGAAGAGAAAATCAATTAACACCTTATTTCTGAGTTTTATAATTATTTATACTTTAAAATTTAACTTGTCTAATGGTATATGATCCGACTGCAAGAATAGCCTGCTCAAACCAATTTTTTATGTTTATTTGTATGAAGGAGAATATGTATGTACTAGGGCCGCTGGTCGGATATCTCGTCATGCCAGCCTTAATGACATCATCCGGCGGGCCTTTCTCAGCGCTAACGTACCAGCTATTCTCGAACCGAATGGTCTGTTCCGTGACGATGGCAAGAGGCCCGACGGTATGACACTAGTCCCTTGGGAGTTGGGGAGGCCCATTGTATGGGACGCTACATGCGTCGACACACTTGCACCTTCCCATCTTTCAAGGACATCAAGGACATCCAGGGCTGGTCGGCGGCAGATCTGGCCGAGGAACTCAAGAGGCGCAAATATGCAGGTCTCGACAGAACCTACGCATTTGCTCCCCTTGGATTCTAGACCCTAGGTCCGTGGGGTACCGAGGCTCTCCGGGTTTTTAAAAAATTATCTGAGCGTCTGGTCGATGCGACGCGTGACCCGAGAGCTGGTGAATATCTGGCTCAGCGCATCAGCATTGCCATACAGCGTGGTAATGCAGCCAGTGTCTTGGGGACGCTTCCGACTGGTATTGACATGGATCAATTGAGCTACCTTTAGACTGTTTGCAACCGTCTGCAGTTAGCTCAATGGTTTCAATTGTAAATACTAGTTGTAATTTTTCTATTCCTTTGCTTGTAATTTTCGTTGTTAATAAAGAATCCAATTATTTTATCTACTAGGTGGTCTATCAGAATTTGGCTGCAAGTATAGCAAATAATTAGGGGGTGACTTAGCTCAGAGACTATTGGTAGGTACTAAAAATATGTTATTCAACATAGATCTACTAACATATTATTAATAACGCCGACGAAGTCGAAGATTAAAATGATGAAAAAACAAAGTATCTACCTTATACCTAAAGAAGAGATGAATATTTCTTCCCATCGACCACGGACCACGGCGTATGATGATTAAATCATCATCAATCAGCCTATATTAAATAGTTTGGCCAAATATGTTGTATTGTAGGTGTGGAAAACTCATTTTTCGTTTTAGTGTATCAAATGAGATTTCACGCTCGCATTGGTAAAACCCATGAAGAAAATCAGGACACCTCGCTGCGATTTTTGAATTGGAACTTGCAGAGATTTTTTTTTGTGAATTTAAGTTTTTTTGTACTACTACGACGTCTCGATTATATCGTTAAACCAAACTCCGGGCCATGATTTTCTTAACATCGCGTTGGGGTGGTACTTATGCAATCTTTATATGAAACAACAAAGTGAAAGAATAAAGGTAACTCACTGTACTGACCTGTTCCACGGAGCCATATTGTCTTCTCGAGAACACGCCTCTTCTGGATATTAGCTCACTGGCCGACGAGCTGCAACAAAAACAGAAATTTATGTAGCATCATGAAAACTAGATTAAACACTGTCTGGAATCCTTGCGGGTGGTGAGTTAGTTTACGGTCACGAAATAGTTTTGGTTTATTTTCATCATTTGGCGCTTTGCAGCAGCATCTCAACTGGATTCACGGGAGAGAGAGGAGAGGAACAACTTTTCATAGCTTGACGACGTTCGAAAAGTCTCATACATGTTTCAAACGATCTTGATTTCAGTATTCATATGGCTTCAAGCAAAGACAAATTTTGCACTATCCTAAACCTATGGTTTGGAAACATTTGAGCTCGTGACCACAAATAGGATAGAAAATAAGAAAATAAATTTGAGCATACAATTACGGTTGAGTACAAAGTTTACAAAAATAAGTATCCTGACCACAAATAGGCTACCGGCTGCGTTGATACGGTTGCAAATGCAGCGCTGTATTTCAGGTATTTTTGTTATATTAATTTTTCTGCTTACATTTTGAACCTATATTTTGTATCAATTTGTTTGTAGCTGTCAATGGATAGAAGAAGCTTCTTATTGCGTCTTGAGTCCATTCTAAAAATGTAAGAGACACTCGTCTCAGAAACGGGGCCGAATTGTTTGCACGTCGAGTGTCCAGCTCCATTTGAATTCATTTCCTATGCTCTATGCTCCTAGTTACTTGACCGAGTTACAAACTACTGGCTTATCTGCTTGTACTAGTGTCAAGTTGTTTACTAAACTTTGTGGGTATCAACAGTCGTATCTTTTGATGAGAAGTGTGGTATGAGATTTGGTACAGATGATTTCTGTGGTAGAACAGGCATCCATATAATTTTAGAAATAAAAATTTATAAAACTCCTTGATAATTCCGTAGCTTACTCGTCTGCAATGGGTGTACGGAAGGGGTCTATCCTTGGCCCTTTCTTATTTTTAGTTAATATTACGACCTTCTTATGAATAATCACGAGATTGTTTTGTTTGCTGATGTTTTAGCTTCTTTAATTTTTAAGGTGGAAACAAAGGACAAAGGAATAACAGCACTTTTTTTTGTGTTTGACCTAGATATCTAAATTTTCGGCCGTATATCTATAAATTTGTGCGTCTTCACTTCAAAGCAAAGGCTTCCCTTAGGTATTTCACTTATTATATAAAGCAAACTGAAAACGTGAAATTAACCACAAATCTAGAGGTAGACCTCAACATAAATCCTACTAATATTATAAACGCGAATATTTGTAAGTATGGATGGATGGATGGATGGATATTTGTTACTCTTTCACGCAAAAACTAGTAAACGGATATAGATGAAATTTGGCATAGAGATAGATTATAGTCTGGAATAACACATAGGCTATTTTATCCCTGAATTCGCACAGGAACGGGAATTACGCGGGTGAAACCGCGAAACGCTGCTAGTAACCAATAAAGTTCTATAATTGGAAGGAAATGTGGAGTTGCATGTAACCGCAGCAGACTCGATAATCAATAGACAATTTCGATTCAGTCGTGCACTGTGATTAATTTAACATGTTACTTGTATCTGCCCGTGGCTTCGCATGCGTAGTTTCTATGACAATGTTTCAAAACTATTCCCATCCCATGGGAACTAATTTATGTGGTGAAAAGTACAATACAATACACTTTATTGCACACCAAAAGAAATAATGTCAAAATACAGAAAAAGAGATTTAACAAAGTTGCACAATGGGCGGCCTTATCGCCAAAAACACTAAGTAGAACTACTTATATTCAACATTTCAGTCTGATTCGTTAGATTTTTTTTCTGTGAAGTGAACAAACATCATATACATTTTTGTCCTGAGGTGAGAATCGAACCGGCAAAATCCTGCGTCGCAGGCGAATGCTCGTTTTTTCTAGATACTCTACAAATAGTCCCATGGGAGTTGGGCAGGCCCATTGTGTGGGATGCTACATGCGTCGACACACTTGCACCTTCCCATCTTTCAAGGACATCCACTAGGGCTGGTGCGGCGGCAGATCTGGCCGAGGATCTCAAGAGGCGCAAATATGCAGGTCTCGACAGAACCTACGCATTTGCTCCCCTTGGATTCGAGACCCTAGGTCCGTGGGGTACCGAGGCTCTCCGGGTTTTTAAAAAATTATCTGAGCGTCTGGTCGATGCGACGCGTGACCCGAGAGCTGGTGAATATCTGGCTCAGCGCATCAGCATTGCCATACAGCGTGGTAATGCAGCCAGTGTCTTGGGGACGCTTCCGACTGGTATTGACATGGATCAATTGAGCTACCTTTAGACTGTTTGCAACTGTCTGCATTTAGCTCAATGGTTTCAATTGTAAATACTAGTTGTAATTTTTCTATTCCTTGCTTGTAATTTTCGTTGTTAATAAAGATTCTCTACAAATTGAAATTGACTTAGAATATCGAAGTAAACTCCACCATTCTGAGCTAAGCTTCTAAGCTTCGAGCAACCTTTCGAGTAACCTTTCTTCTACAAAGCTACTTTCTACTCCGAAAAGAACATAGGCAAGCAAAGATGTCTGTTGTCTGAAAAAAAATCATTTTGAAAACAAACCGAAACAAACAATCAAAGCAATGATTGATAAAACGCCTTTTCCTTAGAAAACTGGTTTAAAAACGCTGTCACAAAATACCAAGGAAAAAAGTCAACGAGAGTACCTTCTTTACATTTAGGCTTCGCCTCAGCAGGTCTCGTGAAATTTCCAATAATTTGAAGTGTTTTCCCGCTGACCTCAAGCGTCCAAGAAGGGGGTGGCATTGAAATATAGCTTACTCCGCGCCCCCAAGGCCTCTCGACACCTCGATATCCACTTTACGCCAAACTTGTTCTTAAAAACCATTATAATAAGCGTTGGACTTTAATTATCTTTTGTCTAATGAAAAACTGAGCATCTGTATTTTTTTATCAAAGCGCTTTCTTCTGGAACCAGAAGACAAAAAGAAAGAATAGAAAATTATTTCAATACAAGCTTATTTCTATCAGCATACTAATAAACAGTAGGTAAGTGTCTAAACTAAATATATTATATAACTTTGTTACTCAGTATTTTTTTTTCCTTTTTACTACATACCTAAGCAGAGCTCTATAAGTATAACATACTGAACGTTTGATTTATGGAAATTCGTTTTATTACTACATAGTATAAAACAAAGTCGTTTTTTTTGTCCCTATTTCCCTATGTCCATTTGACTGCTTAAATCTTTAAAAGTACGCAACGGATTTTGATGCAATTTTTTAATAGATAGAGTGATTCAAGAGGAAGGTTTATACATATAATAAAACCGTGCGAAGCCGGGGCGGGTCGCTAGTAATATACCTATATAACTTTGTTACTAAGATTTTTTTTCCCTACTTTTATTACATGCGTAAGCAGAGCTCTATAAGTATAACAAACTGAACGTTTGATTTGTGGAAGTTCGTTTTATACGTAATAATATGATAAAATAAGAGGTGGCGCTAGTGTAGGTACCTCCTTAACATCGTATTAATGACGTTCAATCCCCCAGAGCGCAAACATCCCTTTGTGCTAGGTTTAAGCGAACAAAGATGTTTAGCAATGTTCTTAGTTCACTACATACTCCGGAATAGGTAATTATACCTACGTACTATTAAATCTAGAACAAGATTCAGAAATGGTAGAATTTGATTAATTCAATAGGCAATGTAAGTTTTGGTACGAAACATTTTGCAATTAACGTCTCGAAATTTAGTTAATTAAAAATTCATTATTGAAAAAACATTCCATTAGCTTTGAAAGCTCTTCAAACGCAGAATTTATTAATCTAGCTAGATTAATAAGTTCTGTGTTTGAAGACATTACATTGAGATTCGCCTGAAAAAAACTAAGAGTCCATAAGAAAATTACCTTGTTCGTTGTTTCGGAGGAAGGTGACTGAAATGTTGAAAAAAAATGATTTTCAGTTTTCTTATTGTTTGTTTCACGTTAGAAAAAATTGTGTGCATGTTCTGGTATTTTAAAGTCTAAAAAATGAAGGCTAATATATTATATAATCGGCTGCATGAATTCGTGTTTTCGAGGCCTTAAATCTAATTTGGCTGGAACAGGCCCTCATTTGCAGTATCTACCGTTGATGAATATAGAGTTCAGCCAGCATGTGACCAGAATCAAGGCTTTTATAATTGTGATGCAATATTTTAGACAGTCATTTGATTTTTTAACGACTTCCAATACCAATATTTTGCTCTGTTTTTTTTTTTTTTAATTTTTTCAATATGAATGATGATCAGAAGGTTAAAAAATTATGTGGGAACACCCTGAGATTATAATAATAACAAATAATTCCGGACTGTCCACACAGCATCATCTAGCTCCAAGCTAAGTAGAGCTTTTGTTATGGGTACTAGATGACTGATATACTTAATTATACATGATAGATATTTTTTTATTATACACGAAGGAAACACCCAGACCAACGGAACAAATTTCTGCAGATCGTATACAAATTAGTTCATACTACAATTTTAAAGGAATCGAAATTGGAATTGGCGAATTCGAACGTTCGTTGACCAAACCCACCAATTAAATCGCAGGTAAAACTCATTCTTCGCTTGTTAACCAACACCATAACGACATTTCAAGGAAATCTATTATTACTAAATCAAGTCTAGACAAAGCGTGTTTACTTTTATCGTTTACCTAAGCACGGTTGAAATCCCCTGCTAAAATTTCGTAGAATACCTAGCTCACTTAGGTCAATAAGTTCAATACGGTAATTGGCAGCCTGCGTTGAACATTCTCGGAATTCGAGAAAAGTCCGTAAATGGAATACTCCACGTCTCAGTAGCTGCGTTCTTAGTCAAAGTAAATGAGAATTGAGTAAATGCCTCTGCTTAACATCTATTAGGTACTTGATAATTTAGTTAGTTCCAGCAAAGCATTCTATAGGACTCCCGGTTGGCATGCATGCAACGCTGTCGCGTATATTGCCTCGAATTTACATCTCAAGGCGTTCTAAACAGATTACGACAGTCACTTTAAAGTTCCTGCTTCTATGTTTAATAGATTGTGGGTTATATTTCTACCGCCTTACGCGACAGTAACTGAATTTTGATAAAAGTTCTAATTTCCACCGCGAGCGCTGGTGCGGCGGCGGTAGATTTGGCTGAGGATCTTAGGAGGCGCAAATACGCATGTTTCGAGCCTGCCTTGGATTTGAGACGTTAATTCCGAGGGGTACCAAAGATCCCCCTGTTTTTTTTTAATATATGAGAGCTCTAGTCGATCTCCCTCTCTTAAAAATATCCACATTACAAGTGACATCAAAATAGTTTAGGTAACAAACATTTATACACACACAAACGTTTGCATTAAAATTTATAATACATAGAAGAAGTGAAGTTTTTCATCGTTCGCTGCAATGTATTTAGCACCCTAGAAATATTTTATTACCAACTTTAGCAGATGTTTGCGAAAGTATACACTCAAAAGAAGCTCTTAAAACTTGGACTGCAGGTGCGTCGTTGGAATGCATACACATCATAAAGCTCGGATATTCAGGAAACCTGATTTGCGATACATTCAAGTTTCTCAGTGTGTGTTAGCAAGCGATAAAAGTGGTTTTAAAGTAATGATAAATAAATAATGCTGGAAAATCCACACAGCAACATTGCTTTTATTATGGGTACTTGAATACCTTCTAAATTACTGATTTTCTTAATACAAAATATTATACAGATAGACATTTTTACTAAACATAAATAGCACCGAAAACCCAATAACAAATATTTGCAGATCATGCAGACATTAGTCCCAAGGCGGGAATCGAACCCGCTATCTCCTGATTCACCCATACCGCCACATCGGTCGTCATCAATGTTAAAAATGTCGAAAATCGTTTTAACTACGCCTGTAAAACGACACGTTTTGAAAATTAACAATAATCATCTGTCAAGAATTCAATGATTATAGCATGACTATTATTGTAACGTAAGTTATACAAATGCGTTCGTTATATGAATTCACGTGATTATGCATTCTGTTTTTCCTTTATTATTTGATCATTCTTAGTTTTTTTCTTAATTTGTCTGCATAATATCATTGCATAAATGTCGTTAAAGCAATTTGAGAAATTTACAAACTTGCTTTTTCTAGTCGTTTCTCTTGCGAGTGCTCTTAATTTGAACCGAGTAGGTGCCAGATATTTCTGGTTATTTTTAAATTTCATAAAATCTCCCATTGTATTCCCAATCCTTTGAAGATCAGTGAATCCAATAAGTTTATAGATTTCATTCAAGCAAGTAGGTGGGCACGTCTTTAATAAATATCTCCTAAAACTCCAACCATGCTGAAATTCGGGTTTATTTATCACACATCAACGGTTTCGTAATTTTACACCTGTCATTATCCCGAACAAAGCTATTACATAGCACAAAACAACGCCTTGAATGATCATTTAACGTTATTTATAGGAGATTTTTTGTATACTTATGTATATTAAAATATCGGCGTCGGTCGGTGACGACAACAAACTGAGGCTGGACCTGTTTAGCCGCGAGACCTATCTTTTTATCCTTGGGACTCAAAACAAGCGTTTTGAGTCCCAAGGATAAAACCATAACAACCAACCAAATAATAATCATTTGTCAAGAATTCAGCGATTATAGCATGACTATTATTGTATCTTTTTATCCTTGGGACTCAAAACGCTTATTTCATCTGTTTATAAATTTAAACCCATTAGTTTTAATATTGTATTTTGCTTGAATTGTATCGTTTGTGTGTGTGTGTGTGCTATACTTCATTACATTTTTTATCTATCCCTAAGCAGAGTAGGTAGATATCTCTCTTGATCGATGAGACCGCCTATTGTTACACATTTTGTAATTTGTTATGTTTTGCATAATACTTTAAGTAATAAAGAATTTTCTATCTATCTAAACGACAGCGCGGGTATAACAGGGATAAATCACGAATCATCGGGCACCCCCGCCTAAACTGCCTTTAAACGACCAGCCCAAATTCGGGAAGAACCATGAACATTTCTCTCAGGCTTTTAGTACTGACCTTCTTTCCGCCCTGCGCCAAAGTTCTTTAACCTTGTAAAAAAGTACGAGTTGAAAGAGATTTGTCGAGTTTGTCGAGCGGTCGCTGAAACATTGTGGTTGTCTAAAAACTTTAGAATATACTTTCGACTTGTTTTTACGGCGTTCTTTCTTTTAAAAACGGATAGTGGCATTTATTTTTTAGTATTTTTGTGTCTACAGGCATTCAAGTCATTTCAGGCCCAATATAGGCATTGTTTTGTAGCATTCTCTTAAGCTTTGTCACACCGACGTATGTTTTCCCTGATCATTAAAAAAATTACAACAATTTTATTCTTGGAGTTTCGCTCTTTTACAGATAATAATACATTTTTAAATAGAGAAACTTTCAATTCAAACAGGCTAACTGGATACTGTGCACTATATGAACTGAATTATTTAGTGGTTGCTATATGCTATAGTGATAGTAATACCTATTATAAACGAATAGGTACAAGTAGGAAGCGTCCCCTAGACGGTGGCTTCGCCAGATACTCACCAGCTCACGGGTATTTTCAGGTGCTGGTATTAAAATAGAGACGAAGTTGGCTATTTCAGAGAACGACATGTCCTATCCACCCACGCTACTTTTTGAACCGTACCATCCATGGCCGGCCATGTCTTACACATTTAGACTTTAAAAAGGTGTCTTAAACCGTCGTTAAGCGCCCTTTTGTCACATCATCGGTGGTGGGCAGACGCCTCTGCATTCTGTCAAATACGGAGAGGGACCTATCCCCGTACAATACTGTTATAGTTCGATTCTTAGCTGTGTAGGAGACATATAATCTTGAATCACTCTACCTATTAAAAAAACCGCATCAAAATCAGTTGCGTAGTTTTAAAGATTTAAGCATACAAAGGTACATAGGGACAGATAAAGCGACTTTGTTTTATACTATGTAGTGACGATATATATATTTAGTAAAATTTCTGCGGTTAATAGCCTTTGCCTAGTTTAGTGCGGAACTGCGACGAAACATTTTTATCCTTAAATTTTTTAATGTAATATACACTAAAAAAAAATTAAAAGCTTTTGGACTTCATAAAAGATTTATCTAAGTAGCTAGAGCTTAGATTCACTAAAACTAACTTGACCATATATCTACACGTAAGATTAAGATGTAGGTATCTTTTTTGGTATCTCTATGCGGAAAATAGATTCTTGGTTGTTTGTTTTTTGAAAATGTTACTTTAACATCTATCAGATGCATACCTACACCTTCAGTGTATTTATAGATGCTTCCAAGCATTTTAATATCTTTTGCAGTACATATTTTCGGGGTTTGCATAAGAGCAATACGACCTCGTAAAATTTCAGTTTATCATTCTCATGCAATGAAATTCCAGTTTCCAAAACGACCGCTAAGAGATTTAGTGGCACATGCCATGTATGCTAATTTGCAATCTCAGTATCCAGTCCCAGTGAAAATAGCTTTAGCAACTTTAATCTCTTTATCGGTCCCGCACATGGTAGGTATTTGAGCGCCAGTTAAAAATTGCAAGTTCTCTCCGAAAATGTAACACAAAAACTACCAAGGCCCATTCTAGAAGCTTTTGTATAATAACTACCAGTAAAGTATTACTGGGTTAACATTTAAAACTGGGTTACCTACGAGTACGTTCTAAACGGTTCTGGACGTTGTGGTGAAAACGGACGGTGTGCGTTGTTGGGAAAATTATTAAAAAATTAAAAAGTATTATTTTGTCGTTTTCAGGTCAGATGAGTATGTTTGGGGGAGGCCTATGTCCAGCAGAGGACTAATATAGGTTGATGATGAAGTATTTTTATGTCAGACACTCTTTATAAGTGATTGAAGATTATCGTTTACGTTTTGAAACAAAAAGATTAAAAGGGAAAGTAAATGAAAATTTTCCTTATATCTTATTTTTTTTTAAATTTTACGCTGATAGTAGAAGTTAGAAACGTTAATGTTTTATGATTTCTAAGCAACAGTTTCTAACAGCTCACCTGTAACTGCGTATTTGATTAGAAAATATACGTATAAAATAATAAAAAAATAAGTACTTACCTACATATCATATCGTACGATTTAAAATGCTTATAACTCGTATGCAGTGAGGTGTATAACTTACTTAGTTATTGAACCTACTCGTTCCTAGCTGGCCCACGAAACAAGCGTTTCTAAAGAATTAAGCAAATCAAGTGAAAGCAAAAAACCTAATTTACTTGTTTAGCTCTATGATGCTCCTATCAGTTCCAAGTAATTAGTGAATTTCATTGGAACATCAGAATACCACAAAACTGATTCGCGGCGTGTGGTGCACAAATACAAATTGAACAATGAACCTAATTCCGGCTTTGTCTATTCCCCTCCAATATCATTATCGAATATTGCGCCTAATATAGAATTTCCGGTTATCAAATGCGTGTTCCGCGTTTCTATCCTACCCGTTGACATGGGAGGGAATCGATAGTTGACCAGTTTATTTACGGTAGTTTAAATAGTTTCCTAATCTAATGTGACATCGAACGAAGCATTACGAAGCTAATGGAGTGGGAAAGGGCTTCGAAAGGTCAAAGAGGTCATTGCATGACTCGGTGCAGTTGAAGCAAGCACTAACTGCTCTTAAAGGCAACCTTTGGATGGACAGACAAAAATAATGATAGGTAGTACATGAAATAATAGGACTTTAATAACAACGAAAATTACAAGCAAGGAATAGAAAAATTACAACTAGTATTTACAATTGAAACCATTGAGCTAACTGCAGACGGTTGCAAACAGTCTAAAGGCAGCTCAATTGATCCATGTCAATACCAGTCGGAAGCGTCCCCAAGACACTGGCTGCATTACTACGCTGTATGGTAATGCTGATGCGCTGAGCCAGATATTCACCAGCTCTCAGGTCACGCGTCGCAATGAAATAATAGTACCTACCTATATGAAATGGGCGGTGTTGGTGGCATTGGCCAAATTAATCTGGTCAGATCAAGGGAATAAATGGAATTTGTTCGCAGACTTTAATTAACTGTGTTGAAAATTAATGTTGGTGCTTGTCATGAAAGTCACGCATGTTACTGTTCGGAATGTACAATGTACTTCCTACACATATATTGTGTTTGACCACTGTGAACGAATTGGAGGTATTTTCATACATCGCGACTACGTAGCTTCGTTGTGGTGTAGACGATAAATAATAGGACTTGAAGAAGAAACACAGCGTTAACATCTCTAACACAACAAAAACCATTTTATGTAAAACGATATTTTTTTCGAGGCCTAGAATAAGGCTAATACTTTAAAAAAGTTATCAGATAGAGCCAAGCTTCAAACTCTAATCAAATACTTTTACTGAACAAATCCTAATCTACATCTAGTTAAAATATGTGGCTTGGCCGTTAAGCTAAAATGTAGGTATTTCGCTTTTCTCGCCTTGGTGGGGGCACTACCATGCCCTCAGATTTGAACAAACTTCATAAAATAAGAAACTTCCACTGTTAGTCAATAGTGGTTTCGCCACAATCACCACTCTTGGCAGGCGAATTGGTGGTCAGTGTAGGTGTTAAAACTAAACAGAAGGAAGGAGCTACCCTCTCTCTGGTAGTTTAAATTTGAATGATTAGTTACCTAAAAAAAAAACATTCCTAGCTCTTCCAGGCGGATTATGATCAGGCCTTCTTGACTTACTGTCTTTTTTTAGTGAATTTTTTTACAAATGTATAGTTTATAATAGTTTTAAAGAGAGCTGATAAAATTTGCTAAAAAAGGTTATTTTTCTTTAAATCACTAAGAGAAAATTAATATTTTAAAAGTGTGATGATACCTATTTTATTTTTTATTTTAAGTTTGCAGGCCAGTATATGTTGGTTCAAATTTTACTGCTGCTACTGCTATGTTTATGATAGTCGAATTGTCAACATCGGAAAGTTTGTCAATATTAACAGGATATTGCTGCGGTAGCTTAGAAACTCAATCTGAAACCCCATGTACTGGCTTCATTGGATTACTTTCTGTTTTTCAGATTGACGTGAAAGGAAATGAGGTTGATTTGAACCTTCGAAGTAGCACGTCCCCGGGGTGGCAGTTCCATTTCAATGATAAGCTCTTGCGCGTATTTTCCCAAGACGGAGACGTCACGGAAAAATGTTTTTCTTGCATGTTTGATTTTTGACTGATTCCAAAAAAGGAAGAGCTGTGTTCGGCTATACATATGTACCTAGGTACCTATGTTTCAACAAAGTCTTAGGATGTACTAGAGAAAAAATAGCTTACTAGGTCTATAGTTTATTATCAATATTAGCCGATTTTGCAATCAATAGTAGACCGATATTAAAGGTTATTTTCGCTACTACATTTAAAGAATATGATCCCGAGAAGTTCCCATAAAAAACTAGTTCTATAGTTTATTATCAATATTTGCCGATTTTGCAATCAATAGTAGACCGATATTAAAGGTTTTTTCGCTATTATATTTAAAGAATATGATCCCGAGAAGTTTCCATAAAAAACGAGTTGATTCTAACAAACTAAAATTAAGGACTATGAAGTCGGTTTTAATTTTTTTCAAAAATATCAAATTCGTCGTAAAAATCGCTTGCACAACTGTGTAGAAATAACAGCAGTTATATGTTTCTTTTATTATTTTTACGTAATTATAGTAATGATTACAGAAATTCGCAAAGAATTAACAATGACATCAATTCTATT
The DNA here is from genome assembly GCA_944547425.1 of Eupithecia centaureata. Taxonomy (NCBI): domain Eukaryota; kingdom Metazoa; phylum Arthropoda; class Insecta; order Lepidoptera; family Geometridae; genus Eupithecia; species Eupithecia centaureata. The sequence continues at coordinate 12,798,320 of OX155679.1, read as the reverse complement.
TTCCCATAAGGAAAAAATACCATGTTTAAAGTTTAATTTTCATGGTTTATCTGTTCTAAATCAGAAATATGCCATGGGGAAACAATTATTATATAAGTTTTAAATTACCTAATGTGCGAATTACTAGCAAGGATCTTCACAAATAATTATGTAAGGTTTAGACTTAGCTACCTACAAAAAGAACCTGTTTACCACGAAGGTAAACAGGTTCTGTTAGTATTAAATAGAGACTAGGTTGTTGTACAGTGTACTTCAGAGCTGAGTCAGATTCTAAAGTATATAATAATAATAGCGACCGGCTTAGCACGGTTTTATTATACGTTTAAAAATTCCCCTTGAATCACTCTATTTTAAAAAACAGCTTTAAAATCCGTTGCGTAGTTTTAAAGATTTAAGCGTTCAAATGGACATAGGGAAATAGGGACATAGGGACAGAGAAAGCGACTTTGTTTTATACTATGTAGTGATAGTGATCTAAGTGCTAAATCGATGAAGCCGCTTACTGTTTGATTGTCTTGTGGTGAATACTGCTCTGAGAGGCTTTCAGATAAACGAAATACAGTTTTAGAGAAGCTATTAAAATAAAATAAGTACTTATTAGTAAAACATAAAATTAATAAATAAAACCAGCCCGCATTTTTTATTCTATTTTCATTAATTCTTTATCAATCGTCAATCATTGCACACACGCGTAAAAAAGCCTAATTTGCGGAAGGTTGTGAACAATTCACCTGTTCGAGTTAAACCTTGGTTCAACTTTTTTTATTAGTTACATCCAACTTACATCACCTTCTGTCTCGCAAAGATAATTTAAAACGTACCTACCTGCTCGTTATTACAGGTTTTAAAATAAAAATTCCGTGAAACTCGCTCACTGAAATAACGAGGGTTTCGCACAGCTTTAATAGGTAGAGATGTGATGGGATGTTACATACCCACATGTTACCTGATTCAGTAGGTGGATACATTTTACACAAAGTAACACATTCAACAAAGGCGGGAAACGTTGGTGTGGGTATTTAAAATTATGTTACTCTTGTGTGATGCGTGGTAACATTTTAATGAGATTCGCGATTTATTGGCCACTGGGCGGATATTCGTGATTTTGCCGGATTGCAAAATAAGTTAATTTTGGTATATGTTAAATAGCCTTCATTTACTTAGCTCGGACTGTCATCTGTTCGGTCGGATAGTATGTGTAAATTCAAGGATTGTTAAAAACCAGTTAGACTAAAGACCGTACAAAGCGAGCCTTTGAAGCCAAATAACAAATTTATGATAGTCATGTCCTGAATAGACTGAAATAAAAAGCTGAAGCCAATGCTCAATTCCAAATGCCTAGGCACTGGTGACTCTAATTTATTGGACGGACCTGCCTATTAAGTAAAGGGTGGAAATGGAATTGTCTGGTGCGAAATTGAAACAGGCTCTCGACTGTCGTGTCGTGTCCCCTTAATTAGTAACAACTTAGAGCGTATCCTCGTCAGCGATCATTCATCCTACTTTACGAGACAGCTCAGAGACGTAATGAAAAAACTTTGCCTCCTACTTATTAAACGAGACAATCGTAATGAGTTCTACCCTTTCAACTTCAGCTCCTTGGCTTTGAAGGGAAGTCTAGTGCTCTGATTCAGTTTTAACCTAGTTATTCGGACCTAACCAGTCGGTCAAGTTACTTTTTCTTTGTCTTGTCACTTTGCTTTACTTTGCCTGTTTTTGTATGAATCAAATTTTTGCTTGTTATCCCGCAAAACATTGACATAGAACATTCGTTGCCCCCAGACACTTGCGTCTCGCTTTCTAATAAATCTTTTCAAACCCGTACCGTGCCCAGATAAATACCCTACTTTCCCTTACATTCTATTCATTAAGTCTAGCTATGAGTATACGACGGTGAACCAAAATTGTTAGATATTATGACGTCACATCTTAAACGGAAATGCATTGTCTGCTAAATGCCAACTGCTAGCTGACACTCGACAACCACACTCCAAACTGCAGTGAAATAAATTTTAATCGGCGCTCTGGCACTTCGTATTTCTTGGTAGAAATGCAGAGGAATATAAATCAGTTTTTCACTCAGACCGATTGGGGTTAACAGTTTCGAGTCTCTGTCTCTTGCATGAAAAATAAATGTGTTCAAAATAAAAGACCGAAGGGGGAAAACGACGCAGCACGTCTAAAAGCCAATTATAACTTCGCCTGTATCCGAAAAAAACGTTTTCGCTTCAAATAGGTTTACGGCGTGTCTGAAAAAGTGAAAATAGCGTGACTAGAAACGCTTTGTTCTGATTCGGTTAGTAGAACTGGAATACACGGCCATTGTGACATTCGTTTCTGTCTTGTAGCTGATAACATAATGCTTTTGCTTCCTGTCGTTGACCTATGTCTACCTAAATGCAAATTTAATCAAATGAAAAAATTGTTCGGTCACCACATGCGATAGCCAAAATGTTTGCAAATTGCTGCCGATTTGGAAATGCTGTAACACTGTTATGAAATTGGATCGGTTCCCGGGTTGCTAGTGGGTCATTCCAGTTTTATGCTGTTCACATTTCAGCTCAGCACTACTGTACTGTACCTAATAATCGGCGATTATGTTACGATACTGTCATAAGTGTAGGTTGAAAATATTGAAATGTACAAACATTCCTTTATCAAATTATCGATTTACATTATTATAATGTGGATTGACAAATTTATAGGTATGTATTACAAAACGACCATTGGTTCCATAGGCTTATAAATAAATGAATGAAGATACATATACTATGAAATGTATACTATAAGTTTTTTAGGCTCATCTCACTGAATAAAAAATAGAAACAATCTAAAATCGTTCTTCACTGTAAGTAGTTCGTATAAAAGTTATGAAACACCTTTCTTTCCTTTATTAATGTTAGTAGAATAGGTCATGAAAACGCGTCGCCGAGAATTTTCAGTGCGCTGAGAAAACCAATATCACACGATGCAGGAAGGAGCAATTTAGTTTTTATTTTACAATATTGTACCTTATCTATCCTCCTTTATAACCAATATTTCCTACAGACTGGCAACAATAGTTATGTAGGTATGTATACCATTGTTGTTGCTCTGAGGCCTACCTACCTCTTTAATCGAACATTTGTATTTCATACAGAGGCTGTATGTATAGTAGGGAGGTTCACTAATTCATAAAATCTCTTCTACAACAGTAGTCAACAATAGGTAAATATATAAATCTGATTCACTAAGATTGAATACAAATTTTAAATGAAAAAATAAAGCATTGCAAGCATGGCCACAATGAGTCATAGTCATAGTGCCCGTTTCTTACCTATCTCTTTTCAGAAAACCGTAAAACCAAAAACCGTTAGTTTATTACATATTATGCTGATCGTATTTTATTGTTTCTGTCAAAGTAGAGTCTGACGAGTCTGTAAAATGTGTGCAAATCATAGAAATATTTAAACAAAATATTATCATATTACAAACGCTAGTAAAAAAAGTCACGTTGTTCTTTCATAAACACCATTACATCAATACAAACTAATCAACTTACTCGACCAATAAACAGTTCAAGTCAGCTAATCTACGGCTTTATTTTGTTTCTATGTATAAGCAAAGATTAGTCATTGTTTTGATTGACACAAAGTAGAGGTCATGTTTATAATAATAAAACATACCTTCATTGTGCGGGTTGATTCATACGTAGGTACTTACGTGAATAAGTGCTTTATTTTTTAGTTTCCGACTATACGAACAACCATCAATCGATATGAATCAATTGACAATTGAAGTTTCGCCTGCCCCTATCGACGTGACATGCGTATATGAGTTTTTATTTGGTTTGCGATCAATAAAAACTAAATGTATCTATCCCACATTCTTGTATACCTATGCCACAGTAAGTAAGTTAAAACCTATTCATTTTATAATTTGAGGGAAAACAATAAATAGAGGCTTAGTACTTTCAATCTAACGTATTTCAAACGACGTAATTTTGATTATTTACAATTTACAAAACCTACCTGTAAAACAATGATTTTGTGCCATATCGACCGATTAGAGGTCGGCTTTTTACTAAAATGTGTTCGCCAGAACATTCGTTATATAGTAAAACAAGGTGGTGATCGGTTCACATGTTTGTAGCTTCGAAAAAACATTCTAATCACACTTAATTGCAGCTTTGGGTGTTCTACATTATTAACGGTAGATAACAATGTAGGTATTTACCTTGTTATTTTCCCTAAACAAGACTAGTAAGTAGGTATTAATAATTTCAGTATATTATTGTTTGTTTGGTAGAGCAGAAATAATGACAGTATTTTAAATGATCTCAGATTGTTCCTGCAAAAAATATATTCTAGGTATCTTTACTATAGGTGTTCACCTAAAGATCGGCGAATGGCCATTCCAGGCTCAATTCTGTTAAATAATCGCTTTACTATGACAATGGTAGCGTCAGAATCGCCAACGTTTTGCCTGCACTGCCTAGTGTTTTGATTATCACAACACCCTTCTAGTTTGATGTCCAGCTGTGGACGTATTTGTACTGTTACAAATAGGTAGATCGGCAAGTCTACACCACCAGTTCATCGGAGGTTAAATGTCAGGTCAATTACAGTGTCTTTGTCACTTCCAGGCAGGAAGGGCATCGTTACGGCCAGAATACGGCAATTCCGCGCACAGTGCCACACACTTTTCTGATTAGTTCACATCACCATCCACTACCTTTACTATCGCTGATCTATCAAAGTACTGCTGCTCAAATACAACGCATCACTTAAAATTATTCGAAAATAAATTATAAAAATCTTATGAAAATATTGGATCGCAAAACTATGGTAAGGAGGTTCCTCTCTATCGGATAGTACCGGATCGGTGCGTTGGAATGCGCTTAATGTATGGGAACGATAAGAAAATAGTAAATTACGCTTATCCCATTATAAGGATTCCGGTTCTTAGTCTCGCTTGAACAGATACGTTGATGATACTCCCGTTGCAATGCCTTGTGCGTCACTGGGGCAGCAGAAGTAGGTCGACGGTATTTGTCATTTTGGCAGCAAATGGCGTCAAATTGCCGACCGGGGTATAGGATGATAACACCACGATAACACCCTTTATTTGCAAACATTTGTAGCTCTGTATTTACGTTAGGTACGTGTGCTGCGAACGAGGGCGCGCTAATTACGGGTACGGATTTTTGACTACGGATTTCGTTTGTTAGAGGGATTTGTAAGAAGTTAAAGTTCACCGAAGCTTTTAAAGTTTGCTGATTTCAAAATATTAAAACTGGCTTAAAATTATACAAAAAACTGGTTAATTGAAAGAGTCACACACACCCGTGCGAAGCTAGGGCGGGTCATCATCATCAGCCTATATTAGTCCACAGCTGGACATAGGCCTCCCCTAATGAGCGCCATAGCGCCCTGTCTTCAGCTTGACGCATACAGCATCTACCAGCAGTCTTTCGCAGATCGTCATCCTACCTGGCCGGATATGATGATGACCCCTAATATATAATAATAATATAATAAATTACCAAAATATATGAAAGGATCCATTAGCTTACTTGTTTTTAAGAAAACTTTCGAAATATAAATTAGAAAATATCCCTGTAGAATAGCTTAACATTTAACAACCTAGATAGTAAATGTTAACTATGAATCAGTATTAGAATAACATAACTTACATAGGTACTAAAAAAATATTTCTCTATAAGTGAATGTGCTTGAAAATGAAATCCTATATCATCACCACTAACTGTTTTACTCGCAGGCATAGGTAACGTACCTACGCTAGCGTGAAAAGCGGTTTAAGTACTGTAAACAAAAGCACCTACCTAGATGTAGGATGTAGGTATCTATAATGTAAGCAAGCATGTAGGTAAGTTCTTGTTTGTATTCCGCCATTGTAAAGATAACCTTGTACCATAAGGTACAAAGTTTTACCTGACATAGTATGGAATTATCCAAGGTTGAAGGGTGAAATGTCGCAATGAATGGGCATCATCAATCTCTGCTCAACTTTAAGCGTGTCAAATAGTGGTTTTTGCTGTCCAAGTTACGTTTGAGATATTTGAAGGTATCTTTCAGATTGATGGAAGGATGATAGAGGAGATGGAGAATCAGGAAGAATAATAATATATTTCTAGATGTGTGAAGAAACACTTTTATATAATTATAGGATTTTACATATTCAAAGGCAAATTAAAAAAGCAATGAGAAATTAAACAACATTACAAAATGAAGTTTAAAAAACAGATTATCGATGATTCTGTTTTGAGGTGATCTTGTTTTATGATTTCACCAGTTCAAAAGTGCAAACGGTCAAATATCTGAAAAATAACAAGACTTGGCGCTTTTAGCATCAAATCTCAGAAGCTATAAGACTCTTAGTTAATCTATGGTTTTCATCTGTCACTCACACTCAGTCTTCAGTTCGTTATTACCAAAGATGTATTATAGTAACGTTATTACCGAGAAACTATCCTTTAGGGAACTTGTAAACGATCAATCATGCGAGCGACAGGAAATGTAGCTTACCTTAATGGATGGGTGCCTTGTGCCAATTTAACAATATGAGGTTTTTGACTAAATTACTTACAAAGGGATGAATGTTTTGATTATCTAAAGCTTAAAACAGCGTCTACATAATGTCAAAAATATGTACCTAGTTATAAGTACCAGAAGAGATGATGGTTTTGGTTAGTAAATAAATTAATTGATCCAGTAGTTTTTGATTTTATTCGTTACATTATTATCAACGATAATTACAATCAAGGAATAGAAAAAAAAAATGATTGTAATTAAATACTGGCAGAAAAGTGGCAAAACGACAAACCAGACAAAATTATGTTGGCAACATGATTTTATCATTATCAAAGAATTTAAGCCGCCGCCGCCGCTTGCTTCGCTACGACTCTGCCAGTGTCGTAAACTTCGAAAACAGTTGTGAACGTAGTCATAGGATCTTTGGTTTTTGAACTAGGTACCTAAAACGTGGAATTTTGCATGAAAGTGATTTTACTAAGAAAGATCACCTTAAAACTAATGTTTTTGTCATTGCTGTCGTTGATTTTTCACAACTGAACGGACTTTATGGCTACACGTATTCGGAAAGACATCCTTTTGCTTCCTTATTCTCTAGAGAGCAGCTACTTACTTATACCTAAATGTAAAATTTTGACCTAATCGTTAAATTGTGAACTTCTCTGGTTACAACAAATATTTTCGGACATGTTTGCAAACAGTTCCTTAATAAACAGCTGTTTCAAAAAATAATTATTACTTATTAGATAGAAAATTCTTTATTACACTCTTTAAAGACAGAACAACTCATTTTAACAGATTACAAAATGTGTAACAATAGGAGTTCTTATCGCTCAAGAGCGATCTCTACCAGACAACCGTGATTATTACCTGACGATCTATTTTTAAAGAACTTGTAGTTAGGGGAGTGTGTGGCATCACACTGATTTGGTGGCATCGCCTCTATATAATTTCTTACACTCCTTTTCAATGGATAATGATATCAATATTATAATATCGATAGCAGGTCGAGTGGCGAGTTAATAAACTAGATAGGTATGTAAATATTACTCTTATCTCATTAATAATTGACCATGGAGGTGCTACGGTATTTCGTACAATCGCCATAGTTTCACTGCAGTGAAATTTAAAGTTAAAAGTTTGATCTCTGTTTAATTGATGCTTGACTTTGTGATAACAAATCCAGTTCAATTATTGACCTGTATCACAATAATAATACTTTTAAAGGTATTTCAAAAGCACCTTCGATTTCTCTCTCGGAATACAGATTTAATAACGTGTCAAGCAATTTGATTCTGCGACAATTTTTAATTAAAATCCGTCAAAAATTCGTCACTTGAAACGTGCTTACAATATATTGAGTCCCGTTTGAGTAGTCTGCGTTTAGCTTTAAATTGACCCCGAAGCTTAGGGCACAAATTAGATTCCTATGTAAATTCGTCAAAAGTTTAGTTTTATTACTTTGTAAAAAAGTGGTTAGACTAGGCAGTTTCAAAGTATGGCGGACCAATGTGTGTGTATTTCAATAGGATAAAACCAACAGGAACTATATCTAGGTCTACATCAGGTCTATAAATTTCTAGGAAAACTTCTACATTTTCCATCTAGACGTAGACAAGAAGTTTGCTTGAAACCGCAACTTAAAATCACTTTGTAAACGTCTTAATAAAACTTTGACCTCACTTCGAAATAAAGTTGTGCAACATTGTTTTATACACAGCCATGCGCCTTAATGTCAAATTAAAAATGTTTTAATAATCCATTCCACTGCCCAGTATCTGCGATCGTCTTTTGGTATTGTTGTTAGCTCGTTAAAAATATCAGTGTTAGGTAACTTTCTGATTTTTTGACAAAGTCAATATCTAGGATGGAAGGCTTTACAAAGACCAAATAATTTCCTTGTTTAAGTAATATAATTTGTATTATAAGTACTTATATTGTGTTTCTTGTACCGATCGTGTTATCACAACATAGTATAAAACAAAGTCGCTTTCTCTGTCCCTATGTCCCTTTGTATGCTTTAATCTCTAAAACTACGCAACGGATTTTGAAGCGGTTTTTTAATAGATATTTTAATAGTTGATAATTTATATTCTCTAAGTTTTGAACCCGAAAACCATGCGGCGCCCCGCCGTGTCCGGTCAAAAGTGAATTTGGGTTGTGGTTGTTTTGAGACCTTCATTACTTTAAATTCATTTACTTTAGAGCTGTTTACAGTGCACCTGTGGACTAGTTGAGCAGCTGAGTTCCAGTAATTAAATTGACCTACTTGACATGACAAGATGATGGAAGGCTTTCCAAAGGAGGCGCTATTTAGCTATACTTAATATCATGGACTAATGAATACCATTTTCGGGCTATTGATCAGCGCCATCTGGAATTAGGCAGAATTTTAAGCTTTTTCGGAGAAACGCAACTTTGAATGGGCGTTGTGGTATTCATTAGTCCATGATATTATAGAATTTCATCATTGATCTACGTCGCATCGATTCGTTCATTAGTTTTCGCATGAAGAATGAAGCTTCACCCCGCGGATTCATCCTCGTGAAAATGTATGCGAAAGTAACCTATGTTTCATTCCGGGTCTAGATCTACGTCTATTCAAATTTAATTTCAGTCCGATCCGTTCAGTGAAGATGTAGCCAATAGCCTTCCACTTTCGCATTTATAATATAATATGTGAATGTACTAACTTAGAGGCAAAATAAAACTAAAAAAATAATAAAAGTAAGCTTACTGCCATCAGCAAACAGCCTAAAGCAGGAGATCCGTTCACATTTTTTTACCTATCAAACAAGGTTAAAAACCTTCTCTAATTGTTTTTGTCTTTTTGTGAAAGAAGATAGAGAAAAGATGGAAGAACTAGAGGTACAAGACATCCAAAATCTAAAAAAATTGCTTTGCATTAGTAATACCTACTAGTTTGTAGTGATATGTTTTGATCAAAAAACCACCATCGGTTGCACGAGTCACGTGCTGAATATATCAAAACTAAGCCAAATGGGTTTGGCTGTTACAATTTTATTGCAAAATGTTTTCCAATATCTACTGGCATTTCCATTTCGTTCCTTGCTAGCTTACTTCCGCGGTGAAATTATGTTCGATATTTTCTCTTCTAAAGAACCATCAACTCTTTTGTAAGCAACCTGGCAAGGGGGCCAAATCGAAATGTTAACATAATAGTAATCTAAGTGTATCCATAGACTCCCAAATATCCTCTACTAATGGCTTCTCCCATGTAATTTACATCCCATGTAATTGTGTCCTTAGGGCAGTCTTCTCAGTTTGTCAAATAGTGATGAAACATCACTAACACGCCAAAATATCAACTAAGGAACTTGATTTGATCTTACCTGCCACAAAATTAATTAAAGTACACCCCAAGAGCCTTCATAAGGCATTTGTTTCATTCATATACCTAGGCCCAAGCTATACAGAACTGTGCATAGCTCTGTTAAGACATAAACTTTTTAATATAACCAAGACCCTATGGGTTGGTATAGTCTAGCTAGACGTTAAATTAAAAAGTTTCTATTAAAATCCAGCTGTGCAGAAAGATGAAGAATTTCGTAAAACTATTTTGAGACACGAATAAACGTGAAAAACATTGGCACATTCACTGCGTAAGCGAATGTCACCTGCAGGCATAAAAATATACCATGCCACCAGCTTATCTGTTCAATTCCCAGCAGATTCGTATAAAAATCTGTAAAGAACTTTTATAGGAGTTACTTAAGTTCATGTTTTTGCTACCTTAACAGATAATTTGTAAGCACTATACGCATGTTGAAGACTTTCAACATCGCCAGAAAATTCTATTAAATAGTAGTTCATTTCAATGAACTCACAAACGCTTTCAGCTAAAGCGTAATATTTTTATGATTCATCCTAAAACGTTCCCATTGAAACATTTACGAGTTTATTAGCTTTTATCGAACAATTTCGAAGGAATGCCTCAATTTTGTATAAGAACGTCACTCAACGTCTAAGACATTTCTATCAGACATTATATAAAGGTAACCAAAAAATAGATATTATATAGTATTATGTAATATAAAGGACGAAGAAGCAATAGTTACCATAGAGCATATAAAGTACCATGAGATAATATTGGCTTTATTCGGTAACAACATCTATAAAATGACAACTAAAAATCTAGAATTGCAGATCGTCAGTCAAGTTTGGAAAGAAACAGGCACAATAACTGTATTCAGGAACATTTGTATGAACCACTGGGTGCGCTTTATGCATTGGGTCCTTTCGGTAGTATTTTTTTTCATTCATAGTTTTATATTTATAACTTGTTGGCCCAACATTGGCATACAGTGCCTCGCGGTTTCATCCGCGTAATTCCCGTTCCCGTGAGAATTAATCCGGGATAAAATATAACCTATGTGTTATTCCAGACTATAATATATCTTTGTGCCAAATTTCATCCATATCCATGCAGTGCTTTTTGCGTCAAAGAGTAACAAACATCCATCCATCCATACTTACAAACTTTCGCGTTTATAATATTAGTAGGATATTGAAAGAGGAACAAACATTCATCCATACATCCACACAAACTTTTGCTTTTATAATAATATATTAACGAAAAGGATAGAGAGCGAGCAACAGTGTAACATCTCTACTTATTTATTAATAAACTTCCTCCCCACATATTGATGATCATGATTATGTAACAGTTTTATGCCCATTGCAGTGTTGCCAGCTACAATACGAAACAAGCGTAATGGCAGTGCATAAACAAAGATACAAAGTATAAACCGACATTATTAGGTGCTTATTTGAAACTTACTGCCTGGCTGCATGAACACGAAAGTTCTAGAAAATTATCTCTACGGTAAAATACTGTGCAATAGATAAAAATACCAGTTTGTCACCAAGTTACGGTTCTACGGGTTAATAGTCGTACAGTTTGGTCGTTTTTTTTTTTTTTTTTTTAATTCTTTATTTAAAGAGCTTAATCACTCTGTGATTATGTCGCTCTCATTATTTAACAAAATACAAACAAAACACCATACAATTATACATATAAAATAAACAGAAACAAATGCCTGTCAAAATAAGTAAAAACATTAAGGTCAGCTCCGATCATCAGTCTGATCGGAGCTGAACTTAATGTTGTACAATTTCACTAGATTTTTAACTTCTTCCGTTTCTGGGTTTGACAGGGTTACATTACAGTCAGCGAATTCTTTTAAAAAATATTTACAATTATTTGTACGAAAGGTGTCATTCTGGACACACTCCATGAGAACATGCAATACGTCCTCCAGAACACCGCACAAATCGCAGTTAGGAGAAGGAACTTTTCCCATAAGGAATGCGAATTTCTTCGATGGAATGTGTCCAGTACGAAGCCTCAAAATCACAACTATATCTTTTCTAGGCATCTCATTATTATTAATCCATGGAATTCGAAGAGGTTGTGGTTGGACAGTTTTGTACCAAATCCCAATTTCTTTCGAACGTAGATCAAAATACTCTTTCCACAAATCGTAACACTGTTTTCTAATTAAATATATACAATCAGCATAAAATGGAAGTATGTGATAGTCTACCCCCTCGCTAGTAGCTTGCCTAGCTAATAGGTCAACTCGCTCGTTATGTTCAATTCCACAATGAGAGGGAATCCATTGTAGAATGATAGATTTCGATGTAGATATTAAGTCAATAATAGTGTTAAGTACAGTGTAGGCGATAGGTGTACCTCGGACCCCCGTGGTGCAACGAACCACGTGTTGAAGCGCACTTCGGGAATCCGTAAATATGACTATATTGTTCGCATCAAGTGACATTGCATACGACAAAGCCTCGCTGATGGCAATAAGTTCAGCCTCCATAATACACATATTTAAAGAAGTTATCTTAAATTGCTGACTAAGATTACAATGCGGATCCAAGAAAGCCGCGCCGATTCCAAATGTATCCTTAGAACCATCAGTAAATATTTTGTGAAAAATACCATACTGTTGATTTATGAAATTCTGACAAATCGACTTTAAGTTATAACTAGTAAAATCCCGTTTAGGTTTATCGATGTCTGGTATGTTGCAGCAGATAACGTTATCTAGATCTATACTACTAACCCAAGTACTCATCGCAAACACATCCAACTGGCGAACCGCGTGAACGCGTGTGTCAGTAAGGTATACGTACGAGAGTAAAATTAACGGCTTTATTTTGTTACGCCAGTACCTGTTATCTTGATATTGAGATAACTGACTTAACAAATCATTAGTTACATTATTTTTACGGGATTTAGCTTTCAACATGAACTTGCCCGCTAAGTACGTTCTTCGTACATGCAATGGAGGAAGACAGAGTTCACTCTCCATTGCATGTATGGGAGTAGTTTTAATGAACCCTCCAATTACTCTCAATGATTGATTCTGTATTTTGTCTAGTTTATAAGTTAATATTTTACTGCAATTGTTAAATAAAAAACTTCCGTAGTCAAGGCGGCTCCTAATAATAGCAATATATAATCTTCTTAGATGTTTGGGATGTACCCCCCAACCCGAACCTGCTAAAATTTTGAAAATATTTAAATATTTTGAAATCTTGTCTAATAATTCAGCAATGTGTTTATTCCATTTCAAAGAACGGTCCAACCACATCCCCAAATATTTCACAGCGCCGACTACTTCTATAGGGTTATCTTGCAAATTAATCAGTATAGGGTGTCTATTTATCCCTTTCTTAAAAATACAGATCTTTGATTTAGAAGGTGATATTGTTAATCCTAAATCATTAAGCATCTTACATAGATGAGTGAGAGCGATTTGTAACTCATTTGATGCATCACTAGGATTCTTATGACTTATACACAATGCATAATCATCTGCGTACTGTGAAATCTTAACATTATTTATATTTTTACAAATTTTATAAGTCACAATATTAAATAATAATGGTGACAGAGGGTCCCCTTGAGCCAAACCTCTACCTGTACTTCTAGAAATTACATTATTATCAGTTTTAATGCTTAAGTACCTTTCCTTCAAAAAGGACCACAAATATGTACAGATCTTTGAACCAACACCCAGTTCGTCCAAAATAGAAAGTAAGACCGTAACATCAACATTATTATACGCATCTTGTATATCAACAAAACAACCCAAGGTAATCTGATCTTTCGAGAAACCTAACTGGATTCTAGTTATTAGATTGGTAAGATTATCCAAGCATGATTTCGTTTTCCTGAAACCTGTAGTTTCCTCATAGAAAAAATCTCCATTTTCCATAAACCATTCCAGTCTTTTAGTAATCATAGAATGAAAGATTTTGCAAAGGCAAGACATAAGTGAAATTGGTCTTAAAGCTGATACAGAGAGGTCACGTCCTGGTTTAGGAATTGGTATAATTCGTATTTCGCGCCATTGGTTAGGCACAAAGCCATACGTATAGAACTGATTATACAATCTAAGAAGAACGTTAAATGCAATCTCTGGTAAGTTCTTGATCATTGAATATGAAATGCCATCCACTCCCGGTGACGTATCTTTTGATTTTATACATCTCATTAGTTCACACATTAAGAATGGACGCTCTAATTTACTATGGGAACCACATGGAGAAAAAACTGTGTATTTGTTGCAAACAAAGTCCGGGGTCAAATTACGTAATAATTGATTTGCCATGGATTCATCAGTATGTGAAGTAGGACATTTATATCCTTTTAACCACTTCATCTTCCGCCACATTTCAGGAACTGTAGTGGATTCGTCAATAGATGAACAAAAATTAGCAAAACTGTCACGTTTAGCTCGTCTTATTAGTAGTTGAGAATTTCTGATTTTATCTTTTAATTTAAGTAAATTATCGGGGGTCGGATTCCTTCGGAAAATAGTAAGAGCTAGACGTCTTTCTGCAACTGCCCTAGATAGTTCGGCATTCCAGTAATTCTTGGGTTTAAAATGTTGAGATGGATCGTGACTAATTTTGTAAAAAGGAATATTGACATCAGCGGCCTCGTTAATAACATTAAGGAACGAATCATAGCTTTTTTGCAAGTCATCATAAATAGGATAATTATTAGATAAACTAAGCTTAACAGAATTACTGAAATCCACCCATTTCGCTTTTTTGAAATTGCGCTTCCTACTACATTGAGAATTATCATTCCTATACGAAATTCTAATTTTAATTAATAAGTGGTCGCTGCCTAATGTTTCATTAGTGACATTCCAATCAAAACATAAAGCTATGTCGGACGATGCTGTAGAAATATCTGGGGAAGATTCCTGTAGGATTCCATTTACACATTTAAAACGAGTAACTCGGCCATCGTTTAGAGAAACAAAATTATTTTCAACTAAAGAATCAAAGATATTATTCCCTGTCAGGTCAGTCTTACAAGACCAACTAGGGTGATGGCCATTGAAATCACCCAGAATTAATGTCTTACTAGTTTTAAAGGAGAACACTTCATTCCAATCGCCAAGAGAAGTTCGAATCGATGGCGGACAATAGACCGACATTAAATATTGAATGTGTGAACAGTTAAAAATTTTGATACAGACCATTTCAATTCCAGGATTATTAATTAAATTAAATGGTACGCGTTGAGCTTTCACTGACTTGTGAACTAAAATAGCCACTCCTCCATAAGAATCGAACCGATCTTGGCGATAAATATTATAATCGGTAATTTTAAAATCAATCTCACAATTCAACCAGGTCTCGCTTAACGCTGCAATGTGAATTTTCTCACTACACAGAAACTGTTCTAGTTCTACTTGTTTAGGCTTAGCACTCTGTGAGTTCCACTGTAAAATGTTCATTTGAACTAAATCCATTATGAACCAAACAAATTTTTAAAAGGCAGGTCACTAAGGTACTGCCTTGCCGCCGACGTCAGCCATTCAATAAGTAAGGACACTATTTTCTTAATCTTACCCTTCATGCCATCCTCACACTCAGAAAAAATAATTACACTCAATTTGGTCATGAGCTGTGCAAAACTCATGGCAGACGTACGATCCTCTATGTTTTCTTTTCGCTGTCTTCTAGTTCTCTTTACTTCTTCCGATTTATCTGATAGGATATCTTTCTCACATTCAGACTCCGACGAAACATCCCAATTGAACACTCGATCATTATCTAGATGTCTTTTTTTAATTTTATTTTTCTTATCCTTCTCTTTTGGTTGCGACATAGTTTTCGTGGAACTCACGTCGATATTACGCTGAGAATTATCTTTAGAAGGCTTTGTCTTGACTGCACTCGCATACGAGAAATTATAAGAACTTGTTTGTATCGTTGGGGCAGGGGCGCACTCAGGCAAATCATATGTGGGTATAATTACAGGTTCCTCGCATAAAACTTGGGGCTCCGGAGGAATATACATCTGCAAAGCTTTACGATACGAATAATTGTTTTCTGCCATCAAATCCCTCAAACATTTTTCTTTTTGGTACACGGGGCATGACCTGTCTAGCGCCGTGTGACTACCGGCGCAGTTGATACATTTATGTATAGTAGATTCGCAGTTAGCGTGTCCCTTTCCACACTTGGGACATGATATCGTTTTTGTGGGGCACATCCGTAGTAAGTGTCCAAATCTCCAACACCTTGAACATTGAGTGACAGGAAATACGTACGGTTTAACATTGATCTTCATCCCATATATGTATATTGCTGTGGGCAGCGTCGGACCCCGAAAGGCCAGTCGAACCGATTCGCTCTCTTCCCATCCTGATCTGTCCTGTGTTCTGCGCCTCAACCTTTTCACCGCCATCAACTCCGTCTCACTCTTAATAATCTCCATCATATCCTTTTCTTGTAAATCTGTTTCTATATTTTTAATTACTCCATAAGAGATAATAACTTCGAGTGGCTTTTGCATTCTCCAGCCTAATTCTTGTAACGCTTTACACCCTATCAACTTCTCGGCGTTCTCGGAGTCGTCGAATTGTACAAATACCTTGAACGGGTTTAGGTATTTTACACGGCAAATGTTTTGAATGTTGTACGTATTCATTAACTTGGCCATGGCGAATTGTTTGGGCAAAATTTCTGAACTACTAACGTAAACATCGGTCTTCTGTGCTAGTTTAGCATTTTTCTTAGATACCACTGGGATCCATCGTTCTTCGCACTCCTCAATCACCTCATGTCCTCTTTTACCTAGCAAATTAGTAACAACGATTTCTTCCGAGTTCATCAAAATCTCTTCCGTAATTTCATCCAGTTCCTCCAGGTCGCTAGGTAAAGGTGCCAGCACCTCATCATTGCATTCCTCATTCGACGCATTCATCACATTTTCAACAATTGCGTCTTCCGCCATAGTGCATAACGTGCACAATCGAGTGCACGTCAAAACACGTCTGGGAAAAACCGGTTTGAGCGCGCGCGACAAACAAAGAAACACGTGTGTCTCGTACCAATGCTCACAGCCAAACTGAGTTTGGTCGTTATACGGATAAAATAAATAACTTAACTTTGCAATGTTGTGCAAACTACAGTTAATACATAATTTTAACGATAATATACATTGTATCCTCTGACTAATTTACTTCACCTAAGTAAATAAAAATCATTTGTAAAACTTAACACACATCTTTCTGAGCCAAACCGCTGATTGAGAATTGAGAGAGTTAAGATACTTATTGCCTAAAATGATTATTCAAACATTAACAATCAAAACACATTACTTTGAACATACTGTCTGCGCCGAGTTGGAATATATCCGTTGATTCTATGGAAGCGTCTCAAGGCTATTTCTTTCACATGGGAACTAGTTTACGCTTAGTATAATGTAAATCTGTTATTGGCTGTTAGATAACCTTTATAGTTACCTTAATAATTCCATAACTCACTAGTATATACAATTAAAACAAACTCTTAAAAATCTAAGCCGTCACCAGAAGGCGGAGTACCCAGAATGCTGGCAGCATTGTCACGTTGAATGGCAATGCTAATTCGTTGACCAAAATAGAAGCCAGCATTTTGATCTCCTGTGGACTCTATGAGAAGTTTCGTATCGTGTTTCGTTTTCGCTGTTAGATATATGTATATGATACGTTTTTTTGTTATTCTTTAGAGCTGTGGATTTTGTTAATAAATAAATAATGGGAGGAAACGTAGGCCTTGTTTTATTCCAGAGTCTATTCAAAATTTAAGCCAGATCCCTTCAGTAGTTTTTGCGTGAAAGATTTTCAAACATACATACCTGAAAACTTTTACGCTTATAATATTAGTAAGTAATACACTATATAACCTCAGTAATAAAGATCGGAATCCATACGAGATCACGCCAAATTTATCACAGCTTTGATACGTTTCCTCTACACCTAACAAGAGAAATCTCTGCGTTTGTTACGTGCTCCGTGATTTTACTGGGAACCTTGACACAGGATGTTTGGTATTTTTCGGATTAGGATACTTTCTACGCAGTGGACTTTTGCTACGGGACAGTAAGTGCAGATGAATGTGGTTCAGAATATATCAAAAGTTATGGAATGTCTCTTAGGAACATTTTTCTGTAACTATAACGGTTTAGGTAGGTCTCTGCTTTTATTGTGCTAAAAAATTCACCCTTTATAATAAAGATCTTGTATCTTTGTGATATTACTTTTGAAGTGAATATAACTTTTCAAAAAATATTTATAGTTCAATTAAGCCTATAAATAATTGTATATTTTATATTGCGATTCCCTTGCATAGGGTGCAAATTGGACTTTTGTTAATAAATATGTAGGTTAGCAAAAAAACACTGAGTTATAAGTCCGCCCGCGTCTAGTCCGCATGTTTTCACGTGCAAAAAAGCTTACTTATTTCCTATCCCAGGAAACATTCTTTTTCGTGATCAAATTTCGTTCTTCTTCCTCTATAGGTAGAAACTTGAAAGATCTATAACATTGATCTGAGAAAGGGTAAATGATGAGTGAGAAATTCAAGTCTTTCTGTACAATATTTATGTTTACCTACTTGTTTTTAAAGTGTGTTGTTGTTTCCAAAGACTTGAAAGTCTATTGGCCCATCAAAGCCACAGTAGTTTCCTAAGTCAATTAGTTTAAATAGACATTTATTGGCCCAGTCTAAAGTATTTGCAATGCAAAATTAGGGATGAGATTTCCCCTGATGTCGGAGTTAAAGTAAATGATGGCTATAAATTTGTTTAAAACTTTTCACTGGTTTGTGGTTGAAATAACGTGTCTTCCTTCTATTTCTTTATCCTCGTTTTTTCAGCATTCACTCTTTGTTCCTATTCACACGACAACTTCCACAACTGAACAAAGGCCAGACGACTCAGGCTAAAATGCCTCAAAAACGCACAAAAACAGGTAATTTGTAGATAGAGATGGAATTGAAATTACCTATACCTAGGTCCTGATCACACACGTTCAAATTAGCCCATTTCAAAATCTGGGCAAAAACCCACAACATTTCTACCTCATTTAATAATGTTTCTGCTATCGACCACGCTCAAGTAGTTCCACCAATAAAAACTTTCAGCGGCCCATGTAAAAGTTTCCGGGAAACCGTTTCTTTTCGATCACCGCCGAACTATATAGAGGGTCATATTTTTGTAAATAGGTACGTATCTACGTCAACAAGGAAATTTGGCGCCATCTGCATCTCATTGCCTCTGAGTGACCCACTTTACCCGCTAACTAGGACACCATTGTGAAAGTCATGCGCATTTTTTGCCGCTCAATCCTACTGATGTAATAAATGAAAAAGTCTGTGTGAATGTTTGTTACCTGTAACGTCTCTGTAATAACTTCACTTATATACTTAGCAACTTGGCACGTAGGTAGTTTAGGATCTAGAATAACACATAGGCTAATCTGATTTTGAAAAACATAACAAACAAATAATCACGCACAGATAGACCGTAGAGCCCTCTCCACCACAGAATCACATTCGTATTTTTCTCCATTTGATAAATAAATTTCCACGCAGGAAAATCCGAGCGGAGCAGCTGGTAAAATAATTATCGGCCATTTACTTTTCACAGGCTGTCAAATATTCGCGAATGCCCTACATATAGCACCCAGGAATAGTAGTTTCTTTAAATCGGTACGAAAGATCGTAGAATACCTAGTGCGAAGAAATACCAAAATGTTATCTCTCTCTAGACTTGGGTTATTGGAAGTAGATACCTAAATCGACACGTAAAGTCATGATCTCTACCAAACATGTTTAGTGGACAATTAATAAAATAGGTTTGACTTGCCATGTGCATCTTAACAAACCATCTGAGGTTAACGGTTCACGCCGTTTGCTGACGGGCGGTTAATTTTCTGATGTTTTTCTTCAATATTCATTTCAGAATTAAGTTCAGTTAATTGAGTTGCAATTTGGAGCCAAAGCCTCTGCCACTGGCACCACAGCCACGAACGCCAGTGTTTTGTTATTAAAAAAGAATATGAAATGGAATAGAAAGCAGTTTTAATTTGTTTTTAGGTCAACCGTGAAATTATTCCGATTGTGAAGCCATGATGCGCACTTTTTGCCGCTTTATATAATAATTGGATTGCTAATCACCAGGATAAGCGGTTCAGAATTAGCGTCGAATGAACATTTTAATTGCTTTTGGTCAGCGCTAACGAGCCACTTGTCAAAATGTTTATACAAAGGCATACAAAACCCACCACCACTCAACATAAAATTTGTTCCTTACATAAACAAAAAATTGGCATAATTAGGTTAAACTCAATTTTGGAACAACAGTGTAGAGTCATGATAAGTACTAATTTAAGTGCAGACCTGCAATAGGTATAACCTACAAATTAGAAATAACTATAGGTAGATAATTCATGCAAGAAATATTCCCATAAAAAAAATCCGCTAGCTAACGTTAATTAAAATAAAACGAATGTGACCCAGTAGAGATCTCTGAATTAGAAAGAAACGAAGACTGTTACATGTTGAAAAAGAAAGATTGTTGGACTTTTTCTTCTTTCGATCTGGTGAAGACCTTTGGCCTGCAGTATGACTGTAATTGGTTAAAAATCTTAAAGGCTGGAATACGTATCGCAAAACTCTTGCGTTGGTGTAATCACAATCAAATCACTGGAATCTAACGTGAGTGACGTAATCAGTAATCTATAACTTTACTTATTTCTTTAGGGTTACAAAATAAGCATTTAGACCTGTGTTTCATTTCGCCTGTGTACAACTGTATACGTACCAACCAGCCACGCCATGCAAAGCGCTACACGTAGACCGCTGTGTTTGAATGCGATACTGCCTATTATGCGTGTTAAAGCTTAAGCATAAGTACCTAGTTTTAGAGAACCCTAGTATCTAGATAAACCTAACATAGGATTTAAGATACTACTAACCAAAACATGTATTCTTTTGTGTTAATAAATGATATCTATCTATCTATCTAGACAAATCAAAAGAACGAAGCGAAAGACTGACCCTGATAGACAATCTTGTACAAACCATGGTTCTATATGGGTCCTAATCCTCTGCAATGATGTATTGCTTTATGAACCACCTCCGTCGAAATGAGATTATCGAGATGAGGCTGATATGAGTGTAAATGAAAGAATCTGAGTATCTCGTCTGCACAAACCCTAGCAGAATTCACAGTGTAAGGTAATTAGATGGTACATGTCTAAACGCTCGCCTGTTTCGCTTGAGTAATTTGAGTAAAGACATGTTTGTTTGAGTGGTGCTGCCTAAAATTATGTTATTACGAGATCCTAACACGATTTGATGTGCTTAATAAGTGCTTAATGTGTTGGGTAAATTGGTCGAATCCTGTTACGGCTTAGGTAAGAAATATGAGAACGTTTAACCTACGAACGCGAGGCTATTTGGCTTCTATTATGTTGTATCGAATGGTTCAATTCAAGGGCATTAACAGAAATATGGAAGCGATGTCGTTAATTTAAATAACTTATAGCAGGCATGGTATGTAGGTTTTTACTTTCTTTAGGTTAGGTTATATGTGAACAGCGGGCGTTAGAGCGATTTTTTGGCAATTTTACTTTAAAAGCTATATTGCCCCCGTTTGCTATCCTGCCGTTTACCCAAAATGCAACCATAGAAAAAAACATTTGTCAAACGTTTCATCCAAGCGTATACCCATAGAAAAAAGTGGTATAAAAAAAATAAAAAAAAAATAAACGAAGAACCATTCATTTCTCTGTCTGGTTCAGCCACGGTTCAGCTCGCATTGTGACAAGTACCTTACTTACTGACCATCCGAGGAGAACTATCTGGTTCTTAGGTTTTTTCGTCATCATAATAGTTTATATTATATTTTGAAGTAGCTCAAATAATTAGGAAGCTGAAGTGGCACTGGGCCGGTCATATTTCGGGAAGAACTAACAACCGTTGGGGTAAACGTATTCATGAGTGGAGACCGCGACTCGGCAAACGTAGCTTAGGACGCTTTCCAGCCAGGTGGGATGACGGACTGCGAAAGACTGCAGGCAGATGATGGATACGGCAATCTGAAGATAGGGCGCTTTGGGGATCATTAGGGGAGGCCTATGTCCAGCAGTTGACGATGATAACAGCCCCGTATGTCCCCAGCTGAACAAAGGTCTCCCTCCCCCAAACAGTGCAACATTTACACATCCGGACCCGCCTCTATTCATGTGGTGGTAAACTATATATACTGTTATGGTCATTATATCCATAGTTTTATGAGCTTGTGGTTGCACCTGGGCAGAGTTAACTTACATAGCGCTGCTGGCGCGTCGATGCAGCAGCTGAAGCAGGCTCCCCTCGCCCACGGAGGAGCAGAGACTCCTCGAGCGCGCCCGCTGCTCCCTCTCCACCCGCGCCCGCTCCCCGCCCTCCCCGCGCCACCGCGCCATTAGCGACTCCAGGCACAGCATCGCGCCACCATCGCACACCATCCGCCCGACCAGCAGAACAACCTACACCTACCCTACTGCTTGGCATCTGTAGCTATACTGTGCTGGTTGATTTCACACTGGTAACTTCACTATTCTATTCGCTGCAGAACGGAACGTGACTCAAACCTTTCTTGGATAGATAGAGAAAAGCACTCTCGTATTGCTGCTGTGTCTTGAATTTTTAACCGATTTAGTTCAGTGCACAGGCTAGCTAGAACTGCTGTAAATCTGACTCGAAGTTTATGACTTACGGCTATGTCGGACGGACACAAAACAAAACTTTACAGCGCGATTTATGATTGTTTTAATTAAACTGTCGACACGCAACGTGAGTCCACTACAAATTAAATCACCCCCGCTTATCAGCGAGAGTCACAGTGTTGAGTCTGGTTTACAAGAAACAATCACATTAGTAAATAGGGCAAACACGCGATTCACGCGAAGCGGAGCCTGTCCAGCAAGTCTGGTGGAACACCCCAAATTTGTCTATTTAATGGTCAGTGAGAATGTTCTAGAAGTTTTCGAGCCTCAAATAGTTTTGAAGGAATTGTTTATTTAGAAGTTTCCCGCTCGCGCTCGCGCGTCGGGTCGTGGCAAGACGTAACTGCACGCGGGTTCGGAGTCGACTGAGGGTCTACGGCGC
Organism: Eupithecia centaureata; assembly: GCA_944547425.1. Classification (NCBI taxonomy): domain Eukaryota; kingdom Metazoa; phylum Arthropoda; class Insecta; order Lepidoptera; family Geometridae; genus Eupithecia; species Eupithecia centaureata. Next base: position 12,775,305 of record OX155679.1, on the reverse strand, counting down.
TACGCCGTAGCAGTGCCGTAGCCGTTCGTAGCGTTCGTAGTGACCTCATGCACGCTACCTACCTCAATATTATTAAATAGCGTCTATGGTCACCTCGTATATTTCAAGCAGCATGTGTTAAAGAAACGTTATAGACGTCAATATTCATGTTCTAGTAAAAGTTAACCCAATTATTAAATTCAAAGAGGCAATTTTGTAGACAGTCTGCCTACAAAATTGCCTCTGCCTCATCATCACTACTTCATAGTATAAAACAAAGTAGCTTTCTCTGTCCCTATATCCCTTTGTATGCTTAAATCTTTAAAAATACGCAACGGATTTTGATGCGTTTTTTTTTAATTGATAGAGTGATTCAAGAGGAATATTTATACGTATAGTAAATCCGTGCGAAGCCGGGACGGGTCGCTAGTTAATATATTTATAATCTTTATATTTTTCTCGTATTGTAAATTTTATTGTGGTTTTTTTGCCATTTAGTCTTGTTCATAAAATAAAAATAGGTAGGTACTCGTCAATCAGTTCATGTGTCATCAGTTTCGCAAACTTAGGGAAGAGAGGCAAGTGCCTCGCCAGTTTGCGAAAATGATTTGCTACAAAGTATATCACAAAATAAAATATGCTGTTCAAGCATATTTTCTTTTTTGCAGCGAAGCAATCCGCTTTGCTTGCAGCAAACTGTTGCAAATGAAATACGTGCCTTCCAGCTGATCAGATGTCTCAGGAATTTTATTTTTATATTGAGAATCAGAAGCTGTAGTTTACTTTTAGTTTTTGCAAATACGTTGGACTTAGTACTTACTACTACTACTACTTAGTATAAAGATCCACGGTTCTTAAACTAAAAACTCTGAATACATTAAAATAGATTTGCCTAAATCTGTGTGAGTGTTACGTCAGAAACGCAGTAGGCAACCAACATAGGTTGGTAGTAAAATTATGGGCGAGTTTTAACAAATCCTAAACGCGATTAAACGCATTAAATCAATATCTTTATTTCTTTAGGCTTAAAAAAAACCACTTAGACAAGTCAAAATTTGTTTTTTTTTTGGAAAGTACAAATAAAGAAGTATGACTAAACCTTATTGTATTACTAACCGATATGGCGGCGTGTGTCGGGCGAAGGTCCGTTTGCAACGCAGGAGATTTCGGGTTCGATTCCCGCTTTGTGTCAAATAGTTGTACCATCTTCAATTACTGTTCCGGTGTTCTGTGTATTTTCTACATAGGTACCTACCTACAGTAAAAATATAAATCATAGTGTTTTAAATTAAATCAACGTCATCCAGTAGGTAAGGCACCCATAACTAAGATCTGCTCAACTTGGGGCTAGATGATGTTTATTTTATCTAGTATTATTTATGTATTTACTTACGTGAAACCTTACTATTTATTTCGTATAAACTGATATTTTAACCGATTGCGTTTGATCTAAGCTGCCTGTAAAAGTTGGTAGAGTTAGCTGCCTGCCAAAAATGCTGGATAAGTCAACGGCCGCTTTATTCGTTTCCTCTATTGGGTTTAGGTAACTAGGTCTTCGTTCCGGTCAGTAGGAGAAAACATACGCAAGCATCGCACATTCATTAGCCACATTGGATAGATCTACCTAACAAATGGCAATCTAAAAGATCCATATTTGAGTGGGTACCTAGGTACTCTTTCCATACGCAAGTATTTGATTTCAAGATTTCCTTTGATCATTTCTTGCTAAAAATAGTTGAGGATTTCGATAACATAGATTGGGGTCGGATGAATTGAATAAGGCAAAAGAAAACATAAAATCAACATGTTTTTCTGACTTTGATAGATATAACCGGCAGATGGGGTCAGCCTTTGAAGTATCTCGGTCTTTGATTATCCAATAAATAATCAAATTTCTATATGAGGAAAGAATTCCTTCACATAAAATCTCCATTGCGTGCGATAAAAACCCAGAAAATTAAATTCTCAAGTGATGAACTGAAAAGAAGTTGCGCCATCTATGGGCAAATAAATGTATTTCTTAAAGCGCCCTCTATTACACATTTGAGAAATATTTTGCTACAAGAGGTTTCAGCCGCTGATGTAGTTACTAGGAAAGCGTGCAGAGGGCGGTAAAAGTCATACGACAAGACAAGGTTTTATGTCACGTAAATGTCAAATAATTTACTTTGTCACTGTCTGCTAAAGGCATGATTTTGACATTTTGCAGAACACAAGACGGGGTTTCAGGGGTTTGTTTGTTTTGTTCTGTTTGTTCAAGTTTTGTTAGCTTCTCAGATGAAATTCGTGTACTTACTTTAACAAAACTACCATACCAAATAATTTATGCACTTGCTACCACGTCTGCTGAAAAATATAAGAAAGAAAATCAGTATTTACTCACCGTCCAGACCATCCTTCCAGTGAAGAACTCCTGTTCTCAGGTTTGCATTTCTTGTGTTGCACGCTGTTTAGTTTGTTCCTTAGCTTCACACTCAGTCTCTTTGGACTACTTGGTAATTTTAATCCAGCTGTTACATTCATATTCCGTATTTTTCACTTACAGCTACAATGGAAGATGATCCAATGGACGAAGGACTGGACGCTTTGGAAATGGAACCCAATGACGAGTTTGCTTTCGAAACGGACCACTTAGCACTGAGAGGGAACAAAGACTATTGTAATTTACTCAAATACATAGTGAAATTAGAGGCGCAAAAAGTGAAAGCTCTGAAGGACATAGAGGATTTAGCTGACGCAAAAAGAAATGCATTGGAAGACCCTTTATCCTTTATTGATAATCTCAAATCTGGGAATACAAGTTTTCCACCAAAACAGATCATAGATGACCTACCCGACATTGACTGGCATAGTTATGGTATTGATTCAACGTTAGAAAATGAAATGAATGATGTAAAATCTAAAGACAACTATGATGTTATTGTCAGAGGTAGGAAGTTCACTGACAACAAACCGGAGACATTCAATCAGCTTTGGTCTTGCGAGGAGCAGAAGCGACTTGAAGAACTCCTACTCATTTACCCTGAAGAACAAGTAGAAAGGAAAAGGTTTCAGAAAATAGCTGATGCTTTGGGCACTCGGAATGTTATCCAAGTCATGAGTAGAATACAAAAGTACTTTCTTAAATTAGGTAAAGAAGGTCTTCCTATACCAGGTAGAATCCCTAAAGGTGCTCAAAGGTCACACAACAAGGCAGTCATGTACAAGAAATCAACATTTTTCCCACAGCTTCATGTCCCAGTGACTATGGAGGATCCGTATGAGATTGGAGACAACTTTGATATAATGGAAACTAAGAATAGTAATAAGCTGATTGTGGAGCTATTGAAATCAGCTAAAGAGCAGCGGTTGTTGGATGAAACAGCACCTGTGTTTCAAACGAATACTATGTGTGTTGGGTGTCAGAAGAAAGGGTTCCTTGGTGCTAGGTGGACTGACAATGCCGGCACCGACTATTGTACCGATTGTGTAGTAAAGTTACTACCTGCTGAGAAACTTATACCTGTGCGCTTGTGAGCTGAAATCTTTGGTTAAACATTGGCCCTTTAAACAGTTTAAACTACATGATATACACTGTTGAATTTGATTCAAATAAAACACTGGTCACTTGTAGTCTTGTTTAAGTTGAAACCTTATTTTCCAAATTAAAATCTTTTATTAAATCTTACTTATAAAATTTTTATTTTTCACATTAAAATTTACTGTTCACAGTTTTTTTTACTTGCTCACTACCACTTAGGTCTATTCTGCACTGCTGAAAAGCTTAACTAAAGCCTAACTTTTTTGCAAAGTTTATTCAATTTCACATTTTTAGCACAGACAGGTACTCATGCATTATGCTGAAATAGACCTAATTGCTTGCATTTTAAGCACAATTTATCAGCTAGGCTTAGTTTCAGCCATTCTGTACCGCGGGCCGACCGCGACTGATGGATGTCCACTGGATTGGAACAATGAACACAGCTTACCCCAGTCGGCGACCTGGGAGTAATAAACTGAGGACTCGAAAATAACCCTTTTCGCTAGAACTAGCTTATGAACTAGAGACAAATTGGAATGGTAGAAATAAGGGAAAATACATATATTCGAAATATCCTGATTAGGAAAATTTACGTGGGTAGGTGTTACAGGAATGTAGGCACTAGGATATTTGAGTCCACTGTTTTTGTAAAATATGCACAGAAAATTGCTCTGCCGATCGTGGCGTAAGAATCGACCCTCGGAACGCAAACCTTAGACATTCTATGAATCGACTAAGGGAATCTACAGAAGGGCGGGCAATATCTTCCTCATTTTGAATTTTTAACACCTCTAATGCCAAGCGTCTAACCACCTCACCTCTAATGCCATCCGTGGACTGGACATGCTAATATGAGCCGCTGATAAGGGGGGAAGCAAAGAAAAAGGGGAGCCTTACAAAGGCACCCTATGGTACTGATACTGACCTTCCTAAAACTGAGTGTGTCTGCCTTATCAATGTTTTACCATAGTACTCTCGACTAACTGCTGCTACGGCATACGCCTCACTACCTGTTACACGGTCAATGGTCATGCGCTAGTTTGGTCTAGAGGACTGTTCTAGAGAAAAAAATCAGATAATGCTCGCGGTTTTACGGATTTGCTACACCGCCACAAAACAAGAGGGGGTTCTCAATTCGACTGTATATTTTTTATGATTATGTGTTATAATTGTGGCCTTTTATTCGTGAACCAATTTAGATGATTCTTTTTATTTGCAAGTTGGTGCTTCTCATGTGGTCCCATATACCTAATATTTACCTAAATTTGATCATGATAGTAACTTAAAAACGATACGATTTCGTCCAGACGCTGTTTTGTTCAGCGGTACCTACCTATCTAAATGCTGCAATATTCAGATCCCCACACGGGCACGATACGACTCCCCCACTCTTACTTTTAAATCAGCTCTGATAACTCGGTCAACGCGGTGAGAGTGGGACATAGGTAATAGTATAAGCTAATACACTACCTACAGCCAGTTAGTCTTAGGTATATTAAGCAACATTTTACCTCCTCTTAAAAGGTACCTTTACCAGTGGTGAAAATTAGCCAGCGTTTATCGTGTTAGGATTCGTTGGAAATCTCACTAACTAGGTATAGTGGCTGTAGCAGTACCTGGCTAGATTATATTTAGGTACGTACTTACTACTAAGTACGTACTTTCATTTAATAAGCCTAACTGCTTAGCCTAGTTCGGGATGCGGCGGACTCAATATGGGAACCTACTAGATACGCTCCGCGGCTTCGCCCGCGAACCAGAGTTTTTTTCATACAAATCTCAGAAATTTATAGCACACCACCTAGGGGTTATTGTGCAAAAATTAAAAATACCTACGTGTTCAATTATTCACTCTATAGTTTATTTATACTGAGTTTTGAATGAATCGCAACAAAGAATAATTATTTACCATACAAACTTTACTTCCCCAGGCTGCAGCAGACCGGATGCGTAACTTAATGAAAAACTAACCTCCGAAAGGGTTACTTTCGGAGGTTAATTTTTCATAATTTTACTATCTTATATACCTCTTATTCTAGGTCCTAATCTTTTTACATACTTACCTACCAAATTTCATCTAAATAGGTAACTTGGTAGTTAGGGAGATTATACGATTACCTACTAGGTATAACAAACATTTACATAGACTTTCCCATTTATTATAATATTAAGATTTAATATACTTACTATCTATGGAATATAATATAGATACCTAAGTAAGTAAGGTTAAATTGTATTAAGTATACCATTTGTCTGGTACCCATAACACAAACTTTGCTTAGCTTGGGGCTTAATGATGTTGTGTAGTTTGTCCTTCATTTTTTATTATTATTAATACATTTTACTGTGTGAGAAATAAATGGGCCATAGCAGAGTAGTACAAATTTTAAAGCTTCAGTTATTTAGCCTAATTAAAAGGCGAAGTCAGTTCACTTGGTTCCAAAAGCTGTAGATACCTAATGATACTAGTATGTAGGTACATATTTTACCTAGTTGCTACTAAATTATAATAAGGCCATGCGTTGTTGCGTAGCACTAGTTTCCGATTCTTCTAAAATCATGCTAGGGTAAACTCAGAGGGTAAATAATCGATTCTGGCGTTTCCTTGCGGAAATCTATGGCAAAATATAAAGAAAACAAATTAAGTAGGTACCTAGCAATTCCGCGCTAAATCTCCTGATACGATCCAACAAAATGCAATTCACATTCAATGTACCTAATCTTCATGCTTGGCTCAAAACCGCTCAGCCGCCTACTGGTGAAGATCCACCAAGATCTGAGATTTTACTGTAATCACTCTGCAGAGTGCAATGACATAAAAGCCTTGATTGAAATACAGTAATACCCCGACTTACGCTAACCCGTTTTACGCGAATTCATAGATATGCGGTTTTTCTTTTTGATAGCCGCGCTTTGTCCTTGGTGTGTTACCTTAAGAAAAAAATGGGAGCTATGAGTCTCTCACAATTTTTAAATTCGTATTTTAAGTCGTCAAAAGCTTTCAAAGGTTTCATATATTCAGCGCGGTGAGAAACACATTATTAGGTACCTACTGTGTATTGTAACCGTATTAAATGATTCATACGCTTTCTATGATTCACGAGCTCACAGCACTATTGCGTGTTCTATCACAACATTCCTTACGCATCTCTACGACGGAAGACGTCTATAATGTGCGTGAGCTATGATATGTATGTTTCTTCTTCTATCTTTTCATTACTGCCAATTCCATGTTCGTGGAAATGGCCTCCGTATCAGTAGTACTACTATGGCCGGAAACATATTTACGTGTCCCGGCGGCGTGTCGCGCGGCGGTGAGTGTGCACACTAACGTGTCGCGACACGAGGTATCATGGCCCAGTGTTGCCATATATACAGATTTATCTATATCTGTAGAGAATTTTGACCACAAATACAGATTACAGATTAAGCCAAATCTGTAAAACTTTTATTCAGATTAATACAGATCACATAGTCTATGATGAAATAATTGAATACTTTAGTTTATTTTTGTTTTTGCGCTAAGATTTCTTGCCAACCTACTAATATTATTGTATTTCAGGAACCTGTTTGTGTTGTCAACGTCATGTGTTGTCATTTTGCTGCAAATAATACTAAATTAATAAAATTTCGCGCCACGAGCCACGCGCCAGTATAGAAACACATTTGCCTGTCGCGACATAACCCCCACCACCGCTCTGGCGCAATCGGTGGCTAGCAGTCTGCGACACGATAGACCGTGTCGCGACACGACACGCCATACAAGTATGTCTCTAACCATACTAAATGTATGAAACCGATTTGCTTCTGGCGCGCCCCGACACACTGCGACACGCAAGTATGTTTCTGGCATAAGAAGTACAACTGGTAGTACAAATGACACACCGTTGTATCTCTAGTACTACCAGTAGTACTATGTATAATAAAAAATATCTATCTATGTAATGTATTGTATTAAGTATATCAGTCATCTAGTACCCATAACACAAGCTCTGCTTAGCTTGGGGCTAGATGATGCTGTGTGGACTGTCCGGAAATATTTATTTATTTATTTATTTATTTAGTAGTACTAGTAAGCCTCCATGTCAGTAGTACTGCTAAGAAGTACAACTGGTAGTACAAATGACGCACCTTTGTATCTCTATCTAGTTTCTGCTGTACAACTGAACATTTAGTTATCATGACAATCGATACTCTTTATTGATAATTCTAAACTGGCCACTTGTGCACTTTATATAAGTAGTATATTATTGGGCACACGACCCCACTTCAGAGCCTTCGGCCCTTCCGTGGAGTGTGCTGCCCAATAATATTGAATTGAATTGAATATCGAAACTCATTTAACTATCTACGAACTTACCTCAACAACAGAAGCTGGATGACAATCAAATACACTACACATTTATAACGAAAGTTGTTGTCTAGGTCGCGCTATCTTATGATTCAGATTTGTAACTGAGTCGTTCTATCCACAGAAATAAAAATCATTAACGCATCAAAAACGCATCATTACTGTTATGCTGCACAAGCGAACTCAGTTTTGTGAAGTCAGGTTGATATGATGAAAACTAAACTTTGTTTAATTTCAGTGAGATCGACACAATGTCTTCCACAATAGGAGAGGTAGTTTAAAACACACTTCGTTTTCTGTGACCAGATTGGCTCGAAGATCATCAGAAGAGCTCAGTAAAATTTAAATTCAGGTCAGATTGACTCATATCGTTCTACAGAATTTGAGATAGTGCATACAGCACACTCTATCTGTAACCAGTTTGGCTCGAAGATATCTGAACTTAAAAATATTTACTGAGATTCCGGTCAGATTGACTCATGTCTTCCACAGAAGTTAAAGTTAGGTTAAAATCATCCTCCGTTTTTTGTGACCAGATTTGTTCGAAGTTAATGAAATAGCAAATTTAGTTTTCAGATCAGATTGAACGAGAACTTCACAAGTTGAATTACTACAGTACAGCACATACCTTGACCACACTTGACTTTCTTTAATCGCGACACCGAATTTTTAAATATTGACTTTACTTTGACCAACTTAAGTTTAAAGAAACGCACGATGTATGAAGACACTACTTGATTATACGAACAGCTTAAACAAACTGAGAAATGAAGAGATGTCACTACCTATCTTATACACCTCTTATATACAAAAATGACTACACTATTAACGTAATACGATACCTACCTTGTTTATAATAATCGAAACAAGCCAGTTAGCACAATGAATTCTCGCAATTTGCAAGTATGTAATAAAGGTGTGAACACACTGAGACCATTTGGAAAGGTATCTTCCTCAAATATGATGATAGAAATATAAAAATTCAATGGCTGGTGATTGCTAAAATTGGGTGCACAATATTTTATTTGAAGTTTAAAAAGCTCACATGTAACAAATTTGTATGAAAATAGTTGAACGATTTTATTAGCAGGCAAGCAGCCAGATTCTGGTCGCTTACCGCTTGATCGTCACGTTTTTTATTTGAAGTTTTTATAAAATGAAACGAGTATCTATCCTTTTTTATTCTGTATGGTGTAATTCCGGACAATCCACACAGCATCATCTAGCCCCATATTTAAGAGTAGTAGAGTACCTACCTAACTTTTTAACCAATCTAGTAGGTAAGTACACCGTGGGGATTGTCGGGTGATAATTTTAAGTTAATTTTGTAAAATGCGCTATCAAAAGGAAGCTTAATAGGCTTCAGGCTTTATGATTCGTTCTGATTCTGATAAAAGTATTTGTAAGCATAAAATTGTATAGAGATATTATTGGAATATTAAAATTTTGATCAGGATAGGATCAGTTGAGCTACCTGTAGACTGTTTGCAACCGTCTGCAGTTAGCTCAATTGTGTATACTAGATTTAATTTTTTATTATTCTTTGATTGTAATTTGCGCTGTTAATAAACCTTCAGATTAATTAGAATACCTAAGGAAAAAATAATAAAGGGGAAAGGTGCAGTGGATTACATACCTAATGTACGATGTCACTCAATGACCTAGTTAGAGATAAGGAGAAACGATTTGTATTTTATTAAATGTCAAACATATCGGATTACTTACGGAGAATCTTTAGTTAAGAAAATGAATAACCATTTTATTTTAAAACAATAAGCATATTGAATTACAAAGATTAATTAGAATACCTAAGGAAAAATAATAAAGGGAAAGGTGCAGTGAATTACATAGGGGAGAGTCGTACAGTACCGGCCGCCTTGCAGTACCGGCCAGTTACTGTTTCTCTGATTCTATAACAGATGGCGATTCATGGTTCATGCCATTTGTTTAGTTTCTCCTCGTAGCGTAGGTGCAATGTCCCAAACGACAGCGACTTGTTGCAATAGGCAGCGCGATGTTTTGAGCTGCGCGCGGTGCATGTTCGATACACATTATTGTTAAATTCTCTGGATTCTCAGTGAAGATTAGAAGCTACATATCGACAGAAATGAGACGTGGTATGTATTGATTACTTATAAATCTATCATAAAATTGGTTTTAATAAATACACTTCATGTATAACATTTTTATCACTGAGCTAATATGATAATTTTAATCCGTTTCCTCCAGTACCGGCCACTATTTAGGTTCATTTTAAAAATGATTTATTTGTTTGTAGTTACACAATGATGTCAAATGATGATGGTGATGATGAAACAAAGAAAAAAAGGGCAACTGGGATCCTAATTATATGCGTGCAGCCATAGAAAAGGTTTTGGGATTTGAGAACATTAGAGTCTGAATTTACCTCTGTGATTGACCAATCGGTTGACTCTTTCAAAGCAATATTTTAGGAAATTTCACCGGTTCCTGATGAACAACTCGCGACTACAATGTGGAAACTGCAGGGTATGGATCCATGAGGCTTGTGCGAACATCTCAGAGCTTTCGAACCAATATATACCTATGTAAGTTTCATCTTGATTAAACAAAAATTTTATACTGGCTGGTACTGGGAGCCAATTTTTAATAATAATATGACAGGTTTGATTAAACTTCAAATTTTATTATTAAATTTGATGTTTACTAAAAATATCGCTATTTCATTACTTCTATTTACAGCCTATGAGTTCCTCTACTTATATCATCAACTATTAAACAGGAATACTAACGGGTTTTTATTTTATTCTAAATAAACCTTTACGTGACGGTACTGTACGACTCTCCCCTACCTAATGTACGACGTCACTCAATGACCTACTTAGAGATAAGGAGAAAACGATTTATATTTTATTAACCCTAGAGACCTAACCTTCGCAAATACCCCTTAAAACCTAACCATTAGTCGATTCGACGAGTATATTTTGAGCTCAAATATTTTATAAATAATTACAGTTTCAGTTAGTGTTATGAATTGATTATAGGAACCTATTATTATTGTACTAAATAAAACAATAAATTTGTATAATAATGTGAAAATATTTCTTTAACACCATGTTTTGTAGAGCACCAGTTTTTAGAAACTTACACGACGAACACAAACGCCTCCCGAAAAAGCTCAGCGAACACCGAGTTGACAAGAAACAACATAAAGATTGGCACACGAACAAAAAAAAAATATCGCAATATTTCTGTTGCGTACTCGTCGATTCGACTAAGTTCTCTAGGGTTAAATGTCAAACATATCGGATTACTTACGGAGAATCGGAATAACAATTTTATTTTAAAACAATAAGCATATCGAATTACAAAGATAATGAATTAATAAATCGAAATTAGAGGTAATATTCTTGTATAAAAGCGTGGTTATTATCGATAAACATTCATTACAGAACCTAATAAAGTCGTGTTATTTACTCTACAAACCAACATCATTTCAATTTAAAATGTACGTAAGTACCTACTTTCTATGTACCTATGGTGTATTTTTTATCTTCATGCCTCTGCGAGACGAACCGGTAACGTTCACCACTCTCGTAGCCTTGGTCGTTGCAAGCGTAACCACTAAGCTGCGAGATGCGGGTTCGATTCCAAGATCACTCAATCTCATAAAATTTGTTGAAGACTCTTTAAGAGAGGACCATCTCAACTTTTTTGTCAGGTGATGATGATGGTAATAATGTGTAATTAATCCCTTCATTCGATTTCAGGTCTGACTCAGAGTGCGAGATTTAACTTCCTTTCCGCTCTAAAAAACCAGCAACAGCGACCAAACGCAAAAGCTCGATCTCCAAACCACCTTTGGAACCCAAATTAAGGTAAATTACTTTATCATGTTAACAGAATGTCTCATTTTTTCTGCTATGCGACGCAAAGTGAGATCTACCTACATAGTATGTAGGTACAGGTAATTATTCTGTAGGTATATTTTGTCAAAGCGCTTTGGTCTACACCAACTCCGAAGTGACGTATATAACTTACGTCACAGACTAGTGACCATACAAACCTGTTAGAACACGAAAATGCTGAATACACTCACACATTTTAAATTCATCTTATTACTGCAAAGCGATCACTCATTCATTCGTCACCTTACACTTTGAAGGTGGAACATCGGATCGAAATCAGAAATTGTAAGTTTATAATTTTGTTTTTATGTTAGTTTATTATATTTTATATCGTTATTTTTTTAAATATTTTTAATATCTTCTCTCTGTTTCAGATCCTTGACACAATTCTTCAATATTAAAGTCAGCCGCGTCTCCTAAACTACTGGTAAGATTCACAATTTCATAAAAAATAATATTTAGTCTTTAATATAGGTACCTACCCCATGATAAATTGTTATTAATGTAGGTATTTTTATTTACAGATAATGGCAGATCTTGGATTCGATGTCACCCAGGACGGTCTTTTTGACGTCGACACTCAAGATCTACCGTTCCACTGTGCACAGGTGCCTCCAGGAGAATCGGAGGGAGACTTGCCTCCGATGACATTCAATAGTTTAACGACGCGGGCTAAGAAAACACGCTCTAAGAAGAAATCAGAAGGTGTGGATAAGCATCTTTTTCGATCTCATCAATCTACATTCGTACTCAGCCGCAATATTTGTAAGGGTAGAAGGTTGATTCAAATTAAAATTACTGATATTGATGATGACAATCAAAATGTTCTAGTCTCTGCTCAGTATATAGTTAAAAATATATATGATGATGAGGTGTTAGATCAAACAGAACGAATTGTAAAAAAGATTTGTGAAAATATATCATGTATTCCCTAGTTATAAGTTATTTTAATAAATATAAATTACATACCAGCTATTGGGTTTTTATTTATAATTTAAAGAATAAAACAAAGTAGGTAAAACAAAAACAAGTTTATTCATTTAAAAACATACAATCAGTTAGGTAGTAGTTATTCTAGGTTCTTAATTATTAGTTATTAACCTGATAAAATAATTATATGTTTATATAATTTAAAAAGAATTCAAGTGTCAGGTACCCTTATTTTATTATCTTCACACCACATTTTAATACACAACACATTTTTCAAAGCACATGTTTTCCTATGATGCACACAGTTCATAGAATTTTTTTCATATTCACTATACAGTTTCATTAAATTAGGACAACCTTTATCACCGATATCTACAATATAACAATTTTGACACAATTCGCGAATCCATTTAATTTTTTCCATACCTTTAGTTATAATTTTCTTTTCATTTAAATAGGGTATGATAGTGCGCTTGAATTCTCGATGATCGATAAAACCCTCACTCCAAAAGAGTCCACGATTATTTTCCAACCACCGTACTTGCTTTTTTTCTTCATTAGTTAAATTGTTGAAAGGATATGGAGGTTTTATAAGAAATATTTGAGTGTATCCGTTGATCATAATAGCAAACTCCTTAATAATAAAATAATTATTAATGTCTTTGAATCCTTGCAAATCTACAATCACTGTATTATTACAACTCATGTTATTTTCTTTACTGTATTACTCAGTGGTCTATACTCGATCAAGCAATCGTTTAGAATGAGGCAATACGCAGCTGTCTGATCCGGTATCTCTGAATTACACTCAAGTTCTACGCGAACGTTTACTACAGGACCTGATTTTAGGTTTTCGCTTTGTCTAGAGCAATCAATTACAAAAAGTGGTGCTTTTTCTTTAAACTCAGAAGCAGATAACAGCGGTTCACTTCTACGTCCGTAATATGATTGTTGGAATTTTACATACTGTTCGTATATTAAAGCAAATTTAGAATTCGGAAAATTGACATTAAAACTTTCATAAGGAAAATATGTAGAGTTGAGATAAACTTTAACATCTCTTAAATTACAATGATCGAACTGTGACATGTCTTTTTCTGCTAAGTTTTTCCGGTCTGTTTGTAGTCCAATGATAACGTATCTAGGTTTTTCAATCTGAGACGACGTTTTTATAGACCAGGTATGTTTAGTAGTTCGCGGTAATAATGGATACTCGTAAAGATCCCAATTTCTAAATGCAACATGTAAAGGACGATCTTTTTCTAATAGTTTTAGTAAATTGACTTTTTCTTTGTCTGATACCTTAACGTGCGGAACACGCCAAACTAATTTGTTTATTATTACGTCATCAAGAAGTTCACTAGTTGGAATTTTTACTGAATTTAAATTGGTATTACTGCGTAATAGTATCAATTCATGTTTACAGTTTATAATAATTTTTTTATAATCCTCAGCAAAACCTAACAAATTTCTAAGTGGAATGGAAGCTGAAAAACTTCCATCACTTTTTGTTCCATTGATATCCCACCCCCATGCTTTCGATACCCTAGCATCATTTTGATTATAAGATAGTAAACCTTTTACGGTTGTTGTAATTCCAGCATTTTTGATTCTATCTATTTCCACTCCATTAATTTCATAACGAATATCTTGAAAAAGATAAAGTAAAGAATTATTAGTAAATTCCACACTCGTAACTTTTTGTTTGGAATCCTTTTTTACAACATTCACTGAACCTTCTAAGTAAAGTGTACTTGCTGATGGTAATATGTATAGATCTTGTTGATTGATAGGTATGCGAATTTCATCATTTCTGTTGAAACTTGTTACGTATGGTTTATATGAATGATATTCAATACCATCGATGGTATTATCAAAAGCTGGTGTACTTGATATATCCAAAATACTCATTTTATAAGTCCAATTAATTTCAGAAATCTTTTATTTTCTTCAGTTAATTTTTTTATTCTCTTAGCTCTTTCTTTATTGATTGTTCGATTGACACTGATGTGTTTGGTTTTTACATTACTGTATTTATTATAGTCGATCATCTTTTTTTAAAATGTAAATACAACTGTACCTCTTCACCACGTAAGTTTATCAAATTATTCCTATTATCTAACAATCTTATGTTTATAGAGCTTACGGTAGTTTGATTCACAGGAAAGTATATGATATTTTTAGGTATTTCTATAATTCGATATCCTGGTGGAACGTTAGGTGCAAATTCATGAATGATATGACTTGATTTTCCATTGATATAGGAGCCGCTCACTATATCACATTCGATTCTTACCACGGTCGTCGATAAAATGTTGACTGGATGTTGTGACTCATGTAATATATTGGCTTTCAGAGTTTCTTTGTCAAACCCTAGTAATGTTCCAAGAGAGCTGTTTTTTTCAAAATGTATGTCTTTACTACAAAAAATAAATGTTTTCAACGTGTTGTTATTGCAAAACAGATTGAAAGTTATGTTCTTTAATTTTAAATTCTGTCTTATATAATCAGAAATATCTTGTAGTTCGTATGCACCTTCCGGTATTTCTAAATTTTCATTATTTCCATAAAAAAAAATATTGTTTTTACTATCAATGTTAGGAATTGAATTAAACGTTGATAAATGCAATAGAGCGCATTCATATTCACCATCAAATTGCAAAGCTGGATAATATACAGTCGACAAAGCTGATTTATTTGCAGTTATGGACAGTGTAAAGGACATTTTGCAAATGAGTAAATTAGAACAAGTGTATTAATTTATACAATTTATTTTATTAATTAAATAGCTCTGATACATTCATCCCAAAATTCGTGTAAAAATTTTAAACAAAGATGTCCACAATTTTTCGTGTTAAACCGTTGATAGCTACAATAATTGTATGCTAAATTTGATTTTAAATATTTAACTATTTCTAAAGGAGGTTTTAAATCTCCAAAGCTATCAAAATACTCGCAATAACTAAATCTTTTCACATAGGCTACCCAATGTGTACCTTCATTCTCGGAACTATCTAAATTAATAATACCACATTCGATATCTTTTGGTTTTTTGGGCAATTCATCTCTCATATAAACACCTCTAAAAAAGGGTATGTACTCATAAGCATATTTAGATAATTCTATATTAGTAAGAGCACGATCGGGTAACCTTTTCATCAGTTTTTTGAACTTTCCACAAAGAGTCCACTTCCTTTCTTATAAGGTTTCATATAAAGACCTTTTCCTAAAGCAATTGATTCCATCATTTTATTATGTCTTTGAGCTTCTTCAAAGTTCTTTTTAGCAGATTTGTGATCATTTACCGCTTTAGTAATACCAGCAGCACCTCCAGCCAACGCACCAAGTGCAGACAGACCTGCAAATATTGGTATCAGTGGGAGAATGCCTCCTGTTTTCGGTAGTGGTATGATGCGAGGCATTCGAACACCTTTATGTTTTTTAACTAGTTTTTTCGCAGCTGAATATGCTACATGTATAGCTTTTGAATTGTTTGATGGTTTTAATTTCTTAAGATGATTACGAATTGTAGAAACAATAGATTTGAATGATTTTGTTCCTGCGCCATGCTTTACTTTATTTTTCATTACTTTGCTTACTAGCCACGATGCTAATTTCTCTCCTTTCCCAGCATTCTTAGACTTTATTCGCTCCTTAGCCATGTTTAATAGTTCTAAATCAGCTTTATGTCGATCTTTTAAGTCGTTAGAATTATTATATGCAATGTCGTGTTGCATACAAGCGTTATCCAGCTGATTAATTCCTTTATCACCTCGCAATAAACGTTTTCTTAATCTTGTACCAGGACCACAATAATTATATCCAGGTAAATGCAACTCAAATGGTAAGTTATTTATCAGACTATTAACTAGTCCTCCACCGCGCATTGTTTAGATAGAAATGACTGATTATAACCTTTTTTACATATTTTTATATAATTTCTAACTCTTATTATAACAGTGCACGTTTTTCAATCCAACTATTTTCACTATTGGGGTGACCTAACCATTTAACTAACAGCTTACTACCTTTTTTTCTTAAA
The DNA here is from genome assembly GCA_944547425.1 of Eupithecia centaureata. Lineage (NCBI taxonomy): Eukaryota > Metazoa > Arthropoda > Insecta > Lepidoptera > Geometridae > Eupithecia > Eupithecia centaureata. Next base: position 12,758,596 of record OX155679.1, on the reverse strand, counting down.
ATTCTTTCAATTAAATAAATATTAGGACAGCTTGTTTTCTGAAGTTCTTGTTCATAAAAAGTCCCCAAAATCGGATTATTATGCAAGTCTTCAATAATATATGTAACAGGATTTGTAAGATTAACTTTTTTTATCAAAAATAATTCAGTTGACCAATTTGGTGTATAACCCTTTTCGAAAGTACTTTTATATTTGCTTATCCGTACCAAATCTCCTATAGCTAATTTGCTTAACTTTAATCGAATATTTTTTATCTGTGTCTTTTTTATATTCTTCATTACTATATTCTGATTTGACTTGTTAACATCGTTTGGTTTGTACTTTGTTATTCTATGTATTGTATTATTGTATGTATTTACAACATTTTCTAATGGCTTACCAACCCATTTGTAACTACCTCTTAAACTAAAATCTTTGTACAGTTTATTTTTCAGAGTTTTTATTACTCGTTCAACAATAGAAGCTTTTTTTACTGAATATGATGAATAATGGTTAATTTTATTCAACGTAGTAATTTTATTAAACTCGTTGTTATAAAATTCTGTACCCATGTCCGTTTGTAAATTAACCGGTTTACGGTTTGTTATATCTAAGATATTACTAAATGCATTAGCAATCTCGGATTTTGTTTTAGTTTTAACTGGGATGGCCCAAGTAAACTTTGTGAAACAATCTAATACTACTAATATAAAACTAAAACCATGGTTAAAAGATTTTAAATTTTGAAAATCAATAAGATCTGCTTGCCATAAGTCGTCAATTCCTTTTAATATAACAGGTCGTCGAATAAAATTTTTTCGTGCTGCTTTATGAATTTCGTTAACAACTTGCAGTTTACTCATTTTATAGATAATACTGTACGAATTTTATCTATATCAGATTTTGTATAGTAGTCTTTCATGAATTGTTGAATATATTTTTGGGTGTCTAATTTTGCGGTGTTTAATAAATCATAAACTTCTTGTTTGTTTACAAATGATTCAAACTGTTTATCTACGTATTCTTTATTTACAACATCATTTGCTTTCAAAGGAATTAAAACACCAGTCAATCTCTTTGATTGTACATCTATTTCTTCTGGTAATAATCCTTTGTCAGATGTTTCTAGGAAATCGGATAAGCGTAATCGTTTATTAATGTGGTGACCAAATTTATCCATTATTATGGAGAACTGATAGGTTAAAAGGATCAGGCTTGAATGAAAGCATGTTTTGAACTGTATCTTATTTATTTGAAATAATTCCACATTCACGTAACTCTTCTACAATAGATATAATTTCATTATCCAACCCAGTGTTACCAGCATCTCTAGAAGCAATTAATAATTTCAACCTATCAACCAATTCATTAGGATCATCCCAGTAAACATAATCAACATTTTTCTTCCATTTCTTCAAAATAGACAGCCCTTCACCTCCATGTATATTCGGTTGACTACTGACCGTGCTTCCAGAAACATTTCGTAACTTAAATAACGGTTTAATGATGTGTAAGTATTTTCGTCCTCTGTTACTTCTAATTGGTTTATGTGGATCATAATCTCGCCGATGAACATTTGTTTCCAACAACATCAACTTATAATTTCTTAGATCGTGATCAGTTACTGTTGTAAGATCAGGAGCTCTTTTGAATAAAAGCTCGACTAAGCCAGGTGTCTTTTTAAATTTGTTTGTACCAACTTGGAAGTCATCATCAAAAATAAGCACACGTGCGGATCCCATCATGAGTTTACCACGTTCATTTCTTACACCGAATGGAACATCGCTTACATTTTCTAAATTTAAAGACCACGAAGAAACTTCATCTTCATAACTAGGCTCACTCGTGCTTGTTTTGAATGATTCTTCATGGTACTCATCCTCAGATTCTGAGCTTATTACATTGTCTGATTCGTTTGAATCCTTATTTTGAAGGCTAGATGTATTGAACCCGACACTTGAAGATACTCCCTTCTTTAGTGTTTTATCCAATGGACTTGATGTTTCAAAGCTAGGTTCATTTGTACATTTTGTACCAACTTGTAGTTCTTTTTTCACCATTTGATTCAGGGGTTCTGTTATTGGTTTAAAAAAGGAATCCAGAACAAAACTTTTCTCCGTTTCAATGTTTCTCATCTTTCTTACCTTTCTTTTTACAGCTTCTGCAGCATTCACAATTTGTCTTTTGAGATCCTTTTCCGTCATGATATAAATAATTTAAATGAACTACGCGATGCACGTGAGAGTTATAGCATAGGAATGGATCAGTTTTAGCCGTAGTTTTATTATTTATAGTACTTGCTTAAAAATACAATCGAAAAATGTTTGTGTACACTTTTCTGCACATGGGACAGTTTTTGTAGATTGTAAGAGCACATTTGGCACAAGCCACAGCATGGCCACAAGGTGTGAAGCATGTGTTTAATTCTTCTTCTAAACAAATTTTGCAGATAACAGTTGTACTAGTTTTTATAACATTATTTTCGTTAACTTTGTTACAATCATCACTGGGTATTGGATTTCTGTCTATCCAACTATCAACATTCCGTACATATTCTTCACCTTTCATGATTAAAACATATAAACAGGATTTGAACCAGCGTGCATGTTCTTCCCATGGTTTGTCATCGGGTGGCCAGTCCTTAAGTTTTCCATCACAATAATGACATATAACTCTATCACCTTGTCCAGTATAAAAAAAACCTGCATCTGCCATATCCACTGGCTTTTGAGTCAATCCGATTGGCCAGTTTTTAAAACTCTCTAAGCGCCTACTTTCAGTAGCATAGTAACGATGTACAGGATGCATTTTTCTTTATAACTTTATTTTTAAGTTGATGACGAAGTTAAAAGTCACACGACCGACACTTGCTACGTTTCAACAAATATGACTAAGTGAATAAAGATGAAGCTATGGATGATTGGGATTTAATCAAACTCAATAAAGGTATCAAACTTTTTACGATAACATCCATTATTTTTTTCACAATCTTTGTTTATCACTAAATAACAATAAGGTTCTCTCCAAACATTTGAACACATGTTTCGAAATTCTTGCCAAGTCATATCCGTGTTAACATGCTCATCATAAACATGTCTCATATTAATATCATCTTGCTTAAAGAGGATAATTAAATTTGCATTATCTCTTACAAGCTGTTTAGGTATTTTGCTATAAGTTTGATTTAAATAAAAACAATCTATATATTTATGTCTACCCATCGCAAAATAATCGCGCATATTATTTTGATTTTCACATGCTACGTCATCAAATATTATGGTAGAATTACATTTTGCAGCCTCTGGTTTTAAAACCTCTTCATTTTCATGATATTTAGAAAATGTTATACTTGGAACCATCTTAAAAACGCGTTCTAAAAATACATACTTTGGCTGATAAAGAGTTTTAGAATACACATAAACATTTTGAAACTGCAATCCATTTTCATGGAGGAGTAAACCAATTACTAAGTTTGTTTTTCCACAGTTAGATGGTCCACAGATTATGCAACGTATAGTGTTTGGTAAAAGTTTTCCATGACGTAAGTTTTTTTTTTCAGAGTCAATACTAATGTTGTCCAAATGTAAGGATTCTGGCTGTTTAACAAACTTCATTATGAGAGTGTTGGAAGTAGAATGACATCAATTAAAGGAACTAAATAAGTTATATCCAATTCAATTCAATATTATCGGGCACACGACCCCACTTAAACTGAGTGCGCTTGTGCAGCATAACAGTAATGATGCGTTGTTTTTATTTCTGTGGATAGAACGACTCAGTTACAAATCTGAATCATAAGATAGCGCGACCTAGACAACAACTTTCGTTATAAATGTGTAGTGTATTTGATTGTCATCCAGCTTCTGTCGTTGAGGTAAGTTCGTAGATAGTTAAATGAGTTTCGATAACCAATTCAATTCAATATTATTGGGCAGCACACTCCACGGAAGGGCCGAAGGCTCTGAAGTGGGGTCGTGTGCCCAATAATATACTACTTATATAATTAGTAAAGATAAAAGTACCTATGTCACGACAAACAAAAAAGACTGGCCGCATATTAGCTAGTAGGTACCTATTCTATCGCATGAACCTATGGTCGGTTTCTTGTTAATTGTTTCACACTTTCATGGTGCATGATATATCCGTCTTCACCTCTTACCTAATTGCTGGGCAGTGAATGCGTTTAGCTACATTTCTGTCGCGTAAGCTACTGAGCAGCTGTTGAAATTTGTCCGAAACTTATGTTTAATCAAATCGAAGTGATTCTATTGGTACAAAACCTCAGGTAAACCAGCGAAAATCGCTCGGCTCTTTGTTATGATCGAAGAAAAGAGATGGAAACAGTTTTAGGGTACCTAGTTAAGGTTTTCGTTTCAACTGAACCACTACACAAGGACTAAGTGTGCTCTAGTAAAATCCTCTTAATTTTATACTCCATTGGGTCTAATTTTCAGAAATATCTTGGTAAAGCTCTACAAGATACAGTCAGTCTCTGTCAAATATCGAGGTCACGGCAGAGGCTGCGCTTCTCTACACTAACTTTTATAATAACCGCCTTTAAAAAAGTTTTTTTCGTTTGTGAAGCGTAATAACTTCGTGTTTTCTTGTTATTGAGGAGCTTTTTGTTTTTAACCGACCACTGTATAAATAAGAGAAAAATAGAGGGATAAATAGAGGGCTATTTTAAAAGTTACTTTTATCTTATAATATTTTGTATATTCTTTGTACTCATACACGAATACCCCGTACTAAGTTTATTTTATTGATATAGGGACAAATTATACACACACACAAAACACTACAAAAACAAAACACTTTAAATCACACAATTCATAAATCAAGCTGACACTGCCCCTTCAACACCTTTGTTGTGGTAAAAATAAAGGTCGAAGCTTTCCTTGAATTACTTGCTTTCGTGCTGAATTCTCTCTGATAAGACTTTTCTCTTCAAACATTATCTAGTATAGTCTAGAGTAGCGTCGGATTTTTTGCAAGCGTGCTAAAAGCGTGCACACTACCCATTCCTTCACTCACCTAGATCCGCTTTTGATTTGATTCACTGAAACATACAAATTGCTGTTAATTTCATGTTTGTATGAAACTCATGAAAACATGTAGGAACCAAGTATTTATGTAAGAATTTCGTGGGAAGTAAAACGGTCTTAAATACACAATTCTGATCCTAAATAAGTACGAGACGGGAATCAATGCCGCCAGCGTAGCATCTGGCTTCTACAGCGTAGCATCTGGTCTCTACAGCGCTGCAGCGTAGCATTTGGCCACAACGGCGCGTAGCAACAGGCCTATACAGGCTACGCTATGGTAACAGACATTCGTGCATTTATTTTCACACCCTATAACCTTTTTTTGTATCTTCTGTTATTTTCTATTATCTATATGCTTGATGGGTATTTATATGTACATAGGACCACTATTTTTCAGTGGAGAGGTTTAAGCATTATTAGAAAATACTCAGAAATTTCTTGGTGAGTCCTGAAGCCGAGACTTAGCTTGAAATTTTATAAGACGCACGTGTAGAACAACTAAAATATAACAAGAAAAAATACACGTTCAAACAATAATATCTGAAGCTACCCGCAGAATAACAGAAGGTTCTTCGTTTTCAGAATAAACAACATTTTGTCGTTTATCTTACGGACTCGATTCACAACGATGTCATACGGTTTGAACCCTGAAGAACATAAATTCTTGGAATATGAACGGGAATATGATGCCAGAGATAATAGACCGGAAATATTAAGCTATTCCTTTGTGGAACAAGTATGACTATGTAGAGTGGAATGATAATGTAGGTAACAAATTCTAGAGATGGGGATTCTAGTTAGATAACATACGCGCGATCGATGCTACTATTTCGCCACGCTACAATAATTTGCTCTATCTAAAATTGTAAAATTTATCAATTCATCTTATATTTATTTTTTAAATTTAATATCTTTATTAACAACGAAAATTACAAGCAAAGGAATAGAAAAATTACAACTAGTATTTACAATTGAAACCATTGAGCTAACTGCAGACGGTTGCAAACAGTCTAAAGGTAGCTCAATTCTTATATTTATTGAATTTATATTGTGCACCTTTATCTATGTCGGTAAATTTTATGCTACTCGTTTAATCAAAGTTAAATAATAAAAAAAACTACAGAAATTCATTCGAGGTCAAGTTATCGTGGCAGATAAGCACTATCCATCAGCTTCTCACTTCAGATAGTGATTGGGCGCGGTGAGGCGCGTCGGTGTAGTCCGACTGTTGGTTAATTAGAACAGGGTTCCAACTGCGAGGCAATCATTTCGTCTTATTCCGAAGAATAATCGCACGGTTAATTCACTACCCTTTTGTTTTCTCGTAAATATAACTAATTGGAAAGTTATCCTTTACAAGGAATGAAAGCAATATGCGATTTTAAATTTACTCGATCAGAACACATTAATATAAATATTTACGGGTATTTATCGAGATTACCTATTTTCCTGACTTTTCAACATGTTTACACTCTCTCGTTGTCAATAAACGTGAGGTAAATAAACGCATCACTACTATGTATAAAACAAAGTCGCTTTCTATGTCCCTATGTCCCTATATCCCTATGTCCCTTTGTATGCTTAAATCTTTAAAACTACGCAACGGATTTTGATGTGGTTTATTTTAATTGATAGTGTGATTCAAGAGGGAGGTTTTATATGTATAAAAAAACCGAGCGAAGCTGTGGCGGGTTGCTAGTTACTAATAAAACAATAGGCGTTCCTTTAATGTACCTACAAAATATTCTTATCAGAATGAAAGTGCTTTTAATGTGAAATTAAAATGGCAAAAACTCTGCATAGGTTGACATAATCGTATCGCAAAATAGCAAGTGATCCCTGTCTTAATCTGTCTTGATCTTTGAGAGTACGGTAAATAGGGTTTTTTTGGAAAACGCCTGTTGCGTAGCCTCTGGCGTAATTTACCACTTAGTTGAGATTTGTATTAGTTGGTTTGATTGTATCAAAAGGGTTTCTCAAAGTCGGGTCCCTATAGTGAGCTATTTGTGGAAACAATACGATGAAGTTGAGAGCGGGAATTGACTGTTATCGTTCTTGTTTACCCTATCACCGGACAGGCAGACCTAGTAAAATAGTAACTATGTATTAAGAAATAAAAATGTAACAAGTAAATAGTAACATTAGTAACTAGTAAAAAAAGAACAAGTCCATGGTATATACTTGACTTGATAAGGAATCACCTCCGTGGCTGTACCCCGACTTTTCCTCTGACGTGTCCTTAAAACTAAGGCTCGATAACATCACTACATAGTATAAAACAAAGTTGCTTTTTCTGTCCCTATGTCCTTATGTCCCTTTGAATGCTTAAATCTTTAAAACTACGCAACGGATAGTGATGGGTTTTTTGTAATAGATAGAGTGATTCAAGAGGAAGGTTTATATAATTATAATAAAACCGGGCAAAGCCGGGGCGGGTCGCTAGTTTCTTATATAGGCTGTTGCTTACTTGCAGACATAAACACATGCGATTACTTAAAAACCACCCATCCATAATTTAAATAACAAAGGCATTTCATGGCTTTCGAGCGCGTCCCATCCATACAAATACAAATAATGAAGGTTATGAAATAGCTTTCAAATGAGAGGTCTTAACGTATTCGCACAGCGGGTTTTTTGTGTCCTGCGGTTCAATTACACTAAGAAGATGGATTGATGGGTAATTACGTTTTGTGTTATTTCTTTGTCGAAATCACTAGTTTTATTAATTTATAGGCCTCATTTGAAGAGATTTGGGAGGGTTCACGAGCCCTTTCGGGTATTTTTTTCCGTATAATACTATAATAAAATAATAAGACAAATTAAGCTGGAAAATCCACACAACATCATTTAACCTCAAGCCAAACAGAGCTTGTGTTATGGGTACTAGATAATTGATGTACCTAAATAATACAATTCGTTCATAGATATTTCATTATTTCACAAAGATAGCACCCAGAACCCCGGACCAAATATTTACAGATCGTAAAAACACATGTAAAACTCAATCATCATCAACCCATATTAGTCCACTGCAGGATATAGGCCTCCCCTAATGAGGTTCATAGCGGTCTGTCTTCGACTTCCAGCATCCAGCATCTGCCAGTAGTATTTCGCAGATCAAGATACATTGTTGACTGCTTTCAAGGACGTATTGGTAGATACCAATACTTATTAAGTTTAGAAAAATAGATATGAAACAGATCGCGCATTATTAAGTTTTGTAGTAGAGTCCCATTCAGTCCCAGGGTATTTCCCTGTGAATTTCCTCCCCAGCTTTTGTTTCTCGGTCGTTATTTCCGTCGCTATTTATTTACCCACCGTTCATAACAATGCAGGTTGGGGACGCAGGAAATTGAAAACATTTTGATATTACTCGCAATAGTCGTAGCTGAAGGAATCTATGAATGAACAAAGGCTTGCCTATTGCTACTACCAACACAATTTCTTTTGGAAATCTTTGTTTTTTTTATAAACATAAAACAGACTTGCGTTTGGCTTCACCTCACGTTATGAAAAGTGCTTGAAAAAAACAGTTTCTGGTTTACCGGGCCTTTTATCTAATTTTCCCCTACTTGTTATGAATGCTGTATTTTTTGTAGTTTCATTAAAACAACTAATCAAGTGTAAATGCTTTCTTTTATACAAACAACCAAGTCACTAACGTAACTAAATTTATTTCTCCACATTATCTTCGGTGAGCATAGGTTGCCAGTTTCACCACTGTGTGACAGCAAACAAACGCTAATTGCAGGCAGAGATGCAAGGACACATTATTCAGTTGTTCCTTAGTTAGCTAAAGTGCTGGGATTCTGATAAAGTTGTAGAGAAAAATGTTATGGAATAACAAAGATCACACTAATATTGCGAAAATCTAAAAAAATATCTGAGCGTCTGCTCGATGCAAAGTGTGAGCCGAGAGCTGGTGAGTATCTGGCGTAGCGCATCAGCATTGCAATACATAATAATGCTGCCAGTGTCTTGGAGACGCTTCCTACTGGGATTGATATGGATTAATTGTCGATTGTGCCACTTTAGTTTCAATTAGTATTAAGATGCTCTGATGTTTATTATTTTGATGGTACAATAAAGTTATTATCTATCTATCTATCTACTTATGCAACCTAGTATAGACTGTTTGCAACCGTCTGCAGTTAGTTCAATTGTTTTAATTGTATTAAACTAATTTTCTTTTGTTTCTATTCCTTGATTGTAATTTTTGTTGTTAATAAAGTTAGAGAACTGATATAAATGCAAAAGTTTGTATTTTACTTTATTTCTAGAACAATATTTATGCTTCATTTTGTATCCCGGAGAACGAGTGCGAATGGGCATAACTTAGTATTTAAATGAAAAGCTGCGGTTATTCATGAATAAATATTATACTGTCGCATAAGTAAAACTGAAAAGAGTTACTCAACTAATGGTTAATGGTTGCTGAAGGCAGCTGTTATGTATGCGGTAACTTGTAAATGCGAACAAAGAAGTACAACGACCGTTAAGTCATTCTTATTGGAGGTTAAAGAGTAATTTATCATCGAGGCGTGAATGCCGAACCCGCAGAGAAACTTGGGGGATTAAGCGATCCATGCGTATATTACTAAATTCCCTTTAGGGTCCGAGCAAACGGGTCACTTTCGGTCGTGACTCGAGATCACGACCGAAAGTGACCCGTTTGCTCGGACCGCCACACGTTACACACATCATTGTCGGCAAACGCAAGTCGCTACCACGCCACCGAAAGCTATTATTGTCGCTGAAGCTAAAAAGTGGTTAACTTTTCATTTAAATTTAAATCAATTATTGTATTATTTTCAAACGATAGCTACATGATGTCGGAATTTGGTTGCACATTGATATACATAGTAATAAGACGTAAGTGTATGAAATAAACTTATCGGCTGTCAAACGTTATGTAAAACTAGTATCTGCCCGCGGCTTCGCACACGTTGTTTCTACGGAAACATTTCAAAGCTATTTATATCCCATAGGAATTGATTTATGGGATGAAAAGTAGCCTATGTCTTATTCCAGGGCTAGAACTACAGTAATACAATTTGCATGCGCGATCTGTTCTGTACTTTTTGCATGAAAGAGTAACAAACATCCAAACATTCTTACAAACTTTCGCGTTTATAATATTAGTAAGGATGTAATGGAGTTCAAAGAAAGGGCCTGCTGCCTTATTGTCTAACTTGAAATCGATTACCAGTTGTCAACGCAGTCAGAATTTATTCGGTACTAGCTGGTACCCGCGACTTCGTCTGCGCATGATTAGTATTTGGAGTACTCGCGGTTTTACTTGCGTAATTCCCTTTCCCGTGGGATTTTCGAGATAAAATAAAGCCTATTTCTTATTCCAGCTTATAATCTATCTCTGTGCCATTTCATCCAGATCAGTTCAGCAGTTTTTGCGTGAAAGAGTAACAAACATCCATCCATCTATCCATTCATACTTACAAACTTTCGCGTTTATCAGTTCAATTCAGTTTGGTTCCCCTGGGCTATACGGGTTTTCAAAAATTTCTCACAGCATCACTGAACGACGCGTGTGTACGCATCGTTCAGATGCTGTGAGAAATTTTTGAAAACCCGTATAACCCAGGGGAACCTAACTGAATTCCGGGATAAAATGTATCCCATGTCCAATCGTCCCGAGTTCCATTCGAATTCATTCAATTCCGTCGTGATGCGTGGTTAAAGAATTTTTCTTTCACCCTCTCTCCCAGGGGAACCTTACCGAATTCCGGGATAAAAAGTATCCCATGTCCTTCCTTGTACTATGAACTCAAATCGTCCCGAGTTTCATTCCAACTCATTAAGCAGTTTCGGCGTGATGCGCGGTAAAGGAATTTTACTTTCATACCCTCTCCCATGAGAACCTTACTGAAATCCGGGATAAAAAGTATCCTATGTCCTTCCTCGTAGTATGGCCTATAATCATGCCGAGTTTCATTTCAATCCATCAAGTAGTTTCGGCGTGATGCGCGTTTACGATACAGACAGACAGACAGACAGACAGACAGACAGACAGACAGACATGAATGAAAAAAATTACAGTTTTGGCTTGAGAATCGATAATAAAGTGCCCTCCAAAAAAAAATTTCAAAATATCTTCAATGTACAGAATTGGACCTGTTACAGTTTTATTATAAGTATATAGATTGTCTAAGGAACAAGGGAATTAAGATTAAGATTTAGACTAACTCTCAAAAATGAAGTCGATCTCTATTATCAGTTTAGTTACACAAAATAAGGCCCCTGGATTCGTTCTAATCACCAATCGGTGGCAAACCACTTAAAAGTGGCCCACTTGGAACAGGCTCCAGTGCCTGTTCCAAGCGGGCCACTTTTAAGTGGTAGATTTAAGCTCCTAATTTCAGTTTACCCCGTTCGCATGGGTGTTTATAGGTACCTACTGTTCCAAGTAAAATGTTAAGCTGGACCTCGATTAGAGGCAGTCTCGCTGGAGGCCATTCTGCAATGGACTGACGCAGAAGGTTAGTTGTCTCAAGTCATGGCAAGCCTCGGCTAAGCTTAGTAAGCTCGGCTTGGCTCGAGAAAAGGGCACAACTGAATTTTATTTTAAACTAGTAGATGCTTCGCACGCGTAGTCTCTGTGGAATCGTTTGAAGAATATTTATATCCCAAAGAAACCGATATGTGGAATATAGAACCTTGTTATAAATATTCAACGGTAGTTATCGCGTTTATTTATCTATTTTTCCCGACTTTTCAACAGGTTTACATAAACGCGATAAATATCTTAAATTATATGTAAATTTTGTAGGTTATGTATGTATGTAATATTGGTTGTGTTATTCCAAGTCTAAAACAAGTCTAGATACAAATCTAAATAAAATTATTTTGGCCTGAAGTAACAAACATTGATCCATACAAACTTTTAAATACATAAGCTATGAAAGCTATGCCTCAAGAGATTTGCGCGGGCAGTGTAACCTACATCGTATTCCAAACGTTTGTGCCTCGCGAATTTCTCTGTTGTAAAGCCAATTCACACATATCGGTAAATTCACAGTTGAGTATCAGTGAATCTACAATTCGGCACAGATTATTGACGGACCATTGACAGACCTTCAATAATCTGTAGGTATACGTTTAGAATGCGCTTATCAGCCTGAGATACATATCTTATTTTATCCTCTATAGGACTTAACCTTATTGTACCTTCTAGGTTCGTACATAGAAGCCATATAACACATGCTGATATCTTGAGATATTAAACATAAATGATATTTCTTAAATATAGGCCTATTTAGCTTTCTTAATTTTTAAACCGGTCCTTCTTTTCATCATATCATATTTTTATCTCGTCGTTTCAAATAAACCTATTTGATTTCATTTCACGTTCCGTCAAAAAGTACATACTTAGTAGCTATAGCTCTCGGACGAATGCTAGTCATCTCCCATACTCGTAATGTAAGGAAAAATGCTGCACCTATTTTAAAACAACTTGAAAAAAGAATGAGTTTCTCAATCGGGACGATGTTTTGTACCTTGCTTTATCCACTTTAATTTGTCCCAAATTCAACCAATAAAGTACAGTCTCCCAAAAATACCTTTAAAAGTGTTGAAGAAATGAACATGTAGCACAAATAGAACTGCAATAAAAGTTGCTGAGATCTGTACCCGTAAGTTTATCTTTTCGCAATTTGGGGAGTACAGTCGCCAGTAACAATAAGTTATTTTTACCAATATTTTCCCCCTCGCTATGAATCAGAAATCAGGCCTCAGCCACGCTGTAGGATGATAGGTATGTGCCTATTTTGTGGGGTCGTTCGTAAAGTTTTTTACGAAATTTTTAATGCTGTTCCTCTTCCATATATGGTGAGGTTTAAGACCGCCTTCCCCCCAACCACAATCACGTGTATATAAAAATATTAAATACAACTTTAGTCAACCGCAGAGCATCAAGAAGTTGAAGTTCAAATACAGGTATGATCTCATTTCATTATGAAAAATTAAAAGCATCGTGATAAAAATGACTTACTGTTTGACTTACTATAATTGTGATATTTAGTGATAATTCCAAACTCTCTTTGTGATGAATGTATATTTCTCCTATCTAACCACCTTCCAGCTTGCAGTGTGGCCGAAGCCTAAGAGTAATTAATGCAAAGAAACGTTACTTATTTTTTAATTATTTATTTGTCCAATTTATATCAGTGACTGTACTCGTTTGCGAAAAGGAGAAAGAAAAGCGAAAAACATTTATTTGAGAAGCGACCCGCATGCCGATCTGAGTAATATATTGTATCGAATGACGCAATTTCATGAGCGCAAATTGTTTCCATTCTGTTCAGCTCAACAAGTAACAAAATAGAGGCGCCTCTAGAATATAACTACACTGTATCAGGGTGTTCTGTAACTTTGTAGTATCAGATTCATCATATGACCAAATTTTATCCACAGCTACGCGGGTAGGTATAGGCCTTCTTAAGTTTGTGCCATCCACTAAGACCCTGTACTAACAGCGTCCATTGACGCCCCCTGACTCGTAATTTGTCGACTCACCTTGCAACTACATAATCGGTTGGTGCTATGCTCCTCATATTATTATCTTCAAATTACAGTAAAGATAAAATAAATTAACACCTTATTTAATATTATTTTGGTAATTATTATTATTATAAAATTTGACTTGTCTAAGTGCTTATTTTGTAAGCTTAAGGAAAAAATTACCTATTGGTTTCTCATTTCTGATCAAAGTGATCACAACACAATGTGTCCGGCCCAACTAAATTTGAGCTCCATGACTCAAGTGTCACCAAATCCTAGATCCAATCGTGGACTATCCGTCCTTCGTCGTATCTTGTTCTGTAAGGTGGATCGTGAAATCCGGCCTTCTGTGCAACTCTCAGCCGATACAGTTTCCTGCGTGAGCTTGCATGTCTTCATGTGTTTAGCTATTTATGTTTATCTTTTCGCAATCTACATTTTTTTTTTGTTCAAAAGTAACAAAACTTTATCTATTACTGAGGAAGTAGGAAGTCAGATCAGAGCTATGAAATTTTCAGGACATTTTACAGACATACAAGGTATCTAAGTATACACAAATATAAAGGCAAGTTTCTTATATGCCCAATCACAGGACTATCTAAAACGATTTTCAAAAAGATCTTCACTACCACAGTCTGAGTCTTAGGGGCTAGTATTCAGGAGAGTGAGCAAAGCCGTAGACATCTACTAACGAACAAATTTAAAAAGATTTTCAACTTTGTATTGATGTCTCCCAGTGGACCGTTGCTTCCTACATTTCAATACAAAGTATCGCGGAAGTAGTTTGGCCTCAAATCATTTCGCATCGCCGCGCCACTTGATAGCCACCTCTGTGCGGGCGCCGGAAATATTGGGGTTGGTGGCAATTAATCCTGTTAATGGAAACTCGTGCTTATGTCGAGGACCGTAAAGGTTCTAGTTGAATTTTATTGGTCTTTTACTTCGTAGCACTTGCGTAGCCATCGCTACGAGATTGACAAAGTCTACGCCGTTCTACGCCGTAGCACTTCTACGCGAATACTACGAACTCTATACGTAATAATGGTACGCAATTATGTAGGTATAATGCTTATTATTATTAATTATACGCCATAAACACCGCCTTAGCAACACAAGTTTTAAAACCTATCACTAGCACCAGTCTGTCACAAACACGTATGCGCATTTTCTACACCTAAATAATAAACTCTATTCATTTAGTTTTCATCTACATCACCAGAGCTGTTCTCCTGCATGATTTCCTTTATTTCTTGTTATTTTAGTTCCAACAGTCCAAGTTCTAAGTGAAAGTTCCTATTCTCACAACATTGCATGATCTTAACTACGTACATTTTAACATTAGAGGCATAACCCACTTATAAATTTAAGCATGCTTTTTTATAAGCACTTGTACATACACTATGTCTGAATTAATAAGGTATTGTAAAGGGTATTGTAAGACCAGTCTTCAAATCGTGGAATGCATTATTCTTAGATGTGTGATGTCCTCACGTTTACTCCTCTTACTCAATAATGAAAACGAAAAAAAATCTTTATTTTCGGCCTACGAAGGCCCATTGAAAATACTAAGTTACATATAAAATATCAATACAAAATTGCGTCTGTGACGCACCCTCAATAATTCGCTTAACAAACCAATCTTCTTAGAATACACCTCGGGTAATTCCTCTAGATACCTAATTTCTATTCATTAATTCAGCATTTCTTCATTTAATTTGCATATTTTAATACCCAGCGGAAGCGAGCTCTAAGATCACTGAACATTGGAAACGAGCCAATCGCTCACGATCTCATGTTCATCATAAAAGACCAATTATGTTGATTGGCAGCGGCACAATTACCATAAAATAAATCGCTAGTAATTCGTTCGACGCTGGTGTAAAAAAAAGGTTAAACCAAGATTGTATCATAGATTAACTAATGAATCTGGTTCGTTTTCAAAATTAATCTGGTAATTTGATCGTTGATAATTTTGTTATTTAATTATCGGGTGGGTTAGTAAACCCATACCATAATTAACATAATAACAAAAGTGGTTTTCGCCGGACACTGAAACGTAGGCACTACGAGTTTATAAACTAATTAGTATCCAAAACTCGAATCAACCGCTTTTGATTTTGAATATGAAATAGTTGACTAAATTATTCCAGTAGATTAAATTGCACCACCTTAACAATCGTATTATTTCAGACAATGGAGATCAAACTAATCAATAGCAAAAACTCTTTCAGCTGCTTATGAAAACAAAATAGTTGCGTAATTATTCAAATATAAAAATCAAGTCTTTTTACGTACAATTAGTACCGCTTTCTTTTCTACTTTCTCTCTAAAAGGTCTTTTCGAGAAAGTACTCATTACGACCCCATTCCCTATTCAAACAAACTATGTAAGCACTTACAGTAGAGTACTAAACTAGAGGCTCACTGCGTCGTCAGGGGTCGCATGCACGGCTCATAAAACTTCTCAAATACATATTCCGTCCCCTGACCATTAAAGTAAGGGAAGTTCTTAAATTTGGCCATTAAATGTGCCTTATTTATGGCTTTACATTTTATTGCTTACGCAGTAAATCTGCGGTGTCATGAATAACAAGCACTTCTGTTTATTTTATATTTTATTACCAAATTACAGTAGTCAAAGAATGGAAGATACAAATTTGGGTGACAATAATTTACGAAGTTACTATGAAAGTTTATGAGCTGTGATTATACAATGTGATTTTTCGAACCTTGATAAAACGAAATGTGCGGATACACGACACATATTTATCGATAAAAATCGGGATAATTTAAATATTTTTAAATGAAATTTGGTATGTAGATAGTTTAGGACCTAGAATAAGACATAGGCTACCAACAGCGGGTGGTAAAGTTTGTATGGAAAATAATTTTTCCTTGGTTCGATTTCCTCAAAACTCGGTATGAATAAAGTATGAAATAAATAATTAAACACGTATTTTTTATTTTTACAAATAATCCCTAAGGGTTGTGTACAAAATTTCTGAAATTTGTATGAAAAATAAATCTGGTTCGCGGGCGAAGCCGGGGGGCGCGTCTAGTATTGTAATATATAAAAGGAAGTTGTGTTAGTTACACCATTTATAATTCGAGGACGGCTGGACCAATTTTCGTTTTATTGGATTTGTCTTTGTCGTGTATTAATAGATAAGTGGTAATGCAGCCAGTGTCTTGGGGACGCTTCCGACTGGTATTGACATGGATCAATTGAGCTACCTTTAGACTGTTTGCAACCGTCTGCAGTTAGCTCAATGGTTTCACTTGTAAATACTAGTTGTAATTTTTCTATTCCTTTGCTTGTAATTTTCGTTGTTAATAAAGTTAATTTAATAGCCTAAAAAAAAAATAGATAAGTATTAAAATATAAATAAAAAATAAAAATAAATTTCAATGCGGGCGACGCCGCGGTACTCATTATACATAGAAACACTTAGCATAACAATACCGAAAAAACTCCAGATAGTAAGAACATTTATCGCAAGTGAACTTCGCTTGCTATGCCACAGACGTCCGCGTCGTCATTACTATGAACTAGCGACCCGCCCCGGCTTCGCACGCTTTTATTATACGTATAAACCTCCCTCTTGAATAACTAGGTATCTATTAAAAAAACCGCATCAAAATCCGTTGCGTAGTTTTGAAGATTTAAGCATACAAAGGGACATAGGGACAGAGAAAGCGACTTGGTTTTACATTTTGTAGTGATGTCCACTTGTTAGTGGAATGTGAACAACGGAAGCGCACTTTGACAGTTTCAGGAGGAAATCTGCTGAAAACTAACACAGTTTTTAAATTCAACTGAATTTATTGTTTTCGAAAATGATATATTTATTTCAATTTAACTTCACTCTCGAAAACATTGGACAAAATTTTAAAATTTATAGCTGTAGCTGTTTACATTGGGAATAAATAATATTTTTTACTAATAATTGTATCACAGGTAGATCTAATTTTAATTTTTTCAGGGAGCTAAGTACTACTTAAGGGAACTTCAATGTTTTCCCTGTAGGTGGAGCTAACGGCGCTAGATTCCGAAAGACGAAGAAAGTCTCAAGGATTTTCGAATCGTCTTTATTGGACTTGAAAACGAAACATTTCCGTAGCATGCGCCAGCAATTGCGCTAAGAAAATTGAAGCGTACATTAGTAACTCAGTTACTAATTTAACTTAAATACATACTAATTGGTCTTAAACTTAGTTACTAATTGGTCCAAGAAGCAAAAAAGATTCTGAAAAAGAAAAGCCTGAAGCTAACTCTGAAACAATTCTCTACAAAGTGCTTAGCGAAGTCTTACTTCTGAGGAATTTATTATGAAACACAAATATGCCCCGAGATTCCTTTTAAGCGGCGTATTTTATGTTGTTCATATAAGGAACGCTCCGTTCTTTTTTGTGAGACTGAAAAAATACAGCTTGGTTTTGCTTGTTACATGAAGAGATATAATACGAAGTACTTACACTGTATTCCTATGCTCGAAATTAAATAATAGTGAAAAGAAAATAATCAGTAACTATTGTAATTTTCAAACTAAAGAAATAATATTGTTTTATAAACTTTTTATGAACGAATAGTTCATTTATTTGTTAACGGAAGGTAGTCATGCTAGAATCTTTGGTAAAACGGAGTTCGAATAGAGATCAATCTAATAACAACAAATTCAAAACCTGGTACCTGGTATAAATGGTATATATATCGACGCATACAATACCGACTCATTCTAGAATGTTCGAGAGAGTCTAGATAAGGGCTCCCACACAAAATTGCGAATTGATGCGATGCGATGCGATGTCACACGAACTTGAGATGCGAATTTCTGCGATGCGATTTTGTGCGGCGAACCGTTTGGTAGGGTAACCATACCTTCAATTTTAGTCAGCCGTATTGGACGTGTTTTTAGGAAGCGTAAGATGGATGGCAAAAAGATAATTGCACTGCTGTTATTGTTAAATAGATATAAAAGAAAAAGAAGATTCTGGGTTCATCCATTTATTACGATTATGAACTCTGAAGGGAACTATTTTACTTGAAAAAACTATGGGTTGAGAACTGAGGCAGTTTTATTTTACAACACAAAGAAGGCGGCTCAGGTGCCGCGCATCTTTCTCTAAAGTTGTCTCAGAGCGGACTAAAAGGGGAGTCACCAAGTATGACGTAATATGACAGGAATGCGCGATGCAAATGAGATCGGACGTTATCGTGCGAGCTCGCAGATATTTGCGATGCGATGCGAGTTCGCAGTTTTATGTGGGAGCCCTAAAACAAACTATTATCCCACACAAAAGTTCCTTAAAATTGAATAAAATTACTTATACTGTTCTCATCGTTAATCCCTCCAGATTTCAATTTGAGGTTCGTGTATGGCTAAATAAGGGTTATAATTGTTTATTTTCGCTGACTATAGGGAATTGGACCAACATACCTAAGTATTTTCGATGAGTATTATAAAAGCAGCGAATTGTTTGTTGCTTTTAAAGAGAATCCTGGAATAGACCCTCCTGTAATTATTATTTCTATGATACTCGTATTTTAATATATGCATTAAAAAACCCAGTAAGTAACATATAATTACCATGCTTAATGAAGATTAAAAAAAAATTAAGTACGATGAATGTTTGATATTAATTTGTTAGTGTTATTTATCTGGAATGGCTGATAGATGTTTTAAACTTTTTCGACAAATTTCAAACCCGCATTTATTGGTACTAGGACTAAAAACCAACCAGCAAAATGTACCATTACCATGAACTTTTATATTTTTATGATAAGCGATTTCATTCAAAGGGCTAAATTTCCGGCAGATAACCTAGTCTCTATCCCACATCAATAAGGTAGATTTTGCCTCGAATCATCGGAAATAAATATTTTTCGCTGGCATTGCCTTCAGCGCTTTTTGATTTGACAATATTTTTTACTGGAAATATATTTTTTGGCTGCGAGTTATTTTGCTGAGAAAATAAATTGGAAGTGAGATAAAAGCTAGGAACCGATGAAAATAACATTTAAAATAACTCATTATTAAAAATGTATGTGAGTTTCACTCCGTAGAGAATCGAAGAAACTTCAAGTAGGTACTTCATTCAATATTAGCTTACATTTTATCTTGAGCGAATATTTTTTTTATTTCAAATAAGTTATGGTGTCAATTGAGATTTGTCGTCAATTTAGTTGCCAGAACTAAAAAAATTTGGACTAAATTTCAAAGAGACAGAGCTGTAATTTTTAGTACCATCGAAGTTAAGGATTTTAGGTAGTTACTTCCTACTTATCTTCTAAAAGCTATCATTTAAAAAAATCAGTGCATCTAATCGATGCGACGCGTGATCCGCGACCTGGGCCTGAATCCCATTAAATAAATCGCTTCACCATTTCAATAGTATCGTGTCAAAATGTCAGTGTTAATCTCTTTTTGGTATTTTTCTAGCACAAACTATTTGAGGATCATTCATAGCTGTGACGTATATAACTTCCAATTTGACATTCTAATTAAGAAGGTCTCTTCAAGCGCAAAAATAGTGGAATACCAAATGCACAAACGTCATTATAATCATCTTGATTGAATGGCACTATTGAGACCTTTGTTTTGAAATTAGTGGAATTCGGCCCCTGGTGAGTGTCTGGCGCAGCTCATCAGCATTGCCATACAGCGTGACTAGCAGGACAGCGTCTTGGGGACGCTTTCGACTTATTATACGGATCAGTTGAACCACTTCTAGACTACTTGCGCAGATGGTGGGAAATATTCTAGAGGTAGTAGTTAGTTCAGTTGTTCCAATTTTAAATACAATTTTTCTTTTTTTATCTCTATCGTACTTTTACTTTTTGATAATGAGATAAACTTATCTTCTAACACATTTAAGTTCATGTAAAACCCTTTTTCTATTTATAAAACGAGAAGACGAGCACGAGTACGAATATGAAATGAATGAATCGATATGAAAATCGAAAATTCTAGTAAAGGGTCCTCACTTCAGTACAATCATGTTTGAAACGTAATAAATACATTCTATATCGCTACATCTGGCACCTACAGACTATCTCTGAATAATGCAATGTCTCCAGAGAGTCGAGCACTCTTGTGAGCGCTCAAACACATTCTTCATGGAATGTATGTTGTACTAAAACAAAGGGGATCGTTTCAAAATGGGCAATTGCTTGCTTTGTTAATTTTTATTCAGTTACTAGTTTTTACCGTGGTGATAGATCATACAAAATTTCACATTTAACTATTTTTAAGGTTAATCCTTATTTCACATTTAACTATTTTTAAGGTTAATCCTTAAAAATAGTTAAATGTGAAATTTTGCACAGAAGTAGAAATAATATATTGTTCCTACTTCTATGGGATTAAGGATACAATCAAGTTCCAATTTCACGCTTTGTTGAGAATAATTGAATACTACAGGTCAGATCTTGCCCAATTACCTACATGAAAAGTTAAGGTAGAGATACGAAGTTGCTCTTGGTGGCCACCAAACTCTGGTTTCGTATTTACTCTTCCTAATATTAGTTAAGTTTTTCTTAGTAAGAGCGAGGTTTCACTACAATTTACATTTTAATGTAAGTTTTATGGTGTCTCTATGTTGAAAATAAATACTTGTTTGTTGTTGTTGTTGCTATAGCAGACAAAATAAAACTACTACAGATGCACTCAGCAGATGCATTAAAAAAAGCTTTTGATAGGTTTAACAAACTGAACGTTTGAATTTTGTGAAATCCTTTGTTTATCGTAATAATATGATAAAAAATGATGCCGCTAGTGTACCTCCTGTTTGCACCTTAAAAACGAAACAAAAACTGAAAGATTAAGGAAGATCGACTAAAATTACATACCTAGTTACTACAAGCACATAAGATTAAGAATCCTGTAAATCTGTGGCGAGGCAGCCTTTGCATCGCTTTTTCGCCAACACGTTTTGCGAAGGCATGTGAAATATATCTACATAAGCGTTTATAGCACCGCGAGCACGTCCTGTATTCTGCTAGATAATGCAGGTGTTCGTGGCGGTGTTGCCAACTTGAAGACTGATTGCCTGCGCGTTGAAGTTGGGAAATGTATATTTTTGCAAACGTTATTCGTTTAAAACTTGTAGGAAACACATTAAAATGTAAATTCAAACTAACCAAAACTGTCTTTTAGTTTTAAAACTGATATTTATGTGAGCATTCAAAACTATGTGCCAACTATAATTTCTTTGGCTTGTATGTATCACTGATCACGGTTTCGCTCGCTTTTATTGGTGATACAAAGTAGTATACACTGTTTAATCAAGTCCATCGTTAGGTATCTCTAAACCAAATTTAAGCTATAACCATTCAGTAGTTTTGGTATACTTAAACATGGTGCATGAGCATGTTATTGAAATAATCAGACATAAAATTACTATCCCAAAAGAAAGTAATTTTTTTGTTATAGTTAAGTATCCAAACAGTGAACAGAAGAAATGTATCTTTATCCGAGATTTTTAATATGAAATTTAAGTATACAGATACTGAAATGCTATCGGCGTAGTATCCACCATTTGTGTATTTTTTTAACATTACTGTGTGCAATAAAGTATTAAGCCTAGCTGATTTGGATATTAGAGCTATATCTACTCATGGTACCCTGGGAAAAATACTGAAATTTGGTTTCTATAGTGTGAAAAGACGGTTTTGAAACATAAGTCGCACATAAATCGAAGGTTTAAGGAAACTTTCGTCCTATTGAAGTGACTTATGTTTTGATTCGTAGGGTCTTAATTATTCTAAACCTCTAAGCTGGTTTCTTAATTAGGTTTGTAAGTTTTATTTCAAAAACAATCATTTCAATAATTTCGCTTACGTCTGCTCTTATATAAGTGAAATTCCATACCTGTACTATTCTACATTCTATCAAATAGTTATAACCCGCCCTCTTAAATCAAAATCAAAATGACATAAAGTTTAGTTCACCCTATGAACTACCTAATATTACATAGTCCTTCAAAGTAGTTGTAGTCATGATGTACATTATTGTAGATTGCTGTATGTTTACGTACACTGCCGGTAAATCTGTCCAACGACTCGGAACGCACGCCCACCTCACCACAACACGATTTCATATGCCAGCGAGTGTACTAACTTTACTACACGAAACGATTTATGCACTAGCCGTTATTTACTTACTTGATATGTATTTCAATAAAATCCAATGGTAAATCGAATTTATTTATTCCATAAGATAATAACGTTTTATCAAATAATATCTGGCGCAGCGCATCAGCATTGCCATGGAGCACAGTCATGGAGTTAGTGTTTTGGGGACGTGAGCTACCTCTAGGCTGTTTGCAATCGTCAGTTAACTCAATTGTTTCAATTATATTTACTAGGTTTAATTTGTGTCTGATTGATTATGATTGTAATTTACTTTTTTTTAAATAGTAATTTATAACTATAACGTTTTATGAATAAGATATTTATCATTATAAAGGGAGAGGAACACCGAAGAAAAGATAGATGGATTGTGTGGGTGGAAGAGTACATGGTTAAGAAAGTTTTAAATACAACTAGCGACCCGCCCCGGCTTCGCACGGTTTTATTATAAGTACCGAACGGGATAAAAAGTATCCTATGTCCTTCTCCTGGCTCTAAACTACCTCCCTGCCAATTTTCAGCTAAATCGGTTCAGCCGTCCTTTAGTTATAAGTGAAGTAACTAACACGACTTTCTTTTATATATATAGAAGATGACGGATGATAGAGGTGAATGGAACAAAAATTGTACTGACTACACTTAGCGTGGAGTAACGTCTGAAAAAGGAGAAGAATAACGCTTTCAATAGCCAATGTGCTTTTATAATATAAGCGAAATCCCATACCTATCCGTTTCGTGCGAATTGGTTGTAACACGCATTCTTAAATCAAAAAATGTGCGACCGACGACGTTCTGCGCCCAATATGCTCTTGAACTAAGTACACCATGTTGTGTCATGGGAAATGTCCCCCACTTCTCAACTTTAATGCGCTTTACCTTGGTCATTCCTGTGTCAAATGAAAAAATATGTAGCCAATATTTTTCTAAAATCGAACTCACGGACTAAATATAATAATATTATTCTTACCCAGGCAACTACCCTAATAGGATAGATTAGAAACATTCAAGAGAGCAACGTGCAGGTTCCCAGAGGTAACGCAATTACGGGCTCCAGTGGCATCTCGGCTGTCCGAGTGACACCTATACGCGTGCCGCCTACATAATGGTTAGTTACGGTCACAATTACCACTTAAAGAGCTTTAAAGGTTTATTTTATAGTTATAAAGAGATAAAAGTACGCGGGTAGCGTGTAAGATTTAATTAACTAGGTTTGATGCATTCACACATAATACAATAAACAACACGAAGTCGTGTCGATACGCAACCTTTGAGGCGGTTTCTAAAAAAATAGTTAAACCAGGCAGAAAAGATAGCGCTTTTTTATAGGGGCTGTTAAAATAAAATGACATTTACCGTGCTTATAAATAAATAAAACGTTTCTTTATTCAGACTTTTGTCCACACACAATTAAAAACCACAATTAAAGAACAATAGGTAAATATTAATACCTAAAACACAATAAGGCACAGCTGTAATTTGAAGCAGTCATTCAACAGAGTCTCAACCCAACTCTTATGAGAAGAAATCCTGCTGACTATCCATCTCCCTTGCACTCCAGGACTAGCAGTTATACTACACGATCTCTTCCTGGTGGTTATACCTAGGTACTAGGTTTCCTCCACATTCATCATTCGCTCGCACTGCTAATGTTTGTAACGCGCTGTCTGCTGTTGTTTTTCCGGTTGATTATACATCCTGAATCAGGTTCTTCAAGACAAAAGTGAATAGGTTTTATCATTCTAGACTAGACCTTCGTGATACATCACCGCCCATATCGTCACTTTTCATTGAAATTACCGTCCTTCGAATGAACAAAAACAAATAAAATATTCTCTCTCATTCTCAATAACGCTTAACTGTATCAGAAACTTCAATTTATCTCATCTATCTTCAAGTACGCACCTAAAAGATTTAAAGAGCACTTAGAGGAAAAAGGCAATTTACCTGCCGTTTAGTTTAAAAATTCATCAAAGAGGATAACGGAAAATCCTTTAATTTTCTCGTGACTAGGTGCTTTACCCGCCCAACGGGATTATCCCACACGCGCGATACAGAAGCTGCTTTTAGATAGCAGGTACCAATTAAAGCTCGGCTTAGCTTAACTATCTGTAAATCTTTTCTAAGTAGTAAGTCCTTTCCTTAGTTTCAAGATATTAAACTTGCATTTGATGCAGTTTTTTAATGCAGCGCCTGATTGGCAGTGAGGGGATAATTGCTTTTAAGCACCACGCAGGGCGCAAATACCAATTTAAGAATACATTAAAATTACAATACAAATAATAAAATACAATACAATAAAAACAAATTAAGAACCTTGTTTGTACCGAAAATATGTATTTGACTTGCCACCTCAATGTTATTTTACTGGCTCTACCTCAAAGCCCAATGGAAAATTTCTGAATTGAAAATAAATCGAAATGGAATAAAGCTTTCGAGTCGGTTTATAAATTTTATGTTACTTTACGGAAAAGAGTTTTATAAATTGTTTAAAATTTTCTTTATATGAATAACACGAAAAGCAAGCTTTATTGAGTCAAAAACACATGATTCATTGTGTTGCAAGAAGGATAATGTGAAAACTTCTCGCACATTTGTTGAAATGAAAAATAAGAACATATGAATAGGTACCTAAACGAAATTCCGAGGGCATGACATGTGAAATCTGCCTATTTGTTTCGGTACCCGCATTGTATGTGAGAATGAGGACATAAATTATGCTCAGCAGGGAATAATTATGTTTGACAGGGCAACACTGCTTTTCTACCTTGAGAGTTAGATAACTACATATGGGCACATTATTTTGAGTGAATTATCTGTGTTTTGATTTATCATACGGACATCTTTGGTAGATGTTGTGAATGATTACAATATTTGCCTGTTACAGGTGCAATGGTATGGGGTTCTGGGTGATTTCAATGTATAATAAAAATATCTATGTTGTAATACATAGATATTTTTTATTTGTATATAACATATAGTATTAAATATATCAGTTATCTAGTAGGTACCTTGTGTGTATATAACACAAGCTCTGCTTAGATTGGGGCTAGATGATGCTGTGTGGATAAGGAATCAAGCTGGTAGACATCATTCAATGCCTAAAGTGCAAGCTTCGATGGTATGACATATTTTGGCTTTATTTAATTCATCATTCGTATTAAGATTAAACGCCTTATAGTCGTCTAATTGTAAAATCTTTTTTTATTTACTTATGGCACATATCTCACTGTAATTTAAAGATCCAATTCCAATAGTTTTTCTTTTAAAAATATACCTATCCAGACCATCCCAAGGAAGAGATCGCTTTTAGCTATAAGATCGCCCTTTATACTTCGTCTTAGTATGCAGTTTTTTTTATATTTTCTTTTCTTTCTTTGTGTGGTAGGTTTGAGTATAATAAAGTGTTTTCTATTATATTTTATTCTACCTAAACAACGTTCCCGATTCTATCTATTTTCAAATAAATTATTAATTTAAAACCTACATCAAAATATGACAAATGGTTTATCATAAACTCCATTCACGGTAGTTATGTTACTACTTTTATTTGGGTCTTTCTTATTTTTCTCGCACGAACAACAAAAATCAAATCGACAAATGAAATAAAGGCCCAAAAGAGATCTAGGCCAATATATCACGGGCAAATATGATATACTGTCGCCCGTATCCCGGTAACGCTTCAGAAACGGGACAATCCTTGAAACATGGACCTTTTATCAGCGAAAATTCCGCGCTAAACAATTCAATATGATTGATAGCTTCCGTGAAAGTTTTATTGAAACGAGATAGGATGGGATGCTGAGTGGTGGGACCTTGTTGGACAGATTTATGAGCGTGACGTTTTATTTTCAACAGATTCATTCTTCTCGCTAACACTTTCATTTCCAATGAAACATGTAGTTCTGCAAGTCTGGTCAATTCGCAGAGGCTAGGCAGCTAGCGAATGTGTAAAAAAAGAACAAACATTTGTAACATTTTTGCAATTAGAAAAAAACACCTCTTTCTGTTACAAAACACGATTGAAACAAATGAGTATAGTACCTTCAATAAAATAGATAGGGAGTTCTTGTATTTATTATTAAATCGACAAAAGCTCCGAAATTTAATTTCAACTTTAGGTATAGTTATAAAACAGTTTTGGCTACCAATAATTGATAGATAGGTCGTATCGTTGTAAAACTGAATGTTTAATATTTGGTTAAACTTAACTACAAGTTACGTAGAAAGTTTTTCTGAGCATCAAGTTACATGGTCGATGTAAAGTTTTTTTTTTCAAAGTCAAAGTGCTTTATTTCTTTAAGACCTTACAGGACACTTGGACACGTCATAAAATTTGTAATGTGGAAACATTTTATACCTATATTAAAACTTGAACTTAGGAGAAACATAAACAAAAGGTACGCGGTAAATACCCCAAAAATAATCGTTATTATATTAAACTACTTTATTAACAACGAAAATTACAAGCAAAGGAATAGAAAAATTACAACTAGTATTTACAATTGAAAACATTGAGCTAACTGCAGACGGTTGCAAACAGTCTACATGCGTCGACACACTTGCACCTTCCCATCTTTCAAGGACATCCACTAGGGCTGGTGCGGCGGCAGATCTGGCCGAGGATCTCAAGAGGCGCAAATATACAGGTCTCGACAGAACCTACGCATTTGCTCCCCTTGGATTCGAGACCCTAGGTCCGTGGGGTACCGAGGCTCTTCGGGTTTTTAAAAAATTATCTGAGCGTCTGGTCGATGCGACGCGTGACCCGAGAGCTGGTGAATATCTGGCTCAGCGCATCAGCATTGCCATACAGCGTGGTAATGCAGCCAGTGTCTTGGGGACGCTTCCGACTGGTATTGACATGGATCAATTGAGCTACCTTTAGACTGTTTGCAACCGTCTGCTATTAAACTTGAAGAATATAATTTTCAATAAACATTATCCTTTCGCGTGGCCTGAAGGAGGTCAAGACAATTTCATTTAGAAACTTTTTAGTACCTACCGGTGTTATTTTTGTGTTAAACTGTTTTTTTTTTTTAATTTTTTTTTTAAACACTGCAATCAGAAAATGATAAACTTATGACGTTTCCAAGAGTCTAGTAAGGTCTAAAGGAAATACAACCCATTGAATTGGAATTCCATCATTACCTGATACAGTGCCCGAGGAATGGGCTAGCCTATTAATTGAATAGTCCATTCAGGATGATGTTGGTACCTTATCCTCTGAAACCTACACAACAATGATGTCTACGCATCTCCAAGAACCACTTGTTAACACCGATTCCCGCCCCCACTGTGTCAGTTTGTCAGATCTGACGTTGACAGCTTGCTCAGCTAGACATCAACACATGAGACATCTTTGTACCTAAGCCATACTAAAATAGGTATAGGTTCCTACGGAACGTAGTCATGCATGCTAGCATCTTTCAAATCAAATCGTTGGCTCCTTTACTTTTATTTGGTTGAAATAAGTTAAATTTATACCTGTAATACCATTAAAGCTGTGAACAAGTCATTAGTTTCTTAGACAATCGCACCTTGCAAGAGTTTTGCTCGGAATTGATTCAGAGAATTTTCGTAGCTGCTTTGAAGGTTAATTTTATATTAATATTCATAAACTTCAGTTAATCAGGATTAATTGTGATTCTATAAGGTAAATATTTATAATTACTAAAAGTTCATTAAGGAACGATAAATTCTAAAACAGTTTATACCCACCGGAAAATTAAAAATATACCGGCTACCGGTTTAAAATGCAGCTCAATAGCACTCATACCGGTCCTTAGTACCGGTAGTGCATTATTTTACTGGTGATCACAAAATTACCTCTCTTTCCATATATATGAAGCCTTGTAATGCCTGTACTGGATAGAGAGGAAGTCAGAATAGTAATTTGATAGCGGTAGAATATTTTCATGGTCGAAGGATACTACAATCGTGGTTTTATCCGAACACGATTTTTTTATCGAATGATTTGGAGCGATATGACACTACTTTGAAGTTTTTTATATTTGTCTCATTCTTTTTTGTACATTATAAGCGAGACAGAAGTTTAGGTCCATCAAGCTCCCGAAGGCCACCTTCTCGAAATCGTTTCCGAGTACAGACTTTGGGCAGATTATGCAGTTAGGTAAAAACAATTTTGAGAAGGAGGCCAACTGGGCTGGGCAGCGTTTGGGAAACTACGTCGAGTTTTCTCGTCATCCATACCACAATGTTTGAAAACGAAAGTTTTCAATCAGTGCGTCCTACCCGTAATGACCTACGGAGCTGAGACGAGGCCACTCACGGTAGGGCTGGTCCATCAGTTCAAAGCCGCTCAGCGAGCTATGGAAAGAGCTATGCTCGGAGTTTCTCTGAAGGATAGGATTCGTAATGAATACATCCGACAGAGAACCAAAATTATCGACATAGCTCAAAGAATTAGCAAGCTGAAGTGGCAGTAGATCGGCCATATCTCGCGAAGAACCGACAACCGTTGGGGTAAACGTGTTCTTGAGTGGAGACCGCGACTTGGCAAACGTAGTGTAGGACGCCCTCCGGCCAGGTGGGATAACAATCTGCGAAAAACTGCTGGCAGATGCTGGATGCGTCAAGCTGACGACAGGGCGCTATGATGCTCATTAGGGGACGCCTATTTTCAGCAGTGGACTAATATGGGCTGATGATGAAGCTCTCGAAAACATTTATCGTAATCAAACTTTATACATAGGTAGCACTGGTACCAAGCATACGGATAAGCTTTTCACAAAAAGCTATTCTGCCCCAACGAATTAAAAAAGCACAGACAAAAACACGAGCAGCAATTGGAAAAACCACGAGTACCTGGTCTTGTTGTTTGTTCTACACTACGTGTTTTTGTCTCTATTGAAATATTTACTCGGGACTTTACAGAGCATTGTGTTTGTGTATGAAAAGTTGCTATTTGACACGCAGCATACATTGTTGGATAGGTGATTGTTAGTTTAAGTACATGGAATGGTAAATGGATGGAATATTTTATTAATAGTGTAATTGTTGTTACTCAGTTCTTTTTTTGATATTATTTTAACGAAATAAAAATGTTTTAAATTTTCCGAAATATTCTATCGCATAAAACCATCTCACTTTTCTTTTCGTTCTTTTCAAGGGATTTGGACTACGTTTTTATCGAGTAATTCAAATTAAAAGTCACTTTTTAAAAGTCACTTCCTAAATCATAATTTAATTAGTAAATTTCATTGGTCTCAACTCTCAAAGTGATTCAAGAGTCATTTACTGTTTATTTTTAAAAAGCTAATTATACAGAGTAGAGCCTTACAGCAGGCATTATTTTAATAGTCGGCCGTTAAAAGCCCTGTTTTACGATACAATAGAAAAAGCGACCGCAATCTGAATATTCTCTAGGTTTTAATGGAGTGTTTATGAGGGGAACCGAGCACTAATGCTAACTGGAACTGTAATGGACACAGATAATGAACCCCGGCTAGGAGGAATGCGGGAATGTCGAACTTTTAAGTTTGGTGTTTTCTGACATATAATCGAACTATCAAACACCTCCTATCAAATTTGACGTTTTTGTAGGTAGGTAGGTATTAACTTTACTCAGTCATATCACTGGTTACAAGCGACTATAAGAGTTCAAAAAAACTTTCAACTTCAACTTTTCCTGAAAATTTTCATTAAATAATTTGGTGTAAGTAACTATTTTGAAAAAACTATTTCTAAATGGACTTCGAATTCTGAAAAGCAAAAAATTGGATCATTTTAAATGGAGTCGAAGTCAAGAAGCATAAGTAAAGATAAATAATAATAATAACGCAGTTCAGATTGTGTAATTTTTATAAAAATAAGCATAAAAGTCGGTTCATGAATATAAAAATTCCAAGATACTAAACTTTTTTATAGTCGGAAAAAGCTTCTCACCCTCACGCCTTTTTCTATTAAACTCCATTACGGCTGTTTGTTTAGAGCAAACTAGCACCATTGCTCCATACACCCATCAGCCATTCAAATACACACACAGTGTGGTCACGTAGACCAGATATAATATACATAGGTAGACGTGTCTACATTGCCTCGAACAGGGCCTCAACATTGAGGCACGATTAAAATTAGTACGAACCTCGGTAACCGATATTTTACCTTCGTTGGACTTAACAAAACAAATAGGTATTACAGGACCCTTCGATCAAGACAAGATCTTTAAATCTTAAGTTTTTTGAAGGAGAAAACAATCAAGTCATCTTTTGCACTGAGCAGCACTCAGATAGTCTTCTGTTTCTTAGAGGAAAAGTGAAATGGAAAGCAAGTGTTAATTTGACAACTGACATAAATATTTATCGTGTTGGTGTCATTGAAATCCGTTTCCAGAGTAGAGGCCTTGATGTGGGAATAATTTTATTGTCATGTTGTCGGCGAGTCAATTCAGGCCGAGGAATGCCTGTTATTATACCCATCGTCCATTGACACGGCATGCCTACATTAATATGACGGGCAAAGGCGGCCGTGAAGTGGATGTTTATCATCTAAGTTATTCATAACATGGCGGTAATATTATAACATGTCATTTAATTTCGATCTAAAAATAGATCGAATGAAAATAAAAGATAAGATGTAAATGTCGATTCTGTTGTTTTAGGAATCCTTACTAAAATCTTAAAATTTCTTAGTTATATTGACTTAAAATTTATGGTATTCTGTTGCAAGTCTTAAAAATACCTAATTTAAAACGTGTTTGACAATCGTAAAATCTCTCTAAGTTTAGTCGTTGGTGTTGCTGTAAGCAAAATAAATAGTGTTCTATAATGTTGCATGTAACTTTTCTGTACCAGCCCTGAATGTTTTTATTCACAAATTACATTAAATTCTAGGTTTTCGTAGTATAAGCTTTGAGCATTCTGCTTGTAAATTTTAATCATGACAAAATTAGGTGCCTCCTAAAATTAAGTTAGACGTCTAATCTTAGCTAAAAATGTGATGCACAGAATACGGTTTTAGCAATTTTAGCTAAGTTGAGTTGTTTTACATCTGTCATCCTAATTTTAAATCTGATTTTTAAAATTTTTAAAACACAGAATAGCATTTAATTTTGTGGATTTGACGTTTCTAAATCTTAAAATTAGCTAATTTTAGCTAGGTTTAAAACAAGAGAATTGACACCATTACCTAAGCAAGAAAAAACACGGAATAATCTAAACGATGAATTACATAAAAAACTTATAGAAAATACTGAATTTAAAATTTGACTTAAGGAAAAAATCCCTGGCAGTATTCTTAGATTTAAAGAATGCTTTCGATACCGTCTTGTCTTGATTTCCATTTTTAAATAAAAATAAGAAAAAATGGCATACAAGGTACCTCTCGCTCTTTTTTATCTGTCTACTTCCATGATCGTAAACAAAGGGTAAGTAGATGTTGATAGCCAGGATGAAGACAATTGCCATGGAGTGTTGCAGTGAATTAGGACCAACTCAGTTTCTGTAAGCTTCAACTTCATGACACCAAAATATTTTATATTTTTGTCGTGAAGAGGAATGGTAGTGTCATCTCCTACGCAGGTGACACTGCCATTGTCTTCACGGAAAATCGGCCTTAATCATAAAATTAGTGTTCACAGGATATTTTATGTATATTTTCCTTACAAGTTACACGAACTAAGAATTATCTTAAAAATACAATGTCAGTGACAAGTGATATGATATTGAATCATAATATGACGTCAGTCAGCCCCGTCATAACATAAAATACAGTCAATTTCCATTACAACGATACGTTTATTCAAGGGCGGGTGAGGTTGATCCTTCGGTAAAAGAGAGGAAGAGAAGACTAGGTTTATGGATAACAAATAAGTGAGTAAATGGTGGATTGATTATCAAAATAAGTTCGATAACAAAAAGTCCCATTTTTAAAAGCTTTATTCAGCTAAGCAAATAAATTGAGCATTGGGGAACTTGCGATATTTAAATATGGACTTTTAGCTACATCTACGTGAATCAGAGAACTTGTTTACTTCACATCAGAACTCTAAATATACCTTTTTTAATCAGTTTCTCATATAGTAAAGTGAAGTTTATTTTTCCATCGCCTTTGTAACTAGTTAGAACATGTTTTATTTAACAGTAGAATATATTGGACGATGTTTTTGTAAACAAAGTCGAGCTCGAAAACAGTTTTGTGCGCGATTGTAGTTAACGCCCATTATAAAGATTTGTTATACCAATTCCTTAGCTTTTATCTGATAAACTTTGCTCGTTTTCTTGAGAAGAAATACTTATTGATTTTTATCATGTCCTCCTCTTACACGTTTTTTATCGACTTAGAACAAAGAAGGAAGTTCTATATTTAGGTGTTTATTTTGTTCTCCAATTTTTTTGTAAATTTATTGCGATTTTGATGATTCTTATGGTTTTCTTAGAGAATCATTCCAGGGAGTTTTTATTAAAGCTATACCTGAGGGGTAATGAACTATTAGTTTCGCATGACTAATTTGGTTTTATTTAAAAAAATATTTCTATAATTAACGGATTTTTCCTGAGATAGTTTACAAGAGTACACCACGTTAAATCTGGTTATTCCTTAAATTTACTAACTCAAAGAAATAAAATAAATCCAAGCCAATTTTGATTGAGTTGATCTGAATCCTCTTGAAACAGATAGATTCTCCAACTAAAGCTGTGTTGTGATCATAAATCCGTAAAATCATGATGGAATAAATTAGTTTAATTGAAAAAACAGTTAATTGAAGTTATTTATATTGAACTATGCCTGAATGCTTCAATGAATACGAGGCTTGGAGTTTTAAGTGGCGCCACCACTTATTTTCTCGTATAATTCCACTAAACAAAGTAATTTCCAAAATTCACTCGTACAGTTTGTTGAACCTATCATAAGCTTTTTTTAATGCATCTTTAGTAGTTTTATTTTGTCTAGTTTAGGAAGAGATACGGAGTTGCCTTTCGTGACCACCAAACTCTGCTTTCGTATCTCTTCCTAATTTAAAAAAAATAATAGCCAAAGTGAAACTACTACATATGCATTAAAAAAAGCTTATTATAGGTTTAACAAACTGTACGTGTGAATTTTGGAAATTACTTTGTTTTATGGAATTATACGAGAAAATAAGTGGGGGCGCCACTTTAGGTGCTGTTTGCGCCTTAAGGAAGGATTTCAGTATTTTTTGAGATCTTTCTGAATTGAAATAAATAAAATAAATAATAAATAAATAAATAATAAATCGTGGACGACTTGTCAACTTCATCCTTGGTGTAATAGCCAACTGGTCCTTTCTTGATTTTCGATTTGGACGAGTTGATGAAAAGGACAAGTCGTCCGCAGACCAGTTTTTCCGAGTGGGGGAAGTCCCCTAACCCGTTCTAAAATAGTTGCCTATAAGACCTTTCCTGGACTGAGTTCCCAGTATATTATCAGTATGTATAGTTCAAAAGCCAAATAATTATTCGTTACCATAATTATTTCACCCACTAAGTCAGCTACTGCGGTGAAATAATTCTAGTCTCTAGACGCCCGTTAGGTATACAGACCTCAATAACATAACACTATAGGTACAGTACACTTTACAAAAAGCATAGTTTGTTTGTATAGTTAAACATCGGGACTGAAAATAACCTGTCTGTCCCGCTTAGATCAAAGATAATCTTATAGTTGCAAAGGAGATGCTGACATTTTCAATCTTTATTTACGTGACTCCCATGGATTACTCTACTCTACTGCTGTGCTCAAAAGAACTAAGACTGTGTCCCCAGTAGGCAAACAGTGAGCGGCCGACTGATTGAGCCGCAAATTTGTGGCGAACAGCTACAAACTCAGATCAGTTTGCGTGCGTATAGCAAGCATTCGAACCTGCGTCATAAGAATAGACAAAAACAGAGTAGAATGGAAACTTCGCTCTGTACGCGCTCAAGGTCACGATATAAGCCTACCGATTCTGCACGTTAAACGTGCAGTAGGGCTGTCACAGCCGGCGACGACGCCGCACGCGGATTTTAATATTTGTCTTGGTTAGGTACCTACCTCTATAATATGATGTCACGGTCAAGTTATTGTGGTGTGATCGGTTGTAAAAATAACACAAAAGCGAACACAAATTTAAGTTTTTTTAGATTGCTAAATGATAATGATAATACATACCCTGTGTAAGTAATATTTTCTAAATATTATCTAACTAATTAGGTAGGTCCTACCTAATCAAAGGAACGTGAACATCGGTCGTCGACCTTCTCTCAATCGCGTCGCCTCGCGACGGCGGCGCGGCGGGGCGCGGCGGTACAGTGCAGTAGCGACCCTGGCAAAACGCCTGGACGATAGAGGGGCGTAACGAGGTGAAGGGGGAAGTAGGTATATAAATGTCGGCGTTTGGGACTAGATCAAAGAAGAGTCCCTTTTAGTTATTATTTATTCTTATGCCTGCGAGTCGGCCGCTAACTGAGACAGTCGGCGCACGTATCGCTGCAAACTGCGTGCAAACTGCGTATAGTGAGCGCAAACTAGCAAACTGTGAACACTCAATTTAAAATATATGGAAGGGCGTGCTGAACTGATATGCCGCAAACTCAGTCGGCCGCTCACTGTTTGCCTACTGGGGGCACAGCCTAAGAGTCATCACCACGAAGAAAATCCGACAGTTCCTAACCTACCCTTGCAGCTGGCAAGAGCTAGTGGCAAATTGTGGAGGTTGCAGCTTCTGGAGTGAACACATATCGGCGAACACGATAGGCCTATAATAGTCGCATTGACAAAAAGCCAACGGATTAACGCCTAAGGATTAATTATTATGAATGCCCTACCGCAAATACCTAACCCAACTACCGAAAATAACAATCAAGTTTTGATAGGTTAACTATGAACCCTAGAAAATTAATCAAGATGAACCTAACAATACTTGATTGTAATTTTTAGAAGTTGGCACGTATCAACGCTTATTCGACTAACCAGGCTAAAGCCTATATTTTATCCCGGAATTCCCACGGGAACGGGAACTACGCGGGTGAAACCGTGAGGCGCTGCATGTAAATAAATTAAACCGCACGAGTGCGAGTCGCACGACGGGTTCCGTGAGTACCATAATCTTATCTATAAAAACGGAAATAATAATGTCTTTTGTATGGGAGCCCCTTTAAATATATATTTTGTTATGTTTTTTAATTCTTGTTGTGTACAGAACCCTAAAAATCAATAAAAAACGTTTATTTAAGATGAAACTTTTCATACCGAAAAAAATACACGACAACAAAATAGAATCCGGCATAATATGAACATTTCTATCTGTAGAACTATCTATAGTAGTTTAAATGTTGATTAGGTAGGTGAAACAACCATGCAATTGCATACGTTTCCATTATCGTGCCTTTGAACGATCAGAAAGGCAATCACAACTTTAAAATGGAACTCCATTAAAACACGTCTACGGATCGCGTTCCATTTAACGTCATGGGGATTAAGTATGACCCGGATAAATAACTTATTTACTTTTAAACCCCGTCAAAGGAGAGGGTTAGTTTGTTTTACATTAGTAATGGTCGAGCGTTTGGTCACGACTTATAATTGAAGATGCGGCCATGGAGCACGCTTTTCCGGAAGGATTTTTTTAAGTTAGAAAAATAACTCTCAAAATAAGTAAGCTAGCAGAAAAACAGACGCAAGAATTTTGTTTTTGATGTCTGTATTTGTGTGTCTATCTGTAAAATCTGATCATTTTAGGCTATTTTGAGTTTTGGATGACATCGAGTGTTTATCATCATCATCAACCTATATTAATCCGCAGCTGGACATAGGCCTCCCCGAGTGTTTATAATTTTGTTTTATGTCAAGTTATACATTATACCCGCTGATATCGTAAAGATTCTCAAATTTGATAAATCAGTGGCCTATTCTGTTCGATGTTTTTTTTGTGTTAGTTATTTAAGGCCCTATATGATAAGTCGTGTCACGTGACTACATTAAAGTCAGTCTTGCTTTCTAAATCGAAATAGCCAGTCGTATTTCTGCTGGTCGAACGGATATTTACATTTCCGATACATGCACGTACGATAACTGAATATTTTCATTTTAACTATATTTTATTCGTTACAAGAACGCTTGCTATGAAAATCTTTTAGGATCAGTGCTGTTAGGTATATTTATATATAGCATGATTATTGAAATAAATCAAGATAATAAAAAAATATTTTTTATTATTTAGACCATATTTTGAAGAATGTTTTTTTATTAGTTAAATGATTCAATGATGTCAAAAATAATTTATTTATTTATTTATTTATTTTATTACACAAAATCCACAGCTCTTAAAAATAAATTACAACTAATCTTATAGTTTAACCTACAGCCAATAAAGGACTTACATTTTATGAATTTAACCTAAATATGAACAATCACTAAATCTACAAATTAAATCTAAATAGTTGAATTTACTATTAATTATTACTTTTATAAAAGTTAAACCAAAATTAAAATTCCCACCAATAGTAAAAGTAACGTATTTTACATTTATCACATGATGAATACCTTAAACATAATTTGTTTTTATCATTATATGGGTGATTCTCCCGGGCTTCAAAAATACATGTCCGGCTCGAAAAATCATACAAAAAGTATCCCTAGCCCTTTGATTTTTTTTATGATAGTAGATTAGACAAAAATAATAGGGGAGGCCTTTTTTAGTTTTTTAATATTCTTATTTTGAATAAGTAAAAATAAATAAAATCCTTGGAAATTATGACTTCCGTGGTGCGTCCGGACCTCATGTTCCGGTGTTAATAAATTTTTATATCATTTCCTAAAAACTCTGGTACTAATTTACATAGGTTCACAATAACCCAGATAGTTACTTGCTTATTTGACGCTATTACTACGCAAAACTAAGCTTTAGTTGACAAGTTACAACGAGATAACTTCGCGTCCGTCGTTTAGCTCTGATTTCCCTGGTGCGCACTAAATTATTCATAAATACTGTACTTTAATATCTGCGTAAATAGTTGTTAGATTGAGAGAAACTATCAGTCACGCCCCATCAGTGGTGTGTACAACAAAGGTGTATGTCTTTACGTCACTCTGTTATTTCGGTACGTAATCACTTTCCGTGGCTTGGTATCTAGAAATTCTGATTACCATGTTGACTATAAATTTGTTTATGCTAATCCTATTGTTTTATTAATGATGATAATTCATGCCTTTTGTGTTCCTAATTTCGACTGCATATTTCAATGTAAAATAAACCAGCAAATTAAGAAAATTTCTAAGATTTTGTAATTTTTTTTGATTTCCGTGGTGTGATTTCCGTGGATTTTGCGGGTTCATTAACATCTCAATAATATTTTTTTACAGTTTTTATGATGTTTTTTAGGATAAAAGTTTATAATAAATCCAAAATGAATAATTATAATATTTTTATTACAAAGATAAACATTGTTAGTGTGATTTTTGTAAAAAGTTACTTGTATTTACAGTAATGATTTAAAGGTGTTTTGGTAAAAACTGATTAAAACTACAAACGTCAAATAATTGGTATTTAGCTTAATAATCTACTTACTACCAAAAACACATGTTTTTATCGATAAACCAACCCATATTTGATTTTGGTGATATAAATTCTGATTTCCGTGGACACCATATTTTTAAAATTGAATAACTCCGTAACCATAAAGCCAATAAAGTTCCCTTCACTACCAAAAAATTCAAAATTAAATCTTTATTTAGAATATACTATCATGATGTGCAAGTTCAACAAAAAAAAATGTGCCACAGAAGTCAGACAAAAAACGAGTTTTCGTAGAATCACCCATATACACTCACATATATCAATGCCATCATACCTCTACATATAATGTATAAAAATACATTTTATCATGCATAATGATAAAATGTATTATAAGGGAATTATGAAATTGTAAACTTGTATTCATTGTATAATAAAATTGCCAGTTTATTGTTATAAATAAAGCGAAGTTAAAAATGTCTGACAAGCAAAAACCTAAGAAGTAAGCTAACTAATACCTGATTAAACCAAACCATCGAATGAACCACCAAATTTAAATTTGAATTTAATTACCTACCTATGTGTGAGTGAGTTTGACCCCACCCCGTTCTTCTGATTGTAATTTTTTTGATCCGTTTCATTTAAAATCTGAAGTATCTCGCGTTTGAATCCTAATTTGCTAGAGTTAAAGATATTAGTATCGTAAAACATTTTATTATAACATGTCTGTAGTCGTTTGACAAGTGAGTGGTGCGCATAGTTAGATGCAGATTTAGACACGGCAAATAGTTTAGTTTTGGTATGCCTTGTGCGCTTTTTAGGTACTTCAAAGCACAAAATCTTTGAAAGCAGCATCATGCAATCTATGTAGCCGTTACATAAACCGTGGAGGAGAGACATGTCTGCTAGTTTACGTCGATTTCCGAGGCTACTTAACTTATGATATTGACATGATTCCCAATAATCGACAGTAGGCCCATAACCACGGTAACATCGGTAATTGAGGTGCTTTATAAATTTGCTCTGAATGCATTCTATGCCTTGGCTATAAATCAGGTATTGCGGGTTCCATACTGAACTACAATACTCTAGAATACTTCGCACGTACGAGAAATACAAAATTTTCAGGCAACCAATGTCTGAAAAGGGACGACTGACCCTTAGAATAAAACCCAGACTTTTATATGCTTTATTTACAATACAATCAACATGATTTGAAAAAGAAAGCTTGGCGTCCATTACCACCCCAAGGTCTCTTATAGAGTCTGCTCTAGCTATTTTGATACCGTTATAGAAAGTCTTATAGTCTTATAGTTATAGAAAGTGTCTTAATGTAGCTCATGTGCACATATTATTATGTCCATACCCAAATTCAATAACACATTCTAGTCTGCATAATACTAAACCGCAATGGGTTGTAAGCAAATAGACGCATCAACTGAAACTGCACTATAATTTGCGATCTCGTGTCATCATAAGCTATTATTTATAGCGCATGTTATTGATATTTTCGGAAGCTCTTACGAAGCAAAAACGTAGGTACTTGATCTTAGTTACGAAGGTTCTTCTGGCATAGTTTTTAGAAAACTATTTGCTACATTGAAGTTTGTGTTGTCCTCTATTGTTGCATTGAATTTTTGTAGCGAAAATATAGTTTTAGGTCTCTGTGCTTTTTCTGAATAGTGAACAAAACTGAAGTGTCACTCTCGGGTAAGTGACGTTGAATGAATGAATGAATGAACTCTGATCCAGTCGGACTGGATATTATTATGCTTCTAGATCGAAAACCATATCATTTCCAAATTTGAATCTAGGATTAAATTTGGAAATAATAAGTTTTCACTACAGGTCTACGATGTTTTTACAAGCAAGTACCATCGATCTTCATTGATAGCACACACCATCTTTTTCGGTCCGTTTTTGATATTCTAGTACGAGTTGTAAACTTACTGGTGATCCACGGTGAGGGCCCTCCTAGGCGGCGCGACCAGCGCTACAGGCCAAGCGGCCTGCACTAGAGACTCCCTCACGAACTGCTCCCACGAGGGAGAAGAGCCTGAAAAAAGAGAAATAACGCTTAGACATTGGCGATATTTAGCCATTGATAAATATTTAATTGCCGACAAGCCGCAGGACTCTGAGGAGATGGATGAAGGAGGCTTTGACTCAAAGACTGCCCAAATCAAAAGACATCTTAAGAAAGTTTTTATTTAATTAAACGTATTTTAATTAGGTTATTCGATTAATGTATTTATAAATCAGAAGCTTAACTCAAAAATGATGTGTGGAATTGAAAAGCTTATTATTAAACTATAATTGATTAAAAAAAAACATTGTCTATAGTATCCTAAAGCCATACATAGTAGCAAAATAATTTAGGATTCAGCAAAGGAAGCCACCGGTAGCTAATCATCCTTCGTAGACCACACTATACGTGTTCAATACAAAACTAGTAAGGTTTTCATCCAGCTTTTAGCTGATTGCACAAATTTCTGAGCCGAGCGCCGCGACGACGCGATAGAGTCGAAGGGATCCGATTTAAATCGTATGAATCGTATAAAACCACGCAATAGCCAGCCCCATTTTTACGGATTATTTCAGTTTCCTCGGCAGTTCGAATAGATGCCAATACTGCTGAAATTCAAATCCAATCGTTGAAAATTTGCATGTCGTCGGTTAACAAGGGCCAGTAATTATATTCTTCTTCATTAGCACTGAGGTCATAACTGAATAATGTTGCTAAGCCAGTTACGGTAGAGTGCCAATTTAATCTGAGCCTTTGACGGCGAATATCGACGATAACTGCATTAAAATTGAGTCCATTTTAGCGTTCCAGTTAACTGCATCGAACGTGCAGAGAGCATCATCGGAAGGTAGATTCCGCTATTAGGATAAAAAAAATTGAATTAGAAGGAATTGTCTTCAACAATTTCTAATAATATGTTACAACGGTATTCTCTCTTTCTATCTCTCTCTACTTGAATATTCCTGGTGGACTGAACGTGGACTGGTTATGATATGA
Source organism: Eupithecia centaureata (assembly GCA_944547425.1). Classification (NCBI taxonomy): domain Eukaryota; kingdom Metazoa; phylum Arthropoda; class Insecta; order Lepidoptera; family Geometridae; genus Eupithecia; species Eupithecia centaureata. The sequence goes on along the minus strand of OX155679.1, from coordinate 12,717,432 downwards.
CGGAGTTGGAGAAAACATGTTGTAAACAACAATTTACCTCATATACCAATTCTACAATCCTAACTTTCTGAAGCTTTTTACGCTTATTGAGTTTCGGTATTGCCATCATGTGTAAAATTTATCTGTAATCTACTATTTACGCGAATAACGTGACTATTAATTTTGATAAGAAGATCTTTCAGTATAAATTTGTTATGTTTTTGTGGAATCTCTGACAAACTTTTAATTTAGGTGAGTAAATTTTTAATTAAACTTATCATAGAGAATTTAATTATGATCGTCACAAGCCTAACTAAATTTAGTTGAAAGCTACTCTAAGCGCTCTTACGCACTAGCGGCTAACCGCGGGGTCGGCTAACCGCGCGGCTAGCCGCTTTTCCAGTTTAATTTGCAACCGCTTATGATTGTACGCACTAAACCGCCACAAAATTTCAACCGCGGCGGTTGAATGGAGTGACGCGGCCCGCTTCGCGGCTAGCCGCCATCTTGTGTATACGCACTGGCGGTTAGTTTGCGGCGAGCCGCCGGTGAAGTATGCACGTGTTTTCAGTTGCGCAGCCATGAACTTCGACACAGAGAAATTCATTGTTGAAATTCAACAACGAGAAGCTATTTGGAATTCTTTCGTTGTTTTCGGGAGTAAAAATAAATAACACAAGCTATCTCGACGGCGTCCATTTTGTTTATGAGCCACGCGCCTTCGAGCGGTCCAACCGCTTAACGCGGTTTCTTCGCGGTTAGCCGCCATAGCGGTCAGCCGCGATGAAACCGCGTTAAGCGGTTGGACCGCTCGAGTCTAACCGCCTAGCGGCCAACCGCTAGTGCGTAAGGTCCCTTACCGCATTCTAGCCACGGATTTCAAAATCCAGGCAAAGTTATAAGCTTAGCGGTTGGCACTTTGGTGTAAGTTATGCAAGAAATGCCAACTCTGATAATTTGGCCGTCTGAACTTACAATTACAGCAGACAATACAAGACTAATCTAAGTAATAACTTCAAGCCAGTTTTGCTTCATTCAAGATGCTATAGTAAAAGTTGAAATTGTTGACGACCTCTATGACTTAGGAGGTTGCAGGTTCGATTTCCGCCCGGGATACATTTATGTACGATCTGTGGAAATTTATTTAGGGTCATAATCTATCTGTGAAGAATAATGTTTTAATGATATCATCTTGGTATCTAATACCCATAACACAGCTTTGGGTTAGATAATTTTGTGTGAATTATACAGAACTAGCGACCCGCCCCGGTTTCGCACGGTTTTATTATACGTATAAATCTTCCTCTTTAATCACTCTATCTATTAAAAAAAAAGCATCAAAATCCGTCGCGTTGTTTTAAAGATTTAAGCATACATAGGGACAGAGAAAGCGACTTTATATTATATAATGTAGTGATTATTTATTTATTGTTTCTCTTTATAAACATGTTATCACCAAGAACATAAAAATGCACACCTAATCCCATCTCGCTAGAAAATGTTGTAACTTTAAATTAAAAGGATTTTATGGCGCGAATAACTCATTTTATGATCTTTTATAGGGGATAAATTTTAGTTTTATGGTTCTACTGGGCATAGCTTAGAGTATCACTACCAAACAGAGGGTAGTAAAGTTAATCTTAAGAATAATATGAAATAGCTCATACTCGCAGCTTCGGTCGCGTTAAATCTAACGACTTTAAAAACTACATACCCTTGCCCTTATGTACAAACTTCCTTGGATTCAAGCAAATCTGTCAACTTATATCATTTGCTTAGCTGTGATATTTTTTTTTATTTTGGGTTTTTCTCATTCTGATTATTAATTTTCGTCTATTTTCAAGGAAAGTCTATAATTTTTTAATGGAAGTTTGGATGGATGGATGTACATATGTTTGCCACCTTTTCACGCCTAAACTACTAAACGGATCGAGCTCAATTTTTTAGTAGACGTAGTTATAGGCCTGGAATAAAGAATAGGCTTTAAATCAATTTTCACGCGCGTGAAGCCGTGGGGCATAGCTACTAAAAGTAATTTGAGTTACTGGTGCAAATAACGTAGAGGAAGCTCAACTGAGATGCTTCAACATTGTTAGCAACGTTTTGTAGTTTGCACAACTGTTTCAATTGTAAATACGAGTTTGAACTTGTAAATTTATTATTATAATATTACTAGCGACCCGCCCCGGCTTCGCATGGTTTTATCATAAGTATATAAAACTTCCTATTGAATCACTCTATCCAATAGGAAGTTTTATATCCAATAGGAATTTCTATTAAAAAAAACCGCTTCAAAATCCGTTGCGAAGTTTTAAAGATTTAAGCATTCAAAGGGACATAGGGACAGAAAAAGCGACTTTGTTTTATACTATGTAGTGATGTACTAGTGAAGCTTTCATTAACAATCTTTTCTCTGGCATTTAAATTGTTTCTTCCATAACTGAGTAAAATTTTGCTTGATTTAAATTTACTCAATTAACCATAAACTTGTTAATTAAGTATAAACTTAAGTAATTATCTTTAAGATCCACGTTGACGAAACTCCTATCGTACTTTATACAAATACGTAAAAGAGGGTCCCATTCCACTGAAGTATAATGAATTAAAAGAAATAAACAATTTTGTTGTAATTTATAAATTATCATTTCACCCTTAGACCTAAAGCTAGACCTAGACCAAAAAGCCTTGATTACAATCAAGTTGTTTTGGAAGCTTGCCTACATAAGATGGCGTTGAAATTTTAATTTAAACATTGCTTTTCGTGCGCGATGTGAAATGCATTTTTTATTTGGGAAAGAACTTAGAAACACCCACGAACCTTGGCACCTTGCCTGCTAGTTATAAGTAACTAACAGCTGGGTCAGGCCAATCTACTTATCTAATCTTTATATAGTTCTTAGCTCTTACAGGCTCAATTAGTTGGACTTGTACGAGTAACTGCTCATTTTCATCATTTTTATTCTTAATTTAAAAAAATAAACTTATGAATGTTATTTAATATTTTGTGGCTTAGTTTTTCTCGTGTATTTATGTTAAATGTATGTTTTATTTTTTATTTCATAAAATGTGATTCAAGGCTGCATTGTGTGATAGGCAGCGAATAAATGATTCACTTATAGATATACTAGTTTAGTATAACTATATTTTCTTTGTTGTACTTAAATTTGATAGGTACTTCAGAAATAATTAGTTATTTACCTAAGTTCAATGAAATGAAACAAAATAAACTAAAGAATAAACCAAGAAGATTTTCACTTATCATGAACAACCTTTTGTTATTGAGTTAAACCACAGACAAACTATATGGGCGAAACCACATTTTCAGGCGGGTTTTTGAGCGTAAAATGTGTTTCCATCCAGCCCCTTTTCTGCTTTGTATTAGCTGTTCCCTTATAGCTTGGTCGCCCAAGAGAGACGTGACCTCACAGAGACCCCGTTTGTTGTCGCAAACTTGGAGGAATGTCTCATCCCAAACCGAATTCTGAAATTAGGATAAACACTCGCAAAAGCCTTGGAGCCAACTCACTTAGCTACCTAGTCAGTAAATTTATGAATTCCTTTATGAGGCCTTGGGGAGATAATGGTAGAATTTAGGACGATGTTTTTTTTTGCTGCCAGAAAAATGTTTGTTGAGAACCCAGTTGAATTTCCGATCCAAGTTTGTAAATGTTTTAGCAGGTCAATAATGTATAAACTACTTTTTGCTCCAACCAGTTCACTTATTACTACTTATCGCGCCATTTCTTTTTATTATTTTATTTCAAGAAGAGCAACCAAAAAGTATGTTGTAATTGTACCTGGTAATGTAGCCTGAAGGCAAAACATGGCCCTCACAACAACATAATTATATTGGGATGCTTACAACATGTTACACATAATTACGGACAGAAAATATCGGATAACTCAGTAATTAGTTTGGTAGCAAAATATTTGTGTTCTGTTTTGTAAAAAAATATAGAGATACCTAGGTATACCTGCTGCTTCACCCGCGTTTAATTTTATGTGTCAAATGGAGAAAAAAATGCATTACATGTCGAAGATTGAGAAAGTTGATTGATTCTGTGGTGGAGTGAGCACGTTTTGAATAGGTAATGAAAAACAATACAGCTTTAGCTAGAAGTTCAAGAAAATCTTGAAAATTAATCAAAAAATGTTTAGGAAAGTTTATAATATAGCAAAATTTAATTATATGAGCTCGTAAATTAGAAATAACGAAAATGACCTAAAATGTAATCTTTGTAAATGGGCTTCAACATCATCAGCGTATAGTCCACTACTGGATATAGGCCTAATGATAACTCAAATAAGTTTACCTACTATAAAATATCTGAATTTGAATCTTTAATTTCAATGAGAGTGGGATTAATGTGTAGGATTAATGAGTATGGGATTCGTACTACGACAATAATTACTTGATAGTATGTATTGTAAGAATCTAGGTTTTAGTATAGTGCAAACAGTGCAATAATCCACTTTCTCAAAGTTAACATGGGTTCAATGGCCTCCGCATCGATTACAATGATGGCGACACTAGAAACCATGATCTTGAGCCCTTTTATAGCCTAGTAAACCGAACATGGTCATAAATACCTTACAACATTGACTTGTAAAACTCTTACCAATAAATTGATTATTCTGGTTATTCAACACGTGGGACAGTAGAGTTATAGAAGAATAAAATAACGGGCTTGGGTAATAAATAAAAAATGTAGGTAAAAAATGAGTGAACTAAAAAACGTTGAGCCATCAAATACGTTCATATCGCAAGTCTCACAAATCAGGCCATAGCCGCCGGCTCATGCAGCGGCATAAGGATTTACGATCATCCATTCCAAACTCCATTTGTCATGGGTTGAATTCATTAGTTTTTAGACCTTCTATAGCATATAGATATGTGATCATTGATTAATGTCATTGTTGTCCCGCTATCCATTTGACACTATCTATACTTATTTTCTTTTCTAGACTGGTATTGACATGGATCAATTGAGCTACCTTTAGACTGTTTGCAACCGTCTGCAGTTAGCTCAATGGTTTCAATTGTAAATACTAGTTGTAATTTTTCTATTCCTTGCTTGTAATTTTCGTTGTTAATAAAAAGTTTCTATACTTATAATAAAACTGTAACAGGTCCAATTCTGTACATTGAAGATATTTTAAAAATTTTTTTTGGAGGGCACTCTTTTATCGATACTCAAGCCAAAACTGTAATTTTTTTCATTCATGTCTGTCTGTCTGTCTGTATCGTAAACGCGCATCACGCCGAAACTACTTGATGGATTGAAATGAAACTCCGCATGATTATAGGTCATACTACGAGAAAGGACATAGGATACTTTTTATCCCGGAATTTCCGAGTCCAGTAAGGTTCTCATGGGAGAGGGTATGAAAGTAAAATTCCTTTACCGCGCATGACGCCGAAACTGCTGACTGAGTTGGAATGAAACTCGGGACGATTTGAGTTCATACTACAAGGAAGGACATGGGATACTTTTTATCCCGGAATTCGGTAAGGTTCCCCTGGGAGAGAGGGTGAAAGAAAAATTCTTTAACCACGCATCACGACGGAAGTGAATGAATTCGACGATTGGACATGGGATACATTTTATCCCGGAATTCAGTTTGGTTTCCCTGGGCTATACGGGTTTTCAAAAATTTCTCACAGCTATTGAACGAATTTTTTTTGAAGAAATTTTTGAAAACCCGTATAGCCCAGGGGAACCAAACTGAATTGAACTGATAAACGCGAAAGTTTGTAAGTATGAATGGATCGATGGATGGATAGATTGATAGATGATGGATGTTTGTTACTCTTTCACGCAAAAACTGCTGAACGGATCTGGATGAAATTTGGTACAGAGATAGATTATAAGCCGGAATAACACATAGGCATAGGTTATTTTATCCCGAAAATCCCACGGGAAAGGGAATTACGCAAGTAAAATCGCGAGTACTCGAAATACTAATCATGCGCAGACGAAGTCGCGGGCACCAGCTAGTATTTAAATAATGGTCAGAATGCTATCCTAATCCAATTAGCTATAATATTTAATCAGGGAATTCTAGTATACAAACAAAGCCTTTACACCGTCAAATTCACAAATCGCTTTATTTTGGGTTTTCTACTTTGAACTTAGACCTCAATTTTGCTTTTTTATTAATTTTTACGTTAGTTACTTGTCCCGATGCTGTAAATTTTTCCTATCTAGTTTTTATAACTTTAGGCATCCCTTTACCAGGCAAATATTCACCCGCGGCGCTGCACTTGTAATTTGAGCTAAACTAGCGCCACCATTTATTTAATCATTAAATCACTTGACCGTTACTGGAAGCTTTAATAAGCTTTTAACGAGAAAGCACATCCGTTTCCGTCGAATTTGACTACTTTTTACTGAATTTTCGGTAGTATATCCGGTCCACTGGCGACACCTAGGCGTTTCGCGCCATTTTTAGTTTGCGTAAAATGGACAGCGCCATGTTTTATCATTGGCGTTTCGTATTCCGTCGAAGCAACTTGTGTACGCAGCAGTTCTGCTCTGGCTCTGTTAAAGTTGCACTACCTATGGTGGTAATTATTATAAGATTATATCGTAAAGTGAATCGCAGAAAAACCTGTAAGTTTTTTGAATTTACTTATTTTCTCGGACTTGAAATAATTTTGAGATTTTTTATCGACCATATTGTAAAAATCTCTTTGTTATAATATTTGTGTTATTTTTAATAAGAAATAGGGCCTGCTTTCAATTTTAGCCATTACTGTCCCACTGCAGGACAAAGGCCAAAGAACGTTCATTCAGGAAAGCATATTGTGGTCATTATTTTTTACCTTACCTAAGGTAGGTAACTAACGGTAAAAATTTAACGGTTAGTTCCGTTCGGATCTCGTATTTAATAGAAAGTACTTGATCATTTATTTTAAAAATTTACTGATTGTGTTCGGTTTATTCGGTTCTTTCGGTTCCGGTCTCCAAGTCCATTTAATTAAATCATTTACTTAATTGTGTTGGTTCTGTCATATAAGATATCATATTTTAAAATGATCTTTTATTTCTACCGGATTGGGTCCGGTATTTTTGGTAAGTTTTGGAAGACACATTTTTGTAAAAATATTTTGAATAACTGTATTTTAAAATTACAGCATATTTTTACTAGAGCCGGAACCGGCGCTACCGCCGCCGCCGCCGCCGTGAACGCGCCGTGAGCTTCGATCCCATTTGTAAGCATACCTACTCATCGCGGATACGGGTAAGCTCCAAAGTTATTATAACTGATGCCCTGCCTGACTAATTGAGTCGTTTTTATACTGCTTGCCATGATGGTAAGGTCACGATAACTTCATTTTGTAAGCGTCGACGCTTGTACAAACATGTTTAACTTCACTGACAATCAATGTCTTGTCAAGGCCATTATTTCGAACAAATTAAAAGAACGAAACCACAGGTTCCGAAAACACGCAACTGTTTTTCGAAGACATCTTCTAGGTTCGCAAGAAACGACCCAAGAAATAATAACTAGCAAGAACTAGACCTTTTTAGTTAAATCTTCACCGAATACCTACCCTCAAAAGTTTTAATTTTGAGTCTCAACTCAACCATTCACGGCTCCTATTGATCATTCAATCAATTAACATACACAAAGAGAACTTCAATAGTAATGTAATCTAAATTTGACAGTAAAATACAAATTTTTGGTAAATACATATTAAAACTTTAGCAGTTTGTTGAATTCATTTACGAAAAAGGAGTTACAACATTTAATTTCATCCCTTAACGAAAGAGGGGCTTCAGGATGTGCGCGACTCTAGTCGCGCGCGTTCTACATAACTACCTGCGAGTTTTTTAATAATAATTTTAGTTTGAGATTTGACTTGTTCATAACCTGTACTTGTAGCCTAAAGAAATTAAAGTGATCTTGTTGATTGATTGATTGATCTTATATTTTGTTTTAAAAGGCTGAGTAATAAGTGAATCTTTTAACCCTGTTCTGGCAAAACATAATTAAGGAATTAACTGCCCCTCGCGGGAATAGAGCTAGTGTGAATCACTAGGTCCATCGTGTGGACCTCCAGGTTCCTTTCAAGGTTAAAGGCAGAATTGTATATCCCTATAAATCAGATATTCATTTATTGGGCCATTTCGAAGTAACATAGGTAAATCATATAACACACCAGTAGGCGCTCAAAGTTTATTTATCCACATGAAATGTCTACACAGACACACCCTCGCGGGGTGCGGAATACCGTAATTACCTTTCAGAGGTCAGCTCGGCTGTGACCAATATACAACATCTATAATTACTAGGACAGCGCTCAAATTCACGAGTTTCCTTTTACCGCTGCACTGACGCTTCCGGCCCGGTCATAAATATGATACAGGACGCTCATATGCTCTTGAACTTAGGTGAAATGCCTACACAAACACCCTCGCGGGGTGGATACCGTTATAACCTCTCTCAAAGAAGTCTCAAAAAGGTTAGCCCAGAAGTGGCCAATATATAATAACTATCACGAGTTTTACCACCGAGGCTCCTGGCCCGGTCTTAAATATGGTACAGGATGCTCCAATGCTCCTGGACCGAGGTGAAATACCTACATAAAGACACCCTCGTGGGGTGGATACTATAATAACCTCTCTCAAAGAGGTCAGCCCAGAAGTGGCCAATTTATAACTATAATAACAAGGACCAACCACCGAGGCTCCTGGCCCGGTCTTAAATATGGTACAGGACGCTCCAATGCTCCTGGACCTAGGTGAAATACCTACATATAGACACCCTCGCGGGGTGGATACTATAATAACCTCTCTCAAAGAGGTCAGCCCAGAAGTGGCCAATTTATAACTATAATAACAAAGACCAACCACCAAGGCTCCTTGCCCGGTCTTAAATATGGTACAAGATGTTTCAATGCTCCTGGACCTAGGTGAAATGCCTACATAAAGACACCCTCGCGGGGTGGATACCATAATAACCTCTCTCAATGAGGTCAGCCCAGAAGTGGTCAATATATAACTATAATAACAAGGACCAGCGCTCAAATTCAAAGGTTTTATTTTACCACCGAGGCTCCAGGCCCGGTCATAGACATAGTACAGGACACTCCAATGCTCCTGGACTTAGGTGAAATGCCTACAAAAACACTATTCGCGGGGTGGATACCATAATAACATCTCACAGAGGTCAGCCCCGAAGTGGTTAGTATACAATTACTATAACATATTATTATGTCAAGGCTCAAAAACATGAGTTCCCTTTTACCAACAAGGTTCGCAGCACAGTCATAAATATGGTGCAGGGCGCTCCAATGCTCCTGGATACTGCATTTAACAAATATGAACAATTATTTATTTATTTTATATTTCGTTTATTAAGGCATAAACGTTTACAATTTCCTTGTCTATCGCATAGATAAATACAATATGCAGGAAGCTCCAATGTTTCTTGACACTTGACACTTAAACAAAAAGGTAACAATATATAATCCTCCTGGATACTGCATTTAACAAGTGTGAACAATTATTAATTTATTTTATATTTCGTTTATTAAGACATAAACGTTTACAATTTCCTTATCTATCGCATAGATAAATACAATATGCAGGAAGCTCCAATGTTTCTTGACACTAAAACAAAAAGGTAACAATATATATATATATATACATATAGGACGCTCGAATGCTCCTGGAAACATACTCCTGGACACTAGAATTAACAAAAGTTAACAATAACTCTAGACATTTCAATGAGGTCAGATATTAAGGTTGCTCTGGTAGGTATACAGACAATAGCAGCTCTCTGATATCACCATTGATATCCCGAATGTTTATAGTTAAATCTTACAGATCAGCCAGTCCCATTTTCAATCTCGAGGCACAAAACGAGTAGGTATGTAATTAATGACCGAAATACGAGTATCCTATCTCGACGATTTTCTGTAATACATTGCATCAAAATTTAGATGTGCTTCGCGAGCACTTAATCTTGGTCTTAGCACTTAGGTACCTCGGTCCTCAAACCGCAGAAAGATGTATTGTGAAGGCCGGGAACAGTCCAAAATATATACCCTGCAGAAATTAATATTTTGTCATTGTGCATGCCTGTTAGAGGTGCACATTAAAAGGAAATACAAAGGATTTTTCTGCTATATTATGCGACTCCAGCCTGACCATTTCTTGCACCTGGTAACGATAAGAGTTTCTCCTGCACTACAATCAAAATAAATCTATTATATATACAAGTTATTGTGTGTGTGCTAGCCAGACATGAAATACATCACATATTTCACAGCCTTCATCTCACTGTATGGGCTTATAATCATACTGCAGTAGCATAGAGTTGTACCATAGAGATAACCTATCGAATGTGCTCGACATCCAATACATCTCAGCATACACGATATCCCAGGCAAGCCTAATGATCGGGGAGGTCACCTATACCGTTATCGTTTACCCCCGAGTGACAACAACTGCTAGTATATATGAACATTGAATAGTGTTTATAAAGTGGGGACCTAGATACTTCTATCTAATTCATTTATTTGCCTGAAAGGCTGCGCATGTTCTTTGTAATAATGTTACACGAGATCCGAAAGATTATGTTTCATGACGCGTTTAATATCCCTTGGATGTTTCATAGCGTGTTTAAAATCTGATATGTATCGATCACTAGTATGGGAATTTCCGTTACCATTTCTAATCCCTAAAGTGTTTCGTCTAAATCAATTAATGACTGGGGATACCTGATTAGTAGTTCCTCAACTGAGGTATATGTCTGTCACCACCGAAAGTCAAGAACATCGTTCTCATGTTTTTGAAGTGTACGATAGATATAACTGATGATCTGTACACGTAAAAGTTTACACATCTTAACGTTACTAGACATACCTTGATCTTGTTGTTGTGTACGATAGTAGGTATTATTTATTTTTTGACGGTTCCAACACTGACAGTGGTAGACTTCTTTCAAACATTAATTATGTTATAAATTAATCCACTATTATGAATAAACTATACTTATTTAATCATAAAACTAGACTAAAAGTCTATAAACGATTTTAATATTTCACTAAGAGTGGCTAAGCCAGCGTAACGTACCTATTGGCTGGGATAAAACCTTTTAGATAAACAGATGTTGGAGCAGTTTCAGATAACATACGATCACTGTATCTTTAGACGAGGGAATTGGCTGTTCGCCAATAATTTTTAAAGGATTTGTGGGCGAGAAATAACATATATCTACCTGATAATGTTACTCCATTATTGTTGAAAACGATTGATACAATATTTGCTAATTAGTTTGGTGGCAACTTGAATATTTTAGCTTTTAAAACGGCTAATTTCAAGTTAAAAGTGGATATTATTATAAATTTTAATAAATTAGTTCTTGGTTACCTACTCAAATCAAGAGTGTCAGAATTATAGAACAAAACTCAAGAGAACATTACATCTTTCAGAAGACTTGTTACACATTCTTTTGTTTAATTTTATCTCATCACATTGGCGTTATTCCCTCAAACTCTACATTTGGCGACACCAGGCGAAAACAAACAGATCTCGTTAAAAGCTTATTAAAGCTTCCAGTAACGGTCAAGTGATTTAATAGAAGCGTTTTACCTGAAATAAAACGCATATTAAAATACTTACCTTACTGGAAGCTTTGCTTTTAATTCTGCCTGGTGTAACTTAACCAATGATAAAACATGGCGCTGTCCATTTTACGCAAACTAAAAATGGCGCGAAACGCCTAGGTGTCGCCAGTGGACCGGATATACTACCGAAAATTCAGTAAAAAGTAGTCAAATTCGACGGAAACGGATGTGCTTTCTCGTTAAAAGCTTATTAAAGCTTCCAGTAAGGTAAGTATTTTAATATGCGTTTTATTTCAGGTAAAACGCTTCTATTTAATCACGTTAAACAAAGTACGTTATGAAATAAGCAGTGGCGCTTGTTTCGCTTCTCTTTGCGCCATAATAAGTCAGTCTATGTGTGCGCGACTTATCGCTGCTTGATGTCAAGGTTGATGGTTTTTTATTTAGTTTTTAGTATACTCATTTGGAATCAATATTTAGAGTCAACTATTCGTTGATCTAGACACTACACGTATTTTTTTGTCTTAAACCTCACCACTAATCACAAGGGGGAAAGCTAGGGTTCTCAAAGTTGCTCAAATCGTGAGGATGCATATAACAGTATCACCCATTATAAAAATGCTACATGGAAAGGAACCGGATTAAATTCTATATACGACCCGAATGTAAGATAGCATGTGATACTTTTTGTGAAAGGACATGCTTGGCGTAATAAGTATGCAAAAATATTAAAGAAATACATGGAGTATACATTCAGTCAAAAAAGTATCGGGAATGGATGATTTGTTTATGGTTCCAAATTCAAATTTTTGTTTTTTTTGTTGTTGTTAGGTTGGCACAACTGTTTGCCATTTTGGCGCGGAGTTTGAGTTGCATCTGTTATTTATATTAAATACAGTGCTGTTTTTAGTTACATCATATCTAGTGTGTATTGCGAATTTCACAATGGACAAAAACATCGAACAAAGAGTTTGTCTTAAGTTTTGCATCGCCAATGGAATTTCGTGTTCGGAGTCACTGAAAATGTTACATAAGGCTTTCGGTGAATCGACTTTATCAAAAACACGTGCTTATGAGTGGTACAAAGCGTTCAAAAGCGGTCGAGATGTGATGGAAGATTTGCCTCGCTCTGGTAGGCCATCAACGTCTGCAATTGAAGTTAACATCGCAAAAGTGAAGGAAACAGTGACTGAAAATCCTCATTCAACTTTGCGAGAGATAGCCGCCGAACTTTCTGTATCTCACGAGTCGATCCGTACCATTTTAAATAATCACTTGGGTATGAAACATGTTGCCGCTCGACTAGTCCCAAAAGACCTGAATTTGATAATGCGCCTTCGCACAAGGCCATCATTGTGACCGAATTTTTGACCAAACACTCAACAAATGCCATCGAGCAACCACCATATTCACCAGATATGGCTCCGGCCGACTTCTTTCTTTTTCCTAAACTCAAATTACCACTTCGTGACTTCCGTTTTCAATCGGTACAAGACATAAAGGAGAATTCGCGGCGAGAACTGAACTCAATTCCGGAAACAGCGTTTAAAAAGGGTTTGATGATTGGATAATTCGTTGGCGTAAGTGTATCGTTTCTGAAGGAGCATACTTTGAAGGTGATAAAATAAATTTGGATGAATAACAAACATTTTGTGTATTATTATTGCTGCAAAAGTTGCGTCTATATGCCCCTATATTTTCATACACAAAAGATACAGTGAACCTGATTCTCTAAAACTATATTTTCCGTATCTACAATCTACATATTAAACGCGGACTCGAAATCCAACTTTCATGGTCAACTTTTGTCCTTCAAAGTTAGATTCATTATCTCATTTCGTTTAAACTTTAAAATTTAGTTGCTAAACTAACAGTAATTTATAAAGGTAGATGAGATGAAACTATTTGGAGGCCAGAAAACAATACCACCACCTGCGACCTAACTGTCTGAAAAGTTAGTATGAAGCCTAGAGAATCCTACTAATATTATATACGCGAAAGTTTGTAAGTATGGATGGATGGCTGGTAGACGTGCGCGCCGACATCAAATTTGCCGGCGGCGGCGCGCCGACCCCCACGCCCGGCGCGGCGCCGCCGCGCCGGCGTGGCTTAATTTTTTCCTATTTTTAAGAAGGTACCGTAAAACGGGGTAAATAGATACTCCAGATTGAATAGAAATGAACGAAATTCTGGAGCAAGACGTTACCTGGCTAGTAGCAGTGGATGTCTTCTTAATCAGTGACTTTTCACCTGTGTGAGTCGATCTGATCTGACTTCTGCAAAAGTATGTTTCGCTCCAGTATTTCGTCTATTTCTATCTATTAACGCTTACGAGCTACTTTTCTTACAGAAATCCAAGCAACAACATGTTAACCCAGCTTGGTTAACACACTGTGCCAGCGGTTTGGCGTAAAAGTGTTGATGATGGCAGGTGGCAAGATGGCAGACACAATGATTATTGCTACCAAACTCATCATCGATCACTTGTGGTGATTCTGATTATTTCGCGGAGGATATGGCACCTTAGACCACATCCACACAGTGAGGCAAATTATACAATAGTCCGAAGCGTAAAATCAGCCTCTGCCTCGCTTTTGTGGACTATGAGAAGGCCTTTGACTGAGTCGAAACTTGGGCTGTTCTGGAATCCATACAGCGATGCCAAGTAGACTATCGTTACATCGAGGCTCTGAGATGTCTCTACGAAGCCGCTACTATGAGTGTCCAAGTACAGGGACAGCAGTCTAAACCCATCCAATTGCGCAGAAGAGTGAGAAGGAGATGTCATATCCCCGAAACTGTTCACAAGCGCATTGGAAGATATGTTTAAGACCGTGAAACGTTGAGGGATGAGGGCATCAAGTTCTGCAAAAAACAGCGAACTGGCAAAAAGTCCGAAGTCTCGGATGAGACTCTGGGGCTGATGACAAGAAGACGGGAAACCACCCAAGCAACTTCACCAGAGAGGTCAGACCTGAACAAGCAAATTGCGAAGATGTTACGGCGTGACCTTCGGAACTTCATCACAAGCATCATTGAAGAGGGAATAGAGCGAAACCGAGGGTAAAAAAAAGTATTCACTCAGCAGCTTGGCAGGAGCCACCTGACGATGCTTAAAACGCACGACAGGAGGACCGTATTGTCGAATTTACGGAGATCTGGCCGAGATAGAGGATTTTTATGGTCGTCTGTACACTGCACATGCCCCTCGTTCCCGACGAGACGACCATGATTCCAGAGCCGCCCGGAGAACTCCTATCCTTATGCGTAGAGCCGGAGTTTGGTGGTGCTCTTTTTAAGAAGGGTGGTAAAACTCTCTTTAAAAATTACAGAACCATCACACTCCTGAGCCACATCTATAAGCTGTTTTCACAAATGGTCATGAATCGTCTCGCCAGAAGACTTGACGAGATCAGCCAGCGGAGCAGGCCGGGTTCCGTGGCGGCGGAGGATACGGCATCACAGACCACATTAATACAGTGAGGCAGATTATACAGAAGTCCGAAGAGTATAATCAGCCCTTGTGTCAGTCTTTGTGGACTATGAGAAAGCCTTTGAATCCGTCGAAACTTGGGCGCTTCTGGAATACTTACAGCGATGCCAAGTCGACTATCGTTATATCAAAGTGCTGAGATGTCTTTGCGAAGCTGCCACTATGAGTGTCCAAGTACAGGGCCAGCAGTCTAAACCCATTCAATTGCGCATGGAGTGAGACAGGGGGATGTGATATCCCCGAAACTGTGCACGAGCGCATTGGAAGATATATTTAAGACGCTTTACTGGGAAGGTTAGGGTATTAACATGAATGGCGATTACATCTCGCGTATGCGATTCACTGATGACATAGTCGTAATGGCAGTGTCGCTAGAGGAGCTGCACCACATGCTGGACGGCCTAGCCACATCCTTGAAATTGTTTCCGAGTACACTTAGCTTGGGCAGATTGTGCAGTAATGTAAAAACAATTTTGAGAAAGAGGCCAAGAGCTGGGCTGGGCAGCATTTAGGAAACTACGTCAAGTCTTCTCGACATCCATACCGCAATGTTTGAAAACGAAAGTTTTCAATCAGGGCCTCCTGTAGGCTAATGACCTACGGAGATGAGACGTGGACACTCACGGTAGGGCTGGTCCACCAGTTCAAAGTCGCTCAGCGAGCTATAGAAAGAGCTATGCTCGGGGTTTTTCTGAAGGATAGGATTCGTAATGAATACATCCGACAGAGAACCAAAGCTATCGACATAGCTCAAAGAATAGAAAGCTGAAGTGACAGTGGACTGGACGTGTCTCTCGAAGAACCGACAACCGTTGGGTAAAGCTGTTCTTGAGTGAAGACCGCGACTTGGCAAACGTAGTGTAGGACGCCTTCCGGCCAGGTGGGATGATGATATACGAAAGACTGCTAGATGCTGAATGCAACAAGCTGACTGAAGACAGGGCGCTAATGTAGCTCATTAGGGGAGGCCTAGGTCCAGCAGTTGTTTATATTTACGGCCATCACGAACTTCCAAATTCAACTTCAATGGCTGTGAAAACAACAGCCGGGGTGCGGAGAGCGAAGAGAGAGGATTACCTCTATCCTCTCGCCGCTCCCCGGCTGACGCCGCCGCCCGCTCACGCGGGTCCGCGGCTAGTCGGCGCGCCGACTTGTGTACCCGGCGGCGGCGGCGCGTGAAAACGGCGGCGCGGCGTGGCGGCGCCGGCGCGGCGCGCACGTCTAATGGCTGGATGGATAGATAGATAGATGGATGGATGTTTGTTACTCTTTCACGCAAAAACTACTGAATGGATCTGGATGAAACTTGCCACAGAGATAGATTATAGTCTAAAAATAACACTTAGGCTATATTTTATCCCAGTATTCCCACGGGTAAATAAGTTAATATAAAAATCTAATATACCTTTATTTTCTTATATCTTCACAAACATTCACCACGCCTCTATAACAGAAACTTCATTTTTAATATGAGTAGAAAAAATCCGCATTTGCGATTCAACAGAATTGTATGCAAAGTAGTTTCTGTACCTACAGATTTAAATAAACACAAAGAAGGCAAAGCTAAACCACACTAAGCTAGGACTTCTCTCTTCTATTTCCGCATGAAATGCTTACACAGCCGCACTGTAGGATGGTCGGCTAAGTTACCGGATTGTGTAGATCGTAACTAAGCTCGAGCCTTTAAAATGTTAAATAACAATAATGCTGGACAACCCTCACAATATCATCTAGTTCTAAGCTAACCAGAGCTTGTGTTATGAGTATTAGATCATTTACTGATATACCAAATACTTTATACAAATATCTAAACTATTTCTACTATTTATATTTTCATCATCGTATATTAATCGTCAGTAAATTATTGTATTTATAGAGGTGTTTTTCTCAAGTATCACTAACCTAGCTGGGAACATTATATTTAAAGAGAGAGAACATTACCTAACCAAGTTACTCTCTTGCAGTGCGGCCGTGGACTAACACTTTTAATCCTAAAGTTTCTGTTGTGGCCGCTAGCCGACGGAAAATTAAGGCAACGTTTCAATAAAGGCGACTTCTTTTCCATTTTGAAAGCGCCAATTGGAAATCTCTTCGAAATAAAAGTGTTGGGTTGACTCACAACAACCTAAATAACTAATCTTAATTCTTATAATGAAAGAAAGAAAGATAATTTGTTTTAACCTAAGAGTAAGTACACTACAAAAACTTATTGTATATCGAATTAACTACTATGTACTTTATTTATTGTGTGCGCATCAGAATCCATAGCATGCCTCCATTCAAGTATAAGCACTGATGTGTCTAGCTATTATTGTTTCAATTGTATATTAGTTTTTATATCAATTAATTGTTTGAATTAGTTTCTATTTCTTGATTGTAATTTTCGTTTTTAATAAGTTTTATCTAGCGATGGTTTTAATATTTCATAGATTTTATTACAAACATCTTTTTTAGATGTCAGCAAGTCACAATGACTTATATTTATTTGGATTTATTTCAAATTATATTTCAGACATTTTCAGACGAAATTAAATTGTTTCGAATAATACTTAATTTGTTTTCGCATCATGCTCATTTCCAAATAAACTATAAACGCAGTATGTCAAAAAATTACAAACTTCAAAAGCTAAAAGCGACCATTTCTAAAACTATTTAGATACATTGTCGCACTCATAGAGAACACTCCTCAAGTTGTACATTTTAAACCAGATATTTCATTAACGAGTAATGAAGGCTCGTGGTGAATGTAAAACAAAGGATGCAGCTAATTAATAATGTAGCTCTACTGGGAACTACTGACCAAACAAGTTTCATGAATTAGACCACGGGCAAAACTTGGCACCCGTGGTAAAACCAGTGACACCAGGTACATTTGTTTGTATGATCTACCCATTTTTGTTGCGGTTCCGGTTTGATTCTAGTTGTTTTCAATAATAACAAGGTAGATACTTTATTAACAACAAAAATTACAATCAAGGAATAGAAAAAATTACAACTAGTATATA
Source organism: Eupithecia centaureata (assembly GCA_944547425.1). Classification (NCBI taxonomy): domain Eukaryota; kingdom Metazoa; phylum Arthropoda; class Insecta; order Lepidoptera; family Geometridae; genus Eupithecia; species Eupithecia centaureata. Next base: position 12,699,371 of record OX155679.1, on the reverse strand, counting down.
CAATTGAAACCATTGAACTAACTACAGACGGTTGCAAATAGTCTAAAGGTAACTCAGTTTTCTATTGAAATAAAAATGATCTATCTTCTAATGGTATTGTATCATCCAGTACCTATATAAAACACAACACAACAAAATTGAGTAAAATTTACGACAGAAATCAAGTATCAAACAGTAATCAACCAGGATTCGGGTTCCCGAAAATGTTATCCAAAATATTTGAAAGTAAATTATATAAAAAGCTTGGTAAAATATTGATGAAAATAATTTTCGCGATCAACAATATTCTAGCCCGATTTAATTCAGCAGAGATGCTGACTGAGCTAATCTGGGTCAAGTAAAAGTTAAGCAACAAAAATTATGTAGTTTTTTAGGTAACATTTTAGAGTAGGTAGAATAGAATTTTAGAATTTCATTATTTTTAAATGTAAACATCGCTATATTGGAAATACATGTCATTTTCGATTTACCATTTTTCAAGTGAAATAGACTGAATATAATATTGCTACGGCGTAGCAGCGTAGCACTCGCAGCGCGTGCTACGAATTAAGAACTGTGCTGCGATCACGTTAACGTTATTTTAAGGACGTGTTCTTTGTTTGATATTTCAAGAATTTATTTGTTTTATTTTTAAACCTTGACATGAACAAGGGGTATAAGTCTGAATTGTGTATGTATGCCATATACATCTGTCTGTAGCATCGTAGCTCCCTAACCGATGAACCGATAATTATTTTGTACTAGCAACCCGCCCTGGCTTCGCACGGTTTTATTATACGTATAAAACGTCTTCTTGAATCACTCTATCTATTAAAAAAACCGCATCAAAATCCGTTGCGTAGTTTTATAGGGACATAGGGACAGAGAAAGCGACTTTGTTTTATACTATGTAGTGATTAAATATATTGAACTACATCGAATGGTTTTACAGTAAACTTAACTGATACAATTGATTGAAATCGATTTGTATCAGTTAAGTTCACTGAATTATTGCATGAGTCTACTGCTTGTTTGATTCAATTATAAACACTAATGAAAATTTGTTTCTATTCTTTCATTGTAATTTCTATTTTCGTGAGAATAATGCTGCCTTATCTATTGGTCCAACATCGTTATTGTTCACCAAAGATAATTGGCGGAAATTGATAATATTGGAATGTTTTTGGTTTAAATTAATTAATACCTATCCTATATTATTTTGGGTACAATTTTACAACGTCAAAATTTTCTCATAGCAGAGAGAAAACGAAGCGCGAGTAAAATATAAAGATGGCATCAACCGAAGAATGTCCGATGGGGAATACCGCACCATTCCGACGAGAGCTTTGTGAGGCCCTAAATGATCGCAAATATTTTATTATGCTCCAAAAAGGAAAAACTTTTGTGGGAATTTGGTTTTACGCACCACTGAGAGCTTTAAAATTAAAAAAGTCTTTATTTAATTAGATAATAGATGTCCTTATAGACAAGTCAAAATCAAAAATTAAAATAGATATTGAAATAAAGTTATGATTTTGATTTCAAGTTTCGATATGTAGAATAAAATAAATAATTTTTTAGCTTGTTGTTTTTCAAGTTAGAGCAAAACAGGTTCCAGGCTAAGAGGTAAAACACGTAGATATTCGTATTTATGTATATATAGATAGAATTTGAATAAAGCTCCTTTCTTAATGTATTTGTTAATGGGACATACAGCCAATATTGTACTGGCGACTTCTGCGGTTGAGGGTTCGATTTATTGACTAACAATTTTTCGAAATTTGTAGAAAAAAAAACGTAAACGACCTGCAGATATTTGTTCTAGGATTCTCCAGAATCCAATTACTTATTCACATTCCAATGTGTATAAGCTATAAGAAATATCTATCTATGTAATGTTTGAGAATATAAGTCTGGCGTCCCAGAAGATGTGCATCATCTTCTAGCGGAGTGCATCCATGAGATCAGAGCTTAGAAGCTTGTACGGGGTTAACCTCCTGAATACTGGTGTTATCCAAATTATTTTGGCGTCACCATTAAGTGTCGTGGCTATAAAATTGTGTCAATTAGTGATAAGTTGTATTTAGTTATTCATATTTTAGTTATTGATATTTTAGTTATTGTGGTAATGCAGCCAGTGTCTTGGGGACGCTTCCGACTGGTATTGACATGGATCAATTGAGCCATTAAGAGTCGTGGCTATAAAATTGTGTAAATTAGTGATAAGTTGTATTTAGTTATTCATATTTTAGTTATTGATATTTTAGTTATTGTGGTAATGCAGCCAGTGTCTTGGGGATGCTTCCGACTGGTATTGACATGGATCAATTGAGCTACCTTTAGACTGTTTGCAACCGTCTGCAGTTAGCTCAATGGTTTCAATTGTAAATACTAGTTGTAATTTTTCTATTCCTTTGCTTGTAATTTTCGTTGTTAATAAAGATTGCCAAGTTATTGTTATGTTTAGTATGTAGTTAAAATACGGGACTGACATAGTCTATTAAAGACAATAGTCCCTAAATATAGAGAAAAAAAATGAATATAAGTCGCTTGCTTAGCACTTAGCACACATCCGCAAACTAATGTGCGAACCTTCACCGCTGTCTTTATCAGACACGATACGCTGAATAATCCAACTCATCCACTGCTATAAAACCAATTCGCTCACAACGGTGCTCGACGATATACGGTTCGTAATTTGCACTTTACTATAAAACCTCTGTAGTACGAACGAACATATCCATAACTTCTAGTTTCATAGCGATTTGTTTCGAACGTTTGGTTTTTGGGCGAAATATACGTGAAATTGGAATGAACTAGCCAAAATACATTCTGTCCCATTTCGACGGAAAAATTATTCGGTTAGGTTAAAATAAGTTTTGAACCTGAAAACTGAATTGTAGTTTTATTATACTTAGTCAGTACGAATATCATTCGAACAGAGGTTGCGTGTTCGATACCCGCTATAAGCAAATGTTTATAACATGCAGTTTGTTCACTGCGAATAGGTTGTTTTCTATGTATAATAAAATAACAAAAAAAAACTATCTATGAGCTTCTTATCCATTTAAATGTATCACTTATCAAGTACCCATAACAGAAGCTCAGCTTAACTTGGTGCTAGATAATGCTGTGTGAATTGTCCAGCATTATTATAAATCCGTACGATTGTATGGATATTCGTGTGTAGGTAGTACACTTCACGTCGAGCACAAACCAAACCTCTCGACAACAAAACTACTCAACGAATCGAGCTGATATTTTGCTGGCTTGTAGTTCTAAACTTGGCCATACTTGTATAAATCTCATATCCCGATAAAAGGCCGCGGGCATAAGCTGCGATCTATATAACTGCGTTGAGGGTCTACGTTTTCGTAGCACCAGCATATTGCGTAGACATTCTACGAAAATGTTATCAAGTGTTTAAATTATAAGTTAGCTCAGAAAAATTAACTGTCTTAAAATTCTTGAAAAAAATAATGAGAACATCTTTGCTGTTGTCGAGGTCTATAAAATGTAAGGGTAACTCAAACACTACGGGTCAGAGTTCGATCAAATATGTATATATAAGCATTTTGAGAGGCCTCTTTCAAAAAAAGAATAATCAAAATCGGTTCACATAGTAAAATGTTTAGAAGTAAGTGAAACGCATGAAAATAGTCGAATTAAGAACTTTCTCCTATTATTTAGTCGGTTAAAAATTTTGAATACGTATAGTGGATGTTTTTGTAGCTCGTGGATAGATTTATCATATTAATGTAATCGGATGAAATCAATTCAAAATACCTTTGTGTAATAAAGCATTTGTTCTATTTACACAGCCTATTCGGAGGACCGCTGGCCATTAGATTTTTTATGAAAAAAACAGCTCATCATTTTGAAAACCACAAACTTTTTTTAAGGTGTACAAACTTTGTACAGCTTTAAAAAGGCTTGATGTTTCTAACCTGAAACAGTTTAATTTTAAAAATGAATTCATAAATTGCCAACTTAGTTAGCAACTGTATTTCAAGAGTCAGTGCTTTCTCGTACTTATTTAGAAACTAAACACTGTTATGACGCTGTTATCAAGATTTACTCCTCACTATAGCGTTAGTTATGATTTATTTACTTATTGCCTACCACAATTGCTGGTTATTCTCCGACTGTGCCAGTAATTTGCACCGAAGCTTCGAGAATCCAGTAACCACTTATTAGCCTTTTCGAGAAACCTTTGTAACCGATGAAATTTGAACTTGGGTTCAGCCAATCAGACACCGCCTTTTGTTAGAAAAGCGGGGGCGCCAAATTGGTAGTTTGTTTTTGACGGATACCGATTGGTAAGTTCGAAAAAAGAACCAATATTTGGAATCACAGAACGGATCAAAGGGAAGAGAGCTTTAATTAGGTCTATAGTATAAGGGATGGGTTTTAATCTAAAAGGAAAATGTACGTAAGGCTGCTCGTAATCACTTTAATTACAGTTTCTCAACATTTTAGAACACAAAAGTATAATATAAACACAAATGACTAACCTTTACAATAAGTTTGTCCAGCAGGACACCAGTAACAATCACTTTCTCCTTTGAGGTCCTTTTTCAACGAATTACAGAATGAGACTGTTCGTTTTCGCTCTAGCGACTATATAAACATGACGTATGCCAACATGGCTGTCAAACGGAAGTACGCAGTACTACTACCTAGTACCGCGTCTAGTCATTTTAGTGATAAAAATACAATAACATAATTTGAACGATTATCGTTGTTGAATAAATAGGTAAATTATTTAGATAATTAACTGCATATACATTTATATTTTACTATTCAAATACTATTGTAAAGGCACCGGAAGTAACATATTCGTTTATGATCAAATCACGTAAAAATAATTAATGAAAATTAGAATATTCCACCATGTTTTATCACTATCTCCTTACAATAGATTGTACTCTCCTTTATGCTCTGATATTTGAACGTCAATTTTAGCCACTTTATTATTGGGTCTCTCATGGTAATCGAAAAATACTACTTTCTGGAAATTGATTTTATTTATGTAGAATACAGACACTCAAAACTTGTATTCTAAAACGCGACGCTAGACTTACCAGTTTACGAGTAGACCGAAAATAGCCAAAATGAAACAGACTATTGAAACAAAAAAAAATTACGTCTGATTTTGGCAGACCTTAGCTGAGCTTTGCATAGTTTAAAAAATCAATTTTTATCGTTTCATATATTAGTGTGATGACAACTTTGGCAGCACTTCTTTGACAAATCAGAGGTAGTAAACGCAATCTTTTTTCTTTTTGTTACTAAGCAAACCCATACCATCCAGTCTGATTTTTGCTGATCAATAATTTTTAAAATAAAAAATGATTTCATAATTAATTATTTTTAACCTCGCCTATATAATTGAGCTCTTCTGAGAAGCTTTCATTAGTCTGACCTCGCCCCCCTTAATTTCAACGAATGCAAAGCCCTCTTAATTACGGATCCTGAATGAAACTCTTAAACATCGGAAATAACTAACAAACTTTCATTGAAAACTATTATAAACTCATTGTAAATGTTCAAAACTTCAATCCGAACTGGTTTCACCACTACGTGTTGAACTTTAGGGACAGGCATGTAAGATAGTAACTAACTATTACCATAGAAGTGTAGATTATTATTTTACTACTATGTAACTTAACTTACTCGTGGCTTCGGGTGAAGCCGAAGGCAAATTTTCTACACGGCTTTGTAGAACAACTTGACTTCTTATTTAGGGTTCCGTACATAAATGGTAAAACTGGAATCTATTACTGAGACTCCGCTGTCTGTTTGGCCGTCTGTCTGTTACCAGACAGTATCTCATGAACCGTTAGTAGACAACAGACAGTGTATTTTTGTCCTCGCTATAACAATAAAATACTAAAAAACAGAATAAATAAATATTGAGGAGGATCCCATATAACAGACAATTAAAAGTAGCCTTAGCTACATGATATGAACATGTAGCTAGCTTTAGTTAGCGTGTAGCTAGCTGATGGTATACCATCAGATATCTGCCAGAGAAAGTCGTCAAAATTGGTCCAGCTTTCGTAGATCACCGCAAACAAATAGACGGACAAACAATCAGTTCAACTTGAGATTTGTTATAAGTACCGTTTATATTTTCATATTCAATGTGCTGCAATTTACAGCTAGACATTACAGACTTTTAATTTAAAAAAAAAGGATTTATTCTCTATTCTTAGAACAAGAACTTAGCTATCGCTACTAATAGTAAAACGATTTAGACCAGTTGGGATACCTGTACATTATTTGCAAAAAACTGGTCAACTGTTTCATTTGTATATACGCATTTTACTAAGGTATGTTTGAACTTTCTCGATAAGGATCATAAGAAGATTTAAGATGATTGGTTTGTTAGCGTGATACTAGCCGGAGATGAGGTTCTGGTTAATATTTTACTCCCTGAGGTATCTCTAAATCCATGCCTGGAATAGCGAAAATTATTAATTTTCTTGACGTGTTACACCGGAGTTATCAATAGAAATCTAGACCTAGATTAAATTAAACCCATCCATGGATGGATTTTGAAATATTTCCAGATAGCTTACGTTTGTGTTGTAGCGAATTATTATACAAGTTTGTAAGTAGTAGGTAGGTACAGGAAATAAAGCACTTTGACTTCGGTGAATGTAGTAGGTAGGTAGATTAGGTACTTATATTTTAAAACCATCGTAGTTTGCCGAGTCCAATGTGAGTGAGAATAGGTTACCCCAAGATACTATTGTTTGTATTGGTTGGTTGCGTTGGTATAAAAATAAGGTGATATTGTTTGTATGCATACTTAAATCGATATAAATATATATTCTATATATAGATAGTTCGTATGTACAAACATTAGTACAACCAACTGCACTTTGAAGAAATGGTCAGTCTTGTAGAGTTCAAAAATACAGTCGTACCTATAGTTTTTGTGATATTATTTTGAGTTAAGTCTTTGTAACTTAAATTATTTTCTTTTATATTCTTTATGCTTTAATAATAACGCAAATGACGAATAACCTAGGTGTCAAGCATAATCCCCTGAATATTATATTCTGAGGAGCAATACTCTATTCTATTTACTGAGTTGATTTGATGCGGCTGTCTGTGACGCCATAATACTATCTCAAACAGAATCTAACCGAGAGTAAACAACGTAATTCAAAGGTCGTCAGCTTCTGTCTACAGCTCTACTTGTCGTAGTGCATAGTAAAATAGAATTATTAATAAAAGTAGTATTAGTATATCTTCCAATCAGTTCAAACATCAAGTACTACTAAAACAGTAGCTTTAATGATGACGCTATTACCGTACAATATCACTGTACAATGATTTACAATATAAATTGTAACACAATTATAAAAATAATAATAGTATCTTTTCGACCATAATTTTTCGAATCGAATGCACTTCGACTTCTTATAGAATGTCCATGCATCTCGTAACAGCGGCATAGATCCATGCCTTATATGTATATACAATACTTTCCATATTATATTTTTTTCTAGTCGACTGCAGACGATAGAGGTTTATGTTTTTTTGTTAAATCTAACATATTCTACATTCCATCCTGGCAAGTGTAGTGACCATGGAAAAACTACCCAATCTGCTTTAAGCTGCGAAAAGCTTTTATTTTTGTAGTTTTTTAGTCTTTTGTAGCGTGTATGTCCCTTCGTGACGGAATTTTGACTGATTCTAACGGAAGACCAGCACTGGCTAGGTCTCCTACAAAATCTCAGTCAACATTATGCTGAGACTTTTATAATATGTTTTATGTTTCCTATAAGTGTGTCCTGTTAACTGTTTGTACTTCACTGTGGAATGACGCCATTGTATTGGACGCAAGGAGTCGATGAATAGCTTAGAGGCGGCGAGGGACCGGTGTACATAGCTTCGTCGTTTGCGAGGCTTTATTTTCTGATAGTGGACGTACACGGACTTATAATGAGGAACTCGAATTTATAAGATTCGACTATAATCTTTGACTTCTTGAATCATGTCCTTGATCATCATTAGCCATTTAGATAGTCACTGTTTGGCCTCTTTCCGTGCTTGCCATAATAATTTTAATATTTTAAATTTAATGTACAAGGGCACTGCTGGTTTGACGAAATTCTGTCAATGATCGTCTTATTATAACATATTTTCAACTTATTCAATTTCTTACAAAATAAGGCCAAAATCATTAGGCAACATCATATCCGGAAAAGGTTTAATTTCTTATACATGTATATAAAACTTTTGTATGTTTTTCAATAAAATCTATAGCTCGTAAAGGTAGACAATTCAAACCTCATGAATCTACCTTACGGCCAACAAAAAACCGTAAGGACCGTGTGAGTGGGAAAAAATATAAATTTATAAGACAAGAGAAAAGAGTTAAAAAGACTATATATTGGTTACGGTTACTTTAAACAAATGATTGAAAAATGTAGGGAAGCGAGAATGAGACGTGTAAAGAAAAAGGATATCCGGGCAACCGGGCGTGAAGTTGAAAGAAATGTTTAAAAAGTCTTTATTCTCTACCAGACAAGATATTTGTTGTTATAGCAAGATGTTTCTTGATAGGTCAAACTGCCTTATTTATTTAAATCAAAAACTTAGTGCCATCCAGTTTAAGTTTATATTGTGGTATCACTCTGTGTATCAATAGTGGAAGGTGGAACAATATAAAATGCTGAGATATGAGAGCTACAAAGTTGGCACGAAGCCAAATTAATCTGAAAATCTCTGGAAATAATGAGTTGACGTTTAATTTGGTAAAAATCACGTAGGAATGTTGGAAATGGTATCTTAGAAAACAAAATGTGATAGGAATTTGTGAATATTTTGCTCACGTTCGCGCCTTCGCGCCTGAATGACACAGTAATAACTTGAAAAAGTGTACTTAGACGAAGTAAAAAACGAAATAAATTAGAAATAATATAAGATATTACAGCTAGAGCTTTATAAAAGCCGATAGCTTTTTATCTTGAGCTCTAGCTGTAATATCTTATTTTATTTCAAATTTATTCACTACTATTTAAATATCATTACGCAGCGTCCACTGAAGAAACCGATATAGTAAACCAGTTACTACTCACGTTTCTATGGAAACATTTAAAGTTTATTGGAAACTGCTTTATGAGATAAGAACTAGTCTTTATTATTATTATTTATTATTTCCTATATTTTAAACCAGGCCTAGAGGTATCATCCTCTATCCAAAATTTATGCTGATTTTATCCTAATTCTTTCATAGGTAACAAACATCAAAATATTAAAAATATCCGAACACCAATCCAAACTTTCACGTTTATATAATCACCATATTAGTGTGATGGAATTAACAACCTTGAAACTACTTCCGCAAGGTTAAAAATATTACCTCTAGGGTAGTTGGGAAGGACTACTAGTCCGATATCGCTATACCCTCATTCATAATGGAGTGGCGACCCTTCATTCATTATCCTGAAAGGTGAATGTTGAGTCAAGGATACTTGACGTCGAATGATTTACTTTCTTATGTTATCTAACTTTCAAACAAATTGTTTTATTGTTGCGAAACAATTTCATTTTCGTTCGTTTTGATGTCGATTCCTTTGTGGGTATTATTTATGTTGATGTAGATTTTAGGCCAAGGACGACTTCCGCCTTTAAGAAAATAAATTGTTTGCTTTCGGAATATAATCAGTGGAAACTGGAAAAACTTATCCTCCAAAGTTTTTGACTTATTTTTCGGATAGGAAATGTAAATCGTTAACTATACTCATGATATTAAACTGTTACACACTTTCTATTATAAAGGCCTTTAGAAAAAAAAAAAGTTTTTATTAATAAAAACAACTATAAAAGTCAAGTTGATAACCAAATGGGAATGAAGACGACAGCGGACCAGTATACTGTGCCGGGAAGATCATCGTTTGAATTTCGTTTTTATTCCACTCTTTATCACGACTTACCTACATACTATTTAACTACCTAAATAGAGTTAATATTAAAATTGATACTGGTCTAACTCTAGATATTGAAGCAGTTTTGCACGGCATTACTTAAAGTGCGAGAGACTGTGGCATGCATGGCAATCGCCAAAGAAGTTGCGGGTACAGCGAGTGTGGAACTAAAACTAAATTGTCTGAAAACCCATTTTCTTTTCATTTCACTTCTCTTATTCTCTCTTAACAGATATTTAAACATTTTAGGTTCAAGAAGACACTGTGCTAAGAAGACCCCAACTTCGAGCAATTGTATTTAAAAACGTACGACAGGAGAATTGAATCCACCTGTGATTGAATCTCTACCAACAAAAGGTTAACATTATAAAATCACATGTTCCAATAAATCTTACCCGTAGTCGGGCTCCAGAGGCTTTTAAAGGAAAATGGAACAATTATCTAGATTGTTGCGAAAGATAAATCTTTATCCTGAAGTTCAAAGACATTTAAAGCTTACGCGAGAATTCCGGGGAAATTGTAATGTTGCCCAGAAAAAATGCTGCTATTGTTCGAATAGTTAATCTTAATGATGATTGAATGGTCTTGATGTATGCGGGAATCCAAATCCTTTGGATAAAACATTTAATCCGAAATGAGCAGAAAGTATTTAAGAATCATACGGGCTGGTATGGCGAGAACGATAAAATATTACCTGACTTTATGTATAGTACTTTATAATTAAATGAAATGCTAATCTACAATAACTTATCAACGACATATTCTCCCGTGCAAGTGTTATCCAAACCTAAGTACGCACTAACTTTCTGAGTTTAACGCCATGGAGCTGAAAGATTGAATTTCTAGAATTAGTTGTAACAAACTGTTCTTACTGTGTGCTATAAATAGAAATATACTATTTTTTGTATATAGGTTCCCAGAACCCCGGGATAAACATCTGCAGATCGTATAAAACTTCTGAAAGGTTATAGACGCCAAATTAGAGAAATAATCATAGAATATTTGCGCAAAATCAATGCCAACTTTTAAAAAATACTTTAATATCATGTCAAAGTAACTTTTAACAATTTTTCTTGTATTTGTTATAGTAAAAAGTTTGTAATGTAACAAACATTTTATCGTTGTTTTGTTCACATAGTAGAGACATTGCCATAACGGATGTTCTTATTAGAACTACCTACCCCATTTTTAATGATGCAATATTTTTCTTGGTTTTTCTTAGCGTTCGAAGTGAATTTATTCTTGGTGAGAAATAAAACATTCCAACCTGATATCGTACATACGTCTGTTCCAAGGGGGAATTTGAACCCGTAACCTCATGCGTCGAAAGCGTACCTTCTCCCGCTTCACCACAAAGGTCGTCAAAGTTTGACTCTGACAGTGGTGATATCACATAAATCCATCGGGGTCGGTGTAACCGGTACATCTATGAATATGTAATTATTACTGTAGACAGTATTGTAATCCCAACGTAGATTATCAAACTATACCTATACGTAACGATTGTTGATAAATATTCAAAGGGATTATGGAAAGCCCAAAGATTACATGCAGGCAATCTTTGAAGGTACTTACAAATCATTGCTTAGCTTGGGGCTAGATGATGCTGTGTTGACTGTTCGGAATTATTTATTTATTGGCAAACTCAAAGGAATATTAAAGTTTTTGTAACAGAAGCTAAATGAATGGGAATAATTATAAAAAACGGTTTTAATTTTATTTTTGGCCATATTAATTAATTATAGTTTCGTTTACCCCACTTTTTTATCAAATTCTAAGTATAACAAACTCAATTATACAATTGTGCCACCACTCAGCATGTACAAAGATCAGGAACGTGGCCTAGCATCTAGCATGGTGGCCATAATTAACCCATGAAACGTTTTCATTCGTTATGCACAAAATAATTATTTATTTCGATAAGGATTCATAAAAAGGCATTGATATCATCATAGGCTGATTTTGATCGTCATTTTTATCAACTCTTAAATTTTAAAACAACATCTTTTTAATACTGTCTATTTTTTTAGTTGGACATTAAGGTATCGCAATTTAACTTGTGGATATTTGTATGTTCTTTTAATATTGTAATTAAAACATTTTCTATTTTTTCATCCGTTTCCGCAGCTCATGGCGATGAAAGCCCGTTACGATGTAAAACTGTGTATAGGTGTAATAGGTAAGAATCTAGCTTATTTTTTTATGGTAGAAAGGTAAAACACACTTAACTTTTTAAAGTCATATAAACGCACCGTAAGTGTAGCCACGGCCTTCCTGAACAGGTCAAGGATTTCTCTCACACAGTCCTTCACTTGCACTTTCTCGGTTACAAGTGATCTCGCTAGAACGGGGACACTTTCTTTATATTCTGATTCGATTTGTACACCAGAAATGCTAGGAGATGATTATTTATTACTTTAAAAAATTAGCTTTATATAGCTCTAGTTATTTAAGATACATCTTTTCTGTTTACTTACAGAACACAAATAAGTTAAGTTAGAAAATGGTCATGCGTCTGGTTTGACACAATTCTAGAAAATGTTATTGAATTGCGTCTGTTTGTAGAATGCCACCGTTATAAGTAAATAAGGTCCATGTTTCTTCTGTTTTCGGAACCGTATAAATCAAATAAGTTCAATTTCAACAACACCTAAATGAACCTTGTTTTCATAAATTCCCTAAGCTCCGAAGCATTTAATCAGGCTGAACTTGGAGTTCAGCTAAAATTGAGTTTTCGGAACAAAATCGCGAAGCAAACTAATCAACCTGAGAATTGACTTCTATACAATTTTGATGAGCTCATTAGTCAGAAGTGTGGTTTTGGAGGCGGATTAACATTTCAAATGTCTAAACTTATTTTTGAAATGTTCGAAACTAACTCACAGACGACAAGAAGTTGCACAACAATGAATAAAGAAAAGTATGAAGACCAACTTTTAGAAAAAGTCTATTAACTTCACAGATGCGTTTTCTCCGTGCATTATATTCTTCACGTTTTTATAAAAAAAAATAACAGAACCTTAATTCGATCACCTTGTAGTTTACAATTATGTATAACAAAGATTGAAAGTAGCTATTACTGCATAATATAAAACAAAGTCGCTTTCTCTGTTCCTATGTCCCTTTATTTATATGCTTAAATCTTTAACACTACGCAACGGATTTTGATCCGGTTTTTTTATAGATAGAGCGATTCAAGAGGAAGGTTTACTAACGTATAATAAAACCGTGCGAAGCCGGGCGGGTCGCTAGTATTTTATAATACTTACTACACATAAATGTATATGTTATAATTATAAATTTCATATATACCCAGGAATATAATAACAAGTTTTGAAAGTCTTGTAGAGTTGCGTAGAATCAACATCCTAAACCGGAAGAACGTTTAGCCGGACAGGAAATCTCGATAGCCGGATGTAAGCTTGCTTGTTCCGAGTATTCTCTGCTTGTTTCTTGTTTACTTCCTAAACTATCAAGTTTACCACTTCTTAGAAGCTTTGAGGTATTTAAGGTAAAGAAGAGATCATGTAAGTCAAACCTTACGTTCTATAACAGAAACAGTTAGTTATTGAAAACTTATGGCTTCAATGAGTTTAGATTAATTTCAAGAATAGGTAGATATTAAAACTTGGTAGATAGACGGTGAATAAGAATTTCTATTTGTTGGCTTAAATCTTCAATAAATGAAAAAGCTTTATGTAATAAATTTGTAAAAACAGATTTTGCTTATTCAGTAGGGCACTTTGTATGATACGACCTTTTTTGATAAATACCTAGTCAGTCTAGTCGTAGCTTTCACTTGGTTTTCTTTTTTAAATAGAAAACTTGGGTTTGGAGGTATTTACTATACTAATATAATAAACGCGAAAGTTTGTAAGTATGGATGGATAGATAGATGGATGACGGATGTTTGTTACTCTTTCATGCAAAAACTACTGAACGGATCTGGATGACATTTGGCACAGAGATGGATTGGAGTCTGGAAGAGCACAGAGGCTATATTTTATCCCCGAATTCCCACGGGAACGGGAACTACGCGGGTGAAACCGCGAGCATACACGAAATACTAATCCTGCGCAGACAAAGTCGCGGACACCAGCTAGTGGTTTTATTTATAACAGTTTTCACAAGATTACGAACACCAACTTCTGTGAACAAATGTCAGCCGGGTCATTAAACTAACGACTACATTATCGATTTCAGAGTTTCTGAAGAAAATGGGAGTCAGAAAGTTGAAAGTTTTACATTTCACTTCGTCCGCGTCGTGCATATTGATTCGCTAATCTGAAAATCGGACGCAGCTACACGCCATGCCATTTTCATTACAGATTAATATCGCTCTTTATTATTATTTTTCAGTTACAGTAGAAAACCTACAAATAATAAATAAAAAATGCTGGACAATTCACACACTAAATAATTTATCCAGTTTTTCTTATGCACATCGATTTATTCTTTCTTATAATATCCAAACTGTCAACTGAGTAGCGGCTGAACTACTGACTAGAACATGGAATTTAGGAGTAAGTAGACAAAGTTCGAATTGCGATTAAAGAACACGACACGTTTCATGAGGTATGTATTTTTAAAACATTTTTCATACGGAAAAATGACCTGTTAGTTTTGATAGTCTAGATTTTATAGTCTCTTGCTTGGCTATCGATCTAATGACCCTCCTGAATGCATATTTAATTCAATTGCCGCCTTGTATGTTCTTGGTACGAGCCAATATCGATTTATTTAAAAATTCATAACCGTTTACCCATTTTTTTGACCTGAGACACCTTTTATATTTACTTAAGTTTAGGGGGAGATTTTTGAGGAAAGATATATTCATTGATATGATTTCATATCTCTTTCTCAAAAGAGAATAAACTCACTAGTAGGACAACATATACGTAGCAATTAGGATGTATGGATGTTTGTTACTCATTCACGCAAACACTTACGTAACGGATCAGATTGAAATTTAAAAGATGTACGTAAATAGTATCTTTATTAACAACGAAAATTACAATCAAGGAATAGAAAAATTACAACTAGTATTTACAATTGAAACCATTGAGCTAACTGCAGACGGTTGCAAACAGTCTAAAGGTAGCTCAATTGATCCATGTCAATACCAGTCGGAAGCGTCCCCAAGACACTGGCTGCATTACCGTTATTATTGTACATAGTTCTAGCCCTGGTAAAACATAAGATACTTTTATCTCATAAATCAGTTCCCATGGTATAGAAATAGGCTTGAAACGTTTCCATAGAATCATCGCGTGCGAAACTGCGGCCAGATACCAGTATAGTAAAAAAGTCTGGATAAGATACACACACCATCTAGCTCCAAGCTAAGCAGAGATTGATTCCTAACAGTGCCTGGGTTTGATTGCAGTCTCTATACTAATCGTAGACTTGCAATTGCAATTCAAGCCGAGACATTTAAAATGGAACTCTCAAAAAGACGCTCGGCGAGCAGAATCGAAGTATTGTTCAAGATTGTTATTAACCCTCATTGGCTCCATCCGTATCTAGGTCAGACCTGTTGTCTGCAGACGCGGTAATGATTACTGCAGCAAATAATAGCTTTTTTCCGTACTTTGTTGAATCTCAGAACAAGGAAATGTTTTGAATAGATACTATTTCAGGGCCGTAGAAAGGCTGAGGGTGGTTTATCGTAGTACATATTTGATGGGCTGAATTGAACTAGAATCCCTTAATTTTTACGAGTCAACAATTCGAAAGAAAACTCTTTGTACAGCTGTCATTACAATTTTTATATTACGGCATCTTTGTAGCTGGTAAATAGAATAGAATTGTTTGTATTATATTGTTCTATGTATCTAGTCAACATTTTGTTTTAAAAGGTGAAAATCAATAAACTGAATGAAGTGCACCAAAGTGGGTGCACTTCATCTGGGTGCGCTACGAGAATATCCTGAATCTGGCAGTTGTATCATTGAGCGAAGGGTCTTTTAGAAGTAGTCTTTCATTGTGTTCTTTCTTTTGTTCAAACCTACACCGTTCTTTTTGCTCAAAGAGGTTATTTTTCAAATGTTTCTTAAAAAAGCCTTACAATGCACTCTTCCTACTGCAAACTCGATAGAAAACTTACCGCAAACAAGTGTAGTTAAAGCTAAGATCAAGTATTACTACGTTCCGTAGAGTAAAAGAGTCAGAGTGTTTATGGTAGAGTTCTTATACTATAGGTTTGTCTATGGCCAAATGAACATTTCTCACACAGCTCAAGAGCCCCTAAAAATCTTACTTTGTTCTTTTGTTTATAAAAATTGACTACTGACTTTCACATTAAACGTTAATCCACAACACAACCCAAATCGACCAAAATTGAATTTTGAACAACATCACGACCGCTTTGTTTACTCGCTACACCATTTAATAAATCATTTCGCTGCGTGTTGCTTATTTATTCATAAATGCGAGCCATGCGAAAGCTCTTTTAAAAATGTTTAGCATATAGAAATAATATGATGATGAAATGTATTATTTTGTGCTTAATGTGCTCGTTAAAATCCCAGAATACAATTTCAAATAACATTTTACCTTGGAAAAGTAATACTCTTAAAGACAAAGCCCGTGGCTTCGCGTATTTTGAAATCAAAAGGGTTATTTCAGATCTTAAAATGTGCAAAATTGCAGATTGTCTTTTGATCAACCTATCTTTTGTTTATGTTGCGTTTTGTCTACATTTCCACATCATTTTAATTTGTTTAATAATATACAAATGAGATAACTCAAAAACTAGAAGACGAGAAAATTTAATTGAAATTAATTATTGGACTGACAGCTATAATCTATACAAAATGGGTTGCTCTAAACAACTCTCCGTTGCTCAATGAAATTGAACTCGCTACTTACCTTCTTACAAACATCTTTAACTAGGTTCCTTCGCTCTACTTACAAAAGACAATACATCATCAATAAAACATAAACCCACCCAGATAAATAACATGGATGTTTCTTGGTGACAAAAAGGAAAGACGAATAAGATATACAAGTTATAATAACACTTTTTCATAGTAACTAGGTATTTTCGCTAAATCATAAATCTTTTGATCATGACACTTGCTTGCGATCGATCATACGGAGTCTACTCGTTTCCTACTATTTTTCCACACACAAAACGAATAAATGAACCAACACAATTTCTTGAACCCACGGGATTTCGAATCAAGAACAAATTAAATAAAAATGCTTTACTTTCGAACAGTTGTTATTGTTCTTGACAGTTAGTAATCCATTTAAAAGACAGATAAATATTTGTTACAATTCAAAAGTCCTTTGAATTTTTTTCTAAGTATATATCCATTATTTCCGATCTCATAGGCTACAAACTATTTGTAGCAGAAGCTGTTGATAACCTGACAGTATAACTGACATAAGCTTCTTGTATGACTACCCCATTGTTTCATATAATAATACTCCTTGGTAACATGGTGCCTCTCTATTGTAATACCTATATTCTAACCTATCTTTTTCATATAAGTGACAACGTCTTCCGACGTTCTCGTATGAATGTACTTACCTAGTTCAGAGTGTTGAGAGCAGCTACACTTGAAAGGTTCTACATATGGCTGGGATGCTAGCCCCGTACCATTCTTGAACAACGTTGAATAGGTAAGTATTTCAAGGCTCTTACGAGAAACTAAAAATAAAAGCTTGATACGTGTTTTTTGTGTTGAAATGGTTTGTGAATGGCATAGTATTAATTTTACTAGATACACGATACTTATATCAATCTACCGAGCCATCTTGATTACAACCAAGAACTAGGTTAGTACCTCTAATTAAATAACATTTAGCCCGTGAATGTTGTCAGCTAAGGGAGCCTACGAGGGAATTGTTTTTGAATTTTGATTGAAATTGGAATTGTGTTTCATTGACGCACGTTTAGGAAGACCAGCGTGTCCCTGCGACGTCTTCAGCATCCAGTTTGACCCGTTCAATACCCCTCGTATTGAACGGGTTCAACAAAATGGTCTTCATCAAGGTTCCGGCCCCATTTAGTCGCCCATCGCCGTCAGGCTTAGCGGCCGGATGGCTTCATCCGGTTGTTCGGCTTAAACACCGGCCTTTTGCATTCACCGAGGGAACCATTTTGGTCTTTATCTGTGTCTGAAAAATGTACGAAAACCTCCTCTGTTTTAGGTCGCTGAAGTTACCTCATGTAAAATGACTGCGGCCGGATCTCTGTGGACTGCGCTGTTGTGATAGATATCTAGAATATTTTTTGACTCGTTTAGTAAACTCTTCCCTGTCAAGGCTCAAAAGCGTTTAGGTACTAAAAAGCTTTTTAACACCGCATTTTCCTATAGTTTCTACTGATTAATAAATAATAAAATCTTTCATAAATTATTATTATTAAATTATAATAAATTTATGAAACTCACTATAATTTATAACGGCGAAAGTTCGTCTCGTGAGATGTTTGGAGAAGTAACCTACCTGGACTACACCACTTTTTATAATGTACTTTCTATCCCGGAAAACTGCGAGCGAATAATATAATAATGTTGGGCAATCCATAACAGCATTATCTAGCCCCAGGCTAATCCACGCGTAGAAGCTAGACGCATTCAAGTATTTTTCATTTTGAGCACTATCCTTAGTTCGCTACAGCGTTAAGCGTCCCTACTTACATTTTTGCACTAGCCACATTTCCGGTAAAAGTAGCAATTTCTCGTAATACCATCAAATTCCTTTCTGTTATTCATCGAAAAGAACGCTGTAGCGTGGCTATTACTTTCTTATTATTTAGTTATTGCATAAAACGCGAGTGAACGCGAACTACACATAGTACCTATAGTCCATTTGCCATCGCCTGCTCAAAGAGCAGAATGGCCTTTGATAAACTTTTGGACCTAAATAAACACACTTCAGCAGAATTAAATTCACATATTTTGGCCATTGCAAGCAAACTCGAGGGCTTATCGATAATCCAACTTCAGTTTTGCCTTCGTAAGTTCTTCTCTAATTTATCCACTGATAGAGCAAATATATTTTTTATCGATTTAAAGGTCATATTGATTTAATTTGATACTATTAAGTTGGATTCAAACTGACCAACGGTTTTTACTCGAGAAGACTGATTTGGATTCCGGTCCTCACTAGGAAACCTTTAGTAACAGCCCCCTTACGTAAAAACCTCTAGCAGTGTTTTGTTTTATTCTAGTCACTAATATACCTATGTGACAGAACAAGCTAATGAATCTCAGTCTTACTTGCATAAAGGTAGAAAAACACACTAAATATTGACTATTTGCAAAACAGCGTCATGCGTTTATTATATAAAATGGGTAATTTAATGAAAATACGGTAAATTCGATGTACGAGTAAAATACGATTGAATTCAACTCAACACGCATCGCGTTTTGTCGGTTTGCGTGGCGTTTTAATAATGAGTCCCACCTTAGGGATTGCTTAAACATATGAAATATTTTTTATGGCCAGACACTAGCCACTGTCAGATTGATAGAAAGTTTCTCCGCATTTCATATTGCTCGCATCTATCGCAATGATAAGATGTGGTATTCAAAACAATTCAAATACGGTAGGGTAACATGTCCCATTACACTACCGGATCCCATCCGCCCCTTCCACCCTATTCTCCAATTCACCAGTGCCTTGATAACATATTGAATAGTCATGAACAGCTGAAATATACAGAACCTTTGTAACGCCTAGATTTGTTTTGTAGATAAACCTCGGAGATACATATGTTTGGTTTACCGTACATTTACCCTACTCAGGGAATTCTGTCTCGCAGTACAATTAAATTCTTTCTCACTTTGTCATTTATCAAATTCTATCCAAAAACAAACAGCTTTGTTTCACCGATATAACCTTAAGCTATAAAGCTGCGTCCCGCGGCTTCACCCGCGTGAAAATTGATATTGATATGAAAATAATGTTTTTGTTTCAAATGTTTTATGTTCTTGCTTAAAAGTACGTCTATACAAAATTTCTGATCAGTTCATTAGTTTTGGCGTGATGAGGTCATAAACATCCATCCTAACTTCCGCGTATATGATATTATTGTAAAAAAACTATAAAATTACTCGTTTCTCTGTATCATGAAATATTTTTAACATCAGGGGCCAAATTCCACTAAAGTCAAAACAAAGGTCTCAATAGTGCCATTCAATCAAGATGATTAAAATGACGTTTGTGCATTTGGTATTCTACTATTTTTGCGTTTGAAGAAACTTTCTTGGAATGTCAAATTGGTAGTTATAAATGCCACATCTATGAATGAACCTCAAAATGTTTGTGTTAGTAGAAAAGAGTTTAACACTGACATTTTGACACTGTACTATTTAAATGGTGAAGCGATTTATTTAGTGGAATGCAGACCCTGAACAGCACTACTATCGCGCAGCTCAAAAAAGTGCATTCAAATATGGGCTTCATCTCATAAAATATAGCTGCATTGTAAATTATATTGAACCCATCAGATAACAGACAAATAGATGTCTCGCGGGTCTTTCAGTTTTTTAAGCTTTTTAAAGGCATTTTGTCAATGTAAAATGTATCTAAATGTTACGAGTTTTTTTTTACCCACGTTATTTTTGTGCTGTTTGATAGCAGTTGAACAATTAATTACATCTATTAGAATAAGTATTGAATGATACAATCGAAAAAACGACGATAATATACTTGTTGGATATCACCATTGATCTGTATCTATTTGAGTAGGTACTGATAGTGGAAATAGTATTATTGATTGTCATAGCGTGTCCGTGTCACTTGTAGAGAGTACCAAATTATACGCCCAATATCGGGCCTTTATTTTAATACGAGAACAACTTTGTCATGTTTGTATTTCTTATTAAGCGTTGTGATAAACGCTTAAAACATTTCCAATGTTTTTCCTTGTCAAAACAATTTTATTATTCCTCGCTACGGCCTTTTCCACACAAAATAGCAGTTCCTTGACGCTATCCAGAACGGGCGCTGAAAAAACGGTGAAAGTTTCATTCTTACTATAGAAGGTATCGTCCTGGAGCCGCCATTTTAGTTGAATTAATATGTTCTAATGCTGACTATGTCATCCAGAAATTATCTAGATCTGTTCAATCTTTTTAAAGATCTTAAGAAACAAATATTTTCACAAACATCCTTATCGAATGGGTTTAACTCTTTAACGTATTCACATCAGCATAGCGCCTGATGGAGATAGAGATGGGCATATGAGTCGTAGGCCACGAATTTATTAAGCCCTGTAGGCTCATTATGACTGACGCAACCATGTTTTTTTCGATATCACAGCTTGGTCTTTTCATTAATCAAGCAAGACAAGCATATTTACGCTAGTTAGGAATATTTTCGTATCTTCAGAGTGAGTCTTCTGGTTGTCAAACTCAATGCTATTTTGTGCACGAGATATCCCAACAATCTGCCGCCGGACGTTTGATTGAGGCGCTACAGCTGCAAAGTTTGAATTATTTCTTTTATCACGACATTAGTATCTTATTCCGTTTGAGTGCTAAACAACACATTAATATTTAAATATTCTGTTTAACGCAGATGGAATTTTATATCAGATGAAAATGTGCCACTAAAGTGCTTTTGATATTATTTGAGCAATTCTTTTAATATACACTAATGAATTCAGGATTAAACTTTCCTAGAAAATCTTTATACTTCCAGTACCTGTTTAGATTTTTATGCTTATAAGTTTATTTGGATTATTCATTCAGAAAAATTCAATTATACTTAGAAAACCAATTGGAATCTGAATAAGCACTGTGATTGGTTTTTGCGATACGAAATTAAATTTAAGGAACTTGTTCCTCAGACAGAGACTACGTCCGAAGTTGATACGGAAGAAGAAAAAGTCTGTCAAAACAATCAAATGTAAATATTTGAGATCCAAATTACGTTTTCAGGTAAACCTGATTTTGATCAAAGAAAAGCTCTAAACCTAGGCACACACTAATAAAACCTTTATCCTAACAACACAAAACATGATTTAAAACTCGAAAACGTTTGCAAACACTGATTGCTTTTATCATTACTCTCTATCTACGCGATCAAAAAACCATTCATCACTCGTGTCGAGTCACTTCTGAGTTCCATGAGTTTTTATTAGCCTAAGCGATATTTAGGTATTCTACATCAGACGGGCTTAAATGATGTGGCGTGGCCCGAGGTAGAAATAATTTCATGAAACAAAATAAATGGCGTTTTGGTGATAAAGTCGCGTAGATATTGAACGTTTTCAAAAATCATTATCAAATTCGTTTGTATAATTTTGCAGTTTCACTCACTTTACCAGCAGATTCACTACCGGACTTTTATATACATATACTGAACCTAAATATAAAATCCAGTCGAACCAATTGCTATAAATTGAGATAGATTTTTCTTGGATATGTGACAGAGCCTGACTGTTCTCGGCTATATTAAGAAAAGAGATACCTATATAAAATAAACAACGAAATGAAGTTATCTTCAAGCAGATTACAGGCTGATGAGTTTTATATCATTTACGTATGAGCGTACATTGTATTACGGTAAGAGTGGAATACTTTCGCTGGTATTCCATCGTTTTTGTTACGGTTAAAAGATGTAGGATTAGGAGGGTAAGGTACCTACTCTAGCCAAATTGAACTTAACCTTTAAAGCGGACATTTACGGCAACATAATAATATTTATGGGTTCTTTGGAGGAAGGTAAATGTAATTATGTTTCATGATCATTCCATAATAAACTTATCTCGAAATTAAACGAACCATCAGGGACTGGACCGCCCACAATTTGTATGTTAATCGTATTCACGGTTTACTAACTAAATTGTTTACATGGATTGTCGAAAACTTCCTAGATACTTTAGGTGAATTTACTTTTTCAATGTTGCTTTATCAACGAAACGAATTAATTCTTCTTAGACTCGCTTACAGATAATGCAGTCTAGAACGCAATACAGTCTAGAAGTCCTAGAGACTTGAAGGTGTTTATACCTTTTAGGGTTCAGGGGTATCCTAAGAAAGGAATTTAGAAAATTTGTATCCTGAAGGGTCCAAAGAAGTGGTTGATGATGAAACAAAATTTTACATGCAGTTTCTCGATATTGCAGAACCATAAACATATGTTTTATCGTTATCCCCCTTTTCACAAAAATTCGTTAACAAAAAACTACTTTGAATCCTGCCCATGACGTAAAACGTCATGGGCAGAATTCAAAGTATTCCACAGTAAAAACGTTTGAACTATATTCAGGATATCAAGGTTAAAATGGAACACCGTAATTAAACTGATTGAAATCAGGGAGATCAAATACGACTAGGGGGACAACAGAGAGAAACCCTTTTTTATTCTAGAAATAGTGTAATTGTTTAAGAATAAAATTGTACGGGGAAGAAGTGGCGGGGTACTGTTAGCTCTGTAATAAACAATAATAAGAAATTTTAACAAAAACTTCCCGCGCCTATGAACGCGAAATCCTATTTCCATCATATTCGCACAAATGGCTGCATCGGGCCCTCGTAGGTCGGCTGATCTACAGCACGGATATCAGTGATCAAGATAGTTTCAAGACGGAGAATCTGCCAGTGACGGGTCAAGGGATACAAGAACCTCGGGCTTATCATAGCTTTGTAGGAGCCAGATAAGAACTGGGTAAAACTCTTAGCATTTTGTTTGGATTTTGAGATAGGGAGGGTATAGTGAGTTCAACTGTTATATTTGCACACATGCTTGTCACTATAATATGTATGTCCTGCTCAAACAGCCACCATAACCGAATGTTGGTTGTCATTGCTTAGAATTTTGAGTACATACCTGCACAGAAATTAAAAAGATATTCTTATCCACACTATTAGAAACGAGAAAGTTTGTATTTAAAGATGTATAAATATTTGGATGTTTGCTACTCTTTCACGCAAAATGTACTGTAATTTCGGTGAATTCGTTGAATGAACGAGATCAAATTTTGAATAGACTTTGTTAGAACAAAGTCTATTCAAAATTTGATCCTTGTCCTTTCCATTTATCTCATAAATCAATTCCCATGTGAATGGAAATGGACTTGATACGTTTCGATAGAAACAACGCGTGTGAAGTATTAAAGACTATTTCTGAGATTAGATTTTGCCGTCAAACCTAACTATTACATGCGTGTTCTCAAAAACCTTATCTTCACTTCCACGAGGCGTGGTGAAATGAAACGCAAGTATATATTTATACCTGTATTGGTTTTGTAATAGCTGAAAGGATTATTAAAGACCTTTCTGAACTACACGTGCTAGAGGGTTAGTGTCAAGAAATAAGAAAAGAGAAATAGAAAAATGTTTTAAAAATGATGAAATTCAAAATCAATGTCATAGAAACTAAGTACACAGAATTACCTCTTGTCCGCTTCGTACACATGATAATTGACACCCAGTATAATAAGACGGATAAAAAAATAATCATAAAACTGTCAGTGTGTTGCTATTAATTAATTATTAAAACTATAAAAAGCTAGCATCGTAAAATATATTCACAAATAAAGGGTGTTCTATAATATTTATCTAGCCGAGCCAGAACAATAGTCTGTTACTGCATGGGTTTACGATCGCGTAAAAAGCTCAATGATGTGAAAATTGCTCCGACACATTTTGATAAGGCAAGGCTCCAAAGAATTAGAGCCGCCTACGTTGTAGACCATTTTAACAAAATTCTAGAGAATACTTCCGTCACATGTTTACTTTACTTATTGTGTTTCTGCTCTAAATTGTATTGAGCTTTTACCTTATATATATGTTACCTACATAAATATATATATAAACCCTTTTTACAAATCTTTATACGATTTCGATAGGTGAAATTTGCTAATGGAGTCACCACTCACAGTCACTTCACAGTTCGCAGTTCGTAAACGTTTTAAGCCAAGCATTTAAGTAACAAAGCTTGCTCTCTGTTGAACTGTGGTGAACCCCACTAAACCTATAGGTCCAGAACGGGGAAGCAAACAGACTCTGTACACGCTGACCCGAATTACCCAATTTAAATGCAAATCACGCTAGCCTTTGATAGAAGATACCTACTTTTTTCAAATCTGCAAATAAGATATGTAAGCGATAGATTTTATTTCACAGTTAGTAAGAAGCGGTTATTAAGTTCAAAATGTCATTGTGTTGTATGTATGTAATTGTAGTTGAACACCTCGAGTGCCTCGTAGGCCTGTCACACTGTGACCAACAGATCGAAGATTCGACTTTCTAGCGAATGAGACACTGATCAGAGATTCACGCTACAGACAGTATCCAACAGCGCTCTAACTTCGGTGTTTCTCTCAACTGCTAAGCCCATCAATATGGTTGTTTGTGTATATTAACAATAGTTATTTGGCAACTAACAACTGGCTACTCTATTGTAAACCAGCCACATGGGTCTTTCGATTGACTACAACTAAAATGATTATCGACAGTAGACAGTTGAAGAGTGAACGAAGATTAGATTCAAGAATGTAACAAGCCAAAGGATTTAAAAACTCAAAAAGTCCCTAAGGGGCGAAAACAAACAATCTCTTTGTACTTGCTGACCCAAATTACCCTACTATAAATGCAAATCAACGGCTATAGCAAAGGAAATTTAATTTCAGTTCATTTGTTTATTTATCGATTATTGTTGGAAACACAAAAACAGGTCAGCGATTATTTTAGTTGTTCTTGTTATAGTAATTGTATTGATTCTTCCAAAACTGTATGTCTTAGAGATAATTGAAAGAACGCTTCTACAGTCCTGTTTTTACTTGTCTGCATTTGATTTGCTACACAGCTATTGTGCAATAGTATGACTTGTTTAACTTGGTCTTAGAATTATAGATATTTTTTCATAAAAAGAGGTAAGAAAGCAAAAGCAATATTAGTGAGAACAATTTTGCAGTACTAGCTGATATCATTTAGTTTTATTTGATTTTATCTTGAATTTTGGAACCGAGTTGTTAATGTGCAGGGCCCGAATTCCACTAAATAAATAGCTTTACCGTTACAATAGTATCGTGTAAAAAAGACAGTGTTAAACTCTTTTTGATAATCTACTTGCACAAACTTTTTGAGGTTCATTCATAGCTGTGATGGATGACTACGTTTATGACTACCAATTTGATATTCTAATAATTAAAGTCTCTTCAAGCGCAAAAAAATAGTAGAATACAGAATGCACAAACGTCATTGTATGTGCAAAATGTATTAAACGGTTGATTACAAGTCATGACTTTACGACCTACGGATATTTTATACAATTTTATAAATTATTCTTATTCTTAATCACCCGTTATATAAAAAACTGAAATAGGAAAAAAACTAATGGCTTTCCTACAGGCTTACGATTTGGTAAAAAAACTGGAGGCTTGTAGACCAATTAGAGCTCGATAATATAATAATATCATTAAAATAATGTCAACATGCGTGATGGTAATTTGGTAGCATCAACGTCAGAAGCGTGAGCATCGGATAATTCATAAAACAAATTGGTATAATTTTAACCGCACGATTCAATGCACGATTTAAAAATAATTTATTGACACGGTCGAAAGTTTTAAATAAGTAAATAATGCTGGACGATCCTCACAGCACCATGTAGCCCCAAAGTAAGCTCAAAGCTTTTTTATTGTCATGGAGATTATTTCGGTGGTTATTTTGTCGAACGATTTTTGTTGGCATTTTTGAGCATTTTAATGCTTCAAATGCAATTCACTTTGTATATCATAGAAAAATAAAAACAAATAAAACTCTACAACAGATTTGAGATAATTCCAATTAAATCACCAAATGCTTTGGTGAACCATAATTGGCTACGCCGTAGCTTGCTACGCCATAGCTTGCTACGCCGTAGCTTGCTACGAGAATCAACAACGCAGCTTGCTATGATAAAAAGAAAATCGAAGGAATTGGTCTAAAATTTAAAATTAATTAAAATAATCCTATTTAAATTTAATTCCTGTCTTGTAGAAACTGATAATGCTGAAGGATTTTTCAACAAGATTTTTTTTAAACAATATAAAACATAGAATTTCGATGAAGAATATTCGAATTTTTACTATATTACGAAGGGAAAAGATTGGTAATTTGAATGAAAATGATATCTGGCTTTCCATCACGAGCACTCTAACAGATGTTGATTCTTTCATCAAGTTTTTAATCACATATCTTTGATATGTAGTATAAATAAGTGTTGAGGTATGTACACATATTCGGAAAACCACTTTACAAATGAAGGATTACGACTTAAATCAGAGAAAGGTCACGATAATCTGATTGGTCATTACTTATGTAAATATGAATCGACTATACGAGTAGCGACATGAGTTTTCCCACTAACATTATAATCTAGCGTACTTATTGCTTTTTTACGATTAAAGTTATATCGTAACTTCATCGTGAATATTGACGCTATAGTAACGATATATTTTCCTCATCCTATAATATATCATCCTATAACTTATAAAATTATATATTATCATTAGACATCCTAGGAATATAAACAAATTAGAACTAGTACATACAATTGAAACCATTGAGCTAACTGCAGACGGTTGCAAATAGTCTAGAGGTAGCTCTATTGATCCATGTCAATACCAGTCTTATAGCTTTGTGATTTTATTTATGTCCATTTCTTTCTGTTTACTTTATGCGATTTTATACAAAGCATCTCTCTCTGTCTAAATTATGTTTCCTGCAAGGAAGTACGTAGTACTTGGTTTCCTAATTCCGTGCTCAAAAGACGAGCAAACATTTTCTAGGGCTGGTTATAGCCTGTTTTTCTCAGATTGTTACATCTGTTCTACTTTTTCGGTTTGACCTCTATAAGATAAAAAAATGACACATACAGAAGCTCTACTTTAAAGTTGGTATAAGATCTGCGGGTACACAACACATTAGTTATTTGTTAAGAGGTGTTTATATTGTATATGTAACTGAATTAAATGAAAAGCAGTTTTTAAAAACAATGGCGTATCCAATCATCAAAATATTATTCAGATAATTAATAATATTATTATGTTCGGTGGGCAGCGAGGTTGAACATTTTCTACAGAACATATCCTATCATCATCATCATCATCAGCATATATTAGTCCACTGCTGGACATAGGCCTCCCCTAATAAGCGCCATAGCGCCCTGTCTGCGAAGGACTGCTGGCAGATGCTGGATGCGGCAAGCTGAAGACATATCCTATGCGTGATCAAAAATCTAACTACTTCCTCTCCTTCATCATCATCTTCATCAAACTATAGTGCCCCTGCTGGAAATAGGCCTCACCTAATGAGGATGGATTACGATACCTTCCACTAAAAGGCACCATACACAAAAACACGTCAAATATATCCCTCGAAATTTTATCTCGAATGTCGCAGGCATCAGTTTATAAAATCCAAGATTACACGCCTATCTGTGCACAATAATCCCCAGCCGAGTGTCATTGTGTAACCGCCGAGAGTTTTTAACACAAGTGCAGCCCGACTCGACATCTGCCCCACATCCGGCCTTATCTTGACCGGGTTGGTAGTGTAGCCATATTGTAGTCGTTTAGGCTTTGTTCTAGAATGTAAAAGGTACAAAATAGTCCACATGTTGGCCGTGTCAGTAAAAGCATTGTCAGAGGAATCAGGATAGAAAAGATAACTCTATCGGTGTTTAGATCGCAACTGGTTTATTAATCAGATATAGGGAAACATGGTGATTTAATACGGAACATTGAAATCACGTATATAAACAACACGTAAGGCATTACTAAAACTAACTAAAAATTATTTTGTAGGAATTTAAGTGAACTGGCTTACACTCGTACCTTTGCCCTGAATAAAATTGTACTTTGTACATCTTAGAAACTAGAAAAAGGAAAACAATGTAATGTGTTAGAATTAGAACAACTAAGATTCCTTCCGATAATCAACATTACATTGTACTTCGTTAGGCGTCATTTTGTTTGTTCAACCCAGCTAGTCACGTTGCACGTTATGCGTCATAACGTACAACGTTGTCATTAGTCTAAACTTTGATTTGCAGCAATCGATCTCTGTGATACAGTACTTGTACTCAATTTTTCGTTGATACAAAGCTCGATTCGATTCGATTCGTTGTCATAATAGATCCAGAGAACAAATTATGTCATTAGACCTAATTTTGGAGCCGTACGTACATATAGAGTATCGTGTTTCGTTCTCGATAAATAGAACTAATTACGATCAGTCAAGTTACTCTACTATGAACTTCCTTCCTTCAAATTAAATTCCATGCTGCAAAAGGAATTCCAGTAGTAAATATTTCTTTACTGCGGAGCTAAACCGCTGTGCTTGTATGTTCATTGTTAAAAACTTCCTTTGGAATATAAGGTTCCTTTGAGTTAGTAGGTAGGTAAGCTCCTAGCTTGTACCCATGACTGCGTATGCGAAAGAGAAAACGGTTTTTAATTAATTCATGAATAATTATACAGGGTTTTAGGTATCTAATGATTAACCTCTTAAAGGCGACTTGGGCAAATCAAGGCTAACAACTTTTGTTCTATGACTTTTGCCAAAACATAATACATCCCCAATTTTAATTTGTTTCAGTTTTGGCGGGCAGTTTCTATCAGCCCCCGCTCGCCTCACTGCAACCCCTTTCTTTCTTTGCTAGATATATGTATACGACATATAGGTCATGTACTGAACCGACATGTCTCAATCTGTGACGCCTAGATAGAGCTAAGAAGACTAGAACTGGAAATTTGCTTATAATATTTTATTTGAATTAGAAATAATCGTAGAACCAAAGTTGTTAGTCTAGTCTCTATGTTAATAGTAGATCTACCCAAGTCGCATTTTTGTGGTTACTCATTAAACATCTATAACCCTGTATAACAACATGGGTATTTTTTTAATATTGATTTGAACACCCAGAATCCCGAAACAAATGTTTGGAGATCGTACTAATATTTGTCCGAAAGTGGGAATGGAACCTACTATCTTCCTGCGTCGAAGTCGGCCCTTCACCTGCCGCACACCATCGTAACGTTTATAACGTAGGTACCTTGGTTTACTAGAAAACCATTTTATAAAGTGGTCAAACCACAATCGATCTGAAATTTCAAGAATGCTTTCATGGAGAATAAAATGCTTTTACCTTCGCTACAGAAATAATCTATGACATCGATGTTGGTATTTGCTCTAAATTTCTAACAACGTATCGCTGAATGAAACTAATATCATAACGGCGAACCTAGCATAGATGTAAATTACCCCTTTTAGATCCAAATTCTTTATTGGCAACATTGTTACAAGTCTCTTATGGAACATTATTTATAATTTTTATTTTGATACATATGTAGATAGATATATTTATTGATTCCAAGTTGTTATAATTTACAGTTTATAGTGTCTTACAGCCTAATTAAGGTTTATCTACTAGGCACTATGAGCGATACTCTTAATAAAACTTAATGTATTTAATATATCAGTTATCAAGTACCCATAACTCAAGCTTTGAGTAGCTTACTTTGGGGCTAGATGATGCTGTTATTATTATAATTTATAAAACATTGGATAGTATGTGATCATGCTAGACGTTGGGTAACATTTTTGTACAAAATGTTGCACGATGTAGGTAATTTTCACCTGTCTAAAGCAGCACATCACATCCTAAACTTTTCGATTTTATTAGTATGATACTACACAGCCTGCAAAGTTATACCTAAATTACACAAAGTTTTCTGCTGGCTGCTCCCAATTGCCACCCAAGTTTTAGGAATAACAAAACTTTTAAGCAAATTACGTGAAAATTTTACCTTTATGTTTGGCACATCGCTTCGGTTCTCCACGTCATATGTGAGTTAACCATGTTTAGCAGTTTTGGGTCTCTACTCAAAATTTGAGTAGGTGAATCCAATTTTTGTTTTGTGAAATTGTTTTGCCTTGGCCCTACCTAATCAGATAGGTACCTATTAGGCCCAAGCCAACAGTATTTGTAGATTCCGTGGACCCGGAACTGAACTGACCAACCGCTAAAAAAGCCGCTAATCTTTCTAGGTTAGCATTGCACGATTTGCACAATCTAAACGCTGATAGACCGAAAAAATACATTAAAGATATAACACACCGTAAAGCGATACAAAAGATAAGTAAACAAGTCTATCAAGCTAACTCAGGGAGCAAAAACATCTATTATATTCAAATTGCAACGCAATCAAGTACTCATTTTGCAGTAGTGAAATATTTGCATTCCTACAATAAATACAGTATATATTAATGATGAACTTATGAATCAATTACAGCAAATTATGTATTAATTACAATTGAAACAACTCGTGAATTTTCAAGATTGAGAACTGATTCCGGTAAATTATTCAGGTACTTTGTAGTTAATTAAAGATATGCTTTAATTTAACACAACCGTAATTTTTGATTAATTGGAGACAGCCAACTTCTCTCAAGCCATCAAATATCATCATACTTGCGCGTCGTTAATTAAATATTTTATGCTATAATAAACAATCATCCTCATCATTCTTAAACTTTCCTACAACTAACTGGTAAGGGGACATCTCGTCCGAATGAAAACAAGTGAGCGGATGAGTTGTCCTCTTAAGTTTAGATTAGGGTTGTTATATTGTTTATAGGGTTGTTAGATTTATAGGGTTGTAGGCGCGTCTGAGTGCCAATTATCTCACTTTTAGAAAGAAGTAATCTGTTCGAAATAAATAATATATAAATGGACAATCCACATAGCATCCCGTCCGCCAGGTGGGATGACGATCTGCGAAAGACTGCTAGCAGAAGCTGGATGCGTCAAGCTGAAGGCAGGGTGCTATGGCGCTCATTGGGGGAGGCTTATGTCCAGCAGTGGACTAATATAGGTTGATGATGATGATGAAGTATTTGCTGACTGACGATTTCTGATGACATCGGGTGTGGCGGGGCGGTGAAGGTCCGAATGCAACATATTGCAAATACTTACTCATATTATAAAATAAAGCTGAACCTTTGTTGTGTTTCATACAAAAACTACGTAACGTATCGGGTCTAAATTAGGACGTAATATAATAAAGACGTAGTTCTAGCCTTGGAATAACACATAAGCTACTTTTCATCCAATAAAACAGCATCGAATACATATAACCTTTAAACGTTTCCATAAAAAAACGCGTGCAAAGCCGTGGGCAGATACTAGTCATGATTACATTCACATTTTTGAAGCTAATAGCAATTAAACTCGTAGACGGTGGCATGGAGGCCCAGAATGACATAGTGAGAAGAGAAAGAGAGAGAAAGCTACATCATTTATGGCCTGTGATAGAGTTAAATCGAGAAGACTTTTGAATGAGAAAAGGCTTTGCCTAGCAGTGTGACAGTAATGGCTGATTAAAAGAAGAAATAGGTTACGATCTATGTATTTGAAATTCACGACTAAGTATACTTATATGGTAAACATGATATCCACATTACATAATTCTCACTTTAAATCCAGCTTATTTTTATTCAATGTCGATTTCTCAATCGTACGGAAACGAGCAAAATGTAAAAGGCTTTCCCGGAAATTCGATTTCAAGTTAGAAGGTATTTCCTTAAATGTACACTTCAGTTTCAAAAGCGTGAACAACCACCATTATGGTTGCAATACTTGGAACTAGAATAAATAGAACAATGGGTTTTGCGATAATAGCAGCGAAACTTGACTCAAAGCCTCTACATACCTTGCAGGAGTAAAATGCAATGTACATAATAAATAGTTAAGGTACCAACTTATTAGATATTAATCTAGACAGAAAACCCTTTTCTTGTCTTGGTGTGGTATAAAACAAAGACAAAGAAGACAGAAGAACAAGACAGTCAGCCCTACAAACATTATATTAATTTTATACAAACAAAAAATGAGGTAGTCTTACTTTTTACAAGAACAGATACCTAATATCGATGAAGCAGTTTTTGTCCAGGAAAATAGCAGACGAGAAGCTTGTACAGTAGAAAGCTTTTTTTTTTAGTTGCTGAGAAAAGAGTCCCTAAGCGAGAAAGTAAATGTAGAAAAATAAAAAAAAATATAGAAAGCAGCCTAATTTATTTTTAAAAGACTTCCTAATGATCGGTAAAATAAAATAAGGCATCTGACAAAAACAACAGGCCAGCTTAGCAAGCAAACATATAAAATCTTATGGGAAATGAAGAGTCCTACGTAAACATTTTTTAAAGGATTTCCAGCTGTTTACAAATGAACGTAACCTGAAGGGTAGAAACTCAAAATATACAAAAACGTTAATTTAAATGAAACAAAATTTTCCTTTATTCTAAACAAGTAGCACCTCGCAGTTTCGCTCGAGCAATTCGCGTTTCCGTGGGAATTCCGGGATAAAATATAGCCTATGTGTGCCACACTATAATCTATCTCTGTGCCAAATTTCTTCCATATCCGTTCAGTAGTTTAAGCGTGAAAGCATCCATCCATCCATACTTTCAAACTTTCGCGTTTATAATCATCATCAACCTATATTAGTCCACTGCTGGATATAGGCCTCCCCCAATGAGCGCCATAGCGCCCTGTCTTCAGCTTGACGCATCCAGCATCTGCCAGCAGTCTTTCGCAGATCGTCATCCCACCTGGCCGGAGGGCGTCCTACGCTACGTTTACCGAGTCGCGGTCTCCACTCAAGAACACGTTTACCCCAACGGTTGTCGGTTCTTCGCGAGATATGGCCGGCCCATTGCCACTTCAGCTTGCTAATTCTTTGAGCTATGTCGATAACTTTGGTTCTCTGTCGGATGTATTCGTTACGAATTCTATCCTTCAGAGAGACTCCGAGCATAGCTCTTTCCATAGCTCGCTGGGCGACTTTGAACTGGTGGACCAGCCCTACCGTGAGTGTCCACGTCTCAGCTCCGTAGGTCATTACGGGTAGGACGCACTGATTGAAAACTTTCGTTTTCAAACATTGCGGTATGGATGAAGAGAAGACTTGACGTAGTTTCCCAAATGCTGCCCAGCCTAGCTGGATCCTCCTCTTGGCCTCCTTCTCAAAATTGTTTTTACCTAGCTGTACAATCTGCCCAAGGTAAGTATACTCGGAAACAATTTCAAGAAGGTGACCATCTACGACGATCGGTCCCGGAACAATTTGGCCATTGATCATGACTTTGGTTTTATCCAAATTCATGCCAAGACCGATACATCGCGAGGCTGAAGCTAGGCCGTCCAGCATGTGGGTCAGCTCCTCTAGCGACTCCGCCATTACGACTATGTCATCAGCGAATCGCAGGTGTGAGATGTAATCGCCGTTTATGTTAATGCCCTTACCTTTCCAGTCCAGCGTCTTAAACATATCTTCCAATGCGCTCGTGAACAGTTTCGGGGATATGACATCCCCCTGTCTCACTCCTCTGCGCAATTGGATAGGTTTAGACTGCTGGTCCTGTACTTGGACACTCATAGTGGCAGCTTCATAAAGACACCTCAGCACTTCGATGTAACGATAGTCTACTTGGCATCGCTGTAAGGATTCCAGAACAGCCCAGGTTTCGACGGAGTCAAAGGCTTTCTCATAGTCCACAAAAGCGAGACACAGGGGCTGATTATACTCTTCGGACTCCTGTATAATCTGCCTCACTGTGTGTATGTGGTCTATGGTGCCATATCCTCCGCGGAACCCGGCCTGTTCCGGTGGCTGGAACTCGTCAAGTCTCCTGGCGAGACGATTCGTGATCACTCGTGAGAACAGCTTATAGATGTGGCTCAGGAGTGTGATGGGTCTGTAATTTTTAAAGAGAGTTTTATCACCCTTCTTAAAAAAGAGCACCACCAAACTCCTGCTCCACATCTTAGGAGTTCTCCCACTGTGGAGGACGGTATTGAAGAGGTGTTGTAGCTCCTGTATAACGGAGGCTCCTCCTGCCTTCAGAAGCTCTGAAGTTATACCGTCCTCACCGGGGGCTTTTCCATTTTTAAGCTGCCTCAAAGCTAACACGATTTCGTCTTGACTGATGTCTGGCAGTTCGTCGGTGTAGTGGCGTGTCAGGGTGGCTCTAGAATCAAGGTCGTCTCGTCGGGAACGAGGGGCATGTGCAGTGTACAGACGGCCATAAAAATCCTCTATCTCGGCTGAAATCTCCGGTTTCGACAGTACGGTCCTCCCATCGTGCGTTTTAAGCTTCGTCAGGTGGCTCCTGCCAAGCTGCTGAGTGAATACTTTGGACCCCCGGTTTCGCTCTATCGCCTCTTCAATGAGGCGTGTGTTGGAGCTCCGAAGGTCGCGCCGTACCATCTTCGCAATTCGCTTGTTCAGGTCTGACCTCTCTGCCGAAGACACTTGGGTGGTTTCCCGTCTTCTTGTCATCAGATCCAGAGTCTCATCCGAGAGTTTGGACTTCTTGCCAGTTCGCTGTTTTTTTTGTTTTTTTTTGTTTTTTTGCGTTTATAGTATTAGTAGGATAATAAATAAATCTGCTTTCACAGAATATTTAAAATTTGCCTCTTATTCTTCAGTATCTTATGTTCAGTATCTAGCTAACATATCAGCTGTAGAAATACTTTGGTATCAGCTGAAACTTAACGTGCTACGACAGCAACAAACAAAACGTGGACAAAATCTAGTCTTACGAGTACAATATTGTGCTGGAATAAACGGCGCGCGTTCCAAGTTCTTATAAAGTTTACACTGCAAGCCAAGCTAAGTGGGTTAACTTTTCATGGATGTGTGTCTATGCTAGGGATGGGCAAGCGAAGCGAGTTCCATAAAGCTAGATCTAGCTTCAAAAAAAATTTGGCGTCTCTCCATTCTAACAATGACAAAATGTTAGGTATGTTCTTGTAATATTTTATAGGTTACTAGCAGCGCCTCGCAGTTTCACCCGGATAATTCCCGTTCCCGTGGGAATTCCGGAATACAATATAGCCTATGCGTTATTCCAGACTATAATCTATCTCTGTGCCTAATTTCATCCATATCCGTTCAGTAGTATTTGCACGAAAGAGTAACAAACATCCATCCATCCATACTTTCAAACTTTCGCGTTTATAATATTAGTAAGATAATAAATAAATCTGCTTTCACAGAATATTTAAAATTTGCCTCTTATTCTTCAGTATCTTATGTTCAGTATCTAGCTAACATATCAGCTGTAGAAATACTTTGGTATCAGCTGAAACTTAAGGTGCTACGACAGCAACAAACAAAACGTGGACAAAATCTAGTCTTACGAGTACAATATTGTGCTGGAATAAACGGCGCGCGTTCCAAGTTCTTATAAAGTTTACACTGCAAGCCAAGCTAAGTGGGTTAACTTTTCATGGATGTGTGTCTATGCTAGGGATGGGCAAGCGAAGCGAGCTCCATCAAGCTAGATCTAGCTTCAAAAAAAATTTGGCGTCTCT
This sequence comes from Eupithecia centaureata, assembly GCA_944547425.1. NCBI lineage: Eukaryota > Metazoa > Arthropoda > Insecta > Lepidoptera > Geometridae > Eupithecia > Eupithecia centaureata. The sequence continues at coordinate 12,663,114 of OX155679.1, read as the reverse complement.
CCATTCTAACAATGACAAAATGTTAGGTATGTTCTTGTAATATTTTATAGGTTACTAGCAGCGCCTCGCAGTTTCACCCGTATAATTCCCGTTCCCGTGGGAATTCCGGAATACAATATAGCCTATGCATTATTCCAGACTATAATCTATCTCTGTGCCTAATTTCATCCATACCCGTTCAGTAGTTTTTGCGTGAAAGAGAAACAAACATCCATCCATCCATCCGTACTTACAAACTTTCACGTTTATAATATTAGTAGGTAGGATTATTTTTTTATTACATTTAAAAAAATCAGAACTATAACACACAATTGATTGAGCTAACTGCAAACGGTTGCAAACAGTCTAAAGGTAGCTCAACTGAACCTTTCGGAAGCGTCCCCAATACACTGGCTACATTACCAAATTCGCATTGCAGACCAAATTACTTTTTTTTTTTTTCAATTACTCAATGTATGGATAAATAAGCAGCGAGTTCGCGCGGCCCATTCGTTAAGATATCTGTTTATTGGTCTTCAGATTTTACTTAGTACGTAATCAGTGCAACCAAAAGTAAACAAAACCGTAGGTACAAAACTAAATGAATCAGAGTTCTTGTTAACTCTTCGTGCCAAGGATTATCAGTTACATTTCCGGCGAGCACCAACTTTGTTCAAAACTTAAAAGACACCGTCTTAAGGTTTGTTTCTTAAGTCATAATTGATAATCTTTATGTTTGTAGTTTACGTACGTATGCTGCTATGTAGTGTACCTAAGTATTTTTTTTATTTTTCTACCTATATTGATACCTTAGTCTAAAATGTTTTTTCATGTCTAGTACATCCTAAAACTAAATAATTGCCTGTAAGAGATCGTTCATTTTGATAAGCCTCATAGTCGTCCTTTATACAGGTACTTCTAGCTTTCTATTCTATTCTATTCTATTTATATGATGAAAAGTAGCCCTTATTTCAGCCCGATCTGTTCAAATATTATGCATGAAAAACGAACATCCATTAATACAAACTTTCCCGTTTACAATATTAATAAGGATCTTACGTATTCTCTTCTTAGCATTTCTTTGTATTGTATCCTGTCTTTGCGTAATAAAATAAAGTGTTTTCTATGTAGCTATTCTAAGAAAGTAAATAATATAAAATGTAATAATAATATAATGCATCTAACCACCTAAGTATATTATTTAAGGTGATTTCTGGTCCAGGACTAAGCATAGCTCCGCTATTAGATGGCGCTGATTTTCTATGTTGAAGTTTTTCACTATTTTCTTATTAAATTGTGCATAATTGTTTAATTGTAATATATTTGCCGCAAATGGGATGTTGTTTTTTATGTACCAAGCAATTTTTCAAGTGTTGAAAGCATCTATGGAGCTTGTATTTGGGAAGAGCAAAAAAGATTTTGCCTGTGTGAGTGATCGGCCGCTACGAGTCACTCACACAAAAAAGATCTTGCCCGTGTGAGTGATCGGCCGCTACGAGTCACTCACACAGGCAAACCCTATAAATTCAGTTGAACTAAATAACTACTGTTCGAAAAATAACAGAGATAATTGGAGACGCCTTAGGACTAAATATTTTTCGGACCAATATTTCCGTTTTCGGGACATTACTAAATTACATCTAAAATTAATTCAATAAAACCACTAGTTAACGAACTAATTTTCGACTCTTGTTTTTTTTAAGAATAAAAACAGGCTCTATTTACATTTAAAAAAAAATTGGAGGTAATTTTCTTTTATCGTTTTGAACAATTTAAGTAAAAAGGCGCAGAGGGTAATGTTATTTACAAACTAGCTTATTAGCTAAAGAATATCTTACAAATTATAGGTAAAAAAAAATACTTTTCATGCTATTTATTAATTTCGTTAAATCATTGGAATTGACAAATAAATTGAATAAGTTCACAATAACAATCATTAATTTTAAATGTACTCACTGTGAAAGTTGTTCCAATTTTATAATAAAATTACATTAAAATTATTAGCGTAAGGAAGTCTCCACTTTTTTTGACTCTGTTCTTTGTGTACTTAGGTATTTTAGCTCCGATTTTACGACCACTTATAAAAGATTAAAAGTAATACAAATTTTCACAGTATTTCAATAACTCACTTTGGACTAGCGGTTTGAACAGTCGGGTGGGTGCGACGATGTATATAGTCGTACCTGGGTTCGAAACCACCGAAATTTTAATTTACTTTTTGCTTTTTGAAAATAAACATCCACAAAATTTTGATACATCCCGTTAGTACGGGCTCGAATCCCTTCAACACTACCAAAATTTTTGATTTTTATCATTTTTATTCTTTATATTTTGAACAATGTCATATACCTAGTACCTACAAACAAATTCATATTTGTCATAAATTACTTATTGTAAGCCTTCCTAAGTCTATTTGATTGTTATATAAAACTTTGGTAGACTGTTCTGCGTAGGTACATCCCACAAAGGGTCCTGACCTCGTTTCTAACGGTATGACAAAAATAAAAAGAAACAATTATGTACTATCAACACCAACTGATTTTTATTTTATTTTAGCTCTTACGCCAGCTAAGTTTTTTAGGCATTTTTACAAATCGCTCATTGAATGCAAAACGGCCACATTTCAAAAATTTAGAAAATGGTTTTATTTCTGATAAAGTATATTTTCTTTTGAGAACATTTCATAAAGCTAGTTTAATTTAAATATTTATTTCTTTTTATTGGGATAATTATCTTAACTTTGCTTCAAAATTTTAATGCAAAATGGGCTTTTGTAGTTTTTATCAAGTTGGGTGATAGCTATAACAGCGACCATTATTTTAAAAAATAGAGCAAAAAATTACGAAAACAATGATGTTTTAATATTAAAAAAGAAAAACTTTAACTTTTCAAAAAAATCATGTTCAAAATTTTGTTTTGGCTCTCTGTAAAAAGTTACGATTAGTCCAATAAAAAAAAAATATATATAATTCCGGACAGTCCACACAGCATCATCTAGCCCCAAGGTGAGCAAAGCTCGTATTATGGGTACTAGTTGACTGATAAACTTAATACAATACATTACATAGATAGATTTTTTTTTATAAATACATAGAAAACACCCAGACCAACGGAACAATTTCATGTTCAATTTCTGTAGATCGTACACAATTTTTTCCGACACGGGAATCGAACCCACAACCGGTCGCAGGCGGACCTTCGCCCACTGCGCCACATCGGTTGTCGCTGATGAATGATCGAAATGCTTTGCATACAATCTGACACGTCTGATGCTGGGGCCACACTACCGTGATATGCCGATAATTATTTTAATTATAACTTATACAACACCTAGGTGTAACCACGATTTATGGCCATAATTTTACAATGCCAATCAATATGGCAAATGGCGGTAGACAATAGCTCCGGCGGCGGTCTTTTTTCGCACATCAAAGAAGATTACCGCAGTAATTAATGCGTTTGTGGCCACTACCGTTTGTCCAGTGTGCAATATGAGCTCACCGGCGACGCACGTGATATTTTTACCGCCTTATTTATTGACATATCTAGGTAAACTCTAGTGGAACCACACCAGGTCATGCAGTAATTTAAAAGGTAATTTAATGTCATAATTATTGCGGTAACAGCCCGGTAGACGGTAAGGTAGTGTGGCCCCAGCGTAAAACTCTCTAAACTGGTATCTATAAGCAAACATTTTATCTGTTTACATAGTGTCATTTATTGTTGTCATGGAAACGGAACGTAGGCTTCCTAGATCTTATTTGACATGCAGCAAAAATAGATAGGAATAAATACTTGGACGATGGAAAAACCCTTTGAGAACGGTAGACTATGGTATTATTCTTGGACGATGGAAAAACCCTTTGAGAACGGTAGACTATGGTATTATTAGATGATTCTTTAGATAGCACACAGATGGCGATTCCGTCCCCGCCATCACACTCACATGTTCAAGTAAGCGGGCGTACGACACTATCCGTGTTCACTCACGCATTGATAGAAATGGCCTAAAATTTTCACGTTATTTCTAATTAAACCGAGTGTTTTCATGAATCAAACACAATTTGCCGCAAATAATGACGAATAACAAAGCCAAAAACAGTTATTTATTTGTTAAATTATGTCCACATCGCTCATATTTGGGAAAATACAAACGTATGAACGATCGAACGAATCGAACAACCTTAATGTTACTAACTAGTAAACTTTGATGGAAATATTAAATAGTGATTTTAGTATCACAATCATCATCTTCCGGACCTAATCCCAAGCTAGACTGTATCGGCAAAACATGTAAACTTTTCCGCTCTCCTCGTTCAGTGGTTTTGGTATGCAAATCAGTAAAATACCATTTAGTCACCAGCACCAAGGCCCGCATTATACGAAGCAAAAGCATGCGTGCGCAATAAAGGCATTACAGCATTAATTTGTTTGAATTAGACTACCATTATGCATATGAGCTCCGAAAATCGTGCTGAAGTGGCGTTGGGTGAAGTCGACTTTGATTACATTTCATAAGAAGTTATTATGTGACTTTTCTTCATTCAAGCAGGAATCATATAGAGCTTGAATCAGGTTTCACACACACGAGATGTGTAACTTGTATCTTTGAACTATTCACTATCTGCTCTAGATATTTGTTGACTTTGAAACACTGAGTGAATTTCCGAAGTGAAGTTCTTGTAAAATATCAAGAAAGAAAAATTTCAGTAGACTCGTACTCGTCGGCTCGTCGGCGTAGTGGATTTTTGTCCAGTTTAATAGAAACATATGGTCATCAGATTTTTTTGAGATTTTTGCATTAAAACTTTCTCCAACGGGCGATCTTGATCATAATATGAATACAGATTTACTTTTAAAATAAGATCTTTCGGCAAAATTATACCTTCATTGAGAGCCGTACAAACACATGAAATTTAATTATATTAAGCCAAAAATGATGTTACGTTCAGTTGTAAGAGTAAAGACAACGTATTTTTGGTGACCACTGTACACCTAAAGACAAAATTAGTAATATTATTATTTTGTATGTAAACCTAACCTACCTAGACTACGTACAAAAGACATGCTAGTTAAACTCAAATAACTTACCCTCATCTCAAAGGAAATAGACATGACACATGCACTCTCTACAACGGAAGTCTTCCTCTATTTTCAGCACAACAATAATGGTATTTCAGGCGACATGTGACACCAAACATTTGTCACCATAAACACAACATAATACAAAAGCATCACAATAAATGAAAATATAATGGAAGTTTCTTTGTTATATTCCTCGGGTTACAATTAGGTAGGTAATGATAAGAGATTGTTTCTTTTAAAGATAATAATACTAACAGAATTGGTTTTTATGGATCCATTTCTAGGAATACAAACAATGTTATGTAATTAATACCGTATTTAGTCAAATAGGATAAAGAAAAATCTAAACTCAAAATAATTATTTCTTTAGACTTTTCATTGCATTGCGTGCTTTTACTCTTAACAGTCGTATATTTTGATGTACCTGTATTTTCGAATGGATCTGAAATACGCTGCACCGTCGCCAATTTGTGACAAAGATATTATAGGTAATCCGAAAATATAAAAGACTGTTTCTGTATACATGCACCGTCTTGTTATTTGCCATGGCACTTATCTTAGGTTTCAGCCCAACGATGTGGCAAGTTGAAGTGACTGAAACCTTGTTTGCCGCACGTCGTAAGAGGCGTTGACCAAATCCATCACCGAATGAATCCCACATAAGACGGGAAACGACGCCGATGACGTTGTGGCTTATCAAGCGTTAGAGAGACGAAAAAGACACATGTTTGAAGGAATAAGCTAGTAGGCAAAATTGTAGGCAAAATTACTCAAGAATGAAATGGCCTTTGCCACACAGCGGACGATATGAGCTAGTTATTCCAAAAGTCTTTAATAATCTCGACATTTTCTACTGCAATGTATTTTGCCGTATTTAATGACAAAAAAATCTTGCTCACATAGAAAAACATACACAGGAGATCTTCGTAATTACTGCACTGTAAAGGGAATTTTTGTATTTTTTACCATAATTTTCCTGCTAACATAGAAAGGTATTTTTGACAAAGAAAAAAGATAGACAGGGGTTCGTCATGAACACATTTTTAATTTGTGAAAATAATAACGTAAATAGAATACAAAAACAACGGAATCTAAAGCAAACTAAGTTACGGGTAAAGCTATAAAATATTACCTTGTTCCTGAGACGAGGCGGGCCGTAGTCTTCCCTCATCCCTTCGTTCCATTTCACAATTTATAACACTCACAAATTACATTTCGGAGAACAAACAGTGGTTGCTATTCAATAAATCAGATCAAAAGTGTACTTAGTATGTATTTTTAGGACACGTACATTATACCCTGCCGACCGGTTACTTTGTTTATCTTAGCTTGCATTGCTGACACAGTTTTTCATACAACATAGCTTAGTTTGCATGGTTTCCATTCTGCATACGTGTATGTAAAACTGAGTCAGCTATGCAAGCTCAGTTAATAATAAGATAGCTAGGTTTTAGTTCTGAAACCCGCTATTAATTCAAAGAAAAAACAGTAAATTTTTTTGTGGTGAAAAAAGTGTCATAACTTATCATTTCATTTTGTTGGCAACCCCAGACCAATATTTCCTTCCTAATATAGTTTGGATGTTTTTAATTCACTTTTCTTCAATTTTTACGGATGGTCTTAGTAGTATTCAGTATCGAATCGGAATGCTATACCTACTAACTCGCTTCCCCTCAGTCAAAAACATACAAATAATTATTACACTGATGATCAAAACACTACTCGTTAATTATATTTTTAGCCTTAGTATGCAGTACTCGTATTGTATGTTTTACTTTCTTTCTTTGTGTGTTATAAGTATAATAAAGAGTTTTCTATTCTATTATCATGAAGTGCGCATTATTGATGAGCGTGTTTTTTACTGGTTTGTTTTCGTGTGGTACACAATCTACGCAAGGTTTTATCGAATGGGAGTGTTATACTGCTTCTGTGAGATAAATGTTTACCTTCCCTCCCGTTTGAATGTCGGAGAGAAGTGTTCGGGGTAATTTCTATATAACAGTTCCTAACACTTCAATACTAATATATATCTATATATTCTATGATACTGACTGTGCTATGACCATACAGACTGTGTACGGAGCTACACCGTAGTCTCGTAGCCTCGTAGCGGGTCTACGAAAAGTGATGCTTAAAAAACATTTTCAAAATGGAGTGTAAAGATGAAATTATTATTATATTTCAAACGTTAATGTTTCTTTTAAAATAAAAAATAGCACGTCCGCTAAAGCTCGTTTCATATTATTTCCGTGAAGGCAGGTGTAGCGACCGGACTCTAAATGAACGGACTGTTTTTATTTCCAACATTAAAGATGTAAATTGCTTTTTTAAATATGAAATGTTTCTACCAATGTCCGTTGGTTGTATTTCAGAACAGTTTAGATTGAAGCTGGATCACACTATTATTATTTATGCGAAGTGCTACCTACGAAAGTTTAGATTTTTACCGATTCGAAGATTATTCTAGATTTTTTAATGTGTAGACTAACTATTAATATTTTTTATCTAAAAGTGGGTTTACTCCTTGGTTGGTCCTCCTTGGATGTGACAATTGTTTTCGGGTAAATAAAAAAGTTGCAATCCATGTAGAAACAAAATACATTGTGATTTAAATAAAGATAAAGAAATCAATCAAAATACGTTGAAATTAAAAACTAATTTTAACAACACAAAATAAAATCACGTTTCTAATTAATATTACTACGCTGAAACCATTTTGATCCCAGAGCTTTTCCATGCCTTTAGAGTATTAAAACGCGTAGGAGTATTTTTAATGACTATAAACAATCAAGGCACCCATTAAAATGTTATTTTCATTTATTCTTATGACTCAATTTGTGACGTAATAGCTTTTCTGTATTAGTACACTTCTAGTTTTTTACTTCAGATATATATTTCCCTCCAACCAAAGAGGTAGGACGACCTGTACAAATACGTTATGTACGAATGTAGACTGTAGCATATGGAGTGGCACTAGAGTTTGGAGACCTTTATCCAGCAGTGGTGAAGACTGTTTGCTGATAAGAGGGGTTTAAGTTTAACCGTGAAGTTGTTTGTCCTAAGCTTGGTGCCTAAAGGTTTACTTAGGTAATATGTAGATTAATTTAAATTGAGAATTCGAGACAGAGATAAAGTTACTCAGGTTTCAAAGGTTGCTACGACAGAGAGTCTACGATGTCTATGGTTTTAATTCATACCTAATTACCCATTTGCTGCCCAGCCTTTATAGTGTGGTGCTAACCGCAGAGGCGGGCAGGGGAATGATGTGCATGGTAATGAAACAGCAAAGTTTAAGTTTTTTACTTTCGAAAAAAATATTTCGTCTGTCTTTGTTTTTACGGTTATGTGTTATAACACAAATAATTGTCTTCTCGAACCTGAACATTATCATAAATTATGAACTATGCTTTATATAAAAGAGGGGAAACAATAAACTTCCAAAGGCTTTCATCATTGGTACACACCGCAAGTTTACGACCCTACATCTGTTTTACCATGCGCCTTAAAAATATAGTATTCTAAGTCTGTAATAAAGATTTTATGTGATCCGTGCCCACCTGAGGTGGTCGTAGAAAGTGTTCGTGCCACGTCCTAGCTGATATTAGGCCGTACTAAGAGAATTTGCTTGGATTTCCCCAAAAATAAAAGAAGCTTTTAATAAATAATTCTGGAAAATCCACACAACATCATTTAGCCCCAAGCTAAGCAGATCTTGTGTTATGGGTACTGACTGATATACTACATTATAGATAGATAGATATTTTTTACTAAACATAAAAAACGTCCAGATCCCCGGAGCAAATATTTGTAGATCGTACAAACATTTCACTAAGGCGGGAATAGAACCCGTAACCTCCTGCGTCGCAGACGACGCGACGTACCATCGCCCACTGGGCCTCATTGGTTGTCGTCTTCATATTCGCACCTCTAGTCGTAGACTGACTCAATTCAAGACGACTCAAAAAAGCGCTTAATTATATTTGTTTAGCTTGAAAGAGAAATTTGATTTCTCTACGCTTTTTATTTTAGTACTTAGCAAACAGAAAACTAAACTAAGTTAGCCTTTCAAAGCTAGGTATGAAAAATTGTGTCTGCTATGCGAGCCAAGTTAAACCAAGTTACCTTTTGGTCTGTAACCCAAATTGATATAAAGCATTGGTGGAGTTAAACTCTTCCTATTTCAGCTTAACGAGCAAGCTACAGACAAGCTTTTTTCTAGGGTAGAATATTAAACAAATTATTCCATTGCGTTAATTGTTGATGTTGACGGAATTAGTATCAAATTCGCGTTCAATACGCATTCGGTTAAAATTCCGTGTAATTTTTTACACTGAACTTTCTGAGTAATTATTTTTGGTTATCTGATACTCTTTATCCTATATGGTTTTTAGCTATCTACATTTCGAAGGTCGTTGGATTTATTTTATGCCAAAAAGTTATTAAGCGAGGACCGAGTAGGATTTTAATTAAATGACCTCTGTGACGCGGCGGGCGGAGGTCCGCCCCCGACGCAGGAGGATTCGATTCCCACCTCAGGACAAAATGTTTATACGTACTGCTGATATATTTTCATAATTAAATCTAATTAGTAAATTAACGTACTTGGTTTTTATTATGAAGCTCTGCAGCTTGTGTTAGTAGTTATTAGCTTCTAGAAGATAACTGAAACACTACATAGTATAAGTCGCTTTCTCCGTCCCTATGTCCCTTTGTACGCTTAAATCTTTAAAACTACGCAACGGATTTTGATGCGGTTTTTTTAATAGATACAGTGATTCAAGAGGATGGTTTATACGTATAATAAAACCGTGCGAAGCCGGGGCGAGTCGCTAGTACTTAATAAATTAAAGTACTTAGTAATTAGTAGTTACCCAAGCTAGTAACACAAGCTGCAGAGATTGTGTTGTGGGTACTAAATAGCTGGACAATTCAACAGCATTATTTAGCCCCAAGCTAACATAGCTTGAGGCTAGATGATGCTATTATTTATGACTTTTAAGTTACCGGAGGCACTGATAATGCTAGTCAGTGAATGCATAAAAATGCTTCCTAAATTAAAACATCTGCACTATAAATGGAGCAGAAACTCTAGTAAAACTTTGTCGCTCGATTACTCTCACAGTGACTGGCTATTCGACCTGACGAAGTACAAATATAACTTTTAATAGAGTTGTCCTACGTGACGAAAATTACGTCAACAAAGTAGGTAAAAGTAACTCTATCAGCTTTCTACCTAGTTTTGTTTTGTTGTCAAACGCAATAAGATTTTATAAGTTTGACGAGTACCTAAAACACTCATTTTTACCTGTTTGTGGCAGCATGTGTTTTATATAGTTTTTATTTATTTGAAGGGTTATTTAACCGACTTCTCTGCCTAAAATTAAATTTGGTGTAAATATCTTTCCTTTTGATGTAATATATTCCATTGCCTCTTTTTAAGTAGGTAGGTACTAATACATTTTTAAGTACCTATTATATGTGTAATATAACAAAGCTTTGAAATAAAGAATTATCTATCTATTTTTCCTGTCCTGTGTTCAATATTTCTGGTGTGCAATAAAGAATTTTTGTATTGTATTGTATCTTTATTCATTCATTATCAGCTCTGTAGGTACCCAAGCCGTCCAAGTACCAATATAAAATTTATAACAGGTTTTAATAGAATAATTTGATTATTTCGCGCATTATTAAGCATAACTCAAAAATTGCTTCTCCGATCTTGGTAATTTTATATAGGACCACAAGAAAAGCACCTTCAAAGTTTCAATCGTTTCACCTATAAAATGTTATTATATAACACACATAAATACAGTCAAATTAATAAACTTTTTGAAGTCGATTGTAAAATATATATAAATAATTATTAATTGTGCGACTAGCCAGCGATTTTCATCAACCGTCTGTAAGGTATCAAGTACAAAAAAGTACGTGTAACTTTGAGGCATGTTCGTCCGCAGGCCTATTCTGTTCGATCACAGAATTTGTATTTCGGTCAGGTCTAAAGGTCCAATGTTGTTAAAGTAATACCATTTATATTGATTTAGGATCAAATTGGTTTTAGACGATTTTGCAAAGTCAATCCTTGAATGTTCAATCACACGTAGGCAATTTTGGAAGTTTGGGCGCAATGGCAAGCTTGGAAAGACTTGGGCCCAGTCGAATTTATTCGTATTTTACAACTGCATAATAAAATCGAAATGATTTGGCTGAATAACATTTAACGTACGAAATTATAAATAAAGTACCTATATACTTGTTGTATATTTTTCTCTGCCAAGAATTGGGGGAGGCCTTTCTTTGCCCAAAAAACATTATTAGCATTTTAACTCTAGTCTCTATATAGCCACAATGGTAGCAAAAATAAATGAAAACGACTGAAAATAAATTAGTGAGCGCCCATTACCTTAATGGAAGAAGGCTTCTGCTGTTGGAAATATAAACGCATTCCTTTTAACCTAAGTTCACTATTCCACTAACAAAAAGTACACCCTAACTAAAGACAAACAACTTCACAAGTGGTTTTGGCAGCCAACCAAGTTTTGGATCGGCGTCCTCAAATCAATTTTACCCTTTCAAAATATTAATTCATATATTATCGTATACCTACATAAGATATTCTAATGTTATCAACTCAAGGTTTACCATAACTTTATGTGTGTTTAGATCACTTTTTCTAGAATCTAAAATATTTTTTTTTGTACGTGACTTTAGCTTAGAAATTATACTTAAAAATACTAAGTACTTATGTTACGAACATATGAATTTAGAGAGGTTTAGGTCGCGTTAGGTTGGCACGTTCGAGCCGCGAGCGTGGCAAAACGAGACTGGCCAAAGCCGCCACGCTTCACGCTTGGCCACAAAGTCTTGGCTTATATAAGCGAAGCGGACCCGTATCGATGCTCATCAAACTGTATTATGAAACTTGTGATGTGACAATGTGTCTCGTTACATAGAGCTTACACATTAAGTAGTTAGTCTCTATAATATGTGGCAATTTGCACCGTCCTATACGATCTGGTTAACTCGTAGTACAAATACAATAGACGTCCGATGTGGCGCGGCGTGCGAAGTTCCGCCTGAGACACAGGAGGTTACTGGTTCGATTCCCGCTAGCTGCGATCTGCAAATTTTGGACTGGGTGTTTTCTATGTGTATTAAAAATATCTATGTTGATTTGATTGTTATGTCAGTCATCCAGTATCTAACCAAAACACAAGCTCTGCTTTGCTTGGGGCTAGATCATGCTGTGTGGACTTTCCAGCATTATTTATTTATTTAATAGTCAGTCTATTGTATAGTCAGAGTTCTGATGGAAAAATTGTAGTTATTGCTTTTCACTCCAAAATTTGAGTTTTTATCAATGCACAACACTGGACATTCCGTAGTGGAGCTTGTGTTATGGGTAGGTACTAGATACATAAACAAATGAATAGAACGCTCAGAATTCTTGTCGATCTTTCGATAAAGTATACTTTGTATCACTAGGTCTAAAATAACATTATGTATATACTTTCTATTTACCTTTTATAAAGTTACTCACGAAACTCTATTAGGTTAGAAGAACACCAACGGAGATGACACGTTCGTAATTAACCCAAAAATATTCAAAACGAGATCTTCAAACTACGAAATTTTTATTTTAGAATAGCAAATCTTTCGGATATTTAAAATACTAATTTCATTTCTTTAACAATATGTACCTATATAATACAACAGTTTCACAGTAAATATTTCTGTACAAGTACTAGATAATTATTACGGTCTGAGTCTACGAGAATCTACGAAGTGTAGAGACTCTACGAAGCGTAGAGAGTTCTACGAATGTGCTACGAGCCGTGTATTGCGGTTGAGATTGGTCGTGTTATACCGTATGTAATTACCGTGAATATCAGTCCCATTTACGCCGACAAGAACATACCTACATGTTACAAGGGTCCACTCGCAACAACGTGTGCACGTGTGTGCCGCAGCTTCAAAGAGACTGCAAGTACCTACCTATACATTAAAGTTTAAGACCTTAGTAATGAAGGATAATTAAAAACTCAAAATAATTACAAAAATATATATAAATTGAATTGGTAATTAAGGTTACATAAAATTGTTTGTTAGCTTTTAGGTTTTTCGGCGGTTTCTAGTACCCATAACACAAGCTCTGCTTAGCTTGGGGCTAGATGATGCTGTGTGGACTGTCCGGAATTATTTATTATTATTATTATTTATATCTACGCGGATGAAACCGTGAGGCTCTGCTACGCAAAAACTACTGAACGGATCGGGTTGAAATTTGGCACAGAGATAGATTGTAGTCTGGAATAGCACATAGGCATTATTTTATCCCGGAATTTCCACGACTAGATACGGGAATTACGCGGGTGAAACCGAAATACTAATCCTGCGCAGACGAAGTCGCGGGCACCAGCTTGTGTCTCATAAACTATTAAATGAGTGAATCAACGAAAATTAATAAACGATACGATACACTATACACAAGTACAATATTTATACTAAGTATGTATATTCACGATCTTTATCTTGTTAAAAGTTACTTACCTAAAATGAATTAGTAGGCTAATGTGCAATCCTGCTGTCTATATTATCTAGTCTTAAAATTATGCTCCGATACCTACATACACAGTAAAGAAAGTACCAATTCTCGAAAATAGTAGGCTAAATTTTCAGCTCTCCAGTTTAGGTACCCTGCCTGTGTGTTGTCAAACATAGCTTTAGGTAAGAGGGTCATTCAACTTTAAGCTACCTACGCAGATAACGTAGCCAAAACGCTAACGCTTGAACGTGCTCTCAGATAAAGCTAGTGGGTGCTCCAGGCCGTAATGTAAATAAAACGTGTAATGAAACCGCGCTGCTCAGATAGCAGAGTAAACCTACCTACCCACTTACATAATGTAATGGCATGAGGTGGAATCAGGGAAGCGCATTCGCAAACCCTGTTATGCCCAGAAGCAAGACATTTTGACGAAAACGAATTGATGTTTACTTACGTCGGTAGTTAGGTGAGTAGTATGAAGGATGTGTGACGATCATTTGCAGATTTCAGTAATAAATTGACGACCGCAGTGGCGCAGTGGGCGAAGGTCTACCTGCGACGCAAGAGGTTGCGAGTTCGCCTTGGGACAACAGGTTTTACGATCTGCTGATATCTGTTCCGGGGCTTTTCTCTTTCTATCTTTACCTAATATTAAATGTTGACAAAGCTAACTTCGTTTTAAGTTATATTTAAACGATTGCTTTATTCCTGTAATTTTCTATTTTACAGGTACAGAAATGTTTACCTTTACGCGCATGAGAGCGCAGAGAATACGAGATACTCGTATTTATAAGATTGTCGGCCGATGTGGCGCGGTGGGCGAAGGTCCGCCTGCGATGCAGGAGGTTGCGGGTTCGATTCCCGGTTCGGAACAAATTTGTGTACGATCTGCAGAAATTTGTTCCGTTAGTCTGGGTGTTATCTATGTATTTAATAAAAAATATCTATCTATGTTATGTATTCTATTAAGTACTCGTATATCAGTCATCTAGTTCCCATAACACAAGCTCTGCTTAGCTTGGGGCTAGATGATGCTATGTGGACTGTCCGGAATTATTTATTTAATTATTTGTTTAATGCATTTTGGATAGAAAGTCATCACCTTCCATCCAAAATGCATTGTTATTCTTTCATCGGAACAGGCCATAGTAACGGGATGGATTCTGTTCAGTTTGTATATTAATAACGTTTTCATGTGACAACTCAAGTTTTTAATTGTAATCAAATATCAAATTAACAATAACGTTATTTAAATTGAAATATACTTTGACAAAAATAATTAATAAGTACCAAAGCATTATAGTAAGTATATGTGTGTAACCAGTAAGTTAGAACCGCATGAGAAATAACACTGAATCTTTGTAATTACTTTGTATAAATATCACTATTTTGGAGCCAAGGTTTTGTCTTTTATAAACATTTGTGTGTACTCTCTTACATATACTTTTGAGTCTCATACAGATAGTTATAGAGTACAATGTTAAACAATGTTTAGATGAAACATTGGATTTGGTGTAAAATAAATTATTGAAATGGTATGTTCTACCATTGAAGAAAGCCTGAAGACAGAATAGGAAAGCAGGAATCAGCGGACTAGCCAACCAGCTTATCCCTAACATAAAATATCTATTTATGAAGTGTAAAGTACCGAATGTGTTATCTAGTACCCATAACACAAATATACAAGATAAAAATACAGCCTACTGGACATGAACTATTTTTTTGGAGTGGGGGCCACTCCTGCCAGTGCAACTTCTCTTTTAAAACTGGAGTAAAGCAGTAAGACCATGTTTTAAAATATTTCAGGTTTGGCAAGGACATTGGAAAATTTTGAATGTTTGTTCTTAAAACAGCCCCAGTGTTCTTTTAAAACAAAAATACTACGTTAAGTTTTAACTTTACCTACAATAACATTGATAGCTTGGGAAATTAGCTTACATAATTCAGTTTAGTTTTGTCTGTATTATAAAAGCGCCATCAAGATTTTCATCATCATCAAAGTGTTTGTTTGGTGGCCCTTTACAACTTAGAGCTCAATTATTTAATTTATTCAGGCTTACATAATAAGCACTTAGACAATTCAAATTTTAAACGTAAATTATAATCAATAAAGAAATAAAGTGTAACTTAAATTTCTTTTGTATTTTACATAATAAATGATTTTTTTGTCTGCTACCTAAATCTAAAGTGATTAAGATAATGTGTCAATATTTATGTTTATTTATTTATTGTGTTAAATAACTTGGCACATTGTTGAATGTCATACATCTGATAAACACTCATAGCTGAATAGGTATTTAATGAACCATAATTTAAGACATGAAATTAAATAATTCAACTTTAACAATTGATTCATGTGCCTAAAACTAAAGTAATAAAACTATAAACTTCACTTTTCAGTAGTACTCTCTCCACCCTCAGTGCTGTTTGTATCATCAGAATGTAAGTGCTCTATAGATGTAGACAATTGCTCCAGACTCTGCACCAACTTGGCCATTTTATCTCTAGAAGGAGCATTTTCAAAACTATCATCTGTTGGCTTCGCCACATCTGCACACAGACGAAAATGTAGCCTTGCTAAGTGCTCTTGCTGATCGCGAATACTGATCATCTGCTCCATACTACAACCTGAACCGAAGGCACTCAGTTTGCCCGTATGGAAATCATCTAAAAGTTCTAGAAGAGCCTTTTCCATGTGCTTTACATCGGGAGTCTCTTTAGGTACACGCTTGGGCTTGTTGCTATAATTTGATCGCATCAGGTCTCTATGAAGTTTTTTTTCACTGACGTAATTTATTTTGGTAGATTCGTTTACGCTGTTGTTACCTGTGCTCGTAAGTGCTAGGCCAGGGTTTCTGGAAGTGAGACTGGCATCTGACATTTTATTGCTGGTAACAGGCGACGTCGCCGGCTGAGTTGGTTTCTGTTCCTCTTCGTCGCCCTCATTCTGCATGAGTTGTTGTGTTTCGTTGACTTCTTCTAAATGTAAACTCATGAAGTTTGGAATTCTTTGTTATCACGGAATATTGTTATTCCGTGTTTATAAGGTAAGGTAGACAGTAACAGTAAACTTTTACTCAGTAAATACTCGCTTACACATTTTTTTGTACTTTTAGTAGGAAGGGTTTTCACACAAAACCCAAAATTGCTTTTTAATTAATTGTTCTGATAATCACAACAAAATGAATCACAATCAACTTCGAGTTTGACTTCGAGTTTTCAACTTCTTGTAGAACGGCTCACAGATAAAATAATCTTTTTTCCGAGAGTGCGCGCTCGAACTGCTCGGTCGGTCGGATGCTACTTTTATCGTGTAAAGGCCGGAAACATTTACGTGTCCCAGCGTGTCGCAATGCTTACTGTCGCGGCGGTGAGTGTGCACACTATCGTGTCGCGACACGAGGTATCATGGCCCAGTGTTGCCACATATACTGATTTATCTGTATCTGTAGAGAATTTTGACCACAAATGTAGCCAAATCTGTAAAACTTATATTCAGATTAATACAGATCACAGTCTATGATGAAATAATTGAATACTTTAGTTTATTTTTGTTTTTGCGCTAAGATTTCTTGCCAACCTACTAATATTAAGGTGAAATACAATGGTGTTTGCGCGGCTATTTGACGAGCGATCACCGCGCGGGGTTTACCCCTCCCCGCACTCCCGGTTAACTTCTAACTTTATAGACAGGCAGTTAGATATATCCATGAAGTTTGCGAACAATTATGTATATATAAGCAGTATCTCTGTAAAAAATAATATTTAGAGGTAACTTAGCGATGTTTTTCTATAGAGTCAAATTGGATTAATCTTGTTTTGACTGTCATAACTCACTAGCTAGTATCCTGAACTTTTGATTGCTATCAAAAACAATTAAAAACTTTGATATTATTAAACTTTAAAATTCATTTACCGTTTGGTACAAACGTGAGTTTTGGGACTCACGCCACCTTAATGTATTTCAGGAACCTGTTTGTGTTGTCAACGTGTTGTCCAATGCTTAAAATCATATTGGTGACCATTACTCAAACCTACCGATCATATTTTGTTTAACATTAACACTCCTTCTATGACTATAAAACTTTGTGGACCGGACACTGGCAAATTTAATAAAAAGTAAAACAAGAAACCATTTAAGATTATAGATATTTTATTCAGGATTATTCTCACTAAACAACTACTAAATACTATTAAAAATTATCGAAAACCGATTTCAAAAATGACAAAAAATATGTATCATCTTAACTAATAAATATATTATTAAGTTGTCGAGGGAAAAATAAATAGTTACTTTTTATTTTTTTCTTAAAATTCAATGGCCGAATACTTTGCCTAATTAGAATCATAGGCACAGTAACATATCAAAAAGTGGACAGTAAAATACTTTGCCACAAAAGAATTATCGCATTTTTGTTGCAAAAAAACAGTTAAAAGCGTTTTTCTCGCGATTTTGGTTTTGTTAGTTATTTAGTTTTCCAAGTACAGCGACGATATTTAAAAATGTCTTTTTTATTTCGATAGCTTACCATGCCACCCCATAAACATAAAATTCAGATTATAAACAGATTAAACCTTCTTGTGTTCATACAGATTTTGTACAGATTTTTCGTGTGCGTTCGCCCAGCAAAAAGTATCGTCTTTTCAAGAATCGAATGATGCAGATAATCAGCGCCCTATGTCGTCTAAATGCGCCCGAAATTTTAGATTTGCGCCTCCAAGAGCTGCAGAGATATTTATGAATAACTGATTTTGCTGCACGAACGTTCGCCCAGCAAAACTTTTTTTAAAAAAAGGGTATAGCTGTATTTTAAATATGCAAAAAGATAGCTTAAATTATTGTTAGGCCGCTTTTTAATGTTCATTCGAATTTGGTCTGGTTATCTACCAAAAATATTTCGAATGGTTTTCTATCATTATTTTATTTTGAAGGATTTTGAAGCCGTTTTTTTATCGATAGTGATTCAAGAGGAAGGCTTTTAAGTATACACCCGTGCGAAGCCGGGGCGCAATAAATAATTAAATAGTAAAGTACTTAAAATACTGTTTTATTAACTTACTTACCTGGTTCTTTCAAAATTGCAGCAATTTCTTCCCAAGCAGCATTTTTGATCAAATGATCCTTGTACTCTTTACACGTTGAGTCATATATTACTTTTCGTTGACGAACAAGTTCTATAAGATCGTCCATTTTGCTGCAAATCAACAGGTATTACTAAATTAAAAAGTTTTCGCGCCACGAGCCACGCGCCAGTATAGAAACACATTTGCCTGTCGCGACATAACCCCCACCACCGCTCTGGCGCAATCGGTGGCTAGCAGTCTGCGACACGATAGACCGTGGCGCGACACGACACGCCATACAAGTATGTCCCTAACCATACTAAATGTATGAAACCGATATGCTTCTGGCGCGCCCCGACACACTGCGACACGCAAGTATGTTTCTGGCATAAAAAGGTGAATATAGAGGTAGAGATGAGGGAGGAGGATGATAAAAGCGCACTCGGTCAGAGTATCCGATCGGAGTTCAGGCTAGGACGTGGTTTTATTTTTTTAAGTTCACTCGAAGTATTTTCTAGAACCGAAAGGGATCAAGTAAGTACATAATTAAAAATGTATTGGAGTTAACGAGAAACAATGAAGTTTGTGGAGCTGTATGAAGCGGATGACTTTTTGCTATGGAATATTAGACTTCTAAAATAATGTAACTTTTTTTTCACGATTTGCCTTAAGAATCAGAACTGGGTCAATCCCACTTATGATTCAAAGCGGTATTCCACTACACGATATTCAGGGACCCCTACAACCTAACACAGATTTTCCCAAGGATGAATCCCTATCATGGATGAACAAAACCTACCTACTTATCGAAATCTGAGCCATGGACCCTAAGTTAAAGCGGTATTACACTACACGTTATTCAGGGACCCTAACCCTAACTAAGAGTGGTGTAATAAGATTTAGGGTCCCCAAGGGACGGACCCGGCAAGCCTTGCTCCTTAGTCGCCCTAACTCCCGCCCGGGCCCTGAATTACGTTTATTGTAATACCGCTTAAAGTCAGTTTTCCGTCATTCTGACATCAATCACCATAGTCAATCACAGACTCATCAAGTGGTCTTCAACATTTTCTGACATCAATCACAGACTGAACGTGGATTGAACTGATGCATGACGCCAGAGTCAGGTAAATAAATAATGGGCCTAGCTAGACTAGATATCTATTTTATTTTTAGTTTTGTAATGAAAACGCCATACCTACATACTAACTTATTATTATTGTTGTGCAGGTAAGGTAACTAGGTCAAGTAAGCAAGATCGTCACCAAATGAATCGATAACTATGACATTCTTTACCTCCCACATTACAATCACAAAAAAATGAACGAATAAAAAAAGTAATCAAGCCAGTCAGCCAAGCAAGCAACACCAACAAAACGAACTGGCGAGCGCCTGAGGTAGGTACGTTGATGGACGTTTTCTATTTATTTATCTTTATTTTACAATTTCATAGACTGAAATAAATGCGATTCGCATAATAATTTTCAATAGATTTTCGTCAAAGAATAAATTTTCAGGGCCGTTGGAATTAGATGGTTGGAATCAACCACCATTGTGAATCTTTTTTCTGGCCACATCCTCAAATAATGGCACATGGTTCGCTCGAATACCGATAAAAAACGCAATCTTTTTTGAGTTCGTTTACCTCTACAGTATAGTTTATGTTCTTTGCAGGTCTGAGCTTACGTCGAAGTTTTTTGTGCATACTTGGATACTGCGTTGGATTTTTTACACGCAAATTCTTCACTTCTACCGTAGGCTAGTCAGAAATTGACAGTCTAAATAACTGTGTAAGATGTCGAATGCGGCTACGGATGGCCCAAATTTGGACCCTATATTGCGGAAGGAAATTACCAGATTCCTTCATGTGGGCATTGAAGAGCCAAAGTATTATCCTGGCTGTTGGACTTCCCACAAATATTATGAGGCTTCAAAATGTCCAGCTCTTGAAAAAGCCTATAATTTAAATCCAACATCCCTCATAGCAGCTATTGAACTTATCCAGAAGGTAAGATTAAGAGAGACACTCAAAATGATTTCAATTCATAGCTCAGTCATACCTGCTGATCATAAATGCAAAGATATTGACTTACAGGTTGGCAAATCAGGCTGGTGCACCCGTTTCGAGACAATTGCGTTTGCACTTGCCAAATGCTTGATGATATCAGATGAAGAAAAAATAAAAAAGGCTGTTTACAAAGCTGTCCTCGATGTGTGCACCACTTCAGAACAATTTATGCTATTTAACAAATACACTCGGTTGTTGCAAACAGGTACAAACAGTTTTCCTATGTTATGTGTATCATTAATATTTTTGTTATATGTTAATAATTTTGTGCCACAAAATAAATACTTTTTACTTTACTTTACTAATAGTGTTATGATTGTCACATTTATGTAAGTATTAATAAAACTTTGTAACCAGGTAATGGCCAGGGCTGGTGCAGAACCATCAGAGCTTGGTACCTTCAGAAAGAGCCCATTGATCTGGCCAAAGAAGTTACTCAAGTGCGTGCTCGCCATGGACGCTCACACAAGACTCTACTCAGGAAATCACATATCAAAGTCCCAGAGGGTGATAATGGTAATTTACTTTGTATTCACATATATTTACTATTACGAAAGTGCTAAAACTACACACTGGCGCTATCTGAAGTGTTTGCAACAGAGACCCTTTTTTTTCTTGTATAAAATAATGATGGTAATTTAATTTTTTAACACAAATTTCTAATAAATGTAAATACACATTTTTTTGACTAAATTTATCTGTTTACTTTGGCTGCTCAGCTTTGGATTGGGGTGGTCCAGGTTAGGAATAACAAATAAAGTAATATCTATTTATCTTATTAAAACAAGCAAACTCTAGATTTTCAATAAAAAAAAATTGTTACAGCTCGTGATGCTGTTGTTAAATATGTCATAAACGGTCTAAAACGCGCAAAGAGTCTTTGTGCTAATAAGGAAGGCACCAGGGAAGTTTTTGACTACATACAGAAAGTGGAAGACATGAGACATTGTGAAGATCCTGCTGCGGCTGCAGTCATAGCAAACAAGAACAAATTCTCTCTTGATCATGTGCCGACCCATCTATTGACCTCCCAGGAAGTATGTAATTTTAATGTATTCTGTCACTTCTTAAACCATGTTGCATAATCTATGTCCCTTTCCAAACAGGCCAAACCAGTTAAATTCTATAGTTTGTATTCAAAAAACTGTTTGAAAGGGTCTCTCTTATTCAGTTTCATAGCCATTATTTTCGGTCATTTAAAACTCAAATTACAATGACACTGTGTAGAATACCTTTTCAAGTCTACAAACGATGTTCAATGTCACATCAAAGTTGTGCTTCTAAAGAGCCAATTTAGGTATAATAAAAATTAAGATTCCATGTGAGATTTATATTATGTATATCAAATATTTAATTAAAATTTTTAGGTCTGGAATGCAATCATCCCCCAAATGGGCTTGCGACAAATCCTGCAGAATCTTCAACGCATCCACAACATGGGTTTCCTCACTGTTGACTCCAACACCACAGCTATTCTCATCTCGGTGATGACCAACGAGGAATTTATAAAGAAATCCGAGGTCACCCCTATTGAGGTCTACTTCACTATGAACAACTATAAGGCGAAGACCAGGTAATTAATAAATGTTATGTGGCACCTTTAATTTAATCTGCATGTTTGAAGAGGCATGGATAGGGACGTCAAGTGTAGTACATTGGATAGTAGGTGTATGGACTAAGATGAACCAACCTACATGAGACTATTTCCAACTTGGTGAAATGTCGTGAACTCATGAGATATTATTTCAAACCAGGGTGTTTGCACTCACATGTCATCTCACGTGATACAAAAGATGTATTTTTAATATAAATACTGTGCTTGATTGCGTTCGATAAATTGAGCTTATAAAGGTTCTTTTAATTTTATTTATTGGTATGTTTATAGTCGTGCGTGACCCCTTTGCTCTCCCTCACGTGAGACCCCTATTTACCGGTATTTTAAATCGGTTTGTAGGTAGTAGAAGTAATTTTATTTTTATTAGCAGTGACATCTTTAAAGTCTGTTGTCCAAAGAACCTTTTACAAAAATCACAATTATCATCAAACAATGATATGTCGTTCTAGGCATCTAGCGCACCCAAAAGCCAAGGTCCTAGCTGAGAAAGAGACGCGCCGGCGTACCCGTCAGATCTTCGACCCCAAGACCGGCCTTTGGGAGTGGTCGTCTACTAAAAGGCATCCAACTGAAATCAAGAACTGGGGTAAGCAAAAATCTAGGTACTGTTATAGATTGGTTTCTAGCTCTTTTGTAGGTTCAAAAATAAATGAAAAGTAAATACTCCTTAGCAGTGTGCTAAAAACAAGATTAAAGTAACAAGATAAAGGTATGGTGAGGTGGGGGTTGGATCATATAACACAAACATACTTACATGCGCGAGGCGACTTGAGAGAGACATTTTCAATCCCAATTTTTATTGATGTGACTTTAATACGAATAACACTTGTGGCAATGGATGTTTTTAAAACGCATCATACTCTTAAAACGCCCAACCGTGGTTGGATATTTTATAACCCCGTTGAATGGAAGCTTACGCCTTTTACCTTCCTCGTATTAGTTTGATTTTAAGGTCTGTTATTGTTACATTGTGTTAGATACAATCTAAATACCTATGTAGCATTCTGGCTGAATTCATCATTATATTCTGTTTCAGGTATTGAGCAACCCCCGAACCGGGCTATAATCGCGTCTCTTACTAAGGTCTTCGACCAGGCGTGGTTTACGACGAAGCCGACTGCAGTTCGCTATTTGATCACGCTAGATATGCGACATCACATGTTCAAAGGTAACACTTTACACCCAGAACTAGCCTTATTCCGTTCATCCATTCTATCAATTATTTGCCAGTAGCTACCTTTTCAGGAGAAGCCTATTATTGAATCAAATGTACCTACCTAAGTGAAATTCGATCGACATTATCCTGGTCCAAGATTTTTTTTACAATTCTCTGAAATATGTGCTATTGAGACGTTGCGTCATGGCCCAACTGCAAAGAAAACCATATTCAATTTTGAGGATTGGACAGGATTACTTATTATATTATTTTATATTATTTTTCTTGTTTACGTAATAGGGCAGACATGTGTTTATGTAATTATAAAGGTTCTTACAATACTTAGATGTGATAAAAAAGTCTTATTATGTTTTCTATTTCTGTCAATAATATAAAACATGTAACAATGTCTTGATATGTTTATTGGCTTCGGAGATATTAGGTTATAAACATGTGCAGTCTTTTTCGCTTTTTTATAATCTTATTTAATCGAATTAGTCCATGGCCATTCATTATTATTCATAACCTGAATTTATCCACTGCTGTATAAAAGCTGCGCAAACAAGGCATATTGTGCTACACTCTTTAGTTATGCTTTACCTTAGTGTAATCCAATACTTTCTAATAGGTCGTCACTTCTGCAAGCAATACAAACTCCCCAAGAAGGAGAAGCCAGTGAAAGCAAACAAGAAAGCAGTAGAGGTCGTCCCCAAGCCGGCCCCTACCGCGGCAGTGACGGCGGCCGGCGACGCGGATCCCGCCAAGAAAAGCAAGAAGAGGCTGCTGGCTGAGTGTTTCTACCAGTGTACTATTACTCCTGGCCATGCCGGTGAGTTGGATAGTGAACCTTTTTATAGCTGTCACACACAGAATCCGTGGCCGGGCCGGAGGCAAAGGCGTGCTAGTTGATATTAAATTGTACTATTGAATCATATGAACGACTTACATATACACCGGAGGCGGTGGCGACGCGGTGCAATAGGAAAACCGGCACGCCTTCGCCTCCGGTCCGGCCACGGCTTCAGTGTGTGGCGACTTTTAACGAGTGGTCGAAACATAATAAGAAAGCATAGAGATCGTTCCGAATCTAGCGCGCGAGCGGTCACGGCGTGATCACGGTACGTTGGTATGATTTTTTTATTTTTTTTGAGGCCGTGTGGCCCCAACATAGCGCTGCTCTTTCGCACTCAGGCGCGTGCATATTCATGAAATAGACAGCCGCGCGACTCAAACGGAATAAATGTCCACTCGCTCGAAGCCGGGACGGGCCGCTAGTCATTCATAAGCTTCATCATCAATTTACTTATTCAATAAAAATGTTACAGCGATACTCTTGGCCCTGCAAATCCTGAAACGCGAAGACAAAGCGCAGCTAGCGGTGTTCACTGAAGAGGGAATCCAGCTTGTTACTCTTGAGAAGAACTTTATCAACCTAGACGAGGCTGAATTCAAACTCAGAGTAAGTTTACTGACTTGAATGCTCAAATGCGTGGTGGGTGACATAAGTCACCTGCTGTATACTGCTTGAGAGGTTAAAAGTAAGGACTTTTAACCTCTCAAGCGGTATCCAATTTTGCAATCTACCTATAGCTCTTCTGGTTTTAATAATGATGCATGCATTTACTAATCTCGTTGCTAAAAATGGTTGCTCTATTTTTAGTCCATTGTAGAAGTCATTTAACGAAGTAAGGATGTTCGGGGTTCAAATCTGCACCACATGGACGATGGACCCAAGCTGAACTTAAAATTCTAACATTAACGACTACTAGCTGCGCACCACTGCTTCACCCGCGTGTAAATTGATGGAAGTAGCCTATGTTTTATTCCAGGCCTAAAACTATTCAAAATTAGCTTTTCAAAAACCCTTAAAACCAAAACTGTTTTGTTCATCCAAACTTTCGCATTTATAATGTTAGTGTGATTACTCGTTCAAGGTTTAACTGGGTGTTCTTGGATCATTAAGAGGTTTCGTAGCTAGCTACCCGCTTATGTATGAATGTTCATTATAAACTTTCAGAATTTGACCCTCGGCCGAGTCCAGCTAGACGCGCCAATGAGATGGGCGATGGACAACAACAAGAAGTTCGATGTTTTCATCAACATCATCGACCGGTCAACCCGTTACCTAGAGCTAGACCAAGACGCCCGCGGCGGCCGCGGCAACGGCGGTCGGTTCGGCCCGCCACCGACGCCCAAGAATGGAGTCACCCTGACCGACCACTGTCCAGTGCGCGCTTTGGAGAAGTACCGGGAAACGTCGAAGATCAAAGATTCTAAGTAAGTTAATGTAGTTCTTCACTACGCTACATACTATAAAACAAAGTCGCTTTCTCTGTCCCTATGTCCCTTTGTATGCTTAAATCTTTAACGCAACGGATTTTAATGCGGTTTTTTAAAGAGTGATTCAAGAGGATGGTTTATTCGTATAATAAAACCCTGCGAAGCCGGGGCGGGTCGCTAGTTTTTTATAAATTTTAGCGTTTTATCGCTCAGCGATAATATCATCCATTACACACAACCAAGAAAATACACAAAAGCGCCAACTCTTCAAAGTTATTGGCTTACTAAACCTGAATGAACGTTTTGGAAATCTTTGACGTGTATATTTTGTTAAATCAATAAATGATTCTGAATGAGGAAAGTAAATTTTTTCAGAGCGCAGTCTAAATATGGCTTTCAAAAAGTTATTTTAAATGAGGTGGTATCAATCCATTGATAGTTTTTACATGTTATTTTGTGTGGCACTGCGGTACACTTGAAATACATGAAAATGTAGTTACAATGCCATTTATACATTTATCAATAGAATTGCAGTGAGGAACCAGATTGAAGACTTAGGTAGATGTAAACAAAAGAAAAAGTGATGAAAACATAGCTGCGTTCCCAAAAATATAATTAAGATATACGAAGTAATTCATTTTATATTTTTTATTTACTGAGTCTATAAAAAAACAACGAACAACCGATGAGATATTTTAACTTATGCCTTGTTTGACGCATAAACATCTTTGAATCTAAATTGCGGCCTCTTTCCAGACTGATCGTAATGAACCTGGCATCCCACCGCGTGCAGACGACAAACGGCACCCATACTGGAGTACTTGACATCGTCGGTATCGACGAATACGTTCCGAAAATCATCGACGCATTCACTCTCGGACAGTTCCAATGATCACCAGCCTTGTAAAACCCGTTCTAATCACATCGTGGAGATTTTGCGGTATACTTTATACAGCGAGTAAGCCGATGTGAAATCAGCTGAGCTTGAATACCTCTGCCCTTCTCTTTTAAGGGTATTAGAATGGGATGGCATGTTTCTGTTGCTTTCATCCTTGCTGCTGCTGTATTCACATCGGGGTTTATTCGCCGCACCGTTTGTTTAGAGTTTCAGCGAAAGTGTTGAAAACACGCTGTGAAAACGATTTGGAAGTACTATGATCATAGGTGATTTGCAAAGCATTTTTGAAAAGATAGACAAATTGCTTTTTCTGCTTCGACTAAGCAAAAGTGTACCGAAAAACTCGGTCTTATACTTCTTGAGCCCACTTAAAACCATGTTTACAGCCAATCTCGAATGAGACGTTTTCCCTGGCTGCTGCCAAAAATGAAACCTTAAATATTACGAAGATCTTTTAATGCAATAAAATTAAACTTAAATTTCTGGTAAGTGTGTTGTTATGGGTGTCCCTAGCACAATGGCATGTATCGAACAAACGCTTAAATGCAAAATGATGTGATAAAAGGGCAGCATAAATAAATCTTCCAAACAGTGCCTGATTTAGAGTTCTGACAGCCCTAGGCTAACTATAAACAGGCGCCCCTTGGCTTGTTCTGTCCGTGTGGCTGCCCCGCTCTCAAGAATACCTTAAATTAAGCGGACGCCCGTAACTTTGTTTGTCCCGTAACTGTTTTTTTTTATCCAAAAAATTTTTCGGTTAAAAGGTGCCTTTCACACGAAAAAAAAATTGTCTATCCTAATAATCATAAATAAGACAATCATACGCGAGTCATGATCGCGCTGGTACATAACTGTTTTTGAATAAATGGTTCTTGCTAAGTTCATCCTCAGCCTGTGGGTAAATTCTTATTTACCCACAACCCCTGCTTCCATATAATCTACTATGATGCGGTGATGTTAGTGGGTGAAAACCTTTACATAGTCACTCATGATGCAAATAAAATCGAATTATGCACTATTTTATACCTCAGTATTTACTATACCATTCGTTTTAGATTAAATCTAACCTCTACATTTGTTTCTGTACGTCAAAACAGAGTGAGTTTTGAACTTTGGACATAGTCTGAGATCTTTTCAATTCGCATAATTGTTATTTAGCGATACCAATAAAATTAATTAATGCTTATATAGGTAGTTATAGAATTGTCCTCATTAACTTTGGTTATGGATCTCTGCTTATGAATTTATTTTAAGTGCACCATTACTTATAAGTTTGAAGAATAAATGGAAATTTGTGATTTTTGGACAATTACGCACTTGAATTATTAAGAATGCTTTGGTGGTTTATGAGGAGTCACTTGTTTAACCAATTGACAAGAGTAGCAACACCGCACCATTCCCAATTCCAGTCGATACCGTAATTAATTGTTAACTTATTATATTTGCATTGTTTCTCGCTAACAAGTACATGGTCTCCTATAGAGGTAATACTAAAGTACACAGACTGTCTTGAACTAAGTGAAGAAGGCAGATGGATTCCTTTTACGATATTGCACTATGTTCACGCTTTACCACCGCCGGTTCACTCAGGCGATATGATTTACAGTCTTTTATAGTAGGTTAATTTATGTGTATGTTTTAGCTATTCAAAAATATGATGAGCACTTGTTTATGTTTATTTATTTTAATCGTCTATTTTAATTTACTGTGAGGTTTTTATCTCTAGAATGTTAAGCTTAGTCTGAACGTAACATAAAGGTCTCTTTGATTTTCAAACATTTGACACCTGACTCATTCTAGGCTATATTTTTGTTGACAAAAAATCGTCGACATAGCCCTGACTAGAGGCAGTGCAGGGTTTTGGAAGTAAAATTAATGTGACGTAAAGGTTATCTCTTTTATCTATCCATAAAAGAACATAATTCAAATACTGACTGTAAGAGAACCTCCTTATGAATGTCAGCACTCAATTGTTAAAGTTTTTCATTATTATTATGTTACTGGTTATCTCAATTTAAGTATAATGTTGTGCTGTGGTAAATTGTTTTTTGTTTGCACTACCAAAGTTACTGCATTTTGTGCTGACATTCAGGTCTAGATCTTAGTGTTATTGTAGCGTATCTTTTGTATTATAAGCTGTATGAAAACAGACGCATGCTCATGATTTCTATACGTACCTACCACATTTAAACTAATTAAAATCTCTTGGTAAAATAATTAATTTTAGAGTAATTCATTGAGTTGAATATCGGCAAATAAATCGTAAAGATTGGCTCTTGGTTGGTCCCCTTATGACATTACTGCTGCTTGTTAATAATTTTGTTTCTCCATTGTAATTTTCTGCAAATGAAATATATTCTTAAAGAAGATTGGGCATGGATCAGCTTTCACAACATAGTTTTAGGAGAAACTGTTTCAAAAGTTGGTAACTTAGCACAAGTACTAATAAAATGAGCGGTTTCAGAATCTGTGATCACTTGGTACTCTCTCGGGTTTAAGTATTTTTATAATTAAAAAAAATTAAAATACTGGGTATTATAAAAAGGCTTAACATGATTTCATGATGTTATTTCGTTGAAATAAAATGAACGTGATTTGTACCTAGATTTAATTCTTCTCTGCTTTTGTTTTTATTTGCTACCTGCTAATATTGTAGGGGCATTTTGTTTGTTGCATACTGTGATTTTAATACCCTATATTCAGTTATAGAATCCGAGATATTAGATACCAACAAAGACAAACTCAGAAACCGACAAGGGAACAAAAATTGTTTCGAACTGCTTTTTCCTCCAATAATAGGTAATTTAGCCATAAAATGTTTTTCCAACACAATTTCTTAAGGTTTTGTGACCCCTTTGCTTACAAAAAATATCTAGGACTCTAAAACCGAGTATAGTTACTTGTATCTCTTGAAAATGATTGAGTTTTGTCGTCAAACTCTCGCTAATACGTATAACAGATATCTAGGTACATAGGTACCTATGTAATAGAATTTGTTCACAGGTCTGAATAATCAACACCTAATAAAAATGTGTTTGCTTGATAGGTACCTTTGTTTACTTTCCGTCCCAAACCTGTTGCAAATTAAGCTTTTACTATTTATTAAATTAAGTAAACTTTAAATGGAGTCTACGTTTATGCATGGTATAATTAATAAGCTTTTGTTTGTTATTAAGCTACACCACACATTCAAAAATGTATTTCGATTAATTTTATAACCCTACATAAATGTACTTTTGCATGTTTGTTTTTGCTAATTAAACACCTAAGGAAAAACTATGATTTTTATTGTTAGTAAAATATATTTTTTTATTGAAAATGGTCGAGCGTTTGGCCACTATCCCAGGTAAGTGAAGATGTGGCCTAAGATGGAGCACGCTTTCCCAGAAGGAACTTATTCACTCCTGATTTGAAGACTCCAAGATCGTACTCTAGCGGGAAAATAGACGCTGGAAGCTCATTCCACTCTCTGGCCGTGCTAATTATGAACGATGAGCTTAATTTTTTAGTTCGACATTGAGGAATATCGACCAGGTACGGATGGTATTTTTCAGTGCGTCTGCTGGTCCGATGGTGGAATGGAGAAGATGGAATAAGGTCGTGCAGTGCCTGCGCACAGTCACCAAAGTGGTATTTGTAGAACACTGACAGTCTGGCGATTTTAATTTATAACTAGTAGCGCCTCGCGGTTTCATCCGCGGTATTTCCCGTTCCCGTGGGAGTTCCGGGATAAAGTATAGCCTATGCGTTATTCCAGACTATATTCTATCTTTGTGCCAAATTTCATCCAGATCCGTTCAGTAAATGTTGTGTGAAAGAGTAACAAACATCCATCCATCCATACTTACAAACTTTCGCGTATATAATATTAGTAGGATACTAGTAGGATATATCGTGAAACAAGTGAAGCCATAATGTCGGCGACGAAACTTACTAATTTAGTTTTGTTTTCAAAGTTTTATTGATATTCTATGTGTTCTATACGTTTATTTGTAAATATCTCAATTTGCAGTTAAACATAGAAAGAATAAGTACTAGGGGGTGCATTTCGAAATTTCGAAATTTCGTAATTTCGAAATTCGTTGGATTTTTTGGCCATTTTTCAATTTCGAAATTGGAGGCCTCAATTTCGAAATTTCGAATTTATTGGTTTCTATGAATAAATCATAATATGGGTACCTTGTACCTCATAATATGGGTACCTTGTACCTCTGAATAAATAATAATATGGGTACCTTGTATACCAACACCTCATTATAATACCTACCGACCAGTGCTGAAGCTCTCTAGCTTCAACAAGTAACCGCCTGAGGAGGTCTCTCAGCTCCAAAATGCTGGATGCCCTAATTGTTTTAAGAGCTTATTACCAACCACAGTATAATGTATTACACCGTGCCACAGACGCAAAGTTCCTATATATAGATATAATAAAATACGCATATAAATAATTTAAAAAAAGTCGTGTTTACATAATTACATAATTTGATTGTGCAAAGGATTTTTTTTAATATCGTCCATATACATCAACGTAAAATCACAGTAAAAAGTTAACCGGATAGTAACCGGATACTACCTCTAAAAAAAACTACAGATACAGATATAAGAGGATCAAAAAGATGAATCAGGAACCCGTTAAGTCAGAATCTACACAACTGGCTTCAAAACCGTAACAGGGACGGGAGCCGGCGCTCACTCAATGGACCTCTTATGCATATCAATAATACGAGGCAAACACAGCTCCATATTCCAATGTAAATGTGTAGCAGTAGCCCAGAGAGCTGTACACAACAGAGGAATCAGCGACTAAGGCGTACGTATTCTCTTTGACAGCGCTGCCATACTCAGATCACTGGAAGGTAACAGCTGCAAGTCCATTCTTGTGTTCGAATGTCACTTAGCATTAGAAAAGATAAGAAATACCAAGAACAGGAGCATCCTTCAGTGGATTAATGGATATAGCGGAGTACTAGGAATGATGACGCCGCTCATGAATTGACACGCAGGGGATCGGAAACGATTACAGAAGGACCATTGCTCTTCCTACCTCTGCCATTCTCTTTGCTCCAGATATGGACTAGGTTCAGAACTATAGATATGCATAAAGAGCGACGACACACCTGTTTGAGTGCAGAAAAGCCAGAGCGGCGCTTCCATTTATATAACAAATCGCTTCTTTTACCTAATAGATTGGACATGCATATCCTGGTGGGAACACTACCGGGACGGGACACTGCCCACTAAATAAATAGTTATTCAAAATTGGAACAACGAACAATCCTCTTTGCAGAGGATGTCTTAGCGATGATGAAACAGCTCCCCAGGTAATCCTTGAATGCAAGCGAATAACAACACAATGAACATAAATCCACAACTTGCCGAACCTGTGAAGAATGAAGATCTCAGGAAGATTCTGCGCTTCGGGATGGAGTAAGGCTGGCCAAGCTCGCAAAATGAACGCGTAATGGATCAAACTGAGTCCGAACACGGAACCGCTTAGTTCGTGTGGATGGAATATCCACAAGGTAAGGGTGGTAATGCGCCGTACGCCTACTCGTCCTGGAGTGGAAGGGAGATGGTGGAATCAAGTAGTGAAGTTCCTGTGAGCATCTCCGAAATGTAACCTACGAAAGATCGATAGGCAAGTGACAAGCTGTCCCGGAGTAAAGTATCGCTGAACCTTGATTAGGACATGGCTGCTATTTTATCGCCCCAATCTGAGACTACTTTCAGGGTCAAATTGGCTGGTTCTGGCGTTAGACAGGTACCTGTCTTTCACGGTGCTGTCGTCTACGTATCCAATAATACCGGTCTGGCGCCTCATTGCCAGGCTTCAGCGATACGACTGGGAGGTCGCTTCGTCACTGCTATACGTGCAGGGCAAGCGCCTCCGTGACACTTGATGTAGTAAAATTGAAGTATTTTTATAAATTTTATATTTTGGATAAAGGAAATCTCTTTTCCAACTCTAATTCTATCTGTAAAGAAAGGGAGTCACAGATCTTATCATCACCAGAGAATAAAAGCTATATTTTCTGTCCGAATTTCGAAATTTCGAAATTGAGCTTCCGAATTTCGAAAGCCAGTTTCGAAATTGAAAAATATCGAAATTGGACCCCCTAATAAGTACCTACCTACTTGTCTCCGTAAACAATAGGACATAGATTAAGTGATAGTTGTTAGAGTCCGATCTAAGTACCTACTATTGTTCTCGAACGAATCGAAAGGAAAGACAGAGACAAGTAGAAATGACAGAGATAGATATAGCTTCTAGAAAATTGTGGAAATGTAAGACAAGGACGGCGTACTTGAATGAAAGGGATAGAGTTATTGCTCTAGATATTTGTCGAGTTTTCTGGAATGTTTTGTATTGTTCGACGGATATATAAAAGGCCGACCTTGTCCATTGAAATTCATTCAGTTCTGTAATTCTAAAAAGTAAACATTCAGTTGTGATTCTATCAAATAAAGAGAGTTCTTAGATACGGTAAAGTGTTTGGCTCAGCCACCGAAAAGGCAGTAAACAGAAAGTAGGTAGTCAAAGGTTTCTCGTGAAGAGTGGAAGGTCGTCGTGCCCCAGCTAGCACACTACGCATTCAGGGGTGCGTGGCGGCGTGCGTACACCAGCGAAAGGAAGAAGGGACGCGCACGTCGAAAACATTGGGATACTTTCCCAGGACGTACTACGGACATCCTGGTACCGTCCGCAACAGTTGGTCCTTCGAGCCGGATCCCTGATAGAAGAAGCTAGAAGATTCCAGAGGAAGATCCCAGAAGAAAGGAAGATAGAAGATGCCGGTCACAAGGTCACAGAAGGATGCCCCCTCATACCCTGTGTCCCGTCCAGAGGAAAAGGACGCGACAGAAGGAAAGTCAGGGTCAGAAGGGGTCACGTCTGTGTCAGGATCGGGAACTACGGGGACCACCTCGGACTCTTGGGGTGCAATGACTTCTCAAGAAACCTCGACCACAGAAGCTACTGCAACTACGGCGGTGTCCGGGAAGGGACAGAAAACAGAAGCCGCACAGAAGACGACGAAGAAGACCCCAGACTATGCCCCGGAACAGGGAGAACATGATTCCGTAACCCTGAAGCCGACGGGGGTCAGTCGTCGAGCCCGGTCCACGAAGACCATGAGTTCTTCAGCCAGAAGACGCGAGCTGGAAGCCAGAGAAGAATAGGCGCGCCTGGAATTGGAGCATGCCCAGGCTGCGATGAAGCTGGCCCGTGTCAGATTGGAGCTGGCACAATGTGATGAAGAAGACTCCGTGGATGAAGACCAGGCAGAACAAGAGGATAGAATAGCAAAGGTGCAGAACTGGATCCAGACGTCTGTATCGGAGGAATCAGCGCAGCAAGAGAAGCTTCTGGAGGAGCCCCAGGAGGTGAAACCTGCAGAGAAGCCATCAGTAGGCGAAGCTACGATTGAGATTCAAGCTTTAACGACAGCCTTGAAGGAAGCCTTCGCAGGAGGAAGGGGTTCAGCATCTCAACCGAACTACATCCATGAGCTATCCTACTTCGATGGCAACAGCAGCGAATGGTTGGCGTTCAAGATCGTCTACTCCGATACAGCACTGATGTTCAACGAAGTCCAGAACATGGCTCGATTGAGAAGAGCATTAAAAGGCAACGCAAGAGAAGCTATCAAGAGTTTGCTGTACTCCGAAGCATCTCCGATGGAAGTCATGGAAGCCCATAAAAGAAGATACGGAAGACCTGATGCGTTGGTACTGGCCGAACTGGACAAGGTCAGGGCGTTACCGAAGATTACGGAGAACCCGAGAGACATTTGCATCTTCGCAAGCCAGATCAGCAACAGCGTAGCAGCGATCAAGGGACTGAAGAAGCCACAATACCTGCATTCACCAGAGATAGTGAAGCACATTGTGGACAAGATGCCGACAATTCTCAAGTTCCGTTGGTACGACTTCACTACGGCATCGGAAGAAGGCGAGTTCTCTGATCTCACGCTTGTATCAAGGTTCCTTGACGCAGAAGCAGACAAGTGCGCAGCCTTCGCAATATCAGAGGATAAGGATAGCAGCTTCAAGAAGACTAGACAAGCGGCGCACTCAATAAAGAAAAAGGACCCAGGGAAGGCAGAGAAGAATTGCCCCATCTGTGAACGTGAACATTTCCTCGTGGAATGCCAGAAGTTCCTTAAGGCATCTGTTCAAGACCGATGGGCTGCCGTTAAGGGAAGTCGCGTCTGCTTCAAGTGCCTTCAAGAAATACATAGGAAGGAGAGCTGCAAGAAGCCATCGTGCAAAGAGTGCAAGAGGTGGCACCATCATCTGCTACACGTGGAGTCTAAAGTTAGAGCCTCGAGTGAGAAGACAAAATCATCACCAGAGGCATCAGATGTCAACAGGTCAGTGAACGCGATGAACAACGCAAGGGCATACCTGAAGATCATTCAAGTGGAAGTCTTCGGATCAAAGGCATCCAAGAAGATATTGGCCCTCTTGGACGAAGGGTCGACAGTGTCGCTGCTGGACAAGAAGGTGGCAGAAGAAATCGGCGCTAAGGGGAACAAGGAAGAATTGGTCATCGAGACAGTGGGAGGCAAGCTCATCAGGAAGAAAGACTCTCAGGTGCTGGACCTCATGCTGAAAGGAGTTCATCAAGGACAACGGAGGACCCTGAGGAGAGTACGGACCGTCGACGACCTGAAGCTTGCGCCACAGTTCCTGGACAAGAAGAGGATACAGGAGTACCCACATCTCAGGAAGATCGCCGAGACTCTATATCATGAAGGAGAATCACCACAGCTCCTCATTGGACAAGACAACTGGGAGCTGATTGTGACTCGAGAAATAAGAAGAGGGAGACCAGGCGAACCGGTTGCTTCCAGAACAGGACTTGGATGGGTGCTTCACGGGACCGACGTTGGAAGTGCAAAGCCAGTGCATTTCCTCAACACGTGCTTCCACGTCACCACACAGGAGGAGGAGATGCACCAAACCATCAAGGATCACTTCGCCATCGAAGCGCTTGGTGTGCAGCCCAGAAGACCACCGACGGACTCGGAAGGAAGAGCACTCGCCATCCTAGACAAGACCTGCCGAAGACTAGAAGATGGACGCTTCGAGGTTGGACTCCTGTGGAAGAATGAAAAGGAGCCGATGCCGGAGAGCTACACCACCGCCAAGAACCGCCTCTTCAACTTCGAAAGGAAGACCGACAAGGATCCGCAATTGAAGACATCACAAGTGGACTTAATGCACAAGAAGGCAGGCTTCGAGCTTAGAGGTTGGGCATCAAACCAAATCGAGTTGCTGCATGAAGTAAAGGCTGAAACAACGGAGAAGACAGAAGCGGATCTCAGCGAGAAAGAGGAGGAACCTCTGAGACTACGCTGGATCACGGAACGGGACTCCATTGGTTTTAAGGCAAATCTTCAGAAGACGTCAGAAGAAATAGCAAGGGGGCTCCAAGTGCCCACAAAAAGGGAAGTCACCAGTGCCGTGATGTCGACCTTTGATCCATTAGGATTGGCATCACCAGTTCTCGTCCAGGGCAAGAAGCTGCTTCAAGACATCTGGAGGAGCAGCATTGGATGGGATAAAGAGATCGAGGAAAAGGAGTACGCAGCATGGATGCAGATCCCGAGATGCCTGGCGCCGCATCGCACCGAGGGGGAGCTGCACACCACGGATGCCAGTGAGACGGCGTATGCAGCTGCAGTCTACTGGAGAACGGAGGACCAGTGCTGCGAAACTACAAGTTGGAGACATCGTATTGATCGTCGACCACACTCTACCGAGATGTACCAGGCCACGCGGCAGAATCCAGCGAGTGTATCCTGGAACAGATGGACGTACCCGGATCGTCGACGTCGAACCCAGAGTAGGAGTACGACGGAGACCGAGTTCGAGAGTGGTGCTGGTGGTGCAGAGAGAATCGCCGAGTCAGAAGATTGGTGCGACGCACGAGGGGGAGAATGTCGGCGACGAAACTTACTAATTTAGTTTTGTTTTCAAAGTTTTATTGATATTCTATGTGTTCTATACGTTTATTTGTAAATATCTCAATTTGCAGTTAAACATAGAAAGAATAAGTACCTACCTACTTGTCTCCGTAAACAATAGGACATAGATTAAGTGATAGTTGTTAGAGTCCGATCTAAGTACCTACTATTGTTCTCGAACGAATCGAAAGGAAAGACAGAGACAAGTAGAAATGACAGCGATAGATATAGCTTCTAGAAAATTGTGGAAATGTAAGACAAGGACGGCGTACTTGAATGAAAGGGATAGAGTTATTGCTCTAGATATTTGTCGAGTTTTCTGGAATGTTTTGTATTGTTCGACGGATATATAAAAGGCCGACCTTGTCCATTGAAATTCATTCAGTTCTGTAATTCTAAAAAGTAAACATTCAGTTGTGATTCTATCAAATAAAGAGAGTTCTTAGATACGGTAAAGTGTTTGGCTCAGCCACCGAAAAGGCAGTAAACAGAAAGTAGGTAGTCAAAGGTTTCTCGTGAAGAGTGGAAGGTCGTCGTGCCCCAGCTAGCACACTACGCATTCAGGGGTGCGTGGCGGCGTGCGTACACCAGCGAAAGGAAGAAGGGACGCGCACGTCGAAAACATTGGGATACTTTCCCAGGACGTACTACGGACATCCTGGTACCGTCCGCAACACATAATGTTGCGTCTATTCCATGCACGCACATTGTAGTCTACCAATATAGGGCGGGGTGAAGGTCTGCCTGCAATGCAAGAGGTTACGGGTTCGATTCCCGCCTCGGAACAAAATTGTTTACTATCTGTAGAATGTTTTCCCGTTGGTCTGAGTTGTTTTCTATGTTTTTAAAGTATTAAATATGTAAGTTACTAGCCGGTGCCCACGACTTCGTCTGCGCATGATTAATATTTCGAATAGGTTGCTTATATTAGCGTGGCGTAGAATTTTGCCTAGGATCTAGTACCCATAGCAACACGAGCTTCGAGTGGCTAGCTAGCTAGATGGATGGTGGTGTGTGGATTGTCCAGTATTATTTATTTACTGGTGTGTATTAATTACTAAGGCCTAATTATCAGGTCATTCATCCAGTACCCACAACGTGCTCTCTTCTTAGCTTCTATGTTAGCTAGCTAGACGATACTGTGTGGATTGTCAAGCCAGCATTAATATTTAAATTTGCGTTGCGTTGCGCGCGCCTCTTGAGAACAGCCCTCGCGGTCGCGGATGTCCTTGGAAGATGGGAAGGTGCGATTGTGTATACGCAAAAGTAGGTATACGTTTTTTCAAATTGTTGCACACATTATTGATGATTTCGTTCTCTTCAGCATGCCTAAAATATCTGTGGAGATCAACGACATTAGTGGAGATCTGTGGTCTTCAGCACCTATTTTATTTAGAGTCTGTGGTCCTGTCCTGTCTCGGCAGTGATGACAACCTAGGGTTTATCCCCTAAATTTGGGGGTAAATAATTTAAACATATTTTAGGGGTAAAAATATACCTATAGGATGTTTTAGGGGGGGCCTGACAAAATTTGCAATTAAATTAAATAGAACCAAGCCTGCATGTCGTGTGTCTCGAGCGTAGAACAGAATGAACAATACGATCACACATATGTATATGTATAATTTGATTTTTTGTTTTTTTCAATAAAATTTCAATTTTGATTTAAGCGTTTTTTATTTTTATGATGCATTTATAATAAACTATTTCGACAGAAACTCAAGTATAGGACATGCATACCATTCATAGATGCGAGCGTCTCCATCGGTTGTGATTATTTTCAATGTTAAGGGCTTGGGAACTAAAACGAAAAATTCTGAAAAATCATTAATAAAAGTTCTAAGCTCTCGTGTTTCTAAAAATGTTGAGAAGAGATGCAAATCGCTAATAAAAATTGAAATTTTAAATTCAAAATTTTTTTAGGGTTTTTTAAGGGGATTTGAAAAAATACTTGGGGTTAAATTTTGGTATGGGCTGGCAACACTGTGTCTCGGTCGTACGTACAAAAAACAAATTTGGTTTTAGGAGTTAGAGCAAACAAAGGAAGGACAGGAATAAAGAAGTTGAAATCGCTCGTTCCTTTCGCTCGCCCACAAATGGTCGTTTTTAATGCCTAGTGTTGTTTTTTTGGATTTTTAGATAATTTCTAAGTTCCGTACGCCTAAAAATTTAAAACCTGTTGAAGCGAGTTCAAATATTCATCAAACAAAATGAGTGATGTTGATAAATGGATAGAAATAGCGAAGAGGTGCAAGTATTTACCTGAAGATGATTTGCGGGAACTTTGCAACATTGTTTGCGACTTGTTGTTGGAGGAACCTAATGTACAGCCGGTCGAGACTCCCGTAACTGTTTGTGGAGACATACACGGCCAGGTAAAATAACCATCAAGTGAAGTACCTACTCATAAAATCCATCATTGAGGGCTGACTTCCAACCATTCCTTTCTCCTGTTTCACTGAAAATTTTGCCCTTGCCTTTACCAATAACTATTTTTGTCGTTGCTTCCAGTTTTATGACCTAGAAGAGTTATTCCAAAGGGGAGGACAAATACCATTTACAAAATATATATTCATGGGTGACTATGTAGACCGTGGATACTACAGCTTGGAAACTCTTACATTGCTCATGGCTTACAAAGCTAGGTATCCAGACAGGTACATAAAACTTATTCTGTAAAAGATTCCAACAGGAAGATTTAACAAAAAAGGATACACATAATAAAGGCTTGTCCTGTCGTGCATTGCTATGTTGTCCTAAGTGGAAAAATAATTTTATTATCTATTCTTAATCCTGTTTTATTTTGCAGAATTGTTCTGCTTAGAGGAAATCATGAGACAAGTCAAATCACAAAAGTATATGGTTTCTATGATGAGTGCCTAAATAAGTATGGAAATGCAAATGCTTGGAAAGACTGCTGCAGAGTATTTGATCTCCTAACAGTAGCAGCTGTAAGAATTTTTTATAGCTCTTTACTAAGATAGTAATTCCCAGACTGAATTAATTAATCTGTTTGTTATTTTTAGCTAATAGATGAAACAATACTATGTGTACATGGTGGACTGTCACCAGAGATTTCAATGATTGACCAAATCCGGTGTATCGATAGAAATCAACAGATACCACACAAAGGTGCTTTCTGTGATCTTTTGTGGAGTGACCCTGCTGATGTGAAGATGTGGTAGGTATCACTTAATCTACTAACGATATACAGGCTTTGTAAGTGAATATCTTACCTATACTTGATTCAAAATCCTGCAAAAATCATCCTCAAAAAATGAATTCTGCAAATTTGCTTTTATTGCTGCATTTGTACATGTAGACGTTTTAGAAGTTATTTTCCTTGTTTCTATTATTAGTACCTCTTAGTTTTGTAATCAGATTTTCAAATGTGTTTACATAAAATATCTTTGATTCTAGACCCTAGTATGAGACAGGTGTCTAAAAGAATAGATCAAGAGAAAAGTTGTCTGCTGGTTAAACTATGAACTCTAGATTAGATACAGTCAGCAGCTCACAAAAATCTGTACATGGCTCACTAGTGTGTTCATACAATTTCTACTAGGAAACAGTATGAATTCCTTGTTATTTGTGACTTAATTATAACACTAAATGTAAAATTTTCAGGTATGTAAGCCCTAGAGGAGCAGGATGGCTATTCGGTAGCTATGTCACAGAGTTGTTTATGGAATACAACAATTTAAAATTAATATGTCGGGCACATCAACTTGTGAATGAAGGTCTGTGTTATTTTGTGCTTCTCATAACTTGTGTTTAGCACCAATGTAGCAGAAACTTTGAAAGGGGTTTCTGTTTTGATAAACATTTTTGGAGGGGTTTCTGGTTTTGAATTTAGAACTTAATACCTATTTCTCACAAAGGGATCTGTGAGTTTTATTATATATATATATATCATCACTGATATTCCATACAAACATGTATGGTATCCACTACTGCTTGATGTTGACCATCCAAAACTAAATGTAATTTCAATACATCTCATCATTCTCTGTTTGTATAAGTTCAAAACCAGAAACCACTTGAAAGTCATCAAAAGAAATAAAGTGGTCTAAATAATATTACTTAGAATCTAGAAAAGGTTGAATTAATTAAAATAAATGCTTTTTACAGGATACAAATACATGTTTGACAAGCGATTGGTGACAGTATGGTCAGCGCCTAACTACTGTTACCGATGTGGCAATGTAGCGTCCATCCTAGAATTCAATTCAGTGAATGACAGAACAGCTAAGATATTCCATGCCGTCCCAGATAGTGAGCGAGAAGTGCCCCCTCAACATACTACACCTTATTTCTTATAAGTATTCCTGTAAAGTATTCCAATGTATGTATATGTAGATTGTATAAAAAATTGTTGCATATTGTAAGAGTTCTTTCATTTTGAATGGTCTTTGAAGTATAAATGAATTAATAATGACATCCAGACACCAGTCAAATGTCTGCAGGTTATTCAAATATCTCCTTCGCAAAAGGTTATTTTCTCGCTGCTCCAGGTCTTTAAAAACAGAATAGGTATCTGTAATACATAGGAGGGTTAGAAATTAAATCACATTTTCCAGAATAAGAAGATTTATTTTGACTTACAACAATTTACAAATTAATACTAGCTAGAGACTTCAATCCCTGTTGTAATCAAATGTATAATCGAAGTAGGACTGATCGAAACTCTGGACTCTTACATAACCATCCTCACCACCTGATGCATAGCTCTTTCCATCCGGATGGAATGCCAAACTGTTGATGGGACCGAAATGTCCCTTCACCCTTCCAAATTCTTCTTCAAACACCAAATGGAAGAACCTAGCATCGAATTTACCATGTCTCGTAGACGTGGTGGTTACCTCCATAGCATCTTGACCACCACCAATAACAACATGGTCAAGGATGGGAGACAGTGCAGCAGAGTTGACAGGACGCTCGGTCTTATATTCCTTGAGGAGTTCCAAGGAGTTTGTATCAAAGAGTTTTGCAGTCTGGTCTTTCGATGCTGTGATGAACATAGTTCCATCGCGAGACAGTTGCATGTCATTGATTTGATGGGTGTGCTCCTTTATTGAGTGGATCTTCTTGCCAGTC
The DNA here is from genome assembly GCA_944547425.1 of Eupithecia centaureata. NCBI lineage: Eukaryota > Metazoa > Arthropoda > Insecta > Lepidoptera > Geometridae > Eupithecia > Eupithecia centaureata. The sequence continues at coordinate 12,621,359 of OX155679.1, read as the reverse complement.
TGAAAACATAAGTGTATTTTTACAATTATGATGGTAGTTTCCGCATGCAACTTCCCAGTCTGTTACCAGTTTACCAGGATAATCACAGTAAACAGTCCACACAAGTTGGGATGATTGTTGAAATGTTTGTTACTTCTTCATTCAAAGGATATTTCAGAGCCATCCTGCAAGATCTTCTGAATGGATTGGACTGAAATGTTTATACTTTTTATCACCATAAAATTGTTCCCTTGCATTAGAAATAACATTTTTACATCTCTTGCTCAAAGTGAGTCATTATAGCAGTGTAGCTTAGCGGGTGTAGAGTTTATAATACATATTTATTTAAATTTTTGTTTGAAATTATCAGCCAGTATGAAAAAGTAACTTTTGGAAATGGAACTGGTTGTGGTTGTTTATAAGGGTGATTCTTCCTTGATATTAAAATATGATTTTGGCAATCTTTAGAACTTTCTTCATTCCAAATTGAACTGATGGTGAATGTGAAAAGTGATTAATTTTGAATTGTTTCACTTGGATCAAATCCACCTACTATAATGATGTGAAGGTGGTTTAGTAGGTACCTTGTAAAACAATTTTCTATTAAATGTTTCCATCTGAAACAACTTCATAGCAGCCACAAGTAGAAACAAGTAAATAATATACCCAAGTTATATCAATGCAAATCTAATTCATTAGTTTTGGGTGTAGTCCTCTTTAGTTTCATCACAAAGGAGTACAAACACGTCACAACTTGAGTCAGTAGAATATTAGTATGGATGGTAAATTTACCCTCAAATCCCACTGGATAATGTCTCCAGCTTCATGGCCAGTAATGATGGTCTCATCGAGGTTTCCCCACACCATAGAGGTGACCTTTGTGTCTGTGATCTCCCATTTCAGGATGGGGGATTGAGATGAGAGGGAGTCATCTACTGTTCTTGTATCGATGACAAAGACCTGAAAATAACAATTTGAAAACTTCACAAGTTGAATAAGTGAAGTGACAATAAGTGTTGAGTCCTAATGTGATGCTTATTATTACAGCATCATCTAGCCCCAAGCTAAGCAGAGCTTGTGTTATGGGTGCTAGATGACTGATATACTTAATACAATACATGTCATAGATAGTTTTTATTATACATATAAAACACCCAGACCAACGGAACAAATTTCTGCAGATCGTACACAAATTTGTTCCGAGGCGGGAATCGAACCCACAACCTTCTGCGTCGCAGGCAGACCTTCGCCCACTGCACCACATCAGTCATCATTTTAGTTTACTGAAGTATTTTTTGGTTTAAATAAAGACCCAAGGCATCAATTACAATAAACAGGCCAGTTCCTGAGAGTGGCAAAACAAAAAAATATATCTAGTTGACCTATATTGTACACAAGGCATATGAAATGATATCTTGCAAGGATGTGATGACAATGATAGCCATACATTACATTAGACAGTCTAAGTAAACCTTGTATTGTAGATATTAGGGTAAGGTATTTCACTGATTTAGAATCAATAAATTAGCCTTCAGCAGTATATCACGCATACTTTATGCTTATCTTAAACTAACACTATTGTAAAAGCCTAGCTGTAAGTTTTCTTAAGTTGTAAAATAAAATCAAAATGTGTTCTGGGATTATATTGAGGTATGGGTGTCAAGAACTTACTTCGCAAGGGTGTCCCATAGCCTTATCAGTAGTGTAGGCAGCTTGGTAAGCACTGTAGCTGAAGTTGCATGTTCTCACTGAGGAGTTGGTCTTAATTGTGGCAATGTTTGAGCCCGTCTTCAGGTCCCATAGTCTAAAAAAACATTTTTACTTGTAGAGGATATAGATAGTGTAGTTTTTAATCTTCGATTCTAGTAGTATTAATCATACAAAATATGTATACAGAATAAATGGTGCAACTTGGCAAGACTGCCATTCTGTCATTTAATGCATAGAATTTACACATTTGATGAATGCCAACAGCTTGTAGTAGAGATCTGATAAAAACTGATTCATACATTCCAAGATGAAACTTGTAACTCCATTAGGAAAAACTTAACTAAAACCAATCACGGAACTTCGAACTAACCTGCAGGAACTGTCACCACCTCCAGTGATGAGGTTTATGCTTTGCCAGTCCACATCGAGACACCAGACTACTCCTCCGTGACCATTGAAGGTACCAAGTCGCTCGCCGTTGAGTGACCACCAAACATTTGGTTTCGAGTCCTTAGCGGCGGAAAACAACAAATCTCCTTCCCTATTGTACTTGATTTGTGTTATGGCACGCTCGTGCCCTTGCAGCATCAAAGGTTTCTGAAAATTTGAAATTTATGCGATCATGTCAACACAACCTAGACGCACCTTGTTTTACGTATTTTCATTGCATAATTGATCTGTAGTGATACAGAGGTGGAGAATTAGGATTTGTAACACTATAATTACCATGTTTTATGATTGTTTTTCAGCAAATACTATCAAAGTTTCAATTATTTGTAGTCTGACATGTGGCAAGCGGCGACAGACAATTTTGATTTTTGACAGAAAGAAAGAAGGGGGCGGGCGGGTGGAGGAGTGCAAAGGAGGGAATGAATGATAGTTAAGACAACAGATAATAAATGACATTTTGTCGTTCAATTCACAGACAATTTCAACCAATCGCAATTTAAACTTCGTTGAACGTTGTTTTGCTACTCGTCGTTAGATGGCGAGTACAAACCATGGATAGTTCTCCAAGCTCTAGATGTCACTGCGAGTCCTTTTCACGAAAGAAGTCCCCTAGACGCGGCGCTGTAGTAGTACGACCGAATGAAGCCAGCAAGCATATGGCAATCTGTCAAATTTAGTTCCACCAGTTGCCGTGGGACTTTTTTCATGAATCGGACTCTACGTCTCTTTATAGCCTGAGTGCTACGGCGTAGCACTTCGTAGATGGTCTACCGATTTTCTCTGCTTGAAAGCTTTGTGTTTGAGTGAGGTAACTTTATTTTAGATGAAGTGTTTAAAAGAATTTCAGATAAAATTGATAAAAAATTAAAAAGAGAATAAACGCGTTGATGTCTTTTGTATGAAAATTTATTTAGTATGTAACTTTGTCATGTTGTTATATCTTCACCTAATCTTGAGCATATTTAGATCACTAGTACATTGTTACCCAAGGGTTGAAAGTAACTTATTTAGTCCCAAGACGGGGTTTGGCGCCCGAGTGTAACGAGGGCGCCAATAGTTCGAGGGACTACATAAGTTACTTTCACCCGAGGTAAACGCTGTTCTTTTCATTACGAATACAAGGAAACATAAATATAAAACATGAGAAAACAAATATATCAAATTACCGCTAATTTTTTTAAATATTAGTCCATCTAGGACAGGCAAAAGCCATAAAGTCATACTGACTTGTCTTTCGTATTTTTTGAATTCAGTGAATTGTCGTTAAGGCGATTTTCTTATTAGCTTCAGCATTTATTCTGCTACTATCATGGTTCAATAGCAACGTTATAGCTGTTAGTTGAAAACGATTCTCCCTAGGGCGGAAAAGTAAAGTAGGTCTGAACATGACTGAAGAGCGGGTTGAACCGCTCTTCAGTCATGTTCAGACCTACTTTCCGAGTATGAGTAATGAAAAGTTAAAAAAGTGTCTTATCGAGCCAACCTTCACGGTTAAAGAGTTTTTGTTACCTAAAAAAAGGTTTCTTGTGAGTTACACAAAAGTAAAAACAATAAAATAATTCACATACATTTTATTTTCTTAAATTATTAACCATTGATTTCCAAGAGTACAACTAAAAAACAAAAATTAAAGTACAAACACGTTATGCATCGCTAACTAAACACAACTGTAGGTAACTTCTCTTGGCAATCCCAGTACATGATCTGACTACACAGGCGCACCACCTACGAGACAACGTAGTAGGTTAAATACCTACTCAGTCACATCCCCTCAATTGATCGAAATAACAGCCTTATACGATCCTGAACAGTCCAGCAATCAGCTAAAAAGTGATCTGCTACATTCAAACATAGAACCCTAAGGTAATACTTAAATATGCTAGGTCTGAGGCAAAGTAACTAAACGACTAAACATGTCCTATTCACCTGCTTTATCTCTCTGTAAATTACGATCCGAGGAGAGTAAAGGACGGAATAACAGATGCTTAGCGACGTTTTTTTACCTTGTCCTGAAAGCGTTAAGTCTTGATATTGAGCGAGCCCAACTAAAACACGTGAATACAGCACACTCAACCATATCCAACTATAAATAAGATTCAAAGCTACTTTTGAGGCACTTTCAGTGAATCCTACTGCGTGAACAGTGATCTGAGACTATTTAGATTAAAATGTGAAGACAAACTGTATCTAACGACAAGAGTAAAGGCTTGAGCACACCAAAAGCAGGGCAGGCGCAGCTCCATAGCAGGGCATGTCAGTTGCGCCGCGGTCATGAGCAGTCAGAAAGCAGTTTAAAGGCGGTCCCTGCTTTATAACCGCGCTATGTGTGTCGTATCGATCGCCACACTCAGTACACTGCAAGATGTTGAATGGTTCGGAGTTCGGACGAAGAGGAGCTATTATTGCTTTTAGCTTTAGGTAAAAAAAGAAGAATATGGGTTCACGATATAAATAAGAAAAGAGAAGAACATGGGGAGTTTCATCGCCTATATCGGGAATTAGAATCTTTTGAAGATCGGTTCTATAGGTACTTATTTTCGGATGTCGAAGAATTCTTTTGAAGAATTGCATGAGTTGATACTCATCAACTCATCAATTTTTAATTTGGTTCCTTGATAAATTTGTAAAAAATTACAACCGTTTGGAAACTGCACTGCGTCTGTCCCGCTCAACTGCTCTGGTGTGGCTAGTCACAAGTCACTTGTAGTAATACAACGTGTGCTCACTGCGGCGGCCCCGCGCATGCGCTGCCACCGCCCCGCGCCTGCGCTGCTCCCGTCCAAGTGTTTTGTCAAAGAGCAGTGCGTGCGCGTCGCAGTGGCGGAGCAGGTAGGTCCAGCAGGCCCGCGTTTGTTCAGTGTGTCATCCCTCATATAACCACATTATTTACTAACGTAGACGCACTGCTACCGCACTGCAACTGCTTTTGGTGTGCCCAAGCCTTAAGAGCGAAACGTGTTTGTTCATGTTACTGTAACAGAACTGTCAATAAAATATTAATCAAAAGATATCTATGTAGGTACTTACAGTTCATTTTTAACCTGTGACATTAAATTTACATACAACAAACACTCGCGAACGTTTCCAAATATATATTATTCTCTTACGGCTTTACAATCGACTTCGTAACTATTTAATACAATGCTAATTACACAAACAGTCAACCTTTACTCAAAATACTTGAAACGCTATGTTTTATACACAACAAACTTTACACTACGAATGTGAAAATATTTCGTCACAATATCTTAGACGTAATTAATTATTCTCTTATGGACTGTAAAGAAACTGTGAAATGCATTAGGTTTTTGTTACACCCTTATAAATATATTAACATTATTTATGTTTATATTACTATATCAGTCAAAATATTTTTCGCAATAATAACTACGAACCGATCTCAAGGTTTTGCATTGTGTTCTGCATTTTAATATGTAATCCGCTAATTCCTCAATTCTATACTTATCTGTAGGCATGTACTTCTGATATCAGAATTTTAAATCGTTATCATATCAGTTATTGTTAGTTTTTAGTGAAATAGCTCATTCTGTAATGTAAAACGTTACAACGGTTTTCAGTGTGAGATGTAAGTCATAGGTTGTGATTGTTACATAATTCTAGCTACAAATTAGAGATCGGTCTTGGCCTCGGAATTCCGTAGACATTCAGTCCTAGATTCAGGGCATTTTTAATTATATTAACAAAACAGCAAGCAAAGCAAACCATAAAAAACACACTATTTACGTCAGTCAATTTCGATAAAGAATTTTGAAATAGATAAAAAGAAAGTTGAAATGTGTAGGTGAAAGAAGCCGAAACTAAAAGTTCTGCAAATAAGTCGAAGAGCAACGAAAAGTGAGTGGCATCTTAGCGAAGCTTTACCCTATTTACAACTATGTATATTGTTTAGCCTCTGGGGCTTCTGTCCACTAATCTAATTAGGTACTCGCCAGTAATGCGCCAATTTCATTGTTTATCCACTAACAATACTATCCTTTGTACAACGCCAATAACATTACTAGTCTAGTCCCATTTCGATACAATGCCGTTAGTTCCGACTTAACAATAACTACGTTACTAACAAAATAAGTGTCAGTTTACTTACATACATTACATTTACATACATTAGTAGAGCGATGCACGTCGCTATCTTAGTTTACAATTATCCGTCAGTTTAAAAATCTATAAAGGCATCTTTACCTCAGACTTTAGATTACACCGTCGTCGTTCTGATGGTGTTTTAAACTACTTACTTTTAAATTAAGTAAGTGAAATGAATAAATAAATAGTCACCGAATTGGCGTTTGAACGCAGTAAGACCGTGCGGCCGGGTCAAGCGCACCGAGACAGGGCGCTGACGCTTCCGAAACTTGAATCCATATCACTGTACTATCACAATTAACTAATAATTTCACCGATATTAAACTTAACTAAAACAAAAACTAATTAGGCATTTGATGGCAGTATCGTAACTGGTTGTAGGTATTCAAACTAAATAATAATTACAATGTACAAACACGTATACTAATACTTAACTAATGGTAACACGATGAGGAACCGACATTGTCGCTCATTCAGGTAACAGGATTATCTAAATAGTAAGTTGATATTTCGACGGTTTTGAATGCATCGGCAATGAAGACTTCAAGGCCTGTCCGGAACGGCGGTGGTACAATACGTTTGCCCGATTTTTTCAAACTGGCCATGCTCAAGAAAGTTAAACTATCACGCACCCTTTAGTCTTCACAACCTAAGCTGTAAATTAAAACTATAATAGATTAAATTGAAAAAGTCATTTATTTTAAAGATGCTTGAAATGTGCGAGACTACAAGTTTTCCTAGCCAATGTATCGTGACGTTTGCATTTATAGTAAAAACCTAATTACCTAGAACCTAAGTCCTTATAACGAACTTTTTGGTTGTTCACTTAATTCGAAATGGCGTACACCGCCCCCTATAGCTAACTGGTAACATTTCACCGTTGATGGAACGTTTATATTAACATTAGTGAATAATACATGTTACTTTAACGGTATTAACGAAGAGTTATTAGAACGGTATTAGTTATTTTAATGGTATTAATACCTAAATTTAGTGCAATGGTTGCTGATAGTTCATGATAAGGGAGTCTTTTACTTTAATGATTTTTGATGGACGATTACTGATCTATTGTTCAATAAATTGAGTTATTAATAGTATTATAGAACAATTATGGTTTTTGAGAATGGATTATTATTATTTACTTATGAACAGCCATTAGAAATGAATAAGTTAAGATGAGAACGTTTGAGTACGTTTTGTTATTTTAGGGAATGCTAAGAGGGCTAATGTAATGGGTTCAATGGTTTTATGGATATTGTTGTAAAATCGTAAACTGTTCAAGATTTAATTTGTATGCATGTGTGCAGCAAAATGAAGTCAATGATTTTAATTAAATTGAATAAAATATTGAGCATAATTTACAATTGAACACATTAAAAGAAGCAAAAAATTAGATAGGTACATCCAAAGCACCTAAACCAAACGAACTAACAAGATAGCGGCATACAGACTATCTTTTTAATAAGAAATAAGAACAGTGAATTAGATCAAGACATAGTATTCGTAGATTGGAGAAGTCCGAAGTATTGAATAAAAATGCATAAGTTGTGACTATAAGAAACGCGTGTTCTCGCGATATTAAGTTAGTGTATAAACAGTACAGTTGTTTAAAAGCAGTCTTGGTAAACACTGAGAGTAGGTACTTAGTGCTAGTTTACGTTAAGAACAATTCATATAAAATTAAATTATTAATTCAATATTACACACCCAATAAAGTTAGCCTAACATATAATCCTAAATACAAAATGCAAACTAAAACAGCAATATTTCATTTACAAGAAACAATTTAGTCTAAAAACAACATCTTATTTAAAATACACTATATTTACAGAAATAATATATTATGCGATTCTCCGACTGACAAAAATTTAAATAGTAACATATATATATTATATTCTACAACACTATGTAGTATACACTACCACGTATAAAACACGCATCCAAGTCCCTGGTAGCTTACGATAACTATGTTATAATAAATCAGTCTGTCATTTGGGACGTTTTAATTCCTCTACTAAACAATAAACCAATCAAAACACACGACACGATTAGGTATGTCTGCACTCAATGTCTGTCCATTTCGCACCCGGAGTGACTCGAGTGATTTCTGCTCGACTCAGGCGAGTTGGGCTGGAATCGTATCGTCGAGTGTTCGGGGCAGTGAAGGAACACTTGTGCTGAAGAGGCTGTGAACACAGGTCGGCGGTCATAAGTAGGTGGCGTAGGCGCAGGCTCGGTCGAGCACTAAGCACCCAGCAGGGCCATATACTATCTAATCTCAGCCGAGTTCAGTACGAACGGCACGTAGAACATTTTGCTCTCGAGTAACAGATTGGCCGCCGCTTGGATCTGAAAGGTGAAAAGCATTGTGAAAGTTACGATTGTAAGGACTTTCTAAGCTACAGTACTGGGATATATCTGTATATAGTACCTAGGTCTCTAGATTGTGTTTGCTGTGATAACTTTACAAAGTTTCTCCATTAGCGGCCGGTTGGACCGACGATCTATTCCGCTTACTGTGTTATATATTCAGACTAAGCGCATTGGAGCTTTCCACGACTAGACTCAAAATGTGACATATTCTTGATAATGACTTTCACACTTTGAATGGAACTGTGAAAATTAACTAAGAGTTCGCCACAGGTGTTATGGAAAATTAAGATTTTTTTACAGCGTTTTATATAATCTAAACTTTTATGTAACATTTTTATGTAACATTAACATATTATTTGCATGCTACGGCGTAGCACTTACTTGATTGTCGAGCTCTGTTTATTTATATATTTCTGCACGCGGCTTCGCACGCGTTGTTTCTATGAAAAAGTTTGAAGGCTATTTCTATCCCACGGGAATTATGATTAATATGATAATTACGATTTATGGGATGAAAAGTAGCCTATATTTAATTCCAGGGCTGCAACAAACTATAATCAAATTTTCAGGCCGATCCCTTCAATATATTTCGCAAGTAAGACTAATAAACTTCCATATATACCAACATTCGCGTTTAAAATATTTGTATATCGATACAGATAGGGATGATGAAAATGCTTAGATAGATAGACTTTTTAAATAGATAAACTTAGGTACGTTTACGACTTTCGTTTTAAATAGATAGACTAATAGACAGGCTTACCTCCGGTATTCTAGCGAACAGCTCCTGAAGCCTTCCTGGATGGTGCGGCGCCGCGTGCTCCAGGAAACTGCGCAGGACTTGCACATATCTGTCTTGGATGCCTTCCAACTCCACCTCTATAACAACGATAGCTTTATTAATAACCCTTTCAATATCTATTAGATACTTAAGCTATACAAGTAAGAGTGATTTGTCGCTTCTCTAACTTGTGGACAAAAGATTGAAGTGAAGAGAAAATATATTAAGAATTTGTTTCTTAAATTATTTTGAAAACTATGTATACTTTAAAAATTTGACTTTTTTAAGTGCTTTTTTGTAAGTAAAGAAATAAAGTTAATGATATCTGATTTCTTGTGGATAATTACATTACATGTACAGCCAGCACCTATATAACCCCGCCAGATATTTGTCATGTTGGCATTTTTCAAATTTCGTGAAGATTTTTTTTTGCAGGATGCAGTTCTTACCCCCTTCCCCCGGTGATAATCACACTGGTTTACTTATTATTATAAAGTTATAATCCTGTACTATTTCCAGTTGGTAAATAAATATAATAAGCTATAGTAATCATTATTTATTGTTGCCGTGTGGTGCCGGCATAGAATTTCACCACCCCAACTCTTCCCGTGGGTGTCGTAAGAGGCGACTAAGGGAAACACACCGGGGGGCGGGCAGCAGCGCCTTCTGCAGAACAACTACACCGAACTGCGATCCCCAACCCGCATGCCCAGCGTGGGGATTATGGGCAATAACCCCCACATAATGATGCCATATATGGCGCTCATTAGGAGAGGCCTATGTCCAGCAGTGGACTATTATAGGCTGGTGATGAATCATTATTTATAGCGCTAAGGTAGAGTATGGACCACAGAGTCGAACCCTGTCATCTAGTAGGTACCCATAACGTAAGCTCTGCTTAGCTTGGGGCTAAATGATGCTGTGTGGATTGTCCGGAATTATTTATTTATTTATTCAAGTCCAATTTGATCGAAGTGCAAAGCTAGCCGGCACATAATGACCAGTACAGTCAACAGCGAGTAAAATTATTCATTTATACTACTGCGCTGGCATTGGAATAGTACTCAATCCTCCCCGTCAGCATGCAATCATTCACACCGCTACTCGTCAACAGATGGCGTTGGTAGGCGGTGGTTTACCAATGCCAACAGCGCGGTGCGGCGGTGACGTCACTCGCTCAGTAGGTCACTCCGATAGCGGGGCAACGACCGCGGCTAGCCGTTGACCTCCGCCTCAAGCGAGCTCGCGTCCTAGCTACCCGTCTCGCTCGCACCTTCCACTGTTACGTATCTATGTACGTAATGACTATTGTTGCATCTATGGTCTTGTATTTCCACGGTATTGTACGTTGCGATCATGCGCGTAGGTATTTATATAGTACTTTAATTGGTGTTTGTTATTTTATTAGGCTGATTGTTGATACATGCTATTTTGGTGTAGGTAAATTTATTACTTTGCCACATTTCTCTTACACAAATGGGAAAATATAAACATTATACCTATAAGAAGGCATTTCTCATGAGATAGATAAAAAACCCCATAAAACATATTCTACCACCAAACTTTTTTAACTTTTTAATTCCAGCATGTCTTTGGTTTAAAATGAAGAACTTGATTAAAAGTTCACCCCGCGTGTTGGTGACGTTCCCGACTAGTATTGATAAGGATCATTTGAGCGACTTTTATATTTTTTCCAACAGTCAGCAGTTAGCTCAAACGTTACAATAATAAACACTAGAACTAAATTGTTTAAATTTTTCGATTGCTATCTTTAAAAATAATGTAAACATAAAAAAAAATTAAAACTGTATCAAAATTGTTTTAGTACTGCATTATCGATCTCTATCTCTAAACGCATGGCCGGGGATTACGTGAACAGGCGGTGCGCCCGCGCAGCGTGGCTCGGAGCGCAAAAGAGAAAGTTCGCCTTCCGCGTCGCACTTTCCGCGTCGAACTTTCCGCCCGAGAGTGAAATGCTATCCCGTTTTGAATGACGTAACGCATCCATGCACTTTATGCACTGTGCTTAGGTTAGGTTCGTGAAATGCTCTACTGGGTTTCTCCGTAACGGGATTTAAAAAAAAAATTATGGGTGCTGTTTTAAGTTTTCCAGTATTTTGGCACAGCTATATGCGCCTTAGTCATGGATATATATTATGATTTGTATGGTAAATATTCCGTTATTTAATGACGGGTGATAATAATCAAGATAGTTTTTAAAGTTTTATAAAATACTAGCAGCGCCTCGCGTTTTCACCCGCGGTAATTCCCGTTCCTGTGGAAATTCTGGGATAAAATATAGCCCAAGTGTTATTCCAGACTGCAATCTATCTCTGTGCCAAATTTCATCTATATCCGTTCAATAGATTTTGCGTGAAAGAGTAACAAACATCCATACTTACATACTTTCGCGTTTTTAATATTAGTCGCAATTTTCTGAATTTTTTTAAATTGAATGCTTTTATTTAAGGGTTTATTTAATGTTTTACTAACTTTTACTAACTAGTACCCATAACACAAGCTCTGTTTAGTTTGGGGGTAGATGATGCTGTGTGGATTGTCTAGAATTATGTATTGATATTATTGAAATAAATTCCAATTGTAACTAGATATTTAACGATATTTCATAATATCGAGTTACAAATACTTAACGTCATGCAATGGTTAACTATTGAACGGTCCTTTAATACTGTAAATTATTATTAACAACTAAAACATGATGATTTCGTAATAAAATTTATGAATTTGCTAAATTGCTAGGCTTGGTTATTATTATGAACTAGCGACCCGCCCCGGCTTCGCACGGTTTTATTATAAGTACCGAACGGGATAAAAAGTATCCTATGTCCTTCTCCTGGCTCTAAACTACCTCCCTGCCAATTTTCAGCTAAATCGGTTCAGCCGTCCTTTAGTTATAAGTGAAGTAACTAACACGACTTTCTTTTATATATATAGATTGTTTGTTTATAGCTCAGTAGTAAAATAAATTAAATACTACCCAATGAAAATAGAATCCAATAGACACTGTCTTTCGAAGTGTAGTCGATAATATAAGGTAGTTAAACAGGTAATTAAAAACAAACGTTAAAAATTAATTTATATGTATTATTAAGCATTTTCGTTTATCCTAGTGGTTTTTAGATTTAAGCCAAGATTTCTATTTTATTCTGCAGCCAGTGTCTTGGGGACGCTTCCGACTGGTATTGACATCGATCAATAGAGCTATCTTTAGACTGTTTGCAACCGTCTGCAGTTAGCTCAATGGTTTCAATTGTATATACCAGTTGTAATTTTTTTCTATTCCTTGATTGTAATTTTCAGCAAATGGTATTCAATCCAAAAATGCGTAAATTTTCCTAGAGTGGTCATTTATTTGACCTCTTTCGTTCATATATTGAACTTTGTCCATTCATCTTAAGTTACAGACACATAAAGTTACTCAGTATGTCAATTCCTATCAGATTTCGATTACCCAACTCACAACTACAAGCAAGCGCACCACACACACACACTCACTCACACACACACACACAAGAGTGGTTGCGCAAGAGCTTTCCATTTCACCCGTGCACTTGCCTTTCAGAAATGGCTGTCAGATTCGTATTTATCACTTCCTTCTTGCATTAGATGTGACTTGGCTGAAATAATCCAGGAAATAGACCGATATTTATTATTATGCTTCAGTCTGTATTTTAGCTTGTGCTTATAAGAAGCATTTTCATTTTCGTTTCGTTCATGCAATAGCGTCTTGCAGACCTTGCAGTACATAGCTCTACCGGATAAAGAGTAACAACTTTTTGTACCTATTAGTTTTGACTTGGTCCAATTTTACAAAACTATTGGATTGGTATCATACCAATCCAATAGGATATCTTTTTTTTGTTTTGTGGCTTTTGTGACTATTTGCCCCTCCTCAGGCACCAATTGTGAGATGTTTTTAAACATGACAATTGATAATAATCTAAAAGAGTTTTAACTTGACGCTCATTTCACGTTTAAAGGGAGTTTTAATAGTTTTGCCATTGTCACTGTTGTTTCATATTAAATATAGGTAATTTCACAGCATTATCTAGCGCCAAAGTAGGTGTGAAAGTAGGAATTTTTTTAGCTCTGTCTAGAGTCTCTGTCGACTCATTGAAAATAAATGCTCATTAAATAATATAACAAAAAAAAATCTATAACATCTAAATATAAATGTAGAGACCGCAATACGAAGCCATAAGCACTATTTCTCAAGTAGCTACAAGTACTTTCAACTTTGATAAACTCAGTATTAAGCGGTGAAAATAATTTTATTTTCAAACATGGCGCTGCTCGCGCGCTGACCCAGTTACAGCGTGCGATAACACAGGATGTCATAGTTTTCCTACTGGTACCTAGTTATTCTATGAACCCAGTACTTGGCCTAGGTAATTGGTTACGCAAGTGAATCGGAAAGTGGAAATGTTTTAGCGGAGGGGATGTCACTCTTACTCTTTTTATAAATAAATAAATATCAAATGCTGAGCAATCCACACCATTATATACTCATATTATACCTATATTTGGCTACATTTTCATATTCTTTTGGGTTTTGGTCAATTAAATCTAGCATTTACAAATGAAACAATTGAGTTAACTGCAGACGGGGGTACACAGTCTATCTTTTTTTAATTTGTTTCTATTTCTTTGTGGATATATGTTTTTTTTTAATATGTTCTCAGTTGAAAATATTTATTCAGAGAAAGCTAAAGCAGCATTTGTTTTACTAATCAATTGATGAAATATATAAAAAGACTGACGGAGACTCAGGCTAATTTATACCGCGATCCAAAAACATAGATTTTTTTGAAAACAAAGGAGTTACAAAAGCAAATAAAAATTGGTGGAACATATTTTACAACACTGGTATCATCAGAGGCAAGCTGCAGGAGCTCCAAAAAATTCGTGGTTTTCATTCATCATTCTATTGGTCTCTCATTCGTTATCAAACCCGAACTTGCATCTTTTTTGCTGTACTTGAGCAAATATGCGTTTTTGAAGATTAGGGTTTAGTTTTTAGTTGTTAGCTTGCTGTTACCCTGCTGTTGTCTGTTAGTCTTATCAGATTATGTTAAGTTTTCATTCATAAATGTCATTGCTTACAAAAAATATCTATGATTCTAAATCAGAGCATAGGTCATCTAAAATCTATACAGTTGTTCTACCAATAGACAACAGTTCGGTCTTCGATTTGTTACAGCTAGAAAATTATTATTAATATGTTGTAAATTGAGTCACTAAATGTAGAGAGGCAATTTTAATCATAATTATGAAACAATCGATAATTTTGTCCCCTCAGAAATTGGCAAGTTATCAGCACATTAAAGTAAATCGACGTATCTAAAGTAGGTTAGTTATAAATCACAATAAATGACGATGACACTTCTGCGGTGTCTCGTCTCATTCGGCTGTATTGTCTGACCGTTGAGTTTGAATTGCGTTGCGCAAGAGTCGATTGTTATTTAATTTTATGATTGTTGTTTATCAGTCAAATCCAAGTTAATTTTAGTTAGTAAGTTTTATTAGCTATTGAATTTAGTATTACTTTCAATATTGGAGTACTTATAGTTGTTTTATAGACAACACGAGTTGATATCATTAGATCGAAGCTTTGCATTTTTGAGCTCTCATATCTGATAGAATAAGAATTATAAAACCTTGCTATACACCACTATAATTATATATAATTTTATTAATTTTAAAATCTTATACTGTGACAAATATCCTCATTACCCATGTTTGAGTGAACAATATCATTTGAAAAACAGCTAGTATTAATTTTTTTTATAATATTAATACAATTAAACGTTAATATTCTATAAATGAGAGCATTCATACTCTAATCAATTTTATAAAGTGTATTGTGTAATTCTGTAAACAAATAAAAATAAATTCTCTTATGTTCTAACTCAAAGTGCTTTTTTTATTTAGGTACACCTTACAGGATAGGTCAAACATTTAATTAATATTAAGATTTATTTTCTCAAAGAACGTAATGAAGATTTATAGAAGAAAGAAGAAGATTATACTCTCAAATTCATCAGAACTATTAAAATTTCAGATCTCAAACGAGCATAAATGAGCCGCATTATTCCTTAGTGTTACCGCTTAGACACTCACATCAAATTCTCAGAAAGCTCTAGCAATACTATGGTGAGTCAAGTTGTGTCGTAACGATACTGACCTACATGAATGGCTATTGCACCCCATCTAGGCTGAATTCTTCTAACCAATCCATTGGACTGGTTCGATTGCTGCCCTGTGACACTTTTTTGTACATACTGCAGATATTTGTTGCGGATGTCAAGTTGAATAAAAAAAATCTATCTATTAAGTTTAGTGAATTATTTAAAGAAAGTATACTAGTTATCTATACACTAGCCAAACTCGATGTAGAATGTTTGTAAACAAACCACGACACAAAAAAATAGAAATTAACTTGCTTGGCGTCGAATTTTAGATATGAGTGTACGAAATATTTAGTGAAGGAAGGATCTTAAATCGACAAGTAATGTAAATTGCGTATAAAAGGCAACAGAACAGAGTGTATTTTAGGTTAAGTATGGGCGATTTGTTTACAAACATTCTACATCGAGTTTGGCTGATGGCTATAGTACCCATAACACAAGCTCTGCTTACATTATTAATGCTGTATGGATTGTCCACAATTATTTATTTATTTATTCTACCATTATCCCCTCTCTAGTCACATAGTCCAAGCCGAAGTGGAGGATAAACCGTAGAGTTAAGTTAGACCTAATGGGTTAATGTATAAGGTGAGTAAAGTTCTTACGTAACATAACTGACCTACATGAATGGGCGATGCACCCTTGCGAGCTAACTGGATTAAGGCGCATCGGCATGGTTCAGTAATAACCTCGCCTCTGGAGCTGAGGCTTTCATTTGCTAGTCTATTTGTGAGTTTATCACATGAGTGATACCTTTACCTTTTTATACCTATATCTAAGAAAAGATGTGTGATAAACTCACGAATAGTCTAAGTGCTTATTTTGTAAGCCTAAAGAAATAAAGATATTGATTATTGATTATTGATTATTAATAAATTTCAAATTTTATTGATAATGGTCGAGCGTTTGGATATCATATCACTTAAGTATGTAAATGAAGATGTGGTCTAATACACGTTTTCCCAGAAGGAAGCCTTTCACTCCGGATTTAAGGCCTAGATTGTACTCTAACTGGAAAATAGTCGCAGGAAGATTATTCCTCAGCTGTGCTTATTATGGAGGTATATGAGAGTGGTGATGATAAAAATAGATGTCATAAAGCTATAATACAAATAAAAACTAAAATATGACTCGAAAATAAAATAATCATTTTTAAATAAAGTGAACTGCGTTGCGGTCGAGGCGAAAGGTCACCCAATTAACATAATTTCATTAATACGGAAGATCCCAAATGAGGGTTGACGTCATAATTAAATTTTATCTGCTGTTTTTATAAATAGCACTGTCCCGTTTCTTTATCACTTTTTCGGCTTTTTGTTTATAAATATTTCAATTTGAAATAATTATCAATATTTACTTAGCCTAGCTAGGATTATTCGCTATCGTTCGTTCTAGATCGGTATTTAGTAATTTATTGAGATCCGGAAATTATTTTTTAAGGTAGGAAATTTACATAAATTTTACGCATAGTTATTTTGACGGCTTGTTCGTGATGATGGGTTTCTGCTCTTCTCAAACTGGCAGACCCTGTGTTTCACGCTGAATCAGTCAATTACCAACCGTAATCCTGTATTTTGTATATCTTGGACTAAGTTCCGCACCAACGTCTCTATCCTACAAGAGCTCGGTGTGAAAGAGCGGTTATGAACAAACGCATATTAAAATTATTCGGACACGCATCGAGGTGAGACAATAGCTGTATAGAACGGCTAGTCGTGCATCGAAAGGTGGAGGGTACAAGACCGAAGGGTAGTTTCCTATCACGTGGACCAACCAGATAAACAAGCGTCCCCCTACATGAACAACCACCAACAGGAGACATATAGTGAGGCGAGCGACGTCGGCCCATTCCAAAAAAAACTCGTCATGTCGACCACAACCGTTCTACCAAGAACGATCCCAATGAGAACAAGAACCCTGTATAGAATGTGACGTCACTCACCTTGGTTCAGTAGGATGTAGACCTTCAAGCACACATACTCCTCCATCCTCAGCTGGATGCGGCGGAACACGCATGTGATCTGAGTCATCTTCTCCACCACCAGACCCACGTCTAACCGTAGCTGTTCCAGCGTGATTGGTCGTCCCATGAGCGATGTGAGGCAGTTCTGAAGCGTCCGCAGGTTTGCGTTCACCTGGAAGATTGGGTTAGTTAGAAGGGGACCAGTATGTTATGATTCTTAGTACTAAATTTTGTTCATAGTTTTATGAGAAACTAAATGAAAATGAAACGAAACTAAATTTCTTTCATAGTTCTATGAGAAAACTTTTAATACGATAGTTAAAAATACTACGGTCATTTATAAATAGATGTGTTGGAATAATTTGAGTTTTATTATACTTTTTATCACATCGGCATTCTCAGATAATATTGATGTGCTCTCAGATAGTTTCTTTGTAATCAAAACTGATCAATAGTTTTAATCCCGATAATATTGTATTGTCTTTAATCTATATTCTTCCAATTCAATTTAAGGTCGTCGCTCTATTAGATAATAAAATGTTCTATCGATATTTAATGCAAATCCATGAATATTTAGTCAGTCGGCTATTAAATAAATTATATAACGTATTTTATAGATTTTCAATCCATTTTACGTAAACAGTCAAAGGAAATGCTCTAGACAATGAAACATTTCAATTTCTGTTCGTTGCCACACCACTTGCTTTACGTAATATTTCCATTCTTGGATCGTTGCTTTTACTAGATTTAATAGATAGACGATAAATAACGAATTTATGGCAATTTGTTAAGCTTTAGACATTAGTTTATGACTTATTTTATTGTGATGCAGGCTACTAACATAAGACTCCGTACAGTACAAAGCACTATAAAAATATTCCATGAGAGCACACAAACTAAATTCTCAAATAGCAATACTTCAGTAAAATCTTTGATTTTAGATAACTTCTCGACTTGATAAAGACTGCATTTGAAATTATTTTAGTTACTCTATTCGAAACAAGCTGAAAATACTTTTACTTTCGACTTATTTTATAAATTATCTAAATAAAGATGGCGTGCTAGAAACTGGCCTATTTAGAACTGTTAATATTTAAATATAGCCCATAGATAGTATCAGTCCTAACAATATCAAGGCATGGCTTAGCAAACTGCATTATTTTAAGATTGTAATAGAGCATGTTATGCGGTGAATGTGCAAACGTCCGAATGCAGCCGGTCTCGGGCGACTTTCTACGTTGCGCAAGCAGTGCAGATCACGTAACAGCGGCATGTGCGGAAGTCTCTGGAGCAAATGTGACCTGGAGCGTGCTCATAAACTGCATCTAGGGCTCGTTAGCCACCGTCTACCTAATCTACTCGAACTACACACCAATACTCTACACTAACTACAGCCTCTTAGCATTTCTTTTCCTAATTGGTGTTTTGTTTCTGTTGATGTAAAAGAAAAAAACAAAAGACTACTTAATGAGAAATATGTTGCTTATTGAGCATGTCTTTGGAGCTACGTGACACATGACCGTGCTCTACTACATCTAAAACTCGTTAGCAATCAAATACGCCGTGCATTAGCATTATCTCAAGTTATTTTTTTTTAGTGAATAATGGCTTGACTTATGTCCATAAGTGACTCACCTCTTGCATAAAGTCTTGTTCATGGTCCGAGGAGGGCGGCGCCTGTGAGTGCTTCCCGTGGATCGCCTGATACGCCGCGGTCGTCAGCACTGAGATCTCATGCCACTTCTCCATCAGCAGTTTCGAGTGGATTTCCATCGGAATCTCCATTATGAAAGGTAGCTTCTTCGTCCACGCGACCATTTTGTGTACTATGGAATCCCCGATTTTGCAGAGCTTGTCGCCTATTTCTGACGTGTCGTGGAGGAGGTCTGGTAGATGCCGCACTGTGGCGATGTCTTCCATCGCGTCGCAGTCCATCAGTGCTCTGATCATGTGCATGGCCCGTTCCAGAGGAACCGCTCGATCTCTGGACGATGAAACTGCGCTCTCTAGTCGCGCTCTTAAATGGACTACCTGCAACAACTCAACGTGCATTACTAAAACATGTAGATTAACACAAAAAACTGCACGAGTCTGGATGTTGAAGAGTTTCTTACCTCGCTGGGATTTGTTAATGCAGTCTTTAGTATGGTGCCGTTCACCAGGTGGGATGGGAGGGGAGGTAGGGGCTCTTTAGGCTTCTCTTGCGGTGACGCTCGACTCGCCGTCGTTGCCGCTTTGTTCGCCTTCTTGTGCTTCTTATATTTAACTTTGTAGAGGTTGTATACTGCCCCGCTATTCCTTCCTCCGGGCATCCGATCTTCTCGAACAGCTAAAAAGAAATGATTAGTTTGTTTCATATCAATGAAAAAGAAGACCCAAAAAGAAGAGTTGATAAATTCGTACCTTGTAAAACCATTCCTTGCTCAATGCATTTCTTGAATCTACAGTACTGACACCTATTTCTTTGCGCTTTTGTTATTTCACAGCCACCATCAGCGACGCAAGTATACACGCGTCGATTCTGTACAGTCCGTTTGAAGAAACCTTTACACCCTTCACATGTGATGATTCCGTAATGGAGTCCAGTTGCCTTGTCCTCGCAGATCATGCAGATCATGGGCTGCTCGTCCTCTTCGCGCTCGGCCTCCGGGGCGTACGCGCGCAGCTCTGGCCGCGCGAGCCCCAGCGAGCTGGCCCCCGGGACCGGCGACCCGCCCGCGATGCTCCCCGGCACGCTGAGGTTCAACGCATGCAGCTGCTGGTGCGCCGGCAGCTGTGACACATCACCCGCCCATAACAATTCCATATTCAAAGGAGGACCTCTGGGCCTTCTCAACTCTCCCAAGTTCAGCAGAAGCCTCGCCGCAGATTCTTCAGTACAAGTAGCTGGGTCAGGGGTGGGTGGCGTAGGTGTATGCGACGCGCTGGCCGACGGCTCGTTGTTGGAATTGGGTGCCGGTAGAGTCCAAAACATTGTTCGAACTCCACCCGATTCTCCCATAATGACTGCTGGTGCGCCGCGCCATTGATTCTGCCCTCGTACACCAGGTTTAGGCTCGATTTGCTGCGGTGGGAAGTGTCCGCCTATAAGTTCGGGTTTCACGCCATTTAGGCAGCCCTGAGGTTGCCAGGGGCCCGGGGAAAGCGACGAGTGCGAATGAGTACTAGGTTGAGGCGGAGCAATGTTGCGAGGTCGGTACTGCTGGAGGGACTCCTGGTGGCTTCCTTCTAGCTTCACTGAAGAATGTTGCGCGGAGTCATGCTTGTTCGCATTGGAGTTCTCCGCCTTGATCGGGGGAGGCGCTCCTTCGAACTTGATGACGGGGTAGGGCTGCGCGGAGCGGATGACGGTGGGGTGGCAGGCGGAGGGCGAGGGCGAGGGCGAGCCGCCGCCGTCGAAGACGGGCGGTGGGTGCGGCGGCGTGCTGCAGCCCGCCTCGGCCATGCGCGGCGACGGCGGGCCCGGGTCCGGCGACGACGTGCTGGTATCGGCCGCCGACTCGCCTGTGAACACAATGCGCTATTACACGACCGTCCTCTGCGATCACTCCCAAAGAAAAAGAACACCCAAGGGCTTTTCAGATGCGCGCCGACTAGAAACTAGGTGAAATGTCAACGACCGCGCGACGCGAAGCTAGAGCCGCGGGGCGCGACGCAGGGACGCGACACTGCACTTCCCGACGCCGACTAGATTAGCCGGTTGCGTCACTATGAGCGCGCTACCGCACACATACGAAACTAAATTATACTAATGGGTAAAGTTTCAGAGCTTCACTATCCCGATCATGTTAGGTTATTATGCATTCTAATTTCTTGATTATCTTTGTATGAAACGTGGAAGCGACGTAACTATACGGAATAGATTTGGAAAATGTAGGAAGCGTGTCTGCGGGTGTCTGTGGGCGAGATGCGAGGAGAAAGTGAAAGCGCCGCGCGCGCAGATGCGGCGCGGCCCGGAAGCGCCGCGAGCGCACAACAAAGGGCTTTACGTCATTAATAGAGCTGCACCAATTTCACTAACCATACTCACCTGGATATAGTTTTCATTGGTCTACGATTAGAAAGAATGGTATTAAAAATAGAAAGAACGAGGAATCAACATACCTTGCATAATAATCCTAGCGATTAGATCATTATGAAATTGTGCAAAATAATTAGTTCCAAAACTCATTGTTATAGGTACTTTAAAAGTTTTTGTACATAAAATAAACATGTATACCTTTCCAAAATCGGAAACAGAATCCAAAGTCAAGTTACAAAATCACTATCTTAAATCAATAAATCAGAAACTTTACCGACTTTTTAACAAATCCATAGGCGCAGTTTACCCACGTGACCTGGACATCTCAAACACAACAGTACAATGACTCCAGATTACCGCTTAATCACATAGTCAGAAGAGTTTGCGAACTCCAGAGTTTGAGTCCCAGTCGCGGGGGTAGCATGAGCGCGCGGGCGCAAGCAGTGCGCGGTTTCGTTTACGAGGAAAAGTCGCGAAGAAAGTTTTCCAGTGCCGGCGCTTGGGTGGCGGGTGGCGCGCGCAGTGAGCCGACCTACCGCACTCGCACCGCTCCCCGCTTCCCGGTCCCTCCCTCCAGCCACTATTAGGTCACTCAGGCGGCCGTGCGTGCGAAATGCAACCGCACAATGACTAGCAATGACTAGTGCAGCAATGAGTGCAACGCGTGCACCGCTCTCGCTTCGAGGACGATCTCTATTTCACTCCGCGTCCTTTGCCACATCATTGGTGGGGACCGATCTTTCTAGCCGCGTGATGCAACCTACTAGATAACTGTTTGATTGCTCGTTGTTGGCAATAGCAAACGCTGAAGTTATGCTCTAGGAAAGGGAAAGAGACCTCGACGGACTAGCTAACCTAAGCATTTCCCTTTTTGCTTTCAGCATTGAGGCGCTCAGTTGTCTGGCCTCTTATGCATAAGCAGCATAGACAACAATAAAGGCGATTACGCAACATGCAATTCATAATTCGGGCGGATGATCGTTTCGATCGTTGCAGCGAAGGTCGAGCGCGGTCACCGACACAGGGAAAGTGGGTCAACACCCCCCTCAGTCCGTACCCCCAGTCCAAACCCCCAGGGTGGGGGTGGTTGGGCGGCCACGTGTCGCTCCCGTTTGCGTCAATCACTTGAGTTGCGAAACTTCAAAATGTTTTTATTACGATTATTTTTTCTTTTGAAGTTATTTCTGTTGACAACTTTAGTTGTTAGTCGTTTTGTAGGTGTTTTTCCTTTTAATCTATTATTTCAAAAGTGGTGGGCAGAACAGGAATATAATATGACTTTGAATTTTTTTAAATGAAACTTTTTATAGACAGGTTGAACTTGATTTATTTTAAGTTCATTATTAAATATTTTTATTCGAAATTAACTTCTGTAAGTACGCTACATAGAATGCAATGCTTTTTAATTAAATAATTGGAGTTAATTCAAGGGGAACGTCCTCTCAGAGTTCAAAATAAACTAATGAGATCTCATCAAGGCTCTGTGCGCATATTAACTCGTCATTGAACGTCCGTTTTCATTCTTCGATGCATTATCTCGCATTTTAAACAGGACTATGAGTGTACCGGTGAATGTGTTTTAGTAATAGTTTCAACCAGGTATAATTAAAGTTATTATCTTGTATTGAAACAAGAAAGACCAATTTAAATTGATAGGCATTGAATTCATTGATCTCGTACTCATGTAGAGCTCAATACTAGGTTCTAGTATCAGAATTTCAGCAAACTCATTCATAAAAGTCAAACAGCATCAAAATACAGCTGAAGAAAGTTGATTTAGCATTTCATTTGCATCATACGTCTACGTATGAGCGCGTCATTTGACGGGGGCTTCGTCACGCATAGATATCCATCTACCCCTAAAGTTTGACCAAAGCGTGCTCGTACAAATAGAATCTAAATACGACGTTATAAATTTCATTCTACATTGGCATAAATATACGTGCCACGTAAGTTTGCGCATAGAAAGAGCGTCATATGACGGTGGCATCGAGCAATGGACGGTGGCGATTGGTTTTCGTCACGCGTCACACGCCTACCGATCGTGTGTGTAAACAGTTATCTAGCTTCATTAACATGCTTTCCTCTTTACTTTACGTTTCTACCAGTATTTTTATAATATCTGCATCTGGCAAAGAATCAAACAAAATGGCGAAAAATAGACGATTAAGAGTTCTCTTATTAGAAACTCCCTTCAGTAGATAAATTCTTCTGTTTAAGTAATTTAAAGAGTAGGTATTATTTCAATATGGTCAAAAATAAACACTAACTTTCAAATTAAATATTTCAGAATGTATAATGTACCTATGCACGAATATAATCCAAATCGATGGATCCATTAAGAGATTTTTAGAAGCCCGAAGTAGTGTCTTGATCGAGACATTCCATTTTTATTTGGAATCTGCGCGCTAGAGGCATTGTTATCACAATTTCTATTTAAAAATGGAACTTTAAAGTCTTGATACTATCATGAAACCAAACTCAAGGCTCTGAATCCCCGTGAATACTTTCTCCGTTCTCTTTAAATAAAAAATACAGGGTGTTGTTTCCTGTATGTCTTGCATTGTGAAGCTTTTCTGCAAATTCTCATGAAACGCGGGGCTCTAGAGTCACGGTGTACACGCACAATGGCAATTATAACACCACACTTTCACCTTCTTTACGTAAACTTTCATCGTAACACGAATACATTATGCAATTTGCCATGAGATAATACTGATATAAATAGACAGTTATTATATATTGTAAATGGTAAAGGGCTTAACCTCCATCTTACATTTATTTTTATTATGATTAGAGATGTTTGCACATTTCAAAGCGAAAGTAACTTGTTCTATCTGTATGATAAATTATAACAACTATACGACTTAACGGATTTCAATTAAATTTAGCAATTAAATAAAGATACCTATTTGGGCGTGTTATGATAATGTTACAGAACTTGTTCTATATCTACGAGTATTACATGCTCTTAGTCATTTAGATAGCTTTAAATTCAATCAGTCATATTTTTTTCGCATCTCAAATCACTTTCACGTTATCAAAAACTTAATATAATACTGAAGAAAGTGATCTAATAAGTTCTATTCGAAATAAATAAATTAACATTAACAATCAAATATATTATTATCACAAATTTTCCTAACATGTTGAACCGGATCTCGATTTGGAGGATTTTGTAGCGAGTTCTCAGTGAAAGTGCCATTTAACCGGTTGGCGTCTCACGGTGTTATGATAAATTATTTAACTTTCTTTATGGCGATTATAAAATACTTACCAAAATGTTTTGTTAAGTAATTCTGTAGTTAAGAATATGTTTATCGTCGGGTGAATGATCCAGTCGAAACCAGTCGAGGTTTTAAGTTTTTTGAAGTGTTGATCACACCGTTAAGTTGTTATGTATGTTTTTCCATATTATTCTTCGACATTACGGTTATCTTGGTAAGGAGCATGTACCACAAGTTAGCATATTTATATTTGTTTAAGGCGACACATCTAGTCACCTTGTATAATTGTCTCGTTGAAAGTTACTCTGAATAGAATGAAGCAAAGCTTACATAATTTGATGTTTTTAACAAAAACTAAGAACCGATTTCAAATTTCACGCATTGTTATGGAAAACTCAATAAGTTTATTTTTATCAAATGTATATGAAACTATACGAAAAACACCAGCTTTTAAATAAAAAGAGTATCAACAAATCGGTTTGAAAGAAGTTATGAACTTAAGAAGGAACGTTAATAAATACAGTCAAAATGATGAAAAGAAAAGCAAGCGGCCAAATATGAACCAATTGAAGTATGTAGATGTATTTAAACTTTTTCTCAATGTTAAAGTTGACGTGCGTAACCTCTTCACTCATAAATCACATTTGGTTTCCCCAGGTTAGAATGCCATACTGTACAATAGATGGAAGTGAAACACGTCTGAATGAAAACGAAATTACAAGTACAAAGCCACTTCGTGCTCGAAAGTGACTGCTCTGTCCGTGAGTGGAGTTGCAATAAGAGACCCTATTCGAATAACAATGACGTTTTGACCTTCCTATAGTATCTATTTAGCGTGTTGACTTTGTTATGGAATGTTCTTTTTCTTTGTTTGTGACATATACATCATCTTAAAATCTTCCCCTTTCCAGACGCCCTTACATTATGTAGGTACCAACATAAAAACTTAAAAGAGCTGGAAATCAGAGATTTCTTTATTTTAATTTTTTACAAGTAAAACTAACACATATAAATTGTCATTGACGTCAGCGATAGGTTTTTAAGAGCCCTGATAGCTATAAAAGCGGGTGTTTCGTAGCTTGTTCTCTCAGTACCGAATGTAAAGCATATAGGATCAGCACATAAAATACAAAAAGTAGTTTATACTCAAAAAAAACTAAAATCTAACCAAAGTTGTGGCCCGTTCATATTCGAAATGAAGATCTATGTGTAATATGCTTTCATAGCTATCAGGATAAGATATGAGAAAAAATATGTGAAGAACTCACCATCGCTGCTGCATCGTGAGTCAACTTTCCGCCTCTTGAGCTTGAGGTCTTGGAACAGACTCATGTTGTCCAGGTCACACGGGCCGCGGCTGAGTGTCATTATTCCTGAGGACAACAACATCAATTGGTTAAACCTCTGTTTAGAAGGTAAAAAAATATATGGCACGCTTATATATATAAAATGTTTTAAAAACCTTGCAATAGGTTTATATTATTTTGTGGCTCAAAATTACCCTTAATTTAACCGCGATGCTTGTCGTATGGCTTTACTGACCTAAATGTGAAGTCAACTTTTAAAAATTTAAAAATAACTCACGGGAACCAGGTGAAATTGGAGCCCTTTTTATGAAAAAGGGGCCCACAATGTGGGGGTAACTTTGATACATTAAAAAAGTTTATGAAATCCACTTTTGATAGTCAACTTTAGAAGTTTCGAATTCGGGATTAGATTATTCAAATTTTAATTTTCAATGTCACCGATATTCATGGTGACGAATGCAGTACTACAGTGGACGATCGTAGTTCCATTGTTTTATTTAGATTTTTTTCAGTCGCGTGAGCCATTCATACGCAGCAATGTTTTACGATTCCGATAGCGCGGTAATGGAATTCATGTACTTTTCATACGTAGGACCGATTTGCGCAAATAGTTATGCAATGTTTGGAAAAAGTACTCTGGAAAATAATACCTTGAAGTTTTGATGCATATAGGTGGATGATGATGATGATGATGAAAGAGGAACTTCCTGACTGTGATGCACCGAGTCCAGGAGAACAGTTTTTAGGATCTGGTCCGTGATCCAACTTCCTAGCAAGAGTCTCATGAGATGATGATCATAGTTAAACACATAAAATAAAACAATTTTTGTTAATTATGTCATTTATTGGAAACCAATTAGACCTAGCTCTAATAGATTTTAAACTATGTAAGTTGTAAATCACGTATCTACCTCGTAGGCACGTGCTTGGTCAATGGTCATTGTTTGTTTTATAAGCGTTAATGGCCGCAAGCAACTTCGTTTGCCTACATTTTAAGTTTTATAACTTATGTTTTTGATAATCTTACGTTTGGAAAACATAATCCTCACATATTCGCAAGCATGCATAAATTGTGAATTGCGTAATAAGTATACTTGTATCATAGTAAAGTATTTCGATGAAAGACTGTAAGTTATCTGAGGTTGGTCGTAATCTAAGGTATGACAAGAAAGACTGGTGACAAGTAAAAAGTTTCAAGTATGACTCTTACTTTAAGTTTACTTCTTCAGAATAGCACCCGAAAACCAAAAAAATCTCGGGTAAAATTTTGAAAGCAAATTTCTAGAATAAATGTATTGTGGATCAGTCAAACAAGTGTTGAGTTATACTACTTACTTACTGTACTTTGTTTACTACTATGTACTTTACATACCTGTTTTTAGAGGTAGGTCGCTATTTATACTTAGAAATAGGTAATTCATTTTAACTGTCGTAGTCATGAAATAGAAATATTTTATTATCATGAGGTTCTTAAACTCGATACAGTGTTTGGCTGGTTATATACGTCGTTTTAAATTATTGTAATTTTATTATTTTCATTAAGGTCTGCGAAGTAGCATCAACCCTGTTTCGTGTTGGTAGCTTCATTATACACAAAATGATATTGAGGTGTTTTTGTATTTGTACATTTCTTTGAACCGCCTGCACTAGAGTATTACATTTTACATACGTTTTTCAAGATAAGGAGCCATAAACCTTGTAGTTGCAGGTTGCATCATTCTGCAACTGACGTGGACTTATAAAAATAACTTCATAGCGTAGTAGGTGATAAGAAACCAACTCATTTCTTATGGACGTCATTATAGTTACGTGAATATGAGTACATTTTGTATCCACGCGTTAAAATCAGTGACGCACTTGTCTTATTCTAGTGATTGTACGGTTATGATCAAGTGGTCGTAGGTTCAAACTCCTGCGCAAGATCTTTTTGGTTTTTCGGCAAGGTTGCAAGTTATAATTTGGTCTATCGTAGTATCTGGCAAAGTTCAAAGGATCAATATTAATCTCCATCACAATACGATGTATGAATGTTTTCTGAAAATTTAATTCGAGTGTTCGATTTATTGAAGACGGAACGAGTGCAATGCACTTGGAAACTATTTTGTCAACAAAGATAAATGAACTCTAGTTTATAAGCGTGAGTCAAAGACCTTGATAATGACGCGTGGAACGAGTCAATAAAATTTTTCGCGAGTTGTTGAGGCGTCTGGGGGTATTTTTAAGAGGCCGTGAGATTTGGCAGACTTCCGTGGTGATAATGAATATTTTATAGGAAATTAATAAGTGCTCGAATTTTCTGTATAATATACGCCTTTAATATGCTACAAATATGTAGACGACGAAAGTGTTTTGACCTTTTGCCTTCAACTGGACCGGATGCGTGGTATTTCAGCATTTCCTTTGAAGTTTTTTTCTGCATTGGTTTATGAAAATATTTTTTTAGTGTTACATGGGAGATAGCCGTCAATAAGAACGCATATTTCACTTCACAAGCTAGGATATTTTTATAGGATCAATTATGTTTTAACGTTAAAATGTTTTAAATTTTTAGATTTAATTGGCCAAAATATGCGTAATAAAAATTATCAAACACTTATTCATTTAATCTTTGGCAACGCTGGATTTAAAAGTATATCTTCCTAGTTCTGTTCAGACGACCTAGTTGGGGGTTAACAGCCAACTATCTCGGTTTACTTTTAATTTACACGGTCAGGAAGGCGGAAGTTTTTATTGGGACGTTTTTTCTGAGTCACTTTGCAATTTTGAACATGTCTATAATGTTTCTGTCTTACCAACAAAGGAGATTAGACTTTGTTTTTAGAATATCTTAGTTTACTTTGCTATACTACAAAGCGGATGAATTTTTCTTACCGGGAAAACAGGTTGACTGAGGCATCACGATAATCGTTTGTTTTATTATATTTTTTTTATAATGCTTAACTTTATTCAAACGAAAATTACAATCAAGGAATAGAAAAAATACAAGTAGTATATACAATTAAAACCATTGAGCTAACTGCAGACGGTTGCAAACAGTATGTATTTATTGTTATAGATGATTTGACAGCATGTACATACATACAAACTAAATCAAAGAAGCGGACGCGGAAGCCCACGACTTGGACAAAATGCTAACGTGCTATGAAGTTATATTTTCTACTGAAAATCTTTAAACTGTAAATACCATCCTTGAGCGTGAGAAACTGTCTTCATGAAGACGTCCTTTTCATAAACAATGATGTCGTTATACGTCTTGGAGACTTTGTGTCTATAAGGACCATCCAACTGAGCATGCTATCAACACAACACGCGGAAGAACGTGCCCGAATGCGGCCTTAACCAGGGTCATTTTCGGCTTTAATTGCATTCAAAATGAGCGTCACTATTTCTGGCGTTGTAATGCTCAAAATTATTCAGGTTTCTGCATTCAAATAGCCGGAAACTGTAAATGAAATCCAATAAAATTTCAGATATTTCAACTGAGAGAAAACTCTAGTCATGGTTTAGATAGACTAAACTTTGTATAGAGTTTTCATTTCTGATGTGGCAGGAATTTATGATGCCCTTTTAGTTTTCTATATCCATTATGCCTCTTAAGCAGTAAAAGATCTTATTAATATTTGACTCGGGGTAAATAACAGATTTTTACATTCATATGGTAAGCGTTTCGAGACAAAAGTAGCTTCGTGATGAGTCCTCAGATCAAGATCAAACCAACAGAGGCACTGAAAGGTAAATTAGTTCAAGAGCTCCACAAACACAACATTGGATTGACGTCATGTATTTAATTTTGATACAAAAGTAAATAAGTACTTAATATAAATAATAAACAAAACCATATTTTGAAGTGTTTCTTTTGGGGTTAAAAATCTGGATCTCAGCTAATGTGTTCATGGTGACTCAGAATAACCAAAATGTAGGCATATATTGAAATTTAATTATGATCAACGAATAAAAGGAAGTTGAAGAAAGTTTACCGAAAGCCCAGGAAGGTTTCCATACGGTACCTGGAGATGACGGACTTACTTAGAAAACATGAATAGATACGAGACTTCTGTAACGAAGACTCTCAGGCTCAACGAGCCCTGATGCCCTGAATACCCTAGCATAAGACTCAGGTTTCAGTTAAAATGTAGCATATATTATCACTGAACAAAGCTATAGCTCACCGCCAGAAAACAAGCTCTATATCTATTATATATAAAACAAAAATGTATATCAAGGACTGTAGGTACAGGGAATTTTGACTAGGTGCAAGTCGGAAGTACAGATGACCTTAGCCATGGTCAACATCTTATCGCTTACAAAGTTGATATATTTTTTCCGGGACGAGAATAAATATGATGCATATTGGTTTATGAGTATTTTAGAGTAATGGACTTTTATAGAGATTGATAGGTTGGTAAGAACACTAAGGTGCCGGAAAACGCATACACATTACATTGGTCAAGCCCTGATGGGCCTTGCTTAATTTTTTAAAAATATTAGATATTTAACTTGAGTATTATTTTAAAAGTATTTTTATTTTAACGTATCTCTGAGTATCTTAAGGTTCCTCGAAGAAAACTAGTGCCGCCAGTTTTTAGTCTACAAGTACAAGTTGAAAATCAAATAAAACCAACGATGATTGTCATGGTTCATGGTTCATTTTGATGTACTTTTAATCAAAACGTGACTACGATATCTTATGCTTTGATACTTCCGACCACCTTAAATAACAAGGAAAAGATACAAATAGCACATTTTTCATTTTATTTAAAAAATAGACCAACCTTCTTTGTTGTACATCCATGCATATATACATCAAGAAGCATTTACATAAATCTATCTGTATTAACATCAAGAGGCTCATACAAAAATCGTTCTCTATAAAAAAAATGCAGTTACAATGTTAATGTGATGTGATATTTTTATACCATATATGTATAAGGTACGAAAACCTAAACCACCGAACCAAACTTGTGATCAAGTTTGGTTTGAGCCTTATGGCCTTAGGTACATTGAAGTTAGTAATAGCAAACTCAGTGAATTGGCGCGACATATTAGTATATTAATATTGTGGGTAGTCCGTCAGATGTTTGTCAACTTGTCGTCAAATGTTGACAAAAAACTGTCCAGCCACAGAAACCAATATCTTTATAGTTGTAAATATTTTCTCGAAATTCGGCGACAACCTCGTACTAAAGTATTTTACAATCTCGCATTGGGCTACTTCCTAGTATGAAGATGTTCAGGTTCTCTTAGTTTGTATAACCAGTGTACATAAGGAAGTGATGGTTCCGGTCCAATGTCAATGTCAGATGCGAGGTCGATCTGTCTTTATCTTGATATTATTTCAATTGAGATTTGTATTATGTTCAAAATATTAATCACTCTTAAGTGGCTTGCTAAGCAGTTCAACGTTTCAAGTTCAATTTTCGACAGTTCAAGTTTGTTTAATGGGTTTTTGATAAAATTTCATTATGATTTTCAATCAAATGCCTGTTTGTTTTTTGAATGTTTTCTGAAAATATTTTCTTGTTTAGTTTCAAGCCCTTGTCTTTCGAGCCTTTATAATATCAAACTTAACGTTTTACAGAGTTTACGTTTTACAAACGCGAAAGTTTGTAAGTATGGATGGATGGATAGATGGATGGATGTTACTCTTTCACGCAAAAACTACTGAAATGATATGGATGAAAACACACACTGAAATTGGCACAGAGCTAGATTATGGTCTGGAATAATACATAGGCTATATTTTATTCCGGAATTCCCACGGGAACGGGAATTACCGCGGGTGAAACGTGACGAGGCGCTGCTACAAATTTCTTTCCTTTTTTTTTACTCATCCTAAAAAGTAACCAGTTGTACTATTCTAAGTTCAAATAGGAAAAAACTTAACAAAGATCTCAAGACCACAGAACGCATTCGGTTCACCGTTGGGCCTCTTGCTTACCTCGCGCCTTGACATTCAGCCGCCAAGCTAAAACGTTCCATTTTTAAACTTCCACACTTCCGAATCAGTATTTCCTGTATCGGATTTATACGCCATGATACTTAAGATTTTATTAAGATATCAATGGATTGATAAGTGCTTTAGATACAATCTACCTACATGTTCGTAGTTTTTTACACTTATATTTTGATGGGTCGAAAGTTTATTAGTTTACCTGTAAGGGTAACTGAAGACAGAATGAAGACAGGCGCTATGGCGCTCATTAGAGGAGGCCAATGTCCAGCTATGGACAAATATAGGTTGATGATGATGATGATGGATGATGAAGGGGTAGGTAATCAGTGGAATTGCTGAATCGCTTTTAAATTATTTCAAATATAGAAAACTACAAAACAATATGAATACTTCTGTGTGACATAGTTTGCGCGCAGCTGCAAGTAGAAACCAGTATCAAATGCTTTGTTTTCGTGTGGTCATAATCTGATGATGCGCAGTTCAAAAACTAACGTCATCGCAGTTTTTAGCACATCATTAAAAAACAGCAGGATTGTTGAATCAGGAACTAATAATTTTACTAGTATTGATAAACACACATAAATTAACACCTTAATTTGGTTCTTTTTTGCACATTAGTTCATAAAATTATCCATATAACCAATTCAGTGAAAAACCAGTTCAAATAAAATATATACCAAATAAAACAAACGTGTGTTTCTAAATTTTGATTAAATGTTATACTATGTAATTAATATCTCAACATATAGTCCATACTTCCAGAAATTTGTCTTTCGTATACTTGTATCATTTTATTCAAGTTTTATATTAATAACAAAGTCATATTCGAGTTGTTACATACCAAAATCAAAGGTCACTTCCCTACTTCACGAATGACCAAAAATTGCTAGAATTGCTACCCATTTATCACCAAACAATAGATTCGTACTGGCCCAACTATTATTCAAATTGAGCCCCCACTCAAAGGAAGTAAACTTTCACTGTATTGGAAAGTTGGTGTAAAAACTTATTTCGGCAACCTAAGGTTATTGACCCGTAAAGCATGGAGGTTGGAGGCTCTAGAGTTCTAGACAAAGGAGTTTCGTAACGAAAGTAAAAGTCGTCGGCCAGTCACGAGTCGAGATGATTTGCGAATGTCATGGTTAGCTGTTGAAATGTCTTGTTTTGGGAGGGATTATGCGTCGTATTTTTACCAATAATTGTCCTTATAGTTATATTATTTGTGAATTTTAGGAAAACTTACGGCTAAACAATGAAATGGAAATGTAAAATAGAAGGTTCTTAGATTCTACTTAAAAAAACAAGGTACTTACATAAATTAATAAGACTAATTTTTTACAAAGTTGTGAAAAGATCTGTGTTCGCTAGTATGCGGGTTTTTAAGAATCTTTCAAAAAACTGGCTTCAGTTCTAACTGAATATATCATGTATATTATAAAATTTAGAATTTCATTGATCCATTCAAAATAGATATGTACATCGTATTTCAAAATACAGAACTGTTCTAAATTATTCCACGTTCAAAATCATTCCTATTTCAAGATAAAAATAGGTTCTAGAACAAGAACAGATTTATGTTATTAGTTGAGAGAATAAATTGATTGAGAATCAATCCATGTTCAATCATCATTCATATTCAAGATAAAATAGGTTCTAGGTAAGTCTAGATTTATTTGCTATAATACAAAATTTGTGTAAAGTTATTTCATCTGAGTGAAACACAGTAACAGCATTGAAACGTTACGAGCTACGAGATTTCGTAGCGCTTTCGTAGCACCTCTACGTCGTAGCACTATGCGAAAACTGAAGCCTGAATTGACCTGATTTCTTTAATACTTTTGTTTCTTTATTCAGTATGTTTATTTGAGAAACTAAATGGTGGATTATCTGCATTTTTCAGAAAAAAAACATCAATCGCTAATTTTCCTGTATGTTAGTAAGAAAACAACAAAAGAGAATAATTCTGTGCCACGGAAAATATTCCGGCTTGAATGGTGGTTTTTATACAGAGCCCAAAATAAAAGTATCGTCTTAAGCTTACTTTGGGTATGAAATATCTAGCCACAAAATTTTAAATTAAAACAATATTTTTTTTAAGTTTCAGGATATTTTTTTTTGTGGTTCGGTATAATTCCTTATCACGTTGGTGTAAAGATATTTATTTAATTAAATTAACCATTCGCACTTCATAAATATTTTTTTTATTGTTTTTTTCTAGTGTTAGTAGTTATAGTAAGTGATAGATATTTACCCATGGTGGAAGTCATGTTCTGCAGTTGTGTCGCGTGTAGGGAGGCGTCCAGCGCCCCGTCAGGCCCCAGCGTGCAACGATCCGACAGCTTGATCAACACACCATCACAACACGTCCCGAACACTGCTTTAACTTCCTTTTCACTATCAGCATAGTTAATTCCACTATAGTGATCGGCTATCCTCGGTCCCTATGGATGTGAGTAACGTTATTTCACGGGAGCTCACACGAACCTCTCGATTCGGCAAAATCACGATAACGACTGCGCGCGAATGTCGTCATGTCGAAATTCGAAACACTTTCACCTAAATATTCCGCCTCCGTTTCGGCGACGCGGGCGTCGCTCTCGGCGCTCACGCACACACCGCCACTCAATCCTCAATTACGTACTGTAAAAATTGCGTCAGTGTTTTTCGTCGACCTTACGATACCGCGCCACCGCGGCACCGCCGAAATATAGTTATCTCTGTCTGTTCCTCATTCACCGTTATTCATTTGTTTCATTTTTTTATCTGGTGCTGGTTGTGTGTGTACACTGTGCGGATTTCGATAGCGGGGTCGTTGAACTGCCGAAAAGGGTTTCGGTTTGGTTGGCGCGATACTTCAGTGGTATGGTACGGGCTGCAGCGTTCTGAACACTGGACGTGTGTGGTCGGCTGCGCCGGCGCATAACTGGGTCAACCGATCGCGCACGCGCTTCTTCATGACCGCGCTAACCCGACCCATTCTACTATGCCTACAGTCCCGCTCAATTACAAAAAATTACGTCAATTATCCTCCAAATTATAAATCAAAATGTAGTGTATGTATGTAATGGTTTTATTCCGATACGAACAATTTTCAGCCATAAAATGGTCCAAATTTTCGTTTCTATGTAATTCTACAGATTTTTTTTTACATAATTTTTATTAGGACTGAAATACAAGATATACACAACACAGTTTCACCAAGCAAACTTATTATTTCTAGAACACTGACCTTGTATTCTCTTTTTAAACTACAACGCTGACAATTTTGCAGTATTTACACTTTTTAATTTTATCAACAAGCTCAAACTCAATGAACATTCTGCCAGCATTAACGGCTCTTTTGTTTTCGGACAATAAAATACAATACGTTTATATCGACAACCGCATTTCATGAAAAATGCTATCAAATGAATTTCATTCAATACAGGTCTACTGCTTTTCTCTGCAGTAATTATGATTTATTCTATGATCTAGTTAATTCTAGTTGGAATGTGAACTGCTTTTTGTTAAAGGTTAGTCGGGCCGATGGCATAGTTCAGTGTTGGATTACATTAAGTGAGTTCATTCGCATTCGGCCCCTATTCATAAGTATTTAGATTATAACTGAATCACTGTTTCAACAATGAGCCGGTTACAATCATTACAATCAAGTATTGTAATTCCTAATGATTTATTTGTTTTGTGGAATAATCATTAGCGCGATTGATACTGGCCGCAAAAAATCAAATTGAATACTTATTTCCGGTCATTATTCAAAGTCCGAAGACCTTTAATAATACATATAAACCTAAGAAACAATGAAAAAGAAAGTTTCTGTGCTGTTGTTATTTAAAATTCGAACGCTGCAGATTGACAGCTTGTCATGTTGTGATGGGCGTAGAGTCAGGTAACGCGTTGTATTTTTAGGCGGGAACGTTTGAAACTAGGTTAACTATTTTCCCAAGAAAACACGGCCTCTCGAACATTGACGCAACGGGCTGTGTTTGGTCGCTGAAGAATAAAACATAGAAACTTAAAAATATTCTGTGGTATCCGTATTACCCAATTTTAGATAATGGATGGCAGATGGAACATGAATACTTTATGAATTTCTATCTATTTGAGCATTATTTGTGTAATAATTCACGTTCCATTTCATTTATAAACCATTTGTTATCACAGGTTTTTGGTAAATATCGAACGAATCGTTGTTTAAGATGTCCTTACGGGTATACCTAGCTAATTTGATAAGACAATGAGAAAGTAAATTTATCTTCTTTCTGACTCCGAAATGTAGTTATCGATCTGGCAACACAACAACACTAACCCTTTGGAGTATCAACCACAAAAACGAGAAATAAAAGTGCAGGTTTCAAACAAGCACTCAAAAACAATGGTCATCCAATTACTGAGTGAACAGTATTGCTCGGCGAGGATAAATCAGGTCAACTGCAATTGCATAGCGTTCATCCCTGGGGAAAATGGGAACTTTGACTCCGCGCCAACCTTGAGAGTTGAGCGTCGCGGACTTACTGCTCTTTAGATAAACTTAACTTATATCCAGTGTCTAATATATGTATATATAGTGACTAATATCCAGTGTCGCCAAGGGACCACTACATAGGTAAACCATTGTGCATGCCAAAGCACAAGGTCTGCTTAGCTTGGGGCTAGATGATGCTGTGTGGATTGTCCAGCATTTGATAAATATGTAAATAAATATTTACATTTATTGATGATGATATTGAGCTGTATCCTAGTAGCGGCTTTAAAAGAAAATGAAGCATGATTTTGTGAAAGTGTTTGGGTATTTGGTATTTATGATAAAAAAAGGATTATACAATTAGTAAAATAAAACTTTACTTTCAGTTTGCCAATGGCACAAACTTTGTTAATCTGGAGGTGGATGACTCTGTGTGCATTATAGAAAATATTTTTTTTATTATACTTGCACGTTTTTAGAGGTGTCCTAATAGATACAAAAAACAAATTAAATTGAGTTGAGTGCCTCGGTTTCACGCACCATTTTAATTTTTTTGTTGTAGTCTACAGCCTACTTACTGTATGCGTCAACGTTTTAGTTCCCGGCATAGGTATCTAAAATGTTTCTTGCATGCGCTTGTTCCATGACAGTATTTTATTAAGATTCACGTGGAACATTGTACTGACGTAAATCTTTTGTTAGGCGCAGGGCTGGTAACAATCGATTACTTTTATCAGTATCAGTGACCTTATCATACAATGACTTTTTATTGGCTGAGCTAGGATGTTTTTGACAAATTATGCAAGATAGAGGTAGGTCGTTCAACTTGAATTGGGCCATCTGGTTTGGTGTGTGAAAAGGCTGATACAAAGAGTCCGATATGGCTGAATAAGCACACGATAAACGAATGGGGACTCCAAATTTACGATATGTGGCGAAATATCTATGTACAGTGCTAGCAACTTATCGGTTCCGGACCTGGTGTACGCAAATGGAATATGGCCGTTATATTAAAACTTTTTCTAACTGTTCTGATTTTCGAAAAACCAAGTACTTATATGTCAAGACTTGAGATTTAAGACAAATGAGTGCCTTTTTGTTGTTAGGGCAGACTAAAAGTAGGAATAACATCAGCTTCTTTCTGTTTATACACTTGCACTACAATCATTAATCCGACTGCCTAACATGGTGACTATTGATGGAAATTTCTTACGCATATTCCAGCTAGAATCAATCTAGCTAGAATATGTGATTAGGACCTAATTAGTTTAAGTAGTTCAGTACATTATAAATTAAGTCCAGCTCTCATGGACACACCACGAGAGTTACTGCCGACAAACTGTTACAGTTTGGCAGAAACTTTATTACGTAATTTACTTTTATTATGGAAATAAATTAAATATAAAATAATTATAAAAGTATTCCCTTTTTTAGGAATTAAGGTTTGGCAGTGGACAGATGTGGGAAGACGAGGATGATGTCAAAAGTTCAGATATCTTGTTGGTTCTGTATCTTTTGATAGCACATCCAACAAATTTTTGTCACTGATGATTATTAACATTGATAGTCAATATTTGTTCAATTGAATGTGACACTAGCAATGTTTGCACGACACCGTTATTATTGAGGTTTTCATGTGTTATCTTTGTGTAGTTTTTATGCTAGACATTTTGAACATTGATGTAGGTTGGTATTGCGAAGAACTGAGAATTGCACTAGTCGCTCGTCGCTATTCATAACATATTCTGACTAATCACCTCTCTTATCCGTAATAAAATATTCTAGTACTTACGTTTCCGTAAAGCAAAATTTCTGAAAAACTAGCTTTCTAGGTCAAAGAGTAGCACCCGGTCCACCCCCGGATACAGTTTACCTCACGGGTCTACCTCTTTGCCAAATTTCACTAAAATGTTTTCTTCCACTTGAGCGTGGAAATGCAAAGA
Organism: Eupithecia centaureata; assembly: GCA_944547425.1. Lineage (NCBI taxonomy): Eukaryota > Metazoa > Arthropoda > Insecta > Lepidoptera > Geometridae > Eupithecia > Eupithecia centaureata. Next base: position 12,582,880 of record OX155679.1, on the reverse strand, counting down.
CAGACAAACATACATAATAATTTCTCGTTGTAATATTACTTACACTCGTTGTTATATTTGTACTTATCGATTAACTCAAAGTAGTTATTTTTTTTATTGCCAGTATTTATCGTGCACTTGGTGGCCTTGTATGTGGCTCTTGTTGCGCGGTTCATAGGTTTCATAGGTTAGACTATTATTTAGATAGGTATAGCATTTTAGGCGGATGTAGAATGTTAGATACTTCTTTCCAACACACTGTCTAAATGCGTAAGATTACGTATGCTAAGATGATGCTTGACCTAGACCCGACAATATAAGGGCTACTTTAAACAAGGATAAATAAACGTGTGAAAAAACCTTGGGCAAAAGCTAGCTTATTTCAGCAAGCTAAATATACAAATGATTTGGCTGCAAATTCAAGTTCAAGCAATTTAATTTGACCGATTATATTGACTCATTTGGTTGTTTTCGCGAGTGTTGAAACACCAAATTGTGCAGACTCAAGCGATAAAGGTGTTAACGACCTTTGAAACAGCTGAACAATACCTAAAAGCAAACTGTTTTTGTAATCTTCTTGATCGTTTATTTTAAGAGATATTTTTTGGTTGTTCGAATCGATAATTAAATTGTTACCATGCGATGGATACATTGAAGATGTATGGACTGAATGGTTTAGAAATATATTTGATCGACTTTTTTGTTGCTGCAGTTTTTTGTTTTATTTTATTGTAATAAACATGTGTATTAATATTAATGACCAAAACTGTTAAAAAATATAGCAAAGTCATCTTAGTCATCTGAATACATTAAAAAATTAAACCATATAGAACACATTTCATATGCTTTGTGTGGTCATAGCAGCTGCGTCATTAAAACAATAAACAATAGACATATCAGCGGCATAAATCACCAGCAACTGTACTTTTTGGCATTCTTACAACAATGCTTTTCAGCCAACACTAGATTATACGGATTTACAACAAAAGTAAGCAATCCGCATTGCCATATCACATTTTAATAATTAACGCTGTTAACCAATAATTAAATTTAAATAAACATGCAAATCAAAGGGCTACTTATAAATAACCAACAAATGTCATAACCGAAGTTAAAAATAAACTGGTCCAAAACTGGGACGTTTCTCAAACTTAATGTTATTGGACACGATTGCCCTTCAACAAAGCGGAACCTGGCCTACAAATAGTAGCACTTTATATGGCTTGTGTGGTACCCACAGCACGTTTCCTATTACATAAGAAGCGCGGGCGCAGCGCGGCCCGCGACGCCGCCTGGTTTCACAATCAACCTCAGCCAGCGCACCAACATTTTCACTTTTTCGCTGTCAAGAACGAGCTAACGATAAACAAACTAACATTTTGGCCGTCACTGCCAACATCAACCAAAAATCAACAGACGTAACATCGCACCGTTACCGAACAAATATAACAGCTAAACCAACGCAACTCAGTTCAAATTACAACAGACGACCGCGTTACCTATGACAGGTCTAACCACGTGCATTGCGCCTCGACGAGTCAAACAGAAGGTCTTCGATTCAAAATGAGGAACCAGCAATTTGAACTTTATTTCAACGAATTAGATGATCAATTTTAATAGCGATGTGTTTAAATGACGACGTTCCGCTGTACAATGTAAGGTTGTAGAAATACCGAGGCTGTTCATTGACCTTTTGGTACCTACATAACACCAGCGAAACAACAGACGAATTTTGTTACACGCATAGAACCTTGATCTGCAGCACATCATCTGAACTTATGAAACATGAACGGCCAAATATGTAGCCATATTTGGGCCGTTTATGTTCAATATGTTCATACATAGGTATATCATAAATGGAAGGCGTCTCACACACATCGCAATGTACACCTGAGTCTCTCGCCTTTGTATGAACTCTCGTAAAGAGCCTCTGGGGCTGGCTTCGGCTCCACTCATACCTCCCAAAAAACCAGGTTACAAAATGACCCGAGATTGTAGAAATGAAAATCACATAAAAACTACATTGCAACTGAATATTGTAAGTACAAGTATATTTGTAATTGAAAAAGCTGGTTATTCTACAGTTTTCGAGATGAAAAAGAAGAAAGAAACTCTCGTAGCAGTTTCGTAGCACTTTCGTAGACCCACGACTCCCTTCAATCTGACTTCAATAGTGTTTTGAAACAATGTGATTGTTTCAATTCAGATTAAACATCTCGGCATTTGTCTGTTAGAATTATGAAATTAAAATTGAATGTACAGATTATGATCGACCTCGAAAATTCACGATGCAGCTGTGGAGCCAAAATATTTTATAGGTTGCATAGACGATGTTCAGAATCGAATGTTCTCGAATGTCTATGTAATAGTAATGTGTTGGCAGAAACGATGTAAATCAGCACACAAAATATAAGTTGGATACTGCAAGTCTAAGTGGTTTCACATGGAACGCCTAAAAAAGTAAACAAAGTCCGTAAGTATTTTTAAATATTTCAATAAGTTTTATTAAAACAAAGATTTCCAATGCAGTGCTTGCAATGGCAGAAAAAATTGGTTTGACCACTCGTACTGCAACTACGCTCCGTTATCATTTCAAAACTGACATATTTAAAAGCATTCAGCGCTTTACAGCAAATGTGTTTTTCTTTATTGATCCATTTTGTCTTATAACTTTTTTTTAGCTTGTGACTATACTGCTCTACGTTTTTAAGGCTTTCATACATTAGCATGGAGCTAGTAAACGCTGACATTGCCTCTCACTGCTCACGTAACTCTTACGTAAAAGGTCTTTACCCTTGTTTATTTGGGACGACTGTTATAAAAAAGATGTTTTAATTTACTAGCATTAGCACCTCAGGTTACGATTGAGCAATAACAATGATCATCCAATGGCTTTTCAATTTTTATTTGGCAATTTGATCTATGTGCTGTTTTATGAAAGTGATTTTGAATTTCGTTGGGATTGTTTCAAGTCAACACTTTCTTTTTAAGCTATCTTTTAACTTTAGTACTTTCTTTTGATTCACGAGTTTGATAAAAAGAGTTAAGCGAACAGTGAAACGCAGCAACTTTGATCTCTCAGAGATATAGTGTCTGATATTGCCTTCTAAGATCAAGACCCCGGGCCCTGAATTTAGCACACAATTTAAATGAATTTTAAGAATGTCAAGCAGTATAAAATCCACCATAAACATGCACACTGTGTGCTAAACTTTCGTAAGTGGCCGGTGCATCTTTGCGTAAGCACAGACCATCGGCAATGTCAGGTTATGTAACACATTGACAGTTCATTTAGGCGACACTTTTCTGTATTTAAATGATTTAGTTTTAGAGGTTAGATTCCATATTAGATCTTAGGAAGACTTGCTAGGAAGCATCGTCTAGTAAAATTGTAGGTTGCTATCAAGTAAAAATGTTTTATATAAGGTAGTAGGTTTATACATATACGTTTGATTAAAGGTATTTATAGTAGGTTAACGTAATAAAAAGGACTTTTTGAAAGCTCTGCCTTGTCTTATCTATGTCAAGGTCAATAATTCATCAATTTGTTCTTCAAAATGCTTAATCCATGACATTCTTAGAATACTTATTAAAGCTAAGAACATTTGGTCTTAAAATATAGCGTCTCGAAATGATATTCAATGGATATCTATTACTTGTTTTGTTTGTCCAGCTAGAAAACCTGAATTTTTTGAACGATACTAGGCTGAGAAGATAAGCATTAGGTTAAAAATCAGTAACAAATATGTAAAACAAAGTCAGTAACATTTCTAAGAAAAATAAAAGTATTTATTTTTATGATACCATTAAACAAGGGCTGTGAGAAAACAATTTTGTAAGAACAAAGTACTAACGTGTCGTATTGTTTTTTGTAATTGAGTCACCACGCAACCAGTTTCAAAATATCCAAGAGACCAAAAAATAACGAATTTCCTCATTCATTTCATTACACATAAGAAACAAAGTTTCACTGAGATGACGCTCAACAAACACTGTTTAAGAATCTATGTCCAAGTTACAAGCGAGTTTACAATCTATTTCTAACGAACTCAAGTTCATTTTTGAACCACAAAAAATTGGCATCAGGCATTTTGTTTACCTTATGTCCATGATGATATAGAACCTTAATGCAAAGACGTAGAGTTTCGTATATATCTGAACTTAGTTTACTAAACCCAGCCATCATGGCCTGTGGTTGTCTGACTTCTATGGAAAATTGGTATGTTACAGTTTCTGTAATTGCCGGCGTTTTATTTGAATGTTGAAAGCCCTTTTAATCGGTGTTACGTATAAACCTTAGAAATGAGAATAAACATATTTTTATGGTTAGTACCTATTGCTGATGATTGTAAAGACAGATGGGGTTCAAAAGAACGTTTTTTATGAAACTTATGTAGTACGATTACAGTACAACATATCATAGGTTTCAAGGTACCAAAGATATATTTTAAACGAACATACGAAGCTTAGATTTTTCTTCCAGAAACTTCTACTTCCAATCGAGAACAAGTAAAAGCACAAGTGCAATCCTCATGCAACACCGTAATTAGGTCTCACCGGAGAGGACGCTAGTGACATATCGGGACACGCAAGCGAGTCACGCGATTCAGCCCGCCACAGTAACACACTGTTAAAGAAACTGCGTGGAAAAGGCCTTCCGGGGTGAACGGCCTCGTTGCGTAAAGAGTTCGCGAGGTGGCGCAAGAGCATGCGCGCCCCACTGCCGATGCTGCTGGCTTAGGGTTGCCATGAGCACGAAAGTTTGCAGATATTACCATACTTACTATACTTTTAGTATACTTATTATACTTTTTTACCGAACTCTGTATTCCAGTGTAATGCAATTCATATGGAAATTAATATCGTTGCTGTCATAATTTTTTTAGTTTTAAATTATAATTATAAATCCAACGCTATTTGAGCTCACTAAAAACTAATGTTTTCAGGCGTCACTTTGTAGAAAACTATTGCAAATATATAAATAAAAATTCACCACACATCGATAAATGTTTTATTCTTAGATTTTGCAATTGCTGATACAATATAAAAATAAAACTTATTTGTAGTTTACATTCTAGCAGTCCAGAAGGTAGATTTGTCTCAAATTTTCAGAATTTATGCTAACCATACGCTAGCGCCATCTTGTTGCGTACACGCCTGAAAATTCTGAAAATTGGGAGCAGATTGTGGCTTGTGAAAATGTTTGGTGCTAGTTTATTTATGTCTATGGAAGATTTTCCTTTCGTTTTCTAGAATGTACAGTGGAAAATCATAGATTTCATAGAGTAGTAATTTTTAGTGTTGAAAATATAGAAAAAAAATATAATCGAATTAAAAAATAATAATAGAATAAATTAGAAAATTAAATAAAATATTGACAAAAAAACAATAAAAAATATGAGATAGTTGCCGCAACGTATTCAATAAGACGCAAGTCTGCAATACATGTAAGTAGCGATGACGAAACATAACTTTATTCCTAGGTCAAGGTGCTGCTTCTCTTCGAAATGAGAAAATTGCCACACATCGGCGACCTTACCTCGAGTCCGCGTTTCGCAACTCCGCGAATAAAGCTTTAGGCATACAACAAAAACTGACTCAGGATTTAAACGACAAACAATTTAATTTAGTGTGAAATTGAACTTTTTGAAAAGATTGTTTTGTAAAAATAATTTAATATTTCTAGTACTAACTAAATTATATTTTAGGTTTCCTGGGAAATACAAATTTTCGGACTCAAGTAAAATAAAATTAATCAGCACTTTTTTAGCTTTGGAAACTTTTTTGAAACAGTAGTTCTATAATTAGAACATAGTTATATAATTAACTGTCTTAGAATTTCTGTTTAAATGAGATACGTGCTGGATTTTTTTTTGATTACTGACTCAAGTGCAGTAAGATCATGGCGCTACCAAAAATATCAAAGAGAAGCCAAAGAAATGGAAAGTCAGTTATACAACACACCTGAGAGGCCGTGAAAGGCTTAATGTCATCGCCGTGGTCAAGGCTTTAAAGATTTTTAACTGCTTGCTTCACGCGATATTTTATCTTAAAAGTAGACTTTGATTGACATGAGTCTACTTGAGCTGGTATTTTCAGTTTGATTCAATGGCTCTTTTATTGAGGTAAAGGCAATATGACATTTATCTTAAACGTAAGAAAAGTTGTACCAAAAACATCACTAAATCATCGTTAGGGTTAAAAACAAAAACATTAATCACTCAAAAAAACTAATTGAGATCTGTATCACTCGACTAGAAAGTAAGAATACTTCCGAGTAGGTAATAGAAACAAAAATAAAGACATCTATAAATCACGAAACAGACATAAATAAAGCGATGAAAGTATTGTATCGAGAGTTTGAGTCGAAAGTGAGAGTAATTGCCCGTCTAGGCTGCGCCGGCGCTTGTGAGGCATAACGGCTTCTAGTGTAGCTTGCAGTCTTTTATTTTAGACACATGACGAGTCTTCGACTCATCACACGAAATTCGGATCGTAGACTTCGTATGGAGAGTAAAATAGAGGCTAATGAAAAGAGGGATGGATCGTCGTGAAAGGCAACATGTGTGTGAAAGAGATGAGTATTGAGGTTACGGCTCATAGAAGTGTATGTAGAAGTGTCGTAGAAGAAAAATGTTGTATCAATGAATTCGTAGCAACAGATAAAAAAGGAATGTATCAAATAACGAGTCTATTCATACAGGAAAAAAAAACGTTTGTGTTCAAAGAAGGATGTAAGTGTAGGGGCCGATATTGATATGCACTATGTGTTGATTGTCCTGCCACACATCACATAGTGTACAACTAACAAAAATGTTTTCTCGGATCCATAGAGATGAGTTTTCCTCCCAGAAAATATATATCCCAACAAAGATCATAGAAAGTTCAAAAACCTCTACACTTTGCAACAGCAATTTCATTTTCATGCTGAATTGTAAAGCGTCAGCTATTTTAGAAATCAATTTTGAAAAGTGTTGTGCTACGTTTGCAATCTCGAGTTTTTATCGATATTGAATTGTTCACTTAGATTATCAATTTCCAACATAGATTTGTTTTAATTACCTAAAGTAGAGAATTTCTTTATGATCGAATAATACCGAGCGAAATCGTTCACAAACTTTATGAATCACCGCAAAGCAAAGTAACAAGATACAAAAAATAAAAGAGCATAAAAGAAAGTTCATTGTCAGAATGCTTCGAGTGGAAAGCGAGAGTAATGTCTAGGCTGCGCGAGCGCATAACGGTACCGGGTGTAAGCGGTAACAGTTGTAAGCGGGCTATGTTGTTACTATAAGTCCCGTAGGACGGGTTGTAGCTGAAGCGTACTTACCCGCTAGGCTAGTGATGGAAAAAACTTAAGCTTTGGGATATCGATAAATAATTGAAAATCATAGTTTATTGGTACTTTGACGTTCATTGGATGGAAACTAAATATAAAGAACATTCTAAAAATGAATGCGTGACGACGTGCGTGTTTTATTTCTATGACGCCCTTCGTGACGCAGAGTGCATAGGTTCGCCTGTAACACAGGATGGTACGGTTCGATACCCACATTTTTTTTGTTCCAAGTGTTTTCTATATTGTCTAAATAATCTTAAATCTAATTTATCTCAAATAATGCTGTGTAGGTGGTTTAGGTATATTTATTTTGTAGTGCTTACAAGTAAAATGAATATTTGTCAAATTTCTGAGATTCTTACATTAGTACTAGCTGCGACCCGAGGTTTCACCCACGTGAAAATTTATTGAATTTATTTATTTTGGTGGATCCATTCAGTACCTAGTTCTGGCGTGAAGAGGTATTAAACATCTATATATCTATCCATTAAACTTTTCGCATTTAAAATATTAGTGTGATTTTAGGTGCTGTATTTTTGCATTAAAAACATACCATCAAATGTATCGACAAGTATTCAAATTCCACATTTGTCCCAACACTAACGAAGCATCGGTCAGCCGTTGAGACCTTACTTTCTCTTTCGATGCCCCTCGCACACACACTAGCGGGTTTTCTACCGTTTTATATTTGTGTGAATAGAATTTGTTACATCATGGTACTTCGCTGACGCATCATCAAAAGGTCAGTGTTCCATATTTGATGCACTTTCCATAGCAATCTTTACATGATTAAATTATAAACAAGTGAGCATTGTTTGTTATTTAAAGTGCTTTTCATTTCCGTTTGTCTTGCAGTTTTTTGTAAATTTGTTGAAGGGGCGTATTAATTGTGCTACTGGTTTCTTGAAATGTAAATACAATTTAAACTTATTTATACCTACAGCTTTTATGAATAACATTAAAATATATCTCATTAGGAGAGGCCTATATCCAGCAGTGGACTACTATAGGTTAATGATGATGATGTCGATCTATACAGTGCTTTTTCCGGTATTTAAGATTCGTTCATTTGTGTATCGGACTAAACTATTAACCGTGCCTTCCATTCCAATTATCATTGAATTTTAAAACATGTAAATTTTCCTCAATATTTCTAGTAACTATTCATATAACTTGGTACAGCAGCGTGCCTCGACGTGATTAGCCACACGAGTCCATGACTCTCGCGCGGGTTCATCGCCGAGGCCGAGGGCTGCGTGGGAAACCCTACCATTACCTGGCGTAGCGCACTTTGTATCATCTGTACATTGAAATTAAGCTTTATATTCATGGTTTTAGATTCTTTTGGTTATTATAGTTGCAAATACGCTTAAATCGTGAATCTTTTTGCCTGGCGTAGCGCACTTTGTATCATCTGTACATTGAAATTAAGCTTTATATTCATGGTTTTAGATTCTTTTTGGTTATTATAATTGCAAATACGCTTAAATCGTGAATCTTTTTGCCTGGCGTAGCGCACTTTGTATCATCTGTACATTGAAATTAAGCTTTATATTCATGGTTTTAGATTCTTTTTGTTAGTTGACTATAGAGTGCAATTATGCGCTTCAATCGAGAATTTCTATCCCTGGCGTAGCACTGCGTTCCAACTGTACATTGATGATAGGCTTTATTGTGAGAAATTTAGAGTCCCTTGGCAAATGTTTTGTCGGTTTTTCAAGTGCTTTTGTTTTAATTTTGATGGCAAATCTTGAATAAAAGTCTTTTCAAGACCGTCTGATTATCGAATGCAGACAATCTGTCCAATGTGAGCTATATGACTGGTAAAACGAGATTTCATACCCACTCAGTAGTTAACCCACATGGAAACTTGTTATTAAACTGTGGCTTTACCAGCTTTGATTATAGCTGAATAATAAATATTATGTATAATGCCTGTGAGCATCAATGTCATTCATGCACCAACCATGTTGTATGAAGCTAGTACTTGTAGGTATTTAGTGTATTTTGGTAATAAAAAACCTCTTTGAACTGGGCAGGGCTGATAGTTTTTTACTACTTTAGGCTATGATTTAACCTTTTAGGCCCCGGTCGCTTAGAAACTCAGGTCATATGACCTGAATGTTAGGTTCAGCGGAGTTCGTTGGTAATTGTACTGGTCCTAGCTTAGCTTGGTTAATCTGTGGTGTAACTTAGGCCGTAGGATGGTCGCCTACATTCCGCTGACAGGTGTGATTGATGATGTTGGCAATATTGTGGTCTTCATGTTACGAAAAGCTCGGGTTAACGAACTTTGGCCTTTGTAGATTTTATCTTTAGTCTGTTCCATTTCTGTCTGAATCTTTGGAAATATATTGAAGTGTAGGTAGATGAAATCCATTAACAATTTTTTTATATTGTTTTAAATAATAATTATAAAATGTGACTTGTCTTAGGTTCTGATTATTTTGTAAGCTTAAAATAAATGAATTCTTTAATTTCTGATTTCTAAAGATTAATACATAATTACGTGTAAATTACAATATAATATTTTGAAATCGTTCATATTGTCTTAAACAGCAGGTAATCAAAAATACCTCAATTTGTTTAAGAAAAACTAAATACACACCTATATATGAAAGAAATAGCAAGGCCATTCAAAAACTAACGCTTAATGTGAGTTCCTTGAAGTTGTGCACAAAGCCTGCATTAAGTGAATTAAATTCTGATTTATGCTATAAAATGAGCGACTGTAGGCAAATTGTATGGCAAATCAAATTCGAATGGCGTTTCAATTACATTATAAAATCCTTGTAAGTAAATTGAATCCACTAGCTGTTTTAGAAGACAAAGAATTATTATCAATTCGTATTTCTAAAGACACGACTATCTAAAAATAAAAGAGCAAACACTACTTTGTTTATTATTAGATAATAATTAATAGTACGAAATTTGAGTCAAATCTGTGCTTATATGTTTGGCCTAAAAAAATAAAAATGTTCAGCCTTATCACAAAATACAAAATCACATCTAAGACACCTGTTTAACAGTTTTTAGCAAAAATCGTCCTACAAAACCATGTTAAACAACTGTTAAACACGTGTCTAAGTCGTAACTTCTTTTTGTGGTAAGGCCCGTTGTGTCTATGAAGGGTCTATGTCACTTAATTTGACAGCCCCACTTAGAAGCCCTTTTTGTAGTCGGTCGTCCAATTTTCTAACTGCTTTTTATAAAACCGCCTTGTGGTCAAAGAACAAAGCATAAATCTAAAGACGTTCGCAAATAAATAGTTGAGCATCAGATCAGTTTCAAATAAAGAACCTAGGTTATTGATAATGAAGGTTCAGTTATATTTGAGTTAGTTAGTTTTGTCATAGTTGGCCGACGATGTGGCAAGGCGCCAACATTCTCGACTTTAGGGTTCATTGAAAGACTATTGCATTTATGATCAAGGTAAGTACCTATGTGTATTCTATCTATAATGTAGATCTACAAAATGAGTCATAATGGAGAGAGTAAGAACACAGCTTTGCTAACTTAGGGACGCCATATAACGAGCAAAAATACTTACATTTAGTTAATACTAGATGCGCCCCGCGGCTTCACCCGCGAACCAGAGTTTTTTTCGTACAAATTTCAGAAATTTATTGCATCTAGGGGTTATTGTGTAAAAATAAAAAATATGTGTTTAATTATTCAGTCCATAGTTTATTTATACCGAGTTTTGAGTGAATCGAACAAAGATAAAATTATTTTCCATACAAACTTTACCACCCTATTTAACCCTCTCAGAGGTTAAAATTTCCTAATTTTAATAGCCTATGTCCTATTCTAGGTTGTAAACTACGAATCTACATACCAAATTTCATTTAAATAACTTGAGTAGTTACAAAGATTACTTATAACAAACATTCACACAGATTTTCCCATTTATTATAATAGTAAGATTGAGAGACACATATTATAATTACACTACTGTGCAATAAATTGTACAGAACAATATAAATTAAAGCTATAATTAATACAAAAACTTCACAACAAAGCAAGCAATAAAAAACTGAATACCTAGTACGCGCCCTATATGAAAAACGACATTATAATTTTCATGAACCTAGGACCCATTTATTAAGTACGTATGGATTTCAATGGTAAATCCTTGTATCTAACTTACGTATACTTAGGTCTAACTTGTTGGTATAAAATTACTAGATTCCGCGTAACGCGATGATCAAGTCATTGTTTGATGACTGTGTTTTATGGCCTTATCATCATTGACCCTAATTTTAGCCAGTCTCCCGCCTCGCTGACTAATCAGCGGACATGGAGGTATGCGAAACATATGGCTTTGTTCGTTTAAACTAAAACTATGCTGTTTTGAGATTTTGAATGACGAATAAGTCCATTTTGGGTTAGTGGCAATATGTTGCATTTTTCTTAGAATATTTTAAAATAAGAATCGGATTTCAGATTATGAGCTTCGAACTAATTCAAAGTGGATTCTGTTGCCAGGATAAAATATTATTTAATTTTTCAATGGCAACATCACAAAAATGCGTACAATTAATAATTCTTATTTGGAATAAGTATTCTTTTCTCTGCTGTCATTATTACACTCAACAGTATGTGCACTGAATGATAGAAAATAATGTAAAACAGGTATCGACACGTAAAAGCAATAGGGTATTTTACACTATGTAAGGAAAAATATAAAAATGTTTGTTCATAATAGATTTCGAAAAAAGTAAACAAGAAACGTCGATATTTATTCAAAAATTGCAATTTTAATTTTATAATTCCATTTTAAAAATCGTCTTTTCTAATCTGTTTTTCAAATGTCTAAAACGCCATTCGCCATATTGGATCCCGCCGTGACGTCATTCCGATAGCAAACAATCTACTGAAAATAAGTTGTGCGCTGTTATTTTGATAAATTTACGAGTTATTAACACGTTTGTAGACTTCTAGCCTTTATTTCACTATGGAAGACGGTTTTGTGAAAGCAGAAAGTACAAATCTGCCAATGGTTAATACTTTAATGGTGGCGAAATGTTTTCTGATTTTTACATCACTTGGCACTTGAATTCATAATTTTTGTGGCGTTTTTACACTTGTATTTTTGCATTCAGGCACAAGACACCAATGATAACTCATTATTTTCACGAATCTTATTACTTGGTCTTTCGCAGTCGTATTGTTTACTAACCGAGTGACGTCACGAGATGAAAAAGCATGGCGGCTAGCGTTTCCGCGCGAAAATTCAAAATCATAAATAAAAAACAGACTATAGGTCGATATTCGGTTTAAAAAAAAATTAACAAAATTTCTACTAGTTCATTACGATCTCAGGATTAATTTAAAACAGTTTTTAAAAAATGGTGTAATACCCTATTTTGACTTCTAATACTGAAGAGATACGGTGTATTACTGTTCTCATTGAAGCAAGCATTCAAAATGTGCGTATTACCGTTGTTCGCCAAGGACAGTGAAAGTGGAGAAAGGATGCTAGAGTGACGTCAGTTGGTCACGACCATTGTTACACGCCTACAGCAAAAAGATTTCTTTTTTAGGACATGAAAGAGTATATTGCCTTTTTAATCTAATTACTAATTTTTGAATACAGATTTGGTATTTTATGATAGAGATACCAAATTTGAATTGAGCTACATAAAAACTATTTTGGTAGACTTTCATGTTTGCTTTGAAACATTTTAAAACAATTCACTCTGATTTCACATCTTTCTAGTGCAAAAAATATTAAAACAGTCAAATGAGAGCCCATGAAAGTACGCAATACCTTTAAGGTCGCGGAAAACAGAAATAAATAAAATACTATTACTATTATTTTTGTGTTCGTTTTAAGATAATCTTTTATATTTATATTATTATTTTGAAATTCAATCTGTGATTTTATTTTCTCTAACTAGAGTTTAACTCTTCAGTATTAAAATGGGTCTTCATATATATATCATATAGCGTTCTTCAAACTATCAGATAATTATGGACTTATTCTCTCAGAGGTTGATAGTATGAGTTTGTACAATACCAAAACTGAAAAAGTTTTTTTACTAGGTACTGCTGACTTTTCCAATTTGAAATTTGATAATTTGATATTAAAATAATTTTCTTAAGAAGGAATAGGTACAAAATTATATTTTTTGGAAGTTATAAATTGAGCTGTCTCTAGATTGCCTGGAAAAATCTGCATTTACCACAACTAACAATTGTATACTTGTTCTAATAAAATTTGTTTCTAATCTATGATTTTAATTTTCTTTATTAATAGAGAGTTTTGAGTAGTTAATAGGTAAAAGTTTTTAGAACTACTAATATTATACGACTTCTTTAGTCTGACCGTGCTAGGCGTAAATCCTAGACTAATGAAAATTTTCTTTGAAGAGGAGAAAACTCGTCCCATCATTACAACCAGTTTCGAAGAGTTCTATCATTCCACCTTTACTCTCTCGTCTTATTGGTCTTGGACACTTTGTTTATGTCTTTCTTTCAATTTGAAATAACTTTCAATATATTACTACCTACCTTCTTTATCTAAAAAATGAATCCCTATTTCCCTTGGTCACGGCATCACGCCTGAACGGCTGGACCGATTTCGCTAATTCTTTTTTTGTTCTGTTCGTTATTATCAGGAGAAGGTTCTTATGAAAGAAAAAAATAAGGATATTGCAAGGAAAATTCGAATTAAATTTTTAAAAGTTAGGATAGGACAACGTCTGTCGGGACAGCTAGTACTTTTATAATGAACTAGCTGACCCGACAGACGTTGTCCTACCCTAAAATTAGAATTTTCCGCATAATTTTCTTAATTTTTTCTTTCATAAGAACCTTCTCCTGATAATAACGAACAGAACAAAAAACAATTAGCGAAATCGGTCCTGCCGTTCAGGCGTGATGCCGTGACCAAGGGAAATAGGGATTCATTTTTATATATATAGATAATAACACCAATGCTCCAGTACTATTGAAATGCATTATAATAATAATAATAAAGCCCTTTTATTTCCAGAGTGAAATTTAATTTACAAAATTAGCCATAATATTTTGATTGTATACGAATGACTCTTAATTTATGTAATAAAGATAGATTTTAAGGTAAAGGCATAAGTATCATTATGTGAATACCTCCTTTATCCACATTACATCAATTAGAAAGACTTGAAGTTTTTTTTAAGTACCTATATATATATGCCTTTTATATACAACTAAATACTTCACGCCATTACTGATATTAGATGCATTATAGAAAATATATCTGTGTAATGTATTGTATTAACTTATCAGTTATCTAGTATCCGTGACACAAGCTCTGCTTAGCTTATGGGTAGATGATGCTATGTGAATCATGTGCAGCATTATTTTATCATCGCAAACAGCAAACGTGAATCAGATTACAGCAGGACTGGAGTTGTCATATTTTGAAACAATTAGATCGAAATTGACAAAAACCGTGACGAAATAAGTTAGTGATTAGAATTTTTTACGCTTTATGAAATGTTGGACCATGGACAACACAAATAAAAAAAAAATGACAGTGTGTAAAGTCATTTAAGAAAATCAAACAAAACGCGCTTTGAAAAAAAAGCTATGTTTAACTTTAGACTTTTTCCAACTTTTATAGATTAGCGGCATAGATGTGGTTAAAGTCTGATGTTGGCTAGATGCTAAGACCTTCGGGCACAGTGACTATCACCCTTCATTTTCGTTGAGCATGCTGTGCGCTGGCTCCATCAGCTCTCCATCTCGCTCTCATTCACTCGCGAAGGCGTTAGAGTGAACGGGATGTATCAAATTTGCTGTTGTTATTAGTCTGTTGAGCGGTGTTTCTCAAACTTTTTATACATAGCAATTTTTACATGTCAAAGCTTCATAACCGCAATTTTCCTTATTATTCTCGACACAGCTTAAGATTGTATACATTTTTTTCGAATCATGTATAACTTTTGTACTTATAGTCCAAAAGTTATGTTAAACGTTTGTACTTAAAGTACAAAAGTTACGTTAAACGTTTGTACTTATAGTACAAAATTTATATATACTTATATAATTTTATGATAAAAAATCAGAACAGTTTATTAAAAAATAAAAATTGAAAAACTTAAACGAACCGGATTTGATAGGTGTAATTTCGTGGTCACAGTGTAACACTGGGTCACGTTGTAATGTTCATAAAGATTGAGAACCGCAGATCTAACGCATAAGGTCGCTTGGACAAAACATAGATACGTCAACGAACGCTCGCAAGGTGACGCATTGTCGCTAGGAATGTATTATTGTAATATTATTGTTACGTACGTGCGCAATACAAAGATGAGCGTTGAAAAATCAATACATAATCATTAAGCTTACTATACATTAATGTAACGGGTTCTTACCTCGGTCTTGTTAAGAAGTATCTACATAATTTAAAAAATGCAACAAGTGATACTCTTTTATCTGAATTTTATTTATATATTTTTTCCACATTTTTACTTTTACTTTTATGTACCTACACTTTATCTACTATTCATGTTCATTGTACTACTTTTCTCCATAAACAAGGTTTGCTGTGAGAAACTCTTTTGTTAAGCTGGCCTTTGTACATGTCCTTTATATTGTTAAGTTTGTGTAAAATAAAGATTATATGATTATTTATGATAGATCCTTGAAAATTAGCTAACACCCTAAAAGTGGGAACTGAAAGTGTGACTTTCAAAAAAAAAACAACTAACATTCGGCAGTCTTATCAATCAGTACAGTGCATGAGACAGGTTGCCCGCGATAACCTAAACGAAAACGCGACGATAACGCCTTTCGCGCCACGCACAGTCCTTAGATAAACATGTGGGTCACTGAACCGACCTAGTTTCGATCTAGAGCCAAGTCAGTTGTGTGCGTTTAGTCAAAAAATCTACACCAACACACAAGTGAACTAATACACGCACACATGGGTGTATGCGATACGCTTGGAGGTAACTATGGGAACTCGATAAGTTGTCGCATTTAATTCACACTAGATGAGCCCCGCGGCTTCGCCCGCATGGAAATATATTTGTCAAATTTCAGAAATTTATTGCACGCCTCCTCCTCCACGTAGTTTCGTAAAAATAAAAATAAAAACTTGTTAAATTATTTACTTTGCAGTTTATTTATACCGAGTTTTGAGTGAATCAAACTAAGGAATAATATTTTTCCATACAAATTTTACCACCCTATTTAACCCCCTCAGAGGGTAAAATTACCAAATTTTAATTGCCTATTGTGTTATTCTAGGTCCTAAACTATCTACGTATCAAATTTAATTTGAATAACTTAAATAGTTACGGAGATTACTTATAATAAACTTTCACACAGACTCCCATTGATTATAATAGTAAGATAGTTTCATGAATGGTTCCTTTCGGTACATAACTATTTTTGGTTATTAGAAGTGTTTTATGATAAAGTGTATAGTTAAATTAAATATTAATTTAGGAATTAATTATATAGGAATGATTTCTTAATCTATAACTTCATAAATGTATGCAATTAACAGGAATACTCTCTGTGGAGGGTATTACAAGGTTTGTGCTTATAATATTGTGTATCACAGAGTGGGAAATGTTACCACAAAAACTCGACGTATACTCATAGTTTTTCAATTTTATTAATGAAAGAGGTGTCATTTTCGTTTGGTTTTTATCGGTTGAAATAATGGAAATTTGAGTTCATCTTTTATTTTTCTATCAAATTTTAACAAAGGTTAAGGAACCTACAAAAATAAATTTTATATCGAGGTATGAGCATACATGTGATTGCGGAAACACATAACCAGCAGGCCAAACGATTTTTGTCTATGGTAGAGAAAGGAAAACTTAATTTTAAAGTTAACGGCCGACTTAAAATATCACGCATTATTAAAGATAACAAAAACACCTACTTGGTCAGATCTTTATGAAATTTATATGGACACACGACAATACAAACAAAGAGAAGCTCCTCTTTTTTTGTAATCAGATAGAAATTGATATCGCATAGTCACATTACGTGAATTATTGAAGTTCCAATATGGGAATATATCAAATAACCGACGTATAAGCGTTTTTTTATAAGTAAACTTTCTTACATATTCATTAGATGTCGATGCGATGTCATTTTTGTCTATTCTACCCTAGAAAGTGCACCCTGTGTTTGGCATATAAACTGCACATAATCTTAAAACTATCTAGGCATTAAAATCAAATGGCAAATAGTTATCCATCCAGCGATGTTATAAGTGATAAAAACCTAAAAAAAAATTCGCAATTAAATATGATATCGATAAAAAGACTAAACACATCTGAAATTTTCAAATGCCATACCCACAAACAGATAATGTTGCCATAATATTCCGATAGAGGGCGCCACTTGGCGATAGTGCAAATTCAATATGGCGGCTTTGTCGTCAATTAAATTATTGATTTAGTGACAATACTTTATTTATTTTTATTTATAAATAATTTGAGAGGCAAAAATCTGGATCAGGAATCAATATTATCAATGAGTTAAAAACATAGATTATCTTAATTTATATTTAAAACTAAGTAATTCATAGGTATTCAAAGTTCCCAATTCAAAACCAAATTAATAAATAACATCAATACACACTAAACAACACAAAGCGCCAATAATAAAATTGTGTGGAATATTCTATCAATTCATGTAAATAATGTCCACCGCGAATGATTTTTTTATGAAAGAATTAAAGCTGTTTATTGACAATTATTAGGAATCTCTATCTGTTCAGATTAATGTATTTTCATTAAAAGGCAAAATATGTTTTAAGATTAATTGAAGCTTCAGCACATCCTGCTATATATGTAATTGTTTAAAACTTTTAGAGCAGAACCTAGTTTTTAAGTATTTTTTTTCATTCAGGTACCGAATCAAACAAACTTTTTCAAATGAAAAGTAGTTAAGTAATGAGTGCCCTTGCGGTGTGTGCGTGGCCGACATACACATCAACGGATAAAATAAATGCAAAGTGCATGCCAACGTGACAGAACCAAAAAAAAAACAAAAAGCTGAACGTAGACTCTCATCTCACCGTAAAACATTTTGTTCAACCGTGCTTGACGTGACGCGCTCGAGTCCATTCAGAACCAGGATAATGTAGAATTCTAAACTCGAATTCAAATTTTAATGGTATTCCATAGTCCATCACTGTAACAGGTCATAGAGTAAGGAGCGTTGTAGCGCTGATCGCGCCCGCACGGAAGTAGGTTAGAAACTAAAGTTTTGTTTGTTGAGGCTGTAGCGCGCTGCACTCGCTCGCTTGGCGGCGCGCGCGGATCCGCTCACCCGTTCCACCCGCCTCGCCCCTCAAGCTCTTCAATACCCACCCCTGTACCTGAAGCCGAAGAAATCCACGCATCCCTAGGTACCTATTTAAAAATTGCAGTCATTTGTTTTGTGGTTTCTCGGATAGATGTTGTAGTTAGTTTTGGATATAATAGGGAAATTGCTACGGGACGTAGAGGTGCTACGAGTTTTTTGTGGTGACGTCATATGAAGCTTGCTACTCCTTATCAAAGTATATCATCGATATATATTTATACTCGTGATAGGTCCACGTATTACCCAAACAGATAGTTTTACTTTGACCTTGCAGTTATAAATCTTCTATGAAAATAGCTCCGTTTGTTGTTCAGTTGGGTTGAAGGTATGCAAATCTCAGGGGTATTTTGTGTTATATTCGTGAAATTGAAACTAGTAGCAATGCACTTGATCCTTTGACCTTGAATATTCTAGAGACTGTGTGGTTCAAAGAATATAAACTAGCTAGGTAGAAGTTATGAAGTTAATCCGCATATCATAAAGCTGTTAGAATTTTAAATTGAACGCTTATTCGTGCAAATGCATGGGATAAGCAATCTAAATACGAAGCGTTGATCTGATAGGTTTACTTTGACAGAACAGAAAAAAAAATATAAAACGTGCATCATTTGTCGCATATACTATTTTAGTAAAATTTTAAATCCTGTTAATTCATGAAATGACATTGCGATAAACTACATAAGTTCTATCAGATCTGCAGAGTGACGTAAAGTGGCATTTTAGGCCAGCTTACCTCAAAATGCCTCATTAGGGCAGCAGGTGATAACAGTGCAGTACATCGCACGCATTAGATCGCTTTGTCGATGGTTATGTAAGGGAGGCCGTCGCTGCTTCGAGTCAACGAACGGCATTGACACGCGCCGCCCGCTCCCCCGCACCCCGCGCCGCCCCGCGGCTCCCTGCCGCTGCTGAAACCAGCAGCTGCGAAATTGGGTCACGAGCCACAACCTATACTAACTATCGCACAATCTACGTCACCAGCCACCTCACGTACTCCGACCAGTTCACCCAGAGACCCACGTAGCGAAGTGCAGTTAATGACGCGGGGTATAACAGGGGCTCAATTGAAATTGGTGGGCGGTGAAGACGATAAATGAAATAAACCTTTGCCGTTTACGATAATATCTGTTACGAAATGATTCGGACGCGGAATCTGGCGGGACAATCGGTGGACCTTGAGTTCCAATCAGGACCGTTGGATTGTTAGCTTCGATATGGATTTGTTTAACAATTAATTTAATTATTCCTACCAGTGTCATACCTACAAATTCTTTGAATTATTGACATAACTAAACTACTTTACAATTTATTTTTATTTTAACAAAAAGCTTATAATCACATATCACATTTTTAAATATGGCAGCATTAACAAAACTATAATTGAAACGCTGTTTTTAAATTATATTCAAAAAGGTTTGTGTTTGTTGTCGTTAAATATGCATTTTAACGATATTTTCAAACCTCCAAGTACCTTTAATAATAATAATAAAACAATAAAATATACCGTAAATAGTTTCTAATATCAATGCATGAAAATGGAGAAGGAAAACAGCACTGCGCCGCCGGCATCAAACGAACGGCGGAGTCAACGAACGTCATTGACCGCATCCACCATCCTCTTCTATACCCTCATCTCTAGGCAATAAAGTCGGAATTTCCTTACAGATCCGCTACAACCTAGCCTTGGCTCCTACTGGCCTGGCTGACTTAGACATTCTATCTACTTTTACAAGTACATGGGCGAAGGCTTAGTACCTACCAGTGCATTCTGTACTTTGATGCAATACCTTTATCGCAACCAGGGGCTTATGCCTTATGTAATGTTTTAATTCCAGGTAAATGCTTTCATTGGATTAGGTCTGTGTTTGAACCTACTTGTTCGCAGGTACTTTTGTTTTCTATGCGCATGGAAAGTTCTAGATTCGCGATAGAATAAATTGAGTGAATTAAAAGGTTAACATACGAGCATTTTAGTTTCGCGTTTATGGTTAGTATTTTAGCTTTTAATGTCTATGAAATCTATACTTATAATAAAACTGTAACAGGTCCAATTCTGTACATTGAAGATATTTTGAAAATTTTTTTTGGAGGGCACTTTATTATCGATTCTCAAGCCAAAACTGTATTTTTTTTCATTCATGTCTGTCTGTCTGTCTGTCTGTCTGTCTGTCTGTCTGTCTGTCTGTATCGTAAACGCGCATCACGCCGAAACTACTTGATGGATTGAAATGAAACTCGGCATGATTATAGGCCATACTACGAGGAAGGACATAGGATACTTTTTATCCCGGATTTCAGTAAGGTTCTCATGGGAGAGGGTATGAAAGTAAAATTCCTTTACCGCGCATCACGCCGAAACTGCTTAATGAGTTGGAATGAAACTCGGGACGATTTG
This sequence comes from Eupithecia centaureata, assembly GCA_944547425.1. Taxonomy (NCBI): domain Eukaryota; kingdom Metazoa; phylum Arthropoda; class Insecta; order Lepidoptera; family Geometridae; genus Eupithecia; species Eupithecia centaureata. The sequence goes on along the minus strand of OX155679.1, from coordinate 12,561,842 downwards.
AGTTCACAGTACAAGGAAGGACATGGGATACTTTTTATCCCGGAATTCGGTAAGGTTCCCCTGGGAGAGAGGGTAAAAGAAAAATTCTTTAACCACGCATCACGACGGAATTGAATGAATTCGAATGGAACTCGGGACGATTGGACATGGGATACATTTTATCCCAGAATTCAGTTAGGTTCCCCAGGGGTATACGGGTTTTCAAAAATTTCTCACAGCATCACTGAACGACGCGTGTGTACGCGTCGTTCAGATGCTGTGAGAAATTTTTGAAAACCCGTATAGCCCAGGGGAACCAAACTGAATTGAACTGATAAACGCGAAAGTTTGTAAGTATGAATGGATAGTTGGATGGATGTTTGTTACTCTTTCACGCAAAAACTGCTGAACTGATCTGGATGAAATGGCACAGAGATAGATTATAAGCTGGAATAAGAAATAGGCTTTATTTTATCTCGAAAATCCCACGGGAAAGGGAATTACGCAAGTAAAATCGCGAGTACTCCAAATACTAATCATGCGCAGACGAAGTCGCGGGTACCAGCTAGTTTTAAATAATATTATACTTATTAGTTTCATTATTATCATCAAAAGCTTTCTAGTCAACAGCGAACGAAGGCCCGCCGGTGACGCAGGAGGTTGTGAGTTCGATTCCTGCCTCCAGACAAATATTTGTACGATGTGCAGCCATGCAGGGTGTTCTGAATGTTTTCTTTGTATACAAAGAAATTCATGTATTTTCGTAATCTCGTAGTTCGTACCCACAACTGAAGATCTTCTTGACTTGGGGCTAGGCTAGATGAAGGTGTGTGCATTGTTCATAATTTTTAGTATTATTAAGTGTTTCTCATTTCCATGATCTCGGATCATATTATTATAAGCACCTTATTAGTTATCATTAAGGTTTAATGTCAGTCCACATTGCGCATTCAGTTGTCTTTTGAAATGCTTACCAAATTAATTATATCGTTAATAAATAATTATAATTATAAATTTATATTTTATTCCCGATAAATGTAAGCAATCAATGTATTTACATTCAAAGCCAATTCCCCAAGGTCAAGTCTAATGAATTGTAAGCCCATAGACGTAATTACCTATTGTCTGAGCGTGTAACACTGAGACTTTGGATTTCAATAACATAATATCGATTTTTCACATATCTGAGATTCTGAAAAACAGAAGCAAAATAAGGTATACGAATGTTTTTGCATATGAAAATTAACGTATTAACATTTATTTCTACCTCGGTGTAACGAATTTACTGGATGTTCAAAAAACCAGATAAGGGATCATAGATTCAGATTTCTTTAATGCCGTTATTCATTCAAATAACGATTTAAAAATAAATGTACTCTAACTCGTCAAAAAGTCATTTAAATATATAAAAATAATTCGTAGAAAATCGGTGCATAAAAATTAAACTGTAATAAATTATAGGGACTTCCCTCCTCCAATGTAATCTATCAAGGTGGTAATTAAAAGAAAGCTAATGCAAAAAGAAAATAAAATCTAAATTCTAAGACAATCATAAATTATCACATGTCGTTTGTATGTAAAATAAGCTTCAGTAGCCTATAAGTACTACGATCTGAATTTGTAGTTCAAGCTTTACTTTGTTCTATAACATTCAAAATTCGAAAACCATCTATCTATACTTATAATAAAACTGTAACAGGTCCAATTCTGTACATTGAAGATATTTTGAAAATTTTTTTTGGAGGGCACTCTATTATCGATACTCAAGCCAAAACTGTAATTTTTTTCATTCATGTCTGTCTGTCTGTCTGTCTGTCTGTCTGTATCGTAAACGCGCATCACGCCGAAACTACTTGATGGATTTAAATGAAACTCGGCATGATTATAGGTCATATTACGAGGAAGGACATAGGATACTTTTTATCCCGGAATTCAGTAAGGTTCCCATGGGAGAGGGTATGAAAGTAAAATTCCTTACCGCGCATCACGCCGAAACTGCTGAATGAGTTGGAATGAAACTCGGGACGATTTGAGTTCATACTACAAGGAAGGACATGGGATACTTTTTATCCCGGAATTCAGTAAGGTTCCCCTGGGAGAGAGGGTGAAAGAAAAATTCTTTAACCACGCATTACGACGGAATTGAATGAATTCGAATGGAACTCGGGACGATTGGACATGGGATACATCTTATCCCGGAATTCAGTTTGGTTCCCCTGGGCTATACGGGTTTTCAAAAAATTCTCACTGCATGAACGACGCTTTACGCGTCGTTCAGATGCTGTGAGAAATTTTTGAAAACCCGTATAGCCCAGGGGAACCAAACTGAATTGAACTGATAAACGCGAAAGTTTGTAAGTATGAATGGATAGATTGATGGATAGATTGATAGATGGATGGATGTTTGTTACTCTTTCACGCAAAAACTGCTCCACGGATCTGGATGAAATTTGGCACGGAGATAGATCATAAGCTGGAATAACACATAAGCTTTATTTTATCCCGAAAATCCCACGGGAAAAGGAATTACGCAAGTAAAATCGCGAGTACTCGAAATACTAATCATGCGCAGACGAAGTCGCGGGCACCAGCTAGTACTTATAATAAAACTGTAACAGGTCCAATTCTGTACATTGAAGATATTTTGAAAATTTTTTTTGGAGGGCACTCTATTATCGATACTCAAGCCAAAACTGTAATTTTTTTTATTCATGTCTGTCTGTCTGTCTGTCTGTCTGTCTGTCTGTCTGTCTGTATCGTAAACGCGCATCACGCCGAAACTACTTGATGGATTGAAATGAAACTCGGCATGATTATAGGTCATACTATGAGGAAGGACATAGGATACTTTTTATCCCGGAATTCAGTAAGGTTCTCATGGGAGAGGGTATGAAAGAAAAATTCCTTGACCGCGCATCACGCCGAAACTGCTGAATGAATTGGAATGAAACTCAGGACGATTTGAGTTCATAGTACAAGGAAGGACATGGGATACTTTTTATCCCGAAATTCAGTAAGGTTCCCCTGGGAGAGAGGATGGAACAAAAATTCTTTAACCACGCATCACGACGGAATTGAATGAATTCGAATGGAACTCGGGACGATTGGACATGAGATACATTTTATCCCGGAATTCAGTTTGTTTCCCCTGGGCTATACGGGTTTTCAAAAATTTCTCACAACATCTGAACGACGCGTGTGTACGCGTCGTTCAGATGATGTGAGAAATTTTTGAAAACCCGTATAGCCCAGGGGAACCAAACTGAATTGAACTGATAAACGCGAAAGTTTGTAAGTATGAATGGATAGATGAAATGAATGGATGTTTGTTACTCTTTCACGCAAAAACTGCTGAACAGATCTGGATGAAATGGCACAGAGATAGATTATAAGCTGGAATAAGAAATAGGCTTTATTTTATCTCGAAAATCCCACGGGAAAGGGAATTACGCAAGTAAAATCGCGAGTACTCCAAATACTAATCATGCGCAGACGAAGTCGCGGGTACCAGCTAGTCTTATATAAGTGCCTAGTTTCGTCGGGCTAACTACGCGGGATCCAAGTTGGCCTGGCGATTCAAAAGTAGGTATAGGGTGACGTTACTGCGCCCTAGTTTCAGGGCGCGTTGCAGCGGGTGAACAACCGTCATTGACCCAACTAGTGCCTTACCCCGCGGCCCGCTCGATATAACCATAGCTGGGGGAGGTACGTCCTGGAATATGGCATTGAAACGCTTGTTATCAACGCAGGGTTGCCAGTTGCAAAATATTATAACACTTTACAACGCTATAGTTGCAAGCTGGTAGTGAAGTAATAAATAAATAATCTTCCTTTTTTTCTTTCTTCATGACTGTAAGCGGATTAACTATGAATCTTGTTTGAGTTGGAAGAATACCAACCTTGCATCGCTTAATGATAGACTTTTTAGAGGGACTGCGATTCTGATCGTTTGCTCTTGAATGGAGTTTAACAGTGAGTTCGTCAAACTACAAAAGTTTTTATAACAAAATATTAGAACGTGTTTGGAATAAGCGCCCAAATCTCGGGATTTTGGCACTTATACATCAAAAACGTTCGATAAAGAATTGAAAGTAAAAAAAATATATTCATAACTAAGAAAAAATTGTCCCAAGATATTCAATTCAGTACCTGGAAAATAAGAAAATATATTCTGGAATTTAAAGATCGGATGACACCGTTTCGGGTTTTGTTATGGACGATACTTTTAAGTTAGGATTTTTAGTAATATTTAAACCATTCATGACATAAATAATTTACAGCTTAAAACCTTCCTTTGCAATTAACGGTGACACGTGCATGACATTTATAGCCCCCTGCCAATATTCAACTGAAAATCACCGAGGTTTAAATGTTTAATTCTGGCAACCCTAGGTAATGAAATAAACATTTCAGCTATGAGTTCAGTTGGAAACATTGGATTGAAGCCATTGGCTGCCTTGACGCGGTGGTCGAACCCAGAACCTTCGAGCAGCCTTGCGATCCGCTTTCATGATGTTTTTATACCAGTTAGTTCTAAGAAAATAAGCAACGTTTTTAAATCCAGGAATTTGCATCAGTATCATAATTTAAAATATGCAAAGACGTTTTCAAATACGAAATAGTATAATATAGTGATTGAATTAGGTAATAACAGATTCACTTGGGCTTGATACCTTTATTCACTTGAATTTGCTGAAATATTTGTCAAGAAACGAGCCGTATCGTTACTTGTCAAGTATTACAGCAACGAGACAAAATATTGGCGCATTTTATCGGAAACTGGGCAAATATTTAATAGAATCAACTTCTGATTATGCCGCCTACAAAAAGCTACTTAGTTTAGGATTTTAGTGAGTCACTTTCTGCCTATGGATAAACGCAACTTATGCTCAGCTAGAAATATTTCTGAGTCAATGCAAACATTTTTCTGTTGGTTTCATTTAAAAACGCGTGTGTTTGACCGCATCCACCATCCTCTTCGCATCCAACACCTTCGGTCTTGAATCACTCTATCTATTAAAAAAACGGATCAAAATCCGTTGCGAAGTTTTAAAGATTCAAGCCTACATAGGGACAGAGAAAGCGACTTTGTTTTATACTATGTAGTGATTTTCATTTTCAATTTATGTAGTTTGCTCTGGCAATCTTCGTAATCGTAGCCAATAGAGCGTTGCTCAAACATCTCTCCGCGCATACCAGTAAAGTGTAGGTATCAATACGTAAAACCTGCTTACGTACTACGTAAATCAAAAGCGACCAGCATTTTCACGGCCTTATCTCAACTGTATCACTCAGTGCGTCAGCATCACGTCAACAAGTTAATCAATAGTATTGGATTCTATACAGATGTGAGACAGAAGCGACCCGCATTCATCTGATAACCTTGAATGACGCAGGGCGGATACACCTTAAAATCAAATAGAATGTAATACAATACAAAAATTCTTAATTGCACGTTAAAAATATTTAAACAGAATCAATGCACTAAAACCTCAAAAAACTTTCTTCTTTTCTGACAACGAATCTACATATGTTTATTCCTATTTTATTTGTAAGCATTCAAAGTAGAACAAAGACTTCGACTGAAATCACCCAGTTTTCTTCAGCTATCTAAAAATGTTCAGTGTTGTCCGTATTTCGGTTCCATTGTCAACTTTTTACTTCACTTCGATCAATTGGGTGACCCAGGTGATCGAAGTTGGCATTTGAATTGTTTAAATACCTATTTCAAGTGAAAAACATATTCAGAACTAATCTTATTCAGCATAGCAACAATTCTGATATGCATGGAACATTAACTCGATTAGCCACGTTATGACGTTAATAATGCACGGCTATCGACGTTCTGGCCGTAGGTTCCACGTAGGTTGCCTAACCTAGGCCAACAAGCATACTCGTGGAATTACCGTACCTAACAATCCGTGCATACCTACCTACTTCTTTTAGCATAGAGAAGGAAATCTCTTTCGATTTCAAGGTAACTAATTTAAAGCACTAACAAAAATTTGTATAACAAATAATCGGCACAAATAATTGCACATCGTACAAAAATTTGTTCCAATGCGGGAATTGAACCCGCAACCTCCTGCGTCGTACTAAATGTTTTAAATCCTAACTTAAATTAATGGGTAGGTACATACTATGACCTTGTTTTTTCTTTTTATTTAGTAGGTACCTAGATTGTCTGTATTATTAGGGTTAGAATAGTCAGTAGATTCTACGGTAACGGTAATCTAGCGATCAGCCACTTTACCTTAGCGCATACCATAGCATCTGTGTATGACCCATTTCAATACCCAGCCCAGTCAATTTCCATTTATAATGCAAAGGAACGCTCCGCGCTAGGTCCTACGTAGGCTACCTAACCTAGGACAACAGGCTACGTGGAAACCTAAATGCCGCGTCCACAGATTTAATAACCGACGTCGTCGCTTGTGTAAAAATGTTTCTACGTTTCTGTGCATTTACATTGTGGTTTATGATATCAAGGTATAGGTTTTTAGTGCCGTTAGGGATATAAAAAGCAGATTGTTATGTTTATGAATAATGATTTACGTTGGGTTATTTTATAGCTTGAAAAAGTATTGAGTTTCCATGTGGGTTTAATCTGAGATAGTTTCATTTATAATAATATAAATATAATTTAATATAATTTAAATATAATATAATTTAGTAACACCTCTTCATCAACAGTAATACTCATATGACTGATTAAATAATCAGTGATATATACGTTTAATATGTAGTTATTTTTTCTAGTAGTTATATTTTCATGATGTCCAGTCCAACATTATTTAAAATTCATTAGAAAGGTAATACAAGCAACTGGAGTAATTATCAAATCTCTCCGAAATGCAATGCGCTATGGCGCTCATTAGGGGAACCCTATGTCCAGCGGTGTACAAGTTGATGAAGATAATGCTCAAAGCTAATTTCAAATAGTTATTTTTCATTTGTTGATGATAGAGATGATCAGCGTAAAATAGTTGAATAATATGTAATGGTAACCAATTTTTAAATATCTTACGAAACTTCTCACAGAGTCCACAGGAGATGGGAATGCTGGCTTCTATTTCGGTCAACGAATTAGCATTGCCATTCAACGTGGCAATGCTGCCAGCATTCTGGGTACTCTGCCTTCTGGTGACGGCTTAGATTTTAAGAGTTTGTTATAATTGTATATGTCAACGTTAAATTGTAAATAACGTTAGATTACAATCTATCTAGCGAGATTGTAATCTGTCGATAGATTGTAAACCGTAACATTTGCTTATAATTTAACGCTTTATTTTTCGGTAGATTATAATCCATCGAAGTGAAACCGTCAAATTGTAAAATAGAACGCACCTAGCGCGCTGATTTAATCAGGATGAATTTACCACAGAGTTACAAACCTATTACAGCGGGCATAAAGAAAATAGTAAAAAATACAATGGAGAAATCAAAGAATACAAAGGTTTTTAAAGTTGTTACACGTGTTGGTAACAACAACACAATAAAATTATGTTTTCAAAAACATTAATATATTGAACAGAGAACTCAATTATTCTTGAACTACATTTATTTTATTTGACTGACACCTATGTTTCATTCCTAACTCTATGTACACAGAGCAGTCTGACCAATCAGGGATCAGGTCTTCGTATAGAACACAGTTTGAAAATTGTAAGATTGTGATTTGACGATTTCACTTCGATAGATTATAATCTACCGAAAAATAATGCGTTAAATTGTAATGAAATGTTACGGTTCACAATCTATCGACAGTTTATAATCTCGCGAGATAGATTATAATCTAACGTTATTTGCAATTTAACGGTGACATATATACTATCCTATAAATTATAATTATTAGTATTGGTTAACAAACATCTTTATTAACAACGAAAATTACAAGCAAAGGAATAGAAAAATTACAACTAGTATTTACAATTGAAACCATTGAGCTAACTGCAGACGGTTGCAAACAGTCTAAAGGTAGCTCAATTGATCCATGTCAATACCAGTCGGAAGCGTCCCCAAGACACTGGCTGCATTACCACGCTGTATGGCAATGCTGATGCGCTGAGCCAGATATTCACCAGCTCTCGGGTCACGCGTCGCATCGACCAGACGCTCAAATAATTTTTTAAAAACCCTGAGAGCCTCGGTACCCCACGGACCTAGGGTCTCGAATCCAAGGGGAGCAAATGCGTAGGTTCTGTCTAGACCTGCATATTTGCGCCTCTTGAGATCCTCGGCCAGATCTGCCGCCGCACCAGCCCTAGTGGATGTCCTTGAAAGATGGGAAGGTGCAAGTGTATCGACGCATGTAGCGTCCCACACAATGGGCCTCCCCAACTCCCATGGGACTAGTGTCATACCGTCGGGCCTCTTGCCATCGTCACGGAACAGACCATTAGTATTAGTATTTAAATAATCTAAATTATATATAGTTATATTGATGTTATAGCTCCTATGGTAACCAATATAAAAATTGTAAATAAAAAAATATCTAGTATATAATATCTACCATAGGTACTACACAAGCACTCCCTTGGGAATATGTGTCTGCGTGAATTATCCATCAATATTCTAAAATAGAATAGAATAGAATACATTTTATCTGTTTACAGAATTACACAATACATTTTAATGTAAAATAATTTAAACTATTTAATATTAAATAATTGTTGTAATTCAATTAACTAAAAAAATCTGTCCGCGCTTTACCGAAAGCTATTGTGAATTATTCTCATGGTTCCTTTATTATTCTCAAGTTCCTTTCTGTTCTACAAAGGCTTTTTTGGTTCCTTTACCATAGACGTTTTCATTCTCAAAACAGCCTTATGATAATCATCTCCAGTATCTCCATAAGTTTTCCAGGTTGAGCGGAGCCAGGCCTTTATGACTCACAGTTTTTTCAGCTTTTCATCAGCGTTTTCATCGTCAAAAATGCCTTCGGGGAAACATCCTCTTTTGAGATCCTCAGTGGCATAGCGGGCGACAGTTCGCCTCAAGAGATCGACGCAAGAGATTGCGGATTCGATTACCACCACGTTTCCTGCTTATCCAGCATTATTGGCATTTATTATTATCATTATTGACATTAAGGGCTTGTTTCACCATCGAAAAGTAAGTTCCTGTTAATTTACTCGATAAATAAAAGTATTATCAAATACTGTCAACTTTAATACAAAAGCGACAGCACTATTAGATATCTATCAGTTAATTTAACGGAAACTTACTTGATTGTTGTGAAACAGGCCTTTATCATTATTAAGGATTAAAAATTAGAGCAGCACATTTTTTTTAGATTTAAGGTTATTGAAAAAATCATGAACTATCATCTCTATCAATTTTTTTTATTGAAATGGTTCAGTTGAGCTATGTCTAGACTGTTTGCAACCGACTTCAGTTAGCTCAATTGTCTTTACTTTTTTATTTTGTTTGTAATCCTTGATTGTAATTTTCGTTGTTAATAAAGAACATCCTGCTGTATTTTTATTTATCTCCAAAAATTTCCTACCCTATGAGAAACACCACCGTCCCCTGCTTTAGGTTCCAAGTGAATAGACAGAGCCATGCGTTTAGGCTTCATCAGTCAGCTCTCCAACATTGTCTTTTGGACAATTAACAATCTATCTCCAAAACTGCCCTAGGAGAATCATCACCCCCGCCCCCAATAAGGTTCTATCCGGGTGAATGGGCGGAGCCAGGGGAGGGCGGCACGTGTTGGCTGCACCGGGTGAACGAACGTCATTGACCCACCTCGCAGACCTACATAGAGCTGATAACACCCCCGCGCAGATAACGATTGCTATGCTAATACTGATACTGATGTTTTGTTGTTGCATAGAATACTGCGATATAAACATATATTAACTGACTGACATTGACGACGTCTGTGGCAAATAGAGCGTAGGTTCGCTAGCGACGGCAGGGTGCGGGTTCTGTTTCCGTTTTGGGACAAATGTTTGTGTACGATCTGCAAATATTTGTTCCAAGGTTCTTGGTATTTTCTATCTATAGTAAAGAAATCATACATAGGTATATAATGATAGTATTAAGTATATCAGTCATCAAGTACCTAATATTTCATAAGCTCGGTTTAACTTGGGGCTCGATGATGCTGTTAAAAATTCATTTTTAATTACAATTGTCTAGGTTTAAATGTAAAAAAAAATTGTGTCCATGGTTTGTAAAACCCTGGTTCGAGCAATTTCCCGAATACGTATTTATTTTTTGTTCTACAAAGTGTTTGCTAATGCTCAAAGCTAATTTCAAATAGTTATTTCTCTTGCTGAATTGATGATGAAAAGATGTTTGATCACTTGATTTGTTGATGATAGAGATGATCAGCGTAAAATAGTTGAATAATATCTAATGGTAACCAATTTTTAAATATCTTACGAAACTTCTCACAGAGTCCACAGGAGATGGGAATGCTGGCTTCTATTTCGGTCAACGAATTAGCATTGCCATTCAACGTGGCAATGTTGCCAGCATTCTGGGTACTCTGCCTTCTGGTGACGGCTTAGATTTTAAGAGTTTGTTATAATTGTATATACTATCCTATAAATTATAATTGTTAGTATTTAAATAATCTAAATTATATAAAGTTATATTGATGTTATAGCTCCTATGGTAACCAATATAAAAATTGTAAATAAAAAAATATCTAGTGCATAATATCTACCATAGGTACTACACAACCCTTCGGCCGTCTACAGAACCGGAGTTTCAGAACTGGTTCCATACGAGGCTTTTAAATTACTTATATAGAACTGGTTCCGATCGTGGCTATTAATTTACTCGCATGAAACTGGTTCCGATCAAGTAATCATAGTATTCCATCAGCCGTGAACGGAACTGAAGTAAAGACATAGCGAGGTCAAATATGTAGACTTGTTCTTTTTTTCACGAAAAAAAGCACTCCTTAACTTGGAAATAGATGATAATGTGTGTCTGCGTGAATTATCCATCAATATTCTAAAATAGAATAGAATAGAATACATTTTTATTTGTTTACAGAATTACATAAACATATATTAACTGACTGACATTGACGACGTCTGTGGCAAATAGAGCGTAGGTTCGCTAGCGACGGCAGGGTGCGGGTTCTGTTTCCGTTTTGGGACAAATGTTTGTGTACGATCTGCAAATATTTGTTCCAAGGTTCTTGGTATTTTCTATCTATAGTAAAGAAATCATACATAGGTATATAATGATAGTATTAAGTATATCAGTCATCAAGTACCTAATATTTCATAAGCTCGGTTTAACTTGGGGCTCGATGATGCTGTTAAAAATTCATTTTTAATTACAATTGTCTAGGTTTAAATGTAAAAAAAAATTGTGTCCATGGTTTGTAAAACCCTGGTTCGAGCAATTTCCCGAATACGTATTTATTTTTTGTTCTACAAAGTGTTTGCTATTAGTAGTAGTAGTAATGTAATATTATTGTGGGTTTAGCATGGGTTTAAACTTTGATTTGGTTATCGATAGTAAGTAAACAACTAACTACAAATCAAAACGCAGCATAACAATAAGTGGGTACTGGATGCTCCAACCGCTGCGCGAGCGCATATGTAGCGACCTCGCGCTGTTGATAGTGTAATTTACTGATTAACGTCTGATGAAGGTCAGCCCTTTGACGGTGAAGTACCGAAATGTAATTGAGAATTGAGGGTCAAATACTACACGTACTAATTATTAGTAAGGTCTATTAATGTACCTTTGGAATAAAAATTCGAAATCCAAATTTCAAAAAAATGCCCGCTGCTGTTTATACCGTAGTTCAGTGAATTTTTATTGATCTATGTAAAACGATTAGTGTTTAAAAACAAAACCCCTTTCACTAATGGACGGACATAGTCCTTCCCGAATCCACCACCATAGGCTTCCGGTGATCGTTACAATGTCATCGTCGGTCATTACATAACTATACCTGATTAGGGTCCACCTCTATGGGTGCACCATTGACTATACATAATCTTATAGTCTCGCCCGGTAAGTGATGGAGTTAATTCGCTTATGGAAGTTGTCCCTTGGTAAGATTAGCTTGATCAGTATTTTCCTTCTGGCCGAGCAGTTTTGTGTCAATGTCAAATATGTCTACATTACATTCACTGTGTTCATAAATGCACGTAGCGTGAACATATTTTAGCAGATATGCAAAGCCGCTCCTAGGTAAACGAAAAATGGTTCAGCATGAATTAAATTCGGAACGCCAGAATTACCATACATTAGAAGTTCCGTGTTCGATTTACAGAATTGATGAATAGGTGATATTATGGTTGCTGCTAGGTACTGCTGATGAGTTGAAACAAATTACTCACAAGAATTTCCGGTGTTTTCATCAAGAACCGGTTTTATCCCCACCATCTACATCCGCTGCACCGTAGCACCTCTTCCGGCCTCGACAGGCGATCAATACGGGTCGAGGAACGAACCTGCGACCTCGGCCAGAAGTGGGACGCCGCGCAGGCGCAGATCGCGGTGCATCCCCAGCCAATCCATTTTGAATTGCTAATTTTAGACTCTATGCGCCCGAAATCTTGCTTAATTTTGGCACTAGGATATCCTGATTAGGTATAAAATCTGTATCTCTAATTATACATGATGAATACTTATTTGAGAATAACTCCCACGAAATATTCTGATCAAATTAATTAAAATATTCAACACAAGCGCGTTGCACATTTGGTTTTTAAAATAGTTTTCTTATCATAACTCGGTCAAATCCTCCTTGAGTGAATAAAAAGTTTTGAAAACCTTTTTAATTTACTTCAAACCGATCTAAACCTCCTTTGATTAATTGATTCTAGAACATTCGAGAAGTTTCCGGGGCTGCAGTCGAACTCTCATGAACTTTGACCTGGCATTTGCAGTGATCAATAACTGTGACAGGATGGTACTGTCCTATTGCGATTTGGTTCTCTAGTTTTATTTAAAGCTTTCAGTGCCCTTCGCCTGAAAATGACTACGTGACGAGCATCATGGGCTGGCGCGTGTTTACCGGCCCTTCCTTCACGTTGTTTACTCCTTGGGGAAATCGGTTTTCGTAAGATAATGATCCGATAACTGAGCTTGTCTTTAATTTGAAAAGGTATTTTCATTACAAATTTTGTTTATTTTCACCAGTAATGAAGCAATTTATTCGATGGTGTTCACTATTATTCTTTTTGCATCTCTGAGTAATAGTTTACAATTAAATACCTAAAGCTTTGAAACAGGCATTAAAAAAATCACCTAATTTAGGAAAAAAATATAAAAATAATTGGAATTTATAGGGTTTTTGAATAAAGAATTATCTATCTATTTAGTTTCATTCACCACATCCCTATTAAATTAATTAAACGTGTCAACGCACAAAGAGCGCGTCCAAATCGAGCCAAGTTTATATTTAGTTCACTAACTTTAAGATCTTAAATTAGCTACCGAATGTCAAGTAAATTGGTTACATTCTGAGCTGCAATGCCAAGGCAACTGCCAAAAGGCGTGAGGTCGCCGTCCAATGTCAGGGGCCCTTTGGATTCTGTCTCTGTTGCATTTATATTCAACGTAATCGTCAGGCTTGACACCTTTCAGGGCGAACCGGCGAAGTTGACACCCGAATAAGCGGCACTTTACTAACGCCATCTATGTGAAGTATCTACAATGCAGGTTTTTTTAAAGACTCAACCACGGATAAACTCATTAATTAACATTAAAGTCATTCGGATGACGCCAAAACTAAATAAAACTAATTTGACCGTCTAAAAATGTTGTTGTCCCTTTCATTACGATCCAAATAAAAATAATAATAATAAAAGTGCTGTCAAATTAGTTTAGTTAAGTTTAAGCGACATGTGAATTGTCACCTTATTTTTGTAATAGTGAACAAGTTTGAGGGTCACTCAAAATACAGGATAATGTTTTACAAACAAAAACATAATCTCTTAATGTTACTAATACTATATAACTTCAATTTTAAACAGGGTAAAATCTTGTTATTGAATTATAAGAACAGTTTTTTGAAAAGTGCTCTTAGAAAATTAGTAGAACAAACTAGGCATGTGTTCACTCTATGTGGGATAACATAAACGGAACGTAATTAAGGCCAACAAAACACTCGAAATAGAATCAAACAATGTGTTAGGACACTATGGGGGCGTATGCATCGTTTTAAGATGGATTCAATTAAATGAGCACACATACATTTTAAAATCTGTTCGTTCTGGGAATCGTTTTAAAATAATTGTTTACTTTGATGTGATTTTTATTTTTAAACTTTAGAAACCTTTTATATGATTAGAAATAATACCATCCACATCTAGATCTTTATTCAGGAGGCACATATTTACTGCCCGCACCCTACACTATTTGTAGACATACCTCCAGACATTTCTTGTTTCTAATTGTGAAAAAAAAACCTTTTGAAGTAAAGTATTTCGTCCTTTATTTCTATGTATTTTAGCAAATACATGTAATATAGCAAACAGATGTCAAGATTGTAGTACGTTATATTTTCAAAATATATAGGTATATATACGGTAGTATAAGTTATGTTGCACCAAAATTAAACCCCACACTTTACTTACCTTTATCAAATTTAATTAAAATAATAACTTTAAAGAAAATTGTAAACATTTTATTGGACCCGAATCCAAAAAAAAGTATAAAATAAACAAACAATCAAAGTAAAATGGAGGTAAGTGACAGAAAAAGGAAGGAACTTTGTTTCCTTTTATCAGAATAATCCAAACGTTCTATCAACACTTGACATAACAATCTGACCCAACAAAACAGGTCAAATAACTCCACTTACAATAAAATCCATATCACAGAAACGTTAATATAAACATACCTCTACGGAAGCCATAGGATGACCTCTCAAAATTTCGAAGGTCGGCCAAAGATACACGTGGCGTGGTCGCTATACACTTTGTAGGTATACTTCAGCATTCTATATGTATCTATAAGTGTATATAGCATGGCAGTGACAGTGGATCGGCCCCCTTCTGACCTATTTTCAAGTCCCTAGCGGTGACGCAAGCGATGCCGCGGTGGCTTTGGAGTTCAGGAGTTGGTCTATGGGAAAATGATTCTTTAGAGTTTGATCTTGGTGGTTGTCAAAGTTTTTTTTTTTTCTGAAATATAGCACTGCGTCGGGTAGCATTGGGCATTGCCAACATGCTGAGGACCTTTTTTACCCTTTTTATTACCCGTTTTTTTAAATTATGTGTTATTACCATGTTTTGTTTTATTCAAGACACATAGTTTCTCTACGGAAAGAAAAAAAATCTTTCTTAAATTTTATATTCTATTGATTTCAATCGGTCAAAAAATAAGGATAATTTTTTTCTTCATCACTAATAAAACGTCAGTATTTATACAGCATAACTACCGAATATTTTACTGCTTTTGACAGTAAAATATTTCTACCATAGATATAAACAAAATTTAAAGCAAATTATTAAAAATAATATTACCTTATCAGTATTTGTTATTATTTTTTAAAACAAAATTCTCAAACGTTATTTACAAAAAATAGTCAAAATACACTGTTATGCTCCACAAAATTCAATATAAAAACACTGAAAAATTATATACAATAATATTCAAAATATGTAAGATATTTAAAATTATTAATTATATCATCTTTGAAATATTGTCATGAGGTTCAGAGTCACAGTAGCCACCACGCATCCGGTCCCCACCTCGTAGTGCAGCGCATGTTGCGGACCTTTGAGGACGAGCTAGGACCCTCCGAGAAAACCCTTTGAAAAGTACACCTTGCTTATACATTAGTACGAGCTACTTTATACAGAAGAATATACTAAAATTTATCGAGCTTTAAACATAATGAGAGGCAATACGATTCAATTTCGCATAACACTTAGCTGAGTATGCGAGATGATGAATCTCCCCAAAAATACTTCAGCAAAGATACCGGATACTCGCTTCTATTAAGCGAGTAAATATAGCCCGAATTCGTATAAAAACTCCTCCTAAACAAAGGCCCTGGCTGAAATTGTCCGTGTCTGGTAGCTATAGTAACGCTGCAACCGCCGACGCTCAGCCGACCTAGTTCCGCGGCCCACCCGCCAAATGTTAATGACCTCCAAAACCCAGGTCGAAGTTCACGCTTACACGAGTAAGGGATCCCATCTAACCTCCATGCGTTCGCGGGTCAAACGTGTATTGATCCGTTCTGAGATAGAATCTGGGTTAGAAGTCACAAGTAATTCGAGAATTATGAGCTTAGGTGTAAATAGATCGGATAAAGTTTTCTTTATCCGATCCAGATCCGTTTTCCATTGATAATGCGGAAATTATTGTCGAGCAATATTTTTGGCGTTTCCATAAAATAAAAATACTCTATTTGCCTCAGAACTAACTGATGACGTAGTTATTTTGCGGGGAGGAGCTAGGTTGTCTATGGGATCAAACAAGTATCGTCAATGGCTCTTTAAATTGACGGCCCATGTTTAAAAGCGTCCACTAAGTAACCAGTTTATTTGTATTATTTTTTGACATGAAAATAGGCGATATTCTAAAAATGCATATATTTTTGACACATATTTTTTACCAAAAACTTGAAAACACCCAGAACGCCCTGAATAAATATCTACAGAAAAAAGAAAGATTGAATAAAACTTCATGCTTTTGAATAAAGAACAGAAACTCAGTGAATAAACCTGAATCATTGCTGAAATATTATCCTACAGTTCACAAATCTTATGAAGTCTTCATGAATTTTGTTGAAATACACTTGAATTTTATTTTATTTGACAGCAATTTAACCCCATGATAAATTATCTTAACGAATTGAATGTCCTGTCTGCATCGTATTTAAAAATTGGCAAAGCGCAGCCATTTATCGTAGGAATTGTCGGAGCAATAAAAATAATGGCGGCTTAATGTAAATCTCTTCCAAGATGCGTTTAGTTTGAATCAACGTCTCAATGACCGTTTTTCTGCATCATTCCTGTTTACTCAACACCCACTTGGTGAAAAATTTATTGTAAATTTAATATATTTTGGGCGTCGAATCGTCTACTAAATTTTCACTTCTCTCTACCTAAAAAAATATTGTTGTAAATAAAATATAAAGTATACAAATTTTTATTGTTTTATTTAATTTAACGAGATTTTTTTTAATTTTTATTGTTTTATTTAATTTAACGAGATTTTTTTTAATTTAAAAAATCACTTAAATTAAGATCTCGTTCAAGAGAAGCTACTGCAGATGAGTAAACAGTCTTTTATCAGGGCATAGGAGATTGCGTGACTCTAGCCATAGAGCAGAACATCAAATAATCAAGAAAATACTCTTTTGATCGGCTGGAATTTAAAATGATATCTGACGCTTGCATTCTCATGAAGTACTTTACTGTATTGATATGGATCAGTTGAGCTATATCTAGACTGTTTTTAACCGTCTGCAGTTAGCTCAATTGCTTTAATTGCATTTTCTATTTTAATTTGTTTATACAAAATAATACAATCAGGTTCAGGTTTGAAAGCTTATGGAAAAAGTGACTTGTTCTTATTTTTCTTTGAATATCCCTTTTAAACATCATCTATTAAACATAAAGTTTTAACCCACAAAGATCTCCAAAATCGTAATAAAGTTATGTGCCTCACACCACTCAAATCAAAACACGTGAACAGAAACTATCTCGCCATCGAAACTATCACGCTTTGCCACGAACTTAATCACTGCGCCCATAAAACCCCAATCAGAAGCAATTTGAGCTCTTTTGAAACGGTTCACACTCAAGACTCAAAGGGCGAGCATGCATCCATAATGTGAAAAGCTACGCCTGTGTCGTCTATCCTTTACAAGCAGCCACAGAATAGTCCTACTATCACTGAAGTGCCACCACAGATTACCAGCTAGCTACTATGACTTTGAGGAGTTCTGGGCTACAGAATAACTGATAGTTGGTACAAGAAGCATCTTAGATTAGAGTGTAGTGGGTACGGTTTGGTACTTGGACGGTGCAGGGCGAGAGGCGGGGGCGGAGACTATTCCTAGCGAAACTAGGCCGGCCGCCGACCGCTGGACTGAAGCTTAAGGCATGAGCGGTGGCGGGAGCGGGTTAAGTTGACTGGAGCTATGAACTTGGCGAGAGTGACAGAGACACATCATTCCTTGTAAAAAAATCTCTCTCATCTTTATTTCTTGTTGCGATGTATAATGTAAATCAGGCTTTACAACTTGGATGTTGTAAGGGACGACTAACGGAACCCAGAGTCAGGAAAACTGCAAACTTTTGTTTATTTTAACACGTCCTGTTTGAAACATTATAAAACGATGTGAAATAATTGTTGTTAAGGGAGGGGTATTTTTTTTAAATCAAGGGATTTTCTAGTGTTTTAACAATATACCTTCATTATAGAAATAGAAATTGGTTAAGACGTTGTTAGTTTTAAAAAACCCTACAAATTAATTAACTCTCTTTGTTTGGTTTGTACATAACTAATAGTCTAGAATAATTAATAAAGTCTTAAGAGTGATACTGTTAAAAATATATTAAACAGGTCATCCATCTAGCATGGGAGTACAAAAACCTAGAATATCATATAACCAGAAACGTGACTGCGCCGATTTCAATTTTAAATCCACCTAACGTATTCCACTTTGTTGGTTAGCACGTTTGTGTTATTTAAATCACTCGAAATTTGAATAAGAACACTGATCTAGATGCTTAGTATGAGTTTACAGATACGAATATAAAAAAGGTCCAAAAAATTCGTACAAGAAAAGATAAAGTAGTTCTTTTAGATCCGGTAGAGGCGTTGCAATATGCCAAATTTTTTATTTTATTTTATTTAACAAAATCCACAGTCCTTATCTACAAATGTATGGAAGGTAACGAAAACTTTTTTCAGTAGCGTAAAACTAATTCACAACTTATACTAAAGACTCTGGAGAACATTCACGAATAAAGAATAAAAACGTAATGTTTTCTATTACAATATTTTTTGCTTAGTTCTTTTTTGTGTAATAGCTCGATATTTTCAGATAAAATTCATGTATTCAGCCCGTGAAGATTGTTTTTCTACTATGTTATACGTAAACGATCTTAAATTATTTGGGAAGAGATTATACATTTGTATATATAATTGACATTTGAACTAATGCTGTCTGGAGTTCTTTGAAAATATAAAACTTGAGTTATTAACGTCCAATCTGTGCGAATGTTTAGTTGGCTACGGGTTCAACGATAAAAGTGCATCCAGTTGAAGATAATGTATTAACTGATATTTGACATTTACATTTTCCCAGGATGAATTCAGTCAATGCGTGGGATACCGAGGCTCACCGGTTTAAAAAAAATATCTGAGCGTCTGGTCGATGCGACACGTGAACCGAGAGCTGTGAGCATCTAGCGACACGCATCAGCATTTTCATATAGCGGGGTAATGCAGCCTGTGTCTTGGGGACGCTTCCGACTGGTATTGACATCAGTTCAGTCAGTTGATCTACCTACCTTTAAACTGTTTGCAACCATCTGCAGTTAGCTCAACTGTATCAATCGTATATACCAGCTTTATTTTTTTTATATATTAATTCTAATTTTCGTTGTTGTTAAATTTTCATTTTAGTTCCAATTGAATTTGAACTAAGTATCTCTGTTTTATGGCTTACACCAAACATCCTTTAGAACTCCGGACGCATGCATTGCCAACACAAAAATTACTTCTAAGAACAGAAGTTGTAGATATAAGATCTATCTCCTTCCTGAAAATAATTGTAACACAACACTAGCTCACGAAAATATTATGTTTAAAATAAACTTATTAGGTTCAAAATTGGGTTATGAATGATACATCCGCATTCGTAAATAGCCTGCACAGATGATCTATGGGCCTCGAGCCGCGTTCACTTGCACTTTAGAAAGTGAGTCTTTGTTTTCACTCGGCGGTAATTTACAGTAATGAGGAGAGATCATTGTACAGTTTTGTAAATTGCCTGAAAGCCGTTGCCATGTTTGGCAATGTCCCAAACTTGCCACGTTTTAAATGTCTTTATTTTGATGGTTTGTCTCATTACTTCAATGATCTAAAGTGAAGTTGCATACCGCACTTTCACTTTGATTGTATTATCTACAAATAGTAAAAGGGGTAACTTAGTGCATCCGCTCGAAGCGTGCTTGTATGTGAATTTTGTGTCAGCTTATCGTGAAATCCTTCAGCATTCAGACTAACATAGTGCGTAAACAGAGTCACGGCCGGTTGTCGATCTCCTAATTTGATGGTCACTTTGTTATCTTCGCCTTGAGAATATAATCGGATGTTAGACTGAATTTTAATGTACCTCCGTGTGTTTCGAACAAGTTGTTTTTGACTTCTGCCGCGTAGATCTTCAAGGTCTCACGACTCGTGTTTTATAGAAGTATCATCTTATAATTTAGGACAGTTGCAGCGTCATCAACATCATTTATGAAAAGCCACATGCGATTAAACCGAAGCAAATTTAGGTCGACAAAACGGCGAATCTTTAAAAATATGGCGTGTTTACACAGGCCACGGTCTCGAGCGCGAACTTGCCCGATTTTTATTGCGAGATTCAAGAAGCGAGCGAACTTGCCCCAGTGACCACAGAGCACTTGATATAAATAAAATTCATAGGCCCACCGTCCAATAATAGAATAAACGATGGCACTTTGCCGCGAACTGAGAGCCTGTGGCCAAATACCGAACGCCACCTTACCACTGTACGCCACTTGTTAGTCGGCTAGATATAGCGATGCACTTTGACATTAAAACTGAAACTGGATCAATACTCTGTGCCTGTTTATTCCAGTTTCTAGCTTGAAACAGAGGACAAAAAGCGCCGCTAGCATCTTTTATCCTACATCCGTTCACTGTGTCTTTGAAAATATATAGCGATTGACAGTTTAGTATTATAAAAGTGCATAGATGTTAGAAGTAGTTGCGTGGTAGAGGGGGAGGCGCGGGGTGCGCGGGGCGAGCGCCGGTTCGCGCGGTGTAACCTACATACCGGTCAACACTCCGGCTCAGTCAACACTCGCTACAGGGACATTTGGAGCGTTTGCTGATGCTAGTTGACTAGCTGATCAGCAAATTGTCTAGGAACTAAATCATAAAAATGTCTAATTCAAAGAACCCAACATTAAAATTCTATTTCAGTTTTCTTGGATCTCGTTTTAGGGTTGTGTTCAAACCAAGAGTAGGTACCTACCCTCTTTTCGACAAAAATATACATAATAAATTATTTTTCTTTTAAATATTTATCAAAAGCGTTATGTTTTTTGAAACGTGTATTAGTTAAAGTAATTAAGTAAAACTAACTTAAGTAGTACTTAAGTCAACATTTTAACATAATATAATTAGCAAAGTTTAAGATTTTCAAAAAAAAAATTGTTTTATTTTTCGATTTGAAAACAAAGTCAATATTTTGTAGAGCCCTAGCACTTAGCAGGGACCATATTCGAAACGGTTTTCTATTATGAGACTTTCATTTGGGTAAAATATTATGATTTCCGAGAATCAGCACAAATCAAACATCAGAGAATTAGGAAACATTACTGAAAAACTTCTCCGGAAATTGGATAAAATACATAATTTCAAATTTTTACATAATTTCAAGCTTTTAATTGCAGCAAGATTGATGTCTGCAAATGTTATTGCATGTCGTTACCTCGTAGATATCTACTTCCTCTTTCCTCTTTCAGTGAGAGTATTTTAGTCATGATGCGAGTATTCAAACTTACCCAGAGGGATGGTACCAAAGGTCCCCAAGATTTAAACTTACCTGAAAAACAAATAAACATTTAACACAAACTTTGAAAAGTGATCTATAAAAATGTATTCATTTTGACGCACCTAATTATGTGTTGAACTTAATACATAATTAGCTAATTAATGACCGTAATAGTAAAACACCTGTATAAACGGAAAGTAGATAGTAAGTACTTCGGTTGTCGATAGTTGATGCGATAGCCTACTAAAGAAGTCTGAAACCTCGTTTCGATTTCATTGACTGTCGTAGCATTCATTTCGTACACGTAAAGCTAGTACTAACGCCAGTAGCTGGAATCCTAGTCCCTATAATAGACAGTGTGAACGGACTAATGCCAGCATTAGATGCGACTAGACAAGGCCATAGCTATCAGTGAAATGTCGAGAAGGAAAGAGATGGATACACAAAGTATTTATTGCACACATAACAACACCACAAATGCAATTCACGCACACACATGTAAATTTTCTATTTCTATTACGTGTTCTAGGGCTGATTATAGTTTCCAGTTAATCATAGTTCATTTTCTACTGTTTTATGCAAAATATTTCGGTATTATTTGTCAATAATATTTTCACTACCGCTAAAAATCGGTATACAACAACATAAACTCAGGCTAACCCCTAATTATTAAATTAGTTGAGTGGACTAATCTAGTTTAAAAACAATGATAATCTAAAAGGCTTTTGGCGTATGAATTTGTTAACAAACCGACATTTGCCTTTTAAAATGGAAACATACGAAGCACAGTAATAAATAGACACTTTATTATCGTTATTTAATTATTCGGTAGGTATTTGAGCACAATGGCAAAGCGTAGAGAAGTCCTTATTTCAGCGCGAAAATTAAACAAAAACAGGAAAAGGCCGTCTAGGTCGACAAACACTAAGGAGGTTACCGACTATCTTTCAGATTTAGGTGAGTATGTAATGCGCACTTGATACAATAGTCTCTGATAGCGATAGCCGAACTTGTTGCGACAGACTGGCCTAGAACCTACGGTGAACTCGAGTAGCCTCAATAACTGTGCCCGAATTGTAGCATTGTATTAGCATATAAATATACCTACTACATAGAGTCACATGCCTTTCATAAGACAATAATAATATAGACATGCCATTTAGTTTTCAACAAACACATATTTTAGAAAATCGAATAATTTAAAATCAAAATGAATCGTTGAAATGTATGTACTCGCGTATCTAATATAATGATAGCATCAAAAAGAAAAAAAAGATAATGGCGTGTTATTGTTAAAACAGGGTTCGGACAAAGATATTTTTTTTTTTAATAGTCCGAAAATATTTTTGAATGGAAATACCCTTGCGAACCCGAGGTGAGGAGCCAGTTTAAAATAGTATATTATAGGAACTTATATGACATAATAAAGTGCATAATCTATGTACAATACACTGAAATCACTATGTAAAATATAAGTAGGAAACGCATATTATGTGGTGCTGTAGTAAATGGACTTGGGCACAGCATAATGTCAACTTTTGTGAACAGAAGGCGCTATTATTTCTGCCTAGACCAGAAAGAGAATAAACACAAGAGCATTATGATGACTAGATGAAGTTGTGTGGATTGTTTAACATTATTTATTCAATTCTATCTGCCCACGGCACGTTATTTATATGGAAACGTTTTAAGAATATTTTTATCCCATGGGAACTGATTTAAGTGATGAAAAGTTGTTATTTTTTTCTAGCACTAGAACTACTTTTTTTAAATATTTCAGCTTGACCCCTTCATACGTTTTGCGAGAAAGAGTAACTAAAATCCACGCATACACACCTTCGCGTTTAAAGAGGATAGTTTATTATTCATGCGGAGTAAAAGTGCACATTGCTGTAAATTTTTAAGGCTAAATGCAAAGTGATCGTTTTCTAAGTCTATCCTGTCTATGAAAATAAGTCTTATACCTACATAATGTAGGTATCAGATCTTTTGGCTCACCATTATTTGAAACAATGGTCGCTAGGCTACTTGATCACATTATTTAGAGCCATTTTATTTTTACAAATTTCAAGAAATGAACTGCTAACTTAATGAGTAGGTATGTGACTGAATACTATACCATAAAGTGTTAAATATTTGTATAATAAAGTAAATTGTCTGAAAAATAAATTCACTTATTAAAAAACACATTCGACAAATGGAAGTTTGTCAATGCGTTTTGCGAAAAGACCGCCTATATGGTAGAGCTGGATTGTTTTTTCAGGTATTTAATAGTCTTGGTTCAGCAGTAGGTACTTTGTTTTCATAGCATGTGGCAATTTTTGTTGCAACATTTATCTGGATCCAAGCTGTTTGTTCCTCATACACGTTCCCATAGAAATTGGGTTATCTTGATAGATCGCCACAAACGATCCAGATAGCGAGCATTTCGGAGGAAATTTCATTAAGGAAATTGGAAGTGAACTTTTCCTTAATTACAAGGTGTTTGTAGTATAATCCAGTAATTCAGTAATAGAATGATAAAGATAAAAATAATGGCACCTGAAGTGAAGTGCGAAATTGTTTTTCTTCTAAGCGGTAGAAGCCACTCGCGTTTTTGTATTTAAAATTATAATTCCACATCATTTCTTTGTTAGTACTGGTCAATCATCGTTTTATTTATAACTATTTATATATAGGGATATATAGGGAATGGCTATCACGTAACCACGACAGTGTGTAAAGCTGTCGAAACTAATAGGTTAATAGACTCGATAAATACAATGGGGTTTTTATCACGGTTTCAACCTCGTGGAAATTAATGAAAAGTAGCATGTTTTATATTAAAAATATTAAAAAAAAAATTAAAACAAGCATAAAACACAGTTCAGTTCAGTGTGCAGTTGGCTCACATCTGCAGATAGTCGCAAACAATCTAGAGGTAGTCGGTTTTTAGTCAAATAAACTAAAACACTATAAGATCATCTTATATTAAAACAATCAACACGGTGATTTAAAAAAATCAGCTGAAAAACTCCGAGACCGAATCGTGTCAAATCCGTATTTTTATGAAACGTAGACTCATCAGCGAGAAATGCAAGCTAACCTTTTGGTGGTGTTTGGGTCGACTGTCCTATATTCCTCTCTGGCATCGTGCCCAAAAATAATTAGTCACTGTTGAGCGCCTTACCAGTAACATAGACGCTTCGAAGAACGTGTTTCGGTCACAGGGGAATGAAGTGCAAACCTATGTTTCATACGAACGAAAATGCATGCTATATATATATATGTATGCTATAGCTATTATATATATATATATTATATCTTCAAGACATTAGTCATTTCTTTACTTCATATTTAGACGTATACAAATGCACTTATACAGCTAATTAAACAGTTTATAGCTTAAATCTCTTATTTACAGCTGACTTAGCTCAAGTACCTACACATCACAAAGTTTGTTAAAATATTTAGGATGTAAGATAGAACACATATTATTTTCGATCTACCGAACTAGTATTGGTACCTAGGTATGACACTTCTATGACTTGTAAGTTAAAATGTTTAATTCGGTTAATATCAGGCTTCTTATAGAATATTTGGTATATGTATCAAGCACGTTGAAATTATTATCGATGCCACTTGGTGAAATGCTGGATGAATAAAACGAGCGTCCGAATCGTAAATTAAATTAGTTGTAAAATGAAAGCTATAGAAAACTTAACACTTCATAAAATTACGATAAATCTATTGGTGTTTATTAGGTCCATAAAAATTATAAATAATATATTTGTTATGAAATCGCCTTATTGGCCATCTGTGATAATACAACAGAACTAAGCGCCTTTGCTACTCGCCACTAGATGGCGTGTACAGCGCATTCGAAGGTCGCGTAAAAACCAAGAGATTCCGTCGACACAGTCTTAGTTTTATTTTCAAATATAAGTACATAATACAAAACACACATTTTCATTATAAACTAAATAATAAAACCTGGGTTGGTTACATTTAAATCGTGTAGGTTGTCATAGAAAAATTTATAAAACTTCAAAAAAAAAAAAAAATAACTTAGAAAAGTATCTTCAAAGACTGTTTAATTAAGGACTTCAGTCTAAGAAATGAAAGTACAAAAAACTTCAATTGAACAACATTTCATCATACACCTTGTAATCTCGTAGAGGGGTCTACGCGGCGGCGTAGCAACCGTTACCTAGTAGGATTAGAAGTTCATATTAGGTAGAAAATAATAATTTTACCGTCTGCAATAGTTGAAATTGAAATATAACATTGGATTGACATTCGTAGCTTATACAATTTATTAGAGTCCACAGGAGATAAGAATGCTGGCTTCTATTTTGGTCAACGAATTAGCATTGCCATTCAACGTGGCAATGCTGCCAGCATTCTGGGTACTTTGCCTTCTGGTGACGGCTTAGATTTTTAAGAGTTTGTTATAATTGTATATACTAGTGAGCTATGTGATCTAATTATGTTATATTTATTATACATGTATTAATTATAGAATGTATTTATTTATTTAAACATTTAAATTGAATTCTACGTAAGTATTGTATTTGACATGTGGATCTAGTATGCGAAAATAAATAATTTGTTGTTATTATGTGTTTATGATTTCCGGGACTATAAGCCATAATAGTGGTCCGGTCCTTTAGGAGGCATGCATGGAGCCGAAGCTTATATAAAACGGATTCAAATTAAAGCTGATTGAAATCAAAACAAACGAAGGGTTAGCCTACCTCAATACTCGATCCTACATTTTATCTATATCTAGCACATGCACAGGCATACACAGGATGGCATTCGTTTGCACACCCACACTACGGCACCTTGCAAAGTTAAATATATGGGGAGGTTATAAAGGTACTTAATACTGTATGTTTGTGTGATCAGACGGTTTCCACGGTAACGCTCTAGGTATTAGCTTACTTATTAGTGTGTACATGTTTTTTTATGAAGTATTTGCTTGGCCTTTAACACACCTTCACGCTCTATACCCGAATGAAAAGTAGGCTAGGATCAAGACCCATTCAGTGCGATTGTGACTCATTTTGTGACTCAGTTTCGAACTTTTGTCAATTATAAAAATGCTATAGGTTACAAACAAATACTATAGTCTAGTTAGAATTTTCCTAATATGATGATGGATATCTGAAAATAGCTCATACGGAGAGCATCATCATTTAGTTATTTAGTAAATTTATGTAACGTTTACTTGTCTACTGCTAGATGGTCAATAGTAGATTATTCATTTTGTATATACATTACATATGCATCGCTCTTCAAACTTTAGAGATTAGGATGTTTAGGTCAGCTTATCGATAATTTTTAATATTTTTAAACTAGTGGGTACCTGGTAAAAATTAAAATTGTTTTAAAATGTACAAATTTTTCGTTTAATACCCCTTTGACCTTGTAGATATCATTCAAAATGCTTACATCACAGTTTGTACTGAAAATTTTAGGTTTGCATTACTTATTAGTTTACCTGGTATTTTTTCTTTTAAACTTTACAAGTACACGTTTGAATTGCAAGTATTCTATCAATACACTGCTGCAGTATCTATAAATAAAACGGCATCAAAATCCGTTGCGTAGTTTTAAAGATTAAGATAAAGATATAGGGACAGAGAAAACAACTCCGTTTTATACTATGTAGTGAAGCTCAAAATGAACGGAATATTTGCATTCGAGAATTTATAAGATATCTGACCTGCTTATTTCCTGAGATATTCAAGAAGGATATCGCCAGACAGACCGAGACTGATATGGTTTCGTTCCCGAACGAAACCCTATGAAATGACTGACAATTAGTCTCAGATGAACATTACATGAAAAGGACTAGCCTTCTCAATAGTAAATTTCAATGTAAAATAAAATTAATTCCACAAAAGTACTTAGATTTTGCGACGCAATCGCACTATCGAAGGAGATTCATCGATCTTTAAGCTGTAGAATCACTAATGAAATTCTAATTTATACATAAAACATCAGTGAGTCTACAGCAATATACTTGTATTTTAATGGAATGGGCACAATATACTTGGAGCTAACTTCTTATAGGTACCTATATAAGAATTAACCCTTTACTGGCTCCATTCCACCCACCTATTATTTGACAAATAGCTCCGAATTCTGGATGAGTGACTAAGGTTTTGGAGATGGTCAAATGTATTTTGTTTCCAACACCAAATTCTATAAGGTAAGATTGATTAGGAACCCCTTTAAGCGGATATCTAAGAATAAGGAGTTGCGTTATAAGATGATACAATTTCTTGACATCATTAACATTTTAATCTAATAGGTCCGGCATTTTACAGTGAGAAGACAGTTATACACTGAGCCAGTAGCGTTAAAGGTTTTTAGTCCACAATCGAAACCCTAAAAATCGAATCGCGCCCACACAGTTTATTACATAGAAGTTAAACAGAATCAGATTCAAGCACACAGCGCTTTCATCCATCTGTGTGCGGGAGGGTGGCATTCTATATCCAGTCTAGATATCTAGATAGCAGTGTCTGGGTGCATCGATGCAGCGTTGGCCTAGGTTAGGGGTAGTTAGAGGCAGGTCGGGACCACCCCGTCGCGTAATCAAACTGAGAATGTTGTTTGTTTTTGCAAGTTATTAGATTGTTTTCTCATTGGTTGGTTACTTGATGGTTGCGCATTTTAGCTGGCCGACAACTGTAGAGAAGGAACAAGGTAAGCAGTGTATGGATGGGACAGGTCGAAAAGAAACGTGAGATTTGTATGTTTTATAGTTCACTTTCTTTGTGAGGGTGAGCTACCGAATTTATAGTTCGAAGAACATCAACGTTTTATCTCTTGACGAGGGACTTTGAGATCTATTTGATACTCAAACTTAACGTATACGACGTATTATTAAAGCTCAAAATGAACGGAATCTTTGAATTCGAGAATTTTTAAGAAATCTGACTCTCTTCCTCTCATTCTTTAATCGAACATTTTGTTTTTCAATCAAATCAGGAATCAACTAAAATAGTGGAAGAAGAATATATTATTATATACGATAAAATAGGTTTCAGACGGTATTTCATGACAAACTCATACAAGTTAATTATTTAGTACATTAGTTCAGAGTTTTAGTTTTAGTTGAGGGCTTAGTAATGTGGATCCTATGTAATTAAGAGTTTCCAATTTAGACAATGTTTGGGTCCCTGCTCGCACTAAACCAGATTTACTGCAAAGCTTTTGTTCGTTGTTTCTTTACTTTGGGGACCAGAATATATTATCTATACCTAAACCTGGATATTTGTTTATGGTCCCTTTGGAAGAAATAAAGTTAATGATTTCTGATTTCAAACAGTACACATAATATCGTGAAAATTATTTCATTTTCACGAAAGCCTTTTTCTCTGTACTGTTTGAAATCAGAAATCAATAGCTTTATTTCTTTAGGCTTACAAAATAAGCTCTTAAACAAGTGAATTATTTGCATTATTAACTTTCGATATATCAAAGAAATCTAATCTAAGCATAACTATTCAAATAATTTCACAGAAATAATACGTGAACCCTCAATCTTGTAGAGATTAAATTTATCATACGATGATTATTAGGCATACTGGGTACTTTAGCGTTATGTAAAAGCAATGTTTATTTACCAATACGTGTCGAGTTCGTCGACCTGAGGTCCTGTTCGGGAATTTTCGGCAACGTCCGTAATTTAGAGGGGGATGGAGATATACAGGATTGCAGGGGTGCGAGCGAGTGCTGAGAGAGGGTAGAGACCTTGAGCTGGCAAAATCAAGGGTAAGGCTTGTTTGCGAGTGTGTGGGGAATCGGCCTGTGTTGGTGCACCGATACCAATGCACGTACATATTATAGCATGTTGTATTACTCATGCAGTATTGATAGGTATGTACATATATACTGTACTGCATCGCAT
This sequence comes from Eupithecia centaureata, assembly GCA_944547425.1. Classification (NCBI taxonomy): domain Eukaryota; kingdom Metazoa; phylum Arthropoda; class Insecta; order Lepidoptera; family Geometridae; genus Eupithecia; species Eupithecia centaureata. The sequence continues at coordinate 12,532,254 of OX155679.1, read as the reverse complement.
CTCCTGTTCAATGAACTTGGGTTCAAATAATTTGGGAGAGTCTTGACGATTCTTTATGCTTTCAATGACGAGCTATGTTTTGTTTTACTTGACCAAGCATGGAAACCAATATTTATAAACTCGAATAGCAATGAATTACAAATGTTATGGGCATTCCTTGTAGAAGTGACGTCATTTATCAACGGTTTTCAAAAGAAGATGCTCAGTTCGAGTTTTTTTATGTTACATCATAACTTTATTCTAAGTATATATTGATGATTCTTTTCTTATTTGAAAACTGGTGCATCGCATGAGGTTTCTTGTTAAATTGATTAAGATCAGACTGGTATTTTTTGGGTTATCTGTACTAATGCGTGAATTTAAGTCAAATGTTAGTTTTATAAAAAAATATCAAATTAATCTCTATATTACCAAAAAAACGCTGTGCTTGGCCAACTGAACAGGAAATATTTTTATAAATGAAAGTCTGTCTGTTATATTTTCATGCCTAACCGGCTGAACGGATCTTAATGAAACTTGGCAGGTAAGCGGTATTCCGGATACGGTCATGGACTATTAGGAAATCACATGCGAAGTCGCGAATATCTTACTATTATAATAAATGGGAAAGTCTGTGTGAATGTTTGATATAAGTAATCTCCGTAATTACTTAACTTATTTAGATTAAATTTGGTAAGTAGAGAGTTTAGGACCTAGAATAAGGCATAGGCATAAGAATAAATAATAACTGCTCTGTTTTTGTCTATTCTTACGGCATAGGCTAATAAAATTTTCAAAAATTAGCCTCTGAGGGGTTTATATAAATAGGGTGAAACCTCGATATAAATAAACTATGAAATAAATAATTATAAACGTATTTTTTAATTTTTACAAACTAACCCCTAGGGGTGGTGTAATAAAATTTTGAAATTTGTATGAAAATAAAAACTCTGGTTTGCGGGCGAAGCCGCGGGACACATCTGGGAGTAATCTAATTCTCTATCTAATGTAATTCAAAATAGATGTAATAATAGAATTATCTTCATTTATTATTTACCAGCTGGCTTTCTTTTAGTAGTTTTAGCGTTAAGAGGTATCAAACATCTATACGTCCAATCTTAAGCATTGTTAATAAGGTCAGATCAAGCGAATAGCCCCCAGATTAATAAATAACGAATAGCCTTTAATTGCTCTCCCATACACCTAACATAGGGTTTTAAAAAAAAAAAGAACTCTGAGTCATGGCCTTTTTTGTACTGCAACACACAAACTTGCCTACACTTAAAGCTTTTTGAAAAAGTTTGTCTATGATTGTTTATGCGTATTCATAATGTTTTTTTACTTAAAACAGTTGCTAAGTAGTCTTATTTCTCACTCTGACTTATGTCAAAAGACGGAGACAGAGTGAGGAATAGCAATTTTTAACTTAGCAGGGATGTTTACGATGGAATTAATATTTATTTATTAGAATATTAATGTATTTTGTAAGTGTATTAATTTGTAACAAATAAATATCACTACATAGTATAAAACAAAGTCGCTTTTTCTGTCCCTATGTCCCTATATCCCTTTGAATGCTTAAATCTTTAAAACTACGCAACTGATTTTGATGCGGTTTTTTTAATAGATACAGTGATTCAAGAGGAAGCTTTATACGTATAATAACCGTGCGAAGCCGGGGCGGGTCGCTAGTTATACTATAAGTAAGTGATTATACTGGTATTGACATGGGTCAATTGAGCTACCTTTAGACGGTTTGCAACCGTCTGCAGTTAGCTCAATGGTTTCAATTGTATATACAAGTTGTAATAAATTCTTGATTGTAATTTTCGTTGTTAATAAGTCTTTATTTTCGTTGATAATAAATATTTAATATTAGTAAGTGATTGACCTACGTGGGTGTAAGTCTAGTTGAAAGCGTCGGTAGATATTAAGAGGGCGCGCTGTAGCCATTTCAGCGAATAAAGGAGGGATAGGATTTCATGCTCACGGTCAGAGCAAACTTTACTTCTTCTTCTCTTAAAGGGATATTACACTACACGGTATTCAGGGACCCTAACTCTAACTAAGAGTGGTGTAATAAGATTTAGGGAACGTAAGGGACGGACCCGGACCCGGACGATATTCAGGGCCCGGAAGTTAGGGCCCTGAATAACGTGTAGTGTAATACCGCTTTTACTTCTTCTACAACAAAACTCCTTACTATAAAAATATTTAAGTGAACAAAAATCAAAGTGAACTCAAAACATAAGTCATTTCAATAGACCGGAGACTTCTAGATATCTTGACCAAAATATGTGCGAATCAAACTGTGCACTTTCTTGACTTTTTAATCGTGATTTTTTCTTAACCGTGTATTTTCATGAAAGCAATCAAAGAAAAAGAAATTGGATTTTATGGAATTCAAGTTTTATTACCACGGGGTAGTTTTTTAGTTTTAGTTTTTAGTTTTGTGCTGCGCTGGGTTAGTGTATCTTCATTGCAAGAGCAATCTTAAGTTGTTTTCTAGAAAAAAAAAAACGTTTCAAAATTGAATATAAAACTGCTCTGAGTTATTTCTCAGCCCACATAAGAATTTATTGTTTTAAGTAAGTACCTAACTCAATTGAACTTATAATACGAAACAAGTGACCAGCAAATCGATAAATGTAAATTTTCAGCTAGGCCTATATTATGTCTGGTAAGTACATAAGTAATGTTTGATAGATAATGTCTCCTTCATTCAGGTACCCACAACGAATCTAGAAAAGCTCATAGAGCCTTAAGACATCATGAATATCAATATAATTTGATTTATTGACCAAAAAGCAAATAAAATCACAACGCAATAAACATCAAACAATGATGTAATGCAATCAACCGATCGAGCCGTAAACCCGCCATAAAAATAAAAACGCATGTCAACAAGCAACAACTAACCACGTGCTCAACCCAAAATAGACGAGCACGCACACACGCACGCAACGCACACGCGCGCGCCAACGCCCGCGGAAAAATCAATATTTTGAGCAAAACTACTTCCCTTAAAACCTCTGTGTGAGTCGGGCCTCCTTGCAGCTACGACCAAAAAGCCTCACCTCCAACCCTCCACAAACAAAATCAAACCTTATTATAACATAATAACGTATAGTTTTAGTATCGCGAGTCAGGGTGGTTGTTCGAGTTGTAAGGGTGAAGTGTATCCCCGTCTCGCTCCGATCAATCGGATGGGTCGGTCGCGCGGCCGCGTGGCGCCGGCCGTCGACCCCGGCCGGTCGTTGCCCGGGTTGCACCCTGCTACCCCGAACCACGCACCCTGTTCTCGCCGAATCTTGGACCCGAGCCGCACTGACATTGACTCGGTGCACGGTTCGATGAACTCTAACGCTTCCGTTTCCAGATGCTCAATCCAAATATCGATAATAAGCCCTTATCACACAATTATTTATAGAGATATATATCTAACGACAGAGGTTTTGATCGATTGAAAATAACTGACTCTGAACATGAAATAAATTCTCTTGTTTCAATGTTTTGTTTAACTTGGGCACTTAATTAAATCAAAAACAAAAATAAACAAGGTGGGTAAATCCTTAATGGTAGGTAGGTTTTTATTAAAGATTCATGTATACAAGAACGGAATAAATGGCTCAATCAAATCACTTCGAATGAATGGTGCGTGTGACCAGGGGGTCTACTTTTTTCAACGAAAAACGAACCTTCGATCGAAAGTTCGCGTAATTCCTACTCCGGTTTCATTTTTTTACGAAACTTCGATCGACCGAAAATTGTTTGACATTTAAATTTTCTAAACCTACTCTGTTTCACGAAAGTTCGAAACGAACATTTGATTTTGACGGATCTTTGTTCGGAGTTTTAACCTCAAATCGACGAAACCAAAAGTGGTACCTTTTGATTTTCGTTTTTCTGATTTGATAAAGAAAATTGACTGAACTGAATGAAATATTACTTTTAATTGTACCTGCTCTTCGTGATGAACGTTTGGAGCGTAAAAGAAACCATATTTGTCGCATTATAACGAGTTCTTTATAGTGTCTTGGGTAAATTACGTCAAAAGTAGTAATTGGTCAAATTCTAGTTGTTTAATTATATGTTTTGCTTAGATACAACAGAAAATAGTTATAAAACTACAGAATAGATGTAAAATTTAAAAACAAAGCGAAACATTTTGTTTATTAAAGAAAAATCCGTAATTGGCATGTTAAAAAACCTAGGGGAAGCAGGGAGAATGGCGATCACTTAAGGAAAATTTGCAATAACTTTTTTTTACAAAGGTTTTATTTTAGAGAACATCATCATTTCAAAGGAACATTGGTTAAACTATCCAGTAATCAACATGCATGTTTTAATGCATGTTGATTACTGGATAGTTTAACCAACCACTTATCTATTTATCACACAAAATTGGTAGGGACTCGTACAAAAAAATATAGGTTTGACCGTCATTCTCCCTGAGCATGGGTAATGCCGGTCATGCAAAGGGGTAATGGCGATCAAAATTATTTGCTTATATATGACAATGGAGAACCATTTTGATTAATTATAATGATGAGATCAACGTTACTTTAACTTATTAAAAGACTACAATGATATTTGAGCATAAATGACTAATCTGAATTAAATGTTTCTATGAAAATATGTGATATCTAATCTTAGGTACATAAATCACAGATGTATCCTTTAGCAGAATCCAGAACACACTACATGAGACCATTGGCCGTATGTGGTGCATCGATACCACATCTCATCGTTTTGTCCGAATTCTTTGCAAATATTGCATTTTTTTTTCTTTCATCGTCATTACCTACATCCATATCATCATAACTATCGTCGTTGCAAAGGTTAGGATGATTTTTTTGCAAAACTTTGCGTTTGTAAGACTTTCTTGTCATATTTCTTACAGCTTTTTCTTGAGGCTTAGTTTTCTCAGCTCCTTTGGTTTTACCAATTTTCTTTGCCTTGACTTGACCGGTATAACCCCAAAAGACGGTTTTGCAATCAAGCTGAATTTTAACAAAACAGAGATACAATTATTAAGAAATGTTTACTATATTGTTTAATTTAATGTTTGAGCGCAAAGATAATGAATAGCAACATTAAATGAGTAAAATAAATCTGTACTTGCCGACAAACGCACTCAGCCGAAAATTAGATCCGGGCGGCCAGAAACAAACATACGCACCTCTCTCTCACGGGCAGCGAGCGAGCTGACCAAACTTATCGCTGCCTGCTTTTACGTCTCGCCCCCCTCCCTTCAGCCCGCGCACCGTATTTCTATGAACTGTATTTTGTTAGTTTTTTGAGTGACCGCCATAACCCCATGACCGGCATAGCCCCTGCTTACCCTACACATATCATTCGTTCAATTTCATTCACGAAAATTGTCTATGAATCCGAACTTTGTGTGCGTATCCGAAAATGAAAGAGAGTAGGTTCATCACCGAAACTTCGTTTTAAATTCGTTCGTTTGCGAACCTTCGTTTCAAAGAAAGCGGGTCGACGCCCAGAATCATACAATCAAGTGAATAAGATGAAGTGAATCATTCGATATTCAAAACGAATTAGGCGTGAACGTGCAGGAATCTAAAAAAGACCGATGACGTTCCAAAAACGAATTAAAATTTCGAAGTAAATGAAGTGGCTAAAGAGTTTTAGTCGGAATCGTTTTAAGACGCATCCGTTATAAAGATTTTAGTGAGGTATTATTTTTAACGCGGAAAGTAATTACTCAGAGCTGTTAATGTTGCTTTCAAGATGTTAAAAAGTAATTTATTATTGGAAAGATATATGACAATGTTGATAGAATGTTTTTACATGCTTTAATCAGACAGAATAAAAATAAATCTTTTAACATAATGGAAACTGCAACAGAATGAAATTGTTGTCATTTTAACTCTTCGTTAAAGTCTGTAATATCTTCACTATGAATAAATTAATGTCTTAATCAGAAATTCTACTTGCGTGCGTACATTTTTCATCTTACTGATAAACAATGTAGTTAGTTGTTTTATTTTCACTTTTGACCAAATAAATAAACTTTTAAAAAAAGCTTAAAGCTTCCTACAGATTTAACTGGATTCCAGTGCTTTCTATTAAAATCATTTAATGAAATCAATTTGTTTCCATAAATGTTTATTTTGCGTCTCGTGAAGTGCACGGTTGAATTAGTTGCGTTTTTCCTTGTTGGTAGAGTAAATTTCATGGTTATTATATATAGTTTATAGTTATATAGTTTAGCACCATCTAGCCTCAAATATGTGGATTGTCCAGCATTATTTATTTCTATTGCATAGTAACTAATTTATTGACAACGAAAATTACAATCAAGGAATAGAAAAAATTACAACTAGTATATACAATTGAAACTTATACAATTTATTAAAAAAACAGCCTGTTCCGTTCAGTTATTGTACCGTGAAGTGAAGATGTACCAAACAGTAAACACCCAAAGATAAAAACTACAACATATAAACTTTACATTTGTTATATATATCGGGGCGCAGCAAGTCATATGACTAGCTGCGCTCGGGGGCTAAACTTGCGTAAAAATTGATGAAATGTAGCATATGTTTTATCTTAGGCCTAGAACGTCTATTCATAATTTCAGCACGATGTTTTCAGTAGTTTTGGCGTGAAGAGGTAACAATCAACCATCCATCCAAACTTTTGATTTCCTAATATTAGTGTTGTGAATAAAGTTGAACCTCTCGCAAATTTGAAGTTGTTGCCTAAATTGCAAAATTTTTTAGCCTTTGATGATATTTTAAGGTTTGTGTATCGTTCCATCACCTGTTCTTTTTGATGGTAATTGCTCGTGAATTTCTGTAAATAAACGCGTCAAGATGCGACTAGATCCACTAACAGCTGGGTTCAGGCCGGGGTCAATGACCACTCGTATTTTCAACATGTGCCGACGATTTCCGCGTTCCCAGGAAAATGCTTGACATTCCTTCGGGAGTCTTCGGCTTTCTTCGGGAACTGTCGTCTTTCGATTTTGGGAATTTGAGACAGGATTATTCCTGTCTATAGTATGGTTTAGTTTAGAATAGACCTTGAGAATAGAGAACCTTCGTTCAAAGGTTCGTGAAAAATGCCCATGAACTTTATTTGTTAGGTTGAATTTCCTGTGGAGTACCTTTAAGTATTCTATGAACTATATAATTTTTCAGTCTCTTAATATATCAACTCACATGAAAAGATACTTTTTTGAGGTTGATCGTTTTACATTGGTGCGAGACAATTTTTTTGGTGGTTTCATTTTTTCTGTCTTACAAGTTTTAAAAGAAACGGAAAAGCTGTTTGCCTCAAATCGTTTACTATTTTCAGTTTACTTATGGAAGAATTATCTTTGTTTTATTGGTAAGTATTTATGAAATAAAAATTGTAAAAGGCAGAAAAATTAAAAGCCACAATAAACTTCATGTTCAGCCAACATAAGAGGAATATAGGAATAGTTAGTCCTTTAGAATAGTTATCTATATTTGGCATTATTATCAAGTGTCTATAAAATATAGCAATCTAGGTGATGGAATTTAAGTCACAGCTGTTTATAAGTATCGGAAGTAAAATCTCCCATTAAAACTTATTTATAAACATAACTTAACGTAACCAATAAACAATGTGAACAAAATAATGTTTAACTTTGACAACAGACACAAAATGGGGACACCGGATGAAATACACAAATATTATTGCTTTCGCATGAGTGTTTAATCAACGGTCTTGAGACCAACAGTGTTCACACACAACAAACTCATTACTTTGACAGTGGCACTGACATTGGCATGACGTCATAATTCATAAACTTGAGAACATAATCAATTTCAGTTTTAAGTTGGAGGCTCTTTAGGAGAAAGAACTTTTTATTACATTTCCCAAATTAGACTTCCCGAAACCAGTGAACTAGCAACCTCAAAAACATATTCCAAACCCAAAATATAAAAACTGGAGAAAAAGGTTCGTTTCATTTCATGCATGAATCTACATGGAATTTCATCCATTGTTGATTTTTACAGCCTAAAGGTTATAGCTACGTATATTGTGGATCATGATCCTTTTCCATCGCTTATATCTTTTACGTTCCTGAAAAGTTGATCCTGAAACTTGAAAATAACTTTGATTGCACATAAAATTTTGCGAAACTACATCCTTTAAGTTGTATATAAAAAATCATTTACAATATTCATAGTTGACTCTTGCAAACTTGGCTTAAATTTTTAAATTTTCTATTAGCAGACATACCTACATACTACATGGGAAATGGGCTCTTTTATAGGTTTCAATTCAATCTTCCTAAATTGGGTTTGTTAAAATATCAATCAAGTAAGGACCCAATTAATATTTTTTAACCCTAAAACGAGTATGGAAACAAAACATTTTTTTTTGTCTATAGGAGACAGACAAAAAGAGACATAAAATTCCCCAGACAGCCGTTAGCTAGAAAAGCGCATTACCGACCCGCGAACTATGCACAAGGTCACACGCACAGAAATACGTCGCCCTTGAATCTTCGGGCCGAAGTTACACAACTGGGATAACGACATAAACCTATATTATTGGAGATTACATTTTTGGCTTCGTCAAATCTAGGTTACTACATAGAAAAAATATTTTTAAAAGGTATTGTTAAAATTGTACACTGTAAGTCAATTCCACGTAGTAACCGCTCTAAAAAAACTGGCATTTGCTTCATTTCACGTAATATCAACCTATGCTGTAACTCATGACGAGCATCAGAAAAATATTTAGTTTATTTGTTTCAAAATAAATTCAGTCCCAAGTCAATAAAAAACGTTCGAAGCAAAGAAAAATAGTAATAATAAGTCTTATCTAATCGCGTGGTGCAGCTAGTTGCTGCATCACGCGGCTTCACCCACTAATACAATACCCTAGATCGTTTTCACATAAGCAACGCATACGAAACCGCGGGCATAAACTACGAACAACTTCACTAATTTTTCAGGAAGTAATTATAATTTGTATTTGTTATTTTCAAAAAATAAACTAAAATCTCGATTTCTATTAAATTACAAAATAAACATGTGTTTTTATAAAAAAATAAAAAAAAATCACTCACCGATTTGAATTCACTTGTCCTCACACCTTATGTCAAGTGTAACCAAAATATTGTTCAGTACGATAATGCCACATTAAAAATGTCAGCCCACGCCGTCTGCTCAAGGGCAAACGGACAATGATCGCTCGCCTTATTAGCGGATAGGGTTTGCAGACGGGATAGCCGGAATCATCAGGTTTGAACTGGCTTCATGTAAACCAAAAAAAATCTAATAAAGGTACGTATTAAGTACAAGTTGCACCCTGCGGCTTCACCAGCGTGAAAGTTTATGTAAAGAAAGTAGCTGTATGTTTTATTCCAGAACTAGAACTACGTTTATTCGAAATTTCGGCCCCAGCTTTTCAGTAGTAGACGTAACAAATCTCCATCCATCCAAAGTTTTGCATTTATTTTATTGTGATAGTTACTTCCACGAAGAAAAACAAGATTTTTTTTACTTATGACATATAAAGAAATCCAAAGTGATGTGACACGATATTGGTTTTTCTCTATTATTGGCAAGCTTGCTTTGGGTTCACGTCGGCTATTCATTTTACACAAACATGACGCATCTCAGATTTAACGTCTATTCTTGGGTGACTATTTTTGTCTACTTATACATATAATACAAACTGATATTATTATTACCCAATAATTGTGTTATTTTTAGAAATAAGAGCAGTTAAGCCCCACCACAGTGCTATTCTAAAAAGAGTGAAAATAAATTGTGAATTGTATCTCGTACTTGCCTGTTTTATGTATGAATAGTCACAATTCCGAAACACTGTTAGTCATAAGGTCGTTCTGTCAATACTATAAGTTTTCTTGCCAAGAAATCGAAAAATGAACAATCGAAGTAGAGGAAGAATATTCTAGAACGAATTAAAAGGGAGACAGCCCTTAGGAACGGTTACATTCGCACAGATGCACTGTTTATGGTTTCGTAACAGCAATGGCTGATGTATGAGTCACGGCCGGCCAAGTTCATTGTCGCTACGAACTTGAACCTACAGTGTTCTTAACGTTTTCGACCACTCGAAGATATGCGATACTATACCAAACCACATTTCAAAAATATTTAACGCAAAGTTATATTTGGGTAAGATAAGTAAATTTTGGGGCGATGATATGACTAAATTAAGTTGCTAATTTAGTCATATCATCTCCTCAAAATCAATTTCTTTCTGTTTCTAAAAATGAAACGATCGACATGGTAATTGTGATCATACACACATGCATATTTCTGAAATTCTGCATACTCATTTACGATCCACGGTTACGATTAGGTACGACTTTTTGAGCGCCTTGCATTCATTTCTATACTGAAGGGAATATTATTTTGTAGCATGTATTCAAACGTTAACATGGATGACACTGCTCGACATAATAAAATTGGTCTAATTGTCAATTTAGCTTGGTATTGATTTCAAATCAAACCATTTATTCAGGACAAATTTAAAAAAAGCTCTTACACATGATACTACGATGAAATAACCGAAGCTTTACAACTGTGGGGACACACAAATCATTGACACAACTGTGTCGACGCTGTGTGATTTTAACAGTTGAGCTTCCTTTTATTTGAAAAAAATCTGTATATTTATTACGTTAATATTTTTTCTTTTAATTTAATTTAGGGTATAAAACATTGAATTAATCTTAAAATAATTTAAATGGAGTATCCTAAAAAATCTTATTAGTTCTTCCATTAGATTTTTTTTAAAAATCGGACAAGTATTTTTTCTCTTGTCAATTATACAAAAAAAATATGAAGATATCCTCCTCCATGAAAGTTCCTCATGACGTCACGCCGCGTGACGTCACGAGCCTCTACTGCTGAACTTTAATACGCTTTATCTTGCTCGATCATTTTCTGTTTGATTGACAAAAGAAAATATACGTGTCCAATATTACTTTCTAATCTAACTCATCTTAATTTTCATAAAATTTTATTTACCTTAGACCTACCCAGGACCCTATTGTTCATGTTACTAGCTCTGCTTAGCTTGGGGTAGATGATGATGTGTATTTTTGAGTATTACTTTTTATTTACAGGTAGTTATCGAATCGCGTCACTAGCTGCAAAGCTAGCTGTTGCTACACCACAGTCTTTCCCCTGTTATTGATAACACCGGTAAACACTACCGCGCGAGTACGTGACAATGACTTGCCTCACACATGCCCCGATAGCAGTCCAATCACACCGCTATTTACATGCTAATGTCCTAACTGATTACTTGCTAAGGAAATTATGAAATAATCGTTGCTAGTTTTATATCTGTTATGTTGGCCATTAAATCAATGACCAACCTAACAGGCAAGAATGCGTATTTCTTCCGTAAGTACTGCATTCTCCGAGGAACCGAAGCGCCTGTGGATAACTATCATTTTATGAAATGTCATCTTTCAGATGAACGTAGCTAGGGTTGCCAGATGTGTTGAAAAAAAAATCCGGACAAGTTTAATTTTTTATTAACTAACAGATAAATTTACTGAAAACCAACCTAAAAACTACCAAAATAATATTTTTTCGTTATTTAGAGTAGGTAAGGTCAATATGGGAAAGACCGTCTACAAGGCAAGACCGTCTACGCGCAATATCTTTCGTTTTATAATAGCTACTGCAATTTGCGTAGACGGACGGGAAGTAGCATTACATTACGCTTCGTATTTTTTAACATAGATGTCGCTATCTACACTGTCGGCGAAGAAAATCTACCCGCCATTTTTAGTCGCGATTGAACTTCCATTTACAACGTGACACGTGAGGCCAAAAATAAAAAAAGTGATAAATCGAACGAGTTTAGTGGAAAAAAGAGGTTGAGTAAGTATTTCATGGACATCTTTAACTATTTGATACCCCTTTTGTGAAATATGTGACGGTCTTACCTCCAAAATATAAAAACGTTAATTCTCTTCGAATTTGAGCTTTATTCTTATTTGTTTAAAGTGCATATTTGAAAGACTTGCATTTTTTACAATAAATTGTACTTAAACACACAGAAAACTTACGAAATAACATGTAAAATGTCAATAGACGGTCTTGCCTCCAATAGTACGGGAAGACCGTCTACACGCCGAGTTTTAAAAAAAGGTTTCTATTTTAAGAGTTTCTATGATATAATGCAATCCATATAGCACAACATGTTCATTGAAAATTTGTTTATCACATGGAATTCTAAAAATCGGCCTAGAACTTACCAATTTTTTTATTATGTCATTTGTTTAGATTTTTAAATAAAGTATGCCGGTCTTTCCCATATTGACGTCAGCGTAATTTTTACTAAAACGGACAATGCTTTGTCCGGTTTACCAAGATTTTCTAGACCGGACAAGCTTATAGAAAACTGGACTGTCCGGTCGAAAACCGAACATCTGGCAACTCTAAACGTAGCGTCGTCTTCTAGATGCAAGCAATTCTGGATTTTATCAATCCTGATGTAGATACCAAGTTCTAAAGCATTCCATTTACTTAATAATAATAATTTAGATTGAATTTTCCCACTTTTTTGATTTAAGTACGTCCTTTTGTAACAGTACGCAAAAACTACGAAATTTTTCTTTTAAGCGGTTATACCTTTTCAATTTTGGGGCATTTTGTATTAAAAGAAAACAATCACATACAAAAAAAAACAAAAGATTGGACAGGATTCCTAACTTTTTTAACTGATACACATTTGCTGAAATAAAACAGAGGCATATAATACAGGCTTAACAATAAAATAAAGTACCGATGCCTCTTATAAATAGGAAAGTACTTAGTTCAATTTGAACCGATGATTCCATAGCCATGCAGTATGAGTAAGTACCCACTGGGGTTAATGACCCGAGTACTGTTCGGAATGGAATCCACTACGTCAGTGTGACGTCATTTTCAATGTCAGCGCCTCAGACGGAACAATGCTTGGTTTGATGTGGTTTGGTTTTTGACATAGGAAGACGAAGTGGTTACGGTTATCGTAGAAATCCGGGACTCTATAAGTAATAAATGTGAATAATCCACACAGCATCATATAGGCCCAATCTTAGCAGAGTTTGAATTCTGGATGACTGATATACTTAATACAATTACAAAGATGTAATATATAAAATTATGCATGAACTCTACCTCTCTACCTCTAACTTGTTATTTTTGTTATGATATTAATCAGTAAAATACCATAAATATTTCGATCGAGAAGTTTTAATATTTAGTCAGATTAATAAAAAAACTTTAACAACTTGTTATGTTAGCGACAAAGCCGCCAATTCCATTGCTATCATAATCTTAAATTAAGTGCCTTCTGTTTTAAGCGATGCTTTTAAAGTATTGTTTATCTATGTTAGGACAAAGGTTCTGTTAAAAAACTATGCTATTTTATCAGTGAACAATCTTATACCTACATAGCTGTCTGGAGTCTAAGAATATAATAATATATACTTTAACTAGACTCTATCTTCTTGGAATATCTGCTGCATAGGTGGCCGTGAGGTTATTGAGAATGGTGTAGGTAGGTAATTTGATCTATTGCTCTATACTTGGAATTCTCGGTATTTTGCTATCTTTATTTTCTCATTATAGATTAGAAGATCGTAGAAAATTAAGGAGTGCGGTGGTCTTGGTATTGAAAATGCAAAGAAAAAACTCTACATTGAAGATTGTAAAAACTTCGTTGAAAATCCATCAAACCTAATCAATCAACCATAAATAACCAAATCATCCAATGGAACCAATGTCCTAGAACGAAAAAATTAAAACCTACAAGTTAGTGTAACTTAGTAGCAAATATTAAACCCACTTTTCCGCAAGCCTATATTAGAGCAAACAAACCTTTATATGAAAAAACAAATGAGCAACGCCAACGAAAGAAGAGCATCAATGAAGTGAGAAGAAACATAAATGACTATCGATCAAGAAGCAGAATGTACGTACCTTCGCCATGCAGCATAGAAAAAAAACCACGTCGATCGAATTAATCGCCAAAGCATCACATCACAAGCCTCAGGAACAATAAAAATATACGCGCGTTTGGGAGTTCACCGGCGGACACCGCGGGGTCACCGACCGTCCTTAGCACAGCTGCGTGGAGCTCACAGACGTAGTGCCGTCTCTCTCTAGCGGACACGGCGCTACCGTATTCCATTATTCAAATCTGTTGTTCACACTTTAATTCTATGTTTGCGTCGAGCGATAATTGTCGTTATTTTGGTCTTCATTCATGTTTTTTTCATAGAGGCTTCGAACTAAAATTCCTAAAAATACTATAAAGTCTCCGAATATAAAAAATCAATGTCTTTGGGCTTACAAAATAAGCACGTAGCCAAGTGAAATTGTAAACTGAATAATTCTCAAATTACTAATATAAGAAATAAAGAGTTAGGTAATTGTTTCTATAAATTTTTTGTCCTTTTAATAAAAGCGACTCTATTTTGACACTCATCGAATTCATGACGCTGTGTAAAAAAACATTGTCACTTGGTACATTTACCCTTTCATCCCAAATTTATGCCAGGTGGTGGTAATCATGGGGTGAATAGTAATATAGTTTTTGTTCAAATTGATAATTAGGCGCTATCAAAAGGGATCATGGATTGTAAGGGTCTAAGGGATTTAAATGAGCAGGCAAGTAATTACCTTCCTACCTATTAATAGATACGTTAATACGATACTGTTGTAATACCATGAATTATTTAATTTGCAACTAGTCATAATCGATTAGAATCTTATAAGTAGCAAATATTAAAACTGAAACATAACAGCATATACATTAGGTTTTATTTCGCTCGTCATCGAAAACTAAAAAATCAGCCATCGATTAGTTTGGAAAACGACAATACAATGCGGAAAACGGGAAACTACCAAAGCTCAATGTGAACGCACCTGGTACAAGAGTGGCGATGAACCCTGCGTACTGACTACGTCAGCATCTGTGCCGCGGCCGGCGATCCCGTGACGTCACGATACAGAACAAACAGTAACTAACACGGGATACACTAACGGTCATATTCATACAAAAGTCCAAGGCCGGATTGAAAAAGTTTAGGCGTTTGATGTAGTCAAAATTATTGCTCTCAGATAGTAATTTTAAAGGTAAAGTAATATTTATAAGTCAGTCAGTTAGTTATTATGATGTATGTACAAAAAATTTATTAAATTTATTATAAATTGTCAGTAAATAGACACAGTATAAGAAGGAGCCGAGCATCAGCATTGCCATACAGCGTGGTAATGCAGCCAGTTTCTTGGGGACGCTTCCGACTGGTATTGACTATGGATCAGTTGCTACCTCAACAATTTTTGCAACAATCTGCAGATCGCTCAAATGTTTCAATTTTATATACTTTTTTAACATGTTTCTATTCCCAGAATAGACTTTAGTTTAATTTTAGGTCACATTTTTGACCTACGCTCTATCGATGAGCCATACCTTTAGTTTGTATTTAAAAGAAGTTGAGTGCCGTGATAATTTATGCTTCCGTTAGTCAGTTGTCTCTCATGAAAATGGCCGATAACTAGGACCGGGGAAATCGGTGCGCGGATATTTCTCAACAGAATCATCAATTCAGAATTCCATCGTTTAATGTAGAATGAATCTGATAAAATATAACGTAATTGACGACGTCTGTGGCGTAGCGAGCTAAAGGTTGTTGCCGACGCATGACGTTCGATTGTACAATCTGCAGATGCTTTTTTCTGGGTGTTAATAAATTATTGAAAAATGTCTATCCAATATAATTAATTTTATGACAAATCCGCCCTTAAAACAAGCTCTGCTTAGCTTGGGGCTAGATGATGCTGTGCTAATGGTCCAGCATTATTATAATGTTTATCATTTGTGACTTATAAGATCAAAACAACCAAATATTAAATGTTATTAATAGGCAATACCTACAAAGAGTGCACTCGCCTAAGTAACAGGTAAGTAAGTAATCACCGCCCACCAGGGCGGGAGCTACTCTCACGTTTCTGCACTGCCGTGGTGAGCCCAAAAGGTTAAGTCTCAACTTTGCTCTTCTGCACCAGGGTAGGTACAAAAATGCGCTGGTTTTCAGACTGACCCATTTTGTGTGACACCAAGAGCCGAGCGAGATATATCGCTCTTAGTTTAATAACTATATAATATTATAATAAATCGAGCTTACACACGACTATAAAAAATTAGGTGGTAGACCTGATTTTAATTCTCAGTTGATGGCAACTTGTGTCTGGTAAATAACTACAGCTGATTTAAGTGTGGCGCCGCTCGCTTTTCGCCACAACTCTGTCAGTGTCTATTTTATAGTGTCATAAACATCGAATATAGAATATTAGATGCGCACGCGAACAAGATTTTTTTTAATACAAATTTGTGAAATTTATTGCAAACCCCCTACGGTTTATTGTGTAAAAATAAAAAAGAGTCTTAAATTTTTCACTCCATAGTTTATTTATACCGAGGTTTGAGTGAATAGAACCAAGGAATAATAATTTTCCATACAAAAATCACCATATTTAGCCCCCTCAGAGGTTAAAATTTCCAATTTTTAATATCATATGTGTTATTCTAGGTCCTTAACTATCTACATACCAAATTTCATTTCAATAACTTAAGTAGTTACGGAGATTACTTACAACAAACATTCACACAGACTTTCTCATTTATTATTATATAATAGTAAGAAGTAAGATGATCTGTTTCGTAATAACCTTAAATCTTTCAGAAGAGATTATGTTCTAATTCATTATGTCAATGCCAATCATGAACCTTATGTCAACGTCAGAATAAAAAGAGGTTATAAGCGAGCGAGTCAATTTAGACAGTGGCACAAGTACAAAGTCTCGTGAGTGTCTGCGTTGACACAGCCCACGCTCGCTGTAGATCGAAGACCCATCTTCCGGAGCACAGCGGTCAATAGCATTTAGAGTTAATGCGCATACACTTTACAAGTCTTTGCAGAGCGGTAGATTTTATAGAATTAATGTAAGCAATAATTTTGATTTTAAGCTAGGTAAGTCTGTATAAATAAAAAAATCATGCTAGAGAATCCCCATAGCGTCACCTAGCCACCTAAACAGAATGTTATGGGTACTAGATGATTGATATATTTAATGCAATACATAACATAGATGCTCAGACTATAGAACTATCTCTGAGCATATATGGATATTATTTATTATACATCTAAACCTAACGAAAGCTTCCAGAACCCCGGAACAAATATTTTGTAGAAAGATCGTACGAGTATTAGTTCTAAGGTGGGAATCGAGTCCGTAACCTCCTGCGTCGATGGCGGAATTTCGCCCGCCTCACCGCCACGCATTTCGTCACATACGAATATTTGATTTATTTGAATTCTATCACCTATTTTTGTCAGCATTACTTGATTACAGTGCGTGAGTCCTCGCCCTCGGGATAATATTTAAGAAATTAAATATCGCTAAATTTTTTCGCAGTTGGTAAACGCATCCGGTACCTACTGATGATGGTTACGGGTTTAAGTCACGCGGAAGTCGAAAATTTTTGCGAAAGGTATATTATTTAATTCCTAAATACTTTATACTCAGATTATATGCAGTGGTTTCCATGGTGAATTGAGCCAAACAGAGACGAGAGTACCTACAATCTGCAGATCGTTGTAAGTATAGTACAAAAATTTTGATGTGGTATTATTATATTAAGTATAATAAAGATTATTGATCAGAAATTTACCGTGTGTTTTTATTTCACCTACGTTTCCTTTCCTAATAAATACCTACCCGGTAAATAATTATTAATTTATTAGTTCAACAAATCGTTAACGTTTCAGACGTTATTTTTAAACTTTATCAGATATCTAGTACGTACATAAGCTCAGCTTCGCTTGGAGCCAGATGATGTGTGAATTGTCAAGCATCATTTATTTATATTAAATGCATCCTATAAGTACAAAAAGATTCAGCCAAATTCATATTTATCTGCTCTTGAATAGTGACAGTTGATCTTGAATCATTATTTGTGTCACGTGACGTGCGCAAGCGCGGCTATTTTTCGCGTCGCGTTTATTATTGGACAGTTTATTTTGAGAACTTATCATGGGAATGTAACCAATATTGCTTTATTAGATCCGTGGGATTTATTTGTCATTTCTATGCATAACAACATTTGAAACTACATAATGTAGGTACCGACTACCCAACCTATGCGTCACTGCCAATGTAGGCTGTCACCATAAAATATATTTTCACACGGTCAAACATTTTGACGTAATTGATCGAGACAACTGAGTACGACTTTTGAATCCCTAAAAAACAAAGTCGAACTCAGTTGAGCACTCAGAATTATTCCGAGTGCTCGACGAGACATAATTGTTGATTTTCGTGCCGAAGGGGTGTTTTCGGAAAGAAACCCTATTTCTATGAGATTTGGTAAAGCCCCTCTATCGTGTGGACAGGGAACTAAACAAATCCAATGGGCAATACTGTTGCTGGCAGCATTTTGTATAAGAGGACTTCGTCAGCAATGTTGGCGCCTACACACTGGGGTACTCAGCTATAAAGAAGCTCATCAACTTGTACTTATAACACAAATTGAATATCTAAGCTACTCGTGTTTATTGTGATAATTAATAAACACCAAGGTGAGAAGGGAATCAATAATAAATTAGACGTGACGATCATGTCTCGATACCATCGTCAACAGAACTTAGAGCTCAGATCGTCTTGCTGACGTTTTTATGGCCAACTTTTCCTGTTCTGTTCTGATATCCCGATCTTAAGCCACATCATTCTGTCCAATCAACCTGGAATTTGTTCCATTTGCCTTCGTCTAGATTTGCCTATAACTCTAACAAGGTAATAAAACTAAGGAATTTTCAGTCATTTCTTACCGATTAGGTATGAAGTTTTTACTACATATAATAATAATTCTACCCAGAATTATTCATCCACACAGCATCAATTACATAATTTAGATAAAATTTAATTCTTTTCAAGTTCTTTTTTTTTAAAAGTACATATATCTTGTGTAGGTATTTCAAAAATTATCTAAGGATCGTCTGGTTGATACGACTTGTAATCCGAGAGCTGGTAAGTATCTGGCGCGGCGCATCAGCATTGCCATACTGCGCGGTAATGCAGCCTGTGTCTCGGGGATGTATTGAACTACACTAGACTGTTTGCAAACGTCTGCAGGTAGCTCAATTGTGTCAATTGTATATACTAGTTTTAGTTTGTCTCTATTCTATGATGGTAATTTTCATTGTTATTAAAAAAGCTTTTATGGGCTTAGCAAAGGGTATAAGTTAATGCAATATTAAAAGCCGTAATATCAAATGCCATTGCATCATACAACCTCATACAACCCAGGTTGTATTGAGCTCTCTGAAGTAATTCTAACCGCGAACTGATTTGACATATGATTTCGCCATTCCACATATTGCCTGTAGTGTGACAAAGACAAACTACCGTACTACCTAATATGTTTAATATGACCAATACAAGACTTATAAAGTTAGATCTTCCTTTTCGTTTTTGTCCGAAATAACTTTATAGTAGAACTTACCATACTTTTGCAGAACAAACAACAAAAAAGAACTTTCAGAATACTTCTGAGCACATGTTATTCTAATTTTAAAATGTTTGTGATTTGTCCAAATCCACGCGGTACTGCTGGCATTATACTGAGCCTACACCCATTTGCTACTGCAGTACACATTGGTGGATAAGATACTTCATATTTAGTTGTATCCTAAATCGTCTCTATTTGTATTTTTTTGTAATTTTATTTATTTATTAATCATAACATCATAACAGGTTTCAAGTTGTTTTAAATTGATTAAGTCAAAAATGAATCTTATCTAAAAATATTCCAATATTTATGTGTGCATAATAATATGGTAGCAAATAAGTGAAATGTCTATGTATTCGCTAACCAGTGACGGTAAGGTTCCTTTAGATTTTACTCGGGTTTCATCCGGTCTGCGGTATTTCACCGATTATTTTAGTAAACAGGATGATTACTTCATATCGGCTTTCGCTATCATTGAAGGTAGCTAACACCAGGTATATCTGAGCCATAAGCCTATCTGAAGATGAGGTTTGAATTACATAATAAATCATCTTTACTTTCTTTAGAATGCACGATCTATAGGCCCGCAGAAATGCATTGCGTGTCGCAGCCCCAAGCTCTCGCCTCGAATGCCGGAACACACGATCGGTTATTTATTACATATTGATTGCAGCTTTTCCTTGGCTTTTTCATCTTTATAACATTTGCCTCTACTTTCTACTTACTGTATTGAGTGGCGCAATAAGGTAGAACAAAATTATTATTACATAGATAGATAACACGTTATTTTACCACATAAAGTCAGGAAACCAGATAGAAATGCTTCGAATAGAGGAAGTTTAAAGAGTGGCCTTTTCGCTACATGCGATATTTTCCAGTTAATCTTAGGAAGTCATGAAAGAACAACATAATGTTAGAAATGGGTAAAAGTGGTTTAAAAAAAACTCCCTAAATCGATCAAATCTAGATAACGTAAATGATGAAGATCAATATATTTTGTGTTATTTTGGTATAATCTACATAAAATTTAATATTATTCGTGTTCACAGCCTATCCATCCAAAGGTTGCCTGGAAGAGATCGCTCCCATCCAACGTAATCAGTATTTATATTTTTCTGAGCTGTGTTTCTGTTTATCTGTTAAGCAATAAAGACTATTTTTATGTAATTCTACAAAATATAATTTAACCCTTTACTTTTTTGTTTTTTCTAGAGAATTAAAACTGAATTTATAAACAATCAGATCTCATTCATTGAATTTACTATCTTTCAATTTGTCGGAACATACTTTGAAGTACATAAAAAGTGAAAATAGTACATTGCATATCACTATTACGTATTCTGCGATAGTGCAAGCAAAGTGCAGCGGACGCGGAGAAAGTACGCGGAAGGTTAGGAACACTTCACACGAAACAATCGCGGTACAAACTGCTGATGAGAAAACATTTGATAGTTTGAATGGAGTAAATTGATCATGACAAACAAATTATTTTAACATTTTTTTTATATTCCTTTAACAATTACATTTACTAATGCTATGTCCTAATGAAATTATGATAATAATAGAACTTTAATTTTCTAGAAGAAGCTTACAAAATATAGTAAGTATACATACATAATTTTTTTAAGTTTATGAATAGGTAGTATTAGTATTATTCTTATAAACTTTGAATCTAAAACTTTTGGGGAAGGAATAGATTCTTTGCTCTATGTTTTCAATTTCATTATTTCTATTTGTCCTGATAGAGCCGAGAGGTAAAGAACCCTCGCCTCTGCAAGAGCAAGATTTTCAGTATATTAATGCACTACTTATTACTGTGGTAAATTTTAGTAGTTTACAGAAGTAAAAGTTTATGAAATGAGGGAATTAATAAGGATTATTAATACACGGTAGGGAATATATAATCAAAAGTAAAAATAGTTTATTCTTAGAGAAAATAAGTCTGATCGCTAAAATTTAATAAGTCCTTACCCTCTTTGAGATCAACAATCTCAAATTACTTCACAGACACAGCTCAATACAATAGCTTGGTTACTCATCATATCAGTCAAATGCCTGTGTGTTGTGTACGCTCCTTATGTAGCGTATTGTTTGATGATAGCAATGAGTTTTCACCATGATGCCTTGTTTCCGCTTCGTCGAGAGTCGTGAATGAACGTTACTTGCATTCGAAAGTAAGCGCATTGTGGTTGAGAAGCTGACGATTGACCCTGACTGACACGGCTGACAGCGTGAAATGGGCCTTATCTAACTACTTCAATTAATTTGAAATTGGAACACGTGACTTCTAATTTAAAATTGGAATTATCAAAATGAGAAATTCGGAGACGTTACTTTGTAGTGATGCGCTTTGGTGGGATTTTAGGACATTGCAGCACTCTTTATCATAGGACGACGATGCATTGGATAATAAATCAATTCTCAAAAATAAAAATTGTTTAAATGTAATAGGTAACTATGTTAGACGTTAAAACCCAAGCATTGTCACGATTCATTTTAGAATTCAGATTCATCGCAAGCAGTAACGCAGTTACGTTACGTGTAGGTACTGAACTAAACACTTCCGCGTGCAAGCAGGAAGCTCCAACCACTTTCCCTTTTGCCTGTGCGCAGCAGCCGACCAATGCATCACTATAATCCGACCAAACAAAACGGGTCTTTCCATCAAACAGAACAGTAAGAAAATTTGATTTTCAATTTGTCAGGTTTATAATGCAGTTAACCGACAAACGAGGTTAATTGTTCCCTGCTCTACGATGCGTGGCATCTGCTAAGCATTTGAATTAACAGAACCTTAGGTTACGACCAGACAAAATACTCAATCACGGTCCTGATTGTACTTCCTGGGTTCAGTTCAATAGCCATTGTGGCGTGGCTATTGTTACACAGTATCAAATGCACTGCAAACAAGATCAACGGCCTAGCTTTCTAACTTGATCGCTTATTTTGCATATTGTTATCCGATCCTGTTTAAATTTATTTTTAACCCCTTGAATTATTTATATGAACCGGTTATAACTGCAATATAAAGGGTGTATTCGCGTTTTAACTGGTCTCAAAGATTTGTATAGATTCGCGGGTATGAAAAAGACAAGGCTGACATAATAGAGACGCGGAGGCGCCTGAAGTTGACCTATATAGCTGGCGCGGTCGTTGACCCCGCCTCGTGCGGTGGCCATGATGAGAGGGGTGCCTGGGTTCGCCGGAATATTCCTGACACGGGACGAAGGTACCTTTCGGATAATAAATTACAGTGATATAGTAACGTGCGTGTTGGGTTTATGGATTCGGGTTTTTTAAATACCTTCCTGAAATAATCGCCAGTTTGTTTTAATTGCTGATATTTTTATGGGTAAAATATTTTCACGACTGGTGCCTTCTTGTAGATTTTCATCGTCATCATCATCAAACTATATTAGTCCACTGCTATAACATAAAATCTATAATTTATAAAACTGCTCCAGGAAATTAAAAATAATAATTTAGACTGCAATTCAAAAACTATTCTCATCTTCCGATGTTCTGCTTTCATTCGAATACTGTAAATCAATATAGGGCCAACGACTCCTAAATACCCTTAATAATTGCAAAAATTCTTCCTAGAAATTTTTATTTAACCCAACAATCGTGTCAAAAACGCCCCCAAAAGGACGCCTTTTATTTATTTTATTTAAATAACTAGTCCCCATAATGCCCCAGCTTAGTCCCCTGCTAAGAAAATAGATTCATTTAACCCAGGAAACTGAACAAGCGCCCAAAAGTCGGTATTCGGCAATCGAGCGAGGCGTAGAGTTCACGATCGGGCGGCGACCTCGCCGAAATGTAGGGCGGCTCTAGTCTGGGGATCGCGGAACAGACACAAATGAATAGCTTTTCTCCAGTTTTCCCCAAACCGAGACGTTTATAAGCCTTTGTGTTATTCTTACTAAGAATCAGAAATAAATATCATCACAATATCATCAGAATATTGACAGAATTCTTACAATATAGAAAAAAGGCTATATCAAAGAAAGGGAACACATTAAAACTAGTATTTACAACTAAGCTAACTGCGGATATTGTTGCAAACAATTGTTGAATAGTGTCAGCAGCTCATCTATAACAGTCAGAAATAACTAATTTACTATTCTTATAAATTATGCCTTAAAAATCGAGCACAATCTCCAATTATACTTTGCGGCTTAATGATGCAGTGTGAAGTGTCGAGTATTATTCATTCATTGTTTGGTAAGGAGATATGTTTTTCTGCAGAAAATGTAAGCGAAAAGTGGTTCCTGGAAAGTCTTGAAAGTTTTTTTGAAAAGTTTTTCTTTCGCAAGCTGCTGTTAAACTCACGCACTGGTTATGGTTTCAGGTTATTTATAAAACTTTAACGCCCTTTTTATTCCTTTGGGTTCCGTTTACAGAGGTTAAAACAGGAATCCTATATATTACTATGACTACGCTGTTCGTCCTTCTCTCTATCCGTCTGTCACCAGGCAGACTGTGATAGTTAGACACTAAATTTTTAAGAGATGATGTATTCCCGTTGCTACAAACAACAACAAATACTAAAAAACAGAATAAAAGAGGCTCCCATACAACAGTATTTTTTTACAGTTTTATAGATACGCAATGGTACGGAATCGTATCGCGAATCCGACTCGCAATGAGCCGGTTTTTTTGAAAATTTATTTGTATTCTCACAATTCATGTAGAAATAAATTATAATAGCGCCCATACATCAATGCTGAAAATGTTGATCTCTGGAGTGGAAAACGGCTCGTGGGCGTCTGCGATTATTTTAGACTAGCAGCGCCTTGCAGTTTCACCCGCGTAATTCCCGTTCCCGTGAAAATTTCATGAAACAATATATGTGTCATTCCAGACTATAATCTATCTCTGTGCCAAATTTCATCCAGATCCATTCAGTAGTTTTTGCGTGAAAGAGTAACAAATGTCCATATTGTCCATCCATCTATCGATCCTCACAAATTTTCGAGTTTATAATACATATTATTAGGATAAGGATAATTTATTCAGTTACTTAGATATTCTAATTGATATTCAAACAATGCTTTCCGATTGAGATGATTTGATTGAGATATTGAAGTTATTTAAACGTAAAACTTCGAAGCGTGCGTCTAAGCTTTATAAAGTATTTCATTTTAATTTCCACAGTAGCCAATCTGAGCCCCTAGTTATTAATGAGCAATAAAATCATATCGTTGTATAATTTTATGGGTTGAAAGTGGGACATGTATGGCTACAATAATAGCAAGATAAGGTGAAACAATGCCAACAGCAATGAGAGTGAGCTAAAAGATTTTGCCAATCTGAAACTACATCTCTCTTTTTAATATCCGTGACAAAACATGGCAGCCTCTAGGTATATGGTGGATATAAATAAAAAAAGTAGGAGTTCCTAAGCACTTTTTTAAAGTACGTTTATTCAAACAATTTACTAGAGTTATAAGTTAAGAAAAGTCCATTCGATTTATTTTTATTTCACTTTTGTTTATAAATTATTGTGAAGGTGTATTTACAAAAATTATTTCATATATTGTATTAAGTCAATTAAGAATTCATGTAAGTACCCATAACACAAGCTTGGCTCAGCTTGGGGCTAGATGATGCTGTGCAGATAGTCAAGAATTATAATTAAATATTAAGTCAAGTACACTATGCTTAGAATTGATAACAAGCCGCCTTAGAATTGAAACAGTAACTATGAACAAATTTTCATGATCATCGTTTGGTTTAAGAATAATTTACGTATTTTAGTGATTTTATGTAAGATAGAGCTTCTTTCGTAGACGAAAAAAATGTAGCATAGCAAGTGTAGCATAAACCAAGTCGCTGCATTCCTCTAGTGTTGCATAAACGGCGCAAATAGTGAAACGACAAGCTCCGAGGAGCGTTGCTAATCTCACTGACCTATATACTATGGTCGGTGAAAGACCTCGTAAACCACTACCAGTGCATTATTCCCGCGAACACAATGCACACAATTATGCCTCTTATTACTGTCAATACACTGGTAATAATAGATCAGAATTGCGTGCACATGAGCAGTATACGGTTTCACGGAATAATTTTGTTTGGACTGTATTCATAGCTCATCTAATTTCTGATGGAAATTGCAATAACAAACGCACTATTTTACGTGACGGAAGCGTCACGGGTCGTAATGCTGTAGTTTATTGTTTTACGGCTGATTCCGATAGCATCGTTAGGGTTCTAGTTTTGGTGCGTGAATGCAATAGCTTAGTAGGAACTAGAATTATTAATTGTACCTTCCGCGTCGTTCCTTGAAGCTAATAACAACCTGCATTCACAGGTGTTGAGATCAGAGAAATTATTATGAAGGGAGGAGACACTTATTCTCAAGAAATTTCCATTTAGACTAATTTTAAAAAAATACAGGCCAATGACCAACCAAATACGTCTGTTACCTAAAAAAAACTATTATTCTAGTCCAGTATATAAATACTGTCTACGTCTTTGTGTTTCAGACAAAAAGATAGCCCCCTTTATAATGTGCTTATGTATACTAGACTATGTATAGAATTGGCAATGAATGAAATTTGTGAAAAGGATTCCTTTAACTCATCGGAAAGGTACCTAACCAACTTTATACCCATTTTTGCCTCAACACGTGTGGTAAACAATGTATGGTTTCGATTTTTTATTTATTTTATTCAGTTTCAATTATGTTTTGTACCATAAAGAGGTAGAGATGTATCTTGGTTCTCACATTGGTCATGAAAATATATAACTACCACAATGATACTTGTGTTTTTTTCTTCGTTCGATTAGTTAGAAAAGAAAAACTTCAGTTGATTTTCTGTTCTAAGCCTTTTGGTAAGTAAAATGGTCTGTGGGACAGGAAAAATGCTTTTGCTGAGAATTTGGTCAATAATTCATTATGTGCAGTATACGCTATTTAGGAATGTGGTTTATATTCATAATATTGTAGATTTAATTTATGGTATTGTAGGTCTTATTACATAGTGGGGAGATTCTATCGGGAGTGGTCCTTATGATTAGTGGTACTCACATTGTTATTTTTAGGCCAGTCTTATCCGTTTAACCTTTTCCCTTCATCTCTGCTTGGACGGTCGAAGATAAGTTTTTCTGTATCTGAAAATAAAATAAAAGAATTTCTGTAAATTGTACTCAAACAAATTACGAGTTTTGGCAACTTTATAAGGTTCGTTATATTATCATCAGATAGTAAGACCCATAAAATCATAAAAATCCTAGTTAAGAACCTATAATTTTCCGGAAAATAATCAACAGGACTCTAGAACTTATGTTTTAACGATTGACTTAAAATGTTGAAAGCTGAACTTTGAAATAGTTCGTATTTTCAAAGATGAAATATCATATTTGAAATTATTTGTTACATAATAAACGAATAAACCTATTTACCTAAGGATCGCCTTGTATATAGTATTTTGCGGAGTCTCTTGCAAATGCTTCATAAAATTTAAACTTGGTTAGTGTTGTTTGGGCGACTAAAGAATAACAGCCCACGGTGGTGAAGCCGGACACCTGATAAATTCCTGATAAATAGGATCCTAACGAAGGTTTTCTAGAATCCGCTCTAATAGAAAAAAAGTCATGTCAAAGATTTGATGATTTTTCACCTAAATAATTTATGTAGGTAATTCCTATTTTAATTTTTACGCTTTGTCATGTGACATTTTCTTGATTTCATTGAAGTCAGTCAAAAAATCTTGACCAATGCTTATGTAGTGTTTTCCTTATGGCTTAGCATCGTGTTTTAGTAAAATTAATTTGCATAAAATATTTTAAAAACTACGTACGGTTGATCATATTCTGTTTTCGAAATTTATGACACTCTGACAGAGTCGTAGCGAAAAGCAAACAGAGTCGAAAAATAAGAAATAACAAACACAAATAAGTAGAATTTGATACCGTTTCAGTTTTCCGGGGTTAAAATCATCTTAACCTGTTGTCCGTTTTCCCAAATCAGTCCCAAAGTGCTCTGCAGTTGTATTTGAACTCACTGCCCTCAAGCATCCATCCTGCACTTCCAATAAAGGCAATGTACTCATTCAACCGATTGAAGGGTGGAATACAGATTTTTCATCTCAATCATCAAATTTTGCTGAATGGTTTTATTCCAAACGGTACATATTTACAATTTTGTTAGTTTAGCAATGCATTTTTTCTGTTATAAAGTATTGAGTATTGACTTATATAATCACAAGAAGTTTTGATGGATGTATGAAGTACCTCTTCATGCCAAAACAATACTGAATGTATAGGGCTGAAATATTAAATAGACTAATTTCTTTAATATACTTCAATTGTCCGCGGGTCATAACAAGTTTCAAATAAGTTAGTTCAAAAGTATAAAGTTGAGACAAAGAAAGAGTAACAATATTCCTAAAAACATTTACAAAACATTGCTGTGTTTACATTATTATGATAAACAATAAGTTAAAACTCTATACCTATAGCGTTATTTGCAGGGGGATAATATCTTTTCTTTTGTGTAATCAAAGGCATTTTTGAAGCTACCTAAGATTGATATTCATTCGATATCGCTACACCTAATTGTCGATCAAAACAAATCACGCATGATGATGATGACATGCGTACCACGAATTGAAGATCTATTTAATAATAATACGGAACCCATCACTGAGGTATATTGAGGTAACTAGTAGATACTATATTATGCACCTGAAATATTTAAACCCCTCCTGAAGCCTCCTGGACGAGCATCCAAAACAAAATCCTCAGTACAAAAATCCAAGTCACTTTCTCACTACACAATCCACTGTCACAGAGTCCAAGTAATCCACTGTCACAGAGTCCAAGCAATCCACTGTCACAGTCCAATCAATCCACTGTCACAGTTCAGTTAAGTAAAAACACGTCACGATAGTCATGGGTACCAGGACATCAGATTCGCAAGGAGATGGAGCGAACGAGCGCGCGGCGCGCCGGCAGAGCGGTGACTGACCGGCCCAGTGCCGCGCACCCCGCCGGATCCTGCGGGACCCTTCCGCGCTCGGGAACGGACCCGCAAAACGTTATAATGACAACAGGTAATAAAGATTAGCTAAAAAATAACGACTTTGATAAGAGAAAGATTGATTAAATCGGTACTGGGAAGTCCTGATAAATAATATTTTTCCTGTCTTAAAATTTTGAATTTCAGATTAATTATCGGCTTATTCAATCCTTGTAAATAAATGTACATCAAACAAGATTTTCAGGTGGAGAAAGTATGTATCTAAAATGCTTCCCATTTTTTGCTATTTTACGTGTAAAATTGCATCATCCCTGTAAATCAATGCGTTTTTTGTTGATTTCCTGCACGTAAAGTACAAGCTGTAAAATCTCAGAGCCGAGGACACATTTCCTAACCTAATCAGCGGAAAACACATCCGGGTTCATTGACCTCCATTACATAACGTGGTTTCAGTGCACTTTTCCGATGCCGAAGAGTTCGAGCTTAGTTTCAGCTCAATTAATCTTCCCATTTAGTACTTCTTCGTTGATATCTTTAGGAAAATGTCAAACTAAGTACATATTTATTGGCTGGATAGCGCCTTACAATTACACGCTTGTAGTTCAAGTCCAGAAATAACATCATATCTGATCTATTTTATCCTTAAATATTCATGCAAATCCGTCTAGTTATATTGGTTTAAATTTAATAAAGAAGTTTCCTGAACCTACATTTGTCCATCACAGTTAAACCTAAAACGCTGTAAAATTTATAAGAAATCAGTCTTCCAGGCTCATTATTATAACGAATTCAGGAAAAATAACAGTCTCTTATATATATTACTAGCTGCGCCCCGCAGCGTCGCCCGCGGGGAAATCTATTTATTTGTCAAATATCATATTTTTCTCGCCGTAAAAACCATCCTTGAACTTCAACGAACATTTTAAAAAAAGATTTGGCCAAATTGGTCCAGGCGTTGTTGAGTTATGCGCTTACCAACACATTTTGCGATTCATTTTTATATTATAGATATCTATATTTTGAACCAATCATAAATTCACTGTAAAAAAATATCCCATTATACTCAATATACGACCGATGTGGCGCTGCGGGCGAAGGTCCGTCTGTGACGCAGGAGGTCACGGGTTTGATCCCCACATTAGGACAAATGTTGTACGGTCTACAATTATTTATTCTAGTTTCTGGGTGTTTTCTATGCATATTAAAAATATTTATCTATGTCATGTATTAAATTAAGTAAATCAGTAATCTCGTATCATTAATACAAGCTCTGTTTAGCTTGTTGCTAGATTTTCCATTGGTATTTATTTATTTATATGTTTATATTTTAAAACTTTAACTTAAAAAAGTCTAAAAGAAAAATACCAAGACATCATAGTGCAATAAGCGATGGTGATTTCGCCCGACAGCGATGTGAATGCAAGACAAGTATTGCTAGTGGTCGTAGACAGTGAAAGTGGTCAGCGGTCTAGGCTCGTTAGAGACCTTGAGGAAATTGTTGAGAAGGTCCAACTCTTGCAACATTCTCCACAGCGCCTTGATATAGACAAACGAGAAACAGCAGTGGTGAGCAAGTTTTTCAACACAACAATTTACAGGACAAAATATATGGTAGAGTCACCATTTATTAAATTTAAACCTATCCCAATTTAGACCAACCCCAATAACAAAAATACAGAACTGAAATACGAATAAAAACAATATTATGAGCCATATTTTGCAAAAATAATCTTTCCTGTAAATTCCTGTTTTCATTAATTTTCCTAGCCTAGCTTTTGATAGTCCTTAGTTTAAAATATTATTATGCATGCTGTATCATTATTTCATTATCTTATTCCTATTAAATCATGATATTATTATGTCGTTGTATTATTATTATATTGGTACACCTTATTTTTACAAAATAATAATGTAAATAAATACCTTGTCAGTTTAAGTGTACTCGTAGCTAACCAAATTGTAAAAAAGGGGATGAAAAAATAATCGAACCCACAACTTCATGAACTCAGCTATTACAAAAATACAGCATACTCAGCACGTGCAGAATATAAAATGCCCATAGAATAAGCCCTTGCTCCCAGGATATCCGTAGAGCACAGTGACTCTGAATCGATCACGTAGGTTTAATCGAGAGGCCATGTACAGTTGTGTACAGGAGCTATTACGCAAAGCTTCCCTGAGAGGTCGTTGGCAATGGACTCAGTTCAATGTCACCAAATATATCACCGAGCGGTGTGCCCAGATCGCAATATCTTGATACTTGCTGGTATAATGCATTGTTTTCTTTTATTTTACGATATATAGATACGATACTTAGCAATATGTTTAAATGTGTTCGTTGATTGTTATAAGTAACGTAAAATTAAATAAGAAACATATAACATAATAAAGAACAAAAACGAGTTAATTGCAAAAACAACATACTTAATAATAAACTTATTTCATTATCATTAGTTTACTATTTATTACATAAATATACATTCAATGAAATCATAAATAACTAGCACCGCCTCGGTTTCACCCGCGTAATTCCCGTTCCAGTGGAAATCCCGGGAAAAAATATAGCCTATGTGTTATTCCAGACTATAATCTATCTCCGTACCAAATTTCATCCATATCCGTTCAGTAGTTTTTGCGTGATAGAGTAACAAACATCCATCCATCCATCTTACAAACTTTCGCGTTTATAATATTAGTAGGATTATTATACTTATCACAGCACACTAGGTACATATTAATGCTAAAGTTTGGACAGATGTTGTCACATCTTCCAGCCAAAAGGGATCGGGTTTAACTTAGTAACACGTAGTTCTCACCCTAGAATAACAAAATTAACCTTTAAACCAATTAAAATTTCATCTTTATAATATTTTGTTGTAATGCCATTAAAAAAACTCATGTTTCGAAATCACAATCAACTATTTTTTACTTTACTTATGTTACAGATAATTATTTTATATAGGTTATTTTTATTACCCTTGGAAAAGTGACGACATGAGTTCCTTAGACGAAGCATCAAGTTAGTTCGAGCGCGCTATACGGCCGCGCTCCTGGCCGGGTCGTCGACCTGCGTTTTCGGCAGGCGCCCTGAGTTTCAGCTGTAAGGCGATCCTGCACGCACACCTACGCACACAGCGACGCACACATCGACGCGATGCACGCTATGCTATGGCATCCCGGAAAACAATTGTTGCCATGACAAATCACTTGAACTTTTCCGTCCTATTGATTTTTTTAGTTTGATACCAAAACAAAAGATATAAAAATATTTAACGGACAAATATTTCCTTGAAAAACAAAATCAGCGGCCCTTTCGCAAAAATATTTCTTCCGAACAGGTTTTTGTCTTGTATTTTTACTCCACATTGATTAGTGTTGGGAATTAAAAAAAAATTGAAACCTGCAATAAAAAAAACAAATAAGGTAGGTTTCTATCGTACTTTATAATTTGTTTAAATTATCATGTTCGAGTTTTCATTAATTATTGATTAATTCGCATATTAAAAATTTAAAATTTTACTGCCTTATAGACGTAGATTTGGTGATGTTACCAATTAGAGTACCTAGCTACGTTGAGTCAACGTACTACGTCTACGGAAATAATACCCACGCATGTTAAAGCGGAGATGATTTATGAAAATAACCTTGAAAGTTTAATGATTTGAAAAAGTTAAATAAAGCCAAGTGCCTAATTAAACAAACGCGTGTTTGGCTTTTATCCAGAAACAAAGTGATTTTAAAGTCTCTTTAAGTTCTCATAAATCAAATTCTTCAAGGTCTGGGAATCTCAGTAATTTGGAACCTAAACAGATGAGGAAACCGGTCTAGTATGCGAATATAGAACAATGAAGTCCAAAAGTCGATTTTCGGCGAATGTCTGACAGCCATGAACTCCATGACCTTTGAACTTGGGATGAACGCACCCTTGACTTGTACAACGGTCCTTCTAATTATACTACGGATACTGACTGATAAGAGAGGTATTTTCAATTCTGACGTATGCCTACTTGTATGTACCTATGTGTCATTCGATTGACGTGTAATGAATGACGGAGTAATATCATTGGTTGATAATTTGGTGGTCTTGTCTTGTTACTTTATGGACCGAGAAGGATTTGTTGTATAATTTGTTATGCTGATTTATCTACTATGTTTTTGTTATCTAAAACACAAACTGTTTATAGTTTGTCGGTAAGTACCCAGTGTTCCTTGCATTCGGCTTATTCGTATTAATTCTAGCATAGGTACAATTTATTTGAAATCGCGTGCTATGAGCACAAAATTTAGATATTAGATACATTATTATGTATTATGCCGTGATCCTCCCTACGCAAAACATTGACAAATTTACTTACTTTGTACTCAAAAAATTAAATATAATTTCATTGATTGAACTTGGGTCTTTTAATACATTAAACAGACATTACCTACCTGAGTAATTTATAAATATAATAATAGGTATTAAAAAACTCGTATGACAAAAAGGCTAACACTTTCCTGCACTCACTATACTACGAACATAACCTTATATTTCATCGTAACTTTTGTTGTGGGTGGCAATTGTTCTATTTAAAGCATCACTCCAAATCTTTCTTTTAATTCCTTTTTTTAATTCTATAAGAGAGCTTGAAACGCTATGGTAAAAATAAAGTGTCTCTTGGTAGCATTAAGAGGTTGTTCACCCAATATTTGGGCATCGCCCTCCCTGTAGGGACTATTTGTCAAAGGATACAATCTCCTCAACGTGCTGTTACTTTCTTTATCTGGCAAGTGTTGCCAAACTACACTTGACACTGGAGGTGTGGTGCTAAGTTGTTATATTATTTGCACGGGCAAATTTTACGGATACAAAGTGCTTATGATGAAATAATATAAAAGTCAGTTTGTTTCATGTTAATGAGATGTTTGTTTTGGATGTAAACATAGTGATCGGATAATTAATATTAAAACGTAGATTAGCCGTGTGCATTTAACATATTATAGTACACAAGTGTGTACGCAAGCACATGTGTATTCTATTCCCTCCTCACACTCATAATCCTCATAATATAATATGCTAATTATTATGAGGATTTTATATTTAATAATAATTGAGATATTTTTTTAATAATAATGATTCTGATTCTACTAATAAAAAAATAATTTTAATGCTATGTTACCTTATTCAAATTCTCAATTAAGTTTATTTTTTGTATATTTCTCATTATAATTAATTTTTGTTATCTTTTGTTGTCTCGCAATTATTATTAGCCTTCAGTAGTATAATATGCATATTTCAAGATTCACTACACAGTATAAAACAAAGTTGCTATCCCTATATGTCTCTTTGTGTGCTTAAATCTTTAAAAGTACGCAACGGATTATGATGCGGTTTGTTTAATTGATAGAGTAATTCTAGAGGAAGGTTTATACGTATAATAAAACCGCGTGAAGCCAGAGCGGGTCGCAAGTATTTTTATAATCAAATACTGATTTGTAAAAACTAGGTGTTAACTTTCTTAAAATATATAAAATAGTGCACCTGTGTGTACTTAAACATATGTGCACTCATAATTTCCTCATTCTCTCCATCCTCATAAGAACCAGAATTTATCCAAGAAACAGAAATTATCAATTTATAACAAGAAGCTGTATAAATACTTTTTATTTTTCCAAACAAACAAAACACTGATATAGATGGCCTCAACTTAAGGTTTTTTTATTTTTGAGTGTTACCACCTGTCGGCCATTAGCTAAGTTCTATAGTGGCGCGTTTAGACTTTTGGACATGCATGGCCGTGCTGTGTTAATCTAATCGTCGTAAATTTAAATCGCGCTTTTCAGTTCTTCCGGCCTATTTAAACAAGAGAAGATACCATAATAACTGTGAATAGTTTAAGAATTGCCAACAGAGAGTATAATTTTCTAGCATGTTAACAGTGATTTATTTTTAGATAGTTTCTTAACTGTGTAACTTTACCATGAGCGAAGATGCACCTGCAACGCTGGAAGTTGCGGGTTCAATTCCCGCCTTGGGACATATGTTTATACCGGGGTTCTGGGTGTTTTTTAAAAATAACAAAACACCTATCTGTTTAATTAAGTATGTCGTAAGTATATCAGTCATCTAGTACTAATAATACAAGCTCTGTTTTCTAGGCTATATGATAGTACTTATGTGGTTTATCTAGAATTATTTATTTATTTATATTAATAGGTGAAAGTGAAAAATGTGGGATTTTCACCTACACGAAATCTGATCAGGCTTATAGGCTTATAGTCTACCTACTTAGATGTAGTTCTAGATTTGGTAAACTTATCGACTTTTTTTATCCCTCAGAAAATCGCGTGAGTAGCCGCACCAGAAGCCAATCAGAAAATTGATTTTTCCGATTAGCTCAGACTCTTTGTAGTTGCATAACCCCGCGGCCATGAAGCAGGCGCGGGCGCAGCTTGTACACATACACACACACACACACATGCTTGAGGCGAGATAAGAGCCCAGTCAATGACCGGAACACCGCCTGAAAAACCTAAGGAAAAATGCTAAGACCATATCCAGAAAGCACAACATCATTATGCCCAGGGACAGCGAAGATTTGGGCTTGTATCATATCATATTTTGAATAAATTTATTAGAAAGTTAAAAATAATACTTGGATCAATCTTTTCATTATGCTACTTAAATTTGATTTTTTTAAGCACTAAATGCCCAAAACCTTGCCTACAATACAGAAGAAGGATCGCAAAGTTATTTATATTCGTTATCATGTTTTTTTATGTACTTACCCTCGCACTCATGGTCATTTGAAGTCATGTCATAGACAATTTTTTTTAGGGACATTTTTCAAAATATTAAAAGCTGTATCCACACAGAATGTTTCTCATAAATGTGGTAATAACCAGTGTTATAAATATACCTACATGGTGCTCCGTGATGCAGCTGTAACAATAAATAGACAGATAGAATAGTTTTTTTTTATAGAAATAATTTCCCAAAAAAATATAACTTTATTTCAGAATATGTTATGTGGACACACTCAATTACCCAACAGCCATGTATATGGATGGAAAAGAGCGTTGGATTGTACATATATGGGGATTGATGTGCAATGTTTATTTTAGCAAGTCGACTTATTTATGAATTAGACTAATACAAAACTTCAATAGCATCTCAGTGGCAATAATATCATCGTAATAAGATGTAAGTACAGCGCATTGTTAATGGCAAAGCGAGGCGGAACCTATCTTGAATGGAGTGAAAGTATCCAGGTACTTCCTGAGAAAGTGAATTGAGCTAAGGCAGTCTATGCCGCATGATGTTACAATGTTACATTGAGGTTATAGAATCTAAACCAGTTGCAAGGTTTCAGTAAATAATAGTATGGGATCAGGAAACTAGTAAGAACTTGCGTAGAGGCTCATGTAAAAGTGGATTCCTGTCAATCACATCATAATAATATTATGAATGCGAAAGTTTGGATGGATGTTAGTCATCCCGTGACCATGGCAGTGTGTAAACCTGTCGAAACGTCGGGAAAAATAGGTAAATAAACGCGATAAATACCCGTACATAAATATTTATAATAATGTTTGTTACCTCTTCACGCAAAAATTACTAAACGGATCGCGCTGAAAATTTATAATTTTCATAAATAAATAATTTCCAGTCGGTTGAAGACGTGGAGTGCAGCTAGTAACCTGTAATGGCCTGACACAAGGGCCGCCTCCTTTTTTATGTTATTATACGTTAAATAATAAAATAAAAAAAATGTGGTTAGTTTGTCTATCATAAGTTACTTGTTATAAAAGTCATTGTAATAGTTTTATTTTGTATACTTTGGGCACGAAGAGATAAGAAGTTGCTCTTACGAGTATAAGAGCATCATAGTAATATCTCCCCCTTCGTCTCAGATATTATAGTTTCTGAAGGTATGTAGTACTTAAAAAAAATATTATTTACGCTTCAGATTGTTATAAATATGGATCAGTAGATTCACCTCTAGATTGTTTGCAACCGTCTGTAGTTTGTTTGTTTCTTTTAATTTTAAAAACTATCATCAAATCAAAGTATGATTTGGTTTCCATTCTTTGAAAATAATTTTAATAAATATAGTAAGAGTAGGTGAAGGGAGGTTGCCTTATCTCCATTAGCTATTAAATAAAAAATCAACTTTATACAAACATAACGCTCAATATGAACGCAACTCAGATGAGGAATTTAGATTAAAAAAAATGTTTCATTTAAAACTTTAAAAAAATCGAGACATGATAGCAGACATAGCTTGAAAAAAAACTAAAGCTCTTTTTTAATCTTTATATTTTAAGTACCTTACGTCATTAAGTGACACTATTACTAAATTTCGTAAAAAATTGTATTCTCACATCGCTAAATTGGAGTAGCGATAAATTTTTAGGGGGTAAAGGAGTTGCAAGAAATGACGTGACATCGTTGAGCTATTTTGCAAGTGACGAGATTGTTGATTGATGGTTTCCGGGAAAGCCGTATAGGTACAATATTCAGATGAAGTGGCTTCTGTATGACTAAGGTGTGTAAGCTGAGTAGGGACCTATGATGGAATATTCAGGTGATGGACGACCGGGCATTCAACCCCGGGTGGATGACCGACCGAGTTTCCCCAGCTGATCGGCCACGCATGCATGACTAACAAAATATATCGATTCTAATGCCGTTATTGTGGGTATTTAATACATGGTTTTCATGAAATCAGTCGCAAATAATGAGAAAATGGCTGACGGCTGTCTCTTCTACGCTAGTGGTCGTCACCTATTTCCTTTTTAAGAACTTACCTATATCAGTTCTAATGCCATTATCATCTTCTTCATCAGCCCATACTAAATGCCAATATGGTAGGTATTTAATACGACTACATGGTATTCATTTGTTGATTTAATAACAAAAATGCACTAACACACTAACGTTGTGTAAAAAACATGGATTGTGTACTTACAATCCATGTTTTTGCTCTTAGAAGTATTATTTTTAAGAACTGGCAAGTTCTCAAAATAATACTTTGCGTAGTAAGAAGACATTACTACTTACTAAGTTAATTATTAACTAGTAGATACATTTTATTTTGAAACATTCCATCTTTGTTTTAGTGTTTAATACTAAACTATAAAATTACTGAACACGTGTTCCAGGAACTTTCTAAAACTCATGAATATAGGGTTAAATGGGTTATTTAATGATTGCGATTCGTAGTTTGGCTCCGTATTGTAATGACTGTAACTTTTTAATGACTGGACTTATGACCTGACATTTTTCAAATGTATTGAAAAATTTTAAATTAAAAACATAATGCAGTAATTTTCAAAAAACTTATTAATTATGGGGGTTGACATTATTGAAGTTTTTTTTGTAACCAATACTGGCCCAATTTGCTAGAAACTTATACAGATATATAGAACTAACAGCACCTCGCGGTTTCACCCGCGTAATTCCTGTTCCCGTGGGAATTCCGGGATAACATATGTGTTATTCCAGACTATAATCTATCTCTGTGCTAAATTTCATCCATACCCGTTCATTAGTTTTGCGTGAAAGAGTAACAATCATCCATCCCTCCATCCATACTTACAAACTTTCGCGTGTATACTATTAGTTGGACTAGATTGAAGAGCAGGATAAATCGTATAGTCTACGCGAGCGACGACGCCGTAGATGAAATAGATTTCATAGATAGATCGATAGAAGAAAACCTTATTGTGTAGATACTTTTGTGAGAACGTCACCTAAATATGATTTGTTTGCTATTTTGGTATGAATAATTTAAATTTAAGAAAGAAGTTGAAAATAATTTAAGTTTATTACTGATGTTGATCTAATTTGGTCAAAATAAACGTAGTGGCAGACTAGTATTGCTACTTTCCGCGAGATGGCAGCACTAAATTTGTGGTGTAAATGCACTGACTAGTCTAAGTGCTTATTTTGTAAGCCTAAAGAAATAAAGATATTGATTTCTGATTTCTTACTTCTATATATACAGCGTACTTGTATAGATACAGGTCAGTGTGTAAATGTCATCAATTTCAAGATAAAATAAAAGGTATCTATCCAGGTAGATAGATCAGGATAGAGCAGCGTCTTTAAGGGCCGAAGTATAGGTTTACAATATATATGGATATTTTATATTTGATTTGGTTTTTATTATCGAAGTGAATTATTGTTTTTGTGCATACGGAGGTTGGAGGTACTTGGAGGCAACTTTAACTTCTTTTCATGGCTCGCTATGGCCTTTTTGCCACAACTCTGCCAGTTTTCGTGTCAAGAGTCATCAGCAGAGCTTGTGTTATTGTACTAGATGACTGATATAGATAGATATTTTTTATTTGTCATAGAAATCACCCTGAACCTCGGTAAAATTATTTGCAGATCCTACAAACATTTGTCCCAAGGCGGGAATCGAACCTGAAACCTCGTATGGACCTGTATGTATTATGAGTAGGTATATACAATTATACATACAGGTCCGCCTGCGACGCTAGATGATGATGTGTGTGAGCACGTGTTACAGTGAACTGTAGGGAATTTATAGATTTCCACTGATAAAGAGTTATAGTACAAAAATATCTTTGAAGGGAGAGGAACACTACAAGATTGTATATGGACCTAAGAAACTTTTCCTCGACAACTTTTCTGTTTAGTCCCCTTTAACCCTTCTGTATTTTTTTTGAAAAGGGTTAATATGTTTCCACTTGTGTCAGCATCATTTGCAACATCATTTATAGAAAAATTGGTGAGCAGTTGTCTCACAAGATCTTGATACGGTATACGGGTACGATATATTGAGAGACGTGATAAAGTTTTTGGCTGCTAGAAGCGAAGTTGCTCTTGGTGGCTACCAAACTCTGTTTTCGTATCTCTTCCTTGAATAGAAAAAATGAAACTACTACAGATTCAAGCAAATAAAGCTTGTTAGGTTATAGGTATAGGGTACCTTTGGGTATAACAAACTGAACATGTAAGTTTAGGAATTTTTTTGTTTAACATAATTACCTATATGATAAAATAAGTGGTGGGCTAGTTTAGCTCTTGTTTGCGCCTTAAATTAGCAAAGAGATTTTACTAACTTTGAACATCTATGGTATTTTGTCATTGGTTTTCATGTTAGTGACATAACGATTTGAGTACCTGAGATTTTAGTTTTCAAGTAACATGTTTTTTTTCTAAATTGTTGTCTTTTATCTGTTTCCATTGTTTGAAGCAAATTTAGAATTTTGTGAAATTTAATTTGTAACAAAAAATCATGGTGCTATCACAGAAAACTTGTTCAAATGCCGGAGAGATGAGTTACCAGGAGCGGCAACACCACCGCATGCAGGTGATCTACGCTCGTAAGATGCACGAGCGCCGCGTCTTCCTGGACGAACTTACCGCGGAGCGACGGAAAAAACAGAAAGATACCTTAAAATACGTCATAAAATTAATAGGACCCAAATGGTATCAGGCCCTCAGTGTAAACCAAAGGAAATCATTAGACACTCTAGAACAAAGCATCCTTAAGGATTTGGTGGAAGGCAGCCCGGTCAGAACTTTATCTGTCATAAAAGATCTAGGACTCCATCCACGGCCCAACAAAATAGAACTTATGAATTGTGTCTATCTTGGTCGCGATGACCCTAAAGAAATGCTTGCTGAACTATATTTGTGCACTTTTGGCAGCTATATCGATCTTGAAGAGTCAGAGTACTGCCTCAATGCTAAGCTCATTCTCTCTGGCATTTATTATTTAGGCCTAAATAGCCTCATAAATTTACTTATAGAACGGTTTAAGCCGGAGCCTAAGCCGAAAAAAACCATTGAGAAACGCGCGTCTCGGTCGAAGAATATCAAAACACCGGCAACATCTCCGTATCTTGAACGTATGACTGCAGGGTATTATGAACCACCAAGAAAGAGTCGTATTCAACCTGCACCATTACCAAATTTAGATGACCTCAATGAACCATGGGAGCCGCCACCAAGCAAGCCAAAGGTGCCACCACCACCCCTACCACCCCCTCCACCAAAGAAAAGACTTCCTATATCAGAATGCAATAAATTAGCGGGTATCGTGACCATGGAACCCTATTCTCCAGTTACGAACGTAAAAATACTAAGCCAACGCAGAACCATCAACACTGCACAATCACATAAAAAAAACACGAAAATGTTTATAATACCTGATGAAAAAAAATCCTATGGAGGAGGTATGGCTACACGAAGAAAGCGCGTAAGAAAACCGGTAGCGCCATCGACCGGATATGCAAATACACAATTTTTAATAAGCGGTGTTTTTATAATTAATGGAAAAAACGTATACGTACTGGGGAACATCTCCACATTGCCTCCTGCGGGAGATTTAGTGCACCTTGGTCATAAGACCATAGAGGGTGAAAACGTCATTATACACGGTGGGTTCAAGGCGTATGAGCCCCCAGCGTCATCAAGCCCCTGTGATTGCCTCGAAAAGTGGACCGGCACAGTTCTAAAATACGTTCGAAGGACCAAATGTTACTGTAATCATAATTACGACTACAGAAATGAGGGCCATTTTTCAAAAGATGAATTGGCTTTCTTTCAGAAACCATCTCGGTATGCTCCAAAACAATTTAATTTAGAAAATATTTTTAGCATGGATCCAAAAACCAACCATGTTCAAAAAAAATTCAAAAATATTTGGAGCAAAGACAGCATTCTGAATGATGGAAAAGTTGGAGAGACTAGAAAAATTAAAACGAGGTCATCTAATCATTGTTTAGGCCAAGATCCTCAACCGGAAGACTATTTAAGATGCGCTCTACGATATATGCAAGACAAGAACATTGCAGCGAAGCTACCGAACATACATCTAGCACCAGAGTTAAAAGAATGGATGCACAAGCGTATAAACGGGCCGTATAGTCAAGCGGAAAAACAAGCATTGATTCATAAGAGTATGGCGTTGTGGAAAGTCTTGGATCAAGTCACAAAGAAAAGAATAGGAGGAGTTCGAATGCCGAAAGAACCTGCTTTTGAGGGCGAGACCAACTGGTTCCATAAGGAAGACTTGAATGTCAAATTT
This sequence comes from Eupithecia centaureata, assembly GCA_944547425.1. Lineage (NCBI taxonomy): Eukaryota > Metazoa > Arthropoda > Insecta > Lepidoptera > Geometridae > Eupithecia > Eupithecia centaureata. Next base: position 12,490,677 of record OX155679.1, on the reverse strand, counting down.
AGACAGTACACAAAACTTTACAGATATAAATTATACGAAGCGCAAGCCAATGTCACAAATATGTTATGGCCAACGATGTTTCAGGATAAATTTCCAGATAGGCATTTCCGTCGGGCTTTTTTTTCGTATGTGTTTTCGAAGGTCGATGACGTGCTGCTAATACATCCGTACAGTGTGAAGGAATCAATTATGAGGTCATCTCAACTCGCAAAAAAGCGTTACTGCTGCATTCCAAACGGTGTAGAAGATTTTCGAAATAAATGACATATAAAAATAATTTCCTATTTTGAAATATCTTCGTCGTAGAGCGAAAAGTCACTAAGTCGCTATTTGGCCAAATTGAGTTTGATAGACATCAAAATCACGATTTTATTCTGCATTTTTACTCTTGCAACCGGGCTACAACATTTTAGTAGAAAACTAATTAAAGTTCCGAGATTTTATTTATAAAAAATAAAAATTAAATTCGTATTTTGCGCTCAATTTTCCTAATTTTTTCTTTCATATTCAGTATTCTTTCCTCACGATAACAAACATAACAAAAAAAAGAATTAGCAAAATCGGTCCAGCCGTTCAGGCGTGATGGCGTGACCGAGGGAAATAGGGATTCATTTTTATATACTATGTGTGATTTGTATCTATATATAAGAACTAGTTTTTTAGGCGTGCGCGAGCTGCAAGCAGCTCGCGTCGGTTGTGTAGACTGTTTATTTTGCAATTTTATTCCCCTTATCGTAACCTACACCCTCGTTTTGCTCGAAATCGATACCCATGTCGGAAATCTGCGATGAAAAAATGTCAGCCATCCTGGATTTCAAAATGGAAGTCTTTATCGTTATTATCGGGTTGAAGATACTCGAAAACGATACCCATATGAGGGGTGTGCGGTCACACTGCGCGGCTCGCTGCGCTCGCCTTGCAGTGTGACACGGAGCGCGGCTCGCTTCGCTCGCCTTGCTGGGTGTCAGACGTCGCATTGCGGTTCGCTTCGCTCACCGCAATACGACTCCACCCGAACTACCACACTACGCGGCTCGCTACGCTCGCCTTGCAGTGTGTCTCGAAGCGCGGCTCGCTACGCTCGCCTTGCTGGGTCGCGGTCGTCGCATTGCGGTTCACTTCGCTCACCGCAATACGACTCCACACTGCGCGGCTCGCTTCGCTCGCCTTGCAGTGTCGGATCGCGGCTCGCTTCGCTCGCCGCTCCCCGCCGACATCATATTCGAAATCCTCACCCCCGAGTTAGTCGAAAACGATACCCATATCAATTTTTTTGGTGGGGAGGGGGTTCAGGGGGGGGGTCGTGGGGGTCGTCGGGGGAAACGCAGCACGGCTCGCTTCGCTCGCCGTGCTGGTTCCCGGTGTCGCATCTCGGCTCGCTTCGCTCGCCTCGATGCTCCACCCCAAAAAAAACCCTAAAAATGGGTCAAAAAACGGTTTTTTTTAAAAAAAGGGGGTCTGGGGGTGCAAAGGGGTCAAACTTTTTTTGGCTTCCGCAACTATTTGTCCTCCTCTACGCGACTGTGAAAAGATTTTTTTTCCATCGCGAGCCGTTCGGGAGATACGAAAGGGGGTCCTAAAAAGGGGTCATGGGGGGGGGTCAATTTTTTTTTTCTTCCGATTAAAGACTAAATCCTCTATACGATACCGCCATCCAAAACCCTCTGTCGCTCCTCCATCCGGTAGCAATTTAAAAGCGGGGGGTCTTGGGGGGTGTTGGGGGTCAAAAAAATTTCACCTACCACAACGATTCTGAACCCTCTACACGACCCCACAAAAAAATTTGACCCACCCCCCTACACGGCCGAAGAACCCCCGGGGGGTCCTAGAGGGGGTTCGAAATTTAAAAAAGTCGGAATTTTCCCATACTCACCCCCACCTCCCCTACACATTTCCGTAAAAAAAACCATACCTCCCCATCCACCAACAGGGAGAACAATTATGTCAGTGAGTGAGTCAGTGGTTGTCGAGCTTTATATATATAAAAGTCGTGTTTGTTACAACACTTATAACTTGAGAACGGCTGGACCGATTTTTATGATTTTTGTGTTTTTGGATTTGTCTTCGTCGGGAATAGCATATTAGGTATGTATAAAAATATGATATTTGACAAATAAATAATTTTCCCCACGGGCGACGCTGCGGGGCGCAGCTAGCATATAGATATAATAGACTAACTCGGGTTGGTTATTTTTCCTCCTAAAATAATTTACTTGTTGCCAGTACCTACCCGTTCTAGTCGAAAACTCATCAAGTCGACTTTTTGTCTGATTCTGTGATAATGTTACACATGGGCAAAAAATCACCGACTCTATTTAACATTTATTTAACTAAAAATGTCGGTACATGATTCGAGGGCGAAAAATAACCAAGTGAGTTAAAAGTTAAAATTTCAAATTATCTATTTCGATGAGACTTTGAAGTTTACAATATCTGATTCGAAACGTAAGTTTTTTTTTTGTAAAACTTGATCCTTCATAACTCAAAACACCAAATGATCTCGTCTTTTCGCCGCTCTACGCCCACTATATAAACTTTATTCTTTGTAGTGTATGCCCTAAGATCAAGTATTACTACGTTCCGTAGTGTATGCCCATATACTAGGCGTACGTACATACGTCTCTCCTATGTCGACGTGTTGCTAAGCAAGCTGATACTGTCAGGTCGAATCGGTGTTGATAGATAGACGTTTCTGGAGGAAATCAACTGATATTGATTGCACATTAGCGAACTGGTTTAAAGCGGTATTTCACTACACGATATTCAAGGACCCTTACCCTAACTAAGAGAGGTGTAATAAGATAAGAGCGGCGACCGGACGGACCCGGCAAGCCTTGCTCCCTAATCGCCCTAACTACCGGGCCCTGAATATCCTGTAGTGTAATACCGCATTTAGGCTGGTTTTCTATCATGCCTTCATTCATTAATAATGCGAGTTTTTTTGGCTGGGATATGTTCATCTGATGCGTAGCATCCCTTATACATTTGTGGCTGGAGTACTCTTGTCAGTCTCACTTGTTGGTCTCAGTTTGCTACAATAAGCATTCAACCAAATCCGTCTAGAAGCGCATAATCATCCTGGGGGGACGCAACCTCGGCTACTTGAGGATTTCTGTTTGTTGTGCTGTTACTCCCTTGCATTCCAGGAATACGTAGGCAACTGTTACGTCGTTCTTACAATACACACTGGACGTGTGTGTTTAGTGGAGAGTGTTCTGTTAGTGTTCCCACCAGGATTCAATATAGGTATTTGGAACAGTTTAAGCGTTTTGTTAGCTTAGGTCATATCGATGGGAGCGCCGTTCTGGCTTGTCTGTAGTCAAGCAGGCATTTCCATCGTTCGTTATGCATCTCTCTAGTTCTGAGCCTAGTCCATGTCGTAGCTTCTTCTTCTTAGTGAGTCACACCGTAATAGCTGAGCGTGTAAATGCGAATTGTCCCCTTCAATGTGAGTCTGCTAGAGTCGATCACTGTAGCGTCGATTCTTGTAAAGATGACCGCGTCTGAATTCCCTTCTCGTTGATCGCTCTATTTTCGTGTACGGAAAGAAACGGCTTATTGGTTGGCCATAGTAAAATATGTATAAGCCACCACATATTTAGAAACCGAAGGCGGAGCTATGGCGGTCGGTAGCCGGGCATGGCGTTCTCGGTGCGATATTTCACATTGCAGCACATAGCAGATCAGAGAGAAGACGGTCTAAGCAAATCTATAGGTCCTAACGTCATCATAGTAGGTGTGGCCTAAGTCTTCTGTCCGTTAGTATTGTAAAATCTGTGCTGTCGGTGTTCGTCATGTATACACCTTTGTTAGCGGTGGCATTATTATTTCTAATTGTCTAATTGAATTGTCCATTATGTCTAAGATCCGGCAGAATTAGTGGAGGAATTTGAATTTTTGGCCACAAATATTATAGTGCACTGCTGGATATAGGCCTAATGAGCGCCATAGCACCCATAAATGAAGGTTGCTGGCTATTAAAGATGATAAATATTTAAGGTAGAGTGACAGAGAGTTAGCACGTAACAGCACTAGTCAGACGAGGAAAGACATTGTGTATGCGTCGAATATAGTCTTCTCAACTGAATAGCAGCGACATTTTTACTGTAACATTATAAACCACCCTGTTTTGGAGCTCGGAATACACTACATTATACTATATAATAATGTTGTATTATTCGTTAAAATTGTGATTAAAATCAATTAACAATAATTTAATTTAAAATACTAGGGGCCACAATTTGGTTTCTAGCAAATACTCGAAAAGCGCACCAATTCTGTAGCTAGATCTCGTACTATAGGTATCGTATTATTCTCATACTAGTATATGCCCTCGGCTATGCACGCGTTGTTTCTATGAAATAGTTTCAAGGCTTTTTCTATCCCATGGGACATGATTTCGGGATGAAAAGTAGCCTATGATTCCAGGGCTAGAACAATGTCTATTTAAAATTTCAGGCCGACCCGTTGAGTTGTTATTGCGTGAAAAAAATTTACAATACAATGTGTATTTTCGAACCTTGATCGAACAAAATGTGCGGATACAAGACACATATTTATCGATGAAAATCAGGATAAAAAAAAATGTTATTTATCTTCAAAACAAAGCAGTTTTAATATTTTTTCAAATGAAGACTCATCTGGTTTTTTCTTCGTTTCTTTATATGTCAAAATATAATGAATAGCGATGAAAGAAGGTACTCACTATACGAAAATATGTAAGCAGGAAAGTCCCAAACTTAAAAAAATCTTTACTAATATTTTCATAATACTCGAAAGGTATTTATTAGAATAATATGTATATTTTCTTATCATATGTTTTTCTTACATTTAATATAAAATTTTAGAATAATACTACAAGTCACGGTCATCTTTAATGTTAAATGAAAACTAGAGTCGTTATTCTGTAACTAAACTCGATGATTCAACATTAAAGATGAACCCAATAAGCAAATTACTAAAAAAAGGTTTGGCCACGTTTAGCCATTTACGGCTTACATTGATGTCCGGCGTTTGATAAATAAGTTTTAAATAAAAGGCTTTTGTATATCATTCATAATTTATTGTGATAAGTTTATTATTATCAACATAGGAGTATTTACACAAAAGTTATGTTGATTTAGTTCCGATGAAGCACAACTATGTTGTCAAAATATAATGAATAGCGTTGAAAGAAGGTACCCACTTTACGAAAATACGTAAGCAGGAAAGTCCCAAACTTAAAAAAATCTTTACTAATAATTTCATAATACTCGAAAGGTAAGTAGGTATTTATTAAAATATTATGTATATTTTCTTATTATATTTTTTTCTTACATTAAACATAAAATTTTAGAATAATACAAGTCACGGTCATCTTTAATGTTAAATACAAACTAGAGTCGTTATTCTGTAACTAAAGTCGATGATTCAACATTAGGTATATTACCTTCCATTGCAATGGTACTTGCCATGGAAAACGTCACAACCGATATCTTAGTTCTGAAATAACGACTGGAACTTCCGCAAGGTTTGCTTCTTCCTCTAAATCTAAAGTATCTAAGGGATTTTCCAAGGTCTTTGGTATAATTGTTAAGACGACAAACATTATTAACATTGACGTGAACATAAAAAGCATTGTACACTCATATACAAAATTTTTCAAACATCCACGAGCATTACAGTCAAATCATGGGCTTAGTAAATCTACTATTTTACGGAAATACTAAAAATATAATCGTATGTTAGTTATTATAGTAAGTATCTGTTATTTACAACTAACAAAATAACAACAATGAAGATAAAGGTACATGGCAATATAAAAACAAATTGTGATTAAAACAAACAACGCCAACAGATTTCAAGAAATGCAATTAATTATACACATTGTACTTACTAAGTTAAAGTCAAGTGCTTCTATGACAATCGTTGTCAATTCATGTCGCCTGAACTAATTTGACAGAGCTAAAATGTTGCCGTCCCTTAAATAATGATCGGTATAATAAGGATGCCATCATTTATTGTCAAATTAGTTTACTTTTAGGGACTTTATCTGAATTAACACTATCTTGTGCCAAAGATTAAGAATACAGAGTAAAGCCAGTAAATGCGTGTAAAAAATAGTGCAAATTAAAGGGTAAATAATAGTTTCCAATCCACCTTTCAGCAACTGAACCATAAAGTAAGAATTTGTGCGAAAACAACACAATCTAAAGTCTAATAAAGCAATCGGATCTATAACTAAACTACGACATAAATTAACATTTGCACTGTCTAAGATCTCGTTTTTCAGAAGTCTTTGGTCCACACTCAAAACCGATGACACCTACGTTCACTGAGTAGCTGAACGAATGGGCATGGACTTAACACTTTCATTGCCCACACATGTTCCAGCTAGAACACACAGCGCGCCCCTTTGGGTCGTACCGCATGGGTTTAAGAAAATTAGTTTTTGAAGTCGTGGTGGGTTTTAAATTTGTAATTCTTGATGCGAGTGAGGTGAATGCGAGTTGTTATTGTGTGGGGGTGTGGGGTGGGGGGCTCTTTGCTGAAGGTGTACTAATGCCGAGAGCAGTCTCGTGTTTGCTTCGTCCAGCGCCGCAATGCGGTGCTCTTGAGCTTCGATCACCCGCTGCTTGTGAGACAGAGCGGCGGCCATCTTGCGTTGCTCGCGTCTCAATTCTTCTTCAACGCAGATCAACCTGTAACATCGTCACTATAAGTTTCAAATTGCAATTTTCAGGTATAAAATCTGTACTCGATAATGAACGCTGGTCACTTTATTGACTGGCGCAGTTGGTCATAGAAAATTGGATTTCTCGCAAAAAATAAAATGCACATATAGTGCATAGAAGAAAATTATTAAATGCTTTAGGTATATAAAGCAACGCATTTAATAATTTTATTCTTCTTGTAATAAGTAATTTGTCGGTCGCGGTGAGTGTAGGTAAGTGATATGTGTCATGTTTTGTTTCAAGATGTTAGAAGTTCATTAGAACTTCTGAGTTTCTAAGTTGATTACAACATATTTCTAATTTTAAGTTTGACAATGAAATTAAAGGAATGCAGCTGGTAGGATACCTTGATATGATAGCTTTCATCTTGGCGTCAGTGTGGTCCGACCCTGGCTCGGCTGGTCCCAGTCTGCCTCGGAGCAGCTCCACTGAACCCTTCAGCCTTTCTATCTCACGTTCATACTAAACAGAAAATATATAATGTAAACCACATTGCTTTTTAAGTGCGAACAATTTGAAGAAATGTTGATGAAGTCGGTAAATAAAATGAAATTGTTATGTACCTTCATAATTACCTGTTCAATAGTTCGATGATGCTTCGCCGCTCGCCCGGCTCGCCGCCCCGTCGTGCTATACAACGGTTCATCCAACTCGTCCGAACTGTCGGTCAGATCTCGCGCAGACTCTAAGCTCAGCCGTCTCTGAAGTTTATCTCGCACTTCCGACCGGACTGGTCTCTCACTTGCCTCACTCGACTGCGAATGAGACTCGCGCCCGAAACCTCTTGAGGGCGATTCTCTCCTTTCTCTGCCTCCGTAATACTCCTGCCTTTCCAAATCCTCGTTCAATCTACTACTCGATACTTTCGCCGCTGAATACGCGCGGTCTAGAGGATAGTTCGTTTCTGGGATAGCATTCTCTGCCATGGAAAACTTCTCGTTAGCATTTTTACTGTTTTCCATATTGAATAGCGCTTTTTGGCTGCGCGATACTTGCAGTCGGTACATTTCTTTGTTGACTTCTTCTACGTTAGAGTCTGATCTGCTCATCGGGTAGCCAGAATCAGTAGAGATGTGATGCGGTTTGCTTTCGTAAAGGGATTCACCTCGTTGACCGAAATGTTTCAAGTTCAGTTGATTCTGGTTCGTAGAATAAGAGAGCATGGGGTTGGTTCTAGGCATTCGTGTCTTGCTGCTCTTTGTGAGGCTCGGCGAGTTGCTGGACGACTCGTCGTCTCGGATTCTCGGCGAGTGACTGTTACTGCTGCGCTGGTAGTTATCGCCGTAATTACTATTATCTCTGGTGAGTTTTCGGTGGGTATTGTTGCGGTTCTGTTGGTTATAGTTTCTACTTTCCTCGTTGAAATTAGTAGAACCTTCTTCCGAGTTTGTTTCCACGTTGTCTGTGCTCAGACCCTCCTCATCAATTGATGAACTGGATGAGCCGCAAAGGCAACGCTTTGGTTTCCTATCGTCGTTGTTGTTTTTCTTCTCCGACTGCTGAGATTGGCGGTTATCATCCATGTTGTAAACAGGATTTGTGAAAACTAATGGAGCGACTTTAGGGTTGTTCATATTTGTGTTATTTTGCGTGTTGTCTGCTGTTGTAAAATTCTGGATGCCATATTTCTGTAGATCATACTCGATTTTCTGTTGCACTGGGCTCTTTGGATAGTACTTTTCTTTTCCTTCGTAATACTGCTTCTCTCTTTGTTTTTGGTAGTTTAGTTGTGAGTATCGACTCATTTGCTGGCCGCCATTTTCATACGGCTGATGGTTGTGTGTTGTATTTTCAATGGGGCTTGAACTTTGGCTGTAGGTAGCAATGCTTTGATACCCCGAGCTTGCCACATTAGAAAGTCCACTGATGGATACGTTTGAACCATTGCTAGTGTAGTTTATTTTATTTCCGTTGATAATGTTGTTGTTGTTGTTAGATTTCGTCTGGCAAAGATTTTTCTTGTTCATCAGTTTGTCGTCAACCATATCAGAATCATCGGCGTATTTCAACAGATCAGAGAGCTCTTCCAACGTCGCTGTCTCTTTCATAATGTTTTGCATTTCGTTCGGACAATAGTTTTGGTTGATGCTGTCACTGCTTGGTGACCTTTCCGTGCTGTTATAATTAAGGTTATGATATTGCGGTTGCTGATTATTGTAATTGTTTGGCTTGTATCGGTCTTGGAATCTTCGCTCTAAGCTTTCATTCGCGCCATTGCTTATGCCTTTGGGATACTGGTCTGAACCAAAGCCAATCTGCACAACTTTTAGATTCACGCAATGTTCCTGATTATTGTACTGCGAGCTGTATCGATCCGGGTTCACATTCTGGTTTGGACTTGAGTAACCATTTCTGGGTAGTGTTTGCGAACGAAGATTGAAGCTCGGAGATTTAGAGACACCGACATAAGTTCCTTTGTATTTTGATTCCTCAGCATTTGATTTTGACGGGCTGATGTTAAATTGAACGCCATTCTTGTTCATAATAGGGGAGCTATGTGCAAAGTTGTTGAGCTGTCCGTTGTTAGGCTCGACGTTATTTTGCTTTACGGGAGTGTTGCAAGTAGGGTCGTTGAACCTAAAGATGTTATCGGCAGGTGGTGTGGGCCCGATGTCGTTGCTGAGAAGCCTCTTGCTGAGCTCATCCAAGATATCAGAGAGAGGGTCCAGTTCCTGGAAACAAACAAGGAAATTCGAATCAAATCGAAAGACAGATTTAAGAGTCCTGACTGGTTTGTGAAGTGAAGATATCATGCAGGTCTCTGTACAATCGATATCATCAGTTCCAGTCGAGCCACTGCTTGGTATAAGCCTATGTTTTTGCCATTCGCCTTAGCTTTGTGTTAATTTGAGCCTGGAGCAGGATAGCTTTGCGACTGACTTGCAATATTGCCCCGTTACCAAATTCCAATCAGCTTTCATATTCTCAGCCCGTCAGCACTTACTGGTTCTATACTGCGTTTTACGCCCGGTCAATTGCGACGTCATGCATTTTCAGCTTACCTGCAACTTATTAGCCGGTAGTTTCGGCAAGCTATCGACCAGCAGCGAATGCAGCGTTGCTAGTTGTTTGCCGAGGTCTACGTGTGGGGCCCACTCCGGATCAGCGTCCACGTTGGGGGTTTCGCCCCGCGAGCCCTCAGACCCGCCGGTGGAGCCCTGGGACGCCGCAGAGTTGCGCTTGCTTCCGTCTTGATGGATGGATTGTGACTGTTGTTCTTGAGGACGTGTCTGTAAGGTATAATCAAATTGGGTGATGATTTGTGAAGTACTGCTAACATGATTGTAAATAGGAAAGAGCAATATTTAGGTTAGGTGGAATTAATTGTTTCAATATCTTCACCAAACGAGTATCTAAGTATCTAAAAAGGAATTTGTTGCGAATTGAGTAATTTAACATCAAATATGACAAAATATTTGGACCAACGTCTCTATCAAGCCAAATTTCATGAAATCAACCGACTTTTTAATTGAGGTGTCAACTTACCGAAATAGCCCGGAGGAAGGCCTTCATGTGAGGCGCCTCTTGCTCCAGGAAGTCGTTCAGAAACTCCATGAAAGCCTCCTTCCCTTGGAACCGCGTGAAGTTAGCCAGGGTCTGCAGCGTCTTCGCCACCAGGGTTAGGTTGCGGGCTGCTCGCTCGTTGGGGTACTCTGGAAAATGATATCTACATTTAGAGGATAAGGTTCAAAGTTACTGTTTTTGATAAGTTAATTAACTCGAAAAGGAAGACTTTATGATATCGCAAATTGAATAATGAAATGAATAAAATGGCTTTAAAAAAAAAAGTTATAATAAATACAATCTAGGAATAGGTACATAAGAAGAAGTTGTATCAGGGCAGGCATAATGTAGCCCAATGGATGTTAAAAATACCAGGCAATCATAATCTATAAGTGAGTGTAAGGTAACATACCGTGTGTGATTCCAAAGAGACTCGGAGAAAGGATTGCGGGGCAGAGGAAACGGAGGAAGATCGACGCGCTGATCAGATTGTCTGATATATCTTCCCGGCCCATAGAAGTCAACCTGCGAACGATAAAAATATTACGTCAGTTATGCCTAAACCGCTAAACTTAGTTGAGTATGAATTATTTGGTGAAGTGCCTCAAAAGAAACAAATATCGTACCTACCACCGGTAAAGGTTAACATAATGATAACAGCGAAATCGGCGAATCCGACGCGTCTAGCTGAGTAGTCAAAAAGGAACCAAGTTGCCTAGATAAGTCTTGTCCAAGACTAATATTCTACTTTGGCACGTAAGCCACAGGAGTATTTAAAACAAGGAAAGGGAACTCAGTATGTTATCTCCCTGGAAGTTAGCGAAACATTCCTTCAAAAACAGCGATGCCAAGAACAAGATTGAGCGCCATGTCACTGTCACAGCGTCTCGCGGCAAAGTCTATAGACTTCATAGGCCATACTACCGGCGCAGAGTAAAGCTAAGTACATTTTGAACTTCGTACGTTACCTCTCACGGAAGGTAGCAAAGCAATCCCTCAAAGGAGGCGGGAAGCGCGGCGCCGACGACGAGATGGAACGCCAGGCCAAGGTCACAGCGTCTCGCAGCGCCGTCTGTTGTCGTCGTAAGGCTGCACTGCTGCCGGCTCGAAGTGGGTCTACCTCGCATTCGCTGGCGCCGGGGCCGGCGGCGGTCGCTACTGCGTCCCCGAGGGTGTCCTAGTAGAGAATACATAGTTTATTTTAAGATTATTAACAAACGCTTAAAAAGATCTATGGAACCAAAAATCAAGTACATTGACAGCCGATGTGGCGCGGCGGGTAAAGGTCCACCAAGAGGATGGCTTAATTCCCGCCTTAAAATAATCTGTACGATACACAAGCTCTGAGGCCGAATTCCACTAATTTCAAAACAAAGGTCTCAATAACGCCATACAATGAAGATGGCTAATATGACGTTGTTGCATTTGGTATTCTGCTATTTTTTGCGCTTGAAGAGACTTTCATAAATAGAATGTCAAACAAAATGTTTGTGCTAGTAGAATACCAAAAAGAATATAAGACTGTCAATTTGACACGATACTATAAGAATGGTGAAGCGATTTATTCGGGCCCTGCATAGCAATATAGCAATAGCAAACTTAGTTTTATGGCTAATAACATCTGTAGCTAACTAACTATGTACAGGTTCTGGCTCTCTGCGCAACAGGGTGGGAACCGTAAGTAGGTTTAATTTAAATGTCAGCTTTATTTATGCGATCTGAGAATATTTATTACAGCTGTTTTTTTATAAAAAGATGCTGATTTTCCATTATCCCTAACTCACCAATAACTGGCTCAAACACTTCAGTAAATAAATCAGTAAATCAATATCTTTATTTATTTAGGCTTACAAAAAAGCACTTAGACAAGTCAAATTTAATACTACATCACATAGCTTCCTATGATGTAGCCTCTTCAAATAGTCAACACATGAGTTCCTTTTTATGACCTGAAATAAGTTATTATTGTTATTACTAACCTGCAAATACTGATCTCCAACCAGTTTTAAGTAAGCCTCCATGCTCTTAGTAGCGAGCGAGTTTCCCCTGAAGGTCAGGGAATGGTCGCCGGTGCGTCTCACGTCCAGCGCGACCACGTCGGCCAAGTAGCGTGGTGCTAGACCAGCTCCCGCCATGCAGAGGACTAGTGCGCAGCCGATGTCTTCTTTCGCTTTTACTCCTGGAAAATTAGACAGGGTATTTTAGAAAAAATCAGCTACGTTTATATATTTAGACCAACAGAAGATAGACAATTACAATCACAAAAATAATGCATCACCAGTCATCTAGTAAACATAAGCTCTGCTGGCTAGACGATGAAGTGTGGATTCTCCAGCATTATTTATTTATTTTAGTTAAGAGGCCTGATCAACGACTTATGTGACGAGTCGCTGCAGCTGAAGGTTGCTGGTTCGATTCTTTCCATCGGACAAACGTATGTATGTGTGTAAGATCTGAAAACTGTTTTTTTATTAATAAAAATGATGCTGATTTTCCAGTATTACACAAAATAATAAAGGTAGATACAGCTAGCACATAAAAATAAATTGATATTACAACCTCAGTCTAACGAGTCTGACTTCAAATCAAATTCAAGCAAGGTCTAGCTTGAATTTGATTTGAAGTCGACCAACTCACCGATAACAGGCTCCAGCAGTTCACAGAGCTTCCTATAATTCCTCTTCAAATAGTCCAGGAACCTGGCATAGTGGTCGATCGGCAGCACATCCACGCTCTGATACCGGCACTTGATGCGTAGGGCTGGGGTGGGGGGTGCGGGGGTACGACCCCCCGGGGACTGTGGCTTGTCCCCTTCCACCAGCGGGTACCACCGCTCGTTGAGGTATCGGGACGATACGTCGTCGACCGGGATACGCACTGTGCCTGGAATAGACGAGTGAAATCATAATAAGATACACACTTGGCACACCTATTCAAATTTTGTTTCTATCACTGACACAAAGACGTATGAAGAGCCAGAAATCTAAAATGATTCAGAGGGCATACGTGGTGTTATGATGAACTCGTCGCCATTGTTCCAGAAACATAGCTCCTAATACTATACGTACGAATCCCTATTCTATCCTATGTCCATCCTTTCCTATGTCTATCCTATATTATGTCTATGTTGGTCCTGTTTGGTGGACAGACAGACGATACTGGGCTAACTAAGGAACCTCTTCCACGAGCGTCGCTTCTTATCGCGTTACACATTCAAATGAATGGCGCGCTCGCGGATAAGGCACTGAACTGGTACACCTCGCCCCAGAAACATCCTCCTAATTACTGATCCTCTATCTATAAGTCTCGTGGACAAGCTGACGGTACTCACCGACAAGCGCGTGTTTGTCCCTTTTCCGCGAGCGTCGCTCCGGCTCGCGGTACACATTCACGTGGATGGCGCGCACTGCGGGTAATGCGCTGAACTCGTACACTTCGCCCCAGAAACATAGCTCCGACTTTAGCTTCGATGATGAACTGAAAAGGGAAACAGTTCGAGTTAAACAGAACCAATGACAAGGTACAGGTGTGCAAAAGGAAAGGGCGCGCGGCCAGAATACAACATTAGTATGATAAAGGAACCGAGATTCGTTGGCAGTATATTTGTAAATGGGATTTAGGAAGTAGAGTCAATCATATTTTTTGACGTAGAGCAACCGATTCGTGAGGCTTTAAGTGGTTAGTTTTCCAAAATATCTATCCATAATCCACCTGAGAGACTAGCAAAGCAGAAGAATCAATTTGAGTGAAACTGGCCCGTTGTAAGGTACTCTAAGGTGTAAAGTTGAAGAGTAGCTAACTACTTAGTACGTACGGCATAACCAGTGGACACAATGACTAATTTGTAATAAATTTGCCAATCTAACTCTCGTTTACTTCCAACACCTTACATGTTTTTAAAATATTATGAGTCACGACATAATCGAGCCATTGAATTAACTCTCGTATTAGGTAATATTACCATCAATAGCCGGTGGTTTATAAAATAAATTATTATTTAGATTTCCTTGTTTGTTTCAAATTCAACAACAGCAGTCTAGTCTAATAGTCAAAGACATGCTATTCTATTAGATATTTAACTTTTATGGAATCAAATAAAAAATAACTATTAAGATCGGTTGACTTAAAAATAGGACACATAAAAAAATAGTTGTAATTATTGAATCTCCTCCTCCTTTGTTGAAGTCGGTAGAAAAGACAGCAACTTAATAGGTATCTGTAAGTTTTGTCGACTGATAAGACAATACGGTTCACAATTTTTTATCAACACCGGCTGCAAGCTGAGTTACCAGCATCGCTTACAAAGAAAGTAAGATCGTATAACACTCACCGTGCATACAACGTATCATCCAGCAGTATTTCGCAGTAGTATCTCTTCTTAGGTGGGATCGCCTTTGCCTCCAAGAGCCAAAGCTTGACAGTTCTCTCGCAACGACGCGTGCGCACCTCATCCGGCCGCGCAGCTTGCCTTAAACTGACCAAAAAACACTATTTTCACAAAACTAAACCTTCAAACTTTAATATAAAACACTGTTTCATTTAGCGTACACAGATGGAAGTCATTTCAGGTCTCTCTTACGTTTCCTTCACGTATCTAACGACGGTGAAGTCGTGGGTTTCAGCCGTGGACCGCATAAATACTGCTTTTAATTTGCTCCACTTATTCATGGCGTCGAAGCATTGTGCTAGTTGAACTAACACTGAGTCACAGTAGAGCATCAGGGTAAGGGCGCGTTTACACGAGCGCGCGACCGACCCGATTACTTGAATTCACCAACTCAGTGACTTGTAGTCACTCTTATTTAATAGTTTGCTTTGTGATTGTACACATTAACATAAACTAACTTATGTAGTTAGAAAATTGTGGAGGTATTTTTAAAGTTTTTAATGAAAGGGAAATGTCTGTATGCGGTTGCAGAAAATCGAAGACGTTTTCGTATTTTCCAAATTTGATTCCAAATAAAACAATATCCGAATTGCAACATGTGTATAGCACAGTAAAAAAAGTATCAAACTAATGCGATTAGTTCGCTTGTGTAAAACGCATCTTTTATAAGCAGAAGCACTGAATATCATATGGAATTCTCTGAATTCATTACTTTTCCTTGTGTGAGTACTGTAGGTAGTTCGTGTTTGTTTTCCTGTCATCCCGGCCTCCGATTTGTTTTATGGCTATTTTACAACACATCATTCATTTTAGATTAATAATACCTTTAGTAGGTATTTAGGTAGGTACACATTTAAATACACACTCAGTTGTGTAGGCAAACAAGGACATTATGTGTCTAGTGAGGGGTATATTTTTTTGTTCTTTAATATTATCTATAGGTAGTGGTTTGTTTATTGACGCCTAATTGACCTGATTAATTGTATTGATTATTTGGTATCAAGAATAATGTTAATATTTTTTGTGTATGTTATCCGACTCTATAGATTGTTTTGTTCTATATTAAGTGGGATTTTAGTCTAAAATGATGAAGATATTTGCATAGAGCATTGTGTTTTGTATGAAGCAGGTATTGCACCAAGAATAAATTTTATCAATAGGTAAATAATAAATTACATCTAATGTATAAGTACGTTGTTATTTGTATGTGTATTTATGTTATTTTTCAACGTTAGGTTGAAGTCTTGTTCATTGTTGCTTAAGTTATTTTTTGGTTAAAAAACAATATTGAAATAGCTAAAAAAGTGATTAAAAATTGATAAATCTATCAACATACATAGAATTTTAAAACGTGCGACTTGCACGGCCGCAGTAGAAAATTTTGGTTATTTAATTAATTTTCAATTTGATTTAATTTCCTAAACATTTCCCGAGTTATTACGCACGATAATTTAATAATCTATAGAATAAAAAACTTCGAAATACATCTTCTAGATGGCGCTATGTGTATTTTGTAGGCATTTGACAAAAATATAAACTGTATTTTGGGTACTGTCTTTTTTTTATATTCAAGAGTAAGTTAAGCCACGGCTAAAATCCAGTTCGATTCCTGCCTTGGGAGAAAATATGTTTAAAAGATCTACAAATATTTCATCTGGGATTATGGGTGTGTTTTATGTATTAAGTATAAAAAGTATCTATCTGTATATCAGTCAAATGGTACCAATAAACCAAGCTAAGTGCTAAGTGTCTAAGTGCTTATTTTGTAAGCCTAAAGAAATAAAGATATTGATTATTGATTAAGCTTATTATATGAGAATATCTAGAGTTATTTTAAATATTACCTGTATATCCATCGATCGCGTTCCTTGCGCGATGCACATGCGAAGTAACGCGGCGCGCGGTTCTCTGCGCTCAGCGCGAAGCAATGCGGCCGGCCCAGCACCGACGAATGTAGAGATCGGATTTCAACCTGAACCAAATAAAACTTATAAAGACTCTATATCTTATTGACGAGGTGTTTGAATTCTAAATCACTACATAGTATAAAACAAAGTCGCTTTCTCTGTCCCTATGTCCCTTTGTATGCTTAAATCTTTAAAACTACGGTTTTTTTTAATAGATAGAGTGAGTCAAGAGGAAGGTTTAAACGTATAATAAAACCGTGCGAAGCCGGGGCGGGTCGCTAGTAATATTATAAAAGCCAAAGTTTGTATCGATGTTTGTTACTTGCACGCAAAACCTACTGAACGGATTGAACTGAAATTTTGAATACACGTAGTTCTAGCCCTTGAATATGTGCCAATGAGTTAATTGGCTACTTTTCATCCCATAAATCAGTTCCCATGGGATATAAATAGCCTTGAAACGTTTCCATAGAAATAACGCGTGCGAAGCAGATAATATAGAGGTACCTAATGTAGTTGTGCAATATCAAATATAATCAACAATGTAATTCGTCGTATGTGCATGCTATTGAAAAGGTTTTGGCCAAGTATGCATTCATTGCGCAAAGTATTCTAAATTTTATGCGGCCGCTAGGTTTACAGATTTTTATTTTTTTTATATTTATAAATGATTATTTTCCCTTTATATTCTCACTCATGAACAAACATTCTAAGAAACTTGTAGAATGATCTTAGGTATCTAATGTAGTCAGACTAGACAATGTTCTAATCGAACAAAAGCAGTCGATGCATAGAGTAAACATATCACGATCTCCTGTCTAGACACACCTTTGTGGTCTTGAATGCCTTTGTAAGAAAGAGATGGCGATGAAAATATTACTAGAATCTTTTCACGATTTTGGCTTAGGGAAGTTTACTAAGGCTGATAACTACGTTTTTTACTTTAATGTTAATTACTCTTTACTATTAAAGCATTTGACCACCATCATCTCACAAAGGAATTTCCAAAATTCACTCGTACAGTTTGTTAAACCTAAGTTGCCTTAGGTTGCAAACAAACTCTGTTTTCGTATCTCTTCCTAAAATAGACAAAATGAAACTACTACGGATACATTAAAAAAAAGCTTATCGTCGTTCGGCAGTCAATACCGCGAATGAGACATTCGTAAAAATTTACAGGAAACGAAAAAAACGTATAAATGATACTGCACACGTCCAATTCTTTTAAATTAAAATATTTAGAACTAAACATATGTGTTATGATAGTATAAATACATGTTTTTTTTAAATATTATGGTAGTATGTCAAGAAAAAATCACGTTCGCGGTTTTTACCTAAATATTTTGGTAAAATCTTTTTATATTCGCGGTTATGTTCTAGATTTAGAACAACAATTTTCTGTTAATAGTTTTTATTTTACTTAACTAATAATGTTATTTGAGCATTTAAGAATTAATAATAATCTTTAAAAAAAATATAGTCAAAAGGTATTTTTTTTAAATAATTTTATAGTACATTTAATCTTTTGATCCAACCCATTCCAGTCCAAAACCATACAAAAAAATTCTGCTGTTATATCCCGGCAATTAAGTCCTCCTTTTAAGCTTGCAACTGATAGTCACCACGGTCCTCTCTCTTTTACATCGTTGAATATATAGAATCTTCCATTTTTTGATATCCTAAAGGTATTGCTATTCAGTATAATTCTTCCAATGAACCACCACCTTCACAATGTTTTATTTAGACCGCTACGAGGTTAGATGAAGATGTGATCCCGTTAAGTCTACAGAAGAAGAAACTACTGGCTGTGATGGAGTAAGCATTTGAGTGTATTGCTTAGGTACATTAGTTGCTATAAGACTTTCTTGTTATTTTGAAGATGCAGAGGCTCTATTTCAGGGCGATCTGGAGTGCTAGGTAGAGCTTGCACTGACGGTGGGGAGTGATCTGAGACTGTAGCTCTATTAGTGTCAGCAAATTCTGCTGAGGCTGAAGACATGCGGAGGAGACGAAAGGTCCAGGTCGTGACTGAGACTCTATTTCAGAGCGATCTGGAGTGGTAGGTAGAAGTCGATCTGTTGGTGGAGGATTCTACTTAAGTGACAACACAGTTTGAGTGAGGCTGAAGACTTAAATCCATACAGGAAAACTGAGCAAAAACTTTCAGGCTGTGACTAAGTATCTACTTTGAGACGTTTCTCTTCGCTATCGTCATGAAAATAATTTTCATGACTGTAGCGAAGAGAAACTGTTCTGTGTTTAGCGAGTTTTCTTTTAAATTCGTCCTATTATTGTGTAAAATTTTGAATACCATGTATTTTACAATATTTTCATCTTATGAGTTTTCCAACACGCTGTAAAAATAACAACTGTTTAAAATATTATCCAAAAAATGCTATAACTTTACTAAAATCATTTTAGTTCTTATGTACCTATTTATGTAGGTATAAAGTACTTGAAATAGGCTCACACATGACGTTCATTTAACTTAGTGCAGATTCATCAACATATTTTGCAAAGAAAACATGAGGAAAAGTTATTGAAAATGAAAAACTTGCTACTTGAACTGTCATATTCGCGGTTTTTTTGACTCTAAATCACGTTCGCGGTTTTGGCATGACTCGAAAACATAGGGATCGGTACAACTTTAGGGCAAAATTTTAATGTAGGAATGTGTATTTGAACGAGTAGAATCGAATAAACAAAAAAAAAGGATTTCGTCAAAAATGTCGCATTCGCGGTATTGAATGCCTGACGACGTTATGATAGATTTAACAAACTGTTCGTATGAATTTCGGAAATACCTTTGTTTAACGGAATTATATGATAAAATAAGTGGTGGCGCCACTTTAGGTCCTGTTTTCGCCTTAAGAAAGTGAAGCTATACTTTATCTGCTCCCTGCGGCTTCAACCGCCTGTAAATTGATGTAAAGTTAACCTATGTTTTCTTCCAGAACTAGAACTAAGTCTATCAAAATTTGTTTCGGCGAGAAGAGATAACAAACATCCATCCATCCATCCAAACTTTGGCATTTATAAAATAAGTGTGCTGTATATTTTAGCTACAGTTGTTTATTTACATCATCGAACTCTCTGAGAAACCACGCTCAGTTGGTTTTGATGTGACTGTACCTAACCTTGAAATCGAGACGTGTTGAATTTCAATGCAGTTTCTGGTATGCATTCATTCGAATTGAATGGAGTACTTGACTGTGAAAACAGAGCTACCGTAATACCTGATTAGGTGGGCCCAAGTCCATTGTAGAGACGGCGGGCGAGTGCGCAGACAGTAGACTTTCATGAGATCTGAAACATTGGAAAGAGCCATTAAGGTATGGTATGAAGACTAAGGTATGGTTTGTATGAGCACTATGGGTTATCAATCAATAAACCTTTAAATTATAATTAATCATATTATTATCATCATATTAAAATTAATCATTATTATAGTATTATTATTATAATTTAATCTCGGATGTATGAATATAATTTAATCGAAGTAAGACGGAAAAAATAGGTTCCTATTATGTGAAGATTTTACTCATTAGTTTAGCTTGTTTAAATAACTGTAGAATATTAAGTGCTTTTTGTTACGGCTCGTGACGGTATTCACCATTTCCATTTATTTATTATTTATTATTATGGATCTTACAAAATACATTCTTTTTTTAAACTTTCATCGCTTTGGCACGATCTATGTTTGATAGCTTTTGATAAAAAGGTCCAATAAAAAAGAACAACACAATCAAAATACATAAATCTTCAAGCCCGGATACTAAACTTCTAAAGCATTCCAATGCAATGTTTGCCAGCCCATTAGACAGTTGTTTGCAGATTCAAACTTCCTACGAATTGAAGCTCAACCCCTCGAAGCAATCAGCGCTACTGTCTGTAAACTTTACTGTTTCAATCACGAATCTACGAATAATGTGTTCGCTAATTTTCTCTGAATTTTAAAGGTGTTTGGAATTTCAGGCAAGGCGTGAATATTGATATGAAATAATAAGTCTTCGTCATTATCATGAGCCAAGACACGTCCAGCAGTGCAACAAATTAAGATGCTGTAATAAAGGCTCGTAAAAAGCTCTGTCTAATAGTGATAAACTTTTTAGACAAATACAGCATATTCAGCAGATGAGTTAATTGCAGAAGGAGATAAATTAGGCATTAAACTCAACAAAAAAGGTGGGTCAGCTTCAGTAGCCTTCAGTGGCATAAAAATAGAACCCATGACATAACACGGCTCGCAAGTTACAAACTAACTTTTTTCCCTATCACTTCATCATTTTGCTGTCCTGTGACTTTTGCATAGTATGTGGCCAATAATTTTGACTGTCTTGTCCCAATGCTCTTTGCGATAGTAAACGATTTCTTGGCCTATTAGACAGTGAATAATGAAAATCTGTCTTATTTCTCACTTGTCGACTATCCTCTCGTGGCTGCAGGTAAGAGAACGCTTCCAATGAGTTCGTGTTTGCATTGGCAGAGAAGTAATTAAACAGGTAAGGACGGGCGCCGCTCCTAGTCATTAATTTAGTTTCTAGTAACGTGGTGGAGTCACGGCATCGTAAGTGCGTTTGACACATTTTATGGAGCTTTTTAGTGTTCGATGTATTCATAAATTACTTATTTACACGATTGATAGTGTACTGGTTTACTTTTCCATCCCAAAGTTTCAAAGATAATTTAATTATTTGTTGTTTTATCGCAAGATACCATGTCATAAAGAATCGGGATATATGGCATGAACTTTGGGAGAGCAATATGACTAGCGGTGGGTAAATTCGATTATATGAATAAATAATCAAAAATGCTACACGAATGACACTCAATCGTCTAGTCCCAAGCTAAGCAGAGCTTATGTTATGGATATACCCACTTAATAGATTCCATAGTTTATTTACATCGAAAATACACAGAACACCTTTACACTTTGGACTGGATGATAAAAATAATAACTAATAAATATTTATTCCAGACAATAAAGCTAATATAATCACGCATTCGCAACATTAATTATATTTCTTTGTCAACATACAAGCCATAAAGTTGAAGACCTATTTGAAAAGCCTGAAAATGAGACAGTCTGCAAATGACTTCTCCATAAAAGGCGGAAAACCTCAGCCCTGTTCAAGCTTTGATTGCCCAATTAAAGACAGGGCGTGAAGAGGGATTATTGAATATGGTCCGTGCCGTCTCTTTTAGCGAGCGCCTTAATGAGTTACGACGTGGATTAAGACTTAAGAGCTTCATTATAGGGAATCGAAATTGATTTAGAAGCAATAAAATTGTGATTGTCTATTAGTCTACTAATACCTACTGTGATAAACCTTAGGTAGTACTATAACCTACTCAAGCGATTCTCAACAAATAGGTCATAAACTTATGCAGAATACGTTTTGAACTGTATGATATCTTTTACAGTTCGAAACAGTACAATGTATAAAGAAAGTGTTCATTCATTCATTCTGTCAAAAAATCAACAACAAAAAAGTAATTTTTAATATCAGGGGTGTAGGGGGATTTACAAACATTGTATCTTGAGTTAAGCCGGATTACCATACAAACGTAAGATTACTGAGTTGGTTATGTCTTCTGTTACATGCCAAAATTTACAACACAGCAGTAGATCTTTAATCTTTATTTTATAATGATGATGACTGTACATCATAAAAATCTTTGACGCTGTTATTTTATTAAGTTACTATTTTACTTCGTTGACAATTAAACATTTTACTATCCTCTCATATATCAGAGTCATGTAAACGTTTCCTAACGGAAATAAACCTTTCCCATCAAATTATATCTACGAGAACGAGTGTTATGTTATGACAGTAAACGCCCACGCCAACCGTTAGTATCATATTTTAATACCTCTTCAATATATTGTATGTGGCAACACAGGATTCGAGGTAATGATATATAATATAGCGATAGCCATCTTAAGAGGTAACCAGAGAACATATTCTTAAATGTGTGTCTATAGAAGATCGATACTTCGATGGTTCTAGAAACATTCGTATGTTACACTAGCTGGTGCCCGCGACTTCGTCTGCGCATGATTAGTCTTTCGAATACTCGCGGTTTTACTTGCGTAATTCCTTTTCCCGTGAGATTTTCGGGATAAAATAAAGCCTATGTGTTATTCCAGCTTATGATCTATCTCTGTGCCAAATTTCATCCAG
The DNA here is from genome assembly GCA_944547425.1 of Eupithecia centaureata. Classification (NCBI taxonomy): domain Eukaryota; kingdom Metazoa; phylum Arthropoda; class Insecta; order Lepidoptera; family Geometridae; genus Eupithecia; species Eupithecia centaureata. Next base: position 12,467,981 of record OX155679.1, on the reverse strand, counting down.
ATCCGTTGAGCAGTTTTTGCGTGAAAGTGTAACAAACATCCATCCATCTATCAATTTATCCATCCATCTATCCATTCATACTTACAAACTTTCGCGTTTATCAGTTCAATTCAGTTTGGTTCCCCTGGGCTATACGGGTTTTCAAAAATTTCTCACAGCATCTGAACGACGCGTAAAGCGTCGTTCATGCAGTGAGAAATTTTTGAAAACCCGTATAGCCCAGGGGAACCAAACTGAATTCCGGGATAAAAGGTATCCCATGTCCAATCGTCCCAAGTTCCATTCGAATTCATTCACTTCCGTCGTGATGCGTGGTTTAAGAATTTTTCTTTCACCCTCTCTCCCAGGGGAACCTTACCGAATTCCGGGATAAAAAGTATCCCATGTCCTTCCTTGTAGTATGAACTCAAATCGTCCCAAGTTTCATTCCAACTCATTCAGCAGTTTCGGCGTGATGCGCGGTAATGAATTTTACTTTCATACCCTCTCCCATGAGAACCTTACTGAATTCCGGGATAAAAAGTATCCTATGTCCTTCCTCGTAGTATGACCTATAATCATGCCGAGTTTCATTTAAATCCATCAAGTAGTTTCGGCGTGATGCGCGTTTACGATACAGACAGACAGACAGACAGACAGACAGACATGAATGAAAAAAATTACAGTATTGGCTTGAGTATCGATAATAGAGTGCCCTCCAAAAAAAATTTTCAAAATATCTTCAATGTAGAGAATTGGACCTGTTACAGTTTTATTATAAGTATAGATTAGAACATAAATTTGAATGTGAGTGGACGACATAATTCGGCTTTAATATTTCCCGGTATTAAATACCGGGAAATATAAAGCTTGTTCAGAATGTAGTTAATATAAATACTCGTGACTACTGAACACATAAATTGCTGTGTTACATGTTTACTAGCCAATGGAGAGCTGGGTGAGCTAGAAATACAGTGGGGCGCCCATGTAGCTCGCACCGCTGAATATTGTCAGGGAATGTATTAAAAATTGCTGAACTTAAGCAATATTTTGCTGTGCTCTGTTGAAGTGTTGACCTAATACAGAGACCTAGATCAAACTGCTTCGTAAGCATTTCTACAGGTAAGTGTACCTTTTAGTTCTAGACTTACCTTGATGTCCGTAACGCGTGTGTCGGTGGGTGTGTCGGTACGGCCGCCAGTGCTCTCTCCCGCTCTAGCTTCGTAGCGGACTTCGTCCGTTTGAGCGGATTGCTTCTGAAGGACCGCTTGGAGAAGAAGAAGGAAGCAAGACGCGAGGGGCTGTGCTGGGGCTGAGCCCCCGGCACCGGCGTACTGGGGGCCGAGCCGCGCCGGCATGCCTTCTCGTATGAGGTGTCTGTGGACAATGATAATATTTTTCGTTAATTTTTGATAGAAATTGTGCAGTTTGTAGACGTTGTAAGGAAGGTTTTCGATGGGACATATTTCGGCAGGACACAGGGTCAGATCAGAGTCATCGTCTTTATGTGATTTCAAACGCATTGCCCAAGTGCCCAGCCTATCCAAATGTGCGTCTTGGGCAGAAAGTTTCAAGTGTTAGTTTAGTTTAATTACCAACCCACCCACGCGATTATGATTTTGTTCCTTTATAACTAAACATTTATATACAAGAGTCTAGGCTAATCAAATTAACAAGAAAATAACAAACGTTCGTTGACACAGTTCGAACAATAACAGATAAACCATTTCATAACACACAACATGATAAGTTCTCGGAAGATATTTACCGAAGCACGCGATGCACGTTTGAACAAAATTGAGCCGCATATCTACTTTTAAGGAGGCCACAATTGAAACTGATTGTCGCAACCAATCCTATGACTAAGTTCCGTTTGGTCGCAACCTTGTAAGAATATGTCGATGGAGCCGATCTTGGCGCCAATATCAATTGGCATATAATATGGCAATGCAGTAATATGATCGAACGTATCAACGTTCGATCGTATTACTGCATTGCCATATTATAGAAGTGAGATGACATGTGATACGTGCAATGCAGGGCATGGCGAGGTTTCCGCCGGAAGTTGTATGCACGCCGCCCGTGACCGCTGTGTATGCGATCAAACTGTCAGTACTTTCAACATTTACACAATGAACCCCTTTTATACAAAACTTGTGACTCAAAAGTGACGAACGGCGTGACGGTGGTCACCTATTTTCTGGAAGCTCTAGTTTTGTGCCAACTTTATCTAATTTGATGATTCACAAAGTTTCTTTGTGATGGTTTCCTTTGAAAACTTTTGTACATTACCTACATGTTCTCTGGGTGAAACCCAAACAAAAGTTTCACTAAAGTTTCGCCTAACATATTTTCCAATATTACATAACCTACTTTGGTAAAACAACAGCGCGGTGTCATCGACACGATGTCTCCGGCCACGGCGGCGGCGGCCGAGACGCGACGACGTGTGAACACAACAGATGTTCAATACCATTACCGTTATTAGATACTTCACTCAATATACTTTATGTACTTACCATAAACAAGTAATGGTTTGGTATCGTATATTGTTCACTATTTTTTTCATCAAAAAACTCCCACAATAGGTTTACGTAATAACCTATTTCAATTTCTTAGAAATTAACCTGAATGTGAGGGCTTACGCCCAATAACCAATTGCAAAAACCTTAACCTATGCCTTAAGGCCCTGTATGTCGACAATTGGTCATTTTTAAGTAGAAATAGGAAATGTTTCTGAGCAAGTTACATTTCAAATTTATAAATACATATTACTTCACGTTCATACATAGATTAACAGCTAAGCTGAAAACATAACAGCAGAAACTTTTCTCAATAAATATATGTTTTCAAAATGGCACGTTTCAGAATTTAATATAAAAATATATTGATAGCTACGATAAACATCAACTAGGGAGTTATTGTTAAAGTTAGGTAACATTTTTATCTAGAATCTGGTTAGCTTAGTCTTTTGATGAAGATTCTCAATAAAGTTAAATATTAATTTATTCGATTAACAGCAGGCGCTGAGCCCGCCGCCCATGCCTCAGTACCACCGTGACCGCTGTCAAGGCTGGACGTGTGCTTGATGTCGTCTCAGACTTCAATGACAATCCATACGTAATATTTATCGTGAATATTCGAATAGAGCCTGTCCAGATGGCGCGTTTTACGTGCGCTCCTATGCGCGTTACGTTAGGGGGACTCGGAGACAGATAAAAACATGGAACCAAATAAAATAGTTCTGGAAACGTCGGAAGCAAAAAGAACTTCAAAGATGTAACATACATCCAATTCTACTAATTCTTCTTAACGTTTCATGGTTCTATTGTATTATCTCTGATTGATTCAATTTTCCCATATTGCTACTCTTTTTTCAATTTTGTCTATAAAAAGTACGGTAACGAAGATATCTTTCTCCAATTTCGATCGAAATACGTCCACTCGCATTGCGCGTTCCACTATATAGACGAGGAATCGCGCACCAGCATCTGGACGGGATGTAGTTAAAGTGCTCTAGTATCTGGAGAACGCGCGAATGTTTAAACGCGAGAGCACTCGCGTAGGAACGCTCCATCTGGACAAGCTCTTAGCTAACGTTCCCTGACAGATTGACTATTACTCGATATTTCATTTCGATTGACAACTAGGATTTAGGAAAATCAAATTTTTGAATATAGAATACCATTACGCTACACAAATTATCAGAACTAAATTTCATTTAGCATCCAGAGATATCATATCGTTTTGCGTAGAGTGGAACTGGAACATAATAGAGATGGCACAAACAAATAGGTATTTTGATGGAAATCTATAAATTAGGATTTGGTCCCGTGGATTCCAGGTTCTAAATTTCCCAGGATTTCCCGAAATTTCTGGATGATTTCAAAATCTGGTTATTGTAAATAATTTCTCGGAAAATTTCGGGTCTTTCGGGAAAATCATTTTAGCATTTAGAACAGTACCGAAATAACTAAACTTTATCCATTCCATCATCTTGTAGCATTTCGGATTTATTCATACCTTCGCGGTATAAGGTATGTTAGTTGGAGCTTCATCTCTTACTTACTAGCGACCCGCCCGGCTTCGCACGGTTTTATTATACGTATAAACTTTCCTTTTGAATCACTCTATCTCTTAAAATAACCGCATCAAAATCAGTTGCGTAGTTTTAAATATTTAAGCAGTCAAAGGGAAATAGGGACAGAAAAAGCGACTTTGTTTTATACAATGTAGTGATGATTTGTAAAAATTAATAGGTATGAAATTTTTAGGGTTATATCAGTGTTTTGTGTTTGTGTTAATGCCTTATGGTTTTTAATGCTTTATTGAGCGATGCCAGTTTCACACACTCAAAACAAAGTATCAGCATTATTCTGAGCAACAACATAATGAGTGTAATATAACTATTGTTGCCTTTAGTTCAAACTGACTTTAGTTCATAAAATTATCAGTACCCAAATACAAATACAATCATTTATTTGCAAACAAGGGTCACAAAGGTGGTGGTTAGAAAATAGTAAGTACGAAACATATATTTTTTGCCTTAGTCATAGGGCATGCAAATTTAGGTTTTTTAGGACTAAAACCCAAAATTTAATAACAAATAAAAGATTGGAAATAAAAAGAGATAAAAATTAAAAATATAAACATCAAGTCAACATGAACTTAACATAAAATTAAAATTTAGAATAAAAAGGTTTCTATTAGTTATTCAGTTAGTTAATGTCCTTCATCTATCAAAAATTCATTTATATTATAATAGCATTTAGATGTCAAAATTTTATTTAGTTTATTCTTAAACATTGTCAAAGGTAGTGTCTTGTAAGTTATTCGGCAACTAGTTACCCACTGCAGAATATAAGAGCATTTTTGTTAAAACATGGGTAAAGAATTTTGAATAATGCTCTAATCACGAGATATTATTTTTTTATAAATTAAATGAATAATATAATATTTCACACCGGCAGATATACCTACCAAAACTGACAGTGTTCAAACTACGGAACCAATTAATGGAAATTAACATTCATATTTCGCATTCGCATTTTTATTTTGCAGCTGACAGTTAGCTTTGATCGAATTTGAAAATAAGGAATAAACGAATTTGAATTTTGAGTACATAATTTTTTCTCATTATTAAAAATAGAGAATCCTGGGATCACGGGATCATACCTCCTATTTCTTATATTTCGCAATATGTTTTATTTTACCTGAATTTACCTAAATGGCAAATGAGGTTTCCTTTAGACTGTTTGTAATCGTCTGCAGTTAGCTCAATGGTTTCAATTGTATATTATCATACTAGTTGTAATTTTTTCTATTCCTTGATTGTAATTTTCGTTGTTTATTTCCTTATTTTATTTCTTTATCTATATCTGCAGGTAGACTCATTCTGTAAAATCTTAAATTTGAACTCGAATCCACTCTAGTGACCGAGCTACGTCATTCTTTAGCATAGGCTCTATGCTAAAGAATGACGGGCATAGGGGAACGTAGGTCGAAAGCGGTCCGGCAATGAGTGATAAGGTAAAATTGAATTGATGGTAGCCTAGCTAATATTTTGAAGAAGATAAATTAATGTGCATTTTTTTTATATACTGAAACAAGTAGAGATACGTGGTACCGATGATGAAAAAGTGTTCTGGCAGTGATAGTCCAGATTCGAGAGATATTTTGTACATTTTGTTTGGATCCATAAAGTCTGGATCTTTTGTTTTCCATCAATAATTTTATATTTATTTTCTCCATTTTGTTTGCAAAATTAATTGATTAATTTTGATTGTAAAAATGTTATGTTTGGTGTTACTGTTAGAGTTTTGCAATTTTTTTGATATAAAATTAATTATATTTTCTCTAGCATTAAATGGGCACTCATTCAATGCAATTGACAGGCAAAAGGAGCGACTGACTTGTTAAACTGTAAATTGTACCTTAATACATATCTATAGTTGAGTACTATTTTATAATAAAGAAAAGTTTTTTTTTAATTCTTCATATTTCGAGACTCTTGTATGCCAGTCCCGTATTTTAACTATAGGTATTCTATACAAATATATGAAATTGATAATAATAATAGGAAGAATTTTGACAAGTTTGTCAAATTTTTATTAAAACTTTCCTGGAGTAGGCTCCTGTTGCCCTGTTCTCCCCTAATTGTCAAAATCTCAGCATTTTAAACTGACAGCGGATTCTAAGGTTCATACCACACGGGAAGTTCTCCCGCTGCGGGAATACGCTTCTGGACCACACTAATCACATTTTAATATGAAATATGAAAGATATGATTTTCCTTCGCGGTTCACAGCTAGGCGGGAGCAATACGAGCGCCGCAAGTAGCTTCAAACCACCGCTGATAACCGGTTCTTACTACATGGACGCTTTCGCGCTATACGTCATCACGTGCGGGTTTATCATCCCCGCGTATCCCTTGTAGTTTGATGGTCTACGGCAGCTTTGTCGAGCGGATACCCGCGACGGGAGAACCGCCCGTGTAGTATGACCCTAAGTGATATTCGAAATGAATTTATAAAATGCATAGGCTGATATATGAAACACTGCTGAACCGTTGGGGTAAACGTGTTCTTGAGTGGAGACCGCGACGTAGCAATCTGAAAAATGGGAAAATGGGATGACGATCTGCGAAAGACTGCGAAAGACATCAGCCTATATTAGTCCACTGCCGGACATAGGCCTCCCCTAATGAGCGCCATAGTGCCCTGTCTTCAGCTTGACGCATCCAGCATCTGCCAGCAGTCTTTCGCAGATCATCATCCCACTTTGCCGGAGGGCGTCCTACACTACGTTTGCTACGTCGTGGTCTCCACTCAAGAACACGTTCACCCCAACGGTTGTCGTTTCTTCGCGATTATAGTATTATATTTTACAATGATAAAGATGAAATGTAGTATAGGTATGCCTAACCATACATATTATTAATTTACTTATGCATTACCTAGGAACTTGGGGAGGTCGTTACATCAGGTACAAAACAGGGTAAAGTTACCCATAGTAAAGCATTATTACCTACCTACGCAGGTACCAGCAACGCGATCTTATAAAAACTAATATACTCATTAACGGTAGACATGCGCCATCTATGAGGTAGCCCTTGTCAACTCTCCTGGTTTTTCTGCCGCATTTTTAGCCGCTGTGAGCGCCTTAACCTTACTTACTTGAAAGGCACATAAAGACTTGCAATCAAAAACAATGTAGCAAACTTGTCAATAAATCACGACCCTTGCAGGGTGAACGAACCGAATCTATAACTTTAAACTGCACAAATATACTGCACGGCGTGCAATTATTGTAATTTCGTGCAGTATAATCCGAGAATGAAAGTCCATTGTTTCGAAGGGGGTCAGTTCGCCGCAATCTGTGTATACTTCGATGAGAGCACGATAAACGCCCACGAGGAAGTGCGACGATAGCAAAGCCGAGGCATTTTTATGTTTACAATAAAACTGTTCTACATAACCATCATAAAACCGAACTGTACTGATTAAAGTCTGTTTTGTGCCACTGTGAAATTGATTTTATTATTCATATATTATCACCTAGCATTCCTCAAATCCTATGTATTCCCAATATTCAGATAAGTATTCTCTGTAATATTTTACTGTATAGAGGCTTATAGAGTCATTTTCTATTCAGCATGCCTGCATTCATATCAGCGATGGGAGTTTCCCAGAAACTATTTATAAAACTTTATAAAGCTGCAGTGAAAAAAGCTGCACGTAGCGGTGATTTACGTGAAGGCAGCCATTGTTGTGGCGTCGCGTCGGTCTGTCAGTGCTACTATTATCCTATTTTTAGGCACGTGTCGTCGACAATATGATCTCACAAGCTACAATAGCTTAGTATTAAACTCACAGAGATATTGTTGGATCCACATTGTTGACCGCAAGCATGAATTTCATTGTTTGTAATAGTTCTAAAACGTGACGTTCGAGGGTCTCGTTAGCCTCTGTTCCGGGTTCGGGTCTAGCAATTAGAGAGCATTGTCTATTATGAATTACTTGAGACTTGAAACTGTTGAATCACTGCCGTCAATGTTGATGTTACTTCCAAATGAGCGGTTGAGAGCAGTCGTTATCTGTGTTCCGGCACATTATGTAATGAGCCGTCTTTTATCGACCACCATTACTCGGTTGCTCGTTAAGTATTGCAAGAAATGTAAGTTATTTTGCTTAAAATTATTACTTTAATTACTTTTACTAAAACTGTGACTTCAATTATGAGCAATCAAAGGCATTGAAAATATATCTACTACAGATGGAAGTAACTCATTTGGCCTCACGATATATGTATATTCGCGCAATGAGATCCACGGACAAGCCTATTGGCAAATCTATTATGGGGAACAAATGAAGCGTGATGGATGAGAAATTAATTATAATTCCATTTAGTTTTGAACAGTGTATGGTTGAATCTTACCGGAATGAACGGCGACATCGTCATCAACATCAAGGTAGCCCCGTCTAATGCTGAGGGGACTGTTAGCGACTTCAGCTTCATGTTTCTTGATGAGTGCACCGATTACTTCTGTCTCACCCCCATTACAGTCCACAAACTGGTCATAGTTCTGAGTAAGATCCGTCACAACAGTGTGATCCTCCAAGCCCTCCTCAATATGCCTCGAGGTGATGCTCCGTAATAAGGAGTTGCTCCTAGACAACTTCGTGCTCCGCGACCGCCGAATGAAATTCAATCCGGACATTTTCCCAGGACTTTTATTCGGACTGTCAGGCGTCACAGTTATTCTCGGCGTCCTGAATATAGACGTTGAGCTGCTGCTACCTCTAATTGGAGAGGGCGTGTTCATATTCTGAGGCAGCGTTTTTGATTTTTCCCTCGCGGGTGAAATCATGTTGGGCGAATCTGGTATTAGCGATAAATTGGAGTTCATTATAGAGTTTTTAGATACAGTCTTGTTTACAATATTTGTTGTAGAGCTATTCAGTTTGTTTGATGAGATCGATGCTCCTAACGGAGTGTATATTCTATCGTAGCGCGGTTCACATGAGGTCGTGCTCCGGAGTCTCGGCTTTGAGTGTTTCATGATGTTGCTATCAGCGACTAGTCTGGGGCTCGTCAGGTCACGCTGTCCGACTCTAGCGAGCGCCTCGTTCGAACTAATTGTCGAGGATACCGGCCGACGATATCTTCGTTCTGGACTAAACATGCTAATATCACTTTCACTTTCCGTGAATGAGGAATCACCTCGGTTGTGCGTTTGCATTCGGCTGATGCTGGCATTTCTCCTGTATGTGTTGATTGGGGGTTCCGTTTCTCCGGATAAAAGGGCTTGTTTTTCCTCAGGCGTGAGGGGGAGGTAGTTGTCGAAACTCTCGAACAATGGCACGTAGAAGACTGAGCGGCGGCGGGTGGGCTCGTCGGAGGCCGCGCTCTCCGGCGACTGGGCGCCCGACATGGTGGTCGCTGCTCCGCGGATGCACGCTCTACCGCTCGCCTCCGCAGCGGCCGAGTCCTGAGCGCTCATCGCACTGCATCGCATCCATTCGATTCACTGCTTCCAAATCAATCACTGATCCTCAAAAATCACTTTTCATCTAATTTCATTACAAATTACTATTATTCGTTTATGGGAATGTTGGAATCGGTCTCGAGCACCAAAAATAATGCATATAAGAGTTTTTTTTTCTGCATATAGTAACTATGCTAGTGTGTCGAATATGACTAAGAAACCCATGTTATTGATTGAACTGAACATATCCACAGCTTTGTTTTATCACCTACCGATAAGATTAGTACAGCCAATCAAGGCAGCCATAGTATGACCAATCGATGGAAACGGGTGTAAATGAATGGCACTAATACAGATTGTAAGGTAAGAAAAAGTCGATAACATGAATGAAATGTCTGTAATCTCTTTCAATTCCAAGAGTTTTCTTGGTAATGCACGAAACATCCAAGCGTAAATAGCAATGTAAAACTACGATACGTAAACAGTGCCTGTGTGAATCATAAAACGAAAATGGCGTGTAGTGTTAACGTTTTGTGGAGGAGCGAACAGGAGTGGTGGCTGTCGTGCAAATATATTTAGAGGCCCAGACACTGCGTCCAAGCACAGATTACATATTAGTGCTAAACCATAGGAGTGTGCCACTCTACATTTCTCTGGTCAGCATTGCTTACGACGGATAATGCACGAAAACTTCTGTCGGAAACACTATTAGCCACACCCTTGATAAATAGCATTACTGAAATCGAAATTTTTAGGTGTGTACTATAAATATTTCCCTTAGAGATAAGTCGATATATAAAAGAAGTGCAATCTTGCGTACAAGTGAAACAGCTGATTTAAATTAACGCGTGTGTTTTGTTCATTTTGTGCGGGAACACGAAACTAGGAAGCTAATGGTAATTAGCACTGGAATAGTGGTTGAATGCGGTAAAATGGTCCTTGATTTTGTGTTAGGAAAGCGCAGTTATTACTACAAACAGAATTTTCTAGGTTTTTTTCTTGAAATACTTCAATACCTCGCATTCATTTAATATTTTAAAATATTTCCAAGAGTAATCGCATCAGTTTAAGTTTGTAGTAGTTCGTAAGGTAAATAAAAAATGTTCTTTCTTCTTTCTTTCTTTCTTCATCACCTTTGTTCTTTTCCTATGTTTTTAACTATTGTCTTGTCTCTTTATGCAAAAACAAGAGCAGACAATAATAAACCTCCATTATTTGTACCAGGCAAGCAGAACGCAAGCAGAGATCAAAAGAGCAATATAACCACCGGATGTCGTATGAAAGCGAATAAACCAGATTGCAGAATGTATGACAAACTCTGACAAACTTTACAATAGTAGAGAAACGCCCGTGTCTTTGACTGTTTATACTACTGACTGTATTTAAAACTTATAATAGAATCTTGAAGATCAGCAAATTATTCTATTATTAAATTTTGTGGTAAGAGCCACAATAAAAGAAAACAGTACACTTCGCTGAAAAATACCTCTACATAGTAATTCTTGGAAAGCCTCTTCAAAAAGACCTCAACGGCAGTTTATACTGCTGGCCCTTTATTAACTTTTTTTATTACTATCGTTGACTGTCAGTCAACGAACAGTGCATTTGTGGAAGCATAGCTATTTCTTCGTGCTTTTATAAGTTGGTATGATGTATGTAATGCGTCCGCGAGACGTCAGCTCGTAATCGAGTTTGCGAGAACCGAAGCTTGCGGAACGAATTGGATTCTCTAGAACCAAAGCGGCTACCGTTTTATTATTATCTGGTGACTCTAGATATATAGGATAGAGAACCTATTATAAATCTTATCTCCCTGTGTTCGAAAGAGAAGGATAATGGTCTTTAGAATAGTCGCCCATTTGGAGATAATGATAAAAACTTAATCTTAGAACCTTCAGAATTATCCACCTTTAAGTTACTTTTGTGTTACAGGCCACTGATCCAATTACACAGAAGATTAAGTGATTAAGTGTTAGCCAATCTTACTTGACCTTAGTTTATAGGATACTACACAAAACACTTGATATTCAGTTTGTACTTGAAAATAGCGGCCAACAAAACCTAGCAAGCGTGAACATCAATAAAAAATCTTTCAGTTATTTTTCGCGTTCATATGCATAAACCTGATGAAAAGTCGGGAAAAATAGGAACTTAAATAAATACGATAAATGTCAAATATTTGTCAAAAACCTGAGTGTTCCGAACGGGTTTTTAAAAAAATTGATCTTTCAAAACAAAAATAAATAATGCTGGACAAACCACACAGCATCATCTAGTCCCAAACTAAGCAGAGCTTGGGTTATAGGTACGGTATACATAATACAATAGTTACATTTGTCCCAAAGCAAGAATCGAAGCTGCAACCTACTGCATCGCATGCGGACCTACGCTCGCCACACCAGTCGTCAAATGTAAAAATAATAGGCAAGTGTAAAATAAGACCTAAAAAATAAAAACAAATGTTTCGCAAGAAACCGGAATGGGGGAAGGTGGCGTGACTAACGCGCGCCCGCAATCATGATTCAAGGCAACGCATGCGCAGCGACTCCCAACTTGGCTGTCATGTCAGCTATTAACTTCACTACGATGTCTTTGGGTCTTTCAAATCTTTTTTTGCAATCAAGCAAGTTCAGCAAGTTCATTTACCAATGCACTTTTATTCATTGCTGCCATGCCCATTAAAAGGTGGTACAATATTTAGGTAGAATCTACATGATCCCTATAAAGGCGTTGCAATGCCACACATACTGAAATTGAGTTCTAAGTTATAAAAATTGTATATTCATTTAGTATTAGAATACAGTAGCGTCAAAATTTGCCAAAAAAAATGCACGAGAAAACAAAGCTTACATTGTGTGAAAAGAAAAAATCTTAAAAAGCATGATTAAAAACAAAATAGGTAGGCAGAACATAAGAAATGTATGGACCTATGTGTAACATTCAATTTGTATTGTTCTTAGCGAAATTCTCATAGAGTCCACAGGTGATGAAGAATGAAAACGGAATGAAAGAAAATCTGTTTTGTAAGTTACGGGACAAAGTAATTTCCTCAGGGATACAATTTAAATATAAAAACAAAATTTAATAAAACCCAGAGTCATTCTCTATGCCAAAACCACAGGGCTCGACCGCCTATGTTTGGCTCTGTTCGGCCTCGTGTATGAATTAAAAAAATACGTGCGTCCGAACATAGAACATAAAGAAGGAGATCTTTCGAAGTCACACAAACAAGTTCGCAAAACGCATCAAGGCGAACACAAAGCGTACATCACCCAGTCATAAGTGTAATAATAAGTGAATGCTTCTCCGCTCTCAATCAGCACGTAGAACGTAGTCCCGAGTGTGCGAAATGAACACTTAAATAAAGTTAAAAATAAAACAGCTAATATGGCAGCGAGATATTTTCTCACGAATCCTGCCGCGAACAGGGAATTAACTATTTTTGTTTTGTTTCCGCTGTGGAATGAAATTTCATGGGGAATTCTTGAGTTTCGGTGGGAGAGGAAAGGAAATTAAAGAAATACTTAAGACTACTTAAGAAATAGTATAAAAGTATTTTAGTTTGAGTATTAATTGTGTTTAAGTATTTTACGAAAAACAGAGTTTAGATTATAAAAAAATCTTCCGCAAAAGTACTGAAGGATTGTGAATCCTGCAAGAGTTAGGGGGAGACCTATGTCCAGCTGTGGGACAATATAGGTTAGAGAAAAAGCTGTCAACAGCTCGGAAACAAGCCTCAATGTTTTGTTATAGCAAGTTCTCAACAATCAAGTCTAAAATGATGACTAATCTTGTATTCGATTTCAATCAGAAATCGTGCCGCACTTCTCAGAAGTATAGAGCCTAAACCGGTATGTTATCTCGCCGAAACTGCTCACGACTATTCCGTGAATCATCCGGACCTCAACCGGAGTCCCTCGGGCGTGACTCGGGGGGCTTATTGTGTAACTCAACTGGTAATCGAGATTGACTAAATTTTTGACAGTTTCTCCAGTTTAATACCTTATGCCTTAGTTAGACAATAAGGAATACATTCTGACTGCGTCGCCCACTGGTAATCGATTTCAAGTTAGACAATAAGGCAGCGGGTTCTTATACGGAAGAAACAAATTATTATTTTGGTGTCCTCCTGCACCACATTTTTAGCGCTAGTTTGAACCGGTTTCAAAAAGGAGGAGTTTAGAGTATTAATTCTTTTCTTAGGCATTTTGTACCTTGATTTCATACTTTGCTTGCACCGTTGTATTTATATGCCATAATATCAATAGTAACGATAATAGTATCCGTCAGGCTTTCGCAAGCAGTAATTCAAACCGTGCCTCAAATACCATAAAACCACAAGCTTTTACTATTAATATTACACAAAAAAAGTTGTAATACAAATTGCTGTGTTTCTAATCATTTGATTTTATTAGCCTTGAGAAGTTTCATTTCCACTTTGATCATTTTTGATTTGCTTCGTATTATTTGCTTCTATGGTGGCCGTAATGATCCTCCTACATAGCCAACAAAATTATAGACTTGAGACTTTCTATCTAACATGAAAGCCAAAAATCAACCTACAATAAGTTAGATTAAAGGTTGAATACTGTGCATATATTAAAAAAAAACCTTTTTTTATGATCCAAAGAATCCGTCGATATTAATTTGAACGGGTGAATTATAAACCTAGAATATGCTCCTATTCATAATGAAATCATCATACTACGATAGTTAACAGAATTCTTCTACTTACATACCTAATTATGCCCAGCAGTGGACTAATGCAGGCTGATGATGATGATGATGATTTATCAGTGGGTAATAAGTAAAATGGGCTAATGTGCGATGTTGCAGAACTAAATTGCATGTTAGATAATTATGGTGCAACATAGATTGACGGAATGGGGTTTATAAAAGGAAAGTCCTTATTGATACACCGTTAATATACCAACAACAGTAAAAACCTTATTATGTCTTGAAAGTAGATACAAACGATTATATACCAAACGAAGTATGAATAAGATCTTATTTGCAAAAACGTAGCAACGATGTCGAGCCTTACTAGTTTCCGAAGCAATAAGTTTGAAGTTCGACGTATGAAAGAGCTTTTCATAGAGTTAGCCAAAGCTTGTTAGAAAATTCCAAGAAGATCTGTCGGGTAATAAGTTTGAGACAAAGCAATGTATGGCGCTTAACATCAACTGCGGATGTTCCATGTCCACGAGGCAAGAGGTGAGTGTGTCCATTGCACTCAACAGATGTAAGAAAGTTGATGATTGTATCACAGACACAATGATTATAGTGAGACCGATGTGAACTTAGTAGAAATCAAAACGTTAGTGCAGTATGGATTTCTGACACGAAATCAGAATGATAGTTTTTTAATTGTCCTTTTTTTACAATGTTCGTTTTGTAAATGGACAAGACAATTAAAAAAAAGCTAAAGCCATTGCGACCATATTTCCTTGTCATAAGTTTTTTTATTTTCTAGAATTTAGTGCCAGCTGAGCTGGCAAGAGCTGAAATAAAGACAATTGGAAGGAGATGATTGCACCAATTCCCTTCTTATTCAATACGAGTCTTAATCTGAAAATAGGTCAGTTGATGAAGAGGGGAGTTCATTAATAATTCAAATACAACGTTGGCACGTGAGTCCTTTGAGAGATAGAACACATGTGCTCCATAAATTGTGGAAACAAACACCGACATTATTGGCCGATAGATGTACATTACACACTACAAGTTTGTCGACCGGATCTCGACATACTTTGCTATACTTTGTGAAGTTATAAAAACTGATTACATTCCCCCTACTTTTACAAAAAGAGGTTTTAATTCATTGTAATTCTCATCTCACCTTTAAAGCAAAGTTAAAGGACAATATAGTATGTTTGACTTGACTATTAATTTTACAAATACAACTCGAAAAGTTTTACCAAAAAGAGTACTACACTTTCTTGGACGTGTATCATCACTCTTACCAATAACAAGATAGAGTACTAATAAACAAAATATTAGCAGATCAACTCTCAATACATCCATTAATTATAGAACCCAAAATAACCTTTCGAGACGCTTGAAGAGCTTTAGGATCGGCCATTAATCAACGAAAGGGATCAGAGTTGTCAATACAGACGCAAAGTTGCGAGGAGATATGAATGTAATTTGCTAAGTTATTTGGGGAATTAAATGATCGAAGACTTTGATATGTTCAAATACAAGATAAAGGTTGAGTTGAGTTGCAATCATTCCGCATTCATTCCGTCAGAAAATTTGTTTTTAAGCGTATGCAAGAAAGTAAAACACGCATCGTTTTAAAATTGGAGCACAGGTTTCGGTATCAACCTGTTTGGCAGAGTGCAATGTTCACTATGTAGAACAATGTAGTTTTGTGCTTGGTTACTTTGTGATACGTAGAGAGGTGCGAAATAAATTCAACATTATGTGCGAAGATTTACGGCCCTCTTATGCCATGTTGTGCATTGATAATCAAATCTAGTTACAGCAAAAGAGACAAATAGATAAAAATAATGTATTTTGTGAGTGAAAGACATCGAAAGATGTACATGCAAAGCAATTTGATAGTCAAGTAATATCAGTAATGACGATTTACTATTAAAGTCAGATCTTGACGGTGGATTTAGTTGTTTGTTCATATTAATATGTCAATTTTTATTATGAAAGTTGAGGAAAGATTCAGAAATCTGAAGGTTACTGCATACGTGCCATTTTACAGTTGTACGTACAGGGTAACACCCTTGGTAATTAGTTTAGATTACTGGAAGAACTAGACTACTACTACTACTTTAGACTACTGGAGAAACTACTGAATTACTGAGAACTACTGAACAGAAAGGATTAAATTTTACACAAAATGTAGTTCTTGGCCTGGATCTATTTTTACATCGACAAAAAGACGGGCGAAGCTGCAGGCAGAAGCTAGTAATGAATAAGGGTATGATATATTCATACACGGTCTAGAGTCAATAAATAACAGTAGATCCCGGGGAATGATTTACTGTTGGCAGTAACAAGCTATCAGAACCGCGAGGCAAAAACCACAGGTCAAGCACCGTTAGCTGACTGGACCTCGGGTTCGCAACCAACCATTACTGGATATGGATACCGATACACGTGCTTGTTTTACAGTATGCGCACATGTGGATGCTGAATTAGGAAAACCATCTATTATTGAAACTAGGCACGTTCCTTCAGTCTTTTAATTGCATTTGTGATAGAAACACATTATAGAATAGAACATAATTATACTAATTTATTAAAATTGCGACCCGCCCGGCTTTGCACGGGTGTATTAAACACAAAAACCTACCTCTTGAAACAAAATGGTAAGGTAGGTATTTAGCAAACTTAAAAGGATAATAAAATTGCGATTGGAGATTTGCAGTCTTTAGGCTGATGCAAAATGGCCCGCTAGGATGACCTGTCTCTTATATTGTAGATACATAATTATTGATAGTAGGCGCTATCACTATTTAGTTAGAGCTTAAAAAACCATCTTAATTTAATATCATCATTGCAAGATGTTGAAAATACCAAAAAAATATTGAATTTGTGTGCAAAAAGTTTCAAGGATTGATCAGTTATCTACGTTTTACTAGACGCTAACTAAATTTATAGTCACTTAATCACAATAAGAACCTCGTATTCTTATAAATAAAACACTCCTTAACTCAATCCGATCAGTTTAATTGGCTGACTTCCGTCTAAAAAGGTTGTCAAGCAAAAAGTGGACCGGAACGTATCCCATCCTTTCCCAGCCAGTTGCCTCCTACAGAGGATATTAATAAAAACGGAATCCCTAATAAGATTTATTCAGAAGAAAATAGTCCGGACAAAGGAACCTACACTAATGAATGAAATTCTATAGAATCACCAACCTGTAACCTATTCAAAAGCTACTCAATAAGGGGCTATTATTCTCTCAACAACAAAGTTTTCCGAGGATAAAAATAAATTAATAATAATCCTGAACAATTCATACAACATCATCTAGCCCCAAGCTAAGCAGAGCATGTGTTATGGGTACTAGATGATTGATAAACTTAATAAATTACACTTTATACCTAGATAGATAATTTTTATTATACATACACAAAAAACACCCAGAAACCCTTAACAAATATTTACAGATCGAACAAACCGATTCGGGAATCGAACACGCAACCTTCTGCATCGCAGGCGGACATGCGCCCGCCGTGATACGACTAAAGGTCATTTATAATAGAAAAACCACTCGTAAAACCATTGGCGAAAAGGGAACGTTTGCAAGCTCGCATGTCTTTTAACATGTAAATAAGCACTCGACAAATATTGAGGCATATGCGGCATCATGCCTCGAGATGTAGGGCATGTAGGTCAAGATGAAAGTTCTTAGTTACGGCAGAATAGCAGCTAAGACAAGAAAATGGGGGCAAGAGCGTGACTGTTGATGCAATGTTTTAGGACCAGAGGCCCTTTGAGAGAATCTCATGTTACTTTTAACTAGGGCATTGCTTAAGAGATTTGAGCAATATTTCGTATGAGTAGCAGCAAATTAAATTAAACTAAATATTTTGATTTGATTTAAGATTTGATAAAATATTTATTTTATTTATTTTCAATAAAAATAGAAATATTTGGATAAGGCCTTGGATTTGTCATAGTTGAGTTGCTATCTTTAGCTTTGAACTATTTCTTCGGCATTTTCGACGTAGGCGGTTTGTGCAATAACCATTCGAAATTATTTGAGGGTCTTTGCATACTTCAACAAAGAAACGTAAAGAAATAACGCTTTGAGGTTTGTTACAATATTGGGGAAGCCATTTCGAAAAGGTTTTGATATTTTCTCAGAAGTGGTTTACGTAGGTAAACTGCTACAAAAACAATTTGCTACGAGTACCTATACCTACGAAAGAATTGACTGCCGGTAAATTTTCATATTGGTCGCCATTTTGACTTGCAGGTTAAAGTGAAAGAGTAATCTAATCTTCAGAACTCAAACAATAGTGGATCTATAATATTCTCTACAATGTAGGTACTCTTATAGGCCAAGGATTCAGGACCCCCGGAGCGTTTCTATTAGCAATCACGCTGTGAAGAGTTTATTCACTTATGTACAAATCAAAATTACATCGTGACCAACATAGCACACACTAGTAGATTAGTTATCGCATTGAGATGTCAGATCAACAGTCACGTTGTCAATGAAGACACGAAGACCATTGCTTTAAAGGATGAACAAGGCGAGTATCAAATCGTTTTGTATGTTTGGTAGAGTACTTACTCAAAGGTTACCTATATTATTAAAGTTAGATATTATTAAAGTAAATTCCATACTCCATTTCATATTATCTTTAAGAGTTTTATTAATATATTCTTAACCTATTTATGGTTATTCACGGTTATGACAATAAGCTTGATCCACTTAGATCTTGCTTGGATATGCAAAGCTGCTAAAGCTCGTGCTAGTCTGAAAATTTGCATCTAGTCACAAAGACAAACAAAAGACACTAGGGGTCACCATTCGACTTGGTAGTTGGGTCGTTTTGTCACAGCATATGCCTGTTGATAGCGTTAGGTATTATCTAAATCAAACGTTCACTTCAAACAAGGTCATGACCAGTCGCTGTGGTGCCGCTGTGGCTTACAGCGGCTCACGAGGCATCTAAAGGTCAGTTTAGTCCAGGCATAACAGTAGTGTTGGTAAACATTATAAGCCCAAATACGGAATCCCGTTTGACTCCTATGTTAAATGTGTCATAATCACGCTCGACTCCAAATCGCTAGTATATTGACTCGGATCATCTGCATAAATATTGACGTTAGAAAATGAAATGCACTTGAACACGCAATACAGTAATTCAACGGATTATTCAAGCTGTTTAGTTCGATTTTACAGCAAATCTACTCCGATAAAATATCAGACAAATCATATATTTGGTACATAAAATATCTCAGAGTTTATTTTTGCTAGTTTAATCTTACAAACATGCTTAGGATTATACAAACCATATCAGATCAATCATATCACGGATATTTTCTACAATAATTTCGAACCTCGTTAGTAAAATATAGTAGCGGGCAAAAAAATATGAATCCGGTTTTATGCAGATAAGTTAATATCAAACGTAACGTGAATCAACAATCAGCCTGTTGTGCAAATAATTTGTAAAAAATAATACATTTTTCAATGCAGACACGTATACGTATATATATATCACGTACTATTTTTACATAATTTAAAGTGTCTTCTCTGAGCTTCGGGTAGAGTTTTATCCAAAATAAGACAGGGAAAATAGCGTAATTTTATTTCTATACTTTGCGACAAAGTCATCATTAGGATCATCTAATTTTAATCGCATGGTATTGGAAAATATATACAAGCAGTTAGTATCTAAGTTTGTAAATAAATTAATGTCTATTATGGAGCAGTAAAAACACTGGTTTACGAATTTAAGTATAATTCATTTAATCTTACAGTAAGTTTTTATAAAGACCTCAAATTTACATCAATATATTTATACTCGTATCGAATGACTCAGAAGCAATTGAATGGGCATCTGATATGCCAACGAACTAATTGCCTTGAACGAATTAATATTTATCGAAGTAATTAATTTGCTAGAGCAGTAAATATCGAGAGGAAGCTACAAATGACATGTCATTCAGATAGACCGATTTCCTGTCAAATGTTGTGTCATTGCCAGCTTTGGCTATTGGTCAAGGACTCAAAATCCTGCCATTCAATTTAAAACTCTAATACTTTGCAGCATGGATTCTGCTGGTTAAGTGACTGTACACCTGTTCTAGCCCGGAAGCAAACAAGAATGTAAGGTTTGAAAAAAAGCTTTATGAAGATAGATGTTACCCGATTGAGGCTCCGAGAGATTGGGATTACAGGTTGCAGCTAAACTGGCATATCATAGTCATTTGAAGTTTTAAATATTTTTTTATACTAGCTACTATATCTAATATTAGCCTTCATGCGCCTTCTTGGTTGGTTGCTGTTCTAGTTTCATTGGATCAACAAAGTTAGGGTTTCCATTCTAGCTGGCCAAAGACAGCTCAGAAGCCAGTTGCCAGAAGAAGTATTGTGTCGAAGGCCAAGATCCACTTAGGTTCGCTAAACCATAGGAGTACGAAGAATTTTAATCAGAAGAAAGACCTCATTATGAGCCATTATTAAAGTCCAGAAAATCAGTAAAAAATAAAGAGAAGATTTTTGTTTTGCTTCATATTCATTTGTTTCATACTAATGACGCTCGCGGCTACAGACTCTCTTATATTCAGCGACAATCTGACAGTCTCAAGCAAATCTCAAGAGAATGAATGGAAACAATAATCATATTTTGCAGCAAGGAAGTGGCACTGCTCGCCACAATCACCATCACTCGAGCCTAGCGGAACAATTTACATACAAATTGAATTTCCTTCATCGTGTGACGCCAGTGACATTTTCAAAGCTTTACTTTAACCATCACGGAAATGGAAACAATAGATCAACATGTATTCCATTTTTCTTTGACTTCATATACTACAGATGTTTTATGACAAAATATTATTGCTTAGTGATATTATTGTAAAGCTTCTTTTTTATGTGTAAATCGTTCTCCAATTTATAAAGTTGTAAATGTAAAATTAAGATAAAAGAGACAACCCAATGACAAAATATTAGGTCGTAAAGCCAAATATATTTAAACGAAGCTCATTTGGCAATCAGCCTCATTCGATATAAACTTTAAAAATATTATAGCAGTGCCCGTTACGGGAACGGAAACGAGGACTCTATCAGCAAAACTTTGCAGAGCTCGTACCGACAGTGAAAAGTACCTTGAAACTTTGAAAGTGAGGAGAGCGAATTCAAATCACCTGCTTAGTATGTAAAACGACACCTGCAAGCCGACAGATGGCAGACAAAAAACTTCCCTTACGAACGAACCTTCCACGCACTGGCTCCAAACAAAGCAAAAATTTAAGCGTTCGGCGTTTGAACTTTGAAATATTTAAATTGGGCAGACGTAAAACGTTGCATAATAAGGTCCGATGTATACGAAGAAAATATTGCATAATCGGATAGAGGCAGTGAAATAAGATAAACAAGATTGTGAGGCCGGTTTGGCGCCCGCAGCCACAGATTAAATAATGTGCCGCTACGGGAGGAATGTGACCCAGACCCGAGACCTGACTAGTGACTCACTCTAACGCATTTTTTTTAAATTGTCTACAGCAGCGTGCATCGGTTTAGAAAGTCAAACGTGGGTGCTTATGCTTAGGTAAACAGGATTACATTACGCCTACACGCATTTTAGTCATTGACATCCTACATTAGTTTTTGTAGTGAGAGTGCAAGCACCATTAGATTCAATATAGCTTCCTTTTATGGAGTGTATATGCACAATCTAATATCAAACAGTCTGTCTGTCAGTGAAATCTTGGATCAAATTCAAAATGAAACTCAACGAAAACAGATCCATCTAAACTAAAGCTGCAGCGAAGAACTTTAAGAAGATAAACGAAGGACCTAGCCACTCGGATTTATAAAGCGTCTACGGAGTTTATATTCAGCTCCTTTGAAAATAGTATTAAGTCTGTGAATTTCCTGAAAACAGCATTTAGATAGAAACCTTGAATGGGATGCTGATTTAGCATTGAGAGGCTAACTCTTGCAAAATTGGCTGAATATTTTTCATTAGGAGTTAAACGTTTCGATGACCTTTTACACCGCGTAAACTCACAATTGCATTTTTTGTTTTTATGCCATCAACTATTACCCAAACAAATAATACATTTCAAACTTTTCTAGTATTTCTAACAATTTATCTTAAGCTTTCAAAGTTGTCAAAACTAATTTGAAAACCCCAAAAAGCTTTCAAAATTGTCACTTTCAGTGACATATTTTGTATAATAGCTGTTTAAACATATCTAATTCCTTGCAGGGGCGAGGCACCCACATTCCTTTTAGACACCTACTTTAGATAGGGACTGAGGAGGGAATTCGAAAGGCATCCCGTAGGATATAAACACTTGGGATATTTACCGCTACCTTACCAATTCTACATACTACATTTAAAATCGTAAACTCGTAGCATTGCGGCAACTTATTGAATTTGAAATAGGAAAGAGACAAGGAACTATCTTTTTTGAAATATTTCATTGGTTTTGGAAGTAAGCTAAATTCAAAAAGCAAGAATCAGCTCAAAATTGAGATACTTGAGATTTACATTGAGAAAATGTAAAGTATCGGAAGCTAAGATAATTTTTGTATCGCTGCGCTCAAGGGGTAGGTAAGTAAGGTCTTGTAAATGTTCTAAGAAGTGTTTTTTACAAATTTCCTAATGTTCATAATGAACATGGACTTTTATTATATTTTACTGCAATCGGACCCAAAAATGTATCTATTCCTAATACTATTTGGTGGCCAAAAACATTAAAATTTTAGAAATTTAGAAAAATGGATCAATTGAGCTACCTTTAGACTGTTTGCAACCGTCTGC
Organism: Eupithecia centaureata; assembly: GCA_944547425.1. Classification (NCBI taxonomy): domain Eukaryota; kingdom Metazoa; phylum Arthropoda; class Insecta; order Lepidoptera; family Geometridae; genus Eupithecia; species Eupithecia centaureata. The sequence goes on along the minus strand of OX155679.1, from coordinate 12,445,040 downwards.
AGTTAGCTCAGTGGTTTCAATTCTAAATACTAGTTGTAATTTTTCTATTCCTTTGCTTGTAATTTTCGTTGTTAATAAAGTAAAATTCCAATAAAAAATGTTTTAATGGATATAAAAATTAAGTCACTAACCAACATAAGGGTTGTTCAACATAATATTTGTAGAGGCAAGTCTCGACGCCGCATATTTAGAGACATTCGTTTCTTAATAATGTTTCCGCTATTTGGGGTCTCGTTTTCATTATTTATTGGATATGTTTATAGGCAATTTATATCGTAATTTCTTTGTAAAAATAAGTATTAAGTATTTGTTTATTTAATTGATAAAATGAAGCCGTGTAATTTCAGATATCCACTTTTACGATATTTTTCATTCACACAAACGAGCATGAACAATAATGGATGCATAGATCTCAGCTGTTCAATTATTAAATTATCAACATGCGTTTTTTTATTCTAACTTTGTACCTACTTATTATGTGCGTAAAATTTACTGAAAATAAAATATATTTCATCAAATCTATAATCCAACTAAAGAGATCCAAAATTGTGTTAAAATAATTAAAAACAGCAACTTTCATGCAAAATGTTCCCTAAAGCTGCTTGTTGAAGTTGGTTAAATAACGCTCAAAGATAAAATCTCTACTTGATATAGTTAAGGTAATGTGACTGGCAAAGCACCAATTTCAGATTGCATTCAGCTAACTGCAGATAAAGCTGCAGATAAGTATTTCGAGAGAGCCAGAGAAAGTTCATGTTAGTGAAATGGAAATTATTAGGTAGTACTCTAAAGTAGTAATTTAATGGAAAACTAATGTAAATTGAGTACGAAATAAGGTACCAATATTTATTCATAATTGTCACTAGCGCAAATCTTGCTTTAGCTTTGTAATCAAATAAATAAATAAATAAATAATGCTGGACAATTCACACAACATCATCTAGCCCCAAGCTAAGCAGAGCTTGTGTTATGGGTACTAGATGACTGATATACTTAATATAATACATTACATAGATAGATATTTTTTATTATACATAGAAAACACCCAGTAATCAAATAACTAAGAAAAATATAGGTGTTTTTTAATCAGGAAATCTGGGAACGGCTCTAGGATAAAAAAAACTAAATTAACTTATAGGATCATCTTAATTAATGAACAAATGATGGACAATCGATCGTCAAACTTACTTTAATCATAATCTTTCTTCTGACATGTTTTTTTGCAAGCTGCTTTGGGTAACTGGTAACTCTTGTAGCTGAGTGATCGTTTCAAGTAATATAGGGCATTGTGTTTCCACCAGGCTGCACAATACAAGGGGTCAGTTTTTATGGAAGCACGTGCTCAGTTATTGGGCGAGCATTGGGTATGGCACTGCACTGCACCCTAAAAGGTTTCCAAGCGATGAAACTACTAAACATATAGATTTACTGATTTTAATTAATTTTAAAATAATTATTTTAAGTAGCTACTACCTTTTCATGTCTATCTAGATCGTTTTACTTAGACCTAGTCATAGTTTTATACGGGTAATAATCCTAGTAGTAGTAGGGTAGTAATCCTTGCCTAAATGCCTATGGATGTTTGCTACTCTTCCACGCAAAAACTACTGTACGGATGGGGCTGAAACTTTGAATAAACGTAGTTCTAACCCTGCAATTAAAAATTGGCCACTTATCATCTCATAAATCAGTTCCGATGGGATATAGCCTTGACGTTTCCATAGAAATAACGCATGCGAAGCCAAATTATACTCAGAGAATTTCTAGAATTTATACTTCACACGACGGGAACAAAAACACATACGTGTATTTTAGAAGAATGAAATGCAAGTTTGTAGAGCAATATATGGACAGTTGGACCAACTGAAAAACAACGTTAAAAAAAAAAAGACGTTAAAAGGCTATGCTAATAGTAAATGGGAACCCTGGGCTAGGGGAGGCAGACATACGGGTATGCAAATGAGGTGACACCTACGAATAGGACCGGTGCAACCACTTGTGTCCGGGAGAAAGTTTTTTTAACCAGGAACAGAAAAATATATTTTATCGAAGTATCGGGAAACTTAAATCGGAAAAGTAGGTACATATTCAAAGAAAAAATTTGAAGATCCTATCTAATCTTATCGTAGTTATATTTAAAGAAAAAATTTGAAGATCCTATCTAAACTTATCGTAGGTATATATTTAAAGAAAAAATTTGAAGATCCTATCTAAACTTATTTTATTTAAAAAGCAATAAATTTTATCGTTGTACTTCTCACAATTACCTATTCCACATACTCTACCTACATTATAGTAGTTACTTAGGTAGAGACAGGTAATTTTGTAAACAATTAACGAATGATAATTTTATTTTCTCCAAAACAATTTATTATTTATCTTTGGTAAGATTTGTCTTCTGTTAAGTGACAGACATTCCTCTAAAATGCAGTTAAACTAATCGTTAACATTAGTTAATTGATATAGAGTTTATTTTAACGTCATATTTTATGTTTTGTTTCCAGTATCCCAGCCATTTTTATAATGCTACTATATGATTGAATGTAGTATATAAAGAATAAAACTTTATACAGCGAGTTTCAAATTAATACCCATAAAATCTAGTACCTCGCAGCACTCCAACATTCCAATAAACGCATTTTACAAACCGTAAAACTTTCGAAATACGAAACACAATAAACTTTAAACTTCACACAAAAATATATCCTCCAATTATAGTGATTGTTTTATTCACAAAACAATATTTTCACTCACAAAAAACACTCAACAATTCGTAGGAAACGAGCGTAACTTGCACGAACGTGAAAACGCGCAACCGGCTTCGCGGTTGTGCCAGACTTGAAACGTAACTTTGTTGACAAGCCGAGCGCGCTCCGCCATCTTTAAAACCTTCGGGCGTTTCCGCGGGCCTTCGTGTATCTTCGGCTACGATACTCGCTCAATTATGCCACCTATCTTGTATTCAAAGGGATAAATAAAAATGCCCTTTGTCCTATTGTCCATTATTCAGCAAATTCTACGCACTATGAAAATAAAAACATGCATTTTTTCATTGCATAGGTCTTCAGAAAAGTATTTAAGTAGATAATATTACTCATGGGCACATATTTATAAGAGTTCCCTTTACTAAAAGGTAATTAAGACGTTTTAAGGTTCCTATTATGTAATTGAAAGCCTGTACCGATTATTTTCATAATAAAGCTTATTTAACTTAAACTTCACCGAGTAACCCACAAGTCTATAGTCCCTTTGCCATTTATGTGCATGCCGTACAAACAGACACGCAACATCAACTTACGGTACATTAGACTACTTACAGTAAAAGTAGTTTAGGAACGTGACCAGTGGAAGGTTAAGCTGATTACTATAATTAATATCGAGGTGCCGTTTGACCCATTTTGAGTCTTTCATAACATGAACATTGCAAATATGTGCGGCAAAGCCTAACTCTAGCTCCATACAAAAATGATATCTAGTGATTTTTTATTATTTAGGTTTTGCTAATTATCTATATTATTATTATCTATAATATAAATATCTTGATTTTAAACAACCATAATACCTTCTTAATATTTAACTAAAATAAAAATTTACCCTACAAAAGATTTCAACGCGCTTCTGTTTCGCAAAGAATGCTTTTATAAAAAACATATTCTAATTTGATTTTTGATACAATTTTCCAAGCTAAATTAATATTATCATTGGAACGTTTAAGAATGAGGTAAAAAATTAATTATATTAATTTTATTTACTAGCAGTAACTTGTTTCTATTACATGTAATTTCTCCAAAAAGCAAACTAAAAAACTTAAAATGTGAATAATGCTGGACAATGAATATAACACATAATAACGCAACATCATCCAACCCAAAGCTTATCAGAGACTGTTATGGGTACAATGCTGATATATTTAAAACAAAGTACATAGATAAAAAAAACACAAAGAAAAAACAGAGCACCCTGAAAAAATATCTGCAAAACGTAGAAATATTTGCCCCGGGGCGGAAATCGAACCAGCCAACTCCTGCGTCGCAGGCGGACCTTCGCCCGCTGCGCCACAGATGTCTTCAATATATTTATTACTTCGTTATAACAAGAACGCATAACATCGGTAACATAGCTTCCATAAAAAAACGTTCGTAATGAATTCGTATGATCATAATTACCAAATATTCAGACCAGTTCCTGCACATGAATCAACATGGACCATTACATATCGACACTGGGACAGGCCTCCTTTTAATATCTTATCAAAGAAATCGGAGGTCTATTAAGAGTGGTAAGCCAGCTTCCTCCTTATCCAGTTTTTGCTTGGCAGAGGCTGTTTGACTGTTAAATTATCTGTGATGTAAGTAAGGATGGAAAAGATGTGTTATATTAGCCGGACAATGGTGTCGATTTTGCTGTTTAAAATTTAACTTAAACTGATTGAGTAATGTTAAACAAACGAAGGCTATTCTATGTTTGAAAATTAAGATAGACTGTTTTAAATTAGGAAGACAGATCTAGAGCAACTCAACTTAGGTAAAATAGCTTTAATCTCATTCCTTGCGTGACATTTTAGCCGAGATTAGAAACGTCGACCCTAATTTAGCAGGCATCTAAATTGGTCACGGTTAAAATAAAAGGGCAATATTAGATCGACTTAAAATAATATTGTTTGTAGCTACGATATTATATTTTATAGATTCTTTCATTTTTTCGTCTAATTTTAGTGTGGAAACTGCGTCGTTCTATTTCTTCATGATGTACCGATGTACCCTGTTGTACCGAATCTCATTTTAAAATGGGACGTCTTAAAACGTCTCGATTTTGATATTATTTAAACTTTAAAATTTAACTTGTCTAGTGCCTATTTTGCAAGCCTAAAGAAATAATATTATTAATATCTGATATCGATTTCTGATAGACGAATAAATTACCGAGTTCTTCAATAATTTGGCCGGTTTTCTCTCAAAAGTCGGAAGGCCGGATGCCCTTCGGCCCTAGAATCCAAGTACAAGAATAAATCAAGCGACAGCGTAGGCTCGGCCAGCATTATGCGAGAGCCGATCGCCGCGGTCATGGACCCAGTAAACTGGTTCTGTGTGGTATTGTTCAAATGTTCAATCCCATACAACTTCATAGCGTCCTCATCCGTACTTTGTAAATAATGACTGCGAAATTTCATATGGATATCACGGATTCTATGGGTTTATAGGGATAGTTGAGGTACATTATGATGGTTAAGCTGCTCTAAGCACAAATCGTTGACTTGCAGAAGCGACCAAGACCTTATAGATCATTCAATATTTTTAAAATTATCTAAGCGTCTGGTCGATGCGATCACGCGTGACCCGAGCTGGTGAGTATCTAGCTCAGCACGTCAGCATTGCCATACAGTGTCTTGGGACGCTTGCGACTGGTATTGACATAAATCAATTGAGCTACCTTTAGACTGTTTGCAACCGTCTGTAGTTAGCTCAATGGTTTCAATTGCATATATATAAGATTAAATTTTTTTTCTATTCGTTTTTAAATTTTCGTTTTTAATAAATTTATATGTTTTAATCATACAATTAAATAAGAAAATTTCTTATTTTTCTAGGATGCCATTCACATTTTTGATCTTCAATAGAAATTTTCATTTCTATTGACCTAGAAAATGATTCGACCTATAAGGGATCTGTCACCTATCGAATGGTCGCAATTTTAAGATTATTTATAATTAAAGACAAAAGAAAGTATTTTTCTCACACATATTATAAATTTCATTATAATGGAATCGTAATTCAGTAAGGTGTAAAATTGAGATGTTTGTATACGACATCTACTGTAATAATTAGTATACATAGCTATTCATTGAAAATATTACCATGATTATATTTAAAAACATATTTAATTTTGTACAAAAGCAAAATAGGGTTTATTTGCACTACGCACAGTTCCTATAGAGTCAAGATAGAGCGCAATACGCACGGAGTAAAGCCATCTAGCGACGAGTAGCGGAACTACCAACTTACGTATATTCCCTTCAGATGGCGCTGCCTGTGTTTTGATGTTGAAGATTGAAAACTTCACTTACCTGAAACAAAAAAGCATTTTGTAAGAAACATATTCTCCATTCGATATTCCCTATACTTTTAACTGTTAAGCGTTTTTACAAGGCGTGAGTAAGGTTCATCTACCAACCTTATCAGTACGTTGCAAATTGCAATGCAAGTTAAGGTAATCTACATACAAACAGTTGGTTGTTTCCTGCATAGGGGCTATTATGACTGCAAACTCTGAAAGAACTGCAAAACTGATGATTTTAAACAGTCGGTATTACAGTGGTTCCTCAAAGAGATGAGCTCACGAGTGATCTCATGAGGAACGAGCTCTACCAAGCGAAACTAATGTTATAATTGTCACGATTTGCGTTGCATTGGATATAGGGATGTTGACATGGTTTACAAATCAACATTTGAGGTAAAATATTAACTGAACCAGCTAATAAAATATGTAAAATTGTCATGACTTAGACAATTTCGTATTGGGTACACGGCAGGTAAATATGAAAATGAAATAAAATTTAAAAGGTTTATTTTTGTACATACATACATACTAACATAGTTTGGGGTTCTCTTAAAGCAAAAAAATACTAGTGTTCTAGTGTTAGAAAACCCCGCTCTACTTTACCTATAAAGAAATGTGACAGTTACTTAATTGAAAACAAAATCAATAGATTAAATAAATAAAAGATTAAACAAATAATGAATAGATTGATTATGTATTCGAGTGTAAATAGTACGTACATATGTTGAAACATCCACATTAAATTGCGTAAGGGTTTGATACTCTGAGCTTTCTCTATCGGTTTTGAATAAAAAAAAATATACTTTTATGATATTGACCGCAGATGGCCGTGACAGCGTTATCGGGCTTTTGGTGAGGTTATGATGGGGCAAAACGCACAAGATCCCTCACATTTGGTGCAAACCCCTGCTTGGACAGAATAACATATTATATATTAATACACACCCATACAGTCCAAGGTTTTTTGATGTTTCGCGAGATTTATCCTGCCTTTTTTATGAAGGCGTATCTAAGGAAATCTGTATCAAACGATGTTCTCAGAATCATTTAACGTACATCCGTTGGCACATCACTATCTTTTAAAAATACAGTCTTCAAGCATAAAATTACATGACACACGATAACAAGATACGGAATGCGTCGAAAAAACATGTGAGAAAGTAAACTCGCTTAGTGATGCTTGTTCATTATTTAGAGTATTCTTTAGCAAGTGATCTTCCGGTCTACGTAAGTACGTAACCCATTGAGGTCTAAGGGACAGATTCTAGAAAAAATGGAAAAGCTGGTTTGTTTCTTTGAAATTAGAGACCAACTCATGGTAGTACTATTTGACCAAACAAGAGTAATCTTTGTAGAACTCCGGTTATCATGATGATATAAAATATTTTACGTGCGTTTCCGATTATCCTCAAAGTCATAATTCTGTAATTATAGCTAACGTCCAACACACTCATCTGAATTACACTATGTGTTGCTGCGTCAATTTACATCGACGTCTATGATAGGAAAACTTCTTCAATTTCTTCCCATAGGAAATAGAGACAAATTGAATGCTAGTTAAAACTCGCTTTTAAGCAATAAACCTTCAACACACAGTAAGACTCGTTTAGTTTAGGATTTACACTACTAACCAAAATACATATGTATTTTTTCTGTCAATAAATAATATCTATGTATGCATGGAAGAGATCGTTTTTACCGATAAGGCCGCCCATTATTCAACTTTGTTATACCTATCTCTTTGCTGTATTTTGTTTCTTTTGGTGTGCAATAAAGTGTATTTGCAATATATGCAATACTAGAGACCCGCCTCGGCTTCGCACGGTTTTAATAAACGTACAAACCTTCCTCTTGAATCACTCTATCTATTAAATATCCGCATCAAAATCCGTTGCGTAGTTTTAAAGATTTAAGCATTCAAAGGGACATAGGGATATAGGGACATAAGGACAGATAAAGCGACTTTATTTTATACTATGTAGTGATATACTTGTCGTTTACGTGTCTACATTATATCAAACATTCAAGGTCAAATTCATTGTCTTGATAGGCATAGCACCGAGCGCACGTATCTAGGATTATAGAGTATGCCAGCTATTGTACAGCGCTAGTATGTCACGTGGTACCAAGCAGTCATGCAAGTAGGCTTCCGTTGAGGGTGACAGAAAAACTGGACTCGTCAGGATGCCACAGGGGTGATTAGTCTTCAATTGGCTTTATCAAACAAGATGGCAGCGGATGTATGCAAAACCTGTATGATTTGTTGAAGGATGAAAGAATTATGTGTATTGCCTGGCAAACAATTTAAAAATATTTAAGAACATTTGATAATTGAAGAGAAAAGTTGGTAATTAAAAATTTACTCATATATCCTAATATTTATCTATACTATTTTAAAGGTTTTGGCTAAAATCAGATAATAAATGTAGTCCTTGTCGGAGCGAAAATTGAAAATGTTAATAGGTACATATATTTTATTCTAAACATATTTAGTAGAATTAATTAAAGAAGTTACAAAGTCATAAAGTTAAGTTTAAAGCGTTAACTAAGTTTGAATATTTATGTTCACTTTATGAATAGTCACTAATTACCACCCATACCTTGTCTAATTGCTTTAAGATTTGTTTAAAAGACGATCATGACAAAACACCGGAAACATCTAAAAGGAGTGCGACAGAGAAAGAAATAGCAGTAGCTTGTGAGGGTGAAACGAACGGAAGTATTATGTAAACACTTGTACCTATGGATAGTGTAACAGGAACTCAGGAAGCGGATGTGCGCGTGCGCAGGCAGGTGCGTCAAACTACAAACGTGATAGAAATGAACAACCGACTTGGAAAAAATAACCCTTCAGGTAGGTTTAGGGGTGGGTTTTTTGGTGATGTTTTATCTAATATCCTGGAGCAAAGTAATGTCAAACATTATAAGATTTTATAGTACAGTAAAACGTTACAAGATTGCCCAACTAATTTGACTTTGCCCACCACGGTACTTTTTTTAAAATTCTTAGTATTATCGAGAATGTTCTAGTAGCTTTTATTTCTTATTTATTGGTAGAATTCTGAATATGTCACTGACAACACTAAATAACCGACTGTTGCTAATTTCACTTCAATTGACTGTCAGTTGATGTCAAAGTTGGTGGTTTTTTTGGCGGGTCAAATTTCGTGCGGAAAACTTTATTGAAAAACAGTACTTGCAGTTGCAGCAGGCAAGTAATTATTTTACCACTATAAGCTTATAACAAATAAACAATAACTGTCGAATATCTGACGCGAAACTCTTTTTAAACTCGAAAATATTCAGGTGGGCAATGTCAAATTACTTTTTCTGGAGTACTGTTTACGACTTTGCCCACCAAAATATTGTTGTCAGGGTTGTCACTACGACATTAAATTAAAATTGATTTTTGTATGTCCTATTATTAGTAGGTCGGTTGGTATCTATCTAACCACCTATTAGACGACCGTTCAACACGCAGGTGTTTGCGGGTTCGATTCCCGCCTCGGAACAAATTTGTGTACGATCTGCAGAAATTTGTTCCGTTAGTCTGGGTGTTTTCTATGTGTAATAAAAAATATGTATCTATGAAATGTATTGTATTAAGTATATCAGTCATCTAGTACATATAACACAAGCTCTGCTTAGCTTGGGGCTAGATGATGCTGTGTGGACTGTCCGGAATTATTTATATATTTATTTTATTATGAGAAAGTATTTAGTTTTCAGTATTTATTTATTTCAATTCCTCTTTATCAAATAATGTAATGAAAAATTTACCATTTCTACAGTTTTTTTGTAAATTAATGCCTTAATTTGTTTTATAAGCTAAATGAGGTACTTATCTTATTATTAATATTTTTTTTTGTGTCAGATACTAATAACCAGCGTTTTGTTAAAGCAAAAAAGCTATAATTAATGTAATGCTTATTTTCAGAATGAACAACAAAAAGTTACAACCCTAGCACATCTTTTTATTTGTATGAAAATTGTCCAAAAATTACTTGTGTCTTTGCCCACTCAATTTAGGCGATTAATTTGCTTGCTTGAACGTTTCATATTAAGATATAAAGTAACATTGATTGTCCCTATTGCTTGTTCCTTAAATCTTGAGATCATACGGTCAAAAATACCGGAATTACGATTTTTTTTGCAAAATGGGCAAACTTGTAATTTTTTATTTTATTTGGCCCGCTCTCTAAATTATGATTTTTTACACATACCGTCCCATTTTATTCGATTTTTAATCTTTTATTTGCAAAGAACAGTATTTATTTATAATAATGTAGCGCAAACATAATTTGAAATATACATACTTTTTAAATTATCTAAAATTGAACCTCTAAATCCAAGAAAATTGGGCAAAGTTGCACTGTTTTACGGTACCTACAGCATGAAGTATGATGATATTACAACAAAGAATACTTGTTTGTAATACTCACTCCACGTAAAGTGTCTAGTAGTCGAAGTAAAAAATACCTATGTAGCATATTGCATTAACTATATGAGTTCTCTAGTACCCATAACAAAAATTCTGCTTAGCTTGGGGCTAGATGATGCTTTTGTGAATTGTCCGGCCTAATTTAATTTACTTGTTTATATGTTTAACTTAATTTTATAATTATAGTTTTTTTCTATCATAAACGTCATAGTAAAAAGACGGCGCGACAGCTGTTTGTCGTTTCAAAATAGTCATTTGTAAATAAATCCATAAGTAGGTCCTTACATATGTGAGCTTATATTTTTGAGTTTGACGTAAAATTGTTTGTAATTCATAAGTTGGCCGCAGATGTATCTTAGATTTTTTCAAAAACTCTAGCCCTATATTTCTCAAGAAAGTTTCATCAAGTAGGTGTATTCTAATAATATTTCTTACGTGTTATGAATATTTACGCCTCTTGAGGAAGAATACCAGAGAATTACATCCGGTGACTCATTATAAGAAACCACGCGAATCACAATATCAATGTCAAAATCAAATCGAGGATATTGCCGCCTACAAAATTATACACCTACGATTATGTATCTATTGATTACTTTTAATAACAAAATAACATTGAAACATCCTTACTGTAACATTATAATAGCCAAAGTTTATATGGATGTATGTTTGGTCGCATGTTCGCATAAACTGCTGGATCAGGCTGAAATTAATAGGCGAAATACACGGATTGATTGAATAGGCGTAGTTTTTGCCTGCAATAAATCATAGGCTACTTTTCATCCCATAATATCAGGTTTTCATTGGATAGAAATAGCCTTGAAACGTTTCCATAGAAATAACGCGTGCGCAACCGCGGGCATATCTATAATATAAAAATGAATCGCAAAATGTGTTGGTAAGCGCATAACTCAACAACGCCTGGACCAATTTGGCCAAATCTTTTTTTAAAATGTTCGTTGAAGTTCAAGGATGGTTTTTACGGCGAGAAAAATATGATATTTGACAAATAAATAAATTTCCCCGCGGGCGACGCTGCGGGGCGCAGCTAGTTCTAAATAAATAATTAGAACAAGACGTATTAGCTATAAAAATTTAACAAACAGCAGACAATCAATCAGTTAACCATCTTGTAGCTCAACTGATTCATAACTTATTTATCAATTAGCGACCCGCCCCGGCTTCGCACGATTTTATTATACGTATAAACCTTCCTCTTGAATCACTCTATCTATTAAAAAAAACCGCTTCAAAATCCGTTGCGTAGTTTTAAAGATTTAAGCAGTCAAAGGGATATAGGGAAAGAAAAAGCGACTTTGTTTTATACTATGTAGTGATACCAATCGGAAGCGTCCGCAAGAAGATAGCTGAATTGCCCCGGCTGTATGGCAATGCTGATGCAGCAGGTACTCATATACTATATAATTTTTTAAACCCAGAGGGCTGGAGAACCCCGATCTCTTTGGTCTCGGCTGCAAGGGGAGCAAATGCGTGCTAATAAATGATCCTTTAATATGATAAACCATATATTAACCCAACAAGTCCATGAGTCATCATAACAAAATAAAATTTTCTAATTTGTGTGGATTTACGCTACAGTCCAAATAAAGCATTTTATGTTTAACCTACAACAAAAATAAAAATAGGGAAAGTTACCGAATACTTTAACATAAACAATTTTGTAACAGGAAAACTGTGAATACCTTCACCGATTTTACTTCAGATTCAAAATACTTATTACATAGGTACTTCAATAACATGGTTAAGGATACTCAGTGCGTTAAATCTAGATAAAACAAGGATGTTTTACGATGCCAATTTATTTATATGATTTATGCATTATGATATCAATCTTCTACTATGTAAAAATAAGTCGGGTTTTCCTTCCTGACGCTATACCTAACTCCAGAACGCACGAACCGATTTCCACGGCTTTGCATTCGTTGGAAAGGTCTCGGGCTCCGTGAGGTTTATAGTAATGTAGAATAAAACCGTGCGAAGCCGGGGCGGAGCGCTAGTTATTTTATATATGTTAAATTAGATATGTATAATATTTATTTCTATACCACAACATACTATATTGTATGAAAAATTTGTAAACTCTTGGCTATGTAATGGCCGCCATTTGTAATTAAAATTTTAGCTTAAGTGGGACCGTATATCGGTCTGCACGGACGGAGTTTTTTTATAGCTTGGCCCAAGCGCGTTTAACCCCTTGAAACCGCCTTTCAATCAATCAATAAGCCAACATAACAACATTAAGGTTCATTACGGCCAAGTAAATTGACATTGTATCAGCAAGAAAGGCATTATAATGACTTAGGCATCTATAATCTCATAACGTAGCTCGGTAGCATATACCGCTGCATGTGGTTGGCTACAGTTAGACGCCGCCGAGGTAATGTACGCAGCGACTGTTCTTAATACCTTCCTCATCGCCTACACACATACAGGGCCCAGTACCACTAAATAAATCGCTTCACCATTTAAATAGTATCGTGTCAAAATGTCAGTGTTAAACTCTTTTTGGCATTCAACTAGCTCAAACTCTTTGAGGTTCATTCATAGCTGTGACGATTACTTTTACAACTACCAATTTGATATTCTAATTATGAAAGTCTCTTCAAGCGCAAAAAATAGTAGAATACCAAGTGCACAAACGTCATTTTAATCATCTTGATTGAATGTGCCATTCAATTGAGAACTTTGTTTTGAAATTAGTGGAATTTGGCCCCCGATGTTATATTACATCATTAATGATATATTAAAACCTTTTTAAACTTTCGCGATTTGTTGAAACATCTAATAACGATTATTTATCGGCTATTTATCGTATACCACGTGTTTTTTTTCCCCTATGTTTCCATCGAAATATCGCGTTGCAGCGATCGCAGAATATATGTGTTCAGAGTAAAAAATCACAGCTGTGCCCGAGTACTATAAAAATAAAAATTAACGTGGGTCGTTGCAAGAACGGATGTAAATAAGTGTGAAAAGTTATGAAATGAAATCTGTCAAATGAGAACTACATTTTTTTTTTGCAATAAGTGATGATTTATATTAGACCGGGCCGAGCCGTATACGTGGACCCGGACGGGGCACGGATTTGAAACGTTACATTCATTTTATATGAACCAGTTTATATTAGACCATGCATGATCCGTGTACCGTCCGGGATGAAACGGATGGGCCCGGCCCCGCCCCGGCCCGGACTCGGCCCTGTCTAATATAAATAATCCGTACTGAAATTCTTCTTCAAACTAATTGTAGCCTTAGTTACCTAAACTAGTCTGTAATAAAATAAAATCTGGTGATTAATTTTGAATAGTAATTACCTACATAACTTTAACATAATGTACTTGGAAGAGAAATATCATCAACATAGAACTTGAACAAGAAATTGTTGACGGAAACCAAGATGACGCAAGTTCAACTAGTTCATTCCTGATTAATTTAATTACAATTATGCGCATCTATGTCTCAGTAATGTTATCGGCGCAACGACAACAAATTAATAATTTATCATTCGGATTCAATTACCGGTTGCACAGATCATAGAATTACTGAACAGATACGGCAAGGTTAATAAATGCTGTTAATCGATATGCATTCCTAGTACATATTTCTAAAATAATATTGACCATTTCATTAACTGCTCAGTGAATTTGGTCATTTTATACGGCATATTGTAGCCTCATAGAAAGAAGAGCTTGGTCTTTACAATTGACATCACTAATCCCGCAAAAAAAAACTTGAGAGATGTATCAACTTGAGTTTCGCTGGTCAAAAATTGGTTTAAGACATCAATTCAAACTGATACATACTCATAAACATTTACTAACGAAGGAAATTACAATCAAAGAGTAACCAATAAAAACTAGAATATATTAGGTCCTTACATATGAAATTGGCGTTTTGTATGGGAGGAACAAAAAGTCGAATATTTTTTAATATAATATATTTAATTAATCAAAGTATGAACCATTATTTTCTATGCACTTTTGCCATCTTATAGGTAGTTCATTGATCCCTTTACTAAAAAAACTAGTCGGACGGGAATCAATAAAATCTTTGAAGGCGATTTGGACAGCCCCATCGGAGTTGAATTTTTTCCCTTGCAAGAAGTTATCCAAATTTCGAAAAAAATGGTAATCTGTTGGAGCAAGGTCCGGGGAGTACGGAGGATGTCTTAGACTTTCCAATTGAAGCTCTTCTAATTTAGTAGTCGACGCGCGTTTGCCGGTTTGCTTCAGTCAATTCGTGAGGTACCCACCTTTCAAGCTTTTTAATCTTCCCAATTTGCTTCAAGTGAATTAAAACAGTTTTATCACTAACACCGCAGCCTGCAGCTAACTCGGACGTGGTTTGCGATGGATCCGCTTCCACAATAGCCTTCAACTCTTCATTATCAACTTGAGTCTCAGGCCGTCCACGGGGCTTGTTCTGCAAGTCGAAATTTCCAGAACGAAAACGTTGGAACCAAAAACGAACTGTGTTTTCTTTTGCAACACGACCGCCATACACATCATTCACCCTTCGAGTTGTTTCCGCAGCACTAGTGCCACGGCGGAACTCGTACTCGTAAATAATGCGATATTTTAAGTTGTCCATTTTGTAAAATGAGTGACGCAAACAGAAAAAAACAGAAGAAAAAAAAACAAATGAATGACGATCATCGAAGCACAAATACATGAGTCTATAGCTGTACAAATTTGAATTTGGAATTCCTTACCAAAGAGGAGAAATTTGTGATTAAAGTGGCCAGTACGAAAAACGCCAATTTCATATGTAAGGACCTAATATGTATAATCGAACCAATTGAGCCAACTGAAGACGGTTGCAAACAGTCTAAAGGTAGCCAAATTGTTCCACCATTTCCACGTATGGCAAAATAAAATATACTTAGTATGATAATTTAAATATAAACACGAAGTAATCATGATATGCCTACTCTATGACTGGCAATAAAGAGTGATAAGCTTTCTACAGTAAATTATTCCCGATGCATGCATTACCACAGTGACGTTTATGCAGGTCTAAATAACGGCAATGAAAATTGAGGATATACGAGCATGTGGGCGAACATCTTCGTATATCAAATCGATTCGTTTATAGCTACATTCTCAGAGACAATCGGAAAGGCGTAATAAAGTAATTTAAAGCTTTTTCAGGTCAAACTCGTCAAAAAGTAATTTTATTCTGTATGTAGTAGGTAGGTAGTTGTACTTATACTCTTTGAAACGAATTGATATTAGACGTTCAATAAAGGGGCCAGTTCGTTTTATGTTATCGTAGAATATCCTTATCCGTACTAATTTTATAAACGCGAAAGTTTGTATGTATGTTTGTTCCTCTTTCACGGCTAAACTACTTAACGGATTAGGCTGAAATTATGAGTTGACGTGGTTCAAGCCCTGGTAATAAAGCATAGGCTATTTTTCATTCCATATTAGTTCCCATGGGATAAAAATAACCTTGAAACATTACCATAGAAACAACGCGTGCGAAGCTACGGGCAGATTGCATTCAATATTTTGTCTAAATTTGCCTAAAACATCAAAGAATAGTTCAAAAGCCAAGAACTCAAATACAAAAAGATGCCTGGAATAAATCGCTGTTAGCGATAAGGCCGCTGATTGTGCCACTGTACATAATTAGTAGTAATTTCTTTTTATCATGTTTTGATAGAGCAATAAAGATATTTATCCATTCAAATACAAACCGTTATTCTCATCCTGCGTAGTTTCGAAATCAGCCAACGAGATGTTAGACAGGTCTTCCACGTAGACCTGCGGATGCCTGCTCAGGGAATGGCGTCCCCCCAGGGAGTGGTAGCAACTATCCTCATCATCAGCAGCTTCCTCCGTAGAAGACCCCTTCAGACACGAGTGGAAGCTCCGGGAAAGACGGCGTTCTGTGCTCATCCTCACACATGTCCCGACAACAAGCAGAATTAAACTTTATCAAGTTTCACTTAACACTTATTTCACTTGCACGTGCGCTTTCATCACTTGTTTTTGACTGATTCATATGTGGTGACGTAATATTGTATTTATCATATCGGTTCTCTTGCAGATGTGCGATCGACACACCTTCCGAGATATCACTGCACTTATATTATTACGGACGTTTATCGTATTTCTTTATCGCAAGGACACTGTAATCACAATCATAGACACAATGAGCCAGTGATCTCTTGTAAATAAACGGCAACTCAAAACACTTTTGAATTTTTTTTATCAAGGGAGAGATTTTGCTCACAGAGATAATACAATTTGAAATAATATAATATATAAAACTTTATTAACAACGAAAATTACAAGCAAAGGAATAGAAAAATTACAACTAGTATTTACAATTGAAACCATTGAGCTAACTGCAGACGGTTGCAAACAGTCTAAAGGTAGCTGAATTGTCCATGATATAATATATTAATGTTAATTTCGGCCGATAATTTTTTTAAAACAAACTTTAAATATACTTTATTTTGCTTTTCTATATTGATTTAAACTAGCGTACCTACTATAAAGCTTTGAATATACAAATATGGACATCATCTAGCCCCAAGCTAAGCAGAGCTTGTATTATGGGTACTAGATGACATACTTAATACCATCACACATAGATAGATATTTCTTTAATTTGTGTTCGTGTGAGTAAACGTAATTTTTCTGCAAGTGGTACGGATTCCTAATTAACAGCAGTAGACACGCACTTGTCAATCATCAGTCGTCTCTCATTATCTACTGTAGCGGTACGCAGGTAGAGAATGTTCTTACTCATATCCTGGTTTCATTCTTGTTACCCCATTAGTGATTTACACTCATTTACTATTATCATGTGATTCGCTGTTTGTGATTCTTTCGAATCATAACATGATATACCTAACAGCGTGTGTCGATATAAATGTTTTTAATATCTTCTATGTACATTTATTTGTATTTGTTATCTAAGAAAATTACAATTCCAGCATAGAAGCAATTTAGAACTATGTATTATTTACAATTGAAACAGTTCAGGTTACTTCATTTTCCGTCTATTTTCTGCTGCTCTGCGCGGTTATATCAAATTAATGCTTCATTAAAGTACGAAGAAGATTTAAAATACCAAAAACTGGTAGTAATAATAAAAAGTATATAAAAGAACTGGACATATCACATAGGTAGCATCATCTAAGCTAAGCTGAGTGGTAATTACCTACAGTACGATTCGTGATAGATTTCAACTTGAGTGCAATTGATGATAAAATTTAAATCGCAAGTTGGTCCACTTCCTGAGCATTTAAAAGTTCTTTAAATAGAGTGACTGAACATTGCTGAACAATAAATCTACGAATAGCTTCGTCGTTCCTTTAAAGATTAACGGCGGAAGTTAGCCTCAAATAACGTTGCTCTTGTTTTGTAAACATGTCTATGCAATTATTGTAATGTTTACATCTGTAACATCTGGTTTCATAACACAATTTTGGATTCTACGTATATACCTACTACGTAATTTTAAATAAATATAATTAATTTAACACATCGCGTTAGAAGTGACTCTTTTTTTTCCCGAAATATCCGTTTATCTAGACACAATTTAATAAGAAACGAAATCTATCACATGTAGGAACATTGAACCTCGTATTTTTTTATGTACTGCTGATATCAAAAAAAAAAGGCAGCCAAACGGAATAGGTAACAGTATAATCAATTTGAGATTCGTGATTACCGTCACTGTGTGAAACACACTCCGATTTTCAGAAAATGATTGGTTCTGCCCACCAGTAGTTATATCATTAGATACAGCGAATTGAATGACAGGCTGCCTTTACGTGGTCAATCTCCACTTCGAGCTTACAACATCGAAGCTAAAATGGTGATAGAAAAACGAATGAGGATTGTAAAGGTGATGACAAAGCGAGTGAGTTCCGAAAAATAATTACTTGGAATCAAACTTCAAGGTAACTATTTTATAAATCTTAGGAGTATATTAGTGTGATTTTGGTAGTTATGTCCTCATAAGCTAACAAGTACTTAATTAAAAATTGAAGAGTTCGAATAATACCTACTTCTCTTACGCATTTGTCAAGCCCATTTCGACATACCATACTTCATTGTGATGTACCAAAAAGTAGTACAACTCGTAAAACACGTTACATGGAACACAGGGAAACATGACAATTGTCAGGTCAACGAACTCAGAGAATGGGGCCTTACAGCCACATTCGGCTAATGAATGGCAGACAGACAAAAGAGACACGTCGTGGCTTGGACCTATTCATGTGTATGCAACTGCAACACAACGCATCCTTGTTTGTTTTAAATTAATAAACGAAGAATTCTGAGTACGTACTTCTTTTCCACTTTTACTACTTTAACGAAATTGTTGGTTACAGAAAAAGCAACACAAACTCGAAGAGAGAACGTTACTCTATTGTGTAAACTAGTTACCAAAACTAACCCTGACTACAAAGCGAAACAAATCACAATTCAACCGTAAAACGCTAGGTAATGAAAGAATTGGTAATTTGTAAACAATCCCAATTAGCAACGGACATCGATCGTCGACCTTCAAATAACAAATCGAAGAAGAATCTTAGATTTAAAATGTTACATCACTAAAATAAGGATAAAAGCCAATCATGAACATCGCGAATGAATAATTTGATCTTATCAAAGAGTACATAGTAGGTATACGAACGTAATGACATCAATCATAAAGTTACGTGGATCCATAAAAGTACGGATGAGAAAAAGAAAAAAGTAATGAAATAAATTATGTGGAAATTCCTTATTGTGCGACGTAAGACGACGTGAGATCTCTTGCGTAACAATTAAAGGTATCTTGATCTAGGAAGAGCTAGCGCTGTAACAGCTGAATATAATTAGCACCAAATGCACTACGGTGACAAAAAGAGTGAAACTCAACAAGCCATTGTTTCATTCGAAAGTTTGTGGGAGCTAGAACACGTGAATCAACCTGCGAATAGAATTGCGGAATAAGATAGTGAGCTTTCATACCTTTTCACTGTAATATATGACAGAACTTTTTGTAAGCAATGTTGTTAACTACCGACTTAAAGTCTTATCATACTTCTTTCTGAATTGCTAAAACAATACCCCTAACTTAAAGCGTGTGATAATAAAAATCTCGAGAACATTATTAGTGGCTAGTTCAGAAGGTCAAATAAATTAAGTATATGAAACTGAGAATGTGCATGCGCTCGTTGTTATGAGCAACAATCAAAACATCCTGTGCTCGATAGAGAAACCACTGATAAGCGATAAAGCACGTGGCAGTTTTCGCGGAAGGGCTGTAGTACATATCTTGCCCGTAAGGGCAACGTATAATAACGTGCGATAGCTGATTCAGCGCCATTCCACAAGGAACATTGGAGTATTTTTACATCCAACTTTCGCAAAACAGACAGACTTATACATAATTTCCATTCAAGAAATAGCCAATAGCTACGAAATCGCAAATAAACTGTGATCGGAAGCTCGATTATCGGTGTATATTTTTGGGTGTAATGACTTCCTGCGCCGTTCCATTTGAGTTTTCAGGTAATGTAGTTTACAAAGGGTGATCAGCACCGTGAATAAAGTACAGTAATGGAACGTGCGAGGGCCGGCGTTGGCTGGTTGCCAACGTTTTCCGGCACGAGACCGATATTTCCTCGAGATAAAGAAGGCCAGCAGACCGCGGGCCTCAGAATTGGCGTGTCGGCACCTGAATCATGAACGGCATAGCACGCTAAGGCCACACTTAGACAATGGTAGAAAATAAAGTAGGAATTATCGCATTAGAAGATTATCATGACTGCGACCTTGTATTGATAGCATTGTCCGCGTAAACAATGAGATTATGCGGCGATGATCATGATTGGCCTGTAAAGTCAGTATTGAACCAGAAGAGGTCATTCAACGATGTTAAAATAGAACACGAACCCGCTACCTAGACAATGAGCAAATTGAAGTCAGATTTGGTCAAGGAGATCGGAATGAAGCAACGGGTGGTCCATATGGCAGGGCCAAAATTTACAACGTGTTGAAACACTGAAAAAGTTGCATGTGGAGTCATTCAGGGCACGCAAAGCGTGGAAAGTTAATAACTTTCAACATCTTGCGATGAACACGCTGTTTTCTAGCAGCAATAACAAGTGTGTATGAATGAAGGGCAATTTTAGTGTGTAATGAGCACCAAAGGCTCATCAGAATGGAAAACCTGAACGGGGTTGATAGAGCAAATATAGTGCATCCGCCAGCGACAATCGCTGACATGTTAACTAATGGCTTGGACAGGTATAAATCATCGGTAATAACAAGACTCGAAGACGAAGGAAGCGGTCCATTTGCGACGGATACAGCGATTGAGGCAAGTGGGTCTGAACTAGTGAACTGAGTTATTAATCTCACTCATTAAGTATGTGTCGTGGGCTTCAATAGAGTCATTGTGCGTCGCGTCGGTGAAATGTTAGCACTGGGAGAGAATGCCATATTTTCTGTACGTTTCTGTATTAATAACGTGTGAAAATGACAATTGGTGCAGTTATGGAGCACTAGTTCCTGACTGGATAAAGTTTTGACGTTATTTTATTGATTGATTTGTAGTCATGATAAAGATATAAAAATATTAAAGATCTTATTGAATGAATAGAGTGATGTGTATTGGTAAAATAAAGCTAACAGAGTCATCGTCACGGTAACCTAAGAAGACAAGGTCAGCTGGTTAATAATTAACGTCAATATTGATGAACGCTATAAACCTACATATAAGTTAGATTGTAAACCTGCTACTAACCACAATTGTACGACTCACTAAGCAATAACATGTTGAAGTAAAGCATATTGAGATGCTGT
The DNA here is from genome assembly GCA_944547425.1 of Eupithecia centaureata. Classification (NCBI taxonomy): domain Eukaryota; kingdom Metazoa; phylum Arthropoda; class Insecta; order Lepidoptera; family Geometridae; genus Eupithecia; species Eupithecia centaureata. The sequence continues at coordinate 12,423,701 of OX155679.1, read as the reverse complement.
TTATTCACACTGAGAATCACCACCAAAATAGAACGACACCAAAATAAACCGGTACGTCACAACAACGCCAAACAGGGCTTACTGACATAAAGATAGCACTGGTACTGTTATTTAGTAAATTAGTAACAAAACCCACGTTTCCAAACACGGATGTGCCACAGTTTCGATAGTCAACACGAGCTGAGTGAAGACAGCAATGGCGTGACTGTCTCCATTCAGAGATAGCAACACACTGCTGAGTTGCGCACACAAGACGTGCGGCGTACGCGCCTGCGCATGGCCGACCGTTTATTTACTATTCACAGTTTTAAAATTCGAACGTGCTCTATTAATCAACATGGCGCATATACCGGCGTTTCTTCACGCCTCAGTACGCAATAACGAGGTATGTAAAAAGAGGAAATAACCATGATTGCAAGGAAAAAGATAACAATTCATTAAAAGTTCTGTAAGAAAACGCAGGCAGGGGCTTGTCATCATAATAACCATTTTAAATATTATTAGTAGAATAATTTTCTAGTAGCTATGAATCATTTTCACAGGTATCCTGTCTTTAATCGAAAGAAATAAACTAGCCAAACGCAGAGCAACACACCTAATATCATATTCAAATCGTAATAACGTAATCAAAGAAAGTGAAAGTAATCAAATATCAGAAGGCGAAAACCTGTTGTAGTAGAGTAAAGAACACTTTTACTCCCAAAATGTTGGGCAGGTAATCAAAGGCAACGAACTTTGTTAAGAGGGATGTACTCCTACAATTATTTTAAGCCCGCTAGACGAGACGGGCAAACAGAGACCTGTAGGAATGTCGATCGCATGTTGAAACAGCTACTAGTGCAGTAGAACTAAATAATGTGAAATGTGTACGTTGTAATTAGAGTTAAGTTCTTAGAGCTTCAATGCAAGTAATTTATAGGTTCTGTATATATAAATGAAATAGTCATTAAGGTTATTGCGAAAACACACATAAGTAAAAAAAAATAATTATAATCATCATCATCATCAACCAAAGAGCGCCATAGCGCCCCGTCCTTACATGTCGTATCTGCCTGAAGTCTTTCAAAAATTAATATCCACCCAGATATCTTATGATAATCTTTGATTTTTTATTCATATTATAGACCTATGTACATATTTATAACATTGTTACGCAAGAGTCTTGAAAAACAACATCAGCGCTCCACACCAAGGCGATGAACTAAGGATCGGAATTCAGGTAAATATTGACCCAAAATGAAGCAGGTGTTTTGTTTTACCAGGTGTAATGTTGACATTTCCACTTTTACTGAACTTGCTACTAGAACATACACAGTATTATCTATAATTAAGTTTAAGAGGTTATTTTATTTTATATTTTTACTAGCGACCGGCACGGCTTCGCACGATTTAATTACACGTATAAACCTTCTTCTTGAATCACTCTATCTATTAAAAAAAACGCATCAAAATCCGTTGCGTAGTTTTAAAGATTTACATAAGCATTCAAAGGGATATAGGGACATAAGGACAAAGGGACAGAGAAAGTGACTTTATTTTCTACTATGTAGTAATTAAGTTTTAAAGATGATCAAAACTATAATATATTATTTGTCATTTATAACTAATATTAGCACGCCAACCCTGTATCAAGACATGTGTTTTTGGTTTCGGAATTAAGCCCACACTTTGTACTTCAGAGCAATATTAAAACAAAAACAAATAAACAAATAAAAACATTTTAAAAAGGCGTTAACGAATGTGAACTGTATAGCAGTACATCAAGCTGTTGACCTTGAAAGCAGTTACGGCAGATATGGTATTTATTGTATAGAGCTAGTTCATGGTCACGCTAAACGAGTATGTAGTTTACTGAATGATAAACTGGACCACGAGGGGCAGAACGAATCAGAACTGTTACGATGAAGATTAAACCTAAGAACGCATTATATCTTCACCTACTTTAAATATAGCGCTGAGTCCGGTTGACGATAATATCGAGACGTGATCGTGACGTCTCCTTTTCTATGGAATTTGGTACAGCAGCGCCACTGTCGTGTAGATAGGGAACTAAATATCATCCAAAAATAAGATGATCATGATGATGATGATCACATCTCGAAACCATCGTCAATAGGACTCAGAATTCAGGGCTTGAGTTATTCGCCTTTTAGTCGAAGTTTTAACATAATTATACACTAACTACTGCGCCTCGCGGCTTACCCGGTGAAAAATACCTATCCCTGTGTTTTATTGCATACCTAGATCTACGTCTAATTAAAATGTCAACCCCATCCGTTCAGTACTTTTGACGTGAAGGTAATACACAACATCTATCCATTCAATCTTTCGCATTTATAATATTAGTGTGATGTTTCATAGGAATCATTATAGACTGAAAACAACGTTTACATAGTTGTCAAATGTTCTGGGAGCTATTGCTGTATTTAGTACTAAATAGATGCAAAAGCGTAGGAGCCACTGGCGTCAGTTGTAGGCGTATGAACTTGGCAAGACGGCAACTCTTGCGCAACCTTAGGCCCTTCTATATTCAATGACAGTCTAGTAAAAATATTATCTGTGCTTACATAAAGACGACCTTTGTGATGTCATTGTTAGGCTGTATTTTGTTTTTCTATTGAATAATAGCCAATGTCATATTAAGTGTATACCTAAAAGCGGTATTACACTATACGTTATTCAGGGCCCGGTAGTGAGGGCGATATGGGAGCAAGGCTTGCCGGTTCCGTCCCTTAGGGACCCTAAATCTTATTACACCACTCTTATTTAGGGTTATGGTCCCTGAATATAGTGTAGTGTAATACTCCTTTAAAAATAATTTTCTTTGTACGGGAATAGAAAAATCACAATAGTTATAATAAGGTACTAACATTAATATAGTCATCTTTATGAGTCCGTTGCGTAGTTTTAAAGATTTAAACATACATAGGGATGTAGGGACAGAGAAAGCGACTTTGTTTTATACTATGTAGTGAAGAGCCCGCAAAGGAAAGCGCAAAAAGTGGAATAAGTAAGGAACTTTCGATGGAGAGAAGTGTGCCAATAGAATGCGTTGTGCGTGCTAGACGAGCTCGGTCGAAATGTGATGAATAAATGCATGCTTAAACACTAAATAGGTACTAATGCTAGTGAAACTGATTGGTAATTTACTCACTTCATAATATTTGCATCATCATCATCAGCCTTTATCAGTCCATAACTGAACATGGGCCTCCCCTAATGAGCGCCATAGCACCCTGTCACACTTTGTCGTGTGACTAAAATTATGACAATAGATAATATTTCTTCTTGTGCATTTTTTTCTCAATGACGCAAAACGGCAAAATTTTATTCACATCAATTGTTCTTCTATGTTAATTAGAAGATATTCTTTACATCCGAATATACATAACATCAAGTTTCAATATAGGACTTAGATTTTCTCATAATTATAGCAATAAACTTTACAACCTTTCCCATAATAATCTTTTAGATGGAGTGAAAGATAAATTATAATATTTCCGTCGTTTCACAGAATTTCAACACAAGTGTTTTATGTGACATAAGGTCACATCACTTAAAAAATATACAAGTGATGTAGCTGTAAGTAGACTTCAAAGAATAGGAGTGAGTCACACGCAATGCAAACGAACGCCCTCTATATAGGGTAATCTGAAGTCAGGAAAGAGTGTTGGAAGGAACTGTGTCGACTATGGAAGAGATTAAGCACGCAACCTGCACAAGATGTAGTTATACGCGCAGAAGAAACACAACAGCTGTTACTGTTCCTGCTATAGAAGTTTGCACTTTGAACCATACTCACGGACATTACCACAGATCTTATCTAAACTCTATGATTATGGAGAGAAGGCTTAAATTCACATCCATGCTAACCAAAAAGGAAGACAGATAAAAAACTACACGGCTTGTAGACATGACATAATGCATAATATACCTTACCTACTGGCATAGCAACTGTAATGTTCATGTAAATACCTATAATACAATGAGATCACGTGTATTGCAGTGGCAGAATTACTTTCATTTGTTTTTGTTACTGCCAGAAGATTTTTGTTTTAACAACTGATTTATGATAGACAAACTACTTCAACAATATTATAGAAATCACACACAATTACCACATATATTAAGGTATCATATTTAAGAATATAACAAATTAAACATTGATACGTGCTTAATATCATAAGGACTTGACAACAACTTGCAACCAGTGTATTGGGGACGCTTCCGACTGGTATTGACATGGATCAATTGAGCTACCTTTAGACTGTTTGCAACCGTCTGCAGTTAGCTCAATGGTTTCAATTATTGTATATACTAGTAGTACTTTTTTCTCTTACTTTGATTGTAATTTTCGTTGTTAATAAAGCAATATAAATATAATCTAGTCAAGTCCTGGGTAGGGCTTGCTAGATTATATTTATATTGTTTTTTTATATGTTTTTTATTATATTATTTTTTTATATTTTATATTTATATGATATGTTTAGTGGAGACGGAAGCTATTAAAATCATTATAAAACGAGAGACCTACCATCAACTCACAGACCTATTCCAGTTTATTTGTCTTGCGCATCATTTTAATGAAATATAAACGTTTTCCTAAATGCTATAAAATATTAGCAGCACTCGTGCTGGGTCTTTTTTATGTCACGAGATGGTGCTATTTTATGTTATTTATTCTTGATGACAACCATGCAGCATTTTGAAGGAATAATCTACTATCATAGTAACACTATAAATGCAAATCAAAATACTAACCCTTAGTACTCTTATCAATGCGAAAGATTTTTATGGATGTTTGTAACCTATTCTTTAACGCAATAGAACAGATTGGGCTGAAATTTGCAATAGATATCATTCCATGTTCATAAAGGATAGAAAAAGCCTTGAAAAGTTCCATAAAAACCACACATGCGAAGTCACGGCATATACTAGTGACATTATAAGTTGAAACACACGGGGTGCGTCGGCAGCGGTATATGTATATTGTACACAACCTTTTCTGTTTTAGAAAGTTTAACATAAAGCAAGTAGCATTCAAATTACATATTATACATATATATTTGATATAGGTACAATAATACTCTATCTGCTATAGGAATACAAAAGACTTTTTAGTCCAGCTGCAAGCAGATTTCATAGTGAGTAAACATGCAGTTTTTGGAGCGATGCCAAAAGTGCCTAAATCCCTCCGGAAACTGGCCCACGTTAAGCTGTCGATGTGAATAAATGGGTATAATCTCATATAAAACGAATGCAATGCTAAAGTGTTGCCAGAAATGTAGAAAAAACTGGTCAAATCCGAGTTGATCCCATTTTACCCTTTGGGTACGGAATCCTAAAAATAATAATATAAATAATAATTGGTATTAGAGTAGAATATAAAAAGTATTTTTCTCTACAATTACGTAGGTATACAGTTTATTCTGTTGATTCCAAATATTATACTGCAACGAAAGTGGTCAAATATGTCAGCAACAAGCAAATGCTATTGTAGCTGTTCAAAATCGTAAAACTATTACTAAACTTGGCTTTACAACCAAGTTAACGATCTCTATAATATAATAGTAGAGCACAACCGTCCATAAAATACGACCTCTTTCAAATTATGCAATGAAACTATATAACTATATAAATAAACTATACAACATCGTATGTGACTCCAAACACCATTTTCAAATACATGCTGGTAAATATTTATTGTAAAATCTACATTCAGACAACAGTTCATAAGATTTACTGCATATACTACGAGTATTTGCAAATGTCTTTTGAAATGAAAGTTTATAACTTCCTAGACGAATAAAACTCCATATATAAACGCAATTACCTATATTATTCACTTCACTTAGTTACAGATGCTTACAACCAGTTGAATAAATCGCGTGAGAGCATATTTTCACTTGTGTATTTCAAACTTAGACCACTTCAGAGTTTCTCTGCAAATAATGCTTCAAGACAAAGCACAAAAATGCATTCTAATTGACAAATTTACTACATCATGATCGGGCTGTTTTACAATTTTTAAATATATAATGAAATTCAGGAAAGTAAAACCTGTTTTTATGTAGGATTCATACTATTAGTTATGTACCTACTCATAAACATTCTGTGCATTCAAATTTAAAGCATAGTGATCATTTTCTTATCACAGACATTTTTATTTCACTTCTTTCTCACTCTGTATTCAACTCTGAGATTAACTTGGTCTTAATAATATACTATAGGCAGAGTCTAACTTTATTCTCTAAATTAAATGTTTTAACCTTTCTTTATTTTAATGATGATAACCTTTATTGTTCCGCGCCGCGCCGCGCCATAGGCGGCAAGGTGATAATCTGCGTAAACGTATGAGCACGAAATAATCACAACAATGAACTGTGACGTGATTAATTTAAGATAAAGATCACAGACAACGGCTCTTGTCGTAAACTGTTGGTGAAAGTAAACCACAGTTACGTTGAAACCATAACATTTTTAATTGAATTTCACTTTGATCTGCATCTTGTCGGTTAAGCAGTGATGTCCCATGTCCCTGGGAAATGGACTGTACAAGATCGAATCGTGATCAGGGCATCAGTCTATTGCGAACCGATTAGAGGAAATTAGGGTACGTCGCTGCACGACGACCACGACTTTCTGCTTTGTTCTCGATTTACGCAATCTGGCTTACCGCTCTGTTCTCAGTTCTGACCAGATAGTTTGAGTTTCGGAGAAAACGCAAAAAAGAAAACCACAGAATCACGAAATTAAACAGTGTTGGATGAACCAAAAATGCTAGTGATGGAAAAAATTGCTTCTACGTAGCAGATTATATTATCAACCTTTTTCTTATTATTTTCTTATAGGCATATACGATAATTATAATTTTTCGAATATAATAAAGTAGCTAAACGACTGGTATAATATCCGGTCACCGCAGAGCCGGAAACCGAGGGGAATGACCGCTCGTCGCTGTCAACTGACCATTTAGGTGGTGATATGCACATGTGACAGGGCTACGCGAAAATGTAAAATGTCACCTGTGGCAGTTGATTGTGGTAGCAAGCAGTAGATTGTGGTATTAAAACTAGATGTAACAGAATAATAATAATGCTAGACAGTTCACTCAACAGCATTTAGCCCCAAGCTAAGCAGAGCTTGTGTTATGGGTACTAAATAACTGATATACTAAATAAATTATACCAGTATATATTATAGTTCATATTTTTTATTATACGTAGAACACAACCAGTGGGGTTTTTAATTCATCGAGAAGCTCTTCGGATTCGATATCAGAAACTTCTAACTATGATTACTATTTCAAAAGAGCGTATTTGAAAACTTTTGCCATTTGAATTTGGATACTTAGTTCCTTAGTTTAGATATGAAATCAAAATTAATAATAAGCATAGATAACATAAACGATTTCTGTGGTTCTAAAGATCTGACGAAAATGGAATCGAATTCGAATTTGACGTTTCTGTAAAGGAAACAAATCGAATGAATTAAAATATCCGTCCAAACACCCTAAGCAAATATCTGCCGGTCGTGCAAATTTTGTCCAGAGGCGGGAATTGAACTTTCAATCTTCTGCGTCGCAGGCATACCTTCGGCCGTTGTGCCACAGAAGTTTTCAAAAGGATACAGTTTCGGCTATACTGCAATAAACTTGCAGAAACACGGTTAAAGATTTAAAAAACAACATTTTGCAATAAAAACAAAGCTGAGTCGAAAACTATAAACGGCACGGAAAGAAAACTTCAATCAAAATTTCCACATCGAAGGGCACACTTAGGAGTAATAATACACTTCGCAGTAATAATTTACTCGCTAATGGCTAATGTTTATAGCACCTTTTTGTGAAATCGGAAAAAGGTAAATCAGAATGGGGAAAAAGTTTGTTTGTTTGTGCGTATACTTGGATAAAATCCTATAAATGATGAGTCAAACTATTGTAAGTGTAATCTTATCACGAACACATTGATATTGTAAGCCTCAGACGCCGGTAAATGTCAAATAACAACAGCATCCGATAACGGATCCATCTGAAATCTATAGCTTTGATTGGCACTATTATTTGATAAACCAATTGTATCGACAATTGTAACGCTACAATACGAGATGGATGATTTATGTAACAGTTTTGTTCTATAATATCTAGATTCTAGACAAACAATGACCTCAGTTTACATAGGTACTTTTAATGCATAATTACATATATTTTTTTACAACAATAGACTTTCATTTGACCACAATCTCACCTGATGGTAAGTGACGACGTGGCCGAAGATGTATCACGAAATTCTAGAAGACACCTATTCACTCTCTAGGTATCCTTTGTCAGCTCTAGACTTGTACTTGATTTTCGTATGGCCCGTCTGCTGATTAATCTAAAAAAATTGGTAACATAAGAGTTTCAGAAGTCCTGTCCCCATGCCCCCGCAAGTTCAATGCTACTGAAAGGATAGATAGGTCACACAATTTCATGCCTGACATAATCTTTGTCGGTGGGAGGTCACCTGTGAAGTGGATACGTTCCCAGTGGCCCTGATTAGCACGTCTCAGATTTCTATCGCACTTCACTGAGCTTATCAACCACCTGACATTCAAAGTTTTTTCACAGAATCTTTCTACTTACGCACATTTTACGCAATTATTAACTTTCTGTTAGTTCGATTAACAACCAAGTGGTCATATATATATTTCTTTACTAATTGGATTTTCTTAACTGCCGATTTTGTTTACGAAGAAATTGTGATCGATTTGGTTATTTTGACTCAACCTTTTAATTTTTTTTATACTCAAATCGTCTATGAAATATTGCATTCTTTCATTCAGTCTTTATTTAGTCACCTCAAAAACAATAGTTAGTGAAATTCATAGACGTGTATGTGTTACAGAGGTAGGTAATAAATAATGTTTGTTTGTTCGTATCGGCCCAATGAAATAAACATCAATAATTGTGTACTTATAAAATCAGAACTCAGACTAGGATGGTGCAATAACTGCCTACACCAACAGAGTTCAAGTAAATGAAGTACACCTTTGTCGCTAGCTTTTTGACCCCTGTTTGAGTGTGAGAAGGAAACACTTGAAGTCAAGTCACTCCAACCTTTTAGATTCTTCCAATCTCGTGTTATTTATCACGAGCGGTTCCAAAAATCCCGTATTATCCTGCAAACCGTTCTCACGGCACGTTATCGAAGGGAACCTGCGATAACAACACAGCACTTATCTTTGAGTCTTGTTAAGCAGTTACATTTATCTGAGATTTAGATCAGTTATTTTTATGTTATGTATTGTATTATACATATACATCAGTCATCAAGTAACAACACAAGCTATACTTAGCTTGAGGCTAGATGATATTGCGTGGATTGTTCAGATTTATATAATTTTTTTATTTTTTATTCACGTTCAATCTATGTTGAATTCTTAACGACCAATAAATTTATGAACCCGTGAGAAGCGCAAGCGGTTCGATTTATAGAAATGTTGACATTCTACAGATGCGTGTTCTGAAACAGTGTTGATAGTGATCAACACTGTGATGTTTTGTGAAATGTCCAGTATTTTTTTTTTTTCGAAGCTTAACGGCTATCTTACATCTTCTGTTTCATAAACAGTATTTTAACGAGGACGTGAGCCATTAAATAATGATACAATTGTCGTGATCAGTGGAATTTTAGTATGTTTCGATGGCATCCTGGACTATCTTATATATTTTTTGTCGGTTCGTCAATAAACGATATTAGACTCATTGATATTTGACTTGAAGCTTTAAAGTTATAATGAATGATAGAATTGTACATGGACCACAAAATCGACATCAATCCTCCAGTCGCAATACCATCAAAATCCCTCAAAAAAATTGTCTCAATAAAAACGATCAAAATTCCTTAACTTCAGGTGTATGAAATTCTCTTCGCATTCCACTTGTGGAAAGGACGTGGCGAGATTGTCAATTTACAAAGCCTAACTATTCTTACCTGCATTTTAATATTCCGTCGCTGTTGTTGGGTCGCAACACAACACAACTCTGCATTCTAATTTACAGTTAATTACATTCATTATGAAGCCTATATTTGCGAACACCCAAACAAGTTATGGCTTTGACTGTTATGTCATCCATGGTTAATTAATGCTAATGAGATAGACAGTCCAAGTTTTAAGTAGAGCAGATAAAATAAAAAAACAATACAAAAGCTAAAAAAGTTTTCGAAGTTAAATTTAATAATTATTTGAGTTTTTTTTAATTATAATTCAATAATTTAACACGAGGTGTAACATAAAAAAATCACGCAAAAGTTTTCTGTTATCAACCGAGAAATGATATTTTCATATTATTCAACTGCAATATCAGATTATTTAAAAGTCAGTACCAACACTACCAACATTCAATCTGCTCTACTGAAGTGCCTTCTCCCCAAATTGCAAGTGGTTGCTTATCAAAATTCCTAGAGCCAAGTTTTAGTCAAGTGCAGCATTTGTGGCGTAGTGGAAACAATGCGTTATTGTTATTCAGAACAGACTCAAGCAGGTCTACATTGTCCTCAAAGACGGAACAATAAGAGCAGGTAGATAGATATAGGGGATGCGGGCCTTGCAAGATGTTGCCCCAAGATTCGACATGTGCAAGCCCGTGCCGCGATTTTCGAGAATTTTGATGTTATACAAAAAATCCATCAGACATTGATATTTGTTGTTTCGACAAGTTACTTAATATTGATCCATTGATTAACAAATGTGTAGATTTTAAAATATATTAAAAATGGTGCCGATTATATAGTACCTACATTGTTTTGCAAAAAGACACTGTAGTATTCTAAATGCGCTATTTAAGAAATCGTTTCGCAATATTTGGCATCGACTTTTCTTACACAGTTTTACATACAAACATATATTAGGATATTATGTGAAATTTTCGTAGTCGTCGAATCTGACTTTCTTGAAGAATTGCTCCCCAACTGGGCCCAGTTCCAACATACGCAGCCGCCGCCGCCGATCCGGCAGATGGTCAAAACAGATTTAATCGATTTTGGAACCCGTCATTGCTTTTTTACGCACGACTATTTTCACGAGGTTTATGCAATAAAGGAAGTCTCTAAAATATTATGTAGTTTCAGAAAACACGATAACTATTGTCAGAAATATTGAATGGATCCGTTCGTGTGTATCTAAACTGTTAGCTGTGGAGCCGACCGTAAAGTTCGGCCTCTCAGAATCTGCCACGGTGTTCAAATCTTCAGACAGTTTCAAGGGTACGAACATTTTACAGCTTCAAACGAATTTGAAATATGTTCTTGGAATTTTAAAGAAGTATCTTCGAAGATGTAAAATCTTGGATCTTGACCTGTTTTTCTCCGCAATGAGCGAGAGTTTGAACTGAACCAGAATATACCTGATTTACAATTCCACTCCGAAAGGGCCCTAACTGAAAACCGGCGCAGTATAGGGCAAACCTAGTACTGCAATATACTGAGTTAGGGACCATTTACCCAATATTATAAATAGTTGTTAGTTTTAAGTAATATAGGTAACTAGGTACTTCATTTTTTATTGTATTTAGCCCTAGTTGTTTACGCTTTTTTGTTGTTACTTTACTTTACTTATCTTTATATTCTTCTTGTATTTTTGTTTTTGGGTAAATAAATGAATTTATTATTATTAATTCATATCGCAGCTATCATGCTTCAGCTTCAGGTAGAACTATCGGAGGGAAAAACTCAACAAGACGATCTCCTTTGTCATTAAAAACTCTAAGCTAAATACAAGCAAGTGAACGAACGCCCCTTAGGGAGAGTAAATCTATATTTAGGACTCTGAGTTTGCTACCCAGCGATGTGTGACACGGCAGAGGCAATCAATACACTGATTAATTGATTTACCGGAACACTGGCCCACACGGCCACTGTCAAGTATATTACCATTCTGTATATTCATTCTAATGAATTTATATCTATGTCTAGTTTAATTTAATTTGTTTAGGAAGAGCGATAATTCCTAACACAGGTTATTTTGTTTACTTAATGGGGAATCTCATATAGGTACTGTTATTATACATTAAGTTAAAGTAATACATTTTTGACTCTGTTTTGAGTTAACATCGTTAAGCATGCATTATAAACGATTTGTTTCATATACTTTTATGGTCTTGAAAGCAAGGGAACTTTACTTTTGAATAAACTATAAACTTGTTAGTTCAAAATCAGTGGAACTCTATATAAATAAATAAAAACAAATGAACTATCAATTGGCTATACCTACAGTACCTAGTTGTGGTCACGAATTTATTATCTTATTTAATGTCTTAAAACCAGAATTATTACGGAAATCGTTTAAGTATCGGAAAAAGGGAATTCACTATCAGGGTTCAGGATGAAAAAGGCTAAAAGACAAGGCTTACTCTGTCCTTATCAAAGAAAGTTGACATTTAACATCATATTCTTTCTCAGAAATCTCGTACATCAACTGCTGCTTTCGAAAGTTCGTGACTTACGTAAGTTGCGTGAGCATTCGTAACTTCTGGCCGCTAAAAACTTATGTTCGAAATGATAACTTTTTTATTGCATATGCTGTGTATTCCGTACTTATTTTTACAGATAGCGTTATCGGTCATTGTCATTTATGTTTTGACCTAGTTAGAAAAGCTTTGTTAGAAAAGGAACAGTTTAGAGTTAATTTGATCGCAGTTTTGAGACCATGGTAACTCCATATTTACTCCATATTAATTAATTATTTTCTCTCCATTTCAAATCCAGTGTTTTTTTAAATAAGCCATAAAAATGGAACTTGTTTTCACATTGCTCTACTTATACACTTTAGTATTTTAACTCAAAAAACTTAAAACAGTTTCCAAAAAAAGTGTAGTTACCCAGCCGTCTCAAGAGATCACTAGCCCAAAAACACCACACGACCACAAAATTCAAAACACTTCACATGGATGTCCAGTTCACAATGGTGCCAGAGACAGTAGAGCGTAGCTCCTGCGTATTGTGTTGCACTGGTGCAAAAACTTTTTTTAAATTTACAACACGCCACAAGCGCGTCGCGCGCTCTTCGCCGACTGACTGTGTTTACCAACGCGGGCTTGCTACGCCACGCCGGTGAGCACCCTACTTTAGGGCTGCTACCGGTAAAAAGGGCAACTTTTAATTACTTTTTTGAGCGTTCATTTTCTATAGAAACTGTATGGAACAATTTTAATCCGTGCCATTTAGGGGCAGCAATGAGCAAAGTAAGAAGAGGAGAACAATGAACATTATTGGTTCAGGGATAAAAGTTTTTACTAAGAATTAAGAAATTATATAAATTTTAGTTTTTTTTTAGTTTAGGCTATAAATGTTTTTTTTATATTAATAATGTTCCTAAAGTGAGCATCTCTGAGTAACTCAAGTGTTTTTGTCAAGAATGTGGCGGTAAAAATCGATCCAGCAAAAACGAAGTCAAATGCTTCAAAAACATTCCAATGAGACAGCCCTGTGCAGCGAACCGTAGAGCCTATTTGAGACCACAAAAAACTTGGTCATACGCGATAACGATTATCATAATAACGAATAGTCCAGTTATCGCTTAAAAACACTGCATTTATTTAGATCTATTGACACAGTATACATAGATAGACCTCATACAACTAGGTACATAAAGCTAGTTCAATGGTTTCAATTGCAAATACTAGTTTTAATTTTTTCTATTCCTAGATTTTAATTTTTGATGTTAATAAAGATACATAAATACATACAACTTATTATTTGAAATATCATATGAATATTAGTAGAAAATTAATAACAGATACCTAAGCCAGTAACCCATGGTTACAAAACGTATAAACAATAAAATCAATTTCACAAAGTAAAGCTAGCGTCGTTTGTGGAACTGAAAACAGCCTTAAGAATCAAGGAATAGGGATCATCAGTAATGTAATGGTTTTCCATGTTTTCCTTTATATGTATATAGATAGACGCACAGTTATGTTGTTAATAAGGATACTGGGAGGGGGAAAGTTAATGTCAAAACAATTAGGTATACTACGTTTTTACGGTTCTGTACACAAAGGTAAAAATGGGTAAAAAAATACTAAAACTCTGTCCGTTTGTCCGTCTGTCACCAGGCCGTCTCTCAGGAACCCTAATTAGACAGTTAAAATTTTCACAAATGATATATTTCTATTGCCACTATAACAACAAATACTAAAAACAGAATGAAATTAATAAGGGGGCTCCCATACACTTTACATGTTTTTTTTTTCATGTTTATTGATAATTGTACGGAACCTTTCGTGCGCGAGTCCAACACACAACTGGCCGGTTTTATTATAGGTTATCAAAATAGTCTAGTAGAAAAATACGAGTTTCATATGACAATGCTACCGCGTAGCGTAACCGGTGTCAATGTTCTCGCTATCGCATTTATCGTCGTCATTTCAGTCCCCACGTGCCATTGTTTTAGAATGCAACTACGAAACAGAGGCGAATAAATGGAACAAAAACTAGTTTTTTACGTAATTTGCTAGAGTGTTTAAAAACAAACGCTTTAAAAATATACTAGAGCAAATGGATATGATAACTATAAACCCGACACAATAAGATAACATAAAGTAATTCCTACAGAAGCCATATCAACGCAATAACAATAATTGAGCAATAAACAGATAGAGTATTACAGAAAGTAAACCATTATGAAACATTGCGTTACAATTTCACAGTTATTATTTCATCTAACTCTTTCACAGTGATCACCGACGAAATACGATTCCAGATCCATTAAGTTCTGTTTATAACCGGAGATTTATCTCGGTTGGCACCGGAAGGAATCAGTAAACATAACTTACACGGTTAAAATTAACACGTTTACCGAATAAGCTTTTAATCTGTTTTGGGAATCGGACAAAACGCGAATGAGGTAGAGTTGTGTCAAACTATGACTCATGGTTTATGTTTTATGAGTAGGGAGTCTTTCTTCAAATATGAATGAAGGTTTGTGACTATTGCTTATTACTAAGCATGAATAACGGGTACGAAGATCGGGGGTAAAAAAGTGCATAGCGATATACGAAAAAAACTATAGTGAAAAATAAGTGATCGTCTAGCCTCAAGCTAAGCAGAGCTTATGTTATGGGTATTAAATGATTGATATGCTAAATAAAATATTTTACATAGAAAGATATTATTTTTACTTCTATTACGTCAATGAATTAGCATTGTCATTCAAAGTGGCAATGCTGCCAGCATTCTGGGTACTCTGCCTTCTGGTGACGGCTTAGATTTTTAAGAGTTTGTTATAATTGTAAATAGTAGCTGTAACTTGTCTTTTCACTATATATATATAGAAAACATCCAGAACCCCGGTACAAATATTAGCGGAACGTACAAACATATGTCCTAAGGCGGGAATCGAACCCGCAATCTCCAGCATCACAGTCACCTTCGTTGCACATCGGTCGTCAAGTTGATAATCTTCTAAAGATTGAGCCAACTAAGTAAACAGATCTTCTGATAAGTTATCTGAAACCGAACCAGCGGTGCCCGCTATGATCAAATAGTGACGAACTAGCATATACGTCTTTTTCTAGCAAATTGTGTTGCACCCGGCTTTGCGTCAATATTGCCGTGTTGCGGACCCACTGGCCACTGGACAGCTTCATTTGTATGCGTGAAACATCTGCATTGCTGCCGAATGCGGCAGTTTCATTTTTGAACTTTAAAAATGAGGCCATATAGCCTCTACGGGGCATAAATTGCCTGGAGCTTCACCTGCGGAGTTTAATTTAATTAAATTTTAATCCTTCTATATTAAGGACGAGCAAAGCTGCGTAAGTTTATGGCTGTTCTTACTCTAGACAAGGTAGCATATCGATATTGATACAGCTGTATATTTTGAATTCGGAATGCTAGGAATTTAAGTTTTCATCTGTACCTTTCCTACAGCTGTTTATTTTGAATTTGGAACTGTAGGAATTTGAGTTTTCATTTTAACTTTTCTATGGCAGAAAACCTAAAGACAAAATTACGAAGAAATAGTAGTGGTATTCTATAGTTGCGTGTCAGGTGATTATTGTATATGGAAATTAGTACCTAGGACAGTATTCTCTTCATCGTTTACTAATAAACTACGCTTTCCCACACTTTCATGCGCGTTTAGAATTGATAATATAGCTTGAACATGGTTATGGTGAAAATTGAAAGCCGTCTGTAGTTTGCTTCGGAGAAATGAACTCCAGCATTTTCAGATCTTTTTGAGCAGTCATTGCACTTACCGCTTAAATAACTTTAGGAATCCTATAAATTTGTCTTAATTTGCTAAAGAAGGAATAAGATTTGGACACAAATTGACACAATTGAAGAAGACATGTTCTATCCCAGTAAAATTTAATAAAAATATTTTAAGTATATAATTTTTTTAAAGTAGGTATACATCTCTAAAACGTTTTTATTAAAGATTTATATTGGATATTCTCGGCGTAGGTAGGTAGGTACCTAATGAGCAGAAACAAAGTTAACTACAAACTTTTTTGGGGATTAAATATATGAAAATATCTTAATTAATAGGTAACGAAAATTACAATCATGGAATACAAACAAATTTAAACTAATATATATAATTGAAACAGTTGAATTAACTACAGACGGTTGACAACAATAAACACAAGCTCTGCTTAACTTGGGGCTAGATGATGTTGTGTGGTCTGTCCGGAATTATTTATTATTTATTTATCTTGAGAACGTAGGGTTCTACATATTAAGTCTCTGGTGTAATTTATAACACATCTAAATTTATTAAAAAAATAAACGAATAGTAAAGCTGTACAATCCACACAGCATCATCTAACCCCATGCTAAACAGAGCTAGTATTATGGGTACTAGATGACTGATATACTTCATGAAATACAATGACATAGATAGATTTTATATTATACAAGGAAAACACCTAGAATAACGGAATAAATATTTATAATTATATATTATACAAATATTTATAATAAAAAATTGCCCCAAGGCGGTAATCGAACGCGCAATCTTCAAAACTTCTACGCGCCACACGGTCGTTATTGATCTAACATCACCAATGTTAGATCATATTTAAAGAATAGTCTAGTTCTATGATGAATAAACTCAAACAATGACATAAACATTAATCATGAATTAATAGTTTTTACTATTGCAATAACATTGACTCAATTAATAGTCTGGATGACGACTCTTTGAAATCATTCATAGATGCTAACATTAGACTCGACATTTCTAGACGTAAGAACTCACAGATAGATTCTGAGTAGTCTCAATGGAGATTTCCACGAAGGTTTGATCTACGAGTAGGTTAATATAGCTAAGCTACCGTGAAAACGAGTTTTGATGGTGAATTGCTGCTCTACATACGTTAGGTGGGTACTCGAAAGTATGTGAAACAATGTGAAAGTCAAAATCTACTTTTTAATAAACTACCTTTTTAGGAGTATTAGGAGTTAAAACGGGAAATTCGTCAGTTCGTTCAGTTCAAAACACCATCACTACATAGTATAAAACAAAGTCGCTTTTTCTGTCCCTATGTCCCTATATCATTATGTCCCTTTGAATGCTTAACTCTTTAAAACTACGCAACGGATTTTAATGCGGTTTTTTTAAATAGATAGAGTGATTCAAGAGGAAGGTTTATAGGTATAATAAAACCGTGCGAAGACGGGGCGGGTCGCTAGTATATAATATAATATAGGTAGTTTTAGCTCTGGAATAAAACATAGCTTCCATCCCATAAATCAGTCCCCATGAGATAGAAATACATATCTAGTTGAAACATTTCTATAAAAACAGCGCGTAGAAGCCGCGGACAGATACTAGTCAGCTATATTTACTATAATACACTGCTGGTTATAAAATGCAGATGTATGTATATGTGAATTTTCTGTTTGAATTGACCCCCAATTGCATCATTCTTACAAATGTTCGCTTGCATATAATGAAGTGTTATTGTTACTAGACCTATCACAGCCTCCTATCGGATATCGGGGCTATAGCTATCGGAAATAAATTTATCATACAAATGTTCGGTTCCATCAGATCTGTCCTTTCAGAGTAGCCACCGCGGCGTTCTAAAATAGAAGCATCAACAAACTGGCTCCCGCCGGATGCAAAGATGCACTTGTTTCACGTCAGTCGACGCATCCGGCGACGGACAAAGGACTATACCATAGCCTGACTGATATTCATTACCATGTCAAGTCGGTCTAGATTGTAGTATTGAGGTACAGGGATTATAATGAAATGATTGGACGGATAATAATCACATAGATGACGTGACTCATAATCTAATACAAAAATACCTAGTTAGTTTATTCCCATAATGATCAGATTCTGAAAAAATCCAACCAGGAGATTCAGAAAGTCAAATATTTAAAACCAGATAGAAGTAGAAAAAGCTATCGAATTTCTGCGCGATATTTTACAAAAAACAGTATTTTTCCTAAAAAGTCTAATAGGTGTAAGTTTACAATGAGGCTGTTCTTAAATGTTAATAATGTGGGTAAGACCAAAACAACGCGCGAACGGTAAAAAGATTACAATCAAGATGGAAAATCTAAGATCGTGATATCCACTGGTTCCTAAGCATTTCTTAAAGTCTACAATCCGACAGTCCTACTAAAATAAGTTTTATTACACCAGACTAAAGATGAGTAGGTATAGAAGTTTTTACTCTACAATTCTATAATGATTATGCTAGCCAAGCAGTTTTCATCCATAATTAATTTAAAATATCGTGTCTCTATTATTGGATACATAGTCAGCAATACTTAATCTACATGTCAGGAGAAAATAGCCTAATGCTAGTGATGATAAAAATTTAACTAGGTTTTATAAACTTAGAAAGCGTGAAATGTATCCAAACTTTTCCTTTTTTATTGTACTTACCAATTTTGACACTACAGCTAAATGTGTGTTATTTACGGGCTTAACAACCCCGCTCACTTACCTGTAACAAAAAACAACAAGATTAAATCTAAAAGTTTATTGAAAAGTAATTGTTTCTACCTAAGAATCAACGAATCTATAAGAGCGATATCTACGCGTATACTTTTTTGACACAGATTCAGAAATCCTAAAAAATCAAGATACAGCATCAGTCCGACCATCTGTACGGAGCTGGGTTTCATATTATTCATCGAAATATTTGTATGAGGTTTATGTAGTTCCATGATTGCATGATAGATGCGCAGAGCCAAATTCAAACTCAGATTCCAGAAGTGGTTTTACACAATTCATGTCGTGATAGCCCGTATATTGACACCATGCTTTTATTTATTGGTAACACCTCCGTTTCGTTTAGGGAGAAACTTGAATCTTTCGGCATGGCAGGCAACCATGACCATGACAGGTTTTATGTTTAAACTAGCTGGTGCCCGCGACTTCGTCTGCGCATGATTAGTATTTCGAGTACTCGCTATTTCATTGCGTAATTCCTTTCTCGTGGGATTTTCGGGATAAAATAAAGCCTATGTGTTATTTCAGCTTATAATCTATCTCTGTGCCAAATTTCATCCAGATCCGTTCAGCAGTTTTTGCGTGAAAGAGTAACAAACGTCCATCCATCTATCCATTCATCCTTACAAACTTACGCGTTTATCAGTTCAATTCAGTTTGGTTCCCCTGGGCTATACGGGTTTTCAAAAATTTCTCACAGCATCTGAACGACGCGCGCGCGTCGTTCAAATGCTGTGAGAAATTTTGAAAACCCGTATAGCCCAGAGGAACCAAACTGAATTCCGGGATAAAATGTATCCCATGTCCAATCGTCCCGAGTTCCATTCGAATTCATTCACTTCCCTCGTGATGCGTGGTTAAAGAATTTTTCTTTCACCCTCTCTCCCAGGGGAACCTTACCGAATTCCGGGATAAAAAGTATCCCATGTCCTTCCTTGTAGTATGAACTCAAATCGTCCCAAGTTTCATTCCAAGTCATTAAAGAATTTTTCTTTCACCCTCTCTCCCAGGGGAACCTTACCGAATTCCGGGATAAAAAGTATCCCATGTCCTTCCTTGTAGTATGAACTCAAATCGTCCCAAGTTTCATTCCAAGTCATTAAAGAATTTTTCTTTCACCCTCTCTCCCAGGGGATCCTTACCGAATTCCGGGATAAAAAGTATTCCATGTCCTTCCTTGTAGTATGAACTCAAATCGTCCCAAGTTTCATTCCAAGTCATTCAGCAGTTTCGGCGTGATGAGCGGTAAAGGAATTTTACTTTCATACCCTCTCCCATGGGAACCTTACTGAATTCCGGGATAAAAAGTATCCTATGTCCTTCCTCGTAGTTATGACCTATAATCATGCCGAGTTTCATTTAAATCCATCAAGTAGTTTCGGCGTGATGCGCGTTTACGATACAGACAGACAGACAGACAGACATGAATGAAAAAAATTACAGTTTTGGCTTGAGTATCGATAATAGAGTGCCCTCCAAAAAAAATTTTCCAAATATCTTCAATGTACAGATTTGGACCTGTTACAGTTTTATTATAAGTAATAGATGAAAATGATTTCTGTTAAATTTTACGATCGGATCTTGCTTGTGTTTCAAAAGGCTCTTTTTAGCTTTAAAGTGCTCATTTGTACAGCTAAAAAGCCCTTATTAAAAAAGTCTTGATAAACAAGCAAGGTCCGATCGCGCTCAAATACAACATAAATAATTGGCATGACAGACACGTTTATTATGATTCATTGTCATGTAGATACACAAAAAACAGGTTGCCTGCCTATCAGATGATGGTTTATACGGAAAGACTAAAGAAAATCTCTTTTAACAACGAAAATTACAATCAAGGAATAGAATCAAAGAAAATCTGTTCATAACAAAATTGAGCAGAGCTGTAACCAATAAAGAAAGACATGGTCTCAAAATAGCGTCACAGTGGCCATACGACAAAAAAAGTGTTAAACCACCTTGAATGCAAGGTTCTGGTCATAGAAATCTTAATAATGGTACGTTATGAGGAGGAAACTTAGCTGGTTTGGGAGTTATTTAAGTATGTTTTGTTTAGTTATTTAATATAACTGTTTGTTTCCCAAATAAATAAAAATAAAATAAAGTTACAACCAAGATTACTATGATTCTACTGTTGGTATATTGGCACATCTGCGCTCCGCTTTGGTGGACCTTTCATAGCATACACAAAAAATAATACAACTTAAATTATTTAACTCTCAACTAGGGAATTGGATGGAACTGAACAACAGAACTGAACTTTAGGATAGGATTTTTTCAACCGACTTTTTTTTAGTTTGTTTAAATACACAAACGAACTAAGAAAGAGGAGCACTAAATGCTTATTTGGTTTGATTTGTGTTAAATTAAGGTAGAATATAATAACATAAACGATGGTCGGATCAGATCCGTACAACCCTGGACACGAATCTGCACGACGCTTTTCACGCCGCCAAGGACAGATGCAGCTGGCGCGATATCGTCCGTGCCAAAATATTTTCATCGGGGAATCACGACTCTCAGACATGAGAATATACGACTCGAGGAGGAGAAGGGGATAACTGCAAATTATCTGTTCCCCGTATTCTATCTGAATGCATCCATAGCCCCATGGAACATGCGAATCAGCCGCAATGAAGTGACTCACCGCTAACGAGCACTTGATTGTTTCCATCACAATGAAAATTTACACAGAACTAAATTACCATTGGCATTGAACCCACACTCCTGTTTGAAGCTTAGTTATGCTAGAGAATAATACTTTGGTTATGCTAACTATAAATTCCATTCCTTTCTGGGTTTATCCTGAGATATTTTATGTTAATGATTCCCTTCCAAGTGTGCTATGGATTTATGATCTGAAATTATTTATTTATTTATACTTTAAATAACACGGGCACATTCGCATACATTATTTTAAGCTAGGTGCATGTCATTGTAAATTATTGTAAATCATATCTTAGTTATATGTACATACAAAATATGATTACTAACTGAGATCCCGAGATTTCATTGGCGTGGATTTTAGTAATACCCCATTGACAACATTTCTACCTTACAATATAAATCTTCCAAAATCTGTTCTTAGTGGGTGCCTATGCCTACGTCCTAAAAGAAATCTTCATGTAAAATGCAGCTTCGTAGCTCCTGTAGTTACAGAGATCTATTGACGAGTCATACAGTTTTCTCTTTTATAAATGGTGTGAATGTGATAATAAGAAAATAATAATGTTTTTTGATTTTATTTATATTTCGGTAAACGACATCAAAAAACTCAAGTATCTTCAATAAATACTACTCCTTCTTGCAGTAGTTGTAGTAGTATTTCAGATACAGATATTTCCCTTGTACACATGTTAGTGCTTTTCTCATGTTTTCCGTCCTAGGAATACCAATCGGAAATTCTCGATTAGAGTTCTAGCACACAGTACAATTAAAACTTATCTGATCTTCCATCTGGGGCATCGCCATTTTCACCTCGACTGGCCGAGAGTTTCCTCGAATGGTCGAGTGAAAAAGTTAGAATTTAGTAATGACGGCCTTCAGAGCACGACTGGCTTCTTTTTACGACGGATCTCACTTCCATGCCCAAGTATAGTCGTTTAATTAGGGTAGGTTGGCTTTTATGGGCAGAGAAACTAGATTTTAAAGTAAGTTTCGACGTTTGAAGTATTCGAGGCCAAAGATGCTGCAAGGGAATTCGCAAGATCGTAATAAGTTTAGATATATATTTAATTCAGATTACCATCAGCTCACTAAATTACAATAGAGTTTAAATAAGACGCAGCTAATTAGGCATTCACCAATAGAATATTGTTATGTTCCATCATATTACTAACAAAAACTACTGTTGAGTAGTTATAAAACTCTATGCGTCATTCTTTCCAGTTTCCTATGTGAGACTTGCAAATTGATAGCATAATGGAGTATTTAAAACAATAAAGAAATAAAACACGTCTATTATAAGACAATACTATCCTGTATCAGGTAGGTTTAAATGCTCTAGCTGGCCAAAGATAACACGGCCTGTGTAACTCAATATCTGCCGTGTAATTTAAGATCCTGACCTCTGTCTGAAAGAGCCATTAGCGATGTCACGGTGCATGATGCTTCAATTTAGCACAATACAAAATATAACTCTTTTGATGATAGTTTATAAAATTTGACAGAATATTCTTGAAAAACTGTGAACTGCTTGCAACAAACGCGATGAACTAGCTGATCTAGTTCATTTCGTTTGTCCTGGCCGTGGCAACCCACAAAGCAAAGTATCTGCTTAGTTCCTTTCCACATAAAAATCCTGATCGCAAAATGATTGCGCGACAATTCCGACACGAATATACTGCACGAACACAAATCATATGATTATCCCACCCGACATGTGTCCCTCAAACTTTGGTATCATGACCAGCACAAGTCGTAAAGAGACATTTTACGCCGTTGGAATTATAAACGTGTACAATTTTCAACGTGTTAATGCACGGAATGTAATGTACGCAATCCCTAAGGAGGTGCAGATGTTGTTTACGTTCAAACGGAACGTAGACGTCGTCTCCTTTTCTTTTTATTGGGACTAGACAAATGACTATTTTGACCACTTATATTTTTTGGACTATATTTGAAAGTAATTCTGTCTGTCTGTTGGTTACCTATTTACGTTGAAACAGCTCAATGGATCACAGTGAAACTTGGCAGGGAGATAGATTATTATACTGGGGAAGGATATAGGCTATTGTCAATCCGGGAACATTAACAAGTCCCGTGCCTTTTTGTGGTTATATAAATCAATATAACCATGAAAATGTACTTTTTAATATTATGAAACTATACTTTAAGAGTTTTCTAGACAATCGCTCTCTGATTGCCTCTATAGAAAGTAATTAACCCAAAATATGTATTTCTTAAAACGTTGAACAAGGATAATTTTAAGTCTATATAAGTGTATGGAAAAGTCCAAAGGGTTTGACCCGTCCCTTGGTGTTGTGGGTAGACTTCAAACCTCGCATAAAGTAGGCCAGAGACATACTTGTGTACATTGTTGTGTAGTAGCAACAAGGTATATACATGGTGTTCTACCATGATTGCAGTTAAATTTAGAGTATCATCTCAAACACGAACTAGAAAACCCGCTTACATAATGAATATGTCAAAGTTCAAAACCATTTATTTATTTTTAATGAGTTATTTTGTTCTTGAGATTTGAGCTTATAATTTTAGTTATGTAAGTTATGTACTTTACATATATTATAATTTAAAAATACCTTATTAATTATTAAATTTAAGGTGATAAACACTTGTTTACCTTTAACGATAAAAAACTTTTAAAATTAAAGAAACAAATATTTAAGGAACATTTCGCCTCGCTATTTTCCTTTGATTATGAATAGCCTTCATAATAAATGAAGAAACACCATTGTTATGTTAAAACGCAGTAATAAGTAATTAGTGGGTTTACGTAAAGTCGTGGAAACCATGTCGTGGGAGGCATATTGTCTGACAATGTTGTATTATCTAGCTTCTTACACAGGGTGTTATATCCTTAGATGACCATTATAAGTTAACTGTTCAGGTGTTCCAAGCAGCATCAAATGCAGCCCTCGCATATTTTAGATTTTAGCTTAAAATGACTTTTATCACGATTTTGAATATTTTTCAAACGAGAAACATGTTTTTGTATCTATCATTTTGTATAAAGGTGTTAGTTACCTACTATTTTGTACCTAGACAGGTAATTATTTTTGTTTTGTCTTATTGTATCTGATGTTAGGATTTATTTATTGTGTTTTATTGGAGGTTAAATATAACATAGCAGCTTATTATTTTAATGCAAATAAAATTACAGATTTTAAAAGTCAACTAAATGAGATCCTAGCTACCTTCCATAATCCAAATATTACACAGATATAGTTATTCTGTGACTTTACAGAAGTATGACATTATGCTCGGTTATTATTTTTATTTGGGAAATGTACCCTACATTTCCTAAGAAGTCCACCGGTCACATTATACCAAGTGGGTTTCGCCAGAATCGTCACAAAGGTTGACCTTATTTAGGAGTCGCGTCGGTACGTTTGATGCGGTTGGCACAGCAAACACAATAGTCTGAGGTGAATCATCAGCTTATACCTACCTCATTTATGCCGGGCTTTTGACCTGTTAAAAAAAATTACTGAGTATGAAGTGCCACTTCTGTAATGTCAGAGACAGAACTTAAGTATGATATTCTGTGTCAATACATTATGTACTATTTAATGTTTACCTTAACATAAGTAGGTAGGTAGTATGTTTTCATAAGCCACACGATAATTATGAACATAACTTTCCGTAGGAATATATCCATCTAAAACCGTAGTTAATTAGTAGGTATAATTATTTCTAGTAAAATAAATTTGATGGAGACATTCTTCATTGGCAAGAATAGTTAGTAAGTCGGTACCTACCTCAAATTTACTTTACCTAGAGCTCTAATTTAGTTACACCACAGGATTACAACCATGCTGCCGTGCTAAGCGCAAAAGCGGTATCTCAAAAAAAATCGAAAATTTGATTTTTATGTCATCGGATAGCTTAAAGAAATGCGCATCCAATGAGCTAAGCCAAATAGCGGTATCTTATTTAAAACATATAGAAAAAACCTTAAGAAAGTTTCCCCTATCTCAGTTTTACCTTAAATTACTAAGAGATGAAGAGGTATATCAATAATACGTAGGCAAATAGCCGAATACTTGAATACCGCCACAACTTCAAAAAAACGACGGTTATTCATGTAAATTTTTCGAAGGCAATTAGCGGCAAGTATGATGAACTGAATCGAATACTGAGTTACCGCTATAACGCTTAGTATATAGTTTTTAGAATGATTGAGATACCGCTTAATAGTAGATTAAATTGATCCTTAAGATTAGAGTGATAAGGCCGGTTTTTTAATACAAATTCATGGTGCCGTTGCAGCGGCAAAATGTAATTGATCCTTATTTTTTTTCTTATTTTTTTCATTCTTACGTCCTCAATTCAAATTACATTAACGCCGACAAGTTTGTGGCAAAATACTTCGAACCAGGCTACACTTTCATGTCGGCTGACAACTTCCACCATAGGGTCAAATTATCAATGAAACGCATCAAAATATACTTTGCCCAGACTTTTCTAAAGCAGTTAATACAGCTGGGAAAACCGTGAAGCCCAAAGAGATGACTGTAGAAGATTTTTTATAACTGGGAAGATTACACGACACAATATAAACTTCCACGAATCAACCCACTTCCATACACTAGTGAAATAGTCCAAGTAGAAGTTTTGATCTGAAGTACAAAATCAGTTTCGATAAAGACCCTATTACTGCAAGCATAGTTGGAAATAAAATCTTGAAAACCCAAGTTTTACCTCCATCCAAGAAGAAAATTTTACCACACGGCATTTCCCTAGAAAAAATATTTTGAAATCTCTTTAAAATATTATCCTACAAAATAGAACGTCCTTTTGGAAAGAACTTCCTACCTCTAACTGATAAAAATTCATAGAAAGCGTTTCTTTTTTAAAGATTTTCATATGTGATATTAAATAAGTATAATAAAAGAGTTAAAAAATATAATTTGATTAATAATTTTCTTTAAAAAAATATGTTTTTTTTCCTAAAAAAGTCATATTATTTTTGTATGGCAGCATGTACGAGAATAGCGAACAAACAAGCGGTAACTCAATTTTTAATTCTATATACACTAAGCGACATGGCGGTATCTCACGAAAAAAGGTAATACACTAGAATTTTTGATATTTTGACCATCCGAAAAAAAAATATAACCAATATTATGTATAAATTCCATTAAATAAGTATAAAAATCGACCTGCAAAGTAAAAAGAAAACACTATTTACAAAACTTCAATTTTCTCGAAACTAGTTTTTCTGAGATACCGCTTTTGCGCTTAGGACGGCAGCATGGTACTACAAAATAGCACACTCAACTGTTCTATTCTAATTATCTTGGGTTCATATTTACAACTGCGCCATCTAGCACTGAGTAGCAGAATCACTTACATGCTCGTAACGCGTCGAGTGATGGCGGTAGCGTCGCCGCACTGCCTCCTTGCATGGCCGCCAGGGCGGCGTAGCTCTCGCGGTCACAAGGTAAATGTTCACTGTATTTCCTCTTCCTGTGCATCAGCGATTTCCACATCTTGAACTTGGGTCGTTTTTCTCTTTGAAGGCTCATTTCAAACCGTTTTGATTCACTTTCAATAACACTTTTATCACTGGTAAAAGTCGTAAACTTAGTGTTTACCTACTCGTAGCGCGGTGATAGAAAGTATTTTCTACGCACTAGAAAGCTGATTATAGAAAGAAAAATACTTGAGTAAGTGTCAGACTGTAAAGATGTCGGTAAATAACAAAAATCACCGAGAGTGCAATGCAACAAGCTTTAACGATTCTCAATGAATAGGGGACGCTGGCCTCGCTATTACTTTCAATCTATAGGATAACAACCCACCCATTTGAAAGTCATGCATTGCTATCTTCTTAGCTTTGTGAAAACCTCTCTTTCACAAATGACTAGTAATTTAGGTACCCTAACTCGCGAAGATAAAGATTGGACAGCTCCGGTCATTACGATCCCAATCTTTATCTACGCGACTTATATATATTAACTGTTATATTTTGATCATCAATCATAACATAACAAATTTGTCTCTACATTAGGGTGATCCCTTCCATTTAGCGCCTTGGCCCTTAGTTTCACTAATAGATAACCAAATCATAAAATAATTCCAACAACGCATAATATGGGAGTCGAAACGCGCTGTTCACAAGAAAGAATCGTAATAATGAAATAGGAACTACTCTATCATTCCCGGCTTCGCACGTTTTTATTATCCGTATAAACCTTCCTCTTGAATTCTATCTATTTAAAAAACCACATCAAAATCCGTTGAGTAGTTTTAAAGATTTAAGCATACAAAGGGACACAGGGATATAGGGACAGAGAAAACGACTTTGTTTTATACTATATAATGATGATGATGAAATGAAAATAGTGTAAGTAACTCTAGTAGGTACCTAAGTTGTGAAGAATAGTACTCTTGTATTTTGTCTAGTTTACCTCCAGTAAGTTGTCAAGTGTAACTTGATAAGCTATTTTTACTCTTAAAACTTTCGTTATCACTACATAGTATAAAACAAAGTCGGTTTTTCTGTCCCTATGTCCCTTTGACTGCTTAAATCTTTAAAAGTACGCAACGGATTTTGATGCGGTTTTTTTTAATAGATAGAGTGATTCAAGAAAAAGGTTTATACGTATAATAAAACCGTGCGAAGCCGGGGCGGGTCGTTAGTTTTTTTTACAAAATAAGGTAATAAAGGTCAATCTAACTTTGAAATTTTAAGTTAGGAATCTTAAAACAACAGAATCGACATCAATAACAAATAGGGACAGCTTTATCTATCGCGTAACTTGTGTTTTTATATAAACACAAGGAACGCGAGAAAACGTGATAAATAAATTGTTTTAGGTAATGTAATCTAATATGTGTAGCCGTGTCCCCTACTGTTGTACCCCTGTTTCATTATTCAACGTGAGTAAAAGTTTCACGATTTAGTTTGTGCTTTGAGGTAGAATTTCTTATTAAAATAAGAAGTTAAATTGGATTTCCACTAAAACAGGTGTCCCTGTGTTTGAGAAACAAACAAATCGGGTTGAATTGCGTTAATTTAAAACGTTTTCGTAAGAAAACACACGTGTCAGATAAAGACTCAAAATATACTCAGAAAAAAAAGAAAACCCTTCTTTTTGCGGTAAAACGGGTAAAACTTTACGAAGTTGCCATCATTTGTTAGCTTCAAACACAGAAATAAACTTTTTGAAAATAATTCAGAACCTTGTTTTATTGTATTTATTGTGTTAGAAACGAAAAGGTTATTCTCACTTATTTGTCATTATGATATTGTGAACAATGAACTGAATTTCTCAAATGTGGGATTGCAAGACCGATTAAGATGAAACAATAATGAGAACTGAATAAGCAAACTGACTTGGAAAACCTTGCTAGCATTAGCACGTAATGATGAGAGACACTTTGGTTAAATTAAATATTAAGACCCGAGTTAACCAACAGAGGGTTTCAATTTAACAGTTATTTGGACGTTTTGATCCAGGTTTTCATACATTAAAACGTCAAGTTAACCAACGAAGCTGCCTATTTTCCGATAAACTTACAATTAATTTTACTATATGTCGAAGTAGCTATTACGGCTAGATCGCTTATTATCTCTCAACGACTAGAACACAAAATCGCGATGCGACTAGATCTCGATAGAAATAAATAAGGTGACACGTAATAAGAAAAGAGTGAGTGTTGAGAGGACGAATGATAGTGTAATGAAATAAATTTGTTATAACCGACATAGATGTAAATAGGAAACTATGATTTTACAAAATTCTCAATGTTTATCAAACGTAGCTTAAACTACACCAACCAACCCATGAACTTAAGAAACGATAAATATTCTAACCTACCTATTTAAATTTAAATTTTGTCAGTAATGTGTTTTCATGTTTTTTTTCTACCTTTAGACTGTTTGCAACCGTCTGCAGTTAGCTCAATGGTTTCAATTGTATATACTAGTTGTAATTTTTCTATTCCTTACTTGTAATTTTCGTTGTTATTAAAGATTTTTATAAATTAAATTTTGTCATGTATGAAGCATTATGTATAAGCTAGCAAATCATCATTAAATATTTATTTCCTATCACACTAATAGTACCTATAAATGCGGAAGTTTGGATGGAAGTTTATTGCCTCTTTACGCCAAAACGGATCGGTCTGATTTTTTTTAATACACGTAGTTCTAAGCCTGGAATCAAACATAGGCTTTCATATTTTTTTACGGAAATGAAGGCGCGGTGCTCAGCTAGTTTGCAAATAACATCAAAAACGTATTCTAATCTACAGCCAAGTCAGTCAAGTCGGCGACACGGAACATTTCTCGACCATGGTGTCGCATGACTACACCCGGTGCAATATAAGAAACCATCTATTCTGTGGCAATACAATAACAAATTAACTAGGCACAGGCTTTGTCTTAGTACACCATTGTTCAAGACAAATTAAGCAGCAACTTGACCGTTTGCATACAATGAAGAATATGATTCAACGGTATCGATAGATTCCATCGTGATTCGATTGATGATCGAATAGTCCTCGAAATGATCGTCTTCGGGTAGCTAGCGCACGTGTATTTTATATTCAACGACGTAGTTTGATCAACAGCAGCTATTTTTTGAATATTTCCTGTGATTTTTCCGATAATTCTAAAATGTCCCCTTGATAACTTCTATAATAACATGATTAGTCAAGCTTACATGCAGCTGATGATCTTTTTTACGATTGTTCCATAAATTATGATACCGAACAGACACAATGTACGTAAACAGCATTTAATTACAGGGTACATCGTTACTCATCGCCGAGGGCGGGCGCCGCCCACGCATTGATTCGGCTAAGTATTTTGCAAGGAACGTCATTCAGACGGAATAAAGATCTAACAATGTACCTTTATAGCTAAGGGTCATGTCATGTAACACCAAATCTACAAAATTAGATTCTACCCTAATCTATATATAATTCAAACAAAATCATGTCAACTTAAAAGATCTATTGTTTAGGCAGTGATTTTTTTTAGTAACGTTAAACAGATTCACTTTTATGCTTCCACTGCTGCCTTCACGGCTTCACCCGAGTGAATATTGATGAAGAGTGTGTTTAATATTATATTCCAGGCCTAGGTCTACGTCTATTCAATATTTCAGCAAGATCAGTTCCGTAGTTTTGGCGTATAAAGGTCACAAAAATCTATTCTTCCATCCATCCAAACTTTCGCTTTTACAATATAAGTGTTATTTTTGCTGCTACAAGTGTTAAGTACATGTGTAGTTCGTAATTTTGATCCTCTGCTCTTTAAATCGAACAAATGAACACAAATTACCGACTACGATTCCGACTAGGTGGTACCTACCTAAACTAACCGGATTATTTTGATGAAAATAAAAAATCTCATATCAATATCTACAGATAATCCCCTACTTTGTAGAGATAAACCAAGTTAACTAGACACCTTTTGTAATATAAATTAGGACTACTGCTAGAAGTAGTGTGGGTGATTACGGTACATCGCGTGGGTACGATACTTGAGCTAAGAAGTGTTCATTACCACGTATCTACCTGCTAATCTTTTCAATTATCTTGTCAACTACGATGAGAGATTACACTCTTAGCTAGGTTTTCAGAGATGTTGCAAAAATACGCAACTTAGGTTTTTATTTCGTTAAGATCATATTCAATTTTTGAAGTTTATGACGAACTCTTACTCACTAGAGACACTGGCCGAGTCGTAGTAGCGTAAAGCGACGCCATACAAAAAGAAGTTGAAGGTAACGTAATAATAATATGACTCTTTTGAATCTTAAAATACTATACAACTTATTTAAAAAAAACGGATAACTTTTCGTAGAATATCGAACGATTGAAGTCACAAACATAAACGCGTACAATTAACCTAACACTCATTAAGTATTTCAAAAGATTATCTGATCCACTTGCTTTAATAAAAACCGCCTGATAGATACAATTAATATAAGCCTTATTATTAGGCTTTTCTTGTGTTGATATCGTGTTTTTGATTATTTATTAGAGTTAGGTAAACAATAAGTTTGAGGTGTTTGCCTCTGTACATATTATTTTGTGTGTTAAGGGTGATGCTATCGCTAAGCATGAAAAAAATAAGATTACCTGTTACGTTCATGGTCATATAATATATCATCTGTTATATATAACATATATGTTTATATTAGAATGAAAATTAACAAGTACATTTTTATTTTATTTAAGACACTATATATGTAGGTACATACATACATATTTAGTTAGTTACTTATTGTAAGTCACCTTGAATCGGAGATTATAAATCCCATATGCCTTCCATTGAAGTCAAGTCATGTCCGAACCATTAACCTTGGGTATTCGATCAGCAGCAGGTGGCAGATCGCCAGCTAAATGTTTACAATGGCCACCCCATAAAACAGACTTTAAGGTAGACTGTTAAAAATTACGGTGCCTGGACGGATTTATACAAAAAACAGATTATCTTGGTATTCAAAAATAAGTCTTGATCATCAAAATGATCTCTTTCAGAATGATTTCAGATATATTTCTATCTTTCAAAAAGTAAAAAAAAACAGATAATATCCAAATTATCAGCCGCGTTATTATCCTTCTGGAATTCAATTATAGAACATTAAACTAATCAGCAATATGGGCATGTGTGGTCAATGAAATTGCACAAATAAGTGATGGTAGACGATTATTCCAAAGGTGTCTGCAGAATTTTTGCAATAGTATAATCTATATAAATACTTAGATACTCCATGACATGCTTCAAATAGATGCAGCATAGTATACAGTAATATATTTATTTATTAATATGCAGAAGGAACGTAACAAAACTATCACTAACGTATGAACAGACTGAACTGAGTGAACTCTAAATGCTTGACTCTGGATCTAAAACTGGTAATATAATTACAACTAATAACTAATATTACAACACTAAACCTGCTTGATGTGTAAATTCGTCCATGAATACCGTCAATGAGCAAATAAAGCGACCGACAGGATGCATTAGTTACACAGTGAAACTGAAAACTAGAAGTATTAACGTCATCGCTGTTGTGAATAAATAGGCATGGCAATGCAAACAACACTTCCTATGAAATAAACCACGGGTCTTCAAAGACAAAGAAACATTTGATGGCACCAGTTGGGAATCCCCATGTGACCTACGTTTTAGAATGACTCATTTGCCCCAATGAGATAAAATAGTACGGCTTTCGAATCAAAACAAATAAGTAAGTAAAATAAACGAAAATACTAAAAAAAGCTTGAAAGACGTGCTCTAAAATGGACACTTTTGCCTAATTCAGATATAACTATATGTAGAGTTAATGTGTATGTTAATAGGATTTATTTTACTAAAACGTATCTATCGTTTTGCGGATAAACAAAGGTCAACTGTTGTGTCATTGCCTAGTTTGTAAGTCTTCATTGTGATTCTATTACTCGTCGATAAAAGAGCCTTGTGTAATGTAACATTGATAAATAATTGTATTTAAAGTTAACCGATATCAAATAATGGGACA
The DNA here is from genome assembly GCA_944547425.1 of Eupithecia centaureata. Lineage (NCBI taxonomy): Eukaryota > Metazoa > Arthropoda > Insecta > Lepidoptera > Geometridae > Eupithecia > Eupithecia centaureata. The sequence continues at coordinate 12,390,558 of OX155679.1, read as the reverse complement.
TTATAGGTCAAAGTTTGAATCGGCTATAAGTCGTGTGTAAACAAGGCAATTACGTAATTAGCCACACCCTAACCTAACAACAACATTAGGTACTATTTAATTACTTATCTACTTTGATATGTATGATGTGTTAAACTGGGTACAGATTATAACAAGTCATGGCCGACCTTGGTTCGTCATGTATGAATGGAAACTAAATAAACATTTAGGAGATTCACAATCATTTAGTTTAGTTCTAATGAAATGCTAGATACATAACTACAGTTCAAATGGTTAGACTAATATGTTACAAGCTTCGCAAAATTCATGAAAGTGGAATATAATAGTTCATAGAAGTAGCCTTTCTTTTATTCCAGGCCTTTCCAGTTTTGGCGTGAAGAGGTAACAAACACCCATCTATCCAAACTTTCACATTTATAATATTAATGTGATTATATCTGAAGTACATTTTTTAATCTACTCGACCATGTTTTAGTGCATATTGGTACGTTTTTACGATACTCTACGGTCATCAAACAAAATCAAAACGAGTCCAGTGAAATTGAAATTCAATTTATCGTTTCCACAGGCTGACCCGGAAAAGAGCGCTATCGTTCGGATGCACGCAGCTATTTCATTGACATTGGAGATGACATAATATAGATACCTACATTCTGCTCTGCACCCCTTTCAAACCGAAGAACCGACCTATTTTTGGGGTCCAGGTGAGCTTGAATAGAGACCGCGACTCGTTAGATGTAGTATTAGAAGCCGAATGGGACAGGTGACTCCTGGAAGAAGCTAGAATGTGAAAAGCATGGAGACATCCGACCTGGATAGTGCTCGGAACGATGCCTATGTTCAGTGGTGGACTAGTGTGACGATAATGATGATGATGAAGCTACTCAATCACATATTGCCTGATACGAAATGTCTGTGAATATGAATCGAATAGAGTTACGTAGTGTCTATTCAACGCTTTTCTGCACATCGCCGCCAACAAAAGTAACTTTCTAAAGTTCTTGGCACTTTACTTGAGCCAAAGTTAGTATTTATGTACAAAGTATTTTCTCACTTTCATCCACTATCAGTAGTTATTTATAAACTGAAACGTCAGTTACAATAAGTTCCCAATTAAACTAGTTAGGAGGTAGAATAAAAGAAAATGCAACGCCAATTGCCTAAGAATCATTAAAAAATTATTACAATCGTTAGAAAATATAAGATAATATAGACCTTATTCAATCGACTTCAAAAGGAGGTTCAAAAAAGAGGTGCTCAATTCAAGTGGATTATTTTATAGTATTACATCATATTTTTTTTTCTGAGTCAATCGATTCCGATGGTTTGTTTTTTATTCGAAAGCTGGTACTTCCCGTGTGGTCTCATATAATATTTCATTAAGATCTGGCCAGAAGTTATTAAGCTATCGTTACTAATGCGCGAAATGTATAGTCTGTTGTTAGTTATATAGTTTTATCATTCCACCAGAAATAGATCGTTTGAGGAGAGTGGTCAAATTATTTAGGACTGCATGAGCAAAAGGTGAATACTGCACTTAAAAGGGGATTCACGGCAATTGACTTTGCCAGGGGATAGGTCACCCCTCAGGGGTAGTACCTAATCCATTACAGGGGTGCCTCGGAAGGGTTAGAACACAGTAACTATGCAATTACAATCAGTATCGAAACTTTATTTATTGTATCCCACAAGTTACACCGCCATTTAGATTACGAAAGATAGGAAAATCATTCATTGGCAACTAGCGACCCGCCCCGGCTTCGCACGGTTTTATTATACATAAACACTACGTATAAACCTTTCTCTTGAATCACTCTATCTATTAAAAAAAACCGCATCAAAATCCGTTGCGTAGTTTTAAAAATTTAAGCATACAAAGGGACATAGGGAAAAAGGGACATAGGGACAGAGAAAGCAACTTTGTTTTATACCATGTAGTGAAATACCCATGCCAAGACGAGGCAGACCGCGAGTAGAAAAATTAATGGGATAAAATAAAAAAACATTGTATTTTTTCAATGGTCATAACATATCATAGACTCAATAATCGTAATCGCTTGCAAAATAGCTGCTAAATTATAAATGTCTTTTCAGATGTATCATTCTAAATCTCTCCTTTCATAATGTACTGTGCACAGGGTATCCATTAATAAGTACCGTGGCACCCCTCGCAGACTGCTTAATTGATTGTATTGTTTGGAGCGCAGCAAGAATTATCTCCAGACATCTAAATGGGGGATATATATTCTAATCTACAGTGTGCAGTTGCATCATCCGCAATTGTTAGAACCAAGCTTTTATAGGCAGTAAGAGTTTAATGTTAAAGGAAATTCTGACCAGAGGGCTGAGTCCAGATGACGAAAGTTTCGAGACGTGATCGTGACGTCTAATTTGTGTATGGGTTTTGAGTAGTTCCTTGTTCGTTCGATAGAGTTGCTGTACCGAACCCTATGGAAAAAGGAGACAAAATAATTGCGGAAGACATCTCAAAATAGCCTTACTTCGGGAGGTTGTCTAGAACAAACCTAAAAAACCGGGCAAGTGCGAGTCGAACTCCCGCTAAGGGTTCCGTACCATAATCTATAAAACTGGAAAAATCATGTCTATTGTATAGGAAACCTCATTTTTATTGTAACTTAGTACATGTTGTTATGATGCTGGATGCGTCAAGCTGAAGACAGGGCGCTACGGCGCGCTCATTAGGGGAGGCCTATGTCCAGCAGTGGACTAATATAGGCTGATGATGATATGTTGTTATAGCGGCAACAGATATACATCATCTGTGAAAATTTCAATGTCTAACTATCACAATTCATGAGATACAGCCTGATGACAGACAGACGGACGGACGGCGGAGTCTTAGAAATAATCACGTTTAACCCTTGACTACTCTTAAAATATTAACATTTTATCTTTTATGATAAATATATAGCATATATCTTCCTCTCCCCTTATATTGGGATATAAGGGGAGAGGGACCGAAGAGAAGATAGATGGATTGTATGAAAGAGGATATTCTTAAGAAAGGTGTGAATACGGAGATGACGAATAACAGAGCAGAATGGAAGAAGAATTCATGTTCTGCCGACCCCACTTAGAATGGGATAAGGTCCGGAAGAAGAAGAAGAAGATAAATATAATTATAGCATATGAATATATTTAGACCATAACTAGCTCTTTCGAACATTAAACTTGTAATAACATAACAACGTACTAGATAGAGCTAGAAAAAACCAGAAAAGTAAAATCATATCTTCGATAACTTTTACTAACCAGTTTTTACATCAAACTGACATTCCAGTTAATTATGTTACCTAACTTTAGTTAACTGGGTGACATTTTCATAAAAGTTATGTTTATGTAATGAAATGCGAGGGCCAATTTCCATATTAAATTTTACATCGAGAGAACTTTCGCTCACGAGATGTTAAGGCAAACAACATCATGGAATCCTAAAAGTTTTCAGTATTTTTCGGCGATTAAAGAATGGTAATTTCTATGCTCTTTAGTTTCTTGTTAGTTTATGGCAACATAATATAAAACAAAGTCACTTCCCGCTATCTGTCCGTTTCTATTAACTTATGCTTTATAATAAACTAGCGACCCGACCCGGCTTCGCACGGTTGTCTTATAAGTATATAAACCTTCCTTTTGACCGCATCAAAATCCGTTGCGTAGTTTTAAAGATTTAAGCATTCAAAGGGACATAATGACATAGGGACAGAAAAAGGGACTTTGTTTTATACTATGTAGTGATCTTTAAAACTACGCAACGGATTTTGATGCGGTTTTTTAATAGATAGAGTTATTCAAGTGAAAGGTTTATTATGTATAATACAACCGTACAAAGAAGGGGCGGGTCGCTAATAAATATATTTATATTCTGTACTGTTTATGCTTCGTCAAATTAACTATGTTACATCTCATATTATATACATACTTACATACATAGTAAAACCAAAATTGCAACCATTAAAAAGATAAAGGTTGAAAATAATATATATTTCTGTTAATACTTAGTGATCATAATATTTGAAAATTGCAGCACGTTTCTAATATCCTGACAACAAATAAATAAATGACGACCATACAGCATCATCTAGAAAAAACTAAACAGAGCTTGTATTATAGCTACAAGAAAACTGGGGCCAAATTCCACTAATTTAAAAACAAAGGTCTTAACTTTGCCATTCAATCAAGATGATTAAAATGACGTTTGTGCATTTGGTATTCTACTATTTTTAGCACTTGAAGAGACTTTCATAATTAGTATGTCAAATTGGTAGTTATAAAGGTAATCGTCACAGCTATGAATGAACCTTAAAAAGTTAGTGCTAGTAGAATACCAAAAACAGTTTAACACTGACATTTTGACACGATAATATTTAAATGGTGAATCGATATATTTAGTGGAATTCGGGCCCTGATTTAGTTCAAAAGCTACATAGATATTTTCTAGTACACATAGAAAACATTTATCTGAAGGCGGGAATTGAAGCCGCAACCTCCTGCGTCCAAACACGCCTTCGTCCGCTGCGCAACTGAGGTCCTCAAAAAACTTAATATCATGTTACGTGGTCAGCAAAGTTATTAGAAAGGAGACAGTTTTACGTAAGCCGACATAATTATTGAAAACCTGTTTGATCGATCAAGGAACTTGTAATATGTAGTTAAATACATAATCTGAGGGACCAACCTACTGACGATATAATATTAGAAAACTATTAGGTAGGTAGGAAGCACACTAAGTAAAATCTACAACTGAATATGTTAGGTAACGATGCTCAGATGTTTTACTTGTTTCTCTCTGGGTATTGATCTCTGAAAAATTATGAATCGGTTGCTTTGTTGGTTAACTTTGATGTATGTAACTATCCGGCGAAAAAGTCAATTTAAATGTAACCATAGGTATATTTAATTAGTGTTTTAAAAGGCACTAACTTAAATAGACTAACTCATGAATACTAAACTAATTACTGAATAACTTCGAATTTTATTTGGGTTAGCTTAGAATTTTCTAAAAATTTAAGCCTAAATGTAAAAAAAACTGTTTTTATTGATTATCAACCAAAATCTAAGGAACAAGAGAATGTTAACCGCGATATATCCCGTACGCATCAGCCCATAAAGCATGAATGCGACAAATTTCCTCAATGTGTTGATTGATTGATTTGAAGAAAACTCCTTTCTATGATTGAATACCGCCATTCACTCATTATATTACATACGATGAATAACCACACAACTGTAAGTGAATGAAATAGCAATTCTTGAATTATTCGAGGAATGTTATTTACCTGAATGACTAGATGCTAAGATGATCAGTTTATTCCTTATACTTTTCACTCGCATTGATTGGAATGAGATTTGTTAGTAAAATATCACACTAATAATAAATTCGAAAGTTTATAATAATGCTAGACAATAATACAGCATCCACTTGTCCTAAGCTAAGCTTGGGGCAAGAGCTTGTGTTATGGGTACTAGATGAAATACTTAATACAATACTTTATATAGATGTATTTACTATACATAGAAGACACCTCAGAATGTTTTTTTGCAAATTGTACAAATATTCGTCCCAAGTCAGAAGTCGAACCCGCAACCTCCTACGTCTCAGGCGGACCTTTGGCCACTGCGCCTCATCGGTCGTCAGTTTGTATGGTTTTCCCTCATAAGAAAGACCACTGAACCGATCTGTGAGAATTAAATTAATTTCAGGCCTTAAGAAGTGCATAGGCTACTTTTCACAAATTTTCACTCAGTTGAAGGTGTAGGGCGCAGCCAGTAATATCAAAAACTATTATATAGGAAAAGCTCTACCTATACATACACCAGTCAAACTCAATATAATTTTTTTCTAAACCAACGTCCCGACATAAGGTAAGGTGTGCATTTTTTTTTATTTCTGTCTTTTTTTTAGTAAATAATGAACACAAATACATTTCCAGACTCTCTACTATACGAACTAAAGATAAATCCAAGATATAATACCTTACAAAAGAATTTAGAACTTAAAATCATATCATTAGCTGTTAATTTCGATTAAAAGAAACAGACACTGACTGAGACCTCAAAACTTTAGTTTGAATTGTATAATTCCAAATTCAATCTATAATGCACCAATCGCAAATGCATGCCCACGCCTCGTCAAATGCTTCGACACCGACACTCAATACCGACACATTATCGGAACGAATCGAGTTACGTCAGTAGGAAGCTATCTTTAAAATAACAGCACAATATCGATATTTTCATAGTTGCACATAAAAGACGGTCACCCTCGTGTAATACACCGTATTATGTAAGCACAGTTACAATCCTTCGGCAGTGAGGTAAAAATAGACGCCGCTGCATCTGTAGTTTTACTTTATGTTGTCACGCTATGGCGTGAATGCATCCACGTGTAGGTATTTGTGTTAGAATTGCTCGTAAATTTGAGAAGTAATCACTGTTCGGCTAAATATAATCAGTAGGCCAAGCACAGGGACTATTGTCTGGGGTAGAGTTGTCAAAAATTACGCCACATCGTCGTCGAATGCTTGAAATATTTAAAAACACGTAAAAAATTTTTAAGGATCGAAAAAAATTTATCATTTTTTTATCGAATGCGTCAAATATTAGAAAGACATAGCAAATATAGGTATGTTTATACATGCCTTCAATTTTAATAATTTTTCAATGACAATGCAATGTCATTTTTGTTTTATTGCACCCTAGACAACAATCCCTATACTTGGCATACACCAACGAATAAATTTGGGTGATTTCATTATAAATACTAAGATGGCGAAGATTTGTAATATAAAGGTTCTTCTATATCCAAGCTGCAAGCGAGATAAATGAATAAATCATTAAATCTGGATAATCCCACACATCACCAGCTAGCCCCAAGCTAATGGCTTCGGCTATGGGTACTTGATGACTGATATCTGATATACATAATACATTAACAAGGTGGAAGGGGCCTCAAGACCTAAAAAACTACTTAAATTCGGCAAACGTTAGGAATTTTTAATTGAAAATAAAAAACTCCCGCTTAGTCGATATTTATTCGCAAAAAGTGGGAGCAAAACCGGATAAAATGCAATGGAGTTATGGTTTTTTTAATCCCGATTGCGTTGAATGTGTGTCATGGCACGTCACGTAATAATTAACGTTAAGTAGCTTCATTAACACGCATATACCCCGAGCATGGATACACTGGAGAACATTGTAGAAGTGGAATCGTAATCCTCGAGGTAGAACGCGTACGTAACCAATGTGGTTCTATTTATCAAATACTAGCGACCCGCCCCGGCTTCGCACGTTTTTATTATACGTATATAAACCTTCCTCTTAGGGCGCTTGTACACGCTAAGAAAATATGCCGTTCCTGCGGCAGAAAAGACAAATTCTTCGTGTAGACGACAATATTTTTTTCTGTTCCACACACGTAAACTTTTCGTGTCTTCCGCAGACAAGACCAGTCGAAACGTGTACACGACACGAATTTTTTCGTGCAGTCGTCAGTCGGGCTTAGGGTGCGCAAGTAATAACAAGTGTGATAATCAGTGTGAGTTTCGTTTATTTATATAAATGTTAACTACAAAGCAAAAAAGAATGATAAATGAATGAAGCAAGAATGAATTAATGAAATTAACTTTGTTTTGTTTTTTTTTGTTTTCTAATGCACACTAGCGACGTCCACAAAATACGACGAAATACGACGAACTGAAACTAGCGATTCCTATCTATACTAGTACTATATTATTAATCTGGGACTACCTGGCTGGGCTGGGCTGGCTCAACCCTACTACACCGCCCCCCGCCGCTCCGCAACAAAGTTCGCCGCGTCGTGTCTAGCGCAGATAAGATTTTTTTCGTGCACCGCTGAGAGCAGTGTACACAGTTATTTTCTTGTTACGACACGAATTCTTGGGTAGGCCCGGCTTTTTTTCTTAGCGTGTACAAGCGCCCTTACTCTATCTATTAAAAAAACCGCATCAAAATCCGTTGCGTAGTTTTAAAGATTTAAGCATACATAGGGACAGCGAAAGCGACTTTGTTTTATACTATGTAGTGACTCGACAAGTTTCCTGAAATTTTATTGAAGGTTTTGGCATATTCTGTCACACTAATATTAGATACTAGCATCTGGTTTCGCACTCGTTGTTTCTATGGAAACGTCTCAAGGTAATTTCTATCCCATGGGAACAGATTTAGGGGATACAAAGTATAGAATAGAGTATAAAAAGATACATCTATGTCTATTCCAAATTTCAGACCGATCAGTTTAGTAGTTTTTGAATGAAAGAGGAACAATTATCCATACATACATACAAACTTACGCATTTATATTATTAGTAAGGATAAATGCTAAAGTTTGAATGTATGGATGGGTGGATGTTTGTTAACTCACAGTCAATGAATACCATTTCTTGGATTACATGGAATGTTATTTACCTATCTGAATGACGAGATGCTAAGACAGTCAGGCTATTTGATAAACATTTCACTCGCTTTGATTCGAATGAGATTTGATAAAAAAAACACCAATATAAATGCAAAAGATGGATGGATGGATGGATGGATGGATGGATGAACGTTTGTTACCTCTTCACGCCAAAACTACTGTACGGACTGAAATTGAATAGACCCTAGTATTGGAATAAAACAAAGGCTACTTTTTCGACAATTTTCATGAGGTTCAAACCGTATTATTTTAGTATTTAATACAGTAATAATACTAAAGTTATGAGCGCCATATACGTTGACTTTTCAGACGAAGATAATGTCTTTCCGAAAAGTCCAGACCCATCGAGTACCTCATAATTAGGCGTAGGTATTGAAAAATATTGAAATTGAAACTGTCATCTTAGATCATAGTTGTCTAAGGCTCTTAGATCATATATTTTCTAAAATATCATCTACTAGCGACCCGCCTGGCTTCGCACGGTTTTATTATACGTTAACCTTCCTCTTGAATCACTCTATCTATTAAAAAAACGCCTCAATATTCGTTGCGTTGTTTTAAAGATTTAAGCATACATAGGGACATAGGGACAGAGAAAGGGACTTTGTTTTATACTATGTAGTGAAGAGGCAGCAATGGTGCTCATAATGTTGACGCTATGTGAATTACATACTATATTTATGAAATGGGTGCCTTCGATTTTTTGCTGTCTTTTCCCTTACCCCAAATTCCCATATTAAATCTTATCAAGAAGGCTTATGACTTACATAGATAATAACTATGACGGCCAGACGCTGCGTCGTCGTCGCTTAGTTATACGAAGAGAATTGTTTGTCCGAAATTTAATGTTGTTATATTTAAGAATAGACAGTTATGTTTCCAAATCGCATATTATTGACGTTTATATAACAGGGAATACAAACATGTGTTAAGACAAAAGGGATATTTAGTTTGAGTTTTGAGAGCTCTGAGTTCCAAGATAAACAATAGTGAAATGAATGATTTCAAACATTATAACAAAAAGCGAAAGCAGCCTGTCAATACCTATGTAGTGTTTTAGCTACATGCGATACCGCCAATTATGTTGTAACACAGGCAAATGCTTCGAATACCTGCTTGGTCAATTGATCAGGGCGATTAGTATAGAAAAAAGTTGCTAGCATTACAACTTTTTTGCTGTAAATTCAGTGTAATCACTCTTTAATAATTTTCGAGTATTTCAAGCATTTGTGTGTAGATATTTATTACTCCCGTAAAGATGAAATATAGTATTAGTTTTGGTTGAGAGCCAGTTGAGAACTTTCGTGTATGGTTGAAAGCTTATTTGGGAATGGCAACAAAATTATTAGGTATAAACTGAAAAACATAAAAGTTCAATGGTCCTGATGAATAAGAATAAGGTGTAAAAAGTACCTGCGAAACATATCGCTTTACTATGACAACGATTTCAATTTTGTTTTTAAACTTATACTAAAATATCTTTTTTCAGTTCCCATGGGATATTATTTGTCTAAAAACGTTTCCGTAGAAAACACGGACTAAGCCGCGGGCAGATACTAGTAGTACTCGAGCATCACGTTATAATTTATTTACTACCTTATTCTTATTCACGATCGTAATGGAAAGTTTTATTTTTCCATCCTGGTTTTAACCGAGTTTTGAAATAGTTAAAACTTCAACGTCATATAATTTCTTTAGTGATGTAACTAATGCTAGAGCATAATGAGACACTCATTTAAAATCAACACATGGATCTAAATGTCTCAGCTATTACCCTGCTAATGACACACATCAAGGTATTATAAGACTATTAGAAGACATCTTCTGTATAAACGAGCTAATTGATCCTGCTCTCGACCCGGCTCGAGTGGTAGAGTTTTCTTATTTCTAACCCTACAAAATTAATTAAATTATTTTTTAGCCAACCAAGAATTATAAATTATTTCTGGTAATTTTATAGAAATAATCTATAGTGAAATAGAGAGTTTTGCTTCCCTCGGGGCAAGATGGTGCTTTGAGAACTGTCCCGCTTTTTTATTTTAGTATAAAAATATTGTTTAGGTATTCCTTTTTATTCGTATTTCCTCGTCCCCTCAGTAACAATAAGACTTGTTAAGATCTTTTCAAAGATCAGTTTAAATTCAAACACTTTGATTTCAATTAGAGTAGGTGTTTAATTTCCCAGTGCACTACTTTAATGCCGCTCTGAAGTCAAAGCAGTAACCACTACCAACTCATCTATTTCCATAATGTACAAGTTTTGTTTTGCGTCGTTTTGTTTTTGCCTCCAACTGGAGTCAGGATTAATATTAATGCGGTAATCTATTAATATAATACTGATGTGAACTTGAAGCGAGCACTCCTACGCACCATATGCCTGAGACGGAAACTGAAGACGGATTATTCCTTTTTTATTTACTCTTTGTAAGTACCTTAAATACATACAAATAAAGTTCATATTAGATTTGTTTACCAGTTTTCTTCTCCGTTAAAACTATAGTTGTATATAGAGCTAAAAGTTTGCAGTAAGTATGTTTGTATGAACGTGCTCGCCGACTCTACACAACACAAGGGTTTGTGTAAACAACCCGTGAGGTTCGTAGATAGGTATATTATGTAGGTAGACAAGTGTAGTTAGTTTTTATTGTTATTTATTATTATAAGCACAGTAAGAAATATACCATATTTTTATTTAACAAGCCGAAAGATTGTTTTACTTTAAAATTACCTAGGCCGACTTTGTTATAAGGAAAACGATAGTTACAAATCATATTTAAATTATTAGGTGTCAATTAAATGGTGGTATTTTTTTGCGCATTGTTCACTCAAGTGAACAAAGAATGCAATAGACTACTTGAATCAAGTCGTTATTCAAAATTACCATACGTAACAAGCATTGCATTGCACTCATTTATCAGTGACTGCGGCATAACAAACTCATTCATACACTTTTTATGCAGAAACCTTTAGTTACACTTTACTCAAAACAGCTGACAAATCACAACACTGTTCCAAGGTTGCCAAGTCACACAACAAAAACTTTTTCACAAAAGCCACGTGTGTAGAAACGGATTTAGAAAAACTTCGCGTTCGTTTTTCAAAATTTGAAAATGGAAAAGCGTTCGGCGCCGAAGTGCGGCGAGTCGGAAGCGGCACAACACACTGAGTCGACGCTTGGCGCGCGACGCTACTGTCACTGACTCAGAGAAAAGTAGGGGCGTCGCACATTATCCGCTATGTTGACAATTAAAATTTCAATCACGCTCGAAATTATGGACACGGTTTTTCTAAGAAACTGCTGCAAAATTGTTGAATGTACCTATTTATTGGATTAGAACAATTGGTATTTTTTTCATATTTAACTGGACGGTTGCTTACATGAATCTACATGACTCGCTTATTATGCAATCATATTTAATTATCTACACGCAAAACACATTCAATTTACGATTGGTCATTTGTAAATGTCACAAAAAAACCTCCCTTAGAACAATACGCGGTATAGCTCCGAGAGGTATCAAAATCTTCCAAAAATATCGTAATCCGCATTGGTAATGTTGTTTTGAAGAGTATCAACCCTGAATATTGGAGCGTATCAAATCAAAGTATTGCGGAGAGACAATATAGATATCGGACAGTAGCATAGCGCAGGCACTATCCGGCAACACTGGAAATGCATCACGGAGGCGTATGAATCACTTCATTAACGTCAGTGAGATGTATCGCAAACCGCGTTCACTATTAGTGCCTTGCTAGGTATTCAGTTATTCATTTTTGTAGAGTAATATAGAGTAGAGTATTTTTGTACTGTACATACTAAAATACATACTTATAGATTTCATATGTTGATGACTTAGGAACTAGTATATTGTGTCATGAATAATTTTTAAACACCATATTGAAATGATATAATGTTATTAATAATGGTATATATGTATACAGTCATATAATGTTCTTAAACGCCGAAATTGGTATCGCTTTTAAGGTAGTCGTTGCTTTCCTTTTTTCAATTGGATCGACGATTTACTTACACATCGATTGAAGGTTCTTGAATGACAGCAGTACTTGAAAAAAAGCTTATTCAAAAGAAAATCTATTGGTACATAAGGCAGTGATTTCATACTAGTTTTAAATAATTGATGATACAAAAAGATGCTCATACACCGAGTACCGATATGATCGTTCGAACATTCTGTACCTAATAAGCCCCGACAATTTTACGTTCAAATCACGTCACCAGGAGATGAAAACCACATTAGTCGTAGCTAATAAGCTCACGTACGGTTACGTGCACTAGTGTGGATTGGCAGCTTTAAGGCGGTCCCGCACTGAGAGCATTAGTCTGTGTAACAATCCAAGATTTCGATTCGAACATTACGTTACGATACTGCCTCAATCGCTGACGATAATTCGCATGCAATGTAACAATTATGTAGGTACAGTAACAATTACATTACATGCGAATTCTAGTCGGATAGTGAGGCAGTATCGCAACGTCGCGCTTAAATCTAATCTTGAAATATTACATTACATACAAATTCTCATCCTAAAGCGACGCAGTAGTAAGATTCCACTATTCGACTCGAGCATCACGTTACAATTTTTCACTGACGAGAATTCGCATGTAATGTAACAATCCAAGATTTGATTCAAGTAATAACGTTACGCTACTGCCTCACTTGCAGACGAGACTTTACATGTAATGTAATACAAGATTCGATTTTGAAAATATTTTGTTTCTACTGTAGTCTAATCGGTTCTTTTTACAATGTCAAACGAAGCAATCATACAGCTGAGCGTGGTAAAATATAACAAATTGGATCAAGGGGGTTACAAGTACTTTCAGGGGTGTACCAATACCAACTAATATATTGCGCAAATTTGGAGTTCGGTTTCTCATAGTATCGAAATGAGACGCTCCATCCATTTATCTATTTTCCTAGAACATTTTTTTCACATTCATCATTTTTTTTTAATACATTTCAGTAGTTGGGACCCTCTTTTTAGTAATTTTATACCTGTGAGAGTAGAGTAGAGGGTCTCGCTCTGCAGCGCGGCTATCTTAAAAAAATTAAGTATATAATACAATGAAAACAAACTAATATCGACTCTACCAAAACTAATCTAATACATAGATGTATGGGGAACTAGCCGTCGTAAAAGGAACTAAGTAAATCTCATACACCAATGAAAAGACTCGATGACCAATTAAACTCAGAGCTCTGACCGGTTATTTATGAATGTTCCCGGTGAGGAACTGCCTTTATATCAGGGATGACTGGCTCACCAGCATATATGGCAAGACTGACTCTACCTTCCTTATCGAGATTTTGAAGAATAACATTTCCATATAGATTGACCTTTCCAAATTAATTACGGTTAGATCATTGGCCTGGTTTTGGCTGAGCTTTTATTCTGTCTTTTTGGTGTCAGTGTTACTTAATATCGTAATCTGTATTTCTCGGTTCATGTCATTTTCATGAGTCCGAATTTCTCTTTTTTTATCGTCGCCGTTGCAATTAGTTCTTCGGTTTTGCGATGACGGTTATTGAAAAAGGAATTAAATTAGAGCTTTAAGCAAATATTAAAATACGTATGAAATCATTTACAGCGCCAAAACTATGATGATGAAGTTGTGTGCCCACATAACATAAAAATTACACAGGAAGAAAAAATGCATACTAAACTAGACAGAAAATACAATCTCAATATTTATGGTTAACGAGTTCATAAGTTTTTCTTCACCTAAAGTGCACACCTAAAATTGTAGCCTATTCTATAATCTTCGGACGTTTTAAAAATATATACAAAGAGATATGTGACGATTGAATGTTCAATAGCATTCGTCTGAGCCATCGCGAGCTTCCTTTTAAGGGTCGGACGGACCGCCCTCCTTTTATTTGTATGCATCAGTTAAGCTCCTATATCTTTTCAGATGGCATGCCTTAGAACTTTAGAACTCAGTAATTTTATTATTTAATGCTTACTCAAATCACTATTTTAATCTATAAACGATTATCAAATTAGAAATCAAGCATTTATATTGATTTTCTCTTTACTTCAATTTTAAGAGCGCTATTGGAAGAAATACGCGTTTAAGATTATATTAAGCTTAATAATCTATAATTTATGAGTCATTTAATTTTATCCTTACATAATCGCAGCCCATGCCAAAAATATCTATAGAAATGGGCCCAAAAGGCCCATAACATAATTTTATTTTAAATGTATTCTTAATCGTTTGTCACAATCATCAATCTATTTTGCATCAAAATACTAGGAATAAAATTAAGATTATACATTCTTTACACTCATTTGCGATGCAAAAAGGTAAACTTCTTAAAATACATAACTTATTTAAAAATTATGATTCTCTATCTAAAATGACAATTTATAAACACCACTAAGCTGTTTGCTGCTTTTGCTCGTAAGAGATATTTTCCTGTTTACGTATATATTTTATTAAATTCAATTACATTATTTAATTCCTGTAAATGAGTACAATGACTTGGGGAGTTTCCTCGTGCGTCTAATTCGTAGCTATTTGGCGACGGAAATCCTTACAATAAGAACATATTACTAGCTTCTACACTTTGCTTCGCTCCCGTGGTATCTAGTTTTTTTTATTCCAAACGTAGGTAGGTTACGAGTATGTAGTGTACAGATATACCGTATTATGTAGTGTATAGAACAGTATCTGTACAACCAACTTCCCAAAGTCACAATCAAGTTTTTATAAACTCCCCAAGACAGATTCTACTTCTCCTTGCCAAATAGGGTAATCTGGGTAGTCGCCTCACATCACATGTGATACATGTCTCATTGCCAAATAAATAACTATAAAAGTTTCATGATTCAGACAAGTTAAGTCTATTTTGTTTATAAAATTTAATCTAGATGGGTTAGTCGTCATCATCATCATCAGGCTATATTAGTCCACAGCTGGACATAGGACTCCCCTTATGATGGGTTACTTAGTACTTAATACTAAACATAGATTTAGGGCTTGTTTCACGATCGAAAAGTAAGTTCCTGTTAATTTACTTGACACATAACAGTATTGTCGTCGCGTACTGACAACTTCAATATGAAAGAGACAGCACCATATATATCTCTCAGTTAATTTAAAGGGAACTTACTTTTGGATCGTGAAACAAGCCCTTAGTCCCCTGAATGAGCTTATAACATTACAGGACAATCGTATCTGATAGATATAGCATTTAGGATGCTAATTCTGCCTCCACACGGGTTTTGATGACGAGTGCGGCCGTTTTTTAACGCCGCCGCGGCCGTTTTTGATGCCATACATCACAACCTGATTTCTAGGTATTGCAAACAAGTATTGATGAATCAATCATGACAAAAGCAAAAAAAATGGAGTCTAGTTTGTAATAATGGAAGGACAAACAGAATTATTTTTCTATGTAGGTATAATGTGAGGATACGTATTTGTTTCGATGACTAGTGGTCGGTTAATATTCAGGACGAGCGATAGTGACGTGGCGACATGGCGGCGGGTAAGGCCTCTTCGCAAACGGTTTTTCGCCGCTTATATAAAATACAATTTTTATTTTATATTCTTGATCAAACGAGATGGGCGGTTTGCTACATATTTTTATTAATAAAAATCAGTTAAATGTGTGATTTTAATGCGAGCGATCGTGGTCACGGGGCTCCACAAGTAACCTACACGATAAATAACAGTTATTATGTCATCAAATCGCGATGGACTATTTAGACATATTTAAAAAAATGTTTTGTACAGCCGAGATTAAAAGAAATTTATTAATCACAAAAAAGTAACCTCACTTTAGCTACTTCCTCTAGTGATTTTCTGTGATTTCAGAGTTGATTCACAGATTAAAACATGCGCACGAATAGCAAAATAAAAAGCATTCTTAGTAGTCTAAGTGAATCAGCTATTACTACTGAGTTATTGACAATAGTTGTAGAAATTGTTGTGGGTATCCAAGAATTTGCATCGAGATTCTTTAACAACAACTTATTTATTTATTCTATATTATACAAAAATAAATAATGCTGGACAATCCACACAGCATCATAGCTAGCCCCAAGCTAAGTAGATGCGGCGTTCATGATTCGCTACTTACCCATGCGATAAGGCCGCCTAGGTATGTTTATTTTTTAATTAAATATAAGATTTTTTAAATGTATTATACTTATTATTTTAGTACAATAAAATGTTCAGTCATACATTCATTCCTTGTAGCTGCTAGGAATTTCTGTTATGTCTCTTAACTCTTCTGGGCTTAGTATATGTTTGCCCAGATGACTTGAAGCATATTTAGTGCAGTATTTATTTCAGTATTTTTATTTCAACTTAGATATATTACGGTACGTTTAACTAAAGTAAAAACAACAAAACGGCAACTAGTATTACACTTACCTGTATTAAAAAAGACATTACGATAAAGAAGAAGCCAAAATAAAAATTAACGACTTGTCAAGATCGAATATATTAAAAGTAAGTAGGTATATCAAAATATACTGCTGTATAAGGGCATTGCCAACCTAAACTAAAAGTAATATACAATGACACAGTAAAATCAATTGCCACAAACTACTTGCTTTAAAATATGTATGTTTTTTTAAGTCAATCTAACTAAGAAATTTTAAGATTTTAGTAAGGATTCCTAAAACAACAGAATCGACACCATTATTGGTTCACGATGTACGGGCATTAGGACAAAAGAAGTTGTCGTGTTTCAAACAATCATGAATTCGATGCGACGCGTGACCCGAGAGCTGGTGAATATCTGGCTCAGCGCATCAGCATTGCCATACAGCGTGGTAATGCAGCCAGTGTCATGGGGATGCTTCCGACTGATATTGACATGGATCAATTGAGCTAGCTTTAGACTGTTTGCAACCGTCTGCAGTTAGCTCAATGGTTTCAATTGTAAATACTAGTTGTAATTTTTCTATTCCTTGCTTGTAATTTTCGTTGTTAATAAAGATTTACTTATCCAACAATCATGAACAAACTTCATTCCGCGCGCACTGTTTACGCCCGTTACCATGGTAAGAGCGAGGGGTCGAAGTAAACGAAAATATCGTTGATGTAAGTATTCAACGTTTGTTGATTTTGTTTCAAGCCGTTCATGATTTCAATAAAATTTCACATATGGAAAATACACCCTTCGAAAATTACAATACTTTTTCCAAAGGTTCAGGCGTCCTCAAGTAGGCAATTTATGGTTGAACATCTAAAAAAAAATCCAAAAACTGAGAAGAAAACTGAGAACCAATCTCCTTTTTAAAAGGTGTTATAATACATAAATAAGTAACACAATTAAAAACAATAAACAGTGACTGACGCATAGGTACCTCCCGAAGCAAACACAGCAACAAGAAACTTAAACAGGAAATAATTGTTAGATTCCTTATTCCTAATACAAGTATGTAGTTCACATTATCAAAGTCCTAAGATATTCGGTCATATTTATTAATAACCCGTGTTGTTGTAAACGATATCCCTCTAAAAACATAACCCTTTTGTTTTAGAATTATATGAGGAAACTTAAAAGTAGTTTGTACAAAATTAGACGTCCGTTTAGTTCCGCTATTTCTGTGGCGTCAATCGACTCCAGTTTGCTTTGGACTGAAAGACGAGACTTTGGAGTAAACTCTTCTTTCATCGGGTTCTGAGCAACCACTAACCTACGTATAACTGTTATGCTTTGAATCACACATATATAATAAATGCGGAAGTTTGGATGTATAGGACCTCTTCCTGCCAAAACTACTAATGGATCGGACTGACAATTTGAATAGACGTGGTTTTCGGAATAAAATTAAGACAAAATTAGATCAATTTTCACGCGGGTGACGCCATGTATGGTAAAGAATAACTTGATTAAAAAAAACGAAAAACCGACTAAAATTTCACGCATTAAGTGTTAAGGATAACTCAAAAACTAGGTACTGGTTAGATCTTGATTTATATGGGACCACAAGAGATGCATCAGCTTTCAAATAAAAATAATCATCTAAATTTTCTCGTCGAACCAATTTTTATGATTAAAAAACAAACGTGTAAAAATAAAATGCGGTTAAAACAGCGGTAACACCTTTTAAACTCAAACAAGTGATTTATTTCCTATACATGCCTCTTGGAC
This sequence comes from Eupithecia centaureata, assembly GCA_944547425.1. Taxonomy (NCBI): domain Eukaryota; kingdom Metazoa; phylum Arthropoda; class Insecta; order Lepidoptera; family Geometridae; genus Eupithecia; species Eupithecia centaureata. Next base: position 12,371,964 of record OX155679.1, on the reverse strand, counting down.
AGGTTAGTTTCTTTTTGTTTTAGCAAAAATATCTTCAATGTAATTTCAGTTATGTAGGTTGTTGTCTATAGGTATTATTATTCTGCTCTAAACGAAATAGTTTCTGGAAATAATAAGTAGGAACCTTTCTTTTCTAAATACCTAAATGTTAGCTTCATTATAGTTTTAGTCCTTGTTCGCTTTTAGGAAAAGTGAAATTGATACTGTATCTGTTAAAATATCAACGGATTGAAGAGAATCCCTTCGCCCGGGGCCGACTGAGCTAAATTGGGCACAATTAGTCCCGACCTGTATAATTGACGGCTCTCACTCACGGCAAGATTTTACGTCAATCTCGGTTAGATCTGGGAAGAGCAATGCTAGTAGAAAATGTTTTCCAAATGATAAAAGGCATTCATGCATAATTTAGCGGCCTGTTGGCAATCTTAATTGGTCGTTGAAGTTTTCATGGACATTTCAGTCAAGTTTGACACTTGGTATGTAGAATTAGATATGAGGTACTTAGGAACACAAGCTGCAATAGACAAACTCGAAAACTAACAACATAAAGCTTTCTTGTTCGATTAAGTGAACAAAAATCAAAGTGATCACTTTACATATTTCCTAGTTTAAATATTATGTCCCAAAATATATATAAACTTTCAGACGTATCCAAGAGTAATGTAGGGTCTGTAGGAAACAAAGCATTTGAGTTTGAACCTATAGGTACAAAATACCAAGGTAAGTAAGGTTTTGTACAACACACACTGACTGGACAACGATAAGTCCGGTAGAATGAAACCTATAACCATTAAATTGCTTTTATTACGAAATAGCTCATTGAATCCGCGCTGTTACTTCACAGGAAGTGCTTCATAGAGATGCTCTCTCGTGATCTCAAGGAGTGTTTGTTTCGAGCCCGTGCCTATGTTAGGTCAAATCTACAAAATGTGGGTAGTGTGATTTTGGGCGCTTTTCGCTTCCATGACTATTATAAAGGATCAGTCCAACCATTCGCATGGAGAATGTTAATCTGTATATTTTGTTAATTAAAGTGTTAGTTAATAAATTTTATTGAAAATCGTCACTAAACAGTACAAAAAACAGCATAAAATACCAATTGCGTTTACTAAATTGATAATATTATTTAACTTTGGACTTAAGGTACCAATAAACCCGTAACAAAACCGCAAAGCAATATCTTCCTAAAAGTGTTGCATGAATCTGATATTATATTTTCGAAGTCAGTTTTCTAGCTGTGGTTTTCTAGTTTTACAGGAGCAGGAGGTGAAATCCAAAATGCGTTTTAGTAAGCTCTAATTGTATAGCCCGTTGAAATATGGGCCCAGAAGCAGCGTGAAACACGAATAATCGATTTGAGTCGGGTGGGTGCGCCGGCGTCACGCTTCAAGTGTTCGCTGTCCTCACAACAGTCCTCATTGGCGTAGGAAATGTCGTGACGAAGAAAGGTTGGGGTAAAGATCACGGGGATATTTTAAATAGGTTGGACTCATGAGGCGGAACGTGAAATTTCGAAGACTTATTGTCTTTGAGTTTTTTATTGTTATTAAATATTTACAAAGTGAGCGTCAATTTGACCGTCGCTTCGTTAAATAAACCTACTCTCAGCTACTTTTGAAAGTACGACTTTGGATAGCACTGCATCAGCTTCTTTAGTAAGTAATTAATCAAATAAGTTCACATAGTTGCATCATAACGTTATTCACGTAAGGTACCTACTTGGTCTTAGATTCAACTCAGTATAACATAACCGTCAATTTCTGTAAAGCTCTACATTATTCATTTCAAAACGTAAAACTCTACCGGTCAATGTATATAGCTTCCAGCGCCATCTTGTATGATTTTAACGAACTAAGCGGTGACTTTACCCAACCGACAGCAAACATAGTTTTCCTAATCAACGCTAGATGGCAACAATAACTGTGATGCTACTCGACACAAGATGGCGCTACTGGTACCACAACTCAACAAGCACAACCAAAGAGTCTGAATAAAATTTACTAGGAACGTAATAAGTTTGAAACTGAAGAAGCTAAAGCAACCTCTTTGGCCTACGTTTTTTTTATTTATAGTTTCAACTTTGATAGTGAAACTGTTTAGTCAGTTAGTAAACAAAAAGGTTTCTTAGATCTTGGTTTTCGCCTTCAAAAAGTTTGTCTTACCTTGTGCAGGCATTGCCCGTAGAGAAACAGCATCTTCCTCGACGTCATCTTCGACCTCCTCCTCGGTGATGGAGGGCGGCGCGGCCCAGCACCGGAGTCGAACCCCCGCCCCGTTGACTTGTGTCCCGCTGTCGAGCCTCACCCGGGGCAGGCTGCGTGTTGTGTACTCTCCGTTGTTATTTGTGTTCTGGAAATTAAAAAATAGGTTGAAAACTTTTTGACGCCTAGCAGCTTTACTTTTTTTTAGTTATATTTATACTTCAGCCGCCTTGCAAATGATGATTTTGGAAAAAAGAGAAGACACGCTTTGCTGTAGACACCAAAGTAAAAAGACTGCAGCGGGCTGGTGCGACATTGCTGTGTATGGATATTTGTAGATAGCTAAAAAATATTATAGGAACATTAACAAATAGCTTAAAATAAGTCACAATTGGCGGTCTAATCACTTTATAAAAATCTCTACCAGACAACCTTCAAGACAAGAATTTGCAGGAAGCAGTCTGTGTTTTGTCAATTAGTCGATCCGCCATTTTTGGTGCGTGCACTCCGTGGGCACTCCATGACTTAATTTATGTCCCATTATTTAGGTAACTAATTTCATTCATTTTTGAACAAATAACGGAGTTTAACCAAACTAAAACCTTTCCGTAGTTCAACGAATGTGACCCATTGGAAGCTTAGATCAGATTTATCGTGAAGTTCTCAAGCAGTCCAGGGACGCATCTCAGATTACCAGTAAACAGAAACATCTGGATTTCGAACTGAGCGTTCCAACCTACATAATTATCTTCCTATAACTTAAGGCGCCGTCTTAACCACCGAACCAAACAATTTGTAATAAAATAACCTACGAATAAAAACGTAAGTAATCAATAGACCGCAGGCTTCCTAGTCTTTTCTTGATAGAGAATTTCCAAATTGTTTGCGAAACTGCATTTTGAATGCAGTTCTGGTTGGTTCTGTTACTATTTCTTTTCTTAATCGTGTTTTTACAGAGAATCCAAAGAAATAACGGATAATTGAGATGTATATTCTATTTTCATTTGTTTCTGTTCTTTGATTGTAATTTTCTCTCTTTTAATAAATATAATTTTCTATAATATACATAGACACCTACAGCAATGGCCAAAAGTATTGAGTATCCCTGTCAATTTAATATTTTTAAAGAAATATCAAACAGAAGTAAAACTATTTAAATAATTATTTATTGTAAAAAAATAGATATAAAGTTTGACTTTAAAAACAATATTTAATGTAGTTTTTACCATGGGGTCTAATTTGATTAAAGAATCAGCTTAGAAGCCCTCTTAAAGTCCGAATCATCAATCAAATTACATGTCTCATTAAAAAAATTACATGTTACAAATTTGACCGTCCGGTATACGTGGGAACTCTCAATGCCTTTAGCAGATACTTTATGTTGGAGTTACTATGTCTACGATACTTGTTAACATTTCTGGACATTTGGTTCGGAAATGTTTACAAGTCTTGGTCTATCCGTACAATGTAACGTAGTAGGTACTTTGTAGACCATAGTCAGAGAGTCATTTTATTGTTAAAATAGTATTTATAAGTCAATTCAACTAAAAACCGACTTTGAATTTCACGCAATAATAAGGATAACTAGGTATATAATGATAACTTCAAATATTTTTCATCATTCATTAGTAATAGATATTTTTCATTTTTTTATAGATCAAGCTCTAATACTCAATATAAAAGAAGCTCCATATTTCAAATGAAAAAGTTTACCCAGTAAAAAGTTTTAATTTTCTGCTACTCATTAAAAACAGTGAACCTTTGAAAGAGAAACCTTTTGCTAATTCAAATAGTTTTTGTTGATTTTAGTTGATTTAGTTAATTGCCTCTCTGTATCTTTTAATATACCATAATTTTTACATTTTATTTACACAGAAATTAAATAAAGATATTTTGAATTTTAGTTATACCTATTTAGAGACGCCGGCACAACAAAATTAAGTGTTAGGAAACACAACAAACTTGTACCAAGAGTACTTATCTAAGCCTCGACGTCCAACCAGTCTATAAGCGCTTTATAATCATAAAGTTACAAGCCGTATAAAGCCATGATTACCATCGCATCGGTCATTATTTTACATACCATAGACCAAGAGCTTCACTGGCATTATCAACGTCATATTGTACTGTATTGTATTGACGCAATATTGTATATGAATTTAAAAGAATTAATAAGAACTAGAAAGACCTGGACACTCACGTTAACGCTGATGGATCAGTTCAAAGGCACTCAGCGAGCTATGGAAAGAGCTATGCTCGGAGTTTCTCTGAAGGATAAGATACGTAACAATACATCCGACAGAGAACCATAATTTTCGACATAGCTCAAAGAATTAGCAAGCTGAAGATGCTAAGGCACTATGGTGGTCATAGGGGAGGGCTATGTCCACCAGTGTTTTATGTCAGCCTAATGATAATGAACAAGAACATAATATATACTTAATTAACAACGAAAATTACAAGCAAAGGAATAGAAAAATTACAACTAGTATTTACAATTGAAACCATTGAGCTAACTGCTGACGGTTGCAAACAGTCTAAAGGTAGCTCAATTGATCCATATCAATACCAGTCGGAAGCGTCCCCAAGACACTGGCAAGAAGAACTACTACATCTGAATAAAAACTACTACATCGTACAACGTGTACAAGTAAGGAGACAAAATAAAGAAAAGATAGTTCACATCTTATTTGTACATATGAAAACTATTACATGAGTACTTGACACTGTTTCATTGATTACCATTAAATCTGTACAGCAACAATAGTTTAGTGTATGCATCTATAACTTTACCACAGTAACAAACGTAAGAATGTAAACGCAATAAATGTTAATATGTATATGGACGCAATTAATATATGATAAATCAATAGGATAAATTTTCCTTTGCTCTATCTGTTGGACTAACGCAAAGTTTACGTTATTATGATATAATAGCGACAGAGGAATCTCGAATATGCGACTTGTCAGGCTTGCACACCGACTGACGTCCTACTCGGTATTTACAGAGCCTACCTCGTTGCTACTTGGTAAATGTTACCGCGGACACTTAGGGTAAGAAAAATGCAGAAATAAATTTGTATTATTCTGTCTACTTGTGGTAGTTGTTAATGGGATAATAGACAAACTGACTCTACATAATGCTATGTAAAATGACCAAATATTCAACATATTTTAAACTTGTTTGAATTGTTCGAGCATAAGAATATAGATTTACGTACGTATTTATATTTGTAGGCTCCAACAAATTATAGTGTATTGATTTTATTTATTGTTTTTTTCTCCCTTGATTAAAGTATTCTTTATGTTTTACCAACTGCGCCCCGCAGCTTCACCCGCGAGAAAATTTACGAAGAAGTGAATCCTATGTTCTATTTCAGTCCTAGAACTAAGTTTATTCAAAATTTCAGAGAGATACGTTCAGAAGTTTTGGCGTTAAGCGATAACAATCATCCATTCATCTATTCATTATTACAAGCGTATTGTGATTGTTTGCCTAATTCTTGTTTATAAAACAAAGATTTTAAAATATTATTTATTTTCACAAAGGCCTACAGGTAACTGGTTTAAAACAACATATTATTATGTGTAGGTAATGTATGATGAATTTTGCTTAGTTAGAGCAATCCTGAAAATCCTAATAATTATCTTGAACAAATCTATAAGATGTTCGAGTTAAACATTGCCAGTCACACTTCACAAGACATTTGGCGGGAATGTAGAATATACCCATAATATAGGGAAATTTCAAAAGTTCTTAGTAAAAGTTTCCTTCAATCTACTTCCGTTACTTTCTACCACAAGAAACTCAGCTGCTACCGCGCAGGATTGTAGAAACAAGAAACAAATGACGGCTAATGCCTCTAATGAGCCAACGAGTCAATCGAGGAAAAAGCTCAATCAATCATTATAACACTTTTTTCCGCTACAGTACTTGTTATATACATAAGTTAATGTCTATAAAATATGGATTGGAATGAAAAAACTGGAGTCCTTTAAAATGTATACGACCGACTTTACAAGTGACAACTGAAAATTTTTGTTTCTTGTGAATTGTAGATTATTATAAAGATTGTATTTAAAGGTAATAAAGAAACAATAGACATCGTATCGAAGACTGTATAATACTCTGGCCAAACTAAAGATTAACTCGGCAAAATTAACTCGGCCCCCGTATTTAATCTTAAAATTGCTTTCATATTTTTAATGTTATTATAGTGCTTAGCCCACACAGGGCAATTTCTAAGCGGGTTCAAGTCCCGTCGTAAGTCGACATTTTTGTTCGGTAATTTTTTCATGGTTATTTGAACAAAATTCGTTTATTTTTAACCAACTTCATAAAGCAGGAGAGTTTCTGAATTCGTCTCAATGTTTTATATACCAGCTTCATTTATGTCAACTTATTAATGTTGCCGATTTGAAACTTTCCTACAATACGCTATACGTAATGATGACAATTATTATTCAAACTGGTCTCCAATATAGTTTACAAAGTATACACAATTTGCACCAGTAGTCTGCAGTTAGATCAATTGAATGTATCTTTAACGAAAAAAATATAATCACAGGCGTTTGCAACATTCGAGAGGTAACTAGCTCAACTGATCCATATCAATACCAGTCGAAAGCACTACCAAGACACTGGCGGCATAACCACGTTGTATGGAAATGCTGATATGTACCATCTCTCGCGTCACGCGTCGCATCGATCAGACGGTCAGGAATTATTAAAAAGACCTGGAGAGCCTCGGACCTAGGTCTCTACTCCAAGGGGAGCAATTGCGTAGGCTCTTTCGAGACCTGCATAATTGCGCCTCTTGAAATCAGCCAAATCTGTACCTACATATTTTAATTTGTTTCTATTTCATGATTGTTATATTCTATAAAATTTGATTGCAAGAATATACGAGCTAAGGTTCCAAATCAAACTGTTGAAATAGTCTAAACGTGAACGGCGAAGATTGGAGCGTGACCAAGCATTCGCTGTCACTTGATACCATACAAACTGTGTCCTTGTGCCTCTCTCTTACTTCTGCCCGCTACTTCATTTGCATGTAACTGAGATGAACCTTATCTTTTATTGATTAATTAGCTAGGTACCTATTTTGTCTTTGCATTACAACAATACGAAATGGCAATTGAGCACAAATGCAAAATCAAAACGTTATTATTCTCGGTTTATTAAATTACAAACACAACCATTTTACAATCGAATCAACAAAAAGCACACACAAACTTTATGCCTATTTTCATTACAGAAAATAAGTTACTTAGGGAACAAGTATAAACAAATCTAAAAATATCCTTTTAAATCCAATAACTAGCAATATCCATTATGTTTTCACTCACGTTTAAAGATAAAACAAGTTCAAAGCACATTCAGTCAGAGGCATAACAAACCAAGGGAGGCATGCATCAGCTTCGTTGGTTAAATGAACGCGACCTAATTACGGAGCTTCCTTGTTGTCTTGTGTAAGCCATCAGTCCAGAGACGTATGACTTGTTTAAGTTTGTGTAAGATTAGAAGAAGAGGACTTAAATATCGAGTTAAATATACTTAAGAATAGCGACGAGAAAAGGCAATAACTAATCTCAGAGTTATCTATTTAGAATAATAGATTATCTAGCATGAGGATAAAAAACTTGGGACCAGTTTTTCTCAAAGTAACAATTATCAAAGTGATCACCAGGAAACAAAGTTTAATTCCTGGTTTTATATAATGTATCTATAATAAAATTTTTGATTTGTCCAAGAGCCCTGTAAGGTCTTATGGAAATAAGCTCTTTGAATTTGAATTTGAACACCCTTACATTATATGTACTTACATATACAATATGTCTGATCACCAGTGTCGGAGACTTGGGTGTTGAAGAAATACGATAAATTTTATCGAATCATTACTATTATGATTTAGTTTCTCTCTCCCTGATAAAATGGCAGTCATTTTGTTTATTTACCTCGAGACACGGGACAGGACAAGTATAGGACTTTCTAGAGACAATCACAACGACAAGTCACACCCGACAACGTCCGTGGCGCGGCTGATAAAGGTCCGCCTGCGACACAGGAGAGGTTGCAGGTTTGATTCCCGGCTCAGGACAAACATTTTTACTATCTGCAGTAATTTGTTCAGGGTATTCTGTTAGTTATCAAATAAAAAAATGCTATCTGTGTAGTATAGTGTAGTAAGTATATCAAAAACAATAGGTATAGCTCTGCTTACCCTGGGGCTAGATGATGCTGTGTGAACTGTCCAGCATTTTTTTTTTATTTGACCAAGCAAAGGTCTCAGATAGGAAAAAGAGGTAAGTACAAGTTTTTAAATTTTTTACTTCTATAATCAGAGAAAAGGATAAAAGCTTTTCCAGCAGTTGTGCCCAATAGTTAGGTACAGGACCGACCATTGACATGAGAGTACCCTGATGTAATGAATACCTAAAAATAAATCGGAGAAAGCATGAAATTAGAAACGCCACTCCGGCGGCCCTTTACTACACCTACGATAGCGATTGCATGAGGCCGGTAATTGTAGACGGGTAGCTAAATGTAGCTACTCGTAATAAACGAAGGAATAATTTAGACGAACATATATTATGAACTAAACAACCTCATTAGTATGTGGTGATCAAGATTTGATGGCAATTAACTTTTGTATTGGTATTTCGTAACTTTTGATAAACCGCTGTGCGATTACGCTAAATCTAGGCATCAATAGGTCGATGGATGGGGAGACACGCACAGTCGCACATACATATATGAATGGATAAACTAAAAAAAATTATGTGGCTGGATGGAGCCAACCGACTCTAAAAAAATGCTCCGTGCTTTTAACTTCAACTTCAAGATATCACAAATATCAAACTCTTCACGGTTTATTGCTGAAACTTTGATTCAAAGTAAATAAATTGCACATATTGAAACATAAAATAGCGAATTATGTGAATTTTGTGAAGCTAAATTTATTAAAATTACGATTAATTGTCATATTTATGATATGTTTGCCATTGACATCCATCCAGACAATATTGAAATCATACATGCCTAGTCTCCCCATCCATCGGCCCATTAGATGGTAGAATTTAGCGTAATCGCACAGCTGGTCGGAAAGTGCATAGTCAGTATTTTTTTAGTTACAGTAGATATTTTTGTATAAAGCACTCTCTTACATAAATGACTATATAAAATCACACCAGGGAATAAAACCGAGAACAGAAAACTTAAATAACTATGCACTACGGCTTTAATAATGACACTTTGCGCCTTTGGGTTCATTATAGGCGTAAACACTCGACATTTTAATAGTTTTGCAATGCCGGCTCTTTGCAGTAAATATTCTCATTTCATATTCGTAAATATCAATGGTAATGATGCTGTTCCGCAGATAAATAAACCGTTTCTACGTAAACATGTGCAACTTACATAATTAAGTAGAACGCTTATTGGACTGGTAGCTGCGTAGGACTGCCTATTTGAACTTTGGAACCGACTTCAAGAAAAGAAACACAAAATTTTTACATTTTTTTTTAAATAGTGGTATTGATATATCTCAGGTGACCGGTAGTTTTAGAGTTACTTACACTAATATAATAAATGCGAAAGGTCTGATGGATGAATGGATGTTTGTTAACTCTAAGGGCTAAAATTTTGAATAAACGAATTTCTAGGCCTCGTTAAAACAGTCTACTTTCATCAATTTTCACGCGGGTAAATCCGCGGGGCGTAGCTATAAATAATGCATGAAATTTTAAGACGATTTTTTTTTTAAGAAACATTAATGTTTACAATAACATAACTTATTTTGGGCAAAAAAGGTAGAGATAATGAAAATATTATTTGGAGCAACTGATTTTGTAAATTTTTTTTTCTTTATTAATTTAATTAGTAAGATTGGGTAGTTATCGATGTCAAAATTTAGTAGTAGGTAACTAAAGGATTGTACAATTTTGTGTTATTTGTCCAATCCCTTTTGTCAAGGATTACTCGTAACATTTAAATTTTATCGCTCGATTAGCCTTTCACTTGTAACAACCATAATTATAATGATATTTCATTGTTACTGAGAGGCCGAGACCAATAATTTGTCAAGAAAGCAGAACGACCAAAGGTGTTTTTTTGCCTTTTTGCATACTAAAACCATAACCGACAACGTTTTATGGCATAACTAGTCATAATTGTAAGTAAAAACATGGTCATCATGACGCAAGACTAGTCCAATTGCGAAAAGTATGGATCACAAAGAACCTCGAATAAATATAGACGACAAACGTTGCATAGAATTCCATATTTTTGCTCAGGTTCAGTTATTAATTGTAGAAGCAAATCTAAAACAAGTAGTAGGTAATAATTTAAAATGGTAGGTTAAGTTAAGTTTACTCTACTAAGTTCAACTCAAAGTTCAACGATTTGAACAAATTGCATTTATTTCAATTTTGAAATACTTTGCATAAGTTGAAAAAGGAATATTTTTATTCAATTGAAGTAAGTAATAAATCTATATTACAAAAAACTACAGCATGTATCCAATCCATTATTAAATATCCATTATTAATTAGAACTAAATTACAAAAGGCAGTGCTCTACCATGCGTGAACTAAATGAAAAGATTTATCATCCAAATAAATCGCGAGAAATCTTGTTGTTTTAAAAACGTATTGTTTTCTATTTTGAAAACTTGTTGTTCTTGCTTGGGTCACTCACTCGTGCTCGGTACAAATCACACTTCGTCGAAATTATAACATTAATTAAAAACAATAACAAACTATCAAAAAAAAATATTCGCTGATTTTATGATGTTCAAGAAATGAACGGCAATCTCCTGGTTTTTCGAACCAACCAGTTTTAACTGCTTAACCAAAACAATCAAATAATCTTGTGCTTTTCTTGGTAAAGAAAACGAAATATTGAAGCTGTGGCTTGAAATAATATCTTAACTACCAATACCGCAGAAATCTAAATAATAGCGCCTTATTTATTCAGTTATTGTTATCAAAACTAAGGCACACATCCGAAACAGCCAAGAATGGAATTAAGTTTGACATTGCGTGGAAGTAAAGCTCGGAGATGTAATTACTGTATCTCTCTCGCTATGCCTTCAACGGCTCAAAGTATGCGTAATTTATTTATACCTATACATTAGGGTGGGTCGCTCTTGTATGGGAAATTTTTATTTTCTTCTGATTGTTTTGTAATAGCAAAAATAACGTGATCCATCACCAATAATGAAATAAAAAGCTAAAAAGATCTTTCTAAGTAGTCTGCTTCTACCCGCGCATCGACTTCAAAAAATATTAATTATAATTTTTTATGTGATATGTTTGGAGTAAGTACTATTTTTCGCGAATTAAAAGGAAATAGCATAATGTCTATTAAGTAACACACAGTTTTTAGACAAGAAATGATATTTCAGTAGGATAATTTGACATTTGTTTAGATATAATTTAAAAAAAAATATGAAAAAAAACTTTAAAATCTGTTTAACTTTCAAATTTTGGCATTTGCCTTCGAAAACGAATTTTACTCATTTATTAAAGCCTCTCTTGTATTTTGTGGCAAAGCTATAAAGACGCCACTGTTACTGACCTTACAGCCCGCTCGACAGCTTGGGTAAGACATGTTAGTCGCAGAAAATGGACTTCATCATTCCCACCGGACTCCACTAGAGAATGAAGAGTTTCATCTGAAACATTGCTCCAAATAGGTGGCTGACAATAAGTTGGTTGCCAGTCAATCAAATCTATGTATGAATTGTTTTTTGGAACTTTGAAGATCCGAAGCTGACTTGAATCAGATGCTGCTCTTGCCTTTAAAATGCGCCTAGCAGCGAGTTCTCTCACGTGTTTCTGTTCCTCAGATAGCATAGACAAAAGTAGGTAAGTTCTACGGGTGTTCAAAAAAGTTCTACGGGTGTTTAAAAACGGGATCAAAGACAGTCTTCAGTTCTTGCGGAAGATATCTAGAATATAATACTAATTTCCATAAGTATCTTGCCCCGTCCTTGCATGTCGGATGTTCTTTAATTTCAAACCAAATGGGAGCATAAACTGTAACTGCAAATGTAGCAAATTGTTTCAGTTCATTCGTAGGTTCTCCAGTCGAAATATAACCGCATGATCCTATTGGTCTTTGTAAGCCTGGGCATGTGACTTTTTTCCTGGGGAGCGATTAGACAAATCAGGAGGACAATCACCACTTATAACGGCAGATGTGATATCATAAAGGTATTGTTGATCACAACTGAGGTCCTTAACTTCAGAAATAACATGCCTTCTGAACCTGAATAAGTAGAAGGTCCTGTTGTGATGCTATTAAGTTTTGCAAATACGTGTCTTAGGGGATTTTTGATATTCAAAAGGCATATGACCCATTGAAGCGTTGTATTTAAACGCTTTTCCAATAGCCGTATAACTCCACCGTATTTACTTGTGTTTGTTACAGTTCCATCACAACCTCTTGCTAGAGTATCCTGTAAAGATATATTCTGCTGATCGCAGACTGTTTCATAGATTGCCAACATCAAATTGTAATATTTCAGTACTTGTTTGTAATTCAGTAGTTGATTTTCATTTATTTCTTCTGAGGCACCAAAATAGGACAATTTGTGGCTTTACGGGTAATATTTGAAATTTCCTTGATGCACCTATGTCTTAAAACAAACAAATATGCAAAATAGCTGATTATACTAGCTAAATAAATAAGAAAATACGCGCGACCTTTCACCTTGATCCAATTGGGCGTATTCTAGCAATTACTTATAGGAACGAGGTTTTGCGTCACCTGTCCCCTCATTCCCCTGCACTTCATGCTAAAATGGTCTCAAGATTTTTATTTAAATATCATTTATGATCGTATCTTTTATTATTTAAGCAATGGAAAATAATTTTATGGTGTTTAGTTTGTAAGATAAACGCTCATAGAAAAGGGCCGATTTATGGTAATTATTTGAAACTTCAAACGAGATGCGCGGGTAATTAAAAGCATCAAAAAAATATGAAAAAAATACTAGTTTACTAGTCTATAACCAGGTCACGTTTTCCGCACTATTACAAATCAAATCTAAAAAAAAAATTTTTTCGACCCACCCTACTATACATACCTAGATACTATAAATCTCAGTAAATGACGACCGATGTGGCGCGGTGGGCGAAGGTCCGCCTGCAACGCAGGAGATTGCGGGTTCGATTCCCGCCTGGAATTTGTGTACGATCTGCAGAAATTTATTCCGTTGGTCTGGGTGCTATCTATGTATAATAAAAAATATCTATCTATGTATATTATAATGTATTCAATATATCAGTTACAGCCATTCAACACAAGCTTTGAGTACCTTACTTTGGGACTAGATGGTGCTGTGTGGATTGTCCAGCATTATTTATTATTTATTAAATGTTATTAGTAAGTCAAATCATAGTAATGAAACAGTGGATTAAGTTTTTATTGATAACCCCGCCATGCTATGTCCCAGCTCTCATTTGGAGCATATAAATAGCTCAAGACGTCTGAGTCTGGGTACCACTTAGAACGGCGGCTGTTACACGATATTCAAGGGACACGACAGACAGAACTAACTATCTGCAAATGTTGAACGGACACGGACCTTGCCTACTTACGAGGAAAAAAGAACTTTATTTTCAATTATTTTTATTCCTCACTTATTCTATTATGCTTTAAGATAGATGAAAGACCGAAAACTTGGCAAAAAAACAAATTGCAATGAAAGTACTACTACATTTTATCTAGAGGTATGCTCATTATAAAAGATATAATATTGTTATGGATATGTTTGGATAATCACCATACAATGCATGCCGCAAAAGCTGAATTTACTCCTTTTGTTTTAGTTTTTATTTTAATTTATGTAAGTAAGCCTGTTTATAATTAGTATAATGAGTATTTAACGCAGTTAATGTCTTTTATTATATTCTATACATGTAAAAAAACTTTCGATAATGTTTCGTTCAACGAGCTAATTTTGTCTTCTTTTCTCTTCATTTGAAGTCTAAACCATGACAGTAAAGCTGCAGGCAAAATCAAATCTCTATAATGTATGCGTATATTCGTTTACACATAGCACACTCAAACGCACGTGTTTGAAAGAACACAGTATGCACGCGGCATAATATAATAAACATTTGGATTAAACCGCGCCGCTATGCTCCAGCACACATGGCCATGACATCACCCTGTGCCATTTACACCAAATGTATTCCGAGAACCGGGACAAAAGAACAAGTCGACGTGCCTGCAAAGAAAACAGCATTGTGCTTCTCAGGGAAATGATCAATTGAAAATTACAGAGGACGCGACAATGTAGATTGAGTTGTGAGGAAATGTGTAGGTACCTAGTAAAAGTGTGACATAACTTTGATGAACTATTTGTGGGTGGGAGGTACAAATAAACCATTTTAAGCACAGATGAACATGAATAAAGGGCTGAGAATTAAAACAAAATAGGCAGCTGTTACTTAGTTTGCAATTTGATGAGTCAAGATTAATATTAATGGCGTGATAAGAAAAAAAATCAAACCGATGAATTACACAGCATCTGATTATACAAAATGAAGATAACACAAGGATGTTACCTATGGACGCAAACGAAAAAACAGCAGGCAATCACAAGTTTACCTACTTTACACACATCTCTGCTTACCTGAGTCTCCACATAGAATCCCGGGAAGGACTGTCCAGCGTGAAAAAATACAAAATTATATTACAAAAGGAACATTTAAACTAGCGTAAAGTGAACCTAAGGAAAATGCCACAGGTTTCTCAAGTTTCTGATCTATAGCATTTTGCAAAAGAAAATGATTATATATGATTAATTAGTGACACAAAATACAATCTGTTGACATATCTGGGTGATTCTCCCAGGGTGGAAAAAAACATGTCCGGCTCGAAAAATCATACAAAAAGTATCCCTAGCCCTTTGATTTTTTTATGATAGTAGATTAGACAAAGATAACAGGGGAGGCCTTTTTTAGTTTTTTAATATTCTTATTTTAAATAAGTAAAAATAAATAAAATCCTTGGAAATTCTGACTTCCGAGGTGCGTCCGGACCTCATTTTCCTGTGTTAATAAATTTTTATATCATTTCCTGAAAACACTAGTACTAATTTACATAGGTTCACAATAACCCAGATAGTTACTTGCTTATTTGACGCTATTACTACGCAAAACTAAGCTTTAGTTGACAAGTTACAACGAGATAACTTCGCGTCCGTCGTTTAGCTCTGATTCCCCTGGTGCGCACTAATTCATTCATAAATGCTGTACTTTAACATCTGCGTAAATAGTTGTTAGGTCGAGAAAAACTATCAGTCACGCCCCATCAGTGGTGTGTACAACAAGTGTGTATGTCTCCACGTCACTCTGTTATTTCAGTACGTAATCACTTTCCGTGGCTTGGTATCTAGAAATTCTGATTACCATGTTGACTATAAATTTGTTTATGCTAATCCTATTGTTTTATTAATTATGATAATTCATGCCTTTTGTGTTCCTAATTTGGACTGCATATTTCAATGTAAAATAAACCAGCAAATTAAGAAAATTTCTAAGATTTTGTAATTATTTTTGATTTCCGTGGTACTGATTTCCGTGGATTTTGCGGGTAGATTAACATCTCAATAATATTTTTTTACAGTTTGTATGATGTTTTTTAGGATAAAAGTTTATAATAAATACAAAATGAATAATTATAATATTTTTAATACAAAGATAAACATTATTAGTGTGATTTTTGTAAAAAGTTACTTGTATTTACGTTAATGATTTAAAGGTGTTTTTGTAAAAACTGATTAAAACTACAAACGTCAAATAATTGGTCCTTAGTTTTAAGAAGCTTAATAATCTACTTACTACCGAAAACACATATTTTTATTGATAAACCAACCCATATTTGATTTTGGTGATATAAATTCTGATTTCCGTGGACACCATATTTTTAAAATTGAATAACTCCGTAACCATAAAGCCAATAAAGTTCCCTTCACTACCAAAAAATTCAAAATTAAATCTTCATTTAGAATATACTATCATGATGTGCAATTTCAACAAAAAAAAATGTGCCACAGAAGTCAGACAAAAAACGAGTTTTCGTAGAATCACCCATCTTCCGTTTCTTATTTCAGTGGAAATCCATATTTCAAACGTACAAAATTGCTCTAGTCAATAATTTCCAGAGATCTAGGATAGGCAATGATCATTTCTAAGGTACAGGATTCCACACAGCAAAGTCATCTATCTTCATGAGTAGGAAGGGGCTCGCTCCATACATCCGATCTCATTGTTTAAACACTTCCCGTCTCTCACTACAATGATAATTGTTAATCTACTGGATCTAGTCTTCTTGGAAGTAAGTGTCCTGGGTAAATAAATTTTAAGCCGATAAATTTAAACACATTAAGAGAAAACCCTCGATTGAATAACGACCAGTCAAAGATTTATAACTAAAACTAGGATTTGACAGAGGTAACACGAATATTATTGCTTTTGTATTGTATTTTTATTTATGTTTTGGATTATTTTTATTAAAATTAATATATTATCAGACAGATTTAAGCAAAGGATATTCTAAACAGCTACATCGTTGACAGTTCTTATGAAATATTTAAGTGAAAAAAATACACAAGTTTCCTGTCGCACTTACAAGCACCTTTTTCAAAAGTAAATAAAAGTCGTTGAACAAACAAACAGGCTTTCTTCACACGAACCAAAAGGGCGAGCCACCGAGTGCCTGGAATACTTAATTTTGATTTATGCGAAGTGCCGCATGCGCCTACGCAGCACATTTGTAACGCGATGAGCAAGAGTATGCAAACCAAATGAATTCCTCAGGTTCCTCTCCGATGAAAACTGGTTAAAACAATTAGCTAGTATTCAATACACCTACAGTATAGGAATACATTTATAGTAGTATTTAAATCTCCGTTATTCTGACAGATGTAAAACTAACTGAAGATAGGACGACTTCATATGAAACAACGGGTCGCGACTCGTGGCCACTAATTTGACCCACTGGTGGGACAATGTGGCGATTTCAACAGGTATCATTACCTAATTTCGTTCAGCGAGGACAAATATATGAAATTTATAAAAGTTGTAACAATTTTGCAGAGTGTATTTATTGCTTCTGACACAACATTAAGATCATAGAACAAATCCGATGACTCATTCTATAAAAACGCACAGTCATAACTAACGTATAGGCTTCCATTTTGCTCAAGTGATTTGTAAACTTACAGTAGCACTGACCAACTTACAGTACCGTAGTTTTAGAATAGCTTTTATTTATATCATCAGTTGTTGGTACAAAATGCTGAGTCAGTCCAATAACTGTAGTAAAACGATCGCGAACAGAGCTATGAACGGAGTAACTGCTTTGTACTAGATACATCCTTTATGGAAACTTAAAGACTAGTTAGGTGGTCATAAACATTTCAATTGATGTTTATGACGGCGATTGAAATAAGGAAAATAAATCATTACTCAGTTGATCAGCTTCTGTTAGTAATTGAGGTTTATGCGGGTTTGTAGTTTTAGGATGAAGAGCTAAATAATTCAAGAAGAGCTAAACATTGTAAACAGCAGCGTCCAAGTCAGTGGACAAGTTCTTAAACTAATCGTTTAAAGATTAAACAATCATCAAGATTGGATAATCACCAAAAATAAAAGTATTGAATGAAGTGTAGGAAAGCGGAACAAACGAAAAAAAGTAGGCATTCGCCAATTTGTGAAATAACAGCTCGTAAAAGACACTCACCAAAAGATCGTGAAAGTTGTGATTGAGATTCGAACAAATAGAGCAGCATGACTGGTGAAAAAAGGAAAAAAAAAATAACAGGCTGATATCGCGTATTTGCCATTTTCAATATCCATCAGATCTCAAACAGTGGAATGGTTACATATTGATACAAGAGTATAATCACGCTGGTGACTTACACATACTATAATATGCATCTCTGCCAAAAGATATCCAGGCCCACCGTACCTATAGGTCAACACACACAAGGAAAATATAAACAATTGAAACTATTAAGGTATCGGTTAATGTTTGGATGGAGTTAATACCATACTAGTTTAAGCAGAGTCAAAGATACTGCAGCTGCTTTGAATATTTTTTAATTACGAGTGCAAACGGGTTCAAGTTAATAATCGTAAAGATTAGTAGCTTTTCCTAACAGAGCGTCTGCACTCTGCAGTGAACGAATCACACGCGTTGTCGGTCAATTCAAAGTTCATTACAATACCATGCGTGCCAAAGACACCGTCCATCAATCAGAAATCAACCTTATCTAGCTCCTGCATAATTAAATCAGTTTTAAATCTAGAAACATACCTTCTTTTTTACAAGAAACCTCGTCTTAAAAAAGGTGGTCTGTTTTATAAGCAAAAAAACCACAGCCGTAGCAAAAATATTCGCTGCTCTACTTAGTCAAGTGCCGACAGCAACAAATCAACATAGTGCCACAAAAAGTCATGCTCTATTGCAATCTAATTTAGTAATAACATCCGGTTTTGCCTGGTCTGTACACAAAAACCTTCACGTTCAGGCATCATTATCTACTGACCCGAGTTGACCGAAATGTTCCGCTAATAACGGCAAGCGTGTTACTCTACCTCGATGAACTTGTTAAAAAAAAGCCTACAATAATCAAGATTACATTGTATTATGGGTGTTTTCTATATATATAATAAAAAGTATAGCTTTGATATATTTTGTTTTTAGTATTTCTATTATCTTGTACGAGTCAGGTTACTCGTATTTAGAAGCTTTACAATTTGATCTCGATTCTATAAACATTGATAGTATATTGGCAAAATTGCGTCAATCCTGACGCAGAGCCATAATCAAAAAGGACTAGGACTAGATATAGAATATTGGATAAGCCGAGGAAACATTAGTGGAAAATGAATTTAAAAACACTTCTTCCATTTATTTAGATTTTACTAGATAATCCGAACAAATAGAAGAAGTTTATATGATAGTTTTTATTCAGCATTTCATTCGTGTCTCGTACGCTTTCGAACTCGAATCACCTTTTAGTTTGCCCGTGCGATATACGTTGTTGGACCTTATGTTTATGATTTGAGTGTTTTGCTAATATGTTTCTCATAACCTGTACTGCTATCGTTTTGTGCATAAATGCCTCTGATTACGAAACCAATGTTAAAGACACCCTAATAAACCATGAAGGATTTTATCTCATTGCGTTGTAGTGCAAAACCCAGCATCAAAAATGGTTGCTACAGAGACATAATGAAATTCAATAAGATAATCAATACAAACTGCATTCCTTTTTTGTAAAGCTTCAGTAGTTTCAGGTTGAATTTCAATTGGGAAACATATGTTGATTATTGATTAACCAATTGAATTATGTGCCGACCGTATTTTGCGTTCGCGAGCAGCGTGATTTAAAGATAAGATTAGATGTTAAAAATTCCAAAGACTAACAGAAAAAAAACCAAGATATACGAGTATGTATATGAATTCTTACGAGGACTTAAAGGAATTCGTAAGAGTCTAACCAGAAGGTCGTGGTAGCTACGAAGTTACACACAACATCGCGGTAGCCATTACGGCGGTAGACAGTCTAAAATTTCCTGACAATGATAACGATGCTGGATCCCAATGATGGGTTAAGCTATGGCTTTATGCTCTCTCCGCCTTCTTGAGCGTCATGAGCGCGTAATCTATCCCACCCGGGAACTGCATTGTTTTTTTGCTACTTATGTTAAGCAAAAGATCTTCAAATTATACTATTATGGTCATAAAATGTTCGGAAAAAGAAAGTGTTCTGCTATAGCAAAACCTAGATATTCGGCCGGCTCGTAGCACCTCCAGTAACCTCCTTGACTCAATGAACTTTATGCTACCGCAGGTTGACGCCGGAGTGCAAGTCGACGCCGCCTACTTCGACTTCAAAAAAGCATTTGACTTGGTCGATAACGACATACTGCTTAAGAAGTTGGCGACGATTGGCTGCACAACCAAACTGCTGCGGTTCTTCGCGAGCTACATGAAGAACCGGCAGCAGTACGTCGACTACGCGGGACGCAAATCGGAGCCTTACTCTACCTTAACAGGAGTGAGTCAGGGAAGCAATCTGGGGCCGCTGGAGTTCATTATTATGATCAACGATCTCCCGGCAGTCGTCAAGGATGCGAAATGCTTGTTGTTCGCGGATGACCTCAAGTTACTCTTACCGATTAAAGACGAAGAGGACTGTGAACGCCTTCAACGTGACGTGGACAGAGTGGTGGAGTGTGGAGTAGTAAGAACGAACTACAGTTCAACGTTAGTAAGTGCTCTATCATAACGTTTAGTAGAGCAAACACACCACTCCACCACAATTACCAGTTGAAGGGTTCACAGTTGAAGAGAGTCGATTCGGTGAGGGATTTAGGGGTTCGTCTCGACGACAGGCTGCATTTCCGTGCACATGTGGTTGACATCTGCAAGAAAGCCTTCAAGACCCTAGGATTTGTACTCCGTCAGACAAACAAGTTCACAAATATGAGTGCAATAAAGACTCTATACGAAGCATTGGTGAGAAGCCATTTAGAGTTTAATTCGGCGGTATGGGCACCACACGAAGCTAAGTACAGTCAAATGGTGGAGCGCATTCAAAATAAATTCACCCGGTTTCTGTACTTAAAAAACTACGGCATCTATCCATTCTTCCCGTTGATGTATCCAACCTTGTTTGTTATAGGCATGGTTGGATACAACAAGCTGGAGGTGAGGAGAGATGCAGCGCTTGCTCTATATCTAATTAGGATATTTTGCGGCATGATCGCCAACCCAGGCATTTTAGAGGAAATGCGGCTAAATGTGCCTGATGAGTTTATGCATCGACGGAGGCGGCCCGCCCTATTGGCTGTACCAAGAGGAAAGACCAACCTCCTGAATAGAGCACCTCTAACGCGTTGCATCCACACGCTCAATCTAGTAGCGGAGAAAGTAGATCTATTTAACAGCTCCCTGAGCGAATGTCAAAGGACTCTGTTACATATTCTATGCTATTCTAATTCTGTTTGACATGGTGTAATAATTTAATATTGTAAATTGACTGAAGAATTCTATAAATATATTATTAGGTTTGACAATAGATAGATAATTTGAATTTATAATACTTATTGTTGTTTTTTATGTTTTGATTATATTATTGAACATTGTATTTTGATTGATTTATTATTGAACATTGTATTTTTTGAATTTTATTAATATTGTATTATTTTTTATTGTGTAAATTTTAATTTTTAGTTCAGGTTAAGATGTGACAAATATTTAGTTTAGGCTGTGATTATATTTTATTGTTTTCATGTTTTTACACTATTGAATTAGGGGCTCCTGTAATAATAGTGTAAGTACTTATAATAAATAAATAAATAAATAAATAAATAAATAAATAAATAAATAAATAAATAAATAAATAAATAAATAAATAAATAAATAAATAAATAAATAAATAAATAAATAAATAAATAAATAAATATTTACTAAATAGATACCACGGTAACGTGGCTTTTGTTTGACGCACGTTCAGCAGTTGACGCAAATGATGATGATGTTGACGAACGTTCAGCAGTTGACGCAAGTCATGATGATGTTGACGCAAGTGATGATGATGTTGACGCAGATGATGGTCGGTGAGGTACTTACAGCGAGTTCTTCGCTGGTGTACGCCGTGAGGATCCGCCGGTCCTGCTGCAGCACGCAGTAGAGCGGCTCCCAGGACAGGGGGACGCCCGTGGCCGCGCCGCCCACCGCGCTCGTCGCCACATCTGTAAGGGAAATGCACATATCAAGACTTGTTACACATACAATTATTAAGTACTAGTGTCTGCTTGCGGATTCGTACGCGTTGTTGCTATGAAAACGTTTCGAGGCTATTTCTATCCCATAGGAATTTATTTATGGGATGAAATGTGCCTGTTTTATTCTACTAGAGCTAGGGCTAGAACTACGTCGAGTCAATTCCAGCCCTACGCGATTTATTACGAGAGAGTAACTCCAGATATGTATAATTATTTGTTTCAAGTTATGTTAAGAATCAAGGAAATCGACAAAAAATGTAAATCTCATACTAGTAGGTATCTCTGTTTACGTCAAATATATTGTCGTCTTAACTAACTAAACGGACTGCACGCTAGTTGACATAAAATTAGAAGAAATAAATAAACATTGTTAGATCAGAATAAGTAACGAGCTGAACGTCCTATTAAATAAATAAATAAACAGCGTCACAGCAATAAAAATCATCCAATCGCAATAAAATACGGTTTACACAAAACAATCTGGAAGGAAGAAACGCGAAAGTCAATAAAGCAGAGGATGTGGCCATTAAAGAACAGGATCTGGCAATGCTCCAGGTAGCCATAGAATAAATAACAGACAAGACATGACAAGAAAAGTAAATCAATGATGATAGTGACTGAGCACAGCTCACTAATGTAAATATAGAAATAGACAGGTCTAGCGACTTCTACGTTCTCTTTGCTATTTATATTCATTACATAAAGTTGGTTTGACTGTGTAAGTTATCATTTTTAAAGTAACTTGGCTGTAAGTTAGCTGTTTGATACCTGTGATAGGCTTTTCTAATGGATATAAGATAGTAAAACATAAGTAATTAATTAAGTATAAGTATGTTTATGAACTAAGCTTATTAAAAAGCCCACTACATCCATTAGGCAATAATGTAATTACAAAGTAATTAATACATTCCTGCATTAGACACGGCTTCCACCTGTTAGCAGCAAAAACTTGCTAACCTTAAAACATAAACGTTAGATTAAAACACGTTTGAAATGTAACGTCTAATAAGACGCCAAAGCAATACCTTTCATATTATTAGTCATAGTTTTATGGTTTGTATTCTTCTTATTCTTTGAAATACATATAAACGGACCATTAACCATCTTCTAATTTATTATTGTGTTGGTACTCGTCGTTCATTCTTTTAAAACATATGTCAATAACGAACGTCAATTTAAATGTCATCTTTCGAATAGAGAAGAAACCTTTGCAAATAAACAAAAGAACGGCCAAAAATTTCAACATGACCCTGTAATGATCATTACCATAGGTTTCGCAAAGCTCTATTTATGAAGTGATTATTTCTATTTGTTTACATCATTATGGAGTTAACGTGCAATGTGCCGACTGCTATAATTTAACGACATTCGTGACCCTAATATTAATTCCCAACTATCGAAATAAACAGATTTTGAGTTGAGTTGACAATCTTTCAAAAGCTTTGGTCCGGACCAATGGCCATAATTGAAGCACTTACTTGGTTAATAAAACTTACGGCGACAATGGGCTGGTAGATTAATGCGTTCCATTTAGTCTAATCGGTGACTCATGGCTACAGAAGTGCATGGCATAGCTACTTCTGAGACTAGACATTATAAACTTTGCTATATAGTAAACTAGCGACCCGCACCGACTTCGCACTGTTTTATTTTATGTATAAACCTTCCTCTTGAATCACTCTATCAATTTAAAAAAAAGGCATCAAAATTCGTTCCGTAGTTTTAAAGATTTAAGCATAAAAAAGGGACATAGGGACATGAGGACATTGGGACAGAGAAAGCGACTTTGTTTTAACTATTTAGTGATTAGTGATACATACATTGTATACTTACGAGTCCCTATCTTTTAGGCTTCTTATAAGTTTAAGCTTTTAAGTTTGTATTTATCATAATAATATATTCTATTTAGTAGAAGACATAAATGTTATTTATTTATCCATTTTAAAATAATGCAACGACTGATTATCTAAAATTATTAGAATGGGAAGTTCATGTCTAGGCTAAAATATACTAAATTGCATAAATAAATAATACTGGAAAATCCACAGTATCATTTAACCCCAAAGTAAACAGAGCTTGTTGCATAAATTATTGTAAATGAAATTAATTTATAAAATTCGAAGTAATTTTTTGTCATCAAGCGTGGGATCAATCAATCTTTCTATATAGATTTTTTCTAGTACATTTTATATCTAAGAACACCAAGCTTTTTATAGACTATATAAAGAAAAGATCAATGCGCGTTGGAAACATTATCATTGGAAATAGTCGTGGTGTGGAATTAGACTTCCATTAATTTGCTTGTCTCCATACCCGAGTCTAGAGTTGCATTGTCTAGCACGCATGCGCTAAATTCCATACCCTTTTGTTATATTGTTGCCAACACACACTTCCATTTTTGGCTAGGTTCAACGTTTCTGCCAAATACAAATACAATCGGGACTAGAAACAGTGCTGTTTCGGAAAGAAACCAGGATCGAGTTATTTACTATATATACTCTACTCATTATAGTAAACAACTTTAGGATCAGATATAGTAAGAGACAGATTTTTGTTATAAAGAATCTACGTTGAAAGTACATGGAAATCTTTATGCGTTTTTTAGGTTAGGCGTCCAAATAATAGATACGTATATTTTCTACCGGTAAAAGGCCTTTCAACTTTTATACCACTGTACTTACACGCAGTTTAAATCTATTTAACTGTATGTGTTACATTTGTTGGAACAAATCGTGACCGGATATTACAGAGTCAATTTAGCAACTATTTATTTCACTACCGACAAATTCCTGTCTTAAACCGGCTGGTTTCGTTTTGGTTTTTGTGTAGACAAACCTTGAAGAGACTATGAAGCTGATGATCTTCAAACTTCTTCTTTGTGTTTTACAATTCATAATTTTCCAATACTAGAGAACTAAAAGTTTATTTAATGTTAAACATAAAGAAACTCTTTATTAACAACGAAAATTACAATCAAGGAATAGAAAAAATTATAACTAGTATTTACCAATACAATTGAAACCATTGAGCCAACTAGACGGTTGCAAACAGTAAAGGTATCTCAAAGTTTATTTAAATTAAAAACGTTTATTTTCTTTTCGCACGCGTTGTTTCTATGGAAACGTTTCAAGGCTGTTTCTATCCCATGGGAACTGATTTATGGGAAAAAAAACAAATTGCCTTTGTGTTATTCCAGATCTATAACTCTATTCAAAATTTCGGTCCGGTCCGTTCAGTAGTTTTTGTTTGAAAGAGTAACAAACATCCACACATACAAACCACAGAGCAAATAAGAAGATATAAATATTGCCGTTTATAATATTAGCAAGAATAATAATAGGTGAAATACCACAAACAGTGTGCGTTTCTGAATTTCCCACCCACGTAGCGCGTCTCGATAATCTTCCCTAGATTGCGACAACAAATGCTTGAGGCAGGCTCTATTGGAGTGGTTATTTTTCATTACATAGGAATCACATCTATCTACACCCACTTACTTTTTTGCAAGTTTTTTTTGTAGGTGGGAACGAGATTATCATTTTGTAATAACCAGTAACCATCTGTTATTACGATAAAAAGTACGCTGAGTAGTCTTATCGTTATAGGTTTAACAGAAGACCGTATTTGTATTCAAGACTAGCTTAAGACCGCTGCTTCGAACGCGTTTATAATATTTTAATCCAGGTCTAGAACTACGTTAAATTCTGCTAAGTAGTTTTGACATGAAAAGACAACAAACATATAAACTTTCTTTTTATAATATTTGTGTTTGAATGATAATAGGAACATGTTTTAAAGTACCTTGTAATCTGCATTTGTTCTAGGTTCTAATTATTCCTGCAGCTCAAACGAAAGCAACGAAACTGCATCTGCAGCAGCGTTGTTCGCATTAATTAGTGTTAATTTCGCCACTTATCATCGCACGCACCGCACTTGAATTAACAAACTGTGTCCATTTTACAAAGGGGAATTTACATACAAACGCAGGTTAGAATGTTACTACAAAAAGATAGTTTAGTATGCTTAGACACTCTTAACAAGCTGTTTTTCACTTCTTCCACAAGTTGACAAAATTGAAGTAAGTAAAAAAAAAAAAATTAATACCTAATTTTTATATTTTTTGAAAATTATTTAGTTTTCTAATTTATAGTTAGATCTGTGAATGACTGCAGGCAGATGCTGGATGCGGCAAGCTGAAGACGCCTATGTCCAGCAGTGGACTAATAAAGCTTGATGATGATTGATGATTAATAGCTTAAAATTTAACTTGTTTAAATTATTTTGTAAGAATAAAGAAATAAAGTTATTGATTTCTGGTGCAATTGATGTGGTAAAGCAAATTTTGAAAGACTATCAAGGCTAATGAGATCGCCCCAGTTCCGAGTTAATCTTAAAACCGCTATAGGTAGCAATGCCAAAACAATCTGAAAAGAATACATCAAAGAATCCACTTAGGTTCAATAATTTGATGGCATTACACAATTGAGATAATGATGCTCCCTGACATAACGTGCGTGCGCAACAGAATCACGCGCAAGTCATCTAGATCACGCGGACGATCACTGTCCTGGATCAATATTGCTTAGTAAATTGGATGCAGAATAAACTATTGAAATATGCGATTTGTATTTTCTTTGCAAGTAGTAGATGACAACTATAATGTTGTTTTGTTTCTCTCTATATACTAGCTTATTATTTACGAAAATATTACTACTCTGTCAATCGCTAAAATAATACGAAAGGTATCCAAAACCTTGTAAACAAAAGTTTAGACATTTTAGCATTACCTACTTATAATTTATTGAGTTTGTCTATGAATGCTATGAAAACGCTATGAAAAATTACTGGCTGCGCCCTCACTCAATTGCATTTTTATGAAAAGAAGCGTGTTTTTTTTATTCCAGGCGTGTTTAATAAACGTCGTTTAAAATTTTTGCCCATTCCGTTCAGTACTTCTGGCGTGAAGAGTAACAAACGTATATCCTTTCGTATTAATATTAGTGTGATAACTTCGAGGGATAAAAGGACTAAGGTAAAACGTAGGCCGTACAAAAGAATAGGCCTCTCGCCGTGGCGGTAAATAAACCCAATCCTAAAATCTAGCCGGCTCGTGCAGCGGGCCCCGCGGCTATCGAACTCACTATCTCAGAGTTGGTCACGCACGCTCTTGCACTATGAGTGTAGCCCCGGGCTAGAATACTAAAAACACTACATTAATACACAAATAGAAAGCTTTTGTGTTAGCTGTTGTAGGTACCTACAGGCTTCATCTCACAGCATCAACCGCGATTATCGAAACATTGAATTTTTTGAGGGAATATTAATTAAATATATAATGGTGGAGAATTCAAATATCATCATATAGCCACAAGCTAAGCAGAGCTTGTGTTATGGGTACTAAATGACTGATATAATATGTACTTAATACAATAAAACTATACACTTAATACAGATTTTTTTTTATTCATAGAAAACAAGCTAAATCCTGGATCAAATATCGAACCCGCAACCTCATGCGTCGCAGGCAGACCTTCGCCCACCGTGCCACATCATTTGTCGAGTTATATGGTGTAGAGTTTCCTGTAACTTCTCGCGATATCCAAAAAGTCAAGCTGCTGTTATGAAATATACGTTAGTTAAAATTGCCTCTTAAGATTTCTCGTTCGTTATTTTTCTTGTAAAAACTGGATAAACTTCCTACCATTAATAAAACGCGAAAACTCGCAACGACAGAAATTTTTTCACATTTAAAACATTAATTTACAAAAACTCGTTAGTCCACTGCACTTCCTGTTTCACAGAATTTTCTCGGAGATTATCACATTTTTTCTCAAATGTGTAATGAACTGTTAATATTTTTAACATGCAAATCCGGACTAAATTATCTACCAGGTATATACATAACCAGCTTTTCAGCAGTTGACAGTTGATAGATAAAGATCTGAGATGATATTCAGATAGGCAATGAGGTGGTGGTGAAAATACTGCTGCTGGTATGTGCGTATGAACCGTAAGCAGCGCGGAAATAGTTCAACAGCGAGGCAGCTTAAATCTTATATCGAAGCAATGAAATTTACTTTTTCCTATTTTATCTGCAAGGTTACTAGAATTTCTGAAACGCAAGTAACAGAACCTTCGTAAGGTTCATATTGGATCGATTTATCTAGTAGATTATCGATCCAATATGAACAAACTTGAAAAAGTTAGATTAATTAAAATATTAAGATAGATTTAGTTAAAAATTACAATCAAGGAATATAAAAATATAAAAACTAGTATAAACAATTGAAACAATTGAGCTAACTACAGACGGTTGCAAACAGGGATATATACAGCTTGATAATGCAGTCAGTGTCTTGACGCTTTCGACTGGTATTGATATGGATCAGTTGAGCTACCTTTAAAGCAGTTAAATGTAAAAAATAAAGCTAGGTAAAGCTTTACGCCTCCGTGCAATGAGGGTGGCATCTTGTTAGCGCGCCAGAGGCAATACTTCAATGCGCCGTCGTCAAATGAACAAGAAATTCTCGTTGCTTTATAATATTCCACCGTTGAGGGCCTGAGATGACTATTACTCTATTCCATGGTCGAAAGGTCGTTCCTACTAGGCTAGGTGCGTTAATCTTCTATATATATAAAAGAAAGTCGTGTTTGTTACAACACTTATAACTCGAGAACGGCTGGACCGCTTTTTATAATTTTTGTGTTTTTGGATTTGTCTTCGTCGGGAATAGCATATTATGTATAAAAATATGATATTTGACAAATAAATAAATTTCCCCGCGGGCGACGCTGCGGGGCGCAGCTAGTAAGTAATAAAAATAGACTATCTAACTCAAAACAACATTACTGTGAACTTTGTTAACACTTAATTGATTATGTACAAAGTATTGAGATGCTATAAAGATTCACAGAAACAGAACGACTTTGAAAACTGAAGTATTATCTGGTTTGTTGGCCCGACTTGAGGAACCGTGTGTTTCAGACCGCAATAATATTCAACAGCTATGACTAAAGCTTTGCCAGCTCGTTTTGTAAGCTTTGATAATGTCGACAAACTTGGTCATGATCATACAATCATACAAACATTGTAAATGCACTATCGGCACGCTAACAAGTCATGTTTATGTAGCTTTAGAAACGGTAAATATTAACATGTCATAGACAGGCTCGATTTGACTCGGATAAATCAAATAGAAAAGTAGAATATAGTAAAAGTACACCCAACCAACCAAAAGTCAATATCCCAGGCATCTTAAGGTATGCTTCTTTTTTTCTTTCTTTGCTAGAAACGAACTCCAGAAACCCGAGAGGTGCGTGGGAGGCCTTAGGCGCCATACCAACAAAGAATTTACTCGTCCAAGAGCTAGAATACCTATTTACCTATCTACCTACAGAGAAGTAACACCAATAACAAACGTAGATCGTGTATTTACACAAGTATATAAACTACGACTAAAGAGTTCGTGCACAGAATTTCTACAAAGGTTTATAGAAATTACGAATTTCTCACGTTGTGCAGCTGTTTTAGTGAGTACTACCCCAAAACGCTACTACAATTGCTATAACGTTTTGCCGTAAGTTGGTATTGTTGGCAATCTATCAAAAAATTATAGTGCATAATAAAACCAAAAAATATTGTGTAAGTCTCTAGATTGTTTAAAATTATTTGTAGAGTTGAATAAAAATAAATTGTAATGTAAACAAGATTGCAATTAAGTGCACTTTTTTACGTTTGAACTTAGTAGTTAAATTGAAGCTAAAATACTGCCATTGTCAGTGTCAAGTCACTTTCAAGTCTCAATAAACGAGCGCAAGGGTAAAAAAAACAGCTCTGATGCAGGACCTCAAAATCAGAAATAGGTTAGAACCATAAGGTTTTAACCTATTTTTATTACGTTAGCACACTTATGTTACTAATATAAAAAGGTTAAACAACTTTTAACTTTACTTTCATTCTTTACAGTTAAAGTTCACTGCAACAATTTTTAAGTGAAAGTGTTACTTTTCAAAATACACCTTGACAATCAAAGTTCATTGAATATTTTTACAACAGCTATTATCGGTATTCTAGAAAGGATTGTTGTCGTTCGTCCAAGGGCAGATTGGACAGCTGTAATAAAATCGGCTCGTTAACTTATTAGTCCATGGCTGAAAGCTCTGTGGGAACCGATGAATACAATTATTCTCATTAAATTGCGAAACTGTGCCTATATAGTTAAAATGGGTCAATATATTGAGAGAAGCAGAATAGTTTTGTAAACGATACATTAAAGCAATTAGATACAGTTTATGTGTTTAAAAATTTCCAGTTTAACAATAGAATCACCTTTATTACATACCACATATGTATACAGAAAAAAGTGCAAAACACAAAAACAAATAACTACAGATAATGTAGAATATAGAAATACAACAAGTATAACCAATTATAATATATGTTTTTACCACAGAAATCTGAAAAATAATTTTGGATTTTGTGGTTTTTACTGTCTCCGATTGCAAAAAAATTACGCAAAGTAACACCTGAAACTATTTTTTTCAGTCTGTTCAATTCAAACTATTCGCAATTTTTTTAGTCATTTCTCATTGCAAATCGCAAAACTGTAGCACAAGAGTAGGTTTATTATATGTAACAGGTAAGTTAGGTACATGTTATTCTATATCCATTCGTTGATGTTACTCTCAGGCGATGGTAGCGTGCGAATTGTAAGAGAGCCGTCCGATTTGAATTTGGAAAATTAGATCATTACCTAAAGCTGTAAATCCAAAAAGTAAGACAACCTCTTTGACGCATTTAGGGCTCCCACACAAAACTGCGATTTGGTGCGATGCGATGCGATTTGATGCGATTTGATGCGATGTCACACGAACTTGATTTGCGAATTTCTGCGATGCGAATTTGTGCGGCGAACCGTTTTGTAGGGTAACCATATCTTCAAGTTTAGTCCGCCGTATTGGACGTGTTTTTAGGAAGCGTAAGATGGATCCCAAAAAGATAATTGAACCGATTTAAGCAAAAATGATCCAACCCACACAAACCTTATTTCGAGATAATCGATATTTAAGTTTGTGGCGGTATTTCTCTAGCTTTGTAATACAAAATGTTGTTATTTTAATTTAATTTAATGCTATGTAAACTCAACTTTTTTGCTATAAATAATATAAAGAATAAATTGTAATAGTTTAGTAGATAATTGGGAAAACTTGCGCCTGGATCATTATTACAAAATTAATTTTGTATGGAAAGAGCTATGTAGGGTGCAAAAATTAAAATGCAAAAATGATTCAGTGTGTTAAAAATTAGTAATCATTTTTGTGTTTTAAAAGACAAAACAAACAAAATTGGCCCTACTCCTCGTCCAAATCAGAATAAGGTTCATCACATAAACCATCTACATCGTCTATTATTGCAGCTTCCCTTCGGTTTCTTAAATTAATCAATGCAATGCTGGCCCTGTACTTATTTTATTTTATTTATTTATTTTTCGTTAAAGTACGAAACACACAGAAGCCGGAGGCGTGGCGGAGGCAAAGGCGTGCGAGTTGTATTCTATGGAATCCTATGAAAGCCTACACACACACCGCAGGCCGTGGCGAACGCGGTGCCATAGGAAAAACCGGCACGCCTTCGCCTTCGCCACTCCTCCGGCTTCTGTGTGTTTTGAACTTTATATACTTTATTCCGTTTACGTACTTAGATGAAATAGCAATTTTAAATATTAACTGCGGTTAGCTCAATGGTTTCAATTGTAAATACTAGTTGTAATTTTTCCATTCATTTGCTTGTAATTTTCGTTGTTAATAAAGATGTTCAGTTTAATACAATACGGAATATTATAGATAATTCTAATATTAACTTGTCAAATCTTAACTTGTTTTATATCATCATCATCATAATCAACCTATATTAGTCCACTGCTGGACATAGGCCTCCCTTAATGAGCGCCATAGCTCCCTGTCTTCAGCTTGGCATCCAGCATCTGCCAGCAGTCTTTCGCAGATCGTCATCCCACCTGGCCGGAGGGCGTCCTATACTACGTTTGCCAAGTCTCGGTCTCCACTCAAGAACACGTTTACCCCAACGGTTGTCGGTTCTTCGCGAGATATAGCCGGCCCACTGCCACCACTTCAGCTTGCTAATTATTTGAGCTATGTCGATAACTTTGGTTCTCTTTCGGATGTATTCTTTACGAATCCTATCCTTCAGAGAAACTCCGAGCATAGCTCTTTCTATAGCTTTCTGAGCTCTTTGAACTGATGGACCAGCTTAATATTATAGTTTGAATCATTGTAGCACATTAGAACGGTTATATGTTAGGGTAACAAAAGCAACACAAAAATGATTCTAGTGGCATGAAACACTTATACATTTTAAAAAATGGTCTTCGACATGACAGTTGTGGGTTGGATCATATGGATTTTCCACATTTGTGAACATAGAGGTGTGAGTCTTTGATATGTTAAAATATACCTTATTCTGATTACATTGGTTAAAAAAACTCGAAATTGACTAGGTTGTGGGTTGGATCATTTTTGCATAAATCGGTCCAATTGCACTGCTGTTATTGTTAAATAGATATAAAAGAAAAAGAAAAGATTCTGGATTCATCCATTTAATACGATTATGAACTCTGAAGGGAACTATTTTACTCGAAATTACTATGAGTTGAGAACTGAAGCAGTTTTTTTTTACAACACAAAGAAGGCGGCTCAGGCGCCGCGCTCTTTCGCTAAAGTTGTCTCAGAGCGGACTAAAAGGGGGGTCACCAAGTATGACGTAATATGACAGGAATACGCGATGCAAATGAGATCTGACGTTATCGTGCGAGCTCGCAGATATTTACGATGCGATGCGAGCTCGCAGTTTTGTGTTTGAGCCCTTAGCAAAGGGTCGCCTGAGACGCATAGGTT
Organism: Eupithecia centaureata; assembly: GCA_944547425.1. NCBI lineage: Eukaryota > Metazoa > Arthropoda > Insecta > Lepidoptera > Geometridae > Eupithecia > Eupithecia centaureata. The sequence goes on along the minus strand of OX155679.1, from coordinate 12,339,031 downwards.
GTGTAAAACGAGCTAGTTCTTGTATCTATGAATACCCTAGTCGTAAACTAAAAGGTCACGAGCGGAGAGCGTCGCCCTACTCGCGTTATGCCATGCAGGTATCCTTGGCACTATAATTGTGGATACGGTAACAGGTTTAGACCTAAGTTGGTTCATAGGCCTAAGTTGGTTCATAATTATTTTAGTATGATGTCTATTTGAAAGCAAACAGTTCGACTAAATTCGAGGCCTGAATAAGAGATTGATATTTCGTCACTTCATTCTTCAGATATAATTAACCAGGTAGTACTTTAAACCTACTAGGCAGTCGCACGATTTTAAAAGTAAATCGATTTACTCGATTTCATGTTTTTTTTTTTTTTTTTTTTGAGGGTAGCTATGCCTTAGCTGGCTTTGTCCGCAAGGCGATGTCTTCATTCTTTTTTCGTGCGAGGCAGCGTACGGACTTAACAGCTCCCTCTTGTAAAATAAATTTATTCCTCATGCCGAAGTGAAGTTTCGACATGATTTAATGTTATAATGATAAAATTAAGAGAAGGAGAATAAAAAACGCCGGCGAATAATAGTGTATTCGTCAGATTTGGAGTTAAGTGAACAAGGTAAGCAAAGTGCTATTATCTTTTCAAGTATTGTTGCAAAATGTTCGTAAAGCAAGAAGGTAGATTTTACCTCTGGTAGGTAACCTACTTAAGCCTGTGGGATTGACCCTGGGGTCAAAACAATGGCTGTTCTATGCTGGAGGTTAACCGAGTGTTATCACGAAGCAAATAATAGAACTAAAACTTGCAAACTTTTACGAAATACAAACTTTTGCGAAACGTACATAAAGCAAGAAGGTAGATTTTACCTCTGGTAGGTAACTACCTACTTAAGCCTGTGGGATTGACCCTGGGGTCAAAACAATGGCTGTTCTATGCTGGAGGTTAACCGAGGGTTATCACAAAGCAAATAATAGAACTAAAACTTGCAAACTTTTACGAAATACAAACTTTTGCGAAACGTACATAAAGCAAGAAGGTAGATTTTACCTCTGGTAGGTAACTACCTACTTAAGCCTGGGGGATTGACCCTGGGGTCAAAACGATGGCTGTTCTATGCTAGAGGTTAACCGAGGGTTATCACAAAGCAAACAATAGAACTAAAACTTGCAAACTTTTATGAAATGCTAACTTTTGCGAAATGTACGTAAAGCAAGAAGGTAGATTTTACCTCTGGTGGCTAACTACCTACTTAGGCCTGGAGATTGACTGTGGGTCAAAACGATGGCTGTTCTATGCAAAAGGTTAACCGAGGGTTATCACTACTTATCACAAAGCAAATAATAGAACTAAAACTTGCAAACATTTATTTTCGCTAATTCGAACAACGATGACTGTTCTATGCTTAGAGGTTAACCGAGGGTTATCACAAAGCAAATAATAGAATAAAAACTTGCTAACATTTATTTTCGCTCATTCGAACAACGATGACTGTTCTATGCTTAGAGGTTAACCGTGCGTTTTCACAAAGCAAATATTGGAACTATTACATAACCAATTATGCTTGCTTGTATTTATTTTCACAAATTAGAACCTCAATGGTTGTTAGAGGTTAACTGTGGGTTTCCCAAAGCGCTTTATTACAACAATTACACTACCACGTATGTTACTGACTTACATTTAGGTGTCTCAAATTAGAACCACCACGGCTGTGCTATATGCTAAAATTCAAATCATAGATCTTCACAAAGCAAAATATTACAATAATTACACTATGTTGGGACCACGTTTGGTGCTTTACTTGCTGACATTTACACTCTCAAATTATAACCTGCTATGCTAAAGGTTATACGTGGGTTTTCGCAAAGCGACATATTATAAAAACTACAACTAAGTCTGGTAGTTGCTTATTTTTGCAAATTAGAACCTTGATGTTAACGGAAAGTTAACACGTGGTCTCTTATTGAATAAATGGTAAACGTGGATTATCACAGTACTATTAAATTAAATATTTATATAATTAGATTCAATATAGATCACTCTTGTTAAGTAGGTCATTGGGTTCGCCTGGTGGTTGTCTGTCGAACAACACATGGCAATTCTATTAAGCATTAGGTGCACTTTTTACGCTCGTACGAGGTAAATTATAACTAATTCTTAAAACTCTCGGTGGGTTTCAAAGAGACATTGCCAAGCATGATGGATAAGTATTGGTGTATATTATATGTTTTGGTTTACTTTGCCCGTTTTTTGTCTTGCAATTCAGAAAACTGCGCTTCTTACAAGCACTCAATTTAAAACGTAAAATTGCTGCTACAATATCTGATGCCACTAGGACAGAGGATAAGAGAGTCGACTCAGCTCCGCAGCAGTTAGGCTAAGGCACCACTGCTATTAACAGGGGCTTCTCGGTACTTATTGAAGTTATTATAAAAATCTTATACATAAGTTATAAAATTGTCAAGGGAAACTTATTAACTCCCGGTCTGGATCGTGATGAAATCTTATCCAGAATGAAGACCACGATGTAATTATTTGGTCAGAAGCTCTCACTAAGACTAGTTTAAAGATTAAAAGGCTATAAAAATTACTATAGTTACTGATATTAAAAAATAAATAACCGCATCCGCAAAGGCACCAGTAGTGGCGTCAGTCCATCCGACGACCAGTCGCCCCCGGGTGGGGAACAGAACAGCCCTCCTTATACATATACGTCGTTATACATGAACTATGGGGGGGGAGGTAACCCCGCAGGTTACAGGGGCCTCAGGCAGGAGCGAGGCCGACAGCTCAGACTCTAAACTAGAGCAAGCCACGTGCTCCGGCACCGCAATTATAAAATTGGGTACACCCTGAGCATAACCTATATTTTTATAATTGTCTTTCCATTATAAAACTGATTGGATTTAAGTTATTCTATGAAGTTAACTAGTAGAGTTAGAGTTAGTTAGTCGAAAAGTTAACTATCTATTTATACTGTACAATAGAAAAGGGTACTTAGTCATCTTTCTTGCGATGATGAACCTGAAATGCTAACAGCGATTAATAATTTAATAGAATAAGATACATAGGGGCTATTTTAGTTTGTGGTCGCTCTCAAGGAGTCTTTATTTTCACTAACTGTGACCACTTATTCTAAAGTTCATAAACCTTTTATGTTGAATTTAATAACTCTCATTAAATTCATTCATTTTAAGATGACGGATCATAGGATCGTGCCTAAACTGATTCCTAAACACGGATCCCTAGCTGCAATAAACCTTCATTCATTCATTAATTCCTTAAAGAGGCTTATTTGCTTCTACCTGTAAATAAAGCTATTAGAAAATACTAACGCTTTATATTTATCTCAATGACATTTTATGTATCGGAAACATACAATTATTACCACCAGAATGTAGTAAACATAGTTGAACTATTACCTACCTCTAAGTTACATAGTGATAAAAATATATATATATATTTTGCCATAGAAGTCTTTATAGAAGCTTCTTGATTTTGTATGAGCTCCTTACTACATTACAAATGGTTTTAAATTGTTACGCTAGTGCATCGTAGCTAGCGAAGAATCACGCTAAATTAATATCGACACATATCTACCTATACCTAATATAGAGTGAGGACTATTCCATTGAGTTTTCCAATAGCTCAACCATTTTGCTTTCCGCACCTATACGAAATGTTCGACTATACAGCGAAATCCAGATACTTCGGCGATAGACGCGTTAACGATTAGATAGCAGAAAAGCAACTTCTATGCATTCCCGCATATTCTGTTGTCCTAAAGTGCTTAAGAAATTTAAGCAATGAAGCAACTGGAATTGGACAGGTTCCTGGTTTCCTAAAGACGGTATTAGATTTTGAAATACTATATTAGAATAATTTACATTATAAAAAATATCATTTTCAATCCCACTAGATATCATAACAAAGAAGTCCTACCTTGGGAACCGCGAAGCTCAGGACTACTTTTAAACAGCAAACTATCCCACCTCTAGCAAGTCTAGTCTAAAACTTAATGTTATCCACCGTCTTTAGTAGTATCAACGTACCACCCACAGTGGGTGGTAGCAAATTTGGGAGTTAATTGTTTCTAAACTGACGTAATCAGAACACATTATTTTAAATACCTATGAATATTTAAAATATTATTGCTGGTGACTTATTGACTTCTCAACCAGCGGATGTACCTACTCACTTTCAAAATATAAGAGAGAGAGCAGAGGTACTCTAATCAACCTTTTATTTGCAACGGTCAGCACTATCATTGCTTTTGGGTGGTAACATTAGACGTATGCTAAACGGCATTTACATACAAACAAAACCCCTCTATTCCAAAACATTTTTTAACTTGGGGTTCTCGGTTAGTGCTTCACTTTGCTGGTCATTACATCGGTCATTACGACAGTAATACCTGCATAAGGGGCTCAAGCGCTTTAGCTTATAAAGTGTCAAACAAAAATATACCTAAATGGTAACAAATCCAATTTTCTGATCTTTTAAAAACTCCTACTGCTGGTGAACCAGACCTTGATCCTGCAATTTATCAAAGAAAATTCAAAGCTTTATCCGGCTGCTGCGCTGGATTAATGATTAATGACATCAAGCTTGAGTCCTGCTGATGTAAAGTGGAGAATGGAGTTGACATGACCATATATAGCGCTAGACACGCATTAGCGGCGGCTTCCGTTGAGGTCTCGTTTGACTTTTTCCAGAAAACGGTCGGATGGCATGGATCCTCACAAAACTTTGCTAGGATTTACAATCACCCTATAAGAAGGGATTTTTCCCTAAACCAAAATCTTTTATTAATGAAAAATAGCGAATTACTTTTTGTACCTACTTATTTGATTATAAGTATTAGGTAACGATAAAAACAAATAGAAAATAACATAACTTACATTGTAAAATGTTTGAGGATGTCTTTCTGCAGTAGGTACCTATAGTTAGTAAAAATACTAACAAACTACCTACTAATTTTGGGTAAAGCTTGTATTATAATTCTAAATTTAAATTTTATTTTGATTTTATAAAAGCATATTTGATTGCAAATGATGCATACTCTAAACATCTACCTGGTTAATTATATCTGAAGAATGAAGTGACGAAATATCAATAGGTGATCAATTGAACTTGCAAAGTGAAGTTCGATCACTATTATATGAGTCACTTCATTCGAAGATATAAAATCACCCACCCATAGTAGGTATGATTCTACCCACCCAATAAATTTTAAATTTTCTCTGAAGAAATGAAGACATCGCCTTGCGGACAAAGCCAGCTAAGGCATAGCTAACCTCAAAAAAAAAAAAAAAAAAAAACATGAAATCGAGTAAATCGATTTACTTTCAAAATCGTGCGACTGCCTAGTAGGTTTAAAGTACTACCTGGTTAATTATATCTTCGAATGAAGTGACTCATATAATAGTGATCAGTTCGATCACTTTGCAAGTTCAATTGATCACCTATTTTTCATATAAAAACAATTACTTTCAGCCTAGCACTTCGCACATGTATGTAAAAAGATGCCTGTGGATAGGTTATTCCAAATAACATACCTATAGGTATACGATTCCAATATTAAATTGCGTAAATTTGCATAGTGCTTAAGCTTGATGCTCAGTGTCTTTATAAGATAATTTAGCGACAGATTAAACTTCCTTCGCAGGCTTCGCAGCTTATCTAGTGGGTTAATATACGGACAGAACTGAATACCTTTAAACTACGACCGTGGGAATCATAATCCTACACCATTCTTGTTAGTAAAGCCACTTGCCCACCAAACTCATCGTGTCTCTACATTCACCGCAATAAGCAAGGTAAAGGTATAATAAACAAGATTCTTAGGGTCTTTGAGCCCAGAGACATTTTTCAATTAGGCTCATCTCATTGTGTCTAGTATCAGTGGCCATGGACAATAAGCCTGTCATGATTGCTGCGTAGGCGACGAGCACGTTCGGCAGAGGCGGTGGGAATGGTGATCGTTTTGACAGCTTCAGTGGGTAAAACTAAAAACCAGCTGAGTTCGAGTCGGACTTGCGCACGAAGGGTTTCGTACTGTATTCAATACAACCGAATATTTTGGGAAAATTTCAAGTGCCTATACCTGTTGCCATTATTGCAATCAAACAAAAAATTTACTTATAGTATTTTTCGTTATAGCGGCAATACATAATTTGTGAAAATTTAGACTGTCTAGCTATGGCGATTCTTGATATACAGCCTGGTGACAGATAGACGGACGGACAGACGACGACGGACAGACAGCGAAGTCTTAGTAATAGGGTCCCGTTTTTACCCCTTGAGTACGGAACCCTAAAAACCACTGGCAGTAAAGTCTTGCCACTTCCAAATTATGTGATGATAGTTTTCTTTCAATTCAGTTTAATTTTGGCACGTTGATTTTAGTACATCACTACACCCATACCCTATGTCCTTATGTCCCTTTGAATGCTTAAATCTTTAAAACTACGCAACGGATTTTGATGCGGTTTTTTTTTAAGTAGATAGAGTGATTTAAGAGGAAGGTTTATATACTTATAATAAAACCGTGCAAAGCCGGGGCGGGTCGCTAGTAGTGTATAAGACCATTAAGACTTTAGTAAAGTAAAAAATGTTATAAACTTGTTTGCTAAGTGGATCTGTACGAAGCTGTAGAAAGCTTTTTTGAAGTAGCAGAGCTTTAAAGTTTAATTTCCATAATGGAGGCAGCTGAACTCTACGACAATAATGAAGACATGCGTCCTGGCGGCGCAGGCGCACTCGCGCTCCGAATACAAATTAGGAACAACTGAGATTTATTCTTTGAAACGCTAATAAAATATACAAGGAACATCATGTCCGTGTAATGTCAAGCTGAGAAAAAAGTTGTAAAGTCAATAATGGGTGAGCGACAGACACGTCCTGTTTTCGAAATTTTCTAAAAGATTAGGTATTGAATATTTTTTACAACGAAATACTATTTTTTCACAGTGACGACCTCCAGTTATGACTTCGTCTTAGTTTGAATTTTAACTCTGCTTAGCTTGGGGCTAGAAGATGCTGTGTGGATTGTCGAATATTAAATATTTATTTAAATATCATTATAATTTTCCTCTCTCTCTCTCTTCTAAGAATCCGCCTGTTATAGTAATTTTAAAGGCCGAGTCTTGTACGTACACAGATGTAATTACAATGCCTACTCAGCCAGTACTCACATAGTTGAGTAGGCGACATCCCGCCGCCCCCGAGAGAAAGCGGCAGCATTCGTTACCTGACACAATTCACCCGACACCAGCAGTTCTGCTTCTGAGGCTAATAGGAAATTATCGCGTAAGTAGGCTGCTTGCATTAGAATTAGCAATTTCACGTGACAGTTAAACGGTCTGTCACTGCTAAGGAACATTCCAAGATCTTGTTATCTTCAAGTAAATGAGTTCTTAGGATTATAAAAAGGGGCTAAAAGTTTACTAACTCAGAACCAGAGCAATAAGCCAAGTGCAAGTGGGACTCGCGCACGAAGGGTTCAGTAGATATGGTTTCTATAAAAACGCCAAAAAAAATTGTCTGATGATGTTCATGAGATACAGGCTGGTAACAGACGGACTGCGTTCTTAGTATGTATCCCGTTTCACCCTTTGGAACCCTAAAAAGGAAGAGTAAAGTTTGAACATCACGTTAAAAGCTATGTAGTTGTTGTCGCAGTCGAAGATTAGGTTAATATGTGCCAGAGCAATAAACTCAAAGTTAAACAAATGTTTCAACTGCAATTCTCTGGAAGTACCGGGGCCTTGCGGCCATTAAAACTTAAAAGCTTTTAGCAAGATACATTGTAGGTAAAGATACCTTGAACAAGAATGGTTCAGACGAAAACAAGTACTTACATAAGAAGTATCTACATTTACCTAAATAAACACAATTAGAAAGTAGGTAGGTATCTGTAATTTTATAATTATCCTTTGCGTAGGTACATAAATGTAGAAAGGTACATTACAAACCAACAAAATCACATACCACCGAATACACAAACGAAATAAAGTAAATAGTCACTGGCTCCTGAAACACGGATTAGAACTAGTTCAGAATTAGACTAGTAGGATTGATGATGATACTAGAATGATGATTATGATTTACTTGATAATGCTGGACAATCCACAAATGCCTTTATCCAGCAGTGGACTAATATAGGCTGATGGTGATAATGAATCCACATACCATCATCTAGCTATAAGCTAAGCAGAGTTTAACACAATAGTAGTAGTAATACAATACATTACGTGGATATGTTTATTTTTATACATAGGAAATATCCGGATCCCCGGCACAAATATTTGCAGATCGCACTATCATTTTTCCCGAGGAGGGAATCGAACCCGTAATCTCCTGCAGGCAGGTTAACACCCTCCGCGGTACAACGGTCTTCAATTCAATGAAAATCAGTCAAAAAGTTGAGATGTATTTGAGTATTCGGGCATTACTTAGCAAAGTCTAAGGGCTCAACGAAAACTGCGAGCTCGCATCGCATCGCAAATATCTGCGAGCTCGCACGATAACGTCCGATCTCATTTGCATCGCGCATTCCTGTCATATTACCTCATACTTGGTGACCCCCCTTTTAGTCCGCTCTGAGACAACTTTAGCGAAAGATGCGCGGCGCCTGAGCCGCCTTCTTTGTGTTGTAAAAAAAAACTGCTTCAGTTCTCAACTCATAGTAATTTCGAGTAAAATAGTTCCCTTCAGAGTTCATAATCATATTAAATGGATGAATCCAGAATCTTCTTTTTCTTTTATATCTATTTAACAATAACAGCAGTGCAATTGGACCGATTTATGCAAAAATGATCCAACCTACAACCTAGTCAATTTCGAGTTTTTTTAACCTATTTAATCAGTATAAGGTATATTTTAACATATCAAAGACTCACACCTCTATGTTCACAAATGTGGAAAATCCATATGATCCAACCCACAACTGTCATGGAGAAGACCATTTTTTAAAATGTATAAGTGTTTCATGCCACTTGAATCATTTTTGTGTTGCTTTGGTTACCCTAACATATTACCGTTCTATTTTGCTACAATGATTCAAACTATAATATTAAGCTGGTCCATCAGTTCAAAGAGCTCAGAAAGCTATAGAAAGAGCTATGCTCGGAGTTTCTCTGAAGGATAGGATTCGTAAAGAATACATCCGAAAGAGAACCAAAGTTATCGACATAGCTCAAATAATTAGCAAGCTGAAGTGGTGGCAGTGGGCCGGCTAAATCTCGCGAAGAACCGACAACCGTTGGGGTAAACGTGTTCTTGAGTGGAGACTGAGACTTGGCAAACGTAGTATAGGACGCCCTCCGGCCAGGTGGGATGACGATCTGCGAAAGACTGCTGGCAGATGCTGGATGCGCCAAGCTGGAGACAGGGAGCTATGGCGCTCATTAAGGGAGGCCTATGTCCAGCAGGTATAGGTTGATTATGATGATGATGATATAAAACAAGTTAAGCTTTGACAAGTTAATATTTGAAATTGCTATTCCATCTAAGTACGTAAACGAAATAAACCATAAAGTTCAAAACACACAGAAGCCGGAGGCGTGGCGGAGGCGAAGGCGTGCCGTTTTTTCCTATGGCACCGCGTTCGCCACGGCCTGCGGTGTGTGTGTAGGCTTTCATAGGATTCCATAGAATACAACTCGCATGCCTTCGCCTCCGCCACGCCTCCGGCTTCTGTGTGTTTCGTACTTTAACGAAAAATAAATAAATAAAATAAAATAAGTACAGGGCCAGCAGATCTAATATTAGATACCAGATGATTGCATTGATTAATTTAAGAAACCGAAGGGAAGCTGCAATAATAGACGATGTAGATGGTTTATGTGATGAACCTTATTCTGATTTGGACGAGGAGTAGGGCCAATTTTGTTTGTTTTGTCTTTTAAAACACAAAAATGATTACTAATTTTTATCACACTTTGAATCATTTTTGCATTTTAATTTTTGCACCCTACATAGCTCTTTCCATACAAAATTAATTTTGTAATAATGATCCAGGCGCAAGTTTTCCCAATTATCTACTAAACTATTACAATTTATTCTTTATATTATTTATAGCAAAAAAGTTGAGTTTACATAGCATTAAATTAAATTAAAATAACAACATTTTGTATTACAAAGCTAGAGAAATACCGCCACAAACTTAAATATCGATTATCTCGAAATGAGGTTTGTGTGGGTTGGATCATTTTTGCTTAAATCGGTTCAATTATGTTTTTGGGATCCATCTTACGCTTCCTAAAAACACGTCCAATACGGCTGACTAAACTTGAAGGTATGGTTACCCTACAAAACGGTTCGCCGCACAAATTCGCATCGCAGAAATTCGCAAATCAAGTTCGTGTGACATCGCATCACATCGCATCGCATCGCATCGCACCAAATCGCAGTTTTGTGTGGGAGCCCTAAGTCAAGTTTTTTTTATCCCCGTTGACTTGGCCCAAACGTCAGAACCAAATCACAATGATTTAGACTCAAGACTGATAATAACTAAACACCTGCAGGTCTATAAATGTCCCATTCTATCACGAATGCTAATTAAAAGTTGCAGGTGTACCCCAGAAACAATGATTTAGCCTACACAATTACAATAATACCTATTGTTACATAAGATGAACATATCAAACTTCCAGTTTATCTGACTGACAGATCAAAGCAAGATAAAAACTATAGGGAAGCTGACTTTCCAGACAAAAACTTGGTTTTCAAGTAACCTCGTCATAAAGGAACTAAATAAAAACCAAAGGGTGTTAAAACTGTAGAGAAACACACAATTGAAGTCACAGGCTATCCAGTGGAACAACATAATACGGTAGTTCGTATGTCACGGCTGATGTAACAAAGCTGGTTGAATAACGCGCTATTGTGGAAACTGTGGAAACCCTACGACCTCTGATTATCCGCACGCTTCGTTTGCGCATAAACGGATGGCGTTGAAATGGTCAGGAACACTGTTTGTGGCAATTTGTAATGATGCCTTTGAAAACCGCAATTTTTAGAGTGAAAATCACCGGGGAAATTGTATTTTTATGACTGTGGTTTGTATATATATATATCTTTCGACTGCATAAAAAATACATTTTAAATAATACATTTAATGTACAAAATTACATTTAAAAATACATTTAATGTACAATTATCAAACCTTGTACAAATTTCATGCATAATCACTTGGTCAGATCATGATCAAATTTAAATAAGACCGCAAGAAGCTTTCTTGCGGTCTTATTTAAATTTGATCATGATCAGCTTTCAAATAAAAAAAAAGAAACATCAAAATCAGTTCATCTTCAAAAAAGTTAATAATGTAACGTCAAAAAAGACAGTGGATTTCAGAACCTTATCTTTTTAATTCAAATGAAATTAAAAAACCAATATACAAATATCTAAGCTTGATCTCAGCATATTAGATGGCCAAATGTTCATTTCAGTATTAAATGTCCATAAAAGCACGTGAAAGACAGTAATTTGTTATTTATGCAATGGTGGAAGTAAATTAATGAAGCACTGGATAAGGTTCATTAGTTATCGGATTTCTAAACCAAATTTAATCTAGATAGCAGTAATTTATGATTTCCACGTGAACATCTATTTGTAAACCAAGAGGTTGTATTTATTTATTTATTGCATTAATACAGAATAAAAATAATAATGAAGTATGTATTTTATCTCAGAAAATAAATGACAGCCTAAACTTTTTTTAGACACATACAACCTTACCACAAAAAACAAACTTACGACTTAGACACGTGTTTAACAATTGTTTAACATGGTTTTGTAGGATGATTTTTGCTAAACAACTGTTAAACACGTGTCTAAGTCGTGACGTTTTTTTTTGTGGCTGTGAATTTTATAGAAAAGTCGAGTCAGAATCATACGCAGCCTAAACATTGAACTGGCAATGATGAACAATGTGTGGAAGAATCAATCGGTTCACATTATCTCAAAGATACAATGTTACATATATAAATCTTTGTGTGTATAAAATAACGAGCGGTTTTTTTGAGACAACGTCCAGCTCTAACCGTTGAAGCTAGAACACTGAATTTTGGAGAATAGGTACCTCTTACTACATAGACACCCGATAAGAAGGTATATGTATTTTATTTTGTTAAATAAGTAGGTAGATACCTTATTACTAAGCTAGCAACCTAAGCCAGGGTCATATAGAGGTATAGATACCTAATTAGCGAAGTCCCAGCGACTTTCTCTATTGATCAGTGGAGAGTCGACGGAAACTATACGCATATCTTGTAGTTCTAAGAAGTACGGGCCACTTCCTCTGAGCGTTTGCTGTCGGCTGTTGCAACACTTGCAACCATAATATATGTATTTCAATCATGTATGTGCCGACTTGCCAAGATGCCGACAAACTTCTTGCTATTTGAGAGATAGGTACTGAACTTACTTCCTACATTTCATATTACCAGTTATCATTAGGTTCATTAGTTACTTAGTATAAATAAATCTTTACTAATATCTAATATATTGGATATTTGGATGTTTGTTCGTTTGTTCCTCTTTCGCGCAAAAACAACGGATCGAGCTGAAATTTTGAATAGACGTAGCTCTAGCCATAGAATAGGCTACTTTTCATCCCACAAATAAATACGAGTATGTGATAGGTATGTGAGAAAAAACAAATCAGAACAATAATAAATAAATACCTTAGCTCGTTTTCAATTAAAGCCCTAATGACTCAAAAGACGCCAAGTATTCCCAGTGACTTATTCCATTCATTAAAGAAATCAAATTATGGTATGAATGCAATCGAGAGCGGATCGTGATGAACACGCGAGCTATGAGGCTTTGTGGGAATTAATTGTGACTGAGGATACAGGATGAAATATTATAGAGAAGCATTGCGACGAGACAACGAAATAACAATTTAAGAATGCAATTGATAAGGAACTTTTTGATATATACGAACTAGATAATTACCTAGTAAATAACAGCATACAAATTGATTATCAGTGTACATAAAAATGAAGATTTTACATAATGTTGAACATGATTCAACAGGTAGATCTATTCTTATATCGATCTATTTTTATTGGTATGGCTATAAAAAATAGTACATACTTGTAGAGACAGCTATAATACCATTAGGTCAAGAGAGACTGAAAACCCTCATAAGCGAGTGTTATTAGAAGGTATTGAACACGCTGTATACTAAGATTTACAACGTAATCCGAGCCTTGTGTGCCGGAGTCACGAAACTGTGTCATTCATTCTTTCATTGCTTACATACAGTACAGTCGTAAAAATATTAATTCATTGGTGTAGGGCTTTCCACACAAGCAAACAATGTTTTAAAAAAATCTGGTATTTGTGGTACGAATAAAATTAATTCTATATTTCTCCACAGCCTTCCTTCCATGGCTATTAAGTTTGTAGTACCTCATAAACCTGAAATAATTGTTGCACCCAAGACTAAGACCTGATGTACCTACCGAATATTCAATATAAATTTATTAAAAAAAATTATATTATGAAATTTCCAACAGAGTAGATGGTAGCTTTGTTAATTAACGAAGGTTAACATTAACATGCTGTGTTTTAAAGATGAATTCACGTGAGTTAATTTAAGCACGCTACGAATTTATTGTTGAATATTTCTAAAGGTACCTTTATTGAATTCCCCTCGAGATCTCAGGAGTTCTAGCAGACCCTTTACGTCCTTTCTTATTAACTTTGACTTTATTATATTACTAATAAAGAGATGCCTATTTATATTTTTAATATTAAATTTGAATATTATTAATTTTAAATGTTATTGAAATATTAAAAAACTAATCCCTGCATATGCAAGACCTTATAATGCTGTCAAACTAATCACCAGATATTTACGATGACGTCACCTCAGGCCTGGTCAAACCAGCCACGCAGGCTACACTTAATTATGGTACAATGGACACAGAAACAGGTGGGGCAAAGGCACGTGGCATAGCCACAGACTAAATACAGGTACCGGTACATACCAGCTGGCATCATCATTACACTGACATTTATGTTTGGTAAATTACACGTTAGCATAGTCATGCAGCTTAGTCAGTACAAGTAGCTTGTTAAACAGTGATACAAGGTTGCCTGGAAGATATCGCTTTTGGCGATAAGGCCGCTCATTATGCAACTGTTTTTGTGTTTGTGTTTTTCTTTTCTGTTTTTTTTCTATCATGGTGTACAATAAAGAGTATTGTATTGTACAAGTAGCAATTGTATTTTTACATATGATACATTACATGATACATACAGTTTTACACATCAGCGAAATTTATGACGAAGTGTCAAAATAATTTTGGGCTTACGATTTCACTACAATCACCCAAGCAAACGGACTCCTTGTAGATCTAAAAGTATAAATAAACGATCATAGATGTTCCTACTTCATCGAACACAATTCTGTTTTATTTTAAAGCACAATTTTTGATTTGTTCAGTTCTATAAGTTACTAGTTTACGTATCCGATATTTCTGTAAGTATTTAAAGCTCATTGAGCTTGTTCATAAATGACTGAGATGCTGTATTCAATCTCAGCAGTAAAACTATTTTGTATAAGAAAAGTACCGTGTTTAGTTGTCGTTAGCTTATTATGAGTAATACGCGCGGGAATGGGCTGGCATTTGAATCTCGTTCACTGAATTGAACCGTTTACTACACACTAAATTTTCCATTAGTAACAGTCAGGATTCTGCAACATTTGAAATACGTTTCTAAATGTTAGTTTTGGTTTGGGTAGGTACATTTTAGCGGCTTAGCTAGCGGTAATGTTTTAATGTATTCTTTAACCTACAAGTTAAAGAATATATTAAAACATTCTACAATAAATTAAGCAATGAATAGAAAAGAGCAGAAAATAGCACGTTCACTTGATTTCCACCGATATTTAGCAGGATATCTTCCATTTCATTTATTATTATAAATGTATTTATTCTAAATTATCCCCATTGTAATTTAGAGCAACAAATTTGTAATATAAACAAGCTAGCAAACGTTTGCAACGGTTAGGGGCACAACAACACAAATATAAAACTTGATAAACAAAAACTGAAAAAACAAAGGACAAATGATTAGAAACCAACACACAATTTAAAATTCATTTTATAACTCACACTTCTTTATACAGACATGTTTAGTCATCACATTAGAATCACCCTGATTCAACCGAACAAATCCAGTAAATTGTTAGCGAGTCGACTGGTTGAATTCATGAGAAACTTGCAAGCTACAATAATGTTAATGAATGCAAAACCATCTATCAGCAAATGTGTTTTGCTCTATCTATATGTACTCGTTTATAAATACATAATATATTATATTTATAAAACTTTTAAAAGGGGCCGACGTTATAGTATAATATGTAGAGATCAAACACAATATAACATGAATGAGTAAAAGCGTATATCTAGACTTGTTTTATTTCCAATAAGTTTTTGAATGATTTAACAAGACACGTTATTTTTCTTATCAGTTAAAGAGTCAATAAGATAACATATATACACAGATACAAACTTAGATAGATTACATTCAAATAAGGCTTCACCTTGAACGCAATCATATCGAACTGCAATGTTGTGATACGACTAACCGGTTGATTCATACAACAGACAATGCGTCCATTCATAAACTGTTCTATATACATACCTTACTAATTGTAAACTAAGAATCCAAACATTATTTCTGACCATATCGAATGAGGTAAAAATTGGCGAAGAGACGCGTGTTATATCTTGCATGACATAATCAAATCTAGGTTTTAATATAAAATAATTTACATATATGTAAATTAATGTTCCAATCCCTGAATGGTAAGTCAGATTCTATCCAACCACTTGTAGCTACAAGTAGGTACAAGTAATGGTATTATGATTATAAGCTTTACCCCAATTTCTTTAAGATCGCGCTGCAAATAAGACACAAGTATTATATTGCTTAAAAGAGGGTCCCAAACCACTGAAATGTACTAGATTAAGTCAAAGAAATAAAGTATTTAGTATAATTATGTTGTATCTCTTTTTAAGATGATTATAAATAAACGAACTAGTATCAGGTAGGTACATTTCTCAGTAGCCTCATTTTCAGAGAAGCTTCATAAAAAGCATACGTAAGAAACGTGGTCAAACGATCTGTTCCCGAAATGAGTAGCGAACAACAAACCACAGATGGTATAATTATTGTACCGTAACTTAGTAATCTCAATTCCGTATTGTCTGTTCTCACACTGCTATTAGAGTAGTGACTATCTGTGTTCTGCTAAATTACTGTGGTAATAGAAATAACTGTCCAATGGGTTTTTACAGCGGACGCCCTAGCATGCATTGCGTATCAACGTCGCCTGTCGAATGATTATGATTGTTCTTCTACAATTACTGTAGATGTATCAATTGCACTTGATGTACTTTTTCTCCTCTCTTTCAAGTGATATATTTTATGACTGCCAATTAAATTATTCAATCCATCTGTGATTACAAAAAGTACATGGCTAATATGAAATGCACTATTGCCTTATGGTTTAGTTTCATTACCCTTTCTTATAGCTTTTGATGGCATCATGTTGGTGCTTTCAAATAAGATAGGTAAGTTTAGTTTTTCATCATTCTGCGATTACCAATCCTATTGCCAAGACATGTAGTGATTATGTAAAAACCTCCTTGATAGAGGTTTGTTCAGTGATGGACGTCGTGCTGATGTGGAAGACTTTGTCATCTGTTTTTTTTTTATATTTAGTTTTTTAATTTTTATGCAAACTTACAACTAGTTAGGTACATCTATTTTACTATCAGGTACAAGGTTTACCTAATCTAATCAAGGCGATGAATTAACACTTGGTAAGGCATAATTACAACGCAACATTTTTTTCCTGTCATTTCAACATCCTAAGCTTTAAATCAATAAATTCCCAATGCCTTGCAAACCGGTCTTATCTTAAATTCAACATGGATGTCTTCGTTTCATTTGCATATTGGCTAATATACGAAGGCCCGTATTCAGCTGTTTCGTTCCCATATTAACACGTTACTTTCAAATTCTTAGTCAATGCAACAGCATTACTTTATTAATCGAAAAAACTTGTTCATATTTCAGCGTTTATAAATATGTATAAATACGTAACAATTTAATTTTACGTTAGTTGAATTTTGTGTCTGAAATGTAATGATAGTAGCTTAATTCATAAACAAAAAATGCTGGACAATCCACACAGCATCATCTAACCCCAAAGCATAGATGACATAATAGATACCAGTACTAGTACTAACTAGCCCAAAATAAATAGAGCTTGTGTTATATATCTATATAGGTGTTTTATATGTAGTTTATATATTAAATGATATAAGTGTTAGTAATATAGGTGTTAGAAAACTGATAAAATATCTATTACATTATATCCATACTACATTACATTACAAACATACAGATAACGCATTCCAATACTTTATAAAATAGGAAACCAAAATGTGAGATAGTTCTTATACAGTCTTTAAAAAATGGACTATACACAGACAGAAATAATGGACTATACGTATAAAAAAACTACAGGAGTCACATAGTATATATCTATAGTAAATGACTATAGTGATGACGACGCGGATGTGGCGCGGCAGGCAAATGTTCGCCTGCGACGCAGGAAGTTGCGGGTTCGATTCCCGCCTTGGGTAAAATATTTGTACGATCTGCAAATATTTGTTACAGGGTTCTGGATGTTTTCCATGTATAATAAAAAATATATGTATCTTTCTAATGTAATTATTAATCATATCAGTCATCTTGTACCCATAACACAAGCTCTGCTTAGCTTGGGGCTAGACGAGGCTGTGTAAATTGTTCAGCATTATCTATCACTACACAGTATAAAACAAAGTCGCTTTCTCTGTCCCTATGTGCTTATATGCCTATGTCCCTTTGAATGCTTAAATCTTTAAAACTACGCAACGGATTTTGAAGCGGTTTTTTTTAATAGATAGAGTGATTCAAGAGGAAGGTTTATACGTATAATAAAACCGTGCGAAGCCGGGGCGCGTCGCTTGTTTATGATAAAATGTATATAAAGTGTTAGAAATTTCTACGTGAACATCTGTCAAGAAGCAATATCTTCAGGATCGCAGTTTATTTTTTCCGCTCACACGCGCATGTTTACGAGTGCACAAGTGCTAAGTGCTGGAATGCCTTCCTCCAGGCGGACAGGAAGAGCAACCTAATTAGAATGTGCATTTGAACAGTTTGTTGCATCACATTCTAAGATCTTAGATGGAATGCTGGCGCTGACATTGACTTTACTATCACTACATAGTATAAAACAAAGTCGCATTCTGTATCCTTATGTCTCTATATCCCTATGTATGCTTTTAAACTACGTAACGCATTTTGATGCGGTTTTAACAGATAGAGTGATTCAAGACGAAGGTTTATAAAACCCTACGAAGCCGGGCGGGTTGCTAGTTGAATTATAAAAGCAATTTCGTGAAAATAACTTTGAATTTAAGCCTACTTTGGTCGATTTATGTGCTGAGGTATGTGAAGTAATATCTCGTGGAAAACAGAAAACGCTTGGGTAAAAGTTTTCTTGGGTTGGTTTGCGATTCGGCTAACGTACTGTAGGACTCCCTCTAGCCAGGTGGGATGACGATATGCGAAAGATTACAGGCAGATGTTGGATGTGGCAAGCCTATGGACCTCATTAGGGGAGGCATATGTCCAGCAATGGACTAATATAGGTTGATGATAATGTGTTGTTGTTCAATATTTTCCAATGTGCATTGCAATAGGTTAAATGTCCAATTAGCTAAGTACAACCAGTTTCATTTCAAGTATTTCCGAACCTATATTGGCTACAAGTAAGTAAATACACATAAAAAGTTGTTTAACTACCAGTATTCGAAAACTGATTGAAGTGTCGGTAACAAGTCCAACAGGAGTGGCAACATTCTTAGCCATCGGGTAGTCTTCAGTTCTTGTTCTAAAGCTATGTGAAAGCGATGCTATGCTGAAACAAGCTATAGGTTTAAGCATTTCATCATCATCAGCCTATATTAGTCCACAGCCTGATTTAGGCCCTGCCAGGCCTTTAAAATCGTTCAAAAAATGATCCATTCATTCAGGCTCTACGATGACGCACATTAAAACAGACACACTGACCTAGGTATGCGTCAAATTAAAAAAAACTGTTTGGTATGGACACACAATAATTAATAGTACAGGTATCTATGGGCTCGAAAATGGAACTCAAATTAAAAGCCGCAAATGTTTGTAAAATAAAATGTATGATTTCATTGGGAAAGGTATCTAAGCTTCGCACAGAAACACAGATTGATAAAGCTTCGAGCATTTACGAAACCTCGACTTTCCTTATCTATCACGTCGCATCGCATCGCATCCCATGGCGTTTTGTATGCAACCTGTCACGTAGGGCATTACGCTATTGATGCGACTTGATAAATCGTACGAACTAATGTAGTAAAACGATACTAAAAACATGAACGTGTGTCATCGGCATTTAGAGAGTTTAATGAGCTTATTACGAGTAGGTAGATACTACTTACTAATAGAGATCTTGATGATATGATAGAAGGCAAAGATCCAAAAAGAGTTCACCTAAAATAAGACTCTAATTACAAACTTAAGGGGTTAGTATTTTTAGACTTTGATCGAAAACAATAATAGTTTTCTGTCAGAGTTCAAGCACCTCGAGGGAACTTGAAGGAGCAACTTTTATTTTTTTGCACAATGCATTGTAACTTAAAATAAGGAACCTTATTTTGAAAACTTGTTTATGTAGCATTGTATGCGAATGTTTTCAATGCCGACTGTAAAACAAATCACTTTTGTATTACAGTGTTGTAAATCATGTTGAAATAAGTAGATTAAAAAGGTTTGCTTGTAGATTTTTACAATTTCTAAATCGATTGTTCTGTAAATTTCTAAGGTCGCGCAATTTTTTTAGTTGCCTTATTTTTTATCTCATTTAACCTCAAACAAAACCAGTATTTACTATAATATCTTGTTTTAAAACTAATATATTTTAAGATCTTAGCTCTACACAATTTATTAGTATTAAGAGAAAAATCAGGCTATTGTCATTTAATAACAGGTTAGAAACAAGTTCCAAGGTTGCTTGTATATTATCTTATTTGCAATCGGTGTGCTTAGCACGAGTTAGTCAAAAAAATACATTAATGTAGAACCAGTTTCTTAGATTGTATTTTTCTCTCTTAATAAAGTTTTAACTGAGCTTCTATCTCTATTTTTGAGTCAAACCATATCAATCTCTATAGAATTTAGTAGTAGAATAAATAGAATATTTTTTTTATTTTATAATTTTTATGTTTGGAGATTATATCCTTATCCTTACTATGGATGGATGTTTGTTCCTCTTTCACGCAAAAATTACTGAAAGAATTGTACTAAAATTTGGAAGAGACGTAGTTGTAGTCTTTACTTTAATTTTACTTTTATTCAAATAAAAAGTAAAATTAAAGTAAACACTTAATAAATTATATAAATAAATTATATTATTATTATTATAAATTAGCCTTGAAACGTTTCCATAAAAACAAGGTGTGCGTAGCCACGGGCAGATGCTAGTAAAAAAAAAAAAATAATAATAAATAATATAATAGTAAATATTATGTAGTAAATCTAACAACTCTAAAGCTCATCATAAAAGGAAGTAAGTATCTGATGCTAAGGGCTCATGATTGCTATGAATGTGAAATGTTCTTTTCGTGACAGGCGACGGACGTTAACACACATTCTGAACGTACATTTATCTGATACAACTTATTCGTAATTGGACCACTACAATACAGATGTTTTATTGCAAAACTTAATATTTTTAAATTATGATGAAGGCTTAGATTTTTATGAAATTCGTTTGTGTGAAAGTCTATATTGCTTATGCAATATGTTGTTATAATATAGACTAATTTCAGGTTTCTCTCGAATTAGTCAGAAAAAATTAAAAAAAACAGAATTAAATCAAAAAGGGAAAATCTAAATAAGAAACTGGAATCGAAAAAACACCAATTCCAGTTTTCAACCTTGAAGATCGCTCCTGAGTCGGTATCTATTAGTGGTCATTTTCTATACATCTGGACGTAAAGAAATTATTTAAGTATTCAAACTATTTTCCTAGATTGACTTGGATTATAAACTTATTTTGGTATAACAATCATTTTGATTCTTAACATAATAGTTTTTATCTTTTTTAATGCCTCACATTCAAGTCCATAAAAGTTCAAAAGTTTAGTACCTAGATTTTTAAGGTAATTAAATTAACATTCATAAGATATGCAGTGTGTGTAGTCCAAATATTTTGAGACCAACAACATTGTGAGGTCTTTGTATAAACAAAGAATACCTCAAAGCGAAAAACAAAGCACACCCGGAATCTGGAAGGTCATTAAAAAGACATTCACGTTGTTTTAATAACACGCAACCGTTTTTATGAGGGCGATCCAGAATCTTACGGCAATCTCGTTCACACGAAAATAATTAGACTGATTGAATGTGATGATAATTTAATGAACCATGATGCTTAATATTACACGCATGATCTTAACGTGTCGGTGAAAACAACCGCCGAATACCTTTTGTCAGGTAAAGATTTAAATAATTAATTAAAAACGCTACGATACCATACAGCAGTACCTTGACACTGCCGCCAGATTAATCAGAGCAGTTTGGAGTAGTTTGGACCAAAGATGAAGGTGCGACTATTTTAACTAACGTACCGTAACGTAACTAACTCACGATGTGAAGGATGCTTATCTATCAGTTAATACACGCACGTGCATGACAAATCGTTTGCTTTTCAATTTATAGAGTTTAATAGATGTCTATTTACTGATCTGATCAGGGACCGTAACGAGAATTATAATTTGTTTTGTAAAAGTAATTTATGTCGCAAGACATAATATTATAAAGTTCAATCAGTTTTGAGAACATCTCTGTGAATGCACCAGTCACTTCAAATTGTTTATCGATTTCATCAGAGTATATTGGATAAAGTAGGTGGTCTAGATAGATCGTTATATACCGCTTGGTGGTATGTTTACGGGGTCTGATTCTATCCATCATTATGTACTATATTGGCTTATCGCAATTTCCATGAACCATGAATTTCCCACTATCTTCCCCGGTAATTAGAAACTTAACGGTACGCAATTTGTATGTGGCTGTTAGTTGTATGGTCCGAATGAAGGCTAGTGATTTAATCTAAAGGCATAATGCGCTTTTGCTCGTTGGTCTCTGTTCAAAGTTGTGTGTTGTATTGTGCCTATTGTAAGTAGAGGACACGGACGTTACTAGGTACTCTGTTATAGTCGCCTTCCTCATAACTGACTGTAGTTACTGCTGGTATGACAATGACGTGTGATTGATGCGATAGTAATTTCCAGCGACCGTTGTTCGTATCCGATACGAGTCCAATTGAAGCAGCCACACCGCATTGCTCCTAATCGCAGTAATAGAGCTTATCGCAAACTTGTTCCGCAAAGCTCGCCATTGGGCAAATTAAACATGACTTACCGGTACTGTTCTCCGGCACCGCGTGGAGTATGCCGCACAGAGCGGAGGACACAGCAGGTCTGTTCCGTGACCCCACATCAAGTTCGCACTCGTTGGCTTGAGCCGCCGGTTCGAACAACGTCAAATCCAGTCCGTCCATATCGCTCCGCGCCGACGCGCAATCCTCCTCCACGACTCGTTCACAAAAGTTTTCCGGTGACTCCACATCCTTAGGGCTCCGACTGCACACTCCGTCACTGAGTGGGTCACAGCAACAAGTGTCCGAGAACGGTTCAAAGTCCCTACAATCAAACTCGCATCGCTCAAAGCTGTCACAAGTGCACGACGATAGCGCGTCCGAATCGGATCCTTCGACCAGGAACACATTATTGCTCTGAACAATATCTTTTTGTGGCGATTCCGATATGAAAAATGGACTGGAAGCGTATGGCACTTTTTGTAGTTGCGAAGACAGGTCTGAGTCCTCATGGTCGATGATCTGAGGGAGATCGTCGTCATCTAGTTGGGGGCGGCAGTCTTCGTAGCGAGCGAAGCTGGATGTGTCCGTGAGGTTGGAGGAGCGGTCGACGGAGTAGACATCTGCGTAGGGGTCTACGGAGTCGGTCTGTTGGGTCTGTTGTCTAAAGGGCGAGTGGTGCGAGCGAGCTCCGAGGAAGAGGGTGGTGTAGGGGCAAGTGTGCTGGGGGCGGGTGCGGTCGGCGCGGCGCGGGTAGCTAGCCGCCAGAGGATCCAGCGCCACCCCGTCCGTGTTGATGTACGCCTCGCTCGTCGACAACACGTTGTACCGCCAGTCCGGCATCGCGGACCATCACTTCATTAACTAGAGAAAACTGTTCACTTTCATTTAAACTACACTCATTATGTCACGTATAGTTTATTCTGTTAAAGGAGTCGTATTTTCATTTAACCACGGTCAGTGTCCGCATCGGTCTAAATAAAGACTTTATTATTGCTGTTATGGCCGCCGTATTAATTTAACTGTTCTAAATATAAGTTTCAGCTTGCTTATGGTCGTTAGTGAACTCTAGCTATATTGGCTTGCTTGTTTTGGTTGGTTCATCTTTAGAGACTTAAGTAAGTAGGTACATTTATCCGATATGTTATAAGTAAACATGAATAGCAGAACGTCCATATGCGTCGCGAACGCAATGTGGGTCACAGAAAGCAATAAAACTTACATCTCTACGTATGTTGTAGTACCTAATATTGATGCAAGTAATGTAATATAGAACGGCGGAAGCTCTCTACATTTGCTCTACTTAGTTTCGAGTACTATGCTACATATTTGCAGTTTGCTCTGTGAAGTCCGGGAACTTTTATATCACTGATAAATGATAAAACCAGAATAAAAACGATTAAATTTGGGTCACCCATCAGCGCGCATAACTCTATCATTGGTTTAAAAGTCATAGCGAGAACACAATGTATCGAGTAAACAGATATTGTGTTCTAAACAATGTTCCATACCTATTCTATTGTTGACTGTTCATTATGTTTGACACAGCTATCTGCATTGACCATTTTATTCGGGGTGCAGTAAAGTTGGCCACTCTGCGGCTATTACGGTAGTGTGGACCGCCTACCCCGTTACGAAGAGTATTTTGGACCATTACCCCGCTTTATCGGTACTAGATATAGCGGCTTTACATGTTAATTTGAAGATCAATTTAGATTCTTTACGTAAGTGCCTATATAACAAGTTCTTAATACGATGATGTTGGTTCAGGTGATGACAATATTTAGTCTACTGTTATTAGTCCAACGCTGGACATAGGACTCCCCTGATGAGCGCAATTTCGCCCTGTTTTCAGAATAAAATTCTACTCCTGAATTTAAAGTTTTCCAAACCGACTTTAAAGGCATAACCTTTATTAGTAATGGGGTGGTTAAACTAGCAACCCCCACCAGACCCGCAAAGAAGGCCACCTGTGGCTTAGTTGTAGAAACCAAACCAGACACAAGTAACCCAGCGGTGGGTGAAGTTGGTTAACGCATAGAAGAATGTTTCCTATGATGTCCACAAAATATGAGCACGCAATGAAACTTTAAGAAGACTCGACTACGTAAGATCTTCGACAGTGGTCGTGCTTAGAAACGCCATTACTTTGTTAGTGAGCACCGACATTGAAATTGAAGCGGCTTCAAAATAACAGAAGAGGTTTCGTGAATGCTTTAGTGCTGCACGAGTTGGTTTTTTATAATAAGGGAACAAAGTCTTCACGGCTTTTCACCTCCGGAGGTGATGTGCATAGGTCAAAAACCCGTGTCAATAAAGTTGTAATACTTGTAATACGTTGTCATTAACGGGGTGATGATGGCTGCACAAAACTCTAATCCGATCCGAAGCGTTCGCGCGTTCTGGTGTTCAGTAATACCAAAAATTATGACTGAAAACTTTTATCATTTCGGACAAAGTGTTGTTAATTTGTAACTAGACAATAAGCTATATCGAAAAGTAATTTTATTGCAATTTTTTTTTTAATATCTATTAATTTTTTTGACAAAAAAATACTTAGGAGCATAGATAGGTAAATACTATTGAAATACAAAAAACATTAAAATTTTGACGAAATATGCTCGACTTATAAATCGTTTTTGGTATTCCGTTTGTCATGTTTGTCATCCGCTGGCCCCTTAAGATGTTAAAGCATCACACAACTATTAGAAATGCGAAAGTTTGGATAGATGTTTGTTACCTCTTCACGCCAAAAATACTGAACGGAACGGAATGAATTTTTGTCTATACGTTGTTCTAGGCCTGGAATAAAACATAGGTACTTTTCATCAATTTTAACGTGGGTGAAGCCGCGGGGCGTAGCTTGTTTATAATAAATAATTATTTTCAAAACAATGCGTGAAAATTTTACAATAGGTACAATAGATTCAAAATAAACTATAACATCATTGTGTGAGACTGGTGCTGCGTTAGGTTTATAAAAACTTGTGTATATTCGATGGAAAATTATAAAAGATAATATGACACCTTGAGAATCACGCCGCGCCATCAAATATCCAAAAATATGTGACATTCTACAAGACACCGAGTCTGATTTCTCTACTTGGAAACCGCTTTACCTACATCCATGTTCTTCACAGTTATAAAAATCAAATGCGGCATTTGAATTCCACAAAAGTACATAATTCTTTTTCAGAATGTTCTTATTCCAAATTTATACAAAATACAATAAGGAAACTGGACACGACCATACAAAAAGTGGCCCAGGCACGTGCTTCAATTCTTTGGGGCGAATGCGTCGGCGACAAAAACACCGGCCCACTGCGGTCAATGCACGAAAATTACTATTCCACTCGATTACTATGATAACAAAACTAAATGTTCGGGGCTCTATACTTGTAGATAACATTTCCGTCTGTATCTAATATCTTAATCGTAATGCCCGTAAGGGTTTCGTTAGCTTTGATGTCTGCGAATGCTCAAACATATTTATATTAGACCCATCTTAACACTGTGAATTCAATTCACAATGTTAACTTACATTAGATTCACAATATTAACTTAAAACCTTGCAAGTTTCATGGCCACAAACTCTACTTTTCCACAAGAAAATATTTGTTTTGTTTTATTTATTTCTTTGAAAGACTTCAGGCAGATGCTGGATGCGGCAAGCTGAAGACAGGGCGCTAAGGCGCTCATAAAGGAAGGCCTATGTCAGGCTGTACACTAATATAATTTTGATGATGATATTTATTTATTTTTTAAGAAACCAATAAATATGGATCAGCTAAAGTAGTTTTTATTTTGCACCAACAGAGTTGCAAATCCGGAAGAATTGCAAACCAGACACAGAGCCATTCTACAAGAAGTTGAAGTTGAGTTGCAAGTTTGATCTAGAGTATCTAGATTTCCATGCAAAATATAGCCGGTAAACCTCCACGGTTGGTTTATCCTGTGATTTATAGGACTGTTACTAAGACCTTATAAATAATACATTCGGAAAGAACCAAAAAGATCTAAGATTGAATCGATCTTCACGCTTGCAACACTTACAGCCTGTCCAGATAGGGCGCTTTACGCGCGTAAAGCGCTGGACTCTCGACTCGCGCGTGCTACGCGCGAGTCGAAATACTCGGGCGAACAGTGGAGCGCGCGTAAAACGCCGCATCTGGACGCAATATAAATTGAAACGCGCGAGGGCACTCGCGCGTAAAGCGCGCGTAAAGCGCCCTATCTGGACAGGCTGTTACAGAATAAATTTATCTCAGTCTAAGACCAAGTAGGTACCTTACGTTCCGTAAGGTAGACGGAGCATATGGTCACTGTCATCCTATAAGGCGATGTAGCCGATTTGATATTGTTTTGGTTTTGTTTGATACCGTACGGTGACACGTGAATGTCAGATTGAGAAAATGAAAATTTGTGTTTATGTTTTATTTGTAATTTTGTGTTTTATATATAATATTTAATCGAGAACTTAGTATATAATGACTTGTGTAGCTGTGGGTTGTAAAAGCCGTTTGGGATCTTTATGTGAAGATAAACGCAAGATATCTTTTCATCGGTAAGTCTATAATCGTGATAGACGCGGATATTACGCGGATATTACATGTATTTTCTTTGCAATATGTTGAATAGTTTTTTGTACATAGAATATAATAACTGTTTTACTACGTTATTTACAGCTCATTAGCAGTATAATTCTATAATTCACTAATATTAAAGTACAATACGAAAAACTGACATCTGATGTACCATTTTGATGCCACCTAGTGAAGTACTGGTAGTTGTCGATAATTTATTGTCGATGAATGTCTAATACTGGTTGACAAAATGATGATTCAAAAGTAAATTGTCGTAGTTTGAGAATTATACCTACCTACCGAGATAGTGCTACGGTACCTACATGGACCGACTAAGTTGGAGTTAGAAATCAAAACTTGATTATGGTGTCGCTAGTAAGATCTAGGAGACTAAAGATTGCAATGTAGCTAGAAGTTCACAACTTATTCTTATCTTTCACTTCTAGATATACAAAATATCCAATAACAAAAGAAAAATGGAAACAAAACTTGAGAAGACATGTCTGGGAGCCATCATAGAATTCTCGTTGGTGTTTTTTACATTTCCATGTTTCGTGCCACAGAATTGGATATCAAAGGACTTACAAAAAAACTTTGAAAATAAAGGTTAAATGATAGCATCCAAGTGGTATCTAAGCACAAAATATTTCAGTTAAGTATAGTAGTATACGACGTGAAAATACTTTAAAAATAATTTCGTTTATGTTAATGTAACTAAGTACCTACCTAAGTTTTCTCACTGCTCATATCCTAAATAACGACGGCAAACAACCATCACCGCTTAACCCCATTTTAAATAAAAACATAATTATTATCAAGAAGATTTATCAAGTTTATGTAAGTTTTAACAAAATAACCTTAGTAGGTCTTTATTTATATACCAACAGGGTCAGGTACCGGTTAAGTCGATCTAGATCCTTGAGGGGGTTGTAGTTTCAATCATTACCAGCTGATTGATTTAATCATTATTGACTCACATACTCCAAACTTAATATAAAACCCCACAAACACCAAAAAAATATAGGTGATTAATGAATATTGGTATTTCTTTTCAAGTAAAATGACAGCTTGCGGATTTTAAACATAACTGAATTTATTATACTCTTTTATAATAATATATAATAATGCTGGACAATCCACAAAGCACCATCTAGCCCCAAAGTAAGCTACTCAAAGCTCGTGGTATGGGTACTAGATAACTGATTTATTAAGTACATTATTATGCATAGATATACATTTTTTATAGTACATTTATACCCAGACCAACGGAACATAGGTATATCTGCAGATCGTTCACAAATTTGTTCTGAGGGGTTTGATTCCCGAACCCGTAACCTCCTGCGTTGCAGGCGCACCTTTGCCCACCGCGCTACATCGGTCGTCATGATCAACATACAATGCAGCGGTTACAACAAACCTGCTTACTGAAATCATAATTTAATCGATAAGTACAGAATTTCACATCACTATTCTCACATTTCAGTAGAATGTCAGACAAGAATCAGATTGACCACATACGTATTTGAATGTAACTGAAACTGAACTGAAAAATTATATCTATCTTTTTTTTTCATATGGCATACTCCCAAAGAGCAAGAAGTCAAAACAGTGTCAAATGTTCGTTTTTATAATGTTACATCTAGTTACTATAATATAATCTTTGATCTCAGTAGAGTCTCTACATAATAGAGTCGTAATTTATCAAGATCAAGTGCAAAACACCATAGCAAATGGTAATGAGTGATTTGAGAGGTCACAACAAAACCCACAAAGGAAGTACGCGCACAATTAAAAAAAAAGGAGATTTGTTTTCCGAAAGTGAACCTTCTGATTTGCTTGAGGCGGTGCGTGGGGATCATCAAAAAGCTTTTTTGATAATAATTTAGTTTAAAATTCTGTCTTCAAGCTTATTTTATACATAGAAGAATTTATATAAAGAATTTATACATAGAATTTTTTGACTACTAATACTATGATTTTATGAGCCTTATGAAATAAAATATGTAATTCGATTTGATTTTGCTATCGAGTGGCATTCCTGAACCAACAATCGATAAGATTTCTTGAAAATTATGCATTCCCGCGGAAAACTGCAACTTCAAAGATGTAGGTACTGTATCGGTTACAAATAAATAAATAGGCATATCTAGTTATCTATCTTGTTACGCAAGTGACTTGCCAAGAATATAATAGATGCTCATAGGAACATCACTTTTACTAGCGGAACGATATAATGCTGAGAAATAATGTTACATATATCCGCTAACCAATTAATTATCGTTTTTGTTCAATAACAACATGCTTTTACTACATTGTGTCAGTTTGCTACATGGGGTGTAGTAATTAAACCAGACTCTGAGGAAACGATGGCGGCGTGACGAACTGGAAACCTATGACGAAGTTTGGGTCCAACTGGCTCAGGACCGAGATGCGTGGAAGGACCAGGACAGAGGACCAGGTAGGCCTTTGCCCAGCAGTGGGACACCAGGCTTTGTAAATGTAATTTAAATGTAAATCATAATAACTAATACTAATATAATTTAACCTGTTTTCATTATTTAACAAACAATAACTAGATGATGATGTGCGGATTGTCCAGCATCTTTTATTAAATTTTTGACACCACCATACACGCAAATAGACACAATTTTTTTTGTCTTAAGAAACAACCGACACAAGATTTAGATTTTATAACGTGTTCGTAATCTTTGTTTTGCTTAGAGAAAGTCTTATACAACTAAGTCAATTTAGCTTTTAGGTTTAGCTTTCAGATGCCAAAAAACACACAATACATTTAATGTGTACCCAACATTGTTTATAGCTTTAATGAGTTATTATTTGAAGTGCTAGAAAAAATAACTAAATAATTATACTGGCCATGTGAGGCTAAAGCTCTATAATTTATATTCCCGAAGCACGTAGAAGGCAGTTTATTTTTAAACATGTTTTCCAGCCTCAGCGAGCCTACGAGATTTCGAAATTTGAATTTAAAATATATTCAAACTTTTTATTTCATCGTATTAGACAAATCTAGAATTCTGAAATCGGATTCGTTATTGCTTCATAATCATTTCGTTAAAAAGAAGTTACTTCACAAGCAAGGTTACAAATAAGGTTAATGCATAATGCATCGGCAGATGACACGCAAATATTGACCGTGTGGCGAAAGTTGTCCTCAATACGACGGAAAGCTCCCTAGAGACCTGAGGTCGTATAAGGAGGGACCCATATTGACTCATCATAACACTATTTATGAGTCACATTTTACCATCTACAGATTGAGTAGGTAAGGTACCTACTATAATTATCCAGAAGAAATCAAATTTTTTTCAAACAGAAAAGTTTGTTCCTATATCAAACACTAACCGCGTCGTTTCTTGGTTTTCTTCCAAGCCTATGTCTATTCAAAATTTCAGTTCACTCCATTCAGTGTTTTGGCTTGAAGAGGTAACAAACATTCAATCATCCATCCAAACTTTCACATTTAAAATATTAGTGTAATACACTACCAAAGTGGTAAAATACTGCTCAATTGAACTACTACCACTACTACTAGGTAAGGGATAGACAACTACAATTTTTTATTGTAGTTCTTGATCTCTTCAGTTGATTTTTGATTGTCTATTGTTTTTGACTGGAGTTGCCTTGTGGATCCCTGATGACGGTACTAGATCATCTGATGATGATCTGGTGCCATCTTGAAGTGCCATCTTAGGGTGAAGATGATTCATAACCCCCAAAAATAGCTCAACTTCATCCAATGAGGTTTCCATAACTTTTATTTGTGATCGCTGAGATATAGCTATTTATCGTTGGGACCATGGTAACTGTAGAGTAGACATAGAGGAATATAAACCAGGTTTATTGTACCCGGGGCTCCTAGCAACGATGATCGACATTTTATGACGTTTCATTATCGGTTATACTTATACCCCCGTGGTAGTAGGCAACATTGCCACAACTTATATGGTATCTAATGGGGTGCATTACATTTGCTAGGGAAAGAAGGGTTACATTCGATTTTGTATTGTGTTACCGTCGTTGTTCACGTTTTTATGTTACCTATACAATCCAGTTCCACAAAGAGAGATGTTGTCAAATGTACCCCTCGATTCCATAAGGTTCGAATCAAACAGTCAATTGCTCTGAATCCTGAAGGCGATGCATGACTCTTAACTCCTTTTGTGCATTATGTAGTTATACTCTTAATTTTTATCTTTTGTTTATATTTATAACCTTATTAAGTGCACAAATTATGGAGGACTGAAATGTTGTGTTCACACTTAGGTTACATCATATGATTTTATTATTAGCTTTCTGTGTCAATTTTTAATTCTATTGAAATTAGTTAAGCTGCTGGCAATCCGAATTATAATTAAATTAACTCTATCTAACCGTTTTTGGTGCGTTTGATTTTCCAGATAAAGATCGACTTTGGAAGAAGGCTAACTCAGAAGGCGCCTGTCAGGAATCGAAGCAAGTATCCTAAATTAGTAAATTCTAGCAAGACTCAACACTTAAGTTTGGCTGCTTTAAGCAAAAAAAACAAAACTATGAATGACAGCTAAGTAAGTATGTAGTTTAAATTTTTTTGGGTAGTAATTGTTATAAAACTGTTTCATCATGTCAGCTTTCAATACTTGCTTCAATACTTGTACAAGTATTGAAGTATTGAATCCTACGTGCATAAATGTTTATTTTGAAGCTTACCAGTTAAGGTAGAATTAACTTTACCCAGAAGTAATAACTTTACCCTAAAACAAAAGTTCAGTGTTGATAAACAAACAGCATTTATTACCCAGACGGTAAATATTGTTACTGTCAGAAACAAAACTGTCTGTCTGTTCCTAACGAATAAAAGTGCAACCGATTTATGTTCCAGAGTTGTTGATGGATTAAAAGCTTTGCTATTCCTGAATTTGAGCAGCCGACTACGATCGAGCACTTGTACACCATAACAACAAGATGTACTTTGGCCATAACAGCATTATTCCTAAGCACTTGCTATAAATTCGATCGGCACTTGTGCTCGTAAAATCTTTGGTAGTAAGTACTGAGTACACTCATCAGACACCGACCGAAGTAAATATAAACAAAATATTCACACTAGATTCACTTTAATCCTTTACAGCATCCTTTATTGAACTTGTAAATTCGTTTCACTACAAGCATCGATAAATCATTTGACCGTTTCATTCGAATGATTCGATTTAATATTCGAATTCGTTTCGTCTCGCGCGTCGTGCGCGTGCGGGATCGCGCGGTTTCAGACTGACTTGACTTGAATTGAACCAGGCGTGCGAGTGCGCCCTTACCACCGCTACTGACTACTCACTATTCTGTAACCACAGTACCAACTACTTTCTAATCTACAACCACACCACATTATACACTACAAACTGTTTAATAAACTATGATCTCTCGCAGCTGGTCGCAAACCGTTACTAGGGATAGGTACAGCCACAGTTCTCAAACGTATCTGTCCTCTTAGTACCAGTGTAGAAAAGTTTTCCAAAGCTCGATAGACTTTAGCGTGTAAGCGACATAGAAGTGAGCTTTTATCACGTATACATGTACAGAAACATAATGAGACTATTAAACAGAATAATAATCCGTACTATTCCTTACTAATATCATAAACGCCAAAGTGTGGATGTTTGTTTGTTTTTTTTTAATAAATGCAGTTCTAGCCATGGAATAAAACTTATTATCTAGGCTACTTTTCATCCCATTTAGTTTCCATGGGATAGGAACAGCCTTGAAACGTTTCCATTAAAAAGCGTGATAATCCGCGGGTAGAAACGAGTATATTCCATTTGAAAACTAAAATAGTGTTTGTATAAACAAAGATTCTAGTCTACAAACCGATGTCGACGAAAATTACAAAGTTTCTTTCTATCTGGTAGACGCGTTGCAAGATGTCAAATTTATGGAAAGAGACGAAAACTTTTTTCGTCATCGTAAACTAATGCACAACTGGTGCTAAGTACACTTAATTCAAATCATCTATAACGTCTGTCGTCACATCGGAACCAGTTTACATAGATACGGCTTTTGACTATTACTAGGGGCTTCATTGCTCTACGCGAACATTGGGGTTTATTGTTACTACTACATGAGGGCTTGTCCCTTGCTGATCCACACAAAAGCAAATGCATAGCAAGTAGCGTGATTTTCAATCCCTGACACAATAAATAAATAATGCTGGACAATCCACACACCACCATCTAGCTACAAAGTAAGCTAATCAAAGCTTGTGTTATGGGTAGGTACTAGATAACTGATTTATTCAACGACTAGCGACCCGCCCTGGCTTTATTGTACGTATAAACCTTTCTCTTGAACTACTCTATCTATTAAAATCCGTTGCGTAGTTTTGAAGATTTAAGCATACATAGGGACAGAGAAAGCGACTTAGTTTTATACTATGTAGTGATTTCTCTTTGCAAGAAGTGAGTATCAAGGCACAAGGTATTAGAAACATTCAATACTATTGAATAGCGATAAAACTGCTATTTCGCATGTAAAAGTTGCCTTATCTCCGGTCCTCAATAAGGACCGGTTTCGTACTGATATACCTATTTACACTAGCCACCCATTCCGCTCCGATTCAACCAACGGCTTTAGAGATAAAAATAGTACTGAGTAAATAATACGTTTTGAAACTTAATATGTGTCATTTTATATCCATTTGCAGCGAGGAAGCTGTGGGCATTGCTTAATTGGACTTAATTGGAAAGTCAAAGGTCTGGGTATCGTGGGCCGTTTATAGCCCTTAATGATTACTGACATTTTATTGTTGTTCTGCTGTATCAGACTTTCGTAAACTAACAATAGAATTATGAAATTTCCTGCTAAAATTTTGCTGTGCTTTGTTTAAAACTCACAATTGATTACACCACTAGCAAAAAGGAGTGTAATGTTTCAATAATATTTATAACCGGTAGTTTTACAAAGATTGAAAAATCTTTTTTTTTTCTATGTTCTAATTTCTTCAAGACTCGTTTACCTATTTGGGATATAAAATTTAGATCGGCTTGTATGTTTGTACTTTATTTTCACCATAATTAAAAGTTTGGTGAAAATAGGAGGCATGAACAAAATTGGAGGAATAATTAGAATCCTCAAGAGACACTAAAATCTAAAATATTTTTAGTGAAAGAACGATTCATAAAATTAAATTAAGTTCAAATTTTAAATCAGACAACTTTTAGGTCCTTTTTTTGTTAGTGAACTGTCTAAAAATATATGTCAAAAAACACGGAAAGCACAACACTTTAAAAAAAAGGAAGGATCTTTATCCGAGTCCCGATAAAGCTGTTTCAAGCGAACTTTCTACCGCTACTTCTTCATTAGGACCCGAATAAACACCTTAATTACTGGTCTGAAATGACCTGCAGTTATGCAATCGAGTTCTAAAATGTTTAAATTAACGATGACATAATTTCATTATTATAAAGTTTGTTTTATCAATAAATAAAACATTAATAAAGATCAGTCGTTTTTCTCACGGGAAACGGTGAACTCGTCCGTTGAGTTAGTAAACAAGCCGACACGACGACGGGAGCACAAATCTCAATGGCCGGTCTCTTAGTCAACATCGGAATCAAGATCATTGTCGGTAAACATTTCGAAAGATATCGGATTGCCTTGTTGTATCTTTATTGTATGGTGAATAGATCATCTTACTGTGTGACAGTGAGACTAAAATAATCTTAAAAAATCTTACTGTGTGACGTTAAGATAATAATAATCGTACCAGATGACGGTCAGATAATCGTGCGCAGGAGGCCTACATACAGAACATTATACCCGTGCCTACTTATTTTTGTTTTGGTGGAATCCAGAAGTTTTTACAGAATATTTCCGATTAAGGGCGTTTGTCCACCGCAAGCCGTCACGTCATCTTAAACTCGGCCCGAAATAATCTCGTTCTCGTTGACGGTCCGGTGACGGCGGCGGTGGACAAACGGCCTTAGACTACAATCATGACGAAAATATGAGTATGTAATATACTATCCCCGGGTTTTTCCCATATCCCCATAGATTTTTAAACCTCGAAAAAAATCTACGTCACCATATCCCATTCGCACCGCACTTGTCTGATCAAATTATCAAACACTAGCATCTGCCCGCGGCATCACACGTGTTGTTTCTATTGGAGCGTCTCAAAGCTATTTATATCCTATGAAAACTGATTTATGAGATGAAAAGTAGACGTAGAGTCCTTTTCACGAAAAAAGTCCCACGGAGACTGGTGGAACTAAATTTGACAGATTGCCATATGCTTGCTGGCTTCATTCGGTCGTACTACTACAGCGCCGCGTCTAGGGGACTTCTTTCGTGAAAAGGACTCTAGTAGTGTTATTCCAGGGCTATGACTACGTCTATTACTTTTATTTCTATTTCAGCCCGATCCGTTCAATCTTTTGTATGTGAAAGAGGAACAAACATCCATACATTCATACATCGATACATCCATATTATATCCAACTAAATTAAAAAATACAAAATACGTAAATAATAAATGTTTTATTATTTATTTTACAGTTTGTTTGTACCGAGTTTTGCGTAAATCGAATAAGGAAAAATAATTTTCCATACAAACGTTTTTGAAAATTTTATTAGACTATGTCGTATTCTAGGTTCTACCTCTAGACTATAATAAATACTAAATTTCATCTAAATAACTAAAGTGATTACGGAGATTAGGTACTTATAACAAACATTCACACAGGCTTTCCCATTTATTATAATAGTAAGATAGTAAGATTACCCACACATCCATACATCCATATAAACTTTCGCATTTTAATGAGTTTTACGATTTGTGAATATTTGTTCAAGGCTGATTGTTTTCCATTCATAATCAAAAATATCTATGTAGTAGTATACGCTACATGTATTCTAAATTCAAAATTACTTTGATTTTTTGATTGAGATCGATTTTTTCTACTTTACCTAGATAAGTCAAATGGGACCAATAAAATCCGTTCCGAGATTCCCGATCCATAAAGTACCAATACATACACTACCTATTTATAACGTCTAAAATCTCCTAACATCGATTATCGTGAAACTGAGTAGGTATGAGGAAACACATAAAAGCATTCTAGCCGCCCTGCGTAGGTGGACTGGATGCAAAGCGATTGTTTTGCGAAGGCAAATTACAAGCTGTTAGTTCTTCATAGACAATTACAATTACCTACACAATGACACCCACATAGATTCAACACTTACTAGTACGTATTAAACTGTGACTGAGCTTTGTAAATCAAATTGTGGTGTCGTTGACCCCAAGATTTGCTGGATGGGAGATGATCTGTGCGAGTTTTTGTTGGTTTAGTTAGTCAGTGCGAAACGCCATGCCAATGCCATGTGTTTGACATTCTATATGTCTCTGACTCGTTTATTTAGGTTGATGATCTCATTCTGAGCATCTATGCCTATGAAGCTAAATAGGTACCTACTTTACCTATTTACCTACTAAAGCTTGGAAGATTAAACAAAATTCCTCCTAAATGCGAAGGATACATAGATATATTTAACAAGCTTTTTGTAAAACGTTATTGCTATTAAATTAAAAGAAAATCACTTGGATTTTTAAATCTTAGATTCTTCGATTTTAAAGTTTTATAAAAAAGCTCTACTAGTGATCTTTGCTCTACTCTACCAAGCATGGTTCTACTTTAGGTTTTCTACTATGGTGAAGTGGCGCCATCTAGTGTTGAGTAGCTGAACTAAGTCACTAGTTCAGCCATCTAGTGGATATAAATGGAAACTCTACCAGTAGTAGAACATTGACGGTAGATGGCATTACCGATGACAACTTCAAGGTTTTTTACAGCTTCGTGATAAACTTTTTTGTGTATTTTTCGCAATAAAAATATTTTACGAAGAAAATAACCGAAGCGACGACATTAAAGATACTTTTACTACCTTTTTATACATACAACATGTTTTACAACCTTTTTACAACATGTTAATTTGATTTTCATTTGTTGTCAACATTTCTGAAGCGTAAATTTTCTCACATTTATGATGCCTTAATGCGTTCTCTCCAGAAATTCCTCTTACTAACACTTTTTCCCCTCCTTTTAATATTTGTATCATGTTATTTAATTATATCAACTTATAGGTTAGATATAACTATTCAAACAAGTATACCTAGTAGGTAGGTACTTAGGTACTCTCCTAACCTTATTTCTAAATTCTTATTTTTTACTGTAGGTATAACTTGTGTTATTGGTTCTGGATTCCTAATCACGCTCTGGTTTCCCTCGTATCTGTAGGCAATCAATTGTTTTGTTTAACTCCGGTTTAAAACACTTAGCATTACGAACATTAGCAGAATTGTCTCGACCATACGCATAGCCATTACACGAAGACTGGGTCATTGCCGTCATTGGCTAGCAGCACTCATGTTTTACCCAAACATCCCCGCTTGGTCAATTAAATATTTATCTACGTAAACAAGTTCGTGGATTAGCAGGTAGATATATATGTATGTAAGTAGCTCACTGAATGACTCACTAAACTATGTAGCACAATGTTACCAACACAATCCTCGCGCACACGCCCCGCATCTCAATGACTTTAAACGTAATCTTATACTACTCGGTATGGTATGACAAATTTGGAAGAAAATTTCATTCTTGGAAACGGTTAATAATCGTGCCAAATTATATAGGGACAATTGAGACATGGGCATAAGACTTAATAAGACACCATCATTTAATAAAAATGACCGAGTGCGAATCGGTTTCGTGCACGAAGGGTACCATTAACTAATATCTGATCTAATTTAAAAAATATGTCTTTTGTATGGGAGCCCCTGTAATATTAATTTTATTCTGTTTTTAGTATTTGTTGGTAAAGCGACAACAGAAATTACATCATCTACGAAAATTTCTACCACGGTTCATGAGATACAGGTTTATGATATGTAAGATGGCCTGGAGACGAGACGGACGGACGGACGGACAGCGGAGTCTTAATAATAGAGTCCTGAAGGGACTAAAAAAGTACAAGTAATCAAAATAATTCAAGATTTTAGTAATAACATACCTTCCATCTTACTACTTTTAAATGGTATATTTCTACGACTAAACTATTTCTCTGCTATTCAGCTAGTAATAAATATAAAATAGATAGGTAGGTTTAGTACAAGCCCAGTTATAACTACCTACCCACCTACCTTGCTTTACCAGTTGCTATTATAGATTTCACTTTAGCAGCTGCACCACCAACTTTCATGTCATAATAACGACAGAACCATAGAGATCCGGCCGAGATAGAATACACTTTCGTGCTTGCTTTTAGAAAAGTTACTCATTGACCTTAAGCCTGGTTTACACTTTGTAAGTAAGTTTCAAGCGCGGTGCGAGTAACAAGTGCAAGTGACATTATGACTTCCGATACTTGTTCACGGTACATTTTGAACTAAGACGCATCCCATCTTTCACACAGCTGCGTCTTGAGTTTTACGATTTGAAGGCGCGTCGCTCGGCGGCGCTGGGTACGCGTCTACGCTTATGCCTGGTTAACACTGTGCAAATGACTAGTGCAAGTATCACCTGGGTCTTGTAAGCGCTATTTCTAGACGACTAATCAATGAAATCGCAAAACTCAAGACGAAATGTTCCGTATACAATCATCGGAAATCATGTCACTCGCACTTGATACTTAATAAAGTGTAAACCAGGCATTACGGCCCAGTCAGCCCAAGTCAACAGCGGTATTCACGCAGCCAAATCTAACCCATGTTAGACGTAGACCCCAAATCGTGACGTGCTTGAATAAATCGACTCTACCAAGGTCCAAATTGCTTAATGGGACCGTTACAGTGAGGTCACATGGAACCTACTGATTTATTTTAATAAAATTCTATTTACATACGCGTAGAATATCTAAGTGTTTATATCCGACAGTTTAGTAACTGATAGTGATGCTATGAGAATGCGTTCTGGGTATGGAAAGTACGTCCTCCCTCGCCCATCCGGTGCTTACCAACAACAAGCAATGCCGCTGATACCGTTTGTTCACATATTTTGCACAATAGTTATACTAACTATAGGCTCAGATCAAAGACTAAAGATACTTCGACGCAGATAGATATAACCAGTCTTTTATATGTGACTAGCAACTGCCCGCGGCTTCGAACGCTTTATTTCTATAGAAACGTTTCAAGGCTATTTATATCATGCGAGAAACGGTGTATGAGATGAATAGTTAGA
The DNA here is from genome assembly GCA_944547425.1 of Eupithecia centaureata. Lineage (NCBI taxonomy): Eukaryota > Metazoa > Arthropoda > Insecta > Lepidoptera > Geometridae > Eupithecia > Eupithecia centaureata. Next base: position 12,299,730 of record OX155679.1, on the reverse strand, counting down.
TTAGTTGTTATTCCAGGGCTAGAACCACGTATATTCAAAATTTTTGCTCGATGCTTTGAGTAGTTTTTGCGTGAAAGAGGAACAAACATCCAAGAAATAAACGTTATAAACAGCCGGGCTGAACTGAGAAATGAAGACGTATAATAAAACGAATCGAAATACGTATACAACGATTTAAGAGCTAGGTACCTTGTGGATTTCTAAATAGGATTTATAAATAGCTAAATAAAACAACATTAGATAAACATCAGTCCTAGTGTAGGCTAGGTAACTTTTATCAAAACATTTAGACTCGAGTACACGTAGAGACATCCTTTCGAGTCATCTTCGTTTAACATAAAAGAAGGTTTTTACCATAAAAGAAGATTTTTTTTACTTTAGCTTTTTAACTTAGCTCATTTCCTAGAACCTAATTCAAGTTTGGAGTGTTATTTTCCTAAAAAACAGCCACAGCGAACTTAGGCACCTTATGGCCAAAACTGTTCTTCATTATTAAAATAACGGTAGAATCGGTAGAATATCGTCTGCATCCTTTGCGCCGATCACGCAACAAACTGTTTTGAATATGGAACGGTGCCTCCATTCAAATCGGTGTGAAACAGCCTTCGTTGACCCCGAGTGACTTTTGCGATTATAATTTTGATAACTGCGAATTTAGGAATGTAGCGAAGGTAGGACCAACATTTTAATCTCGCAGGCAATGCTGGGGAGGCCTATATGGTGTAACAATATACATGTGCTAAGCGAAAAGCTGGGTATTTCTACCCCCCCGGGGAACAACTTTTGTTCAACGACTTTTCTAATTTCGATTGGTATCTCTGAAAAAACTAAAACAAAGTTTTCACATGGCCAGCTGATTTTTTACGAAGTGACAACCCTAAAATCTGCTGTTTCTTATACTTGCGACGATGACCTCAGTATGGTCACAGAATAGATGTAGAAAAGAGTGACAGATTCATATTCTTGAAATAGAAAAACGCCTACAGCATCATTGAGGCAAATTGTCGTAAGTCATGGCTAAAATCACATTTCAATTTGAAGGTTGAGTTACGTGTAGTTAAACATACGAACTAAACTACGCTAACACAGTTATGTCTTTTTCTAACTGTTTGTTCTTTCTTGTGTGTTGATCTAATCATAATAACCTACTGACTGAATACACATTGATGTCCACTACTGAAAAGAGCTGTGAATCTGGCGGGTATTGCCATAATCACTTGGCTGGGGATTGCTGATCAAAGAAACGGTATAAGTAATTCACACAATAAAAATGCTGCCTTTCATTTGGCGAAGCCCCTTGGTCGACTTTTACGACATCCGACATACGACGAGCTGAGTCGCATGGGTCGGTTAACTTAATTAAAAACTTTACCAAATGACTCTTTCCGTCATTATGTAGTTTATCTGTCCGTTCTGTACCTACATTAATCTTTGACACTTGTATTTCCACAAAGGAACGCGACTAAATTTTATTGGCTGTAGCACTATGCAAAACCATGGCAACCAGCCAACCGCCAATCATAGACAAGTTAGAGAACCATTCATTCATTCATTGACTGTCGGCATCTATCAACATGCGATACACCCAGTGATGCCAGATCTACCGATTTAGCAGTAGATCTACCTGCTTTTTTAGGCGTCTACCGATCTACTGATTTATTTCAAAAATTTAGTGAAACCTACCTGATTTTCCCGAGCGCCTTCTAAAATTTAGTGAAATATACCTGATTTTCCCGAGCGCCTTCTAAAATTTAGTGAAATCTACCTGATGTCCCGAGCGCCTTCTAAAATTTCGTGAAATCTACCTGATTTTCCCGCGCCTATAGCTCCGTGACTAAATAACCACTTGGCGACCTTTTTTTTTTTTTTAGCTGCAATTGTCTGCAAAAATGCAAAGAATCGCTTCCTTTTTACGAATGCACCTAAAAAAAAAAAAGGTCGCCAGCCAAAATGCGAGTCAAAATACTCGCGAAACACAAATACATATGGTACCTCTAGAATTTTCAGTCGTTAATTTCTACCTACTGATTTTTATTCCAATCTACTGATTTTTTACTGAACTTTCTACTGTTTTTTTCAAATTCCATCTGGCAACACTGGATACACCACATGGCGGTGCTGTTTTTGCCAAGCGGGTCGAAATATTTTTTAATACGGGTTCCGTAATTTTTTTAATACCAAAATTTAAAGAAGTTCGTTTGTTTAAAATCATAAAATCAAAAAAAAAGCTTAAATCCGTTTTCTACGGGATTTTGTATTAGGTATACCAACTATCAGAATTCACGCAAAGTGTATGTGTGTGTAGCAGGTAGGTACCTACATTGTGAAATACCTATGTAAAATAAGACCAGTACCTACCTACGTATTCATACAATTTTCTACCACATACCTATTATTTCACGACTGTGATCCTAATACCTCCTACTCATGTAGCCAACTAGGGATTTATTAAAATTGAAAATGAACCCTAAAAATTATCCATCTTTTCGGCGAACGAAATCAAAAGAATGAATGATGAACTATTTTAGTGTGACCTTCGTCGCGGTGCCGTGTAGTGCTATAATTACAATTTTTATCTTTCGTGCCTAAAAAACAAGTAACTAGGACTTAAGAATACCTTACGGGTGTGGTGTATGCATCGGAGTGTCAGAGCTGAAGAGATGAAGAGGCGTGTGTTGGAAGCGTGTGCTTACTTCCATAAAATGTGTGTTGTTTGGAAGCGTGTGTTGGAAGCGTGTGCTTACTTCCATAAAATGTGTGTTGTTTGGAAGAAGGGAGGCATATCGAACCTTACTTACATGCATAGGTATCGATACCTACGTCATGCATGTGTAACTTACTAACTAACTAACCTAACTAGTGCTAAAGTGAGTGAGACATGTTAATGCCTAAAAAGAAACCTACCTTGTGCTGAAGTGTGTGAATTGTCTGTGACTGTGTACCTACAAGTGACCTACCAAAACATACATAAATCCCTTCGTAAGAAGCCATCTAGACAGCTGACAAGCGAGAAAATATGAGGTTTGTAACTTGTACCTACAACACTACCTAGGAACTTACATACTAGCATCTTATTATTATCACGAATTTATTAGGTCGTCTAGTAATCTCCCGCCATAGCTGAAATCTACGAAGATAAATACCTACCTACATACCTGTAAAGTTAGTAGGTAAGTACAGGTTGCGCGAATAGGGTTGTCACTTTATTTTGGCACTAGGAAATGAAAACTTTTTGTATGGGAAACTGAAAATAGGAATTTTTAATTATCTCCCCCCCACAACTGATCACCATGGGTTCCTGAAACCCCCCCCTTCGGCTTAGTAGGGGTAATATGTTATACCTTGTATATTAAGCAGTGGACTAATATAGTCTGACGATGGTAATGATGAGGCAATGAAGAAAAATGCTGCTGCATGCAGCATTTGTCTTCATTGCCTCACCATTGTTGCTAGCTTGCTAGTCAACCAACTCATGCTGACGTAGACCTTGTTATTAGACTTACACTTCGTATTTTGGTGTAAGTTTAGTTAAGTCTTTTCTGTGTTATTCTTTTAACAATCTTCTTTTCTTTGTTTAAAAGTCTAAGGAGGCTTAACTCTAAACGGCGTTTTCTGTACTTTTACGTATACCCAATTTTATCCCAAAAAAAATCCGTTGACTTTGTTTTAAAAAAGTTATCCCGAGAGAAACACACAAACAAACTTAGGAACTTAGAACTTCACATACAGAATAACCTTCCTTATGTTATTTTGTAAATGGTATGATTCAAAATGACATCACTTACAAAGTTAAAATGATTGTTCACCTGCTGAATCACGTTTACGATCATCATAAAGTTTATCAAACACATCAAAAGGTATATTATTTACCTTTGGGACTTGTGTAAAAAAACAACCTTAATTTGCCCAAATGCCCCAATGAAACGTTAACCTTGCAAAACTGAACATGCGGGCTTATGATTAGTTTTTAACAAAATTGGGGCGGATAAATGTCCAGCTGTGGACGTCATTAGGTTGAGATGATGATGAACAATGTAATCGAGGCTTACTCAAGACCCGACCCATAACAGTGAGTTTTTTAAACGTGAACATCCGCAATGGAATCCGCGAGTTTTATTTTGTCTATATTGACAAGATTTTTGAGTGGTAATAGGCACAATTACATAACTATCACACACATCATCTGATTTGATTTTTAGAATTTTAAGTCACGAAAATATAAGTAGGTATATACCGCCACGGACATATGGAATTGCTTTAATTCTGTGTAGCATTAATAAAAAAATAGATGAAAAAGGAATACCCTACCATATACCCGTAAAATTATTTTTGCAGATAATATGTGTAAACCAGGCTGCATGAAAGTCCCCGGGCAAAATTGTGAATATGCATGCTCTGATGGATACCATGCCCGGGGGTACCCAAACCACCCTGAGTAGTCTGTACCTAACCATGCCACCTCACCACCCACTACGCTTCCCGAATTATGAATTATGCTCTATTAAAAATGAATAACATTTTAGTAAGTAAATAAATGAATGAATAAACTCTTTGTTGTACCTTCTTTTTACACAAAACAATAAATAATTTAACTTACTTATACCTATCTATCTAAATCTTATCTAGGCAAACATTACAACAGACGGCCTGTTGCTGAAATCATATTCTTACAGGCAAGGTAACCATAAATTTGAGCCGACAATGATAGTATATTTTTTTCTTCTTACTAAAAATTAAAGCTGCAAAAAAGCGGTCTAGTGCGTTTCATTGTCGGGCACAGAGAGTTAGCAGTACGCTACGGCGTAGTAAGCTACATTGTAGCAGCAAGCTACGGCGTTGTGTTATAGTATTCTAAATAATGCCTGTGTTTCAAACTAACTAGCAGTCATAGCTTTGAAATAGTGCTACAAAATACTTATTATTATTTTCGAATTTATGTTATTATTAATTAATTTATTTGTTACACTTTCCGTCTAAAAATACTTACTATTAGGATTTCATTAAACTTCCGGTTAACGCTGATTGGTTCACTTAACTTCCGGTTAATGCTGATTGGCCGGATTTTGTCGCGGGCTAAAATGGCTAGATTATATTTCGACCAATGAGCGTTGACGGGGAGGTTGAGCGGTAGGAAGACTTAATGTTCGTAAGCGCGGTAAAAATGGTCGATCATTCTACTTTAAGAAATTGAAGTGAAAATATCTCCTGAACTGTAAATTATTTTGAATATACAAAGTGGCACACACACACAGGAGCAACTGTGTTTTAAATTGAGATCCTGCTATCCTTCTGAGTTATTGGTTAGGAGTCCTCTATAACTCAGAAGTGGGATTCGAAAAGCGACGCCCTCAAAGAAAGTGTAAGTACCCACATTTTGTTCCATTATAATGTAATTTTGCGCTTTTTCGTGCCCAGTGTGCCAGTAATGGCAAGATAAACAGAGTGTGGCACTCCCTGTTTTTCTCCCTCTGGTGTTTTTCCGTGCATCTCCGTATTTTGGCCACGGCACCTTGCAGTATTTTGAGGATCACGCACGGTAGCACATGGTAATAAAATACTAATACTTAATAGAAAGCAAAGATGAAAGTAACTATTTACTTTGTTCACTATCCTTGGTTCTATCTGTTTCCAATGTATTGTCTATTTTCTTTTTCTACCCTCATTTTAAGAAAGAACCCAGATGTGATTTTACTTCATGCTATACTTTTGTACTACTTTTTAATTACTTCTCTTATTGTTGCTTTTCACAAGTTTTAGAAAACTTTATTAGTTAAATTTGTTTCATTAATTAATTTTGGTTTCTTTATAAAATACAAATAATTATGTTACGACGCTAGCCATGTCGCAGGCCATGTTGGAGGTCGTGTTGTAGGTTACGTTGCAGACCTGGTTGCAGGTCATGTTGCAGGTCATGTTGCAGGACATGTTGCAGACCAAGTAAATAATGTTGCGCGTAACGTTACATGTAACGTTGCAGAACATGATGCAAGTCTTTTTGAAAGCTTTCTTTTGCGAACTATGTTTCGGACCACGTTTTCCAAACTTTTTAACAGTTTATGCTACGAAATTAGTAACTAGATTTTATTCGTTTGAACTGTACTGTAATCTAGCATTTGTTTTAATACAAAGATTCATGAGATGTTTATACTTATTATATAAATTATAATGGTTGTTTTTCTTTACGAGGTCATGGGTAAGGACAAAACCCGCCGAAGACGTCGCTCAAAGTCAACAACACCGCGCGGCCAGGTTGCTGACTGCGAGGCCAATCGCAGCCACTCAAGGGGACGAATGAGGTCCCGTTCTCAGCACCAAGCAGGTCAGCGCCGGTCGCGTTCAAGATCTAAAGGTAGGCGACCTAGAACCAGTAAAGTACGACGCAGCCAATCCCGGGGGCGAGCACACTCTCGCACCCCGTACTTGCATCGAGTTAGGGCTAGGCGGTCACGCTCTAGGAACCATAGGAGCAGAAATTCAAGATCGGCTTCAAGGCGGTCTGAACCACGTGATCGTTTAAGGCATAACTCTAATGACCGTAGAGTATCCACTCCGGGAAGATCTAGATCTAGATTAAGAGTTTCTAGCCCAGCTGTACAATGTGATATAAACACTAACAATAAAGCTGATGATGAAGTCCAAACAAGGTTTTTCAAAAGATTTTTAGATTTAATGCAAAATGTAAAGTCCAGTGGTGATAATGATAGGTTCCCTATTATCAACGTTATTCCGGAATTCGACCCCCTCAATAAAGAACAGTCTGTAGATGCGTGGTTAAAGAAAGTAGATGAATGTGCCCAAATTTACAATTGGAGCGATAAACAGGTGGTCCACTATGCGCTACCTAAACTCGGTGGCATAGCAAAAACCTGGTACCAGGGTTTGCCCTCCCTACTTCATACATGGGAGGAATGGAAGATAAAACTACGTGATTCGTTTCCAACGCGCGAAAATTATGCTGAATTGTTGTCTTCAATGTTGAATAAGAGAGTACGTTTTGGCGAACCTTTGGATTTGTATTATTATACAAAAATGAATCTCTTGAATCGTTGCGAAATTACGGGTAAACGCGCTGTAGATTGTCTGTTAGCAGGTATCGATGATAGGAATGTTAGAGTAGGAGGCCAGAGTTCAGAGTTTTCTGAACCTGAACAAGTGTTGAAATTCTTGAAATCAATAAAGGTAGGTCAAGAAAGAAATAACACTGATTTTGCTAAAAATAGGGACAAACGCAATAGCAATCAATCGGCGAGCAACGATAAAACCTCTAACAAAACTAATAGTTCTCAGAAGTTGCATTCGAATACGACTTGCTATAATTGCAATGAAAAAGGTCACACGTTTTATCGTTGTCCGAAGCCGAAAATGCAGTGCTCAAACTGCAAACTACTAGGTCATCTAATTGCTGATTGCCCAAAGTCAAAGCAAGGTCCTAACACCGAAGAGAAAAGTAAGACTGTCCTTAAAGTTGACAGTGAATATAACACCGGACAAAAATATAAAATACCTATTAAGGTTAACGGCAAGATGATTGATTGTATAGTTGACTTAGGTAGCGAAGGTACCCTCATTCGTGTTAGTGAAGCAGAACGATTGAGGCTACAGTGGCATGAAGGATGTGGCCCTAGGTTGAGGGGATTAGGTAACATAACGTATCTCCCTATTGGGGTAATGCACGCTACTATTGATGTGCAGGGAGTAGTTGAACACAACGTTCCTATCCTAGTGGTTGATGATAACGTTATTCCATGTCCTCTACTATTGGGACACACGTTTACGGAAAGACCTACGATTAGAATAGTAAAAACTGATAAAGATGTAATTTTTCAAAATACTGAACAATATGAAACTTTTAAACTTCCGCTTTTTTGTGACCGTGAAGTTTCTGTAGGGGTTAACGAGTTGAAACCAATCTTTGTAAAATGCTGCAATGAATACTCCGGTACTATTTACGTTCATGGTAGCATAAGGCATAATTTGAATCGCGAACACTACCTATTACCTGGCGAATACATGTTAAAAGAAGGACTAGGCACTGTTTTTATACAAAACATGGGACTTCAGGAGTTTAAAATGAAACCTGGCGAGTTAATCACCAGGAGTCATTCCCTTAACAAAACATTGAATGTAAATTTCGTCGACATAAATGAAGATAACTTTGATTCTACCGTTAAGTATGGAGTGTCGTTAACTCCCGCTCAAAAGAACCAACTGTTTGAATTACTAAGCAAATTCAAAGACAGCTTTTCATCTAGTTTAAGTGACTTAGGTTTTACTTCTCAAACAGAGATGGTTATTGAACTGACCGATTCTCGACCGGTTGTATATCGGCCGTACCGGTTGGCTTACACAGACCGCCAGATGGTTAAAGAAATGGTCCAGGAAATGTTGGACAGCAATATAATCAGAGAATCTTGTTCTCCATATGCAAGTCCGATAGTTTTGGTCAGTAAAAAGTCCGGCGAAAAGAGGTTATGTGTCGATTACCGTGCACTTAATCGCAAGACAAAACGGGAGCACTATCCTCTTCCGAGAATCGAAGATCAGCTTGACAGGCTCTCTGGTAGTACGCTTTTTATCCCTCTTGACTTGGCGTCAGGCTACTATCAGATCCCTATTGAAGAAAGTTCTCGCGAGAAAACTGCTTTCGTAACTCCAGATGGCCAGTATGAGTATAATAGATTGCCTTTTGGATTGGTGAACGCGCCATCCGTATTTCAGCGAACAATGAACAAAGTAATACAAGGCTCGCCTATTAGTTCTTATACTCTTGTTTACATGGATGATATACTCATACCGGCCAGATCGTTCGAGGAAGGGTTAGTTCGCTTAGAGGAAGTTTTGAAGCAATTTTCGCAAAACGGATTAACCTTAAAATTAAGCAAATGTAACTTCTTTTTTGACAAAATTGATTACCTTGGGTATGAAGTCAGTGCAGAAGGAATAAGGCCAGGGACGGCCAAAACTAGGGCTATTTCAGAATTTGCGCCACCACGTAATGTACATGAAATTAGGAGGTTTATAGGACTTGCCAGCTTTTTCAGGCGGTTTGTCAAGGGATTCGCAATGATAGCGCAGCCTCTGACGGCCTTACTAAAGAAAGATGTTTTATGGCGTTGGAGTGAGGCAGAGTCCAGCGCTTTTAATCAACTTAAACAAGCACTAGTAGGCCGTCCAGTACTTGCACTTTATGATCCAGGGGCTGAAACCCAACTTCACACAGATGCGAGTAAAGTAGGAGTTGCGGGTATTTTAGTACAGATTGATTCCTCAGGTATTGTAAGACCAGTCGCTTATTACAGCAGGCAAACAACGTCTGACGAGCAAAAGCTTCACTCATTTGAGCTCGAGACCCTCGCTGTAATTTGTTCATTAAATAAATTTCGAGTATACCTTCTAGGCATACGTTTTAAGATAATTACTGACTGCAACGCTCTACGCACAACTCTTACAAAGCGTGATCTCATACCGCGTATTGCTCGCTGGTGGTTACAGTTCCTTGAATATGACTGCGAAATAGAATACAGGTCGGGAGAAAAAATGGCTCATGTTGACGCTCTTAGTAGGAGTCCCGTCGTTGACAACGCGGACTGTTGTCATCTACTGGATGTACTCACTGTAGGCAGCGACGATTGGCTAGCAACTTATCAACAATCTGATGATGAAATTAAACGTATAACTAACATACTAAACGATGCTAAAACAAAAGAAACTGTTGAAGTCTTTAAGAACTATAAGCTAGTCAATGGTCGCGTCTATCGTGTACTTGATGATTCTACCATACGATGGCTGGTACCTCGTGGTGCGAGATGGCACATATTGAAAGCCAATCATGACGATGCTGGTCATTTCGGTTATGACAAAACTTTGGGACGTATAAAAGCCAACTATTGGTTCCCAAAAATGAGACGTTTTGTCAAAAAGTACGTTGCCGCGTGTATTGAATGTGCTCATCACAAACTGCCTAGTGGTGCAAAAGCCGGAGAACTACACCCAATCCCGAAAGTAGAAATTCCCTTTCACACAATACATGCAGACCATTTGGGCCCGTTTATCAAAACTAAACGGGGAAACATGTACATTTTGGTTATAGTTGACGCATTCACAAAATTTGTGAATATAACTGCTGTTCGTAACACAAAATCTGCAACAAGTATAAGGGTTTTGCGGGAGCATATTGGTTATTTTGGGACGCCTAACCGTTTGATTACGGACCAGGGTTCTAGCTTTACCAGTGGTGCTTTCAAAACTTTCATAAAGACTACTGGTATAAAGCACGTTCTAAATGCGGTGGCCACACCTAGGGCAAACCGGCCAGGTTGAACGGTATAACAGAACTATTCTGGCCGCTCTAGGTGCCATGAATCATGATAAGCCAAATGGATTATGGGACGAACATTTGCCTGATATTCAATTAGGTATTAACACCAGTGTTCACGCCACAACGCAAAAGACTCCGACTGAACTATTGTTCGGTAGAACGGTATCAAACCCTTCACAAAGTGTATTCCATGAGGTCATTTCTGAAACAACATCTGCTACACAGACATTGCCTGAAATAAGATCAGCAGCTGGCGATTTAATCCGAGAACAGCAAACTCGGGATAAGGAACATTTTGACAAGCACCGGAAGAAGGGTGTTGATTTTAAGGAAGGGGACTTAGTTAGAGTCATTCGTGCTGTTACTGGGATTGAAGGTCAGTCTAAGAAATTAGAACCTAAATGCAAAGGCCCATATCGCATTAAAAAGGTTCTTCCCAACGACCGGTACGTGGTTGAAGACACTCCAATAACGCGAAAAGGCAAACGCTACGAAGCAGTAGTCGCAGTTGACAAAATATTTCCGTGGCTTACTGTTGCACAATCTGTATCTTCAGACGATGGTGAGGGGTCTCAAAACGATAGTGATTCCTAGAAAAACAATTCAATAATTTAACTTCTTGATAACTTTGTTCCATCATTATCACTTATGGACTGTGTAGATGAATCGTTGTTCTATGTTTTGTTAGTCCGCGCTTATGTGGAGGAAACTAACGTTAAGGCTATGCTAAAGATAAATAATATCTAAATATAAGGTTTTATTAATGTCTCGGACAAGCCCATAACTATCATTCATTGTCATGAATTTTCAAAGTAATCAATGGCTGGTAACGATCAGTGTCATGGATCGAGCATCAAATCTAAGTTTATTCAATTGCTGGTAACGATCAGTGTCATGGATCGAGCATCAAATCTAAGTTTAATCAATTGCTGGTAACGATCAGGTTCATGGATCGAGCAACAAAGTCAAGTCAAGTCAAATTAATGTTATGTACTGATTAGCTGATTATTTATAAGGTACACATAGTGTAAAGAATAGTTACATGATTCACGATATGAATTAATGTTTAAAGTTAATGATTTAAAATTACCAAGTTATTTAATAATGTGTATTGTTCTTTCAATTGTATTGTGAAAATATATATAAATATATATAATTAATATTTTATTTAATCTGTAACGAAGGGACTCGTTAGTAATAGGATGGCCGAGCTGTTATAGTATTCTAAATAATGCCTGTGTTTCAAACTAACTAGCAGTCATAGCTTTGAAATAGTGCTACAAAATACTTATTAATATTTTCGAATTTATGTTATTATTAATTAATTTATTTGTTACACTTTCCGTCTAAAAATACTTACTATTAGGATTTCATTAAACTTCCGGTTAACGCTGATTGGTTCACTTAACTTCCGGTTAATGCTGATTGGCCGGATTTTGTCGCGGGCTAAAATGGCTAGATTATATTTCGACCAATGAGCGTTGACGGGGAGGTTGAGCGGTAGGAAGACTTAATGTTCGTAAGCGCGGTAAAAATGGTCGATCATTCTACTTTAAGAAATTGAAGTGAAAATATCTCCTGAACTGTAAATTATTTTGAATATACAAAGTATAACGGAGCAACTGTGTTTTAAATTGAGATCCTGCTATCCTTCTGAGTTATTGGTTAGGAGTCCTCTATAGTTGCGAGCTACATCGCAGCAGCAAGCTACGACGTTGTGAGCTACAGTGTAACAGTAGGTACGCTACGGCGGCGTAGTAAGCTACATTGTAGCAGCTAGCTACGGTGTTGTGAGCTACATTGTAGCAGCAAGCTACGCCGTAGGAAATATAATTTTGATTTTATGTAATTAATTCAATACTTTATACATAAACCTTCATCTTGAATCCGCTAAACTGAACCGAACCAAAATCCGTTGCTTAGTTTTTATTATAAAAAATATAAAAATGTTTTATACTATGTAATGGCGCTCATTAGGGGAGGCCTATGCATGCAGTGGACTGATATAGGTTGATGATGATGAGTAACTAAGAATGAAATTTTAATGAACGTAGATATAGGTACATTTTCTTCTAAAAAACAAGCAAATAAAAAATACAAAGCCCTACAAAAACACCCCTAAATCTATTATATTCGGTTCACGGATTTCGCTATTGATTGGCAATCGCATAGCATTCGGGGAAACCGTAGTAAGTCATTTCCTATTGTTGACTCTGCAAATGGGAGGGTGGCACCGGTAATGTGCTGATTTGAGGGGGTTCGAATCCTTATCTGTCCTTCCTTATACTTACTTACCTACTTACTTAAAAGGTAGGTACTTGTAGCCGCCCACATCAAATCAAACCTACGCAAGGTTATTATATACATATATGTATAACTAGAGACCCGCCCGAGCTTCGCACGGGTTTATATACCTTCGTATAAACCTTCCTCTTAAATCACTCTATCAACTTAAAAAAAAACGCATCAAAATCCGTTGCGTAGTTTTAAAGATATAAAGCGTTCAAAGGGACACAATGACATAGGGACAAAGAAAGCGACTTTATTTTATACTATGTAGTGATGATATAGGACTGTTGTACTGTAACAATAGTGGAAGTACAGTACTACTACCTTTTTATTACTAGTATATGCTCGCGGCTTCGCACGCGTTGTTTCTATGGAAACGTTTAAAGTCTATTCTGCCCTTGTAACGAAAAAGGGCACATCTAACATTTTTTTCAGATTTGAGTTAGATACACATTCGGAATCAGGAAAAAAAGGCGCATCTGCCTGAATTTAAAAGAAAAATCTATCCTTAATAAGCAAAGAGTTACGAAAAGCCTAAAAGGCACAAGTAACATCCAAATTCATATTTTAATTTAATTTAATTTAAATTAAAGTATCAATTTTACATCAAAAGGTCACAACTAGCCAATTGCGACTTTTTAATGTAATACTGTTTTATATATTACAATAAAAGGTCACATTCTACGCAGTTGTGTCTTTCTTATGTAATATCATAACAGCTTATTTTGGAAATTATTTTACTATAGAAAAAAATGTTAGATGTGCCCTTTTTCGTTACAAGGGCAGTATTTCTGTCTCATGGGAACTGATTTATGAGATGAAAAGTAGCCTATGTTTTATTCCAGGTCTAAAGCTACGTCTATTTAAATTTCACGTTTGCGTCTATTTGAATGTAGTTTTTTTTTATTTATTTTATTTTTATTTTTTTTATTTTTACAATCTTAGGAAAACTTACAGCTAGGCAATGAGTAGATACATTTTGCGTGAAATGGTAAGTAACTTTCATGTTTATAATATTAGTAAGTAAGAATTACCTACCTATACCAAAACAAAGAGCTGGCTCTCTTTATAGGTTCTTTAACTACTGGTATTCAAATATGAATCTTATGAAACTCTTATTTTTGTAGGCATATAAATACTGCCGTTGAGTGCCGCTTAATAGAGTCCGTTGGCGCATATAAATAAAGTCCATCAATTGATAACTCACTAATAAATTACAGTTTTACAATGCCTGATTTCGTTTGCGATGCTGATGCCACAGTTCACAGTTGAAGGCTGATATTGCCGATGATAAATGTCTCACTCCATAATAGGCCGTGCTGACGCTTCGACGACAAACCAGTCGGCTTTGAGCATTCGATAACTGTGCCAAGGTCCACCAACTTGTGCTGGGCTGTCATGTCATTGATAGGTATGCATTTTCCGCACTGATATGGCATTTTCGATGATCAGTGACCAACTGCATAAACATAGTTTAGCAATAAATTATTCTTTAACTAGCTGAGCCACGCGGCCTCACCCGCGTGAAATTTAATGAAAAGTTGCCTATGTTTATTATTTGTTATTTAAGATTATAGTTATTAACTCGTTATTAGACTTAAGGTTAACAAAATCTTTTCATTATTTCTTTCTATTTTTTATAACAGGCCTAGAACTACGTCGTCTATTCAAAATTTCAGCCCGAAGTGGTAACAAACATAATAGGTATGTATGTACGTACCATCCAAAAAACATAAAATGAAACTTTGCGAGTAAATTAGAAACAAAGATATGGTAGAACCTATGTTTTTAGGTTTTTTTATTTGGATGCAATGTAATGATTTTGAAAGGAAAAATAATCTAATCTGTGAAAATCTGCAGGTAATTCCCAAAAATCTTTTGACTACGTTCCCACTTCTTTGGTAATTCCGTTCCCATAACTAACAGGTGAATATCCAGGTACATACTTACTTTATACATAATATTATATCGCGTTATACCTATTGTTGGTAATGATGAAAATTAAAACGTGATGTTATGTGCATTATCGGTTTTGCTCTTTCTAATCAAACGCAAAACGTACTTAAGTAACTAGATATCATTAAAACTTGTTGAAATACATTATGCACTTTTGTAACGCAGCGAATAGGTGCCGAATATACACAAAATAAATATGAAGTACCTACATTTTGACGGAACCCTATTACATAGGTACATCAAATAGTTGGTTTGCTTTATGTTTAAAAATACCTTCAATCCGGAAGTAACACATGCAGCATGAACCACGTTAGGTTTAGTAATAAAGCTCGTCCGTTCTTCTTTTGATCACCCTAATTCATTAAAATCTTAATTTGAATTTGGTTTTAGAATACATAAACGAGACGATGAACGAGTAAGTACTAAAGTTAACAGCGTACCTACATACCTGCGTTATCACTACATAGTATAAAACAAAACGCTTTTTCTGTTCCTATTTCCCTATGTTCTAAAACTACGCAACGGATTTTGATGCGGTTTTTTTTTAATACTTAGAAAGAGTGATTCAAGAGGGAGATTTATACGTATAATAAAACCGTGCGAAGCCGGGGCGGGTCGCTAGTTTATTATAAAATTATAAGTGAATTAAAAGGTTAAAAAGAATCATCCATCTAAGCTTCCATCACACAGTGATTAAAAACGCTAAGAGTCTATTTTATGCGGAAGCACGTTTTTTGTGAACGTTTGGGCGCAACATTAATACGCAATGGGCTTTGGGGTGTTTTAATTTATGGGGTGCTGGCATCCCAGTGGGCTCGTGTCCCCTTGCGAATCCCAGAGGAGCCAAGCCAGACGATATAGACTGTAGTCTATTCTGTGGCAACACTCTCGTCTCTGTCCGCTCTAGTCAGTGTCATGTCATCCAAAGACACAGCAGTTCAGATCACAGAGCGTTTGGGAGTGTTTGTGACTAGAGGCGACTTTTCTAGAATTTTTTTAATACATATGTACATTGCTCAATATTTCTGAATATATATTAAATTATATCTATTGTATTAAATTCATTCAACGATTTTGAATTCGTAAGACACATTGAATTCATTAAAAATTTAACTTATCTGAGCAGACTGTTAATATTGGTAAGGCAAAATATAATTTAGGGTTTTAAAATCGCCATAAACGTCTTTCGCCGCTTTCATTCCTAGGTACTTACATAAGAACATTAAATCACACTAATATTATAAATGCGAATGTTTGCATGGATGGATGTTCGTTATCTCATCACGGGCTAAAATTTTAACCGACGTAGTTCTTTTTAATTTTCACGCGTGTGAAAGCGCGGGGCGCAGCTAGTTAATTTGGGTATGATAAATTGCCACCTACATGGTTCCATGGCACCAACCTAATAGAACAGTATTGTCTACCTATTTAGGTAGGTATGTGCTTAGAGTAAACAAGTTTATGAGCGTCTTGGTGCGCCTTACTGGCGCCTATGGTAAGTACAGAGATAAACTACTTTCACCTCTATTATTGACAAGATTTCGCAGCACCCTGTGAGTTCGACCCCGCCACTGCAATTTTGCACATACTATAGGATAGGGCAGGGACCGTCATGCTGCCTCCCGTTACCATAGCAACCCCTCTCTTCTCGCGAATATTATTGACAAATACAACCCTCTGTCTGTTGTGTCTATTCACCTTACAAAGCCAAAACCCAGTCGCGTGCTTTCCCAGTGATACGTTTTTATAAGAATTAATGCCCCCATAATTACGACATGTTCATTGCTGATAAGGAGTCGTTGCCTCTGAGATTCGCAGTGGGGAGTTGAATTGTTATATCGCGTGCGTCAAAGCGCTTATAGAAGTAGGGTCAATTAAAACTGTAGTGTCGTAATCTGTCGTAATGATACCGATTTCGGCACGAAACCGTTGGAAATTAAAGTTTACCCTTAATTTCCACTTTGGGTTTGGTTGGCAACACTAAAATCAAAACCTTAGGTAGTGTGGTGTCGTTTAACAAGTTCTTATATTTCCAGAATAAATTTAATTCATCAACCGGAATATTTAAATAGTATTTTGTTTCCGAGCAGTATGTGTTTCATTGTGTGATTTTCTCAGAAGCGATCAAATGATAATACCTACCTACAGTTTGTAACGCAGTATTATTTTCATTATGATGTGTTCTCATAGTAACTGGAGATGACCACAGCACCAGCTACAATAATAGTCACACTTGACCGCATCAACAGATTGAATATTTCTACCTTACACCTTGGTACAATTACTTCATACAAATAGATACCAAGATCTGAACAAACTGTAAATTTAACTTAATTAACTCTCAACATGCTTACATAATGCTCAGTCTATTCTGCAGGTGTGAACAAGAATGGAAAGCTCGACTGTGGCTTTTAAAGGTCTTGTTTAAAACACCCACACAAAATGCACATAATTATAATCAACTTCAGCATTGCTCAAGTCAATATCATTTAATTCATTTCTGTGTTTATTTCAATTACGAAGCGGGGTAAGATATCCTTTAGCGTATTGATTTTGGTACTTTGGTAGTATAAAGTTCAAGCCAGTTTTAAGATTAATGAGATAGGGAACCTAACCAAGGTTTCTTTAGATCTCACCAATTATTATAAATGCAAAAGTTTGGATGGATGGATGGATGGATGTTTGTTACCTCTTCACTCCAAAAATGCTGAACGGATTGGCCTGAAATTTTGAATAGACGTGCCTGATTCTAGGCCTGTAATAAAACATACACATTTTATACATTTTTCGCGGTTGAAGCCGCGGGCGCGAAGATAAATATTTATGAGACCACTGAAGAAATATAATTGATGCTGCAATGATTGACTGAGTAAAAGTGAAAAGCAAACGAGTTTTAGCCGAAACTTATATCGTGAAGCAGTTACCTAAATGTAAATTGGTAAGGTACGTAGCTATTACATAAGTTTTAACGTTTACAGCAGCTACATGACATTATAGGCAAAACAATAATATAATAAAGGCTTTTGCCACTTTTATAACTCTGTTATCTATATATCTATAGAAATTAAAGAGAGTGTTTGTAATGTCAAAATACCAATAACTGTACTACTTACACCAAAGAATATATAAAAAAAATCGTAAAATAAAATTTTAAGCGGACAACGTCGCTGGCTGATGTTAAGATATGTATCAGGTAATATTTTTACAAGGAATTTAGTGTTCGGCTCAGCATCTAAAATAATTAAAACTCTAGAAGATGCGAATTCTACACGGACACGGCTGGTTGATAATAATCCAACCGGCAAGTTTCAGACATGAGGATGTTTGACATTGATGACTTTTTATTTTATTTGTACGTTATTTATGAATCTGAGAATAAATGAGTTAACAAAATAATAATAAGTGGGTAAACTGCTAAAATGTATTTCTAAAGGTTCGTCTAGCCAGCTCATAGGACGGCCGTCGGCGGCCCCGGTCCAGTTTTGCTGATAAGTGGGCGGTCGTGGGATGTATGCTTCCCTGACCTCTCTATTCTTCTAATTGAATGATAAATTTCAATATTAGCTGGTTCGTTATCACGTCATCACTCTGAGAACACAACGAAAGCTTCAAGATCTGTTGGGAAAATTGGCGGCTCTCCAGATTGAATGTGCATTTTTGCAAGTACTGAAACTAGTTGAAAAGTCAAGTGCACATTATACCTACTCGTTCTATTTTCACATGGATAAAATTGTTTATCTTTATTTTATTTTTACTCAGCTCTCCGAGGTAATTTTCTACTCGGTTGCAACTGTTGTGCATGCCTGTTAGAACTTTTAGAATAATTGTGATCACTGTTTAGGTATATTTTACTAGTGCAATGTTGGTAATCTTAAACTATAAATAAATCAACAACTGGTAAGATAAAATTTTTGACGATAGCGGTTTTATTAAAGTAATATAATTTCAATTCTTATGAAATACGAGTATACTAGTACTAGTAGTAAATATTTGAACAGTTTGACATCTATTTACCAGGAATTGTCGGTTTACGCAATGCTATTATGTGATGCAATGGCTGGGTGTGTACACAGATGAACAATTCAGCTCTCCTACAGGTAAGTATAGCTGTTTCTAGCTGAACTGAATTTACATATTTAGTGGAACTTTCTATCGACTTTCATCGATCAAAGAAGGCTAAACCAACCCTTACTTCACTACATAGTATAAAACAAAGTCGCTTTTTCTGTCCCTTTATCCCTATGTCCCTTTGAATGGTTAAATCTTTAAAACTACGCAACGGATTTTGATGCGTTTTTTTTAATAGATAGAGTGATTTAAGAGGAAGGTTTATACGTATAATAAAACCGTGCGAAGCCGGGGCGGGTCGCTAGTATATTATAAACGTGAAAGTTTATATGGGTATAGGTATGGATGGATGTTTGTTCCTCTTTCACGCAAAAAAACGGAACGGATCGGGCTGAAATTTTGAATAGACGTTATAGCCCTGGAATAACACAAAGCTACTTTTCATCCCATAAATCAGTTCCCGTGGGTAAGAAATAGCCTTGAAACGTTTCTAAATAATGCGTGCGAAGCCGCGGGCAGATGCTAGTGACATATAATTCACATATCATATTTGATAGCAATCTATTCTATCACAAAGATAGTGCAAAAGAATTATTAGGGCAGTTAAGTTGCCCTGATTTATAGCAATGTCAAAACATTCCCCTTCAATGGTGCCCTAGGGAACATAATTACCCAATGACGTATTCGCATGTCCAGGGAGACCCTTTGTTGAGCGCCTTCATTAGATAGTAACAAGGCACTCACCCCAGTTCTATTTGAGTGGTTTTTCTGATTGCAGTTAGCGATTCAGAGAGCTGAGAAATTGCTTAACGGAGTGTCAGTGCAGTGAACAATCAATTTTACTGTAATTAAAACTGGCCAATGAAGAACCGACAAAGTTGAAGTCTCTTAACTGCTTGTTGCACGAATAAGTCACCTGTTAAGGCGCAAACAGGAGGTACACTAGCGCCACCACTTATTTTATCCTCAGACTACCATTATAACATAAAATTAAGTTAAACAAAGAAATTCCCAATATTATTTATTATACGTATAAACTTTCCTCTTGAATCACTCTATCTATTAAAAAAACCGCATCAAAATCCGTTGCGTAGTTTTCAAGATTTAAGCATTCAAAGGGACATTGGGACATAGGGAAATAGGGACAGAAAAAGCGACTTTGTTTTATACTATGTAGTGATATTTTATTTTAGTTTGGTGGACACCAAGAGCAACTTCGTGTACCTAATAGGTACACGAAGGTGCACCTTAATGACGAATTGTTATCGCAGAAAGTATTGTAGAAAGTTGACGCTAATTTGTGAAATAAGCGAATTTTTTCAACTAAAAACAATAGCAACGGATGTCAGTGACATTGTCATGGATGGAGGTGAAGCAATCTACCTAACGCGAGAGTTTACTTTCTACCGAATGTCATTCGCAGGCGCGGCACGTGTCATTTCCATCCACCGGGCAGGTACTTTATTGAAATAACGGAGCTTTTCTCGTCACGTTTACCACACCAAAGTTGGTTGATATAGGTATACTGTTCGCCGTTTACCTTACAATCGTGGTGACTCTTTACAATCTATTACAACTGGGCTAGGATTTATAATCTCAGTTTGATACAAAAATAGCCTTTTTAATAATTATAACACTAGTGTCATCACTACATGTAGTGATGAATTTTCTGACGTGTCCAATAGTCCTATAGATCTAAAGAAAATAAAGCAAATTAAGTTGAAGTTTCTGTAATATTATAAGTAGGTAATTCTTTACTGTACCTACAGAAAAATACAAAGCATGAGCTTATACCTGGGTGGGACGCTTAACCCTGAAAAAGAGTTTTCTTCGAGCAATCCTTAGAGTTAGCGGAGAAGCGATGTAAAAGGTAGGTTTATGCAGGCAAAGGAAATTACATTATTTACTTTATTAACACCGAGCAAAGTACCTTGATTGAAAATAGAAAGTCCGACGATCAGCCCAACTAATGGACCGAAAGAAACTCGATAGAAAACCACAACACCCAGCGGCGGCGTATAGTTTTCACTGCAAGTAGGGCATGCGCGAATGACCTGCTACTGCTCTCTAGGCGATAAGGACGGCATTGTATTAATTGGTCCAGTAGTGATTAGTTTATTCAAATACTTAAATCTGAGTACCGTGGTGCAAAAGTAGCAATGTATATTTTAAACGCTTGCTAGTCTGCTGACTCCATATACTATGGATTATGGGTACCTACCTACTTAGCTAGTAAGTAGGTACATTATACATTTTGAATATAGTGATTTACGCGTGTTTAGAATTCGACTTCGACTTCACAAGACCTTTGAAAATAGAGGCCTAGAAATGATTGGTTTGGAGCCAGTTTTATAAAGACGTACCTAACAATATTCCAGTAGGTACCTACCTACCCACCTACTCAACCTACCTACTAATATTTTCAGAAATAATACTCCCCTTTTAGTATCTAAAAGTATGTTTAAGGAGTAAACAGCACCTAAAGTGGCGCCCCCACTTATTTTATCATTTATTTCCGTTAAATAAAGGAATTTCCGAATTACGTACAGTTTGATAAACCTATCATACATCAGCTTTCTTTTAATGCATCTATAGTAGTTTTATTTTGTCTTGTTTAGGAAGAGATACGAAGTTGCCTTTGGTGGCCACCAAACTCTATTGTACGTGTGAATTTTGGAACTTCCTTTGTTTAACGGAATTATATGACAAAATAAGTGGGGGCGCCAGTTTGGGTGCTGTTTGCGCCTTAATTATTACAATGAAGAAAGTAACGTCTTCTCGTTATGAGACAAAGACAAACGATTAAAACTGGCGCCTTCCATCGAGACAGTTAAACGTTACAGCGTTCATATTTAATACCTAAGTGATTGCTCGTTCCCCATGATTGTTAAACTCTCACTAGGCATTGTATTGTGCAATTTGACTTTATCAGAACCACGTCGCGGCGTCGTCGCTTGTCGGGCAGCAAATAATTCAATATCAGTAGAGTTCCCTATCTCACTAACAAACAATAAGTATAAGTAGTTACACCTAGTTATTTTAATTACAAACTTATTTCTAGGATGTAAGATGTATGATCAAATTAAAATTATCTGTTAATCTTGTTGTTTTGAATAGGTAAGTGGAGAGAATAATTCAAGAAATATTAAGGTACCTATCTAGGTAGTCTTCCAAATAAAGTTATCAATCTAACAAACCCAAAATAATTGTAGCGCCCTTGCAGGGTTTTTTTTATTGATACATAACCTATGAGTGAATGAAACGCAATCAGACCAAACGCTGAAATTACTGAGCATGAACGAAAAAAAAAAAACTTGTGGGCACTAGCATAAGAATAGTTATTTATTCATAAGGCACTAGACCAATCTGGGATGGGGCGGGCACCGGCAACCCGGACCTCCTCTATATACGCCTATGTCTATGTGGGTATAAAAGTAAAACATAAGCCTGTCTAAAAGTGAATTTATGTCGCTGATTGAGCACTTACGTAAATCGTCCCGAATAACACGCCAATCGTGAATGTTGCGCTTAAAATAACTACTCTTTGCATGCAGGTGAACCTATCCCACATAAGCATGTGTTTTGTCAGATAGTACCTATTTAATTATTCAAACTTTCTTGTCTATTGTTCGATTTATACTCACCACATCGATCCAGCCATCCTTCAGCGCGGCAAGGGTAGGAGATCACAATCAAATCATCTGTCCTCATTGTAGTTGCACAAAATTCACCACACTACACTTAATTTAACTCACGCACTTATCTGTTCATTCATAATATTTTATTGTTTTATCATTTATGTTATTTAATTCACTAAATTTTGCCCGTCTGCTGCCCAGGCTCCACGGTCGTCGTAACAACTCGGCTCACTTTCACCAACTGCCAATAAAAACAACATGAATCAATCACTGAACATTGTATCGCTGCAATAAGAAAAATGCTTATTAGAATTGTGTTCTTCGATCTTCTATCCAAAAAAAAATCAATTTGTTATACCTAGGTCATCGTTTGTGGCATTTTAGTTGGTTTCATCATCATCAACTTAAATTATACCACCGCTGGACATAGGGCCTCCCCTAATGAGTGCCATAGCATCTTAGTTAGGTTGGGTTAGGTACATAAGTAGAAAAATAACACAGAAATGGGTCATTAATGCCATATATATATATTAATTAAATATATTAATAAAACCTAATGGCAGGTAGGTAGTGAGGCAACTACCTACTGAGTACCAACTAATGAAAACAAATATACATAACTTTCTAAGCTGCAATAGGTGTATGTAATAAGTACCTAACGGTATCTAGTTTTACCAGTTAGTAGTTTTACCTAGGTATAAACAAGGTAAATATCTCCAATATGGTTCGGAAACACTTAATAATATTTTTTAATATGTAATTAGGTGTCTAAACTTTGAAACTATTCTTAGAATCCGAGAAAAATTTGGATACTTACAGGAAATTTAATACCTACCTATTAAGAGTGTACCTATAGGTAAAAACTAGGTAAGTACCTAATAATGTTTAAAACCTAATGAGATAGTGTCCAAACTTTTACACTAGGTAGGTACCTACCTTTTCATAAATTCCGAGAAAAACTTAGATGTACTAGGTAATTTAATACCTATTAAGAGTAGGTAACTACCTAACCCAAACCATATACGATAGGTACTAAACTAACTCCTAAATTAAAAAAATACAAAACAAAAAATTCTGAATACCTATCTCATATTTTATTCGTAAATTAAATGTTTTCAAGTACATAATATGAACCTTCTATTACCTACCTATTTATTCAAACATGTCTGATTTTATTTCAATCCAACTTAGAATTTATTTTTACACGCACGCACGTGATTTTCACTTCTTTACAAACATGAGCACAAGTCCTTCCAGCACACGCTTAAAAAATACTGAATGGTTTTTCTGTTAATAGTAAGCAGATAGAGCGCTGCAGCGCTGTGTCGCCTTTTTCCGATATCTGTGGTAAGTTCGAGAGACAGAAAGAGAGCGAGATACCTCTTTCTTTTGGAAATATCGATCTCTTTATTATGTTGCAACCTGCACGATTTCGCTCGTATTTTATCACAAAATAAATTAATGAAGAGGTTGTAAATATTTCGCAAGAACACATTTCATGGGACGGTGGTGCCTATACATCAGGGTTAACTTTTTGAAAATCCAGGTGTCAGCATCACTCCACAATTGTTGACACTTGTAGTTATTGACATCTGGTTGACGTTTATTTATTTCACGAAGTGTCAATGTCAACTTGGTTTTTGTCAGTTTGTGAGTGAATCAAGATGGCTCTCAAAGCTCTAGTCGGACAAAGTGAGTAAAATAATGAAGTTTCATGATATTTCAGGCAGTTTTGAAACATTTATCTATGTAAAACAATTCTAGAATTTATTGTTCATTCAACAATTCATTAACTTTTACATAAATTACGTTCCAACCACAGAAGACTACTTGAATCGCTGGTCGATGACTAATTATTATATTTTATAGTATTTAGAGCTCTTTCTTCCGCATTATCGGCCAAAATACTACTTCATTGTACGAAAATCACCTAATTTAAATAATTTACCCCATAGAGATGTCCCGAAATGTGTAGAATTGTGCCTTACTATTGTGTAAAGGCCATATCGATTCTTGTTTCGTCGATACCTAGTGTTTTTAATCATACATGATTATAAACCCTCTGGCGCTGACTCACCTATCACCTATCGTGTCTTATCCCCCATAAATCAACAACATAAAAAGACGGATATCCGAGTATGATCTGTAACAGCAAGTTATTGATTTTCTTAGGTCATAGAGGGGTGGGTGGGGGCGATACCTACGTCATGCTCCCTACAGCTCAGAATCACGTAGAAAGAGATAAATGACCGGCGTTTGCATGCTATGTGAGGACATCTTAGGAACTAGAAATAAAAACAGATTTTAATAACTTGAATTTTAATATAGCAATGTCTTATTAATTGGATTATGAAATTACGACTAGCTGTTATTGTCATAATGGCAATACAATGCAATAACAATGAATATGTATTTGACAGAGATTATGAATGAGGTGATCCGCTATCGCGGTCCCAAAGGAAAGGAATCACAGCGCATAGAATGGCGCATTCTCATTGTGGACCAGCTCTCGATGCGCATGGTGTCTGCTTGCTGCAAGATGCACGACATCTCAGCAGAAGGCATCACTTGTAAGTACTGCTCTGATGTAAATAATATGCACTTGTACCAAGTACTTGGTTAGACTTATGACATATTAGGCAGGGAAAAGCTGTTTACTAAATATAACACTGGAATGTGCTGTAGTTACATTTGATTTGAGCACACTGACTCATCTTTTATTGCATCACACAGGTGTACCTATACTACACAAATAATAATATAGTAGTAGTGGCTTCCAAAATTAGTCATCTAAAAATTATTGTTTACTACATAATAAGCCAAGGCCATTACATTTTTATAGGGAGATTGCTGTTTATCATATCAATAAAAAAACAAAGTTTATGTTTAATTTACAAAATCTGTTTCACATGATTTGCAAGAAGTATACTTACTTCCGTTCAAAAAGAAGAGAAATATATTTTTTTTGCAGATTATTCATTATCTGATAAAATGAATAGCAAAAAAGGATGAATTTATACTACCTATATTTTTAATATTGTTAATTAGCCTTTTATGTTCATAAACATGTCAAAGATTTTATTGCATTTTCAGGAGTAATATTACAAACTGAACTACAACTACACTTGTCTTCTCCTTTTGAATAAAATAACCCACCAACCTTTTTAGAAGACTATTAAAAAAAATAGGATTTAATGATAAATTTCTGCTTTCAATTAGTGGTGGAAGACATTCACAAGAAGAGAGAACCACTCTGCACAATGGACGGAATCTACCTCATCACTCCGTGTGAGAAGTCCGTACATGCTCTGATCAACGACTTCTCTGTCGGTAACCGCATCATGTACAAGGCTGCTCATGTGTTCTTCACTGAAGGTAAGTTTACTTCCTACAACTAGCCAAAGGAGTTGAGTTGAAAAACTTGTAATCTTTATGGTACTACTGTAAATTATTGTAACTTCTTGTAGTAAGTATATTAAATTACATTACATGGACTATGTAGATTTGTAGCCATCTTTTATTTCTATTGTTATGCTTGTACATTATTTTGCATTCTTTATTTTATTTTTCAGCTTGTCCTGATGTTCTGTTTGATGAGTTATCACATAGTCCAATAGCTAAATACATCAAAACATTAAAGGAAATCAACATTGCTTTCATTCCATATGAGCAGCAGGTTTGTCATAAATTTCTTTTATTATTTTAGTAGTTTAGTGAGACAGAAATAATAAATTTTCTGCCTATTTTAAATCTGTGAAAAATATGTGAAAATATTATTTACACGCTGCTTAGTATGCCCTGAGGAACTTTTCAATGAGATCTGCAAGTCATCAGCAGCACGGAAGATCAAAACATTGAAAGAAATCAATATTGCTTTCTTGCCTTATGAAAGCCAGGTAATTGTAGTAGGGATTCTCAAATACAGTCATTCTGTGGTTCTTAGATACTTATTTTATATTATAATCAACAGTGGTTACTGTACTAATATTATAAACGCGAAGGTTGGTATGGATGTTTATTCCTCTTTCAAGCAAAAAGTACTGAATGGATCTGTCTGAATTTTTTTATTAATAGACGTGGTTCTCGAAACCGCGGGCAGATGTTTGTAGAGTTTATAAATCTGTGCTGGAATAGATAGTGTCTCAGGTGTCAGGAAAAAACGCTTCATTCTTACCAAATTTTTAAGACAAAATTGGTGCTTATTGCCTTAAAGGGAATCATGATCGCGCTCCTATATCGACACCCGATTCAGAGCATCAGGTTCATTTCAATTAGGTTCAGCATTCGTCTTTTATTGCAAGGGAAGTGTGAAAGAGATAGGTTGAAAGAAATTTTGTATGTGTTCCAAGTTTGAAATTGTGGAAGCTAGATATTTTTTGCTTATAATTTGAATCGTTTTTCCGTATCAGGTGTTCTCCCTGGATTCCCCTGAGACGTTCCAATGCATGTACAACCCAGCGCTAGCGCAGACTCGCAACGCGAATATGGAACGTATCGCTGAGCAGATTGCAACTCTTTGCGCTACTCTTGGAGAGTACCCATCTGTGCGCTATCGCAGGTATGCTGCTATGCATGGTATAGACAATAGCAAACAATGTATTCGGTTCCATGTTAAGAGATATACGTCACATTTTCATAGCAAAACCAGTGCTTGTTCGAAATTTTAAAAAGAGTAAAAATAAATTTCATAGCAAAACCAGTGCCTTCCGAAATTTCAAAACAAGCGTAAAAAAAATTTGATTAAAAAAATGCACAAATATTCCAAATGCGAAAGTACAAAAAACAAAAGTTGATATCCTCAAGGTTCCGAAACACCCCCTTTTGACTATAGCCTCCTTAGAAATGTTATGGTCCTCCAGCATATTCAGTCTACCTAAATTTTTTACAACCTTACATGACACTTTTTTCTTTCAGCGATTGGGAGCGCAACGTCGAACTTGCTCAGCTCATCCAACAGAAATTGGATGCCTACAAAGTAAGTCAAAAGGATTTCACTATATCGAACGAGCGGCTTCACTCTAATTTGAAAAAGCCTTCAAAAATAAACTCGGCAACTGGTTACGTTACGAGCCAACAATAAGATACTAAACAAAATTACGTAATGTCTAAATTCAACACTGATATAGATAGAAACATAGCTACAGGCTGCTTATCCATTAAATATTTTTGTTTTTACTTTCACGATATTTATAATTGCTAGCTGTAAATAGTAGTTAGGTTATTATTTCAATAAATAAATGTCTATACACTAGCCAAACTCGATGTAGAATGTTTGTAAACAAACCACGACACAAAAAACTAAAATTCACTTGCTTGGCGTCGAATTTTAGATATGACGAAGTACGTCATTATCTAAAATTAGTACAAATTACTTATAGAAACAAATTAAAAACACACAAATTAATTATTAGTAAAATTAGTACTTTAGTGTACGAAATATTTAGTGAAGGAAGGATCTTAAATCGACAAGTAATGTAAATTGCGTATAAAAAGGCGCGGCAACAGAGTGTATTTAAGGTTAAGTATGGGCGGTTTGTTTACAAACATTCTACATCGAGTTTGGCTGATGTATAGCTGTTTATACGGCTTCAGACGTTCTGTTTCTATAGAAACAACGCGTGCCAAACCACATGCGGATACTAGTTTATCATATTATTGTATCCAGGCTGACGAGCCGACCATGGGCGAGGGTCCAGAGAAGGCGCGCTCTCAGCTGCTAGTGATCGACCGCGGCTTCGACTGCGTGTCTCCGCTTCTACACGAGTTGACCCTCCAGGCTATGGCTTATGATCTGCTGCCAATCGAGAATGATGTCTACAAGTTAGTTTCAAACTTTGTCTAGGCTTAACTAGCCGTAACTCGTTCTATATTCTTTACAAGCGACCCGAACCGGCTTCGTTTCGGGTGTGTTATACATTGTATAAACCTTCCTCTTGAATCACTCACTCTATTTATAAAAAAAAAACGCATCAAAATCCGTTGCGTCGTTTTAAAGATCTAAGCATACATAGGGACATACAGACGGCGAGAAGCTACTTTGTTTTATGCTATGTAGTGATAGACGACTTCTGAGGCGCAACGCAAGGGGCGAAGGTCTACGTGCGACGCTGGAAGTTGCGAGTTCGATTCCCGCCTTATCAGAAATATCTATTGTGTGCTCTGCAGATATTTGTGCTGGGTGTTTACCGTATTATAAAAATACATATCCTGTAGTCATTACACAAATTCAAAGTAATTTATTTCGGAACAAGTACACAGGTAACTATTGGAATTCGATGATGTTATTAGTAAAACTGTCAGAACTCGGAACTGCCCGCAGTAGTTATTAGTAAAACTGTCGGAGACACCATAGCCCTCACATTCAGGCTGCTTAGCTAGATGATACTGTGTAAATTTGTACAGCATTATTTATAACTATGTTCTTCTAGGTACGAGGCTGGACAAGGCCAGCAGCTAAAGGAGGTGCTGTTGGATGAGAACGACGAGCTGTGGGTGGAGTTACGTCACCAGCACATTGCTGTAGTCTCGCAGTCTGTCACCAAGAACCTCAAGAAGTTCACGGATTCCAAACGCATGGGTGGAGGTAAGTTATATGAACAAGAGAACTTAGAACTTCTTTTTAAAACCTTTTTTTAATTTATATTTAAAACCTACCACAAATCTCGTATGATCTGCAAATATTTGCTGTTTTCTATGTATAATCAAGTAAAGTAGAACTGTCAATGATTTCAGCAGGATGTTGGACATTGACCCTTTCAATACTAGCATTCACAAGGCAAGGCGAAGCATGACTCTCAGCTTCTTTTGCACATAATTAGTTTTACTTTTACTTGTTACTTAAAGTTTTTCTTTTTAGTTTAATTTTATTGCTTTATTAAGTACGCAATTGTCGACGAAAAAAAAAAAGTTGTGTTCACACTTATATAGTATAATATGATATTATTAGTGAATGCCTATTATTAGCTTTCTGTATCTATTTTAAATTCTATTGTAATTAGTTAAGCTGATGGCAATCCGAATTAAATAAATAAAAATAAATAATAAAAATATCTATTTAATCTAAATATTTCATTGATGTAGGTATGCTTGGAATCAAACATAGGTTTTTATCTCCTAAATCAGTTCCCATGGGATATAGAATTTTCAGAGAAACAACGCGTGTAAAGCCGCGGGCAAACAGTGGAAACTAATATTTAAATTTTTCTTATTTGCTAGCCAACTTATTATTAATTTATTTTTTGTTTTATAGGTGACAAGCAATCGATGCGCGATCTATCGCAGATGATCAAGAAAATGCCCCAGTACCAGAAGGAGCTGTCCAAATACGCGACGCATCTCCGCCTCGCCGAGGATTGCATGAAGGCGTACCAGGGATACGTCGACAAACTCTGCAAGGTTGAACAGGTATGATGAAATCTGTCTTATTGACACCATGCAGAAAATTCTTAGGGGTTGGGGTAAGACTTTCCACTTCCCCCAACTCAGCTTGCGGAAGACGTAGAGACAGGATGATTGCATTGTGATACTGTAGCTAGACTCTATGCGAGTCCATAGTACCAGTTGTGCGTTAGTTTACGATGAAAATGTTAACTAGTACTAATCATACTGGCTTCCAGAGACCAGGAAGTGGCCACCTACATTATAAGAGGGGATGATATTCATATGGTGGATCTAGACCAAGCGAACGAGAGCAAGAGACGGCTAACAAACAAACGCGAACGAACCTGTATGGACGTTATGGCGAAAGCAAGCGATGGGCTTCGTTCGATTTCGGCCGCGATCCATCGCCGACTTTCGTCCAGCGACTGCGCCAATTAAATAATGGAAACTGTCGTGAATTTAAGCTCTCTCGCTTGCTCGCTCTAATGTACATCTCATTTGAAATCATTTTACAGGACCTGGCTATGGGAACTGATGCAGAGGGCGAAAAGATCAAGGATCACATGAGGAGCATTGTGCCAGTGCTTCTGGATCAAGTAACATATTTTTTTCTATTTATCATTAATACCTATTTATTTATTCTTACATTTTGACGCACCTTTTGCTTATTTATTTTTTAATATTTTATGTTAATTTTAGTTTATATGGTATCTAAAAACCTAGTTCTTATTCCTTACTTACTCCATACCTGTTTTTTTAGTTTTGGGGGATACTTATCACTCTGGTTTTTTTTATCTGCATTATATCTTAATTGTGGATTTCTAAAAATCCATTCTTATCGGGGGTCTGTGGAGTAAAAATTACCTACCCTCTAAATTTCAGTTTTCTAGCTTCAGCTGTTTGGGCTGGGCATTGTCTCCAAAAAATCGCTTTATATATTAAAGATTGAGCAACTTATCATTCTTCAATCAAACCTCAGCTAGAATATTATAAGTTCAAAAGGTTCAATTTAACTGTAAATCATTTTTAAACATAAAAATGATTTACAGTTAAATGAACCTTGGTAAACCTTTAAATTATATTTACCTTTTTTTAGGCTGTGGTAAACTTCAACAAGATGCGTATAATCGCTCTCTACATCATGTCCAAGAACGGGATCTCCGAGGAGAACCTGAACAAGTTGGTCACTCACGCGCAGCTCGAGCCCTCTGATAAGCAGACCTTACTCAACATCGCCAATCTCGGCCTTAACGTCTGCATTGATGTAAGTATCATTATATAACATTACCCCTTCAATCCTACTTAGTAATATTATGAACGCGAATGTTTGTAAGTATGGATGGATGAATGGATGTTTTTAACTCTTTACGCAAAAACTAATGAGCGGATATGGATGAAATTTAGCACAGAGATAGATTATAGTCTGGAATAACACATAGGCTATATGGCTATATTTTATCCCGAAATTCTCACGGGAACGGAAATTAACGCGGGTAAAACCGCGAGGCACTGCTAGTATTAAATAAATAATGCTGGACAAACCATACAGCACCATTTAGCCCCAAAGTAAGATACTCAAAGCTTGTGTTATGGGTACTAGACGTGTTTTTGAAAACTATAAATCGACATCGATTTTTCTCGGCTTAATTCAATAAAGCCAAAATGAGATCATCTAGTATGTACCACAACATATTTAACATAAGAATGTTACCTACAGGAATTAGGGAAAGCCTAATTTGGAGTGTTGTGTTGAACTATGAACCAACTACAATTTCTTTATAGCAAATATGAGAACATCGCAACGTTGTTAAAGTTTTTCTGACTTACAATTACTTCGTGTTTGCAAACAGGGCAACAGAAAGAAAGTCTACCAAGTTTCAAGGAAGGAAAGGATCACAGAACAAACCTACCAGATGTCGCGGTGGACGCCTATTATCAAGGTAAATCACTACATATTATAAAACAAACACGTTTTCTCTGTCCCTATGTATGCTTTAATTCTAATCTTTAAAACTACGCAACGGATTTTGATGCGGTTTTTATAAGTCGTTAAATACATTCAAGAGGAAGGTTTATACGTATAATAAAACCGTGCGAAGCCGGGCCGGGTCGCTCGCTAGTTAATTTATAATAATAACCAAGCTCTAAAGAATTATTTAATGGACGTGCGACAATCTAACCAACTATACCTAACCTTAGTACCTTAAAATAACCTTGGAATTAATATAAAGTGAAGTTTAAATTCGTTATTTTGTAATCAGTAAACCAATAGCTGTGCATTTTATTTGACAAATAAATGGTTTCATTAATTAGTACTTACTTAATCAGTAGAGCTACCTCTAGATGTTTTTCAACCTTCTACAGTTACTCGTAGCTTAATTGTAAAAAGTGTTTTAAAATATTTTGTTAGATAATTAATTGTAATTTTCTTTGCTAACAAATTCCTTACCACACTTCAGTGAAAAAAATCACTGAGGATGAAACACAATGAATTGCTAGTCTTTTAAGACTAGCTATAAAAAAAATCCTCGAGTGTGGTCATGTGTTAATACACAATCATCTAGCCCCAAGTAGACCTTAACAAGCTCTGCTGCGGACTAATTACCTCCACTTCCAGGACCTGATGGAAGACGCGATCGAAGACAAGCTGGACCAGCGTCACTTCCCGTTCCTGGCTGGACGCGCGCAGACCTCCGGCTACCAAGCTCCGACCAGGTAATTATCTAACTTGACTCATAACGCGTCGATATACTCGGTTCTAGAGACAAAGATATTTTTCCTAAACAGAGAGATTTTTGTACGAAAACTGTTTTACAGAAAGGCAATAATAACATAGACAAAAATTTCAAAAATGCATAGCGTATCAGGTTATTTCGAAAACGAATGCCCATGATAAGGGCCTTAAAATATTTTCCTTCAAGATTTGTATCTTTGATTTGGAACCTTTTGTTTACAAATAATATCTATGACTGTAGAACCGAGCATTGGACAAAGTAGGAGTGGTAAATTCACACGTGATGGATATACCACTTCCGCTTTACCTACTTCTTCGAAATAATTTACCTAACAAGTTGATTGATTAGGCTTTTCAAACTGACTTGAACATACTTTTTCTTCCCCCTTCCTTTCCTCACGATGAAAGTAAATCTAAGTAAGTAAATAGCTGTTCTTTCTCAGTAGTGAAATCTTAGAATTAGCCTTTTTCTTCTTTCTATTTCTCTTTTTTCTATATATGTGAATGAAAGCTTAATGAAATAAAGACTTTAGCAACTGAAACTTAAGATTCAATTAATGTTTGCAGCGTCCGCTACGGACATTGGCATAAGGACAAGGCACAACAAACCATCAAGAATGTACCGCGTCTGATCGTTTTCATTGTGGGAGGTGAGTTTCATCTTTTATACTAACGCTTTACCTACTTTAGTATAAAAACTACAGCAGTTTGCTGATGTAATTATAAAATGTAAATAGAATTTAATTAGAAGTACTCAGTTTGTTCATTATAACTGTTTGAAGGTTAACTACATACCTTGTTTGTGTTGGAAGAACACCCAAGATTAAATCCATTAATGAGGGATTTGATGCGGAATGCACAAATCTAGAACCGCAATCACCCAGAACATCATCTAGGTCCATAGTTTTTTTTTCTATAATTATAGAAACGTATCCTCACTGCGTCATCTATCCCCAAGCTAAGCAGAGCTTGTGTTATGGATACTAGATGATTGATTTAATTTATAAATATGTTGGACAATCCACACAGCACCATCTAGCCCCAATTAATACTAAACATTACATAGATATGTTTTATAACATACCAACTTATACTTAGTCAAAATGTTACTGTACGAAGTCGATATACAAAAATAAATAAAAACTAAATACACTATACTAAATAAAATTCTTGTTTCCAGGACTTTGCTTCTCGGAGATCCGTTGCGCCTATGAAGTGACAAACGCAGTCAAGAATTGGGAAGTCATCATCGGCTCTTCGCACATCACAACTCCTGATAACTTCCTTTCAGACCTCAGCTCTCTCACTGCTTAAACTTACTAGAAGATGCAAAATAGTGGCCCTTCTACCAATCTATTCCAACTAAATTATGGTACGAGTTTGACAACTTAGTTATGAGCTAATCCAAAGTTATCTTGTATGCAGATTAACATCAATGGTTCTCTTGTCAAGGGATTTTAGGATTGAACAAAGATTAATTGACTGTTTTTCAAAGTATTGATCACTACCTCGAATCAATGGCTAAATAATTGCTTGTCAAATCATTGTTCAGAAACAGGTTGACAATGTTACCTATTCATTTTTGAACTACAAAATATGGTGTCATATTTCTTTACGGTAAAGTACAATTTGAACATACAAAAAAGGGTTGGAAAATGTCCACTTTTTTGCTAATTTCTGGTTCATCAGTCATCATCTGAGAGGATGTGAAGCGTTTTTGACGTACGCATTTCCATGCATTCATTAATATAGTTCGCCGTATTAAAAGGACTGTTAAGTTATCGCCATTAAATCTTTTCAAAGGTTTATTAGTTTAAAAGGCTTTCTCTGTGAGGGTTTTGTTGGGACAAAACCTAATAAGATCAGAGTTTAAAAAAACAAAGATGGTTAAATTTTAAACAGCTGTTTGGATGTTTTTAATACAAGTTTTCGTACATTAAATGTTAGCTACCTAGTTGTCCGATTATCCTTTGGTGAACACCAATCTGTGGTGTATAGCAGAATGTTACCAAAGACCCACATTTCACATTACATTTGCCAAATGGTCGGCCGGCTCGGCAAATAAGTTTCAAATGTGATTTCTACGAGTTTTTCCTTAATCTCTAGATCGCATTTTCTGGCTTTGTTGCTGTTTAAATCCTGCAAAGTCTATGAATATTGTCTTACAATATGATTTTAAATTCTTTCGCTTAACCCATCCCATTTAATTTTAACACCTCCCGTGTTAAAATACTCCTAAAGAGGTTAAATTTAGCATTGTGTTATTATAAGTTATTATATTTTAAATATATTGTTGTTTATTTCTCAAATTTTAACTGTAAATTGTCTAACATGGTTTGTTTAGTTGTTAAGATTTTGAATCGTATTATTTTTTTTAATTTATTTGTAAGTGAGATTTAATGTGAATTTATTATTAGTGTTGATTAATTTAGACTGAGTGATAATGGTAACAAGTAATATTAAATCAAAGTATTAGTAAGGGAATATTGCCCCTTTTGTCTTTCATACTTTACGAGTAGCTATTAGATGCATTATTTAAATATATTCGCTAGATTTTACCAATTTAACCTGCAGTAGTTAATGTTTGCATATCTCATGATGTGCCCTAACAAAATGTTTACAAAGTACTATTCCAGTTACTGGATTTGATCTATTTACAATCACGCAATAACTCGCTGTATTTATGATGGCCTTATCACAAAATATTCTCATTGTTATTGTACAACCAATACCTTTTCCATAAGTATATGAAAGTTAATATGTATTTATCGATTAGAATCTTATAAAGATATACAAAATGTAGATGAAGTAACTATGTTATCCAAGAAATGCTAGGAATGCTTAGTATTATGGTCAGGTTATTATGATACTAAAATGTGGTTAGGCCTGTCGCTTTCGACTTTACTGTTTATAATATTTTCTGAACTTTTTCTAAACAGTTATGTTTACATTCCAGTCTTGTTGTTATGTGTGTGTGTGTGTAGTTTCTAAACTCATTGGTGTAATTTTAACTTGAACACACTCTTGTGCCTCTTGCAAGTTAATTAATGTATAAAAAGTGTCTATCTATGTAATGTATTGTAGGTATCTAGTAGCCATAACACAAGCTCTGCTTAGCTTGGGGCTAGATGACGCTTCGTGGTATCCAGAAATATTGTTACAGTCAGTTTGACCTTATACATGTAATCTAGGCTCTGCCCATGCATTTTACCAACTGCTGGTTCTGGTTGCTAGCAATAGAGTGTGTCAACATAAATTTCTTATCACTTATCTATATAAACTTTGACTTCTCATTACATTTGTAATGTTCTATTTATACAACTAGAGTAATTCCTTCTAGATATTGCATAGGGTTTAGGAGTTCTGTACATAATACTGCATTCTTATAAACGACATCAGGTCTTCCGGTTATTTCTAAATAGAGTAGTGGGGAAATGACATACGGAAAAACATAATGGCGTTTATAAGAGAGCAATAATGTAAAACACTAACTACATACTAAAATGTGATTGAACCTAAAAGCAATAGTACAGACTCCTGTATTTAGAAACTTCGACAGTGTGTTTATATTTATTGATTGATAATGCAATTACTATTACAAAAGTAGTGAAATACAAATTATGTTTATCAGTATTTGAATGTTGAAAATATCATTAAATTGGTTAATCATCTTCGTTTTTTTCTTTATAAATCTATGCACGTTTAGAAACAACTGGAGGCTTGTCAAATTATCAACAGCACAACAAACAATGGGATAAAGTGGTTAATTTTTAAGCTTCTAATCAATTGTTAGGAACGTCTCTACGGAACGTCATAGTCATACTAGAATCTTTGGGTATACCTACTATACTCTGATTTAGAGTCATAGATAATTTTTGTAAACAAAGACCTGATAAGAATAACAGATAACAGCAGGGTAAAGAGCTAAAAACGATATCAAAAACTTGAACAACGCATAATTGCTCAAGAACAGTGAAAAAGATGCACGTTCGAGTTCGATAAGCAATAATAGACCAATGGTATGATGAATGAAAACGTAACTTCTGCAGCTTGCTCTGATGATAGGTACCAGAGTGTCGTAAAATATGTGACACTAATATTTTATTTGTTGACAAAAATATTCAGGTTTTTGAATCGTGGTATGGGTGCTTATGTATTACGAATAGTCTGAGGTATTACGTTATCGCGTAACGTTACATGTGTATTACAGTATTTATTTAGCTACAAAAAATAGTAGAACATGGTTTTACTGTTTAAATATTTATAGTTACAGATAATGATATCAAGTCATATGACCAATGACGAGAGAACACATTCAGAAACTACAATCAACAATTAAATGGTACTTAGTTATCATCATCATCATCATCATCAACCTATATTAGTCCACTGCTGGACATAGGCCTCCCCCAATGAGCGCCATAGCGCCCTGTCTTCAGCTTGACGCATCCAGCATCTGCCAGCAGTCTTTCGCAGATCGTCATCCCACCTGGCCGGAGGGCGTCCCACGCTACGTTTACCGAGTCGCGGTCTCCACTCAAGAACACGTTTACCCCAACGGTTGTCGGTTCTTCGCGAGATATGGCCGGCCCATTGCCACTTCAGCTTGCTAATTCTTTGAGCTATGTCGATAACTTTGGTTCTCTGTCGGATGTATTCGTTACGAATTCTATCCTTCAGAGAGTCTCCGAGCATAGCTCTTTCCATAGCTCGCTGGGCGACTTTGAACTGGTGGACCAGCCCTACCGTGAGTGTCCACGTCTCAGCTCCGTAGGTCATTACGGGTAGGACGCACTGATTGAAAACTTTCGTTTTCAAACATTGCGGTATGGATGAAGAGAAGACCTGACGTAGTTTCCCAAATGCTGCCCAGCCTAGCTGGATCCTCCTCTTGGCCTCCTTCTCAAAATTGTTTTTACCTAGCTGTACAATCTGCCCAAGGTAAGTATACTCGGAAACAATTTCAAGAAGGTGACCATCTACGACGATCGGTCCCGGAACAATGTGGCCATTGATCATGACTTTGGTTTTATCCAAATTCATGCCAAGACCGATACATCGCGAGGCTGAAGCTAGGCCGTCCAGCATGTGGGTCAGCTCCTCTAGCGACTCCGCCATTACGACTATGTCATCAGCGAATCGCAGGTGTGAGATGTAATCGCCGTTTATGTTAATGCCCTTACCTTTCCAGTCCAGCGTCTTAAACATATCTACCAATGCGCTCGTGAACAGTTTCGGGGATATGACATCCCCCTGTCTCACTCCTCTGCGCAATTGGATAGGTTTAGACTGCTGGTCCTGTACTTGGACACTCATAGTGGCAGCTTCATAGAGACACCTCAGCACTTCGATGTAACGATAGTCTACTTGGCATCGCTGTAGGGATTCCAGAACAGCCCAGGTTTCGACGGAGTCAAAGGCTTTCTCATAGTCCACAAAAGCGAGACACAGGGGCTGATTATACTCTTCGGACTTCTGTATAATCTGCCTCACTGTGTGTATGTGGTCTATGGTGCTATATCCTCCGCGGAACCCGGCCTGTTCTGGTGGCTGGAACTCGTCAAGTCTCCTGGCGAGACGATTCGTGATCACTCGTGAGAACAGCTTATAGATGTGGCTCAGGAGTGTGATGGGTCTGTAATTTTTAAGGAGAGTTTTATCACCCTTCTTAAAAAAGAGCACCACCAAACTCCCGCTCCACGCCTTAGGAGTTCTCCCACTGTGGAGGACGGTATTGAAGAGGTGTTGTAGCTCCTGTATAACGGAGGCTCCTCCTGCCTTCAGAAGCTCTGAAGTTATACCGTCCTCACCGGGGGCTTTTCCATTTTTAAGCTGCCTCAGAGCTAACACGATTTCGTCTTGAATGATGTCTGGCAGTTCGTCGGTGTAGTGGCGTGTCAGGGTGGCTCTAGAATCAAGGTCGTCTCGTCGGGAACGAGGGGCATGTGCAGTGTACAGACGGCCATAAAAATCCTCTATCTCGGCTGAAATCTCCGGTTTCGACAGTACGGTCCTCCCATCGTGCGTTTTAAGCTTCGTCAGGTGGCTCCTGCCAAGCTGCTGAGTGAATACTTTGGACCCTCGGTTTCGCTCTATCGCCTCTTCAATGAGGCGGGTGTTCGAGCTCCGAAGGTCGCGCCGTACCATCTTCGCAATTCGCTTGTTCAGGTCTGACCTCTCTGCCGAAGACACTTGGGTGGTTTCCCGTCTTCTTGTCATCAGATCCAGAGTCTCATCCGAGAGTTTGGACTTCTTGCCAGTTCGCTGTTTTTTGCAGTACTTGATGCCCTCATCCCTCAACGTTTCAACCAGATTGTGTAGGCTCTCGTCAGCGTCATCAGTGGGTTCCAAGGCAACAAATCTGTCTCCGAGTAGCTGCTCGAACTTCTCGGTGCCCGCCATGATTTGGATTGGATTTGGTCGGAGCGTGGACTTCATCAGACGGTGTCTTTCAAGCTTCAAGTTGATATTCAGAGTGCCTCGGAGCATTCGGTGATCAGATCCGGTATTAAACCTGTTGATCACTGAGACATCTCTGAATATGTGCTTGCTATCCGTCATGATGAAGTCGATCTCATTTTTAGTCACAGTGTCGGGGCTTTGCCACGTCCACTTCCTTTGAGGCTGTTTCTTAAAGAAGGAGTTCATTAAGAACAGTCCCTCTTTCTCAAGGAAGTTGACAAGCATTTGCCCCCTGTGATTCCTGATTCCAAAACCATGCGGGCCTATACGGGATTCATTGCCAGTCTGGATTCCCACCTTGCCGTTAAAGTCCCCCATAACAACGTTGAAGTGAGCCTTAGTGGTGTTGTGTAAGGCTTTGGATATGTCTTCGTACATATCCTCCACTTCATCGTCCGAGTGTGCCGAGGTCGGTGCGTAGACCTGAATTACCTTCATGCTATACCGCTTGGAAAGCCGAAGGATCAGGTACGCTACCCTGGTCGACACACTGG
The DNA here is from genome assembly GCA_944547425.1 of Eupithecia centaureata. Lineage (NCBI taxonomy): Eukaryota > Metazoa > Arthropoda > Insecta > Lepidoptera > Geometridae > Eupithecia > Eupithecia centaureata. Next base: position 12,260,391 of record OX155679.1, on the reverse strand, counting down.
AGATTTCTTGAACGTTGCTAGAGAGGGCCTTATTGACGAGGAAACCTACTCCACCCTGGGATGTTTTATCACCCTCACGAAAGTAGAGAAGATGGCCTGAGTCTAGGGTTACGGTGTCCTCCCCCTCTCTACGGACTTCACATAACCCGAGGACATGCCATTTAATGTTCTCTAACTCCACTTCCAACTGCGCTAGATGATGGTCAAGCCTCAGAGTGCGTCCGTTAAACGTAACGTAGTACTTAGTTATGCATAAAATTAAATTCAACGAACATAATATCATCATCCTCGACTGTTCAATATTTTTGATTGTAATGTTCAAGCATCGATGGTTCAGTGGTAGAATGCTCGCCTGCCACGCGGGCGGCCCGGGTTCGATTCCCGGTCGATGCAATCTCTTTTTGCACTTTTTTTGTGTTCAAATTGAAGATGTTACAAATAAAATAAAATTGGAATTTAATTTCGGAATAGTCAACTAATAATGTGTGATTGTTCTTAATTTTAAATAGGTCTTTCACTTTCCTCATATTCGCTACTTTTCTTCTCATCGCAAGACATTTCTATCTTTATTTATGTTGACCTCAGTGTTATCGAAACACAAAAGGGTATTGCACGAAACCTGTGCTATTAGTCTCGCTGTGTCTCTTGTGATAGCATCTCGGGAGGAATTATAATAAAATCAAACCAAGATGGTGAAAGACCTAGTGATATTAGCCTACTCCGGCGGCTTGGATACTAGCTGCATACTAAAATGGTAAATTATATTTTTTTATTGCCTAATATTAAACTGTTCCGCTAAAAACATTTACCGGTTCAAGTCTATCTATCTTGCTTGTGAGACTCTTGTGATATTCATCTTGACTGCAGATTTCGAAAGTTTGTTTGTTATCTCTTCACGCCAAGACTATTAAACAGATCGGGGTGAAATTTTGAATAGACGTAGTCTGGCCCTGTAATGAAACATAAGCTACCTATTTCATCCCATAAATCAAATCCCATGGATAAAAAGTCTCGAAACATTTTCATAGAAAAACAACTCGTTTTTATTTTCAAATTATTTAGGAGTTATCGAGACATAGTACTTCTACAGGTTGATCCAGAAGAACTACGACGTGGTTTGCCTCATGGCTGACGTCGGTCAAAATGAAGATTTTACGAAAGCAAAACAAAAAGCTATGGCTATCGGAGCTAAAGATGTAAGTACCTATATTCACCTACAAACAAACGCAGATTGCTCATTATTATATAAAAGGACAAAATTTAATTACATATTACAAGTGCTTGAACTCTTAGATAACAGTTGCAGGCTTTTCTATTGTCTTTATCTTAGTTTATTTTCATCCCTACTAATAGGTACCTATATCTACTTGTTTTTTCTACTAGCTACCTACATCTGTATACCTGCTTAACTACTCCTCATGTGTAACTCTACCCAGTACGGTTTTTTTTATTAGATATAGTAGAGTGATTCAAGAGGAAGGTTTATACGTATAATAAAACCGTGCGAAGCCGGGGCGGGTCGCTAGTATACCTACATAGTATAAAACAAAGTCGCTTTCTCTATTCCCTATGTCCCTTTGTATGCTTAAATCATTCAAACTACGCAACAGATTTTGATGCGGGTTTTTTAATAGATAGAATAATTCAAGAGGAAGGTTTACCTTTACGTATAATAAAACCGTGCGAAGCCGGGGCGGGTCGCTAGTAGTATAAACATGAACTTACAGTTCTTGCGAAGCTTTACAGGTTGCATGCTATACTTTGTAATAGATTTCATTTCACAGGTGATAGTAGAGGATTTACGCAAGGAGTTCGTATCCAACTATATGCTACCCGCTATCCAGATGGGCCTGGTTTACGAAGGGCGGTACTACCTCGGCACTTCTCTGGCTCGGCCATGCATCTCCGTGGCTCTTGTGATGGCTGCTAAGATACTGGGAGCTAAGTAAGGACTTAAAGCATTCGGAAGGCTTATTTTACTTAGATTTAGGTACTTTTATAGTGCTCCTTGTTTGTGCTCTTCAACCAAGGCCGTGTGCAAACCGCATACATTATCGCCCTGCGACTAACCCCCATTTCACCTAAAATTGAAATGGATGAAATGTGTTTTGCACCCATTTCACTTTAAAATGACTTAGATGGATAATGTACGGCCACAGATTTTACAGGTATAGGACTCAGACTATAGGAAGTCTGAGGGTAGATACAGCTAAATTATTTTTCTGTTCTTACACGACTTTGCTGTAGATATGGTTTTTAATTCTTCTTTTTAGAGCACTGCTCTTTTCAGATATATTGCCCATGGAGCCACCGGCAAAGGAAATGATCAAGTCCGATTCGAGCTCAGTGTTTACTCCCTATGGCCAACCGGAAAGGTATAATAACGGTTAAATCTATCGTCGTCGTAGGTTTAACTGCTTTGGTTAAATGTTTTTTTTTTTGTAACTATAGCTTAAAGTTTAAAGAAGCAGCGTTTTGGTTAACTTGACATAATATAAGTATGAAACTTGTGGTTTAGCTAATTTGTAAGTTCTACTTCATACCTACTTAGGTATCTTATGCCAACCAGGGCTGGTTGCCTACCTGTGTTGCCTGCCTTGGCCAGGTAGCTACTTCAATGATCTCTCTGGGTGATGGTCGATGGGTCTCTATCCGTAAACTCGTTCGACGAGTATTGCCAGTTTGGCAGTCTCATTTATTTTAGTAAACTTGTGTAGAGTGAGTGGGGGCAAGATCGAACGGTTTTTTGATGAGATGGTCAGTGTTGTTTTTGAATCCATGTAGAAGAATAGATATTAACTTTAGCTAAAAGTAAATTGGACATAATTAAAGGGTAAAGACTAGATTTTTATAATATGTCAATAACAGCCTGATAAAGCTGTCCAAAAAGTAGAAAACTGTAATTAAAAATATTATTTTTACTTAATTGAAACAGGGGGAAGATGAAAAGGTGACGGGGTAAGATCGAATAAAAATCTAAAATCGTTAAAACGTGTCTTAGGCAGGTCTTAGGCCAAGTTTATGGTCCTTAGTCTACAGTGTTAAGTAATTTAAAAAGTTGTAACTGACAGTAGTGCCAAAATACCTATTTTTAACAAAGATATAACAAATTTAAAAAAATATATATTCCGAACTTACCCCACTGGGGGAAGGTTGAAGAAGAGATTCTCAAACTTTGGAGCCAATTTGCATATGTTTTGACTGAAGAAAAAAAAATATTATCTATTAATGAAAAACCAAATAAAAACTGAAAACTTTTTTTATTTCACATGAAACCTATATGAATATTCTTTTTCATCACCATAAATAATTCACTATTATTTTCTTTTGTACTTTTTAAAGTATTTTCTTTTTCTATTGGATTCTTTTTTTATTTCACATTTCTTAGCATTCTTGTTATTTTTTGTTTTACTACTTTCAGCAATTGTTTTCTTATTTCTTATATTTCTTGCTGAAACTTACACAAAGATACAGTTTGAGAACATCTGGCTTTTAGTATGAAATCTGAAAAAGGGTCAAGATTAAAACTTTGATATGTTTGTCTTACCCCGTTAAATGTAAATGGGGAAAGATGAAAAGTTGAAATAAATTCTAAAATACGAGAAATAGAGAGATTTAGAAGTAATTACATAAATATGTACAAAAAATAATAGGCAGATGTTTCAATGAAACACTCGTACCTGCCTTGTAATTTAATTTACAAGACACGGGGCAAGATGAAATCACTTTTGTGAATCCTGAAAAATACACTGTCTTAGAAAATTGCACTTTACACACAACCAGGCGTTCTCAGCCGCAACCGCTGACTGAGTTGTGGTATGTAACAAATTGGTGGCCCTAACGATGTTGCCAGCACAGTAATAAGTACTATAAATCTGGTGTTATTGAAGACTTTTTGTCTTACCCCTTTTTTCATCTTCCCCCCACTCACTCTAGTTACTTATTCTTTTTATTTAGATCATAGCACCGTGGCGTCTACCAGAATTCTTTGACCGCTTCCAAGGACGCAGCGATTTGATAGAATACGCAAAGCATGAGAACATCCCAGTGTCTGCGACACCTAAGGAACCTTGGTCAACCGATGAGAACATCATGCACATTAGGTAGGCCTTTAAACTTTTTATAAATCCAATCATTTAGCTGTAAGTCGCGGCCTGAGACTTATCGTCTCGTGTTGAACCCGTGGATGTCATACAATACGAGTACAATACAATTTATTGCACACCAAGGATAAAAAAATCTACTTACAGGAAAAGAGACTCGTAATAGTCGACAAAGGTAACCTTCCAGTGGAAGGAAGCGCAGCATCAGGTGTGTTTTTTTAAAACCTCAACTGAGATGGTCAATCCAGCGTGTAGACCCCAGATTAATAATATAGTACTAGGTAGTGTAGACATGGCAAATCACCAGCCCCATTGCACTATTTGTGGGAGGCCCCTACCTAACCAAAGAGAATATAAATACTACTACCTAACTTTGACGTTTGACCGTAAGCGTACGGCTTGACTAGATGTTGCTGCTCACGAGTGTGTGTGTGTGTATGTGTATCTTTACGAAGTATTTATATTCCTTTGTGTGTATCTTGCAGTAGACTTTTCGCTGGTGGCTGATGTCCGCGTTTTTGTAACTTCCATTCTCTTCGCTGTATAGTTGTAAAATCGTATAAATTTTTTCAACCTCTAGTTACGAGTCCGGAGTCTTGGAAGACCCTGCCGCTATTCCTCCCGGAGGCATCTTCAAGATGACTCGCGACCTGAATAAAGCTGAGGATTACCCCAGCGTCATCGACATCAACTTTAAGAAAGGTTTGCTTGATACCATAGATATTCTTTTCAGCCAGCTAAATAGACAGACAAACGGACAAAAAGAAAAAAAGAGGTTAGGTACGAAAAAACATGTTTTATAATTTCTCAAAACCCCAACGCGACGATTTGAATTTGTTTGATCACCATGATCATCAAGCTGTGTAGGTATTATAAATGCGAAAGTTTCGATGGATGGATGTTTGTTACCTCTTTACGCCAGAACTAATAAACGGATCAGTCTAAAAATAGAAAATAGACGTAGTTGTATTTACAATAAAACAAAATACTTTTCTTACAAATTACCAGTAAGACTGCGCCGCGATTAACTTCTAAAGGTACCTAGGTACCTATTTATTTGTACTTTCAAACATTTATAACAACATATGAAATAACGCCATACACTTACTACCCTTACAGCATTTAGTCCTACTAAATCTAAATCGGTTTTGTCTATTTGTGAAATTTTCTGACCACCACACACATGCCACACGTCAAGCTTTTTCGTTCGTTGTTTAAAAAACACTTGTACGTACAGTTGTAACGAGATTTTTGAGTATGTAGGTTAGGTACCTCTACCTACCTAACACGTTTTCTCCCCGAAAAGATGATAAAATTTGAATATTCTTTTCCTCAGGTCTACCAATATCGGTGCAGATCCCAAGCGGGCAACAGAAGTCGCTGCTAGTAACAGACCCTCTTGCATTGGTGGAAACCCTGAACAAACTCGGCGGTCAGCACGGCGTTGGGCGCATTGACATCGTGGAAAATAGATTTTTGGGGCTGAAGGTTTATCCATTATACCCAACTAGCATCTGCCCGCGGTTTCGCATGCGTTGTTTCTATGGAAACGTCTCAGGGCTATTTCTGTATTACTATCTATTACCTACATGTTAACTGATTTGTGGAATGAGTAGCGATGTGTTATTCCAAAGCTAGAACTAGGTACGTCTATTCCAAATTTAAGCCTGATCCGTTCAGTAGTTTTTGCGTGAAAAAGGAACAAACATCCATCCATACAATTATACATCCATATAAATGTAGTTTCCTACAACTCGGCTCATGCATGAGTGACGTAAGATCGGGAACATCTTAGTTCTGTGTATTTTTACCACTTTAGTAAGTTTAAAATAAAACACAATTCACATTTAGAACTAAACTAGCTGCGCACGTGGCTTCACTCGCAATGTAAATATTATATTGTGTCAAATGGAAAGGTGAGAACAATATCGATATCGAAGATTGAGAATACAACTAGCTAACCCGCTCGCGATTTCATTTAGTAATAAATACTCCCATTGACCCCAAATTAACTACTAGGCTATCTACATATGGAATACTTACCTACTAATTTCCAAAATCCGTTCTTAGCCTGCGTCCTAAAAGGAACCTTCATGCAAAATTTCAGCTTCGTAGCTAGTAGTGATATCTTGGTGCGTCACCCAGTTTTCTCTTTTATAAATATACCTAATGTGCATATTGGTGGCACCTTGAATGGTGCATACCTCTACATACCTACACGTATATAGAATACCTACAGTTAGTTTCATGATTTGTAGACATACATGTTTCGGGAATTTGAGATGTTTGGTTCTGTGGCGGAGAGGGCACGTTTTGGAAATTACTTTTATATCCGGATTTTTTCATTTAAGCGTGATTTCTTTTTCAGTCACGAGGGCTTTACGAAACTCCAGCTGGAACCATTCTACATGAAGCACACGTGGATTTGGAAGCTTTTGCTCTAGATAGAGAAGTTCTGAGGTTGGTTTCCAACTAGCTGGCAGATATTTATGAAACTTGTCCTGCCATACAAAGTAGTACCTACCTACCTAATTTATTTCTATTTCAGAGTAAAAAAATATCTTCAAGATAAAATGGCTGACTTCGTGTACAATGGATTCTGGTTCTCCCCTGAAGCAAACTTCACAAGGAAATGCCTTGAACAATCTCAGGAATCAGTCACTGGTTCTGTGACAGTCCAAATTTTTAAAGGAAACGGTAGGTTGTTTTAGCGCTCTATGAAATTTCGATCCCATTTGCAGTGCTCCACCCTCACGTTAAAAGCTGTAACTTATTATAAAGTTCATTTTGCACAATATTATAAATAAATAAAAAATAAGCAATAATTTACTTTAATGAAAAATAAAAAATAAAGTAATTACATATTCATTAATTATTTTTGACAAATTGTTTTCGAAGTACTAGTAGGTACCTATTATGGTTAGCTGATTTTTTTGTTATAGTTACTGTATTGGCGAGAAAAAGCCCAGAGAGCCTTTATAATAAAGACTTGGTGTCAATGGACATCGCTGGAGGATTTTCACCTGAGGACAGTACCGGCTTCATTAACATAAACGCGCTTCGTCTCAAGGAATATGCAAGATTTGAGTCCATGAAAAAGTGATGAAAATATATATGACAAGTGCAGGTAGATAAAACGTAGGTTCAATTATGAAAACCTAGGTAACATTATACCTACCTAGTACCTAGCAAGAATAAAAATTATTCCATCATTATTGGTCTGGGTGTTTTCTATATAAATAATAAAAAATCTATCTATGTAATGTATTGTATTAAGTATATCAGTCATCTAGTACCTACCCATAACACAAGCTCTGCTTAGCTTGGGGCTAGATGATGTTGTGTGAATTGTCTGGAATTATTTATTTATTTATTTATTCAATAATAAATTTTGTACATTTTACTGTGATTTTTCCGTACCTTCTTATAATTTACCAAGACATTAATATTTCTCAGAAACTTAATTTCATTATCAATTATGTAGTTATTTATTCTGTTTTATTTTGTGTTGCTAATACAGCTATTCACTACTAGATGGCAGTAATATAGACCGATGAAATTTTTGAACAAAAAGTTTGTCTATGACAATAGACATAGACATATCATTTATTTGCTATTAAACATAGTACATACCACTGACCTCTATACTTGTATATATAGAGGTCAGTGGTACATACACAGAATTATTTTAAAATATTCACAGAAGGATACAATTAGGTACTAAAATAAATTATTCTCAAATTACAAAAAGAAAACTTACAAGTAGAGAAAATATCTTGTTATGTTGAACTAAAAAATAGAAATGAAAATAAGTAGGTACCTAAATTATTAATGCGTGCTGCAGTAGCAAATGGGTTTAGGATCAGCATAATGTCAACTGTGGTGAACTTGTGAATAGAAGACGCTGTTATTCTGCCTACCAAACCAAACTATATCGGTCAACTAAATTATATCGGTCGTGTCGATTGAGTATCAATATCATCCAAAAATGTTGTATACCAAACGTATACAACAAGTATACTAGAATCTTTGATAACTATCGTGTTCGTGTTAAAGTTCGAAACACACAGAAGCCGGAGGCGTGGCGGAGGCGAAGGCGTGCCGGTTTTTCCTATGGCACCGCGTTCGCCACGGCCTGCGGAGTGTGTGTAGGCTTTCATAGGATTCCATAGAATACAACTCGCACGCCTTCACCTCCGCCACGCCTCCGGCTTCTGTGTGTTTCGTACATAAACGATAAATCAAGTCTGCTAACATAATCAAGAAGTTGAAGTCAGTCAAAATCATAGATGACAAAATATTTTGGATCGATCGAGAAAAAAAAGAAAGTAGACTAAAGATAACTAATGACAAGCCATTTTACAAGAAGTTGAATGAGGCAAGGAGCGGAATGTTTTTATTTATTCTCTTCGCAAGAAGCGTAAAATATCTCGTGTTTGTTTGCTAAACAAAAGGCTAACAGAGAAAAAAGGCGGGAAGCTTCAAACAGGGCGGTCGCGTTTTTTTTCCCTCCGAAATTTTAATTTTAAATTTTCTTGTAAATATTGATCAGTTGAGTTAGATTTTAGTATTTTACTCAATAATTTTTGTATATAAAGTAGAGTAGTGTAAATATTATAGCATCTGGTAAGTCTTTTAAAGTTTTTTCTGATGGACTTTGAGGAGCCGCCGGATCCTGGGGACACGGTCCCTCAGGTCGGTAGCAATATAACAATCTGCAATAGCTTTGAGAAACTACCATCTAATGAATCCGATATAGATACGGATACATCCTTTTCAAAAAAACGAAAGCTTAAACATAAAACGTGCAAACATTGTAATAAAAAGAAGCGGAAAAATGGATCCAATGCATCAAAAGGATGTCATTGTGATAAGAAACAACCTTTTACAAGTGATAGCGATACAACAGTTGTAAGCCGAGATTTTGTCCCTAACCCTGTTGTGGCAACCGCTATTGCCGCAACCCCAACACAAAACATATCGTCACCAAATTCATCTTCGCAGGCTCCAGTAGTGGTTACCCGAATGCAGTACGACTCCACAGATAGTGCTCCTTTTATTGTACATGTGCAACGCATTACTGAGTCACCAAATGATGGTTCCACCCTCCACCCAATTATTTTTGGAAAATTCTTGAAACGCAACTCTTTCAATAATATTGTGAATGGTAGTGTGAAAAGAATTGGTAGGAACAGAGTATCCATAGCTTTTAATAATTATATTGATGCTAATGCTTTTGTTGGTCATGACAGCTTAAATAAAAATAATTTAAAGGCTTTTATCCCAACCTATAATGTGTCTCGTATGGGTGTTATTCGCGGAGTGCCTACAGACATATCTCCAGAGGAGATCATGGAGTGCACTACAGTACCTAGTGGCTGTGGGAAAATCCTTAAAGTCAGACGAATCAATTTCAAAGAAATGATTAATGGAGCTCCAGTTTGGAAGCCAACACAGACGGTAGTTGTAACATTTGATGGGCAAGTGCTACCTAACCGTATTTTCATGTGTTATACTGCCTTACAAGTTCAACTGTACACATATCCAACCATACAATGTTACAACTGCTGTCGGTTTGGTCATACCAAATTGCAGTGTAGGTCCAAACCACGTTGCTTCAAGTGCGGCCAAGAACACTCAGGTGATTCTTGTGACATTGATGAAGACTACATTTCCTGCTGTTCCTGTGGTGGTGCGCATAATGCCATTAGTAAATCTTGTCCAGAATACACTAGACAAACCAAAATTAAACAGTCCATGGCAGATAAGTGTATCTCTTATGCGGAAGCATCAAGAATACACCCACCTATGACACATTCTTATGCTGCAATTTTAACAGCAAATAAAGTCCAAACTTTTTCTTCTCCAACAACAAACCAAGTCCCATCCTCTTCTAGAAAGACTGTATTTTTAAAACCTCGCCTACCACCAAAACTGCACAAGGGTTATGACCAAAGGGTCCACCGTGATCTGACTAGTCAACCTTTGTCAACACAGTCTAATGGTGGTGCTCTTAAAGAGGACAACAACAAAAAACAATTAAATATTAATGATGTAATAGCCCTTCTTACCACCTTATTACAGTCTAATATAATAGAACCGTCCAACGCTGCTAAAATAATTGACACAATTAGTATTTTAAACACCCATAATGGATCACACCAGATCCGCAGTTCAGTGGAACTGCAGGAGTGTAGTCAGCAAAAAGTCTGAAATTATATATTTAATTAATAAATTTAATCCTTTTATACTTGCACTCACAGAGACCTGGCTTAAGCCAGGCTCTGTGTTCAAATTGAGCGGTTTCTCCTGCCTCAGGGAAGATAGACCTGATGGATGGGGTGGAGCCGCTCTCCTTATTAAAAATTCCTGTTCCTTTTCACAGTTTATTTTACCTTCACATAACATAAATAATTTTACTGCTATAGCTTGCATTATTAATAACATCTGTTTTGTCTCTATTTACGTACCACATCCATCCTCACAAATTTTTTATGAAATTGAAACTCTGTTTTCTTCATTACCCAAACCATGTGTTATCATGGGAGATTTCAATGCTCATCATAGAACTTGGGGTAGCTCTTTAACCAATACTCATGGTAAAGACCTGCTTGACTTAATAGATAGGCAGATTTTGTGTATTTTAAATGATGGCACTCAAACTCGGCGAACAAAACCTTCAGAAAATATTAGTGCTGTTGACTTATCAATTACCTCTCCTAGCCTGGCCTTAGACATTACATGGAAAACACAACCAGTTACACATGGAAGTGATCATTATCCCATAATTTTACAATTTACTAAATTTAAAGTTAATCATGTTCCTAAAGCTCCACCCAGAATGAGATATAAAATTATACCTGATAAATGGTGTCATTTTAATGCTTACATGGAAGATAAGATACATACCTTGCCTCCTATATCCCAGGGTATATCTACATGTTCTAATGCTTTTGTAAATAAAGTGATAGAAGCAGCTAATTCAACATTTCCTCTTAAAAATAGTGCTTCAGAAAAGTTATCATCCCCACCTTGGTGGGATTCCGAGTGTAGTGTAGCTGTTACTCAAAGAAAAGAGGCAGAGATAATTTATAATCGAGACATGACAGAAGACAATTTCAATAAATTAATTGATGTAATAGCTAAAACCAAAAAAACATTGAAAGATAAGAAAATGCAAGGATGGCAAAGTTTTTGCTCAACTATTTCACCCAAAACAAAGCCATCAACAGTCTGGGCTAATATAAGACGTTATAGATCTGGGGTTAATGAGTCTGCTTCTACTACAATGCCTATTTTCTTGAGTAATAGCTTCATTGACCGTTTGGTTCCAGCGACAGTACCACCAAAGGAATTATTTATAACTCGAACACTACCACAACATCCTGTGTGTTCGAATGGCCTTGATGCACCCTTTTCTATTCACGAGCTGAAAGGTATTTTGTCAGTGACCCGCGATACGGCTCCTGGCAACGATGGCATTCCATATTCTTTCTTTGCTCATCTTGGTGAAGATTCTTTGCAATATTTACTAACAATTATTAATTCCGTCATGTTGACAGGTGACATTCCCTCGGAATGGAAAATTCAAATAGTATTGCCATTTTTAAAACCAACAAAAAATTCATTAGATTCCGCTTCTTATCGACCCATAGCTTTATCTCCAGTTATTTTAAAAATTGTAGAACACCTCGTTAAAAATAGAATTGAGTGGTTTATTGAAAGTCAGAACCTTTTGCCTCAGGGTCAATATGGCTTTAGGAAAGGTAGAAGTTCGATGGACAGTATTAGTGTCTTTATGACAGATATTAGAGTAGCGTTTTCACTGAATAAGTCGGTTGTAGCTACTTTTTTGGATATAAAATCTGCCTATGATAATGTTTTAATTGAAGTGTTGATAAAAAAACTTATTTTTTTAAAAATTCCTCCTATCTTATCCAACTTTGTTCAAAACATGCTAGCTGGTCGAGTGATTAAATTAAATTCTTCTGAGCTTACAAGAGTAGCGTGGAAGGGTCTACCACAGGGTTCTGTTTTGAGTCCGCTCCTTTACAGTATATATACGTATGATTTAGAAGCTTCTGTTAATGATATGGTTAGTATTCTACAGTATGCAGATGACTTACTGGTATACACCCCTTGCAGCTCTATTGATACAGGATCTTCTGACTTAACTAGTTCACTTAAATTTCTTAAGCTATGGTTGGATAAGCATGGTTTAGAACTTTCAGTGTCCAAAAGCAGGGCAGTTACATTTACGCGCCAATTCAATCCGATACCTGCTAAAATATATTATGATAATGCCCTTATTCCTGTGAGTAGTTATGCAAAATTTTTAGGTGTAATATTAGATTCAAAACTTACAGGCCACCCACATTGTGAATATGTTGTCACGAAATGTGAAAAATATTTGAATTTACTAAGAGCTCTTTCTGGTGTTTGGTGGGGTGCTCACCCTTTTTCTTTGAAACTTTTGTACAATGCCCTCATAAGAAGTAGGATAGACTATGGTACTTTCTTATTAGAACCTGGTAGAGCAGCTGCTTTCAAATCTTTGGATGGCATTCAGTCTAGAGCAATGCGAATCATTTTGGGGGCTATGAAATCTAGTCCCATTATTGCACTACAGGCAGAATGTGGTGAATCTTCATTACATTTAAGACGTCAGTATCTGTCTGATAGATTCTTTTTCCGTACCTCTCAGATATCAAATCATCAGCTTCATTCAAAAATACAACAACTTTCTCACCTCATAACAACTTCTTCATATTGGAAACATAAACGGCTTCCATATTTAATTTATAGCTTAAAAAAATATAAATCGTTAACAGCCCCAACACATCAATCTACTCTTCTTCCCTTATTCAACTGTAGCTATAAAGCTCTAACACTTTCTCCTACCGTTCACTTTGACCTCAATATAGATCGTGATGATAGAAATGCTAATGTATATTTCAAAACTGCCGTTGATGATCGCTGGTGTGGCTGGCATCAGATTTATACTGATGCCTCCAAGCATTCTGAAATAGGAAAAGTTGGCGTTGGTATTTATCACAAACAGTATAATATTGTACAAAAAGTTAAATTTCCTCCAGAAACATCAGTATTTACCGGAGAATGCTACGGGATTTTGAAAGCACTGGAGTACATATTACTGATGAAACTTCAAAATACCGTTATTTTTAGTGACTCAATGAGTTCATTACAGTCACTCATTAAATATCCATTTCGATCCAAAACTTACTACCATATTATAATGGACTCGAGAACTAAACTTTTGCAATGCAATGACTATGGATATTCAGTACACTTCGCATGGATCCCAAGCCATTGTGGTATAGGCGGCAACGAACGGGCAGATATTCTTGCTAATGAAGCTGTGGAGTGTGGGGACCTTTTCCCCTACAAAAACTTTTCTCAAGATCTTATTGCTCTACCTAGGATTTATCTCAGGAATGCTTGGGATGAGTCTTGGGCGGGCAACGTGGGTAACAAGGCAAAACACTACAGATTTATTCAAACTGGAATTCCACTCAAACCTTGGTTTTTTAAAATAAAACTGAATAAACGTGCCACTACAGTTATAATTCGGATGCGGCTTGGTCACACGTGCACCCCAGCCCATTTGGCACGGATGAAAATTGTCACTAACCCTTCTTGCGAATGCGGTAATGAATTTGGTGACGAAAATCATATTTTTTTTTCTTGTAGCAAATATGACCACAGTGCCTTCTATGATGAGCTCATCTCCCTCCGTATTCCTCTTCCTATTAATATTGCTTCCCTCCTTTCCTCCTTAGACCCCTGTATATATCAATCTTTATCATCATTTATTTGTACAAATAATATCAATATCTAGTTTAGTTAATTGTTGTGTATTTATAACCTTAATTTTTGTAATATATTAGATAGTTCCCTTCCTATTGTATTATTTCCTAACTCTCCTGATCCTGTTCATTTTTGGGGACGCAGTAGGCTTTGTACATAATTAAGTTTCCCAAATTTTTAAATTAAAAAAAAAAAAAAAAAAAAAAAAAAAAACATGAAAATGGCAAATGCTAAGATAAGCGAGTCCAAGAAGAAGAAAAAAAAAAAAAAAAAAAAAAAAAAAAAGGCTAACAATAATTTATAATAAGTACTGTCCTTAGATACACGAAAGGCTTGAATAAATAAAACCTGCTGTTGAAGGATCGTCCATTAATACGCTGTAATCCAGTATTGTAATCTTTGGTCGATTGGTCGTTGAAAACATTAAAATGCAAAGAAATCTTCCTCAAAATAAAGAAGCCTTGCTTAAATCTTACACAACGCGACTTAAGGAAGATGTTAAAAGTATGCTGGAAAACTTCGAAGGTAAGAAAAAACATCTTCCTATATCGTAACTTGTAAGGGTCATCTGAACAGGAAAATAAACTGTGCCCATTTTACCAATTGTTTTTTTTATTTTACAGAGATTATAAAACTTGCAAAATTGGAAAATGAATCTCAACTGAACAGAATGACTCAAATAGAGCAGGATACGTTTGAAATGCAAGTCAGAGCTGCTAATATAGGTAATTAAAACCGTTCCTACCTGACACACTACCTAATACTTTTTTAGGAACTTGTTTTAGACAAATCCACATTAATCACTACTATATTTTTAAGTGTATGTAATGTAATGAACATACAACATAAACACCAGCACTTCTTGAGATGGTGCTATGTGGATTGTCCATTTTTATTATTATTTATTCTAAGATATTTATTTGTCCCTTTTTTGAATCTTTTTCAGTGAGAGCAGGAGAGTCTCTAATGAAATTGGTATCAGATATCAAGCAATACCTAATTCTTAATGACTTCCCATCTGTAAATGAGGCTATAGCACAAAACTCCAAACTCTTCCGTACAAAGCAACAAGAGTGTGACCAAAAACTAATGTCTCTGAGGGATGATATAGCAGCTGATCTTTATGACTTGGAAGATGAATATTTTACAAGCATATACAAATAGCTAAAGTATAATTTTACAATTTTATTTTATAATTTTACTCTTTTTCTAATTCTAATACTCAGAAATAGTAGGAAGGGTTTGATTTACTTTCTGTATAAGCTCTAATTTTGCTGATCCTGGCTGATTGGATGTGCAGGACCTCCTGTACATATATTACAGAGTTCAAATATAATTTGTACATACCTATATTCTAGCCATCCTGCTTGTATAGTGTCACAGAGTAATCATATATCAAAATATGTTTCTCGTCTGAGACATTTTTAAAGGCAATCATATTTTATAATAAAAAAAAGACTTGAAAATGGCAAATGCTAATTGTTATCAATGGCCATAAGCAGCCAGCCCTTTGTAAGCTTTGTATGTTTGTAGTTGACTAAATGATAACCCCTTGAAGTTCTAAATTATCTCAGGATAACCCTAAAAACAGCATATTTAGTTTATTTACTACAAGCAGGCTGGCTAGACCATAGGTATCAGAATTATAAATGTTACTCATAGAGCCACAAATCAGTGTATCAGAAGGTGAGATTCCTCACCCCAGATTTATTATAAACAAAAATAGTACAAGCTAGTTGGGAGTAAGCAATAAAAATTTGAATATGTACATGAAACAAATTTTATTTTAACTGAAACTTTTATTCTGCATTGCTACATGATGGTAGTTACACACTAAATAATTCATAGAATAAATTTAAACTGGACAGAAATGGAAGTGTTTTCCTTGACCAGGCATTTGTTTGGCTAACACAGGTCTTCCAATTTTGTAATCTTCTAGATAAAAGAAAAGACTTGTGGCACCACCAAGAACAGCAAACAGAAAACATGCTTGGTATAACACTGAGAACCTCGGTTTAAACGCAGGGTCATAACGATCTCCTCCAAAAATTTCCATCCTGGCATTAATCTAGAAAGAAAATAATTAATTTTTAATACCAAACTTAAATATCACTCACATCACACTGATATTACAAATGCAAAAGATTTGTTATTTTTACACCAAATCATCAGAATGCATGGGGCTGAAATTTTTAATCAAGGTTGTTCTAGGCCTGGATTAACATATAGGCTTCTTTTGATTCTGAAAGTACTCCTAAGTATAAATCCGCAGGCAGAATGAAAGAACTATGGCAACAAAGCTTTACTATTTACACTGCCTAGCATAACGCAACATCTTACCGGTTCACCAAAGTTCCTCTTCAGCTCCGGGAAATCATAGGGATAGTGTATATCTTTTGAATCTGCACCAATGTCCGGAAGTTTTGGATAGTCACCATAGCCCATGTCCTCTGGGTATGGTTTATATTCCTCAACGGTCATGCCATATTTTTTGGCCGCCGCCACTATTTCTTCCCGGGTTTTGGGGTAAGGGCCAGGCTTATATTGATAATTCCAATCTGAAACAAGTGACGTAACAATCATAACATTCGTGGATCGCGGGGTGAGAGCGAGGGCATGAACCTAAATTAAATGGCAGAATGAAGAAATCCTTACGGTTTCTAGCTGCATTGCAAAATATTCCAAGAGTCTTTCTTACAGACTCTGGATTTGAAAAAATTGCTCTTTTTAGCAATGTCGATGCCATTTCTTTCAATAAATTTCGATTATAGAACGAACGAATGGAAAGTGAATGAATGAATGTATAAATAAATTGATGATAAAGAATTGGATGGTCTATTTATCTGTTTTACGATGGCTTGATGCAAACTTCACATAAGTCAGATTTTTTTTTGTGATTATCTTTTCCGCAAGACTACGGAACGTACCTAGTCATGCTAGAATCTTTGCGCAAGACATTAAAAGGCATAGAATTATAATCTCATCACTACATAGTATAAAACAAAGTCGCATTCTCTGTCCCTATATCCTTAAGTATGCTTAAATCTTTAAAACTACGCAACGGATTTTGATAGATAGTTTTTTTTATAGATAGAGTGATTCAAGAGGAAGGTTTATTCGTATAATAAAACCGTCCGAGGCCGGGGCGGGTGGCTAGTGTAATATAATCTATAATTAACTAATTAGGCATCTATGTCAGAAAGCATAGAATGTACATTATAAATCTATGTTTAAGTTCGAAACACAGAAGCCGGAGGCGAAGGCGTGCCGGTTTTTCCTATGGCGGCACCACGCCGCCACCGCCTGCGGTGTGTGTAGGCTTTCATAGGATTCAATAGAATACAATTCGCATGCTTTCGCCTCCGCTCTGCCTCCGGCTTCAGTGTGTGGAGACTTTAAAAAGGATTGGACTGGCAGAAAAGTGTAAAACCAGACACAAGTTGCCATCAACTAAGAAGTCAAGGATTGGACAGGTCTGTCAGTCATTTCAATCTGATGTGTTGTGTGTTGTTTGACAGTCGAAACAGCTGGCAGATGCCAGGTTCTGCACTGCTGTTTTCGTTTCTTGTTACTTTGTAAATGATTAAGTAGTAGCTATCTAAAATTTTTATGAAAATATACGATAAAGCTCTTGTTATCATTCAGTTGACTATGTGAAATTAATGATACCCTATGATGGGAAACGAAAATTCACAATTGAGTGGGCTAGAAGTTGACGAAAGAGCTGTTGAGATAACAGATTTCTGGTACCAATATCAAGCTAAAATTAATGATAGCTGCCGATATTTTAGTCTAAAAAGTGATGGTTCTGTATCGGTATTCAAAGGCGAAGCAGCAGTTGGGCCTCTTTGGTCGGTATCTACCCCTCTGGAGAAGTTTTCTAATGTAAGTTCTAAATAAGTAGGCTGGTAGTATTTTCCTCTTCTTGCCTTTATTACTGAACGGAATGTGCTTTAAATATTTCCATAGAAACAATGATGATGCAGAAACTAGTGGACCTATATTATTAACAAATAAGTATGTTTGGTGTTTGGTGTTTGTAACCTACTTTTTTTTTCAACAATAGACCTTTGTTTGTCCATAATCTCACCTGATGCTAAGTGACAATGTGACCGAAGATGTATCACAAAAGTCTAGAGGACACCTTTTCACTCTCATCTAAAAGAGACTCGAGTTGTATTTGTAACATACCTAATGAATATTGTAAAGAAAGGAAGGGTTATCAAAATAAAATGTATTACTTTTTTATAGAACCTTCTAAAATACCGCCATCCATGTATTGTTCGGTATATATCAACATGGCAACAGAGATCTACCCTTCATTTAGTCACAGAATATGTCCAGCCTCTGTCACACCAACTTCAGTCACTCACACCTCAACAAATATGCATTGGGCTCAACAATGTTCTTCGAGCATTGGTGTTTTTACACGATCAAGTAAGTAACCCAAACATAAAATTTACCAAAACTATTAATAATACTTAAAGCTTCATTTTAACTTTTGTTTCACTTTTAGGCTGGCATGTCACACAACAATGTAAGCATATCAGCAGTATATGTCACTGGAGATGGCCAGTGGAAGCTTGGAGGTATGCAGTACCTCTGTGCTTTCAACGAACTAACACCGGCATATTTGAAACATTCCAGAATACATAGGTAAGTTATATTAATACTCTCATAAGACTCTTATAAGAAATTTGTTACTACTAAAAATTTGTAATATTCCTAAAACTTCAAGAAAAAGTTGCTCACTGCCTGTACAAATTATTAAGTACCCTATTACTTAAAAAAAGTTTATGAACTTACACTAGGCACTAAAATGTATCTTACAATTTTTCAAGATATGATAAAGCTGTAGATCCAAGTGAAGATTCATATGAAGTCACAACAACCGTTGATCAGTACAGTTTTGCAGTATTAGTTGATGATGTCTTCAAAGGAAGAAATGATGGTAAACTATTTCATGAATATTATTTTGGCATCTAAACCAATTTGGATAATATTTACATACACGATCTATTTAATTGAATTTCTTTTTTCAGAAGATGTACCACATTTGACAGAATTTAAAAAATTCTGCAGAGAACATCTACAAAACCATGATCCAAGAAAAAGACCTATTCTATCAGAATGTCTTAAGCACAACTTTTTCAACCATGAGTTTATTACAATTTACAAGTTTCTAAACTTTCTGCCTTTAAAAGATGAAGATGAGAAAACCCAGTTTTTCTCAAATATTTTAGAAAACCTAAAAAGCTTTGATGAAGAAACTGTAGCCAAGCAACTTAGTGGATTTTTGCTATCTCGACTTACAATGTTAGATCAAACAGCCAGAAAAAACGTCATACCATATATACTTAAACCAAAAGATGGTAAGAAAATTCAGAATAAGTTAATAACAAAGGCACTTCAATGGCTTTTTTATCTTAAAAAGTAATAAAATTTTACTTATATTTCAGATAGATTACAAAATGGAGAAAATGTTGGATATTTTAGTTTAGCAATATTCAAAGAACATGTTAAACCAAGACTGATGCAACTGTTTGGTGTAAGGGACAGTCAAATCAGAATGTTGCTTTTAAATCACTTCTCCAAGTTTGTGCATGTATTTTCACATGATGAGCTTTCTCAACAAATTCTACCAGAGGTGAGAGAAAATTTTAAAGCTAAGTAAAAATTAATATATAGGTATATAAATTTTGATATGAACTGAGCAGGAGATTTTTATTTTCAGCTACTTCTGGGAATCAAGGACACTGATGATAATCTAGTTGCGTCTACTTTAATTTGTCTAAGCAACTTAGTACCCATTCTTGGGGCAGATACAGTCATAGGAGGAAACAGGTCAAAGTATTTCACAGATGGGAGACCAAACTCGAAAATAAATAATATCCTACCAATGCCTGAAAGAAATGTTTATCTACCAGAAAAATCGTTACACGAACTGCCATGTTCTGAAGATATTTATGGAAATGGACATGGCGCCCTTGAAACATTTGATAATGCACTCCTTTTAAATGAAAGACCATCACCTGTCGGCGGAGAATCTTTGGATGATGAATATGCCATTGCTGTGGAATCTAAAAACACAGCAAACTATGAAAGCGAGGAAGATTGGAGTGACTGGGACAATACAAAAGGCCAGTTGACATTTGGTCCTTCGCCAAACGATGAAATACTGCCAGAAAAATCACTTGACAATAAAGATACTAATATTATAAAGACAGCTCCAGATAAAATACAAAAAACAATGTTATTGCAAAAAGCTGCTATTCAAGCGAAAAAGAATATGGTAGACATAACCGAATTAGATATAAAAAATCAAAAAGCTGATAGCAAAATGAAAGAAGCAGACGAATTTGACTTCTTTGCTGATATGACGCCTGTAATAGAAAAACCAAGTATTGCAGAATTAAATACAGTGAATGAAAGGCAAAGTGTCAGTAGCAAGTTGAATTTTGTCCCTGATGAAGGACTTGATGAAAGTGAAGGTTGGGGGGAAAACTGGAATGATTAAACTTTTAAACTGTAAAAACGTAATGCTTTATAAATAAATAACATATCAAATAACTAGCTTGTGAAATGACGATATGTTTATTTAAGTTTTTATTGCAATTATTAAATAAATAACGCCTGAATACGCAAACGCAACTCAATTTTAAGCTAGTGTCATGTCGCGGTTTTTGATAGTTCTATGAAAATTTGTCAAAATTCGTCTTTTGAGACGTTTTTAAATATAAGGTGCGTTTGAGTATTCAAGGTTATAGTTATTGATTTTGTTTAAAAAATTAAGCATAATATTCAGCCGTATTTCGAGATTCATTATCAATATTCCCCTGCCTGCCTGTATTGGTTTGTTTATCGTAGGTATGTATTGTTTATAGGTCTTATTGACATTTAATATTTAACTACAGTGGACCCCCGGTAATCCGACAAACGTTTTGCAGGGCAGTGTCGAACTATCGAATTTGTCGGATTATAGAGTACTGCCTAAGACTAGAGCCCGGAATTTTTGAAAAGAAGCGCGTAATCCGACAATTTCCAAATCAAAATGTTAAAATTCTAGGTATCTGAACTACAATCATACAGCAATGTTTAGAGAACTGTCGAATTTAGTAAATTAAACAACACACTTCTCATTCGTTTGTTTGCCAAAATAATGTTTGTGTACCTACCTAACTACATTCAACAGTGATAGGCATGTCGGATTACAGGGGGCGCCGGATTAGACAGGGGCCGGATTACCGGGGGTCCACTGTATAGGTATATATTATTTGAACTGTAAATATCTTGATGAATAATTTGTTATGTTTTATAAACTTAATTTAATAAACCCTAATTAACAGGTTAGTTAAAGTTTTACTTATGCTACACTATATCAAAATAAGCTGAGCTGCTGCTGAACGCTAGTCAGGGGTCGATCGAGGTGACAAATAAATCGATCATCTCTTGACATAGTGCATCGCCGTCGTTCAAGATCCTGGTTTCCATACTAAATTCCCAGTCTCTCTGAATCTCTTGTACCAACCTACCTACACTACACCTCGGAGATACAAGACTGACATAGGCATACCTTTCTGAATTGAACTAACGGACTTCTGTGGCTTTCATTTTATTAAGTTCAACTGTTCTCATGTAGGTAGGTATTTTAAGTAAAACATTGTACTGATGACCATTTTTCACTAACGCCCACTTTTTATTATATTTCAGAACTTCCAAACAATATGATGTTTTGTTATAATAATAAAAGAAAATACCCAGAACACCCTGTAGCTTAAATCTATAGATTAAAATTAAGTACCCACCTCAGACTAATAAGTCAGAGGAAGAGAATTATATTTACGTTCCATTACACAAGATGAATAATTATTGATTAGGTATATCAAAAGAGTTCTATAGCAACGAACCTTTCAAAAAAATGACAAATCTACAACAACCCCTACAAATTATTCATTATACCCGCAGAAATTCTAAAAAGTTGTCTTGATCAGCGATGAACGATTCTAGTTTAAGCCTCGCGGGTGTTGGTAGCTGATCCTTTACTTTGTACTTACTTCTAGTTCATTGAAGCCTTGAGCTTGATGAACAGAGAGTTCACGTTTTTTGTATGGAGCTCCCATACAAAAACTTTTACACAACACAAATAATGTAGGTACTTGCATATTCTGTGAATGTTTCAACAACGTAGTGAAAAAATTCGTTTAGTAGGTTTCAATTGTCTACCTATTACGGTTGATTAGCTAGAGCCCTCTGGCCTCTGACGGACGGGCGCACATAGATTATATAGGCACCTAGTGTACTTAACGCTCAGTGAACTATGGAAAGAGCTATGCTCAGAGTTTCTCTGACGGATAGGATTCGTAATACATCCGACAGAGAACCAAAGTTATCGACATAGCTCAAATAATTAGCAAGCTGAAGTGGCAGTGCGCCGGACATATCTCGCGAAGTACCGACAACCGTTGGGTAAACGTGTTCTTGAGTGGAGACCGCGACTTGGCAAACGTAGTGTAGGACGCCCTCCGGCCAGGTGGGATGACGATCTGCGAAAGACTGCTGGCAGATGATGGATTCTGAAGAGAGGGCGCTATGGCGCTCACCTATGTCCAGCAGTAGACGCGGAGGCTTAGCGATAGGTTCCGTTTTCACCCTTCTCTAAAAGTTACCTAATGTAGTGTTCAAAGACCTTCGTACCTACTTCAACAATGTAGAATATTAAGCGGTTATTATGGAAACGTTAATAAAATAACGGGATATTTAAAATGTGGTATTTTTATTGAACACCATGAAACATAACGTGGATGTATAAAAAAATATCTGATTTTACACATAATAATGTCATGTTATATACAATTAATAAAATCTAGTACTAAACTTTGAAAATGGAAGCTTTATGAAAAGTGCCGTCAATACTGTCCTATCTACCTACCTACTAACTTGACTGATAAAGTGATGTAGCATGTCATCTCATAAAATGCAATTAGTAGGTATCATATCAAGCGCTCACAATTTGTTTTTTCGATTATAAGTCAATAAAGGGGCCATAAAAATAATTACATAATACTTTGTCTTATTCGGTGGTTGGTAAGCTACCTATAGATTCCTATGTTAGGTACCTAATATTCTAATATCTTAGCTCATTTAGGTATAAATAAAAAATAATATTAGTACCTAATTATTGGTAACTAATATGACTTCGTGAAAAAATACGCAGGAGTAGGTTAAATAGCAATTTTTCTTTGCACTACTAAATCCTTAGAGCTTTCTTTGAAAACTTCTATCATTTGCTGACGAGCCATGTCTGATAATTTTTCTAAATCATCGCGTGTCATTCCTTTGGTTGGGATTGGCGGCAATGTAGTAATGACCACTTTACCTGAAAAATATGAGGTTAAAATTTAACTAATATCTATTTTGTTTTTAAAGTACGGAGGAAACAATCAGTAGATTATTAAACTCTAGAGCGCAAATTTAAAATACCTATGTAGCTTTGATTATAGACAAGTATATAATCAAAGCTATGTAGGTATAATTTTAGGACTTTTAGGACCTAGAATAACATTACCTGGTTCAAATGTTTTAGTTTCACTGTCAAGAAAATAGTACTGGCTGAAAACAACTGGCATAATTGGAATCTGCGCATCAATGGCCGAGTAGAACGCTCCTTTCTTAAATTCTTGAATAGTACCATTGTTATATCTTGCTCCTTCGGGGAAAACCCATAATTTAGTCTGAAAGTTACAATCAGCCTATGTATTAACAAGTTACGGAATTGCCTCCGAATATTTTTGGGAAAAAGTGCATAGGTAATATAATTAGGTGGGTATACTTGGTATCGACGACCAAGCGTATAAGCGTAGCGAGCCCTGGAAGCAAATCTTTTGCTAATTCTGCGTATTCAAACAAAAATATTGACAACTATGTAGGTACTTAAATAGAAATCTATTCTATCTTTTGGTTGTATATATCTACTTACAGACATAATAACCTATATACAGATAGGTAATTAGAGGTGGTTGGTATAAAATATCCGAAGGTTAGGTAGGTAAGTGCTAGTTGTGCAAGCCAAACTAAGCACGTCGTCAACTACTGGTCATACGCGGTCATCATTAATAATTACTTACCTACGTACCTACCTAAATCATAATTAGAAGTCTAAGTCCCCAGTAGGCAAACTGTGAGCGGCCGACTGAGTGAGCCGCAAATTTGTGCGAACAGCTACAAACTCAGATCAGTTTGCGTGCGTATCGCAAGCATTGGAACCTGCGAGTCGGCCGCCGCTATCTGAGACAGTCGGCGCACGTATCGCTGCAAACTGTGTACAGTAAGCGCAAACTAGCAAACTGTGAACACTCAATTTAAAATATATGGAAGGGCGCACTGAACTGATACGCCGCAAACTCAGTCGGCTGCTCACCGTTTGCCTACTGGGGACACAGCCTTAAATTATTAGACATCGCATGATGAAAATAACAGCGCTGCAGCGCAGTGAGCATAGACCGTGTTCTGATTCTCACCTTCTCTCTTATAACTCTATCAGTTGCTTCTCTCATGAGCCTCCTGGCTCTGTCGGTTTTTAACCTATCGATGAATACTAGGCCTGAAAGCCAGGCTCCGAAGCCAAATGCACCAGTGAACATCAATGGCCTCTTGGCGACTACCGTACATCGTTTCATGCGTGGCCACATTTCAAACATGCCTGTAAATTAAATAAAGAAAGTTAGCTAAATCTTAAGCAAGTTTCGGTTCCCGCAGAAAATAGCCTAATATTTAAAGTCAAAGTCGGCTTATTTTAACTTGCGTAGGTATGTATTACCCACCTACTTAGGTACGCAGTAGGTATTTATATGTGGGTGAGTTTAGGTAATTTTATTAAGGTTATTAATATTTAAGTATACATTGATAAAATTTTAACATTACATTACCTATTTAAAAAATCTTGCGCACCTTAACTTTACTAACATTCTGGCTAATAAATGAATATGATGTAAAATTCAGATTTTAGCTGTTACTGAAAATTATTTTTTATTCTGTAGTAGGTAGTAGTAATTCTGTTTCTACGGAACGTAGTAATGCTGGATCTTAGTTCTGTTTATTGATGAGGCGTAGGTAAATGCTTACGTACATACCTAAAATATCTAAGGAGCTCTGATGGTTTGATATCACAATGTAGCATTGCTCGTTATCCCAATTTTCTAGCCCACGCAACTCCCATTCAATACCTACTATATGCGAAGCGTATCTACAAAATCTGGAAGCAACTCTGTAACAAAAATATTTCAGGCCAATTTCATTTCTTCGCAATATTTCTTTTGTCATAATATGGCAAACTAAAATCAATAAACTTACATTAGGTTTGTTACATCTCGAGGATAAATTAATACAACAGGTATTAATACAGTACACGTTATTAAAACATACGCATAGTAGAGGAAAAACTTGAAATAATATCTAAAAACGTTGCTCTTTTCGTATAGAAAAGGCAAAGTAAATATAAAACCCGCCAAAAATAATTCAGGATATGAATAAGAGGAAGCCATAGCTACGAGTGAAGTACGATCGATACAACGAAATTGACTTCCTGTACATGCGCGCGCAATCGGATTTGAATCGGATAGAGTAAGGAATGAACGCAAAATTCATTCATTCGTTCTTTGGGGTGGCTTAGCCTAATGAGTGAACGAATGCAACTAAAGTTGTTTTTATTTATTGTCAAAAATAGCGCGTAAACTCCATTCAAGTGATTCAACTCCATTCACAAAGTTTATTTGACTCTAGTTGAATCGTTGGTTTAACACAATAGGTATTTAATAAAATTAATTAACAACCCATATAGTGTACAAATCAAATCAAGTTTTAATTAAACCTAAGTATTAATAAAATTATCTCCATCAGACCAGACATAATCCAGTGGTTATGTCTGCCGCGAAATTCAAAATAGAATCGGGAGCACAACTACTTGCAAGGTTAATCAAAAAACCAGACTTGGATAACTTTTATCCTGCAATATTTCCTCATGGACTCAGAAAAGGGGAAGTTATAGAAGTATTCAGTGACAGTTGCACCTCACATTTCATAAATGAGATTATATCTGAAGCACTCATACAGACCAGCTCAAAAGGTGTTACAGCTGGAGTGTTATATTTTAAAACAGATGGTAATACTAACTACCATGACTTGTTTGATTTAATTAGGAAGAAGATAACCAACCAATGCAATGGCTGTCCAAGAGCGTTGGATAAAGAATTCAAGGATATTGTTTCCAACTTTCTTATTGTAGATGTATATGATGTGACTCAATACTATGTTACAATACATAATTTAGAAAACATTCTGGCCGAATACTCAAATATAACATTGATTATTTTTGACACTTTAACAGCATTTTACTGGTCAGAGCAAGGAAGTAAAATAACAAAAATGGATTACTATATCAAAAATTTAATAAACACAATACAAAAAGTCACCAAAGAGTACAAAACAGTATGTTTGTATACAAGACCTGAATATTTTTGTACAAATAAAGATTCTAATCACATACCTGCAGAATTAAACTACCAGATAAACATTATCGAAAAAACTAAAGGGATTTATCAAATGAATGTGAAGTCTACAAGTTTGAATGCTACAAAGTTTTTCAAAATAGTTGATAAAGAGTTAAGGTGGTTGCAAGAAGAAAAGTAAATAAGTAAATCGACTATCCATAGTCATCATACCATAAAGATTAAAAATTTAGCTGTTGTACATTAATTTCTTAGTCCATGAATACATGTTCCATTTTCTTCCTACCTACAGATGTTTTAATGAGTTTTGTGCTTCATTATGTTTACTGTACATAATACATTTAACTTACTATGTTGAACTATCTCTAACCGGTTTGCAAGTGTCTGCAATTAGCTTGTGAATTGTAAATACTTATTATTAAATTTGTTTCTATTCCATGATTGTAATTTTCTTTGTTAATAAAGAATATAAACCTTAAACATACTTATACTTACCTACTGTTCTATTTTTTTTTTTTTGCAGATGATAACAAAAACTTTATTTCTGAAACATAATTAGATCACATAGCTCACTAGTATATACAATTATAACAAACTCTTAAAAATCTAAGCCGTCACCAGAAGGCAAAGTACCCAGAATGCTGGCAGCATTGCCACGTTGAATGGCAATGCTAATTCGTTGACCAAAATAGAAGCCAGCATTCTTATCTACTGTTCTATTGAATTATTATAAAAGTTGTAAAAATTAATTCTTATTACTATTGATACATTACAAGTGTAAACTGCTATGTAAAGCTATTTTTAATACTGAGATCACATAGTAAGAGATTCACGGGTTAAACTAGGAATTCCAGACTAATTTCGTCACATCATCAAATAAATCAAATACATAAATACTGTGAAACAGTGACTAAAATAGTTGAGATTCTCCCATTTACTTATGGTGTGGAAATATGAGTACCCAGATTCTTGAATAGCAAATGAAGCTTCAAACATTACTCCTAAATATGCAAGATGTGTAATTGTCATCAATGAAAATATGGCATTAACAAAGACAGCCAAAAGGCTGTTCTTTTTATATTTGTGTTCACATTGCTTTGTACAAGGGTTAGCTAAACAGCATAACTCTAATGCTGATGCCACTTTGTGACGTAGATTGTATTCCACATATGAAAATGTGCCAATACTGAGAAGAACAGCTGAGAATTGAAAATTGAATCCATGTAGTAAAGATGAAATGAGATATGTTACAAAAATGGCTGTGAATTGGCCATATGGTTGACATGCTTTGAACACATAATTTTTCAACCATTGATGCATAGGCATATTCCAATAGATTACAACTTGAACTAAAGATCTTGGCAGTTCAATGAAAAGAGGCTTTGTTACATTAAGTTCAACGTGGCAATCATTTGTCAACCCAAACCCAGCTGACACCATTGAAACAATTGACATGTAGGATACAAAGTAATGAGACATTCTAAATGATTGAGCATCTCGGTAAGCTAACAACCACTTTGTCATGTCATCATCTATGTACCAGGGTACAACACAATTTGATAACTCTAAAAATAACATAGCAATTAATAAATTAAGAATTATTATTTTTAACCACCTTCTAGACAAAAACTTAACATCGAGATATTGATTATAGGAATGAAATGATATCCATGGTCCCAAAATACAATTGGCAGGACACAGTATATACCCACCAAACTCAACAGGATTCAACATTCGTTTAAATAGGTTTCTATCAAGCTCAATTGCTACTGATATAATCTTCATAGCTGCAATCATCTGAACTCCTCTTATTTGCTGCCACATCTTGGGGTTTATCACAAACACTTCACACAGTAATAGAAATGATATGACAGAAATAGAAACCAACAAACCCCTCCATCGTTTAGTTACAAATGACAGAAGTATAATCAGCATGTATGCAGATGTACTGAGGCCGACTGTCCACAAAAATGAAGGTCCAATGTTATAGTACAGCAAAAAGCCTCCAATAACTAGACAAAGGCTATGCCGAACATTATGTGGTACAGGTACAAACTGGATAATGGCACGGAGCAAAATATTGGCGATGATCAAGTCTCGAGCGAATTTGAGGCCTTCATAAAAAGTCGGTTCAGCACACATTAACAGATATGACCAAGAGGAATCAATAAACTCATCTTCTTCTTCCATTTCGAGAGACTTAGTGACTTTTTATTTTAAATATAAAAGTATTTATACTTATTTATCGTTTTTGAATAAACGCCGAAAATAACGTCGTATAGGAAGGTATTCCTCTATAATCCATAAAGCCACATTATCTGTGCTGAACATATGCGAAGCTTAACCCCTAGGATGGCAAGCGACCAGTTTCTGGTCGATTTTTCGATGTCCCCAACTGGCAAGCGGCCAGATTCTGGCTGCATAATGGCCGCGTATGGCTTGATCGCCAGATGTTTTTATTTGCCGTTTTTATAAAGTTAAAAGAGTATCTATCCTTTTTTAACCTGTATGGTTGGTACGAGAAAAGACAAGGATGATAATATTCTAAGCTTCAGTTGCCATCGCCTAACAAATTGTATCGAAATTTTGCCGTCAACGAGTCACTGTCAGTGAGCGTTTGCGCGTGCGTAAGGACGTAAGGAGTGCTCGAAAAAACTTAATTTGTGAACTTATTTGTATTGGAAAAGGGTCTATTTTTATGTAGATTCATTAGTAAACTTCATGCTTTATAGAAAGGATTAACATAATAGGAAATAAAGGAACAGATTATACCTACTCTGTACTATAATACTTGCGACGACCTTGTTTTCAAGTACCTCTTTATAAAATCTTATAAACATTGAACTAAATACTTCTCATAGCTGAGTCATTGTGTGGGATTAGTATTTGAACCGATCTTTTAAACAAAACCAAAACACAAGGCACTTGACCTAAACACTTCTCAGAATTCATAACATAAACATGCGTAACCCGAGCCGTAGGGGAGAAGGAGGTAGCTTAGGACAGGGGCACCTTTAGACATTGGAGATTACTCCAAAACCATCGACATTTTTTTGGAAGAAATTGCATTTTTAGTATCAACACTACTACTACAAACCATGACATATCATTTGCCACGCTGTCAGCTGTAAAACTGATTTTATTAGCAGGTCGGGTTTTCCGTTGGCTGGTGCACATTTTTCATCTGATCTCCGCAAGGGTTTATTTGGTCACTTTGAACATAGATTATATGTTTTTTTATAGTTTCTATTAAGTTTGGGTATCCATGCATGGATAGAGCCTACCGTATTCGTTTCTAAAGTAATAGAAATTTTTTTGTGACACAAAGTTTTTTAAATGACCCCTTGGGGTAGGTTAGGACTAGATATTAGGGGGCACTTTAGGACATGTCCTAATGTGTGTGATCGGTATTATAAAAAGTTTTCATCTGTTTTAAGTTGCTTATCGCCGAAGCAAATATAAGAAAAATATAGCATCAATCAGTTATTTACAAAAGAAGAAGTTATGGTGGAAAAATATAAGTATTTTAAAATCATCAAAGATAAATTATGGTTTAATACCAATAAAACCAGTTTGTTGGCGTACCAATATACTAAGGGTTTAAAAACTACCCCGAGGCATGGGAAATGAATAAAATTGCTGGAATTGAATGGTAGAAAAGAAAAGAAGATGAGTGGTTGATATTAATATTGGATCATCCTGACAAAGCTCCCATCACCCAATGAATGAAAGCCCTTCCAGAACTGCTGCGATACTTTTAGATTAGATTTTTCAAGATTTAAACAGTGCGTGTTATTTATCTTAATAATAAATGACGGATAATAATCTACTTATTCAATAATTTCATGTTTAATTAACTGCATTTTCATAGTTTCTAAGTTTGGTTGATGTCATGCACGAATTTAATAGCGATAATTGAAGAATTTATAGTTTTTAACTAATAGATTTCATAATAATAACATAATCATTTAAAATATTTAATTTTAAAGATTTAATTACTATCATAGTGAACTTTTAAATCAAAAGTCCTAAACTGCCCCAGTAGCGTCCCAAACTACCCCCCAAGGGGGGCACTTTTGGACATTGTCAGTGTCTTACTAAAATGAAAATTTTGCATAATCTACTCAATAAACATGTTTATTTTATGATTGTTTTGTAAAGGTAAAATACAAATATAGGTTTTACCGCATAAAACATACAAAAATTTTAAAAACAAAAAAATCTACGACCTGTTCTTTAAAAAGTGTCCTAATGTGCCTCCTTCTCCCCTACGCTCGGGTTGCGCGGCAGGTAGTTTTTAGAAGCTATTTGAGTGAAAAAAATGTATGAAAAAGTGTGATATTTTGATTGAATAATGTTTATAGGTGTATAATTATGTAATTAAAGTAGTAATGTTCTTAAAAATCGTTAGATTTATTTTATTTTTGAACTTATACTTGCGGGAAGCGGGAAAATTTGCTCTCCCTACATTCTAGCTTAGACTGACAATACAAATGGCAACGAAATAGAAATAATGTTTTAAAATCTGATAGCTGCATTCAAGACCATTCCAATGATGTAAAATTCTAGTAGTAGTTTCATACTAAACCATATAGAAAAATTGATTTTAGTACCATCGCGCAGATTAGCGCGCAAATTAGCGCGCTAATCAGCGCGCATTTGCCAACGCTGCAAATAGAAAAAAATGGCGGACGCCAGCCTAGGGGTTAATAATACGAATCTTCAAATTGCAATGTTATTCGAGCCGAATCAAAACATCTGCAAAATTATACCGCAACAAGGAAGGCAGAATAGTTTTATTTGGTAAGTGTTGCCGGCTGTGAAAATGAAAAAGCTCCGATCATTCTATCTGAACGCCAAAATGGTCCTAAATGTAACAAAACAAATCCGTTTCAATGTGTTTAAAAAAATCCTAGTGTGATGGGAATATATATTAGGTATTATATAATATAATATAAGTCTTCCTTGTCAATTTTACTTTATGTTGCTTCATCTAGCAGTAAACTTTATAGATTAACTTTTTTTACATCATATGTAGATACATACACTACTACATACTTCAGTAGGTATACATCATTTTTGTACATTTTTCATTATAAAATATCGACATGAAAATACAGAAATTGGCTAACTCAGATAAAAGTATTTGATACCTACTCGGTAGGGATTATACAAATACACTTGTTTAGATTATACAGAAACCTAACTACTGTATAGTAACACATTTTCAAAACACTATTAAGTAGGCAGGCTCACTGAGTCGGTACCTACTGTCTGTCTGTAGGTACCTACTCAGTTAGACCGGTTATTTACTCAGTTCCTCAAATTATTAGGTTATTCACTTTTCTGACAATATTATTACTAGAGTATAGACATAGGTTTAGTTTTGGTACCTACGAGTAGTAACCTCGTTGTGGTAGGTACAAGTTACCTGGAAAATGTTTGGTAGATAGGTATTGTTGCAGGTGTGTTTAGGTAAATGGCAATAAATTGCTTTTTTAGATGTTGTGGTTTGCTCTGGGTTGTACCGAGGCCCCGTACAGATGGGCGTTTTTGGTTTGAAAAGATCCGCAAAGGCAGAAAAAAGTCTTTAACAGACCAAAAAATTGCGGCAACACACTAATCAATCTTTAGTTTTACTTCTTCTTGGATAAGGCTCTGCGTCAGCATTGACGCAATTTTGCCAGTGTCGAGTTTTTTTTTGAAGTTGAGTCAATGACCTGTATCTATACAACAACTAAGCGTACTTGTATATATAGATGTCAGTGGGTTGAGTTTTATTTACATAAATCAATTAAATTAAGAAAAAAAGACTAACAGAAAAAAATCTTAGCAATCTTTTTGCAAACTTCTAGCTATACATTGACTGACTGACAGTGGCAGAAGAACGTAAAAATTGTAAAAATTGAAATACAGATACACCACCGGAGGCGGTGGTGGCATTGCAGCGCCACCGCCCCGCCCGCGCGCAGCTGCTGCGGTACCTACCAATCAAAGACATTATTGTAATGTAACATACAGGCTGATTGGAAGGTGGGTGCAAAGCTGGTGGGCGAAGGTAGTGTGGACTATTTGGAACCATTTAAGCCATATTTGTCTAAGACGAAGTCTGACTGTTTCTTTTTACCAATTTTTTTATTGGTGGCAAGGAAAATACCCGAAATTTTACAGATAATTGCTAATCATTGCCACACTCTTAAAAATCTAAGCCGTCACCAGAAGGCAAAGTACCCAGAATGCTGGCAGCATTGCCACGTTGAATGGCAATGCTAATTCGTTGACCAAAATAGAAGCCAGCATTCTTATCTCCTGTGGACTCTATGAGAAGTTTGCTATAATTGATTGTATATACTAGTGAGCTACATAAAATTAAATCATTGCCAGTTTAAGAGGCCTATGTTTTTTTTTGTTTAATTTAAGTAAAACTAATGTGTAAGCAATCTAACAAAACATGTTATTAGGTATCTGAGTCATTAGATATTTTTTTACAGACATTTAAAAATTACTAAAATTTTCAGCAATTTTCGAAAACCATTTTTAACGTTATTTCAAAAAAAAAGTGTTTTTTTTGTTCAAACCTTTTTAAAAACATGTTTTTATACGGAGGCGGAGCGCGGCGAAGGCGTGCGATTTGTACTGTTTGTGTATTGTGTTGTATTAATCATATGAAAGCCTACACATACACCGCAGGTGGTGGCGGCGGCGCGGTGCAATAGGAAAAACCGACACGCCTTCTTCGCCTCAGCTCCGCCTCCGGCTTCAGTGTGTGGAGACTTTTAGGGTCTTGCTTGATTTTTGTCTTTGACGATGAATCTATTGGCCGAACGAAATCACCTTGTGAGCATGCCAGTCAAGCCGTCAAGCGCAATGAAACGTCAAGTCAGACTCTGTCAGACAGACGAACGACGCGACTCTCCCTTTCGATTTTAGAGAATACTTATAAAAAATAGTGATGAAATGTAAAAATGATTAGAAAATAGTGAGTTTATGATACATACTAAATAGAGTTGTTTGATTACTATATATAATTTGATCAGCTGCGCCCTAGAAACGGC
The DNA here is from genome assembly GCA_944547425.1 of Eupithecia centaureata. Classification (NCBI taxonomy): domain Eukaryota; kingdom Metazoa; phylum Arthropoda; class Insecta; order Lepidoptera; family Geometridae; genus Eupithecia; species Eupithecia centaureata. The sequence goes on along the minus strand of OX155679.1, from coordinate 12,226,902 downwards.
TGAAATGCTTAAAAAAGTGCTAATAGGCAGGTTGTAAAAAGAGAGAAACAATACGTACGTATACTTGTGGAGCTGGAAATGTATTGTGATTATATGTAAACAGTGCAAATAAAAATGGCTAGTCCTTCCCCTCAAAGTAGCCCAATGCCGCCACCCCAGGCTCCCAGCCCTATGGGTCCCCCGACACAGAGCCCGGCGCCGCCACAGTCGCCGCATAGTCCGTATAATCAGCCACACGTAAACGGTCCGCCGTCGTCGCATCCTCCTGGCGGACCACAGCCACCCATGCCCAATCATATGTCGCCGTCTGGGCCTTCACACTCCATTCCGCCGAATAACAATGGACCACCGATGCCGCCGCAGCAACATCCGATGCCACAAGGAGGGCATCAAATGCCTCCTCATATGGTTGGGCCCCATATGTCGGGTCCGCCGGGACATCCAATCGGACCAGGTGGCCCACATCCTCCAGGACCCAATGGTCACCCATCTATGCAAGGACCTCAGCACCCAAATGCTCCAGGACAGGGACCTCCCCATGGCTACATGCAGCATCAAATAGGACACATGCCACCAGGACAGGTAAATATTACTGACTTAAGTTTATATTGCATTTAATCTTATCTAAATAGATGGTTTTTAGCTACAATTCAAACATAACAACTAGAAACATAAAAACTAGAATTAGATGTTGAAACTGATTATATTGCTAAACATCATTAACAAACCTATAAGAAAAGCATTACTATACAGAAATGGTTGTGAGTTGAATAGTGGTCCATAAAAACTGCTGCCCAACATAAGAATCTCTCTGGCCATCAATGTAAACTGCTTTGTCAAGGGTTCAATGTGACTAGTGTGCGGAAGAAGGAATGGTTCTTGCTTCATGTAAATGGTGTAAACTATGGGCACATTTAGCCTGGCTTTTACCCAGTCTGCAGAATTCCCTGAAAAGTTGACTGAAACAGAAAAGTTATTAGAATCTCACATCTATTCTCATTTTAAGCTTTGAGACAGCATGTAAAGTACTCACAAAAGCAACTTGCAGTGTTGCTGAATTTAAAAGTAACCTTAAAATCTTGTTTTACTCTTTTACATGCAAAGAGCAGCATTTCCATCTGTAATTAATTAAAATATGAGATGAGTAAGCCTAAAAAGTGTTGATAAAATATTAATTTATAATGCTATGTATATTATTGAATTGGTCTTGTTGCATATAATTTAAAAGCAACAAATCTTTTAGTACCAATATTGCCTGATTGTTTGAATATTGTTCAGATTCAGCAAAAGGGACAGTCACAAGGTTTCCATATCCCCTCAAGTTCATAAAAGCAATAAGGTTCACTGAAATTTGATTTAGGAAACTTGACACAGATTTTGTTTCTTCCTCTGATAAGAATCTATGACCCACATAAACTGAATTACATTCTGCATCAACCGCTGAAATAACACCATAAAATAAATACCATATTTATCATGAATAGACAAAGAACTAATGTGCACACAGATTTGACTAAATTTCATTTACCTGTTGTGGCTCTAGCTAAAAACCAATTCCGGTCAATATTGACCCCTACTGCTATGTGTTGGTAACCACAATTTTGGATAGGACTGAACACTTTTCGATTTTTCATCCAGAATGAATCCTGCAGATAAGATTTCACATGAATACCTACTACTATGTGCTTTCTATGTACAATAAAAAAATCCATGTAATGTAATGTATCTGGATTATAGTACCCAAATACAAACTCTGCTTTGATGGGGCTAGGTGAGGCATATGAATTGTCTTATTATTAGTTGTTCTTAAACATAATTTTGATCAATGTAATTTTTCTATGACCTGTAACAACTGTTATTAATAAAATATCTGAATCTGTCCAGCAATATTTATACTTATTCCTACTCTTAACTAATCTCAGGTTTTGAATGTGTATTTCTCACAAATAGAACACTTAGAACCGGCAATTGTTATCAAAGAATAATGAGTACTACTGTACAAGCTTACATTAGTCATACTATATGAATAGCCATCAGGATTAAAAACAGGCACAAAGTAGTAGTCGAATGCTTTTAACAGAATGCTATTATTTGGGTTGTCTAACAAGTTGTTTATAAAATTCAAGATAATAGCTGTAGGCATCCAATCTCTGCCTTGCTCCCCACCCATTATAAATACAGCTGGTTTCTGTCCACCAATAGATAACTTCAATACAAATAGTTCTCTTTTCTCAAATGTAGTTCCTATTGGAATTTTTGTTAATGTTGGGTACTTTTTACATTTGTTTTGGACCCAGGATAAAATGCCTTCCCAGTCAAGAAAGTTTGCTGTTGCATTAGGCAAAGGGCTTTCGGTTATAAAGTTTTCATTTAATTTCATAGTATTTATGCTGTTGTATGCATACTTTCTGAAAAAAGTAACAATTGTTCATTAAAATTAACTATCATGTACTTGTTAATTGATGCAATATATTTCACTTACATGTGGTCAATATCAATGTTTATGTATTCAATGTATCTATCTTGAAGACCAAGCTCAAAGTCTTCTATACAGCACTCATTTACTACGATAATCATTGGCAAAGCAGCATCATTGGTTACTCCATTCAGAAAAAATATATTATTATCTTTGAGATGAAGCTGATACAAAAAGTGTCTTTCATAAAAATTAAAAGCCGTCACCTGATATAAAGCATGTTGGGAAGTCACCTGATCCCAACAACAAACAGTTTTAATAATTAAAACTGTACAATATAAAGATATGAACATATTTATTTAGAGTTTGACACTATTTCAGTGTGGCTTTGAAACCTTATCAAAGAATAGGTAAAGTAAAGACAAGTCCAATAAAAAAGCTTCCAATCTCCCTAAGTACAAGCACTGAACAATCATTATGATTTGATGACGTCCTGCATTCATCTAGGGACCTATGCAAATGGGTGGAGGTCCGCCGCCCGGTAACGGTCCGCAAGGGCCTGGCGGCGCGGGCTCGCACGTGCACGGGCCGGGCGGCGCGGGGGGTCACATGCCCCCGCACCACGCCATGATGCCCGGTCCGCACCCCTCGCCGCAGTACGGGCACCCGCCCGGCGGCGCCCCCGCGCAGCCCGCGCCCTCCCCGCAGCCCACCTCGGCCCAGCACCCGCCCTCCGCGCAGACTCCGCCGCACGGGCAAGGACCCCCGCCCCCCACCTCCTCTGCTAACGGCGCGCCTCCCTCCAGCTCGCCCATGCAAGGCTCGATCCCCGCGCCCGGCCCCGACAACCTCATCGCGCTGCAGCGAGCCATCGACTGCATGGAGGAGAAAGGTCTGCAGGAGGACCCGAGGTACTCGCAGCTGCTCGCGCTCCGTGCCCGCTCCAACCCGCAGGATCCGTCTAAAGGATTGTTCTCGAACAACCAGCTGTGCCAGCTGAAGGCTCAGATAACGGCATACAGGAGTCTCGCGCGGAACCAGCCGCTCACGCAGCAGATAGCGATGATAGCTGCGGGTAAACGCGACGGACCGTCCGACTCGCCCACGCCGCCGGCACAGCCTCCTTATGAGGGGCAGGGCCAGCCGCCGATGCCGGGGGGGCCGGGAGGGAAAGTGGGGGGTGCGGGACATAACGACCCCGCGAGGGGTGGGGGAGGAGCGCCTCCGACTCCGCTGCCCATGACGGGACAGATGGCACCTCCGACGCAGCTGACTCCGCCTCTCGTTAACCCTGTAAGTTGTATCAAATGACTACCTTTGTTGATACCTCACTCCCATTGGTGAAGGAATGTACCAAAAATTGTTTTTTCCAGCCAATGGGCGGAGCTCCAATACGAGGACCAGCGCCGCTGCGACCACCCGGCCCCGGCACTCCGGGAAGTCAACCTAATCCTAACCAGGTCATATCTTTACTGACTACTTCCTTACTAATATAAATAAACACAAAAGTTTCTATGGATGTTTGTTTCACTTTCACGCAAAAACTACTGTATGGTTCGGGCTAAAATTTTGAATAGACGTAGTTCTAGCAGCCCTGGAATAACACATAGGCTACTTTTCATCCATCAGTTATCAGTTAGTTAATAGAAATAGCCTTGAGACGTTTTCAAAGAAACAACGCGTGCGAAGCCGCGGGAGATATTAGTAAATGATAAAATTACAGCACTCTACTCAAACACCGTGTTTTTCAGTAATTTAATACCTTAAAATAACAACCTAAATATTTTACAGCCTGGTGTACCAGTTCCCGGTGCGAAGCAGAATCGTATAACCAGCATGCCGAAGCCAGTAGGCATTGATCCCATACAGATTCTTAATGAGAGAGAAAACAGGTATGGTTTCAAATCAGCACCTATGAATATGAAAGAAATGTTAAACCTTTCACCGTCATATATGTGGGCTTATTATACTTTTGGAAATATACTTAAAAAGCATCCAGTGTAAAAAAATAAGTTTTTGTTTTCCAACATTAATATTATTTAACATTATTTAATAAAGCAATAGCTTGGTAACTATTTCTAAGGCGAATATGTATAGGTTACTCAGCACTGAGCTGGAAAGAAACTGGATATATATATTATTTTGTTTATGCAGGATTGCCGCTCGAATCGCGCTACGAATGGAAGTGCTATCGAACTTGCCGGCAAACATCCCTGAGGATCTACGTCTACAGGCTCAGTTGGAGCTGAGGGGACTACGCGTACTCAACTTTCAGAAGCAATTGCGCGCTGAGGTTTCTTACACTTTGCTCTTTACAATAATTTGCAGTCCCACTCTTTTTTCCTAGGTTTTATCTGCGATCTTTTTTTTTTGAACTATTAGAATTTCAGTCTTTTGATTGATTGAACTCTTTATTGTACTTACCTTCTTTTGACACAAAACAATAACAATAAATTATAATGTTTTCTTTTCGTAGATCCTAGGCCAAGTCCGCCGCGACACGACATTAGAAACGGCAGTGAACATAAAAGCGTACAAGCGCACCAAACGGCAAGGCTTGCGGGAGGCGCGCGCTACCGAGAAACTAGAAAAGCAACAGAAGCTAGAGGCGGAGAGGAAACGTCGGCAGAAACACCAGGAGTTCTTGCAGACTGTGCTACAGCATGGTAACTATTCAACTGTTCAAATAGACGCGCTTTTTCGATGGAATGTACTTTACTTGCAAGTTAAGGGTAAATATGATATCAAACTCAAAGAGCTTTATTTCCTTGACCTTAAGCACTCTTAGACACGTCAGAAAGTACATATCCTATGGCTATGCCACATGGAGGGAAAGTACCTTAAATATTGTACATGGACATTTACTAAAATAAGATATTATTACAATTAAAAAAAAAATTTAACCTGCATTCATAGATTTTTAAATAGTTATATGGTTGAACCGGGAATCGAACCCATGAAGATTTCAAGACATCTCGAGACCGCGACTCGGCGAACGAAGCTTAGGACGCTCTCCGGCATGTTGGGATTACGATCTGCGACGAGACTGCAGGCAAATGCTGCATGCGACGAGCTGAAAACAGGGCGCTATGGCGCTCGTTAGGGGAGGCTTTATGTCCAGCGGTGGACTAATATAGGTTGATGATGACGATGATAAGGATACTCTGCTGATTGTAGAATAATTTTCCCTTCTAGCCAAGGACTTCAAGGAGTACCATCGTAATAATGTAGCCAAGCTGTCCAGAATGAACAAGGCCATCATGAATTACCACGCCAACGCAGAGAGGGAGCAGAAAAAGGAACAAGAGCGTATTGAGAAAGAACGTATGCGACGGTATGTAACCTTTTCAACTAACTTTCAGTAAAGGAGGTTTTATTTCAACCAACTTCCAATAAAGGAGGTTTTATTTCAACCAACTTCTAATAAATGAGGTTTTAGTTACGAGTGTCATAATCCAAAAATAGATTTACCCAGACACCTGGGTTATCTAAAAATAGCAATAAAGATAAGTTGTAATCGTGGTAGGCAGTTACGCACACAAAATAGCACATAAATAAAAAAACAAGAATTATCAATGAAATCCTACTCCTTTTTGAAGTTGTTTGAAGAAACATGTTATCTTGTGAAAAAGGAAGAAACAAACATTCACGTACAATCACGTAAGGATATATCTATCGTGATGGATGATCATCATTTGTATTATTTGTCCACAGTTTGATGGCGGAAGACGAAGAGGGTTACAGAAAGCTCATTGATCAAAAGAAAGACAAGAGATTGGCATTCCTGTTGGCGCAAACAGATGAGTACATCGCCAGTCTCACTGACATGGTGAAAACGCACAAACAAGAGCAGAGGAAGAAACAGGTTGAAGAGGAAAAGAGGAAGAGGGTATGTAGTCATTCTTTTTCTGTCTCTGTAACCTATCTATGCACGCGCCCTCCCAAGGGATATGCAGGTGACCTGCTGTGCGATTACGCAAAACCAAACATCCATAATTGACATTATGCAACTCATTTCAATGTCCTTCGTAATTTGCAAATGTAAGGATTCGCGCGATGGCCATTGAAATGGCTGTCAAATGTCAACTTTAAACGGGTGGTTTAAAATTGACATTCGAAAGCCAGCACAGCTGGATTTCTCGAAATGTACTATTTAATATTACCTACTGCTCATTTTTAGCGGTTTGCGGGATTTTGTGGAGTAAATTACAATCCTTTCTTTCTCCTCTAGGCCAGCACTTTCTCTTCACCTCTATTTCTTGACTGCTAACCTTTTTAACTATGTTGAACAGAAATCTCGGAAGAAGAAGCTTCTGGAAGGAGGAGAGATCGACGCGATGGACGACAGCTCTCAAACGTCGGACCAGCGCGTCAGCGTTATGGATCCCAAGTCCGGAGAGGTATGTGTAACATAACATCAGTCCTGGATTTGTAAATAGGCCGTATAGGCCGCGGCCTAGGATTTCGATTGCAGACAATAAAATTCTATGGCTACCGGGGGGGGGGGATGGGGGGTGCAGCTAATAATGAGCTCCGTACATGGGCGGCGGAAAAAAGTGGCCTACACTCATAAAAAATATAAATCCGACACTGCCATTCATCCATTACCTTCTATATAAGACAACCTTAGTGGGTTATATCTTTACATGCCTTTTAAAAGTAAAAGTTCTAGGCCTGGATAGAAATATAGGATCATCATCATAACTCATAAGTCTATATTAGTCCACTGCTGGAAATATAGGCTACTTTTCATAAATTTTTCCGGCTTATTGATACGGCGGGGCGGTACCAGTATGTTACATTACTGCATCCAACTTCATTTAACGTTTTTTCTCGGTAGACACTGAAAGGCGAAGAGGCTCCGTTGCTGTCTCAGCTCAAGGACTGGATGGAAACCCACCCGGGTTGGGAGGTGCTCTCCGATTCGGAAGATTCCGGCGACGACAGCCAGGACGATGACGGTATGTTCCTCATTTTTCTTAATTCAACTGTATTTTTTGTGTATTATTATGATTCACATGTCCATGATCTCGGGCCATAAAGTAGCCCGGTCCTTTGCGCGTGCGGCCGAAGCCAAGAGCACAGAGGTCCTTTATCTAACTAAATGCAATTATTATTTTTGTTTGTTTGTTGATGTTACTACTTAACATCGTAATTTTTTTACTTCCCCTAATTTTGATGATTCTTTTTATATTTGAAAGCTGTACTTTTCGTGTGGTCCCATGAATTTGATCAATATCTGACCAGTCGTTTTTGAGTTATCCTTAATAATGCCTGAAATATGATGTTTTTGAATGTGGGAAATAAGGAGTTTATATAATGAGAATTATTAATTTTGTTTTAATTCTAATTAGAAAGCAGAAAGAAACCAGAGAAAGAAAAGACCGAGGAAGAAAAAGAGCGTGACGCGATCAAGAAAGTCAAAGTCGAAGACGACGAATACAAGACAGAGGAGCAGACCTACTACAGGTAAATTGAACTTTAAGTTGTTGGTATAGAATTTAAAGTTAGCTAACTATTCTAATGTTGCTTTCAGTATTTCGTTACTTGAACTCTAACAGTATTGTAAGAGAATTGACGGTTTAGAAAAGCAATTTAAATGGGTTTTTTATTTTCAGCATCGCGCATACGGTCCATGAATCTGTCACAGAGCAAGCCAGCATTCTCGTTAACGGAAATCTCAAAGAATATCAAATCAAGGTACACACAACTCTTCATTATTTAAATATATGCTATACACATACACACCATGTTAACTCTTTAAGAGCGGCCAACCCTTCTTACTTATCACACAAACGCTCGTACGTGATCGACGTATGGCGTTCTAACAGATCTTTGAAGAGTGTTGAAGCACGGCTCGTGGGCGGCTTAGCACGTCGCGTGTTGGCATGATTTCCATCTTGGTTTTTCCAAATGGCGGTCTTATTTCGGTATAAAGATAGTGATTTTATAATGTAATAAATAATAGAAACTATATTGTAACTATAGCACTCAAAGAAATCAATTTTGAGTACCCATGACGCTCGTAATCGCTTTGGTTTATGAATAACATTATAATCTGCGCACATAAACGGCATTGAGACAAAGTTAACTCCCATCCTGCTCAGTTTGAATTGTACTGAACATGAGAGATGAGTTGATTCCTAATCCACTTTGAGTATGCAGGTGGTATAAAAAAAACTATTTCAGGGCCTGGAATGGCTGGTGTCGCTGTTCAATAACAACTTGAACGGCATCCTGGCAGACGAGATGGGTCTCGGCAAGACCATCCAGACGATAGCACTCGTCACTTATCTGATGGAGAAGAAGAAAGTCAACGGCCCTTTCCTTATTATTGTGCCACTCAGGTAAATAAACTATTCACACTAATAGCATATTATACAACTAGATGCGCCCCGCGGCTTTGCCCGCGGACCAGAGTTTTTAATACAAATTTCAGAAATTTATTACACAACCCCTAGGAGTCGTTTAAAAAAAACGTTTTTAATTATTTATTTCATAGTTTATTTATCCCGAGTTTTGAGTAAATCGAACCAAAGAAAAATAATTTTCCATACAAACTTTACCACCCTATTTAACCCCCTCATAGTTTCCAATATTTTATTTAGTCTGTTAGGTTCTAAAATAATATTGTATTTGTTCTTTTGTCAGTAAAAAAGTAAATTAAGAAGTGAGGGCTCGTGCCGTCACGCCATATTCTAAAATTGCACGTTACATGACGTCACGCGGAACTTTAACGGAGTGTATGTATGTTCATAATCTTTTGTATGATAGACAAAAGAAAAAATAAGTGATCAATTTTCTTTCGAAAATGTAACTGAGGCTCATTAGATTTTTTTTGGAAACTAGCATTAGTTGTGGCGCTGTAAGAGTACTAAGAAATCTGACACTATTTACCAACCTACCTGATAAATTTTTAATAAAATATTTTTAGTACACTGTCCAACTGGATGCTCGAGTTCGAGAAATGGGCGCCGGTGGTGAACGTTGTGTCGTACAAGGGATCGCCGCAGGCGCGTCGCCTCGTCCAAACACAGCTGCGCTCTACCAAATTCAACGTGTTGCTCACCACGTACGAATACGTAATCAAGGATAAGGGTGTGCTGGCTAAAGTGAGTACTACTTCGATGGTGTTAAGGTTTCAAATTGTGTATCTACAATTTTAATTTAGAAAAGATACCTGTTGTGTTGAGAGAAAGCCCAATGTTTGCGGCAATTGTTCACTAAAATACCCAGCAAGGACACCGCGGTAACTCGATTTACGCGTAGGTCAGAACACGTCTCTATAAATTCAACATTGCAGTTTGAAAGCCAATAACTAAAACCGCTTTCCTAATACGAATAGATAAGCCAAACAAGCGCCATTGCTTGTTTTTTATTACGACGTCTTTACAAAGTATATAATAAAAAACTCGACCTCTGCGTTACCAGAGTGGACTGCCCGTACATCAGGCACTGCTGCTGTGAACGCGATTTGTCTATCCTATCCTCTTATTTAATAAGTTTCTCTTTGTAAAATTCCATTATGAGTTGTATAAATAAAAGCATTTTATTTATTTTAATGCTTGTGTAATTGTTTTGTTTAGTTCATGCAGACAATCCGAATTTAAGGTTAACTTACGGTTCCCCGACTTCACAGGTGGCATGGAAATACATGATCATAGATGAAGGTCACCGCATGAAGAATCACCACTGCAAACTAACACAAGTGCTCAACACGCACTACATAGCGCCGCATCGCCTCCTGCTCACGGGAACTCCGCTGCAGAACAAACTACCTGAGTTGTGGGCGCTACTGAACTTCCTTCTGCCCTCTATATTCAAGAGTTGCTCCACTTTTGAGCAGTGGTTCAATGCACCGTTCGCTACTACTGGAGAAAAGGTATGAACAAATTTGCCAAAGGAATGAGCTAGTCCTTATGTTGAAGATAGATAAATATTTTTAAACTGGTTTGCATTTGTTTGTCTTCTTTTCTTGTTAGTAGAAATAGAAGTTAATCAATAAAATGTAATAAGTTAATAAAATATGGCCGGCCATCTCTTTCTAATGATAAGGAAAAAGTAAGATGGTTATATATTACGCCAAGGGCTTAGATTTGGTTTAGTCTGGTAATTAACCTAAACAGAACTAAACTAAACCCAAACTAGAATCGTTATAAAACACCACAAAGTTACATAATCGACCACCAGGTGGAGTTGAACGAAGAAGAAACGATCCTGATCATCCGCCGTCTGCACAAAGTGTTGCGTCCGTTCTTGCTGCGGCGTCTCAAGAAGGAGGTGGAGAGCCAGCTGCCCGACAAGGTGGAATACATCATCAAGTGTGACATGAGCGGGTTGCAGCGGGTGCTTTACAAGTAAGGCTTTTTACTTTATTTATTTTCTAGTAGTTTCGGCGGTTTTGTACGTGAAGATTCTATGCAAATTTTTGATATACATCTATCTATCTATCCAAACCTTCGAATTTATAATCTAAGTGTGATGTCATCTTCAATTGCTTAATTCTAAAAACTTAAACTTGAGTCTCGTATGTCTGAGTACCGTTAATACATCGACCGCTAGTGAAGTCACGAAGTTCTAGCAAGACACATTGCAGTGAAGCGCCGACGTATTGCTGAAGCTTGGCAGTATGGAAAATCTGTAAACGAATAAAATTAGGTTTAAAGAACTTTATTCTCATACAATCTTACAAATAGTTTTCTTATAATGAGATACTTAACTTAAAATAATCTAGGTTTTATAATGATTTCTCCCTACCTCTGGTAAAATGAAGTACCTAGTATTTATAAATTAAAGTGATGTAATAGTACCACTACCGTTCGTGTCTGACATAATTCCAAGATAGTAGTCCTAATTTATTAGGTTTTAAATTCTATGCTATGGACAGTATGTTTGCTTGCTACCCTCATTATTTTTATATTTGCTCGTACCAAACTTTGAACAATAATGACTAAATTAAATTTATTTTTGTTTTTCACAAGCGATTATTACTCTTTTAAGAAGTAAATAAATATCTCAAACCATAAACTTCCATATTTTCCCCACAGACACATGCAGTCAAAGGGGGTGCTGCTAACGGACGGCTCAGAGAAAGGCAACAAAGGCAAGGGAGGTGCCAAAGCGCTCATGAACACAATCGTGCAGCTGCGCAAACTGTGCAACCATCCCTTCATGTTCCAGCACATCGAGGAGAAGTTCTGCGACCATGTGGGCTCCGGCAGCGGGGTTGTGTCAGGGTAAGTTATATAATAGTGTTTCCCCCAAAAAAGCCATATGGCAAACTGCAGCTTTCTGAGTAATAAAATGCTTGTTTCCATACTACGTATTTATAAAATATATAAAAATAAATTGAGTCTGGAATGTCATCTTTTACATATGACATTCCAGACTCAATTTATATATTACTATATAGTAGACTCAATTACTATTGACTTAAGCGCTTTGACGTGATGATTGTTTTTTTCAAAACTGAAGTGTCGGGCCCTATAAGCTAATATATCTACCTCTATACATATACCATGTTATTTTTACAGATATTAATTTGCCATAATTCCCCAGGCCTGACCTGTATCGTTCTTCTGGAAAATTCGAGCTGCTGGACCGAATCCTGCCCAAGCTGAAGGCCAGCAACCACAGAGTGCTGATGTTCTGTCAAATGACGCAGTGCATGACCATCATCGAGGATTATCTCTCCTATCGCGCGTTTTTGTACTTGAGGTACGATCATTGAGAAATTTGATTGAATGTTGAACCCTATTTCAACAATGTAAAGGTTACATTTCTTTTAAGCTAAAAAAATCGTGGGCGTTTCGTGGAAAGCAGAAATGGGTTCTTTATTTTGTGGAGATAGAGTCCAAAATGCTTATTTTTTTTTATAAACTATCTTTTATTCCCATTCAATGTGTCTGGACCTTTACAAACAATCCATCTCTCCCACGGACGCTGGGAGGGATCAATTCATAACCTCAGTGGTGAATCGGGCAAAGGTTTGCCTGCCTCGTAGAACGTTGCTAGTTCGATTGTTGCATCTGCTACATTAGGGCAAGATGTTGCTATATGAAAATGTCCATCATTATTACTGAGTGATTTACAGCGTTTGTTCATTTGTGAAGCTACACGAAAATATTTGACAGCGATTGACACCAAATGATGACCGTAGCTCAGCGGGCGAAGGTCCGCCTGCGACACAGAAGGTCTCAATTTCCGAGGGAAAAATGTTTCCACGATCTTCAGATTCAGATTTTTCAGGGTGTTCTGGTAGTATTATATGATTAAAAAAGAAATATCTATGTAAAATGTATTAAGTATAATATACTTTTTTAAAGGTTGTAGATAACCTTAAAAAAGGCTTTGCTAAGCTTGGGGCTAGATGATGTTGTGTAAATGATCCAGCATTATTTATTAAATATCTCCACAGACTGGACGGTATGACGAAGGCCGAGGATCGTGGCGACTTGCTGAAGAAATTCAACGACATCAACTCTGAATACTTCATCTTTCTGCTCTCTACACGTGCCGGAGGCTTGGGCCTTAACTTGCAGAGCGCCGATACTGTCATCATATTCGACTCTGATTGGAACCCGCATCAGGTAACATACTATTGAACACTAACCTTTAAACGAGCCGAATGGGCGAACAAACCTGCTGCACAAAGCACCTCTGACACGCAGCATCCGCACACTGAATCATATCGCTGGGAGAGTCGATCTCTTTTACTGTTCTCGGAGCGAATTCGAAAAGGCATTGTTGTATATTTTATGTTTTTACAATTAGTGCGATAATTATGATTTATTATTTTTAATTAATTGTTTGGATGTATAGTTTAATTTGTGTTTAATCTGTTTTTTCTACATATAAATTTAATTGATATTTATTACTTAATTTTGACATTATTTTGATTCAGATATTTTATGTTTATGTTGTTGCAAGTAGGGTCTAAATTATTATTATTATTTTGAATTAATTGTTGTATGTAAAGTTTAATTTTGTATTTAATTTGTCTCAGAGAAAGTTGATTGATATTTATAATTTTATTTTGACATTATGTATTTTGATTTAGATATATTATATTAATTTTGGACAATGTATGTAATTTAGTAAGTAGTTGTATGTAACGAAGCAAATAAGCTGATTTTGGTTTTATGAATTGTGTGGGTGCTCTATTGCATTGGGTGTGCCTGTCAAGATAGAGTACTATGTTTTGTGAAAAATAAATAAATAAAACCTATAGTATCTAAGAATACCAATCGGCCAATCACATTGATTGAAATAAATTTCACGTCATCCAGATGATTCCTGATTGGTCTCTTTTACTCTACGTCTATGGGCACGCATAAGCGATCGATTCCTTCTTAAATTCATATTCATTTCAGTGTCTTTTCATTTCGAATACTTTTGTTTTCCCGCAACTAGAAAGTTACGATACAGGAAAGTTACTCAGATCGGGACAATCTGTCTGTAATGTTTGCACTTTAACATGGTATCTCTGAGAGATGTACCTATTTATTATAATGTCTTGTCTTACTCGACTTAATGTATTTTCATCCTGTCTGTGTTTGGCGCAAGTAGACGATATTTTATTATGTGGTTTACGCTAAATTAACCCTTATTTATTACTATTCGTTAGGATCTGCAAGCTCAAGATCGTGCGCATCGTATCGGGCAAAGGAACGAGGTGCGAGTGCTTCGACTGATGACTGTCAACTCTGTAGAAGAGAGGATTCTTGCTGCAGCTAGGTTTGTTTTTTTCTATCAAAAGCTGTTGAGGGCTTTTTAGCTTGTGTAAAAACCTTTGGGGCGTAGCGTGGACGCCTTGGAAGAAATGTTTGCACGATCTGCAGTTAATGTTCAGGGTGTTCCAGGTGTTATCTATGTATGATAAAAAAGATCTATCTGTGTAGTATAATAGAAGCGTTTTACATAAAATAAAACGCATATTAATTTACTTACCTTGGTAAACGTTTAATAACTGAGATAGGCCCTACATTTCCCGCCATATAAATAAGTATTGGCTTTGACTTTCTGTAAAAAAGTACTAGCCAATCAGTAACCTCGTCCAAAGAGGAGTTGGCCAATCCGGTGTCTTCCCGCCACCGGCCGCTACGTCAGATGTGCGCTTGGAGCGCCGACATCTTGTTTCTTCATTGCGTCGAATATCACCAGGCAGAATTTAAAATGTAAACGTTTACCAAGGTAAGTAAATTAATATGCGTTTTATTTTATGTAAAACGCTTCTATTAATTTGACTGTACCTTGGTAAACGTTTAATAACTGAGACGTGTTTGTTATCGCCTGGTGGTGGTGAAGACACTCAACGCCAATGTGAACTTACTAATTTTTTAAATAATGTTATAATCGTAAGCCACATCACTTTGAATGCAAATTAGTCATTGTGACATTCAAAACTGCAATACGTATGGTCCAAAACACAATTAAAATATATATAAGCAGATGGCTTAAATAGTTAAAAGACATTTATGTCTTGTTTCGACTGGTTCTGAAATCAATATCATAGAGATACCATTTATAAACAAATTTATCGCACTCTATCATGATGATGATAGAATGTGCCATCGATCCTAGTATAATAAATAAATAATTCTGAACAAAACCCCACGCAATATCATACAATAGGGCCGCCCAGCTCAGCATGAATATGTTCTGAGTGATTGGGTACTGATGACTGATAAACTTATAACAATAAATTGCTAAATATGTTCAGTATACCTAACTGTATAATAAGACTTCAGCAGCTTAACTTCTTTTAGAAACAGTTTTTGCAACTTTTGCAATGTGTACGACCTTCGGTGACAATAAATCATTGCACAACTGAAAACTAAAATATCTGCTCCAAAATGTGAGTAGGTAGTTACTAGGTATTTAATTCATTAATTTTCTGGACATAGTACTCGTTTTAACCAATTGAAAGCATGTGGGAAAACAGTTACATTAACATTTCAATTTATTGCAGTGCGCTGTAATACCTGAGTAGGTACTTTATGAACCTTTATAACTATAGTAAAGCTTTGTATGTTCATCTAAAATGTCCAGTTATGGGAAGTTCTTATAAAACATTTGAATAACTGGTTTTTCCTCCCCACAATGTTTGGACTAGATTACAAGTTTTGCGATCAGACTTGTGTACATTTCCACTGTAGAAGCGTAAGAAATCTTAGATCCGATACACATAGCTAAAAATACAGGTATATCTATTTCTTTTTCCCCTATAGGTACTTGTTTTGCTCTTAAATACGCACTGGGTATCCTTCTTATGTTATTCGAATATCATACCGAATAGATTTACAAATTCTCACCCGAGAGCATATAGGTACTTAATATAGAGAGGTCTATTGAGACATCAATCAAATTAAGACCAATAATGGTAACTAGCAAACCCTAGATTACTAAGCAGCTTGTGACAGCGAAACCAAGTTTACTTCGAGAACCAACGTTATTGGTAACACTGTAGGTATTATACTTGTGCATGAATACCTCACCCATTGTCAATGTACCTCGAAAACAAGCTCTTCATTTGAGATGCAGTGCAGTAGTGTCTGTTGTACTACAATGTTTATAAAATAAAAAACAAGAACCATTTTCCGCTTAACTAGTAGTTATGTTGAAACATCTCACGACAAATTACTGAAAATCTGACGTCATCGCTTAAGAAGCGATAATATAGATGCACTTTTATTCTTATTATGTATCACAGAGTGCTAGAGTTTAGAAGCTGACAATGATCGCTTACTTGTAAAGAATAGTGTAGTGTAACACTATTAAAAAAATATCAAACAGTTCTTTACGTCAAGGACAGTGGCTGTCCTTTACTGACGTTCAAAAAGAAGACATTGACGACTTTCCAAGGTTTTTATTACTATAGTGCGCAAACCCTCAATTGCTCACGGTCATTTCTAAGAATGATGATGATGATGTCAGTTTCAAATATTAATTCTAAAAATGTACTAGTATTTGCGATGTCTAATACATTTGAGAATACATTCAGCAATTTATCATACAAAGCAGATAACAGAAATGCCCCTTATGATAAAAAGTATGATGAGGGTAGTTGTAAATAAACGCGTGAACGTTCATTACCGTACACACCTTTATACAGATAACCAAGAAATGCCACCGGTTATAAAAAGTATGAAGAGGGTAGTTGTAAATAAACACGGGAATGTTTCTTATCGTTCACACCCTTATCGTTCCCACAATCATAAATCCGGACATGGGTTGAGTACAATTCAGAGCCTATACAGGTAGTTAGTGCCGCAACGCCAGTACTTTCACCAAATCTCCTTCTTTTTGTCTGACAAGTAAAGTCTTTTAGACAATGTACTCTTAAAACGGTCAGGCCAGTGAGTGAGCTAGACCCATACATTTGCGTGGACATATCCACTGATAGACAGTATCTTGATACTGAAGGCAACTTTGTGCAAGATATTGTGTTTTTGGTAGAAGCTACCTTATTCATACTAACAACTATCTCACGCACGCAACATTCAAATTCGTGATGGAATTAGGGATACGAAAGGTTCTAATAATAGGCACTAAATTTTTTATGCGGGTGGGCAGCATTTATCTTATAATTCATTTCCATAATTATTCGTGGTACCCACCCTACAATTGTTAATCATTTTAAAGAATTTTCTCGTCAATGAGAAGTTTTGTAGGTAGACTGAATAACTTATATGTTAACCTTAGAGTCTTTCCTGAAATCTCACGAATGCAAATGGTTCTTATATCTGCTACCGTTCACATATCATACAGTGTGAAAAATAGTAACTCTGGGTTAGACTATGTAGAATGTAATTCAGCTCGAAGGCTTAGGCTTGCCCTTAATTCACAATGATACCTCAACCAGCTGCTATACGCAATTTATAATTTGCCTATAAAAATATCAGCCCATCGATAAATTTATCAACCCATCACGCTTATCAGCCCGAATTTCTTACGATATTCTTATATGACTTTTGTCACAAGTACATACGGTTTATCAGAAGATTTTATTATTCCTTCAGCTAAACAGCTCTGAATGTTAATGTCTAACAAGAACAGAAACTCTGTCTATATAGGTATTGAACCTCCCAAATCTTTTGTTGATAGGTATGCAATACACGAATCATATACATAGATATTGGTAAGACATTTGTCAATAGGTACGCGATACCCTGCACTTTTTATTTTGATGCTTCTATTTAATAATAGTTAACCTTCCTGGAAGTTCTAGTCAATAGGTACGCGATACCCTGGACTTTTTATTTTCATGACTGTTGGAGGTGCACCACGATGCTTTTATAGTTAGCCTTCCTGGAAGTTGTTGTGAGTAGGTACGCGATACCCCGGAATTCATCGCTGGTGGAGATACACCACCACGATGAATTCCTTTATTCAAACAAGCAACCCTTTCTGAAGCTTATGTAAACGCATATTTATGTTGAATAAGACTCTTCATTCGAGAATAATGCTCATCACGTCCAAGACAATTTAAAGCTGAGAAATATTCGGTTCGCCCGAATTTTATATGTCATCGCAGCCGTGCGAGGGAGCGTAATAAACCCTGCGGGGGTTTTATTATATACTTGCAAGGAGATGACAATACGCCAGCCATTGTAGCCCTGCGAGGGCATTAAAACAACCCTGCGAGGGTTTTTATTCCTTGTCCAAGATAATCTAAAGCTGAAAAATATTCGGTGCGGCCGAATTTTATTTATGTCATCGCAGCCCTGCGTGGGTGCGTTATGAACCCTGCGAGGGTTTTATTATATATTTACTTGCAAGGAGATGACAATGCGCCAGCCATTGTAGCCCTGCGAGGGCGTTTAAACAACCCTGTGAGGGTTTTTATTCCTTGTCCAAGATAATCTAAAACTGAAAAATATTCGGTGCGCCCGAATTTTATTTATGTCATCGCAGCCCTGCGAGGGTGCGTTATGAACCCTGCGAGGGTTTTATTATATATTTGCAAGATGACAATGCGCCAGCCGTTGTAGCCCTGCGAGGGCGTTAAAACAACCCTGCGAGGGTTTTATTCTTTGTCCAAGATAATCTAAAACTGAAAAATATTCGGTGCGCCCGAATTTTATTATTGTCATTGCAGCCCTGCGAGGGTGCGTTATGAACCCTGCGAGGGTTTTATTATATACTTACAAGGAGAGGACAATGCGCCAGCCATTGTAGCCCTGTGAGGGCGTTAAAACAACCCTGCGGGGGTTTTTATTCTTGCAAGAATGCACGAGGTGTTTTGCTTAAAAATCAAGGTACTTAGCTCATATCGAAAAATAGGAACATAGAACATATCAGTATTTATCCTTGAAATGTATCTTGTCAATCGTGGACTTGAGACACATGTTTATATTTGCATTTTCTACACTTCTGCTTGGTACAAAAACAATAGGGAATGAAATATGTATCTACCCGCTCCTGAAAAAAAAAGTTACTTTCTTGCCAACCTAGATTAACACTCAGTGCCCTTGCAAAACCACCTGCTCTGTGCAATGGTTAGGCAGTGAATAGGTTAGACAACCTATTAGATTAATCCACCCGACGACATTGGGTGTAGGCCACGTGTTATTTGCACAAGTGTGCAGTCAACATTTCATATTTTGTATATTCGCGTATAAATTACGGGCAGGTGACAACCAAACATATCGTACATCGTACGCGTTGCCCACGTGGCTGCGTGGCCCACAATAACCAAAACAACGATATTTTAAAGTACTCACGATGTTATTTCCATTACCATCTAAAATTGACCTCCTTCTCCAGTTGTCTTTCAAGTCTCGTTTTCACGACATCGGTCAGAATTTTGCATATTATATCGTATTTACATCCTTGCTAGAAAAATAAGTATTTTAGCACATAGCAACATATAACCTCAAAATAAATTCGAACGAATCGAACGGAAAAACCGTTAAAATCTTACTTAGGAGTAATAGAAGAAAAATTATGTCACTGGCACATGGGATGCCAGGTAGTTGTAAAAAGCTTCGGCTTTTGTCATTAAAACAAATATAACCACGTGCTTTCGAGCACAAATAATAAGAAAAATGTCACGGTCTTAGTGCAAGGTAGTAAAAAGGCGTATGCTTTTGTACTAACCATGCGACATGTGTGCGACTCGTGAGTCTCCAAAAAAAATATAAATAGAATGAACTCATTAGTCTAAAAACAAATTACGAAACTTATTTCGCAAGTTACCATTTTATTGAAAAAATGTGGGTATGTAGTGGTGTAGACAAAGAAAAATGTACTTACGCAGTAATGCAATTTTACACCAAACCTTTAGAATACTATGTGCACTTTGCAATAATCCTTGTATGCACTTTGAAATATTTTCTGGAATATTTCTTTAAAAGCGTGCTGCGTATTTGGTAGCACGTCTGTACTCGGCGGGAAACTAAACGCCAATGAAGAAACAAGATGTCGGCGCTCCAAGCGCACATCTGACGTAGCGGCCGGTGGCGGGAAGACACCGGATTGGCCAACTCCTCTTTGGACGAGGTTACTGATTGGCTAGTACTTTTTTACAGAAAGTCAAAGCCAATACTTATTTATATGGCGGGAAATGTAGGGCCTATCTCAGTTATTAAACGTTTACCAAGGTACAGTCAAATTAATGTAATAATTTACAAGTTATCTCATACCCATAACACAAGTTTTGCTTAGTTTGGGGCTATAATAATGGTGTGTGATTTGTATAGCATTATTGAATTTCTTCTGCCTGACTGAGGATGCGAATTATTTTATTTACTAGCGACCCGCCCCGGCTTCGCACGGTTTTATTATACTTAAAAACCTTCCTCTTGAATCACTCTATCTATTAAAAAAAACCGCATCAAAATCCGTTGCGTAGTTTTAAAGATTTATGCATTCAAAGGGACATAAGGATATAGGGACATAGGGATAAAAAAGCGACTTTGTTTTATACTATGTAGTGATAGTATTGAAAAAAAATTACTTTCAAAATCATCTTCATCAGCCTATATTAGTCCACTGCTGGACATAGGCCTCCCCTAATGAGCGCAATAGCTGCTGCTGCCTGCGCAGCTTGCCCCTTTACAAAATAATGTTATATAATTTTTATTTACCTCGGTTATAGGTACAAATTGAACATGGACGAGAAGGTGATCCAGGCGGGCATGTTTGACCAGAAGTCCACGGGCTCCGAGCGGCAGCAGTTCCTGCAGAGCATCTTGCACCAGGACGGAGATGATGAAGAGGTATGGAAACTAAACTTAAAAATATCAACTAAACTTAAAAGATTCAAAGATATTTATTGCGTCAAATATGGTATAAAGGTGGTAAGTATAACTGAATAATGCACTCATGTCTCACTATATGCTATAATATACTATAATAATTATAACTATAACTAATTACATAGGTACCTAGGATTTAGCATTTAAAAAATCATTTATATTATAAAAATTCATGTCATTAAGCCACCTAACCAATTTTGCCTTATAAAATAATTTTAGACAATTTAATTTCATTTGGTATCTTATTATATAATAAAATATATAAGTTATCTAGTACCCATAACAGAAGCTTTGAGTAGCTTACTTTGGGGCTAGATGGTGCTGTGTGGATTGTCCAGCATTATTTATTTATTTATTTTATTTAAACTTCATTTTTTTATTTATCATCATAATATTTATGGCTCTCATTAGGGGAGGCCTATGTCCAGCAGTTGACTGATTTAAGCTGATGATTAAAAAATTATATTCTTTATTAATAACGAAAATTACGATCAAGGAATAGAAAAAAAATTAGTAGATACAATTGAAATCATTGAGCTAACTGCAGTCGGTTGCAAACAGTCTAAAGTTAGCTCAATTGATTCATGTCAATACATAGCTGCATTACCACGCTGTATGGTAATGCTGGTGCGCTGAGCCAGATCACCAGCTCTCAGGTCACGCGTCGCATCGACCAGACGCTTGCAGATATTTTTTGAAAACCCGGAGAGCCTCGGTACCCCAAGGACCTAGGGTATCGACTCCATATTTGCGCCTCTTGATCTTGATCCTCAGCCAAATCTGCCGCCGCACCAGCCCTCATTTGTTGGTAGTAAAAAAGTTGATAAGTGGCAAATATGACGATTTTTCATCTTCTTCGCTCTAGACTTTTTTGAGATTGAATATGTATATTCCAACAGGAGGAGAACGAATTACCCGATGATGACCTGATAAATGAGATGATAGCGCGCTCCGAGGAAGAAATGGAGTTGTTCAAGCAGATGGACATTGACCGCAAGAAGAACGAAACTCGGCCGCGGCTCATCGACGAGTCGGAGCTCCCTGATTGGCTGGTGAAGAATGATGACGAGGTCGTTTGTAATAAGGTTAGTGAGTATATAAAAATCCTTAGTCTATGGTTTTTAGTTCGTATTGACGAATAAAATCATGATGACGAATTAACGCAAGGCTTAGACGCCATCAATATTTTAATCTAATATATAATACGTATCTCGTCAATGATGTTTTAAGGACATACTTTATAGGAGGACATCATCGGTATTGCGGTATTAATTAATAAAAGTGAACACGACCGGCCTTTAATACCCGCTAGAATCAAGATTCAAGATTCTTTATTGCTACATGCTGTAGTACATTTATACAGCGTGTAAACAGACAACTATCGAAAACGAAGGGGGATGGCGAAGCACCTTTAAACTTAAACAAAACAAAAATCCGCAGGCCGAAAAAAAAATTGTAGCCGAAGATAAACATGTTTAAAGATTTTCAATTATTTTGTTTGCAAGCAATGTACGCCTCCACTTCGATACCTATGCCGCCGCGCCGACGTGAGTCGCGCGCGACGAATCACTCACTACATAACATAAGTACATCACTACATAGTATAAAACAAAGTCGCTTTTTCTGTCCCTATGTCCCTATATCATTATGTCCCTTTGACTGCTTCATCATCATCATCATCATCAACCTGTATTAGTCCACTGCTGGACATAGGCCTCCCCCAATGAGCGCCATAGCGCCCTGTCTTCAGCTTGACGCATCCAGCATCTGCCAGCAGTCTTTCGCAGATCGTCATCCCACCTGGCCGGAGGGCGTCCTACGCTACGTTTACCGAGTCGCGGTCTCCACTCAAGAACACGTTTACCCCAACAGTTGTCGGTTCTTCGCGAGATATGGTCGTAATCGTTTTGACTGCTTAAATCTTTAAAACTACGGAACGGATTTTGATGCGGTTTACTAGCGACCCGCTCCGGCTTCGCACGGTTTTATTATACGTATAAACCTTCCTCTTGAATCACTCTATCTATTAAAAAAACCGCATCAAAATCCGTTGCGTAGTTTCAAAGATTTAAGCAGTCGAAGGGATATAGGGACATAGGGACAGAAAAAGCGACTTTGTTTATACTATGTAGTGATACACTCGTGCGAAACCGGGGCGGGTAGCTAGTAAAGTTATAAGTCGTCAAAGTTTAAGGTAAGGTCTTTATAGCAAGTACCTAGGCTGTCGGTACTCGGTAGATATTTCACGACTTACCTTAAGACACGAGACATCAGCTGGGATTTTGCTGGTTCGGCTATCTTTCGCAGTAAGTAAATGCGCAACACTTCTGACGCATTTCCTAGAGCTTCACCATAAGAAACACAAACATTTGCCCATACTCCATCGCACTGAACATTATGTTGGCAAATAAAACACACTTATTAAACACAACCGATACACATCACATTCTCCATAGCACATCATGAGCATTTGTCCATACTCCCTCGCACTAAACATGTTTATAAAACACACCGAAAAACACAGAAAGTAACTTCCACTATTTACTTTCCTACACTAAGACCATGTACTTAAGAAAAACTTTAAAAACACGCATACCACACTAAAAATCTGTTTCACAAAACAAAACAGTATTCGCAAATTTCCGCAACGACCGCGCAAGTTCGAATACTAACACCGACTAAAAGACGAATAAAAATAATACAAGCACTATGTACCTACATAGAGAAGTTATGCATTCAAAATCCGTTTTTAAATGCCGACAGCCAAAGTGTTATAATCCTTATGCCTAATTAAATAAAGTTTAGATTCCTTTCCATACATTTCCTTTGACTATAGCCGACTGGCCGCGTGCCGACCCACACGGCGCGGCGCTCCGCGCCCGACAAAGAAAAACACCGCTGCTGTTATAAACCTTATGCAGAGTGGAATAAGGTTTTCCTATACCAAAGCAGATTATTCAGTATCCAATAAGGTTCAAAATGGGGCATACTCATTTTAAAATCTTTATCACAGAATTATGAGATAATTTTATTTTTTTCGCGGGAATATTTGAATACTACGACTAGTAAAAGGATTACTTAGTTATGAACGTTTCCAGCTAGAATTAACTTTTTACCCTGAACCAAAAAAGCACAGAATACATAATAGTAGTATACATGGTCATACATTACATCCCAAGGTTGCCTGGATGGAAGAAATGAGAGAACTTTTAGCGATAAGACCGCCCTGTATACTATGTATGCAGTATTTTTGTTTTGTTTTCTTTCTTTGTGTGGTACCTAGGTTTAAGTATAATAAAAAAGAGTTTTCTATTCTATTCTAGTAGGAACAGGTAGGTAAAATGTAAATGATATCTTCAATTTGTTAATAGAAGTAGAAGTGTTAGGAAGGGTTCGATCCTACAATCTTCAGATTGAAAATCGAGTGTATTCTTTCTATGCCAAGACGGCAAAATACAGATAGCCACCAGCGAGCAGCGCGGTAACCTACGTGCGTACCTAGCGTATGTATGTATCTTGCGTAGATAGATAGATACCCATTTCGCTCGCGCAGTCGAGCGGTGGTGCGGGCGTCCATAAACAGCTGAGTTGAGGTCATTCACTTGCGTGCCCATCATGGTCTTCAACGTTTCGTTCGTAAATCGAAATGCAGGTAAGAATCGAACTAAAGTTCTTTCTTCTGGCTTCAACGTCGAGAGAAACATCACCCGAGTCTTGTGATTTCGCTTTGAGAGTCCAGCGGGCTACTCAAAGGCTGTTCAGTTGCCGATTGGCTGTGATGGTCTTCTTCGTGAGGAGGAGCTTCAAAAGGAGGTTCCAGCAGTTCCCGGGGGAGTGGTCGCCATGAAGATTTTGCATCCGGCGGCCTTGTGTGCAAGGGAGCGAGTCCGTTTAAATGTACGTGGCGAGAGTTGTCCGCTCGATCGTACATTCCACGCGCCAGCTTTACCACAAACTCCTTTATTGAGGGCATTTGCAGGTCACGTGCGATGACCGTGTTTCGCACGTATCGGCCAGCGCCTGTGCAGACTCTGAGAGCGATATTTTGTTGGGCTTGAATCCTTTTCTGGTTGGTTTCAGAGCACAGCGCATACCATGCCGGCGTTGCATAAGAAAGACGTGAGCGGATGTAGGTTTTGTAGACCCCAATCTTTGTTCGAAGCGTCAGTTTAGATGTCAAGACAGGACGTAGCATGGCTCGAGCGGTACGTGTTTGCCTTAGTGCGCGCTCTACCTGTGCATTCATCGTCAACGACCTATCTATATCTACGCCAAACTTGCGTGCAATTAGAGGATTCGATCCCGGTCTTTATTTTCAATCCCGGGATTTCGGGATTGGTGAAACGCGATCCCGGGATCCCGGGATAATCCCGGGATCGTAGACGAAGTAAGAATATCAAAGTATTATATGAAAATCAGCTTCTATTTACTTTCAAAAACAAAGTAATAATCAATTAAAATCACAAAAACTTATTTATTCAGTTAATACAGGGGCACAGGGGCAATTATGGCAGGGGGGTTATTTAGGCACATGGTCATATTTTTGGTTCTGTAGCTTTTACTCAAGAGAGACCTCAATGTTCGGGTAGAGCAACAACCGGTTTGTTCAGTCACCTATAGAAGGAATTGCTATCACGTTAACTGACTGATATACAACATCATTTTGTCAGTCGACATTTTGAGTGACACCTGTGACAAGGTCTTCAAAGTTTACAGAATTTAGTGGTTTTCGCGGGTTTTTTGCTGATTTGACAAGGCGTTTAATTATACTTGTTTTAAACTGGAAATTCTTTTAATGTAATTGTTTCGTTCCTAATCTTTGTTTTTCATAAGTTATTGAGCCAGGTATGATTGCTCCACAAAATTGTGATTGGAGGTTATTTTTTCGGAGTTGGCTGCCCAAATTGCCCGACTGTTTTTATGAAGTTGTAAAAAACCAGTGATGTCCACAGCATTGAAGTAAATGTCGATAAAAAATTCAAGCTCGTGGTAACTGAGAGAAATACTGACACTTTAGGACATTATGTGATTGAAAATATTTAATTTGTTTAAGTGCCTCATCTGAATACTTATATTCAGTTAATATAATGAAGTATGCTTTTAGTACCTATCTAAATAAGTAAATTAATGGATAAAAACTTGTTGTTTTTACTTAACATGAAATCAACAATCCTTTCCTTCTTACTTTAAAAAACTAATATAATTAATATCCACTTCTTTTACCGAGTTCGTTATTATCGATGTCCACAGTCAGAGCCTCAACACTAGCATGTATGAGAGACTAAAAAGTGGTGCCCGAATTACCTCGCGTCAATTCTCAGGAGTTTAGAAGACTCAAATTCGGATGTACTGACTTATCCAGTTTGTAAAGCTTCTAATTTTACTATTATAGCATCATAGGATCAAATAATATTACCACCTGCCAGAAAAGCCCCGCTGAGGGACAATTCGGGCATTTCCAGTTTTTTGTCTAATTAGTTATAGTTCACCATTAATTTCAGCATTTTCTTATATATGAACACTATTAAGAAGAAGTCGGATAAATAATAATAAAAAAAAGATAAAGATTAGTTAGCACCAATTTGCCAGAATTCACGAAACTCAATCACGGAGAATACAACGATTGTTTAAAATTTTGACTGATTTCTTTTGTACGGAATTGCCCCTCTGCACCTTATACAAAAATTTAAAAAAATACTTTTTTTAATGTCTACTTTTCCCCGGTAGATACGTACAAGATACTAATTTAATTACCTAACCACATAATGGTAACGTTTTCGGCAGTGATCGGATATTCGGGCGCTTATTTACCTTAACTTTGAGCGACGACACAACGTGAGCTATTAAAACCAAACAACACTAAATCTTTTTTTGGGAATTCATATTATAAATTCCGAAGAATCCCAAACTATCGAGTGTTATTTATTTTCGCTGGCATTTTATTTATAGGTCAATCAAAGATAAAACACACTTTTTATGACGCGTTTTTCACTTAAAACGATATTTCTGGAGCAGTAATGATTTTTATTTACGAAATTCCAAAAAATTTCGTATATTATGTCTTTAGTGAAATACGCAATAGAATAAAAGTGTCTTTTATTTTGTTTATAAAAAAGATTCCGGCGAAAAAACATCATCATTTTAGAAATTTCTGGTAGTTAAGAATTAATGGTAATTCATCAGGATTCCTGAAAAAGTTGGTTTTTAAAGCTCCTTTTTGTGTCTTTGCCCCACCTTTAGGTAAATAAGCAACCGAATATCTAATTGCTAGTTATCAGTCAGTAAAAACAAAGTTTAATGATCATTGAACGTATTGTTTGAACTAAAAAGCAAATCGTGATTATCGACAAAAAATAATTTTAGATCAATTTCGACCACGATGCGACCGAGGATGCGATTGATTACTTGTTTAAGGAATGCTTTTTTTGTGAATAGGTACATGGTATTTTAAATGGTAAATAAAAAGTGCTTATTCTGATAACAAAATGCAGGAATAATAATTCCTGTTTTTATTAAACATAATTTAAAAATAAAACTAAACCGATGTCAACCGACATGAAAAGATTTTTGTTATTTTTAATGGTGCCGATAAGCAATTGGTATAATTTTAAGTTTATAATATTGTGTTGTGTTTCTTAAAGCTTCATTTTTTGTTATTTTTAACGATTATTAGTATTTTTCTCAATCCCGAAAATCCCGGGATTTGGAAAAAATTATCCCGAAATTTTCGGGATCGAAAATGGGCCGGGATCCCGGGATCCCGAATCCCGGGATCCCGGAATCGAATCCTCTACGTGCAATACATTACATCTTTTTTTTAATTTGTTTATTTTTGCTTTTAAAAATTGTTTATTCGTGTTGATGTTTTCTTAGTGTTGTACTATGGGTGTGTAACTAGATAAAAAAATAAAAAAATTTAGAGAGGTGAAATTTTATTCGCGTTTTTTTTTCGATAAATAATGTTCAGAATCATGGTCTGATTGCCACCTTTCATTTTTCGATAGTAGTCTTTTTACACCCTGTATAGGTCTTAAATTAACATACATGGGTATCAAGCATTGTCTATGGTAATACGAAGCACGCAGTTTAAGTTGTATGTTGGATTCGGACCTGCGGTATTGCATTATATCAGTTAACAGTAACTTGAACCTTATACCAACAGGGTCAAGGTTGGAACATGGACGAGGACGAAATCCTGGGACGCGGCTCTCGCCAGCGCAAGGAGGTCGACTACACAGACTCTCTCACGGAGAAGGAATGGCTGAAGGCTATCGACGACGAGTTCGACGAGGGAGAGGAGGAAGAGGACGACGACGATGAGGTGCTGGATAAGAAGAGGAAGAAGGGGAAGAAGCGACGGTTAGTATTGTGTACCTTAAGTTGTGCATAGTAAAGCTCATTTTGTGGTAAGGAGAAGGAATGGCTGAAGGCTATCGACGACGAATTCGATGAGGGAGAGGAGGAAGAGGACGACGACGATGAGGTGCTGGATAAGAAGAGGAAGAAGGGGAAGAAGCGACGGTGGGTATTGTACCTTAAGTTGTGCATAGTAAAGATCATTTTGCGGTAAGGAGAAGGAATAGCTGAAGGCTATCGACGACGAGTTCGACGAGTGCGAGGAGGAAGAGGACGACGAAGATGAGGATAAGAAGAGGAAGAAGGGGAAGAAGCGACGGTGGGTATTGTACCTTAAGTTGTGCATAGTAAAGATCATTTTGCGGTAAGGAGAAGGAATGGCTGAAGGCTATCGACAACGAGTTCGACGAGGGCGAGGAGGAAGAGGACGACGACGATGAGGTGCTGGATAAGAAGAGGAAGAAGGGGAAGAAGCGACGGTGGGTATTGTACCTTAAGTTGTGCATAGTAAAGATCATTTTGCGGTAAGGAGAAGGAATGGCTGAAGGCTATCGACGACGAGTTCGACGAGGGCGAGGAGGAAGAGGACGACGACGATGAGGATAAGAAGAGGAAGAAGCGACGGTGGGTATTGTACCTTAAGTTGTGCATAGTAAAGCTTATATTGCGGTAAGAAGAAGGAATGGCTGAACTGAAAGCTATCGACGAAGAGTTTAAAGAGCGAGGAGGAAGATGATGATTAGGTACTGGACAAGAAGAGGAAGAAGTAACAGTAAGTATTCTACCTTAAGTAGTGCACAGTAAAGTTCATATTGCAAAATAGCTGAATGATATCGGATAATGATATCTGAACGAGATCGATAAGAAATGAGCAATTATTATTTATTTAATAATTTTTAGTTATTCTGCTTTTCGGGCCGTAAACAAACCCATTTAATTGAAGATCATACGGTTCTGCCGTTGTACAGATAGATAAATTGACATTGCGGTAGACATGTCTCATGCATGGATTAGGTATTAATTAGGGTCGCTGGCGCGACGATGAGGCTTTCTGGGTAAAGAATCACAAGGAATTACAGTTAGGTAGCTGCGACACGTCGTCGTCCTGTATCGCAGAAGGTACCAGTTCAAGATCATGATTATTATAGTATGCACACATTTATTTATTTTTAACAGTTTTATTTCTGTTACAGTCGTCAAGAAGAGTCGGACGATGAGGAAGTGCCGAGTTCTTCCAAAAAGAAGAGCAAAACTGAACTGAATCTGTTAAAAAAACGCTTGAAGAGCATCATGAAGAAAGTTATTGAGCATTCCGATGAGTAAGTACATCTGGATTTATTAGAATAAGTTAAATTATGACTTGTGTTGTTGCAAATATGGTCTAAAATAATTATTATTTGTAGGGCTGGACGCGTATTATCGGAGCCTTTCATGAAGCTACCCTCGCGACGTGAATTGCCGGACTACTATGACGTCATTAAAAAGCCGTTGGACATCAAGAAAATTATGAGCCGGATTGAGGATGGGAAGGTATGTATAGCTTAAGAGCATATCAGTTGCTCTGGTTTAATTATTGTCATCATCATCATCAGCCTATATTAGTCCATTGCCACTGTTCGGAATTAGGCCTTGCCTAATGAGCGCCCAAGCGCCCTGTTTTCAGCTTAACGCATCTGCCAGCAGTCTTTCGCGGATCGTCATCCCACCTGGCCGGAGGGCGTACTACACTTATTATGGTCGCTATCATCATAATACACAGGATGCTGCTGCCCTTTCTCTGAAAGGATCCCTAACTCAGCTCTTACAACATCCACGGGCTGACTTGGAGGTTAATTCATATGCCGCAATTGCCTCGGCCAAATGGTCCCTAATTGTTATGTTTTCTTTACAAACAGTATACCGAAATAACGGACTTGGAGCGCGATTTCTTCACGCTATGCGCCAACGCTCAGACGTACAACGAAGAGGCCTCTCTGATTTACGAGGACTCCGTGCGTCTCCGCAACGTGTTCATAGAATTGCGCCGCAAGTACGAGAACGGACAGAACTCGGACGAATCCGAAGAGGAGAAGGAGAAAGAGAAAGAAAAAGGTAAATTTGAACCTATTTAGCCCAACTCTGTCAGAGTAACAAAAAATGATACAGACATGTATCAACTACTTGGTTTATTTATTCTGAGACTCCAGAAGATAGGCAGGGGAATCAAAAATGTATGTAATAAAATGTCTCGATTTTCCACTTACTGCCTGCACTGGCACAGCGGGTATTGATTAAGTAAGATTATATAGTTTTATTTTATATGCATGTGTGACTGTCCCTTTTTCCACTTGCTGCTGCTTGTTATCTGAATTTAGCCTCCAAACAGATGAACCCATTTTTATGTTTGAGTTGTCATTTATTTCTTGTGAGTAAATTAGCTAAGTTTGATTAAAATTGGGTTAACATTTCTTAATATATGAAATTTACAAGTCACAGTAAAATTGTGATGATAATTATATATCTTTTTTATGTGAAATGATCTTGAGACTTCTAAAAATAACAATTCCAATAAAAAATTAAATTCTAAACTTGTCTTTATATTTGCAGAGGAAGAAGATTCAGACGGCGAATCGAACAGATCAATGAAAATGAAGATCAAATTGAAGGGCAAGAGCAAAAGCACGCCGGCCCGGAAACGGAAACAACGCAAGTATATCTCGGATGACGAGGATTACGAGGAGGATTGAAATAGGCTAGCAACTACTTAGATCTTATAGGTTTTATTATATGTTCGACTTAATGAATTATTTGATCAGTGATAATTTGCTGACTAGATTTAATACCAGAGGGCTCAGTTTGGTAAGTCAATAGTATCTTCACGCTGACGAACCGTGCGATCTTGGAAATTCTAGGGAAGCCAATACAAAATGGACACCATACCAAACTCAGTCCTCTAAACAGACCCCCATTGAAGTTATCTATAGCTCATTTGCCACATAAGTTAATGATGAGGAAGGTCCTTGTCTTCTTACTAACTCTGGTTTGCAAAATAAGTAGATTTGAATGTTTCTTTATTTTCATATGATAAAGTGCTGCCTGCAATAGGTCTGATAAATTTTCATCAAATGCTGTGAACTATTGATTTATGCATTTTGATAAAATATAGTTAAGTATATCATAATCTGTCTATATACTGCTTTCAAATATTAATTAAATAATTTATTGGGTTTATGAAATATTTCAATGTGAAGGTTTTTAATCACTAAATAATATCATTATACATTTAAGTATAGATGCAATGCTACAATTTTATTCATTGATAGTTTTTTATTGTAAGACCTCTCAAATTTAATTGATTTAATATGTAGTAAGTTTGATGTGCTTATAGCATTAATAAATAAGACTTTTGTGTCTAGAAATTGTGTTTTATTTGAATTCCAGTCAGTAAAATAGATAATACAGAAACTAGGAGCCATATTTAACATTGCTAGTTTTGTGAGTCGGTATTCTCAAACAACATCACATTCACAAAAATTAAATGTCAAATATTTTATTTTTATCAGTTTTCACATTAACTGTCAAAATTTCAGTAAATTAGTACCTAAGACCAAGTAGGTACCTTACGTTCCGTAAGGATTAGTACAAATAGTATTGACATAATACAATGTGATTTGTCGAACCTTGATCAAACGAAATCTGCGGATACACGATACATATTTATCGATAAAAATCGGGATAAAAAAAATTACATGTTATTTATCTCAAAAACAAAGCAGTTTTAATATTTTTTTAAATGAAGACTACTTCATCTGGTTTTTTCTTCGTTTCTTTTTGAGTAAATGGTTTATTTTATTCGAAGTAGTTTCATTTGAAAGCTAGCTAATAAAATAAATAAAAAATACAAATACGATACATATGCGTTGTAAAAACAATATTTTTTTAGAAATAAGACAAAATAACGATTTTTATTTTATTTTTTCTTTCAACTTTAAAACTGGGTTATTGAGGTGTACTTTTTTGCATGTTGTATTAAATTTCATAATTTATTCTACAAATCCTCCAAAAACTGGGGGTCTAACTTTTTCCGTTGTCATGTTATTCACCATTTAAATAAGGTACTTTCTTTCAAGTACAAAGATCAACAAGAATCTCAACTGATTTAATCTACATGTTTCTTTTTGTATTAATGGTGTATTTTATTCAAAGTAGTCTCATTTGAAAGCTAGATAATTTACCTAGCTAATAAAATAAATAAAAAATACAAATTCGGTACTTAAGCGTAGAAAAATAATATTTTTTAGAATTTAGACAAAAATTTTATTCTATTTTTTCTCTGTAACTTTAAAATTGGATTATTGAGTTGTACTTTTTGCATGTTGTATTAAATTTCATAATTTATTCAACAAATGCTCCAAAAACTGGGGGTGTATCTCCTTCCGTACTAATTTACTGTCTAGGAACGTTTTTCTTGATTGCCACCACTGTTTTCCCTAGATGGTGGTGACAGTTGGGAATATATGTCCCAGATCTATGCTTCACTACATAGTATAAAACAAAGTCGCTTTATCTGTCCCTTTGTATGCTTAAATCTTTAAAACTATGCAAAGGATTTTGATGCGGTATTATAAAGATAGAGTGATTCAAGAGGAAGTTTTATACATATAATAAAACTGTGCGAAGCCGCGGGTCATTAGTATGTGAAACAAAACAAGTTACTCATTGTTTTCAGTTTTCAAAGTCTTGCTTTTTAGCTTATCATCCCCCCATTTGTATTTAACTCCATGGAGAGTTAGCATATGATTGTTTAGACTTGAACTATGAGCAAATCTCTGTGTGCATATGTTGCATATAAAAGGTTTTTCACGAGTGTGGACGCGTATATGCCGTCGCAGGTTTCCATCTGTGAGAAAGGCTTTTTCACAGAACATGCACTTGCTTGTTTTTTCTCCTTCATGTCTGGAATAAACAAACCATAATTTATTGTCTAGCTTTTTCAAGTGATTATAGAAAAGATATAATTTTTAAATTAAACCTTTTAAGATGAGCAATCAGATTCTTTTTGGAGTTTGTTGCATAGTCACAAATATGACAAACAATATTTTTCTTTGTATTATGCTTATTTTTATGGTTGAGTAACTCTGCTGATGTGACAAAAGTGTTCCCACAATCCTCACAATTGAAATTATAAATTTTGTAATGCCTATGCAAGTGACTAGCCAAAGTCCTCTTGGATTTTAGGACTTTGTTACAAATATGACATGAAAATGTGCCATTACTATGAACTTTCATATGGGTTTTTAATGAGAAGGCATGTTTAAATTGTTTCCCACATTCGGTGCATGTAAAATATGTTGTTGAACTGTGAATTTTGCGATGAGCAGCAAGGCTAGATGTTTGTGTAAACCTTTTCCCACATTCACACTTAAATGGTCTCTCGCCATTATGTATTCTCATGTGGTTGATTAGAGTCTGGCTGTGAGGAGTGGTGTAAGAGCAATTTTGGCAGTGATATTGACGAGAACCCCCGAAGCCAGTCACTTTTCCTGGATGATGACGTTTCTCATGCATAGAAACAATGTGTTTCAAAAGGGACTTCTTTGTTGTCAGAACTTTATTGCAGAGATCACAAATAAATACTGTTTCTTTTTCATTTATTGATTTTATATCTTCCTTGAGTTCAGACTGACTATCTTCAGAAACTTCTCTATCCAATACTTCAGAGTTATTTAACTTTATTTCAGATAGATTTTTAGAGTATTCTTGCACATGAACATGGTTCATCAAACATTTTGTTCTGAAGCGGCACGACGTATCTAAATCTTCCAAGCATTGTCGACAAAATGAATAAGTTAGGTCCTTTTCAAAATTAGACGTTATTTGAAAACACCAAGATAACTTTTCCCAAACCTCTTTGGGGGCTACTGCTGGCTCTACAGAATGAGTATCTTTCTTGAAACTTTCCAAACAAATACCACAAACATTTTTCAAGTTTTTATCATTATCCATGAGGCTGATTTATTATAAAACAATGTACATGAATGGAGGAATTATATCGAAATCTTGTCTGAGATCGAACTAGTAAAATGCTTTGTTTGTTTATTTAATTACAATTTACGAAACGAAATCATTCAATTCATTCTTTCTTCCGGTTTAACTCCTCAGTTCATTCCTATTGACAAACGGTGATACCAGCAGAAATGAAAGGAGCAAAAAAGACAAAAGATTAGTAAAAAAGGTTATTTATTTAAAATTTATTTAATAACCACATCACTAGAGCTCTCAGTTCGTCCACTCGCCTGAAAATAGGCCTATCGTGTTAATCAGAAATTACCTACTATGTCAGTGTTTTCGTAAAATTGAGTAAAGATCCTTCTCCTCCTGATCCTTGCATTACGTTTTGTTTATGAGAACCGCCCGTGTAGTATGATCTTTAGCCCAGCAAAGCGGAGTTCAATGAGAATAAAACAAGTTCCTTGGAATAAAACCACTTCGTAGTTCGTGGGGAGGGGAAAGTTGTTACGAACTAATTTATTTTAAAAGCCGTGGCCGGGCCGGAGGCGTGCTAGTTGTATCCTATTGAATCGTATGAAAGCTATGCCTGCTTTCATATTATGATTCAATAGGATACAGAAGCGTAGCGTGCCTCGGCTGGGGGGGGGCGTATAGAATTTTTTTGGGGGCCGCTCATTTCTCTATCTCAGTTTCATTTTACAGTGGAAATCAAATGACCAACTCCGTTCCGCCTAACCATTTTCCACACATTACCCTTTCGCAGTGGAAACCCTACTTTAGGATGGGTAACGATTCTCAAAAAAGCCGTTTTTTTGCATAGAATTAAAAGAAATACAACGTGCCCCGTATAATTGATACGCCAGATACGGCGGCGGTAGGTACGCCGTATGCCGATAGGTTACAACTCGCACGCCTTCGCCTTCAGTGTGTGGAGACCTTATAGGGGGATTTTATGTAATTATTTTCCTGAAATCCCCCACGAGCCTGCTCGATTCCGGTCCCTGCCCGTGGTCCACATGCATAGTACACCTGGCTGTACCACGGGCATTTTTTTTTTCCTTGGTTCACCTCATGATAACTGGGTGTTCCAAGGGAAAAAATCTTTCCATGGTCCACCTACAATATGTACATAGGTTAAAAAATGTATTGCCCGTGGTCCACCTAGAGAATACAAACTATAGCATGTAGGTAGGTAAGTACTTAATTATCAAGTGATTACGAATCTAAAAACAAGTAAACGGATGCAATTCGTTATGGGAGAAAACCCTAAAATTCAATCCAAACAGTGCCGGATTAATATTTTTTATGAGTGTAGGCAATTTTTTTCCGCCGCCCCATGTACGGAGCTGTTCATTAGCTGCACCCCCCCCCCCCCCGGTAGACAAAGAATTTTACTGTCTGCAATCGAGTGACCGTCCTCTGAAATCTGCCGCCCCCCCTAGGACGCTGCCGCCCCCCTAGGACTCTGCCGCCCCTAGGCCGCGGCCTATACGGCCTATTTACTAATCCAGGACTGAATCCAAAGTATTTCAGTTTTTTTCCGGTACCTATTTGATTGGAATAAATCCCCGTGGCCCACCCAACCACCACGGGCCCAACGCAAGGGGTAACGCGGCATAGCGTTTACTGTTTACCACAAAAAACTCATTATTTTTTTTACAAGATATTAATATAAAGTTAATTTATTTATGAATTGTAATTAGATTATTGGGTGGATTATAATGTTTTTGAAGTAGTGAAATTTTTTATGTCAACAAACTTATTTTTTATTAAACTAGCGACCCGCCCGGGCTTCGCACGGTTTTATTATACGTACAAACCTTCCTCTTGAATCACTATCTATTAAAAAAACCGCATCAAATAGGGCAACGACTTTGTTTTCAATACTATGTAGTGATTTTGTATATTAGAAAATATCAAAATATATTAAAAATTTGTTGACAAAAAAATCTGCTGTTAAGATACCTACTATGCTACATTTGATCTTCATTCCAAGGCTATTTATATTACAGGCTGGGGATTCCTGAAAATCAAGTTAATAACTAGTAAAACAACAAGACTGGCTTCAGACGTTTATTGATGTCACAAGCTTTTACGCTTCCGCCTGAGCTGTAACCCTCTTGATGAAGGAAGCCTTCTTTTGCTTGATTCTGTTCTTCCTCTCAGCCAGAGTGAGCTTGCGCTTGTTCCAGCGTTTCTGCTTGGCAGGGTCCTTCTTGCTGTCCTTCTTCTTGAGTGCTGGGTCTGCGCGGATCGCGGCATGGGCCTTTTGGTATAGGCTTTCAACCTGAGAAAAAAAAAAGAAAATTTTATTTGATATTAATAATTATGGTTAAATATTTTATTTGTATGTGCAAGTAGATTCTAGTTATTTTGGTATAGCTGTAGGTATGTCTAGCAAAGACAAACAATATAGTTTGTTTCATAATTACTTATAGGCATTCCATTTTATGTAGTCCAACTTCGACACAGCCCAATTTTATTTGATTGGGCTGTAATTTGGTTGGACGTAATTTACAATGTAAATCTATATTATTAAATCAATTAATGTAAGGAAAAAGGGCTGGGGCAATTTTCAGGATTTTAAATGCTTGAAGAGTAATAATTGCATGAAAAACAATCAATCAACTATGGGAACAACACACAGAGCTCTATAAAAAAAAGTTAATAGACTCTTCTACAATTAAATTGTTTCTCCACAAGTGGAAGAAGGGCAAAGAATGACTACTACTAATAATTTTGATTTCCTATTAAAATATTGCAAATAAATAGTAATACTCATTTACCTCATTAGCATCCACACCTAATTTGATGTACTTGCTGAATTGCCTCTTGAAGGAATCATCATCATCCTCTTGAAGACTCTTCATGTAATCTGCCACATGCTTGCCGAAAATGTGTGATCTGTAAAAAAACAATATTTAAGGAGTAAATGGTACAAGTGGATTTGGAAGTAACAATTTGTATGTGATTTTAAATTGTTTTCATAACCGGTTTCAGAAAAACTTGTGTAATTTCTGTGACAACCAAAAAGCTAGGAATAATGCTCTAGCTCCAGTAATGCTGTCCAATCAATAGAATTTTCTATCATTTGGAGGATGAAAGGAGCAAAAGTAAAGTTATACATTTTGGTTTATTTACCTATGGACTTCAGCATTGAATTTTTTGGACTCTGCGTCATATCCAGGGAATCTCTTGAGGGAGTGAGGTACATTTAGCCCACCGTCCACTGCTCCTTTCATGGCTCCAAACACACGGGCTCCGGTGGTGGTGCGTGCAAGACCAACATCAAGGTAACATCTGTAAGTAATGAGCAAAAAAAATTATTATAAATAACCTAGGGAGGTTTAAGACTATTATTTGAAATGAGTCAGTAGATTACAAATCAACATTTTTTGATAGCATTGTACTTGCTTTTAGTCCGCCCGTAAACATCTCATCATTTGAAATTAAATTTTGCCAGTGGCGGCAACATGTGACTTTGTAAAGTTCAACTACCTGAAAGCTCCAGGTCCATTGTCTGCAGGTTCTACATTGTATTCATCACCGGTCACTTCCTCTGCACCAGTGTACAAGGTATCCAGGCCCAATCTCTGCAGCAGTCTTCTAGCCAGCAGGAGACCAGTGCAGTAAGCTGCAGCATAGTTTGTCAGACCAACCTGCAACCACCATCTGAGTATTTAGTATGATTTGCACTTAGGAAAAGTGCACTAAGCATTTAGTATTTAAAAATCAGTAATGAACATAAAACAACAGGGTTTTGCGCCTTTGTACAGTGGCTTCAGACCGCCCGTTCAAATCATCATTTAGCTAGAGGAATGACTAACAAGCAACTTGACGATTTTAAGGAACAAAGAGTCTTACCTTGATTCCATACTTAGGGAGTTCATTAGAGTAGGCAGCACACACAATGTGGTCTCCCTCAATGCGAGAGTATGCAACTTGGCAAGTTACATTCTTGTTTGAGAGACGGACAATCAGGCGGTATTTAGGGGTGTTATACTTGTTCTTATCCTGAATAATAAGACGTTTACGGGCATAGTAGTCAGTTTTTCCTTCACGACGCCTCTTGAACTTAACTTGATACCTCTTGAAGTACTGCTTGTTCTTCACTACTTTCACAAAACCCTGAAATTAAAGTTACTGGGATAAAATGAGGAGATGGTTACTTGGGGCTTGAATTAGGTCCTTCGTTAAATCAGAGACACTTTATAATCAGGTATGCCGTTTCCAAAAGCAAAGCAATAATGTAGCGCACATAAAACATGGCACTACACATCGACTTTGCATTTTCCACAGCATCAGATGACGCGCATGTGTCGGTGTTTCATCATTTTGGAGGTTAGATTCTAATGACATTATTTCTGCTTGAGCACCTACAACTTTTAGAGACTTTTTACTCATAATTTAGAGTCAATGAATGCTATAATAAAACATTACGGTGTATTTTGGTTTTGTCACAGCCCACTATCACTTTCAAAACATCTTTGGTTGAAGACACGACTATGATCGAAACATAATCAACTTATATTTACACCATCACTAGACAATCTTCAGTTTCGTTTATTAACAATCGTAGACCACGAATTCTTGATGATAAATTATATGTTATTTCAGGTTCAAATGCTCACCATTATGAATAAAAATTACAGTAAATAAGTTCGGGCGTCCGCAAAAGGACACCACCGGAAAAGAAAGATTTTTAACTGAGTGAATGAAGGAAGGAATGTGTGAAATGGAATTGACAGTGACAACTTTCAATCACACTAGTTATTTTGACTCAGTCAGTCGGACTGGCTTTGGAAAACCGGCACTTCGCCTCTCCGCTCCGCCTCCGGCTTCAGTGTGTGATGACTTTTAAAGCGGATTCCACTACACGGTATTCAGGGCCCAGTAGTTAGGGCCAAGGCTTGCTGGGTCCGTCCGGTCGCCCTAATTAGGGACCCTAAATCTTATTACACCACCATTAGATAGGGTTAGGGTAGTGGAAAAGGCCTTTTACATGGGACATTGGCAAACTAGCACAGGAAGCCAAATACAAAATAAGTTGAAGTTGAAAAACAAAACGGACACCATAAAAAAGAAGTCGAACCAAAATAAAGAAGTAGAAGCAAAGCAGGACCAAAAATAGGTAATTTCCAAGCTGCTCTTTGACTCTTTGTCGAACATTTTCCAAATCAATAAAAACAAATACCCTTTTGGAAACGTCATTGAAGTCAAGAATTATTGTTTCCTTCCTAACTTTATAAATAATCTACTGATACTGATCCTCATAAAGAGACTGCATAGTTCAACAATGAGGACTAAATGTACTGTTCTCATCACCACAGTTCTAGTGTACCATGTTACCGCAGAAATCATTTCAGTATCTCTGATAGGATCGGCGTTCGTAGCCGGAGGCTGGTACAAATGGGATACTATAAAAGACAACACAGTTTGTCGTTTTACGGAGTGTTGCAATGATGTGCATGTGCCATATGATATGGATAGTAAGTGTTTTGATCACGCACTGCTATTTCGTTGACTTTGGCTCATGATGATTTATACTAATAACCATACAAAATTTCAGAGCTGAAAGTGTCTCTTTCACATAAAATGTTTGGGCAGCCTTTAGTCAACGAACTTGTAAACATTCTAACAGCTCACAAGGAATCAATGAGAGATGAAACTAAACGGAACAAGAAAGCTCTAGTCATCAGTCTACATGGATGGTCTGGAGTTGGCAAAAACTATGCAACTTCAATGATTGCAGAGGCACTGTACCTAAAAGGCATGGGCAGTAAATATGTCAAGATGTATATGGGCAAGAAAGACTTTGGTTGTTCTGATTTGGAGCATAAAAAGGTAATTACTTACCCCTTTATCACTACATAGTATAAAACAAGTCGCTTTTTCTATCCCAATATCTTTATGTCCCTTTGACTCTTTAAAACTACGCAACGGATTTTGATGCGGTTTTTTTTATAGATAGAGTGATTCAGGAGGAAGGTTTATACGTATAATAAAACCGTGCAAAGCCGGGGCGGGTCGCTAGTATAAAATTAAATATTTCTAAATGTAAACATTAATTTTGTATCCATTTTACATTATATGAGTTCCCAGCTATTCGTAATCCTTCTTTATCTTATAGCAAAAAGTTGTTTACCATCTAACTAAAGCCATCTTATGTGAAAAAAAACAGTTTGAAGCTAAAAGTTTATTAATATGGGTTTATGTTCATATTTTAGCAGGAACTAGTCAGCACTGTGAACAAAATAGTAAAGGAATGTCCTACATCACTTATAATATTTGATGAAATCCATGAAATGTGTCCCTCTGTTCTGGATGCCATCAAACCAATGCTTGACCACCATCAAGCAGTGGATGGAGTTGATTATAGGTATTCACTTTATTTTAAAAATTAAACCTTTGATGTCCTTCACTCTTAGGTGATTTGCTATGCCTACTTTTAGGTCTGCTTTAAAGTACTATCTGCATCCCTTTTGGCTGCCATAGTAACTGTTTTGTACTGCTTTCACTTATCTGTTCAAACATGATAAGAACCATCCAAAACAATTGTATTTGCATTTACAACAAGCTACAATTTTCAACATCAACATATCTCTTTTAGGAACAGCGTCTTTGTATTCATCTCAAATATTGGAGGGCAAGAAATATCCAACACTTTGCTGAACCTGTATGAGCAGGGTGTCAAAAGAACAGATGTGGAATTTCATGATTTTGAATCCATTATTAGGAGAACTGCATTCTTTCAAGGTAGGCTTTTGTCCAGAACTCAAAATAATCACTAAATTTTTTATATTTGTTATTAAGTACAAAATGACATAATATACATATTAATAGTTATTTGTATTTAAGTATACATATTAGGTTCCTTTCCAATCAATCTGTATCTATGTTTTAGGAGGCTTTGAAAAGGCTACTGTCATTGCCCACCACTTAATTGATCACTACATACCATTCCTGCCATTAGAGCAAAACCATGTGGAAATGTGTGCTCTAGCCGAATTCAGAGCTAATGGAGTTAATCCTACTGAACAGATGATGCTGTAAGTTACAGTATTAACATACTTGTTTGTTTTATTTACCATTTGTTTACTTAAAAAACTCACTACCTAAGTTAGAAATGGAGTACCCTATAGAATTCATTTAATTCTTCTTTTCAGAGATGCAACGTCTGTGATAACATATGGGCCATCAGAGGACCAGCCCATATTCGCTAACAATGGCTGCAAGAGGTTCACAAAACACATTCCATATGTTATACAAAAACATAAAAGAAAGCATTCTGAATTATAAAATAAGTTAAACACAGACAATTAGTAAAACATACAAATGTTTAAGTTGTATTTTAGCGCCTGTAGTGCAGGGATGCAGCCTTACAGGTTGTTACTTGAAGAGCAAGCATTAAAAAATGTGATATTTTTGTAAATAGAAGTTAAAGCTTAGAGCTAATTTTTTTAAGTATCATTGTTGCTGTACCTGAGCAGTTTAAACCTATTTATTTTTGAATTATGAAGTGTCCATGACACATTATTTGGAATGTTGTTCATCTTACCCGGCCTGCCTATATATATTTGTAAAATCTCTTAGCAAATCTCTCTGTAATTGTGTACTGAACATACTCATCACACCCATTGGGGGCCTTATTTTGGGCCTACATTTTATAATAAAATGTTGTTAACATTTAAAATGTTTTTGTTTATCACTGAATGGTCATATGACGTAAAATAACTAGGAATTTCTAGCAATAAAATATAATTCACATTTTGCATATGTAGCTATAATTTATTTCTAACTTATTGTAGCTGGCAATAAAGGATAAAACACTTCATGATTCTCTCGCATAGCACAGATAACTTCTTAATACAATAATAGACTAGCTCACTAATTGCAATAAATAATTGGAATGGGAAATGTGTGAAAGCTACATTCTTCAATAAATTCACTTTTCATGTATATTTCACAATTTAACACAAACACAGATGTAGAAAATTATCTGGGTAACTCAAATGTTCAGAAAGCCATTGCAGTGGAGTTTCAAATGGTATTGTTATACCATGTGTCTTCAGTTTTACTGAAAAATAATAAAAAATTTGCAAGAATTGAATAAAGTAAAACCAGTATTTTTTATAGCATCTTTTAAACATACCATTACTTTTTTCTGGATATATTTCAGCAATCATCTGCTGTAAAGTTTTTCTGCTACCATCACTAGTATTCTTTGGGTTGACTAGAGTTTGATGGCATGTCCCATCATCTGAGTAAATTCTAATAGGTATGTGTTTGAAACCTTCTATCTCTCCATGGGATTCCATTAACCTCCTGTTGATAGCCCAGAATTGATCAAATTTATCTGTGAACATCAATTTTTTATGTAGGTACAAGTTATAAAGTGCCTCAACTAGCAACTTCAATTTGAGGAGCATTTAAAAATTTCTCTATATTGCTGTCTCTATGTATCAGATGCAGGTACAGCCTGTATGTGTAAGATAGAAATAATAGCCATTCAAAGATCGGTGATTCAAGTGGAATAAATAAAAAATAAAGTAAATAATTTTGGACAATCTACACAGCACTATCTAGCCCCAAAGTAAGCTAATCTAAGCTTATTTTATGGGTACTAGATAACTGATATATTTAATACATTTTTTATATTTTATATATTTTTTTATTATACTTCTGAGGCGGGAATCGAACCTCCCGCGCCCCATCGGTCATCCTATAAAAAAAGCTAGTTCATACCATTTTGTAAGCCAAGCCATAACTGATTGTGGTCCTTCTTCTGCATTGTAGACATAACCTGGCCTCTGTGTTTGAGTACATCTGCTTCTTTGACTGTTGAAATGAAGTGTGCCTCAACAACATCCCTGAAACAAAGTTTTCTATTAGATGTGCATCATAATATATACAAATAAACATAGAGATCTTGATATTGTATACTTGTTCGGACAGCGCAGAAGTATATCATCAGGAAATTTAGTAAAATGCACAGTCAATATCCAAGGAAGTTGAGGTTCACTGCCACACAGCAAGTCGTACAGGAATCCTATTGGATAGTGCCATTTTAGTGGCTGCCCATTGTAATCTAGCCACATTTCGCTGTCCGAGTTCTCTTGAGATATGTAGCGTAGGAAATGCCGTTTCATCTAAAAAAAACGAACTGATAAGGTAAGACATATTTTTTTGCTTCGTTTACTGCTAAAACTAATGAATCATTTTATTACTTTATCAGTAACAAGAGGAAAATAGCTCAATCTTGGAACCATCACATAGAATGGATCGGGTTGTTGAATTTCCATAATTTCTTCCTGTGCAAGCTGAAAACATATCGGAAGTTTCCCATCCCATATTTCTCTCAAAACTTCTCTATCATTAGCCATATTTATCGATATGCTAGCAGAACAAATCTATTTGGAAACCACTAAAAACAAGGAATAAAAATATTAAAAACACGACGAAACGAACAACTCGTAGGTACTTCTTCTTGTTTTACGGCTGGCATCAGGCATGGCATGGCAATTATAGTTAATAGTTTTAATTATTTTAATACCTTTTTAAATAAATAAATAAAGCATGGACACAAGACACAACATAGATTTTACTAAGTGTATGAGGTCCTGTGTGTGTATAGGAATTGAAGCACTTTGAATTTTGTATCGAAATATCGGATCACGCTTTATCAAGAAAAAAAACAATAATTTTGTCACCCTTCGTAAGTCAAAGTTGTCTAATTTGTCAATGTCAAATACACATGGTGAGAGCGTTGTGTTGTGTTGTTTACTTTACGTGGTTTTCATTTTGTTGCTTCCCTTTGTTGTAACCTAAACAACTAGAGAAAAAAACCCCATTTGTTATAGTTAAATATATACAAGCAAAATTTTAAATATTCTTGTATACAATTGTAATATAGTCTCTCAAAGATAACCTCAAAAGCAATGGGTAAGAAAAGGAAGCTCCAAGCAAAAGATGACGAGTTCGAGTTCGATCCTATACCCAAACACCTCGTTACTTCTCACATCAAGAAACAAGAGAAACGCCTCATTGTTATATTGGAAAATGCACAACTGGAAACTGTTAAAGTAAGTAGATTCCTTTGCATAATAATAAGTTATGAAACCCGTGTCTTTTTTTTAAATTTATTTTAGCGATAACATCACCGATAGGTAACACATAAACAAGAAAATGCTGTAGAGTATTAATAATCACTGGTCTCATTTATATTTCTTTTGCAGACTGGTAGCAGCTTTGAACTTTTAAATTGCGATGACCATGCTCA
Source organism: Eupithecia centaureata (assembly GCA_944547425.1). Taxonomy (NCBI): domain Eukaryota; kingdom Metazoa; phylum Arthropoda; class Insecta; order Lepidoptera; family Geometridae; genus Eupithecia; species Eupithecia centaureata. The sequence goes on along the minus strand of OX155679.1, from coordinate 12,182,600 downwards.
CATTCTGAGGAAAAACGACAGAGACCCCGGTTCTTGCAGACCGGACATCACGCACCAGTCGCTGCTCATGTTAATGGACTCTCCTTTAAACAGGGCAGGCTTGCTACAAGTGTACATTCACACAGAAAATAATGTTCTCATAGAAATAAATCCACAAACTAGAATACCTCGCACTTTCAAGCGATTTGCTGGACTAATGGGTATGTTTAGTGTAGCGGTTTTTAGAATTTAAAGAGAGCTGTAACATTAGATATAAACATATACAATTTAAAACTAATTCATATGAATCCAGAATTATTTTACATCTGGAATCTATTAGTATAGTGAACTAGAATAGGTATCTAACCAATAACACTGAACAGACTGAAAACATTTAAAGAAGTTATCAATTGATGGAGCTCTCTGTACATAGGTACTTCATATTTCTGCATACTTTAAATAAAACATTATAATATGTTGACCAATTTAATTAATTTGATAAATTATGTTTGTATTTTGTTCTTCCATTTTAGTGCAACTCCTCCACAAGTTTGCGATTAGAGCTTCAGATGGCCCAATGAAATTACTAAAAGTAATCAAAAACCCAGTGACCGGACATTTGCCTGTTGGAGTAAAGAAAATCACAATGTCTTTCAGTTCTAAAGTGGTGACCAACACAAGAGAACTGGTTCCTAAGGATGAGCCTATAGTGATGATTGTAGGAGCAATGGCACATGGTAAAGTTGAGGCTGATTACTCAGAAGATGTGATTTCAATCAGTAATTACCCACTGTCAGCGGCTCTGACATGTGCAAAGTTGTGTACTGCTTTTGAGGAAGTGTGGAGTGTTGAATAATAAAGATAAAAATGAAATTAATGTATTTTACTGACTACACACTTTGCTCACATGATACTTGGATAACATACATATAGCTTATGTCACCCAAGTGTGTAGCTTTCTATTAGTGAAAAAATTATTATAATTAGAGCAGTAGTTGTTGACCTGTCTGACAAAACACCTGGTATTACTACACTTTCCGGCTACGAATAAAAAACGTATTATTTATTCATTAGATAGTCACTATCACTACAAAGCATAAAACAAAGTCGCTTTCTCTGTCCCTATATCCCTATGTATGCTTAAATCTTTAAAACCACGCAAAGGATTTTGATGCGATTTTTTTAATAGATAGAGTGATTCAAGAGGAAGGTTTATTATGATAAAACCGTGCGAAGCCGGGGAGGGTCGCTAGTAGATAGATAAATAGTTCCAGCAACCAGCCAAAGTTCATGGAACAAGTTTGCACACAAACTAACAGATGGCGCTAGTAGTACTTGAAAAGCAATAAAATAATTACAATCATTCCATTGCATGTAATCATCCAAATTCTCTGATTAGTTTGTCCATAGATCTTTAGTTCATTTCTATTGGCTAAAGAAAGAATCATGTTTGAGGTAAGTAAGTAATATCGTGACCTAACAACAAAAAATCCTAGGGGCAATTAGAAAGACCAATAAATAGGTACCTAATAGTTTTTCAATTTCTTCAATTCATGTTTTTTAGGCCTGGTTTTTTGTCAACAATAGACGCCGTTGGCACTGAGGACCCGCAAGTGCTTGTCATGTATGGTGACTATGGCGCTCAAACAAAGATTATATACGTAAGGTACCTACTTGGTCTTAGCGCTCAAAAGGTTAAACTTTCGTATCATTTAATGTACCTACCTACTTACTATGGACAACAGAGGTATTATTTTTTTGTTCATAGTTCTGTGCTATACTATGAATCAATGCCTTAACAAGTTGGTTTCTCAATTATGAAATGAAAAAACACCAGGAAATGCAAACTTCAAACATACTAAAGTGTGAACCGCCACGCCGTTGTTAGACGCGTTGGGATTCGGGCGCAAAAACTTGGAAGCTTCTGCTACAGCGCTGCCAAAAAAACACAGCTTAATTTGCCGCAGGACTAGGACGACATCCGTTCAATTAGTAGACTAAACTAAACTAATATTTAACAAATGTCTAATTAGTAAATGGGGCTGCCGCCACGCCACCGCCGCGCCGCGCCTGGGCGCTCGCCAATACCACGTCGCGAAAACGCGTGGTTTGGCATGAGGTTTTTCAAACTAGGTAGCCCTACTTACGATGGGATGGGTGAGAACTATTACCTGGATAATTTCTGTGACCTACCTATTGCAGTTGTTGTGATAAAATCATTTATAACATTTGATATGCACTCTGTTAAATTACCTATTGATGAGAAATAATATTATCCATCGAATTCTTTATGCAACTAGAGAAGTTAGGTATGAACAACAGTTTTAATAGGTATTATGGTCAAACTTTTTGTCATATATTACCTACCTACCTATAGCAACTTTGTTAATTGCTTTAGGTAGGTCAGGTGCTTACTGTTATAGGTGAGTATGGTTCTTCACGCACGATCGAAACTACATTCGAGTCCGTGGGTCCAGGTTAGCATAAGATCACCCTGCTCTGATTTCAACGCATCAATCTTTTTTTTTTATAATAAGAATGCTCGTTATTTTGAACTTTGAGGTCCTCGAAACTGCCTATCTTGATGGAATGTAGGGGCGGGCCGGGGCCAGGAATGCGTCCATATAAGATTTTTTGTTTGAAACAAGATAGAAACAAAAAGTTTGATGCACTCCATTATTAATGCCTATCTTCTGAACAGCCGAAACGCGCAATAAAAATGAAATAGATTAATACCGGCTTAATAAAACATTGAGCTGCTTTAAGGAAGATACAATTACAGTAAGCCTGGTTTGTCGTAAAGCTGGGTACCAAAGAGGCCTCCTCCTAGTACTTACCTCCACGCATCTAGGTCCTGAAGCAGTTAAATTCAGGCATCCTTATCTACTCATTACTATTATTATAAACGCGAAAGTTTGTTTGGTTGTTCCTTACTCTTTCTTAGTGAATTGATCGTGCTAAAATAATGAATACCTAGGTGTAGTGCTACCTAGCCCTGGAATAAAACATGCTACAACAGGCTACTTTACATCCCGTATATCAATCAGTTCCCATGGGATAGAAATAATCTTAAGTCTTAAATAGTTCTACAAATATATTATGTAAAAATATCTATGTAATGTATTGTATTAAGTATATCAGACATCTAGTACCCATAACACAAACTCTGCTTAGCTTGGGGCTAGGTGATGCTGTATGGACTGTCCGGAATTAATTTAAAAAAAAAATGAATAGTAAGAAATAAAAACCTTCACGTTCTTCATTCCTTCTTCTCCACGATCGGCTAGGACGACGCTGCTTGCTGAACTCAATTTCTTGACTTACTTAGTCCACATACCTATTTAGTATATTTCACTTCTATTGGCTAAAGGATAATGTTTGACGTAGGTAATATCGTGGCTATAACCAGGGGCGTAGCTACCGCCGTATCAGCCGTATCAATTATACGGGGCCCCCGGGCAACGGGGGCCCCCAAAGTGCGTAAGCAAAAATAAAAAAAAACATTTTTTTAAGACATGGAAAATGTCAAAAAACTATGTAATAGTTTAAAAGCCTTACCTAGGCTTTAAAATTTTTATTTCGAAAATAAAAATGAATGTGAAGACTGTAAAAATAAAATTAAACATTTTAGAGAGTTATGATTTCTTAGTGCTTGTCACATTTTTTTCTACACTTTTTGAAATCATTAATCCTGTTTCTAAAGGTTAAATAATGACTTACAGAAAACTAGTATTAAGTTAAGTAATCTTTTGAATAGAATGCGAATGGAGATATCAAAATTCCTTTGGACTCATTAAAGGCGATACATAACGAAGCTTTTTTTGTTGAGTTATCACAACAAGAGAGAAATTACATGAATTCGATGAATTTAGACCCGTATTCCTATTACAAAGTCAATGTCTACGAATGCTGTTTTAAACCATTCCATTAAAATAATAATAATGTTTATTTATAAAAACTTTAAAACTTAAAATTAATACATCATCACCTCCTTCCTTGGGTTCTTAACATTATGGAACTCATTGAATTATTGCTGATAAAATTCAATTGTTTTGCATACAGTTTCCCGGAGGTAACAACTTCTGTTCTTTCAGCAGTTACAACAGCAACTGCTGAAAAAAGTATTACAAAAAAAACTGATAAATCTTTGAGAGCTTCGATGGGATAGGAACACCTGTCAGACCTGTCACTGTTTTTTATAGAGGCAGAAACTTTCGAATAACTAAAGCTCAGCTATAAATGATTAAATACATCAGTTTGTCGAAAAAAAAGCAAGGAGATAGTGTATAGAGGGAGAGAGTGTGTATGAGAGGGTATATTTAATTTGAATTGTTTGTAAAAAATTTGGAAATTTATACAAACATTTTTTTTTCTGTCTATCTATCTTTACTTTTCCTAAGGGCCCCCAAACAAATTTTATACGGGGCCCCGCCAAGGCACGCTACGCTTCTGGCTATAACGTAATGAAAGCAGGCGGCTCGAGGGACTAGATTCTCGGCAACTCGCCATAAATGGAGTATGGCCTGACTGCGAGCCAATTAACTTCACAATAATGTAAACTACCTTAGCTAGCTAGATATAGGTACACTGGAATGTACCGCTTGAACGCTCCGTGCCATGCCTTGGGTAGCGATGCATTGCATTGCTACTGTAGGCTCCGGCTCGAAGGACCAAAATGTAGGCACGTGTATACTACACATTCCATTACATTTCCTTCTTCTAACAAAGATAGTGAGAATGTAGTCATATCTAGGTTCTTTGACTACTGTCGTTCACCACAGAATATGTACCTACAAGTGACCATAGGCTACGATGTGTTAGGTACGTTAGGTAGGTGTGTTAGGTTAAAACGTTATGTTATACCTAATTGGTTTGTTGGGTTGATAGTCTGTGGTGTGGTGAAAGATAAGTACTTAGACAAAGATCCTATGAATACATTCTGACTATATTTTCGAATCTAAAATATTTTAGAATCATAGAAAGGAACACCTTGGTAGGTCCAGGTACTAATTTACGTTTATAAACCAAAAGTCTTAGAATATTCTAACATTTCTAACTATTAGCCAACATTCCAATCTAATGCTAAGACATTAAGTAGGTATGAGGTGTGTTTCTTACAATCCTTGGAATGCCCTGACAGGAACTGCCATGGAATGTGTTATTTGCGTCACCGAAGATAGCAGTTCTAAGAAATGGGAAGGTTTGTTACCTTATGTAATATGTTGTCAAGCTAACAAAATGATAATAATGGTAATTTAAGGTGCCATAGCTACCAGGTTCTAAGGTACAATCCTTGATATTGCGTGAAAGAGGAACAAACATCCAAACTTTCGCATTCATAATAGGTAGTAATATAGGTAGTACACTTGGGGGAGGCCTATGTCCAGCAGTGGACTAATATAGGTTGATGATGATGATGATAGGTAGTACCTAAGGATAAGGTAATTTTCGTCTCAAAACAAAACGGCTAGTTACCAAAGTTACCTGCTTATATTTTTTACTAGTTGCGTGCGCCCCGCGGCTTCGCTCGCATGAATTTTATTTATGCCAAATTTCGGAAATTTACTACAAGCCTCTTAGTTCCGTAAAAATAAGAAATACGTGTTTAGATATTTACTTTGCAGTTTATTTATACCGAGTTTAGTGAATCAAACCAAGGAATACATAATAATTTACTAGGTATACAAACTTACCACCCTATTTAACCCCTTCAGAGGTAAAAATTTACGCGTTTTAATATATCCTATATGGAGCCTATGTGTTATTCTAGTATAGGTCCTAATCTATTAACTTATCAAATTTCATATAAATAACATAAAAAAACATTCACACAGACTTTCCCATTAATTATAATATTTAGATTGGATGTCGAAGTGCTTACTCTTATACTGTTTTGTGATTTCCAAGGAAAGGGTGTTTATAGTGGAAGTGAGACAATACTTATCAGGCCTTGGAGGTCGCGAGAAGGCATGGAATGTGTTGTTTACGTCAGAGCCCTTTGTTGAGTCAGGCATGCGCTGCAGAGGTGGCGTGATGCGGTGTGTCATTGTGCGGTACCTATCCGTATCTATATGATTGGAACTAGTAGGTGAAGTTCCTCAGTCGAAGCCCAATCTATGAAGGTACCTACGGCTCGACAACACTCAATCTAATATTGAGTGCCTATCTTATAATCATGAACACAATCATCATCATCATCATCATCAGCCTATATTAGTCCACTGCTGGACATAGGCATCCTATAATGAGCGCCATAGCTCCCTTTCTTGCTGCATCCAGCATCTGCCAGCAGTCGTTCGCAGATCGCCATCCCACCTGGCCGGAGGACGTTTTACCCTACGTTTGCCAAGTCGCGGACACAATAATACAAAATTATTTGAAGTCATAGTCATAGGATGTAAAATGGACGTAGATCACATAAATATCCGTTCAATAGTTTTTGTCACGATTCTGTAACTCAAAAGCAAAAAGAAACACTTTGATTGCCGTCTGTGTGTCAACCAACCCTCTTTTTTCAGGAACGCGTTGATACCTCAAATCCCTAACACGCACTTGTCTAGTTATTTATTTCTTTTTTCAAATAGTTTTTTAGAGAAAGGTACATACTGAACAGTCCTTCATTTACTTACTCTTGTACTGGTATCACCAGCAAAACTGGTTGGAAAAAGAATAACTCTCAGCCTCGGAAGAACAAGACAAACGTGGCATTGTATGCAGATGCAATTCCGCGGCCCAGCTCCGATATCCACCATTTGGTCCAAGTCCACCATTATCAGTTGGGACTTGGGACGTGCGTGACAAAGAGCGGGCCTACGCTATATCAGCGTTACGTACAAACACACACGTGTATGACCTTAATGCCGAGGAGCGCCGAGCCACGCCGCCGCAGCGCGGGCGCGCCCAGACGATCCGGCACCGGCCCGCGCCGCCATGCCAGACCGTTCGGCGCCTGCGCTCACAAAGGACCCATTGTATTCCTCGACCGACCCTATACAAGGGACCCTTACCTTTTACGGCATTTTTTTCCAAAATTCCTGATACAGAATGACACTCAAACAATGGGTTTCCGTCCCTTTATTGGCACCTTATTTTTTGTGAGACTTCAAATGGACTTACCTACACTCTGAATAAAATTCAATTCAACCTGTTCTGATGCTTCGTTTGGGGAAGATATTGCCGCTATCTATCAATGGAGTTTTGCAATATTATGCTAGGGAGTCTTTTTGCTCTTGGGCGATTCCTTGATACTATTAAGGTATTGTATCTCGGAGCACGTTTGCAACGCAGTTTTGTAAAGCCTAGCCTAGGTAAATTATATGCTGTTACCGAAACTAACCCTACCTACCTACCAAAACATCATAGGTAGGTAAATGAGATGCAAGATAGAGAAACATAAGGTGCGGCTTAAAAGCGGCAGACGCCTACGATCCAACGGCGACCAAACCAACGAAACTGGTTTCCTCTCACCGCGACCATGCCACCAGTCGCCATGCCACGTTCACAGTCTCGTACTCTGACAACTCCGAATATTATGCGTAGGTTATACAACAAACTTTTTATAACCACAACGTTCAATAGGCATGTCTTCCGGCTTTGGAAAATAGATCAGTGTCAATTCATAGAAATGGTTTTCTTAAGACCGCCTATAACTTCTTGCTAGACTCTAGCTAGAGATTGGTTAGGTAAGTACCTATATTTCCTTGGGCTTTCTGACGATCGAATCACCAACTTTTAATCTACCAAGTACCAACTAATCAATATCAATATTATCAATCTATGTAGCTGTCAGAAAAGTTCAAGGAAAAGTTCACTCGCACAAAGCGTGGGGCATTAATCAGCGGAATATTACTGAATTATGTGCCATCTGGCCGGGCACTGCGTTTCTCACGATAACAACGTGTTAGTTTTCAATTCCAAATGATTGCGAGCGAACGAATGATGTCAACTCGGCGAAATGTTATCTGCATCCGTGTGAGGTCCTGTATTGATGACACACTTAAATGTTGCAAGGCGACAAGGTGTCTGCTCCATTCTGCCTGCAATAATCTAAACGCTTTATAAGTATCAATTTGTTTCTACTGATGCTGAAAGGCTGACGAGGAGACCAGAGGGTAGAGTCATGGTAGAGTAGGGGAATATGAAAATCTAACTTCAACGTTAAATTCTTGTTTGATGCCTTTATTGAACACGTGCAGAGGCAGATAAAAACCAGCACCTATTCGACATTGTTCTGATTAGCAGCACGGCATTGGACCACAAATAACATGTTGCATTAGATGACCCTGGCTGCAAACCGGCTGGCTTGGCGCCACCAGGCACACGTGCATAAAGATTGCACAAGATTGTGTCAATATCATATTGCTATCGATTGATTCGCTCAGTTTATCAAACAAAGGAGTATTTTGATAACATCGTTCCAGCAGAGAAGTACTTAACGTACCTCTTGGATAAAATTGCAATGCAGATTAAACAGCCATTTTACAATACCTACTTACAGGTGTCATTCACCATTCAGCTTTGATGAAGATGATCTTTCCATAGAATAAGAAACAAGTTTTAGGCATTGGCAAGCCAAACGGATTCTTTTTTTTTTTTTTATTCAAAATGGTCGAGCGTTTGGCCACTATCCCAGGTAAGTGCAGTATTGATGGGAGTGTGAGGTGTGTGCAAATCCTTTATAACATAATTAAAACGAAAGTGGATATGGATGTTTGTTACTCTTTCCTGCAAAAACTACTGAACGGATCAATCTGAAATTTTGAATAGACGTAGTTCTAGCACACATAACATACTTTTCATACCATAAATCAGTTTAAATGGGAGAGAAATTACCTTGAAACGTTTCCGACGTCTGCGAAGCTGCGGACTGATACTATTATGCTCATAAATCTACTTATTCCCCCACTGAAGCAACTGCTTACAGCGAAGCTACTCTATATCCATTTGAGTGCAGGTAATAAATATATGGAAATGCTTCCTTATTGTAAGTTGCTCATGTTTCTCTGACGGGTGTTGCAATATATTAGTAATTCGCAAGCAATAGGCGGGCGGCGGCGGCGCCAAGGCTTGCGTGCTCTTGCGCACCTCGAGCGGTCGATGACGTGTGCCACCACGCACGCTACCTAACAGTTTGTGTGCGTTCGCCCAGCAAAAAGTATCGTCTTTTCAAGAATCGAATGATGCAGATAATCAGCGCCCTATGTCGTGTAAATGCGCCCGAAATTTTAAATTTGCGCCTCCAAGGGCTGCAGAGATATTTATGAAAAACTGTTTTTGCTGCACGAACGTTCGCCCAGCAAAACTTTTTTTAAAAAAAGGGTGTAGCTGTATTTTAAATAGGTATGCAAAAAGATAGCTTATATACTAGTCTAAATGCGCCGTTAAAGCCAAATTTGCGCCTCTAAAGATTTTAGAAATATTTAGTTTTTTGCTGGGCGAACGTTTTGGTAATTTCTATATCTCGGAAACGGCTGAACGCACAGTCATCATTTTTTTACCTACAGATCCAGTATAATTGGCGCCTATTTGCGCTGTAATTTCCATTAACATGAGTAGCATGGTTCAGGAGATATTATTGTATTTCCTAGAAAACGGAAAAATGCTCTGGCTCTCGAATGAACAAGACCAAGGACTTCGCGTTAGTGCCGACTGGTACCCATTATATATTCACACGATCCTGTAAAGTTTCGCCGGCCTACTACATATAATAGAAGAGTTATTAACGATTTTGTCTTTTTTTTGAGGTTATCTTGAGTGAAATTACTTAGGATACGAAAACACTAGTTTCCTGTGAGCTGGCTTAATACATGCTTCTACAATAATTAGCGCCCTATTTTAAGAATACGTATGCAAAAAATCATCTTTGTATACCCATTACTTTAGACAATAATGATAGAAAACCATTCGAAATATTTTTGGTAGATAACCAGACCAAATTCGAATGAACATTAAAAAGCGGCCGCACGATACTACAAGCTATCCTTCCTCGCTTGGTGGCGTTGTAATGAAATTTAAGTATTACAGATGCGTACAGAATTGTTAAGTAGAAAATAATATTTATGTTACGAAAAATATTATACATGAAATAAAATGTGAATTATTTTGTTTTTAATAATTTAACTATTATAATAAATGGGAAAGTCTGTGTGAATGTTCGTTATAAGTAGGTAATCTTTGTAACTACTTAAGTTATTTTAACGAAATTTCGTAGGTAGGTAGATAGTTTATTGTAAATAGGCTATAATAACTAAAATTTGGAAATTTTAACCTCTGAGGGGGTTAAATAGGGTGGTAAAGTTTGTATGGAAAATAATTTTTCCTTGATTCGATTCACTCAAAACTCGGTATAAATGAACTATGGATTGAATAATTAAACACGTAGGATTTTTTTCTTTTTACACAATAACCCCTAGGGGGTGTGCAATAAATTTCTGAAATTTGTAAGAAAAAACTCTGGTTCGTGGGCAAAGCTGCGGGGCGCATCTAGTACACTATAATTTGTAATGTATCATGTAGGTATTACTAAAAATAATTTGTCCGGAGACAACGGCACATCTGTGACCTGTTGAGATAATAATGAATGAATGATTCAACACCAAATACCTATACAACTTGACATCTGATCTAGCTTGATGTGCCGTTGACAGTATAGGTATTTGTTTTTTTTTAGAAGGTAAGTAATAAACAAAGATAACAAAACTGTATTGTTATTTCTTATAGACAAATAACAATAAATATGCTTTTGAGACGATTAAAACATGTAGGTATCAACCATTAAATAAAAATGCAAGTGTAACGTAACTCCTAAACATAACAAAAAGTTTTCTATTACACGTAGGTAACTAAAAATGGTAAAAATGATGGACAAGAAATCTTGTACTTCGTAATCGCTTCAAACATAAGCCATTTCTATTAATTTTCTTAATTTAGTCATTAAATCAAAATCACAGTAAAATACTAACATAAACAGTGTACCTACCTACCTATACTGTTACTTAAAATAGAACTAGGCATAATATGCCTAATATTATATACTTAGAATATAACATTATTATGATAAAGATCTTTCAGTTTTATAACTCACAGCTCTCATGTAAATAGTAGGTATTAATTTACCATTGCGCATGATAAAAATAGTTTCTTGTATTTACTTATTATTATAAAATGACCTTCTACTACCTACTCAATCACAGATTGACATTTTACATAGGTAGGTACGTTTCAGGTAAATTAAGTATTTCAGCCATATTAAAATTATAGATTGGTTTAGTGTTCTAATTAAATACCTTAAATAAATAATAATACCTATATAATAATATATTTACTGGCTGTTATTAATTATTACTCATACCATTATAATATTGGTATGAAAAGGTTGGCTCGTTAGGATTTAGCAAACAAACAAACCAGCCTACTAATTATTTATTCGCAAAAGAGCCGTGGATTATTTTCTTTAATATCAGGGGATACTCTTTAGGATTGTCAGATAAAAAAACATATCTAGGTATACTTACCTACGTACTTGCCTACGTATACTTACTAAGTAGGTACCTACTTCATTATTTATTGAAAAGAGCATTTTCATCATATACATGGTGTAACAATATACATGTGCTAAGCGAAAAGCTGGGTATTTCTACCCCCCCGGGGAACAACTTTTGTTCAACGACTTTTCTAATTTCGATTGGTATCTCTGAAAAAACTAAAACAAAGTTTTCACATGGCCAGCTGATTTTTTACGAAGTGACAACCCTAAAATCTGCTGTTTCTTATACTTGCGACGATGACCTCAGTATGGTCACAGAATAGATGTAGAAAAGAGTGACAGATTCATATTCTTGAAATAGAAAAACGCCTACAGCATCATTGAGGCAAATTGTCGTAAGTCATGGCTAAAATCACATTTCAATTTGAAGGTTGAGTTACGTGTAGTTAAACATACGAACTAAACTACGCTAACACAGTTATGTCTTTTTCTAACTGTTTGTTCTTTCTTGTGTGTTGATCTAATCATAATAACCTACTGACTGAATAGACATTGATGTCCACTACTGAAAAGAGCTGTGAATCTGGCGGGTATTACCATAATCACTTGGCTGGGGATTGCTGATCAAAGAAACGGTATAAGTAATTCACACAATAAAAATGCTGCCTTTCATTTGGCGAAGCCCCTTGGTCGACTTTTACGACATCCGACATACGACGAGCTGAGTCGCAGGGGTCGGTTAACTTAATTAAAAACTTTACCAAATGACTCTTTCCGTCATTATGTAGTTTATCTGTCCGTTCTGTACCTACATTAATCTTTGACACTTGTATTTCCACAAAGGAACGCGACTAAATTTTATTGGCTGTAGCACTATGCAAAACCATGGCAACCAGCCAACCGCCAATCATAGACAAGTTAGAGAACCATTCATTCATTCATTTCCGCTCACCACATGGCGGTGCTGTATTTGCCAAGCGGGCTGAAATATTTTTTTACGGGTTCCGTAATTTTTTTAATACCAAAATTTAAAGAAGTTCGTTTGTTTAAAATCATAAAATCAAAAAAAAAGCTTAAATCCGTTTTCTACGGGATTTTGTATTAGGTATACCAACTATCAGAATTCACGCAAAGTGTATGTGTGTGTAGCAGGTAGGTACCTACATTGTGAAATACCTATGTAAAATAAGACCAGGTACCTACCTACGTATTCATACAATTTTCTACCACATACCTATTATTTCACGACTGTGATCCTAATATCTCCTACTCAAGATTCAAGATTACTCATGTTGGATTTATTATAATTGAAAATGAACCCTAAAAATTATCCATCTTTTCGGCGAACGAAATCAAAAGAATGAATGATGAACTATTTTAGTGTGACCTTCGTCGCGGTGCCGTGTAGTGCTATAATTACAATTTTTATCTTTCGTGCCTAAAAAACAAGTAACTAGGACATAATTCGTCCATGCTAGGACTTATGAATACCTTAAGGGTGTGGTGTATGCATCGGAGTGTCACAGAGCTGAAGAGATGAAGAGGTGTGTGTTGGAAGCGTGTGCTTACTTCCATAAAATGTGTGTTGTTTGGAAGAAGGGAGGCATATCGAACCTTACTTACATGCATAGGTATCGATACCTACGTCATGCATGTGTAACTTACTAACTAACTAACCTAACTAGTGCTAAAGTGAGTGAGACATGTTAATGCCTAAAAAGAAACCTACCTTGTGCTGAAGTGTGTGAATTGTCTGTGACTGTGTACCTACAAGTGACCTACCAAAACATACATAAATCCCTTCGTAAGAAGCCATCTAGACAGCTGACAAGCGAGAAAATATGAGGTTTGTAACTTGTACCTACACTTACAACTTTCCTAACTCAGCATTTTAAGATTTTCTCAACACTACCTAGGAACTTACATACTAGCATCTTATTATTATCACGAATTTATTAGCTCGTTTAGTAACCTCCCGCCATAGCTGAAATCTACGAAGATAAATACCTACCTACATACCTGTAAAGTTAGTAGGTAAGTACAGGTTGCGCGAATAGGGTTGTCACTTTATTTTGGCACTAGGAAATGAAAACTTTTTGTATGGGAAACTGAAAATAGGAATTTTTAATTATCTCCCCCCCACAACTGATCACCATGGGTTCCTGAAACCCCCCCCTTCGGCTTAGTAGGGGTAATATGTTATACCTTGTATACTTAGCAATACAAAATCAAACGAGCGCAAAAGTATATTTTTTTTAAATGACAATTCCACTTTTGTACGCGACGTTCTCTAAACACTTAATATTATCATGACGATTTAAGAAGGATAGCTTGTAGTATCGTGCGGCCGCTTTTTAATGTTCATTCGAATTTGGTCTGGTTATCTACCAAAAATATTTCGAATGGTTTTCTATCATTATTGTCTAAAGTAATGGGTATACAAAGATGATTTTTTGCATACGTATTCTTAAAATAGGGCGCTAATTATTGTAGAAGCATGTATTAAGCCAGCTCATAGGAAACTAGTGTTTTCGTATCCTAAGTAATTTCACTCAAGATAACCTCAAAAAAAAGACAAAATCGTTAATAACTCGTCTATTATATGTAGTAGGCCGGCGAAACTTTACAGGATCGTGTGAATATATAATGGGTACCAGTCGGCACTAACGCGAAGTCCTTGGTCTTGTTCATTCGAGAGCCAGAGCATTTTTCCGTTTTCTAGGAAATACAATAATATCTCCTGAACCATGCTACTCATGTTAATGGAAATTACGGCGCAAATAGGCGCCAATTATACTGGATCTGTAGGTAAAAAAATGATGACTGTGCGTTCAGCCGTTTCCGAGATATAGAAATTACCAAAACGTTCGCCCAGCAAAAAACTAAATATCTCTAAAATCTTTAGAGGCGCAAATTTGGCTTTAACGGCGCATTTACACTAGTATATAAGCTATCTTTTTGCATATTTAAAATACAGCTACACCCTTTTTTTAAAAAAAGTTTTGCTGGGCGAACGTTCGTGCAGCAAAAACAGTTTTTCATAAATATCTCTGCAGCCCTTGGAGGCGCAAATTTAAAATTTCGGGCGCATTTACACGACATAGGGCGCTGATTATCTGCATCATTCGATTCTTGAAAAGACGATACTTTTTGCTGGGCGAACGCACACAACAGTTTGCATCGCTCATTTCACACAGAGCCCACTTGTGCAGAACGGTCAAACATAATACGATCCAAATACGATTGAATCAATGATAGAAACCATGCGTAATTGATAGCATTGTTCGTTTGATAGAAATAACTAGAATAGTTCGTTTGACTTGCGACAGTTGCGACGTGGAGGCCTAAACCCAGCTGTAGGTGCAGTGAGGCTTTGACTGATGATGATAAAATAAAAAGAAGCTAATTCCAAAAAAAACAGTAATTCAAATTATCATGTCATATATACTATTATCTGTGTCCAATTATTCGATAAAATACTCTTTTTTCTATGAATCAATACAAAGCCAGTCAACCTGTCATGTGCTACCTATTACGTAGTTCTTCCTTTAGGCCAGTTTAGGCCAATGGCAAAAGCGTTCGGACGGTATGTGTGTCTTGATTGGGCTTCTTTTTGATCAGAAACCTTATGAAATGGTACCTACCTAATCAGTGGACAATGATTAACTGACGCAGAGGACCCTTTCAACTGATAGATGTGGGTTACGTGCCAAAACAATCGGTATTTCCTTACCAGTGAATAGCTCATTGTATTATTAATTTATTAACACCAACGTTGTTATTGACACATCTACACTACAATTACTTGTATATGGTAGGTATCTCAAACTATTGGGAACGCGTATTCGCGCACGTAGGCGCCTCTACCAACTTTATCGATAATGCAATCATTCGACAGCTAAACTAAAATAAACTTTACACTTATGCGTTATCAGTTTTTGCAAACAATTGTCATTCACATAATGTAAGATATTGTACCTACTACCTACGATAATAATGTTTATGTTGTGATAGGTAGGTATTAGGCACATATGAAGCAACTTGGTATCCTTTAATTCATTCATCCTTTTAAACGTTTTGAATAAGCTAGAAGTTGCTAGGTACCTCACTTAAGCGCCAGCGCCAGAGTCTGCTGAATAACGGGAAATTCCCACAAGGTAACGAGGACAAAGTTGGCAGTTATTTATGATTATTAAACTATAATGTAGCTTGTTTCATTTTCAATAGATCTCTCTCATCATCATCCCTACTCGATTTCACTCACTGTATGTACTAAACCAGTTTAGCGTAGTTATCAAAGGTTATTTAAAAGTCTGTTTTGTTGTCAAGCCCTTTTCTCCTGAGAAACTGGTGTTACCTAGTTCAGGCACAAGTAAACCCTATATCCTAAATAAATATATTCTATAGCATATAAGTTATTATTAGATCCTATTATGTTTCGTCCTATAAGTAGATAATATGAATATGGTTTTGAATAAACTCTTTATTTATTTATAAGGTCTTCAAACTTCTGCATACTCTACGGTCGCGCCTATACTAGCCTCATCCAGGATGACTAGGCGAATGTATTGTTATAGGTACTTATAAGACAGTGTAAATCGCTCGCCTTACTGTAACATTATCTTACTAACTGGTACGCACTATTAATGCAGGCACACTATTATTCTCTAGGCAGCAGAGCTTGACCAATGGCCATGTCGCTGACCACAATACCACAGTGTAATTGAGCAGCATTCATAAGTTGATGGTCAAACCTTGAAGTACTACTAGACTGTGATAATGCTCATGTACCTACTATGATTGATTACTGTGCTAAGTATTCCATAACCTACAGTTTTAATTAACTGTAATTTTGCGTTGTATATAACGTAGTCTCCCGATTTAGATAAAGTAACAATTTGATGTTTAGAAGGTTTTAAATAATGTTCGAGGAAACTTGAATAAAATGTATCGTCAAGTGACACGTCACTTGACGATACATTTTAAGCAAAAAAAAAACACGTGTTAAGAGTCACGACTCTTAACACGTGTTTTTTTTTTGCTTTTTACAAGGTTTTATGAGGATTTAGGAATTATGAATGAATATATAATATATTTATTATCAAGCTACATTACCCACAAGGAAAATCCGTTCTACATTTCAAGACATGAAAACCGTTTTATTTGAAGGCTACAGATTCTGTTCTTCGCATATCGTAGGTTTTGAAATTTCTGAGAACTTCAGGCTCACGTTTTATATTGTCAAAAAAGATAAAGATCTATATTCCAAAAATAACAAGGTAGCCTTAGGCCGTTTTTGTTTTGCAATTATAATATATTTGCTTATTATATATATATTTGCTGAACGCAGATTTTTCAGGAGTCTATTCAGTGGCAAGTTAGTAAAACGATAAACATAAATTGGTACAAAGAGTAAGTCAGGTATGTATGATTGTTTTTCTCGCTCCCTAATCACAATTCACATTGAGAAGTAGAGTCCTAAATAATTTGGCATTTTCAAACCATAAGTGCTTATTTTTATTTATTTTGCTTTCACTAACGATTTAATTCTATAAAGAAATCAGATATCAATAACTTTTTTCTTTAGGCTTACGAAATAAGCACTTAAGAAAAGTCAAATCGACATCAATCACTTTTTAATTAATTAGTTGACTATCTATACTTATAATAAAACTGTAACAGGTCCAATTCTGTACATTGAAGATATTTTGAAAATTTTTTTTGGAGGGCACTTTATTATCGATTCTCAAGCCAAAACTGTAATTTTTTTCATTCATGTCTGTCTGTCTGTCTGTCTGTCTGTCTGTCTGTCTGTATCGTAAACGCGCATCACGCCGAAACTACTAGACGGATTGAAATGAAACTCGGCATGATTATAGGTCATACTACGAGGAAGGACATAGGATACTTTTTATCCCGGAATTCAGTAAGGTTCTCATGGGAGAGGGTATGAAAGTAAAATTCCTTTACCGCGCATCACGCCGAAACTGCTTAATGAGTTGGAATGTAACTCGGGACGATTTGAGTTCATAGTACAAGAAAGGACATGGGATACTTTTTATCCCGGAATTCGGTAAGGTTCCCCTGGGAGAGAGGGTGCAAGAAAAATTCTTTAACCACGCATCACGACGGAATTGAATGAATTCGAATGGAACTCGGGACGAATGGACATGGGATACATTTTATCCCGGAATTCAGTTAGGTTCCCCTGGGGTATACGGGTTTTCAAAAATTTCTCACAGCATCTGAACGACGCGTACACACGCGTCGTTCAGTGATGCTGTGAGAAATTTTTGAAAACCCGTATACCCCAGGGGAACCAAACTGAATTGAACTGATAAACGCGAAAGTTTGTAAGTATGAATGGATAGATGGATGGATAGATTGATAGATGGATGGATGTTTGTTACTCTTTCACGCAAAAACTGATGAACGGATCTGGATGAAATTTGGCACAGAGATAGATTATAAGCTGGAATAAGAAATAGGTTTTATTTTATCCCGAAAATCCCACGGGAAAGGGAATTACACAAGTAAAATCGCGAGTACTCCAAATACTAATCATGCGCAGACGAAGTCGCGGGTACCAGCTAGTTCAAAATATATTTCTCAAACTCTTTTACCGTACATCCTCTGTGAAAAGAAAAATGCAATCCCCGTTTTCCAACACTGGAATAAAGTTAATAGCCGCTTTTTGTATGTAGAAAGCTATAGTCCAAGCCTACCTGCGATCGAAAGCCGAGAAACGCCGCGGTGCAGGTGAGATGACCACAAACCGGTTGGGCATCCATCTCCTCATTCCGTGAATCAGACTCCGTGTTGTCTTCCAAACTTTTTTGAAAACCAGTTCCATTTCAAATCTCATGATACCAGTTCCAAAGGCCAAAGGTGATCGCTGAGAGAAGGCTTAATTAGATCACAAAAATATAATGATTGTGTGTATTGTAGGTATCTTTTTATCTACCAACCAATAATATACTGTATAAAAGTTTTTTATGTGTGTTACAATTAGAATTAGAAAACGATGCTTCCTCTGATCTTCTCCAATTACAGCCCCATGGAATATTTTGGTACTTCATATATTTTTTACTAGCATATGCCCGCGGCTTCGCAGTCTTTATTTCTATGGTAACTTTCATGGCTATTACTATATAATGGGAACGAATGTAGTAGGTACTTTTTATCCCATGTGTTATACATATGGAATAAAAGTACCTACTACAAAAAAGTACTAAAAATGTATTGAATTAACGTAGTCTAGCCCTAGAATAACACGCCTATGTGTTATTCTAAGACTAGAACTACGACAATTCAAAATTTCAGCCCGATCCATTCAGTAGTTTTTTCGTGAAAGAGGAACAAACATACAAACTTAAACGTTTATAATATAAGTAAGGATGAAAGTAAAAGTTACTTACATGTTCCTTAGGTTCATATAAGTAGGTTTGTTCCTCATTGATATATCCATGTCTATATGGTAGGTAATCTAAACTTATTAGCGCTTTGCTAATAAGCCGTAAGCGCACGAGTGGTGATTATTGAGTCTAATACAAAGAACAAACAGTTAGGCGCATGCGCGTAGCAGCCATTGTGATAGCGAGAGCTCTATTTGCATGCTGTCACGATGATATTGCGTAACTAGATATAATATGGTACCTAATAGGTACTTTAGTCCTTAAAGGGTAAATCTTACATGTAATCTACGCAAATTAGATGTGGATTATAAATACTTGTGAATAAACCACATTAGATTTGCATTTTTGGCGTCGAGTTTCTTAAAAGTAGAGTATGAGTAAGTAGAGTAGATTATATAAGTACTTAAGTAGAGCAGAGAAACATTTATTGACAAACCCAAGTAGCATATTAAAAAACTATTGAAAAACACAGCTACCAACTGCGCCACGAAAGCAAGTGACAAGTGCGTGAGCTTAGGTACGCACTGTAATTTAATGATATTATCTTGTCGTCGTCAGGTTTGCGGTAGGTTTGAGTGGGTTAATACGTAGAATCGTTTCTTGAACTAGCATTTTCCTTATATTTTTAATGATTCAGGATTTCTAATGGGTATAGGTCGTAAAATGACCCACGAGTATTAAACCAACAGAGCTATGTATTGATACAGTTATCAGCTCTACAATCTCAAGACGCTCCAACTGGTCCCCATTTGGGTGACGGTTTAAAACACGTGTGCCTAACACTTGCTTGATGAACAAAAGACACATTTGAAAATCAACAGTAATACAAAGTCATAGAAATATAATTCCTTTAGCAGAGAACTGCGATGCGTCATTATTGATATGAAGAAGTGATAACTACTGAAATATATTATAGCGTTAGTTGTTTTTGAAGCGAATCCTATTCATAACAGTTTAAGGTTCAATTTAAACGTGTTTAGATGCTGCTTAGGCTTTTTTGTAAAACGACGGTGCTTATTGGTATGGCGAACAGGCCTCGGCGACGATGTGTCTGTAGACTTGATTCTTGATTAGCTTAGTTTATTGAACACACATCACAATTTAACCACTTTGTTTCAAATGTTTCATTACACTAGATAAGTAGGTAATTATTAGAAGCTTCTGGCAGAGTAAGGTTATCTGGGGGCATGGCATTGCCCCGCCAAGAACAAAGCGAAGCGCAAGGGCTCTACCTTTCCTCGAAGCGCTTCGTTTTTTTAAACCCTCAAAACTCGGGTTTGCATTCTACCAGTTACAGTTACAAAAATCTCGAGATATAATATCAATAGAGGACTTAGGTATTAAATTTATAAAATTTCAATTGCATTGCTCTTATATTTTAGATTTTATGGATATTTAAAAAACCCTGATTTCATCATTCTCTAGTGAACATTTAAAATTCTTAGGGTACTTTCAGAAGTCCAAACAACCAGTATCCCAAACAACAAAAACTCTTAAGTTATTTTAAGAGATTCCACAAACTCTGATACCTAGAGGTCAGAAAATTTAAATAACGACTGCATTAGTACATAATATAATACATATTAGGTCCGAATTTTTTGTAAATCATTCCCCATTTAGGTGATAGAAGATTGTATGGGGTTTCAAATACACACTTAAACTCATGCTAGAGACCTAACTACTTTTTATTAGGTATATTATCTATGTATTGTATTAAGTATATCAGTCATCTAGTACCCATAACACAAGCTCTGCTTAGCTTGGGGCTAGATGATGTTGTGTGGACTGTCCAGAATTATTTATTTATATTATTACAAATCAAAAAAAAAAAAATACTTATTTAGGTTTTAAAAATCATCACAAATCCCCTTAAAAATATAAGCAAATAACAAAAAGAAGTAAAACGCCATCAAAAGTCGCACTGTCAAAAAGTTTTCAGATCTCATGTAGAGTCAAGCTTCTAACTCTAATCTATGAGTTCAAAAGTTACGTGATTAATGGAATACCCTATACTAGTTTCAGCTCGTGGCTTCGCACGCTTTGTTTCTATAGATACGTTTGAAGGTTATTTCTATCCCATAGAAACTCATATGTAGGATAAAAGGTTACCTATGTTTTATTCCTGGTCTAGAGCTACCTGCACCTTGCAAAATTTCGCTCGATTGGTTCAGGAATTTCAGAGTGAAGAAGTTACAAACACCCATCTATCCATCCACCGAAACTTTCGCATTTTTAACATAATCTATAAAAAGATTATACACATGTATATGAAATATTATAATTATATTTTCAACCAACTCGTTTTGGCAAGAGACGAGAGCGCGAGATGTGATGTGAACCGTACAAAAACCGTTTCATGGAATATTTTCTGATCGCCATGATGTCATGGTGGATTATATTACCGAGTACTCTGACCTTGCTTGTCAGTATTTAGCCAGCAGAACTAAATTAAGCTTGTTTTAGGGTTCAGAGAAAAATACACTAGATGGCCAAGTATTCTTCGCGTTGTCTTTGAAAGCCTTCGCCTCAGTATTTCCTAATAGTAGCAAATACAATGTTCAAACTAAAAATCACTACATACAAAGTCGCTTTTTCTGTCCCTATTTCTCTAGTCCCTTTGACTGCTAAAATCTTTAAAACTACACAACGGATTTCGATGCGGTTTTTTTTAATAGATAGAGTGATTCGATTAATATGAAGGTTTATATATAAGTACCTATACTAAAACCCTGCAAAGCCGGGGCGGGTCGCTAGTATATCATAAGTAGGTAATAGTAGCCCGCAGCTTCGCACGCGTTGTTTCTATGAAAATGTTCAAGGCCATGGGAACTTATTCAAGGGATGTAAACTAGCCTGTTTTATTCCCGGTTTAGAACTACGTTTATTCATTTTCAGCCCGACCCGTTCAGTAGGTTTTGCTTGAAAGAGAAACAAACATCCACACAAACTTTCGCATAGGTAGGGTTTTTTTGATAATTTCAGACTGAAACTCTTATTTTGCAATAAGAAACTAGCTAAAAACATGACATTGGAAATATTTAGGGCCTGTTTCACAACAATCAAGTAAGTTCAGATATCTATGGTGCTGTTTCTTTTGTTTTTAAGTTGACAGTATGTGATGACAATACTTTTATTCATCAAATAAATTAACAGGAACTTACTTTTCGATGGTGAAACAAGCCCTTAATGTTAAATAACGCAAGAAGGCATATAAAATACACTAATTGGAAGAAAATTTATAATTTAAATAATAATAGAAATACCAAAAGTCGTATAATGCGAAGCTTTGTGTACACACTAATGCGCAGAGTTTCGCATTTAGGTAGGTACTACTTACTTACCTAGATAGCTATCTACTTTTAGGCTAATTATTATAATTTATTAAATAGGCTAAATCAAAGAAGAGAACCTAGTGCTAAGTCAAACCTAACATAGGATTAAAGGCACTATACTAACAAAATATGTAACTTAATTTTTTTGAATAAAAATATTATTATTATTTCACTTTATTTATTTTAATACTCGTTATAAAATACATTTTTTACTATAGAAAATACAAAAATATTATAAAACTAATCTACAGTAAAAAATATATCAAAACGGTGGATCACCGGCCGCGAAGCTAGGCTCAATTATTATTATTATTATTATTATCGCAGAAGTTGGTGCCCCCCCCCTCGGGATCCAGAATCGCAATCAAGTCAAATGGTGAATTCGCAGATTCGGCAGAAAAATGCTCGCGATAGTTTGTATCATAGAAAGATCTAATATAGCAATAGATAAAATATAGCAAGCAATATAGCTAAGCCGTTTAAAAGTCTCCACACACTGAAGCCGGAGGCGGCGGAGCGGAAGCGAAGGCGTTCCGTTTTTGCCTATGGCACCGCGCCGCGCTCCCCCACCGCCTGCGGTGTGTGTGTAGGCTTTCATATGATTCAATAGAATACAACTCGCACGCCTTCGCCTCCGCTCCCCCTCCGGCTTCAGTGTGTGGAGACCTTAATTGAGTAGGTACTTTATAGAACTCGCAAAAAGTAGGTAGAATGTACAAATAGGTAAAGAACAACACGGCTCGCAGGTAAATTTAAATGCTAGTTAGTAATAAAATGACTTTGGAACAAAGTGTCGTAAGCTGTGATTTTCTGGTTTGACTATTCAGAGCTTCTAAATGACTAATTTCAACAACCTAGACCAGATTGTTGGATGATAGCTCCATAGGTACTTAACAAGAGTCGTTTATAAACTTGTTTGGCATCATCCGTTTGGAGGGGCCCCATATTAGCATGGATTAATTCCAATCAAGTGTATTTGGACCGCGCTGTGGCTGTTTTAAATGAAAGAGCGTTCTAAAGTTGATTTCGTTTGTATAAATACTCAAGTTGCATAGGAACCTACCTTCTTAAAGTTTTTATGAAGATAATTACAAGAGGTTGATTAGCTTTAAAAACATGGGTTATAAATCTTCAACCATTGAAAAAATCCATAGATGGATTTATATATCCACCTAGCCATTGTTTTAATCTAGAACTAGGTATTTACTTAAATCTTTACAAAATTTTAGCCCGATCCGTTCAGGACCTACCTAGTGTTATGTTCCTACTTACCTAGTTTTTGCCTGAAAGAGATACAAACATACAAACATTCGCTATTATAGGTAGCAAGGTAATATTTCTAAATGAATAGGTCTAGTATGGTACGGGATGACGTTAGGCGATTGAAACAATTATACGCGGTAGGTAAGTATATTTATTTATTTAATAAATAGCACCAACATGACATCACAAATTTAATCTGTCTCTGGAATATGTGTAATCTCAGCGTGCACGATATAACAGAATATACAAATAAGAATGTTTTTTTATAAAGAGGTATAAAATCGAGTTACAAAATTTAATTAAGTACCTAACTTAGGTATTTTATAGGTAATTCAGAAATTCAGTAATATTTATTCACACAAAACATGGTAAGTACATTACATTGGTGGAATAGGTCATTCGTTCTGCATATTTCGCCTGAGTACAGGCACGTGAATATTATAATTATTAATACTACTTAAACTAGGCCTTCTAATAAACATTAAAATAATCAAAATTATTAAACATTATAATTATCTTATAAAATTAATGTAAAGTTCAATAAATTGTCAATTAATTTACATCTCACAGTATTCAAAAAGGAAGGTACTTAATTAATATAGGTTTGTTGTTTTGTGAATATTCTGTAAGTACATAATATTTAATTCTACTGAGTTGCCTAACAACGAACTAACACCCACATACAACGCACCAGTCAACAGAACACCGGTTTTGTAGGTTAGGTTGGTATTGGTGATCGAAACCCAAAACTTATTCAACGCGATGGATTAATCTTATGTAGCAAGTATTTTAGTTTAAATTAATATTAAAAAAACCTTTTTCAGCTTTGAGCTAGGCTAAGCTCTAAGCAACTTAGATATACCTAATAAATATAAATCTGTGGAATATGGCAAAGAAATAGGTAGGTACCTATTTTACGTTACACTTAGACAAAGGAGTGGGTGGACTAAGGATGCAAAAGGGGGGCACGCGTGCAAAATAAAAAAAACTGTACAAATATATAATAATACCTATGACCTATTTACAATTTAATATGTATAATCAGTACCTACCTACCTATTGTTATTATTAATATATCTTCTAGTTAAAACATGAATGTGTATAAGGAAACAGTAATTTCATTCAATAAAAAGTTAAAATAGAAAAGTTCACAAAGTTATTTCATTATTCTCAAAGCTCTATTTTCACGGTCACCATCGGACGCTATCGAGGCAACAACGGCGAACGCGGCAGGCGGCGGTGGCGGCAGCCGTTTGCTAAAAAAACAACTTTCCTCGAATCGGCTATGGCGCTAAGGCTACAATTCAAATCCGTAAAGTCTTAAGTGACCGCTCACGGCACACAACATGGGTTCTTTTAACTATGGTTAAGCCTGGGCCGAAATAACTTGTTGATGTTCGTTGCGGGTGGAGCAAAGTGAGCGGGTGCAAGAGGGGACAAGCGCCGTCGAGCGACGGCCTGTCTACGCCGCCAAGTCGGCGACACCCTGTCTGCCACGGTCAGCGGTGTTGCCGCTCCGTGCGCATTCCTATCCTCCCGCACCCCACAGCGCTCATGAGCCGCCCGCGCGCTCAGAGTGACAACGTCGCATGCAAACTTGTTTCGTAAACGGATGTGGAGGAGACCGAGGCAGGGCATTATTTTCTATCTTGCTCTTACCTACGCATTTGCAAGAGCTAGAATGAAACAGCAATGGTGGCGCTACGTGCTATCGGCTCCCACTTGCGGCATTTTTTCACGCCGCAGAGAATGAGGCGAGATTACTGACTTAGGAGGTGTTCACACAATACTTTAAAAACTGAAAATGAAATTCTTTCAAGCGACAACTTTGCTTAATTGATGCTAATAGGGTTGTCATGTAGGTATTTGTGTAGATAGAGGTTATTATGATAATATCCTTTAAATAATATTAATAATATTCCCTGTTCTGTGAGTGGTGACAAGATGCCTCTATCCACTTAATTTTGTTTTGATACCTACCCATTATGTTACCTACCTACATAATAATTATTTTATGTTTGAAATACCTATTATTTTAAACAAATAGTAGGTACCTACATACTCAGTAAAAATCAATACTTAACTAATTTCTACTTTTGCCACATAGCTATTACTTTTATACATACCTTAATAAATAAATAAATAATTCCGGACAGTCCACACAGCATCATCTAGCCCCAAGCTAAGCAGAGCTTGTGTTATGGGTACTAGATGACTGATATACATAATACAATATACTACATAGATAGATATTTTTTATTGTACATATTAAACACCCAGACCAACGAAACTAATAATGTACATAATTAATGAATAACATCTGCATAACCTAATACCTGCTACATACTATTTTATATAAGTTTAAACTTAATTACTATTTTGTAATAGTAACCAACAAAGCCAATCTTATTAGTAGGTAGGTACACTAGGTGGGTTATTTTGACCATTCGATTTAAGTTAGTACCTAGGTACCTTACCTTTGCTGAATCAAGGTAAAAGGAATTAAGAAGGAATTAACATTTCTAGTAATATAACAAGTAGATGCACCGGGCATGCAATGCGTGTCTCTGTCACCTTCATACGTGGGGAGGCATATTGTAAAAAGATTGAGTATGTTTTTACTTCCACTGTGAACGCTGGTTAATGTACATGAAGCTCGTGTCGCACACTCACGCACGTCGGACAGGCAGCGGCGCGCCACCAATATCCGCGCCGCGCCGTGTCGAACGAACGAGCAGTCAGTTCGGCGCCGTCAACCGCCACGCGCACACGTTTACACTCAGCAATGGCTGCCGCCCACACGCTCTCAGCCCCCGCGCCCTCAGACCGTCGCTCAGAGGGCCGTGCTGGTTCTCGACGTATCTTCCCACCACAATTCAAACTGCAAGTTCTTGAAGCCTATCGACGAGACGCTCAATGTCGTGGTAACCAACGTGCCACTGCCAGGAAGTTTGGCATACATCGCCGCCAGATCCAAAAGTGGTTGCAGGCAGAACCCGCTTTACGAGCGGCGCTTCTAAGGCGTGCTCCACAACCGGCCCCATCGCCTCCACCTTACGCCGCGGGCTCACCGGAAAGTGCAAGGCTGCCTTCACCGCCACCTGCGACGATGCCTTCTCTGCCACAAGTGACACAGCTACCTGTTCAGATGCCGGTGCTACTGCCAGCTGCTGAACCGATCGATCTATCTGTGCGTCGGCCTTCACCACCACCAGTACCTCACTATGTTACTGCACAGCTGGCTGCACCAGAACCTCGTAAACCTTTCAAACTGTTCCGGCCATACCTCCTGGAAGATGACGAAGAGAAAAGACCTGCAATAGCAGCTTTGCCAGTTTCCCACGGCGTGCACGTGTCAGCATTTGTACCAGTGCAGAGTGCTGCTGGCTGCGCATTGACTGCATACTCCGCACCGCATTGGTGTGCACCCGTGCCCTCATTTTCGGCTCCACTCAGATGAAATGTTGCCGTAAGGGCTCTGCCCTGAACCTCCTGTGATCTAGTCGCCGACGCCTGTCCGGTGCCGCCCGGGGCGTAGCCCTCCATCACCGTGCCTTAACGTACACGCCGCCATAGTGCATTACACCTTCGTCTAGAGATGATAGGTTATTTTGTGTATAGATTATAATAAATAATGTATTTTTATATGTGGGATTTATGGAATGTAGTACCTACATTTACTTATGAAGATTTAAAATATATTACTATTATCTCTTTATAATAAAGCATGTTGTTTACTAAACTGTATTTTAATTCATGGGAGCTTCATACATAGTTCCTTTTCCCGGCAGGTAGCGCCGGCGCCAAGTGAAACCCTACCTATTTTTACCTGAAGTTATCTTTATTCTTGATACCTTTTCAATAAAACTATTTTACACGAAGGTCCATTGAGCATAAAAAATACTCTTTTCAAAGTTATTTTAAGCATAGTTAGAAGGGACAAGCTCAGGTAGACAGAAGACTGATTGAAGGAAAGATTTCCTAGAAAAACAAGTAATGCATTCAGATAACTAATTATTAGGTAGGTAGGTATTATTATCTTAATAATTACTAACTATCCAAATATCGGCTTATTAACCTCAGGTAGGTTCAGGTAAATACTTTAACTGTTATCAATTCGACACTTACCATCAGGTGAGACTGTGGTCAAACGAAGGTCTATCTATTGTTGATAAGAAAAAAAAGTTATATAGTTTTTAAAATCACAAAGAGAATGCTTTTGCAGGACTTTATAACCTATTGAAAACCCTAGACCACTTCCTGCCCCTGCTCTCCCGACCTTAGTCGGTCCCTGTTAAGTATTAGAAATTGTAGACGCTGCTGTCTGGTTGGGCTATCAGAAATCATGATTTTCTGATTTAATATTGTTGTGAGTTTCGAAGTACATAGCACACCCACAGAGTAAGAAGTAGATAGATACCTTCATAATATGTAGAAGTAGATAGATACCTTCATAATATGTTTTATACATATTATGAAGGTATCTATCTACTTCTTACTCTGTGGGTGTGCTATGTACTTCGAAACCCACAACAATATTAAATCAGAAAATCATGATTTCTGATAGCCCAACCAGACAGCATGTTTATAATTAATTTCCTGAAGCAGAACAAACCATCTCTGGCAAGAGGCGTCAAGCTGTCTGGCGATGGCAGAGAGACGGAGGCTAATGCGTAACGAGAAATATTTTTTTCGAATAAGGTTCGATTGAACCATAGGGGTTTCGTATCCTTAGGTAGGTATACAATTTTAATACCTCTTGTGATCGATAAATTTAAGATATTTTATGATAGTTGCAAATTTAGGAAAGCAGTCATAGTACTTGTCATATTGTTTCTATAGAAATTTAATTTGATCATTAAAATCATTGCAATTCGCATACCTACTCTCGTTTACGCCAGCTGCACACTATTACAGTAGGTACCTACCTACGAAATGGGATGAATCACCAGCAACGATAAAACTTCATACTGCACTGAACAGAGCAGCCTTTGCATGAGTATCTAAATCACTAACTATAGTAGGTATCTACTAACTGAAAGTAGGAAATAGACACCCATTTCGGCATAACGTCTCGGCTTGGCGAGCATAGCGCTACCAGATGCCTTCTCCTTACAATATTTACGACGCTGCCGGACGAGGATCATAAAGCCCGCGTTCAAAGCTCACATACAAACTATTTATCAAACTGTTAAAAGATGATGTCATGTAACACAAGAAGTACCTATAGCCAGTACTCCGCAGACATAGTGTCTCCCAGTCGTTATTGACACGAGCAAAGAGTTGCAAATTCTCTACAGTAGTAACCATTCTGCAGCGCCAGCAAATATATTCCCGTGCAGGAATCTGCCTCTAGGCCAAATTGAATCTAACTTCAGCGGGATACAGTTTCATTTTAGTTGTAGTTGTGAGCGTCCTCGGTTCAGGCCTGAAGGATATTTTTGGCACAGCTACAGAGCACTCTCACTGTTATGGTTCACGGATAATTTGACCAGCTCGACAGTGCACACTGCACTTCTGTTTGCGGCAGGCACGCTACTTCGAACGCGGATCTATGCATGAGCGGTATGATTTAGAGTGCTTTGCTTATGGTGCTACGTGGTGGGCTCTTCCATCTGTCCGTCTCTTCAGTCAGTCCTGATAACTAGGTTCAGAGGTACATCACATAACGTAAAAGTTAAATTAAAAGTACCTATTACATTTTGTTTGAGCGTCCGTTTGTTTGGAGTAGGTATCCGCAGACATAGTCCAACAACAAAACATCTTCTATCATCATATCAGTAGTAAGTAGGCAGGTTACCTATGACAGGCAGCTTTTTTCTGTCGTAGTTGTATTGTACCCATAGAGGAAGGAATAATATGGTACTATTATTCCTAATTCTGTGATTGTACCTTACCAAAATTACCAACCTTCTTTTAGCATATGTAAAGAAAGAACCACGGCACAGAAAAATTATAAACGACTTAGGAAAGGTAAAACAAACTAAGATTACGAAACACTAAACAAAAACAAAAACCCACTGAGCATAACAATAACAATGACCTTCGAACAAAGACGCCGTAATAAAAACTTGTCACCCAATATTGTTTACCTGGTGGAGCTCAGCGAAAGGGTATGTGCCTTTTCAATGAGTTTGTTTCTAGCAAACAGTCACTAATTAACCGCGGTGCCTTTGTTTTCTACTTCCAGAAATTATCTTCATTTAAGATGGCGGTCGCTTCAATATTGAAATGAAACAAGTTATGTACATTCTAATATCCTTCTAACTCTGTACGTCTTTTATTTATATGACATCTTTTATACAGGTGTCCCATAATAAGTGGATAACCTGAAAGGTGCTTATATAAACGGCAAGTCAAGGCCAAACAGAAATATTTTATGACATTGACTATATTTTAGCCTCATGGGAGTTAGGGAGGCCCATTGTAGGGACGCTACATTTGTCGACACACGCTATAGCGCCCAACTTCCAAGGACATCGCGAAGGCTGGTGCATGTGCAGATATTACTGAGGATCTCAAGAGGCGCAAATATGCATGAATCGACAGGGCCTTCTTAAGGGCCTTTTTTATTTATTAGTGTTATGTAAGTATGTTTGAGCTGATCTAACTCTAGCTAGTGTTTGATACGGTGTGCAGTGATTAACACTCAACTTATAATATTAGTTCGAATTTGTTTATATTCTTTGATATAATTTTATCTGTAGTCTATATAATTTTTTTTTCTATTGTAGGTTTAAAATGTAAACCTACCGACTAAGATATCCAATGAAATGTTATTTATGACAACATTTTCTAAAAATGATGTAGAAACGTTGCTGTTTTCACCTATAATTCTACAGACAATAAGTTAACTCCTAGTTTTACTGTATTCTATGTTGGTTATCAATAAGCAAATATAAATTAAAATCTGCTCCGTACAAATGTTTATCCAGTAATATCCCACAAATCCTCAACTTTTCTAACAGATAACTCAGCCAAAAGGAATGCCACCCTACCAGCTTTACTGATTCTGAATCAGTACGTTGATAAATGCTGTTGTGGGCCCTGCTCTACCATTACAAAGGTCTTTGCTAGCTATCTACCACGTCAATAAACATCAGGAGGGCTTAGTCAATTTGAAGAACAAGTGAAATGACGATTGACACAATCAGAAATTATAATATAAGTAAAGTAACTTATGATCTGTGTGACTTAAGTTCTATTTCCATCTTGCTTACTTTACACATCATCGCCAGTTATATTATAGACTAGCTGGTACCCGCGACTTCGTCTGCGCATGATTAGTATTTGGAGTACTCGCGATTTTACTTGCGTAATTCCCTTTCCCGTGGGATTTTCGAGATAAAATAAAGCCTATTTCTTATTCCAGCTTATAATCTATCTCTGTGCCATTTCATCCAGATCCGTTCAGCAGTTTTTGCGTGAAAGAGTAACAAACATCCATCCATCTATCCATTCATACTTAAAAACTTTCGCGTTTATCAGTTCAATTCAGTTTGATTCCCCTGGGCTATAACGCGTCGTTCAGATGCTGTGAGAAAGTTTTGAAAACCCGTATAGCCCAGGGGAACCAAACTGAATTCCGGGATAAAATGTCTCCCATGTCCAATCGTCCCGAGTTCCATTCGAATTCATTCAATTCCGTCGTGATGCGTGGTTAAAGAATTTTTCTTTCACCCTCTCTCCCAGGGGAACCTTACTGAATTCCGGGATAAAAAGTATCCCATGTCCTTCCTTGTACTATGAACTCAAATCGTCCCGAGTTTCATTCCAACTCATTCAGTAGTTTCGGCGTGATGCGTGGTTAAAGAATTTTTCTTTCACCCTCTCTCCCAGGGGAACCTTACTGAATTCCGGGATAAAAAGTATCCTATGTCCTTCCTCGTAGTATGATCTATAATCATGCCGAGTTTCATTTCAATCCATCAAGTAGTTTCGGCGTGATGCGCGTTTACGATACAGACAGACAGACAGACAGACAGACAGACAGACAGACAGACAGACAGACAGACAGACAGACATGAATGAAAAAAATTACAGTTTTGGCTTGAGTATCGATAATAGAGTGCCCTCCAAAAAAAATTTTCAAAATATCTTCAATGTACAGAATTTGACCTGTTACAGTTTTATTATAAGTATAGATTATTAGTACATAATTATTGCGATTTTTTTTGTTTCAATCAGTTATGATGATGTTTATTTGTTTTTAAAGTCTACTGATAACATTTTACATCAAATTTTAAATTAAGACTCCTGTAATGTAAACCCAAGCACAGCAATTTTCATCAAGCGTCGAATACAGAAAGATGACATCGCATCGACCGTCATCAAATGCATAAATATTTAAAACTAGCTGCGTTCCGAGGCTTCACTTGCGTCAAAATTTATGAAAAGTAGCGAAAGTAGCCTAGTTTTATTTCTGGCCTAGTAATACGTCTATTGAAAAATTCAGCTCGATCCGTTCAGAAGATACCTATAGTTTTGGCGTGAAGAGATAACAACATCTATTCCAACTTTTGCATTTATAATATTAGTATGATTTATCCCTTCATCTTCAATAAGTAATTTACCCAATGCGTGCAAGGCGTTGTCATTTTGTCTTTTCTACCCTGAAAACAAACAATTGCTGCGATTGGACTATTGGGCGCTAGGATTTTATCCAGGAAATACCAACAGTCCAGTATGAGTAAGTTAGTTTGGCAGGCGATGCTGCGATGGTTGGGCCTGGTTGGGCCGCAGTCACATCATACTAAACATAAATAGCTCAAGTCACAAGACAGACCGGTCGGCGGCGCTGCGCTGCGCGCGGGCGGCCCCGGAGACCGGGGGCGGGCGGCGGCGCGCTCCGCTCGTGTGGCGTGAGGCGATGAGACGCCCGCGCGGCCGCTCCGCTTGGCGCCAACGCTGCTCGCGTGTTATTTCCGACGCCATTACTCACGCGGGCTTAAACTAATTATAATATTCTGAGAGCTAGCATTGCTTAAATCGTCCATCCGCTCGTCCTCTCGCTGCTCGGGCGGACCGCACTCAAATATCATCTGGGTTTATGGCTTTGATAAATAGGCCCGTTCGAGCAACAAGGAAGAGACTGTTTCAAGTACTCCTGAATTCTCGTAATTGGATTATAGTTCGCGTCATGTAAGAAGAACGCTGGCGGTAAAGCTGCGCAGAAGGCGATTTATGGGTCTATTTGGAGGTAGGCGGTGGGGCGCGGGGTGGAAGGGTCATGCGCCGCATGCTTGCCGGTGCGCTATTGGTTCGTCAGTTGTCATTTGCTGTCACACGTCACGTTTCTTGTCAAAATACCATCGCGCACAAAAGTTTACGAAATGGTTTTACATTTTAATGGTTTTTGGAAATTATGCACAAAGGTAAAGAAAATAGAGGTAGAGACCGATTACTGTAAAAGCGATCATTTGGTAGATATGATTACAGAAACATTTATTATTCGTGTAAGGGATGATGATTCTGACTCAAATAATGATGAAAGCTCAAGTGACGACAGCGACGATGATGAAATAGCCACCTCCAGTATCAATCCCGCGTCCTCATCTGGTTTTCACGTCACCCAAGACGACTTAATGGATGGAGTTGCTACATTACATTATTTTTTTGTAATTAGATTAAACATTCTAAACTGAATCGAACTTGTTTTTAATTTTATCTAATATTATTTTCTAATAACCAACACCAAGCCGCGAGTGTAATATTAGTTAAAAATAGGCACAGCAAATTGGCATAGTACTATCGTACGCGAGTGTACCCATGCGCGAACATACCCCTTCCACTTTCTTCCAGCGCTCTTTTTACGTGACGCGACCTATACTGTTCCTGTTAATTTATTATTGCTAGCATAGGGCGCGGTATAAATGTAGCGGTGAGATCAGAGGTGTCGGCACGTTGAAACAGCGATTCTCGGTAAACACGGCCAGGCGAGCGTCGTCACGACCCGGCCCGGCGCAATCGACGCGCCCCTTGACACCAGATTCGGTGTCTCTGATAATGACGACTGCGCTCCTAATAGCATTTGGCACACAATCATCCTTATCACAAACAGTTACATTGTAGTTATTCAATATGCCTTTTGAATAAATCAATAAATTGTAACGTTATTGGGGTATTGACACTGCAGATAGATGTTAACCTAACCAGTAATAACTAGTAGGTAATAATTTGGTTCCCTATATCAAATTTGAATTGTCTTAATGCTTATATTTTAAGCCTTAAGTAGGTACTTACCTAATTTAAATATAGATTTCTGATTACCACATAGGTACTAAAGTAGGTAGGTAACTAGTTGGTTCTTGATGAGTTAAAATTCTGGATGAGTTAGAAAAGCAGGTGAAGGAAGAATCATACTCAACGGTTTAAACTCTTCTGTGCTATAGCAAGCAACCAAGTATATAATCAAAGCAAGCAACCCATGACTATAACCACTTAACAAAAAAAAATGTACAGGACAGGATGTGAAATGTCACATCCTAAGAAAATATTTCTATTCTAGGATGAGCAATGGTGATGGTGACATTTAACATATATTATAGCAAACTAGGTTTCAACCTTCACAAGGGTCAATGATGTGGACTCACACATTTTTCAGGAACGACGACCGACCATGACGCAAACGTAGACGCTGCCAAAGAAAGTGCAAAAAATGTGGACAAATTTCTTCACGTCGGTATTGTAACCTACGTGGAGAATGTTTATTGCCAAGACAGATATATGGCACCTACTTATATTAAAACAAGTTACATTATACTTCGCTTATTTTTAAGTTCGCGTATCGGTGCCTTTAAAGTGAAGCATGTCATATCAGTTTCCATGAGTTTTTAACGGCTCTGGCCTCTTGATAAACTTTGCTGATAGCGGCACTACCACCCGAGAGCTTTTATACCTTATTCAGACCACCCGAGTGTAACGCCTGTTAATCGATGTCATAAATATTCGTGGCGCAATAGGGATCATCCTTTATGTGCCGCATTAAGCCTTGATAAGCCAAGTGAGGCTTACGAGACTCACCGACAAATCTGTTTAATATAGTTAATCCTTTATGTCAGGAGAATTTACAACCATCATGCGATGCGTGACCGATTTTTGGGACGCGATCTTGCGTCATCTTATTCAGACGTTTCCATTCACAGATCGAAAAGTACAGAAGATGCTTTCCTTGGATTATAATTTATAGATAACACAAAGTTTCCAACAAAATTGTTGCTCATAAGCTAACTAAAGTGCGTTTTAAGGCCATCATTACGAAATTGCAAATTGTTATCGGAATACTGCAAATCTTGAGCAAATCCATATGAAGTAGATGCCCCAGTTTTCGAAACAAAGAATGAGTCAAGCTAGCTGCGTGTCATTGCGGAAATATGCATGACTGTTGGCTGCACGAGGGGTGACAGAAACAGGAGTCGAAGGAACCATTGTCCGACGATTATATTTCTCTATAGAGTCATATTGTTACTTGGCTTTCATCAACATAATAATTTTTTGATTCCAAATTTTGTGACATAGAAATATGGAAAAGGGTGCATGATTATGGTATGAGGGAATAACTCATGAGATAGAGAGAGAGAGAGAGACAGATGACAGACAGAATAATTCAACAACAGGGATCTGTCGCACTGGGATAATTGGTGGTAAAACACACAGAGCACAACCAAGTGTTAGGGTTCATGATTATGGCATGAGTGATGCAAAATTTCAACCACAGGCATTTGTCGCATTGGGATAATTGGTGGTAAAACACACAGAGCATAACCAAGAGCCGTACTTCAGCCGTTGGCACCAACAACTTTGAAGCGTGCCAGGTTTTAGAGGAGGCTGAGGGTGATTCACATAATGGAGTTTATTCTTAGTGAGAGCCCGAAAAAAAAGCAAATCTTTGTTGGATGGAGTATTTTTACTATAAAGTGATGGAAATAACGTTTATTTTCGTGACTTCGATAAGAACCTAAAGTGATGGAAATAATGTTTATTTTCGTGACTTCGATGAAAGAAACTACTCTCCGAGATAATCGGCCATGTTTAGAATTAGTACCTAAGACCCGAAGCAACTTATAAGTTCTACCACGATAGCAGTATTTTCCATTGAAATAAATAACAATAGATTCATAGAGATTATAAAACGTCGAAACAGCTAGATCCGAACTGAACCACATACAGTTTAATGTTATGTGATAGACACCACACGTAGGCACCTACAACCTATTAAGTTAAACTGGTTAGTTAAGTTGGGTGCGCCAAGTAATTTGCCGAGGGGCGAGGCGCGGGGCAGGGAGGGAAAGCGGCTCAGGGGCACAGCGACAAGTTGTCTGGCAGGGACGGCCGGCGGCGCCCGGGCACTGCCCCCCGCTCCCCGCCAGATTATTACGGGCCCGTCGACCGACGCCCGCGCAGCGGTGTTGCCAACGAGTGGAAACTAGAAAGAGTTGATGTTGTGTCAAAAACTTTAAATGAGGAAAACTACTTATGGATTGAAATTCTGAAGATGATTGTAGGAGGGTTGGTATATAACATTAAAGTAGGTATAAGATAGTTTGAATAAAACATTACAGAGGCAACTGAATAGAAGATTATTTTATCTAATTAATATGGACAAATGAAAGGATGTGAAGAAAGGTAGGTTTTAATAAATAAGTTGTAGGTTTTATTTTACCCATTACCTATTAAGCCAGAGTTAATTCATAATCCGAAAATGTGCTAAAATCTGAGACACCCAAAAGGCAGCCCAAGGTTATCTTCATATAAT
Source organism: Eupithecia centaureata (assembly GCA_944547425.1). Lineage (NCBI taxonomy): Eukaryota > Metazoa > Arthropoda > Insecta > Lepidoptera > Geometridae > Eupithecia > Eupithecia centaureata. The sequence continues at coordinate 12,146,372 of OX155679.1, read as the reverse complement.
CTAGGAAATAAGCCAGATTCAGCTACAACGTACAACGCTGGTAACACTGAGGTCGGCTTAAAGCCCGCCCCGCTTCGCCCCGCTGCGCTCGCGCCGCGCCATCGCTTCTCAGAAACCGATACCGCCGACACAAGTATTATGTGCCAGCGATACCGACACACACACTCACACACACATGCATCATCGGTCGGTTACCAGTCCATCTTCACAAGGAAAATTTATAATGTGGCAACGTGATAAATACACTTTAATTTTATTACTGGCCCCTAACTGGCCATAGTTAGATAACACCTTGATCGGAAATAAAAGACGTTTTTGTTGGGATTATACTTGGTAGAGCGAGAGGCAGGACTCGAAAAAGTTTTGCAAGTTTATGGTTATGATTGAAAAATGATAAACTATGTATATCTAACAAGAGAGCTCATAATAATATACCTGTTTATAAAATAATAATATGTGTTAAGTATGATATGAATTAATTAATAATGATAGGAACTTACTTGTAACTGGAATAGAAATCTCTGTGTACCACACAAAGAAAGAAAATAATACATCCAATAAATTACAGAGGGTGACCTTAACGCTGTAAGGGATCTCTTCCATCCAGGAACGTGGGATGTACTAAACTTAGGTTAGGTACTAGGTATTAGACCTAACTATAATATAATTATGTACCTACTAGGTAATATATAACATGTCAAGACTTACAAAGAACAACAACAAAAACAGAACTATCATAGAACATAATGAACTAACCGAGCAAAACAGTTTCCTAGAAAAAAAATGTAAAACGACACGCATAGCATAACAACGACGGATGTATGTGATACTTGATCTCGATAGGTAGCGCCTAACTGCTTTGTTATTGCATTGATTGTCATGTCATAACTATTCAGTACATACTCTGCAGTAATTACATAAACCCGTATACAGAAACAAGTAAATAAGGATTGGGTATCGAGTATTATGTAGGTATATTAGTATGCGTGAATAATAATTCACTCTGTCAAGTGGCAACACTGGCAACTCGATTACCCCACCGCCCTCTTCAGTGCCACAGAATTAGGGTTGCCAGACGGTCGGGAATTGGCGGGATTCTCCCGAATTTTTGTATGTGCTCCCGACTCCCGACAAAGCAAATAATCTCCCGAAAAACAAGTTCGATAATTTTAAGTTCACTTTTTCGTCAAACGAAACTTGCAAACTACTTGGGCGCTTGGCGCAGAGCGAAAAAACATTGCAATGCACTCCGTCTGAGTCGAGTCGGCATATTTTATAAGAAACTGCGTTGAAGTTAAAACCAAAATTGTATGTTTTTTTATTTTCAATTCCAGTAAGTAACGCTTACTGGGAACGCGTTTTTAGAATCACTACATAGTATAAAATAAAGTCACTTTCTCTGTCCCTATGTCACTATGTCATTATGTCCCTTTGAACGCTTAAATCTTTAAAACTACGCAACGGATTTTGATGCGGTTTTTTTATAGATAGAGTGATTCAAGAGGAAGGTTTATACGTAGGTATAATAAAACCGTGCGAAGCCGGGGCGGGTCGCTAGTACTTAATAATTTATACTCAAAAGAAAGGAACCGAACGAGCATGGATTTAATAAAGAAGTAATTAATTATTCGTTTGAATTTTGACGAAAATTGTTTAAATTTTAAGACCTTTTTGAATAGCAATAAAGCTAAAAAGTTGTTAAATGCGGTAAAAAAATTACAAATACTTATGGCAAGAACAAAACCAATAAACATGCTCATTCGGTTCTTATGTATCACAAATACCTACTAAGTATGTTTTGCTTTTCTTATATCTACAGTGCAATGCAAAAATATGTTTGTTTTCTTAATATATTATGTACCTATAATTAATATTATTAACTTATTTTTTTATTTCTCCCGACCAAAGTCCTAAAATCCCGAAAAATCGGTTATTGATCCCGATATCAGGAAGAATCGATCTGGCAACCCTACACAGAATACCGACTCTCTTCTTAGCCAGTGGCTAGGCGGGTCGCACTTTATATGGAGAGTTGTCTAATCCACTGAATAAATTACCAACGGGCCTAGGTTTCTCCTGAATGACTAATGGGCATTTAAAGAATTAGCTCAACGCGCATGCGGTGCACTTTCCAATCTCTATGCATTACACTTACACAATACGTGCCTTCGATGACCGTAAATGGAACTCTACTCTTCACTTGAAATCGTAAATGCACGTCTAGATATTGCTACCTCACTTTATTAAGGTTACGCACAAATAGGTAGCAAATGGATGGTCACTAAATTAGACTTTATAACGAAACCTCTAGCATTTAATAGCTTATTGCAAAATAATTAGAAGTCTGTTTGTTAGGCGGCTTTCACGGGTACTAAGTACGTTTACAAATCGAATTATCCATTCGACTTTGTAAGCGTAGTTTAGTATTTTATAGGCAATAGCTAACCAATAAATTGTAAAATATAGACGTTCGAAACCCACTATTAAAGCAACTGGTAATTTGAATTTACCGAGCTGGACTGAACCACATAGGTATGTATATTATATCGTTTCCACTACGTTATGCAATGCGAATAATATTATCGCCGGCAAGAGATCAGGATGTTGCCACCTGGTGCATGATCCATTTGCCGGAGAGAGCACAATGAAAGTGGCGCCTGCATTCCAAAGAACGAGTTTGCTGGGACATTACGAAATACACGTTAAATTAAAATACCAGAGCACGAAACATAATCAAACGTTAAGAACTCATCCACTAGATTATTGAGGTGGGGTAGAGAAGCATGATGATTTTAAGGCTTGGTGGTGTTCCCCTAAAGATAATCGGACAATTAGGCAGCTTAGGTTTACTTTGACGTTTAATTTATAGAAACTAGAATCAAAAAAGTCCAAAAAGCTTTAAATTTTTTACCATCTGTTGATGAACTCGAGTCTTAAAATATTAAACAGATCCAAGGAATGTAACGAATTGTCAACGCGCGTGTTTCAATCAATTAAAAGAGCAACTAGGAACATTTTGGGCGAACAATCACTCAACTTTTGTCAGGTTCATGGCCATTGCTATAACCTTTCAGTCATTCAAAATAATTACCCTTTAAATAGATTCATTGTCATGGTAAAATGAACTTCAACGCGAAACGAACGTATGACGGAGAACACAGAATTAGTCATGACATCAGCAGAGAAGACAAAATTATATATTTTGTCGCTAATGGCCGAAAAAAAATCAATGAATAGGAGAAAAAGTATCGAACGACATGGGCTGGGCTGAATTAAACTGGTAGTCATTAACATTAATGAGGTAACTATCAAATCGAATCAGTGTCCTTGATACGTCTTGAAATTAAATTCTGCGCATATTCCGGGGTCTGCTTTGACTTGCACGAAGATATTCTGCGCGAGCGGAAATTAGTGTCCAAAATCCCAAGGATCCATTCTCCAGAATGGAAGGACCTGGAGACGAATATATAAATGTAACTAGAGCCATTTTATCTTCTTTTTAAACTAAGCATATAATTAGTATTGGATTCCCCGTTACTACATACTTACTCCATTACCAGCGAAGCTAGTTTAAATTTATTTTTGGTGTTTACGAAAATAATGGGCATTAAATAATGCTGGAAATTAGTTCCATACTTTCGTGAGAATCTTTCCTAATACTTACGTTGTGAAGAAGAATAAATTTCCAAAAATTGCTTATTTTTGAAGCCTAAGAAATATACCTAGTTATTGATTTCTGGACCACGTAACATAAGTACAAAAGATTTCAACGCACATCCGTTTTCTAACAAAGAAATAGCTATCGAAGGCAGTTATTCTATCGTCTGAAAAAACAAGTCTTTTTTTTTGTAGTTTCAGAAATAAGCTTGAATTAAGTTTGTTTTACAAAATAGGCTGCGCGTTGAAGTCTTTTGTAAGGTAGGTGGCATCATCAGGCGCGGCGCGGGGCGTAGCGTCGTACGTAGGTCGTGTCGTAGTACGCTTTACGAAATTAATCGAGAAACTGTTTTATCTTTATGGTAAATTAAGGAAATACAGCTCGTATTCTATTAAATATAAAAAAAAAATATTTAGACTGTATGAATGTTTGCTACCACCTTTTTCAGTGACTACTTGATTTATTTTAGATGAATTTTGGCATAATGAAACATGGAATAATAAAATTTAATTTTGCAAAAAGGTATGAATTACCCTCAAGAGTTTAAGACGGATGGTATAGTTTCTATGGGAAATGATTATTCCTTGGTTCGTTCGAATCATTCAAAACTCATTTACATTATACTATCAAGTAGGTAAATAGTGAATCGTAGGTACCTATTTCTTTTTTTACAAAACTACCCCTAGGAATTTCTAAAATTCTAAAACTGCGTGGCGCAGCATGTAATAAATAAGTTATATATATATTATGTGAGGAAAAGATTAAATACAGAACATAAAAATGTTTTTGACAAAACTCACTGTGATCTTTAGTTTTCAGAGATTTGTAGACTAGCAGTTTACACTTATATTTCTCGCTAAATGCCTTTCGCGATTGTGTCTCTCGCTCATACATAAGTAGGTATAAAAAGACGCATGTAACAATAATTATAAACGAACTATAATAAATAAAGCATTAAATATGCTAGGGCTTTTTGCGTTGTCTGTATAATTAAGGGCAGGCGATTATTATGGGCATTCTCAAGGGCCTATTAAGTTCAGACACACACGCATCAGCGAACCGTTGAAGGTTACATTCTCAAGTTACACACCTAACTGATAACTCTATTCAATTGTTCGAAATGCATTGTGTTAGGGTTATGATATTATTTAATTAAAAAGACAATAACATCAGTAGACATGATAAAATTTGAGCGAATACGCGATGATAATATTTGATGGGACGGACTTGGTTTGACTTGGCTGAGTTTTATCAGTAAGAAATAACAGCACAATGATTCAAAGAATCAAACAAGTGGATGTATTTCTAGATATATTTATAGGAGGTTAGGTAGATTGCTACGATCATTTTAGGAGTTTTCAGGCAGAACCCAAAGAAAAACGTTGTAGATAGCATGACACAAAAAAATCCGTTATTCTCTTTTTCAGTAGGTTGAAAAGCCCATAGACGGATGTGACCAGAGATAGTTGTTTTCAACAATGCCGATCAGTTAGCAGAATTCTGCTCTCCCCAGTTAACATTACAAATCACCTGGATCGCCGATGCACGGTATGTAGGCCTAGCTTTAAATAATTCAACACCTAACTTTGTTGTTAAATCTAATGAGACAAGTGTGATGTCTCTTGAATGAACAAGGGACGCTTGTGCATTTATTGAGGTAAAAATTCAAAAAGAACCTCCTTTTTGTATAGTGCTTCGTGTTGTCTCGAAGAGGCCCGATAATGTCCAGAATTATTTATTTTATTATTATTGTTAGAGCATTTTCGAGTAAGCCGGAAAGGCCGACTTAATAATGATCAGATCACGAGAAAATTTAAGTAAAATTTTTATAGCTGCACATTTTTAAAATTTGTCAACAAATCTCGAAACGAATAAGTTCGCCTTGAGATCAAACGTATACCTAACCTACCCACTTTTTTGTTTTCCATCTCAGGATAAGATCAAAAGCCATTTATTTTGATTCGTTCTCGGTAAAGTAGGTGCCTCCTTAATACAAATTTAATGATAGGTTAAAGAAACGTGTTTGGCGCCATTTTATCGAACAGTTGTTTCGATTTTGTTGTTGCTCAACCAAGTTAGTGATATAAAATAATTTATATTCTTTTTTAAAATAATTTCGTCTTTAAAATAGCTTTTAGGTCTCAAAATTATATATGGTCTTATAATTAGCTGGTCAAGTTAGTGCTAGGTAAAATAGAAAACTTGATCTTAAGCCAAAGATACCGGCTGTGGTACAGATCTCATCTCCATACCTTAGATAGAGCCTTCATGAGGCCCTTGTTCATGAGGAATTTCCTCCCGCGAACAGGTTGTGGAATCTTCCTGTAAGGTTTTCCCTTAGGACTACAATATGGTGTTCTTTAAAAAGATTGTCTAAACATTTAAAGAATCGGTAGAGCGCGTGTAATGTGCCTGAGGTGTGGCGGCCATTGGCTGCGATAGGTACCTACCCGCTTTCCAACAAGCGGACCGCATGCCTGTTTGTGACCTTAGTGGTGTAAAAAAAATAAAGTATCTCTGAGGGAAAACAATAAAGACTTTCAGCTTACTTAGGCGTATATACTTCTATATCCGATATCTAAATAACTATAGGTTATAGTTAGGTATATCTAACGTAATTCCATCAAGTGGGAACGTTTAAGTGGGTTACTACACAAAGAGAAAATTCCAGCGTGATGTCATGCACAAATGCAATGCCCTTATCGATAGATAACTATAGAAGGTACCTACACGATATGATATCGCCGATAAAGCAAACAATACGATTCCCTTAGATTGGAGAGCGTCAAGGTGAACCGGCCTGCAGCGCCAACAAGTCTGCTTCTACGGTGTTACCGGCTTTAAGCAATTGAACTCCTGATTTTACTTAGAAATTAATATACCCTAAATTAAATTGAAATTAGCAATATGGTATTGGAGTGTTATGTCGTTGTTAGTCGGGGATGTTGCACGGCAAAGGATTTTTTTAGGTTTACATCACTTCAGCGTTCTACAAGTAATTTACGGACCATCTTAAATTTGCAAGATATTTGATCTAGTCACATTTTGTATTACACCGTTATTAAAATTTAAAATTAATATTCATAATTTGACATTTGATTATTGATAAATATGAAATAAATTAATTTATGCATGTTTAAAAAAAAAAATATATCCTTATTTGTTTTAAATATGTTTTAAAATATAATACTTAGGTAAATGTATAACGAAATGTTAGTTCAAGTGTTAGAATCAAGCCTATGATAAGTCCTATGAAGTGACTGTAATATAACTTGATGAATTATTAAAACACTCGTCCTTTTAGAGTCTATTGAGTTACAGTTTTGTTATTAAAATCAACATAAGGTTCTCCAAATTTCAAAAGTGGCACATGAATTGAAGTTAATTTTAGCATGGGTTTATAGCAATAATTTAAAAGGTGTGCAAAACTACTAAAATACAGGTACCTACTTATCTGCTTGCCAAATTGCAGAACCTAGAATATACAAAACAAACGAAAACCTTGAGCGCCACTGAGTACGAACAATTATTGGTAGGTTTATGATAACCTAGCCATCAGAGGAATAATGGTTCCCTTTATTATAAGAATAAGATATGCATAATTAATGACATAAAGGCATTTTGATTTTCAATCCTGTAAGTGCGTTTTCATTTCCTATCTCCGCTCTTTCTTCACCATCTAGCTATCATTAAATCTCCCGTTCCTGCAGCAAAATTTGTGATCTGGCAACACCGAGTACGGTACCTCAGCCCCTTGAAGTGAACCTACCGCGCCCACGCATAGCCTACGCGTCTACTGCGTTCACAAGATACGCTACACTCCACGCATAGCAATGAATTCGTGAACATTGGTCGTGAGCTAAGCTGTGATCGTTACCGGATCAACGCTCCTATGCGTGAACTCACGTTATTATCTATTAACTGACACATGCTTTTGTTAGGTACAAAATAGTCAGTAGCTTCTAAATTGATCAATCGTTGTCGTCGTCTGGTTTTTTTTTGTAGGTAAAAGATTTTAGGTATCGCTTGCCTAATGCAGCATAGCAGAAAGATTTAATAGAACCTACGACAACCAACCTTTTAAATTATGACAGATTTTTGGAAATAAAGTTAGTGTGATACGAACTGGGTTTTAAAAGTTCAAACTAAGTACATATTTAACATTTCAACACATTTAATCAGAAATGGTAATAGCGAAACGATTTAAGGACCGCGCAGTGGCGTGTTATCGCCACCTGAGGTCAGAGAGGTGGCTTGGTACTTCGAGAACTCAGTTACTCATTATAATGACTAAAGTACCTACCTACCTAGTTATTATATTAGCTTGATAGCGTATCCACGCGCATGCCTATGTAGGTACTGTTGACTAGATAGTTAAATAGCCTAGTATCACGAAACATAGCACTCAACACTGAGGTCCTGACATAGTGCTAGGTAAAACTAGCATACTTCAGTACGAAGCTGATTGTCTTAGCATGAGTCACTTGCTTTGTCGTGATACAAGGCACGTCCGATGGGCGATCAAAGCACACTGCCTATTATTTTCTAAGTTCTTGATTATAATTATTTTCCCCTATAGGAAGTAAAATACATATTTAAATCTGAAGATTCTGAGCTTTCTGTATAAGCTCGGAATTAAGAAATAGTTTAAACATTTATGTGAACATATTATAAGCATAAAAACAATAAATAATACTAAAAATGCTCAATCTTCAAATCTCGCCTCAGTGACTCTGCTTAATTTAAAATGCAATGCTTCGCCCCGTTCTATTATTTGATAAGAAAGTCGTTTGCTAAGATCTCGACATCATGTCTAAGACCGCATTGATCGCGATGATTTTTATATTTACACATTTTCGTATGTAACATTTGTTTTGTCTTTTCACAGTGTGATGTACACCAAAGAGTTCTGAATCTTCGGATGGGAGATAAACAAGTATTTATCTTATTTGTTTCAATTTATTCCAATTTTATTCAGATGAAAGCGGTGGCACCTTTGATTACCCAGAGTGGAAAGATTTGGATTACAAACAAGATCCGGCTCAAGATGGACACAGGTTCGTATTTTGTTTTTGGGTATTCTTCTGAAGACTCCTCGGTGATTAGGTACTTTTACTGGAGGAGCAAAGTCACTTTCCCAGTTTTTTGAGATTTATTTTTTATTGAACGTACACAAACATACCGACGCGCAGCTAGTTATGATGAAATATTGAATGTACAAATGAATAATTACATATTTCGTGGCAAAGTTTAATTAACCTTTACACATTAACATTTCAGATGTGGTGTGTGTCCCACATATTTTCAGAAAATTTGTGCTTTTGACTTGACCAGAAACGCTACTTTCATCTTCGACAACCATTGCGTCATGGACATCTATAACTGCATAAAAGGGACACGTAAGTTATATTAACCGCTTGTTTGCCTGCTGCTTCCCAGATCGCAATAGCACTTGTGTGACATTATTAATGTTATAAATACGAATGTTTGGATGGACGGATATTTATTAAGGCGCAAACAGCACGTAAAGTGGCGCCCCCACTTATTTTATCATATAATTCAGTTAAACAAAGGAATTTCCAAATTTCATACGTACAGTTTGTTAAACCTACCATAAGCTATTTTTTAATGCATCTGTAGTAGTTTCATTTTGTCTATTTTAGGAAGCGATACGAAAACAGAGTTTGGTGGCCACCAAAGGCAACTTCGTATCTCCTTTTAAAAAATAGAGATGTGAACCTGCCGATAGAATCATTACTTAATCGTTTTTTAATTAAAAAAATAATAATTTGTTTACTTATAAATAACTGGTTGAACTGCTGGCGATTTCATTTGAGCGGACATCAGTTATTAATAATCACTATTGTTACTTGTAATACATTGACCCCATTTTAACCGAAACAACCGTAGAACACGAATTTCTAAAAATCGTTTTTATCGGTTGTCTGTGAAGTTGAAGGTAGGTACCTACCTTCCAAATTTTAGCTTCAGCGGTTGGGCAGGGCGTTATCTCCTAAAATTACTATTACGTACATATTAAGATTTTTTACTTCATTTTTTATGACAGTCATACATTGATAATGATTAGGTATTTATTATAATGTTTGATTTTGCAGATTTTTCACCCATCAAATATGAGCACTGTGTTTATTTCGGTAATTTTGCTTACGTTCACGGTTTCAAATACGAAGACATGGATTATGAGGAACGTATTGGCAAAAACAAGAAAAGGAATCCAGATTATATAAGAAGATTGTTTGAGAAAAACTACGATTATATTTTATAGCTTTGTAATAAAACAACTTGATTAATTATCTTTGGATAAGATTATTAAATGAGCGATAGTGGAATTCCAATTACAGAAATGTATTTACCACACAAAAACTGCCAGCAAAACTATGAAACGGATGAAATCCACTAAACACATCAAGTTAATTTTATCCTGTTTGAGATATTATTTTACAATAGAGTAACTTACTGGATGGATACATACTTGGAAATTTACAAATACAAGTGATTAACATGTCGAATACACTTTCTTAAGATAAACGCCATATTAATATGGAACTTTACAAAGCTGATACTTAATATAGCTAGGTAAATTATCTTATCAATGCTCGTCACACATGCAATAACAAAGTCGGGCTAGTTACATCTTACACCATTCATAACCCAATAACGGCTGAACCGATTTTAATGACATCTATGATTTTTTGGATTCGTCTCTATCCCGAATAGCTGAAAAATATCAGTGACCAAGCAAAAATTAAATTTCTAGTTTGATGTAGTAAGTAATCTAGCAATCTAGGAGATGGGTTATGTTATTTCGTTCTTTATAGGCACCTAAAAAAGGAATATTAATGTTACCTACTTGAAATATGTAATAAATGACGATTATGAGAATTATGTATTTGTATTACATATTAAAATAATAAGGAATACGGAAATAAATGGAATATAACGTAACTCAGCAATCAAATTAGTAAGTATGTACTAAGTAAGATAGAGCAATCATATGAAAATCCATAGAATCTACAAGAAATCAGCTAACGCCATCTATTTAGGTTAGTTTTCGTAAGTTGATGGTGGTTTTCATTGTTATTTCACACAGACAACAAATTATTGCGATTTGAATCTTAACAGTAAGTAAATCTAAGCTTTATGCACGCTATTCTCAAGATTTAATGTTTGTAAGCATTTGCAAATCAAAAAACCAAGATTCTCTTTTTGGCGTTATGTTATGTATACGCTCAACTCTACAAGGAGTGCAACTTCTCCAAAAACTAAATAAATATGAAAGCGGTTTTAAGGTTAAATATGGGGATGTTTACAAACATTAGATCTTTAGTTTGACCGGAGAATACATAGAGTACAGACCGACCAACTAGTGCGTGGAAAACTGCCAAACGCTGTCTTCATGCCTTACATTAAGGTTGAGGTTGAAGACAGCCTAAGGCAGGGTACATTTGCTATGTGACTGGCATGTGCCCTAAACGCTTGTAGTCGATCTTATCCAGTTGGACCAATGGCCGGAGTTGGTCGGCGAATGCTCGCATGTCCTCCGCGATAGCGTCTTGGCCTTGAGGAGCTAGTACCTGTGATTAATACTTTTAATAGGTAGATGTTTTGAGATTTTTTTCTAATACAATCGGAGCCCTGAATTGAGGATAGTTTCGAGCAGTGATCGTGACGACTAATTTTTGCATCGAGTTTACATAGTTATTTGTCCGCGCGATAGAGGTGCCGCACTAAATTGCATAGAAAGCGAAGACTACACGATCACGTCTCGATTTATCGTCAACCAGACTCGGGGCTGAGGTTCATGGTTTATATTCGTTTGTGCGTCCATGAGCAAACCCAATTCAAAATAGGGCTTTCAATGAGTAATAAACTATTTTATCCTCCAAGGAATCATTTGCAAATGTACATATCTTTCAAATTGTAAAGGATGGTAAGAATCTGAAACATGCTCGATTATCAAAAGGAGTAAAAGGATTCATGCCAATAACCAAACATGCAAAAGTGCATTATAATAAATAAATTATGAGTTATTTTATAGAATTAATACAAGCCATGCCATTATATCAACTAAAAGATTTAAGTAAGTTCTATAATTATTCATTTCAAGATGCTTGGATATTAAATACTTACGTTGCAGGTTGATACATTTTCAGGCAATTTTAAACCACACCAACATATAAATGCAACATAGCAGTGCAAAAGAATAACAGTGAAGTAATTTTATCAGTAACATGGTCGCAAAACATTTCTTTGGTCTCAACTCAATAGATTATAAGTAGAGTTGAGATGCACTATACACTGTTTATGCCAATGATTCACAAAGCCAGCGTCATCTCAATCATTATTTCAAGCTTTAGCTTGTGTTTGGTTAACACTTTCTCAACCCGTAAATAACTTAAATGTGGTTCCAGCAAACATTCTAGGTGGCGGAGGCTGGCAAAGAAGCATTAGCAAATTATATTAGTAGAAATCTTACCGATAGCTCGACAAGATAGCTTTGAGATATGGGCTCGGGAGGCATGGAGCTTTGGGAGATCTTGAAGACTTTTGCAACTGTGATCTTCATACGACCCTTTCTGAACATGTAACCTGAAACGAGAAATTTAAGTTGTCACTGTGTTATTTTACAATGGTGTCAATTCTCTTGTTTTAGACCTAGCTAAAATTAGCTAATTTTAAGATTTTGAAACGTCAAATCCACGAATGCTATTCTGTGTTTTAAAAATTAGACTGACAGATTTAAAATTAGAATGACAGATGTTAAACAACTCAACTTAGCTAAAATTGCTAAAACCGTATTCTGTGCATCACATTTTTAGCTAAGATTAGACGTTTAACTTAATTTTAAGAGGCACCTCATTTGGTCATGATTAAAATTTACAAGCAGAATGCTCAAAGCTTATACTACGAAAACCTAGAATTTAATGTAATCTATAATATAAAAATGAATCGCAAAATGTGTTGGTAAGCGCATAACTCAACAACGCCTGGAACAATTTGGCCAAATCTTTTTTTAAAATGTTCGTTGAAGTTCAAGGATGGTTTTTACGGCGAGAAAAATTAGAATTATTGCTGGAAAACCCCTAAAAATAGCCCTTTTCTTTTTCCCATACAAATGATTTGTAACTAAAACGTAGTCAATTTGAGCTTTATTGCTATGGTATAAAGTTCATATTAAATTACAAGCACTCACAATTTCCCCGCGGGTGACGCTGCGGGGCGCAGCTAGTTTGTGAATAAAAACATTCAGGGCAGGTACAGAAAAGTTACATGCAACATTATAGAAAACATATTTATTATGCTTACAGCAACAACAACTACTAAACTTAGAGAGATTTTACGATTGTCAAACACGTTTTAAATTAGGTATTTTTAAGACTTGCAACAGAATACCATAAATTTTAAGTCAATCTAACTAAGAAATTTTAAGATTTTAGTTAGGATTCCTAAAACAACAGAATCGACACCAATATCAATTATTGATAGTATTATGAACTATTTTACCAGAAAATAGCCTCCTCAACATAATCATAATCATTAGCAGCAGGATTTCACTCAAGTAATATTGTCGTATCTACCCATCTAAGATAAATATTTTAATAAATAAATATTCCCGATATACAGAGCATCATGTAGCTCCAAGCTAAGCAAAGCTTGTGTTACGGGTACTAGATGACTGATATACATACTTAATAATCATACGCACATAACATTGGTATTTTTATTACCAAGGAATTTACCAAAAGTATTCGACGGAGTTAGGGGAGGCCTATGTCCAGCAGTGGACTAATATAGGCTGATTTTATTTTTTAAAAGGGACTTTGTCGCTTAGCGACCACATCGCCCTATCGTGATACAAGATTTAAACCTATGTAGTGGAAGCTATGTTCGTTCCTGAAATACACGTTCTTCTTAGTATTTAGATACAGGTTCAAATAATTGAAAACACCCAGCCCCAGAACCCTGCGACAAATATTTGCAGATCGTGCAAACAAACATTTGTCCCAAGACATGAATCGAACCCAGGGAACCAGGCGGACCATCGTCCGTCGCACGCGCCACATTGTTAATAATGTTCTTACCTTTCACACTGTATTCAAACTCTATCCGGCACCCGAGCTCGGTGAGGAACTCAATGAGCATGCCACTGCAAGCTATGTCCAGGCTGGAGCGTACCACAGTCGGACGGTTCTTGTCTCCGAGGTCGGGCTGGCCGATGTAGCGCAGCTGAAATGGCATGTCCCGTGCATCGAGAGCCTTGCGAACACGCAGCATCAGTGGTGGAGTCTGAAAATTACGAAAAGAGTTATCATGAGTATTTTTTTAATGTCTATACATTTATGGATTTATTTATTTATTCTTGTCATGTTTACACGAAATAGTCATGTTGATTTTATAAAAGAGAAAACGGGGTGATTCATCAAGAGGTCTCTGTAATAACAAGAGCTATGCAGCTGAAACTTTGCATGAAGGTTCCTTTTAGGACGTAGGCATGCGGTAAGTACGAATTTTTGGAAATTCGTTTTCTATGGATATTCGTTCTCTAACGCCCGTAGCACACCTCCGCTGCGAAACCATAACAGCGGAACCGCATTAATTTCGCTGTGTTTTGTCCGTATGTAGGAGAAGCGGAACTGCCACGGAACTGCCTGTTCTAACGCATAGATTTAACTATATTCTATCTCTTTCCCCGCGCGGTTCCGTCGATAATACTCCGACGCCAGCCACACTACCGCGCTCCGACCGCCATTTTGTTGCGGTGCCGCGTTGTTTTCGCACGTTTTTGTCAAAATCGACAAAAATTTAAAGCGAAACTACAATTTTTTCATAAAATGGACGTCGATTTCACAGAAAAATTAATTCAAGAGGTCAGAAATAGACCTAAAACCTTAAATCATACGGATTATACATAATACATAATCGGTTTATTCCTAATTTCTTCCTTTTTTTCATTAATCTCGTGCACCCAAATTGCCTTTTCAAAGTTAAAGTCCACAATAATATTTCCTCTCTGATAACGACGACATTTCGCTCCGATGGCTGACTGATGACTAACAGGTTCCGACGCCCGTTCCGCAACTCAAACTACACTTTATCGCAGCGGAATTACTACAGCGGTTTCGCAACTGAAGTTTAGCAGCGGAGGTGTGCTACGGGCCTAACTGGTAAAAATGGGGTCAATTAGGATTTTTTCCATATTTAATCTCTATTTATCTAAGTCACCACCCATGCAATTGATGCATCTTTGCCAATGCAGTAACGCTCTTGGGTTTTGATTGAGTTATTTCCTGACAAAAAGTAGAAGTCTGTGGGCGCAGGGTATGGTGAGTAAGGCGCATGAGTTACGTAGAACCATTTAGAGCCTCCAATCCCTCTTGCTCTTGTAACTTGGAGTCCATCTGTTGTACAGTACGAGGTGATGCAGGAACAGTGGGGACGAGCGATTGACCAAAGCTGGTTGGAAACGTGCGAGCTTCTCCATCATTGTCAGTTGTTCACAGTACACATCTGCTCATATAGTTTGGTATCTGTGATGAATCACACACCGGCGGCGCTCGACCAATAAACAGTGACTACCACTTTTCTAGGGGGTAAGTTATCGTTTAGTAGGACATTGTTTAGGTGCTCAACAAGGATCCAACAAGCACTATAAAACTAGCGCTAAAATAAAACATGACGCAAATGCCAATCGCAAATATTGTTATGATGCTAACTAGTAGAATGACTATCATCAACTTCCACAATCGTCATTAATTCATCATTGTCGACTAAATCTTTTCAGACGAATGAGTGGGTTTAATTTTTAGGTCAAAATTTACAGAATGGATGCGAACAAGCAAACCAGAGGTGGTGCGTTCGTTTGTAGTATTCCGTAACCGCCGCCGATGTTGCGTGCTGATTGTGCCGCGTTACTGTCACGGCGGGACTCATGTTCCATAGTAACTCGAATTTTGAACGTATTATAGACTGAATAGAATGACGACGAAATAGATTCAAATGCGATGAAAACTTATCGTTAATCAAAAAGAAAAGACTATGTAATTTAGAAAATAAATTCTATGTTTTAAATTAAAATTTATTTGAAACTAGAATTCTTAGTCAAACAAAACCTTTTTGATTTTACATGGCCTAGCTAGTACTAAAGAACAGAAGTTTAAGGCAGTACCCGGAGGCACACTGGTGCCCCAACAATTTATCTTAATATGTTAAACAAGGAATTTTCAAAATGTCAGATGGGCTTTTTGTTATACCTATCATGCACTATTTTTATTGCCTCTGGTCTGAAGGCTAATAGTTTTGTTTTGTATAGTAAATGTAGAAGACATTGAAATAGCTGTTAAGTGCTACAGGGTACCAGTTTAATATGTAAAAAAAGGAAAATCTATTATAATATGAGTGCACAATCTAATTCAAAGGTTGTTCATGAGTAGGACTGCTGGTTTAATTTATTAAATTCTTTCTTAACAGAAAGATGCATTATCGTTTAAAGACAAATTCATCCAGGTACCATGTGAGCAAAGCTGAAGCTGTTTATATTAATAATTCTTGAAAAACTCTTTTACCATTAAAATTCTACAAGAATTTTTAAAATCTGTCAAGCTGTTTTTTCTCTTTAAATATTAGTAAAGATGACTGAAACAGAATGATACCAACCTGTTGATTTGGATCGCGAAGGCTAAAGCATACTTCCTGATCATCAAATGTTTCAGGACCGGCGTCAACATTGTCACATAAGCCTCGTAGACGGTGTAGTAGCACTTCTACTGCAGAGTCTAACACGGATCCCTGCAATTTGAATGAATTTGTATTGATATTAGCATGAACTCTTGTTAATACTGATTAAAAATGCCGCAACCTATAAATTAAACTAGTTAATTATTTAAGTTTTGTTGCTGGTTTAAACTATGAATGACTTCCTACCCTGTGTGTAAGAGCAAGGGAAGCAGTGATGATAGAAGCTTACCTGTAGTAGATATTCTTGGTTGGGGATAATGTTCGCTTTTAGTGCCTGCGTCAAGCTGTCGGTGGCAGTTATAGGTGCTGCATTTATGGCAGACATTTTATGTCATGCTATTGAGATTATTTCATTTAGATCCGTATATTTATTACGTAGGTCAACAAAACTAAAGTTAAAGGGTACAGACATGCAGGAAAGGAAACATAAATATATTTTGACATTGACGTATACATGAAAAAGATCTGTGCAAAAATGTCCAAAACGGCTACATAATCAAGCACACACTCAACAATTTTCCTATTTTAGTTTTGTCTTTGGTCTCAAATCAACGATTCATTCATTCAGATTCATTCGATTTGTTGGTTTTCTCTTGTTTTTTTATTGTCTATGGTTAGTTTGTTTGTGAAAATTGGGAATGTGCTAAAAAGTCGTCTGTAAATAAAACATTTACGATTTATCAACAAATATGACTGGACACGTTACTATTAGATTAGCATCTGAAAGAGTGAATCATTGCGTTGCCTCACTAAATGAAATTCCCCGATTTTATACGCCGGGTGAGGTTATTACTAATGTTCAAGATTTTATGCGGTAGGTTACACCTATATAGCCTTACAAATTAATGCAGTCATCACATCATAACACACAATAATATCTCTCATTTCACTACAGTGGTCACGGCACATACATAGAGGATGATTACATCAAGTCCTCTGTGGCCGGTGTTGTCCAGAAGGTGAACAAGCTGATCTGCGTCAAGCCCTTGAAGAGTCGTTATGTTGGAGAAATTGGGGATGTTGTGGTCGGTAGAATATTAGAGGTACAGCAGAGGCGTTGGAAAGTTGAAACAAATTCGAGGTTGGATTCTGTTCTGCAGTTGTCAGCAGTCAATTTACCTGGAGGGGAACTGGTGAGAGGAACACACTTTTTCTTTCCCTCTCTTCTTTACAGACATTATGAAAATTCTAAGAGATTAATTTTATTTACTCATAACCTTAATGTTCTTTGGATCATTTTGACAAAAATTGTATCTATAGTAAATCTTTTATAGTTTTGAAGACTTACTTAAACTTACTGACTCATTATTTCCAGAGAAGAAGGTCGGCCGAAGATGAGCAGACCATGAGAAAGCACTTACAAGAAGGTGATTTGATTAGTGCGGAAGTACAAAACATAAATTCAGATGGAACTCTCTCTCTGCACACTAGAAGTTTAAAATATGGGAAAGTAAGTTTATTTATTGCATGAATTTTTGTCTTCGATGATATTATTTATGTAGGTAATATATCTAAGCTAAATTACTATCTCTATAGTGGAGTGGTTAAACATAATTTAATGTATCATTCCAGCTGGGCCAAGGAATCCTCATAAAAGTATTCCCTTCACTGATTAATCGAAGGAAGAACCATTTCCACAACCTTCCATGTGGCATATCAATGATTATTGGCAACAATGGCTACATCTGGATATCTCATCAACCACAGGAAATACACCCCTCTGGTGAAAAAGATGAAATTGAAGTTTATGACACCAATGTAAGTTGCACAAACACAGTAAAATTCATGATGATTTACAAATACAATACAATAAATAGTACAAATTTAATCAGGCTAACAGTCGATAGCCTAGACAAAAATTACATCAAGTATATAAATTATTTCAAATGTATTCCTTCAACTTCAATAGTTTACACTTTTTACACAAAGGTTGTCCATGCTATAAGGGGCAGATTCTAAATTAATTGCCTGTAATCACACTAATATTATAAATGTTTGGATGAATGGATGTTTGTTACCTCTTCACGTCAAAACTTCTAGATATATCTGACTGAAATTTTGAATAGACATTTCTAGACCTGGAGCACAACATAGTTTACTTTTCATCAATTTCATGTTTATGAAGCCGTGGGGTGTAGCTAGATAAATAAAAATGTTAAACTTTAAACTACTACTAAAACTGCAGCTAACCTCAATTTGATTACTCACCGTCTCCCATTCTTAACAGCCCGTGAGTCTGTCCGACAGGGACCTAATGGCTCGATTGAAGAACTGCATCACAGCTCTAGTGTCATCAAAGGTAATGCTTGATGACACAAGCATCAATTTTGCATATGAAGAAAGCTTGAAGTATGAAACAGTGAAGGAGCTGCTTGAACCTGAGGCTATGTTTGATATAGCATTCTTAACACAACACAGAATAAATGATGTTATGGAAGTATGAAAAACTTGGTATGTTTTTGTAAAACTTCACACATTTCTAGTGTTAACTATGTATATAATGTACTGTTTTAAGATGTAAGGTACAGAGATATTGAAGATGCTTTCACTATTTTACTAAGTTTAAATTTTGCTTTTACTAAGTTTAAACAAATAAAACAAAGTCATATTTAGAATTATATTTTCATAATTTTATTGTCATAAACCTATATAAACATAAACTAACTAAAGGTACATTTTTGGTAATCTGATCAGCACAATGAATAAAGAACACCATAGGTGGAAAACAAATATTTAAAGTAATTAAAAATAGTAATAAAATTTTCAAATTTTATACAAAAAGATAGTCCTTATTCAATATTTATAACAAGTCTTATTCATTCTTTATACGTTTGGCAGATAATAAATAATTAATCAATAAATATGTATTGTTCACTCAGAGCATAACAGTCATTGACACTTTGTTTCTAATTACTGCTTTCCTGTGAGCAAGATAAAGATATCAATGCAACCTACCACAAAATGACATGGTATGATACCTAGTACCTCCATAAAGTAAAGATAGCGGACGTAATTGATTAGGCAATGCTATGAACAGATTAGAAAGCCATAATAAACCTCTCCAATACCTAAAAAGAAGGTTTACAAATACAACATTAAAACAAACCTATAAAATTGTAAAGTAACTACAAACGCTTAAAAGTTTAAATTGTTTGTGACAGTCACTGTAAAAAGATTGATTCACAACTCTATTAATTGGCACATGTTAGGCTTGTTTGTTTTTCTTTCCGAGAATTTTCATAAGGTTCTTAGACATGAAGTAAGGCTTCTCAGGAGAGCCGTCGTTCCTTTCGCAGTCTTCCACTGGAAAAATAAACTTATGTTAGCTTGTAACACATTATGACCCTTACCTTACTAAAGATTCTATACATTAAGTGCCCATAGATTGGAATAGATGTAATTTAATGTGTTTAACAAATCATGAACTTGAAATCTCACGGAATATTAAAGATAATTCAAAAAATCCTGGTCAGATCTTGATCAAATTTATACGGGACCACACAAGAAGCACTAACTTCCAAATAAAATACCTAAAGAATGGTGAAAAAGTAACATAAAATATTCAGTCGTATGATGACAACCTCCACTTTTTTAAGTCATCTGAAAATTGCAATCATTGCGAAAATTAATTAAGAGGAACAGATCAAATTAGAATATTTTAGGCATTTGGTGTCGATTCGATGTATTTTTGTCTTTTCTACCCTATATTAAAAAGCCGTGCTTGGCTAAAAAGAAAGAAAATCTTCGCCGTGCTGATGTCGGAGCTCTAAAATTCCACAGTATACATA
Source organism: Eupithecia centaureata (assembly GCA_944547425.1). NCBI lineage: Eukaryota > Metazoa > Arthropoda > Insecta > Lepidoptera > Geometridae > Eupithecia > Eupithecia centaureata. The sequence goes on along the minus strand of OX155679.1, from coordinate 12,126,170 downwards.
ACATAGGTAATCGAAAACATTTAAATGTTATTTGAGCGCGATTAATGGGACACGGTAACTTTGTCACGGCACTTTTAAAAGAGTGACTCAGTATGTGTGATTTAGAAGCAAATAGAAAGTAGGTACTGTGTTATTTACCGAGATTATCTATACATAATAATAATGCCTCATTGCAATGCATAATATAGTCAAAATGACCCTTAAACTACGGACTCTTCACACCAAATCTAACTGATCGGGGTGAAATGTTGAATGGACGTAATTCTAGCCCTGCAATAAAACAGGCTACTGTTCATCCCAAAAAAAACATAATAAATTAATAAATTTACGCGGACGAAGCCGCAAGGCGCAGCTAGTGTTAATATACAACACTGTAAATATCGGAGAGAGAGAGATTCCTAAGATCTCATCTAATACAGTTTCTTTTATATAAATAGATAGATGAATCCAGAGTCAATGCATATTGAAAAGGAATCTACGGGAAATATTGAAGATTTATCATAGCATATTGAACAAATGTAAGGTACTTACAGAAACAAAGGAACAGCGTATCCACTGCCATAGCGTAGACATTGAAGAATATCGTGCAGATGAGGTACGTAGCTATGCTCAGAATGATGGCTGGAATGTAGTTGTAGTGTAGGCGCTCGCCTTGCGTGACCTCGTACACTAGGTTCCATTGTAGCAGATAGTACACGGCGAACCCTACGCCGATTGATATAAGAATCTTCGATAGGAAGAATATGAAGTCTGTCACCTGGAAATAGATTTGTGTTTTAAACAAAATGCAGGACATATTGCCCTTAGCAGGATAAAGCAGTTAAAATTAAATAATTTTGGACACACAATAATCCCCACAGCACTATCTAGCCCCAAAGTACCTACGCTACTTAAAGCTTGTGTTATGGGTACTGGATAACAGATATATTTAATACATTATATACATAGATAGATATTTTTTATTATCCATAGAAAACACCTAGAGCAACGGAACAAATCTCTGCTGATCGTACACAAATTTGTTTCGAGGCGGGAATCGAACCCCCAATCGAGTAGATTGCGGGTTCGTCAGCGGTACCTCAGCTCACCTCGGTAGTTTAGTGGCAAAAATTTAAGTGAAAATCAATTCAATCAACGCGTAATTTTTTATTTGAGAATAATTTATTAAAATTCTTTTCACTTTTATCGCTTAAAATGTAGTAGGTTCCTTCCCCCGATACGTATTATAAAATCTGTGACCGAGATATCCAAATTTCAAGCCTAATCTTATTTGTATCTATCCATACATCCGTTGTTATAGGCAGAGTAATATTTGTATTTTAAAAGTAGTAGGTAACCGCAATTACCAATCTGGGTTTTACCCAATAAATGAATCACCCGCATGATTTATGATGACATGCCTTGAAAAGTTATCAAGATAACAAGCAATTAATGAAACTGTCGATCGATAACCTTATCAGCACTCGCAAATGCCTCATGTGTGTTATGCTGATATGATTTTTTATCATATTAACATAAGCATTAGCAATGCTGGTCAACGCATATTCTCTATTGACAGGGTTTAAAGATAGCTAATTAGAATGAACAACGGGTTTAAAAATAACTTCAGTACCAACGGCAAAAAAACCACAACAGCTTTACAATGAAACATAGTGACGACGTTATCGGGTTAATTCGGCTGCCCGTCCGTTTCCTTACAATTCTCAATAATTAAATTAACTTTTTTCTTCTGGAGAAGTGTATATCTACTCTAATGAAGACCTTTAACTAGTAGGTAAATAATGATATCTCCATGTTTACGTTGACCTTTTATATTATCTCTAACATTACTAACATTACATTACTTGGTTTTTTTGTAATACTGGTCAACCGGCTTCTTACGCCTTGTTTTCTATCGAAACTTTTCAATACTATTTAAATCCCATGGGGACTGATTTATGAGAGAAAAAGAAGCCTATGTTATATTCCAGGGAGTATAGAACTACGTCTTTTCAACATTTCAGCCCGATCCCATCAGTAGTTTTTGAGAGAAAGAGTAAAAAACATTCATACATACAAACTTTCGCGTTTATAATATTAGTAAGGATATAATTTTTTTTTTTTTAACTAGAAAAAGATTATTTATAGTGATTACTAGTTAAGCAACTGTAAATTAAGGAAAATTATTTTTATTAGGTGAGTTTAATTAATTTTTAGTTTCCGCTTATTTTATTAAAAGTATAACTATACATACATTATATTGTTGTTATAAAAGGGAAAATCCAAAGGAAGTTCTGATAACATGAGCTACTCAGGCGAGTTTTAAAGTTTGCTACAATTTCGCGAAAAATAGAGTCACCGACAAGGAAAATAATAATATGCTAGGTACCTACAATCCATCGTAAACGTACGTTTGTAGGTAATAAAATTATCACACAAGTGGAATAAGCTTATTTAGTTCTCAGGACAGGTATTATGTAGATAGATATCTTTTTAATTTACCGTCCATTGCATAAATATTATAGTGACGCTATATGTACGACGATAAATATTATATGACTAATGACTTTATTTTGAAATCAGTTCTGCCGAACTGATTACATACATGAACTGATACATACATATAGGATAATATAGGATTGGTAAATCCTAAAATAAAACGATGTTACAAAAGAAGAAAACTGGGCAACTCGTCTATTTCTGAAACTACAAGAACTACGAAGCTCAAATTTTGTAACTAAAGAGGTTACCTACTTTTATGACGTAGGCTAAAACAGATTTTTGGAAATTCATTCATTTTAAGGTAGTTAAATGGGTTCAATGGGGTAGTACTGCCTGTTTTTTAAGCGTTGTAATAAAAGTATTATCTGTCTATCTATTATTAAAGTCCACGCGAATGAAATCGCGACCGGGTCAGCTTTACAATAAACTATCAAGTTCTAAATAATAATAAACTAAATAATAATACTATAACCTAACTAAATAATAAACTACACTACTGCATATAACTTATTAAATAATAAACTATCAAGTTCCAAATTCAAGTTTACAAACCTTGTCCAAAACGATGACCCGCACAATATTCCTCATGAGCAAGGAGAATGCGTCCCGCGCGCTCGAACAGAAGTTTTTCCCGTGCACTGCGCACATTATGTACGCATTCTTATTGATGAACTTGAGGAAGTTCTCCAAGCACCAACAGCAGCACTTGCAGAAGCACATGATGCAACGTGTGAAGGGATTGTCGAACTTCTTGACTTTGTGGTCGATGTACTCGAGGATCACGCGAATGACGCGCACTATTGCTATTATTAGGGCGCCAAATGCAACTGTGCCGAGGTGGTACCTTGGAAGAGAGAATAAGAATTATTTTCAGAGGTCTGAAGTGTCTGAAATACAGAGCAAAAACGAAGGTCTGAACTCATAGTCACAGTGCTTTATTTCCTTTAGACCTTTCAGGACTCTTGGATACGTCAGAAACTCAAATTATAAGTTAAGTTACCTACTTTGATTTGAGTTCACCTCAAGCGAAAAGAAAAGCTTTACATTGTTACTTTACGAGTTCTAACTTCCAAACTTTCGTCCCAAGATTTTTTTATCTTCTAGGTAATCTGATGTTGAACCATACAGTGAATCAACATTATTCAGTTATAATTAATTAAACTAAAATCATTAGATAACTAATTAGGATATGGTATCATAGCAGTCTACAATAAAATTTTGAATGAGGAAGACGCTCGTCAATCTAAACTCGCTCTTGTCACCTGGTACCAGTTTTGAGGTGCATATCGTGGTATACCTCCGTAATTAAAGAGAGGAAATTAAATAGAAAAGAGAATGAAGTTATCTCTCATTCGGTTCCGCTCAGATGGGATTAAAACTGAGCAGGACAGCATGAGAGATGAGTTATAAAAACTAAAAACAACTAACCGGAGAGTCCTGAAGATGCCAGAGGTGAGAGTGAAGAAGGGTAGATCTCTCTTCTTGAAGGTCCAGTACCACGTGGAGAAGGTGCTCGCCAGCATCATGTCGGCCACTCCGCTGACGAAGAACATCGTCCAGAAGAATCCCAGCAGATTGGCAACTGATAAACAAAGGTTACTTTATTAACAACCAAAATTACAATCAAGGAATAGAAAAAATACAACTAGTTTAGACAATTGAAACCATTGAGCTAACTGCAGACGGTTACAAAAAGTCCTTAAGTTTAATTTGTTAAGGATTTGTGTGATTATTATCCTGTAAGGGATTGCTCGTGGTGATATAATGCGATTCTAGGCATTTCACTGTATGTTTTTCATTCTTTCAATTTAGTTTTTGTTTAGTTTCACTCTCTCTGTTGTCTTTTCAAAGTGCATGTGTCTTTTTATTACTACGTGGGTACTTTGGGAAAAACCTGGCGTTGTATCAAGCAATGTAATTAGTTTCGTACAATACTAAATTTAAAAAAAATCAAATTCAAAATACGTCATCTTACTATTATAATAAATGGAAAAGTCTGTGTGAATGTTTGTTGTAAGTAATCTTTGTAACTACTTAGTTATTTAAATGAAATTTGGTATGTAGATAGTTTAGGACCTAGAATAGGACATAAGTTATTAAAATTTGGAAATTTTCACCTCTGAGGGGGTTAAATAGGGTGAGGTAAAGGACAATATTTTTTCCTTGGTTCGATTCACTCAAAACTTGGTATAAATAACTATGGAGTGTACAATTAAACACGTCTTTTTTATTTTTGCACAATAACCCCTAGGGGGCGAGCAATAAATTTCTGAAATTTGTACGAAAAATAAACTTGTTCGCGGTCGAAGCCACGGAGCGCATCTAGTACTTAATATAGGTAGGTGGATGTCAATAAACAGGCGTATAAATAGATAAATGGTAGTTACTTACGTTGCAACCAGATCACGCTCTGCGGGTTATCGATACCCGTGAAGTGGCACGTAGCGTTCTGGCACATCCCGGTGGGGGTGCTCGGATCCCTGCACTCCTGCGCAAACTGCATCGGGTGACACGCCACGTAGTCCTGCACATTTTAATACACACTGATTACCTACGTTCGTTACCTATTCAAAGCGCTAGTAACTACTAGGGAGCTAGGGAAACATACCCATACCCATACTACATGACCCATTTTATAAAAAAAAATATACCCCCTCGGTGACCACATAAATATCATTCTTCGTTTTTATTAGTCACTAGCGACCCGCCTCGGCTTCGCACGGTTTTATTATACGTATAAACATTCCTCTTGAATCACTATCTTTTAAATAAAACCGCATCCGTTTTAAAGATTTAAGCATATGTACATAGGGAGGGACAGAGAAAGCGATTTTGTTGTATACTATGTAGTGATTATTATTTATATCGTAGATAATTAGCGTAAAAAAATTTTGTAGGCAAAAATATGAAAAAAAAAACAAAAGGAAAACACTTGCATACATATTTATATTTCCATATTTACAAAAAGTACGAGATTTCCCAAGACGATTTTGACTACGTGACGAAAATAGTTGTAATATTTCGTGTGTATTTTTCTTATCCATAAAAATAAAATAAATTTTATAATTTAGGGGTCAAACGTCCAAACGTAATTGATTCGTATTGCATGGCGATTAGGAAATCTATTAAATAAGGTACCACCTAAGATCAAGTATTACTACGGGTACCACAGGAATTTCAGAACTTGCTAATGACATGAGATGTTTTAAAATATACTTAACAGATGGCTACTGAATCTTTGTCTGTGTCGTGGGGAAATATTTGGATTTTAAATAGAAGAGACCTATTTTAATTTTAATGTAGATTCTTACTCATCTATTATTAAAAAGGTACCTAGTGAAAATTTACCATATTCACACACCAATCCAAAACTACATAGAGGTACATAAACACCATTGTAATCTGACATGTTTTCTGTGAATATACTGCTATTCTTTTTTAAACAGTGTGGCCTACAAAGGTGGAACACACAATTCCAAAAAATCGAATTTTATCGAACTCTCATAAAGAACGTCCAAACCCAGAGCGAAATTTCGGTCTTAAATAAATAAAAACTTTGTCGATTAGATTTTTTTAATAGCTATTAACCGTGCTATTAACTTAACGCGCTCAACTTAACCAAAATATAAATCTACTAAAACAAACGATGAAAATGATAAAAGGTAATTTTCTTACTTGATGGTAGTCAATTTCATGCAACTATCAGATTTCAGTTATAAACCAAAACATTTATATGATGAAATAATAATACGTTGGCGCAGCGCCAACTATTGATGTTCCATTTTCAGAACGAAATTATGGTTTTTAGCTGGAACTTTGACAAAGCTGCAAAACGTCTCGGAAAGGTCCAATTTGGGATCTGACTTGGAACTGCTGACTTTCAAAGCTTTTGAAGTTTTCTATTCATCATGAAAATGAATCATACCGTAAACACAGGTTTTTACACCTACGGACGAGACTTATTATTTCCATCATCATCCTTATCTTCACTAAAACTCAACTTCATCCGTTGCCCAAAAAGTTTCGTTGGCACCAAAATTCGGAGGACTATAGGTACACTGTACGTCCGAAATTATGTAATAAGGAAACTTTTTTGTGCCAACTCTTTGGAACTTTGTTTACTAACCTCTTTGTAATTGGTGCAAGTGCAGCCAGGGTCACTGCTCAGTCTGACGACGCTGAAGGCAGACTCTCCGATAGACATGAGCAGCATAAGCACCAGTACTCCGTACACTATGACCACGCATTGTACGAGCCACGGAAGAACTGGGAAGAATATCGTTGACTTCACGTCGTATACCGCTCTGAAAAAAAATCGAGGAGAATTTATTTGCCTTGTTTTAAAACAAATAAAAAGAAATAATGCTGCAAAGCAAACAGTGTCATCCTAGCCCAAAGCTTAGCAGAGCTTGTGTAGGTACCAAATATCAGATGACTTAGGTATATAATATATCTACTTCGCACCACATCGGTTACATATGTATTGAAGCAAGACTTCTGCAATTGGGATATTAAACTACTATATATTATACTACCTATCGCAATATTAGAAAACACCTAGTATGTGATGCAAATCTAAAAACACGATAAGGTCGAACGACAGACTCTGTCGTTGGCTAACATTACGTTCCCAATAAAAAAATATACATAGGTACCTAGCTAGCTACAACATAACTAGCTATATGCCTCTTATTGAATTTTTACTATGATAACCTTCGACAGTACTATCAACAGCGTACGTAATTAAACAATTCGGTAGGTAGGTAACTAAGTAGTAGTAGGTACCGTTGAATGAAACGATTCCGCAAAGGCAAAGGCCAATTTTGATAACTTTTGGAGCTCAAGGATACTCGTATCAAGAGGAAATCCGAACTAACCATATCAAAAACCAAGTGCAATTAAGTTAGAACTTTTTATAGAACTGGGTTAGTCGATATGGGGCAGAACGTAAATAGACTGATATGTCCCCTGGGAAAGTTATGGTTATTTACAGCGACAACTTTACAAAATCACTGAACACGTGTTTCAGAATTTTTCAAAATACTCCTGAAAATGGGGTAAAATGCTTTATTAAAGTTTGAGATTGGCAGTTTGGCTCCAAATTAAGTATTTACATAGTTTAACTAATAGGTATAGGTATGTATTATGTTCATGTCCATAGCATTGAAGTGCAGGACAAATCGTGTAGTCTACGTGAGCGAAGGCGCAGGTGTAAAGCTAGTGTAAGCATATAAATCCAAGGACAAATAATGCAACGAAATTGAAAATAAACAAAACACGTCACTCACTTGCTTCCTTCCCTGATGAGTGCAATAGCGATGACGATCCGCGCCCTCAGGAATATAACCATAAAGAGTAGGATCACGAGAATTACAGCCACAGCGATAAGAAGTGCAAGCCAAGTCTGGTGCTTGCTGAAGATGGACTGCGCATAACCCTTTAGATTCGTTGTCTGCACCAGAGACACGGGATGTGCCTTGTAATACACGTAGTTTTTGTAGCACAAGTACACCGCTGAAAAATAACATCTCTGATTACTGGCATCAGCTTTGTTTTGAGTTCGCAGTTGAAAAATACATCTTTGTTTTTGATTTTTCCTGCTGTTTGAATTCTGTCTGCAGCGTTGGTTAAGTACTTATACGCTGTTAGTATTATCTATACAGCTGAAAATACAACAATAGGTTCTACTTATTAGGGATGTATCTAGAGATTTCTTCTATAAGTGGAAGGGAGATATAAACGATGCAGTTTATATCTCTCTATATAATATAATTCTTTGGCTAATTTTGCAGATTGATCTGTGCAAAGTCAAGGTCGACTATTGACGAGTGTGTGTGGGTGTGAATTGTTCTAATCCAATTAAGTTTGTGTAAGCAAAGTACAGTCAGATGTCTAGCATGATCCATAAAAGCTTACAGAATCTAATTTTACACTTATAATTTAAATCGAGTCTAGATTGACTCAATTGTCAAAGGTCAATCAAGATCAGTATCACAATTATTGTTAGGTATAAGTACAAAAGTACGTTCATACTATCACTCATATCCGCGCGCATAGCTATTTCGAAAAAAAAGGCATGCGTAGATTCAAAACACATTCACGCGAGATGTCAAATTAGCTCGCTATGAGTTCACACTGAAAAGTAAAATCTCTGATATCTCGCGTCAGTAAGCTTTGTTTTGAGTTCGCAGTTGAAAATTACTCCTTTGTTTTAAATTTTCCTGCTGTATCATACTGTCTGCCTGCAGCGTTTATAAGGTAACTTATTCGCTGTTATTCATTCATTTTTCAGTATTATTCACAGCTGAAAATACAAAAATAGGTAAATCATACGTACAGAAGCCGAGCAAAGCCAAGAGTCCGGCGATGGATGCCCAGACAACCGGCGCCACCACCCATCGCAGGAGCAGTATGTAAATGAAACACACCACCACGACGGCCACGAGGGCTCCCAGCAGGTACCAACGGGACTGCACCAGATCTTGCACTATTTGCGCCGACAACTGCTCAGAAAAATTGGTCAGGACACGTCAGAAGGCATATTCCCCCAATTGCGCTGACAACTGGTCAGAACACGTCAGAAGGCATATTCCCCCAAGCAAAACAAAACGCGCGAACTTAGGTATCAACCAGCAAACAAAAGCACAAAAAGTCATCTTTCAAGTTTAGTAAATTTTAACTAGGTCTTCAGGACTCGGCTTCGCGCGCGTTGTATTTATGGAGATATTTCAAGGCTATTTCTGTCCCAGGGGAACTGATTTATGGGATGTAAAGTAGCTTATGTTTTATTCCAGGGCTAGAACTAAGTAGGTATGTCTATTCAATATTTCAGCCCGATCCGTTTACTTATTTTTAAGTGAAAGAGTAACAAAAATCCATACATACAAAGTTTCGCGTTTAAAATATTATTAAGGATTAATCTTTGGATCAAAGAATAAAGGTTTATGAAACATCTAAGTTCTGAATAAATTATGCAATAACCACATCATTTTGGAACTGTGCCAACATGCATGCATTACGTATGTAGGTCTAGTTTAAGGTAGACATTAGTCATCAATTCATTGTAGTTCGTAGACCTAGTATTGTGAGAGTGTTATTGTAATTGAACATTGTTGTACATATTGTACATGATAGGCTTTATCATGTAAATTATGTAAGTATAGAAGTTTGTTTCTGAAATAGTTTTTGTTCGATGACGTAGCACATGTGGTACACACGAAACCTTGGAATATTTTGTTACTCTTTTAAACTGTGATATTAACAACATACCTTTAACTACTTAGCTAATTGTGGAGCATGCATTTAACTAATTAGCACTAGTTACGTTAGTCGCTACTTATGTTTACATGGTGGCATGGCCATTACTGGTGTTGCAAGTAAACTTAATACTTCCGAGAAATTGAGAATACCAAATTCTTCAACTGTTGGTATTAGTTTCGCTCTTACTATGTTTGACCCCATAAGAGTACAAGAATCTGTGATGCCATGCCACCAGTATCTATCATATTACCACAAAATCCATAACCAAAATACAATGAGCGTGCAATCTACCTCCTGAAATTTCACCACCTCTGCGAACTTCTCGCGGACCTCGGCCTCGTCCTGCCCGACGAGCGACTCTATCTTATGCACGGCCTCCGTCACGTTCACGAAGCACCGCCCGAACACTGCTCGCACCGACATCATCAGTTAGTACATCGTGACAGTATCATAGAACATGCAGATATTGTACAAGGGAATGTAGAGATTCAGCGTGTTGCGTGTAGTTATTAGTTGTTAGAGGTTATAGGTTGCCAGGGAAGCTTGCATAGGTTCGATCCGTTCCAGGTAGTTACATACAATGTGAGTGTCCCTCTCGTTCCTCGTGAAGAACGTGACCCAACTAGCGGCGATCCAGCCGACGTACGAATCGAGGGCTGTGGCGCTGTTCAATAGAGACTTCTGGCTCTCTTTAGGGTTCCTCACGCAGGTACCGCCGTCGTAGCTCTTTGAGGATTCAATTTTAGACGGTCCCTTGCATTGGATGGTGGATAGATCTCCAATGCACCGGAATAGCACTGCGGTTGTCATTAACTTTTATTTCAATATCTACACATTTTTTTACAAACATGCTCGTGCGTTAGGTCCTATTACAAGGATTAGCTGCAGGTCTTATTATTCTTTTCAATCAAACACACTCTTTCAATACTCATAATACGGTTAAAAATCGTACCTGGTTGGCTCTGCACGACATAGCTCGCGCATTTCCCATTGTTAATGTGCGCCAACGCTTCGTCGTATCTCAGGGTTTGGATATTGATGTCGTAGGTGCACACCATACTAGATCTCAGGTTTTCAAAGGATGAGGCGTCTATTTGTGCTTTGAATTGTATCGTTCTGTCCGGACATCTGTTTACGCACACCTGAGAAGGAATTGAAGTATAAGTAAATAATAATTGAAATATAAATAATAGTGGACCACTCACACAGCATTTAGCTTCAAGTCAAGCTTTATTAAGGGTAGGTACTACATGACATGATTGATTAGGTACATGACTGATATACTTAATTCAATACGTTAGACTGATATATTTTTATTATAAATAGAAAACACCCAGAACACAAGCTCATTTGCAGATCGTACAAACATTTGTCCCAACTCAATTAATTAAAGTACCACCTGTTTTGTATCACACCCACTACATTTTTACCTGTTTTGTATCACACCCAACAATGGGTGTGTCGGGCGACAAGCATCTAGAAATGTCGAAGAAGACGAGATACTTCTTGTCTTCCAGTCCAGAGTCGAGTCCGCAGCGTTTGCCTTCAGAATCCACGGGCGCTAGTAACCTTTCTATGTTACCATTGTGGAAGCCTGAGGAAGAAAGTTCGAACATTTAAAACTATGTATCATGGTTGTTTTGGGGACTTTTTATTGGCCGGTCTACCATCATCTTTGGACTTGTTCGTAGGTTTAGTTTTTTTAGTTTGCCTTGCTTTTTTTTTTGTGAATTCAGTTATTCCGTGATTACGGCGTATGCAACTGTGCCGTAATATGGAGAACTCAAAATAACACAAGTTAGGAATGGTAAATATTTTGTAAGTAAATATTATATGACATTATTTAATGACATTAGTTAAAATCATACAAACCTAAACTTTGGAGGCCTATACCCAGCAGTGGGTGAAGTCGGGCTGCGGACGATGATGATGAATGAAACCTAAACTTGTCAAAAATCCGAGGGAACATGAATAAAACCATATCAGACCCTTTTTCTGTAGATATCGAGTTTTAGATTAAGTAGTGAGAGTTGGGTTTAATTAACCATTAAGTTTGATGTGTTCTTTTTTGTATTTCTTGTTTGTTGGTGATGTTAGCGTTAAACGATGAAACCTTAAATATTAATTTAAAAACAAAAAATATAAAAACATCCATTATTTTTATCTCGTAGGTTTACTTCGTAACCAACGTAAATTTTCGCACATTTGAAGATAATTTAGGAGATGGTTAAATAAAATAGCAAATAAATTACCTCATGCATACCTGTTGTAATCTTATCCCCCGTTTTATCTGATAGTGTTATATTCGATATTTTCAAATTATAATAAACTTCTTTGTATAAATAAGTGTAGGTACTTATTTATACCAAGAACTAATTAAATAGTAGATTGTACTATTTAATTAGTTCTAGGTATTATAAGCGTCACAACGGAACAAAAAACCCTACTAGTCACTACATTACATAGTATATAACAAAGTCGCTTTCTCTGTCCCTATGTATGCTTAAATCTTTAAAACTACGCAACGGATTTTGATGCGATTTTTTTTTATAGATAGGGTGATTCAAGGGGATGGTTTATACGTATAATAAAATAGCGCGAAGCAGGGGCGGGTCGCTAGTAATATTATAAATGCGAAAGTAGGTAACTCTCTGTTACGATTTCATGCCTAAACAACTAAAACGATTGAAATTAAATTTAGCAGCACAGAGATATTCTAGACTTCTAGAGCTTAAGAAAGGACATGGGCTACTTTTTATTGCGAAAAACGGTGGTTGTGAAGGATTGAAATACGTGATAAATGAAAGTTGAAATAATTATATGAAATTGGATGGAATTTTCGTCTTTTTTGACGCTAGAAGAAATTTGAAACTTTTTTTTGACTTTCCATTAGACATATATAAATATGTAATTCAAACTTAGTAAATATTTTACCCTTAAGGAGGTAAATTAAAATAGGAGATGAAAGTTTAATTGAACAGGGTAGATATCAACTTTATGTGGAGCAAAATTATTTTAAGTAAGTACGTTATTAAGTTATTAACAGTCTCAAAAGTATGCAGTGACTGAACCAATAAACCAATTTTCTTTCTTTACCTGGGGGTCCTTAAGTAAAGCTTTCATCATTTATATATCTAACATGAAAATACTAACCGTAAAAGCCAATCCATCCCCAGAATCCTAGGAACAGGATGAATAGGATGAGCCAGAGTATGTCGGTGCAGGATCGGTTGTGAATGGGTCCGTTGAACGAAGGGTCGTACCGGATAGGCTCCCCTGAAACAAACGTATTGCATGATCTCTTTTTTTCTTTCTGTATTTCTTACTCAACCACAATTCTTTTTTACTACAATAGTAGGTACAAAGCATAAACTTTATATCATAGAACATGTACATAGGTGAGCTTAACCCTGAAATGAGTTTTCTTCCAGGAAACGTTAGAGTTATATCTAGGAGAAGCGATGTAACAGGTGGAGGAGTGTGCGTACAAATCAAATAAACGCGAAAGTTTGTAGTAAGTAAGGATGGATGGATTTTTGTTACTCTTTCACGCTAAAAGATGTTTGTTACTCTTTCACGCTAAAAACTACTGAACGGATATGGATGAAATTTGGCACATATATAGATAATAGTCTCGAATAACACGTAGGCTATATTTTATCCCGGAATTCCCACGGGAACGGGTATTACCGCGGGTGAAACCGCGAGGCGCTATAAGTAATGAATGTAACAGAAAAATACTCTAATATAGAATGCATAATGATAACAATTAACATACATAAATTAAATGTCTAAAGAAACATAATTAAATACGTTTCCTTCAATAAGCATACATTTTATCCGATTATACAATAAGTTTAACCTCTGTTTTCTTTTTATGTAAACTGTCGTGATTTTACGCAATCGCCCAAAAAAGTAGACAAATTACCTATTATTATATGTAGTTGCCATTACGTCTATACTCTGGCCAGGCTCAAATGTTTGTAAACATTGCCCCCACAACATTTTCTGGCTGTTGATTTTTCCACAGAAGTAGTAGTAGGTACCTAGTTGTAGATAACTCGTTCCTTAAATGCATACTGACAATTTTACTTTTAAAAGTCGCTACCAGAAATAGAATTTAGGGTTTTTGTGCAGTAAGCTATAATATACATACTATACAAAAAATCTACATTTAGAACTCTAATAAATAAACATCGAAGAAATCGCTAAAACCTTTATCCTCATTATTGTTCTTCTCGCCGCTACCTATAATTTATGTTATTCAGTCACCAATGTAGACATGTATAAGGTAAGGTAGGTACATTAGGTAACAACATTATTATGACATGACAAAGTGTAGGATTTTGCACAAGTAAAATATGATAAGGTATCGATCAACAACCTAATTGTTATAGTGGGAAATCACACCGAACTATGACTAACAGGAAATTGATAATTTTAATCCAGTAAGTAGGTACCCAAACATAATTATTATGCCAGCACTTGTTCAGTTGATTGCACTCTAATTTGCTGCCACGGGACAGATTTTTGAATGATCATCAGATATTTGTTCAAGGTCATTGTGAAACATATATATCTATGTGGTATAATGCATTAAGGCGCAAACAAAACCTAAAGTGGCGCCCACTTATTTTATGATATAATTCCATTAAATAAAGGAATTTACAAAACTCACACGTACAGTTTGTTAAACATATCATAAGCATTTTTTTAATGCATCTGTAGTAGTTTCATTTTGTCTAGTTTAGGAAGAGATACGAAGTTGCCTTTGGTGGCCACCAAACTCTGTTTTCGTAACTCTTCCTATCCTTTCCTTTATTTAACGGAATTACTTATAATTATCATAAAATAAGTGGGGGCGCCACTTTAGGTGCTGTTGTTGTTTTGTTAAGTTATCTGGTAGGTACCTTAACACAAGCTCTGTAGCTCGGGGCTAGATATATGAATTGTCCAGCATTATATTTATAGTTCAGGTACTTATAACGGGTTTGAGGCCTGAAGTTAAATAATCTATAATATAAAAATGAATCGCAAAATGTGTTGGTAAGCGCATAACTCAACAACGCCTGGACCAATTTGGCCAAATCTTTTTTTAAAATGTTCGTTGAAGTTCAAGGATGGTTTTTACGGCGAGAAAAATATGATATTTGACAAATAAATAAATTACCCCGCGGGCGACGCTGCGGGGCGCAGCTAGTTAAGAATAAATAATGCTGGACAATCCATACAGCATCATCTAGCCTCAAGCTAAACAGAGCTTGTGATATAATGTAGGTAAGTATTAGTTAACTGATATACCTACTTTCAGTATACAAAAATAATAAAATTAAAAATTATATTATATTATATTTTATTCATTGAAAGAACACAGAAACCCGGAACTAATATTTGCAGATCGTACAAACATTTGCCACAAGGCGGGAATCGAACCTGAAACCACCGTCTGAATCGCAGGCGCTGCGGAGCTTCGCCCGCCGCGTCATAGGTCTTCACACTCCGTGATCGTCACCAATTGTCATATGAATATAGTGCCGGATCCTGTTGTTTACAAAGAAAGTTTCACACCTTTAAATACTTTAAACTTACGGTTTTCTTTCGGAGAGGAACAGCAGTCATCGAAACAACCCATTTTGTTATCAAATCACAGTAGAGTTATTTTAAATTTTCACATTCTTAGATTTCCACTAAAGTTTTTGTTTTTAGGTTAGGTTTGTGTACGCCTGATATAAAATATCGTATTAATCTGGTTGGTTATCGCCAAGTCTGTTCATTGATAACGCTGCGGCGCGGATATGTTTAATGTGAGGTGGAACGGACAGGAGTTTGATAATCCGCGAAAAAAATTAAAACTCCGCGAGAATTTAAAGATTGTTGATGTTTACAGAAACCATCTCGATTTAAAAATATACATAGTTGGCTGTATACCGTATATCCAGTCAACCTGGGCCATTAAAGAATTAAATCTGGTCCTGAAATTGAATTACAGCGGTCTCTAAAGACATTAAAGATTCTGTAAAGTCATCATCAGTTTCAAGCGCCATGATCACGAAAGATGAAATTTTTTCGTGCCGAAATATCGAAAAACTCAAATCAAATCATGGTAAATATCCCGTGTTAAATGACTTGATACATGATAGTTTTAAAAGTTATATTAAAGATTTGTTATTCTAAGTATCTCATGACCGATCATAGCCATCATCTTTTTGTGGCGATCTTTATTCAGGGTCTTTATAAAATCCGGTAAGAAGACTTTTATACGTGATAATATGTGCATTCTATCGTCCGCTGTTAGGTATTATTTGATTGTCTTGACCTACTAGATCAGCTGCGTGAGCGAGCATGCTGCAATCGCATCCGTAATTTTCTTGTTAGTTGTTACTGTGAGAAGCGTGCTCAGAACGTAGTTTGTCCTTTGTCTACATTACCTACAAGCAAACTTTTTTTGCATTGTGTATGTTTTTATCATATGCACGCTGATTTCTATCATGTTTGTTTATAAAATGCCGGTGACCGCACTCATGATAGCGATATCGTAGTAGCTACTTGAGGCAATTTGTTTATTCTTTTTTTATTGCTACCAATCGTGGGTTCAGCTATCTCACTTGATTAAAGACATGGCCTAAGATGGAGCACGCATTCCAACTTATACATGTATACACCCTGGATTTAGACTCCAAGATCATACTTCAATGGGAAAACATACTCTCGCCGCCCTTATTGTGAAGGTAGAGTAGACTTTTTGGTTCGAAACTGCGGAATGTCGACCGTACGGGTGGTATTTCATGTTCAAAACAGGTTTTATAATGAGTGGGAAATAGAATAGCCGCTTATTATAATCGCGCACTGAAAAGACTCTTGTACACAGCCTAAGACGTTTTACATTTATCACTGTTTATTTACTTTCCGACCTATAAACATAGCAACTTTACTGAGTTATTATTGGTTTATGTAGGAACACATAAAACGCGTTTCAAAATCCCATAAGCCTTGTGTACACCGCAACGATACGGAACATACTATCTTTTTGTGAGCTATGAGCACATCGCTGTAAAGAATATTTCACAGTGACATGTTGGATACCAAGGTTATGGCTATCTAGTTAAATCGAACGTACGCACCGACCAAGGTAAATAAATAATGCTGGAAAATCCACACGCACGTTATCATTTAGTCCTAAGCTAAGCCGAGTTTGTGTTATGGGTAAGTATACTGTATTACTGTACTGTGACTGTACCTACTTAATAAAATACATCCTACGATATTTTTTATTATATATAGGAAGCACTCAGAACCCTGGAACAAATATTTAAAGTACGTACCTACAAACATTCGTCTCAAGGCGGGAATAAAACACGCAACCTCCTGCGTCGGACCTTCGCGCGCCCGCGACCATCAAAGAGTTAAATTTACTCTCAGGCATCTCTTATGTGATATAAACTACTTTATATATACTCAAAATATAATCTTGGAAATAACTCTTACTTATATTTTTCGTAAAATTATAGGTTCTTTATTCTTTCTTGCACGCGCGTTGAAATCTTTTGTATGAAAAACGGGGTCATCCGTGTTCTGAGCAAAAATTGTGCTCTTCGTAGCGGAAGTGTTACTACCAGTTACTTAACATGCACAAATAAGAAATCAGTAACTTTAACAATAGGCTTACAAAATATTTTAAATTTATCAAAATAATGTAGGGATTTTATCTTCGCTTAAAATTTTAGTCCACTGGAAGAAGCGAAAAGTAACCACTAAGCATAGCACGTTTATGAATAACTATGTGTAATACGTGTTTGGTATATATAAAAAATTATAAGAGATTCCTAGGAGAAATACAACTTCTATTATTATAATTTTTCATATCTGTAAATTTTGTAAGTCTATCACACGTACCTATCTACCAACTCTACCATGTCTTTTCAATGTGTCATTGTTCAGTTATGTTATGCAAGAGCACATTTACTCATGCTAGTGTTGTAGCAATAAACGCAATTTGTAGTCCATCAAATTATCACATGAACGGCGCCTTATGTCAGCAGTGAACGGTGACGGTAGCTTTATTTACGTCTTGGTGGTAGAGATTGTAGTGTAAAGACCGCGTCGTCGTCGCGTTGCCGCGAATACACAAAATTTATTTACACAACGCGCTCTAGTGAGTCAAATAGTAGGGAAAACAGTATGTTCATTCCTTCAACCTTTCTAGCTACTTATTTCAAGAAAAAGCCTTGTAGGGCACTCCTCAATCGATTCGTTCTTACTCGTTCTTCAAAAACGTATTGACTCAATAACAAAACCATTATCACTGTATCCTACGGATTACTAGGTAGGTCCATAAGCTTGTAATTTCTTTTAACTTATTAAAAGAGTTTTATTTTTTATCACTACATAGTATAAAACAAAGTCGCTTTCTCTGTCCCTTTATCCCTATGTATGCTTAAATCTTTAAAACTACGCAACGGATTTTGAAGCGGTTTTTTTTAACAGATAGTTTGGTTTATGCGTATAATAAAACCGTGCGAAGCCGGGGCGGGTCGCTAGTAGGTTAAATTCTAGTGTTTGTAAACCTCTGATAAAACCATGTAAGTAATAGATACGGGTAAAACGACGACGCCGACTACTGATCCAATTTAGAATCTAATCGTTAATTCGTACTTGTTGGCGAGTAACTTATTTAATCTGTGGCTGTAGTTCTTGTTTGCGAAGGTCATCTGAGACCGGAAAATAGGATTGCGAATGCTCCGTCCTCCGTAGCAACACTTGAATGATCTGGGGCCGTACTCGTCAGTAAACTGAAAAGCGGGCAAGGTCTATTGCACCAACCTGACAAAGAGTATCTAACACCAATGCCTCGATTGATAATAAATACCTTTGTACCAATATGAATACTTGTACACCAAAGCAGCATAAGGTACTCTTACAACAAGATCAGTAGGCAATTATTTCAATTGAACAATTTTTAGCCTATGGCCTTTTCTCGCTTTTGATTTTCCCTACTTTTCAGCAAGAGGAGGTTGCGGGTTCGATTGCCGCATGGGGAAATTTGAATGATCTGCAAATTTTTGTTCCGGGTGGTTCCGTTTGTACCCGGGTGTTCATTATCTACACACATTAAAAAATCTATTTATTTATGTTATATAATATTGCAATAAGAAGGTATTACAGTCATCTAGTACCTATACCACCATCTAGTATACTCTATTATGAATTATCCAGCCTTATTTTTTATTTATTCAAGCTAAAGACAAGGCGCTATGGCGCTCATTAGGGAGGCATGTCTAGTCCAGCTGTGGACATAGGACTCCCCTAATGCAAGCTTCCATACAAGCTTGGGGCCGGGATAGTAGTGGGATCAGCGTCGACCTTTGATCTGGCTAGATTCTACTTCCTACTAATAATATTATTAACGCGAAAGTTTGTAAGTATGGATGTTTGTTACTCTTTCTACTGAACGGATATGGATGAAATTTGGCACAGAGATAGATTATAGTCTGGAATAACACATAGGCAATATTTTATTTTATTTTTATTTATTTGGAAGACAGACAGTACATAGAAATATAAAGATATACATTAAGAATATTCATAGACCAGTAAAGTCTTCACTGTAAACATTTATACACATAAAAATAGTGAACATGAACATAACATTGGTACGTATCGTGTGGAAATATAACTTACAAAGCAATGTATCCCGGAATTCCCACGGGAACGGGAATTACGCGGGGGAAACCGCGAGGCGCTGCTAAGTAAATTAATTATGATCATCAACCTAATTAGTCCACTGCTGGACATGGGCCTCCCCTAATGAGCGCCATAGCTAATTAGTATTCATAAATATCTAACCAAATTTTTAAAACTTTCCTATAGCGTTTTGAAAAAAGCGTTCATTAGAGCAGAGTATGTAGGAAACCTTAGGCATAAGAATAAATATTTAAACACTGTTTTAACTTATTCTTATGCCATAGGTATTTAACTCATAACTTTTGAAGTTTCAAACGAGTGTGTAACTTGAAGAATTCGTCGTAAATCTGACTTAAGCCAATGGAAAAGTATCGATCGAGCAACACTAAAATTAAAATGGTATTCTAACCACACAAACAGTACAGTACAGTTGATACCTAGTGGATACAATGGGAAAATAATCTGAACTTGAGGTAAAAATGAGGACCCAGTGACTCAGTCAATAGGTTCGCAGTCAATTGAACTCTGGAATAATGTACCTAATCATTGAGTCGTTGACTGCAAGGGCTAACTACTGGCAAATGAATAATGGGTTAATGAGAGTATATAGAGAGCTAAGCCAAAGCGACATTTTCAATTTTGCTCCTTGATTTATGGATAAATATGTTATCTACATATCAGACATTCTGCATTTGTACACATTTTAGATGATACTTTTTGATAGGTAGGTACCTAAAGATTTGATACCTATGTATCAAATCTTTGTTTACCCAGTTACCTTAAACTATAATTTATGGGCAGGTAATTCACTGAAACCACGGTACATTTCTCCGTGATTATTGAAAATTAAAAACGTCCCGTCGCGGTCTTTAAATTAAATGCATACATACTCAACGCATAATACATAATCACAAAGCTAGAGGGTAGGCCATATTATTTGCCCTAAACTCTGCTGCACACGAAATAAGCACCTTTACGTACTAGGTTTAATTAAACCAATAATTAATAACTTAAGACTAATTGTAGCCTCACGTTACTTAAGACTAATTAGTCTTACTTAGTTGATATGAAACAACCATTCGTACCTTTATTATCTAGTAAGCCAACAATGTATCGACCCCAAAAATAGCCTTTTTTATTTTATTTATTTCGACACAGATAGGATTTCACTTCTCCGCTCGTAAATTATAATTTCAGCAAATTGTCGATGTAAGAGCAAGTCAATTAAATAAGTATCTACCTGCTTTCAAGTAGGAAATACCCAACTCAAAACCGTATAATGCTTTTGCCGAGGTCTTCGTAACCATCAACAATAGGTAGGCACTTAGATACTTTTCCATATGAACAAAGAAATTGAATAAACTCACCATAATCTTTTCCCATTTTGAAACGCCGAGGTTTGCAAGTGGTCTTGTGTAAAACAACGAATGCACTTTAAATCAAATCTATCTCTTTAGACCCGCACACATTGAAATTTCACCCGAGTCTTAATGCACAGGAATTTTGACTCCCTTTAGAGAAACCTTGACTTAGGGCGAAACAAGTTTGTTTACAATTTTATCAAAGTTTCGCGTTATTTACATGCGCGAGCTGCGACACAACACTACGCTCGCTAGCCGCGCTGGCAACTGAACTAAATAAAGGCGAACGTACGCAAGTGGGTTCTACCTATTCTACCACCACACGGCGGGTCGCTGGCGTGGCGCCGGCGGGGCGGGGCGCGTTGCACTCTCGGTCGCGGTCGCTGACTGTGAATCACAGAAGAACAAAACAACGTGTTTGTCTGCTCGCCTGTACTCAGTTTAGTCATACATTTAGGCGGAATTGGTATGCTCCCACAATGGAAGATACAATTTATCTAATTAGGTACCTAGCTCCCGCGACTTTGTTGGTATGAAAGTTGGTTTTATTTACATTTATAATTAGTAGAGGGCCGCGGCTTCGCCCGCATGGCAATTAATTGGTCAAATTTCAGAAATTTATTGCACGCTTCCTAGGGGTAGTTTCGTAAAAATAAAGAATATGTATGTAATTATTTGCTTTGCAGTTTATTTATGCCATTGAGTGAAAATAAAAACCAACAAAAAAATTTTTTTCCATACAAAATTTACCACCCTTTTTTATCAGATGTTAAAATTTCCAAAGTTTAATATCCTATGTGTTCTAGTTCCTAAACTGTAAGTACATACTAAATCATTTTAATAACTTCCGGAGATACCTTATAAAAACCATTCAAACAAACTTTCCCATTTATTATCATGGTAAGATTGCGACCTCAGTGGCGCAGCGAGCGAGAGTCCGCCTGCGACGCAAGAGGTTGCGGGTTCGTTTCCCACCTCAAAACAAATTTGTGTACGATCTGCAGTTGGTCTGGGTGTTTTCTTTGTATAATAAAATAAATATCTATCTATGTATATAAAGTATTAAATATATCTGTTATCTAGTACCCATAACACAAACATTAAGAAGCTTACTTTGGGGCTAGATGGTGCTGTGTGAATTGTCCAGCATTATTTATAAATAATTCATATAAATAAATAATTCCGGACAGTCCACACAACATCATCTAGCCCCAAGCTAAGCAGAGCTTGTGTTATGGGTACTAGATGACTGATATACTTACTACAATAAATTACATAGATAGATATTTTTTTATTATACATAGAAAAAAAACCCAGACCAATGGAACAAATTTCTGCAGATCGTACACAAATCTATTCCGAGGCGGGACTCGAACCCGCAACCTCCTGCGTCGCAGGCGGACCTTCGCCCACCGCGCCGCATCGGTTGTCAAATTCATTTCATTCATCAATTTATTTATTTATATACATACTAGCACGATTATTTAAACCAATTACACTAGTTATCAACGAAAATAATTCATCCTTAAAATATACATAAAATTGAAAAACACAAAAATTCAAATAACATTAACATAGGTAGGTACTTACTTAGAACAATGAAAAAATAAATAGGTACCTAATTATTAATACATACAATAAATTAAAAATCATTAACCCTTTCATTCATTTTATTTATTATTTACTTAGGTACTACATAAGAGAAGATTAACTGGGGGTATTGTAGGTACTAAATTATCTGAGACTCGTTTCTCAGATGGATATTTAATAGCATGGCGTCTCCTTCTACCAATTTATGACAATAATAAAGCTCCATTTGATGTTCTTCGTATACATATGCTCACCGCCAAAAAGTAGTAGGTACTTACCTACTACTATAGGTAGGTACTTACCTACTACTATAGGTAGGTACTAAAAGTACTTTTCTTTAATATTGATTGCAGCGGTCCAAAGTCCCATCGCCAATAAACCCCGAGGTACCTTATACAGAAAATTGCAACATACGTTTTCACAAAATACGCACACAACCCATAAATAAGCACCCCCCGGCGAGCGACCATGAAAGTACCTATCAAAGGTATCATGAACTAAAACTTAATTCCAAAAATGTTGTATATTCCAAAAATAAGGTACCTACGGTATATCAGAAAACCGTATCTAAATCGGTAAAATCGTTTTGGAGATCATTGGGAACATTGGTTTGACATTGCACACACTCAAATCACACCAAAAAACATTTTTGTTAGACATATGACACATTGCTAAAATAATGCAAAACTGCAGGATAATTTATAAAAACACTATTGCTTAAATAACTACTACTACCTACATAGTTACAAATGTATGCCATTATGAACTTACAAATGTATTACTTAGTACCTAGTTAATTGGAAGTTGAAAAGGGGACATCCGGAGGAAGGGAACTGCTTATAAAGAGAGACAAGTAAAGTAGGCCTGTGTTTGTTTATTCGTGACATATGTAGGCTTCTCAAAAAAATGTGATCCACGTGATCTTCATCAATAGATACCACACTCACACATGGATGTCTTCCTTGCGAGACTTTGGTTCTCCCTAATCCGAAGTCTCACAAGGAAGACGAAGTTCTTGGCCCGGAATAAAACGTAAGGTACTTAGGCTATTTTACATCAATTTTCAACATTTGCAGCTAGTAAGTACTAGATGCGCCCTGTGCTTTCACCCGCGTGAAAATTAGCCTATATGTTTTATTTCAGGCTCAGAATTAGAGTATTAGAGAATCAGAGTATTTCAGTCCGATCCGTTGGTAGGTAGGTACATTAATTTTGGCGTGAAGAGGTGACAAACATCCATCCAAACTTTCGCATCTATAATATCAGATTGGATTTTTTTTTGAATGTTGGTATTCTGATTCGGAATCCCATTCCAAGAAACACCTTAGAAGTTAACTTTACTACCTATACTGTTTAACACAATCTGTGAAGGTACAATGGCTTCATTATGAAATTCTATACTACAACCACTAATCCTCACAGGGGTTTATCCTGATTTGTTTGTATGACGTTGTACCTAGGCAGGTAAATAGTTATAAACTTAATTAATAATGAAAACACTGAAAAACTGCCGTTGCAACTAACGTCCAGAGAGTACATGACAACCTCGCATGGTGGGTATTACACTATTATTGTACACATCGAGTGTACAATACCAGGGCACCCTAACCGTTTCAGAAGGACTTAAATAAAAAATTAAGTGTTCATTCATTCTTAGCCCAAAATAATTGCCCAATGTATCTATAAAATCTAACTATATTCATGGACGGAGAAAATGGTATCGATACGATATGTGGCAAATTATTTTTCCTTTCGTAGTATTTCTATTTTTATTTATTTTTATAATGCATATAAAAAATATTGCGCAGCGTGAAGTTTTCAGCGAGTGTTCTACAAAACCAATTTTCTTACAAAAATAAAACAGTTGGTACCTACCTACTTCACCTCTTTAAACATCAGCAGAACATGACATGGGAATCCACTCTTTGTGTGTTATAAATTATAATTCTAAGCTTATAATCCCGCGCAGAATACCTACCCCACTTCATTTGATCACTTATGAATAGAACATTCTGTATGCTTAGTTAGAAAGCTAAGGTGGTTTAATACTTACATACCTTCTAACGCAAAATATTAAATTCCACTGAAAGTATCTACGATAGGTTGTTTACCAGAGGTAAACGACCAGGCAGGAGTTGAACAAAGGACTGGCATTGCATCCCCGTCTGGCCGTTGACCTTTCATGAATCTAGAATTACTTAGGTAAGTATAATATACAAACTCAGTAACAAATTAGTATCTTTCCCGTCAGTTGCAAGTGTCGCCATAGTCAAATCCTCACCTCACAGAAATGATTAATAACTTATAGGTACTTTATTTAGTAAGTAAATCGAAACCAACAAAAGAATGAATTAATAAAATTCAGGGACTTTCAGGGCGTCAGCAGATTTAGTGAAAGACACTTGCGCGAGTAGACACTTGAACCAGTGACCATTTGCGCGAGTTTACACTTGCTCGAAAAATCTGAAAACTTTTAATATCTCTCGAAATAGATATAATATAGTTTCAGATTTCTTCATTGTGTATGAAACTTATTTGATATATTCCTCTACCTTACCCATAACAAGAAAGAAATTTAACGTAGACTTTCGTAGCATGTGCTACGATGCTACAATGGATCCACGTTGCATACAAAAGACTTCAACGCGACGCGTTTTACCTACATACTTTAATTCCTCATAGCTTCTAAGCGACCAAAACCTAAGAGGTGCGCTTTTCGGTATGATAAGTAAAAAGTCTTATATATCCTTTATTTTAAATGTCCTTATATATAAATAATTATGGTATTTCGTAGACATTTGAAGCATGGTAGCACGTACCTACTAGGTCTACGAAATAACATAATAATTTATGTCGCTCTGTAGCCTAAATTTATATTCATTTCGTTGTTAATAAAGACTTTCATAGTTCAAACAGAAGTTCTTCCTCTTTTTTTCTGACTTTTCACTACTCCTTACCTTTCCTTCTCCTAATAGAAAACTAATTCTGTTATTTCGTAGACCTTCGTAGCACGTGCCACGATGATGGCGCTACGTAGCATAATAAGGACTCAACACGATCCCACTTTTTTGCTGAACACAATAATCCTACTAATATTATAAACGCGAAAGTGTGTGAGTAGTATGGATGATTGTTACTCTTTCACGCAAAAACTACTGAACGGACAAGAAGGAATGAGGAATACCCGTGGGAATTCCGGAATAAAATATAGCCTATGTGTTATTCCAGACTATAATCTTTCTCTGTGCCAAATTTCATCCAGATCCGTTCAGTAGTTTTTGCGTGAAAGAGTAACAAACATCCGTCCATCCTTTCGCTTTTATAATTATTAGTAGGATGGTAAAAAAGTGGGTTCGCGTTGAAGTCTTCTATATGCGGCGGCGCCATCGTAGCATCGTAGCACGTGCTACGAAGGTCTACGTTAAAATAGGTATGTATTTCGTTAAGGGTTGGGAAGGGGACGGGTTATGGGAAAGCAATTTATATCAGGAAAAAACAAACAATTCCTACATAACGGCTAAATCCGCAACTCTCTGCGACCGACGTCTATTCCGAGACATATTAATTTTGTTTATTCGCGCAAACATCCTTCGCGCATGTGTCGATCTATACGCGGTAGTAGCCAAATGGTCACTCAAATGTCTTGCTACGTTACGCAAGTATTATACGCGAAAATGTACCAGACCCGACTTTCCTACAACCAAGAAACAGACAAGGCTACTTTATAAAAATTATATAAAAGTAAAGTTAAACGTCGTAAGAACATGGTAAAATTATAAACAACCGATCTGTCGCGGTGGGCGAAGGTCCTCCTGCGACGCAGGAGGTTGCGAGTTCGATTCAATGCGGCCCTGGGTCAAATGTTTGTAAAACCTGCAAGGAGGATATTTGGGTGTTTTCTATCTACAATAACAAAATATTTATCTGTGTAGTGAAATGTATTAAGTAAGTAGTTAAGTATATCAGTTATCTAGTAGGTACAGTAGCGTTCACTATTTGCTATACCCCTAATTTCTAAAATATTCGCGAACAATAATGTTGAAGAACTTCAAGCAATCTTAAACTAAGTGCAAAAACTTAACCATAGTTGAGATTCGAACCACGGCTTATCGCAGCGCAGTCGACCGTTCTTTCAATTCTGCTACCTGGTATGTTGACTCATAGTTCGAATTTTTAAGCCAGTAGTTTTTATCTTAACGGTGGACGTTGAATCAGTTGAATGCATTTATTAATTTTGTTGAAATAAATGAGGGTAGTTTTAATTTTATGTAACGAATGACAGTCAAGTAAGCGTTTCACCACCGCTGGAGAATAATTATAAGTAAACTGTGTTTACGTGTTAAAAAGTTTAAAATATCAAAAATGAATAGCCATATAAGCAATTTTGTAAGAATAAAAACTATAAAAATTCACGAACAAAACGTTCCTTATAAAGCTATTGCAAGTCAGCTTGGGATAAGCGTAAGTGTATTTTTATTTTGTTTTGTATTAATTTATTGAGCATAGATAATTAGACTTTTTATTTAACTTTCAAGGAAGTTCAATTTTGAGTGAGGAGATACGCTTTGACTGGAGATGTAAAGGCAATGCGATCGGGTCCAGCCCATGGGTTTTTACATCAGAACGCCATCGACAAATTGTGAATACTCACAGCCATGTCTGACATGGAGGGTCGGATAATACTATGGAGGAAACCAAACAAACGACTCCTACCACAAAATAAACTACCTGTTCAAGCAAGTGGCGGAATTACCATAGGTAAGATGTGATATAAATAATAAGTATTACCATGCAAATTCTGCTGCAAAATCAGTTTCGATTACTAGAGACTAAATGATCTATCTAGTAAATTTCCAACATATTTTTTATTACAAACTAAATTGCCTGTCCAATCAATTTTTAATTGAATATATACCCCTACCTACAAGTCTTGAGAAGTCCGTGTTTTTTTTCAGGTTATTGGGGCTGGATGTCTGTCATCCATGGGCCCAGGAGAACTCGTAGAAATTGGCGGCTGCTTAGGGAACAATATTTACAAGTGTTGAAAGAAGTTATGATACCACAGTGCTCGTTGCTTATCCAGTATCTCAAATGAAAAGTAGGCTAGAACAAAGTATACCTACCAAGCGAGGGTTATCCAATTCGATATTAATTTTGAGTAAACAATAAATTAGTTGGGTGATTCTCCCGGGCTTCAAAAATACATGTCCGGCTCGAAAAACCATACAAAAAGTATCCCTAGCCCTTTGATTTTTTTTATGATAGTAGATTAGACAAAAATAATAGGGGAGGCCTTTCTTAGTTTTTTAATATTCTTATTTTAAATAAGTAAAAATAAATAAAATCCTTGGAAATTATGACTTCCGTGGTGCGTCCGGACCTCATGTTCCGGTGTTAATAAATTTTTATATCATTTCCTAAAAACTCTGGTACTAATTTACATAGGTTCACAATAACCCAGATAGTTACTTGCTTATTTGACGCTATTACTACGCAAAACTAAGCTTTAGTTGACAAGTTACAACGAGATAACTTCGCGTCCGTCGTTTAGCTCTGATTTCCCTGGTGCGCACTAAATTATTCATAAATACTGTACTTTAATATCTGCGTAAATAGTTGTTAGATTGAGAGAAACTATCAGTCACGCCCCATCAGTGGTGTGTACAACAAAGGTGTATGTCTTTACGTCACTCTGTTATTTCGGTACGTAATCACTTTCCGTGGCTTGGTATCTAGAAATTCTGATTACCATGTTGACTATAAATTTGTTTATGCTAATCCTATTGTTTTATTAATGATGATAATTCATGCCTTTTGTGTTCCTAATTTCGACTGCATATTTCAATGTAAAATAAACCAGCAAATTAAGAAAAATTCTAAGATTTTGTTATTTTTTTTTATTTCCGTGGTGTGATTTCCGTGGATTTTGCGGGTTCATTAACATCTCAATAATATTTTTTTACAGTTTTTATGATGTTTTTTAGGATAAAAGTTTATAATAAATACAAAATGAATAATTATAATATTTTTAATACAAAGATAAACATTGTTAGTGTGATTTTTGTAAAAAGTTACTTGTATTTACAGTAATGATTTAAAGGTGTTTTTGTAAAAACTGATTAAAACTACAAACGTCAAATAATTGGTATTTAGCTTAATAATCTACTTACTACCGAAAACACATATTTTTATCGATAAACCAACCCATATTTGATGTTGGTGATATAAATTCTGATTTCCGTGGACACCATATTTTTTAAATTGAATAACTCCGTAACCATAAAGCCAATAAAGTTCCCTTCACTACCAAAAAATTCAAAATTAAATCTTTATTTAGAATATACTATCATGATGTGCAATTTCAACAAAAAAAAATGTGCCACAGAAGTCAGACAAAAAACGAGTTTTCGTAGAATCACCCAGTTTTGCTATGGTAGTTCTAGCATGCTTTTCATTTAGCGTATTGCACAATGATGCTCCAAATTTCTCTTAATGGGTGGGTAAATAATGGTCTATTACACACGAGAGATCTAAATTGTTAATATTTATTAGATGCTGCCTATAACAAAGTAGACCTTACAGTATACTACTGTGGTATAGGTATTCTAATAATAACAAAACATGTTTGTTCTACTTGTGTGTTGACTTTTATTTACAAGGATTATAAAACAATATAGTTGTGTGAAAAGGAACCGAAAATGTAATAAATTTTCTTAATTTATGTTAATATCATTGTAATGTAATTTATTTTCTTCAGACTTTCTTTCTATTGTATTAATAAAATCACATCACATAAAATCTGAGATGTGTTTATTATATTCCAATCATACCCTATTTATTATTAGTAAAAAAACAGATTATAGACAATTATTATGCCATAAAGTAATAGGTGAAAAAAAGCAAAAATAACATCGGTATAATGAATCGAACATCCTACCCTAGAACACAAGCTCGACCCTTGAACCACTCATCCAAATTGTAATTGTTTTTAAGTCGAAATTAGAAGATAGCTTTTATTTTAGCTAGCTCAAATGTTATAAGTGTATCATTTTCATTACTTACCAGGTTATTTTTTATTTTACAACAATAGTAGTAATTTTCTTTGTTATATTAGTTACTAGTGCTTTGTCAAAAAAAGCAAAAAATTGTTTAAGTAAAGCAGCAGGATTCGATCCTGGTATGTCTATTAGGGGGGGTAAGCAAATAATGAACGCCTCTGTACCTACCCATAACACATGCTCAACTTAGCTTGACACTAGAATAAACTAAGAATTTAGGATAAATTATTTCGGGCTGTGTGGAATCATTTATTTAGATAGAATATCGGTGTGAGCTGCAGAGCCTGCTGAAGTACCTAGGTAAGACAATAGGTACCTACTTTGGCACAGATCACAACACGGCTACCTCCGGGGTGAGACCTTCCTTACCAACTAAGTAACGTGTGTCTAAATAGGTACTACAGACAGACCTAATTATTTAAAGAGGGTAGTTATACTGTATTATATTCGCCCAACTAAACTGACCCTACATGCCGCATGATTGTCTATGGTCTGCTCAGTTTATCTTTGCACAAATTTATATATCTACGAATGTCATGCATGAAAGTTATTGATTCTGAGCGAATGAATAAAAATTTTATGACATCGAGACTGCTGTGCTATTAAATCTGAAGGTTTGAGCGGGGCGCCTATCTACCTACCTCTGAATTCTAACGCTGCCTTCGGAAAAATGCAAAAAATAAAAGACATTGCAGGCATTTGTTGTGAATTCCTGCATGCGCTTATCCGGTACCTGCCGATAACTTTGTTTCGTTTAGTTTGCGCCATTGATTTTCCAATAAATTAATAGGTACTTACCTAGTAGGTATAAAATGCCTCCCTCCGTAGAGATAAGATAACCTTACCTATCAGATACTTACCTACAAATACCAGTTAAGACTCCTACATAGCATTCCCTGGAGAAGCCGCTATCTAATGAGTACTAATGAGAGAGTTGGTACCTAGTTAGGAACATACATTTCAGATGGATCGTTCTGCAAACTGGCGGTAGGTAATGGTATACTTTCGACTTTTCAACCTACCTATTTCAAATCTTAGCCCCTTTTGACATCTATATCTTATCCTCTATTTAGAAAAGAAAGTCGTGTTTGTTACAACACTTATAACTCGAGAACGGCTGGACCGATTTTTATGATTTTTGTGTATTTGGATTTGTCTTCGTCGGGAATAGCATATTATGTATAAAATATGATATTT
Organism: Eupithecia centaureata; assembly: GCA_944547425.1. NCBI lineage: Eukaryota > Metazoa > Arthropoda > Insecta > Lepidoptera > Geometridae > Eupithecia > Eupithecia centaureata. Next base: position 12,095,542 of record OX155679.1, on the reverse strand, counting down.
GGCAAATAAATTTCCCCGCGGGCGACGCTGCGGGGCGCAGCTAGTTTTTAATAAAACAATTTCCCCAAGGTTGCCTGGAAGAGATAGCTTTTTAGCGATAAGGCCGCCTATTGTGCATTTTTGTTATATTTTTTCCGTTTTTTATTTTTATTTCTTTTGGTGTGCAATAAAGTGTAGATATTATATTATTGTGACCTGGGACAATGTGGTAGGCTATGTCATTATGACACATCAGTCTCTTTCCTAATTTTCTTTATAATTCGTCATGGCTATATAACTTGCCAAATTTCATTCTATATTCACATTTAACTACCTATTCATAATTATTTAGCTGAGAACAAGGCTGCTCTTGTAGTTACGTTTCTTGCATCTCCACCTAACCTTAACCTTGCTAAAAATGTTGATCAGCCGTCAAGGACTTATTATTGTTATTCTATGGGCTAATAAAACGAATTTTACGGTCATTATTTTAATTTATTCGCATATAATAATTGATTATGATACATGAAAAGTTCCAGCGAGTGGCTCGTTGGTAAGCGATCGCACCGACCGACCGCCACTCGTCGGACGCTGTTTCAAATTACATTTATTATTTTTAATAATATTGCATCGACATCGTTCTGAAAAACTGCCGCTACATAATATTCACTAATGAGAGTTTCGAGGCAGCATCGGTGACGGACGCGCGTCCTGCGACACACGGGCTGTCGCTGCGAGGTCGTCGACCGTTCGCGTAATATTCTTAAACATAACAGTCTGGAGCCGGACGTCGCGTCGTCCGTCCGAGCGATCTATTTATATACAAACGGAACGCCTCTCGCGGTCTACGGCGACGGACCGGGCCGAGAGGCGCAGCTGCCGGCCTGCGCTGCCGCCGAGCGAGCCGCCCGGTCGGCGGCGCCCCGATCTAACTAGCTTAAATCACTTTCATAATTTACGTCTTACTTAAATACCGAAAACCTAAAGTGAGAGCGCCGATGGCGGCGCGAGACACTCGCGCGCGTGCGCGCGGTGGTTGCGAGTAATGTCGAGTGTGAGCGCGGGCGCGGCGCTCATTCCGCCTTCACCTCCTGCGCGGCGGGCGCGTCGGGCACGGCCGCGGCCGCCGCCGGCTCGCCGCTCTCCTCGCCGCCCACCGCCGGCGAGCAGCTCTCCGCCGCGCGCTCACCGCCGCCGCCGCCGCCACCGTCTGTGTACAATAATACATCAATCACGCCCCGGTCCTCGGCTCCTCTTCGGTCCATTTCCACGTTCTAATCTACTTCTACTAGTAAATGAGCGAACGTGCGTGCGTTGGTGCGTGCGTGCGAGCCGATCGAGACGAGGCGAGGCAGGCGAGGCGAGGCGAGGCGAGGTACTAACTGCGCTGGTGATGCTGGTAGTAGAGGTTGTGCCGCTGGGGCGGGGGCGCGTGGTGCGCGCGCTGGGGAGGCGGCTGCTGCTGCGGCGGCGCGTGCCGGTAGAGCGTGTGGGCCGGCGCGTGCGGCCGCTGGATGGGCGCGGGGTAGCGCGGCGCGCCGAGCCCGGCCCGCGCGCCGCCGCCGCACCGCCCGTTACTGCCGCCGCTCACCATCTGCACGACAAGGAGCTACATGAGTAGGGCGCTCCTCGCGGGGGAGGCGCCGCTAGTGGGGGCCGCGTGGGTGGAGCGCGGCGCGTACCTGCTGCTGGTGGTGCTGGTGCGGCGTGAGCGGCGGCGGCGGGTGCGGCGGCGGCGCGTGGTACTTGTGCTGCGGCGGCGAGTGCGGCGGCTTCGCCTTGTTTTGCTGCTTGGGCGTGGGCGAGGCGGAGTCGCATAGCGGCGCGAACCCGTTGGCGTGCTCGTGCAGGGGACTCTTAAGCTGCTGCTGGGGCACGGGCCGCGGCGGGGCCGGAGCGTACTGTTGCTGCATCGGCGCGCGGTACTGCTGCTGCGGGCAAACATACGTTTGCATCACTCCAAGTATAAAAAAAAAATCATTTCTATCAGGGAAACGTCACCAAAATAGTAGTTAGTTACCTGCATCTGCTGCACGGCGGCGGCGACCTGCAGCTGCGAGGAGAGGAACTGCGAGCCGAAGGCGCCGGACTGCGGCTGCTGCGTGAACTGCAGCGGGTAGGTGGGCGCGGGCGCGGAGGGCGGCTGGTACGGCGAGTAGTACGAGTTCTGCTGAGGCGCGGGGCGCGGCAGCAGGCCGGGCAGCGAGTAGGGCGCCTCGCCCACGGGCGTCGAGTAACCGAGGTACTGTTGCTGGTACGCGCTCACGCCGCCCACACCGCCAACGCCTCCGACGCCGCCGCCTTTGCTACCTGATCAATATAATGTAATGTTAGTTAGTAACATAATAATAATAATAAGCGAGGTGATTTTTCGAAAGCGAGCGAGACTTTACTCACCGATGGCGCCGATTTGTTGAGTGGAGGGTTTGACTGTAGCCGACATGAGTGAGTTAGAAGTACTAGATATTAGCACGGTACTGGGATTGTTGCCGAGTTGGCCGGATTGCCCGAAGCCGCCACCGCCGGCCGTAGCAGCCTTAAAATTTCATAAAAGAATGAGAACTACATGAAAACTGGAAATCATTTATTAAACTACTGTTAGCAGTTAACTATTAACTCTTACCATCCGATATTGATTTGGAAGGCTCTGGAACATGTCAGGAGGAGGTTGATAGTTGTAGGGCGCCGCTGAACCGGCTCCATATGGTGTTCCTGGGAATCCACCAAATTGGCCCCGACTCTGATCAAGGAAAGCTCCGTATAAGCCACCTTGTTGCGGTAGTTGTTGCGATGAACCCAACAGTTGCTGAGATGAGTTGAAGAGCATTGCGGGCGGAGAAGGCACAGAAAGGCCTCCGTACCCTCCTTGATAGCCCACATGGTTGTAATGTTGGGGGGGTGGCGATTGTAGTTGCTGGGTTGGCTTCACTTTGCACACATTAGGTGGTGCTCCAGCCTCCGTGTTCGGTTCTTCGAAACCAGAGAACTGCAAGTCTTCAGTGCCCTCGGCTACTGCAGGCATTTCCCACACTTTCTTCACGCTGGCGATTTTTAAATTGAGATCTGCCGCCAACGGGGAAATAGTGTTGGAAGTGCTCATGTGCACATTACGCGGCAAACCGAGCGACTTCGCCGATTTATCTTCCGTGAGTTGACCGAGATCAGCAGAGTCGAAAGCAAAATCGAGTTTCATGTCAGACGAGTCTTCAGCTTTTTGTGTTGTATCGAAAGCCATCTGCAAACCTAGAGACGTATCACCGTCATTCACCGGCCTTCCGTTGTCTCCGATAAGTTCTTGAATTGATCTAGGACGTCTCACGTCAGCACCATTGAATGCTAATGCATGTGTTTCCATTTCAGAAGAGATTTCATCAGGTTGAGGTTTTGCTATGTTTGAATTCATTTGATATTTTTGTTGAAGTGCTTCCTCAGAGGGAACAGATTTGTAATTAGTGTTCTCAAATATGATGGTCTCGACAGGTGGCGTAGTTCCATCTAGTACTTCAGATTTATCGGAAGGAATAGCACAAGAGGCCGAATGTGGCTTTATCTCAATGGGAGCTTCGAGAGGCGTGCTACGTTGACTGGATTGTGCAGATTTGTTGACAACTTCTGCAGGTTCTTCGATGTTGCCGCGGAGGGTTTGCGCGATAGGCTTGTCCCAAGCGTTAACTGCTGGCGGCGGTGGCGCCGCTCCCGTGTCTGGGCCGTACCCACTTACCATGCCTAGTTGTTGCTTTTGCCGCTGCTTTACGAAACGAGGCGCCAAGTTAGGTTGACGAGGTCGTGGGTCGTACTGTCCGTTTTTATTCGTTGATGGCGCCACTCCGCGGGGGTTGGACTTGTCATTAGGATTCCTGCTCGACGATACATTCCTTCCGTTACCTTGATTTGAATGAGACCTGGGTTGCTGCTTTGAAGCTTGATTATCTTCTTTTACAGGTGGACCTCTCATATCCTTTGAATTTTTCTTGTTTCTTACTTCTTGGAAACCGTCGTCCGCTATTTCGTCATCTTTCTTGGCAGTAGATATCTTAAGATCAGCTATAGCCTCTGTTACATCAGCAGTCTTGTTATCACCTACATTGTCTTTCTTAGATCCCTGGTTATTGTTACGCTGGTTATTTTGATTCCTATTATTTTGGTTACGACCTCCTGGACCCTTTTGAGAATGTCTCCCTGCAACGGATCTGCGCCGTCCACCACCGCCTTCGGAATGTTCAGATGTAGTTTCCCAGTTTTCATCTTCACCACTGATGGGACCACCTGGTCCTTTAGGTCTCCTATCGCGTCCTCTGCCCGTGGCCTGTGAACCGGTTCTAGGTCTCCCTTTGCTCTTATCATCAATCGGTGGGTTATCTTTGCTATCTACGTTTTCCTTTGCGGCCCTATTGGTCTGATTGAACGGACTTTTGGTATTAGGGGGTCCATAACCCGTTACTCTCTTAGCAGGAGCTGGAGGTCTAGTTGTCCCCTGGAAGCCCCCTCTACCGCGTCTTGACGGCTGTCCGCGGGGTGCAAATGGTTCTCTATTTTCCAGGCCATCTACAGCGAGCACGCTTTGTTCAGTTTGAGGCGGGCGCATGGCGTCTTCAGCCCTATCGGGTTTTTTAGGTCCTCGTGGACTGCGCGGAGCTCTCCTTCGTTGGTTCGCCCGTTCTGGATTAGGAGCACCGTCTGTGGAACCATCGGATTCACTGGCCCTGTTATTAGAACGCGAACTGCGGTGAGATCGCCTCCCTCGAGATTCTCTTGATCCCCAACCTCTGTTGTTATATACAGCGAAGCCGGTTCCACCGCCTCCGAAGCCTCTGCCCTTCTTTTCTGAACCAGATCCACTGGACTTCCTCTCAATAGGTTCTTTCGACGAACTTTTATGATGGGTTGGCTCATGAACATTCTGGTTTTCTTGTTTTTTTTCTTCTACATTTCGTTTTGTTAGATCTGGATTGCTTTTGCCTACTTCAACAGCAACTTCAACAGTCTTAGTTGGAATAATCTGTGGCTCACTAGGTTTAGAGGCAGCCAACACAGATTCAGAAGCGTCTTTTTCTTGAGAATATTTCAATTTAGTCAGTTGTTCGGATATTAGTTGTTGTTGTTTTTGCATTTGAGAAGCAGCAAATGAATCAGCTATATTTGATGAAGGTTGACCAACTGACTTTGGACCAGCTTGACGGTCCAAGCCAGTTGCCTGGATTTGAGCCACAGGATGATTGATTTGCTGCTGGTTAATAGGAAGGCAGGTACTTTGTGATATTTGTTGGTTGTTGGCTCCAGATAGTTGGATACTTGTCTGATTATTGTTAAACTTATTTTGATTTTGAAATGCATTTGCATATGTAATGTTAGGTGTTATGTTTTGAGATGCAGCTGGAGCAATAGGCTGTGTGTTTCGTTTTGTATCAAAGTTAGGTGTTATTAGATCTTTGTTTTTTCCGTCAATTTCTCTTGGAGGGGTTACTTTTTCAGAAGACTTCATAGCCATAAAACTGGGTTCCTCTTGGGCAACTTCAGCCCAGGATGCTTTTCCTAATTCTTTCTCAGATGATTCTCGTCGCGACACATTTTCTGGAGGAGAGTAATGTTTTTCAGCAGGTAGACTGAGAGCAGTCGACTCCAACGCAACAAACGGCTCTACGATTCCTATGCTCTTTCTTTCGAAAACTTCACTTAATTTATCTGCCGCCGATCGATTGCTCTGTTCGATAGCTTGTTCCAGTGACGATTTTCTATCAGATTCATTCTTTCCCTTGTACTCATTAAAATCTTTATATGATTCTTTAGAGTTTGACCTATCTAATTCTCGTCCAGACTTTTCATAGTCTTGCATTTCTGAACGCCATTGAGGTCCAGAACCATCTTTGTCCCGCCTAAACTCGTCTTCGCGGTCGGAAAAGTCTCTGAAAGAAATTGATAACATTGAATTTTTTTTTTCTTAGATGCCCTACTAATTGTAGCTGGTTAACTAGTTTACCATATTTACCTGGAATAGGACCGGCGACCATTGTTATGAGGTGCGTGCCGGGGCGCGTTGTAACCTTGTTGAGGTGGAGGCTCCTGACGTCGCGGAGCTGGTTTGCCCGAGAACGCCCAGCCCTTATGCTGCTGCTGGTCATCCTGCTGTCTGTTCTGTTGTTGTTTCAAAAAGCGCGGAGGAAGGTTCTGATTGAAAGTTTTGGAAAAGGCAGGGTTGGTCTGATCGCGATCGCGGGCATGGTCGCGGTCCCTTTCTCGGAAGTCTCGATCCCGATCACTGCGGTCTCTATCAGATCGTTCCCGTTCTCTATCGCGTTCCCTGTCGAAACGCTCGCGGTCCGCTCGTTCCCGATTGTCACCTCGGTCGCGGATATCTTGTCTCGAGTCCTTGTCAGACTCGGGCCGGTCTCTGTTGTTCTCATTGCGACCTCTGTCGCGAGGCTCCTTTTCACGATCGCGTTCACGGTCTCGTTCACGGTCCCTTGCATCTCTATTGTCACGGTCCCTATTCTCGAAGCGATCCCTTTCATTACGGTCGCGATCCCTGTTATCTACGCGTTCTTTCTCTCTGAATTCTCTGTCGCGAACATCATTTCGCTCTTTATCTCCTCTACTGTCCTGCGAGGGCCTGTCTCGTTCCCGCTCGCGCGCGTCCATACGTTCTCGCGAATCTCTGGATTCCAGCCGGTCCCTGTCCCTTGGTTCCGGTTCTCTCTCCCTGTTATCGTTGCGGTCTCGCTCTCTATCATTTCTATCGCGAAAGTCTTTAGGCGGCTGTGAGTTAGGCGGTTGGTTTTCCCGGCGTCTCTGTTCCTCTTCTTTCCGTTGTCTCGCTCGGGCCACGGCCTGAGCCACCTCATTGCTTTGTTTCTGGCGACGCTCCGCCCACAATTGGTCTTCGTCGCCGGGTTCGGGCGCGTCGCGAGATCCCTTTTGCTCGGCGCGCTCACTTTCAATACTGGACCGGTTATTATTTTTTCTACTAGAAGTTTCTCCATCAGAAAAGTCTAGCTTTTGGCTGAAAATAACGAAAAATACGGTTTATGTATAGTAAAAAAAATCTATCTATGAAGTTAAATGTAATCAGTTTTTCTAGTACCCACAACACAAGCTCTGCTTAACTTGGGGTTAGATGATGCTGTGTGAATTGTCCAGCATTATTTATTTATCTGTTCCTTTATGCCTGGCACAGGATCGTGGTAGATGTCTCAAAAAATACTCACTCATAGTCAATGTCATCGTGTTGCGCCCAGCCAGCATCCCTGGAGATGTCATCTAGAGAGGAGATCTGCTCGTCTCTGAGGATGGGTCGCGCGGTGAGCACCTCGACGGCGCGCGGCGTGGCGGGCGCGCGCGGCGGCGGGCGCGAGCCAGGCGGCGGGCCGGGCGGGCCGCGACTCTCGCGCAGCGCGCCCAGGCCGCCCAGCCCGAGCCCGGCACCACTGCTACCTTTTACCAGCTGTAATAAGAATAAGACAATCTTTATTAGGTACTAGCGACCCGCCCCGGCTTCGCACGGTTTTATTATACGTAAAAACCTTCCTCTTGAATCACTAATCTAATTCTAATTCTAAGTGGGGGAACTGTGATCTGCATTGACATCTCGCATAGGAGTGTATTGTGCATTAATGTCTCTCTTGAATCACTCTATCTATTAAAAAAACCGCATCAAAATCCGTTGTGTAGTTTTAAAGATTTAAGCGTTCAAAGGGACATAATGACATAGGGACAGAGAAAGCGACTATATTTTATACTATGTAGTGATATAAATAGCTTTACACTTCTTTTTTTGTATTTGTGTTCTTTCTTGTTTTCTGGATCTGTTTTAGTGTGTTATTTACCTATAGCTATTATTGATATGTAAAGGGCCAAATAAATGAATTTTCTTTCTTTCTTTCTTTCTTATTTATAGCATTTACAAACTACCTACTACTACTATAATAAACAATGTTGGTGTCCATTTATCATTCTGGGAGTTTAAATTTTCAACGCTTATCAAACTAAAACTAGTTTGACAGCGTTAAAAATGTTCCCGAACCCCTTTTGGCGATATATGAAATGTTTTGTGCACTTTATTGTAGGTTTAAACTTTTATTTTTATCATAAGTACGTAGTTCACTAACGCGAACATAATTAAAGTAATATATTAGACGGCAATAAAATCGCGACCTTGGAACTCTGATTAGATTTTTTTTAAACTCTACAACTTTGCATTACATATATTCTAAAGTACTTTCAACTCGCATTGCTATCAAGTAACAACAACAATACTAACAACTTGTCCTGTTTTGACTACAGTTCACGATTATAGGATTCATAGAATCATGCGACATAAGCGACAGACAACACATCACGGTGTTATGTAGAATTAAATGACTTTCTTTGTATTGAATCAAAATCAATGTATCTAGCAAACATTTGCGTGCGATGTTATTACCTACTCATACAATTGTTAAATGTGATGATTTTGCCCACAAAAGCACAGAAAGCTAATCCTTACTTATATTAGATATAAATGCGAAAGTTTGTATGAATGTTCATGTTGTATGTATGGCAGTATTTTTGAGAACTTACAAATGAAGGCAGAATGGCACGGTAGGTCTGCTGTGACGCCGCCGCGGACGCGGGCGCGGCGGCGGGCGATGCGTTTGATTCTTGTCGGGCGCCGGCCGCGGTGCCACCGGACGTCCAGCTGCCTTCGGCTGAACATAAAATAAAATATCTTGTCATCCATAATAATATCATAAAAGGGAAACTAGGGAAAGTCGAACTCTTTAGTTTCAGGCCTAATGGCTGTTACCTATTTTATTTTAATATGTTGAAAACAAAGGATTTTTTTATTTAGTGCAGTTCCATATACCTGTCTTAACTTTATTTCGTAAAGTTTAGGAATAATAACGAAGTTGCTTTCAGTAGCCACTAAACTCCTTGATGAAATTGGCAGAGTGGTAAACGGTAACCGGGGTGGATATAAACTACATTAAAAGTGCGTCCATGGACGCAAATGCCACTACTTTTATACATTGGTAATAGACAAGAGTTTGGCCACCATCTCACTTCTTAGGTCGAAGACGAAGATGGGGCATATCTACCGATTATTATATAGCGGGAATACAGATGAAGAACGTTCATTTTCTCTCTTGCCATGACTTATTTATTAAATTTAAGTTAGTTTTGATTGCCCTCAGATCTCATAATCTTGGTATCATAGGGCAACTGGCTTGGCTGAGTAGACTGCACACACTAGGCAGTGCAGTGCGACGGATAAGGTCGCGAACAGCCGCACCCTCCCTCCAGCGCTTTTTATCGTCATTGGGCTTGCTTTTAACATTATGATTGGTCACTGAAGTAGGATGTTCTATATGATGATAAAAAGAACCAATACCATATTTGGTGTCTGCATAACATCGAGATGGAGACATTCAGTTTTTGTATAGGATTAGGACAGTTGCATATCAACAAGCTAAGGGTCATTTAGCATTGGTGCGGAATTAAATAGATTAATGAACTTTATATCAATTATATAACATACAAACTAAATAAGAGCAGTAGCTAGGAGAATTCTCGAGACCTCTTTTTTGACTCATATTAGTTTGCTATGTTTTTCGTTACGAAAATTTGCTTCCTTTCTTTTCCGCAGCAGTGTAAACTGAGCCTAGTCTGACAGCAAAAAGTTTAGTTCTTACTCTGTGGTCTGAGTTGTGGCTGCGGCTGGTCTGTGCGGTGCGTGGGCTGGGCAGCCGCCTCCAGAGAGGGGAATTCTGTGCGGAAGTGAGGTGAAGTCGGCGGCGGCAGTGACACCCAGCCGCCGGGCCCAGCGCCCGCAGCAACACTGCTGATCGGCGCTGCTTGAGTAGGCTGAAACATTTACCAATACAGATCATGTCTAAAATCATATTTTCTGCCTATATCTTCCTTGAAATGTTGTTGCTGCCCTCAGATCTCATAATCTTGATATCATAGAGCAACTGGCTTGGCCAAATATGCTGCAAAAATTACAATTGCAGTGTGATGGATTACATCGCAAATGGACGCGCCTTCTCTCCAGCGCTTTTTTTCGTCATAGGGCTCTACTAACATCATATTTATGTATTTGTAATTATGTATAAAAAAATAAACTAATTAATGCACATAAAATCAAACACTTACTTGAGATGGGGGATTGATGCATGTTGGTGGTGAAGAGACAGATGGAGTTACGGCAGCTATCGGGCTGAAAATATTATGAATTAATACTCGCTCTACACACTTATTTTCTTTTTGCCAATTGTACTTAGTTCCCTAATTGTTAAGAGGTAAGTGAATTAAGATAAGCTACGTCCACACTGTGCCTTTTTTAGTTCATTCAACAGCGCAAGTGAGGCATGCGCGATGAAAGCTGTAAGCGAAGTGCGCGCTGTGACTCTCGTTTTCCGGCTTCGGTGGATTTCTGTGCCTTAGCGTTCAACATCAAGATAGAGGGAAAAAATTTCAAATTTCGAACGAAATTTCTTTCGGACACGTGTGTAAAATTTTTAAAAAGAATATATTTATTTTCACACAGTGCACTCATAATGGACCTTACTTCTATTATTATAACAACCTAGTATAAAAACTTTCTCTTGATGCTTTTTTTCTGGAATTTCTTATAAGTAAGCTGCACATAATCCACCATATAAAATATTCTCGTCGCACATGTTTCAAAAAGACAGAAGACACTACGACTGAACTATGGTGTTGAATTCATTATCGCATTCAAATAATGAAAGCGTCAAACGAAAGTTGAATAGACGAAAGTTAAAGATGAAAAAGCACAGTGTGGACATAGCTTTTGAATGACAGGATGCAATATTTCATAGATTTAGTAACTTAGCAACAATAGACAGATAAATCTGTATACTATATTATTAAAAAAAATATAAATCACCATCTCTTTATAATTTTTTACTTTTTTATAGTTTGTTGAAATACAAACTACTAAACAGGAAATCAACAGCATCAGTCTCACTTTGAATAAGGCATTCAGTTACTATGTTTAGATTAGATACAGTAGCTAGTTAAATGTTTCTTCATTTCATAATAGGAACTTGGAAGGTTAATACAGTCACTTCCTGATATGTATTGGAATGATTCAATTGACGACTTCACTATGGCGCGGCGGGCGAAGGTCCGCCTGCGACACAGAAGGTTACGGATTTGATTCCCACCTCCTCAGGACAAATGTTTGTATGATAAACATATATTTGTATTGTCCAGATTTTTGTGACCTAGGAGTACTCCAAGAATAATCAGAAATATTTATAAGGAATGTATTGAAGGTTAATGAATTGTATAAGCGCTCGCGCTTACATACAACTTTTAGTTGAACAACTATTTTGTTGTGTATCATATGTTTAAAAGAATATATTAAAGCGCGCATACAGTCAACTCGATAGTTGCTCGACAAAAAAGTCAAAAAGCTATATCTATTTGCTTTTGATTAAAAAGTTGGACAACTATCGATCAAGCGCTCAATTTGTATTGCATTGTGTTGATGTGCGCAGACAGATTATCTTCTCCTCACAAATGCTTTACATAAAACAAATTGCTCTTTTCTCTATGATATTAATACATGTAGGTATTAAAAACTTACTTAGCGTTAGGGTCCTGACCAGTTTCTGTTTTTAGAGAAGGTAAATTGGCTGGTGGACGCCTGGTTGAAGGAACTTTTCCAAGACTTTGCATTCCATGTTTGCGGCTTAGTTGAGACTTGACAGAGGATGGTTCTGAATTCTCGTTCTGTAATTACACATAGACAGGTGTTACCACAATAAATTGTTGCAAAATAGTGTTCGCTTTTACTCCACTTCAGCAAAAAACTCTAAAATGGATTCTAATCAGGTCAACACTGTAATGAACAACAGCATTTTTAACATTGAACTGAATTCAGAAGATCTTGGTCAAGGTTGTTTACCGTGGCCTCAATTATATGAATGTTGACCTATATTACAACAAAACAAATACTTACATACTGTAAGTTATCATTTCAGCATAAAATTTGTATTCAAAATTTTTTAATTCACTTTTACTAGCTTGCTATACTTGGTTCTAAAATTCTACATATTTTTTGAAAACAAAGGGATTAGAAAATCTAAGAAATATTGGTGGCAAATATTTGATTAAACTAACATCTGAGCAAATCTCAGAAGTTTTAAATTAGTTTTTGGTTTGACAAGCTTTCATTCAGAATGTAGTTATTGGACACAAAAATATTTTTTTTGTTATCACCATTTTTTTGTAGAATTGTGTAGGGGTGGCAAAGGCTAATACAGGATATTAACCAGTAAAATGGTGCCAGAGGTCAAAATATGTCTCTCAATTACAAGGCAAAAATACAGTTTTTTGTTTTATTTTTTCTTTTGTAAAAGTATAATAAAGTCAATGGAATGCAGTTCAATTCACACTTGATTTTTATCATTTGAGATTGTCACAAGGGGTGCAACTTTTCTTCAGGGCATTAACCTTTAAGTTCAATGACCTAGGTGCTAGAGGTCAAAAACTAAAATTTAAAAGGAGATGGTTTCTTTGGAGTATCAGACTCAAACAACCCTGATAGTTGATTTGCTTAGATTTTAGTGACAGATTGGACACATTTATCATTATCAAAATAAATCAGTCACAAGAACTCATTATTGCAAAAAAAATATCAATACCAGCTGACTATCAATGTTTACAAAATGGGAAAGCAAGTTTTATGAACCAGTTTGGCATGATTCCATTGCACAGGTTCCTTTTGAAGCAACTAAGAACTACTTCAATGATTTTATAGAATATGCATCAGAAGGGCTAGAAAGAAGTTCAATGACCTCAATGATTGAATGAAAATGCATATCTCCTTGACTTTTATACTATCAATCAATATGAGAAGAAGAATTACTGTTGTTGTAATGAACCACAGGTGAATTATTTATACACTCTGCTCAGATAAAAAAATGTTTAGCTGTAACAGTGGGTGTGTAGGTTGATACGCAAGGTTCAGAGCTGTACCTCATACCAATTTTGTGAGAAAAGCAATAAAATATGCCACGTTTGATCAGAAACTACTTACCCTGTTGGCGCAGTACAAGCTATTGATGTCCAACTTCTGATACTTTTGCTTGCCGGACGTCGGCTTGCTCTGCGCCGTAGTGCCTCCGCCGCCCGGCGTAGAGAGTGCAGACATGCTGCGACGTACACACCATCAGGAGATTACCCGCTCACCGACCACCAACTGCAATCAGGGCGATTGCCACTTCAGAAACTACACTCCGATTTCACTTCACTTTTGACAGGATCAATCGTCCTTCACAACTCAACTTGTATCACTTCTTTACTGAATCGGATATTATTAAAATCCTAGATCATACAAGAGGCAGAATGCACATCGAAAGATCTGAAAACACTATCACATCACAGCTGAAAACTTATTTGCCCTGCCCTCAAAGTTTATTGACGTGTTACATCCGTTTGAAGAATATTGGATCGATGAGTTTTATTTTCCACTTCTTTTTGTAGCTTCACTATAACATTCTTGGATTATCACGTCGATTTAAAGAATTGTAACGGTACTAACACTAGAGAACTAGCAGAACCGTAAATAAACGAATTTTTTTCTCAAAGAAATTATAATACATCGGAAATAAATGAATACCTTGGTCCGATACAAATAGTATCACGGGATAAAAAATACAAAAGCGCAATAACTTAGTCCCAATAATAGATTATTTTCGATTATATTCTATTCTACGCTACCAAAACTTATATCACTTTATTTTAAGATGGCGTCCGTCCAAAAGACGATCTCTTTCCTTCACAATCAATAGTGACGTCACAAAGCAAAGCAGAACAAAGCAACGCGATTCAGCGCACTCTGGCGGAAAATTTGTGAAAAGTGATAGGTAAAATCACACGATCAAACTGCTTGCTTGATGAAATATTTGAAAAATTAGTATGAACGAATTTAGTTTGGTAGTCGTTTTTAGCTGCTTTCAGTGTCGAGCATTGGTTAGATGTATGTAAGAGAACTCAAGTTAGAAACTTTAAGAAAATCTTTCTGCATTTTGTTCCATTTCGGCATTGATTTGCGTTCCCTTCCCATTACACATAGATGTCTAATAGAATACCATTAAATATATATATATTATATATTGTACCTACACATAAAGGTTTGTGTTTCGTATAAGTAGGTACGAAAACAGTGAAAACATATTTTGACGGTTGTTCGTGCATTGACATCTGACATTTCTTTGACCGTTTTGTTTCTTGACAGCGGGGTACATATTCTGACTAAAATTCAATCGACAACGACAAATCGATGTCAAGATCGATTTGGCTTTGTTTTTTTACCATTTAACTTAACTAGCTTCTGCTCGTAGCTTCACACTCGCAATTCCCAGATAACAAGTACCTACTCTATTTAAGTAAGCTTTTCGCTTAACTTAACGAGCTTATTTTGAGATACCTACTGTGCTTAATAATTTTATAAATACAGTTATTTTATTTTGAATTTACACGGTCTATGTAAGGACCGTGTAAATTCAAATGTCACCATAACTAAACTAATTTAATGTCAGAATTGTGTCGATAAGACGCAGAGCCTTTTCACTAAGAATTGAAATTGAAACGAATTTAACGTCAAAAATTTAAATATTAACGTCACTCACAAAAATTTTATGAAATATAAAAAAATTAAGAGCTTTGCGTAATTTTTTTGGATTCTTTAAGCAGAGTGTCAACATTATTACAGTCTACAGCTCTGAATGTCTGTCACCCGTTCGTCGTCTGTCTGTACGTCTGTTAGTTTATTTAATTTTATTGATTAGTAGTTTTTTTTCAATAGTAGTTTAAAATTTATGGTTGATTTTATATAATAATATTTTTTAGCATCTAGTTACTCATTAAAACTAACGTTTTAGTAAAATATAAAGTAATTTTAGTTCAGTAGGTACATTTACATTATTACCACCACAGTAGACGAACGTTACCTACTTGTACTTTTGTGATTCCAACTGACTTTAACGTAAACGCAAGTACGCATGCGCGCTACTAGAGAAAGGTGCCTTATTGACGAACGAAATTCAGTAAGCGGACGTTCGTTGAGGAGTTCATAGGAAGAGGAGTGCGAATTAAATCCGGCAGCCATGTCGGGGAATATAGGGATGGAGCAATTGATCCCAATTGTTAATAAAATGCAAGATGCTTTTACGCAGCTGGGTGTGCATATGTCACTAGATTTGCCACAAATAGCTGTAGTTGGCGGCCAGTCAGCGGGAAAAAGCTCCGTTTTGGAGAATTTCGTTGGAAAGTGAGTAATTACGTATACCCCGAGCACCTTCGATATCATCATTTCATTTATTAAAACAAAAGACTTGTAATTTTTGACGAATAACCATTTTGTGATCAATTGTACCTATCTATCGCTTATTTTTTCTTAAGTAGGCGTACTCATCTACCTTCTTTACTATATTTTTATAAGTAGGTACTTGAAATGTTTCAGTAACCAAAAAAATAGAGAAATTGGTTACCCATAATACCTACCCATTGTTGTTTCTTACTGTTAATTGATGATCTTGAAACTGTTCCTACATAAATATAAAAACACATATCATTGAGATGAATATTTTTGTCCAGTGGCCTAGATTTAGTGCGCATGTCAAGCTGTATTGATTGTGAATAGCACTATGTCATTGGTTGTGCTCAGCAACGAACCTTATATAATGAAAATCTCCAACTGTATACAAGACAACACTGTTTTGTTTCTGCTTTACTGGTTTTACGTAGTTAGATTGGTTTTTTACTATTTAATATAAAAATACCTATCCTATTACATAAAGACACCAAAAGCAGGAACGTTACTACTGAATAGAGCGTTGTTGTATTATCTTCTGTCAATTAGTAACTCTGTAATTAGTAGATCTTGACTGTAGGCCAATTTACAATTTTATTTGTTAGGTACAATAAATAATATCTTTGTATTGATTGAGTTGGTATTTATGTATATTTATTTATATATAAGTTGATACAAATCAAAAATCAAACCCGCTACTGCGGACGCAGGCGGACCTTTAGCCGCTACGCCACTGAGGTCGGACTGGGTTTTATTGTCGGTAGGTACCTACTACGTAAGGGTTTATGATATTTTGAATCCAAATAATACAATCATTTACGTATATGAAAAAAGTCTAATAAGACGCCATTCACGCCCAATATATCGGTCAGACGTCTATGTCACTCATTCATTCAAATTTGTCGATAGTGAATGGTGTTGGATTGGAGCAATAAGCTCGATTATTAATCGAGTAGAAATCGTTTTCAGAATAGAATAGCCCCCTCCCTCCTCCATATTGAAAAATAAATCAGTGTAGCGATGATGAATTTGGTGATGAGCGAGTGTAATTAGTGTTTATAGTGCTCAAACTTTAATGTATCTTTATAAAAATGTCTGGGAATGTAGGAATGCAACATTTGATCCCAATTGTAAACAAACTGCAAGATGCTTTCGTGCATATGGGAGTGCACATGTCCCTAGATCTTCCTCAGATTGCAGTTGTGGGTGGTCAGTCAGCAGGGAAGAGTTCGGTCTTAGAAAATTTCGTCGGCAGGTAATACTAATTGTGTCGTTATGAACTTTAATAGCTCACGATTGTTAAACAGCAAAAGATATGCCCCTGACAATAGATTGCTTTTGTGTGTAAAATATTTGTTTACTGGGATGTGGTTCAGGTTTACCATATCAATAACATGGGCTGGAATTAGACTATCCTCTAATATTTAGAAGACCATATATATACTGTAGATGGTACTTTCCTCAAGAGATACTTTATCTTACTACTGATTCTACAGTCATTCACTACAAAGGTGCTGGTGACTCATAAATTCTTCCTACAAAATACAATCCACAAACATTTACAAACAATAGTTTGATACCTTAAGGTGGTTTTGTGTATGAGTGTGAAATTTGCTAGGCAGGTGGAAAGTATAATCACTCCAGTTTATTCAAGAATTTTTTTAGTAATTTCTTGTGTTCTATTCTCATCTGCGATAAATATCCTGAATATGAACAATTTCTAGGCATTGGTTGAGTGATAATTTCATCCTTGTTTCTTTATATCTTAATAATGCAATTAATGGCCTCCAGGCTTCCTTCTTTGCACTTCTAGACAGCGTTAGGCTGGCTATGCTAGCAAAAACCATGCTTACAGAGCAATTTTCATCTTTGCAATGAAAACAAAGATTAACCTAAGATTTATGTACCTAATAATGGGAGTTGATACTGTAATGATCTTTACTAACGTCAAATAGTTGCTAGTCTTCTAGATAAAAAGCTGTAAAATTATTTTATTATTGTTACAGAGACTTCTTGCCTCGAGGATCAGGCATAGTGACTCGAAGACCTCTGATTCTCCAGCTTATACAAGGAAATGGAGGTATGTTTATCATTACTGTTATGTTTATCAATATTTACTTGTACTTATAGTAAGTGAGTACCTAACTATGTTATTTGCCAAAGAAACAGTCAAATATCCCTGTTTGCAATCTATCACCGTATACTAAAACTCTTTGAGTTACTCAGGTACTCTTAATCAAATCAGATTTGAGCAGGATTTTTTGATAGATTTTATTATTAGTATCTGACGACCTGTGTGATGCACAGGGCGAAAGTCTTTTCCTGCCGTACAAGAGGTTGAGGGTTCTATTTTTGTCCCATCACAAATGTTTGCATGATATGCAGATACTTGTTCACGGTAATCAGGGTGTTATCTATGTATAGGAAAAAATTATCTATCTATGAAGTATGTTGTTGTTAAATGTTGTTAGATAATATGATGTAACATGTCCAGCATTACTATTATTGAACTTCAAAAATCGCCTTCTAAACAAAACAACACCTCAGAAACTTCAAATCTTGTTTTGCATTTGAGTTACAAAGTTTATTATCACAAAAAGAAAAGAGTTAACTTACATGAGTACATACAATAATCTTACTTTCTTTCTGTAATCTTTTTTTAAATTTATTTACCAACTTAAATATAATGTTACAAGTAAAATCATACTAACACAAAGTAGACCCCAGAAGTTTCTTAATGAGTGTTATTAGCGAGTCAGCCTCTACAGTCAAATATCAACAGGTTTGACAATAATAGGTAATTTAATAACTGATTTCTAGGTTCAAAGTTAGTGTGATTGGCTTTTTTACCTAGGTATTGAAACTGTTATAAAATATCTAAAATAATGAATTCTTAATTGGTTCGTAGTAGTAAGCTTTAAAATAAATAGTTGATACGGTTACACTGTATGTATTAGGGAGTAAGAAAGCCAGTACATAAAATATTTTCAGTATAGTATTTTAAACCTTTCTCATAGAATATGCGGAGTTTCTTCACTGCAAAGGCAAGAAGTTTGTGGACTTCAACGAGGTCCGGACCGAGATCGAAGCAGAGACTGATCGTATGACAGGATCCAACAAGGGTATCTCTCCTGTGCCCATCAATCTACGAGTCTACTCACCAAATGGTAAGTTACATTTCATTTATGCTTATATATATTTATTTATATTCTCATTAGATATTTAGGGTTTCAAGTCACATATCAGTTGAGTTAATATAACAATGTCAGTTTATAAATTAATTTATATTTTAATACTCTTAGCTATCGTACCATCATCGGTATAAACAGGTGTTTTTGTATCCCATGACACTTCCACTTATGTGTCGAAATCCAGCCAGTTTAGGTTCTAGGGCGTGGCAAACAAATCTCATACATACAAACATATTATAAACTCTCAAATAACCCTTCTTCCGCAGTCGTGTAAAAACTAAAAAGCAATACAATAGTTTTTCTAAGAGGACATACAACCTACTTTAAGAGTAGTTTCGTAAATCAATGCAAAAATTACCTACAAATCACTGTATTGTTGAGACTGGCCATTCTCAAAATTAGGCATATTACCAACATACTAAGTAGGTATAGGTATTCGTATATTTTATTTTAGGTGCAAATTCATTAAACTTTAAATAGCTCTTTCATCGTTTTATCGCGTAGATCTATACTGATAAGAGAAACGATGACTCAAGATCTTAACGCCTCACCTAAACCTAAATCAAAGAGAAGTATCCTCACCAGAAGTGTGGGACAACGAGATTATATTGCGTCACAATCTGTAAATATTCAGTCATTGTAGATAGAAATAGTTTCTAACAGAACAGTTGTAGTAATAATCTAATATGAAATGTATGTCAACAGCCTTTGGTTGCCGAAACGCGACAATCTTATCTTGTTTTAATAACGAATTGACATAATTTGATCTTCCGCTGCGGAATAAAATTGATAAAATACAAACTATACATGTGCATATCAAAACACGAGCGTAAACAGTACAAAATTAACCATTTTAAGCATTTGGGAATATAATTTTATGCATTGGGGAAGAAAAAACTAGCACCAGTTGATTTTAGCGATGTTTTGTACGCCATACAGTATGTTTTCACCGAACGATCAAACTGAAAGCCACATGGCATCAGCAGTGCCGCGCAAGTCTGAACTCATCGATCGACCTCGTGAAGAGCTCTGGGGCAAGGCAACCTGCACTTCAAGCAAAGTTCAGAGTTCAATCATATTTTCTATGCTCAAGATTCTTCTGAATGGCTTTTGTAGAAATTTCAAAGAGTTACATCTAAATTTTGTAGGTGTTTCGGATTAAACTAGACTACTAACTATTTAACGATTCAGTATGTTCCAGCTAGATCTCGGGTCTGAATTAATTTAAGCACATTCTTACGGCATAGGAAAACAAAATAATACTGACAGCAATAATTTGAAAAATACGAATGGTTAAAACAGTTTTTCTTTACGAATAAAGGTCAAGAACACAGTCATTATGTCTGCAAATTCCATAAAAACAACTCGGCAAGTATTGTTTGCGTTTATTCCTATACTCGTACGTACCTACTTCGCCATTATAAATCTCGCATTCGCGGCAATGTTAACCATTACCTAATGAGTCAGGTTAATCAGCTGCTTGAGATACGGAAACGCGCGATTAACCGTAGGTTTCTATGCTATAACTATTGTTGGTTCAGATAGGTACCTACTTCTACATCCTTACGTACTTACTACGTTATTTTAACAAAAATGAAATCTTTAACTTGTCTTGACCCATAGACAACGTATAGCCCAAACCCGATGGTCGTTGTAGGGTGTTTAGGTCTTGGTACGAAAGTTCATACCTTGAGGGGTTCAAACAGAGGATTATAAATTGGTGGGATAACAAAGAACGATAATGGTGTCAATTCTCTTGTTTTAGACCTAGCTAAAATTAGCTAATTTTAAGATTTAGAAACGTCAAATCCACGAATGCTATTCTGTGTTTTAAAAATTAGACTGACAGATTTAAAATTAGGATGACAGATGTTAAACAACTCAACTTAGCTAAAATTGCTAAAACCGTATTCTGTGCATCACATTTTTAGCTAAGATTAGACGTTTAACTTAATTTTAGGAGGCACCTAATTTGGTCATGATTAAAATTTACAAGCAGAATGCTCAAAGCTTATACTACGAAAACCTAGAATTTAATGTAATCTATATCTATACTTATAATAAAACTGTAACAGGTCCAATTCTGTACATTGAAGATATTTTGAAATTTTTTTTTGGAGGGCACTCTATTATCGATACTCAAGCCAAAACTGTAATTTTTTTCATTCATGTCTGTCTGTCTGTCTGTCTGTCTGTCTGTCTGTCTGTCTGTCTGTCTGTCTGTATCGTAAACGCGCATCACGCCGAAACTACTTGATGGATTTAAATGAAACTCGGCATGATTATAGGTCATACTACGAGGAAGGACATAGGATACTTTTTATCCCGGATTTCAGTAAGGTTCCCATGGGAGAGGGTATGAAAGTAAAATTCCTTTACCGCGCATCACGCCGAAACTGCTGAATGAGTTGGAATGAAACTCGGGACGATTTGAGTTCATACTACAAGGAAGGACATGACATACTTTTTATCCCTGAATTCGGTAAGGTTCCCCTGGGAGAGAGGGTGAAAGAAAAATTCTTAAACCCCGCATCACGACGGAAGTGAATGAATTCGAATGGAACTCGGGACGATTGGACATGGGATACCTTTTATCCCGGAATTCAGTTTGGTTCCCCTGGGCTATACGGGTTTTCAAAAATTTCTCACAGCATTTGAACGACGCGCGCGCGTCGTTCAGATGCTGTGAGAAATTTTTGAAAACCCGTATAGCCCAGGGGAACCAAGCTGAATTAAACTGATAAACGCGAAAATTTGTAAGTATGAATGGATAGATGGATGGATAGATTGATAGATGGATGGATGTTTGTTACTCTTTCACGCAAAAACTGCTGAACGGATCTGTATGAAATTTAGCGCAGAGATAGATTATAAGCTGGAATAACACATAGGCTTATTTTATCCCGAAAATCTCACGGGAAAGGGAATTACGCAAGTAAAATCGCGAGTACTCGAAATACTAATCATGCGCAGACGAAGTCGCGGGTACCAGCTAGTTTGTGAATAAAAACATTCAGGGCAGGTACAGAAAAGTTACATGCAATATTATAGAAAACATATTTATTATGCTTACAACAACACCAACTACTAAACTTAGAGAGATTTTACGACTGTCAAACACGTTTTAAATTAGGTATTTTTAAGACTTGCAACAGAATACCATAAATTTTAAGTCAATCTAACTTAAAAAATTTAAGATTTTAGTTAGGATTCCTAAAACAACAGAATCGACACCAATATATGGATGGAGGGATTATAAGTTATTTAATGGGATAACGTACCTATTGGTTGATAGATTTAATGATGCAGGGGGCTATGAAGTTATAAAGGAACAACCGACCGCCTAAACAGTATGTCTATAATCTTGATAATTAAGGAAAGCATCAAGAAGGAATCAAATGCGCAGGGCCAAGTTATACGGTTACACAGCTTGTCATCTTATAAATAAATAATGTTGGACAATTCACACAGCAACATCAAGTCCTAATCTAAGCAGTTTATGATATTTCTATCTAGTGCACGAATAGCTGATATACTTAACACCGCTTGCTACTTCAATTCGAGATGAATTCAAAATTTGTTATGGCTTTAGTTGTGTACCGTAATACCAAAAATAAAGACTGAAAAGTTTTGGGATTTTGCACAAAGTGTTGTTATTCTGTAACTAAGCAATAAAATCTATGTAAAAAAACACGTAAGATTTATAGTTTTTAACGTTATGAGATGAATGGAATAAAAATATCATTTTTAAAGTAAAAAGGTTCAAAATGCGATGCGCTAACCATTCATTCTTGGATTTATATGTATATAGATGAATAGATAATACTTTATTATACCACACAATGTTAAGAAAAAATACAGAAAGAAATGCTAAGCATAGCGGAAGTATAAATTAAATTAATTGTATAAAGGGCGGCATTATCCCCATGACTGATCACTTTCAGAAATCTTGAAGTATTTGAAAAAAAAGCGATCTAGCGACTTGGATAAATAGATAGGGCAAATCATCCATTGCCGCCGGGCGCCTAAATAAATTATTCTCGTTTTTCATTGGTGTATCTATGGTACAATATACGTAATGCTTCTGATAGATAAAATATGATCGGTTCCTTGGCTTCAATTTATTTTTGCAAACGTACTGTACTATATCTACATGCATACCAAGGTTGTTGGCTTTCGCCTTGATCAAATTCTTCTATATTGATGCGGATAAAATACTTCTATAGACAATTGTGTTACTAATCATGACACGCGCGTTTGTTTAACGTTACTAATACGTATGGTATTGATTTGATACATCTGTTTGTATTACAAACAAGGCTGAGCAATTATTGTATTAAGCAAAATTGTATATATACATACTTACCATTCAGAACACAGTTCATACGCAAACCGTCTAACAGTGACCTACATGCTCAATCATAATGCTTGCGATGCGTCTTTGCAAGGTTACAATTACAACTCATGATTGGTTTCAAGATTCGAAAGGAATTTTTAATTTTACGCGCTCATAAAAGAACTGAAAGTAAAGCAATTTAATGATAATCTATTGTATCGATTTAACTGTTGGTACTTATTAACAATAGTTGCTGGTTATTTTGTGTTCATTACCTATTATCACACAGAAGGTCGTTTCGAGACTTTTTTGGAGTTTTATTAAAAACTAGCGACCCGCCCCGGCTTCGCACGGTTTTATTATACGTATAATCCTTCCTCTTGAATCACTCTTTCTATTACAAAAAACCGCATCAAAATACGTTGCGTAGTTTTAAAGATTTAAGCATACAAAGGGACATAGGGACACAGATAGGGATATAGGGACAGAGAATGCGACTTTGTTTTATACTATGTAGTGATAGTGAAGTATTCTATAGGGTTACCACATGGCGCAAATACAACGCACAGTAGATATCTAATTTTTCATTACTCATTCTCGGAAAGTAGATCTGAAGTTGCCTGAAGAGCAGGTTGAAAGTTATACTTTTCAGCCCTAGGGAGAATCGTTTTCAACTGACAGCTATAACGTTACTATTGTACCATGATAATGGCAGAATAAATGCTGAAGCTAAAAAAAAGGCTTTAGCGACAATTCACTGAATTCAAAAAATACGAAAGATAAGGCAGTATGGCTTTAGGCTTTCGCCTGTCCTAGATGGACTAATATTTAAAAAAAAATAGCGGCCGTATGATTAATTTGTTTTCTTATGTTTTGATTTATATTTCCTTGTATTCGTAATGAAAGTGTTCACAGTGTTTAACTCGGGTGAAAGTAACTTATTGAGTCCCTCGAAATATGAAACCCCGTCTCGGGACTACATAAGTTACTTTCAACCCTTGGGTAACAATGTACTATTTCGTTTGAGATATTTTGTTGATGGTTACAGTTACCTACAAAATTTGTATTTGTATCCCTACTACTATGTCCAGCTGTGGACTGATATAGGTTAGACTATTGATGTATTATTATTCACCAAGAGATGCTATAAATTTCAACCTTATCAAATAAGACCGGCACTTAACTCGGTGATTCACACTATTAATATTTCAGACAAGTAACTCCCCAGAGAGATAACGTAATTATAATTAAATTGATAAAAAATATTGAATATGTTGAAGCTCCATTCATATACCAGTGTTTAGTATACTGGTAAATCTGAATGGAGCTTCACAAATGATTGATTTATCAATATCAATATGAACAGTCATTTTGTTATTTATTTTGGTAGGTTCCACGTTTACCTCTATGATGTAGGTATAGAAAACATTTAACCAAAATATTTTTATTTTAGCCAAACATTTTTATTTTAGCCAAACATGGTGAAACTATAGTAATAGTTTAGTCATGCTTGTAAATACTTCGTACGAAGTTTAATTACGAGAATTAACACAGTCTACTTTAATTTGAAGTTCCGGTCAAATACGCTGAAATAGCCCAAAGGTCAAATTGAATGATATTTTGGACAAGTAAATATACAATTTGTTATAAACAGTGAAATAAAGGTTTTGCCTTTTTAAATATTTGCAATGACTTAATAGCGCGTGTAATTGCATTATTAATAGAGATAAAGAAACGCCCTATATTTCCTGACAACGTCATATCAATGTTGGTTTTATTGTGCGGTTTTTTATTTTATTATTTGAAATACTTAGCAAGTACCTATGTACAATTTTTTTTTATTAGCCATGAACTTAGAATTTTTTTGGACTTCAAATGTACTATGTTTATGAGTCCTATCTGATAAAGTATATCTAATTACGGAACGTAGTGACACTAGAATCTATGTATCTAATAAACAATAAGTATTGTCACAATTATACGTTTATGATGTAACTATGTATGTGTGTCCGCGTATGTGCCTTCTTTGTTTAGATAGGAAATTAATAATTAATTTCCTATCTAAACAAAGAAGGCACATCAATAGGTTCAATAGGTACAATCGAAATTATTTCGATTGTACCACGACAAGGTAATATTTGACACGCTACCATTATCAATTGAATATTGATAAATATAAAAGGAATAGAACTTAACGTTCATATATGTGCGATACAGAGCAAACCTTTTTGGAAAGACATAAGCGCAAAAATTCTAATTATTATAAGAACACTACACGACTAATTACGAAACTGGTTTCGAGGAACTAAATTGATAGTAATGTTCGAATCCGAACTTAAGTTACTTAAACCGCATGGTTCATGAGACCCCCCTTAACAAATCGACTATGATGCCCTCTTCAGTAGTTATCTTTATAAAAAAGCTCTGTCTAGGACCAGCTTTTAAATAACCAACACAATGCTGAAAGTTAGAAAATGAGTTTCATCTTAGGCCACATCGTCATCTAAGTAACTGAGATAGTGGCCGCTCCACCATTTTCAATAAAAACAAAACATTAAACATTCCCCATGTTATGATTCAAGCATATCTTTTATTTTACTTCTATGTTCCTATATCTTGTATCTCTCTCCTTGTATCTTTAATTGTTCGTTTACACAACGTATAATAAAAGACACAGGAGGACATTACAACTAAATTGCGTTCTATTCCTTTTTTAGAACTAACATTGCAACGATAACAAAGAATCGAATAAAAAGTGTCGTAGCTTGACGAATCATTAAGTTATTAGAGAGGGTTTACTAAGAACTTAGCGAATAGAGTCTATGGGAATTTGATGTTTTACCTTTAGGACAAAAAGTAGCCTATGTTACTCTATATATTTTCTACTAAACTACTATGCCAAAACGTAAGTCGATTGGTTGCTTAGTTAGGGCGTGAAAAAAGGACATACAAACATTCTTTATAATATTCATTTAATTCAGAATTTTTGTACAATTTGTTACATAAATGCTATACTATTATTACGACTCCGATAATTTCTTCTGTTTGCCCTCTTTTGGCAAAGGCCTCCTCCTCTAACCTCTAGACATTTTTAAATGTCTTCCTCTATTTCTTTCATTATATTTTGGAAACCATTCTTTCAGCCTTTTGCTCTATTATTTTTTCCCCTTACTGTATTTCCAGTCCACCATCTTCTAATTTAGTTCGTCTCCTAAGTGTTTGGCTTCTAACTTCATCTAACTTACATATTTTACTTTATTATATTACTAGCGACCCGCCCCGGCTTCGAACGTTTTTATTATACGTATAAAGCTTCCTCTTCACTCTATCTATTTAAAAAAACCGCTTCAAAATCCGTTTTAAAGATTTAAACATTCAAAGGGACATAGGGATATAGGGACATAGGGACAGAAAAAGTGACTTTATACTATATAGTGATTGAGGATTAAATAAACGTTAAAGTTGAGTCCGGTTTTATCTTTGCAGTACTGAACTTAACCCTGATCGATCTGCCCGGCCTGACGAAGGTGCCAATCGGCGATCAGCCAGCTGACATCGAGCAGCAGATTAAAGGCATGATCTTCCAGTTCATTCGGCGCGAGTCTTGCCTCATCCTGGCTGTCACGCCGGCCAACACGGACTTGGCGAACAGCGATGCACTCAAACTGGCTAAAGAAGTTGATCCACAAGGTAAAATGGAACGAAGATTCGTAAAATTAGTCGTTCGTAAAGTTAGATTTTTTTTATTCTGCCCCAAGAAGTACAAATAATTTGGTTCAACTTTCGTGAAGCATTACATTGTGGAGAAGGCAAGGACGTTGGTACCAACGCCTTGTATCAATTATATGAGTGCTTCTTCAATTAATCAATTCAGCCAATTGACATCTATAGGTATCAAAGAAATTCGTTAGGTTGATCGAATAGAATTCTTCTCAATTATGATTTATTTCGGATGTTTTGTTGGGGTACGAGGACGGGATTGTGTATAAAGTCAGATTCCGACTTTATACACAATAAATAAATAAAGTAAATAATATGGCTGAACAATCCACACAGCATCATCTAGCCCCAAGCTGAGCAGAGCTTGTTTTATGAGTACTAGATGACATAATACAATACATTACTATACATTCCCGGCCACGTTTCATAACCGGGTCCTTATGAAACGAGGAGTTAAAAGTTTAGTTAAAGGAAGTTTATAAGATATAATAAGATTCGTGAACTGATTTATGAAACACGTAAAGCCTATGGACAAGTTATGCAGAGCTGGACGCCTTACTGGGGAATGCAACTAGAGTCTTGTACTTATTTCCTTGTACTTAGAAGTATGTGTAATTTAAAATTTGACTTGTCTAAGTGCTTATTTTGTAAACCTAAAGAAATAAAGTTATTGATTTACTAATTTACTGTTCACAATGCCTATCTATTTTGTACCGAAATATCGATATCTTTCCCTAAAATAGAAAAATGTAAATGTTAAATCTCTACTCCTTAGGTCTTCGCACAATCGGTGTGATTACCAAACTGGACCTTATGGACGAAGGCACGGACGCACGAGACGTGCTGGAAAACAAACTGCTGCCGCTACGTCGAGGATACATCGGGGTTGTCAACCGATCGCAGAAGGACATCGACGGACGCAAGGATATTACCGCCGCTATGGCTGCTGAGAGAAAATTCTTCCTCAGGTATTCACTAAAGACGTTATAGACTTGAAAATAAGACTTAGTTCAAACTTGTACTTAAACTATCATCGATCTGTCTATGGGTGATATAGCAATATGTTAAATTTTTATGTGTTTTGAAAGAAATTACAGAATTTTAAGTGAATTTTGAATCTTTAGTACACAGAGTTGCCCTTAGTTAATCTTTGTCACATGAAACTGAAAATAACATTATTATTTTATTCAGCCATCCATCATACCGGCACAATGATCAGAATTGTATGTGTATTTTTGAACTTAAGAATATCATGATTTAACAGGAATAAGACAACACTGTGACAAAATAGCGAATAGCACTTGAACGTCGCATTGTATGGTGGGCCCAGATATTAGTACGCTATACAGAGTTGCCCATAGCAATCTTTGTCACATAAAACTTAAAGTTACATAATTATTTTGTTCAGCCATCCATCTTACCGGCACAATGCTCAGAAGTTTGTGTATTTTTGAACTTTACTACACTACACAAAGTCGCCCATGGTAATTTTACTAAAAGTATCATTATTCTTTTGTTCAGCCATCCATCATACCGGCACTTAGCAGACCGGCTCGGCACCCCCTACCTCCAGCGAGTGCTGAACCAACAGCTGACCAATCACATCCGAGATACGCTGCCCGGCTTGAGGGATAAGCTTCAGAAGCAGCTACTCACTTTGGAGAAAGATGTAGACCAATACAAGCACTTCCGGCCTGATGATCCCTCTATCAAGACTAAAGCTATGTTGCAGTGAGTACTTGCTTATTTTCAAACAAGTTAGACAAGGAGGTTCTGAATTCGACGGCATAATTTTTAGTGATAATAATTTTATAGATTTTTTTTCTGGGTGGACCATTTTGAAGATTCTTTTATTATATTAAAGCTGGTAAATATGCACACGTACCCACTGCTCTAACTTGACTCTCTCCCAATAAGGTTTGCTGGGAGAGAACTCTTTTTAGGGTTAAGCTCGCCTGTGCCATAATTTATCTAGTTTTAAGTTTTCTTGTATGTATTTTCATTTGTGCATTAAGAATTAAACTAAACTAAGCTGGTGCTTGTGGTGTGGTCCCATTTAAATATGATCAAGATCTGACTAGTAGTTTCCGATTTATTCTTAAAAATTCATTATTTTGGATAGATAATGATCCAGTGGTGATTAAGGTAAAACTTTACTTATCGTTATTCCTATCAGTCATCTAGTACAAAGAACACAAGCTCTGCTTAGCTTGGGGCTAGATGATGCTGTGTGGATTGTCCAGTATTATTATTGTTATTTTAGGATGATACAACAGCTCCAAACCGACTTTGAGCGAACTATCGAAGGGTCCGGCTCAGCTCAGATCAACACAAACGAACTGTCGGGAGGTGCCAAGATCAATCGCCTGTTCCACGAGCGATTCCCCTTCGAGATCGTCAAGATGGAGTTTGATGAGAAGGAGCTACGACGGGAGATCGCGTTCGCTATTCGGAATATCCACGGTATTAGGGTATGTAACTTACATTCATAATGATTAATTCTCATATTTTACTGTGATGTTATGCTTACAAGTATAGGTTTTAGGTGTATGTAGCCATTCTCCACCCTAAAGATCTCAGCGATAAGGCAGCTTTTGTACTGAATTTATTTTAATTTACTTGTAAGCTTTAACACTATGTAACTTTCAAGTAAAATCAGGTGACCCACAAATATTTTGAGTTCGCTCATGTTACTGATTAATTTAGAATTGTCATTTTTAAACAATTATTGGTTAACTAGCAAAGTATAAATTGAATAAATATTAGTTTTCAATGTAATAAAACGATCACGAAACAATTGTTATGATAGGTATGATAGTGATATCAGGAATATTCAATAACTATATCAATTTATGTCCAGCAGGGGACTTATATAGGCTGATGATGATGATGATGAAATCAATTTAATCTACATGTCAATAATTCAATTATATAGCGTAGTTATTTACTTACTATCCAAAATTGGGACTTTACTGCTACATAACGTGGACAAATCATCTATCTGACTACAAGTACCTAGTTTACATAAGATTGTAAAAAACTTGACATGAAGTATTTTCGCTCGGTTGATGCAATTTTAATAAGTAGACATACAGTTGTTGTATGCAAAAATGGTACAGAATAATCGTCTTACCTTTTGTGTAAAATTCACATGATTATGTTGTTCTATATTCAAAACAATTGTTTTTAACGATGCTTATGTCATGTACTGAACTGTAAATGTATAGGTGCACTGTCTAAGAACAACTTGTAGTAGTTTTAGTAACTAGTATGTTTTACAGTAATCACTATAAGATACAGTATCCTTGTCTGTATCGCAATAAGGTAGAATATCCCTTGATTTTTATGTTTTTGTTAACAGGTGGGTTTGTTCACCCCCGACATGGCGTTCGAGGCTATAGTCAAAAAGCAGATTGGACGTCTAAAGGAGCCGTGCCTCAAGTGTGTAGATCTCGTAGTTTCCGAGTTATCTAATGTCGTACGCATTTGCACTGAACGGGTAAGGAAATATGAACTCACTCATCGAAAGGTTTACTCATAGCAGTGAAATGTGACCTAGATATATTTCTCTTGACATCTACCCTCAGATCTGAGTTGAAGCTATTCTTCAAACAGTAGGTAAATAGGTAGATAGATAATTACTTTATTAACTATCAAAATAATATACATTTTAGGTACTGCATAGTAGGTGTATACAGTACACAGTACATACCTACTGTATGTAGCTATGGTACATACTCATACTTATGTGATCTTTATTACAAAGCTTACTCTACCTACCAGCACGGAAAATCCACCAAGTAGTCGAACTTCCTCAAATTCATTGTTTTCTATCCGAATGACAAAAGACAACAGTGAGAGCACTGACCTCAATTAACCACGCTACGGTTGTAAACGAGTGACTGTCAATAAAAACGGCATTGCTTATCTTTATTTCAGACGGGTCACTGACTCATAAAAGGTTAGGATGTCTTGCTAATTATTTTCTAATAAGTTTATTATCTTTTTTATATAGGTTCAAGTTCATGGCACTTTTGGGGTCCGTGAACGAATCAATTTGATTAAAGTTTTCATACTCTAACGACGATTTTAGAACGATATTTTTATCAATGGTCGTTGTTATAATGTTATATTCGACCTTAAGATTTGCTCAGCAAAACAACAATCTCAATATCACAATCACGATTTATAATAAAGTATATTTTCATACATTTATTTAAGCCAATAATTATGGTGATGGCAACCTCGGCCATCGTACATGTAAAGGCCGAGGCTTCGCACGCGTTGCTTTTAATGAAACATTTCAAGGCGGAGATAGTTCCAAAAATCCATACATACAAATTTTCGCCTTTATAATATTAGAATAGAATTATATACTAATTTATTTATTAATAGACTGAACTATTAATAGAACTACAGAAAATACGCTTTCTACACTTACAATAATAAACTTAGACAAAAATATGATGACTAAGTATATAACAAAATGGCTAGTAATTAAATATATGTTTGTGTTATTTCACTATCACTACATAGTATAAAACAAAGACGCTTTCTCTGTCCCTATGTCCCTTTATATGCTTAAATCTTTAAAACTACGGAACGGATTTTGATGCGGTTTTTTTTAATAGATAAAGTGATTCAAGAGGACGGTTTATACGTATGATAAAACCGTGCGAAGCCGGGGCGGGTCGCTAGTATGTAACAATATGGCTAGTAACGATATATGTATGTGTTATTAAATGCGCTAATGTAATATTTCAGATGTCTCGCTACCCTCGCCTACGCGAAGAGACTGAGCGCATCATAATGTCGCACGTGCGCTCGCGCGAGCAGCAATGCAAGGAGCAACTGGTTCTGCTGGTCGACTGCGAACTGGCCTATATGAACACCAACCACGAAGACTTCATCGGGTTCGCTAAGTATGTATACAGGCTGTACGATTTATCGTCACATTAGTACATTGGTATAGTGCGCTCAGTTTTTCTGTGCACGGCAAGACGGATAAGATGGATTAACTATAAAAAATACATTGAATCGTCATAAAAAAGGTACACTTCAAGGTTCAAGGTTTGAAATTCATCCCTTTAGTAATAATTGCGCAAATGCAATGATTAATAATATACTTTTATTAACAAAGAAAATTACAATCAAGGAATAGAAATACATTAAAACTAGTACATATAATTGAAACAATTGACCTAACTGCAGGCATTATTTGTTTTCTCTCTCTGGCCTAGGCTCTTGTCTTGGGGTTTGGTCATGTAAATCAAATTAATAATTCCAAGTTTAGGTTGAAATAAAAAACTCCCTGCGTAACAACTCCTTCCGTTGACAAAGTTATTCCCTTGCACAGGAAAGCTGGGTGCACTGGATTGCATTGTCCTTTTGCTACATTAAATCCAACAAAATGTATTTTGGAATTACTATACGACGTGTACGCAAAAACATTGACTCACAATGCTATCAATCAAATTCCGTGAGTCATTTAAATGACATAATCGGCCGTAACTTTTCGGAGATACACCTCCTCGAACTAGATAATTGGCTGACGATAAAAAGGTGTTTATCTGGAAACGCAGAAAAACATGTTATCATGTTTTTGTGCTTTTCTAGTTTTTAGAAGTATAACTCAAAATTAACCCCGTTGAATATATCGGCTACCCTCCTGCTTGTCGCATTTGCTAGTCTCATACTTTTAATTTTGTCTTGGTAAGTTATTACATTATATTTATAACCATTGCAGCAGTGTACGTACAGTGCACAAGGAGGCGTTAGCGTGAGTTGCAATCACTCGAATAAGTCTGTTTATCGGCAAATATTTGGATTACTATAAATATTCCGTGTATTTTTCAGCGCTCAGAACCAATCTGAGAATGCCACGAAGTCGGGCGGTCGGTCAGCTCTTGGTAACCAAGTCATCAGGAAAGGATACATGTGTATTCATAACTTGGGTATTATGAAAGGTTAGTCACTGAGAAAGAATAGAATATAATACATACATAAATACGACTAAAAGACAAAAGTTAAGTTATCGAGAAAGCTTTTGTATATGTCACTTTTATAAAAGAATCATAGCTACTTTTATATTTAGGCGTTTTTTATAAGACAAACCATATTTACCTGAGAACTCAATAGATAGCGCTGTAGTTTTGCGACGGTCTATCAAATACATCTACGCACGTTTAATAGCCTGTGCATCATAAAAGTATTAGTATTGGGAACTGCTATACAAAAATTGCCCCTAAAACGTCGCACCGATTTTCTAACGGGAGGAGAGTGAAACACATCATCACATTCTCAAAAACCTATAAACAATGAAGTGACACAAACAAAAAACAAGTATACGTTTGTTTTGTTTCAAATTTTGTTGTGGTATTATAATTATAGTGTTGCACCACTAATGGAAATAGTTTGTTGTGGGGAAGCGAGCTAATATAGAATGTTAATACTTACATATTTCTCCTTTGTCGTGCAGACTCGTGCATAAACGATAAAAACCCGCTCCGCTACACAGTCGCACCTTCTTTTTCATACGTTCTATTTTTTAATTATTAAAGTTGTCTGGTACGATATTACAGTTAAAATATTTCTACAGGAGGTTCCCGCGATTACTGGTTCGTCCTCACATCCGAGAGTATCTCCTGGTTCAAGGACGAAGAGGAGCGAGAGAAGAAGTACATGCTGCCGCTCGACGGACTCAAACTGCGGGACTTGGAGCAAGGGTTCATGTCGCGCCGGCACATGTTCGCGCTCTTCAACCCTGAAGGCAGGAATGTTTACAAGGTATACTAAAGTCAATCTTAAATTATACTCCAAAAAATAACATTGAAATACGTAACACTTTTCATAGCATGGATGTGGTTCTAGCACTATTGTAGCAGACAGAGCAGTGATAGTGTTAAAATAAATTACATACAAGAAGGTACACACACTAATAGCAGTACCCCATAACATTGTTCCAAGAATTCGCTTAGAATTAAATTCATAATTTTTTTATTGCAAAAACATGTTTTTTTATTAAAAACATACCTACACAGTACACACCCACTAAATTCCTGAATATAGTTAAAAATGATTCGTGAGAGGTGTGGACACTTTTCTAAAAACTAGCCTTATTTTTTAAAACTAATTTTTACTATGTAGGGACCGGAATTTGTAGTGAGATATAACATTTTTATTTTTTCATTGAACCCGCTATTGCGCAACCAGCTAAAAAGTTGCTTAAAAATCATGTGGACGATCCCTTACTGATATATTGTTACAGGACTATAAACAGCTCGAGTTGTCGTGTGAGACGCAGGACGACGTAGACTCTTGGAAGGCGTCCTTCCTCCGCGCCGGAGTTTACCCAGAAAAGACTTCTGAAGCCTCCAACGGCGATGAGGTATTGTGTACTCATAACTATCTCCTCTTAGCCTGTTATTCTGATCTATTACTCCCCTTTTATCTTATTTTCTTTCAATCTATGTCCCGTATTATGTGAGCTTATGTAATTAATATATTGCTTCATAACCAATAATCCACATATACCTGGTGTATATGTCAGTTTATTATACGATATGTTGTTTTGCCATGCTATACAGAGTGAAGGAACAGAGGTTTGTTCTGCAGGCTTTGAACACACATACACGAATAACAGACACGTAGACACATCGTGTTGTTTCGAAGTGAATTTAAAGAACTTTGTGTAAAAAAACTTTCCTATCTTCTAACATTTAGTTGGGGGATATTTTTGTAGAACACATTTCTGTAATATTAATGTTAATTACAAAACAACCGACTTCAAATTGTATGCATTAAGGATAACTCAACAACTCCTGATCGCCTTATTGTCTAACTTGAAATCGATTACCAGTGGTCGACGTAGTCAGAATGTATTTGGTATTGTCTAAGGCATAAAGTATTAAACGGGACTAACTGTCAAAAAAGAAGTAGATCTCGATTACCAGTTTAGTTACACAATTAGGCCCCTGGTCTTGATCAAATTAAATGGGATCAGACGAGAAGCACCAGCTTTCAAGTAAAATAAACGCCCTAATCGATCCAACGAGAAAAGAGTTATATTTCGAATATAAAAAAAAGTCCAATTGAGAGCCTAGATTCCTTTTTTGAATTCGGTTGAAAATATTACGAAAGTTTCATTTGCATATTGTTTCTTGACCTGCATAAATACGTAGCATGCGGCGTATAGTTCCGTTACTAAGCTCACAGATCACGCAATCATATCAGTACACGATGTTGACAAAACTTACACATGTTTGTCTTTTTGCTAGATTTTTTGTGAAAAAGTATGTTTTGGGTGAATATTTGTTTTTATTAGACTTATATTATCGAATCAAACTTGTAAGCATGTTTATGTTTTTTTTTGTTTTTATTTTTAGTTATTTCTGCCGGGGTTGGGTGGAAATAAGAGAGTAAGTCCAAACGCATCTCAATGCTTGGTTTGCGAGGTGTGGATTTGCGGGGTGATTTGAAATTTTAGTTAAATTTGTTTTTCAAAGCATGCTCAAAGAAATTGTGACGTAGAATAGGATTCAAATGTTGTACATTTACCATTATGTTTGGGTTACGGTTTGGTGCCTCTACCTGAGTTGTATTAGTTTTACTAAAATATCTCGTGATACTGGTACGGTAAGTAATATCGATATTAACGGCATTTTGCAAAAACTGTGGCGTTCAAATTTCAAATTGGTTCACCTTTATTACAAAGATCCAATGCATCGTTTTAATTATAATAGAATAGAATTATTAACAAATGCCAAGCTTTAGTAAAAAAAATCTCCTAAAACCTAATTACTTACATGTTTTAATTTTCTATATTTATTGCTTGTAATTTTATTAACCTGTTGTGTATCAGTTAGGCTTACTCTTCAAATGCGGTCAGTAAATGCTAATAGTAATCATGAGGCATCAATGGAACTCTTTCTTTAACGGTAAAGTGAATGAAATTTCATCTTTGCAGAAATATACCTCGTGTGTTCATAAGTCTTGAGACACAGTAAAACTAAAATATTTTTGGAGCTAAGTTGAATATTCATTTATTGGATATTAAAATTAAAACAACTGACATCTAGATCTGTATTTAAAAATAAATCATTCAAAATGGCCGCCTTTGCATTCAATGCAGGCCTTCTAACGCGTGCGCCATTCATTTGAAGAGACACGATCCAAAAAATATCCTATTTACCGATGAAAAGATCTTCACGGTGGAAGAAAAGTTTATCCGGCAGAACAATAAGGTTTACGCCAGAAGTTCAAAGGACGTCCAGCCATCTGTACGCAATGTCCAGCGCACTCATCATCCAGCAAGTGTGATGGTTTGGTGGGGTGTTTCCTACGAGGGGGTCACTTCGCTTCGTTTTTGCCAGCAAGGCATCAAGGTGAGGGCACAAAATTACCAAACCGACATATTGGAAGCGGTGGTTAAACCATTAAATGATACGCTATTCGCTGGAAAATACTGGGTTTTCCAACAGGACTCTGCTCCCTCCCATAAAACTAAGACTACCCAACGTTGGCTGGAGGCCAATTTGCCAGGCTTCATTCGGAGCGAAGATTGGCCCTCGTCAAGCCCTGACTTGAATCCTTTGGATTATTCTTTATGGACGGAATTGGAGCTGAGGGCATGCAGAAAGTCTCACCCAAACCTGGATTCTCTCAAGCGAGCCCTTATTAAAGAATCGAAACGGATTCCCATTGAAAAGATTCGTGCCGCCATAGATGAATGGCGCACGCATTTGAAGGCCTGCATTGAATACAAAGGCGGCCATTTTGAATGATTTATTTTTAAATACAGATCTAGATGTCAGTAGTTTTAATTTTAATATCCAATAAATGATTACTCAACTTAGCTCCAAAAATATTTTAGATTTACTGTGTCTCAAGACTTATGAACACACGAGGTACATAATATCCTACACTACTTTTTCGCTTGATTCTTTCGACCAATTTTTAAGATATGTTATTTTACCACAGTATAAGTCAATCATGACAGAGGAACCTTAGATACATCTGGAAGACTAGGTTAGAATAGAACCTATATTCCTAGGTCTTAAAAAAACACAATTTTTTACCAGTCTACAATATACCTACTACACATCTATCTTCTAAGACATCATTTTAGCACCATTGTTTGACAATTGGATTTTCTCGTTGACTACACATAGTACATTCTCTATTCTAAAAAAACACCAAACTAAATGCTTCAACAAATCCTTGCAGAGTTCAGACAACACTGGTTCAAGCAGCATGGACCCACAGCTGGAGAGGCAAGTTGAGACCATCCGTAACCTGGTGGACTCTTACATGCGCATCGTGACCAAGACGACGCGAGACCTGGTGCCCAAGACTATCATGATGATGATAATTAACAACGCCAAGGATTTCATCAATGGGGAGCTGTTGGCGCATTTGTACGCTTCTGGCGATCAGGTTTGTACTTTTAGACTTTTATTTATTTTAATCGTAATCTTTATTGGTGAACAAATTTAAATGTTTATCTGGAATTTCTATAAATATTATTTTTTTACAAATGTGAAGCTGGGGCGGTTCGCTAGTACATTATACTACATAGATTATTTGTACTATACAGGGTGTAACATTTAAAACGGTCAGTATGGGAAAGTCTGAAACTATTAGACATACAAAGATCTCTTCTGAAAAGGGGCGGTTCGCTAGTACATTATACTACATAGATTATTTGTACTATACAGGGTGTAACATTTAAAACGGTCAGTATGGGAAAGTCTGAAACTATTAGACATACAAAGATCTCTTCTGAAAAGGGGCGGTTCGCTAGTACATTATACTACATAGATTATTTGTACTATACAGGGTGTAACATTTAAAACGGTCAGTATGGGAAAGTCTGAAACTATTAGACATACAAAGATCTCTTCTGAAAAGGGGCGGTTCGCTAGTACATTATACTACATAGATTATTTGTACTATACAGGGTGTAACATTTAAAACGGTCAGTATGGGAAAGTCTGAAACTATTAGACACTAGCGGCCCGTCCCGGCTTCGCACGGGCATTAAACTAATTTATTAGGTTAATAACTAAGTGAACAATATTTTATATAAATGGGTTTAGTTCTGAAAAGAACTTTTTAAATCGGTTTAGTTACTTACTAAACGAATTATTATCAAGCGTAAATTCCGCACACGTCCATCACGTAGGGAGCCGACCGCGCGAGTAAGCCGCGCGGCAAGTTTATTTCGTGATCTTAACCCCCCTCCCGTACCCCTGCCCGAGTGACGCCTACAACGCATAGCTAGCCGAATACAGTTTATTTTTTAATTTTTTTTTAACTCGTGATATCTTTTGAATGGATTGTCAGAATCGAATAATTCAAAAAGTAATATAAAGATATTGAAGCAGTCTTAAATAATACATCATTTATTTTGATAAGGGTTAATACCAAGGTACAAATAAAGAGCTTTTTGTAGCGGTGGTATTTTAATTTCTTTTTTTCAATAAAAAAACGCTTATTGTGACATGACTGTAATAGTTAGAGATATGCTGCCGCTGATTTTTTGTAGATAATGGTGTGTTCTAAAAAAATGTAGTATATCATTTTGTTCTATCATCAATAGTTTTCGCAGCGCACGCGATGTAAGGTAGTTTTTTGATATTTTTTTCACACCTTGGATTACGTTATCGTAATTTTAGTAAGGATGCCTATTTTTTTTGAAAATGAAATATAGCCTATGTCACTCAGAAATGATGTAGCTTTCCAACAGTGAAAGAATTTTTCAAATCTGCCAAGTAGTTTCGGAGCCTATTCAATTCATACAAACAAACAAACAAACAAAAAATCAAACCTTTCCTCTTTATAATATTTGTATAGATACAAAGATCTCTTCTGAAAAACCATGTCATCGATTTTAGTGACACGAAAAAATGCATTCACACATTTAAAAAAAAAACTTGTACTCAGTCCGGGAGTCAAACCCGGATGTTTTGAAAAATAAAACTACCACTATTTTTAGTCTCATTTCGATTATGTCTTATAGTCTCAGACTTTCCCATACTGACCGTTTTAAATGTTACAACCTGTATACATAGACAATACCCAGAACACCCTGTAGATAACACAAACATTTGCGGTAATCGAACTCGCGTTGCAGGCGGACTTTTGCCCGCTGCGTTACAGAGCTCGTCCGAAATAGAAATCTAATGTAGGAAATACATGTATAATGATCGAATTTAATCCCTTCCAGTCTCAAATGATGGAAGAATCCCCCGAGGAGGCACTCAAGCGCGAGGAAATGCTGCGCATGTACCACGCCTGCAAGGAGGCGCTGCATATAATCGGAGACGTTTCCATGGCGACGGTGAGCACGCCCGTGCCGCCGCCCGTCAAGAACGACTGGCTCGAGAGCCGGCTGGACTCCAACCCGCGCCTCTCGCCGCCCTCGCCGGGAGGCCCGCGTCGCGCCACGCCCATGCAACAAGGTAACTAAAGGTCAAAATAGACGGTTCAACCAAATTGAATCAATTTGGTTGTACCGTGATTGAACGCTAAAAGTGAAAATATTGAGCATGTTTAATTCTTTCAACGCCGTAGAACGACAACATTGAATGATTCACCTAGAATTTTACATGGATCAATTTGGTTGCTTCATCCAAATTGAAATTCAAACTTATCGAACACTAGTATATCCCCGCGGCTTCGCACGCGTTGTTTTTGTGAAAACGTTCCAAACTCTCTTAATACCTCCGTATTGTTCCGCATTTATGTTGGCTGAGTCACCTCAAACGAGATTTTTCGATTGATAGTTTGATTGATAGATATAACGTGACAAACTTATGCACGTAATTGTTCGGCAAGACTCGCTCGGCCAACATGAGGTCGTAAAATTATTTGTGTAGAAAGTAGAAGTTTCAACTGTTGTTTTTAAAATATCTATGTACCTATATCATGTATTATATTATCAGTTATCTAGTACCCATAACTGAAGCTTTAGTAGCTTACTTTGGTGCTGTGTGGATTGTCCAACATTATTTATTATTATTTTTATTTGCCCTCACGTAGCGTATGACGCAGGTTCGATGGGACAGCGCGGGGCGCCGCCGCCGCCCGCGACGGGCCGGCCCGCGCCGCCGCTGCCGTCCCGGCCCGGAGGCGCCGCGCCCCCGCCGCCCGCCGGCAGGCCTGCGCCCGGCGGGGGCTTGCCAGCGCCCTTGATTCCCACGTGAGTATGACTATCACCTTGTCTTACTTAGGACACCTGCTAGAATTTTAAGTGTTGTTCTAATTAGCTACGATCGTCCGAGAAAACGATGCAATTTCGTCGCACGACAATAACACATTTATTGAGTGTCTTAATTGAATAGGTTCTATTCGTCTAAATCTTAACTAGAGACTAGGGTCAGTGTTCTTCAGAGAAGTTCTCAATTGAATTATTATTGACATCTTTGACAAAATATCTTCATGCATAAAAAAAACAAAGCTAATCGCAAAAGCTGCTAACTGTCCGATTGTCTTTTGATTAACACTTCGGCGCGATGATGCCCATCGTACGATGGGCATCGCTTTGACCTATTAGACCTGTTGGACCACCGCACAATAATTTTAAACGCGCTACGTAAAACGCATCGTTAGCTCGTACGTTCTTAAGCCAATTAAGACGACGCCTTATGCCCTCGCACTTGGGAAAACGATTGGCGAGTAATTTCTTACAAGGTCACGCGTCGCGCTACGCTACTTTTGTATTGACTTTGCAACAGTTTCGTGATTAAAGTCATATAAAACTGGATATTTACTATGATTTGAGTTGTTTTAGTGTTCATAACCAAGATAGTTAAAAAAAATATTTACTTAGTCTGGCCATAAATACTGTTACACTTAAAAATAAAAAAATATTACATTTGAATTTCGAATCTGTCATTTTTATACGATTGTTCATTGTGTTTTCTCATTTTGGCGCCAATACATTGTACAATATTTTGCGATATTAAAATGGAGTGGGGTGATAAAGAGAACAGAATCGCTGTGATTGCATTACACAAAGTAGGTATGGAGCCAAATGCAATTTTTAAAACTCTCCATACACTTGGTATTAGTAAAATGTTTGTGTACCGGGCTATTAGTAGGTACAATGAGACTTCCTCTGTTTGTGACAGAAAAAGATCTGGCCGTCCACGTAGTGTTCGTACGAAAAAGGTGGTCAAAGCAGTAAGGGAAAGAATTCGAAGAAATCCTGTCCGAAAGCAAAAGATTTTATCTCGGGAAATGAAGATAGCGACTAGAACCATGTCGCGTATTTTAAAAGATGACTTAGGACTTGCAGCCTATAAGAGACGCACTGGTCATTTCTTAACTGATAATTTAAAGAAGAATAGGGTGGTAAAATCGAAACAACTACTGAAGCGGTACGCAAAGGGAGGTCACAAAAAAATTTTGTTTACGGATGAGAAAATTTTTACAATTGAGCAACATTTTAACAAACAAAATGACCGTATTTATGCTCAAAGCTCTAAGGAAGCTTCCCAATTAGTCGACAGAGTGCAACGTGGACATTATCCGACTTCAGTGATGGTTTGGTGGGGTGTTAGCTATGAAGGAGTGACTGAGCCATATTTTTGTGAAAAAGGTATCAAAACATCGGCACAAGTGTATCAAGATACCATTCTTGAGAAGGTAGTTAAGCCCCTTAACATCACCATGTTCAATAACCAAGTTTGGTCCTTCCAGCAAGACTCGGCGCCGGGTCATAAAGCTCGGTCCACGCAGTCTTGGTTGGAAGCGAACGTTTCGGACTTCATCAGAGCTGAAGACTGGCCGTCGTCTAGTCCCGATCTTAATCCGCTGGATTATGATTTATGGTCAGTTTTAGAGAGTACAGCTTGCTCTAAACGCCATGATAATTTGGAGTCCCTCAAACAATCTATACGATTGGCAGTGAAGAATTTTCCCATGGAAAGAGTGCGTGCTTCTATTGATAACTGGCCTCAGCGTTTAAAGGACTGTATTGGAGCCAATGGAGACCATTTCGAATAAGCTTTTTATATTTTTAATTGTTTTATATTTATGTATTAAACTAACACACTGTATAAGTAATAAATGTTATTTGCACTTTAAAAAATATTGTTTTCCTTTATTACAATATTTATGGCAAGACTAGGTAGAATTATACTAATATTCGTTCATCTCGTTATTCAACTAATATACCTGCTAAGAAGATTTCCCAAGTTCGAGCTAGGCCTTTTTTTCTATTATTTTTACAAGTAATTCACAAAGTCCAGTTCAAGACATTTTATTAAAATTATTTTGTACTTGTCAGACGATAAAAATATATAGGTTCATGCGAAAAAAACAAATTAGTATAAATGAAAGTGGTAAAATAGAGTAAACAAGCCAGACAGAGGCCACAATGAGAATACTTTTTGGCCTGCTTTGATTAAGGCCAATAATGTTATAATGATGTCTATTTTGTTGGTGTAAGAAATCTTTGTTTTAACATATTCGTCATTTACAAGAGCACAATGAGTAAATTTGTTCTATAACTGATTCTATTTCATAAAATACGTGTTGTTCACATCCTGGGTCCATTAAACAACTAACCCAGACACTCCTACTTAAACATCAGTGTCTAGCTTATCAACGCAAGTTGAATTTAGCCTAAAATAAACCAGAGCTTTCTATAATCTATAGATTCGCTTGTTTAGTATTACTAGGGCAAGTAAGGCATTTGTGTGGGTGATGTAACAGCCATAATTGCAGACTTATAAAAGCTTTATAAATTAATATGTGTTTAATATCTATGTAGTTTATATTAAAATATATGGTGTTTGATTCGCTTATTGGTAGTGATTCTGTTGACTCCTAAACCCAGACTTAGTAGCCTAAAATGGTTTCTGTCCCTTTTTATTTATTATAAAGAACGGGATGAAGCTAGTTTATCGTTTTTTTGGTGATGGCGGTAGTTGTGAACACCCCCCGTAGACGTGCAGAATTGGCAATGCAAGAGGGGCATGGCTCGACCTTTACGCATAGAGGCTGGCCCCTAGGGGGTTGTTAAGTGGGTCGTCGAACCTTCTCGAAAACCTTACGTAACTATAAGTACTGTATCGCCTACACGCAATATGGTACATATCTGTCTTTTCGCTGATTTTTTTCCGTTGTTGCGATCTGCGTCACACAGTATTCTATTTTTGTTATTGTTCTTTGTTTCTGTTCTAAAATAAAGACTTTAAATTCACTTTTTATAACGCCATCAGAATCACTACCATTGTCTAGTGTGCAGCCTAAATAGTGGGCATAGATTGAGCGTTTGCTTGTTTTCACAGGCGACGCTAGGCGAGCGGACCGTGACCCCTTTACTAATATAAATAAAAACAAAGGTACTAACCTCTTAGAGCTTGTTAACTTATTGCAGTTGACATCTCTTAGCTTACACTCCATAGAACCGCCTAACAATGGGGCACTTACTAACATGCTAAAATGTTACAATTGTAGTAAGTTAACAAACTGACAAAGTTATATAGATTATACATAATGTTATATACAATATTATTAGTTATATAAATGAATACTTATGATACGCCTGAAATAATGTTGCTTCCAAGAAAATTTATAGAAAAGTTCATTAAAAAATTAATAATCGTAGAAAAAAATAATTGAATTATATTCTGCTTTTAAATCTCCTGCGGGCAGTCTGTTTTTAAATGAAATGTTTTTCGTGGTTCTGTATTTTCTTACTAACTTATATTTTTTTACTGATTAACCTTATATGCAATAGTATATTTTGTGATGAGAAAACTTGTGGACTCA
Source organism: Eupithecia centaureata (assembly GCA_944547425.1). Classification (NCBI taxonomy): domain Eukaryota; kingdom Metazoa; phylum Arthropoda; class Insecta; order Lepidoptera; family Geometridae; genus Eupithecia; species Eupithecia centaureata. Next base: position 12,052,212 of record OX155679.1, on the reverse strand, counting down.
CTGAATCAAACAGATAATACAACTGCCCACAGAGAGACTGGTTTCTAACGTTTTAGGTATATTAGAAGTTAACATTACTTTGTTATTTATATTAGTGATATTATACCTAGTAAGTAAAGACTTTGTATCGGTCAAAGTATTTTGTAGGAAATAATGTTTGTATGCACTATAATGGGGCATAAAAATACTAAAATAGAACTAAGCACTTGCATGTCATGCGTTTTGTGTGTGTGGTCATCGATGTTACTTTCTGACTTTGAATTTACTATCATCCTTTATAATACTCAGATTTGTCACTATTTACAAATAATGCAGCTTTACATAACTACATATATATCAAAATGCTTTGTTTAAATACTGTTTCACAGTTACCCTGTAAGCATTGTTTCAACATTTTATTTTATTGTCTAAGTTAATTATGGCAGTTACATTACCACAGAATGTCTTACAGAGAAGCTGTGGATGAGGAATAATAGACATGAAACCTCATCAGTGGCGCCATCTTTATTTTAAACTGAAGGTTTGATAGGCGTGTGTCTGTGTGACTCTGCTTTGAAGGCAAGTGGAACATCTACTCGCGGAATCGTAGGAGCGGTACCGCAGTAGTTTTTTGCCTGTTCTAACCCATAGATACAAGATTAGTATATCCCTTTTCCACTTGAAACGTACGGGAAAGAGATACCTTTAATCATAGTCAAATACACGTGCGTTAGAACAGGCAGAAAACTACTGTGGTTTCACTGCTACGATTCCGCGCGGAATTGTGCTACCGTCCTGAATAGAACACATTAGCAACTGCAAATCTTGGTTAAATAAATACAAGATTCTTGAATACTTTACTTATTTATTTAGGAAAATAGAAGTTTGCTCTCACTATCTGTCTTTGTCTTTCTTGTTCAAGTAGCACCACCTTTGCAGTACTCAATCCACAATTCACTTAGCGTTCGTAGGAATAATACTTCGCCTCTCTTGGCACACTTGACTTGTAATCTTCAACATCAAACGTCGAAGGCCGAAGCTTCGCATTCTTTTGCACAATTAAAACTTGTACCCAAGCATGTTCTGAACCAACCTTGATGGGTAGGAGGCCGGGAGGGGCTTCAGCGGCCGCGGGCGCCATCAACCAGCTCCCACCGCACATGCGCAGTCAGATCAACCAGGCGGTCGGGCAGGCGGTCACCAACGCGGCCATCAACGAGCTCAGCTCCGCCTTCGCCAGATTCAAGTAAACATTGTCCTGTGGCGATTAACACGGCTTTTGTCTATGGGTGTACAGTTCGAGTTAGAATATCGCTAGCCGGGCTATGAAGCGCGCCACTATAAAATGTGTGTGTGTTTTATCGTACGTTTCATATTCGCACAGAAAAAGCGAGACAAAATATTTGACAAGTTTCATAGACCGGCAGTGCCCTTAGTTCGGTAAGTTGATGCTTCAATAGTATCGTCTCGATGATGAGACGTACCATTTTTGTAAGGGATTTGCGTAGGTTCATAGTTCTTTGCCCGTACGATAGAGGCGCTGTACAAAATCCCATACGAAAATGGAATTTCTCGTTGTCGACGTTGCTAACGACACACCGAACTCGGGTCGATGTCATTCTAATTCCAACTATACTGCTGTCCATGTGAAATAATACCTAATGAAAAAGTTCTTGCTTTGATAAACAATCTCGAATACGTTACGTAGTTGTCTTTCTAATTCAGTCTTTATATCCATGGATACAATGATTGATTTAGATTGAGAACCTCGATAGGAAATAAGGACGCGCATCGAGTTTACAAACAGTGCTGGATTTATGAGTGGACCTTTGAGCTGGTGAAAGCGACTTTAGTAATATTGATATAAAGTTTAAATTCTAGCTCTGTTTGTGGATCTCTGCCCCAAGCGTTGATCCGCACTCACATGATTGTTCATACGCACATATACTTAGAAAGTCCTCAGAGTATTTATTAAATAAAACAAACCATGAAACTTTACTAAAATTTTACAATCGAATAAATTATATAGAAAAAAATTGCGCATTGTTCGCATTTTACCTAAAAGAGGACTTTTTAAGACAGAAATATGCGATTATTTTTCTTATAACGCGGCTATAAAATTAAATCTTATGATAGTGATACGTGTTTGTATACCAATCGCATTTGCTTCTTAATTGCTGTACCTATATAATAATGTGTGTCTTTGTACCAAATCTGTCTGCTGCTCTGTTTTGTGTGACTGTAACTTGTATTGGAATATAAAAAAACACTTACATAAGCTATGTAAACTTTCCACTACCACAATTAACCCTAACTTTTTTACATAATTTGAACTCATGAACTGATAGTTTTTAAGCACCGATTCAATTGTTTTGTGCTGCTTATTTGTAATCTGTTTGTCATAAAATGGCTTTATTGTAATTGGAAATGTATTATGACCATAATTCTATGATTCTACAATTATGTCGAAGATCACACACTGTTAATCAGTAGATTTGTTGATGTTCTTTTAGTTTACATTCCAAATGTTGCAAATACACCAATCCTCTATTTTTAGTATACTAATTAATAAGAAATCACAATTAAAATTGTAATGAAAACGTTAATGTATAGTGTCTAGAGCTGGTCTGGTTTACGATAAATCGAGACGATCTAAAGTAGAAAAATACGAGACGATAACGTTTCGATACTATCGTCAACTGGACTCAGGGCTCAGGTTATTGAAAACTTATGAATATTGGTCAGTATTATCTGCGTTTGTAACAAATGTTATTAACAGCGCTTGTTGGCTAGTAACGAAGTGCGTATTTTTACAATTATTTAGCCCCAGTGCGGCATAACTGTACGTCAAGTAAGGCAGTTTTACTTTATTATTATGTAAATGTTACGCTCAATTAATAATGTCGTGGAATGAAATGGAAGTTAATGTTTGAAGCTAAATTGTACAAAGCATTATGAATTTTATGTCAATTGTATAACATATAAACTACTTACGAGGCAAAAAAGAGAACGCGCTTCTTCCAAGGATTTATTGCGTATTTTTGAGATTTAGCTCCCCCCTAGCTCCCTTTATACAATTGAGATTATCTTCATTATAGCACAATGTGCTATAAAAATAAAGAAGAAAATGCTTCATTATAGTAAAAGTTCGTTGCAAGAATTCGCTATCATTCCATTCAGCGACAATGTAAATTGAGCTTTACATTCAGTGGCTTATTATAGGTGTATATTGGATTATGTAGCTATAGCTAAGTTTGATTCGCGGAGGGCGGCGCGCGCGTCGGCCGGGAGAGCATATCATATTGTTTTGTATAAAGGAAGATCGTGTATTCGAGGAGTTTTGTTGTTACCGCACATTGTAAGTAGGCTAGCTGCGTAGAACAGTCTTGTGCCACGTCGGTGTCTAGTTGTTCCAGTAGCGTAGGACCTCACCTATAACGTTTCTCCTCTCTTGTAGATAGTGACGATGCGTTTTCTTACTAAACATGTTTAATGCATTTACTGAAACTATAATTCAGCTTATTTGTTATTGTATATTTGTATCGATTAAAACACTGACGTTAAAATTTAAAGTACTTATGAAATAATCACGATATACTCGATTTGTATGTAAAATTAGAAATGTACTTATATCGGCTAAGACCAAAGCAGTTGTCTCTTATATTGTTGCTGTTAGCAATACCTTTGGTCAATTATTAGAATGTTTTATTGATGGTGATACAATATGAATTCGTTAATAAAATATAACATTTAGATCATGTGCATATTTCTGAATCGTCAGCTAAAAGGTATCAGACATGTTATATAATATTATGTGTATAATATTGTTTGGAAGGATTCAACTCAAACTCATTCATCGAAATAGGTAGTAATCATGGAATATAGTTTTGGGAACTGATGCTGCTTGTGGGGCCAGGGGATGGAATACCGCATCTGAAGCCGAGTTCCTACATCGCATCAATACATACAGCTATATCTTTCTGCTATCCTATCACTAAAAATCGGTTGATAACCTGATTTAAATACAAAAACAAAATCTGTGTCAACAAAAACAATTTATGAAATTAAAACTTGTATTTACAATTGAAACAATTGAGCTAACTGCAAAATGCTACAAACTATATAGAGGTAGCTCGGCGTTAAACAAAACATGTTTGTACCTTAAATTAAAACAACTTTTAAGAAGAAAAATATATCGTAGTAAAAAGATGTATAATCTGCACTATTTAATGTGTACCTTATTCACGTTTTTGGTCAAAGTAAAATATTGGGCACAAGTTTTTTAGTGATAGGGGGGCAATTGTGTGTCGATATTTAGCTGAATTTACCAACTTATCGTTCATCTAACGTTTTGCTCTCTCTTGTTACTAGCTATAGACCCATCGAAAAGGTATAGACAGTGATTGTTGGATTTGATATAGTTTATGAATATTGTTAATCTTATGCTGTATAAATAGAATAATTAAATGCTATATGTGTACTAAAGATGTTTGATTTAATTTCAGTATCTTAATAAATATAAGGTTAATATCCCACTAACAGTCTTACAGACTTTTTAACATACTGGACTATTCGGTGAGTTTTTTAGGTATTTAGTCATATTTAGTTTGTTAAGCGGCCCTTTAAGACGCAACTTTTTAATTTGTTTTTGATTTACACATTGAGTTGCGTCTTAGGTCAGTTGAAAATCTTGGTGCATGTGCATCAATACATTAGAATGTAAAATATTAAGTTAGAAACATAGCTATATTTAAATTGTATGAGCATCTAGAACTGCTTCGTCACCAAATGGTGTTGGTTTCAATTCATCTCGTATGTTCGCATGAGGTACGGTGATAGCTTGCTTACGGCTTGTATTCTGTATTTCATCTTGTATACTGTATTCATATTATGTACTGTGTATTTCATATGCATATATCATTACAGCTTTATGAAAAGATGACAATTCTGAATGACAAAACTGTTGATATAATTGTTATAGCTCTGATACACAAATGCTTGACCGGTACAAAGTGTATCAGAGGGAGTGAGTCCAGTTTACTATAGTATCGAGAAGTGATTGAGACGTCTACTTTTTCTAGAGAATTTGGTAAAACGCCTTCCTTCACTGTGCAGACAGGGAACTATGAAAATCACAAACAAAAATGATTCGCCGCGATCTCTTCTCTATTCTATTGTGGACCCGGGCTCAGGGTATATTACTTGCACTGCGTAGAATCGACATACTTTATAGCCAAAGTCATCGACCTAAAAAAATCGATTATCTTGGATCTTTTTCCAAAAAGCCAGTTTCCACAAAAAGCGAAACGTAAAAGTAAATCTAAATTCTATATTCTCGAAAACAATGACTGCGTATTTCGGTTTTGTGGATACCGGATTGTACATACACTTTTAGATGTATCTAAGTCGATGAAAAGTTAACAGTTAACTGCAGACTATGGGGTAGATCAGACATGGCGAAATTTGCGTGGAGGCAAGCCGAGTTCCAAACAGATAAAGAAACATTACCAAGGTGGTGAAAACGTTTATAATGTCACATAAATATCCGCATTGTTGATAAGCAAGGTTTGCATCCACGCGGACTCTGTCCAGCCGTTTCAGTCCAGTCGTTTGTATAGACTAATGAAGACTTATTGGTATCATTTCTGTGCCTTACATCGACTTAGATACGCATATATTTTCGTGTCGTATAACGTTATGTTTTATGTTTAGCCGGCCGCAGCCGAACAACCCGCCAAAACTGCCCGAGCGACCGCAAAACGGACGGCCGTACTAGCCCCTCTTCGCCACTGTTGATAGGATACCTGTAAATATCTCATTCTGTAACTTTTCACAGGTATTTAACGCGTCTATGTATCTTTTTTACTAGCTTCAGATTAGTAATTTAGCGTGGTGTGTTTCCACCACAGATATGCGAGACAGATCTGCGCGAGAGCATGTGTTCAAATCGACCAATAGGATTGCTTGATTTACATTACATATTAAGCTTATTATCTGCCTCGTAAACTCTGTTGGATTCACACCCACTCTGAAAAAATAGCAGAAGGTAACAACGATATGATAAATACCGGTGAATAGTTATATTATAATGTGTTCTGTTTATGTAAATAACTCCTCTGTACATTTTTCTTTGAGCATTTATTGATCAAACTGAGAAAGAGAACTGATCGGCCTCGTCAGTCTGATTACTCCATTTATTAATGAAATAGAGCACTTTTGCTTATAGGAACATTTTTAACAAGTTTCCTTTTAACTTTATAACGTAGTATGTACATGTCTAAGTAAACCAACGTCCTTTATTTCTTATTAGGTATTCGAACATTTTGTAAAACGATTAGAATTCTTCACCACGACTTCGAGTATCTGATCAGATGGTTGATCCAGACACATCATTAGACCCCAGTGCTAGGAAATTTACGTTAGTTGGCAATATTGAGATATATTTCGAAGTCGTGTTTTTAGGTGCAAAAAGCTTTAAGCTTGCTATGTAGCTTGTTTACCAAAAAGCTGTAGAAAGCTATGAACCTAATCGATTATAAGAATATTAACGATGTAGGTACCAAATAGAATATCGAGAACTACAGCAAATAGTAGTGTCCTAAATGAAGCATAAAATTTGCGATGTTATAAAATGACTATAATCGACATAATCTCTAAATCAGACAAGGCTTAGAGCAAGGCCTTAGGCCCATATGCGATCTGCTATAAAATTATACCCCACTAGTATAGTAGGTGACACCATGTCAACTTATGACAATATTTATGAAATTAAAATCACATTAGTTTTTTATTTGTATATTATTATAGCTTGTAATTGGTAATGATGTAATCAAATTATTTATTAGAAAATGTTAATACAAGTCATAGTTTTATGACAAAAGCTTTGTGTTTAACAATTATATGGTCGCTCTGGAATTAGGTAGGGAGTAGATGCAAAAATGATCTACTTCATAAATATATAAATATTCATAAATAATTCTCACAACTCCTCAATTAATCCTCCACTCAAACTCGATTGCCGATTCCTTCAAAACAGACTCGAGTTCGGTATGCTTAGGTAAACATTAATTTTGTTAAATTTTAATGTAAACCTCTTATATACCTTGAGATGACTGCATTATTTCTCCATTTGCATGAGAAAGTTTGGAAAGTTGACGTTAATTCGAGCTGAAATTTTCATTACTATCAAGCCAATCAAAACCCATTTGGAGTTGAGTCGAGGTCGAGGTAACGACTGAAGATGTGCGTGTTAGACTCAAGAAGTCGCATGAAACAAGCGCCCAGTAGCGGTAGCGCCACCATGCTGAGCGATAAACTTTGATGTCATGTTTGTATCTTGTATATGTAACCTATTCAGGTTATTTTTTTAATCAGAATAAATACGTTTACTAGCTATAGGTACAGGCCTCTAATTCAGAGCGACCAATTTTCTTATACAAAGTATGTTATGAGAGATTTTTAACCTTAGTCTTCACAATGCACTAGAAATTTTAAATGTTAGATATTTGGAATGTTTGTGATACTCTTAGAGGCTTTGGCCTTGGTTGGGTTAGCGATAAGCATATTGATGTCCTAAGTATTATAATCATTTCTTCGCATTTAGTATTTAACCCTGACGCGGGCAATGGGCAAAATCCTTAGAAAATTACTGACTAGTATTTTAGTCCTTAATTACTCGCATGAATAAAATTGGCGAACTACGAAGCAAATTTTATTACTGCTGGCAAGAACTGGTTCGGATTATTATTTTTAAAAAAGGTGTGTTGACTACATACGAGTAATTAAGGGTTAATATTTCTACCAAACATTGTATCATAGGAATCTTAGAAGGTAGACGGAAATCATTTGTCAATGTATTGTAGAACAGTTTTTGTGAAATAAAATTAATATTCTGATCTCTGTCGATAATGAAACTAGTCATATACAGTGTTTTTCTTCTGAAATCTTTACCTAAATACATTCCCTACGCCTTTATCGCTCGCGCGTCAGGGGATTTTAATTATTATAATGTATATAACTGTAAAAATACCTTTGACTTGTTTATATTGTGTACTGTATGTGCAATAATAAAATGTGTATAAATCAAAATAAACCGTTTTTTAATTTCTTTGCCTTACCTACTTACATTGACTTTTTTTCACACAAATAAAAGAAATAATGTTGGAAAATCCACACAGCATGACTTAACCCCAAATTCATTTGTGTTATGGGTACCTACTTGATGACTGATATAATGTACTATGATATATGTATAATTTTTTTTGTAGATTGAACCAACAAATTAAGCAAGGCGGGAATCGTACCCGCTACCTTCTACGTCGTCGTAGGCGCCGCCCGCTGCGCCTCATTGGTCGTCCTACATAAACGAGCCCAAAAAACGTCTCACAGTGTTCAACTCATTTTCTGAAAACTGATTTACCCACGTTGTATTCAAGTGCTAATAGCCGCAATAAGTTTACAAAATCTTGATAGCGCTTCACCAAATCTCGATAAATTTGTGCTTTAAGTGGGTTTATTTTTATCGGCACCCACGCGTTAGTTAATTGTCGAATTGCATGACTTTCGGTGCGTTTAACTACGTGAAAACGTTTCCGAAAACAAGCTAGTTTTCGTTATAAATTAGGCAACTTTGAAGACTTGGAAATTATGATTTAGGTACCTACGCGCTAATGCGATTCTGATAAGCATCTCTTGAGGACATCGGCTCACCTTGAAGCCATCGTTATGGATTGGACTTGGGAATGTGTAATCAGCCCTTTACATCACATTAGGCAGAAACCACACCTTTTCCCGTTGTACAAAAATAATGCGCATTATTACAATTTAATGAAGAGAGAGATCCATTAGGATTGTTGATTAAATCGTCGAGAGATTGTCTGAACGGCGCCCTTACCGCGGCTTAATCGCACCGACACGATTCTGATTACGTGTGATTGTTGTATCAATCATTTCCCCTATCAAATTATTCAGTGGCTGGTAATTCTATCGGCGTCACCCTTTTAACGCATGTCCAGCGGACATGTTTCAAAACTGATATCTATCTAAGCGGAAGGTGCGTTTTAAACTACTCACACATTTGTGTGTACCTAAATGTAGGTAAGACAGAAAGCAAACATAAATTGTTAGCAATAACGGTTTTAAATAACCAATAATTTAGTTAAATTATTAATAGGTAATTTTAGTTTTTGGTGGCTTAGGAGAGCGACAGTGCACATTTTCATTACTTTCTTATCTAACCCATAAAACAAGCTTTGCTTTGCGTGATGTGATGATGCTGTGTGGATTGTGCGGCGTTATTTATCGTTTATTTACTGGAGGTTGATAATGCTTTTATAATCCGGGAAAATTAACTTCTATTTCTTTACTTCCTTTTAGCCACGATAGCTTCAAAAAGTATTAAGGAAGGTAGCTCCAGCGGACAAACGCCGCTACATTAAACCGCTCGATGAACGTAGCTTTAATGACACGGACGGAACGGAAACATTCGGCCGCACTTAGTTTCGGTTTGTTACTGTGTAATTCATATGATATTACACACTAACGAATATTACAGAGAAAATTGTCTTTGTAAGTCTTTTATGGATATAACTGTGCCTTAAGTAGATACAGACGGTGATTTTCGGCGATTCAAGCACTTTGTTGCAATGATGTCGGCTTTTATGGTTGGCTTATACGATTAACATGGCTTTACCTAAGTATGAGTTAAGTTAGACCTGTGTCAGTGCCGCAAATAGGTACCGCAACTTAAACCTTCAGGTTAAGTTGCAGGTCGCTAGGTCACTCAGTAATCACAAGTCTAATAAAGTCAAGTACTCTTATCACTTGGTTACTCAGATATTTTATGTTCTGACTGACATTTAGGTACCTACCTAGTTAGCTACCTACTATTCTACAAGTGGAAAAAAAGGGCCAAATAAATAACACTTGCTAAATCATTTGATAATACTTAGATCATTTTAAAATCTGACTTAGTCGAAGTCTTATTTTGTAAGAAAAATAAAAGTTATTGATTTCTGCTTCAAGTTCAAGTTTTAGTCGAGGTTGAAGTAACGACTAAAGATAGCCTATAGGTGTTACTCCGCAAAGCTCACTCCAAAAAAATATCTACCTATACCTCTAGCTGACATTCTCTATCAGAACAGTTAGGTCGGTAAAATGTGAGTAAATCATAGTCCATATTATCAGGGTGCGTGTAGCCTCCGTAGCCAGTCGATTGGGTATGCAAATCCGAGGCATTAGGCACGCCGCACTAAACGCCCGACACTCTGCTTATGGAGAGCCATAAATTTATATTCTAGTTTGAATTAATTCGTAGAGCTTTCAATTGGGGAAACAATAATGGACTTTGCATCTACTTAGCATTAATGTGACTATACTTCAGTCAAACTCGATGTAATTAATTTATTAACAAACAGACCATATAATATAGGTACTAAATCTTTAATTAACTCTGGTGCCACGTCTTTTTACATGCAATTTACATTAGATACCTACTTGTCGATTTGAGAACCTTCATTTCATAAATATTTGTTTAAATATTACATGAAACAATATAATTTTATCATTCAAGTGAGTGTTAGTTTTTTGTGTCGTGGTTTGTTTACAAACATTATACATCGTATTTGGCTAATGTATAAGTAAATATATACCTCGTGGTATATGACATTTGCTAACGAATACAACTGGCAATGAGGAAACTCAAGATAGGTAAAATATTTTCTTTCTATTTATTTAGGAAACTTTCATCAGAAAAATTACGTTACCTACATGATCACACTAAATTCGAAAGTTCGGATGGATGGCTGTTTGTTACCTCTTATGCCAAAACTACTGAATGGATTGGGCTAAAATTTTGTACAGATGTACCTACTTCAAAGCCTAAAATAACAGGCTACTTTTCATCAATTTTCACTTGGTGAAGCTGCGCGGGCGCAGCTAGTTTATTGTAAAACAAAGTGATCTTAATAAAAGGGTGGCTTGTCATACTGCGTACGAAAACAAAACAGTCGAACGAAAAACTTCTTTTTTCAATTTTCGGTAACAATTTAAAAACCTAGGTACCGATTGAAGTTGCTATGGTAGGTACCTAGGTACCTTCGCAATTTGACTCCCTCTCCTACATCTAGAGTTTCCTTTATAATAATTATTGGTAGACCAATAATTATTATAAAGGAAACTCTAGAAATAGGTTTAATTTGAGGTCCTTGTAATTAGCTTGTAATGCAGATGTCACATATTAGCCAGGTATACTTACCTATTTTTAATAAGTGTCTAATCTATTTTCCGATTCCCCTTATTAACAGAAAATTATCTCATTCAATGTAGCAATTTGACTTATTAAATCTGTCCCCTATGAAAAGCGTCATAAGTCGTAACTCGTAATATCCATAATTAGCAAGTAGAGCAGGGAAGACCGTTTAGAACAGCTGGTTTACTTTAAATAAATATTTGACAACCTCTGTGGCGCGGCGCATACAGAAGGTTGCGGGTTCGATTCCCGCCTTGGGACAAATGTTTGAACGATTTGCAGATATTGCAGGTAATGTTTGTTTTCAGTTTATCAGTTTTCTAGCACCGAAACAAGCTTTGCATAGCTGAGGTGGCTAAATGATGCTGTGTGAATAAAATTGTCCATCATTATTTGTTTATTTAATTATACAAAATTTGCGGAAACATCATTTAATGATATAGATATGTATAATTGATATTCTTTGGAGTTTTTCACTGAACTCTGTCTCTGTGTATTCAGAGCAAATCCTACTATTAATATAAACGCGAAAGTTTGTAAGTAGTTATGGATGGATGGATGGATGGATGGATTTTTGTTACTCTTTCACGCAAAAACTACTGAACGGATGATATTTGGCACAGAGATAGATTATAGTCTGGAATAATACAGGCTATATTTTATCCCGGAATTCCCACTAGAACGGGAATTACCGCGGGTGAAACTGCGAGGCGCTGCTAGTAACTAATAATTATATACCTATTAGAAAATATGGATGAGTATATACCTAATCTTCATACTAAAACTAATTTTGCAAAGACAAATTCTATACCTACTTAATTTTTAAGGTAGATATATGTATACAGGGTGTAAAAAGACTACTATCGAAAAATGAAAGGTAGCAATCAGACCATGATTCTGAACATATTTATCGAAAAAAAAACGCAAAAAAAAAATCACCTTTTTAATTTTTTTTATTTTTTTATCTAGTTACACACCCACAGTACAACACTAAGAAAACATATCAACTCGAATAAATCATTTTTAAAAGCAAAAACAAATAAATTTAAAAAAAGTTGTAATGTATTGCACGCAAGTGAATGACCTCAACTCAGCTGTTTATGGCCGCCCGCACTAACAACACCGCTCGACTGCGCGAGCGAAATGGGTATCTACGCAAGATACATACATACATACGCTAGGTACGCACGTAAGTTACCGCGCTGCACGCTGGTGGTTGTCTGTATTTTGCCGACTTGGCATAGAAATAATACACTCAATTTTCAATCTGAAGATTGTAGGATCGAGCCCCTCCTAACACTTCTTCTATTAGAAAATTGAAGATATCATTTACATTTTACCTACCTGTACCCTCAGCCTGTACCTACTAAAATTGAATAGAAAACTCTTTATTAGTAGGTATAGTACTTAAACCTAGGTAACACACAAAGAAAGAAAAGAAAACAAAAATACTGCAACAAAGTATAAAGGGCAGCCTTATCGCTAAAAGTTCTCGATCTCTCCAGGCAACTTTGGGATGTTTTACTACTATTATGTATTCTGTGCTTTTTGGTCCAGGGTAAGTTAATTTTAGCTGGAAACGTTCATTAATCCTTTTACTAGTCGTAGTATTTATTCCCGCGAAAAAAATTAAATTACCTACCTATCTCATAATTCTGTGATAAAGATGTTAAAATTTGTATGCCCCATTTTGAACGCCCCATTTTGAACCTTACTAATTACTGAATAGTCTGCTTTGGTATAGGAAAACCATATTCCAATCATGCATGATAAGGTTTATAACAGCAGCGGTGTTTTTCTTTGTCGGACGAGAAGACCGGCAACGCCGCGGCCTCGTGAGAGTAATATTGTTCTGTGGCCGCGGGCGGGGCGCCGCGCGCGGCGTTGCTAGGCGCCGGCCGCGGCGACTTGCTTGCTTCATTTTTATTCGTCTTTTAGTCGGTGTTTAGTATTCGAACGTGCGCGATCGTTGTGGAAATTTGCGAATACTGTTTTGTTTTGTTGTTATTGAAACTGATTTTTAGTATGTTTGTGTGTTTTATTAAAAGTTTTTCTGTACATATTCTTAGAGTACTTTATGTAAATAGTGGAAGTTGCTTTCTGTGATTTCGGTGTGTTTTATAAACATGTTTAGTGCGAGGGAGTATGGATGGACAAATGCTCATTATTGCTCATGTGCTATGGAGCTCTCGGAAATGCGTCAAGAGCGTTGCGCGTTTTCCCCCCAAGATACCCGAACCAGCAACACCCAGCTGATTCTCGGGTCATCACGGCAGCATATCAGAGGTGGCAGAGAGATAAATCGCAGAGTGCATGACCGACCATGTCTTAGACCTCGTAGAGAGAAACCCCCGAGTAGGGACGCGCTCTGCAGCGAGGTTACTTAGAGGTTGTGGAGTCACGGTTTCACATAAAACTGTACTTATTACTACTAAATACATACTGGGCTCAGCCTTGAACGAGGAGGAGATCAGTTTGAACCATTTCTGATTCGACCGAGGCTACAGCGTAATTAGGTAAGTGGTAAAATATCTACCGATAGCCAACTTGATAGGTAGCTTTTAACTTTAACATCTTTTCAACGTAATACCTACATCAAAGTCGCCTGGAAGAGATCGCTTTTAGCGATAAGTCCGCCCTTTATACCTAGTCTTAGTATGTAGTATTATTGTATGTTTTTCTTTTCTTTCTTTGTGTGGTCTTCTTTGTTTGTGTCAAGTATAATAAAGAGTTATCTATCTATCTACATAGTAGAGTAGGTTACTAAGTGTACGGTGTCCATTGCTCGCTACGAAAATAATTGAAAATCTTTAAACATTTTTATCTTCGGCTAGAATTTTTTTTTCGGACTGCGAATTTTTTTTTGTTGATGGTTAGGGGTCCTCTGCCACCCCCCTTCGTTTTCGATAGTTGTCTGTTTACACGCTGTATCTACTTGAAATATTTTTTATTCCTGAAATCTAAATTAAAATGAAGCTAAATAAATACAAAAATAATCATTTCTTTATTCATGAAACGCACAATTATCTGCGCACAATAGTCTTCGATTATCGCAGCTGCCCTCTTTAACCTGTGTAACGCCAACTTAGCAGCACCACAAATCGGTACGTAGACGTAATTAAACAGTTGTCTAATTTAATTGGCAATAGGTGGGTTCCCACAAGTCAAAGTCACCCTCGTTACGTCCGCTCCGAATATTCCCAACAATTAACATGTGAGCTGGCAACACTGCGTTATACTGTGAGCTCTAGGTACCTAATACTATAAGTAATAATTGCAGGTGTAGCAAGGCATGGTAAACGGTGGGTTACAATCACGCAATACTTTGAGCAGCTGTTGTTCCGATGACCTCTTAAACATTTCCTATTGGACAGTATAAGCACTTTCGTTTATAAATCTCAGAGGTGCTTTTTTGGATCTCATTTGCGTGTTCAAATAAGTGCATATACCTACTTTTAAGTTCATAGTTACCTATGATCATCAAACTACGAGTAGGTATAGTAGTTCACTGCTGGAGATAGGCCTCCCCCAATGAGCGCCATAGCGCCTTGTCTTCAGCTTGTCCGATCCAGAATTTGTAGGTACCTTTATTTAAACTACTATATTTTCCTATATTTTACACCAAAATATCGCACGAAACGAATGAATAATCAGCCTATCTCATATTTTTTATAATAAGAACATTAAATTCCTATTCCATGAAACAAAGTAAATTGGAACGTAAACCCATAATTATAATTATATTTGATATCACGGTAATTAGGCACATCGTTTGTGACCGTAATTGAAAAACTTTGGCGCCGATACGGAGCTCAAAATAGTGTAGAAATAGTCGAAAAGTACACTTTCCTTCGTCCACACACTGATGGTATCAGCTTTTTTCGGTTATTACCAAGGAGTAATACTGAGGTAACTGTTATTGCCACAAAAATTGCATTGAACAACTCTATTAAATAAAAAATGGTTTTATATAATTTTCTCACTTCCTGATTTCTATTTGAGATTTTTTATTGAAACTTATGTTTTAAAACAGTTGTCTATTTTATTTCGATGCCGTAGTGAATTTCCGTTCGTACCTACTCTACTAGGTAGGCTCTTAGTCGAAAGCTCTACCGACTTGCTTTGTTATTAACCATATTTCTACTCTACTGATTTTATCGTAAGAAATTTTAATAATGAGAGCAGTGGTGGTTTAACTATTACTGTAAGATAAGAAACTTGCTGAAACTATTCAAAGTGGTACTTTTATGTTATAGCTTTACGTTGACGCGTTGGCATTGTTTATAAAACTTTTCATTTAGGTCGAGTTTTATCAAATACCTACCAAAATGTAAGTTTGATACGTTAGTTTATGCGACACATAGGAATTTTCCAAAAAGTATCTGTCTTAGCTTAACATTGAAAATGTAGGTAGGTACTTATAGTTGAAAAGATCATATAATTACCTTTACTTTAAATAGAGACATAAAAAGGCAAATGAACAATTAATTGATTCGTAATAGGAACGCAATCAAGCACTCAAACAAAAAAGAGCGATTGAAAATTCTAGGGCCCTTGAATAGTCAAGGAACATTTTAACTTTTTGTAAAGTGCAACACTTTCCCACCCCTTCGAGTGCCCTTCGCTGTACTGCGTTTAGACAAATGAACGGCTCCCCTGGCACACGCCATCAAGGATCTAAAATTAAACTAGAAGTGTACATTTTGTGCTACAGGTTAGTGTAAAATTGGGGTAAGATTAAACTAGAAGTGTAGGTACATTTTGTGCCACAGGTTTGTGTAAAATTGGGGTAAGGTTAAACTAGAAGTGTACATTTTGTGCTACAGGTTAGTGTAAAATTGGGTACCTATCTACCTAATATTTTTTTTCAGGTTTCCTGCAAGGTTCCCAACAAGTCTAATTCAGTACCTTATTCAGGATGTGTTATCTCATTTCAGGAATTCATTTAAGGATATGTGTGTGATTTAGGATAAGTTTAATTAAGTTCTCAATGTTCAATAAGGCTTTGAAATAAAGATTTATCTATCTATCTATCTTTTTTGATTTTCAGGACATCAGTCCCGGTTATGGATAAGTATCAAAAACTACTCATAAGTACTCTATTCTCCCCATACAACCATTATAATATTTTTATTTATTTATTTATTTTAATATGTATCTACATATTAGTACTTAGTCTTACTCTGAGCTTATAAAATTATGTTATCTAAATGTAATTCTATATTGCATAAATATATATAAATGAAAATACAAAAAGAAAATATAAATTCTTAAAAATGTTTAAAATTGTTTTTTTAATTTAAGTAAAACTTTCATTCTTATAACCCATGAGCATTAATATAAACCACTTCTAGTATATTTAGGTAAACAGTACACACACATTACATTCTCGGCACAAAATGGCGGATCTACGGCACACAATAAATCAATTGGAGTGGGTGGTTGACTTTTCACTCAAATGTTCGGTTAATTGTAACCGAAAATGACTGTTGATCGAGCCACACTTAATTTGAGTGGTGCTTAATGCTTAGGGGTAGGGGAAAGTATAACTAATGGCTCCGTTGCCTTTGTGATTATTTCGATATTTGTTCTAATTTTGTTGCTGCCGGAAGTGAAGTGTGGTTGAACTTTAGTCAGTGTGTTTGGAAATGTATTCTTATTTTAGCGTTATTGCAACCTTCTTACTTGGACTTTGGTAGGTAGGTATCTGTTGAAAGTAAGACTAGTACATAGGACTTTGTTCTGAGCTTAGGTAGGTATATCATCATCATTTCAGTAAATGGTTAGAGTAACTGACAATCTTTGCATATTTGCTGACAATGAAGACCTAAGTAAAAATCACACTTAATACTACAACTGCGAATGTTTGGATGGATGGATGTTTGTTAAATTAGGTAATAGTTGACTGATATAACTAAACTATAAACATTAAAATAAATTCGCTTGAACCACACCTTCTTGCACCCAAAGTAAGTTGTAAATAAAGGACGAACCACCAAGAGCAGCGTTATCGACACAATATCACATTTTCATGCCGTAACTATTGAATCTCGTCTGATCATGTTTCCGTCCTCACTATCAGCTATCGGGCACAGATTATGTGATAGTCAGTACCGTATCCGCAGGGGATAGATTCGCGGCCCAAGGTGGGCCCGGTGGGCGTAAAGCCCTATCTAATCTCGAAGATAGTCCTTCCACATAAACAATAAAAGTATAGGTACAAGTTTCCACGTGGGAGCTGACAGATATGTGCGTTCCTTCCTAACATGGAATCTGTTTTATATTCTGCGCAAATAAAACAGGTAATGCTTTTGTTAGGTTTAAAATTGTTAAGTTACTAGCGAAGGAAATGAGAACTATTTATATTAACATTTATCTAATTTAGACTATACTTTTATCGCGGTATCGGCTTATTTTAGATTCGCAATTCTTATCACAAATACCATTGCTGGAATCCTGTTTTTTTGTACACATAACTACCTATAGTTTTTGTTTGCTTTGTTTATAAACTTCGAGGGTTTTAGAAACGAATCCGGGCAGTGGAATGTGATTCTACAATTTTATCTCCTTGCTGCTTTAATATCCTGGGTATGGTTACAACAGGTGGCAGCAACAGTCGATCAAAATTAAACACTTTAAAGCCACGCACCCAAAACCGCATCTTAACACAATACAGAATACTAATCGAACAAAACGCACTTATTCATTACAAATTATTGTAAGCCCAACTATTCATTGAATATTTATTGTAAGCCTAAAAGGAAACCATTTGCACACTGAATACCGAAAGAACAAAGGACTGCTTTTGTTTTAACCACACAGGACGTCTTGGTAACATTATACCAATTGTGGTCCTAAATAACCATTATACTAAAGAACCCATATGCGATGCGGTTGCAATAGCAACATAAAAATCTAAAAACTTCGTCATCAGTGTGTTTTACACACAAAGGTGGCTTCGCTTCGATTTGAAGCCAGAATATTATAATTTGTAGCAGGTGGCTATTCACCTGTTTCATTACAAATGAAATTAGCGAACGATTTCCCATTTATTGTGAATAGAAGCTTAAGGAATTATCCTATTGTTCTTCAGACACCGCGGCGGGGTTTTAATTACCAACTGAGGGTTTGGAAGCGTTAATGTAATCAAAGCTCAATGCATCATCGTCTATCGCCCGCCTCGATTTGATTAATAATTAAGCCAGAATTTGACGTTTAATCTTCAGAAATAAAGTTACGGACGCGACTTTTTGGCGCCAAGACGACGCGCGTAGACAATTCGTAGACCTAGCTAAGGCATAGCTACGGCGTAGGTATGCTACGCGGCACGTCGTAGCGCCTAGCGTGTTCTACAAAATAGTGTTTTGAGCGTCTCTTTTCGAAATTAACCTATGTTTCGTTTAATTTTGCATCCACGGATCTTAAATTGCTTCTTTGAATGGGCTAAACAGCAGATATATTTGTAAACCTTAGATGCGAGTGGAACGTTATAAGCTTCTAATCTTGTCAATATTGTAAGATGCCATGTTATATTAATGAACCTTTGTTGCAAGCTATGACCGAAGTATATGCTTCTGTCATAGCTTATACTTGACATCATCGATCTACATCTAGTGTAGTTTCACGACAAAAAGTCGCGTCTCTAACATCGCCTTTTCTCAGTAATGAGCGGCGGTGCCAAACGAGTTAATTAAGCGTTAGTTTTTTACCTGTGGGTGCCACTGAGCCACAGGTCGGTAAACGCATGCATCAATCATTGCTTTGAGCCCGCCGCTGTCGGATCGCCTAATGATTGAAACGACGGGCCCGGTGCACTTTGACCGAGACTACCCCTTTTCTGAGATATTAAGGCGGTTGCTACTTCGTGCAAATTGCGTGAACCTTATAAGGCGCATTCATTAACTTTGAATATTAATCGATTGTTTTTGTTTTAAATATTTAATTTTACCTACGATTGACTGAGGGTATAACTGTTCTTTGAATGATGCCCGGGATGTTAAGCTGCTTTAAAAGCTTACCTACTTGCTTGCCGGCGGCTTCGCACGCGCTTTTCTGGGTTAAAAGTAGCTTATCTCCGTGCCCAAAATACTGTCTACTTCACTGCAAATTTAATTAATACTCATTCAGCGCCCAGCAGTGGAAGGATAAAAAAAAAACAAATTCAACGTGTAAAGCTACTGGTGGTGCCGCGCGCCTATAGAATAGAAAATTTTTCAATAAACTTATACCACACAATGAAAGAAAATAATACCTAAACACAATACTGCATAGGTACAATAGATTATGCATAAAGGGCGGCCTTATCGTTAAAATCGATCTATTCCCAATTTCCGAACCTTGGAATGGAATGACACAAAAGAACAATACATATACTTTGGTAGTTACACTAGATCTGCTTAAATATAGAGAAGGAAAAACAAAACAAATACATTACAAACCAACCATTATATACATATCAATAAAGTAGCCTAAAGTGTGCTACACCAATGTTTTTATTATTCATAAACCATTACTAAAGTAACATGTAAGTATCTACCAGTTAGCTCCTAGATTCATAATTCATAAAATAGCAGCCAAAATGTAGCCCAGACTATAATTTCTAGAACAGTAGCCAGCTCTCATCGTCTGCGTTGATTGCTGAAGCTCGAGGCGATACAGATTCTGGGGTCTGGTTGATGTTATAAATACAAAGAAATTACGGTTACCTACTTATGATAACGATGTACAGCAGCATAAATGGACCCCACGTTTATTACTACGTTATTAGTTGGTACCTACTTATTTAAAATATAGGAAACTAGACTCTTTGATTATATACTTGTCTAGATAGATAGTTCGAGCGTCAAAACGCCAAAAAATATATCAGCCAACTGTTGGCTCATAAGCTGATCCCGCCTCGTCAGTGGCGACTCTGACTTTGTGCGGCGCACACGCGTTTCGTGACAAATAAAGATGACGATTTGCGCTATAAAAGTGTGCAGGAATTACAAAGGACGATTGAAAACAACTAAAGAAATTACTTATCATCGGTAAGTACACTTTGAATCACTGTAAGTTAACGAAACAATTTAATAATAAAGTTTTAATGTTGTCCTTAAATACGATGCCATTTGACGCCATGTTAACTGGGTTGCCTGCTCTATGAATACAATATTTCCATAGTGAATAATAGCTAATATGAAAAAAGTATTTAATCACGACCCAACAAATGATTTTCGAGATTTTGCCGGCGCCGTAGATTAAATTAAAATTAAATTAAATTAAATTATTCCGGACAGTCCACACAGCATCATCTAGCCCCAAGCTAAGCTGAGCTTGTGTTATGGGTACTAGATGACTGATATACTTAATACAATACATTACATAGATAGATATTTTTTTGATATTTTATTGAGTCGAAACTGCTAAATACCCCTGTCCCCCATAAGACTGCCCCTATTGAGGTTGCTACTAGGTACATGCCATAGAGATAGGGCGTTTCTGATTGCGGGATCGCTTTTATACGAACCCGTTTTCGTTTCTTATTCATCGTCATCATAATCATGATCAGCCTATATTAGTCCACTGCTGGACATAGGCCTCCCCTAATGAGTGCCATAGCGCCCTGTCTTCAGCTTGCCGCATCCAGCATCTGCCAGCAGTCCTTCGCAGATCGTCATCCCACCTGGCCGGAGGGCGTCCTACTACACTACGCTTGCCGAGTGGCTGTCTCCACTCAAGAACATGTTTACCCCAACGCCCCGCGCCACAACGGTCGTCTAATGTATCTATATGTAAATAATCCAATTGTAAGCATGATTTTATGACTTGTATAAATATAATTAAGAACTGCAATATTATAAATAAACTTTAATTTTCAGTAATATTTTTACTTTTCCTTACACATATATTTTACTTACTAATCCATATGTACAACATCCTAAAAAGTAAATTAAAATTTAAAATCAAATAATTATAGATGATTCAAAATCTAAACATTTTTTCCCTATTATTATGGGACATATTCAAGAGCTGGTATCACTCAGTACAGCCACATGTGACGTAGCACGCTTGTAGTTACACATACTTGTGTGCGTAATTCGCACACAAGCGCTTCAAGTCTGGCCTATTGTTTTTGTTGCGATTGCAGCGCAACACTCCATCTAGACAAGTATATAATCAAAGACTAGACTATACTTCTCGTAGAGCCCACGGAAGATCGGAATGTTAGCCTTTATTTCGGTCAACAAATTGACATTGCCATCCAATGTGCTAATGCTGCCAGCATTCTGGGTACTCTGCCTTCTGGTGACAACTTAGATTTTTAGGAGTTTAATCAATACTAGTTGTAATTTGTCTTTTTGTTATTGTTTATAATAATAAAGATTTAAAAAACATTACATAGGTACTCGTAACTTATTTTTTTTGAATTATTATTATATGACCAGGTGAAATCCTAAATGACGGCTCAGTATTTAATTAGTAGATAAGTAAGTCATAATAACTTTCAAAATATTCCTTTTCATTTAAAGGTCAAGATTATGGCAGGAATAACAAATGGTACCCCACTTAGACGTTTCTAGTAAAAAAGCTCAGAAAAATTTAATTGACAAATGGCAAATATCAATTCAAATCAAAACAGTTTATTCTACAAAACTAGTGGGAATGGAGCCCTCTCAAACATTATCAATCATTTTCAGCGGTCGCCGCGGGCAGCACGGATTTAATTTGATAAAATGCAATTAGCTACCATAAAGAAATCTAATCTGTAGAGGCGGCTTCATTTTTTTGGGATCCTTTTCGACGTTCCACTTTAAGTTAAAAGTATGAGTTATTATGGGAACTGGCTCGTCAATTTGATGACAATAATTCTAAGTACAATCAGCTACAAGCGGTAGTCTGAGCTACAAGCATATTTATATGCTACCGATTGGATTGTACCAAGCGTCCGTGTAGATACGCTTGGTACAAATTTCGTAAGGGTCTGTAAATGACAATTGAATATGATAGAGTCATGATTGGTGATTTCTACGATTGATCTAACGTGTTTTGTGGGTTATTACACACACTTTTTTCTAAATTCTACGGTCCTTTGTGCTTTCGTCGAGTCATTCCGGTGGCAGTATCAAGTGGAAAGCGCGCCGCGGGGTTTAACGTCTAATTCACCGCGCTACCAACAGGTGGCAGCATAGCGCCTTTTCAAATCTGACAGACGCCATTACCTTTACGTCAGAAAGCCGCGAATAAAATTAATGATGTTCGCGCCTTAATGACGCTCCACTACGCCGATCCATTGTGTCCGTAATATAACAATTATTGAGATCATTTATTAAGTTTATTGATCTTTTAACTTTAATCTTTTATTTCGTAATTTAACTTCGTGCAAGCGACTCTGAAAAAAGTCTCATATGCGGTGGAGTTTTTTGGACTATTTTTGTCATTATACGGCGTGATGTGAGTGCGGCTTTGAATATAAAGGCAATTACTGCCCCGCATGTGGTTTGATTATGAGCCACGGATTCATTCCGTCTAGCGTTCTACAAAATGCCGGTAAAAACATTAAAAACCTTTGACGACTCGAGTTTTTGAGCTTCCGTTACTAAATTGGCAATGGAGCCTCCGTTGAAACTGTTGTTGCTGTTATTTTTTGCATTCCAGAATGTAGGAAACATGATGTAGCATTTAAGAATACCTAAAAAGGTTGGCGTGAGCGAGGGCCTAGTTTACCAAAGGAGAAAATTAACTACAAAATGCAACGCATTGTGGACTGATGTCGTCATATGGTACACTTTGTTAAAGTAATGATCAGTGTTATGAGATAGTACGCTGGCTGCAATACCACGCTGGATGACATAGCAGATGCGCTTCAATCAGATTGTGAGAGTGGACATGATAGGACGCCTGTTTATTGAAACACTTGTGCACTACAATATTTTATGTCCTGCGCTCGGCTTTCTGTAGTAGTTTAAAAAGCGTGTTACAGAAGAATAGGTTTTATTTTCTGCTATATTCTAGTATCCGTAGGTACTCCAGACAACACGTGACCAGACTATAATATAAAGTGGTAGGAAGTTATCGTCTCGCCGACAGTTTGCAGAGTAACTAATTAGCAGTTAGTTGACAGTTAGGATCCTTTGACGTCGCGTAATGCGGGCTTTAGCGAGCGAACTGCTATCAAACTTCGACGGCGGTGACAGATCGGAAACTAGAACCTACCTTTATGTACAGTAGGTATACCGTGTGTTTAAGGCGCAAACAGAGACTAAACGAGGAGCTAAACTAGCGCTACTATTTATTTTATCATATAATTCGGTTAAAAGAAAGGAATTATCAAAATTCACATGTTCGGTTTGTTAAATCGAACATTATTTTTTTTTAATGTACCTAAGTATATGTAGGAGTTTATCGCCTAAAATACGCCTATATTGTTATCATACCTACATACATACATGGTCACAACAACTTTGCTTGATTAACTTAGGTATTAGTTTCGTATTATTATCTTGAAGTAGGGAAACTGGAAAACCCAAGGTCTAGGTTGTCATTAGATCATTATTAGCAAATCGAGTTATAGAAATCACGTCCTGCAAAATAATATAACAATGGTAAATTATCTACACGATGGATTCTTAAACGTAACATACGTGGAGGGGAAATATCAAATAGAGCCAAGATCTAATGACTGAGGTACTTAGTAAGTATTTAAATGAAAATCTCGATAAGATAATTGTCTCAAGACATTAAAAAGATCACCAACCGAATACTTAGAATGAATAGTATAATAGTACTAAATAATCAATAGTGTAATAAAATAAAATAAAAATAAAATAAAATAAAAAATAAAAATAAAAAGCCTTTTATTTCTCGAACATAACAAATTAAAATTAAAAATTTACCTATTATTAACTAATTTATACATGCATAAAAACTTAGATTAATATTAAATTTTATTAATAATGATTTTGATGATTATATAATAAAATGATTTTGCTTTAAATAATTTCAATATTAATTATTACTCTTTTATTATTAAAATTTACTTTGATTGTTTTCGAGAACCCCTATTAAGGTTTGGACACTTTGGAGGAGGCCTTCACCTTAATAGTGTAATAGTAGGTACTAAATAAACCCTAACATAATTAGAATTATATTAAAAGAAAGCTGGGAATTCTAATAAAACTAGAAATCAATAACTTTATTTCTTTAGGCTTACAAAATGAGCCCTATCACAAGTTAAATTTTAGACTGTTAACTATACCTATGCAGTAATAATTTAAAGAGGTAGATACCAATAGTATCTGGGGTCCGGGAATAACTTGATTGATGATCTAGCACTCTAAAAAAATCTAGCTAAAGCATAGAATAACTTTAAAGGTCTATTGTTAGTATAGATTTCTATTTTACTCCAATTTCCGTTTCCAAAGATCATCGCGCGCAATTTAGTAATTTTCCTCTAAGAAACTATCAATGTCTGGTAATTTTATAGAGCCTTTGTACCTTCCATCTGGATGAGTTTATCGGTAATTCCTTGTGCAGTCCACGATCGGAAACAAGCGCAATTAGACGCAATCGTGTCAGAATTATTGTAATAACCAAAAGAATCATCTAAAGAGGACTTTAGACTAATACCCACGTGATGTATTGATGTTCATTGATAGGCAACCCCTAGTGAAATAAAACTTCTATCTATGCTATATATACTATCTATGTTCTATTTTTCTTTTTGTAATTTGAGAATAATTTATTTTAGTAGGTACCTAATTGTATTTTTCTGTGAAAATTAAAATAATTGTGTGTATGTATAAAAGCAAATAAATGATATGTCTATCGCTTCTCATACAAATATTTTATTACTAGTATTTTTCCCAGTCATCATCCATGTAAAGCTCATGGACCAATGCAAAACGAGTTCTACCGAAATTTTGCACGCAGTGTACTAAAATAATGCAGAAGCTTGCATATATTTTAGTAAGTTCTTGCATATATTTTAGTAAGTTCTTGCATATATTTTAGTAAGTTCTTGCATATATTTTAGTAAGTTCTTGCATATATTTTGATAAGTTCTTGCATATATTTTAGTAAGTTCTTGCATATATTTTAGTGAGTTCTTGCATATACTTTAGTAAGTTCTTGCAAATTATACTTTAGTAAGTTCTTGCTAGTCTAAACCCCGCTTAACCATAAAGTAACCATCAAGAACGGTGTGGTGCGATTGGCTCAGAGCCGTCCAATGCGCGCGCGCACGATCGATATGCGATCTCCTGAAGATAAGCTAATCATAGGATTTCAGCGGATATTCATAGCTAATCACATCTCACTTAATTTTAATAATTCCTAAGCTTTTCGTCCAATCAAACCTTAGGTATTTATAACGACCTATAATAAAATATAAAAATTCACAGTATTCTTTAAATCTGTAACGTAAGCTCAAGTCTTACGGCATATTTTCGAGCAACGAAAAACCGTTACATAAAATATTTTCGGAACGTTGTACATGGTAAATGGTAAGTTATTATTAAAAAGTCGATTTGAAGCCGAAACACGTTATTATCGATCGAATCGTCTAATGATCAACTGTTTGGACCACCGACGCGACGATACCAATAATGGAAATTAAAATTGAACTTAGATATCAAATTAAATAGTACATGTCGAAAGGTGCGTGAATAATGGTATGGCTCTATGTAATCTTTTTAATACAGCGGCTCTTTGAATTGTGTTATTTTTTGTAGCAAAATGAAATTAGTGGTAGAGCATACTCAAATCAACAACTAACGCGAGTTGTTTGAACTAGGCCAGTTTTTAGACAGCTTTCGATGCGAAAAGAAAATATTTAGTCATCCATTACATCATCAGCTCTTATTTACCTATAGCTAGGCAGAATATAATGTGGCGCATATACCTCTGAAGGATCTAGGTATACCTATGCAGTTTTTCAATAGGGTTCTAACTTTTAGACTCTAAGGAACTCTGCACGTCGGGGTCTCAACCGCGTGAAAATCGAAGAAAAGTACCAACGTTTTATTCCAGGCCTAGAACTACGTATAATTAATTTTAGCCTGATTTGTTCTATAGTTTTGGCGGAAAGAGGTAAAAAGCATCCATTCATCGACCTATTCAAAATTTTGCATTAATAATATTGGAGATAGGTAGAGTAGGTGGGTGTAAGTTGGCGCAGTTTTCAATCAGTCAACCATAAAAATAAAACAAACGAAATATTGACATGTTTCTTTAGTAAATATTGATCTTAAATTATCTGGTACCAATTTTTAATACTATTTATTAAAAATATTAAATTTTTATTTAATTCGAAAATAATAGGACATCGGGATTTGCGCAATCTTACACATCCCGATGTGTAAAATTGCGCATTAAGGGCGATAAGATTGCGCAGGTCAATTACTTGAATAAATCACATTTAAATAGTCCGAAACCAAGATAAACTGCGTTTTCCGCACCACCACACCTGGCACTTACTGCACTCAATCTAATCTTCCACAATAGGCACTTGGAAGACTGGTTGCATACTCCACATTTTATTTCTTCGAAGATTCTGATTTTTAAATATTTTGTAGCTTTTTTATTGTTTTTTGTTTGTATTAGGCTTGGTACAGCTATTTTTGTAAGGTGAACTGCTAATGGCTGCAGCTTGTAAAAAGTTTATGCTTCCGGTAAGAGTTAAGAGTAGATTGCTCGCGCAATCTTATACAGCCTCGAAGTGCGCAAACTTACACATCTGGCCATTTTTGAATTTAACAAGATCCTGCTGCTATCTCTCAGAAAGATATTGTAATGTAATATCAAAAGTAAACAGTTTGATGGCAAACCAAAGTAAATCAAACAGAAAAGCATTGTAATTCTGTTACCGTTTATGTCAGTCATAGTTGCAAGATGACAAATTATTAGATCAAATGGCTATAAAAACTTTGAACCCTCCTGGACTCACCGTTTCTAGACTGAATTCGATTTTTTTCTGGGAGTGTATACCAGCTTAAGTAGTAATGAAAACACAACAGAAGTTGGCCTCGTGTGTCCCACCAGTGCTGAGAAATACGTGATGCGCAATCTTATCGCCCGCGCGATCTTACAACCTACCCTACTCTAACTACACACTGAGTAATATTTAAAAAATAAAATAATATCCCAAAAATTTGAGTTCGGCGAGACTTGCCGTGTGTTGAACGTGCCGCGAATTTTAGGATATCATTGAATTTTTATGACTCTATTTGTTAAGACTCTGTTGGATGGTCGCGGAACTGTAAATTGTGATTTTTTTTAGTTTATATTCGATTTTTTTGTAATGTTTAGTGCTTATCTACCTACTCCAATGTGTAACGTAAGGACCACGTCTGAATAAACAATTACCTACCTACTTTTTTTATTTCTTTGTCCATTGCGCACATCTCTTTCAAACAAGTTTCTGACGTTTCAACGGTAACATTACGACTTAACGACCTCTGTGGTACAGCGTGCAAAGGTCTGGCTGCGTCGCAGGAGGATGAGGGTTCGCTACCCGCCTCGGGACAAATGTTTGTTCGATTTGCTGATTTATTTATTTAGGATATTGTTTTGTTTAAGATGTTCTGGGTATACATAAAGTAAAATCTCTATGTAGTATTTAAATGTATTTATTATAATTATCAATTATCTAGTAGCCAAGCTCTGCGCAACTTGGAGCTAAATGATGCTGTGTGAAATGTCCAGAATTATTTATTATAATTTTTACGGAAACTTGGTCTATATCTATATACTGGCAGAATATGTTGGTGACTTTGACTAAAACATAAGCAAAACCCTTTTGCTTGAGTTTGCATTGCAACGCGTTGGCCACGTATTCATTTTCAGCTGGGCTTTATCCGTACGTGCTCTGCGCTCTATGCATTAAACTTGCTATGCTAGCTATTATTATGCACTAGATATATAATTATAAAGACCCTAGAGTATTGTGCTATGAGCTTATATCGCAAAGTTCTAAGGAGAATTTGTAGATTTTAAAGTTAGTAGGTATATAATGCAATTATGGGTACTTTAATGCACACCACATTTTCAAGAAAATTACAAAAACAAATACAGATTAAGTACTAAGGGCAGACTTATCACTAAATGCGGTCTACCTATTTAAAGGTACCTGTTATTAGTAATTCTTCTTTATCCTTGCTAATATCATGAAAGCGAAAGTTTTTGAGGATGTTTGTTATTCTTTCACGCAAAAGCGATTGAACGGGTCAGGCTGAAATTTTGAATAGACTTAGTTCTATCCAGCCTTTGTATAAAACATAGACTACTCTTCATCGCATAAATCAGTTCCCATGTGAATATAAATATAATAACATTGAAACCTTTGCATAGAATCAACATATGCGAAGCCGCTGTCTTTTACTAGTTTTATTATATTTGCTCGGTAATTACCAGTCAATATTCTGTACCAAATTACTGGTTCAATGATACTCAACTGTGACTTCACTGATATGTCTGAATCGGTCTTAATTTACTACAAAGCTTAATTGATTCGACCTGTCACATCGTCGCTGCCAAACAAGCACACCATAAGTAGGTACTCACGTTGATGGCATTCAGTATAGAGGATTTCCTCATAATTAAAGAATATACCTAAATAATTACTGACAATCCACACATCATCAAGTTAAGTAGAGCTTATGTTATGCCTGTATGTTTCATACAGTACATTACCTACATAGATAGATATTTTGATTATACATAGAAAACAGCTAGAACCCCAGATCAAATATTTTATGATCGTATAAACATTTGTCCCAAGGCGGGAATAGAACCCACGACCTCCTGCGTCACAGACGGACTTGCTACAGTCGCGCCATCGGTCGTCGGTCGTAAAGAAAGAACGCGACGCATCTGTCACCCATTACAAATTAAAGGTACCATATCCCAGACTATTAGGAAATAGTAGCATGTTATTTCGCAATCAACTTTCGACTCCCTTCCCAAACCACACACCAATGAGCGGTGGGCACCACGTGATCACAGTCAACTGGCAACAAGCGTCGCCCCTGTTTTGACAGCTCGAGTCAAACTATGGTCTTTACGTTAGGAAGCCTGATTCCATGCTGTGGCGCCCACATTAAATGCGGGTTGCCATCTCATGTTTTTGTTTTAACTATGGGTAGCAGGTATTTTTCGCGTCATTCAATAATTTTCTGTTACATTATCAATTTTACCTAAACACTGCCATCGCTTGACTTCAGTTACTACCACAACCTAGAGCTCTTTTTCTTGTTGATTTTCTTTTGTTTGTACTTTCAAATAAAACTTGATATTTGGACAAAAAACGGGATTGGGCAAAGCAGCACATGGTAACTGTAGGAAACACATTTAGTGAATCCAATATAGGAAATATTATTAAAAAAACATTATAAGACCCATTTCGGAGAATGCTCATAGGAACTGTATGACTTATTATCCCACCATCTCCCTTACACTTCAGGACGAGTAGACGTAAGGTGCATTACCCCTCTGACCTTGTGTATATTTCATCCACGCGCACTGAGCGGCTCTTCGCCACCTTTATCATTCGTACCGCGGGTTCGGATGCGCTGCCTGCTTCTATTCTCTTCTACAAGCCGAGTCTCTTCAAGACGAGAGTGAATAAGTGTCTTCTAGACCTTCATGATCTTCGGCCACATCATCGCATACCGTAGGATTGTGGTAAAAAATATAAAAAAAGAATCTAGACAATCCACACAACAATATCTATCCTCAAGCTGAGCAGAGCTTGTGTTATGGGTAATAGGTCACTGATATACTTAATACAATAGATAGAAAACAAAATAACCCTGGGACAAATACCTGCAGATCATACAAACATTTGTCCCAATCTGGGAATCGAACCCGCAACCTCCTGCATCTCAGGCGCCTAGGCGCATCTTCGCTCACCGCAACACATCGGTCGTGAACAAAAATAATAGAACAGTAATGTTTGATTTTCTATGTGAGCGCCACCGTCTCTTACCGAGAGCCTAATTTCCGTTTCCCCACAACTACCTCGTTGCATATAACTACCTATAATTGTTTGCGGTCGCACTCACCCTCAAATGCTTAGCGAAAAGCACTCGCAAATAATTCGAAACAAGCCATAATGAGGACTATAATTTTCATAATTATTTGTCTTTTAAAAATTACCTTGAATGGTAATGTCATCTTCCGTAGCCGTAGGCTATCATATATATAGTATGTAGGTTGTGGTGCGTAATTATTCCATTCAACGACCTGCTGCTATTCATTTCCCTTCAACTTTGCTCTTAAAACAATTAGCTTTTTACCAGTTAGTCTGAGAATATTAAAAAAAATTAAAAGTATTGGTCGATTGGGAGGGTAATAATAACTAAAACGCACTAGGCTCAGGTTCGTGCCTTTTGGATAATACTGGTTCCCGAAACGGAGTAGGTTAAATTCTGAACCAAAGTAATAATAATGATGATCATTTATTTTATTACAGACAAAAATGGATAAGATGGTAAAAACTAAAGCCTTATAGACCAACCACTGTAAAGTACCCACAAAAAATCAAAATATTTATTGCAATTTCCAACAAAATCCTTTTATGAATTGATTCGTTTTTTCCTATTCAAATATTTCTGTTATCATTGAAGCCTTTTAAAATTGAAGACACGGAACAAAGATCTAAATCAGATAAAACCCAAAACTGACCATTTTTATGCTTATTAGATTCAAGCAAGACTCCCAGTAAGGCAAGCCCAATCTTATAAGTAAGACTGCCTATTTGTCCACAAAACGCCAGTTTACATACATATCATGAGGTTTTAGTACTGCATAAGATATAATAATAATAAAATTAGTTAATATAAGCGTAGAAAAAGTGTTGTGTAGACCGGCGCCGGCGCAGCGTAGGCGGCAACACGTACAACACATTTGTACCGGACCGCCGCGATTTTATTATAATTCATTTACTGTGTTCTCGGATAAGGCCTCAATTGTTAGATACGAATCTATTGTTTTGTAGAGGAAATGTTTCTTACTGGAAATATTATTCAAGGAATAAACCGAAATATTACCTATCAAATTACCATACCTACTTTACTATTCGTATACCAAATATCTATATTTTTTTGCCAAATAACCTGAATCCTTCAAAACATTGGATAACCCAATATGAATGCGATTTTAGCCTTCTTCATTTATTACTCTATCTTTTATTTATTGTCTTTATTTATGAGTTATGAATCTAATTGGGAAAGCTATCATTTGATCATCAAAAAGTTCATGATTCGCGACTATCTGTTCTACACTGAATAGGAAATCCCCGAACAATGTATGAATCATATTCAAAACCAATCATAATCTATGATAACTTTTGAACCAACCAATTCATTTTGGACCTTCCATGACCATCTTAAAACGCAAAGCCATTGACAAAAAGCAACACGCTATTACTGCGATCAAAAATTAAATTAGGAACGACTTACAAGCTAAAAAGTCCAAAAGTGTCTTCGGGTGCCGCCGCCGCCACGAAATAATTGGCGTATGAAAAACACAGGAAGTCATTAGTGGCGAGCCGCGGGCATCTATTTCACGAACAGCGGAACGATCGGACTGACTGTCACACCGAGCTGTATTTTAAGATGGAATTTTGTAACCAACTTTCACACAGAGATTGTTTTGTACATATAAAACCCAGCTTTCTTCCACGTACAAAAATATTTTGCAACTGAATTTTTTTACTTTTTATGTTGATGAAAAGAACTTTTAATTAATTTCAGAGCTTTTTCATGCAGACCTCAGGTAAAGCACGTCTGAATTAACAATGTCGGTGAAGCATAATTCTCTTCCTTGGGATCTTTAATAGTTTCTAGATCATAGTTTTTGTTGACTACTTAGTTGACTACAATAGTTTTTAGACCTTTAATTCTTTCTATCGTAACAACGTATGCGAAGCCGCAGGCAGGAAATAGGTGTGTACAAAAAGATTCTGAATAAAATGTCATGCTGTCCCATTTAGATCTACTTGTTTTCGAATTTAAATAGATACTTGGGTATTTTACAAACTTCTTTGCTTCCTCAGAAAGAAAAAGGAAATCGCGTCATCACGTCTTCTTTTATTTCTTGAGCAAAAGTGCGTATATGGTGCTATAAGTCGGTGTAAATCCAGCCTGCCACAGTTTGTCCACTAATAAGCCATGAGTCTAGCAATTTGACATTTCAGACATTTAATTCGCTTATAATTCGCTTTATGAATAGGTCTTTTACGCGGTTTGTATCATTTTGTGTTCATTAATATAATATTAACGTGTCGTTGCACGTGGGCGGGGAGTGGGAAGCAATCTGTGTCACCCATTGTATGAACATTTTGAGTCATTTTGTTGATTGTACAATGTCAGAAAACTGTTTGAACAGTAATTGGTAGCAATAAAATCTATGTAGAGCGTAACTTTACTCACTAAATTACTTGTAAAAAATACCTAATTTTACTGGCTAACCAATCAAGTTCAACTTAGCAATCCCATAAAAACTAATATAGGTAGATAGATAACTGAATATTTGCTAGTGTCAAAATTCGTGCAATAAAACTGAACGAATATTTAAATATGCGTCTAATAAAATTAGAAAAGCACTTTAAATATTATCATTTTATTGGAAAAGAGCGTATTTATGTTTCGATGACAGTTTTAGTGTGTGTTTATGCAACAAATGTGATATTGTAGGAGAGGCGTCATAAAGCGGCCTGCGGAGACTCCCATAAAACCTTTATGATTAGTCAAAACGCTGGGGACGATTCATTGTGGGCCATTATGCGCCGTGTTTATCGACTTACTCTATACAAGCCAATAAAATAACGAACGACCGAGATAAGAGTGGACAGTCCTCTAATCTCCGGAACAAGGGACACTAATTCGATTGTGGTTTTGGTCGAGCCTTTTTTTGGGGTTCACGGCACAAATTGATGCGTAAAAAAAACTACAAATTGGCTTTTTCGAGGGCCATTCATTAGTTCGACGCTGAATGGTGTTGCTTGTGTCGTTTTCGCTCAATTAGTTAAACGGAAATTCGAGCTTCGACGCACAAGGCGGTCTCATCTTCTCTCTTCAATTCTGTATTTTCGATAATTGTCCATTTGAGTAGAAAGTAATTACGAAAATATAAAAAAAACAGTCGGCATTTATGAATCATAACTCTGAAAGTGTGTCAAAAACTATGTCGTTCCAGTTTATTACCATGTGTGCTTGTTATTAATGCTGAGCCCACTGATTTAATTAGCTAATCTGGCTTTCAAGCAAGTACCTAATCAATTAGTTCAGTCAGATAAGACAAAATGATGAATAACACCTATTACACTTTCACTGTAATTAGTCCGTTATTAGTTGAGTGACATGCATGTAAATGGGTAGGTAACTTTAATGTGGACATTTGATAATGTATGCCGTCCATTAGCGACACCAGATGTGATTCGTAAAAAAAATTATATAACTACTTCTTTTGCCGTTTTTTCAATTACGTGCTATTCTACTACATATAGTAGAACAACGAATAAAACATTATCTAGGTAAATGTGCCCGTAATCCAGAACTTTGTACTGACTTTAGCTTTGGCTTATAAGGGTAGTCTTCCCTTCTCTCTTTTCTCTCTCTCGTGTTTGAACTCAATTTAAATATTAAGATTAGATCACTGAAACCAAACTGCCAAAAACGTATCTCCTCTCATCTAGGTAGATAAAAAGAACGCACCAAACACCTTCGACCACATAAAGGCAAATCTTAACCACATTTAGCGTATCCTTATAGTTAAAAGCTGTATAATAGCGTTATCTCTTAGCCGGCACTAAATTGGGATGTCTCGAGTCCTTATCAGTTTTGTCGTGTTCATCTTGAGTTGTGTTAGGCTTTACTTGGGATGTTTACGGCTGGCCGGGGTGGCGCGACGAGTTATTGACGTGCCAGCACAGAAATAGACAATATTCACAATATTCCCTGAATATTGTTGTATGAATGAACTTGCGTGCGTTTTACAGTGAAGGTAATATTGAGTGAGTCGTTGAGGTTAAGAAAATAGATGAAAATAGCTTTGAAATGTATTTATTTTATAAAAAAAAAAAATTAAGAAGGCGTGCGGCTAAACTTTTGCAGTACGGTTTTGTATAAGATACTGCTGAAGGCTTATTACTTACTTATAGGTAAACTAGCTGCAACCCGCGGCATCAATCGTTTGAAAATTGATAGATAGCCTATATTTACTTTAACTACTACTCTATTCAAACTTTCAGCACGATACGTTCAGTTATTATTGTGTGAAGATGTAACAAACATCCATCCGTATTAAATTCACGTTCAAACGTAAAAGTATCTTTATAAAACTGTATAATAAGAACTAGACTATAGTTATGTGACTAGACCAAATTGATTCCAGTGACAGCCCTTGAGTCATGGGTTGATAAAGCGCTTTTTTGATACCCTCTCATTTCTTTTTTCTCATTGTCCGTGGTCCATTGATAAACGGACAGGTATATGTACTCAGACAGGCGCCAACATTCCCCACACCGACCTCACACTTACTCGATGCCTTATAAAAACGGGCACACTTTTTTATATTAGCACTTTTTGGACTTATTTGCCTCCCTTTGTGTTGGTCGTGTCTGTTTGTTTTGGTTATTAGAGCGGCCGTAGGAGTGGGCTGTTGTATTGGCCTAAGCGTTTTATTGTACCAATCTTGGATATCCGTTTCGATTACGTCTTGGAGTACCGTGTTACTGAGTATAGTAATTGGAATTGCTTTAACGTCCCTATTAGCACCTCTACAAGATGCTGTAATATTTAGATTTCTGTTCCGTACATAATAGGCCTTATACACACTAGCATCTTTTGTTTTAATTCGAGGAATTTCCGCTCTAACGGTTGACGATAATGATGAAGCCAAAGTAGTTTTAATAATGAAAATAAATAGAGATTAGTTTTGATCCTTCAAAAATAAGTGTTCTTGGGTAGAACGGTGGGGTGAATCCATGAACAGGGGAAAAAGGGAGTTAGGATGATGAAGGGTTCTTAAAAAGCTTTCAACAGGAGTAGCTGTCATGCAACTAGCTACTTATAAAAGACTATTCACTTGTCTGTTATAAGCTCGGTGATGAGTTTTGTGACAAACCCCTAGGGTCTTCTAACTCGACGAGGTGTTAATTATATATTTTAATGACACTAGTCTAACAGGTCGGCTCGGGCATAAAATTAGCAGAAACAACGCGGAACTAATCGCATTAGCATTTTATGAATGGGTTTATAAGCATGACATGCTCGTTCGAAAGTTGATGTCACTGTCCAAAATGGTTGCGGAATAGCGGAACGATGGACGAGGAATTTTTGATTCACACTAATTTATAATCACGGAGATGATGGTTTATTTGATAGAACTGTTCCATATGGTTGAGGACATTTTATTCGTGATGTTCCAGTAAATGTTCGAAAACAAATCTGCGACCGCAATAAAAAATCGTATCGGACGGAAATGCCTTGTTCCGTAATAAAATATCCTCATTCATGTTATCGCTAAAATGTTACGATTTTATGAATGGAATGGCCTCGGGGTACGGCAAATACCCCCGGGAAGAAAAGTGGCAAATTAGGCACAATTAGTTTTGTTTATGCCGCCTCTAATTCGTCATTTCATTGGGTTGGACTAATTCGTCCGCAAATGAATAGGCGAGGCACCGCGTCACGGACTTCTTTACGACCTGCGGCGGCGCCTAATCACCGCTGACTGTGGCTAGTGCAATTTTGATTTATTTTACTCAAAGATCATTTCCGGTAATAATTGACAGTTTAAAACTGTAACGACCGCGTTTTACTGTGTTTTTATAGGTTTGTTATGGTAATTTTTATCTGAAACGG
Organism: Eupithecia centaureata; assembly: GCA_944547425.1. Taxonomy (NCBI): domain Eukaryota; kingdom Metazoa; phylum Arthropoda; class Insecta; order Lepidoptera; family Geometridae; genus Eupithecia; species Eupithecia centaureata. The sequence goes on along the minus strand of OX155679.1, from coordinate 12,016,140 downwards.
CGCGTAATACGAATGTTTGCAAGATGCCATCAAGCAATTTTGCTACTACTCTTTTATTTAGCTAGGAATTTCTTAAGTTATTTGTTTTTAATAGTCTAATGTTTTCTTCTTTTTATCGTTTGGCATGTCTGGAAAAGGTTCTCAATTTTAGCGAAAGGGTACCTATCCAACATACTATCCGGTTTAGAAAATATTGGAAGCCTTATCTTGGAGATGTTTGCCATTCCATTAAATGCATCGAAAAATACAGTTTGGCTCGAAATACTACGATCGAACGCCAAAGTTATGGGGAACAGCCCACAGCCCAAGCAAATAGTCGAACCCTGCCGATTTATCGTCAGCTCCAACAAAACAAATTCAACATTTACCCACATGGGTACACAAACTCCGTCCTATATCAATAACCTTCAATTATGATACGTGGTCACGACACGCAGATTTCGATATGGAAAATTACCTCGTATTTACTTGTTGACTTCATTCCTATTATTTATAATGGAAGTAAGCGCAATCAAGGAACGATTATGAACTAAGATTGTGGTTATTCAGAATATTGCGCGCAATTATAAATGTGTGATGGAATGTGTAAGAACCAATAACATTGGAAACAATTTAAGGAGGCATCTACACCTTAAAATGCTGTCTAAAAATACTGACATAACTTGCTGAGATTGTTTTGTTTTTATTTAGGAAACAGTTATACTAATAAAAATTATAATAGAGACTTTAAATGAAAAAAACCAATAGATGTTTCCACCTTTAAAATAGATAGTGACACTAAGACACTTGTGAAACATTACAGCTGCTTATCATCGAACAATAAGTTAAATGACATATGTATACTCAGAAAAAAAACAAATATAATACTTAAAAAAAATCAAATAACTAGGTACTATTATGTATAAATAGATTTAAAAGTAAATTACAATAGTACAAAAGCAGTTTTGGCGAGGCAGGCCATGCCTAAATAAGGTGAGCAGAAACAATGTATGAAACCAGAACCTTAAAAATACACGTATAGGTGTTCGATTATTAAAACCTTTTCAAAAACGTTTTATCCCATTCATGTTTCGCCCTCAACACTATTTTTCAATCACGAAGGTCGTGTCGTCAAAATATCTCCGATACCTATTGAATTATTCTTATCTCTCCATTTACAATGTGTGTGATGTCACCCTGCTCCGGGCGGGTATCATTAAGTGCCTTTAACTCGCCCAAAGGGTTACCAGGTCCTCTAAAGTTTATTCAAAAGACTTTATCTTGTTTTAAACAAGAGTTAAAATCCCGCGTCGGTGTTTCTGAATGATGGTAGAGTCATTTGGTAATTCTTATCTGAACCCCGTCATAGTGACACCTTGACTGGTCAGTGGATTCTTGGACCCTTTCCACACTAAAGGTATGTCTAGCTCAGTCAAACAGCATTGCAAGATGTTTCGTATTTAAAATTAGCGAGGGTGCAAAACACCTTGCGTTTTGTTCATTGCATTCTTTATTTTTTGAACAGGTACATCAAACCAAAGTTCAAACATAGCTCAAAGAATTAGGAAGCTGAAGTGGCAGTGGGCCGTCCATAACTCGCGAAGAACCGTCAACCGCTGGGGTTAACGTGTTCATGAGTGGAGACCGCGTCTAGGTAAACATAGTCTATGACGCTTTCCTCTCATGACCGTGGGATGACGACCTGCTGAGCTGATTGACAATAAATTGGCGATGATGATTTTTTATTTAAGTAAGAAATACGATTGCAAACATTAAGTACATGATTAGTTAATATAAACGCAATTAATCCAATAAAATATCAAATGAATATAAAACTATTTAGACTTGATAAAAACCTTCTCTACATGCCTGGATGTGATACAATTCTATTGGTTCAAGAAAGTGGCTAAGTGTGTACATACACTTAGGCGCCGGTCCGATTGTGGACTCGGATTAATTTGTTTAAGCCTAATAAAGACCCTAATTAACCAATTAGCATACGAGACGGTATAATGCACGATAACACGAATGAGTAAACAAATCAGGACTTAAAATAAAATTAAACTTAAGCGTTTACTTTATATGCATTTTACACGAAGATACGATTAAGCTTTATAAAGCTCAAGAGCCTTGATTGGTGTTATTTAATGAGAGATTTGGTATCTTAATCATCATCATCATCATCATCAGCCTACATTAGTCCACTGCTGGACATAGGCCTCCCCTAATGAGCGCCATAGCGCCCTGTCTTCAGCTTGACGCATCCAGCATCTGCCAGCAGTCTTTCGCAGATCGTCATCCCACCTAGCCGGAGGGCGTCCCACACTACGTTTGCCAAGTCGCGGTCTCCACTCAAGAACACGTTTACCCCAACGGTGGTCGGTTCTTCGCGAAATATGGCCGGCCCACTGCCACTTCAGCTTGCTAATTCTTTGAGCTATGTCGATAACTTTGGTTCTCTGTCGGATGTATTCATTACGAATCCTATCCTTCAGAGAAACTCCGAGCATAGCCCTTTCCATAGCTCGCTGAGCGACTTTGAACTGGTGGACCAGCCCTACCGTGAGTGTCCACGTCTCAGCTCCGTAGGTCATTACGGGTAGGACGCACTGATTGAAAACTTTCGTTTTCAAACATTGTGGTATGGATGACGAGAAGACTCGACGTAGTTTTCCAAACGCTGCCCAGCCCAGCTGGATCCTTCTCTTGGCCTCCTTCTCGAAATTGTTTTTACCTAACTGCATAATCTGCCCAAGGTAAGTGTACTCGGAAACAATTTCGAGAAGGTGGCCTTCTACGACTACCGGTCCCGGATCAATTTGGCAATTGGTCATGACTTTGGTTTTTTCCAAATTCATGCCAAGACCGATGCGTCGCGAGGCTGAAGCTAGGCCGTCCAGCATGTGGGTCAGCTCCTCTAGCGACTCCGCCATTAAAACTATGTCATCAGCGAATCGTAGGTGTGAGATGTAATTGCCGTTTATGTTTATGCCCTTACCTTTCCAGTCCAGAGTCTTAAACATATCTTCCAATGCGCTCGTGAACAGTTTCGGGGATATGACATCCCCCTGTCTCACTCCTCTGCGCAATTGGATGGGTTTAGACTGCTGGTCCTGTACTTGGACACTCATAGTAGCGGCATCGTAGAGACATCTCAGCACCTCGATATAACGATAGTCTACTTGGCATCGCTGTAAGGATTCCAGAACAGCCCAGGTTTCGACAGAGTCAAAGGCTTTCTCATAGTCCACAAAAGCGAGACACAGGGGTTGATTATACTCTTCGGACTTCTGTATAATCTGCCGCACTGTGTGAATGTGGTCTATGGTGCCATATCCTCCGCGGAACCCGGCCTGTTCCGGTGGCTGAAACTCGTCGAGTCTCCTGGCGAGACGATTCGTGACCACTCGCGAGAACAGCTTATAGACGTGGCTCAGGAGTGTGATGGGTCTATAGTTTTTAAGGAGGGTTTTATCGCCTTTCTTAAAAAAGAGCACCACCAAACCCCCGCTCCACGCCTTAGGAGTTCTCCCACTGTGAAGGACGGTATTAAAGAGGCTCTGTAGCTCCTGTATAATGGGGGCTCCTCCTGCCTTTAGAAGCTCTGAAGTAATACCGTCCTCACCCGGGGCTTTTCCATTTTTAAGCTGCCTCAGAGCTAACACGATTTCATCTTGGCTGAAATCTGGCAGTTCGTCGGTATAGTGGCGTGTCAGGGTGGCTCTAGAATCATGGTCATCTCTTCGGGACTGAGGGGTATGTGCAGTGTACAAACGGCCATAGAAGTCTTCTATCTCAGCTGAGATCTCTGGCTTCGACAAAACGATCCTCCCGTCGTGCGTTTTAAGCTTCGTCAGGTGGCTCCTGCCAAGCTGCTGAGTGAATACTTTGGACCCTCGGTTTCGCTCTATCGCCTCTTCAATGAGGCGTGTGTTGGAGCTCCGAAGGTCACGCCGTACCATCTTCGCGATTCGCTTGTTCAGGTCTGACCTCTCTAACGAAGACATTTGGGTGGTTTCCCGTCTTTTTGTCATCAGATCCAGAGTCTCATCCGAGAGTTTGGACTTCCTGCCAGTACCTAGCTTGCTGCAGAACTTAGTGCCCTCGTCCCTCAACGTTTCGACCAGATTGTGTAGGGTCTCGTCAGCGTCATCAGTGGGTTCCAAGGCAGCGAATCTATCCCCGAGAAGCTGCTGAAACTTCTCGGTGCCCGCCATGATTTGGATTGGATTAGGTCGGAGCGTGGACTTCATCAGACGGTTTCTTTCAAGCTTTAAGTCGATATTCAGAGTGCCTCGGAGCATTCGGTGATCAGATCCGGTATTGAACCTGTTGATCACTGAGACATCTCTGAATATGTGCTTGCTATCCGTCATGATAAAGTCGATCTCATTTTTTGTCACAGTGTCGGGGCTTTGCCATGTCCACTTCCGCTGGGGCTGTTTCTTATAGAAGGAGTTCATTAAGAACAGCCCCTCTTTCTCAAGGAAGTTGACAAGCATTTGCCCCCTGTGATTCCTAACTCCATAACCATGCGGGCCTATTCGGGATTCGTTGCCAGTCTGGATTCCCACCTTACCGTTAAAGTCCCCCATAACAACGTTGAAGTGAGCCTTAGTGGTGTTGTGTAAGGCTTTGGATATGTCTTCGTACATATCCTCCACTTCATCATCCGGGTGTGCCGAGGTCGGTGCGTAGACCTGAATTACCTTCATGCTATACCGCTTGGATAGCCGAAGGATCAGGTACGCTACCCTGGTCGACACACTGGAGATTTCTTGAACGTTGTTAGAGAGGGCCTTATTGACGAGGAAACCTACGCCACCCTGGGATGTTTTATCACCCTCCCGAAAGTAGAGAAGATGGCCCGAGTCTAGGGTTACGGTGTCCTCCCCCTCTCTACGGACTTCACACAACCCTAGAACATGCCATTTAATGTTCTCTAACTCCACTTCCAACTGCGCTAGATGATTGTCAAGCCTCAGAGTGCGTCCGTTGTACGTTGCCAGGGTCAGTTTCGATATTGTGTGGTAGCCTGCCGGCCGGTGATTCTTAGCACCCCCTGCCCCGCCGTTACCATGGCCGCTACCATAGCCAGGAATAGCGAGGCGGCCGGGTACTGGGGGCCATTTTTTGGCTTGTGTCTTCATTTTGGGGGTAATGCCCATAATCCCCACGCTGGGCATGCGGGTTGGGGATCGCAGTTTGGTGAAGGAGTTGTTCTGCGGGGGCGCTGCTGCCCACCCCCGGTGTGTCCCTTAGTCGCCTCTTACGACACCCACGGGAAGAGTTGGGGTGGTGCAATTCTATGCCGGCACCACACGGCCAGGTATCTTAATGGTCGACGCTTTTAAAGATCATTTACAGGCTTTTTGCAAAACCATTTCAGAAATAAGTAAAAATTCTTGTTGCATGTCCAGCGAGTGTAATATATAAAACAACACGACGATCAACAATCAAGAGATCCAACTTTTGTGCTACGGGATTCTCTTCTAGAAGCCATAGCTTACTCTTCGACCTAAACCGAAAAATTCCATCACGTCGGTCAAATCAAAAATTCTCACAGAATCGAGCATTTAATAATACGAATGGATATAATTCGATTCAAACGATTTATTCTCCGCATAAGCACGTCACGTACGATTTAAATGATTGGTCAGAGAGCCGAAAATGTATCGAAATAGCTCCCATTAGCCTACGATTCGATCCTGAATCGATATGAAATGATAAACACTGCAATCAGACGCAGCTGCTAGGCGACCGAAGTTATCCACTAAAATAATATGACACAGCCATTTCAGACTCCCTTGCCCACCTAAAAAAGCAATAAGAAGGTACTTATATATACTATTGATACACTTACTATTAAACAAAGGTGTAGGGATAGCAGCAAAAGTTTAATTTATCGCTATAAAAATATATCTGTAAGTGATGTATTGGAAGAAATGGAAATACTAAATGAATAATTATCAGCAACCTATGACAGTCGACAGTAGACATAGGCCTTCTCATTAGTACCTATAACACAATCTCTGCTTAGTTTGGTCCTAGATGATAATCTGTGGATTGTCCAGCATTATTTATCTAATTATTTATTGCTAGGAACACCAAATTATATTTGGGGATTCTATACCAAATAGTATTTGGGGATTTTATATCAGGTTGCTTCAAGTATTACATTAAGTTATAATAAATCCAGAAAAAGAGAAGAAAAACTGTATAATATTTATTTCATGTCTCTAACGAAAATATAAAACGTTAAAAGCTATCTTTTCTGTCAACGCTACAAAAGGGATCAACAGCAACATCAGACTTTGTAAGTGGTTGCTCATGCTTTCAGAACCTATAATTTGACAATATTTTGTGTCATTTGGGCATTATTATTACTTACGCCATTACAAGCCGAGGATAAGGTTAATACACGAACTCAGGCGATTAAGGGCGAAATAACCACAGGTTCCCCTAATTCAATATTAAAAGCATCCTACGACGTGATCGGGAACTAATAATAGTCTAATTTGAAGAAATGTCCCTGAGAAAATGTTGGATTGTCAACCTTTTTTTTCTATCAAATGAAATGGGCTATTTTGGTAACTTTGGGTTAGAATTACAGTATTTACGGACACGATTTCTGAGTAATATGTTCTCTATTGCTTGTAAATTGGACTATGAATGGTTTTATTGTCATTATGGTTTAGTTACGACTAGGGTAAATTATCTCTTAATTTTTGAACGGAGGTTTATCCTATCTACTCATATATAATATGTACCTTCTTCAGTTCTCTTAAACATTTTAAAAGATTACTTAGCTTCCTATTAAAATATGGTTTTCAAATAAATTATACATACTTATTGTCACACACACAACCCTAATAGAAATTCTATTATTTAATTAGCTTGCGTATCCAGTGACGCATTGCTTAGTGCATAAAAATATACTACCCTATGTGTTTACCTACTACAGACAGGCCTTCTCACATCTCTTGCGTGAATCCTTAGTTGAATTTGTAAAAATATAGGTAGGTACTTACGTAAAGTATTTTTTTCATAAATTAAAAGAACAGCAAATAACTCCGCTAGAAAAATAACAACGCTTACGGTTACAGATTCTACAATATCCAATTTCACAAATAAAAAAAGGCGACCATTCCCCCGGTTCAGCGGAGGCACGTAATATGAATTCGTATTAGAATCGAGTCCGTCTGCATCCAAGGGTTGCCAACTAGTTACTTAGGTGTAAATCGGAGGTTATGTACAAAGTGGATCTAAAACAAGCTCTCCTGCTCGATTTTATGGTGATAGAACGCGCTGAAAATGCAATGAAGGTGCCTGGTGAAATATGGTCCAAAGAATGCAACAGACAAAGATTTACTTTTCTTCGTATATCGGAAAGCCCGATTTTTTTAATGAAGCATTTTAGCAATAAGCATTTTTAATGTGAATGTGGTGGAAGTTCAAGGTGCAAGTGCCTTTTCATGCTAGAAATGAAGAGCACATATTAAAGCTAATTAATAAATTCATTTAATTTTTTTTGGAAAACGATCCCGGTAGGTATCGTTTTTAATATTTTATGCGTTCTACATGGAATATAAATATCGGAAAAGTAGTTATTGAGTAAAATATTGTCTATGATTATGTAACAAGTAATACAATGTCATTTTGTGGAAACTAATTTACTTACTGGTACTTTTATTCCTTTCAAAAAGCAGAACAAAATGGAAATCGCTAAAATGTTTGAATTTCGCGTTCTGTGTCAAATTCCGTGTCTACGTCGACGTGAAAACGGAGTTTCTGAATATCCTTGCTGATCCCGGTATCTGTGGTCACAAGCCCGTTCTATCAGGGACGAAATGAGAGTGCAGGGCTCCTGTATCCGGTATAATAGCGAGGGCTCGCTGGGCGGAGGTCCCAGCCCATGCATACTAACTCGCTCCGTAATAAGTAGCCGTACACCCCGTCGGGGCTTTCCTTACAACGCTGTAGATGGATTCCAAGCTATTTCTGAATACCCATCTACAAATAATATGGTATTCTGCTTGTTTAGAAAACTAGATCTGTGTTTGTTAGTTCACTACTTTATTACCTAGAGGCTTATATCGGCTATTTAAAGGGTTACCTATGATTTGCTATAAATTACGATTGGGTCTGAACATATGAAGAGGCATGAATAGCTTATGCTACTTTACAAATCAAACATTAAAAAAAAATTATATGTTAAGCTTAAAAAGAACTTTAGTGATGTCTCTGCCAACATAATGGATGAACCCAAAATATACCAAGAGGTACGGAATTTGTCCCATTTAAGGTATACTTAGGTACATGTAGTATGGAACCTTTTCTAAAAACTAAAGCGGTGGGACATTTTAAACGACTTCAAGAAAATGATCTCAATTCTCAGTTAGATTCACCAACAAAATTGTCACACATTAGATTTGAAAATATTATCAATTTCATATTGTCCGTCTGAAAGTTTTGCATAAAATGTTATAAAATCGTACTGGTTTGTGAAGACTAGTCATCTGCGACAAAGCGTAAAAACTTCTGCAAAGATAACGTTTTCAAAACAGTTTTTGATCCATGACATGCACACCAATAAAGGATTTTTACTTCCTTTATAATAACCCAAAAAATTAAGACCTTAAGTGTGGGTAAGCACTGTAAAAATAAAAAAACCTAAGTCGTTTTCTTTTATAAAACGCGGATGTATTCCAATGTAATTATTGCTCTACTAATGCATACAAAAGTTGTAATTAGGAGAAAAACAAAACGATATGTGACTCGGTTTTTTGTCGATAAAATGACATTTAATGTTCGTCTGATGCCATATAAAAGCCACCGGAGGCTATTCTTAGAGATAGAAGTAAGGAGAGAGCACTTGGGATGGTATGAACTTACGACTATACAAAAAACTTACGATATATTTTATTTATTTTAATACAAACTGCGCCCTGTGGTTTCACCGGCATGAAAAAACAGTCGAATTGAGAACCTTCTCCATGTTGAAGCCACTCGAGAATAAATGTAGAGCAGATCAAAACTTTAACCTTTCAAAGACTTTCGTTCATAGTTATTTCCAATTAATTTATATTAGATGCGCCTCGCGGCTTCGCCCGCGAACCAGAGTTTTTTTTTCATTTTCAGAAAATAATTACACAACCCCTATTTTCTGAAAATGAAAAAAAAACTCTGGTTCAGAGGTCAAAATTTCGAAAGTTTAATAGCCTATGTCCTATTCTAAGTCCTAAACTATCTACATACCAAATTACATTTAAATAACTTAAGTAGTTACAAAGATTACTTATAACAAACATTCACACAGACTTTCCCATTTATTATAATAGTAAGATAGATTGGAACCATGTGCGTGCAGGTAACACTAATAAATAATTATAACTATTGTAAATCAATGCCCGCAGTAGTTTTTAGTGAAACCGTATCGCAGACATCATCGTTCTTCTCACAGATAGGAAGTTCTTAAGATTACGACGACGTTGTAGCGCGGTGGGCGAAGGTCTGCCTGCGACGCAGGATGTTGGGTTCGATTCCCGCCTCGGGACAAAAGTTTTGTACGATATTTAGACAAATATTTCTTCCAGGATTCTGGGTGTTTTCTATAAAAATTATCAATGTAATATTTTGTATTAAGTACACAAGCTCTGCTTAGTCTGGGGCTAGATGATGCTGTGTGGATTATCTAGCATTATTTATTATTATTATTTCTTTACGAAGTTCTAATCGGTGGTTGACAAATATTACTCTTAGAAATCATTATATTATTAATAGCATTATAAATGCATAGTCGAATTGTTGGATAGCGGATAATGAACCGTTTTTGTCATAACGTCCTTCCGTCACTCGTCGGTTATTAGATAACCCAGTGTTAGCACGGCCTTTCGCAGTTGGCTTTTCTTCGAAAACTCAAGGGGATTTCAATTGGTCGTTAATTTGTATTTATTAACGTGTCTGCGTTATATCGTATCACTTGTTTAAAACGCATGTTTTTACCCTCTTTGGCTTATATTTACCGACAAGCATATCTAGGCTCCACAACCGTTGGGAACGTGAACGTGTTCTTGAGTGGAGACCGCGACTTGGTAAACGTAGAGTAGGACGCCAACCAGCCAGGTGGGATGACGATCTGCGAAAGACTGCTGGCAGATGCTGGATGCGTCAAGCTTAAGACAGGGCGCTATGGTGCTCATTATGGGAGGCCTATGTCCAGCTGCGGACTAATATGGGCTGATGATGATGATGACATCTACACATGCATTGTTTGGAAACGTTCAAAGGTAATTTCTGTCCCACCGGAAATGAAGGGTGAAAAGTATAACCTGTTTTACTCTAGGCCTGGAACTACGTCTATTCAATTATATGTATATAATTATTCCAATAAAATCAACAATATATATTTCGGTCCGTTCATTAGTTTTGTCGTGATGAAGTAACAAATATCAACCAACCAACAAATATAACCATCCATCCAAACTTTCGCATTTATACTAATATTATATACCGACCTTAATCACATTATTAATATTAATATAATAATCACATAATAAAAGATCTTGATTGATCCAAAAAGCGGTTCTCCTGGATTCGGCGCGTATCGTCAGGAAGTTCCTCTGTCTGCTACCCTAGTCACCGGCTGCTTGAGCCTAGCTTCGCGGCCGGTGATTCACCGTTTTGATATATTTTTTACTGTAGATTAGTTTTATAATATTTTTGTATTTTCTATAGTAAAAATTGTATTTTATAACGAGTATTAAAATAAATAAAGTGAAATAATAATAAACATAATAATCATATAATAATGACATTAATGATATTAATGTGATTCTGGTAAAAATCTTTTCGCTGGCGAGTAACGCTCCAGTCCTATGGTAGACCTGACTATAAACCCATGGCCAGCGTACCATAAAAAGCTACAACAGTACACCTACTAGTTAATGAGACCATCATCGTTTACAGAACTAAGTTTAATTAACGTAAAAAGTCCGTTTACTCTAACCGCCGGCTTATCGGAGCATCGCGATTATGACTTTAGTTCATTATTTTGTTGCGCATTCACTGTTTCTACATGTCTGTACCATTTCCGGTCTCGAACTAGATTACTGGGAATAGCTGTAACAAGTACACTTTATCGATAAAAATATTAATTTTTACTAGTTTTAACTATTAACTATGATTAGGTACATAATAAGCGATGATATTTTTAAACAGGCCTCGATTTTAGTTTATATTGAAAACAATGCTTTTTAATATATGTATTATGTAAAACAACGTAATTAGAGATTAACTTTATCGTATCAACGTATCAGATCTTTTTTTCAGTTACGTACCTACCTTCTTCATGTGTAATCAAATTGAGTAGACGAATTTTTATTAATTATTTTAATATGTAGTAAAATTGTTGTTGTTTTTTTGCTTTAATTATATTTAAATAATTACATAATAATATAGTTGAATGTTTAATTTCAAAAGCCATTACAGTAGAGTTAAGTAAAATATTTAATCTTCTGCGAAGATCCCATTGATTTAATAGTCAGCTATTCTGCCGGCATGTGAATTTTAAATACCAATTAAATAATTTTGTGACTTTTTGATTTCAACCTCTAATGCTAGAGTTAGATAATTAATTTTCAGCAATAAAACTGCCATTATAAGATAAAATCGTGGAAAGTAGAGTTCTGAGAGTTACGTGTAATAACATGTCATTTCGAAACTGTAGAGCGGCGTGTGGTCGGGTGGCTCTTCGTGAAAATGGTAGATTGAAGAGAGTAAGATAGTGGACTTAAAAAAAGCGGCAACCGTCTTTTCACTGACGCTAATTTGAGTACTTTTGAAAAATGCTGAGTTATAGAGACAAAATATGTTCTCATCGATTCAGGTCTGCAAATATTTGTTCCAGGGTTCGGTTCGATCCTTTCGAAAACGAACTATTTGTTATAAAACTATGATAAAAAATATCATAGAATATCTAACGATCGCTTTGATATTATAGTTTTAGGTAGGTATATCAGTCTTCTAGTAGGTATCCAAAACAAGCTATTAGCTTGGGGCTAGATATAGCTGTGACGATTACGTTTATGACTACCAATTTGACATTCTAATATTGAAAGTCTCTTCAAGCGCAATAAATTTTAGAGTACCAAATTCAAAAATGACATTTTAGCCATTTTGATTGTACGAGTATGACGCTATTGAGATCTTTCTTAGAAATTAGTGGAATTCGGCCCCAGAATGAATAAGTGTCTTCTAGACCTTCGTGATACGCATCTTCGCCCACGTCGTCACTTACCATGAGTTGAAATTGAGGTCAAATGTATTGTTAAAAAAAAATGATGGTGATCACTTTAAAAAAGTTGGAGAAAATAACTCGAAACTCTCTCTCACCGTTAAAAGACTATGACCGTCTTTTTGAAATCGTTGTTGAAGCTGTAAATTTCTGTTTTATTGTTTTTGGACGGCAATTCCGGGTAATATCTCTTAAACTACCCATTTAATTGTTGAAGATGACTATCTATTTATAGAACAGGAGCTTGGTAAATAAAACTAAATGACTTAGTAGGTTTATTTACCATTGACTTAAATGCTATGAATTCCAATCGTAGGTAGCCTTGCCTATTCTATTAATCAACTTCCATTTTATAATCGTTTGTTATGAATAAATACAAGTTCTAGGCAACTTTTGTGTCCTGGCTTTTTGACTAGAAATTATTTCTGCTTATTCTGTTCTTGCATAATTTTAATTGCATAACTGACATGCTCAATAGATTTTAATGGAATTTTTTATTTTACTGTTCTGCTATCTTTCGTGTTCAAGAAACATAATCAATACACAACTTTTTTAAAACTTATTATTATTTCAACTGTTATTTAACCTGCCACACTTGCTTATGTATTTTTTGAATATTCTTAATAGCATCATCAGTTCTTTTTGTTCCAAGGAGTTGGTCCTTTCGAGAAGGATTTGAGAGATTTAAAAAAATACTGGCCACTAACAATGAAAAAAAATTATCATCATCCAAAATAAATGCTTGCTATAAATCAAAGAAAAATAAAAAGGGGAAAGTAAACGAGTAGGTATAGGGCATCATTGTACCACAATGTTGTATCTTATCAGGCAGGAAGCGTCTACTTAGTGCTTGATGGAGCTAATTTTAATTACGTTATTTCATAATGTTGCACTTTGTTGATTTTACTCAACCAAGCAAGTACAAACCATGTTTTATAATAACATGAATCTGCTATAATTTTAAAGTTTTGAAATCAACAGTAGTTATTCAAATAACTAATGGAAAATAGTAGTGCTTGTCTAAAACGCACATTTAATTGGTAACTACATTTTTTTAGAATTATATTTCTTTTTAAGGGTTTTTGTACGTATTTGAAAAAAAATTGTGTGATGGATGTCCCACTTAAGGTTACTGCCCCGTCCAAAAAAATATATAGGGTGTTCCGTAACATATGTGTCTTAGCCGAAAGTGTTTGATTCTGGACCTTGAGGGAGAGGGGAGTTTGACTCTGTATACAGGGTGTAACAAAAGAAAGGAACAAACTTTCAGGGGAGTTAAAAAAATATAAAGAAAGTAAAAACTGAAAGTATATGTTTCGTACTTTTTTTTATACCCTGTACATATATAATTTTAACAAATAGATCTTTATTTATATAAAAAAAAGTTCAACGAGAAAAATTCTAAATTCCTATTATTAGCGCTGTTATATCTAATTTTGAATCATAAAAAGTCAAAAGATTTATAATCTGAAAGGAAACTTAATCGTCTTAAGACCATGCATGCATTAAAACTGCAAAAAAATTTAATGTTTATATCATGCGACTCACTTGCTCATTGCAGCCCGTAAAGATCTCTAATGGTGGAGCAGAAAAAATGGCGAAAAGGTGTCTTTACACGAGCAACTATTTGTGGTCCTCTAATGCACATAAATAAAACAAAAAATAAATAAAATAAATATTGCTGGACACACAACATCATCTAACCCTAAGGTAAGTAGAACTTGTTTGTGAACTTGTGTTTACTAGAAAACTGTTATACTTAAATAAACACTGCTAGGCACAAACATAATTGTCCCGAGGCGGCAGTCGAACCCACAACTTCCAGCGTCGCAGGCGGACCTTCGACCGCTGAATTATCAACCTATACCTACTAGTCCACGACTGGACATCGGTCTCCCTTAATGAGCGCCATAGCGCTCTGTCTTCAGCTTGCTGCATCTGCCTGCAGTCTTTCGAGGATCATCATCTCACCAGGCCGGAGGGCATCCTACACTACGTTTTCCGAGTCGCGGTCTCTACTCAAGAACACGCTTACGGTTCTCTGTGGGATGTATTAATTACGAATCCTATCCTTCAGAGAAACTCCGAGCATAGTTATTTCCATAGCTCGCTCAGTGACTGCTCTACCTTATAAAAACGAAATGTTGCTCTACCTAATTGACTCAAAGTTGCCATAGTTATAGAACTCGGATATTATCAGCTCGTGTATCTCAAATAGTAGCAGCACCAAAGAATACTATTACTGCAGCACACCGTCGGCCGAGCGGAAAAAAACGCGTAAGCAAAGCAATTACGGTTAGGTTACAGTAGAGCGGTTTTAGTGTTTGTTTGCCCGCTCAGTTTGTCGAAGACTGCAAGAGTTTTAGATAAGGTACTAAGGTACAAGGTAGATTCGTTCTTTTGATGACCAAGGTGGTAAGGAAGGTACACCAACGAGTGGCGAGGTTGCAGGAAGCTCGTTGTCAATAGGTTATGTTACATTTATTAGTCAGGTTAGATTTATTTTGTGGTTATGTAACTCACAAAAGTAATTTATAAATGGTAAAATAGGTTTTGTTTTTGTTGTGTTTAAATGTTATTTCGGGCCTATGGGAATGACAGTCAGTTTGACTAAAATCCTTTCTAATAAATAAAGAAAAAATACTAATCAGTGCTGTAAAATGTCACTGAAATTTATCTTAAGATGAGACAATTTGTTTGTCTAATTACTTAAATAGTCTATTGCAACTACCACCGTCGGCATAAGGACGCACTTAATACTCATTTTAGATTGATTGATATAAATACAACATTGCACACTTACACAAAAAAAATTACTTACGTCACAATTGGCGGTCTTATCGTTCAAGAGCGATGTCTAGCAGACAACGTTGGACAGAGAAAATCATTGGCACAAGTTATTATAATAAGTTGTGTTGTAGGTATTATTTTCTTACGTTGTGTGGTTTCTATTCTTTAAATAAATCTTATTTCGACCCATATTAATGTGAATGATTGTAAGAATTAATGAAAGATAATTGAGTTATTTTTATTTTTTTCAGGGCCCTGGGGCCACTGAAAGTCGCATCGGCACCCGTGTCAATGGAACATTTAATGCTGATCCAGTGGCCTATTAGTGTTATCGTTGTTAATTTGCTTTACCGTACTGTATCGTATTTATATTGTAATTTTAATTAAGTTTTTTTTAAGACTCTTGGTCAAAATAGTGCGGTCATAGGGATATACTTCCAGACTAAACATGAATAAAATTGAGATTCTCTAGTATTTTCTATTCTATTCTATTAATTATTTGATATCCGTAGCTTTGTAGCCTATAAACTTTCAATAGTACATTAATTTACACAAATCAACACTCCGAAAGGGTTTCTTAAGTTCTGTGACGTCATGGGTCACATATTTTACATTTTCAATTGAAAGGACGACCGTTTTTTTTTTTAAAAAAAATACAAAATAATTTATTTAGAATAGATTACAAAGATAAGTAGGGTACAACAATGAACGATGAGGCCGCAAAAGTTAAAAACTGTGGAGCGACCTCATCGCCCGCCTCCTAGGCACAACATAAATTATATGGTGAAAATTGTACAGTTAGTAAAGTAAGAACTAATAAATTAATTAACTTATTACTAAACTTAATTTTATAACACTACTTTTGGTACTAACTCAATTACAGAGAGTAAATACATTTTCATTTTCAGTATACAATAAAAAAAAAAAACTAGTTTAAATTTTGAAAATCTAATAAGAAAAGTAAAAAAATGCTGTTGATGTCTTAAATTAAACTAATAGACTTAATACTAATGAATCTGTGAATGTTTGGACGTGTGAACTGTGACTGAGAAGGGTTCCTGAGGACACCGGTCTCAAAAGAGTCCGGGCAACAGGACTCTTGGACAAGTTGACAAGTTTTGTGAAGGGTGTGTCTATGTGTGTGTGTGTGTGTGTGTGCGTGTGTTTGTATGCGTGTGTGTGAGTATTTGCGTGTTTTTGTGAGTGGGTGTTGTGTGTGTGTATGCCTGGGTGTGTGGTGTGTGTGTGTGTGTACGTGGAAGAGATCCTGAGGACACCGGTCTCTTAAGAGTCCGGGCAACAGGAGTCTCTAGCGCACGGATGTACAAGTGTATACGTTTGGTAAGTGTGGGATGTCTGTTTATCCGGGAATTTGGAGAAGATTTTCCGTTTCCTCGTATGAGAGGGAAAGAAGCCATTTCAGGATTTTTGCTTTACATTTATAATGTGGAAGGGAATATATTTCAAGGTATTTATTGATTCTATTATAGAGGGTAGAGCTAAGATAGTGGTAGTGGCGTCCTGCTAGTGCTGTACGTCGTCGCTCAATTTGACATACTTTATCACAACGACGTTTCTTGTTCTTTAAATTAGGATCAAAATGCAGTTGTGCATGCTTACGCAATATAACCGCTGATATAAAAAGTTGTCGAACAGTTAGGACTTCACATTGCACGTACAAGAGACTAGTGGAGAAGCGTCTCGGTTTGGACAGCATTACTTTAAGTACCGCTCTCTGTGCTCTCTCTACTCTTATCATCTGCGTTTTGATGGCACCACCAGAAGCAGTGTTGCAGTATGAGATGATGGATTGAGCCAGTGAGTAGTAAACCGTCTTTAGGCAGTCCATATCCGCGACTACTCTCAAGTGTTTAAAATAAAAATTAGTTTGCGAATTCTACCAACCGTACAATCAATATGGGGGACCCACGAGAGTTTATTATCTAAGTAAACGCCAAGATATTTTATTTTCGTTGCGCTTTCAAGAGCTTGGCAGGAGCATTTTCTATCCGGAGAGTTTGTACAAGTGTGGGCGCAGATAGAGAGTGTAGCGGGACATTGTGTTCTAATAGAGGGAGAAAACGCAATATACTTTGACTTCATGATGTTAAGAGTTAGAAGGTTTGATGAGAGCCAGTTTGAGACCACTCTCATGGCGTCTTCTGCTGAAGAACAAACCTCGTCCCAGGTTGGTCCTGTTATGACAAGTGCAGTGTCGTCAGCGTACGTAAAGATTGAACAGTTTGGGAGAGAGAGTCGACACATGTCATTAATATAGATGAGAAACAGTTGAGGACCGAGGACGCTGCCCTGGGGAACGCCAAATGTTAGATACTCTTCTTCACTGTAGGTGTCATTTATCTTGACAATTTGACAGCGGTTGGAGAGGTAGTTCGCGAACAAGTCTCTGACACTGCCTCTAATACCGATTGCTTCTAGCTTATTCAGAAGCAGGGGTATAGAGACAGTGTCAAAGGCCTTAGAGAGGTCGAGGAAAATTCCGACAGTACTAAGTCCCATGTCAAAGTTCTTGATAATCTTAGAAGTCAGATCGATTACCGCGTCTTCCGTGGACATGGCTCGCCTGAACCATACTGGTTACAGGCCAGAATGCTCTTTTTACTGAGGAAATCGATGAGTCTCCGATTGATGACTTTTTCAAAAAGCTTGGACATGACACTCAGGACAGAGATTGGTCGGTAATTATTGGGTTCATGGCTGTCTCCGTTTTTATAGATAGGGTGAATAATACCTTTTTTAAAAACAGTTGGAAAGGTACCTGTGACGATACAAAGATTGAAGATATAGTTCAATAAAGGAGTAAGAATACCACTGGTTCTTTTGATGACAGTGGTTGAGATGCCATCCCATCCTACAGCACATTTATCATCAAGGCTAGATATAAGGCATTCGATTTCTTTACAGTCAGTAGGCAACAGAACCATGGAATCAAGAGGGGGTGAGGAACAGTAATGCTGATGATCATTTTGATATTTAAAAGTAGGTACTGGGGAGGAGGGTGGTTTAATGCTGGATGCTAGAGTTTTCCCTACATTTGCGAAGAATTTGTTGACTGCATTTACTGATTCGATGGGGGTTTTAGCTATGTTAAGTAAGTCACCAGAAGTAGCTTTTTTGGGATTCAGGTTAGCAATTTTCCGAACTGCGTCCCAAGTAGCCTTTGGATTATTCCTGGCCTTGCGGAGTTCATTTTGTTGATACTCTTGTTTTACTCTTTTCAGAAGATTATTGCAGAAATTGCGGTAACGGGTGAATGTAGTTTTCAGGATTGGGTTATGTTTGTCTTTTTTAAATTTGTAGAATAGTTTTATAATTACCAACAATTTCGTTATCAATCGCGTCTCGTTATCGAGTGGTTTTCGTTTATCGATTTACCACGAAATAGTTGTTTTGAAGTTTTCGTTATCAATATACTACATAACAATACTGTCGGGAAACCTTTCATCTTTTATAGGTACCTACCTAATTGATCGAATTAATTATTTGATACCTAACCTACCAATAATGTTTTAATTTTAGCATGGTTGCTACTTCCGAAATGTTGATAATTTTATTTAGGTAAAAACGTAGGTATGGACTAATGATCGGTTATTCTTGCTTGGTAATGGCAGCTTTTGAACCTATTGCTTGCTTTATGTTAAAATGAGTTCCTAGTAAACCGCAGTTTGGAGGTAGTTTTTTCCCAAAAATGTGTTACCAGCAATAGGTAGGTAGATAACCTAATTCAATTCTTAATTAAAGACCCAATAATAGATCTCACATTTTGCCGCTCATAATTGGATTCATCTAAATAAATGCTAAGAAGAGCGGAGAAAAACGCATTAATTCCCACGTAACTAAGTGATGTGTCGGATGACATAATTGTGTCTCTGTTACGAGGAGTACCGACAGCACGTTCATTTATGTTAATATATTTTTAATAAATAATTAAAAATGATATGACGCGAGAACCGAAAGCTGGAAAGTATCTGGTGAAGCGCACCAGCATTGCCATACAGTGTGGTAATGTGGTGCGTCTTGAGTTCTTGGTTTTTTTGAGTCTGTTCAAAATATACAAGTAAAAAATGTATCTAATAAAATAATAAGTAACTTTTCTGCGCAAAAAAAAAAATCACATCAAAAGTTAGGTAATTAAATATTTTTAACAACTACATGTTTTCGGTCGTTTAGTTTGCATTGGATTTACAAAAAGTAACTTCTGAATCTATTATTTATAGAGTTTGTAAGCAAACCAACACTGTAAAAGGATTCTTAAATGAAAAGTCAATAGACGACACAAAAAAGGACAAAAGAAAAAAAATAACAGCTTTTCTTTCTTCTGAAAAAAAATGAATTCATTGACAATTATTTCGTTAATCGATTGATTGAGGCATTCTAGTAATAAATGATATATTACCAAAATAATGAATACTATAGTAAGTACTAGTACTAAAAAATGAGAGAAAAAACTTCAGCTCTCATGCTGCTCAGATCGGATTCGATTTTTCAAAAAAAGATCACAAAATATAATTAAATCAAAAAGGCCTATTTACGTAGGCTTTGTTAGGAGAACGATAAATATTTGCGGTGACTTGACCATAAAATTCGTAGTAAATAGGTGTCTTGTCGATAGTGGTACTCCCCCCATCATTCAGTGTTGAATTTCAGCTCACCATAAATATATGAGAGAGCTAAAACTATTTGAGAGAGCCAAATGACTTAAATACTTTTAATCTTTATGTTTATGAACTTTATTCTCACCCTAACATTTAGTTATGTTACAATATAACAACAACGTTTAGTTATAATATTATCTATTTAAGTAACTAACTACTATGTAACAATATTATATAAATTATTATACACATTTTAAAATAGTTTAATTATATATAATCTTTGATTTAATTAACCGATCAATTAATGATTTGACTTGCTGATCGTACACTAATTGCAATAATTACAGATGATCAGGAAGACTTTGTTTTTACCGAAGCTCTACAATACTAGCTTAATTGCTTGTCTTTGTTCGCTATCCAGATTGGCATGATGCAACCGTGCTACACTTAATCAGTTTGGTAGTTGTGTAAGCCGGTGTAGAGATGAGATTTTGATTGTAAACAAATGTATTACAAAAGCTATCACAATAATGTCTACTGGACACAAAAGTTCTAATAAGTAAAAAAGAAAGTATTATTATATGTATAATATTGTATGTATGTATAAGTACTTATTATGCAAAGGCGCAACAAAAGTCAGGAATCATTGTCACTTGCAGAAAATAAAAACACTGTTTGGAATGTCGTAACGCCCTGCGGGACCTACGGAAGTAGACAATCATATTACATTCCCAAAGCTTCTAAAAATACCTGAATTTGTTGCCTATATTTCATTTTAATTCAGGTGTTTTAGGTGCTGTGGGAAATTGGTAGTAATTTTGCGCGTGCGCATAACATAATGAGTAATATGGTAACGCTCTTTAGTACATCGGTCATGTTTGATTAAATATATTTTTACTAGCGACCCGCCTCGGCTTTGGACGGTTGTATTATAAAAATATAAACCTTCCTCTTGAATCACTCTATCTATTAAAAAAAACCGCATCATAATCCGTTGCGTAGTTTTAATGATTTAAGCATTCAAAGGGACATAAAGACATAGGGACAGAAAAAGCGACTTTATTTTATACTATGTAGTGATAATTCTGGACGATTTACACAGCACCATCTAACCCTAAGCTAAGCTGAGTTTGTGTTAAGGGTAGATAATTGCTAGATACCTGATATATACATATTACATATACTTATAATACAAAGATAGATATTTTCATTATAAATAAGAAAATCACAAACCACCCTAACATATTATATCTGGAGATCGTACGTAAAATGTTTATTTTAGTCCTCGCATACGGCTTTTCACCAGCCGTGCCACAGAGGACGCCAATGATTAAAACAAAAAAAAATCTTCAAGCCCAAGAATAACGGAGACTCGTACAGTAGGACTCTATTCTAAAAAATGGAGGAGGAAACCCAAAGGGGATGACTAACTTGGGTTTTCTACCGTTGTTTTAATCCAAAAAGACACGTGAAGGAACCATAAAAAGGTTATTCTGTTAGATAATTGCGAATGCAAGAGATCGCGTGTTAGGTAGATGGTAATCCCAGTTTGAGATCTAACTTGTTAACTAGATAGGTTAGGTATAGTCAGCTATGAAAGTCCATGAACTTTTATATTTACAAAACAGCTTAACACTTAAATGTATCAAAAGTAACAGATTTAAATAAATAACGACATAATCTTATTATTCTAGTTCTACAGATACTGAACAAATTAACTTTTCATTACTCATACTCGGAAAGTAGGTCTGACTGAAGTTGCCTGAAGAGCGGGTTAAAAGTGATACTTTTCAGCCCTAGGGAGAATCGTTTTCAACTGACAGCTATAACGTTACTATTGAACCATGATAATGGTAGATTAAATGCTGAAGCTAAAAAAAAACGTCCTAGCGACAAATCACTGAATTCAAAAAATACGAAAGACAATTGACAAGGCAGTATGGCTTTATAGCTTTCGCCTGTCCTAGATGGAGTAATATATTTAAAAAATAAATAATGGCAATATGATTAATTTGTTTTCTCATGTTTTATATATATTTCCTTGTATTCGTAATGAAAATCACAGTGTTTACCTCGGGTGAAAGTAACTTATTTAGACCCTCGAACTATTGGCACCCTCGCTACACTCGGGCGCCAAACCCCGTCTCAGGACTAAAATAAGTTACTTTCAACCCTTGGGTAACAATGTACTATTTTTACATGAACATGTTATGTATTTTTATCACTGGGTCTGTACAGTAAGTACTTCATTTCCTTATCATCACTACATAGTATAAAATAAAGTCGCTTTCTCTGTCCCTATGTCATTATGTCCATTTGAACGCTTAAAACTTTAAAACTACGCAACGGATTTTGAAGCGGTTTTTTTAAATAGATAGAGTGATTCAAGCGGAAGGTTTAAGTTAATATTATAAACGTGAAAGTTTATATGAAAATCCTACTATATTTTAAAAAAGTTTGTAAGTAAGGATGTATGGGTGTTTGTTACTCTTTCACGCAAAAACTTTTGAACGGATATGGATGAAATTTGACACAGAGATAGATTATAGTCTGGAATAACACATAGGCTATATTTTATAACTCCCACGTGAACGGGAATTACCGCGGGTGAAACCGCGAGGCGCTGCTAGTAATATATAAAATAGCCTTAAGACGTTTTCATAGAAACAACGCGTGCAAAGGCGCGGTCAGATAGAAGTATGAAAATAATGGTGTCGATAAAAAATTAATTAACTTTGAATGAACTGTTAACTATTTGCGTTTGCGAGTCATGTAGCCTGTACCTATAGGTTACCTACGAGTGTGTGTGATGTAGTGGTGTTTACGTGTCGCAGTGTGTGAGATGTATGGGTAATCAAATGAAAGAATTTGAATTTCCAATTACATGGTACTTAAAAGTCCAGTAAAGTTGGCATTTTTTGAAATAGCACTATTTCAGAATGTTGTAGTCTTTTTAGCATTTATTTAAGGTATAAGTGCTGTTCAGGTATTTTAAAATAAATTCTTGTTCAGCGATTTTCGTTGCTGAGTCGACAAACCAACAAACCGTCCTGATCATCTATAATATAAAAATGAATCGCAAAATGTGTTGGTAAGCGCATAACTCAACAACGCCTGGACCAATTTGGCCAATTTTTTTTTTTAAATGTTCGTTGAAGTTCAAGGATGGTTTTTACGGCGAGAAAAATTAGAATTATTGCTGGAAAAACCCTAAAAATAGCCCTTTTCTTTTTCCCATACAAATGATTTGTAACTAAAACGTAGTCAATTTGAGCTTTATTGCTATGGCATAAAGTTCATATTCGCGGGTGAAGCCGCGGGGCGCATCTAGTAGTCAATAAATATATCTCTCCCGCTACGACTAACTTACGACTAACTTCTCCCCGCGGCGTCCCATTCTTTCGGTAAACAAAAAATCTATATGGTTATCCAGACCTAAGACAAACTCTAATACAAAATTTCACCTCAATTCGTTCAGTAGGTACTTTTGAAGTGACGAGGTAATAAATATCGAAACTGTAACTGTACAGTGTGAAGTATGTTTTTAATAGCTTAGATAGAAAAAAATAAAATAAAGTTGTTGATTCACATACTGAGTTATACTCGTAGATCACAAAAATAAACTGAAATATAAAAACTTTCCAAATACAAGCTTTAAAACTCACTATCAAAGAACAGAAAGAAAAGAAAAAGAAAGTATTTATAATTGAATCAACCAGCTAAATTGTATAGACTTGCACATAATCTATAGGAAGCTCAACTGATCCATATTAATACAGTCGCAAGCGTCACCAAGATGCTGGCTGTTTTGCCCCACACTGTAGGTATAACATTACCTACTCTAGCGCTGCTCCAGATACACACCAGCTCTCGGGTCAGACGTCTCATCGACCAGAGGCTTAGATAAAATCCCGCAAACTCAGCACCCCGCAGACCTGGGGTTTCGACTCCAAAGCGGCAGATGTCCTTCAAAGATGGGAAGGCGCTAATTAATAATTAATTCTAACGTGCTCAAAGCGTCTCCACCGTCTGAATTTCTTCAGATTCCAATGTGCTCGTGAACATTTTCCCAGATTTCTCCAAAAAAAGTACCAACCTTAACCTTGTAACCTTTTTCTGGAGTAACATAATGCTAAGGTAGGACTTTTTTTGCCTTTTCTTTTCGCAATTTCATTCGCGTAGAGTAAGAAAGAGCAGGAGGATAGAGGATCCTCAGGATAAGCTGAAAATTATGTAGGTACTTGTATGAATAGTCTCGAACTTTCCTATTCTACCCTATTTCAAGGGTTGTTTTGAAAATTCCTGTTACATTTTATACCTACATTGAACTTAAAACCTACTTAAGTACCTACCTATTTTAAGTTGTAGTCCAACTTACTTACCCTTCTTAAAATATGTAGGTTCCGACACAAGGGTTCATTGATCAGACATCAGACGTCAAAAAAACTAGTTCTTATAATCTCAAACTTAACCCTATTATAATGTGTATAATGTTTATTTGTGTAGTAGGTATATAACTATACTAAGTTTTTAGTAAATGGAGGTCTCTTTAAACTTCTAAAACTTAAACTCCCGACAAAAAGGGTTAATTTAAAGTTTTGAACACGCCGACTCAATTTTTTTTTCAATTTCCAAAATTCTTTATTAAAACCTTAATTAACTGGTCTGGTACAATTACTAGTGTAAATTTAATCCTAGAATGTACTAACGCCGATTGCAAAATTTTGAAATAGCCTATAAGTTTCCAACTATTCATGTGTTTTATCCTTAACTAAGAAATTTTACAGAACTTCGTAAAGTTTTTGAATTAGGTACTTACCTAGGTAATTATATTTTCAGTAAATGCTTCTTGTCAACACATTGTAGTACATATACTGTCATCACATACATATACATATACATATAGTACACATACTGTCATCATCAATAATAAGCCAAACTACCTATGAGCCAAATCCTTCCACACCCCTACCTATTTGCTTCATTTTCAGGAATATTTTCAAAACCTCTGAAACACACGTTTAATTACCTAAGTAATTATATTGTACAAACATTATATTGTTTTTTAAATTAAGTGTATAAAAATTGAGTTTTTAGTGTTTTAGTTATAACACCACATTAACTTCATTAAAATTGCAATTTTGAAAAATTCCTTCTTCACACGGGAGGTTATGTACCTAATAATAATCTTCTTTCTGGCCGATTTCGGCTACGGAGACTTGGCTTCGTGTTTTTTTTTTTAACTATCTATGGTTATGTAAAGTAAGTTTCTAAAAGAAACTAAATTCTTCCAAAACTTTCATTTGCACCAGTGCTAACTGTACATTAGTAAATACAAAATTTCTTGGCTCTACAAAAGAAGACCATACGACGGTCATTGGGGGAGACATTTCTAGCTGTGCTTGGAGTTATACAACACGTGCGAAGCCGCGGGCAGATACTAGTTCATCATATGTAATGAAAATGGGTATAGGTAGCCTACGCCTTATTTCAGCTGCTATCGGTGATTGTTTGTTATTCCTACAAGTCAAACTAGTAGGTACGTAGATACTAATATCTACGTACCTACTAGTTTGACTTGTAGCAATAACAAACAAACAAACGAACACAAACGTTCGCTGTTATAGTAGGTACCTAGGGAAGGTACCAAAGTATTGGTGTGGTAGGTAGTTGGAATCATAAAGCAACGTAAAAGAAATAAAACTTTTCTATGTTTCAGCTATAGCTCACCCCGCAGTCTACGCTCCTCGATGAGACGGGCGTGAACCAATTACCAGCGCATAGCATCGCCAACTTTCAGTAAAACGCCGTCATAAAGTGCGATATCCCGCTGCGGGAACGCTTTATTTTCCTATAAAAGCGTTTTATCCACGTATAAAAGCTTAAATCCGCGCGGAGCTTTCTCCCGCGGCGGCGAGTCGGCAAAAAGAGCATTAGTGCAGTCTCGCGGGCAACATGGCCGAGGCACGCCCCGCGCGGCAAGGCTGCTGGTTGGCTGGCGGCGAGGCCCGGCCCACCATTGGCCGGCGCCGCGCCGCCCCCCACCCCCCGCCGCACCACCCCCGCGCCACGCCGGCCCCGGAGCGCAGACCTAGCCGCGCTCCCCGGCCGCACACACGGCTCTATACGCTCGACTCGCGCTTAGAATACGTCAACGAAACATTTTGCGACACAACTTACGGTGAACTTAGCGTTTGACGACTTGAAACTTGTGTTTAACTTTGAAAAACTTTTGATCGATAAAATTATAAACTGAAAAAATATAACAACAAGTGGTAGAGCAGTGATTTTATTCCGGAACTGTGCCGTCGGCAGGGCTGTAAAACTGCTAGTGTTGTGAACAGCTGCACCAGAAGACAGATCGTGAGACGTGTTCTCAACAAATCATCACCACAATTTACCATCGCTCCTGGAATGTGTTTACGGTGACTGAGAGCTCGGTGGATAAAATTGTGATGAAATTTCGGTGAATTGCAAAACAGTCTTGTTCAAGAAAAGCGGTGAGGACAATCACGTTCCAATAAAAGACATTGCAAAGTGTGATAGAACAATCGAACATCGGGCTTAAAACTCTTTGGACAGTGTGATAAAAAAAGAATCGAACATCGGATAAAAAACTCTTTGGAAAGTGTGCTAAAGAATAATCGAAGATCGGAATAGAAACTGCTAAAAAAAAACAATCGAAGATCGTTGATAGAAACTGTTCGATCAGTGTGATGTGTTGAAGGTTGCGCGGGTGTGAGAGCAAGCATCGCGCTGGGGTGGTGCGAGGTGGTGAGCGCGGGGCGGTGGCGCGGGGCGCTGGATGGTGTAGGGGCTTCGGGGGCGGCGGGGGCGGGCGCCGTGGCGATGACGGTGCAGCGCGACGAGGCGCGCGCGCCCCGCACCCGGTTCATGATCACTGATATCCTGGATGCGCCGCCGAGGGATCTCAGCGCGCACCGGGATTCGGACTCTGACCGGTCCGCCACTGATTCACCAGGTAACGATTACTTTACCTTAGAGAAGAAGAAGAAAATACCTAATACTTACGATATGTTCAACTACTGTTGAAGAAGATAAAGATATGACGTAGCAGAAGATAATAAATTCTTCTACATCACGGTCTACGCCGTAGATCTAAACGTTCTAAGAAAACAAAGACATTCTACGCCTTCTGTGATAGCGCAACACTCATATAGTCAGTCACAACATTCAGTTCTTTGTGCTCCATCTAGGATCTTTAGCTAGATCTGGTAGAATCCATGTGATGACAAACCGCATGATTCTCAATCTATAATATCCGGTCCGAAAAGTCTAGTACGATTCAGGTCCAGCGAGAAGTATCATGTAGGTAGGTACTATCTAAAAATCACCAGCCGTCGCGATCTTTAAATTTCAATTTTAGATTTATAATAATACTTTAACTGTTCCACGCTGGTTTACGCTGAACATTGAAATAGAATTGAAAAGAACACATTAAAAACTCAAAATAGTAAAAATTTATGTTACATGCCACCGTGCTACGCTAGGTACTGCTACGTCACGGGCTACGCCGTAGATCTCAGTGTTCTTAGAAAAGACTTCAACGAGCTTCATAGGATTTTTGTGATAGCTTTAAGCGATTTTAAATTCTATTCGTTTAACATGCTTAAATTAGAATTTCACTACTCGAAGTTCAATAAGACTCTCATTTTAAACTTTTCTTAAAAAGATAACTTGAAGAAGAGAGAAAAGAAGCTATTGACATTTTTCTAAAATAATACTGTTGGACAATTCACACTGCATCATCTTACCCCAGCTGATACGAGTACTATACAACTACTGAAATATCTAGTACTAATTAAACACAAAAACAAAGCAAAAGTTTTTTTGTATTGAAATCAAATTATGTGTATTGCCGCTCATAGACTAGACTTCCCAAATTTTTATTAATTTTGGTAGAAAATGTTATGTAAGCAGAAAGTACTCCTAGGTTTTTTTGTACTTTCCCCTGTAGTACCTTTTAAAAATATTAAGTTAAAGTAAGTTTAAAGTAGGTAAGTTTGAATTATTTTATCTACCTAGGCAGGACTTTTGTCGCAAAATTATTCAAAATTGCTAGTTCAACTCAAATGATTTAGATTTGGTTGTATTGCTGGTAATTTTTCATAAAGCCCTACCAAATGCAAAGTAAAAGCCAAATCAGTGCGTTTATTATGTATCCTAATAATTTTATGGAATCCAGTGATTTTATAAAACAAATTGCTCTACTTTGATTGCTGGGAATCGCAATGGTGATAAAGACACGCAAGCTTGATGTGAGAACTCGTTTAGTTTGTTATTTATTGTTAGATATTATTCTCTATATTTATTTAAATGATTTATGCATGACATGTTCATTTGCTATACGGCGTTTGTGAAAATCATTAATTAGTACAAACAGACTGAAAAGATGGCGCTTTTAGTTTGATATATGGCGTAGGTTATGCCAAGGATTAACTGACATATTTAATGGGTAGGTAGGTACACATAACACTTTTAAGTATTGGTCATGTTTAATTACTAATTCTTTATGTTGTAAGTAGAAATTTGTAGTAAAAAACACAAAAGAACCCACAGAAGACGGTCAATAAAAGTAAATATCCAAACTTTTGGTTTGAGTTAGTTTTAAGTTAGATATAACTATTTTAGTCAATATGGGTTTTAGGAAAGGTATTGATCTGTTTGTTAGGTATCTGTTTATCTAGCTTTTTAAAAACAGGATCTTGTAGTAAAACAAATTTTATCGTATTATTAACCGATCTCATTTTGTATTTTGTCATAAATTTGAATTAAAAAAACACCCTAAACAAGTTTTTTATTTTAAAATATTCAAATGCCAAACTAATTAATACAGATGAAATCAATATCTCAATAAACAAATCAAAATAAGTTGAAAGAAAAAACAAAAATTGTAGAATTTATTTGCTTAACGATGCTCCGATACAAATTGATAGTGGGTACTTAATTTAGATTTTTACTGTTTTGTGATAAGGTTCAGGTTCGAATGCGTTTGACCTCGACCTTGGAAGGGTCAGAGGCTGTCATCTGATATGAATGGTTTTGTCACAGCTTCTCGTTTCGGGCGGCGGCGAACCGACACAAATATTGTGTGACTTTGATTTCAAACAACTTTGATTTTGTTACTTTTGTTAGGTTACCCAAAAATGTGGATTCATTTTTTGATTACAAAAATAAAAAACAGCTGAAGATTCAATTTTTTTTATTAATTAATTTTATTAAATTAAATTAAATTTAAGAAAGTGTGTTACTTACTTTCAATAACTAGGTACTTATGGTTTTTTGCAGTAAGTTTTCCTTGTTTGTAATTTTCGTTGTTAAAAAAGCTTATTTTTGTCAACATAATACATTTTACGTTTCGCAAAATAACTTTCTCTCTCTGACAGTACCTGGTACTCTAATGTATGTTTCTATGGTTAAATAAAGAAACTAAAACAGCAAAAGCCATTACGATCAGTTCCTTCTAATTTCGCAATTCCATTATCCACTTAGGCTGTTAATTAATGCAATCTAGTTTAAACTTTTACTGTGTTCATCACAATTAAAATGGGAAAGTATCCAACACCTAGTCATTATAATATTTTATTAATTTAAACGTGTTAAATATCTGCAATATTTTACTAACGTTGTCATAATTAAATGCTCACTGCTAAATTAATAAGTTACTTACGAGTAGATAAAATAAATTAGCATCTAAAATGTATAAAACACCAGCAAAAAAAATAGATACCTACAAAATAAATCAAACACCAATGAAAAAGCTCTTAAGCTCCATTTCGGTTCTAAAACAAATATTCAACACTCAAATTCAATAAAATAGCCATAAACCAATTAATCTGAGTTCTTAAAGCCAAATAAATGTTTGGGTTCGGATCGCATTATCCCTTCGACGATTTAATAGACAAGCCGATAAACCCGAGGCGTTAAATAAATTAAATAATAAAACGCTGCGATACCATAACCCGTTCCGACGAGGTTCCAACTGGGATAAAGTGGGGATAAGTAAGCTCTTATAAATCGGCCCGAAATAATCCTGCCTGAAAAGACTTGACATTATGGGGCAAAAGGAAAAAATGACGTAATAATCAGCTTTTGTAAAAACGTCAAACTACGTTCGCTTTTTAAATTTTAAATAGCTCACCGAATTCCTGTGGGGTAGTAGGTATCGTAGCTCAGCTTTGTTGGTACAGAGGCGCACAAAACATCTAAAGTAATGTTTTTCCCTAAACATGCGGAAGTAGACGAAAACTTACAAAAAGGTAGAGTTACTAAAGTGCGATACCATGTTAAATTAAACAAAAGTAATGGGCGAAAATGAAAGCATTATGGTAGTTATTTTATGCCGAAGCTGGTGCGTTATCTCATGAACCTACCTTCCAATTACTGTATACTTACATCCGCCGCCAGCAATAGGGTATTACACCATTTTTTAAAAACTGTTTTAAATTAATCCTGAGATCGTAATGAATTAGTAGAAATTTTGTTAATTTTTTTTAAAACCGAAAATCGCCCTAAAATCTGCTTTTTATTTATGATTTTGAATTTTCGCGCGGAAACGCTAGCCGCCATGCTTTTTCATCTCGTGACGTCACTCGGTTAGTAAACAATACGACTGCGAAAGACCAAGTAATAAGATTCGTGAAAATAATGAGTTATCATTGGTGTCTTGTGCCTGAATGCAAAAATACAAGTGTAAAAACGCATTATTACTTTAACATTTCTCAACTCGGCAGAACAGAAATCGGGATTGGAGGCAAAAAATTTCGCCACCATTAAAGTATTAACCATTGGCAGATTTGTACTTTCTGCTTTCACAAAACCGTCTTCCATAGTGAAATAAAGGCTAGAAGTCTACAAACGTGTTAATAACTCGTAAATTTATCAAAATAACAGCGCACAACTTATTTTCAGTAGATTGTTTGCTATCGGAATGACGTTACGGCGGGATCCAATATGGCGAATGGCGTTTTATACATTTGAAAAACAGATTAGAAAAGACGATTTTTAAAATGGAATTATAAAATTAAAATTGCAATTTTATGAATAAATATCGACGTTTCTTGTTTACTTTTTTCGAAATCTATTATGAACAAACATTTTTATATTTTTCCTTACATAGTGTAAAATACCCTATTAAACGTTTCATGCAACTGTAAATACAAAAACCTCTTTGCCACGTAATTTGAAAAACCCATTTGCCGAGAATGTGAAAAAATACAGCGTTTATACCAATTAGTGACCATACAAGTCAAGACAATAAGTAATGAATGTGTATAGTTAATCGCTTTGTCAGGAATATTTGAATAGATAGAATGAAAATGAGAAACCATTTTAATTAATATAATAAATTACAAAACAATGAAAAATTAAAATAATATGAGTGATTTATAATATTTATTAACTATTTGCGGTAAAAAGTTCCACTTTCCTTGAAACTCTATTACGAGTCTTATCTGTAGAGTAAGCGGTGTGATTAGTGGATCGTTAGACTCAATTTATTGTTAGTTATCACGTAAGCTCAATAACAGCTAATTGGAGATTTCTTTTCGTTGATTGGAGGTTAAAAACAAAGTGAGTTTTGAAAAAAAAATCACAAAGATTTTTCCAACCATTTATAAATCGTTTATTAAAGGACAGCTTCATTGAATCAATATTTAAAAATCTCGTAATTTCTAATACCTACATAAGTATTTCGCAAAATCGAGGTCCATGATTCAACTTATCAGTTTTATGATTGACTGTACCTAGTGATGTGCTTACCCAATCCAATATCATCGGCTGTCTCGTTACTGTAAACGTCAGACCACGATCTCGTCACTAAGCTGCTTAGCATACCTCCTAAAAGGTACGCAAAATAAATCTTTATCATACCAGACTGAGAGTTGAAAATCAAAGGACGTCGTGTGAACACCGTGACTTTTAGCATCACGATAAAAGGTACGAAGGTGACGATTCTTTCATCGAGTTGATAACATCAAAACTTTTTATGATCACAATAAATAGATTACCATTGATATAAATAGGGGCAGTTTGGGTCCTCTTATAACACTGCGTTTCGCGGCTTTGTGTCAACTTTGACAGGCGATGCGAGCTGTGAAATTGAACCCGATTTAAAATATAAAGGTCTTGAAACTTTGTGATTAAAACACACTTTTTTTGAATGGGGTTTAAATTTATTTTCATTTTGTTGTGTTGAACGGGAAGGTAAAACATCCAGTTTGGTATCCCAATCAAAATAAACATAAGTTTTTTAATAACTAGCCTTTGATTGATTATGATTTTTTCGATCTAGGCAAATACAATCTACAAATATTTGTAACGGGGTTCTTTCTAATTTCTATGTATAATAAAAAAAAACCTTTCTGTGTACCTAATGTATTGTATTCTATCAATCGTCTAGTAAATTATACAATATCTGCTTATCTTTGTGGATTATCCAGCATTATTTATTTATTTAAATAATATAATGAAAAATTTAACCAACTACTCAGCGTGGAGTTTAGCCATTAATGATAAAAGCCAATTAAGGTGCGTATCAGGGAAGTCCCTTGTTCAACAGTGGACTGGTTAAGGTATTTTATGTAATGAGATGATCTGAATGACAAAAACTTAAGAAACTAACCCATTCATCATAGATAGACAGACAGATATAATTTTGAAATCAGGTAAAAAACAACATAACATTTTATTACACTTAGAAGTCAAACCATAAAGTTAGGTTTAACTAGAGACATAGTTATAATCTAGTTTAGTAAATGGTAACAGGCAGGTAATTTTTTTAGTTTAATAAAAGTTAATAAACGGGCTGGTAAACTAATCGTAACAGGAAACAATCTTTAAAGCTATTCCTAGGTATATCATAACAACCATTGTTTAGTCTTAACGAGTTCTCTCTTGATACTCAAGACACAAACCTAGTGCTTAATTGTGTCAAGTAGTAGTAAAATAAGTAACAGACAGTAAGTACAGTAACGGGGTGAATAAAAGTGGACGAAATACTGGGGCAAAACATCCTTTTGCAGAGGTCAGATACATTGACACAAGAGAGGAACAGTTTTAGACTTTGGATACTTCCACTGTTACCGGCCATGTAATGTCTTGTCGTCTCAGGTAATTTCGTCAATTTTTATCCACCGCGGAGTGGATTCACCCTGTTTTACATTTTGTATATTTGCTTAATAAATGATATGATCTTTCCACACTAAAATCAAGACAATCCGATATAAGGTATCAAAAAAGTAGTAACATTTATTATGTACGTACTTTAAAAGCATCCACTTTAACGCAAGTAGAATCCGCTGAGATTATAAAGGAAGTAGCTGGTCTATAGAGCTATTGATCGCAGAATATACCGGCTCACCGCACTTCTTAACGCAAACCGTGGCCGAAGTCTAGGGATGCAAGCCATCCGGCTTCGATCATATCCGGATTTTATAAACCGGTCGAGGGATTGTAAATAAATAAGTACCTTTATACTAATTATAGGTACTTATTTATTTATAATCCCTTCATCTCTATTTTAGAAGTGTTGTTATTACATATTTCAACCCATTTTTTATGTCTAATAAGTAGAGCCGTGTTATCTATGTTAAGTTTCTTCAGTTTCGTTTCAAATAAATTAAATTCATTTCATATATATAGGTATATATGTTATAGCGACCTCTTATAGCAATATTTTTTTCTCCTCTTGCAACCAAATAACAACTTCCTTTGCTCTATGATTATTTCATACCTTCAGGGTTTATATTTAAGAAAATGTACATTGTATGCGTATTTTTGTAGTAACAAATACACTAGTTTCCGACTTATTTCTACTAAAACATCTCTATCAGAAGTAATGTGTGGGAATACACCGTGTAATAGCCTCTCGGGCTGCTCAAACGATACAAAAGTATCGGAAAATTCATAATTTTTCATTCGATTCGAAATCTTACTAGTCAATGATTTACATTCGTTTTGTAGTGATGAAATAGGCATGGGCACTCAATTGTAACATCAAATTTAGTAAATCTCACGTTGATAATAATGTATTTATTCAATTATTTACTTTTTTGGGATGTCAATCAATACAATGATTCCTTGGATCCGAATTTGATGATTCTGTTTTATCGGAAAGTGCTTTTTATGTGGTCATACAAAATTTATCAAGATGTCACTATTATAGTTTTTGAGTTAGGTATCTTTAATAAAAAGAACATATTTTATTGACTTGGACTTTCTTGATGTCCCTTA
This sequence comes from Eupithecia centaureata, assembly GCA_944547425.1. NCBI lineage: Eukaryota > Metazoa > Arthropoda > Insecta > Lepidoptera > Geometridae > Eupithecia > Eupithecia centaureata. Next base: position 11,982,207 of record OX155679.1, on the reverse strand, counting down.
ATAAATTTTGCTCATATAATTTAAAGACTTTTACGGTTTATACTTTTAAAAACACGCAAATTATAATCGTATTAGTTTTCTTCAGTATATACCAAGCCTTGTCACAAAGCATAGTTTTGACGATTTGTTGCGAAATAATGTGAACGGACCGTTAAGTCCAAAAACAGGTACCTATCTATCCGGCAATAATCGGTTCACAAAAGACAATTGCGAAATGATTTGCTACCATTATCGGCGCATAAGCGTTCATACGAGCTGCAAGGCGGCGCTCGTTACGCCTGTTACGTCACGATTGTGACATAACCCAGCTCTAGGCTAATGCATTGTGCCGTCACACGGTTCTACCTCTGCCGGTAGTGACGACCATATATCGTGATGGTAAGCTCTCGCCTAGAACAAAAATACCAATTGCAATACCAACTAATTCGACAATCTCTGTGGCATAGCGGGCTATAATAAGGTCCCGTGACGCGGGAAGTTGCGTTTTGTATTCTCGCTTCAGGACAATTGTATAATATGCATAAAAAATAATAATATAAGTATATTATACTTAATAGATATTCGGTGTGTTCTGAAAGTTTTTTAAGTATTATTAAATTTTTTATCTTTGTAATATGAATATAAATGTCTATCTCATCACATGCATACACAGTATGTGTGATGCTTAACGTGTAAACCGGTTTAGCTACCTCTAGAATGTTTGCTAAAATGTTATTATTTCAATGGTAAATACTACTTTTAATTTGTTTCTTTCACTATAATTGAATGTTATTTTCATTATTATCGAAAAAAGGCTTTGCTTATCTTGGGGCTAGATGATGCTGCGTAAATTGTCCATCATTATTTATTTATTTACTCTAAATCCTGTCTATCTTTAATAAATCCATAATATAAGATATTTATCGTCCTTATCAGCAAACGGGGGGAAGGCTGCTGGCTATAACGCAGTGAAAGCGTTTATCTTCTCTAGGCCTATGTTTTTGTAATATACAATCAATTAAGAGAAAAAACTCCAACATTTTACTTCAACTTTAACAATATAAATTTCAACATTTTGTAATCCCTCGCTCTCGGTATGTTTACAGCCCAACTCTTGCGTCGCTGGGAAGTAAGCGTTACAGCAATTAGGCAAATTGTATAAACGGCATATAGACCATTATTTTCGCTACCGGTTTAGATTTTAATTGCCTTTACTTAGATTAGTAACATTACAAACTGAAACTAATGTTCGGTTGATTATACAACTTTAAATTGATGTGTGCCTACTTTAGCAGAAGTAAATTAAGTAGCTTAACAATACACTCGATCAAAACTAATTCACATTTAACTTATTCTATAACTTTCACCTTACTTACTTTTTTTAAATCTTCAAAAAAGATTTCAATATGTGTGTATACCTATACCCATATTCAAAACACGTCCAAATAGTTTATAAATTTTTGTTAAGTATCTACCATTTTAACCTCAGGAAGACCTTAGTAAAACTGGTAGTAATTAGAGTAACTTGATAGAGCTTAGACAATGATATTTGACTTTTTCACAAAGCAGTTCATTTTTTCCTCGGTATGCTCAGCTTCTTTTGACGGGCAATAAACAATGCTATAATTTGCTGTTTATTCATTGTTTATAAACGGTTATTAGGTATAGTAACTTACATAAGAAGTAGGATATGACAAAAAGCGGACTCGTACAAGCGTATCCGTAATAACGTTCGATTAAAATTCCCATTACAGAACAATGAATATACAATAGTTTCTATTAATTGAACAATCATCATAATTAAATGAACGTTGTCTGTGCAGTCTTATTTGTAGTTTTGAAAAAAACGTACCAGTACCTTATTTGTATTAGCTTCTGCCCGAGACATCGCTCGGGGTTTAGATTTTAATTTGAAGTGTTTTAAAAGTTTTAAATCGACATCAAATAAAATAACAACGATAATGTTATTATTATTTTTGTAAGCTTGTAAAAAAAAGGTTTATTAAGTACAAATAAACTACTCATGAGGTTTAGATTTTTTTATAAGACCACACATTATAAGAAGCTATCAAATAAAAAATATACATTAAAATCGGTTAAATACACTTACTGAAAAAAGTATTGACTGTAGAAAAAGTATTGATACAAAAAAAGCTTATAAGTAGTCGAAATAAGAACTATTTCCTTTAATTGAAATCGGTTGTAAAGTTAGGTTAAAATCTTATTTTTTTTTTTAAATTATTATATTTTCTTCAGCCATGAAATAGTACGAGACAAGCCGACAGAATATGGCATTGATAAATAGATATTAGAATAGATAATAGATAATTTAAAACGATGTCTAGAATAATTTAAAACGAGATACTTAACTATAATTTTGTTAAATTATTCAATAATGTTGTCAAGAAAGAGTTATTCCATCTATTGTTGAATATAAATAAAAATTGACAATTGAAAATCTAGCTCAAGGACTGTCATCTTGCACATTAATAAAAAATTATGTTTAATTATTCAAAAGGTACATACTTAATATACCTAATACTAGAAAAAACGATGAAAAATAATGGTGTGTTTCTTTACAAATAAATAAGTACCTACTTTATTGTGTGTTTTAAAAAACTTCACTGACAAACCGATTTCATCAGCATCATATGAAAAGCACCAGCTTACAAGTAATAAATGATGACCAAAATCGGTTCATCAGTAAAAAGATGTGGGAGTAAAAAATCTAGATTCTAGTCGTCATCTGATGTAAGTATCAGTACTCATCAGCTGATAAATGTAAGGTCAATGATCTTTAACTTTATGCTCACAAACAACTTAAGTACCTAGCCAGTGTCTTGGGGACGCTTCCGACTGGTATTGACATGGATCAATTGAGCTACCTTTAGACTGTTTGCAACCGTCTGCAGTAAGCTCAATGGTTTCAATTGTAAATACTAGTTGTAATTTTTCTATTCCTTGCTTGTAATTTTCGTTGTTAATAAAGATAGTACTACAAATTTTTGTGAAAATTATGACCACTATGGCATAGGGGCCGAAGGTCCATCTGCGTCCCAGGGGGTTTGATTCGCAAATCGGGACTATTTTTTTTACCTACAATCTGCAGATATGTGTATAATAAAAATAATATTATCTAAGCTTTATCAACGTAATTCAGAAATCAATGTCTCTTCTTTTCGAAGTTTACAAAATCGGCTCTTACCAAATCAAATTTTAAACTGTAAATATTTTTCACAAATGTAGTAAAGTGTGAATTGATTTTTTCTTCACTATATTTTGTCCATTAGTAGAAAAAGTAATATACTATAGTTATTAAGTACAGTATCAGTAATTTAGTATCCAAAACACAAGCTTGGGGTCAGCTGAAGCTGTACAGTATTAAGAAAACTAGCCAATTCCACTTTTGTTAACTTATATATTGTAAAATAGTTTCAAACATTCAGTCAAACTCTACCTTTAAGTATTTCCATTAAAAATACATTAGCGACTCCTACGCTTTGTTTCATATTCACATTTAGCGGAGGTCACCCATGATTATTACGTCGACAAAAAATACAATTACGTTGTTATTAAGTGGATAAATTTGTTTTATATTGCAGTTAGCAGGTTTGTGATACAAATTGCTGATGATTATAACAAATCTAAGTACTTTATACCTACTACAAAATGCTTAGACAAAGACAAAATACTTGAACTACAACTACTACTTTGTGTTGTGTTCTTTGAGAAATAAAATCTTTAAACCGACAAAGTTCTTCGATTTGCTAAAACACAAAATCTAATTAGGTATACTTAGATTTGTTATAATTATCCACAATTTACATTACAAACGTAGTCTGCTAACTGTAACATAAAGTTTATTATATTATAGTAGGCACAGTCTCAGGCAACAAAAACCGATTTCCAATACCTGTTAAAATATTTAAAGATCGTATAAACTCTTTGAGATCTTCACTTAAATAGCAAAACCCTTTCACAATAATATTATCTTTAAGCTTCTAACTTTATTTCTTATTAATAACCTACAGTTCAAAAATTAAGTTCTGAATTCTAATCTCTAGTATTATGTAACACCGGTTTCTGTTATATAAATGAATTTTAAAAAATGCTGGAAAATCCACACCGCATCATTTAGCCCAAGCTAAGCAGAGCTTGTGTAAGGTACCTACTAGAATGACTGATATATATACAATACATTACATAGGTCGATGTTTTTTAATAAAGGTATAAGGTAGGTAGATGGTGATGGTGTAGATGTACCTAGTATTTATTGTAGATATAAATTGTACGACGCAATTATTTTATTTAGCAACATTATAATGAGCTTTGTACAAAATCTGGTTTCGGGCAAAAAAGCTACTCTGTTTACTGTAGAAAAAAGGGATGAAAATCCAGAATCACGTCCAAATAAGCCATCTTAAGTAGAATCTAAAGAGTTATTTGGACAGCACTGATTATCTTTCTCGTTCAACAGTAGTGTAAAAGTGTTAAAAGATTAACATTAAACGTGTAACTTTTGGTGCAATATTGCGGTAGGTAATGATAATAATTTTCACGGTCGAGTAAGCTCAGTCGACGGTTGGTCCTTATTATAATAAATTAACGGCACTGTACCCTAATGGTCTGCCCGTTCGTAATTACACTCCATATTACAGTAAACGGCATGTTGCCGTGCGCTTGGACATATGAGTGTCTAGTCTTCCATTGAACTTCGTCTCAAGTAGATAGTCGTGAGCTTTCGAAAACCAAAAATATAAGTCTGAGTAGAGGTGAGTGGAGAAAGCCTGCATCCAAAAATGGATATGTGATGCGGATATGATTAGTCTACTGAAAAAACTATAGAACATAAATCTCCTTCTTTCGTAATTGGTTCAAAAAGTGCCTCATTGTCGTTCAGCAATGTTATGAATTTTACTAAACATTTCTAGTTGTTTGGTTTTGACAGATGACCTAAAACGAAATTTAAGAAAACCAATTTGTTTTCCAACAAACAAACATGTTCGGCTTTCCCACAAAAAAACATGGTTTTGTAGGAGGACTTTTGCTAAACAACTGTTAAACACGTGTCTAAGTCGTGATTTTGTTTTTTGTGGTAAGGCTGCAAATGTTTAAGGTAGCCCGATTCCAAAGTATTTTATTTAGTTTAAAAGGGCAGGTAGTTCTTAAGATTTCATTATTTTTTAATACCTACAACGTCAGAATGGGGCACCAAAATTAAAAAACTTTGTTGTGGTATCATCATAAAGGCCATTTTAAATCCTGATTGACTTTAGCGACTCTATAACGCTATTCTGTACGGTCTTATGCCACCCTCTAAGTATATATTAAAATATTTATTAATAAAATATTTTTGATTCTCCTAACCAAGACTTCTAGTTAATTTACAAATGGACATATAGGATGCCAGTGCAAGCGTCGCGCACTGTGGTAGTAACCTGCTAAAGGGTGGGTGAAAAAATCAGCAACCGTGAGCACAACTAATTTATGAACAAGGTTAGTTTAGTCATTGTTTTACTACAAAAACATTATTGAAGTAAACTTCGTCCGATTCTTGAGCAAATTAAATTATTTGCTGGAATCTTAGTACCAGCATGTACAAAATAATTTATCTTGAGTAAGTATTTAATTAATTATTTACTAATAATATATTTAGAACTATTCATCCGTAAAAGGTATGAGAATGGTGGGAGGGGGTGGAAGTAGAAAAGGCAGCTTTTGCAGCTTACAAAAATACCTAAACTTGAACGTAAAGAATGAATGAATGAACACTTTATTGTACTAAAAACGGTAAATATCATACATTTAAAAAAGCTTATATCTAATTAAAAAATAAACACAACCTATAAATAATATCCTTATCGCTGAGAACGATTTCTCCCAGGCAACCTAAAAGCCTCTTTTCAAATATCAACCAACCTTTTTCAGTTAAAACTGATAGCTGAAGGTTACATTTAACTTTTTGTTGTAGAGTAAAAATACGATTTAAAGAAGATGCTCGAGATTTATTATTTATAGACTTTGATTTGTAAATCAAAATCAATAATTTTTTGCAATAAATTCTTCAGGCTTATAAAATAGATAGATAAGTAGATATAATATACCCTATTGCACAAAATTTTTACATAGACGAGCATAATGCTATATAGCACTTTCGACCTGCTAACCTTTGGGCTTGGTTATTTCATAAGCTCATAAGTAAGAAGTGTTTAGATGATTATAACCTACTTTATTAGGAAAGAAAACAAAATGAAAACTAATAGTTATTTACACTTGAAATGATTAAGGTAAATGCAGACTATCGAAACAAACTGGAGACGCTCTGTCTGCAGTGTTTATTGATTGTCTTCACTTCAAATGTTGGTACTTATTCCAGGGTATTTGGTACCTATGGTATGGTTTTCTTAATGTAAACCTCAAGCAACCATGCTGAAGCCGTGCTGTAAGGCTTCTTGTGGTCAGACTGCCTCTTCACGTTTCCTCGCATCTTGGCCCTGCGGTCAAACTCGTAGGGTTTGTTTTGTGCAATCGATACGCCGAGACTCTTACTTGGCTTGTTTCAGGCTATCTGATGTTTTATTATGTGGAAATCTTGATAAATAAAATATTCATGAAGTACAAAAAAATAAGCAAATGGGTCTCTAGACTCGAGAGTCTAGAGCTCTAAGTCAAGGAAAAAATTATAGACCTTGTTTTATGATTTAAAAATAGATATAATTATTGATAAATTATAATTATTGTTTAATACTTATGGAACATTTTATTTTTAAGTAAGGGCTCCCACACAAAACTGCGATTTGGTGCGATGCGATGCGATTTCATGCGATTTCATGCGATGTCACACGAACTTGATTTGCGAATTTCTGCGATGCGAATTTAAATAAAATTAAGTTCTGTTTGCATTTGGTTAGACCATGTCGTTGTTTAGTAAATTGAAAACAAATTTAGGCTAAATAGAGATAATGATTAATATATTCATAATATAAGCTGTATATACGTTTCAAAAACAAATATGCTGAGACTTAAGAGTTCTTCTAAAATTATAATCCGCCCAAAACTTAAACCATCTTGAAATCATATTCTTCGCATAAAATCACTTTAGATTTTTTGTCACAAAATTCGACGAAGGTTGAACAAGTCAAAATAAATTTAAGAAAACACCTCGAATGACTTTTACACTCGTGTACACTTAAAATGTATGTTACCTAATTTATTTTGATTGTATCGCGTTGAATGAACATGGAAGAAGACATTGATTTTAATGTATTCCGGTTTCACTCATGGCTAAATAATCTCTGGCGTCCATTAGATAAAAATGTTAATGTTCGGTATAAAACTTATCGGGGCGATAGCAACGCCTTCGAATCGGATCTTACTATCGAGTCGATAAGATAACAACTTAACTTAGTTTGGGATAGTTTATTGGGTATAAAAAGGGATTCAAGTTTAAGTTTTCGGGCCTGTGACGCAGGAGGGTGCGGGTTCAGTATCCGCGCTGGGACAAATGATTGTACGAACTACAAATATTGGTGCTGGGGTACTTACTGGTACTGGTGTTTTCTATGTATAGAAAACAATATCTATCTAATGTATCAAGTTTATCAGTTGTATGTATTAAGTTTATCAGTCATCTAATAGAACCTACTCATAACACAAGCTCTGCTTAGCTTGGGGCTAGATGATGTTAGATGAATGGCCATCATAAAACAAATTAAAAAAGTCATGTATGACGATTATGATGTTTCTCTATTCTACCCTAGACGTCAAACTCTGTGCTTGACATCAATCTGATCAACATCAATTTGATTTCATTAACGAATAGAACCAAACTATGACTGAACTAGTAAACTTTTTCCGTGTGTGTGTAGATAGATAGAAAACTCTTTATTGGACATTTAAATAAGAATAACAACATACAATAAAAAAATCGGTCTTCCGATTAAGCGGTCTTATCGCTCAAGAGCGATCTCTACCAGACAACCGAGTAGGTAAAGAACCAAACGTTACGTAGACACTGATTCACAATGTGCATTGTCAACCGCACAGTGCGCGTCGCCGCTGTGACCGCTCGAGTGCGCCGCACGGGTGGCAAACCGCAGCTACTCCCACAGATGGATGGGCTAATTCGCATTGCATATACTGCACTACCACTTACTCGTGCTTTAGGAATATTAATCACAGGTTTTTATGCTTACTAGTTGAGCCACGCGGCTTCACTCGCTTGAAAATGTATTAAATAAATAACGATTGGAAAATAATCCACACACAAATGTAGAGTAGCTAGCCCCTAGCATGGGGCTAGCATTGTCTGGCCTCATGCTAAGAAAAGTTTGTGGTATGTGTACTAGCTGACTGATTACAATTAGGTACTTACATACAGTACATACTTAGGTACATTAGGTAAATACTCACATATTTTTTTATAAACATTATAAAAGACCCTGAATCCCGGAACAAATATTTGCAGATTAATAAAAATCTACTATATCTACTTACCCAAATCAAAAATGTTTTAGTTGAGTCTGAGTCTTTAGAATAAAGCAATACCTATTTGATTCAACACAGTTTTCTTACGAGAATCTCTTTTCCAGGTGTAAAAGACGACTCAGATGACGTATCAAATAAGAGCTGCGGCGACCAATCAGCGCTCTCCAAGAAGCAAAGAAAAGCGCGGACAGCGTTCACGGACCACCAATTACAAACCTTGGAAAAGTCGTTCGAAAGACAAAAATACCTCAGCGTTCAGGATAGAATGGAATTGGCGGCAAAATTGGGACTCACTGACACGCAAGTCAAGACGTGGTACCAGAATAGAAGGTAGGTTTAAGCAATTAACAATTTCTGTATAATAATGAACGAATGAATGAACATGCATCGTGGAGTCAGAAAGCTTATAAAGTTGCAACAAAAAAGGTGGAAAGTTTGGATTTGAATTAATAGAGTTTTGATTGCTTAGATGGACTCATAGTAATGAATTCGGTCATAGAAATTTAGGATTTTATATTTAAGGAAAATGAGATTGCAATCGGTTTTAAAAGATAACAATAAAGAACTTTACCTACTGAGGTTGGGCACTGGAAGCTGCATTATGGTTTCACTACATAGTATAAAACAAAGTCTCTTTTTCTGTCCCTATATCCCTATGTCCCTTTGAATGCTTAAATCTTTAAAACTACGCAACGGATTTTGATGCGTTTTTTTTAATAGATAGAGTGATTAAAGAGGAAGGTTTATATGTATCATAAAACCGTACGAAGCCGGGTCGGGTGGCTAGTATTTAATAAAGCAGATTTCAATCTTTTATAATACAAATGGTTTATTTTGTATCGTATAGCAAAATATATCCCTATTCTAAAACATTTAAAAAAATCTCTAAAACTAGTAAAGTATTTAAGCCACTTCTAGAGTTTCTAACCCTTTGACGTAACCGTGAGAGTCGGCAGTTCAAAGCGATGCTGAGTCAGCATCAGAGAGCACACCAATATAGAGAGATGATTAGGATATAATAAGAAATATCTATCCAAATTACCAACATCATAATAGATGAATACAATGTAAGTGCTGATGAATTTGCTACCAGTACAGCCGATGACACAGTATTTAGCAATAGATTTATTGAATACAAATTCACTTCATTTACGTGACTAAAATCGCACAAAGACAGCTAATTTGATTGCTGTTATTATTTGTCAAGTGCTATGATAAAGATCATAATCCTTCAGATATCTTTAAGAAATTATAAATAAAAAAGAGAATAAATAATTATAAAATAATAAATAAATAATACTGGACACTACACTATCTTTTCTAGCCCCAAACGAAATAGAGCTAATGTAATTAGCACTACATAACTGATATCTGAAAAACCTACATTACTGATATAATTTTATCTATAACAGCATTAACGTTATAATACTACCTAAGGAACACCAAAATCCGGACACTATACATTAAAATACCTCCAGTCAATAAAACTGGCTACTGGAAATGGTAGAGGTCGTCAGATGATGGGTTGTTTTTTCTCAAAGTTTTTTTGACGATGACTGTCCCGAGCGGCTCTTTCAAAAACAAATGGCTGTAATTAGGACTTTTGTCTACTACCATAGACTGTGATTTAGCCACAGAATATTTAGCAGGTACTTCTTGCCTTATTTTGTATAGCAGAGATTCGAAATTTGGTTACGATAAGTCCTTTTTAAATTATAAATAAATATAAACGCAAAAAACGCATTTAACATTTTTTTGCAATAACATTTAAATAGTTAATTGCTGCTAATTGCGATAAAATCATTGTACTTGGCGAGTAATATTTAAATTCAATAGGTAATAATTCTGTTAAATCGTATTATTCCTGATAAAATAAATGTTCATCGTTATAATAGCTTGCTTATAAATAATATTAACGAACTTGATTGTTCTTTGCAAAGAATTGCTTTCTTTTGTAATTCAACTTTAAAGGAGATTTATAATCAGATCCTTGATTTTTTTTTAATAATGCTTTTTGTACCCAAAATGCAACTCTAGCCTAAAGATATTTTCAGATTTAAGACCATGACTGGTCATCTGAGTATTACGCAAGCTGGCGCTAAAAATAAGCGCCCCGGTAAAAATGGTCTAAATTCAATTGAATTCTAAATTCAAACCTAAGATTTGGTTATTTTGTCTATTTACCGTGTCGTGACGTCAGACGAGGATGCGCAGGCGCCGGCCGCAACGGTGCCCGCCCCGCTCTATTGCTTTTTGCCGGACTTTTTGTTGATTTTGTATAATTTCGGTTAAACTAATGTTTGGGCTTCGATTTTTCGGTTCGTGAAAGGGTGTGAAATCGGAGTTAATTGAAGTATGTAATGGCTTTTGTGCGGCTACTTTCTTCTGTTTTTATGAAGCCGCCCTCACAAAGGCCCTAATAGATTATTGGTGCCTACCCACCCACTGTGTATTTAAATAATAGCGACCTTCGAAAGTGGTCCCATCTTGGCTCAGCGGGCGTAGATCTGACTGCGACGCAGAAGGTTGCTGGTTCGATTCCCGCCACGGAACAAATATGTGTACGAGCTGCAGACTTTGTTCAGGTTATTGTGTTCTGTTTTTTTTTAATAAATTAAAAAACATATCTATCAATGTATATTAAACAAGCTCTGCTTAGCTTGGGGCTAGATGATGTTGTGGTAATCGTCCATCTTTATTTACACTATGAGGATACCAAGATTTACAATACAGCTTGAAAATTCCCTGTTTATCCTAAATAGTCTAAAATAATATATTATTCCAAAATAGTTAAAAGTCAGTCACGCTGTTTGAACACAGATTTAGTAAAATAAAAACTAATTACGTACATAATTTTTATAGCTTATCTCTTTAATTAGTGAATATTTTTAACAAACAATTTAAATACTTACCAACACATTAACATTCTAGATGGATTCGAGTTATGTTTGATAAATAATTGCATAAAATAATTTACTTCATGCAGATTAAAACAAAGACTTATTAAAGTTACATCATAATAGATACAAGTGGAAACTTACTAATCGTACATTATGGATACATTATAGTTGTTTTACCTACTATAAAAAATAAGACGGAAATCTTATCAAAAGCCCCAAACTGTTTTTCGTTCTAAAAGTTGTAAATTACTAGCAGTGCCCCACGGCTTCACCCGCGTTTTAATTTATGGAAAATATGTTTGCCTATATTTGATGATTTTGATCCCAGGCCTAATGCTACGCTTATTCAAAATGTACCTATGCACAAACAACATCCATCCATCCAAACTTTTGCATTTGTAATATTATAGTGTATTGCCCAACCGAAGCTCATTTGCCAATGCAAGGCTTATCTTGCATTCTATGTTTTAAAATAGATCAGAAGTAGTAAATCGAAACTTAGCGTAGACTTGAATTTGAATAGAAAAGATCTCAATACAACGAACAAATCTACTCTTACCGAATCAAATAAAAAAGTCTAAGGCCTTGACTCCAGACATATCTCAAGTTGGTCGTCATAACATTACGTCAAGCTATAGAGATTTAGTCGTATAGGTCAGAGATCGGCAACTTTTTGAGACGGAAGAGCCAAAAGCTACAATTTACAAAATATCCCAGTTTTTAAAGAGCCACAATATTTGTTTCATATAACCGTACCTACATATTTGATTAACTTTACTTAGGATTGACTATATACACATACATATACCTATGTATAACCAGCACCAATTCCAAATACAATGTTGATCTCATTTATATCTGTGCTGTTGGTGTCAACAATTGCATAGATTTCATTGCGATATTGCCCTGACATCAGGGCAGACCTACTTCATTTCAAAAATCTGCATGATGATGTGATGATAAAAAATCTACATTATCATAAACATATATCAATCCACTGACATATATATGGCCTCCCCTAATGAGCGCCATAGCGCCCACGTTTAAACTTGCTAATCTATTGCACTAATTTTAATGGTCTTCCTATGACAATGAAATTATTAGTTTCTGCTTATTAAACTCTAGAGCCGCAATTTACATCGAACGAAACGCAGGCGGCTCGCGAGCCGAACTTTCCCGATCTCTGGTATATTCTAAACAAAATCATTGTTCAGAGTCAGGGCTATTGTACGTGTGAACGCCGGTAGATGCGAGGTAAGGGCGGGTTCCGATGCAAGTCATCGAGTCGGCGCCAGAGCCGGCCACTCATTACCAGCGCCGCTGATACAGTTGCTGACACTGTAATTTTGGACGATTGTTTTATTATATGCCATCTCATAGGGATTAGGAATCAGCTACTGCCTTTTGCTGATGTCACGGTACCGACCTTCACCTCCAAATTGGGTTTCATAGCCCAATTTCGAGGTCTATTTCCATTGTTTACTTATAAAATACAATACAATAAAAATACTTTATTGTAAGAAAATGAACTTATAGTTATATAGGCACGTAGTTATAATTATGTTTGTCTGAATGGTTTCAAAATATTCTACGTGTTGTTGATTCTGTAAAGTAAGACGGGATTTTTACCATGGTTTGAGATGATTTGAGTTGTTCTCAGTGTTTGGAAATTTCGGCACAGTTTCATGCGCCATGATTACGTAGAACTGAAGTCACGGATCAAGTTTATAGCAATAGTGATTCTAGTTCTCTAACAAAACCTGAAAATAGACTGATAGACAGAAAATGATTTTTTGGAAATTATTAAAAAAAATAAGTTCCAATTTCCATACTCATTATAACAAATAAAATAGAAGCAATTCACAACAGCAAAACTTAAAGACAATAATGTGGACAAGAGCAAATGTCCAATACGTAGTTGGAGTAAGCGAATATATAAATAATTCTAAAAAATAAACACAAAAAAACAATTATAACTTCAAAAGCTATAACCCACAAAAGGAAATTACGCAAACATCGATCGTAGGTACTGTGACAATGGCCTCCGACAATTTTCACCGTCAATTTCCACCGCTATAATTAAAAGCAGGCCGACGTGTGATTCAGCGATCGTAAAGTTTTGTCCGACAGTCTGTCCGTCGTAAAGTCATAATAGCCAGTTGGTGCCTGCAATATGTCGTTTATCGGCATTTAGTCGTCGGCGACGTGTAATTGTCCACGGTTGCTAATGACACGCCATGATGATGTGTTATGCGATTAGGTTTCCTCCTGGATTTCGAGTAGCTTATGAATTTAAGACAGCAAAAGCTGTCTTAAGCTTTCAAAGATGACGGTAAGGTTTATTTTCAACGACCTCAGTGGCATGGCGGGCGAAGGTCCGTCTTCGACGCAGAAGGCCGTGTGTTCCTTTGGCAAATTTTTGTATGAGTTGTTCATTAGTTCCAGGATTTAGGTGTTATCTAGAGGTATCTATGGTAAAATATATTTTATATCTAGTTCAATATTTTTATGTGCACCGTAAATACGTAATAGTAAAGTTGAATCTTCGAAGCTGACTGTACCAACCTAATTTATACCATTTTTAACCATACGCTAAATAAATGTAGAGTCACGTTCATACTTATTTTTTGCATTGATGACTGGCTCTGATTTTGACCTACACAAAATAAATAAGTCCTAATGAAGATACTTATTTTGGATTTTTTATAATAAGCTACAATTTTGTCCATTTAAGATTTGACTAGGTCCTTCTTGACTGAATCATCTAGTAGACTCAAAAAACCCGGCCAAGAGCGAGTCGAAGATGCGTATAAAGGGTTCCGTACCATTTTATATAAAAAACGCCAAACAAAAATTATTGAATGATTTTTTTTGCCTTTTGCCCCCTGTGTTTTTTTATTATGTTTTTTAGTGTTTGTTGTTATAGTGGCAACAGAAATAAGTCATCTATGTTAATTTGAACTGTTTAACTACCACGGATCATGAGATACAGCCTGCATGGTAACAGATAGAGGCATGGAAAGGGAAGTCTAATTAATAGGGTCCTGTTTACACTTCGGGTACAGAACCCTAAAAAGGGTACAAAAAGTATCATATCTTTCCATAATTCTCTTATCCATCTAGCTTAATTTAAGTCTAATGAGATAATGCCACTTGAGATATATCCTAAACGCTATGAAAACGAAATGCTACAAAATTCGGATAATTATTAAAATGTTCAGTTACTTACAACACATGGGAGTCCAGTGTGTGGTCAGTTGTGTTGTGTGGTCACTATTCAGCAACATCATAGCAGATGGTGTATTGCTGGCTTGCTTTTAACCTTCTGCTTTTTGGCCATGAGCTACAAAGTATAAGAACGACTTTAGTAACACAACTTCTGCAGACTGAACAGTCCACACAGCATCATCTAGCCCCAAGCTAAGCAGAGTTTTCGTTATGGGTACTAGATGACTGATATAAACATACACATAAATAAAAAACCTGCCCCAGATCCACGGAATAAATATTTGTAGATTGTACAAACATTTGTCCCACGGCAGGAATCGAATCTGCAACCTGAATTGCAGACAGATCTTCGCCCGCTGCGCCACGTCATCGGTCATCAAGTCAAATCTAAGATTTCTTCCTAGATTTGAATCGAGCGTCCAAACTCTCTTTACTTTATTAATTTCTCGGAATTTTCACTATTGTGATTCATCGTAGCTTATTGAAAGGGTATGTGTGTGCACAGTCCTAATGACATAATGCGAGGTTCGTAGCTACCGAGAAACAGCTAATCGGTTATGCAGAACCTCACAAAATTACACCTCCAGAGACACGGGAATCGAACCAAGGACGCTGAGGTCGGTCGACTTATCATTTAACCACTAATCATAATGCTGCAAATGCCATTTCTGTTTCGGGTTTTAATAAGGGGATTGGATTATGTGAGCCACTTCAAATGATATCTGATTTTATTATAAGCTTTATTGGGCTGGCTTTGGGTTCAATATTACGTGGATATCAATAATAATAAAAATACTTTACTTATTCGTTTAATATGACGACTTGACTCGAGTTTATCACTCGATAGTTGGTAGTAATACGCCTCATTATGTAATAATGTAGCAGAAAGTAGGCTACTAAAAAAATCATACGTAATTTCATAATCTGCATTGCAGTAGTGACACATTGTTGTTAATGCCTACCCAGAGTTAGTACCGGTTGTGCATTAGTTTATGATATCGAAAAAAAAAATCGTCTCTCTACATCACATTTGCCGCCTTTCAGTGCCTCTCCCGGATAGAGCTAATTCTACTGAAACTAATTTTGAAGTGAAGAAGTTAGTTTGAAAATGGTAGAATTGTGAATCTGGTAAACTCCTAGCCACTATTTCATAAGAACTCGATTTTGGTTTTCTAATGGTTTTGAGAGATTTGAAGAAGGCTATTTTTACGGATGGAGACAGGGCGCTATGAGCTCGTTAGGGGAGGCCTATATCCAGCATTGGACCAATATAGGCTGATGATGATGATGATTTTCATGGAATTTTATACTTCTCTCATTCTTTTTTGTATACCTACATGTAATCGAGATAGAAGCTAAAGACTAAAGTCTATCGAGCATTCGACAACTTTCTTCGTAATCAAACTGTATACCTATTACCTTACTCGTACTAAACACACTGTAGTGTTGTGTCGTAAACACATTTTTTTCCTTATCACGTCGCATGTTAAGACTGTCGCTGTCGGTGTATTTTAGTGAAACTTCTGTCGGTTTAATATGATTTCTTCTGTGATTATAAGCTCGCAGCCGGTAATTTGACTTCTAACTTGAGATCGTGATGCGATACGCCAGTAATTTTGTATTTACTCATACATTTGATGGTTTTTAGCTATTGTTCTACCACAAGCGGGTTTCTGTGTTGGTTAATTGAAAAGCGCCATTTAGTTTATGTTTGAGTAGCTCTATAATTAGGCTGGTAATAAAACTCCTCATATTTAGATTTAAAAAAAACATATCCCAGTATAAAACATAGCTTCAAACAATTTGAGAATTATATTTAAATCCAAATAATCCATTAAGCAACACGAGGAAAAAGATTTTATTAGAAATCATTTCAGTGATACCTAATCTAGAAAGTACCCTTAACACAAGCTCTCCGTAGCTTGGGGCTAGCTGATGATTGTCCAGCATTATTCAAAAAATAAATTTGATTAAGTAATTTTTTAGTTAAAATAATAGTTGTACCTAATCATGTTATTTTCAAGTGCCTAGGTAGGAATATAGGTTTCTAATGTAGCTCCCATCTCGTATAGATAGCAAAGCAAACCACAAAGCACGTGAGTGAGGTGGTCAGAATTATAAAAGCGCACAAACTATTACGATTCCCATAAGAACACTCGTGCAAACATGTTTCTGAAACTTTCTAAGCAGCGTATAAATAACGTTCGATAAAGCTCAAATAGGGCTCGACGACCAAGAGGAAAAACGTCTCAAGCGCCATCTCGACTCACTGGCGCGATCGATGAAAGCACTCTTTGTTTGCCGGATATACAATCCAAATTCACATCACGTCACCGAAAAACACAAACCGAGATACAACAAACCTCCCCCTCGGAACGGTCGTAAGCGGCACCGTTTTAGCGGACCATTTTCGTCTTTAAACGTAAACTGGTAAGGCGCGTTTTCGAACGAATCTCCTCGGACAACAATTGAATCAGTTCACGCAGCATCAAATCACTAAACCACTGGGCGGAGCGTACTCAGACTCCGCCGGGAGAGGGAGACGGGGGAACCCACTCGAGGTGGAATGCTTTTGTAAGACAGAGATAAAAGTATTGTTCGTTGAAAGACTTGAGATGGCAGGCCGAAATTAAGTGCGTCTCGAGAGCTTTTTGTCTGTCGCCCGCGGCGGCAATAAAACGAACAGTGTCACTGAGCAGATTGCCCTTCATCCAGCGCTTGACAATTAAATAAGTGCTTGAGCCACGTATCTTAAAAATAAGCCGTCACAATAATATGATTAATGGGAGCGCGGACACTTTCTATCGATCAATTGTCAGCTACCGATAATTAGAGAGTGGTATTCAAATTAGGCAAGCTATTCGGATTAAAAAGCCTTTAAACGAGTCTCTGGCTGCTAAGTGGTTACGACGATGATAATGTATAATTACTCGATTTTATTTTTTAACCCAAAGTTGATGAATAGGGTTACATCATAAATTATTTTAAAGTAATGTGTAATACAGCTAGTGAACTCCCCCTAATTTGCATTTCATGAAATTAAATGATCCATTTAGAGATATTAATTAACGAGGGAACCAGTGAACCGTCTGCTAAACCGCAGCCTGCAGACAATGGCGGCTCGCTTCGCTAGGCGAGGGACGAATGGCTGGGATAGTGTTACACCGACCTAGGCTGCTTATAGTAAGTAGGTAGTATTACCACAAACCAAGTACGTAAAATGAAACGTTAAACTATAATTCAGACATTAAACTTATGCATTGCTAGACCTACAAATGGACAATGCAGCGAGCGCCTTGGGGGTGCTTTCGGTATGGGACTGATATTGATTGATAGCAATAGTACCTATAGAGTTGTATAATGTATAGAGTAGTATAGGTACCTCTAGATTGTTTGCTTAAAGCTTTCAATCGTAAATAAATACTCTAATTAATTCTACAATGTAACATCTACGAAATAAATATAGATTTTAAACAAACCTCAAAAAAAGAGGAGTAAGTTCTTGCGTCAGAACTTTTATCAGATAAATTGAGTTCGATGTTTTTTTTAATTCTGCTTTCATGTGATTATAGATTTCGATAATATTGAAGCCGTTCTCATTCTTGCTTTAAAGAATTTAAATTTCATTTTTTTTAAACATGCCAATTTTTACTAGTTCACCAGTTTTTCACCTACGACTGTGACTGTAATAGCAGCGATGACAATGCTTGCAATAAAAACTCCCCACAAATTAATAAAAACCTCACTCAATGACAATAACGAGCCACTTCGGAACTAATCGAATACTACAAAATAAATTTAAAATTAGGGGAGAAAGGAATTGTTTGTTGGTATTATTTACGACTCGCGAAACCCTCGGATGAGCATTGGAGTGGTTATTTATTATTTTTAATTCATCCCTATTTCAATTTCAGATATAGCTTTGCTCGTACTTGATGGAGAACTTAAAAAAACAACATTTAAATTATTTCTTTTTTAATATTATTAATATTTATTGCAAAAAATAATATGGTATTAAACATAAGTCATATGCTTCACCAAAACACATTAGCTTGCAAAAAATTCTTAAAAGTAAGTTCATACATAAAAAAAATTAAGTGATTTTTATTAATAATTAAAACATTGATGATAATAAAAATATGTCAATTTTGTTGATTCCCTACTAAATTCTAAAAAGATCTAAGAGTCCTTAACCCTATAGAAAACTTTTTCAATAAGCCCAAATTTTACCTTTTACAAATCTTTGATGTAATTAGAGATTTTATATATAGAACCACACGTAACATGGCAATAATATTTAAGATCAGACAATATCAGAATTTTGTGAGAACTGACCGCTATTTCATTTTATGGCTAATCTAAATAAACACTATTTTAGTAACGCCTGTGAGTATAGACTTTTTACATTACATCCCTAGGTTATCTCGGAGTAGGTATCAGAATGTTTTAATTGTTATAAAAATGCGGTGCCAAGGATTACCTATAACGAACCGACAGACTGTTTGATTACTATTATAATTTAATAACTAATGTAGATACAAGACTATGAATAATACAAAAGAACAACTCTATCATTTGCGTTATAAATTATGAACTTTTTCAAAGGCCGAGGCAAATTGCCACTTTCAAATGAATAAGTTAAACAAGCAAAGCAGAAGCTAAGGCAGGATTCCCGCAGCGATTCAAAGTAATTTATACGAGTTCACCCTTTCAAACTGAATCAAATAAATCAAATTAAAGTACTAGAGAGCGCTCCGCTGAACACGGGAGTGCCCAAGACGTTTTGTCAAAAATTTATTATTTTATTTATTTATTTTTTATTACTCTCATTGCGGTATCTTCATTGTACGTGGAGTGGTCTGTGACAAATTTGACGACTGTTGGAGCATGGGGTCGCTTGTAGGGTTGTGAATTGTGATCTATGGGTTTGGGGTCCGTAAACGACAGTTTAGAGAATTTTTGAGTCCATTTGAGTCAATAATGTCTCATAAATCGTCTTTGTGTAATTTCTTGTGGGATCACAGCGGTCCGTATCGATTTATTTGAGTTGCTAATGGACCGTGAACCAATTGTCATCTCTATCAAACTTTGTAGTGGTTTATTTTTATTATCATCGTATCCTTTCCATTTCAACGTTTTTTTCTTTGACATTTAAATTAATAGCTTTATTTTCTTTACTCATAATGTTTGCTTAATCCTCTAGTTTACGTTTTCATAATTATTCAAAAACGTTGGTAGTGAAGAGAAACAGATTTTTCTTTGTAAAGTTAGACGAGGAATGTAATGGAATTCGACGTGAAACACAACTTACCTAGGTTCATCTAGGTTCACTTAAGCTCCAAAAAACTGAACTTTTGCAATGATTATTGCAAACGAATAGGTAGGTAATGTAGTTAGTTTAAATGACTGAAAACCATAAGGTAGAGCTACCTGATAGGATGCCTATTCTGGTAGGTTCTTCATTACAGGTAGCTCTACCTATAAATTTTCAGTCATTTAAACTAACTACATTTTATCCTAACACCTATCTTTTCTTTACTGAATAATAAATTAACGTAGGTTAAAAATAAAATTGCGTTTTAATAGATGTTGTACAAAGGTAAGAAACCTGTATAGCACAACTTTGTCGAATTTCTTCTTTTGTCGCTTTCAGTGTTTAAACTCTATCACCTATATTCACCCGGGTTTTCGCCTTATACATCGAAAACTTGCAGGAATAAATACTTGCACATATCCTTGCCCCAAATATGGTTTGTGGTTCAACTTCTCCCGTTCTATAACCTGGTATCGCACCAGGATAACATGTAGCGTAAGATCTAGAACATTTGTCTCATTTCCTATCGCAAGAGCTAGAACATTACTCTAAATTCCCTTTTTCTTGCCAACAGAACGAAATGGAAGCGTCAAACAGCAGTGGGTCTAGAGCTGCTAGCGGAGGCAGGGAACTACGCTGCGTTCCAGCGGCTGTACGGCGGCTACTGGGCGGGCGTGCCGGCGTACCCCGCGCAGCCCGCGCCGGCGGCGGCGGACCTGTACTACCGGCAGGCAGCGGCCAACGCAGCGGCCGCCGCCTCCGCCTCCGCTAACACGCTGCAGAAGCCTTTACCTTACCGGTAAGATGCAAGAGTGACGCGTCTCTATGATAATAATCGTGGCAATGACGAGTAGTTCTGATGATGTTATGAGTTCGATTTGAAACTTTAGTGGAACGCCTCTTCCAAGACAATGATATTATGATGCATGATCCTTCTCTTCGTCAGTCTGCTACTGTTATGCGGAGAGAGGAAAGTCATGTGACGAAAAGAGTAATTGATTTGAATGTGAAGGTATATAGGTAAGGGAACAAAAAGATGGATGAATTAAGTTAAGAAAGGTGTGAATACAGAGATGACGGATAACAGAGGAGAATGGAATAAAATGAGGTTGTGCCAACCCGAGGTTGCGTTGGATAATAAGGTCTGGACAAAAAGAAAAGAATCAGTCTGCAACGTTTCTTCTAAGGTGTAGGCCTACAAGGCCAATCACGGAGGCAGGGGACTCGACGTGATCCGCTTTGTAGTCAGCCTGCCGCATCAAGCATCATCTTAGCTGTCTCTAGCAGATCTTCATCCCATCTGGCCATTTGTTACTCACATTTTTTACCTTATCCCCTATCCTTAACAACACTTCGCTTTTGACTGTGTCATTATCACTAACCATCATATCTTTTGCAGGTTATACCCAGGCGCCCCTCTAGGCGGCGTACCCCCTCTCGGCTTAGGCCTACCCGGACCGTCAGCACACCTGGGGTCGCTCGGTGCCCCAGCGCTCGGAGCCCTGAGCTACTACGCGCAGGCTCGACGTACCCCGTCCCCTGATGTCGACCCCGGCAGTCCGCCCCCGCCCCGCTCCCCTCGAGAACCCTCCCTGGAAAGGCGCTCTGATGATGAAGATGACGATGAGACCATACACGTCTAAAGTTAAACAAATGAAGGTCGGTGATCGATAAACAAAGAACGCGTGTTCATAAGAATGAAGTTATTTTACACTGAGGACTTTGTATCCGAAACAAATGAATATGTACACTTGCATTCTTATAATGAAAATCAGTGAAATGTAATGTTGAAAAAATCTACAATAAAACAAATGACGTGCAAAATGCGGATGGAAATACGAAAGCTAAAACAAAGTGTAGTGCTATTGAAATAATCAGGACGTTTGTTAATAAACTAAAATGTAATATTACATGTGTTTCGTTTGTCGTTTGTTCCTTTCAAGTGAATACTCAGTGATAAGACACTTCAAGTGTAGGACAGTTAATATTGTCCAATGTGATATTGTTAGCACAGATTTCATCAGCAATTCTGTAATATATTGATGTCGTGGATAAATGTATAAGTATAGCAATAGGTTCCTAAAAGCTTTGTAAGTTCTAGTTATTGTAATGATATTGGTTACATTCCAATTTAGATACGTTATTGATAAGAATATCACTTTAGTGTTTACATTTTACATCTCATTCAGCATGTTTTGCAACTTTCATAAACCATAACTTAACTTTTATAACTAACTTTTATAGAACGGACGAACGAATGGTAATATCAGTTAATAAAATACATCGTCGAAATAAATCATAAATAAAAATTTGCCATACATTTGCCAGAAAGCTAAACTTTTGAGAAGAACACTTATATAAATTTAGAGAATTAATAAAAACTATTATTTCCCATCTCATTCGCTATTATAGTATTAATACAAAACTATAAAGAGATTTTAAAAGCACTTATTGGTGTGAAGTGTGACACTAAAGATAATAAATGGTTATTCGATAGTTCGTCGATGCTATACTGTGCAAAACTGTATTATATAAGTAAATAAAAAAGCATAACTATGTAAATGTATGTATTGTTAATATTATTACCCAACTTAAAGTATTAAAAGTTTGTAAGTAATAATGCTACGATAGAAAATGCAATCCAAGAATTCTTAAATATGTCCGATACGTTTTATGGTTTGAATATAAATTTAAACGTTGTCAATTAAAATAGCTACCAATTGTTTTTCTTAGTTTTGGCACAAAGCTTAATTTTTTGTATTATAATTATCGTTGTTTTGACTTGGATGCTATAAATTATTCCTACTGAACATATTAAAGGAAATGCACTAATTGATTGGTTTTAATTTCAACATCTCAATTTTTATTTTATATATCAAATACCCGACCTTGATCCACAAAGAGAGTCACTGCAGCTGTAAGTTATTTTTAAGAATAAATTCAACTTTTTTGGAACAAAATTAACTGAATACCTGCTTATTTCTAAGAAACAAACCTTCCTGATCACAATTAATAAAACCAACCTCTTTACTGCCTAATCTTAAGTTCAGATACTAAACTAACTCCAATGAAAGTGGCAAATTATGGCAGTAAAATGCAAAGCTAGTTTTAAGATAGACTTTTCAAGATAAACTCGAAGGACCAATGCAGCCGGCTTGAAATACGAATGTACTAATGCACTTAATCGTTTGTAGGCATGGAACAGTTGTAACGAACACCTCGGTGGCGGCGCACTACTTCTAACTCCGCTTTGTCACGCCATCGAGACTACTTATACCATACGACACGACATTTCTCAGCTTAGCTAAAATTGCATTTCTAAGACACTCTATCTCTATCTGTGGTTATTTGCTAAGCTTTCCAAGTTATATTGATTGATAACACAAGCTCTGCTTAGCTTGGGGCAAGCTGATGCTGTGATGAGTTTCCAGCAATTCATTAATTTATTTTTTAGTTTAGTTAATTGTTTGGGTTCGTATTCTAAATTTCATAAAATTACAACCTGCATTGCTTAGCCACCCTTGGCTCTATCTGTGCTTAATGGCTAAGCTCTTCAAATTATGTTATTTGAGTTTTGAGTTTAGTTAATTGTTTATACTAAAGTAATTAATGCATTATTAATTACCTGAATAATACACTAGTTTCTTCGTGTCCTTCCAAGTAGAGAGTGGACACTCTACAAAGTCTATTTATTACACAACCGCCGAAAAAATTAGGTTTATGTTTTCAGGGTTCAACGTGTTGTGATTTCCTTTTTCAACACAAAACTTTTAAATGTCTTTACATTTACAATGTCTATCGAGGTTACGTTAGACATTTCCTTTAGCTTTTAATAGCCCCGAGTGACACTAGCTCTTATTTGTATAGTTTATTTTAGAGAAATTACCTTTTTTTATGTAGGTACCTATAGGTGCAATTTAATACCTTTATATTGCAACAATGGGGACTTTGTGACGTCACGCTTCATGTTCCGTCACAGCGCTGCAGCGTGTCGGTACCTGCAAGCGCATCAGCTCCGGTGTCGGCTCGTTGTTAATAGCCCCGTGCTAAATTGTCTGTGCTATCTCCATTTGCATTTACTGGTGTAATGTACCTAAGGGAAAGCAATTACACTCTATTGTTCAATCGTAAGAAGCTAACTAACCAGCGGTTTACTCGGTTACTTGAGAGAATTGTATAACGGTTATTTTTAATATTTAATATTCGAATCATAATCCGTTTTATTAAACTTTTTAAACAGTCCATTCGAAAGAGGCTGACCAAGAAATGGCTAAAGAGGATTTCATAGTTGTATGACGTAAGTTCTACGGTAGTGTAAGGTAAAAATACCAGCCATACGTAAGTAGCTCTAGCTACCGACCACGTCGCTAGTAGCTTTAATGATATTTATAAATAATTTTCAGAACAAAACAGTCACGGTACCTAACACTTGTACCGATCGCGTTTACACAATCGCGAGGCTTACCGATTTCCTCCGAAACATTTTTAGTGGGCATAAAACCTATTTAAAAAGCGATCAGTCAGCGCCCGTTGATTGCCAGTAGAGCACGCTACCGTGTTCACAAAACGGCGCAATTAACAACCATCGGGGTGGTGGGCCCTGAACCCCACACTTCCTTTCCCTGCTTCCCTGGTCAGATGTTATCGCAAAACGACCGTTTTCTAGAATCGCCTACAAACTAGCGTGGGCACGGCGAATGGAACAATGGATATTTGATTTGACGTTGCCATGATGCCAGGTTATTCTCATTAGAGGAAATATTGGTCGGTGAAGCGAGATGGTAATTTACTTCAAACAGCCTCAAAATGGTATCTTCAAACTAGCAACAATATCTTCAACCAACCTGAGCAAGACATCGAGAAGCTCAGGAGTATTTATCTCCGAAGAGCAGTTGAGTTAGAATCATTAGGTATTCGTAGTCTACAATTTCCTTTTTTATTAAATATTTTTCGATTATGTAAGTGGTGATAGATTCACTACAGATCGAATAATAAATTTAAACAACCTTCATTTAATGAACGCGATTAAAACATTCCAATCATTGACTTTTCCATAATGAATTACGCGATGAAAGAACCTATCATTCAACTGATATTAATAAATAGCTGCCTACTTTTCATAATGTTGTTGTAGACAAGATCCATTAGAAAACGTCTGTCGGACGCCATTTTTTGCGAGTCTCCTAGCTTATCGATATACGGAACACAAAAAATAAACATTGCAGTATCACGCTAAGTATCCACGAGTGCAGAATTAATATTTATGCTGTTTAAACGTTCTTTAATTACAAGCAACACGAAAGCTTTTTGTTTTTCCAGAGTGAAATGGCCGTAATATTGAAATCAATACCGTACAAGTAAACTGAGGCCTAAGGATGAGTTTCTCAAAATTAGCGAAAAAATTAGCACCTTGCAAAGTTCCTCCCGGATACTGAAAGGAACTTCTTTTCATAATAGTCATCCAATAGTTTAATTTATATATCCTCGCATAGTTTTCAAGTGAGGTGTTTTTATGGTTTTCATCTGTAGGTATATATTTGACAAATCAACTCACACTCATAATGAAGTCAGCGGTATTAAACTGAAACTTTTTTGTAATCATGCAAACTCATACTAGATACTCTGGAAATGTGAACCGAATCGGTAATTTTCTAGTGGTTAGTTTGCAAGTATTTTTTGTTCCGATGCGTAAACGCAACGTAAACGCACTTCGGGCGGCCCTGACGTCGACCGAACGGATTAGTGATGTGCAACGCACATAAGCGTGTCTGACATGACCATGTTTAATACTTTTAGTATTTTATAAAGGTTGCTTGTTTTTTTTTCTAAAAACAGCTTAGGTAAAAATCAGTCATGACGATGATGCTTCTCTCTAAGGCATTTTCCATCACTTATGAACTTTCATAGGTTCTTGCATATACATTGTACCTACCTACTGTCGGATATTCTTTACGTGATCGTACGTAAGAAATAGAACATTCTACGTTAAGAATGTTCTAGTTAACTAGAATATTCTACGTTAAGGTTACAATTGAAATGGGAAGCCTTAAAACATTTTTCTATAATATTAGGATAAAAAATATATACTTAGGACACAAGATACATCAATAACAAATCAAAAGGACATCATATTCCAAACTATAAAACAGTGATACAAAAATAAAAAGTTAGGTCCATATTTGGTACCTTGGTTGTGAAATGTCTGTATTGAACTAAGAAACAATTAGCACCCATCGTTCAAACATATTTTAGCATAAATAAAGTCCTCAAGTATACATTTGTGTCCTCAAGTACCTAATAATACCTTTACTTACCTTACAAACGAAAAAGATCAACTTAAAACTAGATTAAACTAACTTAATGCCTATATACTTTGCAATAACAAATAGGCAATGAGTAAAAGCCCAATGGACATGGTCAGTTTACCTAAACGACTTCCTTACGTTGCGTTATTTAAATTATTATGGCCTATTTTAAATTGCAAGACAGCGAGCCGATTAATTTTAACAAGCTAAGTTTTTATAAACAATGGTTAAAATTCCTTAAGTTCATAAAATATATCCACGATTATTATAATTTTGGTCATGGTAGAATAAACAAACATGGTTTCTAGCGATAACGCTAAAAAATACGAACAAGTTTACTCCTTTATAAGGTTTACATTAGTACATCAAATTCATGTATGTAACATGCAGAAGAAATTTAGGTAAACACATGAGCGGTTAGTAATCAACCTATGTTGTTTAGCTGTAACTTTTTTGGTTTCACATGTGGATTATGTTTCATTATAATGAATTAGAATTTTTTGCATCAATTCGAGAAAATTTTATCCGCTATGGCGCAAACAGCACCGAAAGTGGCGCCCTCACTTATTTTATCATAAAATTCCGTTAAAAAAAGGAATTTCCAAATTTCACTCGTATAGTTTGTTAAACCTATCATAAGCTATTTTTTAATGCATCTGTAGTAGTTTCATTTTGGCTATTTTAGGAAGAGATACGAAACAGAGTTTGGTGGCCATCAAAGGCAATTTCGTATCTCTTCCTAAACTAGACAAAATGAAACTACTACATTATTTTTAAAAACGATACAAATACGACACACTCATAGTATAGGTACAATGTACATTCATAGTTGTTATAAAAGACCCTAACTCAGGATAATGCTTGCTCAGGCCCCATAAGACACCAAGCCAGGGTTAGTCTTCCGTAAAGACCTACGTGAATGACGTCACGAGCTTACATATCCACAAAACAATCAGGTAGATAACATTTACAGAAAAAAGAAAAAACAGAGCTACAACGTAGAAAATGCAGTAGTAATACCTACCCAGTAGTTTTTTTTTTTGTTTTTAAATACTTTGAAAATTACAAGCAAAGGAATAGAAAAATTACAACTAGTATTTACAATTGAAACCATTGAGCTAACTGCAGACGGTTGCAAACAGTCTAAAGGTAGCTCAATTGATCCATGTCAATACCAGTCGGAAGCGTCCCCAAGGCACTGGCTGCATTACCACGCTGTATGGCAATGCTGATGCGCTGAGCCAGATATTCACCAGCTCTCGGGTCACGCGTCGCATCGACCAGACGCTCAGATAATTTTTTAAAAACCCGGAGAGCCTCGGTACCCCACGGACCTTGGGTCTCGAATCCAAGGGGAGCAAATGCGTAGGTTCTGTTGAGACCTGCATATTTGCGCCTCTTGAGATCCTCGGCCAGATCTGCCGCCGCACCAGCCCTAGTGGATGTCCTTGAAAGATGGGAAGGTGCAAGTGTGTCGACGCATGTAGCGTCCCACACAATGGGCCTCCCCAACTCCCATGGGACTAGTGTCATACCGTCGGGCCTCTTGCCATCGTCACGGAACAGACCATTCGGTTCGAGAATAGCTGGTACGTTAGCGCTGACAAAAGCCCGCCGGATGATGTCATTAAGGCTGGCATGACGAGATATCCGACCAGCGGCCCTAGTACATGATAATCCGTGATGACCAAGCTGTTCGACTGCAGTACCGCACTGGCATTGATGAGGCGCACAACACCTTGCACCCAACCGAATACATGTTGCGATACGGAAAGTAGCGGGATCCAATAAAGTGCCAGTGTTATAAGAAGGAAGTGCCAATGTCCTGACTCCCATTTAGAAACGGCTAGGAGACGGGCACGATCTGCCGAGCTGGAGCACGTTTGTAACAAACAATTCCGTGTCAACTCACACAAAGGCCCGTCCCATTGCCGTTGGGACGAAAGAGATTTTGGAGGAGCAGCATCGGGGCAAGCACTATGCCAAGCCGTTCTAGCTTCGTCTAAATATAAAATTTTGAAAGAAATTTGTGATCGGACCAAATCAGACGTGTTTAAAATTTTTTCAACTAAAGAACTAGTGCTGTAGACGGAAGATAGGAACGCTGGTAGGGCTACACTGGAAATTTTGCGAATACCTAAGCCTCCCAATTTGACAGGTAGGGAGGCCTGCGACCACGCCTTGTCATCCAAATCAATATTCAAAACCGATGATAAAGTATTCTTTATTATGTTGTCTAAGCTATCCAATAGCTCGCTGTGTTTCCACAGGTGACTACATCTTAAAGAATACGTAAATTTAGGTACAGTAGTAGTTAGTTTTTTATAGTTTATAGGTTTTACTTTATTTAGAAAAGCTTTTATGCAAACGTGATGGGCCCTCTAAAGTCTACATATTGGGTACACATACACACAGGTAACACACACAGGTCTTGTTTACGTTCAAAGGTAGAAAAGAGAGAGAATGGTAAGACATTCTATCCAAATCCACAAGTAGCAGAAGTAAAAAACTTACTTAAACTAAACTCAGACAAAGAACACCAAAGATCATGGCATTATGAGGCATTAAGATGAGCCGCCAGGATCTAATCTCTCTCTAAGGGCAATGGTGGAAATCATCACAGGTCAATGCGAAATTAACTACCACCTTATTAATACCGGAGCCACAGACACCAAGCAGCCTGTATCGTGGCTGCTTGCAGAAAGACTACTGTGGAATACATTGTGGTACACCAGATAAAAGACGGAGACTCTCATCGAGAGTTGATGCCTTCCCCCGCCCACACCCGCAGAAAGTCTGAAACGTAGCTGTCAATCACCAAAAGTTCTGCTCCAGTTCTCCAACTAGCTGGGCTAGTTAGGCAGGAGGATAATGCACAATAGAATCCCATGCGAGATATCAGTGCAGATCAAAGTTCCCCTACTAAGAATTAGGATAAGATACTGCCCAAATCGGCGATAATAAAGCGTTAAGCGGTGTCTCAGTTACCATGCGGACGGTCAATGAGAGGACTCAAACATTCACTGCCTATTTGAAATACGCAAGCACTGTATCATTGTTTGTGGCTCGTAACCAACTAATTATATTTTAAACAGTGTGTTTGTTTGTGCGTTAAATCAGTGGTCGGCGAGTCCCTGTGTAGATACATATCTGTTTCCTGGCAGTGTCCGTAATTACGCTGCTCATTACAGCTGCGACGCTGGATTTATTATTTACTGCGCCAGTGTTGCCAACTCATATGCCGTGCTGTTACAATTTAAATGACGTGGTGTTGACCTAGTAAGAGATAGAGAGTTACCCGAGAATTAAGATAAATCGCCCCTGAGACCAAAATGGAACCTTTTCGAAGTGAAACACGTTCTGTTGGTTTTATGACATGGCATTCAAACAGACAACATGCGGAATTGCGGATTGTACCAGACTTATGCAAGATACCTACCTGAAATTGAAAGGTCTCCCCTTTTTTGATGTTTTCCCCCAGGAGAACGACGTGGGGTTTTATAAAAATTGTATTTTAAGACATTTAAAAGGTCGGCAACGTATGTCTTATGTATACTTGATGTTGCAAGCATCCATAGGCTGCGGTAACCGCTTGTCATCAGGCGGGTCGCATGCTTGTTTGTTACCTTGGTAATATAAAAAAAAACTAAAAACACACTGATACATACTAGGAAAAAATTATTTCGAAATCAAATGATTCATAAACTTTTATTTATTTAAATTATCTCGTAATCAAGCAACACTGTTGTAATAAACTGAGGTGTAAATAAATAAAAAAAATACTGGACAATCCTCCAAGCATCATCTAGCCTCAAGCTAAGCAGAGCTTGTGTTATGGTCCTAGATTACTGATATACTTAATACAAAACGTTACATTACATATGAACATTAAACATTAAGAACGAAAGGAATTTACATGTCAAGGTGATTATGGCCACAATGCTACGCTTCAATACTTGGATTATGGCCACAATGCTACGCTTCAATACTTGGATTATGGCCACAATGCTACGCTTCAATACTTGCTAAGAGAAGACATCAACGCGCTCCTTGCACATGCGCCAGCGCACGTCTTGTCAAATTCGACATTACTCGTACCTTTGGGTAAAAGATATAGGCTGTAATGGCTATAATATATAATAGACCTGTTTTTTATAGTAGTCTGCTAACTAAAGCATTGTTATTTTTCACTCTGTCTTCTTGACTCACTCGTCTCTGTCATCTATGATTTATGTCAGGGTAAGAAATAAGACTGCTTAGGAACCGTTTTAATTTAACAGACAATTAAAAATAATATTTTTTTTTTTTATAAATTGTAAGGAGGTTAATATTTTTTTTGTTATAAAACAAAACTAAGTTTAATCTTTGACAACAAAGTGAGGAATTTCATTGATTTTACTAACTAGGTAATAGATATCCATAAATAAAAAAAGCTGGACCATCTACACAGCATCATCTAGTTAGCCCCAAGCTAAGCTGAGCTTGTGTTATGGATAGGTACTAGATGACTGATATACTCACTTGATACAACACAATTTTTTCACACATAGAAAAAATTGAAACCAGAAACCCGGATCAAATATTTGCAGATTGTAGAAAAATATTTTGTCCCATGTTGGAAAACGAACACGCAACCTCCTGTGGCGCAGGCGGACCTTCACCCACTGCGCCTCATATCACTCACTTTACTAGTAAACTGTAAACTTAAAAGAAAGGATATCACTAATCGTCTATATCGTCTTAGTTCTATTTATATTTTCTCAATAAAGACCATTATGCATTTTAAAAAGCAAAATGCATGCATATTCGCATTGAGTCGGAATCAACGGATAGGGCATATTAAACCATTACCATTTGCATATTAATTAGGACGGTACGTAAGCCCGCTAATGGCTGCAATTAAAATACTTTAACTGTTCATATTGTATGCAGTTGGTTGCGTTGCGATGCACATTGAATATGTGGGTTCCCAACGCTACCGTAGATTTTGAGTAAGTAATTCAGACATCTCTATCATTTTAAAGTTTACACATTCGTTTATGTGACACTATGATTCTTGTCTTTTAATTCAGTATTTTTCAAGTAGGTAGGTATACTCCAGGTAAGTGGGATTAAATCATGACAAATAAATAAATAAATAATTCCGGACAGTCCACACAACATCATCTAGCTAGAAAGATTGTAGACTGGATGTGGCAAGCTGAAAATGTGTATATTGCTGGACAATCCATACAGATCTAGTGTTATGGATACTGGATGGCTGACTGACGTACTTAATACAGTACCATTACTTAGATATTTTTTATTATACTTACACAGAAAACACCTAGAACCGCCCCTCTGTCGCGAAATCTTCGCTCAGCATTGGGAACCAAAATTTTCAAAGCGCATTGTAACTCAACCAACTGCATATATTATAAATAAAAAATCCCTGTAATAAACCTGTGAAAATATTTTTTTTATAATTGTGGGCAATACACACAGCTCCATCTAGTCCCAAGTTAAGCAAAGCTTGTGGCTTACTATGGATACTGTGTGGATTGATCAGAATTATTCACAAAAATATAGAATTATTATGTGTGTATCTTCGGATACCTCGCGAGAACTCAGAGTGAAAGCCTGCTGGAAGGAAGTAATATTTTTATTTTGAAATCATAAAACAATGTGCTATTTACGTAACTAACAATGCCTAATAGCACATAACCGCGGCCATTATATGCTTAACGATCTGCAACATGCATGTAGCGAGTCATAAACGGACTATTTCATTGACAATGAAGTCATTTTGATCACGCATCATTCGTACTCTATCAATATTCTATTGCGCATTCTAAACATATGTTAGTTCAAATCTAGATGAAGATCTCGTTGTATGGATCTCCTTCCCATTCCGAGGGAGTAATGAGATTTGAATTTGGAATCTCAAAATATGTAGACCAAAGAGGCTCGACCTAAGCGATTTCATTCGATTTGTTTGAAATTGATAAAACCTTTAGTTAATTTTTAGGATAACATGACTTACCTATATAGGTAAAGTATCATAGGGGATGTAGTGTGAACACTAATAAGTATACATTTATTTGTATCAGTAGTTGGAACTTTAATACAAAAAAGCAAACATATCAGGAAGACAGCTACACTGCTCTACCAAAACACAGCAGCCTAAGGCCAAAAATACACTAAGCTGCATGCGATGCGACACAAAATACGCTCAAGTGTGGCTGTAGTCGCTCTCTTGCTTGATTTTAATTTATAGTGGACCAAGAACCAGCTTTCAAACAATAAAACGTCTGAAAAATAAAACAATATTGTTCAATTTAGGCGTTTTTCCCCATTATTTTAAATAGTAGCTATCTGTTATTCAAAGTATCTAAGTAGCCACAACGATTTGAAAATAGAACGTTTTTTAAAACACGAACATGGCTACTGATAGTATCTCTTTGTAATTAACCTTACCGTTTAGTCGCCGCCGCGTAAACGATTCTACCAGCCGTTTGTGACTGAAATGTTACCAGCTAACGTTAGTTACGCTGAATCTAGCTTTTTTTATTGAAAATCGTAAAGCTTTTGATTACCATTTCACTTAAAAGTGTAGATCTGGCCTAAGACGGAGCACGCTTTCTCAGAAGGAACTTATTCACACGGAATTTGTAGACTCCGAGATTGTGCTAAACCGGGAAAACAGAAGCAGGCTATCTAACTTAACATTGACTTGCCCATGTTCGCCATTATTTAATTAAATCTTTTCAATTTCTATATATTCTAAGGAATTTAAATTAGATTTGGAATTAAGTCATTAATGTTTTTGATTTGATAGTGCACACAGCATCATCTAGCCCCAAGCTAAGCAGAGGTTGTGTTATGGGTACTAGATGACTGCTATTATTATATTTAATACAATACATTACATAGGTAGATTAAGTATACTAACTTTGTAACTAACGAAAGCAGTCTGTAAGTAACTACTCAAAAATGTACATAAAAACTTGAAAAATTCCAGCCGGTCATGGCATGTAGGTAGGTACTCTTTTATAAAAGTATCAAACTAACGGAGTAGAAAATTTTAAACTTCTCACGTTATTTTCAAAAGTTTACAATAATTGTTGACCCAATAAAATAAACTATTTTAAGCCTTATCTACGCATATCCCGTTTAATTACTGCATACACATTATATTATTTTAATTGTCAAGCTGCTTCCTTTCATTTCAATCAAAATGATTAACAAAGTGTAGTTTTAAAAACCACCATGTTTAAGCGGATATTCATTTCATAAGCGGAGCGGTTTGTCACAGTTTAAAATAATAGCGCAAACATCAAGACGTTGCAGATGCGGCAGTAAGCAAAGCGAAATAGTACACAAAAACCGAATTTATTTTTATTGTATGATTTATTTGATCATTTTGTAAAATATGAAAATTAGAATAGAATAGTAAATATTTTGCAAAACGCAAATACGGGTAACAATTGGCTTAGGTATACCTACCTGCCATTTGTTGAACTATCAACGTTCAACATAAAGGTTAAGTCACGTTAGCCATCTCTTCTCTCGAATGAAATGAATCAGGTGTTCCCAACGAATGCATTTACAATTCAGCTTCATATGAAAATGAATCGTGTTTTTTCGCCCGCTTCAGTCTTCCACCTAGCACACATCCCTGCGCATTACCCAGGGCGCGGGGTGTGTGTCCAGCGATGCTATCGCCCCCGCCGGTAATTAGTCGTTTCGTTTTAGACCCGCGTTGTCGTGATAAGCCCACTGCACGCTTTGTATGCACTTTTTTGTAATTAATTTCTTTGTATCGATTGATTCAGCGTAATTGTAGTTCTGTTTGTAATGGAATGGCGATGGTTTGAATGCGCAATCGCTGGATTCCATCTTTGAAATGGTTTATTTGTTCGATGTTCAATGGGCTAAAATTAATTATTATATAGACTATAGGTAGTTACTTAGATAAAAAAAAATCTAATAAAATAAAATGTTCTATCTTCATATGCTAAACTACCTAAAACAAAAAAAGACTATGTAAAGTTTTATTTTAGCAATCTCTACATTGTTAGGTTAGGTTAGGTTAGATGATGCTGTATGCTTTTTCCGTAGCACTTATTTTTTCCGAATGTGGATATTATTTCAATTAAATGTATCACAGAACTTTTGTCAAAAAAAGTCTTCAAAATTTGTCGATAGTAAGGGTAGTTACCATTTACCATTTATAATTTATCAAGACGACTTTTAAAGTTATAGGTAGGTACATCATCATAATATGATTTAAGGATTTTAGTGCGTAGATATTTATACTTCATGAAAATTGTATTTTATATTATAAAACATGACCTTTTCCATCGCATTATGGGAAAAACAATTATTTGCGTCACATTTGTGTACAAAGGCCGGTCATTACGACGTTTAATTATTTTATTGCCCATAGGTATCACGCGAATAGGGTTGCCATCCAGTTCATGATTATTTTTCCGGCATTCAAAGACCAGATAATATTGGCTTGCAAGGTCATAGGAAGTAGAGTCATTTCCCTACCAAATTATGGACTTAAAGTTGGTTAATACATAACGATAAATAATAATAGGTTTGTCAGCTTACGTGGTTCACTTTCTAAAACAACTGTCTATCAACAAACCAATTGAACTTATATACCATCATACAATTTTAAATTACGCAAGAGTTTTCAGTTCCCTTCATCTGTATTTATATGCAAGGTGGTTGATTTCGGTTTCGGCCTTTTAAACAACCGTGCAGCGCATCCCTGCAAGGTATCACTCACATCTGACTAAACTTTATGTTTTTGACAGACAAATTGTATAATGCGCGGAAAAAGTATGACATTGTCCTACTGGTATTAACTACACTGTGGCACTGGTCTATTGTTCTGCCAGCATACTCCGGACGATTGTCAGCGATTTCGGATTTAATCTGGTATTTTGTGAAATTATGGAAATGAAATGGACGTTTCGCGGTTAGCTGCGCCCGCGTGCCTAGACATAATGGTGTAGTCATTTTGTAATTTTACTGCTATGACACAGAAATTAGAATTACGAAGGTAATAATGCAGATTGTCATTTTTCTTGGCTGAGTTCCCCTAAAATGTTCATTGTTATATGCAAGTGTAAGTTATTTAATAATAAATTAGTTTTTGTATTAAAATTTGTTGATTCGAATTTATTATTTTCTTTTTATTCCAAATCTCCCTAAGCTAGGCACCTACTGACACGCATCTTCCTAATAAGTAATTCCAGATAATTCACTCAGCATCATCTACCCACATAACTACGCAAACCTTGTGATTTTTGATAAGTATATGTACCCACCTAATACATTACCTATATTCCTTATATTTTTACAAAACAAATAGTCTTTACAATATCACACACAAAACACATATCTTTACACCGATCCTGATACTAACCGTCCACACAATCATCCAAAGCTAATAAGATAAAACCCATTCACACTTCACTCAACAATTGTCAAACGCGAGCGCAGCAGTGTTGCCAGTCCCAGGGGGGTTATGGTCCGCTGAGGGGGGCGGGGAGGGGGCAAGAGGGGGGAGATAACATCGCGATTACGTGCTACAAAACGGACGATATCGCGCACTCATTAGCAAGGCAACTTAACCGCATAATGGATATTGCTGACGTATGGGACTGAAAAACGCAATTAAGAACTCAATTCTGCGTCTGGGTTCAGGAATGCGAGTTAATTGAGCGATATTTTACGATGTTTGATAAATTAATTCATCAATTTAAAGAGTTGGTAGGTATGTTGATGAATTGTGATCATCTAGCCAAACCTACTCATTATTAAAAAATGCTTTTCTTCGAGAATTTTAATTGGTAAAGAAATATCATTTTTAAATGCTGCCCTGTAACTGAAAAGACACAATACCTCTAGATATAGAATTTAGGAGAAAAAAATTTTTAAGTCCTTCTTATTAAATAAGTTAGAACATAACCAATAACTTAAGAAAATAGAAACGTACAAGGGGATTGGCCCCGGTTTGATAAATTAAATTGTAAATCACTGATTCTATCGCCTCAATCTGATCCGAGAACATAGAAAGCAACTCGCAATTTACATAACCCATTGATAATGATAATGACTTTCCAGCACAATAAATTATCATACAAACTAGTTTTATTCTACTAATTTTAACGCTTCAAAAACTTTGAAATATGAATAATTAACATACCTTTTAAGTTTCGTTAATTCTGAGCTTGTTCGATAAAGTTATGATAAGTTAATGAGTATGAGCTTAGAGGTCTGATTATAAGAGTAGATTTAATTGAATTATATTATATTTTTAACTCAGATTTAGATAAAAATTTGTAACCTTTCGTATATACCTACTAAGAAAATTGGTACATTGTGAGACGAGTTTCAATGTTCAATGTAGCAGGAACGGGGATAAGGTACTAACTTTTAAAATAGTTAAACTTCCAGAAAATATATTTGGAAAAAATAACCAGCCTAGACAAGTTATTTTTTCTGAAGATTAGGTTAAAATGAAATTTAACCAATAAATACTAACTGAGAAAACAGTTTCTTTATGCTTATTAAGACTTAAAGTACCTAAACATAAGTCTTGAAAACTTTTTGATACTTACTTAGTTAAATCATGTAAAGTACTCAATACATTTTTAAATATTTAAATCAAAACAACACAAATCATGGTTAAAATGCCGATATTAGGAAATTTTAGTGTAGAAAAAGCGTTCGCCACAACTTATTAGAAAATTTCAAGGAAGTCTGTTTTTTATTGGATTCTCATTGATGGCGCTTATTCCGAGTCCTAATAACACAAATGACAGTATAATCAGAGAAATAACAGGTTATTGTAGAGGATGTGAGCACTCGATCAGAGTAGGGATGTCCCTCCGTCACGACTTGTTGGGTTTTTTCTATAGGGCTTTAAGGGGTTAATTTATATACCTACATACATACGGTACGTCCATGCTATATGAAAGTATTGTAAGTATTCAATTAAGAAAAAAAAACTTATTTTAATGTTTCTAATTTCAATCATCTCGGGCCATGTCCTGGCCAGGTTCCTTATTATCTAACTCAACTGATAATCGAGATCGATTCATTTTTGACATTTGAAACCTAGTCTGGACGTCGATTGTTGTGTGACCACTAATTGACATTTAAATTTACTTAACTGATAGTCGACTTCTAGTGAGGCAATAAGGCAGTAGTTTTGAGGCTCTTTATGAGAGTTTTTAACTATTTAATTTTATGCGTTATTATAGATAAGTACTTATTTACTATCAAACTATTTATTTTACTGTTTCTCTGACTATTCGCTAACAGTTAGGTATTCGCTTCATATCATTCTTCAAATTTCATTTATTAAGATTCATATATTAAATTACTTTAATAAAAGCATTTATAGTTAAAATATTTTTTATTTAGGTGCCAGACCTTTTCAAAAACTGGTAATAAGATGGTTACGAACCGTTAAACTCATATTTCTAATGTCACGGGATCTGGTACGGTAAAAGAGCAGAAAGCACGGGTTTGACGAGAGCCCTAATTAGCCACTGACAATTTGCCCTAGCTCGTAAACAAGTTATTGTTTCCTTTGATTATTGAGTGGATTTTAAAGTTTATGAAACTTAATTACCAAGTCTAACAAGTGGAAAGTCTTCCAACGGAATGGCAAATACAGAATCACGCACAAACAAATGAAGACATAATTGTGATTGCGCAATATCGTTTTTAGTACCAATAAATTATTTACGATTTTATGTTTATAGATTTGAAAAAGTACTTATTTTCTCGCGTTTTAACGGATATCGGTTGTTACCAGTTATTAAAACCAAGCTTGATACAACCCAGATTACAGTTACATGTAAAAATGAGACATCAATATTATCATCGCTCAAAATGAAGCTCTATGTCATGTCTTTTTTTAACCCCCGATATTTTGTAAGGGAAGAGATATGAAAACAGAGTTTAGTGGCCACCAAGAGCAATTTCGTATCTCTTCCTTATATAGACAATATAAAACTACAGATGCATGCAAACAAGCCATATGATAGTTATATAAAACAAACTGAACGTTTGCATTTTGGAAACTCCTATGTTTTACGTAAGTGAAAAATAAGTGCTGGTGCTAGTGTATGTACCTCCTGTTTTCGCCTTAACTCAAGGTATAGAGCTGAAATCAAAGCTTTTTCTTTAAGCCAAAAATCCACAGCTGAAACCTCAGTATGAGGGCTAAGTTTGAGAGTTTTAGTTATTTCGGTGTTCCACCCGATGGGTTTTCTGCTTGTTCATAGTTCTAATGTAGAGTTTGTTGGGTTGTTTGTGTTTGATTATGATGGAGAGAGACTAAAGAGATTAAAAAAGTGTTTAAGAGACTATACCAGTTTGTTTAAATCATTGGATTCCTTTCCTCAATCTTACCAGTTGATTAAGATCATTGTTTTTCTTTGTTTCCTATGCTAGGGATTCCAAAAACCTCGGTTTCTACTCAGCTGTCCCCAGAAACCTCAGTACCTACGCAGCAGGGGTACCAATCCGCGGCGGGTCAAAGTGTCAGCGTCGCGGCTAATTGCCACGTCCGCCGGAAGTGGCCGGTCCGCGGTGTCAGGTGACGCGGCCACCTGTGTGTCTGACCACTGCGTGTGCATGTGTGTGTGCCTTGTGTGTGTGAGTGAGGGGTGAGTGAGCAGAAAAGTGTTTCGGATATAATTCTCATTCTAGTTCTTGCCCGAGCCTCGCTATGAAATAGCCAGTCTCTTTAAGGCGAGTACCTAGTCACTGTAGGAAGTGATCCTATCCTAAAAATGATTTATTTCTCTATACCAGAGAAAAGAAAGAAAAGGACACTTCACTTCCTACAGCGACTATCCATTAGCTATAAGTCAAGTGTAATTAAATATAAGTCCAGCGTTTCAGTAGGTTACTTATCTATTGAAATTCTATTATTTCTGAAATAAAAAAGTAGTTTTTGTATTTTCTACAAATTTAAAAAACTACGGAATTTGAGTTTAAGATAAGCTTTTTGGTAGCGTGATCAAGAATTTTGTGCAACACTGTACATACGTACGCCATAGTTCCATAGTTCTGCGTGACTCTACTTTGTGTGTAGTGTGTGTTGGTAACTTTACTGGGAACCCATGTGTGTGTGAACACCAATTAGTGTTTTATTCAATCATCATTAACTTTTCTATTGTAAATTAACAAAAAAGCTAATTAAGCAAACATGATTTTCGGTTTAGAATCACATTGTGGTTTAAATGTATATTAAGGGTATTTCCGGTCACGCTTTGTTCTGATCTCGAGTCATCATAAACTTACTATTTTAATATAATTATTTTAATAATTACTGAGCATTATTTCAAAACTTTTTCTTAAATTTTCAGAAAACCTTTAATAAGTTCTTACTTGAATTGCTAAAATCTCGACAATACATTTTTTTGTACTTCTATAGGTACTTAGGTGCAAAATATCATAGAACAATTCTTCCTTACGAAGAAGAATACATACTAGAAGAGGACGATAATATTAAAGATTTTAAATTTTTGTGTAGGTACATAGTATGTATATTTTATACGGAACACAGCAAAACAAAAACATAGGTCATCTTAAGGACTGGTCACAAATTAAGTTTCCTCAAGTTACCATAAGCTTGTACTTAATACTAATCCGGATGATGATGATGTCTCGGATGTACCCTCATACATGACTTTCAGTTTGCAGAAAAAAACGTTACGAATGTTGCGATCGAGAAATGTCGTGCTCGCGAGTTAATGTGTCGACTCGGCGCCGGGAATGCCTGCCATTTTATTTTTGGGGTTCCCTAACCGCAAGATAATGGTAAAAATCCTTGAAGTTAAGTAGGTACTTAGATATTTTCTATTCGACACAAATAAATACAAAAAGCGTAGTAACTATAAATTAGTCTTATTATAGCCAATTATAGGAATTATGAGTAAGTAAGTAAGTAAGTATTTTTTTGAGATTTTATTTTATACTTTGTGATGTATTTGATACTAAAGTAATGATATTATCTAATAAAAAAAGATCACAGTTGTAAAGAACACGACATGCAGCGATTCAAAATGACTCGTTTGAGTCTCCTCATACAAATTTTACCTACGTTACTAAGATACAAATTCCAAAGATTCATCAAGATCATATCAGTATAAATAAATTTATATATATTGAATTATTTAATTTTATAATATCACTGGACACTACAAATCTTAAAGTTCACCTCACCCTTGTTAATGTTTTCTTTCTCCCCCATAATTACGTAATTAGTGGCGATGAATTGGTAGAGCGTTTAAACTGCACTGCCTTTTGTCTGTGGCCGGCACCCACCGACCTTT
Source organism: Eupithecia centaureata (assembly GCA_944547425.1). NCBI lineage: Eukaryota > Metazoa > Arthropoda > Insecta > Lepidoptera > Geometridae > Eupithecia > Eupithecia centaureata. Next base: position 11,941,640 of record OX155679.1, on the reverse strand, counting down.
GTACAACAGCTGTTCTATTGCAACTTTCGGTTTACATCAACTGATGTTTTGTTCAAACTTAAAAGTTAATCGGTAAAGAATCTAGTAGGTTCTTGTATATCATGGTTCGTGCAATATTTTACATCGTTACAAAAGCAATTAGCTATTTGTACCTAACAGACAAACAGATGATAATCATTTTATATAATACTAGCGACCCGATCCGGCATCGCACGGTTTTATTATATGTATAAACTTTTCTCTTGAATCACTCTATCTATTAAAAACCGCATCAAAATCCGTTGCGTAGTTTTAAAGATTTAAGCATACATAGGGACAGAGAAAGCGACTTTGTTTTATACTGTGTAGTAGATAGATGGATAATTCTTAATTTCAAAGCCTTATTAAAACATTTAGTACTTAATTAAACTTATCCTAAAGAGAGGCAATGGAATTTGCGGATTGGAATTATTTGACAAATTAATTGAATTAATTTGTCAAATAATACGTCATAAATATTACATTAATTATAATAGATAGTGTAAAGTTATAATTTTTATAGCAATTAATAATAGTATAATAATATAATTAAATTTATTTTGATTCAATTATCATTTAAAAACTCGTTGTAGGTGTGGAACGTCTTCTCGCTAATTTTGAAATTTTTGAAACTCGACCAAATACTCATTGTATGTGTGGAACGTATTCTCACAAGCCAGTTTAATAAACTAATTTTGAAATTTTCGAGACTCAACCAAACCTAACCTCATCCTAATCTAATGGTTAAGACAAATATATAGGTACAATGGTTATGGCTTAAAACATGAAAAACTTTATGATAGAGTTCATAGAAATAACAGACCGTAACAAGAAAGAATGGCTAACTCTAAGGGAGGACTATACGGGGACGAAGGATAATCGAAATACCTATCGATTTCAAGATATCAATTAAATCTATTGATATTTTGAAATTGATTGCTTATGTTACTGTATATCGATATTGAAATTTATGTATAATAGAACAGTAACTGAATTACTGACAAACAACGCAGAGCCTAAACGTTGGTCCGTTGATTTTGTTGAATCGCGAATTTTTAATAAGGAACCAAGATTCTAAGTCTTGGTTCCTTATTAAAATTCGCTTCCATAAACTAAAATAAGGATGTAATTAAAGTAGCGAACCGTTTGTAGTACTTATGCTGGAAAAAAATAACAGGTAAAAGTAGCAGTAGTAATGTAAAAAACCAAATTGTAGAAATATAATAAAGTAGTAATGTTATGAATATAATATTGTTCAAGGGTTTCTTACTCTGCAGAAATTGAATTATGATTTACAACGTAATAGACAATCAACCGACCCAATTCTAACACAAAATTTATGACAGGACATGCTTCCAGTATTTCCTTTTCGATTGGGAATCAATGAACATTGTGAAGTGAAGTACGTCGCGGCGGTTGCGCGATTGGCCACGCAATATCGACGCGAACAGCCGACGACCATTCATCATTATTATAAATGTGCCACACTCGCTTATTTACGGAAATCGATATTTTTTTCGGTGTCGATTTTGAATGCTCTTTTCGACACGTCGGTAAACGTGACGGCTTTGTGAGAATGACCCCTGCTTTGTTGCCGCTGAGCATCATTGACTCCCTGCGATGCTACCAACGAACTATTAGTTCCGCATCTACATATTGTAATTATTGATCATCATTCGGGTCATGGTTGCCGATGATCGGTAAAACAGTAAACTAATGATCGTCTCTTTGTAGTATGATTAGTTATTTTGGACAACAAAAGCATCTGAAATGTTACGTGCGACTAATTCGTCATCTGTCTCCGTTTTCCTGTTCAATTACTCAATCTATCATGTGGCGGAATAAACGTAGCGTTAGCACAGTGGCTTTGCCAGGTACAAACGTTGCCAAAAGAACCTATTCCTAAAACATGAAACTAGTAGCAACACCGCGCGGCTTCAACCGCGTGAATTCAAAATTAAAAGTGCTTTATTTCCTCTATACCTTACAGGACATTTGGACACGTCGGAAGTCATGTCATAAAAAACATTCGTAGGAAGGCAAAGAAGTCTAATTTACGCCTACGTCAAATCAAATAGACTTTAAAGAGGGTATTATTTACCATTTCTAATTATAATTCTAAGTGGGGGAACTATGATCTGCACTGACATCTCGCATAGGAGTGTATCGTGCATTATCCCCCTGCCTAACCAGGACCTAACCAGCCCAGCTCCTTGAAAAACCGGAGCAGGACTTTTGGTGATTGACAGCTAAGTTTCAGCTTTTCTGTGGGTGTGGATGGGGTTGGTGCCTCGATGAGGCTCTTCAGTCCCGTCTTTCGTCTGGTCTCTTCTGTGGCCGTGCATAGTACCACAACGTGCTCCACAGTTTCTTCTTCCTGAAAGCAGCCACGACACAGATTGCTGTCTGTGGCTCCGGTCTTGAAAAGGTGGCCTGTAATGATTTCCACCATTGTCCTTAGATCGTCGCGGCACATCTTGAGCATCGTGTTTGTGGTTTTCCTGTCTTTGGAGGGGAATATTGTTCTAGTATGCTTGCAGTCTGTTCGACGCTCCCATAATTTTTGGTGTTCTTTTTCTGAGTTTAGTTTTAGTCTATTTTTAACTTCTGCTGTGGGTGGGTTTGATAGACTGTTATCATGACTTGTTGGGACCAGTCTCGCTCCTTCCTTTGCTAGTCTGTCTGCGTTTATGTTGGCTGGGCAGGATCGACTTTCTGTCCATTCTATGCAGACTTTATTGTGTTTAGAAAGATCTTGTAGAGCGCTATGGCATTCTAAAGTAGATTTTGATCTTGTGTCTGCTCTTTTGAGTGCGTTTATTAAAGCAGCACTGTCTGTTATAAAGACCAGATGCATCCGGCTGGACCCTTTGATAGATGTATCTGAAAGCATGTGCTTTGCTGCTAATTGGAGTCCCGAGGTTTCCGCCTGAAAGGCCGTGGTCGATGAGTTTAGAGGTTGGGCTCTTGCAAGGTCGATTTCGGGACAGTAGTAGCCGTAGCCGTTTCCTTTGTTGTTCTTAGACCCATCGGTGTGGATGTGGTATGTGGTGACGTCATGAGAAGTGATCGCTGTTGCGTTTTCTTCATGCGTTATTTCGTAGGCCTTATTGATGAGATAAGCAGACGCTATTCTGTCCGTGCCATTCGCCGCCTCAGGAATTGCAGCAATGGCCTTATGTATTATTCTACATTGGTTTGTCAGGCCAGATTCGCCTTTCCACTGGTTTGTTGACTTTATTCTTAGAGACGCAGCCATTGCTTCCTGCTGTATGTGATCATGCAATGGCATTAGTCCTAATATTATATCCAGTGCTGCTGATGGGGTTGATTTCCTGCAGTCGCAGATGAGTGTGCAGGCCAGTCTTTGAACCTGTTGTAGTTTGTTTATGGTGGTGGCTAAGTCTGTCCTACTAGGCCACCATACTTACTATTGCGCCGTAGGTTAGTACTGGGCGGACCAACACTGTGTACAGCCACAGGCACAGCTTAGGCTTCAGGCCCCAGTCCTTGCCCACCGCACGCATGCATTGCCATAGGACGTTTGTGGCTTTTGTTGTGACATCTAGTTGTTTGCCCCACAACAGTTTACTGTCACAGAGATCTGAAATGAACGAGTTATATTTGTAAAAAGCAAAAATTTGTATGTAGGTATAGACGTAGTTCTAGCCCTGGAAGAAAATATAGGCTACTTTTTTTCCATTAATCAGTATCCATCAGGAATAGAAATAACCTTTTCTAATTGGGCTTTGCGATAGTTGCTTTGCGTACTTGTTCATAATAATGCGTGATAAGATTATACATCAAAATATTAAAAATCCTTTAATAAAAGGAATTCAGATCTATACCTGTGTGTGTGTGATATTGATATACCTATTCACCATTAAGTTATTCCCCTTTGCTGCCGTCTGTACATCCTAGGTAGGTACAAGTAGCAGCCGCAATATTGATAAACGTCCGAGAGCAATCAGTGGCGGGCAATTTGAGCGCGATTGTCCGTGGTGAGATGCGAGCACGCAAATTGGACGGACCATGCACGTACAAAACGGACTGTTTAGAGCTCGGGATGCAGTTAGCTACCGAGGAATATCACTGGAATGCTTAAATTGTTCTGGAAAGCTAAGTTTTTAAGTTTACAATCGTTTGTATTGGAATCTCCGCAAAAGGTAGAGCATTGCCATTCAGTATCACACTAATATTACATTATATATGCTTAAGTTAGGATGGATGGATGGATGGATAGATGTGTGTTACTTCTTCACGCCACAACTACTAAAAGGATGGGACTGAAATTTTGAATAGACGTAGATATAGGCCTAGTTATGGGTGAAAAGTAGTTTAATTCCAAACATAACTTTACTACTATACTACTTTTCAACTATTTTAACGCAGCTAGTAGGTACTCTATAAAATGGAATTAGAAAATAGTACTCTATAAATCGGATTGGATTTCTAATTGGAATATAAAATCACTACCTATTTTACATTTTCCTAGTCAAATAACAAAATCTCGTCTCATAAACATGATCATAAGTAAATAATTCTCGACAATCTACACAGCATCATCTAGCTCTAAGCTAAGTAGAGCCTGTGTTATGGGTACTGGATGATGACTGATATACTTAATACTAATTACACTACACATAGGTACTAACTTAACTACTAATAATACATAACAAAAATATATATTTTTTTATTATACATAGAAAACACCCAGAACCCCGGAACAAATATTTTTAAATCGTACAAATATTTGTCCCAAGACGGGAATCGAACCCGCAAACACCTGCGTCAAAGACCTTTGCACCACATCAGCCGTACAAGATGTGTAGTATATTATTTGACTAGGTAGGCAGAAAGGCACAGGTAGGAATAGGAAATCGTGAAGGCAGGGCTCACACGGGGTCACACATAAATATCTAATGAGAAATACGATTGCACAAGGAAATGATATCGATATCAATTCGATATTCCGAAGCTCGCAATCATGAAAACAAATTTGCGTTCATTTCCTCTCCCTCGGAACTTTGCCCAGGGTCGTAGTTAGGGCGGGGGGAGTTTGGAATGCTTCCGTTCACTTTTTGACTGCCCAGCTTCTGGTACGTTCCTTACATTGTTTATTACAATATCCACAGCTTAAGTAGGACGGGTAAATTTTGAGGGCTGTATTTTTAACCCCTCTACTGCTGTCACCAGTCCGCTTGCCAGGCGTGAAAATCAGCGCAAAACCATATTGGGAAAGACAGGATCAGTAGTAGACTTTTTTTGTGTCTTTGAGGTTACATTGAGTGGTTGAGGCTGTTGCATCCGAATAAACAGTTAACAAGTAAATAATAATGATCATGATGATGACAAAGGGTAAAACAGGACCCTATTACTAAGACTCCGTTGTCTGCCTGTCCGTATATCACCAGGCCGTATCTCATGAACCTTGATTGTTAGGCAGATGATGGTTATTTCTGTTCCCGCTATAACAACAACACCTATTATAATTATTTTATACTTACATAATACTTATGCTAAAAAACAGAATTAATAAACATTTAAGGGTGCTCTCGAATAACAGACAATTTATTAGCATTTTTATAAGATACAGAATCCTTCGAGTACGTTCGGTTTTTATAAATTTCTTTTGGAATTTTCAGCCGCTACAACAAGAAGTAACGTGTCTTTCACTATTTTATCATTAGTACGAAACTAGTGATTTAAGTTATTAATGTACCCCCAAAGAAAGCCTTGGCTCCAAGCCTGTTCAGGCGTACAAGATCCGTAGCAATATCTTTTACAAGGCGGTAGATCGTAATGGAAACCATTTCTCATCAATTTTCTAAATAAAGGCGCACAGAAGCCAGCGGGGGAGACAAAGCGCGGGCGCTCACGACGTAGATTGAGCTGAATTATCGCTTTACCGCAGAATACAATCTCCCTTGTTGTTTATATCTACACATTGTAAATCTATAGATAATAAAACATGGAGATAAATATCTTGAGCTATCTAACAGTTTCGATTTAGAAGCTTGTATAACGCGGCAGCGCTCTCGCAAGAACGGTTTCACAACTTTTGAAATCTTGGATCTGGAATTTGAAGATTTTGCAAACTATCTTTAGTCTTGTAGGTTCTAAGTGTTAACTAAAAAAATGCATGGTACTCAAATTGCACTTAGTTTACGTTTACGAAAAAAACCTACAATAAAAAATGAGTTGGAACCAACTATGGGAACAACAATATCTTACCCGGTAATGTTAAGAACTGCTTTATAAATACACATGCAATGATTATTGAAAAGAAACAAACAATTTATGACAAGTTCTAATAAGATTACCTACAAACAAATCAATTAGTATAGTGGATTTAAGGTTATTGTGTGTTCTCATTGACACTGTTCTTTTGAGAAGATAAATACATAAACTTAACATTCGCTGAACTGAAAGAAGACAGGTTCTAATTGTACTGATTGCTAGAAGTAAGAGTATTTTTACTACAATAAGGGCCTGATTAACTACTAACTAAATAATCAAGTAAGTTCCCGTTAAATTACCTGATAAATATCTATGGTGCTGTCTCTTTCATATTAATATTTACAGTACGCGACGACAATACTGTCAAGGAAATCAAAAGGAACTTAGGTAGGTACTTTTCGAATGAAAAAGCCCTAAAATTCAATCCAAAGAACCGATTGTGCGACGATAATTAGTTGTACTCTATCCGTTAAAAACGCTGTAAACGCAAAATACCTATATGGAAATAGACGAAAACTTTTTAGTCCATGTAAACTAATGCACAACCATTGCAACTCAGGACGCAGTCAGCACCCACAATGTATCAAAGTGAACCTACCACTATCACCATAAAGACAAAAATCCCTTATCAACAAATCAGAGTGACGAAGGCCTTACAGCCTCGGCCTCAGGTGAACCTCCATATGCACTCAACCCGAGATAACCCGTGTGAATTATGTTTAATCCGAACAGTTTTTCTCGCCGTTATCAATTTGCTGCTTCGCTTAATACAACGTTTGAGTCGGATTACACTTAAGCGATTCATCCTGACTTAGAAAAGAGAACTTTCTAGGTTTACTTGTATCAGGTATATTTGTTTGCTTTTTTATGTCTGTTCGCCGATTTCTTTGTGGCGAAAACCAAAATCACCCGATTTTGATGTTTTTATTTTGAAAGCTCTATAACTTTTACTACCGAGGGATTATTAGCATTAGTCCTGCAAAACTTTAAAAATAGTAAGGAATTAAAAACCGACTTCAAGTCGGTTATTGAAATATATGAAATTTACTTTTAAGAACTTCACAATTTAATAAAAAAGTAAAAGACTGAAGATATCTTAAACAAAAATTTCTGGAACAAATAGGTAAAATTAAGAGTTACATAAAACTCCAGTGGAATTGAAAGTTTTGCCTGAGGCTAGGCTGACACACCGTCATCTGAACTAAATGATGTCAACGACAACATGCAACCTCCGAATTACTGTAGATACTTCTATATACTACTCTGTCAAGAAAGTACCGGGAAAAGATCAATAATACACAAAATGTTTGTTATTCATCCAAATTTATTTTATCACCTTCAAAGTATGCTCCTTCAGAAACGATACACTTACGCCAACGAATTATCCAATCATTAAAACATTTTTTAAACGCTGTTTCCGGAATTGAGTTCAGTTCTCGCCGCTAATTCTCCTTTATGTCTTGTACCGATTGTTGGAAGGCGCCACTCCGAAGCTTGTTGACTAGTTTGCATGTCAAACTCATAAACCCACGTCTCGTCACCAGTAATAATGCGTTTCATGAATGTTGGGTCGGAATTGACTCGTTCTAGCATGTCCTCAGCGACTCTCATGCGATTGAGTTTTTGGAGAAAATTCAGGTCTTTTGGGACTAGTCGAGCGGCAACATGTTTCATACCCAAGTGATTATTTAAAATGGTACGGATCGACTCGTGAGATACAGAAAGTTCGGCGGCTATCTCTCGCAAAGTTGAATGAGGATTTTCAGTCACTGTTTCCTTCACTTTTGCGATGTTAACTTCAATTGCAGACGTTGATGGCCTACCAGAGCGAGGCAAATCTTCCATCACATCTCGACCGCTTTTGAACGCTTTGTACCACTCATAAGCACGTGTTTTTGATAAAGTCGATTCACCGAAAGCCTTCTGTAACATTTTCAGTGACTCCGAACACGAAATTCCATTGGCGATGCAAAACTTAAGACAAACTCTTTGTTCGATGTTTTTGTCCATTGTGAAATTCGCAATACACACTAGATTCGTGGGTTAAGAACTAAAGTAGCGTAAGGGCAAAATTTGGAAAAAAAAGTTTTTTCGCCGTTCGCTTTTAAAACCCCCATATTTTTATGTGCCAAAAAACTGTAACGATATTATGTGTACATTGCTTAGTATAAAAATAACGTATCCAAAAAAATCTTTTCTGTTAACTGCCAAAATGAAGTGTACCTGGTTACAATAATTTTGACTTTATTTTATCTAAAAAGCTACGAGCACCACGATCGTATCTGGATTTACAGTACGATTAGGACCACGTTTCGCGCTCTTTCCAGATTTTTCTCTCTGCCCAAAGAACGTAAGGTGTGTATACATTACTTTGGCACATAGTGTAATAGAAATGCAAAAATTTTTTAGATCAATTATAGTGTAATAAGCGATATACGTTCTTTAGCACTTAATAAATCTTTGTAATTCTAATTCACTTTGCTTATAGTACTACAATACGTTAATTTTTCACCAAAAACTTGATGTACCTCAGCCGGTCACCTATGAAAACATGACGCAGCGGACGTTCTTATCTATGCTTATGCTTTGATAATTTGCGACCGTTAACTAATTCACGAATGCAATCTTAGAGCGCTTACACTTACAATCAAATAACTTATTATTATTATAGGGTAAAGTACTTTAAACTATTTTTTTTAAATATACTCTACGAATACATTATGAAGTAACGCCAGCGCAGCTAGAAAATGAGTCTTAAGTAAATCACTTTGATAGTCTACAAGCATCAATTACTACGGATCAGGTATGTTTTTCTTGAAGAAAGGTACCTAACGGTTATTTATGAAGGTATATTATTATGCATAGAAAGACGCAGGTTTTATTATAAGTTTAAATTTGTCGTTTGTTTTTTAAGAAGCCACATTTTAGTGATAATCAGACGGAAAATCTGCTACACGAATATTTACGCCCAGAGAATTAATAACCAATCTACAAGCTAAACTGTATTGCAAAATGCAGTGGATACTGAAAAATATTTTGAGCCTGGTCACAGTCAGATGGAAGTAGACAGCATTCACGCTGCTATAGAGCTGGCCAAGAAAAATATAGGTACCATTTTCTCGATCCATCCAGCTATTACACTCCTATTAGAACTGTATCAAGAAGAAATCTTTGCAAACTACAAGAAATAGGTCAGGAAGAATTTTTTGATCTAAAGAAACGGAATACCGTAATGATTAAGAATTTAAAAAAGGTACCTACTAAATGGGAAACCGAGAATTGGTTAAAAATCAAATGGTTGCAATATCGTAAGGACGACCCAGAACATATTTATTTGAGATATTAATTAGACAGCAAAAATTTTAAAAAATTAAGGTGTGCAGTAATTTTTCAAAAAGCTTACAGTGGTCCAATAAAAATATAACGACCTGCAAGAGCCGAGTTGATCTGGAGTAATTTCGTCAACACATCATGATTTATACAACCATTTGCATTTGACCAGGATTTTTTTTTTTAAAACACACTTTGAAGGTAAAATTAAAGATATTCTTTAAGTTTTTAGTATTTTTTATAGTTTTATATCAATATTATTCAGGTCATTTTAACGGAAGATCCGTTGAATTCCAGGTATTAATAAATTATCTTACTGCCAAATTAACGTAAGTCAACCATTTTTGTTTAAATAAACATCATTACAATGAAAACATTTTTTAAAAGTTAAAAAAGTTATATTATTCTGTAGAAGATAAATAAAGCTTTAATATAAGTAAAAACCAGATGTCTAACTATTATGGTTTTTGCCATAGAGGAGCTCTAAGCTAACAATACGCCAATTCGAATTGTTTTTCGCGTCTCCTGTAAAGTTGTAATTTTACCCTTACGCTACTGTAGTTCTTAACCCACGATATGATGTAACTAAAAACAGCACTGTATTTAATATAAATAACAGATGCAACTCAAACTCCGCGCCAAAATGGCAAACAGTTGTGCCAACCTAACAACAACAAAAAAAACAAAAATTTGAATTTGGAACCATAAACAAATCATCCATTCCCGATACTTTTTTGACTGAATGTATATATTAAAAAAGCATAACCTGACTTTTTCGATTCATCATCGTCATCACAGACCCGAAACTACTCAAGCTAGAAAGTTGAAATTTGGAAAGCAGCTTCCTTTTCGTGTGTTTGAAGATTTTTTTTTGAACAAATGAATAAATCTATGATTTTTATTTCTAAAAAAGATTAAACCATTCGGGTCTGCCTGTTTGTTACATTAATTGAGTCCTCGGTGTTTATAGTATGCTCAGAAGGTAGTTATAAAATTCTAATGTGCATGTTTATAATGGAAGTCACTGACAAGCCAGTTATGTCTGAGAACCGTGTGTGACAATGGCGCGTTTAATTATAACAATAGATTACGTGTGCAGCTCTTTTTGAAAGTTAACTTACGTGCTCAATTACTGCAAATTAGGTTATGTATGATTAGATTGTTTGGATTTTGCATTTGACACCTTGAGCTGTACTTCTTTATATAAATTCTTACTTACTTATTTCATAAATGAATGATCTTCTTATCTGCAACTTTTATCTTATGTAATATAAATAAATAATAATAAATAATTCCTGACAACCCACACAGCATCATCTAGCCCCAAGCTAAGCAGAGCTAGTGTTATAAATGCACATGCAATGGTACTAGATGACTGATATATTTAATACAATACATTACATAGATAGATTTTTTTATTATACATAGAAAACACCCAGACCTACGGAACAAATTTCTGCAGATCGTACACAAATTTGTTCCGAGGCGGGAATCGAACCTGCAATCTCCTGCGTCGCAGGCGGACATTCGCCCACCGCGCCACATCGGTCGTCATATCTTTAACTATATCAGCCCGATCTTCTCCAATTCAATAAATAAATAATAGGGCACCCAAGCTAAACAGAGTTTCTGTAATGGTAAGTAGAATGACTATGATAATTAATACAATACATAACTTATATGTATTTTTTGTACATAGTAAACACCGGGAATAAATATTTGCAGACCGTAAGAACATTTGTCCTAAGGTGCAAATCGAACCCGCAATCTCCTGCGTCGCAGACTTGCCTTCGCCCGACGCGCCATATCAGTTGTCACACTTATCACTACTAAAACAAAGTCACTTTCTCTGTCCCTATGTCCGTATGTATGCTTAAATCTTTAAAACTACGCAACGGATTTTGATGCAGTTATTTTAATAGATAGGTAGAGTGATTCAAAAGGAAGTTTTATACGTATAATAAAACCGTGCGAAGCGTATTTTCGCTAGTATTTTTAATAATAAATGCATCTGACGCATTGCCGTAAAGTGGGGCAATGCAACCAGAGCGTCTTGGGGACGCTTCCAACTGGATCAGTTGAGCTACCTCTAGACTGTTTTCAACCGTCTACAGTGAGCTCATAAGTTTCAATAATAAAACAAACATACTTTTACCTCATACCTTTAACACACCTTTTTAATTGGAGGTCTAAATGTTAAAACCAGAGCTCTACCTTTAATTCTAGTTATACATGTTAATTGTTTATTTCCTTACTAGCGACCCGCCCCGGCTTCGCACGGTTTTATTATACGTATAAACCTTTCTCTTGAATCACTCTATCTATTAAAATAAAAACCGCATCAAAATCCGTTGCGTAGTTTTAAAGATTTAAGCTTTCAAAGGGACATTAGGGATATAGGGACATAAGGACATAGGGACAGAGAAAGCGACTTTGTTTTATACTATGTAGTGATTATATCACGTGTCCTGGAATTTTGTAATTGAAACTCTAGCTGCTATCTTCGTCCGTCTTATAGCGAAAAAGTCTGGAACTCCCGCCTCCAAAGACACGGTCGACACACTTCCTTTTTCTTTCTGTTGATTTTACGAACTTTTTGTTAAAAGTGTCTATACATTCGTTGTCTACAGTTTACATAACAATTACTAGTTGAAATTGTTTACAATTACAATTGTTATCTACAGGGAGTAAAGTCCTATTCTCTGCAATTTGGAACATTTTCTGAAAATGCCATAGTAATTCAGTCTCCTAGGGAGTGTTTACCAACAAAGCGCTCCGACATAATCTCCTCAGCGACAGTGGCGTGGCTAACGCGACACCTGCGCATGAGTTGATGCGCGGTAATGCCGCGCTCGATCGTTCGTGAGCACCGCGTCCAATGGAGTTATGGCTGCTGTGGAGGCGCATAGTAAAAACGTCATTATGCTGTTTAACTAGCTTATTTGATAGGAATTGCGATACTCTCTAGAATATACTAGAAATTTCTAGCTGGTAGCATATTGTCGCTAATTCTGACCTTATTTTTATTTATTTATATTTGTTTTTTTTTTGTAATTTTTGTTACCTCTCGCTACTAAATTGCACCTGCGTATGAGTTGATACTCGGTAATGCCGCGCTCGATCTTACGTGAGCACCGCGTCCAATGGAGTTATGGCTGCTGTAGAGGCACATAGTAAAAAGGTCATTATGCTGTTAACTGGTTATTGATAGGAATTGCAATTATCTAGGATATTCTAGAAATTCCTAGCAGGTAGATATTTCTAGCTAATTCTGACCTTATTTTTTATTTATTTAGTTTCTTGTATTTTTGTTACCTATCACTGCCTAATAAATTGTTGTCAGCCCACTCAAAGGTTTACAGGTAGATCATGCCATTACACGTCATTTCTTAACAAACTCCTGTGGTGCAGAGGAAGAAGGTCCGCCTACGTCGCAGGAAGTTGCTTGTTCGTTTCCCGACTCGGGACAAATATTTATACGAACAACAGAAATTTTTGGTGTGTTCTGGTTGTATTCTAGACATGAGTATGATTTAAAAAAAATGTATTCAAGGACTATATTTATTCGTATACCTACCTAACAGTTATGCAGGACACAAGCGCGGCTTAGCTTGGGGCTCGATAACGTTGGGTGATGTATCCAGTATTATATTATCATTCTAACTTTTAACGAATTCTAAACTACAAAAGAGTCGTGTAAAGCAATCAATGACTCTACAAAACCAGCGACTAAACCAAATCTGCGGCTCGTTTCATTCACTTCCTGCCCTATCCAATTTCCAAACAGAACTATGACCACTCAAATCGAATTAAAAGGCCATTACACATACGGCTTCCATATAAGGTGAGGCGTAAAAGAAATACATAATACGCTAACTTCCTTTAAAATAATCTGTTCGCCGCGACCGCAGGGTAATCATCGAATATTCCATATCTAAGTACAGCTTTATAGTATTATCAGAGGCGTATAATGAGTTAAGGGCTGGCGTACACGAAGCTTTGTAGGGATCAAGAAGTTTATATCAAATATATAACAAATATTTTGGCATTTATAGGACCACCTAAAGGTAAAAAGACTGCCCGACTATCACCAGGATGTTTCTCATGAACCGTGATAGTTCGACAATTGAAATTTTCACAGATAATATATTTCTATAGCCGCTATAACAAATACTAAAGATCAGAATAAAATAAATAAGTAAGTGGGCTCATGGGAGCATACATACATAGATAACCTACTATGTAAGTCCCCTTCTCTGAAAACATATGAGCGATCATTGTAGATAGCCCTCCACTGTGTCTCGCCCTTACACAAGCTTTGATTGCTCGTTTTGTGGCCATCAGTATCGGGGCGTCATCCATCATCTGGGACGACTAATTACCTGCTACCTCGCTTCGGCTCTCTTATCCTTTTAATTCGTCCTTTGAACACCTATACACTAACACCAATTTATCACTGCAGGTGGATGTATTTGGAACTATAGCCTTCGCTTCAAAACTCATCTTCGATAATGAAGAGATACTCTCTTCTAGTGCCATAATCAACTGAACAGGTAAGGTGGTACTGTTCACGTCAGTTGCTGGTCACCTATAGACATTGGACACGTTGGTTCGGTAATTGCCAAGGAGATACGAGCCTCGATTGCAAAATTAAAAGTGGGAACAAAAAGTAAGTGCATTAGTTGATGTTAAGAGGATGTTAATGTATTTTATGTGTGATGGATGTTTTGTTCGTAAATTATCTTCGATTAAGTATGGTTATTTGGTTCGGATCGGGTTTCGATGGAGGCAGGGAAGGGTTTATTGTCTTGTAAATGATTGTGGGAAAATGGATACATACGGTCTACACGGTCTACGGTCTATACATCACCTACAGGTATTTACTAGGTATATAAGGTTTAAATCACTACATAGTATAAAACAAAGTTGCTTCCCCCTGTCTGTCCCTATGTATGATTAAAGCTTTAAAACTACGTTATGTATTCCTAAACGTTTTTAGATAGAGTGATTCAATAGAAAGGATTATTTGTATAATACACCCGTGTGAAGCCAGGGCGGTTCGTTAGTAGAGTAATAAAATGATTGGCCGAGGAAGTTTTATACGAAGAATAAAGAAAGTCATGAAACGTCACTGCACATAAGGCGACATTAAAAGTTTATAATGACACAACTTCCGTCTAAGTAAGCAAAGTAAATATACCATAGCCACATAGATATCACGACAAAATCAAATAAAACTAGCGATCTAGAATTATCAAAAATAAGCTATAATTCAGCAAATAATGACCACTCAGTGCAATACAAGAATCGTGCTCCAGCAATCGTAAGTAATCCACTCGATCATAGGCCAGTCTCAGAAAATGTTCGCAAATAAGTGCTTGTAAACGACACCGTTAGCGCCGCGGCGCGCCGTGGTAGCCATTTTTTTTTAAAAATCGTGGTATTACTTTTTTATGATCTTAGTATAATTTATTTTCTATTTTACCAAAATATAATGTATATCTGTGTGTGGTCTAATAAGTTTGTCTCAGAATTTATTAGCTTTCTAATATAAAAAATACATTACTATAATCTTTTATGTTACTGTTGTGATTAATAAAATGCATTTGAATTAGTTACCTACTTAAGAACCGCTGCACCTATTTTGATTAATCTTAGCTCACAGTCACACATATCTTTTTATAACAGGGTTAAAAAAAATAGTTATACGAATAAGCATAAAACCTACAATACACGACCGCCCATAAAAAAAGCAACGCTTTTAGTATTTAAAAGTTAAGAGGTACCTACTGATGATCTCTGAACGATTGATTTTCAGTTTACTGCAAAAGAAAAACTTTTGCTGCACAACTTCCATCGTATACAAGAGCCTAAAGGACAGAGCTCTCCATCAAAAGGGGTAGTCGATTAAGTGTCGGAGTGAGTTTTATTTGCGAGGGTTAAGGGGAGGGGTAGGCGCCGCATTAATCATTAACAGCCTGCCTAATGACACTGCCGAAATGGGCTGCTTAGGGATGGGAAGGTTCGATGGTCTTACGGTGATTCTAGTTGGTTTTGGTGAGTTTAACATATCCTAATAAGAATCTTTTGTAACTTGTTTTTGAAGCACTAAGCTGAATTTATCAGGTAGTTCCTACTATTTTACTTTTAAAACTTTGAAACAACCCAATCGGTTTCGTAGGTAAGTTTAACGTGTATAATATATATGTGCCATCGCATCACTACTTTGGATCTTTTTTGTTTGAAAAATCACTTCATAAAACAAAATCAGTGAATCTGATATCATTAATATTGAAAAAAACAATCTGAAACAAACTGTCCCTCCTGTACGTGTTTTTTTGTTTAAGCTTGATTATTGTGTATGTGTTTAAAAATCTAGACTTTTTTTTATTAAAAATATTAGTTGTCTGGTACCCACACCACAAGCTCTGCTTAGCTTCAGGCTAGATAGACTGTGTGGATTGTCCACAATTATTTCTTATTAATTTTTTACATATTTTTTTGTGGACATTAAAACGTTGTGATTGTAAATGTTTCCATTTGTTTTATTATTAGTCATCTTATTAGAAATAACTAGGAATGTTCTTTATAGCTTTATAAGTCCTATATTCGCAAATTTAAAAACATTTTTGTTTCAGTAGCAGGAATGGTGAATGGAAGATCGCGAGAAAACCAACTCTTATTCCCATCGATCATCTATATTCTCAACATATAGCACATCCCTACGCTCAATATTAGATGTCGCTATTAACTCCGCAAAACGTAATTAATCGAATAAGTTTATGATTGATATAACCAGTTTGTGGGGCTTTAATTCACTTTCCAAATTCCTCCATTTATAAAGTTACGTTATATTACATCCACGGGATTGATTGGATCTATCGCTAGATTATGTTGGATCAATTAATTATGTACGAAATGCAATTACGTTAAATAATAGGAGAATGAATTTCGTTTATATACTGCGAATCGCACATAATATGTCCTTTAGTGTGAAATGGAGTCTCGGTCAGTCGAGAAGTCTTTTGCAGTGAGCTACCACCATTGTATCAAAAAAGCAGTTCTTTTATACTAGCAATAGTGGAAGTAGATTTATACGGAGCAAACGAGACGGTAGTTCATAGTTCGTATTTGATGCGACTTTAGAAGACTGTAGAAAAATATGTTATTAAGTGACAGCTAGCTCATACTTTCTTACTAGATTCAGCGCGCATGTAAAGTTATTATCAGGAATAAGACATATTTTAGAAGGGAATTCCGAAAAGACTCTGATTAGCATACCTACCATAGGTTGATTTATCAACAAAATACGAGGATGAAAATAGAAAGCCCCTAGTAACGATATGTTTTTTAATTTGGTAGGTCAACAAGCAAATAAAAGTTCGGTGCCTATTCCAATCTAAAAATCGTTTTGCACTTCAAAGACTAAATGGATAGACACGTTCATTTAACACTTGCCATCGGCCCTTGATTTGCTGGCGTGAAAAAACCAGTGTAAAAGCTGGGAGCTCTCCCCCTAGGGTGGGGGGACGCAATTTGTAATATTTCACGAACCAGTAGACGCTTATTAGCTAGGCGTGCAAAAAAACGACGCT
Organism: Eupithecia centaureata; assembly: GCA_944547425.1. Taxonomy (NCBI): domain Eukaryota; kingdom Metazoa; phylum Arthropoda; class Insecta; order Lepidoptera; family Geometridae; genus Eupithecia; species Eupithecia centaureata. Next base: position 11,924,457 of record OX155679.1, on the reverse strand, counting down.
TCAGGGGTGCTGAACATTTCGAACACGGCGAATGTTCGATATGTGCAGAGTTTTACTTAGCAAATACAAAACTTTTTTATTTATTTATTTATTTAGAACTACCAACAGAAGATAAACAATAAACACAAATTAGAGGACATAAATGTATAACCAGTCGATCTCCCAATTACAGGTAGTTACATCTAGCACATAAAATATAATGAGTTGACAAGGCAAATAAGGTTCTTAATACATATATATATATATATAGCTAATATAAGCTAATAATATAAGTATTGAAAGTAAAAGCAAAACAGACTTTTAAATGGAAAAGTGATTAACAATAGTGATTAAAGTTAAAGTTTCTTAGCTAAAAATTAGGGAGATAAACAAACTTTTAAAAATGTGGAACGCTTCACGATTTTGCGTGTCATCCTTGCATCACTTTTCCTCCTAAGGCAGAATTTCCAAGGGGGACTGTAATAAGCTTTTATTTAAAGTTCGAAATTAAACGTGCTTAGATTTTTTAGATGGCCTAATTTAATCATCATCATCAGGTTATATCAGTTCACTGCTTAATGTCATACCACGGTTAAAAGCATAGTTAAAAAAATTAACGGCTGGAAACTAAACCTTTTTGTTGTTTTGTTTGAAATCTAGCCAGCTCTAGTAAAATCTATTCAGACTAATAAATAGTTACACTAAAACACCACAGATCCATCTTCATAGTTCAAAAAGATGTTGTTTAGCCCTGACTGCAAAAAAAAGTAGGTACTCAGTCAAAGCGGACCGGGTATTGCAGGGTTCCCGCACAGAGTCGAATGAGTACCTAGAAAGTGTCTATCGAGCAAAACTCGGTATTAAATTCATAGATGGAAAACGAATTACTCATCTACATGCCTGTTTACTTATTGACGTCATTAGATTTACGGTTTACTGACAAGGAACTCCCAAAAATATTACAAAAATAGCAGTTTTGATCTTCGGATAATTTTCAACTGTACCTAAATGAATAATCCGTTATTACCGATCTAGATATAGCTAGCTAGGTTCATTTATTTTAGATGCTTCTAGTACTAGTCTATAAGAATAGTATTTTGGAAATAGGCAGTTGACATCTAGACTCTCTGTACTACACGCAATTTATAAATTAAAGACTCTTTGAAGGAATTATTGACATAAATAAATATTTATTTCAATAATTCAATAAAGTCTGTAAAATTCAGTACATCTAAAAACCCTTATTTGTTAGTCTTTATTGATACACCAACATACTGAACGTTCTAAATCCTTCCCTGTCGTAATATTTTTCCCGGGTGAGTTTTAATCGCATCCCTGTGGGAGAGAGAACTTAGCCCGTCCTGGCTGTTTATACAGTTTTTACTGGAAATACATAAACAATACAGGCATGCTGGATGCGGCAAGCTGATGATGATGATGCCATTAATCATTCAAAGATATGGACATCATCATCATCATCATCATCATCAAACTGTATTAGTCCACTGCTGGACATAGGCCTCCTCAAAGATGTGTACATATTTAAGGTAAACACATAAATCTTACAAAGATATGTAGATATTTAAGGTAAACTAGTGTTGTTGAAATGGAAATGGCCTTGTCTTACAATACAAGGTTACTACTTACAAAATTGTTTCAGATATGAAATTAGATTTTTAATTTTACTTTTTTCTATTACTTGATTGCAATTTTTGTTGATAATCAAGATTGATTTACCACTGAAATTAGTCCATGAATTGAGATTAAGGGTTTCCGGTAGGTATTTTAACATTGAAAATGGATAATACGGAACTATACGACTATCATATCACGCAAATGTTCCTTTAAAATAATGACAAGTTTTTTTTAATTTATATGTTACTAGGGACCCACCCCGGTTTTGCACGGTTTTATTATACGTATAAACCTTTCTCTTGAATCACTCTATCTATTAAAAAAAACGCATCAAAATCTGTTGCGTAGTTTTAAAGATTTAAGCATTCAAAGGGACATAGGGATATAGGGACAGAGAAAGCGACTTTATTTTATACTATGTATGTAGTGATGTAGTAATATAATGTAGTCTCTACATTTCATCCTCTCTTACTTAGAGATACAATTTTTTGTGATATTCACAGTTTCAACAACACATTTATAGCTTCATACAATCCCCTTCTGTGTTTTGTTTACATCAACTTGAACAAACTACCTACAGTATTTACAAAAAGGGAAAACAGTCACGCCCGCTAAGTGATAGGTAAACGGCGTTTAAGCTATACGTATAGACATTAACCTATCCTTATTTCGTCAAAGTCCTATCTTCCAGAAGCTCGATTTTCTTCGCCTTGCTCTCATAAACATAAGGTTTAGAATCGCTATGGGTATGTAAAGGGTGACTGTTTGATGTCGAGGTGCGTAGGGCGGGCCGCCCAAACGTTTAGCGGCCGTTTAACTAAAGCCTAAGGTAGGACACACCCACAGGGGGAGCCAGATTGTGTTTTATATGCAGAGATTTCGGTAAAGAAAGGTTCTAACTTCAGTTGGTATATAGGTACAAGGTAGTCTATTTATTTATATAATAAGGAATTAGGAACAGAATAAAATTATCATATAATCTGGAATATATATAACCCTTACTTCATTACTTAATATGTATTATAAATGCGAAATTTTGAATGGTTGTGTGGATGTTGTCCTATTTCACACAAAAATTACTGTACTGAAATTTGTGTTCTTGCCCTGGAATAAAACCATTCCACAAATCAGCTCCCGTGGGATATAAATATCCTTGAGGCTTTTCCATAGAAATAACGCATGCAAAGCCGCGGCCAGGTGCAAATAAATGCTACAAAAATATCAAACCACAGCGTAGCCTGTGGTCTAGTAATTTTCGAATATGTCAATAAGTCGACATTTTGTTTAAAAATTATAAATTTGAAATAAATCATCTCAGGTTACCTACCGAAAAGTTTAATTAATTAACATTAACCTGTTTCTATCTGTAGCTACCCTAGACAAACCTAATTTAAGAACTGGTGAGATACTTGTAACTTACTTTCCCTTTACCTTCCTTGTAACTAGGTAACTAGTTACAAGGTAGTAAGTACCTTGGTAAAATCTGTTCTGCTAAAGAGCAAACATTCCAATTCTTAAGCAAAGTAATACTTTAGCAGCTTAGTATGTTTTTTATGAGATTTCTCATTCGCAAATAGACATCTCACCCTCGTGCGAGGCGACGAGTATCGCACTTGCACTGATTCCAATTTAAAATGTCATTTATTTCTGCGAATGCAGTCTCGTTCACCACCTTCATACTGACTGATGAAAACATGTCGTGATATTTGCGGAAGCTATGTGGAATATTCAAGGAACAACACCGTCAAAGGAAGATTAACACATAATTAGAACAGGAAAATATGAGACTAAAAGGCTCCTGGGCTTATAGTGACAACTGTAGGTGGTATATGGCTCTCGTCACTCTGACCTTTACTACTTCATACATCTTTTTTTAACTTGGTGACGAAACTTATTTCATGAGGAATATGAAACAAACGCTGAGTAGGGAACTTAACTTATCTGAGGTAGATTCAGCAATATGTAGACTTTTTGGATAGACACTTCATTTACCAAGCAGCTTGCGTAAATAATAATGGTGGGTGGTGTTTTACTTGTGAATTACTACATAAGTACATAGACAGAGATCTTTGAATATAAAACAGAAGTATCAGTTGGTTATTATAGGCCTAAGTTCTTATTTCCTTTTTTTATTTATTTTTGTTTATTTTATATCATATATTAGTGTTTTCCAAATTAGGTAGGTACGTGTAGTACGTCTAGTTTGTGTCGTTTCAAAGAAATAAATTTAGTTTCATTTGTAGTGTTTTTTCCCACAAGAACATTTTTTTTCAAGTCAATATTGTGTTACTTAGATAATAGATAATAAGTCAAATACCTATAAAATTAGAATTCAAGACATTTAGCAGCGTACCAAGACATCGCGGTCGCGGTACAATGGGGTGGTGTAGCGAATAACGAAGTCGCGTTTGATATGTTAATTCCCGTAATTCGTACCTTTTCACTGCTTTTACAAGTTGTTGCAATGTGTTTTGCGGCTGCGTACTTACATTAAGATTAAAAAGAAACAATTATTTATGTACCTATACCTACCTACCTATATAATGTGCATAACACGCACTCGGTACCGGCATATATGGTGAAAGATTGTAGAGCGGTGTTTGAACAACCCCTACTCTACCTGTTTAACCTATCACTGCAGAGTTCCAGTTATCCGAGCCGATGGAAGATCTCAAAGGTCACCCCAGTTCCTAAGAATGGATCGAGCACATCAGTAGAAATGCATAGGCCAATCGCAGTACCTTCGGTGTTCGGAAAAATCTTTGAGTCCATACTCGACAACGATATTCGCCGTCAGGTTGATGTATCTCTTGCCGGCTCTCAGCACGGTTTCCGAGCGGCTAGGTCTACTGTGACAAATCACGTCAATTTTGTTGACTATCTATGGATGCTGGCTTCCAGGTAGATGTCACATATTTTAATTTTCAGACGGTGTTTGACTTGGTGGACAATGACATTCTACTCCTAAAGCTGAGCGCGATGGGTTTCGTGCCGAAACTCTTAAAATTCTTTGCCAGTTACTTGCAAAACAGCCGACAATACGTTTCTCTCCAGCGCTATCTGTCTGAAACCTATTTCACTTGGTCAGGTGTAAGTCAGGGAAGCACGCTAGGACCGACTCTATTTCTCCTTCGAGTCGTGGACTCATCTAACTGTCTCTTATTTGCCGATGATCTGAAACTTTATACGGCTATGCGCGAAATAGACGATTGCTGGGCGAATCACAGAAATATTGACCTCGTTGCTGAATGGAGTAGAGTCCACCATCTTTCTTTCAACACGTCAAAATGACATTTACTCGTCGTCGCTACCCCATTCTGCACCGTTACAATTTATCTGGCTCTACTCTTGAGTGCGTTGAAACAATACGGGATCTTGGCCTGGTGATGGATTCGAAGCTCAACTACAATATTCACATACAGGGCATATGTAGGCAAGCGTGCAAAATCTTAGGATTTGTAATGCGAGTACTTTTCCGATTTACGAGCAGCACAGATCCTATACAATGCCTTCGTACGTAGTCGTCTGGAGTTTGGAGCGATAATTTGGGATCCTCACGAGGACAAGTTAATGGTTGAGAGGATACAGAGGAAGTTCGAGCGTTATTCGTACAAGCGATTGTAGCGGCTATTATCCATATATGTATCCGTCCCTGTTTGTCTCGGGGATGGTCGGTATGGATACTCTACATTCGCGGCGACAACTCCTCCAACTCACACATTACATTATGATCTTACGCGGTAGAGTCAACAACCCAGCGGCCCTACGGCAGATGAGTCTCGCGGTTCCGCGGCGGTACATGACAGGTACAGTGGCCGCCACCGGGCCGCGGCGATAGCCTGCGCTGTTCGCGCGACCCCCCGGGTACCGCACGAGAGCCGGGGAGAGCGCTCCTACCCCTCGAGCACTTGAACGAGTTCATCTCCGCGACGGGCGCCGACGTATTCTTTGACAGCATCGCTAAATTACACCACATGTATATAAACAAAAAAACTAAAAATAAAATACCTAACTTATTTTGAATTATAAATAACATGACATCAACAGCTTCTTAGATATTTAATTTTTAATGTGAATGTTGTTATTGACTATTAATGACTAATATTGACTATTGTTATTCACTGTCTATATGATTTCTTTTGTCATTTTTTTAAATAATTTTAATACATGTATATTTTGTAATTATAATTTTATAGTGTCTGGCGCTTTGGAATAATAACTGTAGGTAAGTCAGTCAACGATGTTCGAATAAATAAATAAATAAAATAAATGACGAGTGACTGATGTAGCGCGATGGGTGAAGGTCCTACGAAGCAGAAAGTTGCGGACTCAAAACCCGCCTTGGGACAATTTGTTTGTACGATCTTCAAATATTTGGTCCGGGGATCTGGGTGGTTTCTATGTACAATAAAAAAAAACAATCTATGAATAGTCCTGTATGACGAGTGACTGATGTAGCGCGATGGGTGAAGGTCCTACGAAGCAGAAAGTTGCGGGCTCAAAACCCGCCTTGGGACAATTTGTTTGTACGATCTTCAAATATTTGGTCCGGGGATCTGGGTGGTTTCTATGTACAATAAAAAAAACAATCTATGAATAGTCCTGTATTAAGCATATCAGTCATCTAGTAGCAATAACACAATGTATGGATACTGTATAGATTGTACAGCATTAAAATATTAGTAAGAAAGTAAGGATGAGACGAAAAATACAACACTAGACCACGTCGTGCTATCTATCTATAAAAACTCAATAATTGGTCATTCGTCGGATTTTTTGATTCAACTGTATCAAACAGGGAGCTTTTCTTCGCATTGCTTGTTTGTGAAATACTTGCGACTGCGATGATCAAATAATGATCATATATCTAATGATTTTGGTGCCTGAAGATCATCGCAGTATACCTAAAAGATACCTATAATCGCTCAGCTCAATTATGTTAGCAGTACCTATGGTTTGATGATACATTAGGTGCTTACCTACCCAAACGTATATAGGAATCAATTTGCGACACGTTTCTCGCGATACAATAATCTAATTTTAATATTTAAAAGTGGCAACATTAACCCACGCTCTCTTCGTCGCTTCCACGTTCTGAATACGAAATTGCCGCGCTTTTGGCGGCCATGTTGCTTTTAGCACCCTTTAATGGAAAATATTTGAGAATAAAATGAACCGTCCTGATTAATGTGTAAATGAAGTGAATTGATATTTTGGAAAGCGTCTCAATGACTTCACAGGAAAGATGAGAGTGCTTAAATAATAAATACGTACTTAAGAACAGCCTCTTAACTTAAATTTTAAACCAAATCACGTACATATCTAGAAGATTTTAAGAACTTTTACCGTTCTGAACAACTTTTTGTTAGTTAGATAGGTACCAATTTTACTAATCCTACATTTTACAACCAGAAAACATTTTCCACGAAAGCAAATCCGGCAGAAAATCTACCATAATGCAAGTAAGTTTTTAAGCCATATTCGATGTGAAATATTTGTGAACACACCACTAACAGCAATAAAACCAAAATGACATGCTTGGCATCGAGTTTCAGATAGTATATTATATACCTGTCACCAATATGTAAGTAAATAAAGATTAAGCTAAGAATGAAGAATAAAATAGTCATAAAAATTACACAACAACATGGCACAACAATGCTTACAAACATTCCACATCGAATTTGGCAGGTATATAATTGATAATGTACATATATAATGTCCACAAAGGCGGCTGAAAAGCAGGCTTTCTTCAAAGCAAAGCCAACGTGTTACAAATCCTCAATTAGCGAGGAATACAGCTCAGTTTATGCCGGCGTTTAAATTCGTTAGGCGGGCAATGTGTTCGCTTGCGAGCTTTTAGATTAGGATACAGATAGGACACTTTTACAAACTTTAGTGATAAAAATATAATGATCTCTATGATGATACAGTAATAATTCTTTTTCCGAGGAATTAGAATCTATCCCTCAAAACCTAAAATACAGTCTAAAATAAAGAATATAGAGTCGGTTTTGAGAACTATTAAATTACTGTTATTTCCCGTTTCATGTCTAATTTCAGGATGGATCCTGCAACACCAATTCCACAGCCTAAAACGTAGGTAGGTAACCAACCGAAAAAGTAGTGTTTTATTTTTCAGCTGTATTTTTTCAGTAAAGTTCGTACTCATTCGTGTAGAACTCAAACCACCTTAAGTAGATAACCTAACCTTTCCGCCCTTATTACAATGTACGCTCATCCCTGGACCAAACTGAGTTTGTTTCCAATTGGGGATAGTAGAGTACTTCAACCATGGTCCATCTGTACCTATCTGCGAGCCACCTCTATGAACTTAACATCAATTGCGTATGTGAGCTGCGTGTCCCACTAAGTGGATCTCCATTTTAACTCCTGAAACAAGCCGGTGGCTTTCAGTCGGATCTCGGCATTTGCATGATTGCCATTACGCTGATTACCCCCCTTACCACCCCAATTCCTCACTCGTACCAACTTCTGAAGACTTAAACGTATGCAAATTGCCCTTTTACTGTTGGAACAGCTTTGGTACTGCTGTGTTTTTGCTAAAGTTGAGAGATTTTAGCCCGGTAATCGATTCCTGAATTTTTTTTAGAAGATAGGGATGGTAGACTTCTCCCTACCTTCTACAAAAATCTTATTAGTTCCTAATTACTCAAAACATGCCCAATCTTCAGGTACACGAAAACGATGAGAGAAATATGAAACACATGGCACCTGACTAGTTATGGACCCTTGTTTTTGCTTTCATTAATATTTTCAATAGAACGCGAGGTAATTCTTTGTAGCCAATTTGGTAGGAAGGTAGATAATCTCCAAACAAGACTTTTATATGTGCCTTATCATATCTATACACATAAATAACCTATTGGGATTTTTTGAAACTCTAAAAGAAAATTCGAGGACTAGGTATTTACCAAATATTTTAAAGTGTCTTTGCTAAGTGAGCAGTTGCTAAGACTTAAAAGCTCACCCAAAGTGCTTCAGAAAAGTGTCGTTTAAGTACTCAAAGCATATGCAAATAGATGTTTTAAAATTTTAGGGAGCGAACTCCACTTTACTCCCAGAGCACTTGCGAATATCAAAATGTAAATTTACCCTTTCATGTTCACAAATCTTGTAAATGAAAGCATTTTATTGACTTTGTGGAGGCCATTTTGGAAAACCATCAAACTTTGATTTGGTATAAATTTACTCTAGGTTTAATATTTTTAAATACCGCGATAGGATATATTAAGGCTAGTTTACACCATAAGGTAGTCGGACAAGGCAACTTCGGCGGTTAACTGTGACGATTAATGTATGTATGCAAACTTGCGCCGAAAACGTTTAAAATTTAACCTTCTGTTCATGATCTCGGATCTTCAAGATTTTTATCTACGAACAAACTGCCGACCTTACAAAATAGACAAATTAGTAAGGTAATACCTATGGACTAACCAAATTCATTGCCAGATTTATATTTTTTATGAGTTTAGGCCACTTTTTTCCGCCGCCCCATGACCCCTAGGACGCCGCCGCCCCTAGGCCGCGGCCTATACGGCCTATTTACAAATCCAGGACTGACCAAATTTCATTGGCAGCTACAGAAGAAACAATACGAAAACATCATAAAACATTCGTGAGGCGAAGACACAAAACTAACTACAGCTACAGCACAATTATTTTGCACCGCTTGAAACTTGTAACCAATCTGCTTATTAGCCTAAACTGAACAGTTAGGCAACAAAGTGTTAAATAACACAGATTATGTTCTGTCAATCTCGTGAGCGTGTAATAGAGAAGTAGGAATAGGAAGGTGTTCCGACCGAATGCACGCGACTTTGCTCTCAGCGGGTCGGGTTTCCGAGTGCCTGCGCCAACTATTCATTCAAACGATGAGAAAATACTCTGCTTATGCGAGGCTAAGGCCGCGTTGACACGATCAGAGCCAGCTCGGACCGAGTGAACTCTGATACCTACTCGGACGCAACTCGGATCGTGGCAACCTCTAATCCGAGCGCACTCGGACGACGGCGTCCGATCTAAGTATACTCGGACCGTGTTCTACTCATCCGAGCTAGCTCGTATACGAGATGGAAAACAAAATGGCGTCTAACAACAACTTCCACAAAATCCGTCATTTTTTGACTCATAAAAATAATTGGTATAATGACGAAAATGATCCGAGTGAACTATGATAATATCAACAGCTATCCTAGTATACTCGTACGAAGCTACTCCTACGAGACAACTCGGTCCGAGCTAGGTCCGAGCTGGCTCTGACCGTGTCAACGCGGCTTAAGGCAATAACACACTGGGCAAATCACGCAGCCGCGTGATTTGCCCAGTGTTTTTCAGTTTTTCAGTTACATTTTTCATCATCATAAACTTCGGTACACAGCAGCTGTGGACCGAGGTTTATGATGATAGGTAGGTAAATAAGCGGAGGCCTATGTCCAGCTGCTGGACATATGCCTCCTCTAATTTACCTATAGGCTAGGGAGAAGTCTTCAGTTAGACTAGTTTACGAGAATAAATAACTATATCTACTACGAGCTTTCTGTATAAATGAGAAGGAAACGTTCCTATGTTATGGACCCATTTACCTCTTAGGCTAGGTTAATAACAGCGAGCGAGATTTATTTATGAGTTTTTTATTGAGGTACATACTTTAAATAAAGTTAACTTTACGGCCACAGACAAAAACAGCAAAGTAAACAAAGAAAAGTCAAACCTTTATGTACTGAGAATATCTATTCTTACAAATATTTAGGTAGGTAGGAAGCTTATCTTATAGGTACCTATAAGATAAGCTTCAGTCAAAGTCAGTCAAAACGATTCTTGACTGCATAATTTGAAGACATGTTTTATCGACATTGATACCATCCTTAAAAAGCAATCCCTAATCGTTCGCCCAAAACGGAGATATTGAGTATCACAAAGAGGTGTTGGTACACAATGTCACATTTTTCGTTCGTTTAAACTTGTCATCGGTCAGTGGGGCGAGAAACGTGCGACACGCTGTGTGCATTCATCATTTTGACGTTGAGAACAGATACCTATCATAAACCTAGCAGATTAATTATTTTTAATTCTTCAACTAATTCGGTCAACGAATTAGCATTGCCGTTCAACGTGGCAATGCTGCCAGCATTCTGGGTACTCTGCCTTCTGGTGACGGCTCAGATGGTTTGTTATCACTACATAGTATAAAACAAAGTCGCTTTCTCTGTCCCTATGTACCTATGTATGCTTAAATCTTTAAAACTACGCAACGGATTTCGATGCGGTTTTTTTAATAGATAGTGATTCAAGAGGAAGGTTTTTACGTATAATAAAACCGTGCGAAGCCGGGGCGGGGCACTAGTAATTGTATATACTAGCTGTAATTTAGTTAGTCGTTTTGTTATTGTACCAATATAAATAAAACTATATATTAAATTAAATACATACACCTTAAATACATATATTAAATACATACACCTTCTTATTCTTTCTTGCAAAAATAAAACAAATTTTGGTAAAACTTTATCTAGTTTTAATTGTGTAGCAAAGGCCAGCTTGCACGACCTTATTCCATCTTCTCCTTTCACCATCGGACCAGCACACGCACTGAAAAATACCATCCGTACATGGTCGATATTCCACAATATCGACTAAAAATTTCGCTCAACCTTCATAATTAGCACGGCCAGAGAGTGGAATGAGCTTCCTGCGTCTGTTTTCGCGCTAGAGTACGATCTCGGAGTTTTCAAGTCAAGGGTGAATAAGATCCTTCTGGGAAAGCGTGCTCCATCTTAGGCCTAATCTTCACTTACCTGAGATATGTGCCAAACGCTCGACCATTTCCAATAATAAAAGTAACCCTAAAAAGAGTTCTCTTAAAGCACGCATGGGTACGTGTGCTGTATACTATTTGATTGTATGCTGTTGAATCCTTAGTCTACATAGTTATTAAACTACTACGATTATAATAATGTACGTTACCTTTAAAAAAAATACTTCTTTAATTATTTGAAATGGAATTAATAAAGCCGTTTATTATCATAGAATAAATTACACAAAATTGAACAAATAACAGCATTACTAACTTGTTAGGAACTCTACCTGACCTAAATATTTACCTACCACTTATTTAGTTCCGAAACTCGACAAACTACTTTGGGTTTTTCGTCAAAGTTTTTGATCAAATTAAGATCAATTTGCTCCTTGATTAGATGAACTGACATCGAGCTAATGAGATTGAGCGTGGCTTCTACAATACGTATCATGTTCAAAGATAAACATCTGTCCATATAAAATGACTCTGAACTGAAGTCTGACCACAAGTAGTTATTCCTACATCAACGATTCTCGGCGTTCTTGGTTCAGTGAGCAAAGAAGAACTAATTCTTCGGACATTTTCTCATTTGAAGATTTTTTTTTAATCCTTTTCATTAAGATGGTCAATGGGGGATATCGGAACAGTTGCAAGCAGTCTAGACTAGAGGTAGCTCAACCGATCCTATCAATACCAAGTTATAACTCAGCAGTTATTCAATAATCCTTACTCGTTTCTTTATTATGAAGTAAAGAAATAAAGATCCATATATGAAAAGTTTGCACGTTTGCAAACTTTGTATATTCCATATATATCTTTTTTACACTTCACGCAAAAACTATTGAAAATCGAACTGAAAAAAGCATTTAGCGTATAACGTCGAAAAATATTCCGTAGTTAGTATTATAATCATGGGAGCTTTATTGTTTATGTCCATATCCAAGCAATCCCTTACAAATTCTGGCAATGTTTTCAGATTTTGACGGTATGATGCAGGACTATACCTTCTTACAAAATATCGAAACCACACCTGATGGAGTCAAGGAACCTTAGATACACAAACACTACAGAACCCACTAAAGTGTTAACGCAGAAGCCAAAAGGGTATTTTGCGAAACGATTTCACCGTGGTTGTAACCCGAGAGTTGTATCAACTCGCCTGCGGTCGCACGACGATACAAAACACTGCGAAATTGCGCGTGCGCACAGCCCGTGACGCACACACGTTTACACGAAACGACTTTGATATTATCTGCTAAGTAGATCGCTTACAGACGCTTACAATCAATATAGAGCAGCGAGTCTATAAAAACTACCCAACGGTTACACCGCTGATGAATAAGTAAAATGTATTTTGTGATCTCTTTCTCTTCCTGTTATCGGTTGCTGGACTGACACTCCGGTGATGATGACATAGCTCTATCAAACCTTAGCAGTACCTATACCTACGTATTGTACCCGTTTATAGAACATTGTAATAATCATAGCTATATTCTTTTTATTTTGCTGTGATGGATGATACATTACAGCAAATAAAGGTAATTCGTTATTTTTAGTACAATAAAGATAAGTGTAGTTAACATACCGATATCGATACCGACAACACAGAATCAAAACGTATAGAATAAACAAACAACAAAGTTCTAACAAAACAATGGATTTTAAAACACTCGCAATTTAAATTAAATGGCACTAGATAAAATTCAATAGAAGTTCCGATTATACCCCTGACTAGCTATACCCTAACCAGCCTGATGCCTGTTCAAACGCACTGAAAAGCTGTCAATGAGGTACATTTCAACTTTTCTGTGGGTTTGGACGGGATCGATGCCTCCATGATACTCTTCAGTTCCGTCTTTGGTTTGGATTCCTCTGTCAGAGTGCAGTTTAAGTACCTACATACTACAGTCTCTTCTTCCTGAAAGCAGACACAGGCTTCTAGTCTGTGTTCACTAACTTTAATCGATGTGTTTTCATCAGCCGTCCGCATTCAAGTGCCCACTGATAAGTATTGATGTGTGTGAGTTGGTAGCCACACGATGTCTCGACTTACGCGTCACCGATACATTAACCAATAGTTTAACTTGATCATATCGCATTACAACTGACCACTTTGATGTAGCTTCACTTTTCTCAGAGTAGAATAGAAGTACATTTATTCAAAACAACAATATAAACAGTTTTAGGAAACATATAAAATTGTTATAAAAGCATCCGTACTCCGCATATTGCTGGCTGAGGTTTCGTAGGAGACCTGGTCGCTGGTCTTCCCTTAGGACCTATAGGTTAGGCTAGTACTAGAATAATGGTCATAAGAAATTCCATGACAAGGACCTAATCGTTATATTTCATACGTACTTTTTAGTCCCTCTAATTTTCATAGTTTTAACAAACCAACCACAACAACCCTTGGTTAAAACCAAAAATAATAATAAATACGCAGATAACAGAAGTTTTGTCTTGCTTTATTTAGTTTTCAGTGTTTATTTGAAGTCCACAGAAACCTATTATAGCGTGACACACCTCCCAAACTCAGGATAGGTTTAAGGCCGATTTCACTAAACAAGAAACAAAATACAAAAAAATTACGTTTCACTCCAATTCAATATAACAAGGAGATAATAAAAAGCCCAGTAAAATCAAACCGGCACCATCCCAGCAGCATTGTAACCACAACTCTATCAGCGCTCGATCAGTATTTAGTCGAGATTACGTCCGTTTACCTGGCGAGCCGCGCTAACCGCAACCAAAGCACATCGCCAACTCAAATACATACTGGCAGCCAGTGAAGGCGAGTTCATTCACATCATCATCAACCGCCACCTGACTTCATCCACAAATTGGCCGATATATATATCAGGATGCTCTGAATTTCGGAAATTGTTGGGAATATGCGCGTCTCATGGTGAGTCCAAGCGAACCAAGGCCAAGGCCTACAAAACCAAACTCTACTTATTGAACTTTCTAAATGTGAACAGCATTTTTTTTTTGTCGGGACAACTCTTCAGCACACCGCTGAACATTTATCCCCGAAAAGCAGGGAGATATCATGACGCGCTTGCTTCTGAACCTTTATCTCACGAAACTAGACTCACAATAACCAACCAGCGAAAAACAAGCAGCAAGAGGCTGGCTATAAATTGTAAAAGTAAATTCAAATCAACTGAGGCTGTTGTTAATGCTCATTTTGCATTACTTTACTGGCACTTATTTACCTTTAATGCTACCATGTGACAGCAAAAAAACTTAAGTACCTATCGAAGAGTTATGACAGTGTGAACCCAAAGCCTATAATGACTTTAAGGTGCGTTCTGTCAGCGAGAAACAAAGTACGAGTTGGTTCATTTGCCTATACACACCGCAATCATAATGCATGCAAAAATTTTCATATAGATATTCGCTTCTCCACAACCGCAGACTAAGTGCCAAGGTAATGCTTAGTATATCGGGTGAGAGCCGTTAATTTACTTATGATTAGGAAAGTGCCTAGTTCCGTAGGGATGGAACTGAAATTGATGTGGATACTGCCTACGTATTCATACCATATTACAAAACAAATCTGTTGTGATTTTGTTAAATTTGTAATTTACCGTCTGATTTTCTACGAAAAGACAAAAGTTAACGGTACGAATGACTATGCTGAAAATGCTGGTTTTATGCATACTATCCAAAGTCGCAAAGTTTAATAGGGGTCCCTTCCTCTCTCCTCTGCCTAACCTTCGCTGAGGTCTGAGATAATTTGTATGCGTACCTACTCTGCAGTAACAAGCCAGGTCCCGCTCGCAAGCCATTAATAGCTTGTTTTTGCCACCTACACTATGATTATTTCTAGTAAAACGGTTGTTTCTTGCCATTATTCAGTGTTTTACAAAGTGACTGCTCCGACATTATCTCGTTTTTTCGCGTCGAGGAATGGGTTTCCACGTCATTAGACTTCACATATTGACTTACGCTGTGTTTTATTATTCATTGTTTCTCGTATTTATTCACTGTTTAGTTGTATCTAGTTGGTTTGATGTGTTTCATCCGTCAAATGTAGTGTTTTTGCTACTTTTAATGCGCACTTTCTAGGTAAATGTTCCAAGTCACAGTTGTAGAGACGCTTTCTATAAATCACTCTTGTTAAATACCTACTACGTTACTTCCTCTTCTGTAAATAGCAAATATTTACTACTTATTGGATAATTAAAAAAGCTTTGACCATCCAAACAAAATCAATGCAATCAATTCGTATATAAAATGGACGTCAAAGAGACAGAAAACTCAAAGTTAGTTATAATTTAGTAAATAATGCTGGACAATCCACGCAGCATCATCTGGCTGAGCAGAGCTTGTATTGTGTACTAGAAGACTCATAATACATATATCATTACAGAAATATTTATCACAGAACAACACCCAGAACTCCAAAACAAAAATTTGTCCCAAGGGAATCGAAGGCGTAGGTGTTTACCTCCGGGCGGACCTTCGCTCGCACACTGCCTGCGCCACCTAGTTCGTCACATTTATCACAATAAGAACAATATGTTCTTTATTAACAACGAAATTAATTACAATTCCTTAATTACAATTAAGGAATAGAAAAAAATATAATTAGTATTTACAATTGAAACCATTGAGCTAGTATCTAGTATTAACAATTAGCTATATCAAATTCCTAAAATTCTAAGTCACCAGAATGCAGAGTGCCCAAAACACTGGCAGCATAGGCACTTTGAATGGCAATGGTTAACCAAAATAGAAGCCAGCATTCCAAGTCGACTCAATGAGCAGTTTAGTATCTTTATAAATGAAGTGTGTCCCAGTCCAGTACATCAAGGGTTTCCATCCTCAAATAGGTAACCTCGGTCAAGATTAGCGTATTTTCGTCGTTTGAGGGAAACCGCTGATGATTTTTGTCAATAAATGACTTTATTTTTATTCTTAGAGATAAGACTTCTGCTTTTGACAAAAATGAAATAAAACCTTAATATTTAAGTCTATTGTTTAAACAGTTATCAACGTATAATTACTGGACACAATAGAAAAGAAAAACAGAAGATTTCGTCGCAAACCCGCTCTACATATTCAATTTGCAATTACGCAAGTAATTATGAGCCAGGTACATGTTAAGTAAAGCGTTACAATTATAACTGATAACGTTTCTCAGCTCAATTATATTAACTGGGGTGAATGCTGCTTGTTTCCCGCTTCTGAACAATAACTATTATCAGGCGGTGGCATCTCGAACAATGACACTGCTAAGCTGCGGTGCCCATAATTAGCTTGGGGTTTTACATCAGATGTATTTGTATTTTATGATTTGTAGAAACTTTAATACCTTTGATTATGCAAAACTAGCGACCCACCCCGGATGCGCACGGTTTTATTATACGCAATAACCTTCCTCTTGAATCACTGCATCTATATTAAAAAACCGCATCAAAATCCGTTGCGAGCATACATAGGGACAGACAAAGCGACTTTTTTGTACTTGTTTTATACTATGTAGTGATGGTACATTACCTTTATCACCGTTGTTTGTTATTTAAATTAAATAAATAAATAATGCTGGACAATCCACACAGCATCATCTAGCCACAAATAGAGCTTGTTTATGGGTACGAAATGAATGATTTAATACATAACATACACAATTTTATTCATTATCATTCATAGTATAGTATCATGAGTAATTTAGTAATGGTAATAGTTATTAGTAACATAGTTTTATTTGTGTCAAGATGTGATTGGCTTGCTTGACCGATTGGCGGTCAGTTTTTCGAATAAGTGGGTCAAATGTAGACTATGTTAAATCAAATAGTCATGATATGGTTCTTCAAAAACTCCTCAGTTCTGCAATCCCTAACTCAAACTGAAAGTGCTTTATTTCCTTTCATTTATACCTATGTAAAATTAATTTCAGAACATTATATTAAAACTAGGAAATAAAGTGATCACTTTGATTTTTGTTCTCTTCTATCTTTTTTAAGTTAAAATAAAGAATATATATCGAAAACTAACAAGGTAAGTAAATGTTTCTAAAAGCAACCTTACAAGGCCTACCTACAACTTTATTCCCGGAAAGCTATAATAACATTCAATTTAGTTTATGTTTTTGTCCCTGCATTGAGCAAAATAACAGACAACAGAATTATTTAACCGAGTTCTCACGCATGTTAAACGTTATTCAAAAATAATAACTTCAAAATTGTTATTGTTTAATGGAAACGTGTGAGAATGTTTAATTAAATAAGTAGGATAAACGGAACTAAGCGCTTCCAAATGTGACGACACAGAAGCCGCAATATGAAGAAAGCAGATTTCCTATAACCTTTTTACAACCTCAACCTTTTTCATGCGATTGCATATTGCTACTTGATAGGTGGCGCGGCGGGCGAAGGTCTGTCTGCGACGCAGGAGGTTGCGAGTTCGATTCCCGCCTTGGAAAAAATGTTTGTACGACCTGAAAATATTTGTTCCGCGGTTCTAGGTATTTTCTACGTATGATAATATACATGTATGTGTGTAATGTTTTATAAGAAGTAATTCAGTCATCTGTACCCGTAACACAAGCTCTGCTTAGCTTGGGTCTACAAGATGACTGACATACCTACATAATAGGTACATTATACTACATAGATAGATATTTTTTATTTTACTAAGAAAACATCAAGAACTCCAGAACAAAAACTTGCAGATCGTACAAACATTTAGGCCGGAATGGAACCCGCAACCTCCTAGCTCGCCCGCCGCGCCAAATCGGTCATCATGGTTCTTTGAGTTGTGTAGGTTCCGATAGCCTGCTACCTGTGTGAATGTGGTCTTAGAAAAAATAATGAGATTACACTCAATTCTCTGAGAGTTCACAAGCCGATTATGTCATTTGTTTGTCTAGTGATTATACTTTAGTAGATATTGTTTAGTGCCTGCTTCTTAGTGAGGAGGCAGATAGGTAGTGAATACTTATAAGACTTATAATAAGGTTGGTGAAAACCAATTTCAATTCTTTAAACTAATATTTCATTCCTAGAGTAAGTAGATCGCATAATAAAAAAATCCGAATGATTTGAGTGATTTTTTTATATTAGCTTTCTTTGAATCACTACATAGTATAAAACAAAGTCGCTTTCTCTGTCCCTATGTGCCTATATCCCTTTGAATGTCTTAATCTTTAAAACTACGCAACGGATTTTGATGCGGTTTATTTAATAGATAGAGTGATTCAAGAGGAGGGTTTATACGTATAAAACAAAACCGTGCGAAGCTGGGGCGGGTCGCTAGTAAATTATAAAAATAAGCTCCTCTCTTCTGTAAATTTTTAACTCTTTTATTTATAGATAATTAATGTTTTTAAATTTATTCATATTCTGAATTACTGCCTATACCTAACTCTTGAATTTCTTTGAAATTTCTATTAGCGGACTCTTAATCAATGTCTAATAGCTCTATCTATTGTTTCTGTTAAGAATATTGTAAACTGTTTGTGCCTATATGACACTGACCTCTATATATACAAGTACGCTGGACCTCTGATACCCTTTGAAATGACAGCTCTTGAATGTGCCTATTTGAAGCTTCCCAATGCGTGGGAAGACAACTAAATCTGACGTAACTGACAAATGGCCGTTGTCTCGTTTGTATTATCTCCCGTGTTTTTAAAGTGTTTTTGGTGGTTTAACGCGATTTAGCTTGTTTGTTGTGTCTTATTTATTTAGTTCATACATAAATAAGTGGTGGGCATTCATAGGTAAACTATGAAAGAGTGTGAGTTATGCAAAACTCGTTACCAGAAGGGAAGTGGAGTTCCATTCTACAAGTAAGTGAATTTACGGCTTATCTTCGGCTAATATTCAACAAATTAAACTTATCTTCGTTATTATACGTAATAATAACATATTTATCTTCATATTACCGGTTTTTTATCAACAATAAAGTTTAATAGTGCTGTCAAAGTTACCTGTCGATAAAACTTATCGATATTTTTGCTATAGATATCTATTTACTTTCAAGAACGTAATTCGCCGATGACCGATTTTTATTATCAAATACATATAATTTTTTAATAATTCACAGGTTTTCGACGTACATAAGACACCCCCTGTACCTAACCGACAATACCTGTTGATGTAAAAAGAACATTAATTATGGATCAGAATAATACCAACCTGAGTGGTAAGTACTTAATCAATAAAATTAGGACCACGTCATGTTCCTTGTATGTAAATTATTTCAAGAATGCGCTATAAAACAGTATACTGATATATTTTTACTTTTCATTTGTGGTTTAGTTGTTGATAAACAAAAATTTTGTTTCTAGGTCGAAAGCGTCGAAGCACAAGTTCCAACCCGCAACAGAGTATTGCTTCAAAGAAGGCAAGGTCTAAGCTACAATCTAGTTGTCCTCTAACACATGAAAAGGTGGTTGCAAAGGGTCATCCAAAAAAGCATTGCAGAGAGTTAAAAATTCTTTGATAAAATCAAGACTACGGCGGAGTAATTAGCTTTCTACGTTTGTATGGAGGAAAAATTAATTGTATTACATTAAGAAATAAAGTCTATTCGGAGATTATGTTATTTAGTCACACTGTCTGACAAAAATTATTCTTCTATTCAATGAAATGTTTAGTGTAATTTTGTAGTAATATTAAAGGATTGTACATATATTTTTATTTTCTATAAATACCTTACCTATTCCACTCCATCCTGAAAAAAATACATTTCTATTTAATAAACGTTCCCTGTTAATTTTTGGATCTAGCTAGCCACATAGGTACTAAATACCCGTTAGTCCGGCTTCGGCTTATCCTAAGACTAGCAGTTTCTGAGATATGAGCGTTCAAGCCAACAATCAAACTAGTCAGCTTTATAATATTACCTAGTACAATTAATTATACAACTCGTCGGAAATGTCTTTTATCGATGTATTTTATCTCATTGTCCCATCTCTATTATTAGTTCCTTTCCCACCCACTTCTACGATCAGCGCCAAAATGGCGAAAATCAAATCGGCTCACTAAAGCCCGGCTTATCAGAAGTCCAGCGTACTTGTATAGATACAGGTCAGTGCTATATGACCGAAAAATTAAAAAAATCAATAAAGGTAGAAGTCACTCGTTTTAGGCCGCATATTCAATTTCACCGGGCGCTTTTTGTCACGTAAATAGGCGTTTGATGCCCTCTGCGCCAGTTGGTCTTGGACGTATCGCGCCGAGTCACGACCCACCGAATTACAAGCACAAAGCGCCGTTGATACCGAATATTCCATATAAATATTGAGCTAATCGCCCTTTCAATGAGCGGCCCGCTTTTTATTAATAATTGATAGAAGCTACGAGTCATGCGCTTATTGTGAGGAACATATTTTTTGCCGTTGAACAACTCATTAATAGGAAAATGTTTGTGCTCTGCTCGAACTTCGTCATACACACGGAGTTTCTTTCTTTTATCCTTGCTCGATAAAGTTTTATAGATACTGTAAGTACTAAAATATTTCGAATGTCTACCTACGAGTATCTCCAAAGGTATTTAGGTACCCTATTGATTCCTGTGGACGCTTTTGATTAAATTTCATTTTTAAATCAATACGGTGGATGGATACTAACATAAGCCCGTTGTGTAAACTGATTAAATACCTAAATCAAAATCCTTCATTTCTTGTTACTTTAATATAAGAAAAGGGTATTTGGGGGACGTATGTTTACCTACCTAATTGATAATTTTAGCCCTCATAATTCGATTATGAGGGCTAAAATTATCAATTAGTTAGGTAGGTAACAAAAATAGGCAGGCTACTGGTACGTAACGTAAGTATTATTTTTACAACAACGATCGAATTTAAAGTTATTGGTAAGTAGTACTTACCAATATTAATATTAATTGCCGGGTTCCGCGGAGGATATGGCACCATAGACCACATACACACAGTGAGGCAGATTATACAGAAGTCCGAAGAGTATAATCAGCCCCTGTGTCTCGCTTTTGTGGACTATGAGAAAGCCTTTGACTCTGTTGAAACCTGGGCTGTTCTGGAATCCTTACAGCGATGCCAAGTAGACTATCGTTACATCGAAGTGCTGAGGTGTCTCTATGAAGCTGCCACTATGAGTGTCCAAGTACAGGACCAGCAGTCTAAACCTATCCAATTGCGCAGAGGAGTGAGACAGGGGGATGTCATATCCCCGAAACTGTTCACGAGCGCATTGGAAGATATGTTTAAGACGCTGGACTGGAAAGGTAAGGGCATTAACATAAACGGCGATTACATCTCACACCTGCGATTCGCTGATGACATAGTCGTAATGGCGGAGTCGCTAGAGGAGCTGACCCACATGCTGGACGGCCTAGCTTCAGCCTCGCGATGTATCGGTCTTGGCATGAATTTGGATAAAACCAAAGTCATGATCAATGGCCACATTGTTCCGGGACCGATCGTCGTAGATGGTCACCTTCTTGAAATTGTTTCCGAGTATACTTACCTTGGGCAGATTGTACAGCTAGGTAAAAACAATTTTGAGAAGGAGGCCAAGAGGAGGATCCAGCTAGGCTGGGCAGCATTTGGGAAACTACGTCAAGTCTTCTCTTCATCCATACCGCAATGTTTGAAAACGAAAGTTTTCAATCAGTGCGTCCTACCCGTAATGACCTACGGAGCTGAGACGTGGACACTCACGGTAGGGCTGGTCCACCAGTTCAAAGTCGCCCAGCGAGCTATGGAAAGAGCTATGCTCGGAGTCTCTCTGAAGGATAGAATTCGTAACGAATACATCCGACAGAGAACCAAAGTTATCGACATAGCTCAAAGAATTAGCAAGCTGAAGTGGCAATGGGCCGGCCATATCTCGCGAAGAACTGACAACCGTTGGGGTAAACGTGTTCTTGAGTGGAGACCGCGACTCGGTAAACGTAGCGTAGGACGCCCTCCGGCCAGGTGGGATGACGATCTGCGAAAGACTGCTGGCAGATGCTGGATGCGTCAAGCTGAAGACAGGGCGCTATGGCGCTCATTGGGGGAGGCCTATGTCCAGCAGTGGACTAATATAGGTTGATGATGATGATGATGATGATGACTTACCAATAACTTTAAATTAAAAGAAGTAGAACTTACGTTACTTACAGTACCTAAATGCCTCCAAACTCCGTTTGTAAGGAGCCGGGTATAGACGCCACGGTATTAATTCGAAGGCATATGACGCCGTGCAGGGAGCGCGGTGCTCACACGAAACTAATTTTCGATGAGTTTAGGATGCACATCGAATAATTCGGAACAAATTATTATTTGGACATATGATGACTTTTTACTGGACAACTGCCATTTTTAGCTCATTTGAGTATGATTAATTGAAAATAATAGCTAGTTGTCTACCGATACGGCTTCTTTCTATCCATTACCTTTTCTGTATGCATATTTTTAAGCTGAAAATATTTTAGGTAATTACCTACTACCTACTGAATAGGTATGTGAAATCATGACTTTTCAACCACCAGACTAAACAAAACTTTAAAAAGAACAAAGCCTTATATTACCATATTTTTACTTTTCGAAAAAAAATTCAACTCCTTGAAAGTCAAAGCTTTCAGTAGGTACTTACTATAACATCATCGGAAAAGATAATTCATTACAAATTCAGGCAGCGGCTGAATGGTTGCCAGAACGATTTTTCAGTAGAGCTGATGCTAATGAAAAGGCATTTTCACGAGGATTGGCGCCGCCATGCAAATGTCCCGCCACTGTACATGTATAAACAGTACAACAACTTTGTAACCAATGGCTGTTTTGACGCACTCGCTCACGTATTCGTAACACGTAGATATAAATAAATAATGGTGGACAATCCACACAGCATAATCTAGCCCCGAGCTAAGCAGAGCTTGTGATATAGATAACAGATGAATGATAAACTTATTACAATAGGTACATTACATAGATAGATATTTTTTTCTATTATACATTACACCACCCAGAACCTAGAGCGCGTAACATATAGGTATTTTCACATCGTACATACATTTGTCCCACATCAAAAATCATGCCGGGATGCATGAATGAATCGTCGCATGCGAACCTTCGCCACGCCACATCATCAGTTGTGTAGTCATAAAGTAGTTCAGGAAAAAAGAAAACTTAGAGTAAATATATCAATTTCATTAGAGATACCTACTACCTACTATTAGAATCTGTAGAATAAAATAAAATAAATATTCAAAGGACTAATTCAAATCGCAAAGAACTACAAATACCTAACAATCAGCACAATATTTGTTTAGGTACCTAATCAATAATAGCTTTTAATTGCGTGATTATGTTAAAATAAAATACCTGCTTGAGCAGTTGAGATACCGTTTCAGTGGCCTGTGTTCCCGGTTAATGACGCGCGAAGCTGCGCCATACAACTATATCAAACAATGTGCCGAGCATTACTGTTTATTTACTGGTGATATTGGAAAACTTGAGGGCAATGGAGGTGGAAACTAACGTATACCTACTGAGCTAAATAGTAAACTAATAAATATTTGTTACATAGAACGTTGTTTCAAGCTTAAAAGCTATGACCTTTTTTGCAAAAAAGAATAATTTTTATTACAATTTTAATTAGAATTTTTTTTTGCTCCGCTGATTTTTGTTTTGTTTCAGTTTAGGGATGCTTTGACACCACACTTCCTTTTAGGTAGTCGACTGTTTACACCATTTACCTAATAGTTTCAAAAGACACCAAAGAGAAGTATTTAAAAGACAGTAAAATATATGACAGGATTAACCCATCCAAATCCCTTAGAACGAAGAATAGCCAAATGAACACGCCATGAAAGAGCCCCACAATACTCTTTTAATTTGTCATTATGAAGCAATAAAAACATTTTAAATGAGAACACAAAAAACTCGTTCAGTCCGATAAAAACCGCGAGTTAGGGCAAAATTCGCAAATCATCCCGCCATAATGACGGCCGCTTGAAAAAGCAGTAGGTAAGCCGTGTCAAGCCGCGATTATAGTGTTCCGGCGACCTTAATTTTTTAACGATGTTACGCAAATTAACAGAGTCCCATAAACCAACCAATAATTAAACTTACGAGAAGCTTTTTATGTTTTATCATTACCATCTCAACCGATGTCAGTTCACCGCTAGAGATAGGCCAACAACAAGGTTAAATTTAGTATTTATAATTTGATTTGTATTTATTTTTAAATTGATGGTTTTACTGACTCGAGAATGTAAACTGTAAATATACATAAATGATAAAATGCTAGCTGTCAAAATTGCGAAATAAATACAGTAGAACGCCGATTATCCGAATTTATTGGGACCGGGGGGTCAATTCGGATAATCGAAAATTCGGATAATCGGCCATAGACTGGTAATAAATAAAAACGAACTGTCACACAGAGAACAAACTTTATTGAGTTTAACAAACACAGTTCTACATTATGTAAGTAGTGCACTAGAGAAAGAGAGAGCATCAGCGCCGCGCCGTACATTACTTACTGTACCTACTTGGTTTTAATTTTTCATGACCGATTCGGATAATTGGCGATACGGTTAATCGGCGTTCGGATAATCGGCGTTCGGATAATCGGCGTTCTACTGTATCGGAAAAGGCAGTGTTGGTAGGCCTCACGCGATTGACCGACGACATTGTGAAGTTCGCATGAAATCACTGGATGCAGACGTAGACTGGTCCAGGTGTAGACGTTGTTCGACTTATATGATGATTAAATTGTTTTAAGTATTGAGACAAAACTCAGACAACCTGATGAGGGTTCCATTTTACCAATTCGGCTTGTGAACCCCAAAAATTTAAATATCAAAAGGCCGGACGGGGCACGTTAATGGTTTAAAATCATTTTTCATTCGAGTCACTCGTGAGTCAGGAATATGAAAACGGTAGTCGTCCGCTTCCATTAGCTCATTCGAATTGCGATTAGAATTTTGGAACGAATCCTTCGTTTATAGGAACGGGTCATGGGATATTTGCGTTTATGATAGGTATAACGCTTGACTTTGGGCGGACGAAGATTGGCTTAGATTAAATGAACCGAAATAAAAGATCTAGTTTATCAACTTTAAAGTTTTTGATTTTTAAAGCTTACGTTACCTTCTGTTACCTCGTGGATTTCTGTATATGCATGGTAGTTTGTTGTTATCTGTGTAATTGTTGCTTTGAGCCCTGTATTTATTAAGTTTTAATTCGTAAATTTATTTGTTGACACAAAATATCTTAGATTCTACAACCGAGTCGATTTCTACGATCAAATTAATACCTACAGGAAGTTAATAAAACTACCGACTGAAAATAATTATTTATTTACAGTTATGATGTCCAAATGTACAATAAAAGTATCTACATGTCAGTTCCTGTTTAAATGAGTCAGGCATGTTTCTTCTTCTTCTTGCCGTAACGCTCCAGGGGTGGTAGGCCACTGTCGAACTCACTCGCTGTGTGCATCGAGCTTTGTTTGTTCACCACGCGACTGTTGAAGCCTATCTTCACTTTGGGGAATCTGCAAACGATGGTACTATTGAAAATGCTGTTCTTAAAGATCCCTGAGATACACACGGGTCTGATTGATTTGTTTTTTCAAAGAATTAACACTATGAAAACATTCATAAGGGGTAATTGCAGCCCGCAGCTTCGTACGCATTGTTTTTATAAAAACGTTGCTAGGCTTTTTCTATCGCATGGAACTGATTCATGGTACGAAAAGTACACTTTGTTTTATTACAGGGCTAAAACTACGTCTATTTAAAATGACAGCCTGATCCGTTCAGTAACTTTGCGTGAAAGAGCTTCCATGGAAGGAATAGCCTTGGAACTCGTGCAACGCCGCAGGCATATACTAGTCGGCTATAATACAAAATTCTAGTCGGTTTCATTCAGAAGTTTCAGCGTTGTCTTCGCTCAAACATCTCACAACTTCTATCCATACTTTCACCTTTAAAATATTATCCATACATTCATCCACTTTCACCTTTACAACACACACCTTTATACCTCTAATATTAGGAGGTAGAACAAACGTTCTACCTAAGATAAACTAAAGATACTTCTACTAAAGATAAACATCTTACCCAGGCCGTTTCTTCTCATCCTCGTCCTTCAAAGTGAGCCTATTCACAGGCCGTTCTTTCTTAAAGTTGGGGTCTGACTTGGAGCGCCTCGCCAACGCGCCGGGTGTGTCTCTGAGAGCGAAGGCCTTCGCTGCGTGTCCCAAGTGTATGTTGCGGGAATCCAGCCATTCGCGCACGTCGCGGGGATAGCCCGCGTAGAATCGGACCCATGACGTATACGCTGGATGGAAAAAAAGTTTAAAGGACAGGAACAGATCGTAGTTATACTTATTTATGGTATAATGGTAGTTGCGTCCTATAGGGCAAAGGGCTGTACAGCCCTTCTGTCGTAACGCGAGATGGTTAAAACTTTTGTGAGTTTTGACAAGCACTATAGAATATCTGCCCTAGACTAAACTATAGAATATCTACCCTAGACTAACCAAAATGTTATTTATGGTTCAATTGAAAAAGATACACAATTTACTAGGACTAGCTGATCCGCGATATTATTCGCGTGGACTTTAGTAATACCCATTCCTAGAATAGATACTATTTCAAAAAAACCATCTTAGTGGATGCCTCCGTCCTAAAAGGAACCTCCATGCAAAATTTTATTACGTAGCCCTAGTCACAGAGATCTTTTGATGACTCACCCAGTTTTCTCTTCACTACCCAACTAACATTTTGGTGTCAGTTACAGGTATTATTATTACTTTTAACTGTTTAACGGAGTAATAATGATCTCAGTTGTAACTGTAAACTTTATAAGGTAGTTAAAATATAAATTGAGCTCGAAAAGTGTTAGTAGTATTATACTGAACGACGTTAAACAACTTTTAGAGTTACAATAGTGCTAACTGCAACAAGTATACTTAAGATGTTATAGGTTTAACCTGTTTGTAACACCCAAATCTGTACAACGGTGCTCGCTGACTCTCGTTAACACTTATTGTTGTTTAGTTTTTTCCGTAAAGTGCCTTATAAGTATTTTGGTGTTATATTGGTTACTAGCTGGTGCCCGCGACTTCGTCTGCGCATGATTAGTATTTGGAGTAACTGCGATTTTACTTGCGTAATTCCCTTTCCCGTGGGATTTTCGACATAAAATAAAGCCTATTTCTTATTCCAGCTTATAATCTATCTCTGTGCCATTTCATCCAGATCCGTTCAGCAGTTTTTGCGTGAAAGAGTAACAAACATCCATCCATCTATCCATTCATACTTACAAACTTTCGCGTTTATCAGTTCAATTCAGGTTGGTTCCCCTGGGCTATACGGGTTTTCAAAAATTTCTCACAGTATCTCAACGACGCGTACACACGCGTCGTTCAGATGCTGTGAGAAATTTTAGAAAATCCGTATAGCCCAGGGGAACCAAACTGAATTCCGGGATAAAATGTATCCCATGTCCAATCGTCCCGAGTTCCATTCGAATTCATTCAATTCCGTCGTGATGCGTGGTTAAGAAATTTTTCTTTCACCCTCTCTCCCAGGGGAACCTTACCGAATTCTGGGATAAAAAGTATCCCATGTCCTTCCTTGTACTATGAACTCTAATCGTCCCGAGTTTCATTCCAACTCATTAAGCAGTTTCGGCGTGATGCGCGGTAAAGGAATTTTACTTTCATACCCTCTCCCATGAGAACCTTACTGAATTCCGGGATAAAAAGTATCCTATGTCCTTCCTCGTAGTATGGCCTATAATCATGCCGAGTTTCATTTCAATCCATCAAGTAGTTTCGGCGTGATGCGCGTTTACGATACAGACAGACAGACAGACAGACAGACAGACAGACAGACATGAATGAAAAAAATTACAGTTTTGGCTTGAGAATCGATAATAAAGTGCCCTCCAAAAAAAATTTTCAAAATATCTTCAATGTACAGAATTGGACCTGTTACAGTTTTATTATAAGTATAGATAAGGTGCAGACATTACTTTTAAAACAGAGTTTGTCAAGAGTTTAAAATTTAAAGTTCTGAGCAACTTATTTATGCAGTTCATTTTATGCTTAGCCGGTAGTATTGTCTTGGCTATAGTAATTGTAGTTACTTAAGACTATTAATACACTGTAAAGAGTACTAAAGACTGACAACATTCTTGACTAAAGATGTTGTATCTCGAAATGTGTAATAGAACACTTAAACAAAGATATAAAGCTTTAATGTTCGGTCGCCATTGTTTTGGTCAATTTACTTATATATATTGAATAGGTTATTCAATATTTGACAACAAAATACTTCATTATTTATGTAACTTCTGTCATTCTACTGAAACCACTTAATTTAACATGCTACTGGCTAATAAGGAAAGAAATAAAAAAATAAAAATTTGAAATTTCTTTATTATTCTTCATAATTTTTATTTAGAATCTTAATTTAATCCAGGGCGCGTTAAAATTGAGATGAGAAACATGGTATACATTTACAGTAAAATTACCGCGGCAGATTATGTTCACTTCACAATGAAAACTTTAACTCCTTAGTATTTGTATATTCTTTTACGCCATTCACTGATAGTCACATAATTTTATTAAGTAACAAAGTTCATAGACCTCCCGTCGTAAGATACAAAATACCTACGTTTGAGATTATTCTAACTAACTACTAAGCGATTAAGTGTCAAACAAGTATTTTTAATAGGTCTTGTAATATGTTAGGTGATATTTCATTCTTAACCGAAATGATTCTAACACCTATAGTATTAACCAACTCATCTACAAGACATTTATACCGGTTAAGGTATTGGCTGAGAATGAATAAACACTCTTGTGCAGGTACTTAACACCCTTATACCACCCTTATACAGGCTTTATAACATCCTTACCTGCAAAATCGTGGGCCTCTTTCGTGGTTATATGTGAGTTAGAGCATGCTCTAACTCCATTGTTACAGGTATTTTTAACACTAAGATACTCGATTGGAACCGATATAAGTATAATATACAGGTTATTTTAACGCCAACGTGCTAGTTGGGTACTTACCTACTTACTACAGCTTCAACGCCTGCGCCTCATCGCTTCGACACAGCCTAGAGGTAAGTGTTTGTTAGTTACCCCTGCTAGCTCGAGCCAGCCACTCCTTGCTGCTCTGCGCCGTGTGCTCCAACTTGGCTTGCACGGCGATGGCGGCGCGCTGGACGGTCGAGGCCGCCGGCGCGACTGTGCGGAGCGCTTCTAACGCCTGCGCCTCATCGCTTTGACGCAGCCTAGAGGTATAAATTCAGAAGTTATACCAAAAATAATACAAATAAGGGTGCTTGTGACCTCCGTGAACTTTTTGCGATGCTGTCCATGTTAACCGGTAAATTTCACATCTATCATGACTGGAGCCGTCTAAACGCAATTCAGCGTAACCGATCCGAGCGTGACGGTTTAGTTTCGTACATTCTGAAAGTGCGCTAAAGAAGTTTTCTCTTACAAAAGCTTTGGATACCGAGGAAAGTTATTCGAGGTGGTTGCTACCATTCGTCTATATTTGGGGTGGGTCCTAGGGTTGTTATTTCGGTACGTGATCGTATTATTATCAGGATTGTCACGGACGCGGGTAGGTACCCTATTTCAGTCTAGCATTTCTGATTTATATAAATAGTACAAATAAATACGTAAACTTACCTTATTCTTTTCTGTTCTAGATGCCTGACATACTGCGCCTCGCTCGGTAAAAGGAACATGACCGCTGCGCCGACTTGCGCCGCCCTTCCCGTTCGACCTACCCTGAATAACAATATAGGACTTCATTCAAACTTTTCTAAAATAGACCTTTGCCGTACCGACGAACGAACCTTACAATTTTTATAATGTATTCTTTAATCAACCTATTTTAACATAAAAATAAAATATGTCTGGTCATAGAGTGTGATAAAAGGATTCTAAAGATACCATACACATTCAAATCTATACAAGAAGATGAAGTTATGTTGGGATAAATGCCCTACGGAACGTAGTAATTGATCTTAGGGATAAATGAACTTACATAATTGGACCCTGAAAACATTAACTCCTTTGTAGGTAGTCGTGTGACAACTAATATCTTATTTTTCCATACACCATATGGCCACCATACACCAAATAAATAAAGAAAGATTGAGTCCAAAAAAGTAAAAATATAACAAGGTTTTTATAAATTGTCACAATAAGAAACACAGAAAAAATGAATGACTGATAAAATACAGCGAAAAATAAGGGGCTTTTTTTTTCCTTGCATTATCTTGACTTGTCGCTGGTTTTATCCGACTCCTGAAGAATTTCCTTCGAATTCAATAAATAAGTAAATGGCATACGAAACTTTAATATGCAACTTTCAAAAAACATAAAGCTTTGTATTAATTATTTTATTAAATTTTTGGGATAAAGAAGTCATTATAGTAATTTCTCATCTGTCATTATCTGAAATAACATTTTTATAGCAAGAATGCTTCCAAAAGTTTTAAAGATGTGTATCATTGGGTAAAACCAAGTGAGTTTTTATTTATAAAGGCGATTCAATAAAATCACCAGTGCACGTAGTCAGTATTGGCAATTCAATAAAACTCAC
The DNA here is from genome assembly GCA_944547425.1 of Eupithecia centaureata. Taxonomy (NCBI): domain Eukaryota; kingdom Metazoa; phylum Arthropoda; class Insecta; order Lepidoptera; family Geometridae; genus Eupithecia; species Eupithecia centaureata. The sequence goes on along the minus strand of OX155679.1, from coordinate 11,893,460 downwards.
CTGTGCACGTAGTCGGGCATTTTCGTAGAAATTTGTCCCGGTTACAAAATGGAGTGAAAAAAATAAAGATCATTTTAGGAATATCTTACTTATTTAAAATGATTCGCCTTTCCTTAGAGATTTATGTGATAGCAGCAAAATAACAAACAAATAGCATTTTCAAAGGATATTTAACTTTTAAGAGATCAGGAGGTACACCAGGTTTCCATTTGGTTACTTTTTTTAAAATCATAAAAATAATACCACAATAATCCTCAATGAATTTAATATGTTTAATTGCTTTAAAAACATGATATTGAATAGAAAATAAAACCTAACGATGAAGAAAAGCATTAGTTATTTTTATTTAAGCCAGAACATATCCACTTTGTTAATTTTGGGAAACTTTGCAATGAAAACATTGTGTTTTAAGCATGGTAAAGCAGTCTCAGGGACCGCATTTTTTTTCATCGAATAGCTCTTATAATACTACAACAAAAATAAAAAAAATATCAGCGAGTGCCCTTTAAAAAAATTGAGAAAAAAATTATTTTCCCAATTAAAAATATGAGACAGTTACAAAATGTAAAGGAGCAGTTACGTAATGGAAAACGTAAAGCTGGCTTTACAATGTTCGAAATTTTTCTCCTGAAAATCTATTATTCTTGTAGTTTCACTTTTTTCGGTATTTATTATTCCTAACACATTAATCAGAGAAATGTTGTGTCGTGGTTTATTTGTCGTGGGTTCTTCATCTTTATCAAGTGCTTTATCACCACAAAATCGTAATTTAAACATCAATAAAACTTCTAGATTTAAATTTAAATTAATTTTTTTTCATTTTTTTTAGCATATAAACCATTTCATTTTTGAAACCAAGATTTCATCAAAAATTTTATATATAATATCTTTGGATTTAATACGCTAGAACTCTTTGATGCTTTGTCGACAATTACTGGGTGAACTTGCCTTTATATTTCCATTTCGTAACTTTATCATTCCACATATACGTAACCAAACAAAATGGAAGTAACGTTCCCACGTCACCCGATCTAAAATTGCGTCTATTTTTATTTTCAAACAGTTGAGACCTTTGGAGACTCAATAATTCATTTAATACATTATACAGTAATCATTTCGTTACTTTTATTTTACAAAAAATCAAGCCTTATCAGTCTAAATCGCAGTTACAAACTGGAAGAAAAAAACGCTACGGTAACGCTCTGCAAGTTCAGACACGAATAATGCCCGACCGCTCTTTGACAACCAATTTTAAACTGGTGGTATCGATGAGTCATGTTACCAGGAATAATAAATTCTGTGATTACAGTAGTTTTTTCAAAATAATACGGAGATATTGCAGTTACAAAATGGAATTCCACTTATGTCCAAAATCATGGGACACTATTTAATTGATAAAAAGTTATTATTTTTGTATGAAAAGTCCCGCATTTTACGTTTAAATATGATGGCCTTCATATATTTAAACATAAATAATCCAGTTTTAGCCTTCATCCAAACCGAGTTAAAAAATAATCTAGAGTCAAAAGTCGGTCCACCGCTGTAGGACAACCATTTTTAAGGGGTCTCGGAAGCTATTTTACTCTTATTTTACAATTTTTTGTATTAAAAAAGTTCTAATAATATGTTTTTTTATCGCAAATAAAACTATAAAACATAAAATAAGTATTTTAATATCTAGCAATGGACTAGTTTTTATGAAAAGTATTAATGAACTTGTAGGACACCTAAAAAAATGCAGGGACGTTTTTAAAAAAAAATGCCCAGTCAGTATCGGAAATTCAATAAATAACCTGTGCACGTAGTCAGTGTGGGCAATTCAATAAACTCACCTGTGCACGTAGTCAGTCGCCGAAGCAGGTACGCAGTACTGAAGAACGAGGTCCACTCGAGGTAAGTCCAACCCTCGGGCCGCGACGTCCTACGAATCAAATCATATATCCATCAGTATTAGACTGGTATTAATATGGATCAGTTGAACTACCTCTAGACTGGTTGGAACCGTCTGCAGTTAGCTCAATTGTTTCAACTGTATATAATAGTATTAATTTGTGTCTATTTGTTGATTGAAATTGTCATTGTAAATAAATTTTAGTATTAGTGGAACTAATCATATAAGAGTGGAGAAAGAGATGATATTAATAACTACAGACCTATATCCGTACTGCCATCTATCTCTAAAATAATAGAAAAACTTATTAATAATAGACTACTACTTTATTTGAATAAATTTAAAATATTATCAAACTCGCAATATGGTTTCAGGCAAGGTACTTCTACTGAAGACGCTGTTGCAGCAATTAGTAACCTTATTGTGCAACAAGTCGATAGTGGCAAAAAGTGTTTGGCGGCATTTCTCGACCTCAAAAAAGCGTTCGATACAGTATCTGTAGAAATTCTTATCCAAAAGCTAGAAAATATAGGTATTAGAGGAATGCCACTAGCACTTCTGTCAAACTACTTATGTGACCGTAAGCAACGCGTTAAAATTGGAGAATTTTTAAGTGATGAGGAGACTATCAGCTATGGTGTACCGCAGGGGAGTGTTCTGGGCCCAACCCTGTTTCTTATCTACATAAATGACCTTTGTAATCTTAATATTAAAAACGTGAATATCTTTTCTTATGCAGATGATACTGCTGTCGTTTTTACGGGCACATCCTGGAATGATGTTAAAAAGAAAGCTGAAGAGGGACTCCTGGAGATATCTAAATGGCTTAACCTAAATTTACTTACACTAAATGTTTCTAAGACGAACTTTATGACGTTTAGTAAATATAATAATACCCAACCCGATCATAACTATACACTAAAAATACATAAATGTAATCTCATTGACTCTACCTGCCATTGTCCTAATATAAATAAAGTAACAACTACAAAATACCTAGGAATAATGATTGATCAACGACTTTCCTGGCATGATCACATTGAACTTTTGATGAAAAGGCTTCGTAAACTAATCTGGATCTTCAAAATATTACGTCACGTCGCAACAAGAAAACTAATCAACCAAATCTATACATCGTTGGCCCAATCAATTCAAAATTACTGTATAGCAATCTGGGGAGGAGCTACTAAAACCAAATTCATAGAACTCGAAAGAGCACAGAGGTCTCTCTTAAAAGTCATGTATTTCAAGCCCTTCAGATACTCTACGGATGTGCTCTACCAAGACGCCGGTTTACTAACAGTTAGGAAACTCTACATCATAAGCGCCGTTTTGAGGCTACATAGATATCTTGGTTATGATCCCAAAAAACTTAATAAGCGAAGAAGTGAACAGGTAGCTCCTAAAATCTCTACTCGGTCCCGGTTTGCGTCCCGACAGTACGTCAATCAATCTGCAATCCTTTACAACGCAATAAACAAAACCTTAAAAATATACCCCATGAATAATTATGAATGCAAAAAATCACTAAATAAATGGCTATTAACTCTAAATTACGAGGAGACTGAAAAACTTTTGGAAAGTGTTTCGTAACATATACACAAACTCGACACACGAGGTAAGGTACTCACACACGCACACAACACACACATGCACACAACACACACATGCACACAACACACACATGAACACAACACAAAACACTTACAGACATGCATACAACACTAGCACACACATACACTTATACACACATCACACACACGTTCACACCCACTGGCACACAATCAAATGCTAGCAAACTTTTTCAAATCATTATTATATTATGTTTTAAATTTTAATCTTCCAAATACGCACCTTCTATTATTATTGTAACTGTATATTACGGAAGAGCGGAACCCTCTAACACAGGTATTTCTTTACTTAAAAGAGGGTTCCAAGCCCAAGCTATGTTAATTAATTTAAGTTTACTGCAATAAATATTTTGTATTTGTATTTGTATTTGAATCAGTATTGAGGTTATTTGAGATGTATCTATAAGAGATACATAGCTTAGATATATATTTGGCATTATGTATAGTTTGTTACGTGTACCTTACTCAATTAATCGGGATTTAGAAAAGCAAACATCTTTTCATTCGGCATATTCTTGCTAACATGTAACGTCATCATCACCATAACAACACTGTTTGCTTGCGAGAAAAATAGCTTAGTTCCTTAAAAAACTATACCTCTATCGGTGTTCTTTGGCACAATCCCTGACTAATCTGTAATGAGTACTACTGTGTGAGAGGTGCGGGGTTATAAAAATAAAGAAAATAAGTATTTAATCGAGCCGAGAGCTGACGCGCCGACATGAATGCCTACTAATAGCTAGAGGCGTAACAATGCCACACAAAGGTAACCGCCGAAGATACTGTACTGTTATGCACAAAACTGATATACTTAGTCAATAAATGGGAAAACACATTTTAAACCGACTTCAAAAAAATCACTGCTTAGTATAAAACAAAGTCGCTTTCTCTATGTATGCTTAAATCTTTAAAACAACGCAACGGATTTTGATGCGGATTTTTTTAGATAGAGTGATTCAAGAGAAAGGTTTATACGTATAATAACACCGTGCGAAGCCGGGGCGGGTCGCTAGTTGACTATATTTTTAACTCATAAAAAACAGTGGAACTTAAAACTTATTTGATTTAAGGCTGGTACTTCTCATGTGGGCTCATTTAAAGTTGATCATACTACATAAGTTGTTTTTGAATTAACCTAAATAATGAGAATTTTATCGTCTTCGACAATAATTTGAAGTCAGTTTATAGTTTTTTAAAACACACCAAATGATTTGTTATCAGTGATTTGTTTTTGAACTATACTGAACCTGAACTATACACAAAACTACACCAATCCATATCCAATCCTAATAGAATTAAAATTTAGATAAATAGTTTCGTTATAACTATTATCAGCCTACATACGTCAACAAAGGCCTTTGTTAAAACGACGAATGCCACAAAAAGCGTTCCGACCCATTTCTATTCCAGTCGATGGGACTTCCAACCGCCGCCGCTTTACACACACACACACGCTTTAGAAACCCAGCGAGTTAAATAAATCAATTTAATATTATTTAGATCGAAGTTTAAGAATTCATGAAAACACTTGTGAACCTAGCTGTACTCAGATACCAAAGTATAAATAGCAGTAGATATGCCACTGTTGAAACGCAATCATTAGCTCGTCGGTGGTATTGTTAGATTAATATTAAACGTTAATTAAAAATATCCAGCTTTATTAGATGTCGCCATTGTTGTGGAGAATAAAAGCGTGAAGCGAATCAACGGAATTAAATTTGTAATTCATTATTAGGGTCATTCTTTGATTTTTTATAGAAGTTATGTGCAACCCAGATAATCTGGCAAGGTATTTCGAGATTGTTTTAGTTAATAATAATGGAGCTAGCTTCTTACGACTAAAGCACCCAGAGAAAGTTTAATCTTTATCTATTCTTTGGATACAACATTATGACGTGTCCAAGTGTCCTGTAAGGTCTAAAGGAAATAAAGCACTTTGAATTTTGAATTCTGGACATAGGCTTCGTTTAATAAGCGCCATAGGCCCCTGTCTGTTTTTTTCGATATTCGATAAAATCTCTGAATAAGTCTCAGGTGTACAATCAATTAGTTCCGGCTCCAATCTATCCGACAGTAAGAACCTATCTACTAGCAGAATGAAGACTTACCGTGCATATAAGGACGCCGTTCTTGGCCGCTCTGAACTGTTTGAACACCTCAATCCTCTGCTCATGAGGCATGGATCCGTGCAGACTGAAAATCTCAACGTCGACAGGGACTAGCCCGCCCTCTGTGGGGTCTTGATAGTCTATCTCGAACTCGGAGTCTGACGAACTTTCACCCTAAAATAATAGGAAGTTTTATTTTTAACCCAAAAATCTCAAACTCTTGTTCAATCAAGTCAGCTATCCTGTATCATAGCCATAAAAATCAGATTCAAAGGTAGTGTTCGATATCAGGCAACGAAGTGTTGAAACAACATATTATCTCAAAGACCTTACAGAATCTTGACACTTAATTCACTTTTAAATCGCAACTCAAACATTTACCATTACACGGACAAAGGGAGGGTATTCCAAAACATTTTGTTTGCCAAAAGTAGGTAACACTGGGGTTGCTACTTTCACTACTTTAATAGTTCGTAGGGTATAGCAACTACATTTACGACCAAATTCCCTATACACCGACACCAAAAACCCATACCTGTTTTCAAACCATATCTGTTACCTTACCATGTGCTCAAACATTAGGTGGTAAATCAGTCAAATATTTATTTGATTTAAATAATAATTAGATAATACATAACATGCATGGCAAACACACATTGCTTGTTCTGTTGGCGTTTCGTTTTTCTGGCCACCTCAAAGGTTAATATAATACTGAAAATCAGTAATTGCTCTTCGAATAGATCGTCTATTAATCAATAATTAAGATGGAATTTAAATATATTTTGAAGTAAGGAATACACTGAAATGGAATGTATTGATTTGGTGTGACATGTGTGAAAAGAATAGTATGACAACTCAACTTGGTCTTTTACCTCATCTCCTCCTTTTCTTTTCTTAGATTTCTTACTTCCATCTTTTTTCTTCACTTTCACATCTTTCTTCGTCAACACAGTCTCAATCAGTTCTGAATGGTAGTCCACCATTTCTAGAGTTGCCATGAATACTATCATTTTACCGCCTTTTTTGTTCAACACACAATGCTCGACGATCATCGAACAGAGTGTTACAAGTCTCAACTTCATAGGTACTACTAGGAATGTCTGCGCAACTGTTGCTGGTAATATTAACTCATCTTCGATGATCGCTGATTTTAAAGCTTCTACAAATATATTGCCTGCTTGTGTTGGTATCACTACATCACTTTTATCTTTAACTGTATCTGTGGTATCAGGTTTCGCTTTCTTTTTTTCTATTTCATTTTGTACTTTAAAATATTCATAATCTGAGTCACTATCACTGCCAGTATTGTCATTGTTAACTGCGCTAGGAGACTTATTGATAGCAACTTCAATCTCATCTTGTTTATCAAATAAGTCAAGATGAATTGACCCATTGAAAGCTTTGAGACCTAAAACAATAACATTTATATATCAAAATTGCCTTGAATTATTGTATCAAATAGAAACATCACTAAAATTAATACATGTTTACCTCTTCTGTTATCAACTGCTGTTTCTTCAGGCTCTTTCTTAACTTCTTTAACTGGTGGTTCTTCTTTTATCAAGTTTGGTTTTGATTCTGGTTCTTTAGATTCTCTCTTACTGTTATCAGATTCAAGCTGTTCTTGGACCACTGGCTTTAAGGAATCAGCTACAATCGCTTTGCCTTCTGATGTATCTACAAACACAGGGTCCATCATTGTGATTCCCGCAAGGTTTTCAACAGCCTATGAAAATTTAAAACCAAAATTCAAAGTTAGAGAACATCTAGCTTGGAAAAGAAAAATTAATATATGGCATTGCCAGTAGATTTAATGAACTGACCTTTGTTAAAGTAGCAGATAGTAAAATAGTTTGCCTTTCTTTAGACAAAAACACTTCAGTTAAATGATGCTTAACTGGTTCTACTGCAGTATCTTTAGTAGCATCATTTATATCAGTTTCCTGTGTTTCTTCATCAATGTTTATTTTCTTTACAATGTTCTGCTTTACCATTGCCATTGGATCATAAGTAGCCGCTTTCTTGTGATCTTCAATGGCTTTGACTATTGCTGCTACATCTTTTTCATATCCCATATCTAATAAGCGATCAGCTTCATCCAAGACCAAACATCTAAAAGAATAGGATATTAATCTTTAATATTCAAGAAAAACCTAATAAAAATAACATAATAGTATTTTTTAGATTATTATAACAATAATAAAGGTGATGATAGTAAGAAAGATGCAGCAGTAATCGGGGGCAATATTTATTTCCCGAAACAGAACTTCAAGCTGAAAACAGAGAACAGATGGGTTCATGACAGACGACACAGAAAAACCATGGGTGTATCTTCAATGGTTTCTGAGTTGAGGAGTTTTACTGAAAATCACAAATTATCAGTCCGGCCTGCGCAATATTTTTCAATGCTGTGACTACATGTCAATAATTTGGTGTGACTGATTACCAGAATTACAATTGCCTGCTATAAAGCTAGTCTAAAAAAAAAACAATAACACACTTACCCTGTCTTTGCAAAATTCAAGGATTGTGTTTGTCTCAAGTGGTCATTTATTCGGCCCGGTGTCCCTACTAGGATGTTAAGCCCTTTTCTGAGTATAGCTTTCTCTGATTTACGCTTTTGACCACCACTCAGTAACCCAGGGACAAGCCACAAAAATGGCTAAAACAAAACAATCAAAATATTTATGCATGGATTTCTCAATTTCAATTTATGTATGTTATTACACAGAAATACTTTGGTATACAAAATCTATCAAAATCCAAAAATATCACTACCTACATAGTTTATAGCAAATTCGATTTCTGGGTCCCTATGTCCCTATGTATGCTTAAATCTTTAAAACTACGCAACGGATTTTGATGCGCTTTTCTTTAATAGATAGAGTGATTCAAGAGTAAGGTTTATACGTATAATAAAACCGTTCGAAACCGGGGCGAGTCGCTAGTATATGTATAAAGGTTAAGGTAAGGTTGAAATAATACAGTAAAGTAATGCCTTTTATACTTCTAGGTACACCTTCCAATGATAAGAAAACAGTGCAATTTCACTTTAACAATATTTTGTAACTAACCTTGACCAGCTTCAGGAACAGTTCATAAGTCTGAACAGCCAGTTCTCTTGTTGGCACAACTACAACAACTCTGATACCATCATTCCTGTTGATTTTAGGCCTTATTGCTTGCAGCCCTTCGATAATTGGTAATGCATAGGCCAGTGTCTTTCCAGAGCCTGTTTGAGACCTGGACAAAATTAATAAATATACTCTAAGACATGTCTTCACAAATTTTGATATTTCATGCATTTTTATTTTAACTTTTGTACACATGCATAAACGAGGCATCATAACACCATATGCATGTGCTCAAGTGATTCTACAGGTTATTAACATAACATATATTGAAAAATCCAGCTAAAAAATTACTTTTGTTTTACTATATTGTCATGATAACATACCTGATGAGAACATCTCTTCCTTGTAGAATTACTGGTATTGAATTTTGCTGGACAGTCATAAGTTCTTTTAGACCTAATTTTTGTTCCAGGTTAGCTACACTGTGTGGATGTATGTCAAGATCAGCAAAACTTTTACCTGCAAACACTTTCTCAAACAGTGGTTTAACTAATCTCTGACCAATCCGAGGTACAGTTGGATTATTCTTGAACAAAGATGATATCCAACCACCACTTCTTGGTTTCTGTTTGATTGTAATATCATCACTGAGATCTTGATAGCTTTTTCCATGAAACTTGCCTTTATTTTCACTCAGATCTAGTAAATTGGAAGATAAATCCCGTTCCTTCACTGGTGCTTGTGTTACTTTGGCAACCTTAGCAGGAGGTCCTTCTGACGGTTTTTTGAAACAAGGGTTTCTTTGTACGTCATTTTGGGGCCTTTTTCTGGCTATAATCTTACCTTCGACTTTGGGCTTCGACACAAACTTGTAATCTGAGGCATTTTTGTTGGGTAAGCCTGCTTTTTTACTAACCTGTAAAAAATATTAAAATTTAAGCGAAAGCACAAACAAAACATACTCACGAACCACTTGATTATGTATACCTTAGTATAAGAACTTATATTTAATTGCAAATCATCCATTTCTGCAAAATTTAACCCAATAAAAACATAGAAATGCTGTGAATAAACAATGTTTTTGAGGTTGGTTTGCACGTTCCGAGTACTTTGTTGTGACTTTAGTTTGACATAAGATCGACTGACATTGGTGATGTTTATGTTTCGGAACGAATTTTCAATGAAAAATGTGATCGGAAACAAGACATGCATTCCCCGACTGGACAAAGACTGGCTGGACAATGTTGTTTGTATCCTTTCCTAAAGTACAGTGTATATTAAATAACTGACTCGGTAGGAATTTATAACAAAGATCTACACTAGGTAGGATAAAAGATAAAGCATAATCCATCCTTAGAACTTAACCGGTCCAACTAACTTTGTAGGAGAAGTAGCTAAGTCAGGAATGGGTTGATGTCTCAATTATTATTTTATATATTGATCTATAATGTTTGAATTAACTAAGTAACTAATTTATAATACGATACACTACAATACCACCGCAACAAAGGCTAAATTAAGTAGGTAGGTACCTACCTAGCTAGGCTCACCCTTCTAGATTAAAGTATAACTAATGAATATGTTATCAATTGATGAATGATTGATGAATTATGAAGGACCCATCAACTAACTAACTAGGTACTGTTTTCCATCTTACAAGTTCAGCAACATCTTATCTCTAAACTTTTCATGACACCTACCTACCTGATCATTTATTTTTTCCCGCTTTAGGCTAGCTAGAGTGCTAGAGTGCCTAAGATAAGATTATGTTAACACGTTCACAGTCCCTACGTGAGTCCACATCTAGAGGGATACCTATTTTGATTCATTGGGAAGCCCTTCGGATTCGATATCGGAAATTTTGGACTGTGATTGTTATTTCAAAAGAGAGTTTTCGAAAACTTTTGCCATTTGAATTTGGATCCTTAGTTCCTTAGTTTGGATGTTTTTCTTAGTTTGGATGTTTTCCGAAGTCTTGTATGGGGACTTTGAACGTGTTACCTCAGATGTAGTGAGATAAGTTTAGTTATAAAAAGACCTCGATTTATTAAAGCGCACGTGCTGCGGATGTAAGTATGAAGTGATCGCGTGGCAGAGGGTGCATAGAGAATATTACTGTGTTTAATCTATGGGGTGGAATAAATATTTGCTAATCTAAAAACCCTACGGAACGTAGTAATTGATCTCAGTAAAAACCATGTTTAATAAGTGGTAATCTGATTATTGATCTCAAAATAGCACTTATGATAAGGTAAGGAAATACAACTAGGTATGTATTTACATACGTGAAAGCGCTATTAAAAATGATTGAATAAGGTATTAAACTAATTTACCTTTAATAATTTAAAGCGAAGAACCCGATCATAGTATAAACTACCTAATGTGTAAGATCAGCAAAGCGCTCTGGTAACTTGTAATGATATGATATGATAATGATAATAGTAATAATGATATCGGACCATTCATTACTAAAACATACTGAAAACTAATTGGGTAGGTATGATAGTCATGTTTTCTTTACTTCTGTAAATTATTTCTCTTTTAATTAAGTTACTACTATGTACCGTACTTTATTTATTTTTTGTTATTTGCCTATAATCTTGATACCAATAGTGCACGCTGAGACTTAAATCTATGTGGCTCTTTAATATAGGATATATTATAGATCCACATAGATTTAAGAACCATTTACCTATGTAACTAGTTTTTACCACGCCTTGGATGTCCTATTAAATAAATAAGTATTAAGCTTAACTGACTTGATGATCGTAAGACATTATTCTTCAAGTAGGTATTATAAGAAGGTAAATGTTGAAAGGACTTACAATCCTTTATTATTCCACGTAGTACACAGGGCGAAGGACGGAGGCGTGAGGGCGAGACGTGATTACACCGTCAGAGCGACACGACACGACCCTATCCAACCTACCCCAGCCAATCTCACCCTCGGCCTTTCTCAAATTGTTTGTTTGATTTAAATTTGCTTTAGCCATTGACGGAATAGAACGCTCCTACTGTTTCGAACAACTACCCTCTTATTTATTAAATAGGTAGGAGATATAGATAATCTGTAGTTTTTTTTACTTTCATGAATTCAGTTTCAAGTCGTTGGCTCTCAGGGCATCAAATCAGCATCATCATTAACTAAATATAAAAGCGAAAGTTTCTATAGATGTTTGTTCCTCTTTCACGCAAAATCTACTTAACGGATTGGGCTGAAATTTTTAATAAACGTAGTTCTAGCCCTGTAAATCACATGGGCCCATAAATCATTATCACTCATTCATCATCCTATGGGATAGATATATTCTAGAAACGTTTGCATAGAAAAAACACGTTTGAAGCCCCGCCCCGGGGGAGATATCTATGTATACTAGTCATCAATACAGCCTCGGAGACATAGAGGTAAGACAACTTCAACTCAGACTTCTAACCCCACTGACCTCTATATATACAAGGTAAAGATACAGGTCAGTGTCTAACCCTCTGTGACTCAGGTGACTTAGAGTGCTCGCATAAACAACGACAACCTTTTTTGTAGACCAACTACTTCGACGACAGGAATACATATTACCTATTTATGTTCCAGACTAGATGACAGTGTTAGTATTGTAATCTTTATTATGTAAGACTGGACTACATCAAAAGTGTCACTTGCCAAATGTTGCTTTGTTCGTAAAGCTAGAATCTTTGCTTTGTTGATGCTTTGGCATAATTGTAATTTACTGCTTGCCTTATCATTACTTTTGTGTATTGTTGTCGTCGACCACGATATCATCCTTACCCGTCTTGCTTTTTAACTGTAGAATAAGGTATTTACGATAAATAAATATGTCTACGAAACCATGCACCTGCAAAGAGGCCATAGCGCTTTGGGAAAAGGCCCACGGAGATACACCCTCAGCTGATGCGACCGTCATAGAAATGCAATTCCAGTGGCCTCCGATTGAGAAGATGGATGGAGCTCTGTCTACGCTGGTGGCTTGCGAGTGAGTTTAGCGAAATAATACTAAAACTATTGGTCATTGAGCCGTCTAGTCGCACCAAAACGATTTTCGCATCGCGGTGCGGGAATTCCGCGCGATTACGTGCGCGTCTTATATTATAATAATATTATAATAAATGGGAAAGTCTGAATGTTTGTTATAAGTAATCTCCGTAATTACTTAATTTATTTAGATTAAATTGATGGTAAATAGATGGTACGTAGATAGTTTAGAACCTAGAATAAGACATAGGCTAATAAAGTTTTCAAAAATTAACTTCTGAGGGGGTTAAATAGGGTGGTAAAGTTTGTATGGAAAATTATTTCTCCTTGGTTCGATTTACTCAAAACTCGGTATAAATAAAGTATGAAACAAATAATTATGCACGTATTTTCTATTTTTACAAAATAACCCTACACCTAGGGGTTGTGTAGGTCATCAATTTCTGAAATTTGTATGAAGAAAAAAAACTTTGGTTCGCGGGCGAAGCCGCGGGGGACATCTAGTAATATATAAGACGCGCATATATATAATGAGTTTTATGTTATGGGAATAAGGTATTATTTGAATTGCAGTACAGTCTTTCAAAAAATGGTAGGAGGGATGAGAATAGGGGCCATGATGATATCAAAGGCTAAAGACCTCTTGTAGTAATCACTCAAAATACCTTTTTAGAAAATGGTTTTGCGGTTATTTATCTCTGTTCCAATTGAATAAATTTCAATCCTTTTCAGGAAACTCAGTCTATCCTCAAACATGATAGACAAAATCGCCGGTATTGCAGGAATGAAAAGTTTGAAGATTTTGTCACTCGGTAGAAATAACATCAAAACATTATCTGGAATTGTAAGACTTAATTTCAGTTCACATCATATTTGACATTATTTTTGTTGCAAATAGCCTATGAGCGCAAAAAAGTTTGAAACATCCAGGGGTCCTATTGTTATAATTATAACTAATTGGGTCGCAGCATGATCAGTTTTTCTACCGTCATCTATTTCATCAAAATTATATAAATGAGGAAATAGGAAAAGACAAAATGGAGGGACACACGTTCAATGTGACAAGTTTAAAACTATACCTCTCTGCATGCAAATAGTACCTCACGCACTATTTAGGTGTCATTATTGTAAGAACTCTACTCTATGTGACGATTCTGCGAAGACGCCATTGTCGTAGACTATCAAGAACAATATTTGTCACAAAGCCGCAACACAAAAATACCTATCTTATTGTTGTCTCTACTTGATCGTTAGAATAGCTAAAAGAAGTGGACGAGGTGGCACAAGACCAGACAAAATAGCGTCGTAGAAATGAGTGATTCCTAGCTGTAAGTGCTCACCGGTAGAATTCGCTTCTTCCTCGTGCTCCTACTAAATACTCCTACTGTTAGGAGCACCGGGACACCCATGTCCTGATGCTCCTACTGATATGTGTTGGTACTTAACTATTATATTTTGATGTTTTTGCGAAGTTTATAAAGAAGGTTCTGTTTCAATAGCCTGCTGGGGTGGATATTGGGTAAAAACACGTGATATTGGGGAGATATAACAACAAAACAAAAGACAGAGAAGTAGTACAAAGAAGTAGTTTTTCATATATAGCGAAAATGGAAACTTTTGCTATGACAGACTAACCATAAGATAGCCAGCCTTTCACAGATAATAAAATATCTGGGTGTCGAAGACAGCTTGCATTTATATTGAGTTACCAAGATGTTCTAATTTTGAATTATGGTATAAAATATGAATTTTATGACGTGTCCAATAGTCTTGTAAGGTCTGAAGGAAATAAAGAACTGTGAATTTGAAATCCAATTCATGCACTTCATTACTTGTCTACGTCGATCGTAGGTACACACGTGCATACGGAGCTATTTGATAAAATAAATAAATAATGTTGGACAATCCACACAGTATCATCTAGCCATCATCATTTGATTACAGGAAACAGTATCTGAAACCCTCGAGGAGCTTTGGATCAGCTACAACCCCATAGACAAGCTGAAAGGCATTGGCTCGCTGAAGTTGCTCCGCGTGCTCTACATGTCCAACAATCTCGTCAAGGAATGGGTGGAATTCAATAGATTGCAGGTACCAGCCTACAAACTGTTGTACAGTTTGGCAGAAACTCTGTAAAGTAATGTATTTTAGATTGAAAATAAATAAAATTGAAAAAAAGATTACGACCTAGTGGCGCAGTGGGTCCGCCTGCGAAGCAAGGTGGCGGGTTCGATTCCCACCATGGAACAAATATTAGATCTGCAGATGTTAATATTGATTCAGATGTTCGGGTTTTTTACATGCTTAGCAAATTATTTATAAATCAGCTTCGTCGTGGTGTTTTATACATACACTAGCGAGCCACCCTGGCTTCGCACGATTTTATTATACGTAATTATTTACGTATTAACCTTCCTCTTGAATCACTATCTATTAAAAAAAACCGCATCTAAATCCGTTGCGTCAAAGGGAAATAGGGACATAGGGACAGAGAAAGCGACTTTGTTTTATACTATGTAGTGATATATAGACTGAATCGCACAATGTGAATCATGGGCAGTGAAAGTATTAACCCTTTTTCGACTCTTACGACATTCACAGATTGAATTGAAGAGCCGATTCTTACGCCTCGACCGGTTTAGAACGGTAGAAGTTTAATTGACTATGTGTAATAGAATATTTAATAAATAAGTAATGCTGGACAACACACACAGCAACATCTAGCCCCAAGCTAAGCCGATCTTGTGTTATGGGTAAACGACTGATAAGCATACTAAATACAACACATTACATAGATATATATTTTTTATTATACATAATAAAACACCAAGAACCCCGGAACAGATATCTGCAGATCGTACAAACATTGTTCCCTTTAAACTTAGGTACGCGATCTTTAGGTAAATAAATGCGGATATTTATTTTGATTATTTATTTTGTTTATACCTTACCTACTTTAGCTAGTTAACTAACAAAGAAAATAACAATCAAAGATAAGAACAAATTAAAAGTTTTATAATTGAGACAATTGAGGTATCTGCAGACTGTTGCGGACACTCTAGAAGCAGCTCAACCGGTCCATATCAACACAAGCTGAACAAAGGAAGCGTTTTTATAGTATATGTTTTTAACTTTAAGGAGTCAAACAAAATTAATTTATAATAAAGTTTTTCCGTTGCCTCAGGACTGTCCATCGCTAAAAGACCTGGTGTTCATCGGTAACCCAATTTGCGAGAACCAACCAGACGTGGACACCTGGCGCTCGCAGGCTTCTACCCGCCTGCAGCAGATCACCAAACTGGATGGCATACCGATACTCAGGGAGGAGTGATAATCTCCATCTTTATATCAATATTATAATTCGTGATATACTTACCTGGTTGCTCACGAAACATTTTGAACTAAGAGTTCTTACAGACGAAAGGCAAGTTGTCTACTTCAGCCGTCGCCACCTGTCGACGGCAGTCGTCAACGCGTCGGCGGCAGCAGTCAATCCGTCGACGGCTGCCGTCGACAGGTGACGACGCTTGCAGCTGTGGAGTGTTTCGTCCGCCATTTTGTCAGTCGACGACAAATAGACCAAGAGTGCGCGAGCGTTGTGCGTCTACAAAATGAGCTCCGGAGACGAAATTGATGTCGAATTGTTAATTATGGCAGTTAAAAAATAACTTTGTCTTTGAAATTATAAACTACAAGACTATAGTAATAAGACAATTAAAAACATAGCATGGGTAGCAGTGTGTGAGGATATTGTAAGATTTCGCCATTTTGCAACTGGCTCCTGTACAGGACGACCACGACTACTAGTGGGTACGCGGCACTCGCGGGAAGCGTTGTCGCCTGTCGACGGCAGCCGTTGTCGCCTGTCGGCGGCAGCCGTCGACGTATTGACTGCTATCGCCGACGCGTTAACAACTGTCATCGACAGGTGGCGACGGCTGAAGTAGCCTCAGCCGTTCCAACTTGCCGTTCGTGTGTAAGAACTCTAAGACGCGTGCCATCTTTCACACAGCCGCGTCTTGAGTTTTGCGATTTAAAGAGGCGCGGCGCGTTTAGAAATGGAGTTTACAAGACGCAGGCAGGTGTCACTTGCACTTGATACTTCAAAAAGTGTAAACCAGGCATACCTAATGGTTATGATCAGTAGCTAACTTAACATACCAAACATACTACAATTGAAAAATTAAGGGTAGCAATGGGACCATAATTTTTTAAAGGGGTATGAAATGAACATAGGTATTCAAAGTACAATACTAGGAAAATATATCCACTCGAAAAATCATTCATAAAAGCAATAATAAATGAATTAAAAAAAATAAGCCATGTATTTGCACGGCAAAGTGCATGATCTCATATCGCACCAACAACGCTTGAATGAGCGAGCGAGTATCGCCGCGGCGTAGCTTTGCTTTGCATCAAATTAATTGAAATCATTTTTATCTTCGGCTAGGAATTATTTTTCGGCCCGCGATTTTTTGTTTAAAATTAGGGGTGCTCCGCCATCCCCCCTCGTTTTCAGCCTTCGTGTCGGCCTTTTACACCTTGTAATAAGTACTAATTAGGTATTTTAATTATATAAACTATGTAGTTTAATTTATTCCCTTACCTTGATTGTAATTTCTTTCATAAATATTATAGTATACGATAGTATAATATAAATTAAATGTGTTGTCTTTTTATCGGTTACCTATACCTACCTACCACAGAATATTTAATACTTACTACCCAGATAATGTAAAAGGTACTATACAGGGCATGCCATATCCTTAAGGAGACTTCATCATCATCATCATCAACCTATATTAGTCCACTGCTGGACATAGGCCTCCCCCAATGCACGCCATAGCGCCCTGTCTTCAGCTTGACGCATCCAGCATCTGCCAGCAGTCTTTCGCAGATCGTCATCCCACCTGGCCGGAGGGCGTCCTAAGGAGACTTAAATATTGAAAATTGTCAATTTTACTGAAAGAAGACTTCATTTTGATTGTAGCAAAGATTATATTATAGTAACTAGATGTAACATTATAAAAACGAACATTTGACACTGTTTTGACTTCTTGCTCTTTGGGAGTATGCCATATGAAAAAAAAAGATAGATATAATTTTTCAGTTCAGTTTCAGTTACATTCAAATACGTATGTGGTCAATCTGATTCTTGTCTGACATTCTACTGAAATGTGAGAATAGTGATGTGAAATTCTGTACTTATCGATTAAATTATGATTTCAGTAAGCAGGTTTGTTGTAACCGCTGCATTGTATGTTGATTTGATCATGACGACCGATGTAGCGCGGTGGGTAAAGGTGCGCCTGCAACGCAGGAGGTTACGGGTTCGGGAATCAAACCCCTCAGAACAAATTTGTGAACGATCTGCAGATATACCTATGTTCCGTTGATCTGGGTATAAATGTACTATAAAAAATGTATATCTATGCATAATAATGTATTTAATAAATCAGTTATCTAGTACCCATACCACGAGCTTTGAGTAGCTTACTTTGGGGCTAGATGGTGCTTTGTGGATTATCCAGCATTATTATATATTATTATAAAAGAGTATAATAAATTCGCTCATTAGGGGAGGCCTATGTCCAGCAGTGGACTAATATAGGCTGATGATGATGATGATGATGATGATAATAAATTCAGTTATGTTTAAAATCCGCAAGCTGTAATTTTACTTGAAAAGATATACCAATA
The DNA here is from genome assembly GCA_944547425.1 of Eupithecia centaureata. Lineage (NCBI taxonomy): Eukaryota > Metazoa > Arthropoda > Insecta > Lepidoptera > Geometridae > Eupithecia > Eupithecia centaureata. The sequence goes on along the minus strand of OX155679.1, from coordinate 11,875,068 downwards.
TTCATTAATCACCTATATTTTTTTGGTGTTTGTGGGGTTTTGTATTAAGTTTGGAGTATGTGAGTCAATAATGATTAAATCAATCAGCTGGTAATGATTGAAACTACAACCCCCTCAAGGACCTAGATCGACTTAACCGGTACCTGACCCTGTAGGTATATAAATAAAGACCTACTAAGGTTATTTTGTTAAAACTTACATAAACTTGATAAATCTTCTTGATAATAATTATGTTTTTATTTAAAATGGGGTTAAGCGGTGATGGTTGTTTGCCGTCGTTATTTAGGATATGAGCAGTGAGAAAACTTAGGTAGGTACTTAGTTACATTAACATAAACGAAATTATTTTTAAAGTATTTTCACGTCGTATACTACTATACTTAACTGAAATATTTTGTGCTTAGATACCACTTGGATGCTATCATTTAACCTTTATTTTCAAAGTTTTTTTGTAAGTCCTTTGATATCCAATTCTGTGGCACGAAACATGGAAATGTAAAAAACACTAACGAGAATTCTATGATGGCTCCCAGACATGTCTTCTCAAGTTTTGTTTCCATTTTTCTTTTGTTATTGGATATTTTGTATATCTAGAAGTGAAAGATAAGAATAAGTTGTGAACTTCTAGCTACATTGCAATCTTTAGTCTCCTAGATCTTACTAGCGACACCATAATCAAGTTTTGATTTCTAACTCCAACTTAGTCGGTCCATGTAGGTACCGTAGCACTATCTCGGTAGGTAGGTATTATTCTCAAACTACGACAATTTACTTTTGAATCATCATTTTGTCAACCAGTATTAGACATTCATCGACAATAAATTATCGACAACTACCAGTACTTCACTAGGTGGCATCAAAATGGTACATCAGATGTCAGTTTTTCGTATTGTACTTTAATATTAGTGAATTATAGAATTATACTGCTAATGAGCTGTAAATAACGTAGTAAAACAGTTATTATAGTCTATGTACAAAAAACTATTCAACATATTGCAAAGAAAATACATGTAATATCTGCGTAATATCCGCGTCTATCACGATTATAGACTTACCGATGAAAAGATATCTTGCGTTTATCTTCACATAAAGATCCCAAACGGCTTTTACAACCCACAGCTACACAAGTCATTATATACTAAGTTCTCGATTAAATATTATATATAAAACACAAAATTACAAATAAAACATAAACACAAATTTTCATTTTCTCAAACTGACATTCACGTGTCACCGTACGGTATCAAACAAAACCAAAACAATATCAAATCGGCTACAGCTTGGCAAAAAAGTCTAGAAACGGAACTAATTTTTTTGTTTAATGGCAACATTCTTAAAACAATGACGTTTGATGTAAAATTGTAAACAATGATTGCGAATTCTCGGAATTTTTACTTGGATCGGTCAAGCGGTGGTGATAAAGTGACGAAAAGTGAAAAATAATGAATAAAACAGTTAGAAGTGCTGCCATGGAGGTTATTTATAAGGTATACAGGCGATGTCTGGCAGAATTAGAGGCCAGAACTATTCTTTCAGATCTCAACAATGTTTTTCAAAGAACCGCTGATATGACAGGTTTGTGAGAGTTTGTTTTGTAATTTTAAGTTGAATTAAAGGTAACTTGATGGTCATAAAGCAGGATTAAATTAAAGTTCCACGGAACAAGTGAAATATTCAACAATAAACATCGGGCAGTTAGGTTATATTTACGTTTGTTCTGCGTACTCTGCTATAGCGCGGGCATAGAATTTGATACTTGAGCTAGACTAGCTAATATGTAAATCTATTTCTACATAATTTAAATGTTGTGTTATTTCTTTGTAATAAAGTTACTATAGCGTTTGTATTTAAAATGGTCTAGAAATTAGGTGCCTAAATAATAAACTGAAAAAGGTAAGATAAAGGTATCATAAAAAGTTTCTTCTTTATAGGAAGCAGCTGAGCGTGCTAAAACGGAACGGTTCCATGCTATTACGGAGGAGGATTGGAAGAATTCGTGCCAGCACGTAATAAAAATAGAAAAGGAATACTGTGAGAGAGAACTTACAAGTTATTAATAACAATGTATTAAATTTTAATTTACTTTATATTTTTTTCTTTATATACTTACATAACGAGAACCTTGCTCAATTAAACAATATTTACTGATAGTAGTATACTATGTGTGGATATAAATGTACGTTTAACAGAAATATACACCTAAGTATCAAGACTATCTTGGTGCGCTATAGGTGTTGCCATAAGGACCTACAGTGGCGCCCCCATTATTTTCTACTCTTTTTTGCCAAGCTATACATCGCCTTATAGGATGACAGTGACCATATGCTCCGTCTACCTTACGGAACGTAAGGTACCTACTTGGTCTTAGGATTGTAGATTAATTTTTTTTTCTAATTTAGAAATATGTACATATTTGACTAAGGTCTACACTGACCTCTATATATACAAGTACTGTATTTATAGAGGTCAGTGAAGGTCTAGCATTACTACCTACGTTCCGTAGATATTTGTATTTATTGTAACTATCCGATTACTTTAATCTTGGACGAACGAAAACACCCTCCTCCTTCCCTAAACGAGATCGAACTTTAAAAACATCAAGTTCAAATACAACTTATAAAACCTTGAACCTTTTTAGGTACATTCCCTATCAATTCCCTATGTCATCAATAGGTATTTAATTCATGTACTTCTATTTACTTTATGAATTATGATGACCACCTGAAATTACCAAAATAAACTTAAAAATATATTTAGATTCTAAATCAGCAATGTAGCTTATAGATTAAAATATAGGTAGGCATGGCCCGGAGGCCAACCTCCTGCAAAGAAGCCATAGAAAACTGGGAGAAAGCCCACGAAGGCATGCGAGCAGTTGAAGCCACTACCGTTGAGCTGCAGTTCCAATGGCCTCCGATTGAAAAGATGGATGGAGCGCTATCTACTTTGGTTGCTTGCGAGTTAGTATAAATAATATAAAACTTGTTTTATACACATTTATTTAACTAGGTACTTAATTATTATTCATAAAACTCTATGCGCCCCACGGCTTCACCCGCGTAAAAATTAATAAAGGTGGCTAATGTTTTTCCAGGCCTTGATCGACGTCTATTATTCTAAGGACGTCTATTCAAAATTTCGGGCCCCTTCAGTAGGTTTAGCAAGAGGTAACAAACATCCATCCAAACTTTCGCATGTATAATATTAGTGTAGTTCTATAGTCTGAGATTAGTGTGATAAGAACCCGACTCAGCCCTCGCTTCATGTGTTATCTTCTAAGAATAAAGCGAGATTAATATTACTAGGTATGCATAAACTTACTATTATCTCGCATAATATTTATATTTGAAAGGGCAAAGGCCTTCAAAATATAACTAAGAACACAAATGAACACAGCGCGTACAGCAGTCTGCTGTACGCGGCTTCAGATAACCACAGTTAGTACTTAATGGTACGTATTAAGAGCGGTAATATAAAGGTCATCTCTTATTCCAATAGCCTATGTATAAATAATAACTGGCTGGGTAGAAGGGACTCTTCTTTGATCGAGTCCCAAACGCCGCCATTTATATAGTATATCCCCCTTCACCACGTCCAGGCGTATTGCCAGGCTTGCTACTGCACTATACCGCCGCGCCTTTGCGAGTCGAGGCGAGTGAGAAAAGGTCAACGACCGATGCTCATGTACTTTTATTAGGTAGAGTGAGTGGGGGGAAGATGAAAAAAGGGGTAAGACAAAAAGTCTTCAATAACACCAGATTTATAGTACTTATTACAGTACTGGCAGCATCGTTAGGGCCACCAATTTGTTACTTATCACAACTCAGTCAGTGGTTGCGGCTGAGAACGCCTGGTTGTTTGTAAAGTGCAATTTTCTAAGACAGTGTATTTTTCAGGATTCACAAAAGTGATTTCATCTTGCCCCGTGTCTTGTAAATTAAATTACAAGGCAGGTACGAGTGTTTAATTGAAACATCTGCCTTTTATTTTTTGTACATATTTATGTAATTATTACTAAATCTCTCTATTTCTCGTATTTTAGAATTTATTTCAACTTTTCATCTTTCCCCATTTACATTTAACGGGGTAAGACAAACATATCAAAGTCTTAATCTTGACCCTTTTTCAGATTTCATACTAAAAGCCAGATATCCTCAAACTGTATCTTCGTGTAAGTTTCAGCAAGAAAAATAAGAAATAAAAAAAAATACTGAAAGCAGTAAAACAAAAAATAACAAGAATAGGGTATGCTAAAAAATGAGAAATAAAATAAGAAATCCAATAGAAAAAGAAAATACTTTAAAAATTACAAAAGAAAAAAATATACAATTATTTATGGTGATAAAAAAAAATATTCATATAGGTTTCATGTGAAATAAAAAAAGTTTTCAGTTTTCATATGATTTTTCATTAATAGAAAATATTTTTTTTTCTTCAGTCAAAACTTATGCAAATTGGCTGCAAAGTTTGAGAATCTCTTCTTCAATCTTCCCCCAGTGGGGTAAGTTCGGAATATAGTATATTTTTAAATTTGTTATATCTTTGTTAAAAATAGCTATTTTGGCACTACAGTCAGTTACAACTTTTTAAATTACTTAACACTATAGACTTAGGACCATAAACTTTGCCTAAGACCTGCCTAAGACACGTTTTAACGATTTTATGAGATTTCGAGATTTTTATTCGATCTTACCCCGTCACCTTTTCATCTTCCCCCTGTTTCAATTAAGTAAAAATAATATTTTTAATTACAGTTTTCTACTTTTTGGACAGCTTTATCAGGCTGTTATTGACATATTATAAAAATCTAGTCTTTAACCTTTAATTATGTCTAATTTACTTTTAGCTAAAGTTAATATCTATTCTTCTACATGGATTCAAAAACAACACTGACCATCTCATCAAAAAACCGTTCGATCTTGCCCCCACTCACTCTACTATATTAATTAATTAGATAGGAACCCACGAAAACAATAACATTTAGATTATATTACTTACATACATATCTCTCATTATCTTTTAGCAATATAAATAACTTAAATTAACTTCGTTTTTGAGTTATAGTAACAACCGATCACATCACAATAACTTGACCGTGACGTCATATTATAGAGTAGGTACCTACACAAACATTAAAATCCGCGTGCGGCGTCGCTGGCTATGACAGCCCTACTGAATGGGCCCGCCCGCCGCCCGTTTAATCCCACAATTTAATCCCACACTTTAATTCCATACTTTAATCCCACACTTTAATCCCTCACTTTTTAGTCCCACACTTTTAAATCCCACACTTAGTCCCACTATTTTAAACCCACTTTTAATCCCGCTTTTTAATCTCACTTTTTAATCCCACTCTTTAATCCCACTTTTTAATCCCACTTTTTAATCCCACTCTTTAATCCCGCTCTTTAATCCCACTTTTTAATCCCACACTTTTTAATCCCACTGTTTAATCCCACTCTTTAATCTCACTATTTAATCCCACTTTTTAATCCCACTATTTAATCCCACTCTTTAATCCCACTCTTCAATCCCACACTTTTTAATCCCACTCACTGTTGAGATTAAGCTTAACTTATGATTTCTGATTACTTTCAGAAAACTGAGTCTATCTTCTAACATGATAGATAAAATCACCGGTATTGCGGGCCTTAAGAAATTAAAGATCTTGTCTCTTGGCAGAAACAATATTAAATCCTTAGCTGGGATCGTAAGTTTTATATTCATTTACATACTAGCTACAGTTTACGGCTTCGCACGCGTTTTTTTTGGGATAAAGAGTAGCCTACATTTATGACAGCCTTGGTATAAAGGGTTAAAGGCAAACTTTGCAATCAAATATACGCACTCCTACATTAATATTATTATTATTATTTTTTTATCAACAATAGACTTTCGTTTGACCACAATCTCACCTGATGGTAAGTGACGACGTGGCCGGAGATGTATCACGAAAGTCTAGAAGACACCTATTCACTCTCGTCTTGAAGAGACTCGGGTTGTAGTTGGCCGGGAAAACTGAAGCTGGCAGCGCATTCCATTCCTTGGCGTTACGAATGATAAAGGTGGAGGAGAACCGCTTAGTTCGGGTGGATGGAATATCCACCAGGAAATGGTGGTAATGCGCCGTACGCCTACTCGTCCTGGAGTGGAAGGGAGATGGTGGAATCAGGTCGTGAAGTTCCTGTGAGCATTCTCCGAAATGTAACCTATAAAAGATCGAGAGGCAGGCGACCTTGCGGCGGTGTTCAAGACTTTGGATCTTAGCTTCCTCAAAGTACTGCTCGCCAATAAGTCTGAAAGCTCTACGTTCTATCGAGTCTAGGGCCGCTAGTTGATACTTAGCCGAGCCATCCCAAACATGGCAGCAATACTCCATACCAGATCGGACCTGTGCTTGATATAATGATACAAGCTGTCCCGGTGTAAAGTATCGCTGAACCTTGTTTAGGATTCCGAGCTTCATGGCTGCTATTTTAGCCTTCGACTCGATAAAGACACCAAAGTTCAGAGTTGGTGTGAGCGTGACACCGAGAAGCTCCAGTCGATCTTTTATAGGTACCGACCGGTACATCACGGAAAATAGGAGCCTGGACTAACGGACTCTTTTTAGCTGAGAAAAGACACGCTTGTGTTTTTGTGGCATTGAAATTGACCCGATTGGCCTCGCCCCAATCTGAGACTACCTTCAGGGTCGAATTCAAGCGCTGCAGCATATCTTGTCTGTGCGCCCGTATCTCATTCTGGCTGGCTCTGGCGTTAGACAGGTACCTGTCTACCACGGTGCTGTCGTCTGCGTACCCAATTATACCGGGTACCAGCAGATCGTTTATATGTAGCAGGAACAACGTGGCAGATAGTACTGACCCCTGATTATAAGAAAAATCAAAATTTATCGGTTTCGAAAAAGAAAAAAGCCATTTTAAAAAATATATTATACAATTATAGTCCATCAGTTCTTAAACTCAGGGTCCTTTTGTTGGGGATCATTATTTAAAACTCTACTTACACCTACGGCGTAGCGGTGCTACGCCGTTTCGTAGCAGATGTTGCAAATCAAGATTACTAGCCCTCCAATTTTTTTAGATACGTAAGCATTTGTCTTTACTCTTAATCTAGAGTCATAAGGGTAAGCTTAAGTTCTCTTACACTTAAGTTTATGCCTTAACCTTGACTTCAGAGCAACAATCATCAAGCGTTTTTTTACCAAGTTCAAACAAAGATTCGCTATCTAATTATGGGCTGATTTCAGTCAGAAAAACACCTTAATGTGGATTTTTGATCTCTTTCTTGACGCCTTAGGCCGAGTTCAAAGGAGCCTATTATTTATGACGCTCGATTTTGTTCTCTCTGCTGTAAGTACACATTTTACGTGAGTCGACACTTAAAACATTACAAAATTGGACTAAGATTTCAAAACTGTAAAGTTCTATCTTGTTTTTTTGAAATGTCGATGGTGAGACGTAGGTTCGATTTCAGGAAACAGTGTCTGAAACCCTCGAGGAGCTTTGGATCAGCTACAACCCCATAGACAAGCTGAAAGGCATCGAGGTAATGAAACTTCTTCGCGTGCTCTACATGTCCAACAATCTCGTCAAAGAATGGTCGGAGTTCAAAAGATTGCAGGTACATTAGTATTATATTCTTCTAGCTTTATTAATCGCACAAACTTCTAGTTAAGGAGCACAAAATGTTTAATACTAGACCTAACTAATCTTTGGTGATAGAAACTCTGAGGAACTGAAGGAAAGTCCTATAAGTGTATCCTTAATAATATTATAATAATAATAAATTCATTTATTTCGGACAACATTAGAACAAGTAGACAGATCTTATACAACTTACTCTACGGTCCATATCAATAATACACCTTAAAGCTAAAATACATATCACAATATATTATACTAGGGCACACGCGTAGTCACCGGCGTGTTTTGGCGCGGAGGATCACATGATAGGCGGCGGCCCTTGAACCGCCGGAACATCACCCCTTTCGGCCAGAAGTCAGGGAATCAGGGAAGTCATTATAAACGCGAATGTTTGTATGGATGTATGTATGGATGTTTGTTCAATTTTGACGCAAAAACTACTGAACGGATCGGTCTGAAATTGTGAGTAGACGTAGTTCAAGCCCTGGATTATCATAGGCTACTTTTCATCTCATAAATCAGTGCCCATGGGATAAAAATAGCCATTTTTAAACGAAATTAGAACTCCAAAAAGAAAATAGGTCCAGATAGGTACTTTCTAATATTTATATTTCATGATGAATGTAAGCGGGTTTACCATGAATCTAGTTAGTGTTGGTAGAATACCCACGTTCCATCCCTAAAAGTCTCCACACACTGAAGCCGGAGGCGGAGCGGAGACGAAGGCGTGCGAGTTGTATTCTATTGAATAATATGAAAGCCGACACACACACCGCAGGCGGTGGCGGCGCGGTGCCATAGGAAAAACCGGCACGCCGGCTTCACCTCTGCTCCGCCTCCGGCTTCAGTGTGTGGAGACTTTTAACGAGGGACTTCTTCAGTTTGAGTGCGGAACTCAGTTCGATGAATTAATGGAAAGGTTACACTTTTTATAGTAAAATAGCAATGTTTCTCAGATGTTAAAGTAAGTTGTAAATTCTTTAGTTGAGCTTTATTGTTGCCATAGCAATGTCCAGCACTACGGGACCTGGTCTTCGTCGGCAACCCTATATGCGACAGCCAACCGGATGTCGACACGTGGCGTGCCCAAGCCTCCAAATATCTACAGCAGATCGACAAACTTGACGGCATACCTATAATCAGGGATGTGGGACCCGTATCGGAATTCCCATGCCCAGAATAGCTGAATGAAGTTGACACGTGGCGTGCCCAAGTCTCCAAACATCTACAGCAGATCGACAGACTTGACGGTATACCTATAATGTAGGATCCGTATCCGAATTCCCATGCCCTGAATAGCTGAATTAGAGAATTTAAAAAAAATATCGTCAGTTGTCGTTTTTTAACAGAATTATCATACTTACCTATGAACTTTCTATGAACGTTGATGTTCACCAACAACAACTCTGGTCGAATATTACCTACTTTTGTGTATTTTATAAACAGTAACTATTTTACTTATGTTTTGAGAAGTATTAATTATACAAACCTAGTGCTTATTTTAATACCTTCTGATCTATTTATTTATTTACGTTGCCCTATCATAGGGTTCACGCGTTAAAAGTAGGTACTTATTTCTTTTACAGTCCTTTTTTTTTTTTTTTCTTCTTCTTGGACTTTTTACAGTCCTTTTAAACACTTAATAACACAGTTTTTTTTTTTTTCTGTCTGGATGAAGCCATAAACAAAATACTTAGGTACTAAATCTATCAAATATAAGCCCATTCTCGAGCCCTATGCTAGCCATATCATTGCGAGTCTACATGTAGTAGTAGATTTTCTTTAGAACTACCTAAGTACCTACTTATTTTACTGTAAATGCAATGCAAAAGTATGCAATGATAATTAAGCTATATAATATAATGCAATGATGCAATGATAATTAAGCTATATAGCTTTTTGAAACATAATGTAAGCAAGTAACCGTTATTCAGCGCCCGACTGAACTCTTGCAATAATCAGAAAGTAAAAGAAAACTGCCCTTTGAAAAACGTAACTGATGTCGACTTTTATGTTTCCTGTAGAAATGGTCACGATAAAAAACATGACAGAAACAGCTTATCTGTAAAAAAACTTCCTCTATTCATAAAAGAAACTTTATTTTCTCCCAAATCGGCCATATCCATGTGAAAGCGACGCCATTGTCCGTTCGGCTTTATGATTCGTCATACGTCTCAAAGCCGACTTAATAGCCTGCTTAATTCGCGCCAAAAGGAAATAGCAATGGTGGGGGGTGGCTCCATGGTGGGGAAGTTGCAGGGACGTAGTGTTGCCATTGCAGGATAGTTATGACAAGTTTTTTTCTAATTTTTCTAGACCCTTGTTCTTCTATAATGAAGCCTAGATGTAGGTACACGTAGGCTGTAGAGGTATAAAAACAAGATTCGTCTTGTACTAGTGTCTCGCGCATCAACAACGATTTTTAATCAATAAAACAAATACGAGTAGGTAGCAGTTAGACTAAAAACAGTTGGTACATAGGTTTCAGATGGATCGCTCTGCCAACTTCGGTGATTAGGCGGTAATGGTAAATGTTTCGACTCTTTGTTTTCAAATAGAATGAAACCTAAAGAAATTTCGTAAATATTTTGAAATGTGTAAACCAATAATGTAGTGCAATGTGTAAACCAATAATTTCCCTTTTGATAAGTAGACTACTCTATATTTTTCATATAAATATAGATGCATATCTGTAAACGCTCTATACCTACAATTCAGATGCTCTGCAAACTTCGGGGATATGAACGGTTGGAATTAATTTTCTGTACTTAAACCTTTAATATTATCGTGTGAACACATTAATAAAGGTATAAGCATGAACTTAATATACGATATAATATGTACGTACGAATACATAAGCGAGGTTGACCGTGATAAGTAACTTTCTTCCAGAAAACCTTAAGATTTATAGAATAGGAGAGGCGATGTAACAACTAGAGAAAATGTACAAATAATGAATCTAACAGATAAACTACACTGATAGTAATTAAGTTCGTATTATAATATAAGTTAATAAGTTATAAACATACATACATTAAAAACAGTTAATAAACAAAACTAATAAATACCATTATCTTAATTTTCCAGTTAATTGAAAATCACTATCATCATTACAAAGTATAAATCAAAGTCACTTTCTGTCCCTATGTCCCGTTGTATGCTTAAATAAAACTACGCAACGGATTTTGAAGCGGTTTTTTAATAGATAGAGTGATTCAAGAGAAAGGTTTATACGTATAATAAAAACGTGCGAAGCCGGGGCGGGTCGCTAGTATTTCATAAAGTATGAAACAAAATTTCGGAAACAAAACAAAATTTCTTTATAATGTACAAGCCTTTCAGAGGAGCCACTTGTTGAAGACAGTAGTTGGTAGCCCTTATGGTCTCCCTGTATCCTTAGTTGAAAAAAGGACGCAGAATAGTGTTCTTACAATACTTAGAGAACTTCTAAGAACACTATCTAGATCGGTCAACAACTTAGTAGCACACAACTCACTTTAAAAATATAATATGATAACTTTCTCTGTAAGTGAATTTATATAATTCAAAATGAAAAAGTATTGAAAACAGAATGTCCTAAAGTACTCTACTTCAAACCTATCCTAAATAAACAACTTCCATTCCCTTATTTCGTCCCTGTCCCAAAGCCGGAAAAGTCGCACTCTCAATAGACGCGGGTACCCTATTGTGTTGCCACTAATAAAATTTAATGATGTAAACGGATAGCGCGAATTTATCTAACTCCGCTCGTAGGGTAAGCTCTTGAGGGGATATCAATTAACGACAATATATCAATTGTGGAATAAATTCAATTTGTTACTTTGTTATACGATATTGTTGAAGATGTTGCTTTGCTTTCAGAGATTCGTGGTTTAATTAAGTAAGAAATTAGTTAAATAACTTAATTTCAACCGCGGAATAGTGTTTCATAAAGCAAGTCTATCTTATTACTTAACTATGGTCGTAATGTTCGATGTTATCTTTGAAGGAATAGTAATAGATGTCAAAATACTCTAATGACATTTCTAACGGTCATTATTTAGTAGAATGGGTACTTTAAAATGCCTCGTATGATGATACCTACACCGACGTTTGAATAGTTTCAGTATAATTTAATGGAAAGCCGATCATTGTGTACTCTACGTAATGGACCGATAATTGTCCAACGAAATAGAAATAACTCGGTTAATCACAATGAGGCTCGCACCTACCCTTCACATAACAACCAACAGTGTAGGAGCCCCTTAATGCGTACAAATGCTGCCGCTGCCATGTAGACCGTCATTATTTAATTATTAACACTACAATCGACCTAATTTTGATTTCTATTTGACATTTCGATTAAGTGCTTCGCCCGTGCCCGCCGGCAAAGGGCCATTTTGTGACATCTGTCCTCCAATGTGTTACGAACTATAAAATTCAATTTCCCCAATCGGCTGGCTCGATACATTTATTATTCATAGACCTTACGTAGATGCTCGGCCACTAACAGATGTGATTTTTGAACGTGAAAGAATATCAAAAAATATGTCCACTTATACAGCCATGTTTTTAGGATCATGAATTTAATATTTATATCGAACAAAATCAGTTTTGGAGATTGACATATTAGGTCGTAAAGAGTTCGAGTGAAGTAGCTTGATGAATTCAAACATGAATCGCGTGTCGATTCCACACTGGAAATGGATTTTCATTTCTGTTATTGTGAAATCAAGGCTGGCCAATTCGAAAAAGATATCAATTTTGCACTATTCCGCCTTATTGGTAGGCAATCGAGTCAGGTCACGCAACCGATCACTTTAAATACTTAACTCCGCTGATCGGAGTGCAGCAGGGCTAATGACTGTATCGAGCAGCTGTTTCGACTCGTAATGTATGACCGGGATCAGGTTCTTCGATTAGCCTATAAATCAATCTATGTCGCCGGTAATGCACGACCCATTTGCTCGCTACCTAATTGCTGTTAGCGCCGCCCAATGGGCACATTAGCCTGAAAAGCTGCGCACTCGCCCGCCTCCCTCCCCACCAGTGAAGCATTATAGTTACTAAAGCTCCCCACACACACAACTAGCCACTTGAAACGGCTCGATTAGGTATATTTGGGTGTAATGGCTGATTTTCTAGCTCGTGAGATGTAGCTCCGGCAAACGGCCGCGCTTACGCCACTCAAAGGCGGAGAAAATGGCTTAAGTGCTTTCTCTATTATGCTTAAGGCCGTTCGTGAAAAGGATAATTTTCAACTCTCCAGCGCCCCCGCTTTGAGGGTGTTGGATTATATGGATATGACTTAAATATTTGACTAAACCCTACTAACTTTAGAAAATATGTAATTGTAACATTTACAAGGTCCGTTGGACCTATTTTTGTTGCGATAACCATTTAATTTTACTACGAAGAAACTTCGACAAACAATTTTTCATTGTTGAAGTTTGAACTCATGAAGAAACTTATATTATAATATGACAAAAATAATTGGCCTCCCTGATTTAAAATGTTCCCCAATATATAGAAAGCCTTTATAAGAACTGATCTAACTCTAGGAAGTCTTCATGATTTTCAGAGCATCTATTTGACCCGAATAAGACAAGTCAGGTCCACTTTTCCAAACGCTCAGCAAGATAATATATTTTTAAGTTGGGCAACCTATTGTCCCCGCGACGCGGGCCAAGGGTACGAAATAAAGCTTTCCCAACAAACAATAGTTCCGGCCCTTTGTCGCGCTCCGAGTTGAGTAAACATTAGTAGTTGGCCATTGTGCCAGTCCGCCTTCAGTTGCCTGCCTTTCAGCGCGTAACCACCGCTCAATCGTTTTTCAACGCCCACTTATTTTTAACGTTCTTTTATTAGCTTTTTTGAGATTAAGGTTTTTAAGGGCTCCCACACAAAACTGCGATTTGGTGCGATTTGGTGCGATGCGATGCGATGTGATGCGATGTCACACGAACTTGATTTGCGAATTTCTGCGATGCGAATTTGTGCGGCGAACCGTTTTGTAGGGTAACCATACCTTCAAGTTTAGTCAGCCGTATTGGACGTGTTTTTATGAAGCGTAAGATGGATCCCAAAAACATAATTGAACCGATTTAAGCAAAAATGATCCAACCCACACAAACCTCATTTCGAGATAATCGATATTTAAGCTTGTGGCGGTATTTCTCTAGCTTTGTAATACAAAATGTTGTTATTTTAATTTAATTTAATGCTATGTAAACTCAACTTTTTTGCTATAAATAATATAAAGAATAAATTGTAATAGTTTAGTAGATAATTGGGAAAACTTGCGCCTGGATCATTATTACAAAATTAATTTTGTATGGAAAGAGCTATGTAGGGTGCAAAAATTAAAATGCAAAAATGATTCAAAGTGTGATAAAAATTAGTAATCGTTTTTGTGTTTTAAAAGACAATACAAACAAAATTGGCCCTACTCTACTCCTCGTCCAAATCAGAATAAGGTTCATCACATAAACCATCTACATCGTCTATTATTGCAGCTTCCCTTCGGTTTCTTAAATTAATCAATGCAATCATCTGGTATCTAATATTAAATCTGCTGGCCCTGTACTTATTTTATTTTATTTATTTATTTTTCGTTAAAGTACGAAACACACAGAAGCCGGAGGCGTGGCGGAGGCGAAGGCGTGCGAGTTGTATTCTATGGAATCCTATGAAAGCCTACACACACACCGCAGGCCGTGGCGAACGCGGTGCCATAGGAAAAACCGGCACTCATTCGCCTCCGCCACGCCTCCGGCTTCTGTGTGTTTTGAACTTTATGGTTTATTTCGTTTACGTACTTAGATGGAATAGCAATTTCAAATTTTAACTTGTCAAAGCTTAACTTGTTTTATATCATCATCATCATAATCAACCTATATTAGTCCACTGCTGGACATAGGCCTCCCTTAATGAGCGCCATAGCTCCCTGTCTTCAGCTTGACGCATCCAGCATCTGCCAGCAGTCTTTCGCAGATCGTCATCCCACCTGGCCGGAGGGCGTCCTATACTACGTTTGCCAAGTCGGTCTCCACTCAAGAACACGTTTACCCCAACGGTTGTCGGTTCTTCGCGAGATATAGCTGGCCCACTGCCACCACTTCAGCTTGCTAATTATTTGAGCTATGTCGATAACTTTGGTTCTCTTTCGGATGTATTCTTTACGAATTCTATCCTTCAGATAAACTCCGAGCATAGCTCTTTCTATAGCTTTCTGAGCTCTTTGAACTGATGGACCAGCTTAATATTATAGTTTGAATCATTGTAGCGAAATAGAACGGTTATATGTTAGGGTAACCAAAGCAACACAAAAATGATTCAAGTGGCATGAATAAATAAATAAATAAATAACAATTGTGAACATAGAGGTGTGAGTCTTTGATATGTTAAAATATACCTTATACTGATTACATAGGTTAAAAAAACTCGAAATTGACTAGGTTGTGGGTTGGATCATTTTTGCATAAATCGGTCCAATTGCACTGCTGTTATTGTTAAATAGATATAAAAGAAAAAGAAGATTCTGGATTCATCCATTTAATACGATTATGAACACTGACGCGCTATGACTGGGCGCTATGGCGCTCATTGGGGGAGGCCTATGTCCAGCAGTGGACTAATATAGGTTGATGATGATGATGATGATGATGATGAACACTGAAGGGAACTATTTTACTCGAAATTACTATGAGTTGAGAACTGAAGCAGTTTTTTTTTTACAACACAAAGAAGGCGGCTCAGGCGCCGCGCATCTTTCGCTAAAGTTGTCTCAGAGCGGACTAAAATGGGGGTCACCAAGTATGACGTAATATGACAGGAATGCGCGATGCAAATGAGATCTGACGTTATCGTGCGAGCTCGGAGATATTTGCGATGCGATGCGAGCTCGCAGTTTTGTGTTTGAGCCCTAATAGCCGGAAAGAATTTGTTTCAGGAAGTTATTTAAGAATGGCTGTTTATGTTTTAATTAGCATAGTAGAGCCGCATACCTACTCGGTCGTGAGTGCTCTTGCCTAAGGTCTTTCACAAAAGCTTATGGAAAATTAAGAAGTCACGAACAAGTAATAAATCAGTTTCAACATTAACACCTACTTTCCATAATAGCCGATAAACCAAATTTAGTTTTCATGTAGCGCACCCTTAGCTACTTATAATAAGCAATGATCAATGGAGAATAATCCCATTGTGTCGCTCGCCGCCAAAAAACCATATCAGAATTATTCCGCTACGCTTTCGCGCTAATATCTCCATTACATTAGAGTTGAATCGAACTTCATGTTGAAACTCATTGTTGGGCACACATGAAAAGGATTACCCGCCAAAATGCTGACAGTTGTCGCATAGACAAAAGGAAAAGTGAGTGCATACCAAAATACGCATTCGAATAATGGCTTGTGTTTATTTGATTTGAGATGCTGGCAACACATAATAATGGTATGTTTTCGCCAGCGGCAGCGGCGGCCTTTCGACTTGAGCCGGGAGCGCCTCGGGGCAATAAAATTAATGAAGCGTGGAGATGGGACCATTTTACTTGTATTATTCCTCTCTTGCGGCCTGAGACTGGAGCGAATGTCCATTAGTTCTGTTTTAACATGTTAGCGATGTTGAAACGTTGTAAATGCGATTTACTCTACGGAGAGGGTGGAAAAGTAGCCGAAGAGATTTGGAATCGATCGATACCTATCCGATCGGATCGGATGTGGACTTTTGTACTTTTAAAACGAGCACTTAAAGTTTTATTGAGCTTCCTCCTTCATACAATGTAAAATGAGACTTATCTACCAGAGAACAATAAAATAAGACGGCTCTCTCTGACCTTGGTAGTAAATAGGTAGCGTTTCATAAATTTACAAAAGTCGATTTTATATAAATTGTAACAAAGTATATTTTATGAGCAACAATGGTCACATTACATCGCATTAGCGTTAACTGATGTGATCATGTGATGATCAAATGATTGTCGGACGGTGGTGTTGGCGGTTACGGCGGTTATCACAGCCTAAATGAAACAGCTGTTAAAGTTTTTCAGTTTCATGATAAAACATCTTACTATTCAAAGTTTTACTTCAGTTTTTTTCGATTACAGTTCGCAGTTGATACCAAGGTATTGGAGAACACGTACTTAGCTACGGATGTGTGAAAGAAGAGACAGGAGAAGAAAACGAATAGTTTCGATAGTACACCCAAAGAGAACCGGTTGTGTTTATTTATTTACTTAACAAAATTAATATAACTTCATAAAATACTCATTAAAACTTACAGCCAAGAAAAATAAGTTTACCAAACCTTGAACGAACGAACCAAACCTAACACGTTCAGTTTATACTATACGCTTTCCATTCGATTTGTACATTTGTACCTTCATTATTTTTGAGAACCTGCCTTTATAAGTACAAACCTTCATTATTCTACCTATTCTACCCCGCTTCCTACAGAAGCCAAGCTGCACATTAAAAACTGCGGTTCGTATGGCCAGCCGCACATTGGCCATCGATACAATCTTAATCCACGCTCGCACCCCCTTTGTGCGCAAGAGTGCTATTTAACGCTTTGTACAAATCATTTCCAAAGCGATACTATCAGCTAACAGATTTGCAGGGAAAGACAATGATACTATGTTTAGTTTACTATGTTTGCCTGGTGGCGAACTTACAGATGATGTTTTCTATAATATCAAAGGATCAGTCTTCTTTTGAAGTCAGCAAAAATATAAACGTGCACGACGTCCCCCTGATTAAAAGAAATCAATTATTTTATTTCTTTAGGCTTATAAAACAAGACACTTGCCCTTAGACAAGTTATATTTTAAATAATTAAAAATTATAGACCTAGCACTTTGTGGTAGGTAATTTTCTCTTCTCACTAGTGAAAGAAGTGACAATTGAACCACTTGCACGTTTAGTTATGTATACCTTATGTGTCTAATACATGTTTATAAAAGTAACTCTATTCACAGAGGTGCTAAACCATGGTTTGCGAACATTTGTCGACGCATTAGCATATCAAATGGTGTTGATCAGTTATCTGATGTAACGGGTGCTTCGCTACGAGACAATAACACGAACACGCTCGCCACTGTAACGAGAGAGGATTATCTGATCTTTATCCAAACAAGCGCAGGATGAAGAGGCATGTTTGTTGTAATATACCGATGTCGGTCCTTGTGGGATTTAAGCAATATTTAGCCCTGTTTTGACTGAGAGCTAAAATAGACTCACGTGAAAAAAACTGAAAAGTCATGTAGGCAAGTGATTCTTTTTTTGAAAAATGCATTTAATTGTAGCAAATATCCTATTTTATATTCACGACGTTAATTTTACTATTGTATGATTATGTTCTAATTAAATAATTTTAATTATTATCTACGTGGGAAACATGTTGGTTAACTAAAATTATGAAATTACCCACCCATTTATAATTATTAAAGCCACAAATAGATAATAACCGCATCATTTGATAACAGTTATATCACCTTATCAAGTACTAGAGTGATTTTGCGTCGCGACCCGACGACGCTTTGGTGAAAATGATGTTTCTGAATCTGCATAAACGAACTTTCCAGTCCAGCGCTGCAACGTCGGTAAACTTGATGAGTAATTTATTTTCATTTTTATTAAGAAGATCTATCTACTTTCTTAATATTTTCATACAGTAACTACTATAGAATTTATCTATACTTAATACTTTTTTCAGGGGGAGCAAGGGCCTCTAAAATAAACAACAATAATGCACAAATACACTCCGATGCGAGATGTCAGTGCAGATCACAGTTACCCAAACTCAGAATCAGTGAAACCGAAAAAAAATTTATGAATGAGAAATTAAACGAAAAAAAATGAACACCTGATAACCTAATTCGAATATACTATTTCAGAATGTAGGTAGTTTATTTACCAAACTCTGAAGCTACCGATCATAACATTTTGACAAAATCATCATTTTTTCACCCTTGGCCTGGGGTTGCTTGGAGTTTGCTGTTAATATTTTGGAAACAAGAGTTGGTAGGTCTACTATACCTACGTCGATAAAGACTTGGTGACTTTTCTAGGCATAAAACGAGTTGTCTGCAACCCTGGCAAAACATCCAAAGCTTTATGTTCGAATGATAAACTTTTATGGGAGTTACATAACAACAATAGGCAGACTTCGTCGCCGCGTCCCCGGGGGCTTAATGCGTCCGATTTCCATACAAAAACTTCTATTTCCCGGACTAAATGGCACGTGAGTGCACATAAAACCGGGAAAACTACACGGCTACTGGTTAACTATTCTCTTTTTATTTTTTACCCTTTATAAACCTACGCGATGGAGCAAATTGCAATCGTTATTCGTGATAGCTTTGCTGATAGTTGTAGATTTTAGGATAACAGTTTTTATAGATACAAAATGATAGGTTCTTTTTTACCTAGCTTAGCTGGTTTTTAAATCTCTACGTGCCAAATTTCTATACTGTTAAATATGCTATTGGAGATTTTCAAGTCCATTGGAAGTCACATTTAACAGGATAGAAATTTCTAAGTTGTCGAATCTTCTTATATTTTTCCACTCTTATGATCTTCACAATATTTACCTATTAACGCTTTTTAAATAATAAGTAGAGGTAATTAATGAAATTTTATCAGCCTTATAAAATGTTGTTGGCCTTTCCCTATGCCGCTCGCTAACGACACCACGAAAGAAACAAGATCGAAGGAAGTCGTCTTTACAAGAATCGACGGTAATCGACTCTAATTCACAAAGGAGCAAAAAAAACTAAAAGGTCCTACAAATTCTTAAGAATCTCTAACATTAACCTAAGTACTTTGTAAAAGACAGATCCCTAAAAAAGATTAAGTAGGTAACCAGTATAATCGAGAGCTTCGCGACAATTAAGGTACCTAACTCTTAACTTAGGGACTTACCTACTTATCTAATGAAAGTAACGTATTGACCGTATATGTAGTACCTACCTTACTAGGCACGCCCCGTAGCTTCATCCATGTAAAAATTAATGAGAAGTACATAGGTAACAAAATAAAATGATAAGTAGTCGATTAACGAAAAACCTTTATTTTATTCCAGGCTACTAGGATATCCTACGTAGGTATATTCAAGATTTTAACCTGATCTGTTCCGTTCGTGTAGTTTTGCCGTGAATAGATCTCAAACATTCATCCATCCATACAAACATTCGCTTTTATAATATTAGTATAATAGCAACTTCTCGTAGACCTTCTACATTTACAAGTGCTACGAAACTAAAGTTCACCTCGAATTAAGAAGAGGATAGTTTTTATTGGAAGACTTCATAGCTTCACCAAAAGGTCAATGTCCCTTGGAATTTCACTTCCTATTTATTTTCAGAGATACTTACAATTGTTTCGTACAATTTCAACGCAATAATTCAGTTAGAAGCGAACAATAGTGTCGTTGGAATTATTACCGCCGCCGTCGCGCCGTGTGATTGATGAGACGCGATGAGTAATAGTGTGTGATACCCGGTGCTACTAAACTACTAATAATGAATTACTAATGTAGTGGAATTATGTTCATAACCCTTATTTACTCGCATGGGGTTCAAATCTTTGCGCGCTGAAAAATAATACTTCGGTTGGTCTGAACGCGCTCCTGCCAACAGTAGATAGCTTCTTAGTTCGCGCCAATTTTATTAAGTACTTACCTAATTGGAGGCCAAACTTATGTTTTGTCTATTCTTATACACAGCGTTTTTTGTCTTTGGTAGAATATACAAAATTTATTCACATCGAAATCACCAAAGATGTAGTATGACTAGGTAGGTAATCAAATCACGTAACCTACTCATATTATAAATGGGAAAGTTTGTAAGTATGGATAGATGTTTGTTACTCTTTCACGCAAAAACTACAGTACGGATATAGATGAAATTTGGCACAGAGATAGATTATAGTCTGGAATAACACATAGGCTATATTTTATCCCGGAATTCCCACGGGAACGGGAATAACCGCGGGTGAAACCGCGAGGCGCTGCTAGTCACTTATAATGTTGGCATTTTTAAATTCATTCCTTCAATAACAATGGTCAAGCAACATTGTGTTATTGAAGGAATTAATCTAGTAGGTAGGTATAAAGAATTCATATCCACTACATACATATCGATGAGGTGATTTATATTATTATCATGAATACATGTTCAGCAATGGACTGATGATGATTATGATGATTATCATAATTATTAGCTGCCTACTCGTTATATTGACAGAATGTTCGATTATGACAAACTATCGCCATAAAATCTCTCCTTATCTATTCGATATGAATAAAATGTACTACAAGCCCCTCGCCCCTTTGTGCTGCGAAGCAAAAAATCCCGGGTCAAGCAATAAACGCGATTAGACAAACACTTCCTCAGTGGGGCCACTTTTTCCAAAACTTAGCGAATAAATCAGATCGGCGGTGCGTCGCAGTTTTCTCGTCTTGCCAAAATTTATGTACCGATCGGCCCTTTCGTATGGAGATGTAGCCCGCTATTTACATATAAATACCTCGATTATTTGAATTATTCAATCGAGAGGGGGCGTCGCTGACAAATCACTTCCTCGAGATGGCACAAGTCGGTAGGCTGGCTCGACGTGTGCCTAATACATGGATCCTGGGGAACTTTTTACGATGACTACTTAATATTGAATAGCTTTGGTTTCACTTTTGTATAAATTGACTGTGTTTTAACTAGATAGGTAGGTACATATAAATAGGTACCTACTCAAATAAAAGTAAAGAGATGATGGATTATTCAGCCCACTAACAAATAACAATTAATGCTGGGCAATCCACGCAATGCTGGCATTCAACCAGGGTAGGTTGTGGTAAATTTAGCTTAGTGTCGCGCGAAATGTATCACAAACTGGGAAGCGAATATTTCGTCACACTAAGGGCCGAAACACATAAGCGCGTTGCGGCGCCGCGCCGCTGAAATCGGCAGTGCGCTATAGCGGTGCGGCGCCGCAACGCACGACGTGAATTCCAGCGTTATGACGTCATACTTGTTGACAAGGATGCAGTTGTTTCTATAGTCTTTTTCACATAGGAAGCGTTCCGTGACGTTTCAGTTTGACAATTATAGAAATGAGCTAAGTGTAATCGTAAAAATTTGATTCGATTTTTGACTTGATTTAGTAACGAAAATCGATTATTCGTAAAATATTTTCATTAATTTTAAACGACTTTAACAAAGTAAAACATTAAATTAGGTCTATATAAATAAAAACAATAGTAAAAATCTGCATTTCCAATAGGTAATGCGTCATAACCTACAAATAGGACGGTAATAATATCAGCAGATAGGTAGGTAATTGAAAATGAATAACAAATAATCAACAATAATCATTGGTATGTACTTCCGTGATAAAATTTTAAAATGATGATGTTGAAAGTTACGATTTTAATTT
Organism: Eupithecia centaureata; assembly: GCA_944547425.1. Lineage (NCBI taxonomy): Eukaryota > Metazoa > Arthropoda > Insecta > Lepidoptera > Geometridae > Eupithecia > Eupithecia centaureata. The sequence goes on along the minus strand of OX155679.1, from coordinate 11,853,014 downwards.
GCGATAATCGATTTATAGATTTGCTGGAATAATATTTGTTTACCTCAACTCTATTACGTTCTGTTCTACGCAAAACAAATTGCCTCGGATTTCATAAAATTATTGATTTCTATTTTTTATTACGCGTGGAGGCTAAAATAAATTTATTTTTGGATAATTTGTGTGTCGTGCTATACTTCTGTAGCATAATTCATATGTTTGAAATGAAATAAAAATTGTTTGAATTTTCGAAATTTCAATTTGCCAAAATCGAAGTCAATTGAAATGAAACGCATTCCATCTGTCAGGGAACGCTTCCTATGTGAAAAAGACTATAACACTCTTGCAAACAACACGTGTCAACCGAGAAGCAGTTTTAAAATTAAAATGTCTGACGTTGACGTCGATCTGTTTATATCTTCGGTTCAGGAACACCGTTGTTTGTGGGATACTAGTGACGAAACCTATAAAGACAAATTTATAAAACAAGAAGCATGGAAAAGCATTTGTGAGATCGTTTATGTTGATTACAAGGAAAAAAACTCAACCGAAAAATCAAAACTGGGTAAGTAGTAACATATAGTCTTAGGTTTACGCGATCACTATTCACAATAAAACTACAATTTTTACTGTAGTAAAAACGTAAAAATCTGATCCGCGGTTTAAATTGTAGTTTAATGTAAGTAGCATGTATCTTTTTTTTTTAATCATATGAAATACACCATTTATTTTAATGCCCTATGCAAAAGATTTTCTCTAAGTTAAAATTATATTTTTTTCTCGCGCTCTTATTCAAAAAGGTAAACAAATACTATAAATAAAACCAAATTGCCATTTAAATTGTTTATTCGCAGTTCACAACATGTTAAATAGTTTGAATCAAATGTATTAAGGTATTATTTGTATTTTGAACTGAGTAGGTATACGAACATTCATATTTTGTTTAATTGCCAACTTAGGGCGCCAACATCACTGGAAAAGTAATTACAAAAATCATTCCGTATTAGATGTGGGCTTAAATTATTTTCATTTGCTGTGGGCAAATGCAACATTTGCAGATCAGAATCATCAAAGATAATGTCATCGGTCGCTTGTACTCCATCTCGATTCAAAACAAAGTTATGCATTACACAACATGCCTTGATAATGTCTGTCGCAAATTCGTATTGCACATTCATAGATCGATGAAATATGCGCCATTTATTGGCTAGGATGCCAAAAGCGCACTCGACATATCTTCGGGCACGACTCAGTCGATAATTGTAAACTCTTTGTTGTACCGACAAATGTTTTCCTGAGTAAGGGCGCATGACGTTATTCGAAATTGAGAATGCTTCATCTCCTACAAAAACAAATGGAGTTTCATTTTGAGAACCTGGTAAAGGCTTTGGTACAGGAATAGGTAATTTGCGTGTCATAATCAAATCATAAAGTTTAGAGTTCTGGAAAACGGTGGAGTCACTTTCCTTGCCATACGCTCCTATATCGACAAAAATGAATCTATATCTAGAATCTACAAGAGCTAATAAAACTATTGAATTATAGCCCTTATAATTGTAAAACAGTGATCCACTGTGCGCAGGACATGTAATACGGACATGTTTACCATCAAGAGCTCCTATGCAGTTAGGAAAATTTGCTTTCTTGTCAAACTCAATAGCGACATCTTCTAGAACCTGTTTTGTTATAGGAGGTATATTTTGACTTGATAGATGTTTCCATATGGCGCGACAAACTGTCCTTACAATTTTTGCTATTGTACTTGCTCCTCGGAAGTAATTCGTATGCATGGTTTTAAAGTCACTGCCGGTTGCTAGAAATCTAAAATGAAATAATAATTAGTAGGCAAATAATAAAATAATACAAATGTAGGTATAATCAAACTCAAACCGCGCAGGTAATAGTGTTGCTAAAGGAATAGATTTTCAAAGATAGACAGGTAGTTTTTCAAAGAAGTACTCAATAAATATTTTACATTATGGTTGTTCTAGGCAAAGTCAATCAGTTTTTAACTTGCCTAAGTCAAGAAAAAGCAGAAAATTATTCTTTTTCGGCGGCCAGCCATTTATATGAAATTGGATGGACCGAAAGTACTTATGAAAGTTATATCAAATTTTATATGTAGTATAAATGGAATCTAGGGAATTTTAGTCTTTATTACTATTTTTCACTTGTGAAGTTTTTTGTTGCAGGTAATGATTTAGTCAAGAAGTGGAAGGCCATAAAAGATAATTTTGCTAAATATCAAAAAAAACTAAAAGATGCCAATCGATCAGGAGCTGGAGCTGCAAAAATTAAAGAATATCACTTGAATAAACAATTACAGTTTTTGAAAAAGGTTTCACAAAATGCAACTGATTCCAGTTTATGCGTAGCGGAAGGAGATATTGAGAATGAAATAACGGCATTGCCTCGTTATAAAAGTCAACCACGAAAACGAAAGGCAGATGATAAGGATGATATTGAAGAAGATTTATTGGCAATATTAAAACACCGGAGAATAGACATTTGCATTTTTTCAAGGGGATTTTACCATCTCTACAATCGTTAAATGAGAATCAAACATTGATATTTCAAAGTCGGGTGCTTCAAATATTAACCGACATTCTTCAACCTTCAATTCATCAAAATACACATCACGGCTATAATCAAGAATATCAGCATCAGGGTTACAATCAAGGATATTCAACTATGAGATACGATAATACGGTTCAGAGTGGCTACCACACTTCTACTCCTGGAAGTTCGATTACTGAACAGAGGACTACCTCATCATCAAACCAACAACGTCCAATAAATTCACCATTTTTACTGGACGAAACGTCAGCTACTTCCTATGTTTCACAAGATGAGGAGTTTGATTTTTCTTAAATTGATCATTACATTTTTTAAGGCCTATTAAAGTATTCTTAAAGTAAGAAAATTGTATAATGCAAAAAGCTTAATTTGATTCTGTCTTGTTTCATTTGAACCTGGCTTTGTACCACTAGGTACCCCCAAACCATGAACACTAGTGATGCAAAATTTTTATCGACACCCCGCTAGTACCACAGGTGTATAAAGCCAGGGGTACAAATAAAACTAAACATTTGATTCCGAGTGCCATAAACATCAATAAAAAAAAATAAGAAACCTATTTGTTTTACCTTAAAGTTAAGCCCAGCATTTCCAAAGCAGTAACTGGTTTCCTTCCTTTATTTTTTTTCTTCTGTATATATTTTGATAACTCGCTTAATAGCTCTTCAAATGATGATATACTCATTCTAAAGTAGGCAACAAATTTTTTTTCGTCTATCTTTAATGCTTCGTATTTTTTAGAAAAGAACTCGCCATTTGGATTCATACCCTTACTTAATGGATGTATCCAGTATCTTCTTTGCCGTATTTTTAAGATAGAATAATGTCTTCTTAATAACAAATAAGCAATAAGTTTATTACGATCCATCGCAGAGAGACGTCTATCCACACTCAAAAATCACGAGAAAATGGTTGCCCTACCATAATGCCCTGTTTCGCGACGCCGCAACGCGGCAACGCAACTGCCGATTTTGGCGTTGCGGCGCCGCAAAAATAAGCAGTTTGCGTTATGTGTTTCGGCCCTAAACCTAATCCGTCATCAAGTCCAATACCATAAAACACTCCTAAATTTTTTTATTGTATTTGTGTATTCGGGAATAGGAATTAGACAAAAAATCTCCTTCCGTCTAAAGCTTTATAGAGTACAATAATAATGTAACAGAGCAACAAAACGCACTTTATCAGGTGGCAGTCGCTTTATCCAGCTAATGACCAACCCCTCTGGGGTAATAAAAGTCGATACCAGCCTCCCTGACCACTTTCTGAATGGTCTTGATGCTTTACCATTTTGCTACTGCTGAAACTACGTACTGTACTGAAGTACTGAAAGTTCAGCGATAGTATTATAGTTTGAGACGAGTAGTTTCGTAGTACCCACTCTACCAATCCATTCTAATCTATTACGTAATGTAAATGTACAATGATTCCACGAACAAACTATGGAATGCTGTGTGGATTGTCCAGCATTTTTTATTTACTATTTCAGTTAGTTACTCCTTGCCCGGGCTCTACCTGAAAACCAGCGAAGAATAAGGCCTAGCTAACCAAATGCTGAGGTTGGAACCTTTTTTCATCCTTTTTTATTAGGTACCTTACCAGCAGATGTATTTAAATTCATCGGAAAAGCCTTCTGATTGGTTATCGGAAACTTTTGACGATGAACGCTTTTAAAAAAAAGGAATACGTAGTACTATATTATTAATCTGGGATACGTAAACTTTTGCAATTTGAATTTTGGTCCTTAATTCCTTAGTTTGGATTTGAAATCAAAATAGCGTTCTAAAGAGTCATTCCCGCTCGGTAACACCCTGTCGTCAACACTGTTGACGAATTCGTCTATTTTTTTTATAGCGCTTTTACTTTTAGATCTACATAGTCTGTAAGTCTTTGTTCAAGATTCTCAAATCTCTATTTGGAGAAAAACAATAATATTTTTCTGCTTTTTTCTCTGGACATTTGTGTCGGGGGTTTATATATATTCCTCATAATGGGATATTTGCCAAAGTTTTACATACATTTTGGCATTACAAAGTTGCACAAACAATACACAAGCCGCAATTTTAAGCACCATTGCGTCCCCTATTATTAGGGGGTACCTAAATACCCCAGCATACACCTGTTAACATTACTAAAGTATACTTCGATAAAAGAGGAACAACGTTTGGGACGTTCCCTTTTGCAACGAGGTTGGTAATTACTAAAGTATCAAGATATTCCAGAACAGTAGATGCTCAGCGAAGCGCGGCTGAGAATTAGCGGCGACGGGAAAGAAAAATGATTGTGACAGTCCGCCGAACGCCGCTAATGGAGTCCGCCCGCGAAATACCTCCACTTAGGGCTCCTGTACCTAACCTACCCACACTCTTTATATTCCTAGAACTTTAAAGTGATATCCCGCTTTCAATCAAAGGTCTACAATCTGATTCAAAACTGTAATTTTAATTTTATAAAAGTATTTATAGATTTCAGATGACTAAAATTTATTCAAACTTTAAAAACAACGAAAATTACAATCAAGCAATAGAAAAAATTAAAACTAGTATATACAAGACTGATTCATTTAAACTTAACTTACACAACTAGTAGTTCAGCCAACAGCAGACCTCGTGAGCACTTCACAGACCTATTCTGCTCCAACAAAGATTCTCATCAAATTTTCACCAAATTTAAATCAGAAAAATTAAAGTATAATAAGTATGTAATTAAAGTATATCTTTGTAAAAAAACATCGAAATAAGTTCTAATAAAAAAAGAACTAATTAATCGTTATAACTCTATTTATACCAAGTTTCGTCAAGATCGATTTTAAAATAGGAATGATTTTGAGCTCGATTGAAAAGGGACCTATGGAGGCTAATTTTGAGAAGCGTGAGCTTTCAAAATCTTCCTTTGGCTGATTTAAAACTTGCATAACAAAAACATTGTCATATTACTTAGGTACTATTTCGACTTGTTATTCGATCCTGCTACTCCAAGCTCATAATGCCTACGACACCCGAAACCTCACCAGTTGTTAATACATCCTAATCTTCGCTTTAAAAACGATCATTACTCCTGATAACGGTCGATAAACTATAATGGGGTGACTTATCTGATTCGTGTATCTACCTACTTAATTCAAATCGTTGAATTCAGAGGGCATTCGAAAGTAAGCTCGTAACAATCCACCCCATCGATACAATAACACTCCCCTCACAAATTAAGTGTAAAACAAACCTAATGAAATTTAAATATCTCTTCAGCGACGCAATAACTGATGAACAAATAAAATCATGTTGGGAGGGAGAGTATAATCGCTCCATTGTGTAGGTGCTTTATGAATTTTATAGGACTTTGTCGCAATGGAATAGGGTGCATCTTGTGTGTAATTTCGTACGTTTTATAGGATGAGTGTGACAAGGTTGCAGGAGTTATAACATAAGGAGGGGCGGGGATGCTCTCTAGACATTAATAGGCTCTTGGGGTGACGGCAAACCTCTCATTGTTGCCTTGTTAGTGGATAATTCAAAGTAATGCTTTTAACGTGTGGAGGAAATTTGGTTGTGGTTTTCGGGATTGCTAGGCATGTTTGTTTGGATTTTGGAACATAATTTACAGACAGTTGTGATGGTGAAAGTTGGGTAGATATAGTAAAACTTAACAGTAAATAGTGTATGTACCTATACGACCAAGTAAATATGAGACCCAACCTCATATTTACTTGCAAAACGTCACATACTATCCGGTGAGATTGTGGCCAAACGAAGGTCTATTGTTGATTAAAATAAACAATCATTTTCCCACAAATTATTGTTTAAAATAGCATCATCAAGAAAATGTATTAAATGACGCTCTTACAGGAATTAGGCAAGAAAATGCGCTCCCGGAAACATTATTCTAACAGATTGAGTCGCTACCAAATGAAACTCTTAAAACACGTTCCGCCCCTCAAAGGGAAGGATACTAATTTTCTTCCGAGTTTTAAAAGAAGCTTTCTTTTAAGAAGTGAAAAAAAGTTACAATCGAAATGGAAATTTGCGTTTTAAATCCTCTAATGAAGCTAAGAAGTTTGCAAGGAGGGGCGAAAGGCTGCGAGTAAATTGAGGAAAAATTTCATGATTGGTCGTCGTCGTCGCCAGTCGCTTTGTGGTTACCTCAGTTATACGAATAGGTAGCTTGAAGTACAGATTGATGAAAAATCTTTGAAACCATTGGATTTTGCAAGCGATAGCTCTGTTAGTCGTTAGAAACCACTAAATAGTATAAAACAAAGACGCTTTGCGCTGTCTGTCTGTCCGTATTTATGCTTAAATTTTTGAAACTACGCAACGGATTATGATTTGATTTTTTTTAATAGATTCAAAAGAAATTTTACTCCCGTGCAAAGGATCTTGTTTATGTTTATAATAAATAAGAATTGAAATCACAAAAAGAAACTAATTTAATATTTAATAAAGAGCTGTAAGTACTGTTTTAAGGTTTTGTAACCTTAAAAGTTTTACTATTGTTGATCTTTTAAATAAAAAACATAACATAATTATACGCTACGCCTTGCTACGCTACGCTACGGCATGCTACGCTACGCTACGGCATGCTACGCTACGCTACACCATGCTACGCCACGCTACGCCGTGCTACGCCACGCTACGCCGTGATACGCTACGCTACGCCGTGTTACACTACGCTACGCCGTGCTACGCTACGTCATGTTACGCTACGCTATATGCTACGCTATATGCTACGCTATACGCTACGCTATACGCTGAATTATTACGCTACGTCATGTTACGCTACGCTATACGCTACGCTACGCTATACGCTACGCCAAGCTATGCTGCGCTACGCCGTGTTACGCTACGCTACGCCGTGTTACGCTACGCTACGCCGTGTTACGCTACGCTATACGCTACGCTACGCTATACGCTACGCCAAGCTATGCTGCGCTACGCCGTGTTACGCTACGCTACGCCGTGCTACGCTAAGTCATGTTACGCTACGCTATATGCTACGCTGTACGCTACGCTACGCTATACGCTACGCTATACGCTACGCTATACGCTACGCTGTACGCTACGCTATAGGCTACGCTATACGCTACGCTATACGCTACGCTATACGCTACGCTACGCCATGTTACGCTACGCTATACGCTGAATTATTACGCTACGTCATGTTACGCTACGCTACGCTATACGCTACGCCAAGCTATGCTGCGCTACGCCGTGTTACGCTACGCTACGCCGTGTTACGCTACGCTACGCCGTGTTACGCTACGCTATACGCTACGCTACGCTATACGCTACGCCAAGCTATGCTGCGCTACGCCGTGTTACGCTACGCTACGCCGTGTTACGCTACGCTACGCCGTGTTACGCTACGCTATACGCTACGCTACGCTATACGCTACGCCAAGCTATGCTGCGCTACGCCGTGTTACGCTACGCTACGCCGTGTTACGCTACGCTACGCCGTGCTACGCTAAGTCATGTTACGCTACGCTATACGCTACGCTATACGCTACGCTATACGCTACGCTATACGCTACGCTATACGCTACGCTATACGCTACGCCAAGCTATGCTGCGCTACGCTGTGTTACGCTACGCTACGCCGTGTTACGCTACGCCGTGTTACGCTACGCTACGCCGTGTTACGCTACGCTATACGCTACGCTACGCTACGCTACGCTATAGGTACGCTACGCTGTACGCTACGCTGTACGCTACGCTGTACGCTACGCTGTACGCTACGCTATACGCAACGCTATAGGTACGCTACGCTGTACGCTACGCTATACGCTACGCTATAGGTACGCTACGCTGTACGCTACGCTAAGTCATGTTACGCTACGCTATACGCTACGCTATACGCTACGCTATACGCTACGCTATACGCTACGCTATACGCTACGCTATACGCTACGCTATACGCTACGCTATACGCTACGCTATACGCTACGCTATACGCTACGCTATACGCTACGCTATACGCTACGCTATACGCTACGCTATACGCTACGCTATACGCTACGCCAAGCTATGTTACGCTACGCTACGACGTGTTACGCTACGCTACGCCGTGCTACGCTAAGTCATGTTACGCTACGCTATACGCTACGCTATACGCTACGCTATACGCTACGCTGTACGCTACGCTATACGCTACGCTATACGCTACGCTATACGCTACGCTATACGCTACGCTATACGCTACGCTATACGCTACGCCAAGCTATGCTGCGCTACGCTGTGTTACGCTACGCTACGCCGTGTTACGCTACGCTATAGGTACGCTACGCTGTACGCTACGCTGTACGCTACGCTGTACGCTACGCTATACGCTACGCTATACGCAACGCTATAGGTACGCTACGCTGTACGCTACGCTATACGCTACGCTATAGGTACGCTACGCTGTACGCTACGCTAAGTCATGTTACGCTACGCTATACGCTACGCTATACGCTACGCTATACGCTACGCTATACGCTACGCTATACGCTACGCTATACGCTACGCTATACGCTACGCTATACGCTACGCTATACGCTACGCTATACGCTACGCTATACGCTACGCTATACGCTACGCTATACGCTACGCTGTACGCTACGCTGTACGCTACGCTGTACGCTACGCTGTACGCTACGCTGTACGCTACGCTATACGCTACGCTGTACGCTACGCTACGCTGTACGCTACGCTAAGTCATGTTACGCTACGCTATACGCTACGCTATACGCTACGCTATACGCTACGCTATAGGCTACGCTATAGGTACGCTACGCTGTACGCTACGCTATAGGCTACGCTATAGGTACGCTACGCTATACGCTACGCTATACGCTACGCTATACGCTACGCTATACGCTACGCTATACGCTACGCTGTACGCTACGCTGTCCGCTACGCTATACGCTACGCTACGCCATACGCTACGCCATGAGATGCTGCGCTACGCCGTGTCACGCTACGCTACGCCGTGGGACGCTACGCTATGCCGTGTTACGCTACGCTACGCCGTGTTACGCTACGCTACGCCGTGTTACGCTACGCTACGCCATGTTACGCTACGCTACGCCGTGCTACGCTAAGTCATGTTACGCTACGCTATACGCTACGCTATACGCTACGCTAAGCTATACTACGCTATACGCTACGCTATACACCGCTACGCTACCTTTTTACCTATTACAACGCTACCGCTACGCTACGCTATACGCTATCTATACGCTACGCTACACGCTATGCTACGCCATGCTACGCTACCATACACCATGCTACGCTACGCTACACCATGCTACGCTACTATAGCGTAGCGTATAGCGTAGCGTATAGCGTAGCGTATAGCGTAGCGTATAGCGTAGCGTATAGCGTAGCGTATAGCGTAGCGTAACATGACTTAGCGTAGCACGGCGTAGCGTAGCGTAACACGGCGTAGCGTAGCGTAACACGGCGTAGCGTAGCGTAACACGGCATAGCGTAGCGTAACACGGCGTAGCGTAGCGTGACACGGCGTAGCGCAGCATAGCATGGCGTAGCGTATGGCGTAGCGTAGCGTATAGCGTAGCGTACAGCGTAGCGTACAGCGTAGCGTACAGCGTAGCGTACAGCGTAGCGTACAGCGTAGCGTACAGCGTAGCGTACAGCGTAGCGTACAGCGTAGCGTACAGCGTAGCGTACAGCGTAGCGTACAGCGTAGCGTACAGCGTAGCGTACAGCGTAGCGTACAGCGTAGCGTACAGCGTAGCGTACAGCGTAGCGTACAGCGTAGCGTACCTATAGCGTAGCGTACAGCGTAGCGTACAGCGTAGCGTACAGCGTAGCGTACCTATAGCGTAGCGTATAGCGTAGCGTATAGCGTAGCGTATAGCGTAGCGTATAGCGTAGCGTATAGCGTAGCGTATAGCGTAGCGTATAGCGTAGCGTATAGCGTAGCGTATAGCGTAGCGTATAGCGTAGCGTATAGCGTAGCGTATAGCGTAGCGTATAGCGTAGCGTATAGCGTAGCGTATAGCGTAGCGTAGCTACGCCATGCTACGCTACGCTAAACGCTACGCTATACGCTACGCCATGCTACGCTACGCTATACGCTACGCCATGTTACGCTACGCCATGCTACGCTACACCATGCTATGCTACGCTATACGCTATGCTATACGCTACGCTTCAACATGACAGCTTCCTTCTTAATTTATAATTGACCAGTCTTGTTTTCAAACTACGAAGTTTGAAACCATGAAGTATTAACACCGTTGTTGTAGCCGATTTCGTATTTTTTGTTCAAAAAGTACTAGTTAGCAACATGATTTTCTAAGAGGTAATAGTTAATGTCTATATACTTACTTGAAATTATATTTAGTTTAGCGTACATAAAGGAAAGCTAATAATTACCTTTTTGAAACTTCTGTAACCCTAGTACTTTTCAGAAACCGAATCAGGATGCAACATTATAATATATACGATATTTAAACCATAACCACTGCTCATTCTAACAAGTCTTAAAATTTCAGTATTTAGTAAACACGACATGATTAGGATTTCAACTTTTTGTAAATGACTGTACCTGTTTTGAAAAAGTAGTCTTTTTGCTACCAAGTCAGTTTAGCGATGTAGTTCAAATGCTATGAAGAGAAGATGAAGTGTTGATGTATTGCTAGCTAGTCATTTTGCTAAGTAGGTTTTGTCAGATGGACCCCGTGCAAAGCCGGGGCAGTCGCTAGTAAATAAATAAATAATAATCTATACTTATAATAAAACTGTAACAGGTCCAATTCTGTACATTGAAGATATTTTGAAAATTTTTTTTGGATGGCACTCTGTTATCGATACTCAACCCAAAACTGTAATTTTTTTGTCTGTCTGTCTGTAACGCGCATCACGCCGAAACTACTTGATGGATTGAAATGAAACTCGGCATGATTATAGGTCATACTACAAGGAAGGACATGGGATACTTTTTATCCCGGAATTCGGTAAGGTTCTCCTGGGAGAGAGGGTGAAAGAAAAATTCTTTAACCACGCATCACGACGGAAGTGAATGAATTCGAATGGAACTCGGGACGATTAGACATGGGATACATTCTATCCCGGAATTCAGTTTGGTTCCACGACGCGTGTGTACGCGTCGTTCAGATGCTGTGAGAAATTTTTGAAAACCCGTATAGCCCAGGGGAACCAAACTGAATTGAAATGATAAACGCGTAAGTTTGTAAGTATGAATGGATAGATGGATGGATAGATTGATAGATGGATGGATGTTTGTTACTCTTTCACGAAAAACTGCAGAACGGATCTGGATGAAATTTGGCACAGAGATAGATTATAAGCTGGAATAACACATAGGCTTTATTTTATCCCGAAAATCCCACGAGAATGGGAATTACGCAAGTAAAATAGCGAGTACTCGAAATACTAATCATGCGCAGACGAAGTCGCGGGCACCAGCTAGTAATAAATAAATATGTTGGACAATCCACACAGCATCATTTACCCCCAAAGTAACTCAAAGCTTGTGTTATAGGTCTCAATTATCTATTAATTTTTTTATATTTATTAAACGAACGAAAATTACAAGCAAGGAATAGAAAAATTACAACTAGTATTTACAATTGAAACCATTGAGCTAAATGCAGACGGTTGCAAACAGTTTTTTCTATTACTTGATATATTTAATACATTATATACGTAAATAGATATTTTTAATTATACACAGACAACACCCAGACCAACGGAATACATTTTTGCAGATTGTGCACAAATTTGTTCCGAGGCGGGAATCGAACCCGAAAAATATAGTGTCTGTTGGGAAAACTTTGGATTTAAATTGGAGTAAGTAGGTACATATTTCAAAAACACTTGTCCGGATGTGCTGAAGTAGATATCATTCGACGCGGGTGAATGCTAATGAAAAAAAATGAAAAATAAAAAAATGAATGCTAATTTGATGACCACTCAAATAACCACCCAAATCGCAAGTACTTACTCACCCCATGGGTATTTTTATGTAGCTGTATAATAACGCAAAAGTATAGGTACGATAGCAAATTAGTAAGAAAGAAGGTATAGGTACCTACCGAGAAGTCCACGCTTTTCTCAAATTTATTTTTCTTTGCGTCACTCAAAATTTTTGTGAAAAGTGGATGGAAAAGATTTACTCAGAATAGGACATGTAATAAACTCCGCCCGTGGCTACGCACGCTTTGTTTCTATAGAAACGTTTCAAGGCTATTTCTATCCCACGGTTACTTATTTTGGGATGAAAAGTAGCCATGTTTTATGCCAGGGCTCGAACTACATCTATTCAAATTTCAGACCAAGCTTTTAGCTTTTGTGTGAAAAGGTAACAAACATAGATACATACAAACTTTCGCGTTTATAATATCAGTAAGTAAGAATATCTTAATATTTTTCATGTTAATGATTGAAAAATATCTTGGGAGAAATAAAAACAAAGAAGTTTCATATCAAAATTTATTAATGTAGTAAATAAATATAGTACAATTTTTCGATTAAAATACAGCATACATACTTTATCATACAATGCTAATTACACGTTTTACAAAGTCATCTCGTCTTATGAGAAGAATTATAACTTCATTATCGAATGGAATTTCTTTTTTTTGTCCGATGGAAGACTTTATCTTTCCTTGTATTTACTACATTACGTTTACCTTATAATAGGCACTTGTGAGCAAAAACTGTTTTATAATTCTCATAGAACACTATTTAAAGAATAATAATCTCTAAGGTCTTAATTTTTTGAGACTACACTCTAGCAGTTTTGTGCTAACCACTCGACTCAAGTTTGGGATAAATTAATGAAACTAGACGCGATAAATTACATGAAAGTTATAATATAATCACTCTGATCGCGTAAGTTTAAAATAACTTTTAAAAGGGTAATAAAATGCAATGTTTTAAAAATAAATAACAAACCTGTAGATCAAAATGACATCGTACATAGTTGAGATTAAGGTGTATATTCGCGTGTTCACTGCAAGACAGCTGCGTTGGCGATGATCGAAGGCGAGTTGATGGTTTCGCCGAGGCTTTCGAGAAGTTCCTTGCGGTAGTCGTCGAAATCGCCGTCCACCTGTGAGAAGGATTTTGTGCTTTATTGTTAAGGCAAATAGTTTGAAAATAAAAATAGTACTGCTTTTTGGAATTATTTTCTAACTTTTCTTTTCTAAAAACAACTGTTTCGGCGTATTTTTTCGTATGTCAGTCAACAAGTGAGGAACAAAAAATTTAAGCAAGGATGCTTCATACTTTGAAAACAGTTCTTATCTCAATCATTATTCTAAATTTCTATTACAGCAAATCTATGTTTGTTGTTCAGTGGAGTTGAATCAAACAATTTGCCAAAAGTAATTTACCCGAGGAGCTAAAGTCCATCTATCTATCTTTTGTATGATTTATTTAAACTTTAAAGCATTTCGATTTTTGTTTCTATCATTTCGATTACTTTCGATTGTTTGTATATTATTACCTCATTGATGGTCTGGTCCTCGATCACGTAGAGCGTGCACTCCGTCTCCCTGATGAGTCGTTCGTCGTGAGACACGATGATGACACCTCCCTTGTACGCGTTTATTGCTTCAGCTAGTGCGTCTATACTTTCGATGTCCAAGTTGTTCGTAGGCTCGTCCTGTGAGGTAAGGTGTTGTTTTTATTTGTTTACTAAGGATCCAAATTCAAATGGCAAAAGTTTTCGAATACGCTCTTCAATCATAGACAAAGTTTCCGATATCGAATCCGAAGGGCTTCCCGATGAATTAAAATATCCTAGATCAACAAGAACAATAGTTATGTAGGGTAGATGAACCTTGTAGTAGGAAAGGTGATTTATTTATTTATTTTTTATTGAGGTAAACCACAGCGTTACAATTTCCGTTAAAATACTTAAAATATTGTTAAAAATAAGGCCAAAAAGGAAAACACAAATAAAATTAAAAAAGTGAAATAGCATCGTACTTAGGCAAGAATTATCAAACCTATTTGTATGAACTTACATATAAAAAAAGAAGATAAAGTTGATAATATTATAAATTATGTACAATATACCATATTGGTTTCTCTACTTTATAAGATTGTTTACTCACTGTGAAATATTAGTGCGCGTGTGTGTTTGTTGTGTGATGATTATGAAACTTACCAATATGACGACGTCGGGGGCCATAAGCGTGAGCTCGGCTAAGGCAACCCTCGCCTTCTGGCCTCCGCTGAGATCCTTCATCTTGATGGTGTGCGCGTGACTCGCCAGCCCGAATGTGCCGAGCGCTTTCCTGCACTCGAAAAAAGTAATGAAATAATACTTCATGTAAAGGCGTTACCACGAGGCACACTAACGCCGGGCCTATTTTATCTTATTATTTACTAGCGACCCGCCCCGGCTTCGCACGGTTTTATTGTACATACAAACCTTCCTATTAAATTACTCTATCTATTAAAAAAACCGCACCTCTATCTATTAAAAATCTAAATCTATTAAAAATCCGTTAAGTAGTTTTTACAGATTTAAGCATTCAAAGGGACATAAAGATATAGGGATATAGGGACAGAAAAACGACTTTGTTTTATACTATGTAATGATTACAAAGGAATTTTAAAATATTAAATTGTATAAAATAATGTTTGTATGCCCAAGTAACAGAATTCAGCGATCTAAAATAAGTCTCTGTAAAACTACCAGATTCACAAACAATAAATGAATTACCAAATTACTAAAAAATATCAATTGGGCAGTACGTTATACCTATCCTATGCTATTTTAATGCCTCAGTAATCGTTTTATTATGTATAGTTTAGAAAGAGACATAAAAACAGAGTTTGGTGGCCACCAAGACCAAATTCGTATCTCCTCCTAAACTATACAAAAAAAAACTATTAAAGAGGCATTCAAAAATAAGAGTATAGTTATTGAATTCTGTGATCTATGTGATACGATGTTTCTAGTAGTGCTAGATGAATGGTATGTATATTGATTTTATTTACCTGGATTTCTCGTACTGCAGCCCAAAGAGACGCTGCAAGTATTCAGCCGGCGACTCCTCAGCCGTTAAATGTTCACCGGAATGTTGGTCGAAGCGACCTATCCTCTGCGAAAACAATTTTTTTTTAAATGTAGGAGTAATTCAACTGTTTTTTACCTGAAGAACTAAGTTTTCTAAGAGTAACTGATTAACTTACAGCCTTAAGCTAAAAAGAGCTTATGTTATGGGTACTACATTACATAGATAGATATTTTATTGTACACAGAAAACACCCAAAAATAAAAATAAGGGATTTAATAAATTAAAAAATATCGCAAAAATATTTAAACTTCGGAGGGATTTGAACCCGCGATCTTCCGTCAACATGCTTTTATCAACTTCATTCGATGATTTCGTTGCGCAGTTGGTAAGCGAATCCCGTTTCCTCTTGAAACTCTTTCTATTAAAAAAATCGCATCAAAATCCGTTGCGTAGTTTTAAAGATCATACATATAGACATAGACAGCGGGAAGCTACTTTGTTTATATACTACTAGCGACCCGCCCCGGCTTCGCACGGTTTTATTATACGTATAAACCTTCGTCTTGAACCACTCTATCTATTAAAAAAACCGCATCAAAATCCGATGCGTAGTTTTAAAGATTTAAGCATTCAAAGGGACATAAGGATATAGGGACATAGGGACAGAAAAAGCGAATTTGTTTTATAATATGTAGTGATTTCTTAAATATTACCCAGAGCTTATGCACTATATCACATAATCATCAGGGATTCTATTAAATCTTCATCAAATTCAAAGATAAGATTTAATGAGATTTTAACAACTTACCAGTCTATGATTCCTAATAAGCTCGCCCTGCACGGGACTCAAATCCCCGACTAGGAGCTTCAGGAAAGTGGACTTGCCCACACCGTTCGGACCGACTATGGCCACTCTGGAGTTCAGATCTATGCCGAAATCAACGCCGATGAACAACGGCTTCTGATTGGGGAAATTGAAGTTCACATCTGCAATAGTTTAAATATTATTAGTTTAGTAACTTTTCCATGTGTACACCTACATCTAAACCATGTCAGGGGAAGTTTTCTGAATGTTTTTTAAAAGTGCATTTGTTCTATGTACTACAGTATTATATTCAAATAAATAAATTATTGTCCTTTTCATCATAATGTTGCCGGGAAGAAAAGGGCGCCCTACCCGCGGCTTCACATGCTTTGTTTCTATGGAAACGTTTCAAAGTTATTTGTGTCCCGTGTATGGGAACTGACCTATGGGATAAAACGTAGCCTATATTTTATTCCAGGGCTAAAATAACGACTAGTTAAAATTACAGCTCGATCTGTTCAGTAATTTTTACGTGAGTAACAAACATCCACCCATCTACCCATCCATCCGTCCAAACTTTCGCATTATAATATCAGTGCGATAATTAAAACATACTGTGTAATCCAAGTATAGGCGGCTGCAGCGGCGGCGGATCGGGGAAGCTAAACTTGACGATGTACTCCTTGGGTCTCTGGAGCAAGGTGGTGGGCGCCGTGCCCTCCGTGTCTTCCTGCTGCGATTTACTCTTGTTCTTCTCTTGTTTACGAGTCAGAGCCTCCTTCTGTTTCTTCTCCTGTTGACGTTGATATAGATAAAGTGTTAATATTTGATAGTTGAATTTTATTAAAAAACACTGTTCGAGTTAAGGATGATAATAATGATGTAAATTAATATGATCGTAAGCGCCCAGTTTGGGTGCCTGACACATAATAATAACGTTACTACTGCAATGAGGTAAAATGCGGTTTAATCGTACAGCACTAATATTTAATCCCACAGTTTTGACAGGGCAATCGCGCGGGGAGCAAGGTCCTAACGGAAGACCAGTGGTTTACGGGACCTAAGCCAGCATTATGCTGAGTTAGGGCCCTTTATGTCGTTGTTATAAATAAATGATTTTCTATTCTAATCTATTACATTCAAGGGACGAGACTGGGGAAGGCTATTTCTATCCCTTGGTAACTGATTTATGCTATGAAAAGTAGCCCATGTTTTATTAAAGAGCCTAGACCTACGTCTATTAAAAATTTTCCTTATCCTTTCAGTAGTTTTTGCGTGAAAAAATATCAAAGATCCAGTCGTGTTTATAATATTAGTAAGGATTTATACTGCGCTAATGTTCGTCCCTTTCATATCGACCGAAATAAAAAGACGGCGTCCTTTTAGTGCTTTTAAATGAGCTAAGTTTGGCGACACCTTATTAGATACCAATACCTAAGACTGCATACCAAGATAAAACTTGTAGATAGTTCAACAAACAATGGACCTCGATATTTACTATGTCCTTTGAAAAAGATCGACGAAAATCTATCTCTAGCAGTGAAAGTTAGTGGGTTTAGCCAAACTTACCGCCTGTTTCTTAGACTGTCCATGCGCCTTCAAATCCTTCAGCCTCTTCTCTTGCTTCTCATACTCTTTTATTTGCTCTTTCCTCTTTTGCGCGAACATTTTCTTGAACATTGAGTAATTTCCCTTGTAGTAGAAAAGTTTTTGCTGATCCAAGTGAATGATTTCGTTACATACGTTGTCTAAGAAAGATTGGTCGTGAGATACTACCAAAAGTGTTTTCTTCCATCCTTGTAGGTAACTGAAACAATTTGGAGTGTTTAAAACAAATACGATTTAAAATTATTTAAAGAAAAAGAAAGCTAAAGACAGGGCGCTATGGCGCTCATTGGGGGAGGCCTATGTCCAGCAGTGGACAGATATGGGCTGATGATGAAAGTAAAGAATGAGAATATCATCAATGTAGTCAATATCAAACAAAAAGAATTATTAAAGATAATTCAAAAACTAATGGTCAAATCTTGATCATGTTTATAAGACACTAGCGACCCGCCCCGGCTTCGCACGGTTTATTATACGTATAAACCTTCCTCTTGAATCACTCTATCTATTAAAAAAAACCGCATCAAAATCCGTTGCGTAGTTTTAAAGATTTAAGCGTTCAAAGTGACATAATGACATAGGGACAGAGAAAGCGACTTTATTTTATACTATGTAGTGATGAGAAGGACTAGCTTTTTAATAATAAAGAATCGTCAAAATCGGTGCACCTAGAAAACATTCTTAGGTAACATTCATCACTACATACATAGTATAAAATAAAGTCTTATAAATACTAAACATTTTTTTCTGTAGGTACCTATCATTTTTATTTCAATCAATAAGAAAGGGAATATTTTAATTTTAGTCTTGTTGCTGTCTTATTAGTTTAGTTATTGTAACATGAATTGACCTAGCTCATTCATCTGTACTATAACCTTTGAGAGACATTATCTCTTCTCTTGAATATTTTCACAGACATACCTATTATCTGCTTATCTTGGGGCTAGATGATGCTGTGTGGACTGTCCGGAATTATTTATTTATTTATTTAGTTTGTATAGTACTCACTTGTCTAACCAAATCACAGCATTTAGGTCCAAATGATTCGTAGGTTCATCAAGTAATAATAACGTAGGTTCTATGTACAGGGCTCTGAAAAAGAAACAAAGCATTGAGTTATTTTACAGTTCTATATAGTATTTGAAAACATTGAAAATATAGTACAAATTGTGGTCATCCTATCAGATACCAGCCTAAAAACAGATTTCGCATTATTTTAATCTTAAATATGCAAAATTACATGAAAAAATATATCAATATATGTAAATATAATAATATAAAACACTTAAAATCTTTTATCTGTGGCGGGAAAGCCCTGTTATTTATTACAACACTAATGATATCCAGCCGTGGACTTATATACTTAGGTTGACGATGATGAATGACGTCACACGCTAGTAAACATAACTGATTGTGGTTATAGTTTTATAACGATTATTGACTTGGTTACTGGCGTGTAACTTTGTAAATTCGATACTACTAGATGCGATACGTAATGTACGTATTCGAAATATATCTTTTATTATTATTATACTAAACACCTAGAACCCTGGAGCATACATTTCTAGATCGTACAAACATAAACCTTAACATCATGTCCTTAAGTTTTATGTTATGAGAATGAATATAGAATCTACGATGCAAGAGAACCAACCTAGCTAAGGACACCCTCATCCGCCAACCTCCGGAGAAGTTCTTAGTAGGTCTATCTTGCATCTCTTTGCTGAACCCTAGACCGGCCAGGATACGGCGCGCGCGCGGTTCCGCTGAGTCGGCCCCTATCGCTTTCAGTTCTGCGTATACCTGCAAAATAGAGTAGAATAAAATAGAAGAAAACCTTTATATGCAACTCAAACACATAAAAGATAGAGGTAAAGAAAACAATATAAATAATAACAGTTTGCTTGTGTCACAAAACGGTCCTCATCATAAGCTGGCTATCACAACATAGTATAAAACAAAGTCGCTTTCTCTGTCCCTATATCCCTATGTCCTTTTGTATGTCTAAATCTTTAAAACTACGCAAGGATTTTGATGTTGTTTCTTTTAATAGATAGAGTGATTCAAGAGGAAGGTTTACGTATAATAAAAAAGGGGGGAACCCGGAGCGGGGCGCTAGTATTAATTAACATACAACCAATGCTGGTCTTCCGACAGAGCCGTATAATATAGCAATAGCATACCTTGTCAAACTTGTACTCATAATAATACTATAAAAAAGTTCAAAAGTGTTTGTATTTATACATTTTAGAAATATACCTATATGATATGATATAAGATTTTTTGATACTTTTGTACAAGTATATAAATTTAGCTTTATATATAAAGACCACTTAGCTTACCTTTAAAAACACAATTGTATAGCCACAATTGTTATAACATAGCTATCAAATTTTACAACAAATTGCCATATGATGTAGAATAGCTGAGCGCGTTGTTCAAAGGAAAGTTATTAATTTATCTATTGATCATTGTTGCCATTCTGTTATCAATTATCGGGACAAATTAATAATAATAATAATAATAATAAAAATATTTATTCTCAGACAGGTTTACAAAGTAGGAACTTATAATCTATTTTATAATAAATGCAGGTCGTCTTTCACTATGTACTATGTATATAGGTACCTACTTGTAGTAAACTCTTTAGGGTCAAAGATAATGACACCTCGCTCTAACTAAGTTTGCTAACTTGTATTTAGACACGAGGGCTCAAACCTCCGGCTTCCTAATGGTTCACTGATAGTTTGTGGTGCTTATTACAGATATACATAAATGATGCATGAGTAAAATAAAAGATAAAACAAATACATATAAAAACCTATTTCTTATTTAATAGACATGAAAATAAAGCTTATTACAAACACATAATAGTAAAAAAAGAGATGAACCTATGTTTAAAGTTATATACTATGAATTTATTTTAGCCCAGAATCATGATGAATTTTCACCTATTTTAGTACAGTGAAACAAAAACACAATTTAAACGATAAATAATGCTAGACAATTCACAGAGTATATTGTACTAGTGTATTAGTAACCTAGTACCCATAACACAAGCTCTGCTTAGCTTAGGGCTAGATGACGCTGTGTGAATTATCCAGCATTATTCATTGTTCAAACTTCTCTATCTATAGACAACACCAAAGAAGATGTTATAATAATAACCAATGATTACCTCGTTCAATCTGTCCTGAACTTTCATGTTGCCCTTCTCTGTTTCCGCTTCCAGTTCTTTGCACTCTTTGAGCAATTCTGTAAAGAAATCATCAACCATCAACATCAGAAGCTCTGCTTAGATGATGCTATGTGAATTATCCAGTATTATTTATTACAAAATCTTTCGAATTACAATTTTTATTGAAATGAAGAAAAATCGGCTTTTGTCTGCTAAAATTATTACTATGTTCTGCACGCGACTTTGCACGCGTTAGTCATTTTAGAACTGATTTATAGTATAAAAAGTAATTAGCCTATATTTTATTCCAGGCCTAGTACCAAGTGAACAAAAATCAAAGTAAACATTTTATTTCAGTTTTAATTAGGTAAGTACCATGCAAAATAAAATTTATTGACATGTCCAAGAGTCCTGTGAGGTCTAAATGAAATAAAGCACGTTGAGTTGGGACAGCAACGGCTTAAAATAATCTTCATAAATGACTCACCAGTTCTTTTAACATCCGCTTCAAGCAACGTTTCGACGGCGCTACCGTCACTAGCAGCGACCTCCTGCTCGCACACCAGGATATCAATATGAGGTGGGAGCGGGAAAGCACGAGAGGCCAGATGCCTCAACAAGGTCGTTTTTCCGTGGCCGTTGGGACCGACCAATCCGTATCGACGACCGCTTGCGATCAGAAGGTTTGCGTTAAGGAATAGATCCTTCCCTTTCGCGGCGATTGAGAAGTTCTCGACTTTTATGTCGACGGCGTTTTCTAAAGCAGCCATTTGACCTAAAAAAGTTTTTATGAAAAATAATTCGACATGTAAAAAAAAACCTATAGAGATCTACTTACTTCGAGTTTTTTAAAGCCAAAATGTACATTATCAATGTAGTTAATGGCAATAAAATGCGCATTATTTAGTAACTATAAAAATACTGTTATACTGTGGTTTAAAACACATAAAATAAACAAGTAACTGTCGAACTGCGAACCTCCTCCTTTTTTGGAAAGGCTGAAAAACTAGTTCCTTGCAGAAGGCTGATATCTGTACGTACAGCGTAGTGAGTATGTGGCTTTACAAAGATTAGATTATTAAAAAGTTGTTCTTGCTGTGCAATAAAGAGTATCCCAGAAAGGTTTTAATCACTCTAGATATAAAGACTCAAAGATTGTGCTCAAAGAAGAAAAGAGAGGCAGGAATCACACTCTCTCTCATGTTAATTATAAAAACAGAGCAGATTTTTTTGGATCGACACTGTGGAACGTTGACGTATATGGATAGTATTTTCCGAACTGTCTATTCAGTCTATTTATTTCTGTGTATTTGTCGATCCGTCTGCCGGTCGGATGGTGGAAAGGAGAAGATTGTTTAACTGATAATAATTTAACAGATTTTTTCTTTAAATTCCAAGCAGAACGCTAGATCAAATAGTCATACAAACCAGCAGTTTTCTGCGCTTGACTGACGGTAAAGTTAGCGTCGAGATCGCTGTGCCCCTGCCCGCCTTTCTTCGTCATTAACTCCATCTGCTTTTCGTACTCCTGCTGCTTTTTTAGCTTTTTCTTCTCTTTGTGACTCAGTTTCTTCTCGGCCGGCTCTTCTGACGACGCTTTCTCTGCTTTCTCGTTAAGTTCTGCTACCTAAAAATGATCAATATTTTTTTTTTAATTAAACTAAACTAAAAACATTTTTTTTTTAAATAATCTTTCTTGTGTATTGTAAAAGAGTGCGCTACGTTACCTCGAAAAACAGAACACCGAATTACACGTCCCCGAAAGCATACGACTACGAATTACTTAACAACGAATGCACGCTACAACGAAACACTCCACGCCGAATGCATGTGACCTCGAATAACGATATCTCTAATGATCACCAACACGAATCACATGACAACGAATGCACGCTTCCAGGAAACACTCAACGGCAAAACCACGCTACCTCACATAACCCAACCTCGAAAGAAAGAATCTCGAAACTCTAGTAAGGATTAAATATTAAACCTGAATTTATTTCATTGTTTGACAATTTTACACTAAGCAACATTTCAAAAAAGAAAAATGCTATGCAAATTATTTTACAGCAGAAGACAAAATTATATTATCAACATTTCATGTATACACATACGTACGTAAGAAAGACCATCTCAAAATGTGATCCATGGAATCTCCAATTCAGATTCAATGTCCATTGTTTCCTTTTTTTTCAAAGTAATTTTTCATCTTTTCTTCCGTATTTTCTTTTTTATTTGCTCTTTGGGTTTCTTCAGACTGTGGATTTATTTATTCTACCATCATTTCAGTGTGTTTTTGTTCCTTGCAAAATTCTTCCAATAGTTGCTTATTGTAAAATTGTCAAACGAATAAAGAATTTTTGTTTAAAAGTTTAATCTTTAATATAGTTTAGAGGTTCTTTCTTTCCAGGTTTGGTTATGTGAGGTAGCCTGGTTTTGGCGTTGAGTGTTTCCTGGAAGCGTGCATTCGTTGTTGTGTGATTCGTGTTGGTGATCATTAGAGATATCGATATTCGAGGTCGCATGCTTTCGGCGTGGAGTGTTTCGTTGTAGCGTGCATTCGTTGTTGAGTAATTCGTATTCGTATGCTTTCGGGGGCGTGTAATTCGGTGTTCCGTTCTTCGGAGTAACGTAGCGAACTCATTGTAAAACTTTCCCGAATTGTTAATGTTGACATAATAACAATTATTTATCTAGTACTAGCGACCCGCCCCGGCTTCGCACGGTTTTATTATACGTATAAACCTTCCTCTTGAATCACTCTATCTATTAAAAAAAACCGCATCAAAATCCATCGCGTAGTTTTTAAGATTTAAGCGTTCAAAGGGACACCATGACATAGGGACAGAAAAAGCGACTTCATTTTATACTATGTAGTGATCTATTGCCTTGTTTTTATATTTCCCTTACGTGTCTGTGAACTCGGTGATTCCTGTTTCTCAAGATGAATTGAGGTACAGATTTACAATAATTACCTGATCTTCTTCTTCAACAACATTTTCTTCTGCCACTTCCTTTTCCTGAATAGGCTCCTTCTTTTTATCCTGAAATATGCATGAATATAATTACAGATACTTATAAAGAATCTTCAACAATTTTCTGACACTAACGCCTCTAGTACACCTACGCGTTCGTATGCGAAACTTCTGCGTAATTTCGCAGTTTCTTGCGTAACAAGGACGCAACTATTTCATTTAGACATGTGCCAGAGTGAGACATAGCGTTTCAGTTTTTTCGTTTCGTTCGCTGCCGCATACGAATGCGTCGGTGTGCTAAGGGCGCAAGAGTCTTAAATAACGACCTCTTTGGCGCAGCGGGCGACGCTGTTCTAATACTGCCTCGCGACAAATAAATAAATATATAATAAATAAATAAATAAATAATGCTGGACAATCCACACAGCATTATCTAGCCCCAAAGTAAGCTACTCAAAGCTTGTGTTATGGGTACTAGATAACTGATATATTTAATACATTATATACATAGATAGATAAATAATTGAATGATCTACATAATATATTTGTTAAGGATGTTCCAGATGTTTTTCATTAATAATAATTTCTATCTATGTAGTATAACTGTATAATATAATGTCTAAATTGTATATCTGTTATCTAGTACCCATAACTAAAGCTCTGTTCAGCTTGGGATTGGTTGTGTGAAATGTCCAGCATTATTTATTTATTTTATTTATATTTATGAAACAGAATAAGCTACTGTATAATATTTGTAGGGATTCGCCAACCTTAGCTTTAGAAGTTTTAGTTGGTTCTGGCTCTGGTTCAGGATCCTTCATTTCGAACTTGGCCAATTCTGCTTCTATGTCATCCATATTATTTTTCTTTTTATTCTTCCCTGAAATCATAGTGTACATTCATTCACCGAAGCTATAAACCTAAAGTAGATTTTCTGTCAGAAATAAAAAACTGGTCGCTATTACTTGCTGCATTAGAATGTATAAAAATAAATAATATACATTTCATAAACCATAATAATTATTATATACACAAAAACTTATTTAATTATGTAAACCATTGACTGAGTTATAAATAAATTTCTTATTATAATTAAAATACCTGGACTCCTATTCTGAAAAACGAAATACTAAACACAAAGTTTCAGGAGATGGATTGCATCAAAAAACTACCTTACCGTGCGATCCGCCATGTCATGAGTCAACTTCCTAATTCGTTTTTAAACTTGACCACCCATTACATTCCGAGCAAATCCCTGTTAGAGAAAATTTAAATAATTATTTAATCTATGAACCCACCTTTTTTAACAACAGGTATGACCAGCTCATCATCTTCTGAAGGCATTTTGAGTTCTTTATCACTTTCTTCATCTGGCCAATCTTCTTTTTTACCTTTACCTTAAATCAGATCAGTAAATCAATATCTTTATTTCTTTAGGCTTACAAAATAAGCACTTAGACAAGTCAAATTTAAACTAAGTATGTGCTGTAATTTATACTAGATGTTCATGTTTACTGAATAGTAGATAAAACTGTAATGACAATTGCTAAAGTAAGGTCAAGGCAATACAGTAGCTTGGATAGTAGATGCAAACATGAAAATGTATAAAACCATCCACTTTGAAAGCATCTAGCAATAATTGGAATTTTGATAAATAGTATTATGATAAATAGTATTTTGATATAAGAATATTTACCTTTTTTACTTTTAGATTTAGTAACAGGCTTAGCTGCAGTACTTGAGACGTTGCTAACCACAGACATTGAGTCATCTAGATCATCCTCTTCATCTGAAGACTCTGCCTTAGTTTTCTTTTTATTTTTAGCTGAAATTGAAATAATATTCCTAAACAGATAAGTACATCCAAGAGTTCATTTGAAACTTTGTTAATACGGAAGTATGATCTATATTGTTCTTTTAAGTATAGTCAATCCTAAGGATGCCTGGAAGAGATTGGTCAAAGTGATAAGGCCAGCCTTTATCCTTCCTCTATTCTTAATATTTCTGTCTGTATTCAACAGAATAGACGAGTAACAACGTGTACTTGTGTGGTAATAATAAAGTGTTTTCTATCTATGATGATTGAACATCCAACTGTCTAAAAACATAGTATGTATGTCAGTATTACTAGAGGTATGTATACATAGCATAAAACAAAGTCGCTTTCTCTGTCCCTATGTCCCTTTGTACGCTTAAATCTTTAAAACGACGCAACGGATTTTGATGCGTTTTTTTTTTTATAGAATATGGTTTTATTATATTATAAACCATCCTCTTGAATGGTTTATATGTATATGTATATATCGACTATAAAACCAGGTGCGAAGCCGGGCAGGTCGCTATTAGTGTATAATTTTTTTGACATGTCTGTTTATTTATTATCTAAACATATGGAAAAAAACTGCATAATGTTGGTAAGTAACCAACTAAGTAGAGTGTTTGTAAAAATGCTGTTCAATTTTAATAAAGAATTCCATTTAATTGATTTCTTTTCATATGCTTAAAAGTACATAACCCATAGTAGCTGTAATCACTACATAGTATAAAACAAAGATGCTTTCTCTGTCCCTATATCCCTATGTATGCTTAAATCTTTAAAACTATGCAACATATTTTGATGCGGTTTTTTTAATAGATAGAGTGATTCAAGAGGAAGGTTGATACATATAATAAAAGTGTACAAAGCCGGGGCGGACCGCTAGTGTGGAATAGTGTGGTTTTGGTTGAAAATACTTACTTTTCTTTTTGCTCACAGGCTTTGAAATTTCCTCTTCAGATGCCTCTTTTAGTTCAACGTCACTTCCATCAGACCAGTCATCACCTTTTTTTCCTTTTCCTAAAATAAAATTTTTTCAAGTATTTCACTATCTCTCAACCTTTCCATAACTTACTAGCCTCGGCATGACATGCCGACATGACACATTGTGTCTTCAACACATGCTGTCATAGAGACACTATCATATTACCCATTTAGAATCTAGTATCTTATTTTAGTGAAATTATAAAGAAACAGACTGAAATTACTTCCTACAAATTAATCACTACAGTGATAGACTAGTATAAAACAAAGTCGCTTTCTCTGTCCCTATGTTTGCTTAAATCTTTTAAACCATACAACAGATTTTGATGCAATTTTTTTAATAGAACGAATGATTCAAGAGTAAGGTTTCTACGTATAATAAAACCGTGAGAAGCCAGGGCCATGATGCTCAACAAACTAGTTTAACCAAACTGACAGGCTGAAAATTCCTATGGCAGATCAATTCTCACTATGGCGCACCATCAACTAAGAAGTCAGACACAGGTATACAAGTAATAAATACCAGTCTACATCTTACATATTTATGAATTACCTTTCTTCTTCTTGGCAGATTTGGGAGCACTACTTTTGATAGATGCACTAATTGTGGATTTATCACCATCTTCATCATCAGAGATAGCACCCTTGAGTTTGTTCTTAGCTGAAATTTTTTTTAATGTTCAATAGTAGTTAGTCATGTATTTCACTTTAAATAAAAGTGAAATAAATGTCCATATGGTGTAATACAAGTGCCACCATCATAGTTCTTATTTCACAGTACTTAAAAAACAATGATTCTATTTGGTGCACCAGTTAAGTACCTTTCTTTTGTGATTTCTTTGGGGCTGGCTTCGGAGTATCTTCGTCATCAGAAACGTGTTTCTTAATGGGAGTCTCATCATCACTTTCATTGTGATCAGCAGTTACTTTGCCTTTCTTTTTGCCTTTTCCTTTTGAGGTTATTTCTTGAATATCGTTGTTTACTACTTTTTTTTGTTCAAAGTCGTCATCTAAATCCTGATTTTTCTTGTTTCCCTTTTTCTTTGACATTTTTTATAGTAGAGTGACTAGCAAAATAGTAGGAATAACAAGTAAAAATTAAAATTGAAGACGAAACGAAGTTTCTGAAATCGAAACACAAAGATTAGGACACTTGAATACTCAGTAAGGATGACAGTGACAGACTGTGTCAGAGTCAGTGTCAAAGACCAAGAACGCAAAGATTTTCGAAACTTTGTAGACACGACACGCACGCACAATAAGACTACTGAGCCACGAATTCTTGAATAATGTGGCGCGGTGGGCGAAGGTCGCCTGCGACGCAGGAGGTTGCGGGTTCGATTCCCGCCTCGGAACAAATTTGTGTACGATCTGCAGAAATTTGTTCTGTTGGTCTGGGTGTTTTCTATGTATAATAAAAAATATCTATCTGTGTAATGTATTGTATTAAGTATATCAGTCATCTAGTACCCATAACACAAGCTCTGCTTAGCTTGGGGCTAGATGATGCTGTGTGGACTGTCCGGAATAATTTATTTATTATATTATTTATTTATACTTAAATGAATTAAAATATTTATTATAGGTCGAGATGTTGTGTCGTTGTGATACATACCAGAATCTTTACTTTTAGGTCTATCTGAATCTTAAAATAATATCGGAATGTCAACCAATGTATAGAGCAGGAGCAGCCACGCAGGCGAAGCCGCTAAGCGCAGCTAGTATTTCTGCCAGATCAGCCAGTTTAGGTTCCCAGGCGGTAATACTACGGATCCTCATTGTGGCACCCTGGCCTAGTCCTCAAGCTTTTGCTGTTCTAGGGCCAAACGATGTTCTCCGCTCATCTACTAGAGCTGCGAGGCCAGCCTTGGATTGGCAAACCTCAGGTACCTTCCTTTAAGATATACACATACCCCGATGACGATAAATAAAGTTTTAGATGATGGATGGAGTTCTGTTATTGGCCCGCCCGGGAGAGCCTTACTTAGATAGACCTACCATCTAAACTGCCGCCGCCGCAAACGATAATTGAAAATCTACATTCACCATATATTAGGTATATCAGGCTTGTTTTTGAACTGTGCTGTACGGTAGCAGTGCTTTTTGTATGTATTGTCTTATGATCATATTAGTATCTCACGATTTGTCCAGTAGGTATTTAAAATCAAAGGAGTGACCTAAAAGGAACTTTACACCATGGACAAGCAATTAGGTAAACTGCTTGTCCATGGTGTAAAACCACTGGCTGATATGCTAAAAACGAAAGTGATAAAAGTCTAAAAGAACGACATTCTTCTGAATTTTAAATTCTGAAGTTATTAACCTAAATTTGACATCTATATGCAAATCTTCGGGTTTTGCAAACATGGGGTCTATTTTACCTTTTCTTCTTATTTTTTGTTCAGTGATATTAATTTCAGTTACAAACTGTGCTGGTGAGAATGTAAAGAAGAGTATTGAAGACAACAGAGATGATGTTTCTGATGCTAACGATGATTCCATCGACCAATCTATGGATGTGTCCGTCACTGGTGAAAGTGAAACCAATAACGTTACGTGTACCAGGAGACAAAATAGCCAAATGCATGAAGTTCGTACAGCGCAACATAAGCAATTCCCATTTGTTGTAGCTGTGATGTCTGATCACAACGAGTTTGTTTGCTCTGGAACTGTGGTTGCCAACGGGGTTATTCTAACAACTGCGCACTGCCTTGAGAAAACCATAAGCTATGTCCTACTTAATGCAACTAAGGCCGTTAAAGATGACAATACAGTGGTTTTACGTATATTGAAGACTGATAAGTTTCCTACTTACTCTAATACTGACACGGACAAAGATGTGGGACTCATTTATATCCCCAAAATGAACGCCTCGATCGCTAGCAAAATAACACTCAGTAACTACACGAGCACTCGCAGTGTGGTAGATGTTGAAGCTCTTGGATTTGGCTTGAATACTGAAGTAGGACAGGCGAAAGAGTTGCAATACATAGGACTAGAAAACCGTGGCTATCCTCTTCCTATGGTCGATTCACGAGACTTGATTCGAGGGTACTTTGACTGCATTGATACCAAAGTTCAAACTTGTTTCAAAGATACGGGTGGTCCAGCAGTATTCGATAATGAACTCGTCGGTATAGTTGTCAAGGGCCAAAGTGAATGTGTCAAAGAAATGACTTCCACTTACGCTATAAACAAGAAAATTGCAGAAATATTACCAACGTACACGTTCAAATCGTGGTTAGAGGAGAAAATTCAGAAACATCAAGAGCAGGATACCTCTTTGGTGGCACTGGCTACTTTCCCAGCGAAACCAAGTCGCCGTGATCTTGAGCCCACAGCACTTGATTCAAGTTACGGAAATCGACTACAAATTACATTTTCTAACATGCTTGGTTTTATTTTCTTGTTTTTCATTTATTGTTGATTGTTTTTCTTCATTAGAATTGTTCAATAAATTTTAGTTTGAATTTCTGGAAAATGTATTGTTTTGTGTTGTATTGTAGGAGTAGGTCCCTAAGCTTGATGCTAGTTTTACAGTCAGACCTATCTGTGGTGGTAGTGGAGGGAGATTAGTAAATTGTAATTATGAAATTAGGTATCTAGTTATGTTTAAAATTACAGGCAATCAAATAACAAGCAAAATATTAGTTCTTAGACTCGGCTGAAAGTCGCTCACCTTACAGCCTGTCCAGATAGGGCGCTTTACGCGCGTAAAGCGCTGGACTCTCGACTCGCGCGTAGCACGCGCGAGTCGAACTCGGGCGAACAGTGGAGCGCGCGTAAAACGCCGCATCTGGACGCAATATAAATTGAAACGCGCGAGGGCACTCGCGCGTAAAGCGCCCTATCTGGACAGGCTGTTACTCTCACGCGGCGTAAACTAGCGCGGTGTTCTCAGACTCGATGTTTTGAAGCGCGAGGTTCTGAGCACCATTCAAGCTAATAACGGCCTAGCTGGCCGACTGATGTGGCGCGGTGGGCGAAAGTCCGCCTGCGACGCAGGAGGTTGCGGGTTCGATTCCCTCCTCGGAACAAATTTGTGCACGATCTGCAGAAATTTGTTTCGTTGGTCTGAGTGTATAATATGTATCTATAGTAAAAAATATCTATCTATGTATACATTGTATTAAATATATCAGTTATCTAGTACCCATAACACAAGCTTTGAGTAGCTTACTTTGGGGCTAGATGGTGCCGTGTGGATTGTCCAGCATTATTTATTATTATTATTTTATTTATTGATGATGGCCTCCAAGCCGATTTCGGCTACGGCGACTATAAAATACCTACCTACTTAGATCACCTTTGATAGTTATCCATTGCCAGCTCAGTCAGGTTGATTCAGTGTCGCACTAGGCACTGGCACGGGGGACCGACCGACTATTGATAAGTCGGACGGTAGAGTTAGTTAGAGTATAGAGTACCTGTGTGGGGCCTGGGGCGGTGCCTGGAGGAGCTAAACTAGCGCCAGTATTTATTCTATCATATAATTTTACGTATTTCCAAAATTCCTACATTTTGTCTATTAATTTAGGACGAGATACAAAATCAGGGTTTGGTGGCCACCTAGAGCAACTTCGTATCTCTTCCTAAACTAGACAAATTAAAACTACCTACGATACCTATGATAGGTTTAACAAAATGAACGTGTACCTACAGATTATTCCATTATCACTATATATATTACTAGCTGGTACCCGCGACTTCGTCTGCGCATGATTAGTATTTGGAGTACTCGCGATTTTACTTGCGTAATTCCTTTTCCCGTGGGCTTCGGCTTTTTGGTGGGACCAAAAAGCCGAAGCTGCGGAGGTGAGCAGTGGTGCCTGACCCTTGTTACGCAATGGCGGAGAGGCTGCACTTCCCGAAGCGCCGGAGCTATGGCGAATCGCGATGGAACCAAAAAAAACATGAAAAACTACCTCGGGGTAGTTTTTGACCTTGAGGATAATGACCTCAAGGTCACTTTTGTTAAGGTCATTGAACTTTAGGTCAAAGGTCAATGACCTTGACAAAAAAAAAACTATAAAACGTTAAAACAATATGTAATAATAGTGGCTTTAATATTTAATATGATGACAACTTTAAATTTATCCATCGATAAATGTAGGATGACTTACATTTTAAACATACTAAATTATAAAATTAGAAGCTAATAGAAAGACTATTTTGGTGTCATATATTAATACTTTAGAAGTTTGCTATTTGAATGCATGCCACAAATTTAGATGCTAAAAAATAACCACCGTGCTGAGTTATATTTACAGTGGCTTACATAGAAGATAACTAGTGGCTGAGATACTGTTATTCAGATGCGCGTTGGTTGTGGCCGACTTAGTAATTTAGAAGGTTACTTATATTTTCTGAGGCTAATAATGCTATTAAAAAGAAGCTTGTTTAATTAGTAGCCTTATTATTTCCACCTGCGGGCTAGGTGGACTGCTTGATGGGTATTATATCTAGCTACTCAGCCCTAAAGCACCTCTCTATTTACCAACGCTATTCCACCCAATCCTACCTTATCCACTTGATGATTGTTACTTAGTACCTATTGTAAAATTATTGTGATAACTTGAAAATAACGTGATAACTTTGTTTTATACTATGAGCAGCATAGTATAAAACAAAGTCGCTTTCTCTGTCCCTATGTCCCTTTGGTTAGCGTCAGGACCCCTGGACCAAGTGCGATATTTTATATTTGGAAACTATCAAATTCCAATACCTTTTCAATACTATTTGATACCTCAGTTAAATTATTTAGTACCTCGATGAGCTGTGAAATAATTTGAAAAGAAAGTGGTCAGACATTCTGACGTCAGGTTGTCTGGACCACATCTTTTTCACATAGTTAGAGGCAGTAAAACTTGAAAAATCCTTTGTAAATATTTAATACCTTTTTAATACCTTCCAATACCTCTTTATTTCAAACATTTAAGCGTCGCAGAAAAAAGTTACGGATGAATATTAAATTTTGCAGGAAGGTTGTTCGATACATATCTAATTTACCGCAGACATAACACTAATCTTGTGAATGCGTAAGTTTGAATGTCGAGATGTAAATATGTGTGGATGGATGGATGGATGTTTGTTAACTCTTCATGACTATGGATAGGACTGGATGAAGTAAAAAGTAACTTTTTATGAAATTCTGAATGAATGAATGAAATTTCATTGTACGAATAAGGTTACAGTTGCAAAACAACAACTTTCAAGGAGACGGTTTTTTCTTATTATTTGGATTATTTGCGGTCAAATTCTGATAGGCAACCTGGTAGATACATATTATCCTTCTTACAAATAAACATAAAAATTTGGTTTTAAGCACAAAACTATGCGGCTGTCCCAATGTAGTTTGTGTTATTGTTTGTTAACTCTTCACGACAATGGATAGGACTGGATGAAGGTAAAAGTTACTGATGACTGAAATTTTGTCGTATCCTACGAATAAGGTTACAGTTGCAAAACAACAACTTTCAAGGAGACGGAGAAGACAAGAGATAAATTTATTGTGAAACACTCTGATTCTATTTCGGGACAACCGAAAACCGGTAATAGTGATTTAAAAGGCGATAAAAAGAAAAAAAACGCCAAAAGAAAGAAAAAGTACAAAATATAAGCGATAATCAAATATTTTATGTGAAAATGTTTGACTTCACAAAACAGCACTACAGGAAGACCAGCGTTGTTGATTGAATTTTAGAAATCGCTGGAACATGTACCTATGTCAATATTCAGTCTACATCTAATGGCTTCTGAAATTGTTTCAAATTCTAAATTTCATATTTTATTTAACATCACATATTTTTTCTTACGAAATTTTTTCTTAAAATACTGGGGGTTGTGCAATAAAATTTTAAAATTGATGACAAAAACATTCCCTTGTTTACAGATTCACTGAAAACATAATGAAAGTAAAACTTTATGTTAATAATAAAACGTCTTATTCTTTATTCTGTTTTTGACACACATATTGTTCTCTATTTCACAAATAAGCGTACACCCAGGCAAAGTCGCGGGATGCAGCTAGTAATTATAAAAATATATATATTATAAAACTAAATAGCTGGGAAAATATGGACGCGCAAAGCTAGAGATAGAGAGAATTGGAGATCCTTGGAGGAGGCATACACCAGGTCCATATCACAATTAAATAAACTGACAGCAAGAAACACGATGACTACGAATGAATATTTTTATTTAATGCATGACAAACTAATATTTAATTATTTTCTTGTGACTGACTTAATAGAAGCGTTTTACCTGAAATAAAACGCATATTAAAATACTTACCTTACTGGAAGCTTTGCTTTTAACGAGAAAGCACTCATTAATTCAATCGTAGGTTTAAGCAATGTAAAAGGAATTCTTTATTATATGTCTTGCAAATTGTTATGAGAAATTGTTGTGATATGTGATATCGGAGTAAAGCGCTTTTTATTTATTTATTTAATTTATAAAACTGTTCAACAGAAAAAAAATATATCAAAACGGTGGATCACCGGTCGCGAAGCTAGGCGGAAGCAGCTGGTGACTAGGGACAGAGGAACTTCCTGACAATACGCGCCGAGTCCAGGAGAACCCCTTTTTGGATCTGGCCCTTGACCCAACTTACTCTCTATTTAGCGAGTCTCTTGAGATGTTTATAGCGGCTCTTCGTTACTATTGGTCTAAGATTAGACCGCTCATACGGCTCTCCCAAACCAAAACCTAGTAAGAGCCATTTTTTTTGTAACCGCTTTTATCGTCATCCGTTTCTTGAATTTTGAGCCACGTGTTATGAAAAAACACCCGTATTTCATCTTATTTAGAATCAAAGTGACGTGACCCACTAATCCTAGTAGCTCCACTTGCTACATTGCGAAACAAAATCAAAATCCTAGCATGTAACATTTCCATTAACATTTCATTCATAGTGTTTGAGTTTGAAATTACTACTTACTAGGTTTTTCAATTTGGGATTGGCTTTTACTAAGTTTTTAATAAATGTCTTTTTTGAATTTTTTTGTACCATTTACTTATTATTTTATATCAAATCAAGCTGAGTCAGGTCAGCCATATTTGAGTAAAACTTTTAAAAACTTGGTTTTTAGTGACGAACACTATAAACTATTCCAATCTTCCAACTTTAAAGCCTATTAAGAGACTATACTAGGTTTTTGATTTTGTTTCTTGATTAATCGTCTGAAAATATTTATGAAGTAAGTCTCATAAAACGTGTATGTGCTACAGTTTTTCGATTTTAATACTCTCTATTTGAAAAAAAACATTACCAAATAATCACGAACAAATAGTTTATCAAATTTATTACTATTGAAGAGGCAGGTAAAAAATTTTGATTCGCTTCACCTGTAATTTTTTCACAATGGCTCTTACTGGCTTTGGTTTGGGACAGCCGCATAGTTTTGTGCTTAAAACCAAATTTTTATGTTTATTTGTAAGAAGGATAATATGTATCTACCAGGTTGTCTATCAGAATTTGGCCGCAACTTTTCCAAAAAATAAGTAAAAACCGTCTCCTTGAAAGTTGTTGTTTTGCAACTGTAACCTTATTCGTAAGATACAATGAAATTTCATTCATCAGAATTTCATAAAAAGTTACTTTTTACTTCATCCAGTCCTATCCATAGTCATGAAGAGTTAACAAACATCCATCCATCCATCCACACATATTTACATCTCGACATTCAAACTTACGCATTCACAAGATTAGTGTTATGTCTGCGGTAAATTAGATATGTATCGAACAACCTTCCTGCAAAATTTAATATTCATCCGTAACTTTTTTCTGCGACGCTTAAATGTTTGAAATAAAGAGGTATTGGAAGGTATTAAATATTTACAAAGGATTTTTCAAGTTTTACTGCCTCTAACTATGTGAAAAAGATGTGGTCCAGACAACCTGACGTCAGAATGTCTGACCACTTTCTTTTCAAATTATTTCACAGCTCATCGAGGTACTAAATAATTTAACTGAGGTATCAAATAGTATTGAAAAGGTATTGGAATTTGATAGTTTCCAAATATAAAATATCGCACTTGGTCCAGGGGTCCTGACGATAACGTCCCTTTGTACGCTTAAATCTTTAAAACTACGCAACGGATTTTGATGCGGTTTTTTTTAATAGATAGTTATTCAAGAGGAAGGTTTATCCGTATAATAAAACTGCGAAGCCGGGGCGGGACGCTAGTAACTTATGTGTTTAGCAAGACGGCAGTTTACACGTCGCGCGTCGATTGAACCATCAACCTGGTGGAAACAGCATGGAAGTGGCCATCAAGTAAATGAACCTGAGCCAGAAATCAACGAGATCCTCGAGTGATGCAGGAGAACAAACACAACAACCTCGTCTACTATCTCCACATTCCTTAAACTTTCACAAACACTAATAGGTACCTACACCTACTGTCAGGCAGGAACACAACATCTTCTTTTGTTTCGCAATAATTAAGAGTCTATAAGACTTAAATTGTGCTTACACCTGTAGGGTAAAGCCCGGATAGATGCCCAAGGGAGATTCCCTACCGTCAAAAACCCAACTTCCTGAAAACGCAATCAACTTTTGATAGGCTTAAAGTAGCCTAGAAAATAAGCTAAATTTTGACTAATAAATAAAGGGGATATTTACTGATTTGTTTTGTGTTTTCCGGTATTTCGGCACAGTTTCATGCGTCATCATCACGAAAGAATAACTAAAATGAGTTATTTCGTGATGGCCCATGAAACTAAACAAATCATGGGATAGATGGGATATACCTATATCCCATGATTTGATTAGTTTCATGAGCCACCACGAAAGCACTATTAGTTATTTTAGTAGTTCTTTCGTTTTCATGGAGGATGTAAATATCCTGTAGGTATATATTTTATTTTTAAGTTTTATCAGAAGTCTTTATTGCTC
Source organism: Eupithecia centaureata (assembly GCA_944547425.1). Taxonomy (NCBI): domain Eukaryota; kingdom Metazoa; phylum Arthropoda; class Insecta; order Lepidoptera; family Geometridae; genus Eupithecia; species Eupithecia centaureata. Next base: position 11,816,196 of record OX155679.1, on the reverse strand, counting down.
TTTTCAGTAGATAGGATTTTCGGCAGTAGGGCACGAATCCCTCCTACCTAGGGTATTACTCCGGACTTTACCCTATAGGTACATTGCCAGTAAACAGCGCGTTCCCATGTTATTCCATCTCGTAGTTAGTGCCGAGAGCACGCCTGACGTAGGTACCTTCATAATTAGATATTCAACTAGGTATGTATTCACATTACTGCAACATGTCATTATGCAAACAGCCTCATTTTTATGCAAGTGGATGTATTACCTATTTGAAGTTATCTACCTTTGGAGCTTAATTAACGACAACAAAGACCATTATTTAATCACAAAAATATTTATTCTTTTATAAAGTACCTACCTACGACTAAATGATAAATAAGACATTGGTTGGCACAAAGCTAAACAATCTTATACAAAACAAATAAATTATTATCAAAGAGAAAACATGACTTGCTGAAGGTAACTATTGAAATGTTAGTGTTTGCACTATATTTTATACAATATTTAATTAAAAGCGCGACACAAAAACTGTTAGCTATATACATATAGTACCTACGTAACATTGATAAATTATATTTAAAGTTAGACCATTTTAAACATCTTACATGACTAAAGTATCTACTAAAATATAACTTTCTGATGACGCTTAACTTTTTAACAGAAAGGTATCACTAATCTTTCCTTTCTTCCGCCGGTATGAAGTCGATCGAGGCGGAGTTAATGCAAAATCGTTTCCGGGTCGGTGCTGGGCCGTCATCGAACACGTGGCCCAGGTGAGCCGCGCACTTCGAGCACCGCACCTCAGTTCGCACCAAACCTGGCCGTGTTAAAACCAGTAATATATTTGCTCCAACTTTATTTAACCCATCAAGTCCATACACCAAGAAGCCATTTATGTACAAAAATGATAAATAAATGAGCGTTTTCAATTCCGTTTTCGTAAGAGTTGGTGTTGTGAATGTATGTCGATGTCAGCGGCACCGTCGCAGCAGTCGAGGATCGGCCAGTTATCGGCAGCGGCAGCCATCCGGGAACAGGCGGGACGGGACGGGCGAGGTGCGGGAGGGAGGACAAATGCAAATTATTTGACATGCGCAATCCACAGGGTTAGAGTGAGACACACACATGTAATATTAGCGACACAGAAGCCCAATGTTACGGCCACATCGTTAAAGAATTGTGTGGTCATTTGTGTATTGTATGTGGCCATTCAACCAGAGTAGTGGAATACATTATTTAACAAAACATGAGTCATTTTGATTGGGTATTTGTGTTATTGATGTGCATTTTCATGTATAAAAAGTGGAGTTATAGATAGTACATAGTATAAAGCATACCAAAGTAGATACAATACCAATCGACGCCCAACTTACGTTTTCGTGGAGTATCAGGATTGTTGGAAGGTGGTCAAAGGTTGGGAAGACAGAAAAAAAGATAAAATTGAATTAGCACTATATCCCAACACCATTTCATCATTTATTGCTGATAAAAATAGATATAGGTACACACAACAAAAGACAATTAAAATGGGGTTCTTGAGGAAGACAAACCAATTTTTCATATACACCTACGTCTCATCCGTCTCATAAATAAATCATAGGTACATCATAATAATATACAGTGGCGGCGCTAGACCAAACGCAAAGCGAATGGCTATTTTTATTTTAAGTATATTTTTTGAAGTTAAAAAAAAATGTTCTCAAGACACCAACAACAGTCAATGGATTGGACACATACCTACCTACCGTAAAAAAAGCTGTGTACTTTTCAGTTTTTTAATACCTAATTAATTATTGAGCTACAGCTTTGCGGTCAGATTTAGATAGAAGTAAACAGATAATGAATCCTTGATAATTTTCGCGAGAAAAGTTTTTTGGTTAGTCATTAGACTTGCATTCTTAGACTACCCAACAAAATATGATAACGCCTTACCTATCATAAAATACATTACAAAACGGTTACTTAAAAAAAGGAATGTAGTGTTTACTTTTCCCCCCATGGACGACACATATCTGATTTACGTCACATGGCGGATGTTGCCATAAAATACCTGATTTACGTCCCATGACGGATGTTGTCAAACTACCAAAAGTTTGTTTGCAATTTTTTTGCAGAGGACAAATAAATTGTTTTATTATCTTTTAAAAACCGTAAAATTCAGTCAATTTTACTGCAAATTCTGTATTTTCGGATTTTTTATTTTTAGGGTTTCGTAATCAATCAACATTTACTAAAAGTTCGTTGTCTGTCACCAGGCTGTATCTCAATAACCGTGATAGCTAGACAGTTAAAATTATCACAAATTGTGTTATTTCTGTTGCCACTATAGCAATTAAATTTTTCAAATCTAATTTTCTTAAATCAGACTATTTTTACATGACAGCTAACAATTGAATATGATTTGAAGTAGGTATGTGTTTATTTTGCAGATATAAAAAGGCAAATAAGGGATTCTGTTCTCTTACCCCATTTTTGGTGTAAGAGGGACAGTCACCTTAGACCTGAGCATTTTAATTAATAACAAGGTGCTTATTTTATTTAGTTAGTAAATTACTAAAACACACAATTTTTTTTTAATAAAGTATGTTTTTCTTTCCCCAAAGGCCTGTAGGGTTAAACAATGTCTAGATTTCTTTAATTATAATTGTCAGTTCTTAGTTTTTTTTTCATCCTGGTTTTTACTTTCTAAGTGTTGCCAGACAACTCTCCAACTCTGGATATATGATTTTGGACTCATGCTTTTGGAAATAAATACGAAAACTAACTTTACATAACTTTGTTGCATGGTCCCTTTAGGCCCAAGGCCGACAGCAGTCGCCGACGCCTAACGTCGCCACTGATGTGATAATTTACAATACATATAGGTACAATATTTACATTTAACTATAAAAAAATGTGGTGTTAATGATGGATCAAACAATAATATTTTATGCAAAAATTTGTAAGTATTGGGTTCTAACAGACAAAGAATGTTTCACATTATTAGGTTCATGCTAAGCATTATAGATTTTATAAGGTGTGGTTGTGTTGATAAACATGGTCTTGCAGTAATTTGAGCATTGTGCAATGATACAAATCAAACTGTCCTAGCCAGCTGACTATATATAGTAATAAATTATCAAGTTCAAGGTTAGTGATGACAACAATGTGGTTATTAGGTCAGCAAGTATATTGAGGCCCAATATGGCAGTAACATTGCGCTGGGGATATTCAATGAAATACATCAAGGCAAATTGTTGATGAAGCAAGTGCATGTGACGTAGAATATTGTATGTAAGATGATATGAACACAATGATCTTGAGAGTTTTATTTGTTCGTGATAAGAGAATAGACTCAGATAAATATCGTCGATGAAATAGTAAATTAACCAATCTGCAAATGCCAAACTTTTCAGTACTGCAAAATGAAAACAAAATCAAAGACTGTAAATCAGGTTTTATAGGTAACGTCTCAATTTTGAAAACTCATTGTTGAAAAACTATATATTTTATTTAGATAATTTTAGAATAATAATATTTATAGTTTTTAGGGAATTAAAGCAGTTTGGCATATTTACCATCGTAGGAGTAAATTGGAAAAAAACTATTTTTATGTGTACAAATAGCCAAAGTGGCAGATTAGTCAATTGACATTGGTGAAATATACGGTTTATTAGGTTATACTCAAATTTATTATAAACTAGACTAAATTTTCTTCGATATAAAGTTTATTTTATTTATTTGCTTATCTGCCCTCATAATGAAGAAGGGCACAACTAACAAATTGTAAAAGTCGAGATAAATGGGTTTAAAGTTTTTCGATGTTTTTCTGACATAATATTCTTTTTATAATTAATTTATAAAATATTTTAATGCAATTAGTTGCATATACATAAGATCTCCCTCAGCATAGTTTTATTATTTATTTATCTTATCCCATTATTTTTAAAATCGTGGTTTTTCCTTTTAACTTAGTACAAAAAATAAAATTATCATATTATTATTAATTATATTATATAAAATTATAAGTATCAATTTTACATCAAAAGGTCACAACTAGCCAATTGCGACTTTTTAATGTAATACTGTTTTATATATTACAATAAAAGGTCACATTCTACGCCAGTTGTGTCTTTCTTATGTAATTTCATAACAGCTTATTTTGGAAATTATTTTACTATGGTATTGACATGGATCAATGAGCTACCTTTAGACTGTTTGCAACCGTCTGCAGTTAGCTCAATGGTTTCAATTGTAAACACTAGTTGTAATTTTTCTATTCCTTGCTTGTAATTTTCGTTTTTACGATGAGGTAAAATTACATATTGTTATTATATTCAAAAATATTTCAATTACCTACCCAGGAAATTATTTTTTTATACAAATGAAACGAAAATAATATACCCAATGAAAAAACATTTATTAAATCAATTAAAAAGTCCTTCTTTGTTTGCATATTTAAAGAGATCACAATCATACTTACTAATTATTACCTAATCATCCTTCTCGCACAGTTGTAATTATTATTAATCAAGGTGAAATAGTTATATGGCACACAAAAATAATTGAGATCACAACAAATAATTATGATAGACTATGTTAAGTTTATAATAAAATTGTACCAGAAACTTTATATACCTAGTTTTAGCTAGCATTCCTTTCTGATAACAAAATAACTTCCATTTGTTAAAACTTTAAGGAACTCTTATTACACAGTTATTGATATAGGTACCTAAAAGGAATGCTAGCTCTTATAATATATTTAATTTTATTATAAACTTAACATAGTCTATCATTGTTATTTGTTTTGATCTCAATTAATGTTAACTGCCATCTAACTTTTTAACATTAATTAATAATAATTACAACTGTATGAGAAGGATGATTAGGTAAATAATTAAGTCAGAATAATGGAGGGGCCAAATGATGTGATCTCTTTATATGCAAAGAGTTAGAATGTTAACTTGTTGATTGATTTAATTAATGTTTCTTTATTCTATTATTTTCATAAATAATATTTGTGAAAAAAATCTTCTATTTATGTAAGTGTAATAATTGATCTCTATAACTTTTAGATTTGAAGGAACTTAAATTACACAGTTAAAGAGATCAATTATTACACTTACATAAATAGAAGATTTTTTTCACAAATATTATTTATGAACGAAATATAGAACTATGAACGGAAGATTATAAAATTAATCAACGTTGGTTTAGAATGTCTCTCTATTTATTGCAACAATGGTGTCGATTCTGTTGTTTTAGGAATCCTAACTAAAATCTTAAAATTTCTTTGTTAGATTGACTTAAAATTTATGGTATTCTGTTTTAGCTAGGTCTAAAACAAGAGAATTGACACCAATATTCGTTTATGAGTTTGAGTGAGGTCAGCAGAATAATCATTAACTGCTAAAGTCTCCCAAAAAACTCTTCTATTAGAAGGCATGACAGGACCGAGCTTTGCCAAAATAGCAGACTTTCTTATTGATGTCACACCTCTCTGAATCAACTTTTGTCGTGGTGGCGGAATGCAATTTTTTATATTCCAGTGTTGCCACAAGGCTTCCTGAGACACCTTCATGCCATACAGCAAAGGTTTTACCAGTCTCGTGCATCTTTTTATCTCCTATAGGAACAAAACTCTGGTTGAACACGATGATTCTGGGACAAAACATCACAGTTTTGAATTCTTTCCATTTTTTTCCATACGAGGTAACATAATTACCTCTTAAATAAGCCTTTTTTATTTAGCAAAACAAAAATAATAACATAAGGTGAAAGCCATATCTATGCATTTGTGTTCTTTTAACTTAATCATTGTAATATGTGCCTTTTTGAGTTAAAAAATATGAATTTGGATGTTACTTGTGCCTTTAAGGCTTTTCGTAACTCTTTGCTTATTAAGGATAGATTTTTCTTTTAAATTCAGGCAGATGCGCCTTTTTTTCCTGATTCCGAATGTGTATCTAACTCAAATCTGAAAAAAATGTTAGATGTGCCCTTTTTCGTTACAAGGGCAGTTATGGTATGGTATAAACATTTTTATTGTTTTATGAGTAAGTACTTAAATTAGAAAATTTGGGTGAATACCAATAAAACAATTAAAATAATTTGACCTCAAATATTAATTTATACTTTAAAAAAATCTTACTTTTTAAACTAATAAAATCTATAAATAAATAACTTTAAATCGTCACAACACTTTTCCACAATGGTCAAGTATTCAATCTACCACTTAGGCTACTACAGTATTGTGGAAATAGACATTTCGCTTGCTTTATAACCAAGGCAAAGACTCGAATCAGAACAATTAGGATAGTATACCTTTGTAGAATGTTACTCTTCACTACATTTTTAATGAAGGTAAAGTATACAATATACCACTTTGGTTTATTGAAAATTGTGGCAATTGCGAAAAAAAGGTATTTTTGTATGGGTAAACTGAACAAATAGCACATAGAAAAGTTTACTATTGTGGGAATGTAATTTTATACAGATATGGAAAAAGAATAATGACAATTATCTTCAAATGACAATAGCTACAGATCACATATTTTACCACAGTCAAGATTATAATGGCAACATAGCAATGCCATAATAAAGTCAAAATGGCCAAAATGACAGTTTGGCTACTTTACCTTTGTTACGACGATATGATGCAACATTTTCAATCACTTTTTTAATTTATCATTGTGATGATTTGCATGATTTTTAAAGCAAGTAATGTTATGATGGAAATCTAAATGGTAATATTTTCAAGCTGCGCTTTTCAAACAAAAAGCAAGGTTTTAGTTTAGCATGATGAATGAACCATGCCTATTATTAATATTTGGAAGGGGATGCCATAGAGTGACATAGAATATTAATGTTTATCTACATACCTGCACTGGCATCCTTATGTAGAGTAACTTTCTCTTTGGCTAGAACATCATTAAATGCTGGCCATCCACAGCCGGAGTCATATTTAGCTTTTGAGGTGAATAAATCTTGTCTGCATACTACACAAACATACATTCCTTCATCATAAAATTTATTGTAGCAGCCTATAACAAATAAACACATGAAACACTTTGATAAAGTACCAACAAACAGTCAATCCAGTTACATACCTACCCGTAAATGGTCTCTCAGTTCCAGCTTCTTGTGTAACATGATATTGGAGCGGCGTCAAACGCTTTTTCAAAGCTTCTTTATCCTCCATGGCTCTCCAAACTAGTGCTAAAAGGTCAGAGTGAGAATGTTAATATTCCGGCACACTCAAGTCTAAAATAGACTGACCTCTTTAAGCGAGGCTCTTCCGTATCTGTATTTGTCGATAAAATAACGTGCAGTGTGCGAGCGAACGGTCTTACCTGTTGTAAATGGATGCCTCAACTGAACAAGAATGGGTGGTTGAAGGGCCTTCCTAAGCGTAAAAAGCGATCTGCTGAATACAAAACGCATACCTTCGAAATAATACAACACAGTGTTATTTTGATAAGATATCGAAGAAACGAACGAACGACGAACGACGTGAAATTTTATTTTTCATCAGGCAGGCATTGCTTGCTTGTTTTCACCTTGCTTTTCTCATCGACAATGTTTTTTTTTTCTTCTTTCAGATCTGACATCTGACTCGCTAGTTTTGGCATTTTGCATTTTCATGTTTTTTTTTCTCATTACCTAGACTTCTTTGTTGGTGGCAACTTGTGGTTGGTTGGAATCCATACAAATACGATCAAGGTGACCTTTAATTTATTTGTGGCAGATTTCTGCCATTTGGGCCGATTTGGCTCCCAAATTTTGACTCTGGCAGAAAGTGCTGACGAATTAAAAATGCGGCAGATTCTGGCAGATTTTAAAGATTCCTAGAAAAACTGTGAAAAACACCAATTTAACAAAACCTTATCTTCAATACTATATACTAGAAATAAGAACAAACTGTCAAGTCACGCTAGTGACTCCACAAAGTTTCCAAATCTTTCATCACTCATCATCAGCCAATGTATAAGCTTCTACAATAATAAGGTCCCGAAACTATCCAACCAAAGCATAAATTCAAAACTAATGTAATGATTCCTACTGAATAAAGTGTTTTGAAATTTTAAATTAAAATATCTTTAAAATACCTCAATTGTTAGAATAATGTATTCTTTACTATAGAGTCAAGCCGTGACAGCTGTCATGGGAATATCATCTTGTCTTTAATGACAGTTTCTACTTCCGCTGTCGTTCATGTAACTTCCGTCTGATCTCCTACATTATGACGAGGCAATGTCCTCATAACTCTGTAATAATTAATCCACATATAGACAATGAATCCTAGGATGTGATACCGATATATCTGCATAAATAATGTGAATATAAACGAAGATATAAAATGTGAGTGTATTTTATTTCAATCCACCTGGCCAACACGCACCCTAGCAAGTTACTCTGCTAACAGGTTATGGGCCCAGAATAGATTTATCAAGATCAGCCAGTGTGGATTGAATACTGATGTAAGCACAGACCTGTGCCCTGTGACTTAGAAAGCCAAGAAGGTGAGTTTACACTTACGGAGAACATATAGAATCAGAATCGGTTACATCAAGTCTCACGAACTATCGACAACATTATGGCGGGCGATGATTTGGCGCCATCTACGGCGGGCGGGAATGCCGTGCCGGGTGGAATGCCAATGGGCCCATCTTCTACATACGTTGGCTTTGAGAAATTGGACGGCGTGTCTAATTTCCAGACATGGAAATTTTCAATGAAAAATTCTTTGATCCTTGAAGGCCTATGGAACAGTGTTACTGGCGAAGATTTGGACTATTGTAAATCACAAAGGGCTTTGGCAAGAATTTCTTTATGTGTGAAGCCCTCATTATATCAATTACTGTATGATGTCACTTCGGCCAAACAGGCGTGGGAAAAACTGTCAAAAGTTTATGAAGACAAAGGATTATTTCGAAGGGTGAGCTTGCTTCGGCAGCTGCACAGAGTAGATTTCACGACCTTTCCAAATATGACTGCTTATATAGATAATGTATTTACATTGGTACAGCAGTTGGCCGATATTGGTAAAGTAATAGAAGATGCTGAAATTGCGGAAATTCTTTTGAATGGACTCCCTCAGGATTTTGATACATTGGTGTCAGCCTTGGAGACGGCATCTATCACTAATATACTGTCCTCAGAACTGGTTCGTGCAAGGTTTATACAAGAAGAATATCGTAAAACTTATTCTGAAACAAGCGGCTTGAACAATGCTTATGCAGCAAGAGGGAATGTTACTTCCAGATCAAAAGTTATTTGTAATTATTGTAAGAAGCCTGGACACATAAAGTCAAAATGCTACAAGTTGAAGCGGATGAAGAAAGAAGATGGATCGACTAGAGAGCAACAACAACATCAAACAATGACAGCTTCAACATTTTTCACTTCAGCGACTACAGATTTTATTGTGGACAGTGGTTCCACATCACACATGTGTAACAATGAAATCATGTTTGTGGATTTAAAGAAAAACAATATTATGATAAACTGTGCTGATAAGAAATCAAAATTGAAATGTTCTGGAATAGGAAGTATCAACATAAAAATCAATGATAGTGATAAAATTATGAAAGATGTTTTGTATGTTCCGCATTTATCAGAAAACTTGTTGTCGGTAAGTAAAATGTGTGAGAAAGGTTATTTGGTTGTTTTTAAAAAGGATGGCTGTTTTATATATGAAGATGGATGTTCCATTGATGGAAGTCACATTATGTCTGCTGAGTTAGATAAAGGTGTGTATAGGATGAAAGGTACATGCATACAGGAGCAGTCGATGGCTACCCTACATCAGGTGCAGGGAACACAGACTGCAAAGGTTGCTGCATCAAATGATGCCGAATTGTGGCATAGGAGGTTAGGACATCTGAGTTTGAATGGAATGAATGTTCTTAATGATCACATTTCGCGCAGTGTTCGCTTTCAGAAAGAAGAGCTTCAGCAATGTACTGCTTGTCTTGGGGGTAAGCCTGTGGCCAAGGCTTATCCTATTGGACAGGCAAGGCGTGCTGGTGAGAAACTTGAACTAATCCATTCTGATGTCCTGGGCCCGTTGAGTGATGACAGCTGGGGAGGTGCTAAATACCTACTAACCTTTACGGATGACTATACACGAAAGACCTTTGGATATTTACTTAAGAAGAAATCTGAGGTATTTTCTTATTTTGTCATTTTTAAGAACTTTGTAGAAAAGCAGACTGGACTTCGTGTGAAATGCCTGCGTTCTGACAATGGTGGTGAGTATTGTAATAAAGAATTTAAGTCCTTCTTACAGAATGAAGGAATACTTCACCAATTGACGGTACCGTATTGTGCTCCTCAAAATGGCGTGGCTGAACGTCTTAATCGGGTAATTATGGAGAAAGCTAGGTGCATTCTTTTGCAGGCAGGTCTCTGCAAGCGTTTTTGGGGTGAGGCAGTGATGTCTGCCATTTATTTGAAGAATCGTAGCCCCACGACGGCTTTAGCAGGACAGTTGCCTGAGGAGATGTGGTCTGGTCACAGTGTGACTTTGGACCATCTTCGTGTATTTGGTTGCATAGCTTATGCTCTGGTTGAGGAGCCGACTCGTACAAGTAAGTTGAACGCTAGGGCTAAAATGTGTATTTTTGTCGGTTATTCCGAAACTACCAAAGGATACCGACTGGTAGAGCCATCCAATCCAAAAAGGGTTATTTTGTCTAGAAATGTGGATTTTATGGAGTATAAATTTTATAAGAATTTTAAATGCAATGACATTGACAATGTAAATTTTAATAATGAATTGATCACTTTAATTGAATATCATAATGAATTAAATTCAAAACAATCTAGTCAGGATATTATTCCTAGTCATAATAATTTATTCATTAATAATGAGACTGCTGAGGATATTCCAAATGAAAGTAGTGATAATAATTCAATAAATGAAACAAATCAGACTTATGATTTTTCTTATGAATTTACAGACGCTGAATCAGGCGGCGGCAGTGATATAAATGATCATCTCTCGGCGGAGATGCTGGAGGCACAGCCGGTTTTCTCCGGAGAGACTACAGAAGGAGGGGAAGACGCCACTAATACGGTAGAATTACCTATGACTGTAGGCAGTCGCCCCGTGCGTAATAATCGTGGTAAGCCACCATTAAGGTATGATGATTATGAACTAAGTATGTATGCTAGTACTCTGTTTGATGAACCACAAACTTACAGTGAGGCACTAACATCTTCTGATAGCAATGAATGGGTGAATGCTATGAGGTTGGAGTATGAGTCGCTTTTGAAAAATAATGTTTGGCAATTAGTAGACAGACCTATAAATATAAATATTGTCAAATGTAAGTGGGTGTATAAGATAAAGCATGATACATCAGGGAAACTCGATAGATATAAAGCTCGCTTAGCTCGCTCGCGGCTTTAGTCAAAAAGAAGGAATTGATTTTTATGATACTTTTTCTCCTGTTGTACGTCATTCAACAATGCGTGTTTTGTTTTCTCTTGCACACCACTATGATATGAAAATAGAACATATTGATGTAACAACAGCATTTTTGCATGGTGACTTAAATGAAACTATTTATATGGAACAACCACAAGGTTTTGCCTCAGATGAAAGTAAGGTCTGTTTGTTATCAAAATGTATTTATGGGTTAAAACAAGCGAGTCGTATGTGGAATTTGAAAGTACATAAATTATTAACTGAAAATGATTATATACAAAATAAATGTGAGCCATGTGTTTATGTAAAAAATATTAATAACAATTTGACAATTATTGCTCTTTATGTTGATGATTTTTATATTATGAGTAACAATAATACTAATGATTTGTATCAATTACTAAAAGATAATTTTTCTGTGAAACATTTGGGTCCACTTAGAAGTTGTCTAGGAATGAGAATTACTAGAGATAAGAATATTTTAAAATTGGACCAAAGTGAATATATTAAGCGATTGTTAAAACGATTTAATATGCTTGATTGTAAGAGTGTTTCTACGCCTATGATTGTTAATGAAAAATTATGTAAATCAAAATTAAATTCAGAGTTAGATGATAATGTTTATCAATTTAGACAATTGATCGGCTGTTTAATGTATCTATCAGTTTGTACTAGGCCTGACATAACATTTAGCTGCAGTCAGTTGAGTCAATACTTAACAAATTTTGATAAAAGCCATTGGGTTGCTGCTAAAAGAGTTCTCAGATATTTAGCAGGCACTATTGATCATGGTCTTTGTTTTTATAAAAATACAGCATTAAATATTGTAGCTTATGCTGATGCTGACTGGGCTAATGATATGGAAGATAGGAAATCTTATACAGGTTTTGTTGTTAAACTGGGCAAGGACGTTATCAGCTGGGAATCCAGAAAACAGCGTTGCGTTGCCTTATCCAGTACAGAGGCTGAATACTTGGCCATTTGTGATGTCGCAAAAGAGTTGTGCTTTATTAGGAATTTCATGTATGAAATTATCTGTAAACACATTAATATTATCATATTCAATGATAATCAAAGCGCACAAAAATTGTTATTGGCTAAGGAGTACTCTCATAAACGTACAAAACATATAGATCTAAGATATCATTTTGTTAAAGATTTAATTCAGAAATATAACTTTAATGTCAGATACATGCCAACTAATAATATGATAGCCGATATATTCACTAAACCACTTTGTTCAGCAAAGCATAATAATTTTATGAATGATTTGAATCTGAATTGATACCTTGTTATTTTAACTTATTGACTAGTTTGTTTAACATAGAGCAAAATAAATGTAATGTTATAGACATATAGATGTGACAATGTAGAGTTTATGACTTGTTTGCATAATGTAAAGCAAATGTAATATTATAAGCATGTTGGTTAGATAGTGCTTTAGATGGAAATTATGTATTATGAGGTCACTTGTTTTAGTCTGTATGTTATGACATTGTAAAGAATAAGGGGAAGTGTTAGAATAATGTATTCTTTACTATAGAGTCAAGCCGTGACAGCTGTCATGGGAATATCATCTTGTCTTTAATGACAGTTTCTACTTCCGCTGTCGTTCATGTAACTTCCGTCTGATCTCCTACATTATGACGAGGCAATGTCCTCATAACTCTGTAATAATTAATCCACATATAGACAATGAATCCTAGGATGTGATACCGATATATCTGCATAAATAATGTGAATATAAACGAAGATATAAAATGTGAGTGTATTTTATTTCAATCCACCTGGCCAACACGCACCCTAGCAAGTTACTCTGCTAACATCAATAAACGTATGTTATTAATAATTTCCGCCCACATAAAAGCAAATTATGATGGCATATTTTGGCATTTTCTGATCTGAGACGAGTTCGGCAGATTTTGGCAGGTTTTTTTTGCCAGAATCTGGCAGATTCGCCATTTTTAAAACGGTCACCCTGCTAGAAAAGATAATATTATATCATAGATGTATAATATATAGATGACTACATAGCGTGGCCGCCTGTGAGATAGACTGATACGAGGGGAGGTGTTGCCGTGCAAATTTTTTACCCAGACTAATTTTCTCATTTCAGTCTCAAAGTCTGTTAAATGGACATCATTTATCAAAAATGAATCTTTTAAGTTTTAACACAAATAAGTGAACACCGTGAAAAAAAGTTTCTTATAAAGGCGATGCACTATAATGAAATATACTTACCTAAATATAAATTAATACTTCGGTCCCGTAGTGAATACCTAGTTATATCCTAGTTTGAATACTTACGACATGATAGTATATTTATGATTATACATATTATGATAATAAGCAAACTTATAAATAAGGTAAGTTAATGTAAGAAATAAAACAACACTTAAGGTATCACAATTATCAATATAATATATTTTCGTTCATCGGTCGTCATATTATGACGACCGATGAACCGCGGTGGGCGAAGATCTGCTTGCGACGCAGGAGGTTGCGGGTTCGATGCCCACCTTGGAACAAGTTTTGTACGATCAACAAATTTTTGTTCTAGGGTATACTGGGTGTTTTCTATATATAATAATAATTAACTATTTATGTAATGTATTGTATTAAGTATATCAGTCATCTAGTACCCATTACACAAGTTCTGCTTAGCTTGGGGTTGGATGATACTGTATGCATAAAAGTGAATTTTATTAAAATGAGCGATAAATTTGAATCATAAATCTTATTTGAAACTGCATGAGAGAGGTGAAAATTCGCCTGCTAATTTTGCATCGAGACAAAACGTTGGCTATCCATAAAAAGATTTCAGGTTCTTAATCTTTATTGTTCTTGACTTTCATCCAAACCAGAGGCAAATAATTGTTTAAGAGGAAATCTGTAACAAAATAATGTGTGTTTGTAAATTAGGTATTAATAATATACGTTAATGCGTACTTTTGGGAATTTTATTGTCGATTGCAGGCAACCCTAATCTTTCGTAAATTTAGGTTATAATTATTAAAATTTACTAAAAAACCCAAGTTTAGAGCATTGTCTCCGTGTGAATCTAAGAAGCTGTTAATTTTAAACCTTGTTATAGTCAAAAGAACTTGTACCTACGAGTGGAATGACAAATCTGGCTCATTTTTTCACTGTCGCTTTAACACTTTATAACACCGCTCAGAACCATTTTTTCAAAAGAATTTTATCTCTATGAGGTGCAGTTATGTTTTTTAAGTCACTCTACCACATTTTCTTGAATGAAAACTTGATTTAAGGTCTTGAAAAAACAAAATTGCGTCAAAGTCCGTAAATTTGTTTCGCACATCTAAGTGCGCAACAATAGACAAAACCAGCACACAGCATGAGAGAGAATCCAAGTATTTCTTTCTCTTTTCTTCTCAGGCTATTTGCCTATAATTGTTCTCTTTCGTGTGTGAATGCGATAGCATGTGCGCATCTTCTAGGAGATAATAATTCTATGTATTATATATTTTTCCCTGTTTTACCTTAATAACCAGTCTTCTTGGTCGGCGAATAGAACTAAAGTAACCATAGTCAGTGTTGCCAATTTAGCCCTTTCGGCAGTCCTGGATTTATAAATAGGCCGCATAGGCCGCGGCCTAGGGGCGGCAGCGTCCTAGGGGGGCGACAGATTTCAGAGGACGGTCACTCGATTGCAGACGATAAAAGTGAAACACTGGTTTGAATTGGAGCGATTTTGCAATTTTTATTGCTGTTTTTCATTTTTGGGTTCCTATGCTTTTTTTATTATATGCAGGATTCGAACCTTGTATGCCTAGGGGGGGGGGTGGCTAATAATGGGGCGGCGTAATAAAGTGGCCTACGCTCATAAAAAATATAAATCCGGCACTGCCTTTCGGGGCTAAATCTAGCCCTTTTTTGGCTTATTCAGCTCTTAAAATGTTGATTTAGCCCCTATTTCTAGCCCCGAAATCGTGTAAGAAAACTGGAACAGTACAAATATTTAAAAATTCTATATTACAAATACGATTTGGTCTTATAAAATTCGGTCAAACTTGCTTCACATAATATGATATCCCAATAGATGCCATAAAAAAGATTGGATCTAAAGAAAAATATTAGTTTATTTTCTGAACAAGGCCCCTGCTACAACTAATAATCAATCTCTTCAACAATCAACTTCGCAAAGTACAAGTGAATTGTACGGCGAAAAATCCTCTTCCGATGAGGCGATTCAGTTTTAAGGTGTATTTCTAATATTAAAAAAGTTGATTTTTTAAGTTTTTTGGTCAATATTAAGTAAACGATTGTTAAAAAATCACTTATTTTATTTGATATCAATAAAAAAAAACTAACTTTTCCTATTTTAATTTATTTGTTATATATATGATTAATAAAGAGAATTGAATTGAATTGAATTGAATTTGGCTAAATCTAGCCCCCATCTAGCCCTTTTTAGAACTCCATTTAGCCCCAAAACCTGACACCGGGTTGGCAACACTGACCATAGTCTTCTACATAAAAATCTGTGAATTCTGTGATTGATAACATTGTTAGTCTTGGAATGCCCTTTTACTTTACTCATTATTCTTGGAAATAAAATAACCATTAATTTTGTATGTGATTTGACTATTTCAGGCCAATACATGAACATTTCAGATGACCAGAAAGTAAGTTGCGTTTTCCTTTTTTGTGTGAATTGTTTGTTTAGTTACCCACGTAAGTTGTCAATATTTTTGAATGGTGAAGGTTTTCAACACTTTCCACTAATACTGACGTACACTTTAGAACGTTCTTCCCCCAAATAGTTTTCTATGGGGGAGCCCATTTTGATAAACATAACTTTCAGAACCGGTGGGCTGCGTTAATACCGTCAGCTAGACCAAGTATACACAGTCAGGTTTCCCACCCTTCTGCCTTCCCTGAAACTATGGGTAGATTTGGGTTGAAAAACGAACAAGAGAACAGACCTCAGAATAGTAACCATCGAGCCAATCGGTACAATGTTCTAGGCACTGATGAGGTGGATAATGTGTTCAGGTATGTGTAAAAGACCTACTATGGCTACCATTTAAGTTTTCTTGATATAAAGTTTACGATTTTGCGGTACCTATCTTCTAAAAAATAAAGTATTGTAACAGCATACCTTGACTTACCTCAACCCAGTTCTTCCAACATTTAATGGCAGTCTCTAAAAACTAATGTTTCCATGTAGTTTTTATTATAGAAAACAGTTTCAAAAATGGACCTAGCCAGGGCAGTACAATATTTTGACTACTTACAGAATAATGTTGAGTAACTAATACAAAAGCACTTACAAAAGATTCCTCCTAGAGTGCCTGCAAAAAATAAAAAATATTTAAAAAAAGCCTTTTTTTCTGATACCTAACTAATAAAAGTTGATTTTAATAATTAAGCAAGGAAATCTTCACTTTCTGTGCCCCAGAGGGTGTCTAATCTACCCATCCCTGCAAAAAATAACTCCAAACTGAAATTAAAAAGCCACTTCTGATTTTCAGTAAACCTATTCATCAGATAAGCCCACCAAAACACATAAAGAATAAAACAGACAGAAGAAATTCATTTGATTTTGAAACTAATGAAGGACTCATTCATAAATCAAGAGACGAGGAAGATGTCAGGTATCTATTTCCCTTTTCATACTTAGTATTTATCATTGGTTTCAACAAAAATAATGCTTATAATTATAACTGAAGCTGTTCAGCATGCATTATTATATCATAACAAATACAAACTGTACATTACCATCTCATTAATTCTACTCAATTCAGCTTTTACATAATTTTCTTATTCACTGATTGTCTTTTGCATGAGGTATTCCTACATTTTATGCAATTTTTCTATCATTATCAGTTTACCAGGGGTTATGGAATTCACATTTGATATAAGTATTTACTTAATTTATTAATAAAAATGAATCTTGGATAGAATTATTTATTCAGATAAAACAACATTCTGGTTAGAAGTACTTAGAACCTTTACCTATTAATTTTAATTAAACACAGAATGTAAGTAGGTCCAAATTTTAAAATTGTTTTTTTTTTTGTTGTTTGGTTATCTATTGTCAGAAAAAAGAATAGTAAAAAGATATTTTTGTAAAAATGTTTAGAAATATTCTTAAAAGTACATATGTACAGGCATAGCTGGGGCGGGCAGCTAGTTACTAAAGAAATGGATATGAAAAACACATACATACTCAATAAAACTTAAAAAAAAAATCTGATTCAATACAACATTAGAGTTCATAGTTGCAAGCTTTTGGGCATCCCAAAAATGGTTGAAAAATTATTTATATTCAACAAATCATCTGTAGTTAATGAGTTGGTAATGTTCATTTTCAGCTATATTCTAGCCAAATCCTTGCCTGCAACCCTCCCGTCATATTCATATTACAGCTCTGATGAAGAAGAAATACCTGAAATAGACAATATGAACAGTGATAACCCCTACAACACTTCAGGATCACGATCAGCCAATAGTACACCAAATGCCACGCGAAATATGCATTTGATAAATAGAACAACACAGACTAGTGGCGGCATTCTTAACAGCAGTGGTTCAGCTAGGATACAGACTTCTCCAAAATCAAGGATCAAAGGAAATGAAGCTGAAAGTAGCTTAGGAATGACTATACCAATTTTAGTATTGCTAGCAGGAGTTATAATGATACTATTTAATATGTATTATCAAACAAACACTTCAGTCATAGAAATGTATGATGAGTCAAGATTTTACAGCGATATTGATTTATTGGGCCATAAATATCGTATTGGTGGAAATGCCATTTTACTCATGCAAACTGGTAAGTTAGTGATACCTATATTGTTTGGTGCAGGTTGATTGGAAAACTTAACTTAAAATTTTGTAGTACTAGCGACCCGCCCCGGCTTCGCACGGTTTTATTATACGTATAAACCTTCCTCTTGAATCACTCTATCTATTAACCCATATATGCCCAAAAGCACGAAAACGACCCAAACTTTCTTCTCCCGCTTGGATGCCTCGAAATTGAAAATTATTCATAAGAAATTGTGTTTAACGCCATTTACGCATTTTATGATAAAATAGCTAATCACCTGAAGCAAATTTTACATCAAAAAAGCTCAATTTCAGTTGAATAGTTGTGGTGAAAGTTATGACTTGATTTTTATGGCGAAATTTTTGCACCGGCTGAGACAAAACCGTAAATAACTATTTATTTATAAGGATTTTAGTTTCTGTTTTTGAATGATTAGAAAAGTAAATATAATACTCTAGATACGTACGTACAAAATTTTGATAATAATATGTTTTTCACTCTGTTATTAGACCGAATATTTTGATGAGTCACTACCGACCCTCTGGGCAGATATGATACCGAATGTTGTCTTTTTTTCTAAGGTCACGCCGAATTCTATGTAACAATGAAATAGTAGATATCCTGGAAAGTTTGGGTGAAAACGAAGGTCTTTAAAACGTTGAGGTCTATTTAGATATTTATTTAATCTTCCTGACAAATGCTTTGCGAAATTAGCATAGTTATTTCGTAGTTTTATTATGTGATTCCTAAGCTAGGTATATTGTTAATTTTATTTATTCGGATTACCGAATTTTTGGATTAGGAAGTAAATCTTCCTAACTATTGAACATAGGTATCATAGGTATACATTAGTAAAAATATAAAACGGGCGTGTAAAAATAACATACTGCGTTTGATTGACCCGTACCTTTTCCACTATTATCAGATAGTTATTTGCCCGCGGGGTCGATAGCGACCCTTCAAAAAAAAGGCACTTTCAGTAACTGAAACTCAAAATAAAAAAATATGGGTCTTATAATATTCCATTAGCAACAACATATGCAAAAATTATGAAAATCGGAGACCTAAATCTTTCTGGGCATATATGGGTTAAAAAAAACCGCAACAAAATCCGTCGCGTAGTTTTAAAGATTTAAGCAGTCAAAGGGAAATAGGCACAGAAAAAGCGACTTTGTTTTATACTATGTAGTGGCTAGTCATATTATGTCTGTACTACAAAATTTTGTCTTATTTTTTAAATAACCCTCTGCCATTTTCCCCTTTCAACGGATTGCTGGACCTTTTGCATAACATAAATTATGCTGGAGAGTTCTATGCAATGAATTTGATGATCTATAGAACAGAAAATCATGAAGTTGTTGTGTCAATTAGTGGAACAGGGTATTTCTGAAAGTCTTTCAGGACAAAAAGTCTAGAAATGTCCACCGCAGGAGATTATTGCAATAAGTCCAATATTTCTGTCTTTCTGACGTCAACATTTACCTAAGTGCTGTCGAATAAGCATTTAACGAACATACTTAATTGTATCATATAATTTTGTGCATTTCAGGTATATCAACAATACTTAAAAGGCAAGACACAGGATCTTTTATGTTTGTGTATAACAGCAGAGACCAAAAATACAATCAAGAAAAATTAAACACCTTCATTAAAAATATCTCTGAGACAACATCTAAGTATTTGCGTAAGTTTTTTTGTGTATCAATATTAAGACACCTGCCTTTCGCTATGCGCTATATGCAAGGGTACCTATTGCCGGCTAGTCAATTAGTCATGCCATTTAGGCTCATTTCACACTGGAATGGTAGTGATACGGCAGCGACGACGCATAATTCATCGTTCACGCGTCGAATCGTCGATTTTTAAAAAGGATCAAAAAAATTCATAGATTTTTTGGTTTGTTTCCAAACCCAAAATACCTCGGGTTCGCTATGAAACTCACATGTGTGATGACTAGAGTCTTTTTATCAGAAATCTTTTATAAAAAGAACAACAATAATCGATTTATAATTATGATAAAACGTTTTATTAAATTATTTATTTGGTTCCAAGTTAAAAATACCTCAGTTGCGCCCTATGACATTATTTTGTCTGGTAAATAACTATTCACGGACATTGATTAATAAGTACCCTCCATTTCCAGGTAATAAAGGACCATTCCACTACACATTGGTCGAAGGTTCAGCCCTAAAGATGCGCGATCACGGCGAGCTTATCAATCGTTTCCAGGACGATCTGGATAGAACCGGAGTGATGCTCGTCAAGGACGTGGAAGCTATCCCATCTGATCTGGCTATGGCGTTCCATTATTACTGCGATGAATACAATCCCCTGGTGAAGAACAGCGCTATATTCTTCACGCTTGATCTGGCTGAATGCACCTTGGAAGCAGGTAAGCTTGAAATGAAATTAAGTGATTATTCCCCGGGACGCGCGCTAACCAACTGCGCCACGAAGTCAAGTAACCACCAAATTGAATATTCTTGGGGATCTGCTACGCAATGTAGCGCCTGTTAGCTCCACCTACAAGTAATGTTTCCTACCCCATGGCTATTACCTACCCAACGGATTAAAATTACTTAATCCTTAGGATAAAAAACTTTATTAACAACGAAAATTACAATCAAGGAATAGAAAAAAATACAACTACTTAGTATATACAATTGAAACCATTGAACTGACTGCAGATGGTTGCAAACAGTCTATAGGTAGCTTTATTGATCCATGTCAATACCAGTCGGAATCGGCCCCAATACACGTTCTGGTCGCATCGACCAGACGCACAGATAATTTTTTAAAAACCCAGAGAGCCTCGTTACCCCACGGACCTAGGGTCTCGATTCCAAGGGGAGCAAATGCGTAGGTTCTGTCGAGACCTGTATATTTTCGCGTCTTGAAATCCTCGGCCAGATCTGCCGCCGCACCAGCCCTAGTGAATGTCCTTAGGTAGGTAAGCTTGATCTTACGAGATGCGGAGGGCACCGGAATAAGTGTATCTATTGGTGTAGGTTTACGTACGTGTATAGTGTACCTTATAATAATAGATCCGCCTGTGACACAGATGGTTGCTGGTACGATTTCAGTCTCGCGAGAAAGGCGATCTACAAGCATTTGTTCGGAGTATTATTTGAAGCTAGATAATGCTGTGTCAAAATAACAATTTTATTTTTATTTTTTGCTAGCTGCGCCTCGCTGCTTTTCCGGCGTGAAAATTGATGAATATTAGCCATGTTTTATGCAAGGCCAAAACTACCAAACGGATCAGGCTGAAATTTAGACATAGTTCTAACTATGTCTAAATTTCAGCCTGATCCGTTTGGTAGTTTTGTCGTGAAGAGGTAACAAACATTCATCAATCCATCCAAACTTTCGCATTTATAATATTAGTGTGATTAAGGGTGACAAATCTAAATCGAGCTGTGCTGCGCTGTACTGCGCTGTGCTGTGTCAACGTCAACTCGCTCGTCTTATATTTTAATGAGGATACAAACAAACCATGCTGTGCTGTGCTGCGTCAATGACTTGACCAAACATAGCACAGCGCAGTACAGCTCGATTTAGTTTTGTCACCCTAACACTGTTATTTTCATCCTATCTTAATAGACTTAAATGTTTATCCTTTCAGATATGAAGTCATCACATGCCGTAATTGAAAAGTGCCTCGCGCGGAAATGGAGCGGTGTACCATCAGACAGCATTGGACCTCTTCTTACCCGTGTAGTCAGTGTAGTCATCGATCTCACGAGTGCTTTCTGAACTATATTCTAGGCTTATTGTTATATGATGGAGAAGTTGTGCTTCCTGCCTATTAATGTTATAATTTTAACTTGATAACACTTACAAACAAGTCGAGGAGTTCTCTCGTCCAATTTATGTACCTAGTTGATTTCATTCCAATTTTTCAATATGAGCCAAGCTGTAAAATGATATAACGCTTATTAGACCTTTCTTTGTTTATATTTGTTAATGAAAGCACATATTATATATCAGTATTCATAATTTAACAAGGTAGCACTAGACTTGTTAGCCAATTTTTTCTTGTGTTAACGCTCATTGCTCCAATGTTAATTTTTTTTAATGGTTACCTACTAAGGGAGCAGAAGCTATTTACAATAATAACTATCGCTAACCTTTTTGTTGTCAATAACGTAGCCAAATAGAACGCGTACTTACTCCGAGTCAGAGCGCTTAGTTGACGCTGTACCGAATTGTGTTGTAATGATGGTAGAATAAACACGACGCGGTACTAGGTACACTTTCTATTTATTCAGGGTGAATACCGTTGAAATCTGAGTGGGGGGTGAAGAGGCTAATTTCCATAGCGATGCCTCTGTGGGCCCATGGTGAGATGTTGGTATTCTTTAACCCAAACATGGTTCTTAGTTAACCCGTTTCCATTTATAATTAATCAAATACTTGTGAACTACTGTGTGATTTGGCTCAAGAAGGAGCATGCATGTCAGAATAATGTCCCTCCACCAGAAATCCTCATGCCTGTTAACATTAAAATACGAACCTATGTGAGTGCATTTCCTAACCATATACCAACAGTGCACTCCATATTAGCAATACAGCTGGACGCCTCGCCGGTTGTCCACCGCTGGGACGTCACCTAGAAGGAAATGACGGCACCGAAGCGATACATACGTTTACTATATGATACGAAGTTAGAAGTTAGGCCCGGTTTTTCGTTAGCCGTAATATTTTGGACCTGCACTGCCATCCTATGATCGTGTAGAAATCGGTTTAAGCGATTAGGTCTCCAATTTTCTCTAAGACTTATCTTAAGTGATGCTCAAACTTTTTTAGATTTATGGTTTTTGAATAAGGAACTTTCAGCGAAAACTAACAATCGTGTTGTTTCATCTTGAGCTCTTCCAGAAATAATATTGTTCTCGGTGATGTCCTGCGATCTTATTTATTTGTTAACAACCAAAATTACAATCAAGCAATAGAAAAAAAAATTAGAATATACAATTGAAACCATTGATCTAACTACAGACGGTTGCAAAAAATCTAAAGGTAGCTCAATTGATCCATTTCAATACCAGTTGAAAGCATCCTCAAGACACAGGACACGCTGCGTTATTGTCTAACTTGAAATCGATTATCAATTAAATTCAAATAGAATACCGTGGTACAATCGTAGTCCGGGGTAGGTTTCTTATGTCAAAAATGAACTGAACTTATAATCAGGAGTTAGACAATATGGCCCCTGGTGACTGCAGCGCTGATGAACAAACATAGTAGTTCACTGCCCAGCCTCAACAAGCTGCTGTAAAATGTCATGAGTGTGGAAAAATGTTAGGTTGCCATTCAAGAAAAACTTAGATTATGTTATTTAAGCTTCTATTTATAGCAAGCATGATATACTAATTCTTTTAGGATTATACAAATGTACCTACTAAATGATTTATAAATATTATGAAATATAAAGTAGGTACAAGTGCCTTGTTATTATTAAAATTAGTTAAATTAATTTATTTTTGTAATAAAATGTTGATATTATCAAGCAATCTTTTTATTCTCTTGCAAAGTTAAAATTAACAATATTTACACTGTATTATTATTATTAAAGACTAGCTGGTACCCGCGACTTCGTCTGCGCATGATTAGTATTTGGAGTACTCGCGATTTTACTCGCGTAATTCCCTTTCCCGTGGGATTTTCGAGATAAAATAAAGCCTATTTCTTATTCCAGCTTATAATCTATCTCTGTGCCATTTCATCCAGATCAGTTCAGCAGTTTTTGCGTGAAAGAGTAACAAACATCCATCCATCTATCCATTCATACTTACAAACTTTCGCGTTTATCAGTTCAATTCAGTTTGGTTCCCCTGGGCTATACGGGTTTTCAAAAATTTCTCACAGCATCACTGAACGACGCGTACACACGCGTCGTTCAGTGATGCTGTGAGAAATTTTTGAAAACCCGTATACCCCAGGGGAACCTAACTGAATTCCGGGATAAAATGTATCCCATGTCCAATCGTCCCGAGTTCCATTCGAATTCATTCAATTCCGTCGTGATGCGTGGTTAAAGAATTTTTCTTTCACCCTCTCTCCCAGGGGAACCTTACCGAATTCCGGGATAAAAAGTATCCCATGTCCTTCCTTGTACTATGAACTCAAAACGTCCCGAGTTTCATTCCAACTCATTAAGCAGTTTCGGCGTGATGCGCGGTAAAGGAATTTTACTTTCATACCCTCTCCCATGAGAACCTTACTGAAATCCGGGATAAAAAGTATCCTATGTCCTTCCTCGTAGTATGGCCTATAATCATGCCGAGTTTCATTTCAATCCATCAAGTAGTTTCGGCGTGATGCGCGTTTACGATACAGACAGACAGACAGACATGAATGAAAAAAATTACAGTTTTGGCTTGAGAATCGATAATAAAGTGCCCTCCAAAAAAAATTTTCAAAATATCTTCAATGTACAGAATTGGACCTGTTACAGTTTTATTATAAGTATAGATTAGGTTAAGCCACAGCTTTCCATAACAATCATGGAATAACACCACAAGAAAACATCACTTATTTGACTTTAAATCATCAGCCATTGTGTCATATCTGTAGCAGTAACTAGACTGACCCCGTCAATGACCTATCAGTTCATTGGATGGGCCACAAAGCACTCTGATCAGAAGTGTTCAAATCTCCCGCTTCATTCAGGTCATCCAAACTGTCTGGTTCCAGCTCATTGTTGTTTCTGGCTGGAGAATATGAAGTTGGTACATCTTCTTCTTCATCTTCATCATGTGATTCCTCGGACTCATCTGATTCATCATTTCCTGAAACAAGTTGAATTGAAAATTCCTTATTCTAGCCTTCTATCTAAGTTATAGCTCTAGAATCTACAGCTCAGTAAATTGTATTTCTGACTTTCAAAGCTTTGCACACATTAACTAGAATAAAAAGTGTGTTTGTTTTTCAAAGTGAACTAGAAAGCTGAAGTTTAGTTTCTGAACAAATTTTCATCCCTACCTATCCGTTCGTTTTTGGTGTGAGGAAATACAGTTTGGCAAAAATGTAGGTATTGAATTGCATATAAGTATGATGATATGTACCTTCCTCTTCATCTGTGTCAGCTTCTTCCTCCATTGGTTCTGGATCAGTCTTGCCAAGTGGCACCCTTTTCATATACTGCTGGCCTATTGAATTTAACTGAAACATGAGGTTAATTACGTGAGGACATCATAGAAGTAAAATTACTATGATATGATATATTTCGATGATTACAAACCCATAGTTGATTGGCATGTTCAAGTGCAGCTATTTCAGCCTCTTCATCGCACGGACTGTCCGCGCTAAACCATTTGGAATCCACCAAACGAGGCGTCAGAGTGGGAAAAGGTATGTTCATTTTGTTTGTACTTAGATATTTTTAATTAAATGTCTAGTAGATTCAATAAAAGAAAATAAACAATTAGGTAGGTACGACCGACAAGTAATTATTCTAAAATATATTCAAGCAATTATGTACTCCTAGCATTTAGTAAACAATAACAGTAAACAATTTTTTTTTAGTTTATCTTGTCCATTTTTTATGGACAGGCTAAAGCCATATTACAGCCATAATGCCTTGTCTGATGTTTATTTTATATTCCTAAATATTTTGTGTAATAGCTGGAACAGACGCTCCGATTCGGTTGGAGCCAACCATCCAACCACGACCAAATCGGAACGTGTGGAGAGCGGTCGGCCCGACATAATTATTATTAATATTGGTTGGACGGTAGTCGGATGCGCCGGCGATCCGACCAAACCAAATCGTTAGTCGGTCCAACCAAATCGGAACGTATGGAGGCTTTGTTCCGACCAAATCGGCTCAGTCGCATTCAGTGTTGCCGTTCTAGCGACTTTGTCGCTAGAACTAGGGGATTTTATGAATGCTTACCGGACAAAATTCCGCATTTAGCGAGAAAAAAAATTATAGCGACTTCTAGCGACTTTTAGGCGGGTCAATATGTCGCTACAAGGGCAACCGTGGACCATCGCCCGCCATGCCACATTGATCGTCAAGTATTATGTATCTCATTTTCAATATGTTACGCTGGCAGCTCCGATAAATAAATAAATAAATACAACACTCAGACCAACGGAACAAATTTCTGCAGATCGTACACAAATTTGTTCCGAGGCGGGAATCGAACCCGCAACCTCCTGAAAAAAGCCTGAAATCAAGCGTATTTGATTATGCTGGACGTTTTAAGAAAAATAGACAGTGCGGCTTCTTTAAAAACGTTGAAAAATATCATGGCATCAGGTGGCAAGACGTCCGTTCACTACTTCATGGCAAAGTCAACTGACGGCTGGAAGGCCAACCGTCGGACAATCTGTAGCAATGTTGGAATGGTTGCTATGTCGGTTCCGATATGGCTGGCACCAACCAAATCGGAGCGTCTGTACGAGCTATAAAATTACACGTTTCTACTGATCAGCCATCTTTCCGGAAGTCCAACAGCAAACAATTTAATGTTCAACAGTAAACAATTTAATCCAAACAAATAGGTAAGCCAAGCCAACGAACGAGCTCGCTGGAATAATTGCAAAAGATTGAATTAATTTTTTTCTGTTGACATTGTCGAGAGAAATTGAAAGACTTAAACAAGTCATATGTTATTGCTCCGAGAGTTCGGTCAGCTTGTATTTTACCTATGCTAACTTGATTTTCAACAGTTAATAATAAAATGGACATTACATTTATATGAAGTTATTATGAATTTATCGACCATTTTAGGTTTCTAAACAAAATCACAATTACAATGTACGTTATTAATATATTTTTGCTATCAAGGTAGGTACAAAATGGGTATTTCTCTGCTCTGCTCTGCGATGCGACACTCCTGCGCCTTCTAAAGGTCTCCACACACTGAAGCCGGAGGCGGAGCGGAGGCGAAGGCGTGCGTACTATGGATGGATAGACTTTTGCTTGAACGCGGGGAAGAAAAAATAATAAATAATACAGTGTAGGTACCTCCCTTTATCTGATTATTTTAGCTGATTTTAGCAAAACATATATTTTTTAATGTTTCATCCGCACTGACTTAAACCTTTCGGTGACCAGCTAACCGAAAGGGGTAAGTAAATTTAAAAACAGCGCTGCATGCTTTGCTTGCATATGCATGCAGCAAAAGCTGAATTTACTCCTTTGTCTTAGTTTTAATTTTTATTTATGTAAGTCTGTTTTGTTTTTGTGTAATTAGTAGTTCTAAGACAATAAATAACATTTTTTTCTTTCTTTCTTTAAAAAAAATAGTTTGGACGAGACTTCAATAATGAACGAATTGTTCTATCAAAACTGAACTGTAGTTGGCAGCATTCTTTCAAAGCACAATTGAAGGCAAAGCACTGACCTCTATATATACAAATAGATACAGGTCAGTGAGGCAAAGCTATAGTCAGCTGCGTGAATGAATGACAACATACATACTGGCACACTCAGAGTACAGAACTATCCTGCTGGCACAGTTGCCATTGCCACTTTGTTGTCAGTCAATAGCAGTGTTTGGAACGCTTTATCATGCGGCATGCATAGCTGGGTTGGCAAATTTAATTTATATTTTAGATTCTAGACCTTTCCTTGAGTCTTAAAATTCAATTCAGCTAGCTTGTCCTTCAAGACTTAGACACCAAAGAGCAAAGATCTATTTTATTTAAGGACTTTATTTTAAAGAGAGGGAGATGAGATGGCTTGTGCGAGCTGCTGATGAGCCAGTCAATTCACTGTCATTGAGGTTTTCAGGTTAAACATAAACATTCAGGTAGGCATCAAAATTTTTACTGTAACATAAACACTGTATCAAATGGTCGTTTACCAAACCACAAGCTTGCATAAATGCATAACAAATCGTTGGACCTACAAATTTGAACCCTCTTTTCTTCAGTTCTTTAGAAAGTTCAACTGATATTGGAGTTTGCGTTGGTATTTCTTCATTATTTTTCCAGTGGTTAATTATTGGTTTGTTATCAACAAAACTCCAAACAAATTTTGAAAAATCTTCACTGTTTTTTTCCATTTCCAAATAGCATTTGGCATTTGTTATAATTGATTGAATTTTACCTCTGTGTCTTATTATTTCGGATGTGCCCAAAATGTTGTTTACATCATTTTCTGTCATATTAGAAATCTGGAGTGGGTTGAAGTCAAAAAAATATCGCCTGTAATCATTTCTTTTTTTCAAAACTGTTAACCACGAAAGACCAGCTTGTTGACCTTCTAAACAAATCATCTCAAATAATTTTTGGTTTCTGTATTCCGGCTTACCCCATTCTTCATCGTGATATTTTATGTAGAGAGAATCATTATTTAACCATTGGCACCTTATTTCTGTCATTGTTATATGAATTTCACCGCGACTAGTCAACGAGCTACGAAAAATATAAGTCAGGTCAAGTAAGGTTTGACGGTTTTTGTAAATTTAAAAGTGTGAGGTGAGGTCTTTGGGTGAGATGGTCAGATAATGTTGTGCTTGTCTTTCCTTTGCCTGAAGCACGCATAGCATACGCACATGTAGGTATACAATGTGCATGCACATCATCCTATAGGTAAAACTCTATTCTTAGCCAGACTTCTTATCCCTATTCTTGAGAAATTCAAATGAACTGCATTAAGGATTTTTAGATACCTATAGGAAAAAAAGGTACAGTCAGCAAGAAAATTATCACAAAAACTTATTGTGACACCAATCGATCCTGTTTCTTATAAGGATTTAAAGTCTCACTGGGGTATTTTTTGTTGCCAAATAATAACGTCTGGTGATATCTATATGATCTTGTGTGCTCTGTGTGATTTGTATAACCTAATGTGTGTATTTTCTGTTGGTAGCAGTTCTTCTACCGTATTCTTCGCACTGCTACGTTGTTGTTCGTTGTAACAACAAATCAATATTTTTGTTTATCCACTGCAACATTACAATAATCGTTTAACAATTTCGCCACATCGCCTTCGTGTACTTTATAAAAGTATTAAAATCCATGCTTCCGGGATGAAATTTGTCTGATCTTCTCGACAGGGGTTATAGAAACGGGGTAAGGTTCTCGACTCGACATAAAAGTAACCATTTTTAACTAGGGAACTAAAATTATGTAGGTATTCAAGAAAAATCAATAAGTATTTTAAAAAATAGAACTTTATTTAAATTATTCTATCTCATATGAAACATGTTAATCGTAACGACTAGGTGTATTTAAATTAAGATAGCCAGTACAAATTAACCACTTTGGACCATTGTAGATTTTTGCCAGTTTTGATTGATGATTGCATCTGTGTGGTTTTATGTATCTTCTCGTATTAGGGCCAGAAATTAAACTTTTCAAAATACCAGCATTGGGAACAGCTAGACCGTCGGTTATATTTTTTAAAAGAGTCAAATATTCAGGCTTCGATAATTCTTTTGAAATGCGATTTGTCTGAAACAGATAAATCGTTCTATTAGAATCACATTTTACACTTTAAATAAATCACCATAAAGTTGGTAGTTAATCACGATAATTCTTAGGCTAATAAAATACTTACAACGAGCTTTGTTTGTTCATCACTAAGAGGATTTATAATGGGTCCTAGTAACAAAACCTTACTGTTTTCCGACAAACTATCAGGATCTACTGGTACAAGTTCACTAGAATCGCTTATATTGCTTGTGATTTCATCATTTAAAACCAAGAATATGTATTCCGTTTGTTTTTGTATATGTCCTTCAATTTTCGGATCACTAATGCTTCTAAAATTCTTTAACTTGTTTTTCTTGCAACAGAGTGATTTTAGTTGTGAAACTAGTAAGTCGAATATTTTTTCTTTTTTGTCATCATTTTCGGCAGAAATTTCTTCACGCGGGCGACTGTATAGAATGTTGTTCAGTTTTTGGAGAGCATTATATTTAGGATCTTCATCTGTATTTATAGCAAAGGGATCCACTTCTTTATTGTCCAGTCTAAATACTGCTGAATCAGGTTCCTTTTGAGCTGAAATTTAAAAAATTGAATATCAACAGCGTTTTCGGATTGTCAGGGGACAAATAAACCTTTTGTTCCTAGGTACGTACGTACTTTCCATATCGACTACTACCTCTTCTCTAAGTTTATTGTTTGAATCTTTAGTAACTTTGATAACATCTTCTATGTTATATTCATTCCTCTTTGGGTTCTCTTTTAACAATTTGATAAGTTCACTGTCAGATAATTTAGAAAGTATAAAGGTGGCATCGTCCGCTAGAATAGAAAATAAATACTATAAAATATAGTTAATTTTGATTTTAATTTTCGTTTAATACTAGGTGGATACATAATTAAAAATGATTTGTTATTACTGTTAACAATAGGTAATCGGAAGATGAATGCTGTGTGGATTGTCCAGAAATATTATTATTATTATAACTAATGCAGCAGGTCTTACCACTCGTTTTTACTATTGATGATTTAGACAAATCCTTGTCTTCTGGTAAGTAGGCTTTTGCATTTAAGAGTTGTGAAAAGTCACTATCTGAAGAATAGCCTAAATCCATACACATCGCTTTTTGTACCTGTTAAATAGAAAAATTAATAAATTATTATTTATTACTTAGATTTTTATGCGCTTTGCTACTAATTTACTACAATCTTTCTTTACCCAGCATATTGCTAAAGTTATTTTAAAATATTTTAATGAAAACATTCTTCTTCAAATTAATTCAATCGTTAAATGCCATGAATGAATGCACACTAAGTAATTAAATCAATCCCAGGAATTCGCTTTGCTGCATCTCATTTATGTTTACAAATGAAACAATGAACAAACGATCGTAAAACTCACTTTGAGATAAGATTTTTCATTATTTTGAGGACTTTCTGATGTTCGAATTGCACGCAGACTTCATGTATCTGCCAGCCAATGTCCTCTTGAAAAGGCAAATACTTTTTTTAACATAACCTGCGTGTTCCTTTTGCTAATTTCCTGCGTTTCCTATCATTGTTGTAAGAAGCGACAGGGCTATCCTGTCCATCCCCAAGTGCTGCTGTCCATACCCCGGTGGATACCCTTGCAAAACGGAACTACTACCGAAATACTGCGGTCACCAACCCCTTAAACATATCCCCAGCGTGGGGATAGTGGCATTATCCCATATAATTCTGTTTTTAATTAATACCTCCCTAGCCTATCTGAGTTGGCATCAATCAATTGTAAATTGATATGAAAATTTCTCAAAGTAGCCAGAAGACAGGAGTTAACGACGAGCTCAGTCTCTTAAAATAAACCATGTAGGTTAGGTATCATGGTGGCATAAGATTAATTAATGGCGGGACGACCTCATACATTTTTTATCCATAGTATAGGGGTAGAATGCAAAAGATGGCGATGATCGGAAATCATTGAGGTAGACCACCCCAGCCAAGACGCCATTAGGTATCTCATCTGGAACCTTTGCAAGTCCACTGGTGGACATAGGCCTCCTCGGATAAGCGCCCTACGACTCTTCCGATTACGCCGTAATAACCATGCTGAGCATGCGGGGTGGAGACCGCACGCAAGCTGATCCATTCGGTAATTTTGACGTGATGAAGTTACAACCAAAAATCCAAACCTTCGTATTTATAATACATTAGTAAAATAGTACCTACCTTCTTAGATTACATAAACACTTGTATTCAGTAGGTATTCGTGTCAATTTATTGCCTAACAAAAATATATAATATAGTGATAATAGGTAATATATATTCGTTTGCATCTTTTTTTCTATAAGTACAATTATTTCTAGAGCAATAAGCTAGGTACCTAGGTACTTGTACTTTGAAGATAATAATTCTTGACATCCACGCTTATTTAGCGCGAAGCTAAGCAGAGCTTGTGTACTAGATGACTGATATAATGTACTAGTCCATGATATACATTTGTAGATATTTTTTTTAGATAAAAATACCTCGAACCCTAAAATATTTGCAGATCGTAAGTATAAACATTTGTCTCAAGGCGGCCCCCATATTACGGATCTCGCGACCAGTTTGCAACAGGCGTAAATCGCGCAATCCTCGCTGTCAAACGTCAAATTTGTATTAGCTATCAGCAGCGACAGCGACCACAGCAATCGATCGCAACGTCTCCCTCTGCCGGACGATCGGCGAACTAAAAAATGCATTCTTTTCGTCTTCTGGCTACAATTTGGTATTACGTAGGCACTTTCGACAGCAACGCGACAGCGGTAGCAAAGCAATTTAAACTGTCAATTAGCAACAACCCCAGCGGCTGTTTTATTGGCGATTGCTTACTGATTGTAAAGAAAATATTTAGAGAATTTTGTGTTGTGAATCTCCAAGAAAATAATAAAAACCTCAAAAATTAGAAACTCATTAAAAATAAAGTTGAGTTTCAGTGTCTCGCAATTTATTACATCTAAGAACAATAAATTATATTAGTAGTAGTATTCAATAAATTTTACTATCAAAGCATTCTAAAAATCAATACTTTGTTATAAATTGATAGTTTTTTTTCAAGTGTACTTACTAAAACAAATAGGTAATTGTTTGTTTTATAGATGGCACGCGCTGTGATACTCATTGAGGGTCTAGATGGCGAAGAAAGGAGAGATGAACTTAGGTATTGAGGGATCTCTGAGATTTAGTTTGCGGCGAAATCTCAAAGATCAAGGTAATCCCTTGACAGCATCAGATAGGTATTGAATTTAGAGCCCATTACAGGCTCTCTAAAGAGTTATTATCTCAATTGTGCCAAGAACTCAAACCTCATATGCCTGCACAGCAAAGACAAACAAAAGTCAGCTTGGAATGTAAGGTATGGTATCTACCTATATGTATATCTAGCTTATTTACACAAATTCAATTGATGTTAAAGTCTTATGGAACCTTGCCTTGGTAGGTACCTACACAGTTCCTAATATATGGTTTTTGATTACAGGTTCTAACGGCCCTCTCATTTGATGCCACTGGATCATATCAAAAACCAGTTGGTACTTATGAACTTTCTTCATGGCCTGAGTCAACCAAGCGTTTCAAATGCTGTGAAATAAGTCACCAAAGCACTGAATAATATTAGTATTTTGTAGAAATACATAAGATTTCAACAAACACGCGAAGAGAGGCAGACAATATAATAAATGGGTGTGTTTTTTGTTATTTCTAAGTATATTGCCCAAATATCACCAACCATTAACTAGTAAAACAAGTAGTACCTACTAGTAAAATAATAATTAAAACTTTTTATAACATAGATTTATTGCCCAAATATCACCAACAATTTATTGTCAAATAGTACTTAACAAATTACAACTACCTAGTTACAATTGAAACAATTCAGCTAAGTGTTGTGATGTTCATGTGTTTTACAGATTTGTGATAGTGATTTGAATATCTTTAATGTTGATGCAACCTTATGAGGGGCCAGCCATGATGCATTCATCTGGCGTCAATCACAAATAAACCCACACATTCAACAACTCTTTGCCATTAATATTCATAGTAAAATTATGTTTATGCTTATTTAATCTTTGATTTCTTTGCAGGTGATTCAAGGTATCCTTTGAGGCCTTGGCTTCTGACCCCTATTGTTAATACTACTATTATACTAAAGTCCACTGCACAGCAAGGAACACTGTGTCCTGCATAAAATGGCTAATAGAGACAGTCATCCTATTCCTGAGCACCCACACCCACAGACTCCCAAGCTGAAAGATATCAGCAAGAACCACAAAGTGATCAAGTTTAGGACCTGAATGAATCCCAGATGATACAAAATGGCCGTCGACAAGGAGGTTGTGGAATAACAGAACGTAGCTCTGCATCACTATTTATATTATACCTATGTCACAAAAAGTTAAAGTGAACAGAAAATCAATAAACACCTTATTTCTTTTATTATTTTGTTAATTATTTATAGTATATAATTTACTTGTCTAAGTCTTATTTTATAAGCCTTACGAAATAAAGTTATTGATTTCCAATTATTAGGAAACTCCATATGTCTAATGTCATCTTACAATTATAAATAATATCTGATTTATGTCTATAACTAGATGCGCCTCGCGTCCTCGCCCTCGAACCAGACTTTTCTTTCATACAAATTTCAGAAATTTATTGCACATAGGGGTTATAGTGTAAAAATAAAAATTGTGTCTTTTATTTACTTCTTTATTCACTTTCCATACAAACTTTACCACCCCATTTAACCACATCAGAGGTAATTTTTTCAAAATTTACTCTCCTATATGTTATTCTAGATCTTAAAAAATTTCTTCTAAATAACTTAAGTAGTTATGGACATTAACTACCTTTATCAAACATTCACACAGACTATATAATAGTAAGATATAGTTTTAAGCAACACCAAACAATTTTTTTTTTGATAAGTTGTTAAATATTTTTTTGAAAAGAACAGTCTGCTCATGCAATGCCTGTGCGATAGAGAGAGATGCCTCCAGACGCAGACGGAGAGTCGAAAAGAGCTGTTCGTGACGATGCTGAAAATAAAAATAACAAGATTAGAAAAGGAACAGATTGTCATAAAGATAGTCAAACTAGGTACAAACAAAATAACTAATATTTTTTTTACTTATCCTATATATCCAACTAATTTAAAAACGCGAAAGTATGGATGGATGGATGTTTGTTACTTTTTCACTCAAAAATTACAAAATGGATTTGGATGATATTTGGCACTGAGATAGATTATAGTCTGGAATAACACACTGGTTATATTTAAATGGAAATGGAAATTACCGCGGGTGAAACCGCGAGGCTCTGTTAGTATACATATGATATTTTTACTTATTACTATTATGATTAAAATTACTTTGAAATAATAATATTTTACCTTATGTACTAACAACCACTTCATCCTGGTAATCAATATTTTCTAAAATATTTTCACTTTTACTTTGAGTTGCCTGAAAATAAGAAGATTTATTTAAATCATTGAACAGCACACTTCACTAGGTATTAAATTCATTTATAATGTAGCATGGAATGTAGTGTTTTATCATAAATTAAAAGTGGGAAAATTACATTGAAGTGTACAAATGCAGGCACTCTTTGCTGGATGTTACAGCACCCTCGCCGATAATTGCCAGGATCTTTCGGTTCGTTTCTGACAATGGGTCAAGGGTAGCACACCACCAGTTCCAGAAGCTTCGCGTCTTCTTAAAGTGGCCCTATTTTTCGTTTTGTACTTCAAGTCTGCCTAATACTTAATATAAAAATAACACCGTTACTCTACCTGAGTTAACCCAAGCATGGGCATGGTATGTAGGTACAACAAGGATTCAAACACGTATCCACCGCTGGCCAGTGTTTGTTGCACCTCCGCCGTGAGTGTTTAGCCTGGCAGCGAGATCATTCCACTCACGATCTATTTGTCTCCTTCGACCTCGCTCCCAAGCCAACGCCTTTAGCAAGGGACGAGTGCGACATTAAATGTTGCAGCAATTCCTCTAGCTGGACACCTGATACTCGATGTTCCACTGAAATTATAAGAACATGAAAGAGTCGGTAAACAAAACCACGCATTAGAATTAATTTCAACACTTACTTTTAGATCCTAAATCCAAAAGATTTCAATTCCAATTCTAATTTCACAAAAGAAAACAATAAATTTATTTGGAGAACCCTCAGAACCACACAAAACAAAACGTAAACAAAAGAAAGGACGAACAGAACATAAATTTTACCACAGATAACGTTAAAACTTCAATTATTTGTTTCCTCCAATTGCTACTCGGTCGCAAGTGGCGCTAGTGTTCACGGGCAATGTGCATTCTACGACAACTTTGCGATAGGCGGGCGATAGGCGGACGATAGCTTCCGTAATACAGTTTTCTTGTAACAGTTTGCGACCGATCGCGTAGCGGTCGCGGTCGCTCGTCTGTCGCAGTCGCTACTGCAAAGTTTAAGCTAATAAGCCTACGGGAATCGAACCTCCAACCTACTGCGTCGCAGGCGGACCTTCGCCTGCTGCGCCCCTGAGGTCGTCAAAAAGGTAACCCATTGATCTATTTTTACTCTCTGTATTCTGAGTTTAATTCAAATGTTTGTATCATTTTTGCCATGTAATTAAGTGTTTAATTACCTTTACCCACCTTTCTTCGAACTTCGAAGTCGATTAAAAATACATGAAGTTGTGGAGAAATACGGGATATCACCGATGGCAACACATGTTCATCCATTCACTTGCGGGCAGTGTGTGAACATAGCTACAGTTCGTGTTCGATCGCTTGCTTGATCAAGCAAGTCTGATTCGTTCATTCATTGACTGAACAAGTAGTTCAGAAATGCTTTTCATTCACGCTTATCAAGTCCATTCATTCTCCGGTCAAATTTTAAATACTCTTCACTCATCATCAAACTCATTCACTTTGTTCTGTTTTCTCACCAACTGCAGACGTGCCCGGTGCCACATTTTGTAATACAATGGCGGAACCTCGTGAAAGAACTTTCATCATGATCAAACCTGATGGTGTCCAGCGTGGAATCGTCGGTGAGATTATTTCACGATTTGAGAAGAAAGGCTTCAAGCTAGTCGCTCTTAAACAACTTTGGGCATCGGAACAGCTGCTTCAACAACACTACGCGGACTTGTCAGCAAAGCCGTTCTTCCCCGGTCTAGTGAAATACATGAGCTCTGGCCCCGTCATTCCAATGGTGTGGGAAGGGCTCAACGCTGTGAAGACCGGCCGCGTCATGCTCGGTGCTACAAACCCTGCTGATTCTGCGCCTGGAACTATCCGCGGAGATCTCTGCATTCAAGTTGGTCGCAACATCGTTCACGGTTCAGACAGTGTAGAATCCGCCAACAAAGAGATTGCCCTGTGGTTCACTGAGAAAGAAATCGTGGGATGGACCCCGGCGACCGATACCTGGGTTTACGAATAAACCATACATAGTTTGTCATTCCGTTACAAAATAATAACCTCACTCGCACTCGTTCTATGATTAGAGCTAAGGTAATAAAAGTTTTTATTACAGATGTCATTTGTTTCACTCAATCTAAATATAACTATAGCTTCTAATAACTAGCCTTTTCCCAATCCCAAGTATTACAAATTTGTAGGTTAAGTTCAAGGTTATATAGGGCCAAGTTCAAGCAAGAAGTAATAACAGCCTACCTACTAGAATTACCCCTACGACTTCGGACGCACTATGCGCTGTTAGAAATATGTAGACCTACCTGACCACTTAATAACTGATAAAAATTAGACATTTTCTAGATCTGTTTACCTAACATTAAAGTTTGTCTAATTTTAATTAGGTAATTTTGTAACAAAAACCATGACTATTTTTTAAGACTACAAACAAGCTATGGGTCATTTAACACAACTCTAAACAGGGTAAAAACACACTACTTAAATTTAATGGTATATGTCTCGGCATTTGGCTGGTCAGACTCAATTCGTGTGGGGGCTGTTTCCAGGTATAGCATCAAAGTATAAACAGGAGTGCACACAGTATAACTGTACACTACAAATGTATAAGCCCAGATTACCTGGTAGACAAATACAAAGTTGGTAGGAAGTTCCAAAGTATAGGTATATGTATATGGACACACCTGCCTGATTGTAGATAACCCAGAGCAGCGCTTCCATCAATATCAAGGAAGCTAACAAAATGCTTACTAGGTATAACTAGATAGAATGGACATTAGTATTCTGGAGGGAATACTAACATGACACTGCCCACTAAATAAACACCTATACAGCAACAAACAGTCCAATCTGCAGTGGGGGCCTCAGTGATGAAGAAACTGCTACCCACATAGTTTCGGAATGCCAGGGAGTAACAGTACAACAAAAAGAAATCTTCAACATGCCAAATTCATCACTCCATGGAGGCTGAGGAGATCACAGAAAGGTTCACTTTGGATGGAGTTAGGTTGGCTGTGCTAACAAAACCTACACATAATTGACTTGATTACTTCTGCAGTACTGCGCTGTGCTTTGTTTGGTCAACTCGCTTGTCTAATATTTTAATGAGGATACAAACTAACCATGCTGTGCTGCGCTGTGTGAGGGAGGCTACGCTCTGTTTCTATTAACCAAACATAGCACAGCGCAGTACAGCTCGATTTACATTTGTTTTATTATAATAAACTAGCGATCCGCCCTGGCTTCGCATGGTCTTATTAAATGGATACACCTTCCTCATCCTCATTTGAATCAATATCTATTAAAAAAACCGCATCAAAATCCGTTGCGTAGTTTTAAAGATTTAAGCAGTCAAAGGGAAATAGGGACAGAAAAAGTGACTTTGTTTTATACTATGTAGTGATGGGAAAGTCTGTGTGAATGTTTGTTATAGATAATCTCCATAACTAGGTAAGTAGGTACTATTTAGATGAAATTTGGTATGTAAATAGCTCTGAAGGGGTTAAATGGGGTGGTAAAGTTTGTATGGAAAATAATTATTCCTTGGTTCGATTCACTCAAAACTCGCTTAATATAAACTATGGAGTGAATAATTAAACATGTATCTTTTTTTACACAATTATCCCCAGAGGGTGTACCTACAACAAATTTCTGAAATTTTTATGAAAAAAGAAATCTGGTTCGCGGCCGAAGCCGCGGGGCGCATCTAGTAGTAAATAGAAATGGGCGAAATACTGCAGCCAGACATGGCTATCTGGGTAGAAGTAACCTTAGTCTATGACTTTTCACCTCCTGTGTCTGGATCTGACCTCTACAATAGGATGTGTTACTGCAGTACCTATTTCATCTACCTCGTGTGTTCATAAGTCTTGAGACACAGTTAAACTAAAATATTTTTGGAGCTTAATAACCCATGTTTCAAACAAGTTTTGAGATGTACGTAATGTACATTTTCGACTATAACGTACAAATTGGGAATCAGTTTTTCATTCTGTGAACCCGCGCCGGTCAAAATTTTTGCGGGCAAAATGGTATATCATTGTGTAAATCATGCAAATACCTATTCAGGGTATTCCAAATCTACCTCTAAAATATATCCATATTCAGAATCATTTGGTACATTTGTAATATCAAGCACAGCTAGTTCTGTTTTCGATAATAGTTCAAAATCTGAACTATAAATTGTTACAATCTATATACATTAAATAATTATTCGGCGCAGATTTGTTGTAATTTGACAAAATATTTGTTATTAGCACTCGCGTATCTGGTAGAGCATAAGCAAACTCCTCCTCTGTTGAGTGTGTAATCTTCCATAGTTTATTTTATAGGTAGGTATTAAATAAAACTGGACTGTAAGTTGAGTATTCATTTATCGGTTAAAATTAAAACTATAACTGACTGACATCTAGATCTGTATTTAAAAATAAATCATTCAAAATGGCCGCCTTTGCATTCAATGCAGGCCTTCAAACGCGTGCGCCATTCATCTATGGCGGCACGAATCTTTTCAATGGGAAATAATGGGAATCGCTTGAGAGAATCCAGGTTTGGGTGAGACTTTCTGCATTCCTTCAGCTCCAATTCCGTCTATAAAGAATAATCCAAAGGATTCAAGTCAGGGCTTTACGAGGGCTAACCTTCGCTCCGAATGAAGCCTGGCAAATTGGCCTCCAGCCAACGTTGGGTAGTCTTAGCTTTATGGGAGGGAGCAGGGTCCTGTTGGAAAACCCAGTATTTTCCATCGAATAGCGTATCATTTAGTGGTTTAACCACCGCTTCCAATATGTCGGTTTGGTAATTTTGTGCCCTCACTTTGACGCCTTGCTGGCAAAAATGAAGCGAAGTGACCCCCTCGTAGGAAACACCCCACCAAACCATCACACTTGCTGGATGATGAGTGCGCTGGACATTGCGTACAGATGGCTGGACGTCCTTTGAACTTCTGGCGTAAACCTTATTGTTCTGCCGGTTAAACTTTTCTTCCACCGTGAAGATCTTTTCATCGGTAAACAGGATATTTTTTGGATCGTGTCTCTTCAATAGGTTCCGACATCGTTCCAGTCGTAATTTACGAAGACGCTCGTTTAAATAATGCCTTCGACTTTAGGCCTTTAGTTTAAGATCATATTTAAGTATCCTGTTCACCGATATTCGCGAAATGTTGGTCTGCAGAGCTAATTTCTTTTGAGTGCGGCACAAGGGCGGATCAAGCTTCGGTGCCAGGGGGGGGTCACAAAGTCGTGGTCAAGTCACAAGAAGTTATAATTTAATTTTTACAATCATAGATAGAAGTAAAACGTAGGTATTTATTTAATCAATGTATGCAAGTAGGTACTTTTTGTAAGTACTAAAATACCTTTATTTAGGTAGGTAGGTCTATGTCATTATTTTTTCTTTCTGGCTTCTCCCGAAAAGCCTTACCTATCACAAGAGGATTCGATCCCGGTCTTTATTTTCAATCCCGGGATTTCAATTTTGATAAAACAAGATCCCGGGATAATTCCTGGATTGGAAAATTTAATAAAATCTTAGTATCATATGAAAATCGCTTTTATTTAATTTCAAAACCAAAAGTAAAAATCAAATAAAATCACATTCACAAGATTATCGAGAATAAATAAATTTTACAACAATTTTGACCACGACGCGACTCAAGATGCGGTCGATTACCTGTTTAAGGAATGCTTTTATTTTGTGTACCTACAGTTACACAAATGGTATTGTTTGATATAAAAAAGAAATCTAATATAATGTAAGTTAGTTTAAATAAATAAAATAAGAAAAATAATTCCAGTTAAGTTTATAATGTGTGTTTATATTAGGTACGTAAAGCGCTTCGTTTATTATTACTTTTAACAATTTAACTCCTCTAGCGACTCCGCCATTATGACCATGTCATCAAGGCAAATCGCAGGTGCGAGATGTAATCACCGTTTATATTATTTATATTAATGCCCTTACCTTTCCAGTCCAGCGTCTTAAACAAATCTTCCAATGTGCTCGTGAACA
Organism: Eupithecia centaureata; assembly: GCA_944547425.1. Lineage (NCBI taxonomy): Eukaryota > Metazoa > Arthropoda > Insecta > Lepidoptera > Geometridae > Eupithecia > Eupithecia centaureata. The sequence goes on along the minus strand of OX155679.1, from coordinate 11,775,143 downwards.
GTTTCAGGGATATGACATCCCCCTGTCTCACTCCTCTGCGTAATTGGATGGGTTTAGATTAGACTGTTGGCCCTGTACTTGGACACTTATAGTTGCGGCATCGTACAGACATTTCAGCACCTCGATATAACGATAGGCTACTTGACACCGCTGCGCTGTAAGAATTCCAGAACAGCCCAAGTTTCGACCGAATCAAAGGCTTTCTCATAAGCCACAAAAGCGTGACGGACACGACACAGTGTAAACTAAATTGTTCATGAACTCTAACTAGAAAAAGATGAAGGATGAACAAGGAGAAGACAACTATTTGAAGCTCAAGGTGACAGAGAAAAAGATGTAAGAAAATACTCATCATTACTAATTGAAGAAAAATAGCAACGATTTTACATGAAAATCCACTCCCCAAAAGTGAAAACGATGTTGAGAATAAAATATTTTCAAACCACGTCCAAATAGTTTAAAAACCTGACCCAAACCGCTTTCACTCCAAGCCACTCCACGACAATTCATAAATGAGAGATAACAGTACAAACAGAATAAACGGAATCCGACTTTTATTCTCCGGTAAAATTGATACAGAACTACATACCTACCTACATAGACTCGCCCGTTTTCCAGAGGGTAGGCAGAGATAACGGATTTCCACTTACAACTTTCCTTGTACACCTCTTTTGTCTCATTACTTTTATTAGGTACTTTCTTCATACATGCACGTCGGTTTATAATTTTAAAGTTAACAAGATCACAGAAAACCCAATTAGATAGAGGAAAACCTTGCAGACGACTGAAAATGTGTTTGACATATTATTTTAACTAATAAACCACATTTATAAGTTATAAAAATTGGGTATATAGCAGAAATTTAATAAATTCATCGCCCTCCACACGTACGATTACCTTCCAGGCGATTCTCATTACCCTCTCTCTACCTACACGTTCATTCTGGTTACGTACCTTGATCAATGAATGTAATAAATTCCTAAAAAGGGAAAAAATCCATAATCATTAAATCTGAATGAAAGGCGATACTTACCCCTTACCGGACTGGCATTTCTCCACGTCCATAAAAACGTTCCTATTGAAATAGTAAATGAAGTGATAACTAGAGGATTCGATCAATGTCGAAAATAGACCGGTATTTTCAATCCCGAAAATTTCGAGATTATATTTTTCCTACCCGGGATTTCAAGGATTAAATAAAATTCTTTAAATTGTTAAAAATAATAATGTAAACACAAATTATAAACTTAATTTGATTTTTTTTATCTAAACTAACTTACATTATATTAGAAATAGCTCTTTATCTCGATCAAACAATATCTTTTATGTAACTGTAGATACACAAAATAAAAGCATTCCTTAAACCGCCTCTTCGGTCGCGTCGTAGTCAAAATGTTTGTTAAATTTATTTATTCTCGATAATCTTTGTCAGCGACTTGCCTTTTGGTTGTAACAATATGTTTAACTCACGGTAAATTTGGATTTTATTAGATTTATCGAGGTTCTTTATGTGTCTTCTGTAAAATAATAGAATTTAAAAAAAAATTGTAAAAAGATGTTTAAAAATTAAGTGTGTGCGTTTTTTACTTTTGGTTTTGAAAGTACTTAAATAAAAGCGATTTTCATGTGATACTTAGATTTTATTAAATTTTCCAATCCAGGAATTATCCCGGGATCGTGTTTTATCAATCCCGAAATCCCGGGATTGAAAATAAAGACCGGAATCGAATCTTCTTGTGATCGGTAACGCGTTTCGGGAGAAGGCATAAAGGAAGAATAATTTAGTTACATACCGAATTATAAAAAATAGCTAAATAAACGCGATAAATACCCGTACGTAAATATTTATAATAATGTTTTCTGATCGCGTAAGTTTAAAAAAAATGATTCGGTTAGTCGAAACATGTAACATCTAATGAAATGGTGGCGGTGACGCGGTAAAATTCAAAATTTATTTTCTGTCGTTCCCGAATAATGAATATTAAATTAATTAAATATTTAAGGTACATAAGTACACAAAATCTATAAGTATTGTGGTAAAAAAAATAAAAAAACATGTTTAACAATTTTAATTAGTGGTCTACCTAGGTCCTGGTCCCAGCCCAGGGGGGGGTCATGACCCCCATGACCCCCCCCCTGGATCCGCGCCTGGTGCGGCAAGGGTTGCGACGAATTCGCTCTCTGATTACTTTGATGTTGGCGGGCGTCCTTACAGACCGCGGGCGGCCACATCTTCGCCGGTCTTCTAAAGAGCCGGTCTCCTTGTACCTCTTTAAGGTATAATACACAAAGTTCCGACTACATCCCAAACTTTGGATTTCACTAAAAACTTGCATTGGTTTTTTTCCTGCTTGAAACAGTGAAATTACAGTCGCATGCAAATCTTTTGTTGGCGCCATTTTCACGGAGAATGAAACAAATATTCAAATGTATGTTTCTTCTGATTCAAAACATTCGAAATTTAAATTTTAAAAGTTTAAAAAAGATTGCTTGAATTACTTTCTTTTTAAATTTATTAAATAACTTCGTCTCAAAACTTCTGAACACACGAGGTATTTCTATTCCCGATTTTTTACCAGTACACAATGTGTGAAAGGTAGGGTAGGAAGTGTAGGAACTCAATAAAACAATTTAGTATCATTATTCTAAAGTTTCTATTTCACAAAATTTAAACATCTTAACATTCAAATAATGGAAGAAATTGCCTTAGACTACTGTGTAGCAGGTACAAATAAAAATTGTACAGTGGGTATCTTTAGGCCATATCTTTCAATGTTGGTAGAAAAGGAAATACATAGGAACTAGATACATGCATGGCCACATTATCAAAATGAAAGTCACAAAGAACTTACATCTACATTTTTGCCATTTTATAAACACTAAGCCTACCTTTGTCAAGAATGTGGTCATGCTGTCTAGTGATAAATACTAAGCCAATGTAAAATTAAGTAGGTACCTTCACTTTTTATAATAAGTAGGTAGTTAAAAAATATTTACAATAGGTACGACAAACCAATTTTTAAATACAACAGGAACACAGCCAATAAGATATTATTCTTTATTATTATTAAAAATTATTAAAATTCAGTTAAAACATTAAATCTTACCACTTTTAGATATGGATCTAAATATATTTATAAAAAACTTGGATAAAAAAATATCCATGTTACAACATAATTTTTCGCATATCTAATCAAAATTATTAAAAATAAAATTTTATGGCAGTGGAAGAGAGGACATAACTCACTGATTAAACTTACGGAATCCTATCCGTAGGTACCTAATTAACATTATCATTTTATTTACACAAATTTGAAATTTTCCAACTGTACAAAAATAATTCATTTATATTGAATTAAAATTTCAGTTTTGTGTAAATTAATCATGAATTCATCCAAATACTTATCGCTAGTAAAGTAATGTATTGTTATGTATTTCTACAAAATAATCAATTATTGCTTAACTTTACCAGGAATAACACAGTTCTAAGGCTTCTAAGTGGTATGTGCCACAAAGGCCGGTGTCTACTATAAGATAATCGGACGAATAATAGGTTTGTTGGTTAACTTCAAATTAAAAAAATATTTATATAACATTGTATGAAAACTTCTGTCAAAAACGCCAATCAACATGTAACTGACCGACTATCTTGTAGATGAACACCACATGCCTAAATACTCTAAGCAACATCTACTTTAATTATTTACATGTTTTTTTCATTAATATTTACATCCAACATGGGGTATGTTTTGCAGTTATTTAGTACATAAAAAACAGATAATTGTGCCCTCTCCAAAACCAAAGCTAACTAATTTCACAGCACATAAAATGTCCTTTTCATACAATTGCTTTATTTTTAGAGTTCTCAAATTAGTTTAGTTTTGAAGACATCTAAATTGATACCATTATTAACTAAAATTAAGTTACTTGGTGCGACGCCAATAGCGACCTGTACCAAATAGGTTAAAAAGGAGGCGCCGTCCTGCCGTAAACACATTTGCACTTCACAACCACAGTTAAGTTTGCATTGTCTCCTCGCACTTGCTATGATTAGGATATTGTCTCTGTGTCTGTTTTTTTTCCTACTCTTATCATCAGATTGTTCTCAAATGCCTTGATCTCCATGCACCTCTATTTCTATGGTGGTCTGAGTGTCCCCCTGTTGCGTCGCTTGCTGGTCTTGTGCCACCCTCGACGCCAATGGGACCGTTTGGCCTGCAAATAGTTATAATTTAGTGCTTATGTACTCCCAAACGACCAGATTTGTAATTGATTCATATACTACATTACCTTCTAGTGAAATTTCCACTGTAACCTCTTGACCCTTTCCTGAGATTAGTCCGGACAAAGAGAAATGTTTTAGAACTCCAATAGACAATAGGGTATCAGGTAAGTACTGAACAAAGATGTCAAGGAAGATGAATGTTTTACTACAGGGACAGGCCAGAATCACAGTGGAAATGCTGATGGATATAAGATGGAAAAGGGTTTGAAAATCTACTTTTAATTTTAAAGTTATGAACACATCGTACTAATATTATAAACGCGAAAGTTTAAGTATGGATAGATGGATGGATGTTTGTTACTCTTTCACCCAAAAACAACTGAACGGATTTGGATGAAATTTGGCACAGAGATAGATTATAGTCTGGAATAACACAGGCTATATTTTATTCCGGAATTCCCACGGGAACGGGAATTACGCGGGTGAAACCGCGAGTATACTCGAAATACTAATCCTGCGCAGACGAAGTCGCGGGCACCAGCTAGTACTATATAAAACAAATTATTATATTATATTACCGTATTTATCGTGGATACCCCTGTGCCTTTTGAGTGCAAATCTGTCTGCGAAAGCGGCCGTACAAATATCACACTTGAAGGGCTTCTCGCCCGAGTGCACTTTCGCATGATTCTTGAGATGCGCCGCTTGACTGAACGCTGAGCCACATGTTTCACATCTGTCAAGTAAATAAGAACATTTAGGGTGACAAATCTAAATCGAACTGAGCTGTGCTGTACTGCGCTGTGCTGCTTGGTCAACTCGCTCGTCTAATATTTTAATGAGGATACAAACTAACCATGCTGTGCTGCGCTGTGAGGCTACGCTCTGTTTATATTGACCAAAACATATAGCAAGCGCAGTAAAGCGCAGCACCACTCGATTTAGATTTGTCACCCTAACAAGACATTTTGAGAAATTTTAACACCTTTACTTTTAAACATGGGTACAGAAATGCTACTAATTTTAAACTCGACTAGCTACAACAATTTTACTGTAACATTATACAGGATGAGCTTACTTAACGTCTAGTGACGGAACATGAGTCATCCATCACGGAAGCAGCTTCTTTCCTACCATGCCGAGCCATCTGCTTCGACTTTCAACTGCCACTTGGATCTTTAGTATGCTTCGCTCACATATATCAATTATTATCGGTGGTAGCCGCTAGCTGATATTTGAATTGTCCAACATTATTAACGAAGTGTTGTTTAATTACAATTCATCCATGCAAAAACAGAATCGAATTCATTCATTTCGTCCATAAAAATTAACTATGCTGGGTATTTCAAAAAACATCATCTAGCCCCAAACAAAGCAGAGTTTGTGTTATAGGTACTAGATAACAGATATACGTCAAAAATTATAATACATAGATACTTTTTATTATAAATAGTAAACACCCAGAACACATATCTGAAAATTGCACAATGTACTGATTGCATATTGTAATTTGTTCCGAGGCGGGAATCGAACCCGCAACCTGCACAAGGCAGAACTTTACCCGCTGCACTACAGAGTCAGCAATTACGAAGAATTCATTCAATTCAATAGCCATTTATGCAGCAATTCGATTCAACTATGTAATGTAAGTTCTTGACTTTGCATTGCAATGTGTAATCCTATTTGACTTTTAGTTGTTAGATATAAAAAGACACGGTATACTCACTTATAAGGTTTCTCCCCCGTATGTATGCGTCGGTGATTCCATAACGTTGCATGTCTTGCGAAGCCCTTATCACATACCTATGGAACGGAAATATAAAACCATAGAGATAAAAAATAAATTTTCGGTGATAAAAATGTGGTCATAGCAGGATGCAATTTAACCACTGATACAATTAAACAGATGTTATGCAAACCGAAAAAAACCACAACATTTAGGCAATAACAGATATCTAACATATATTTTCAGGTCAGATCTTTATCATATTAACAGCTGCGCCCCGCGGCTTTGACCGCGTGGAATTTTAATTGTGGGTCAAATGGATAAAAATAATGACATTGAAAATAGAGAATGAGACGTTAGATTCTGTTGTTTGGGGTACGATTTGAATTGCGAAAGATTTTTTCTATTTTAGAGCTGGCCATGGGACTCGTGGGATTTACCAGAAATTATTAATTTTTTGAATCAAGTTAAATTATAAATTTACTAGCGACCCGGCCCGGCTTCGCACGGTTTTATTATATGTATAAACCTTTCTCTTGAATCACTCTATCTATTAAAAAAAACCACTTCAAAATCCGTTGCGTAGTTTTAAAGATTTAAGCATACAAAGGGACATAGGGACAGAGAAAGCGACTTTGTTTTATACTATGTAGTGATAATACATAAGCAATACATAGTGTTTCATTGTTTAAGTTAAAGTATCATCTTTCATAAATTTTTGTAAAGAAAAAAATACGTTACCACTGATTTTCTTTGTTGTTTATTTTTACCGAGTTTAGAGTAAACCAAAAATGTAAAAAGCTATTTTTATTAATAATGTCTTGTATTCTTGTATTCCAATAAATAATAATTTTCCAAGAAAATGTATCTTTATTTTAGCCATTACATGTAACTTTTTTAAAACCAAATCATTACATAGTATAAAAAAAAGTCGCTTTCTCTGTCCCCTTTGTTCTATCCCTTTGTGTGCTTAAATCTTTAAAACTTTTTTTGTTTTTTTTAATAGATGGAGTGACTCAAGAGGAAGGTTTATACTTATAATAAAACCGTGCGAAGCCGGGACGGGTTTAAGTGTAAGCATGTAAGTAAGTTAAGAAGTTACGAAGGTACATCGTAACAAACATTTAGTGATTGTAACGTAAAAAAATTACAGTTCGTTAAAGTCTGTGTGTGACCGTTAAAAATTTACATCTTACTAATGTTATAAACGCGCAAGTTTGTATGGATGTTCCTCTTTCGCGCAAAAACTACTGAACGGATCGGGTTGAAATACTGAACAGACGTGGTTCTAACTCTGGAACAACACATTTGCTACCTTTCATACCATTAATCGGTTTCCATAGGTTATAACCTTATTATTTGCAAGTCTACAGGTAGCTCAACTTACCTGTAGACTTTTGCAAATAATCCATAGTAAACTATACATCAGCCAAACTCGATGTAGAATGTTTGTAAACAAACCGCCCATACTTAACCTGAAATACACTCTGTTGCCGCGCCTTTTTATACGCAATTTACATTACTTGTCGATTTAAGATCCTTCCTTCACTAAATATTTCGTACACTCATATCTAAAATTCGACGCCAAGTAAGTGAATTTTAGTTTTTTGTGTCGTGGTTTGTTTACAAACATTCTACATCGAGTTTGGCTAGTGTATAGAGAAAAACTTACTTCACAAACATAGGGCTTCTCTCCAGAGTGAGTCCTTTCATGGTTCTTCAGATGCGGAGATTGTGAAAACTGCATGCCGCATGTGTTACACCTATACAATAACAAAATGGTTGAAATAAAACCACTACATAGTATAAAACAAAGTCTCTTTTTCTGTCCCTATGTCCCTATATCCTTATGTCCCTTTGAATGCTTAAATCTTTAAAACCACGCAACTGATTTTGATGCGGTTTTTTTTAATAGATAGAGAGATTCAAGAGGATGGTTTATATACTTATAATACAACCGTGCAAAGCCGGGGCGGGTCGCTAGTAATAAATAAAAATACAGTAGAACTCCAATTATCCGAACTCCGACTATCCGAATCGCCGATTATCCGAATCAAGATGTTGAAGTGGAAGTGGAAGAAGAACTTTCTGCTGATGTTGAAGTAGACGCTGGACCATCAGCTAGTGAAGCATTTGCCGGCCCCGAGACTGCTTTGAAGTGGATGGAGCGAGTGTGACCACTTGCAATTGCAACTGCTCACCGTCAAGCGAATGCGTGACCTGGCTGCCCGAAAACGGTTGAAGACAGCAAAACAGCTTACATTGACGGAGATGTTTAAAAAACAATGATTTTTATTTCTAAACTTGTACATAAGTACATTTTATTTATATTTAAAACATGTGAAAATTTCATGTTTCTTTCATTTAATTCAATAAAAAAATAGTGCAATATCAAAACGTAGCTTTTATTCTCTCCAATGGCAATTTTTTTAAAAAAATCCGATTATCCGAATATTTGATTATCCGAATGGGTCCCGGTCCCCATTAATTCGGATAATTGGAGTTCTACTGTACTTATTTATGGCCTTTCTAAGTCTAATTGGGTTCACGTAATTGAATTGACAACTCATTCAATGTGTGGCATAGATATAAAGCAAACAACTTAAAACAGGGCCTCGAGAAGAAATAACAACTTAAGTCATTTTATGGCACAAACTGGACTTGTATAAAGCAATAAAATACAAAGAAATCAGTTTCAATTAAAAAAACATACCTTCTTTAATTTTTCAAGTAATCTCACACTTTTTTTAAACTATAAAAATCAAATAAAGCTGTGCGCCGTTTAGCGCTTTTGAAATCATTCACAGGTGGCAATACTTCTTGATAAAATATTTAAAAAATTGGTCACATTGTTATACTCTAGGGTGCATTACAATTTTATTAAGAAACAGATATCTGTTGGATGTCTTTCGTTTAAAATAAAATTTAGTCGAATTATGTTGACTAATTTAGAAACCTTCAAACTTAAAACGATGCAAATTTGTGTGTTTTTTTTCCATAAATTCAAAAGTAATGTCTATTACCATTTCACTATAAAACAGCTATAAGAATCTATACTCAATGAAATTTGCCAACGAGCCAGTCAATATAATCCCAAGAAAAAAAGCATACGAAATCGCGGGCAGAAGCTTATATGTCATGCCTTTACAAACCTGTATGGCTTCTCTCCCGTATGTATTCTAGAATGGTTCTTGAGGTACACAGCTTTAGCAAAAGCAATCCCACAAATCCCACATTTAAAGTTCTTCTCTCCCGAATGCAGCTTTTTGTGGGACCACAGAGATGAGTATCTGGAAAAGGATCCTCCACAGATATTACAGTGGAAGGGCTTCTCATTTGAGTTCTGGGCTAGTTTGTTTTTGATTCCACCAACGAAGATGATGCCGGAACCGTTGCAGTTTTGACATTTTGTTACAGATGCTAGGTTTCTTTTCTTGACTGGGTGGTGCCCTCCAGCTACTGTTGACAAAAAAGAATGTCTTAGAATCAGAGCACCACTTAAATCAAATCAAATAAGTTTATGTGTAACTTACATATACATATTAATTAGTAGTTAAAAAGAAATTAAAGACTAATGTGTTAGAAAACTTACAGTAATTTCGGTTTTAACCTTAGAATATAGTTACAAAAAGGTCCCAACTCAGCATTTGCAGGTTTTATTATTTTAAAACCGGCGCTGGTTTACTGTTAACCCTAGCATACAATCTAAATAAATGATATATATCCTTACTATTTATATATGTGAAAGTTTGGATGTATTGAACTACCTTTAGACTGTTGGCAACCATCTGCAGTTAGTGCAATTGTTTCAATCTTACTATTATATTTTTTTTTCTGGATATGCCGAATAGATCATTACCCTACAGGTACCCCTCGTGTTATATAGGATGTTATGCATCCCATATTAAAATTACGCATTTTAAAAATATCCATGTGGAGATGTTTTGAGATATCCCCTTTCTTCTTTACCATTGAACACTAGAGTTTAAATCTTTTAGAAACGAAGTCTAGCTTCACAGTGAGAAAATCGAACACTAAAATAAACACGAAGCTTAGGTACCTAAATACAGAAATCCTACTAATATCATAAACGCGAAAGTTTGTAAGTATGGATGGATGTTTGTTACTCTTTCACCACCTTTCACGCAAAAACTACTGAACGGATCTGGATGAAATTTAGCATAGAGATAGATTATAGTCTGTAATAACACATAGGCTATACCCTATATTTTACCCCGGAATTCCTACGGCAACGGGAAATACGCGGATGAAACCGCGGGGCGTTGCTAGTAAGTAAATAATAAAGAACTATGTAATCAACATGGCAGCAACTAGCGTTGAATGCATACATTGTATGCATTCAACGCTAGTTGTCTGCCAGGGCCACTTGTTGGCGTTACGGACAAATTACTCACACTTAAACAATTTGCAGTGACTCTCCCCCTCTAACCTCCGTGGGATTAGTAAACCCGCCCCCTAAACGCCCCACGTTACCAATGGATGCCCCAAACACGTATCAAACTGCTGCTGCCCATACAAATCTGTCTGAGTTGCTAGTAATACATTATTACTTCTTTCATATTGTATTTATAGAAATAAGAAATAATATAACATCGCAAAAAATTAAAAGGGATAAAAACTTCAATGTTTCCCCTGTAGGTGAGCTAACGGCGCTAGAGCCCGTAAAGTTCGCAAAGATTTTCGACTAGGTGGTCACTTGGTTTCGTGGCGCAGTTTTTAGCGCATTCCGAACTGAGGTAATGGTCGCGGGTTAAAGTCCCGCCGGAATCTAAAACTTTTGTGATGTTTTTTCTTAGATACTCCCCGAATGCGAGGGTCTACGCACTATAATTATATATATTATAATCTTTATAGAAATAGTTGTCATGGTGTTTACTTGGTTTCACTGCTTGCTGGGTTTGCTGCTGCTGCGGCCCTGGTTGCGGCGCGACTGCTAACGGATCTGAGGTAGGCTGAACATTGTGCACTGTGTTCACGGTCCCCACTTCAAACTTTACATTTTCTTCGGCCACAAATAGTTGACTATTCACTGTAAAAAAAGAAATTTAATTGAGTAATAAAACAAAGGAGTATTTTACCAGGGTACTTGAGGGAACAGGCCATAGTTGACTTAATGCGGGTTGTAAACTATTTAAGTTGGTCAAGCTTAGAGGGCTGTCCATAAATTACGTGCGGCATTTTTCAATATTTTGTGACACCCCCGCCTCCTCTGGTGAGATATCGTAAGATTTTCCTGAACTCCCACCCCCACGTATTTTTTTTAAGAATTGTGTTGTGGCTGAAACACAATGTCTTTATGGACGCCCCCTTAAAGTCTCATTAAATAGTCAGATTGGGCTTGGTCTTTTATTTGACAATAATGGTTAATAGAAGTGTTAAAAAGCTTTCAACTTATTTATGTATATCAACAAGTTTTGAATCAATTGTCGTTTTGGAGTCCAACTACAAAAAGACAATTGATTCAAAGTTTGTTTTAGCATAGGTTTAAAAACAAATGGTTAATAAATATGTATGTTCAAAGCGACTTATCTGCTTGCTATTAAAATATGGCGAATTTTATCCACTGATAAGGCTTGGCTTGGTCTATCTAATGCAGTTTTTCTCAGTTTGTGTCCAAAACCAAAATCTAAGCACATAAGTATGAAAAACTGCATAATCTGAGCTTTTGTTCTCTGGTACAAGGGTAAAACTTGGCAAAATAATCTAAATCTGACATAGGAACATAAGTTTTACCAACAGATACATAAGTATTTTTAGTAGCACAACTAATAGACTATGGAGTTGCAGTACTTATATTCTAGTCATAAAGAATTGTAAGTAAAATTCTAATAACATACTCACTTTGGTTACCCCTTTGTTGGTCAACAGAGTCCTGTGATATGCAGTTTTCACATCTTATCAACTTAGGACCTTTTCTCTTAGGGTTACTGGTGATGGGATTACCACAAGTTATGCATTTCTGGACTTTGTCTACTATTATTGGTTTTGCTGGAAGGAAAACAGAAATACAGAGGTCAATAATTTGTTATAGATGGACAAACCAACAAAGAATTCTTGAGAACTTTATTATTCTATTTATTTTCTACTTGTATTTGCACATATTGTTTCTATGGAAATGTTTCAAGGTGTTTCAATCTCATTGGAACTGATTTATGGGACGATAAGCCTATGTTTTATTACAGGCCTAGAACAGTGTATTTAAAATTTCAGCCCAATCTGTTTGGTAGTTTTAGTGTGAAGAGGTAACAAACATCAATCCATCCATCCATTTATAAACAGACTTTTATTATAAAACTTGCGACCCGCCCCGACTTCGCACGGTTTTATATTATACATATAAACCTTCCTCTTGAATTACTCTATCTATTAAAACCGCATCAAAATCCGTTGCGTAGTTTCAAAGATTTAAGCGTTTAAAGGGACATAATGACATAGGGACAGAGAAAGCGACTTTATTTTATACTATGTAGTGATATTGGTAGTGCATTTAATGCACCTTCCATGAAACTAAAAATTAGCAAGTCTATCATGAAATGGTTATTGGCAGAATAGCATCAGGCCAGACGCAGAGCCGTGTTATAAGAACTTTAAGTTTTTTAAGAGTATCCTTACTGTCCTGTAGCTGAACATGGTGTTGCTGCTGTTCGCTGGGGTCTGTTGATAGAATCTGAATATGAGGGTTCATGGAAACCTCGTTACCACTACTGACACCTGTTGCGACCACAGTGATGTTACTTTCTGAAAGAGAAATCATCATTCAACACTTTATTTCTTATTTGATTGAAATTTGTTAGTAATTTACAGGCGTCAGTACAGGAGGTGTGAGGATCACTGACTTGATAATATACTCTATATTATCAAGTCAGTGATCCTCACACTGTGTAAGTAATAGTGTAATATTTGAGCTTTGGGTAATATACTCTACCTATTTCACTGGTAATTCAGTTTTAAATTTTTCAATTTTGTAAACGAGAAATATTAGGACATATATAAATAACTTACTCTTAGCTCTTAGCTAGCCTTACTCTTAAAATGTGGATCCTTATTACAACTTGGCATGAATTTAGGTATGTATGTATAAGTTAGCGGAATTCGGTTGAATAAGCCAAACTAAATTAGTAGTAAAATTTAGACAAATGCAAGTACCTCGACAAACCTCCTCAGGTTTAAATGGTACATATATTAATTTAAAATGTATCTTGTTTGTATTAAATAAAAAAAAAACTATCATAGTAGAACTCTAAGGAAACATTTTTAAGATTTTCCGTAACTGGTTAATAGGATAAAAATGTTTAGTCCAGCTTTGATGCAAAGTTGCAAGATATGTTCAGTAGTTTTTAGCATGAGGAAGTAACAAATATCCACCCAACTTCTGCATTTAATTTCTTTTTTACATTATGAAAGATACAAGTAAATCAATATCTTTATTTCTTTAGGCTTACATAATAAGCACATAGAGAAGTCAAATTTAATACTATTCTCAATTCAAATTGAGACTCAGAGTAAGAACCTTATTATCTTATTTCACCTGGGTATTACCTGTATCTTGAGCATGTATCCTTTTATGAGCATTGAGCAGAGTAAGGTGTCCAAACATGAGACCGCACACATCACATTTAAAACTAATATTGGATATAGTATTTTGTAGTCCATTTGGTGCAATTTGCATTTGATTGACAAGTGCATAGTTGTAAGAAAATGGTTGTGCTATGTAACAAGTTTTGTCATCGCTTGTAGTCAGTTGAGTTATGTTCACAGCACCAGCCCCGCTGGAAGCTGCTGTTCCAATCTTTCCAATCATATTTACATTTGTTGTGTAGCAAAATGTTGGGAACTCCTGGAACACAAGTTTAGATTCTATAGTTATCAGTAGATATAATAGTAACATTTATCTACAGTTTAGAGAATAAATTATGTAGTATTAGTGTTATTTATTTTGATTTACAGTACACACCTGTTGTTGCTGTGATTGTTGTGTTTGCTGAGCATTTTTTTGTTGTGAGTTTTCAATATTTTTTCCTTGTGATTTTTGCGTAGGATGCTCCTGATACTGAAGTGTCGGCACAGAGCCGGCTTGAACTGTGTTGGTAGTAAACATTTTGTCAAACTTTTCCCGAAATCGGCTTCTAGGTCTTCTATCACCTGTGATAATTTATGATATGCATCTGCAATGAACAATCAGTCCGTAAATTGCACGCTAAATACTTCTGTGTACATCCAGACAGTCATTCCAATCATCATTTTATAAGCGCGGCTAAAGCAAAGAACTTCACACCACAATCACAACATAGCGTGCGAAGGTAACAGGGCATTTTCTTATCAGTCTTCTCTACTCGTATCGTAAAAAGATCATTCGTTGATGTAAGCAGTGTCTCCTGAGTAGCCGAATAGCCGATATGTGCAAGAAAAGGATGACGGACTGTCTATACGCGCTACGGCAAACGGACGCCATTGGTACTCTTTCAAACAGCACTATCAGAAGGAAACCCAAGAACATTGTGCATAGGACTTTCCTAAAAAATTGTCAGCATTCTTACGCACCTGATATTGACTAATACGATGTAATTTCACACAAGTTACTCGTAAGAATAGGGAATTCACAAGATTTGAAGATTATTTTATTTCTATCTCACTTTCTTTACCAATTTTCCATCTCACGAAAGAAACGAAATGGCGATACAAAATCAAAATGGCGCTTTTTTACTTTTTAAAATTTACGCATCGCACTGCACTAATTGTATTCTACCATGTGGCCACAATGCTGATTTGACATCGTAGCTTGATTGATGGTGTTTAGAAATAGTAAGACCAAAAAGTAAATGTAGCAAAACATTAGTGAATTAGCTATAAGATTAATCTCTCTAACGCTTTTATTTCTAAACAATAAAGGCATCTGAATATAATGATTGCAAATACAAATTACAACAAAATATTCTCGACTCTTAACGTGTGTTTTAGCCTTACACATTATTTTTTTAACTTGATCGTGTGACTCAACCACATACTTGAGTCTGTGGAAAGAATAGGTTTTATTCTCATTGGGTGGGGGTGGGTGCAATGTTATATTCATTCATTAACGTTCACGTGGGATTTTCAAATTCGAAATTCTAAAAAATAGTACAAGCGTATCTGTTCAGTCATAAATTCATAGTTTTTATAATAATTCTATTTGATTTAATAAATCCCTTACCTATTTATTATTTCCCATCTCTCCTGATCTTTATGTTATTTCGTCACGTAGTAGGCTTAGCCACAGGTAGGTACCTACGTTATAGTTTTCCAACTTTTTATAATATCATCAAAACATACCTATACCTACTTGATAATGGCAAATGCTAAAACTAGCGAGTCCAGTGTTTTTTTATGTTCAGTAAGTAAATCAATATCTGTATTCTTTAGGCTTACAAAATAAGCACTTAGACAAGTCAATATGAAACTATACCATGTATAGTAGGTAAATATATCACTACCTACCTAGTTATCAAATACTTACTATAAGAAAACAAGAGATAATTGATTTCTCTTCGCTTCAATCTTACAATCTACAGGTTGTCAATATAACCAGACTAGCGATCCGCCCCGGCTTCGCACGGTTTTATTATATGTATAAACCTTCCTCTTGAATCACTCTATCTATTAAAAAAAACCGCTTCAAAATCCGTTGTGTAGTTTTAAAGATTTAAGCGTTCAAAGGGACATAATGACATAGGGACGAAGAAAGCGACTTTATTTTATACTATGTAGTGATAGTGATAATTATGTTATATCTATTTAACTAAAAAGGCGGGGAACATTGTCAGATGACGTAAAAATAATACTAACATATTTTGATATTATAATTATTTATTACAATATTACAACACTTACAATTGCAGCTACTACTAATTCTAACATTACAATTAATATAACTTTTGTCTTCTTAAAATAATTTAAATACAAACATAATATAAAGCGGCGTTATGTCTCATACTTACCATATGCCACTTGTTAAAAGCTTAGGATACTTAGTTTGTAAGAATTCTGATCTAGAATATATTCCGAAAATCAAGATTTATCTTGCTGCTGTTTACGGTTGAGGTATTTAAGAATAAAAAAGGGATCTTTTTTCCTGTTTTTCTCTATTTCATTTACTATACGATTAAGTCTGTTACTCCAGTTTTGGCAAGTGTCTGCATGGATAGATTCGAGAAGGTTGTGATCTGGACACCAAAAGTTTCTAATTTCCTTGTTTGATAAACAATCTTTTAGTTTTTTCATCATATAAATCACTAAAAATGACAATGATTTATTTTTCCAGAATTTCGGTGGTTTTTCAACAGCCTCCCACAAAAATAATGTTTTTATGTAATAGCTTGCTAGTTTATGGAATCCTTGGGTATCTCTCAATAATTTCAGAATTTTTATAACACTTTTCATGTTATGTTTGTTGTATATGTAGTACTTTTCTTGATATGGGAATGCTAATCTCCAACTGAAGTCATCATCTGTTGGTTTGGGTACAGCAAAATATTGATAATTTTTTGTTTTTCTGACCCTATCAAAATCTATTTTTGTGTTATGGGGAATTTTGGGAAGTTTAAACGATAGAGTTGGAACGAGGTCAATGTCGATTATGTTATCACTGTTTTCGATAATAGTTAAAGTGAATGCAGGACCCGAAGTCTTCGACGCAATTTGATACAATTCATTGTTTACTTTGAGTATCTTCATTCCATTTTCTTCAGGCAGAGTTTTCAATGCGGTGTCTACAACTTTCTGCATCCAGGATCTAAATCGCTGCATCGATAAACGATGCAATGAATCGCACCAAAGCATAGTTTCATTGAAGCCCTTCGTTGCAGTGGCAGGAGTTTTAGATAGTCTACGAAACTCTGACGGCATAATAATGCTGGTATAAGCACCTTGCTTTTCATTGGATATCAACGTGATTTTGTCATAGTTGATATAAAATGTAAGAACGATATTTATATCGTATTCCGTTGGTCGTCCCACCCGAAGACCATCAAAATAGCTCCCCAAGTATTCCAGTTTTGGCTTCATACTGTTGAATAGTTTATCAGAAGATTTCATTCTCTCGAGAATTACTTCGAGTACTGAATATAGTATTTTATTGTTCTTTTTTCTGTCGTCTCTTTTAATTTTTACGAGCGTTTTGTTGACTTCTAAAAGAGCATTTTCCATATTTTTTCTGTTATTCTTTTTTAGGCATAGACGTTCGACATCATTTGATAAACCTGGAAATAAATATTGAAAAGGAACATTTAGTACCTAACAATGTAATGTTAGGGATTAAGATAATATGTCTGGGCCTCGTTGGGAAGGATAATTTATAAAACAACCTACTATACCTTAAAAAGAACAGATTAAATTACCTATCGAAGAACAAAAGGATTACGTAAAATGCAATTTATTTGATGGGTACATCATCACTATAGTATAAAATAAAGTCGCTTTCTCTGTCCCTATGTCATTGTGTCCCTTTGAAAGCTTAAATCTTTAAAACTACGCAACGGATTTTGATGCGGTTTTTTTTAATAGATAGAGTGATTCAAGAGGAAGGTTTATACGTATAATAAAACCGTGCGAAGCCGGGGCGGGTCGCTAGTACATAATAAACAAAACAGAAGATGGGACAGAAAATAGGATAACAGATAACAAAAAATGCCTCTATTTTCTATGAGGATTTTTGATATCTCTTATCACTAAGGATTTCCTTTCATTGAACTATAGAAATACTGTCGCAATGTTCATATTATTATCTCTATTACAATACACTCATATATTAAGGCAGCGCCTACCTGATTTGGACTTCATGTTCTGATTAACATCAATGTGCTCCATTGTTAATAGGTACTTAATATGAAACTTTAAGAAACGGATTGTACAGTCTATTCTGTTCTGAGCACAAATTATGACTAACTGAAAAGCTTTGTATGCTGCTGTGAGTCACCCCAAATGATCTGGGGAAATCCCTGTTTATGTGATGTGGTTTTCTGCATTCATTGGTCAAGTCTTGCATGGTTGGTAACTATACAAGGTGTTGCTTATTTAACATATTTGTATGAATACAAGTTGTTATTTTCAACCGACTTCAAAAAAGGAGTTGGTTCTCATTCTCAATTCGACTGAAGATGTTTATGTGTGTTATGGCACAATTACGAGTATTATGAACTAATCATCAAAATTAGTCTACGCAGAAAAGTTCTAAGTATAGAAGGAGAATAAAAAATCAAAAACAGGCAAAAAAAAAATCTGTATTGACCGATTTTGATGATTATTTTCTTATTTGAAAGCTCGTGCTTCTCGTGATTTAAATCGATCAAGATCTGACCCAACTGATCAAATCTTTAGGGAATGATCCCGCCCGATGGTGGTCGTAGTGACTGACTAATAGTTTTTAAGTTTTTCTTTTTTATAATAATGCGTGAAATTGTGCGTTGGCGGTTGTGAGTTGTTGGAAAAAACGCCAAATTATTTAAGATATGTAGTTTCAAAATTCAGTGAATGTACAGCTACTTATTTTTTTAAATAATTTATGGCCATTCATTTATTACTTACGTAAGATTTAGGGGTGGGGAGGGGGTCGACCGTGTCTTTTTTCTTAATTTGATGTATATTCGAAACTAGCGAAAATAGTCTAATCAGGGAAAGGCGCCTAAAGGAAAGTTATTATTCTAGAATATTTCGGGCACTTGCTCTTCAAACGTTCGTTTGTTCCATCCTGTATATTGTTCTATCTAGGTATGAGGATATCTTGAGATATGGAGTTCTTGTTTTATTTTTTACCTTTACGAAGTATGACGAATTCAGTTTAGCGGTTGGTTGTCCAGTTTTAATTTGTGCTAAATTAAAACTGTACAACCAACAGTTTGTCGGCAGTAGCTAATAATTTAAATAGGTAATGAACAAATCCAAACTTAGCTACAATAGAAAATTATGATCCATAAGTATTTTAAGATGATGAATAGGTGGAAAGATGTTTGCCTTATTGTACCATGAACTAAATTTATTATAGTACATCTTAATACTAATTACAACTAAAGTGGCACAATCGGCGGCCTTATCACCAACAGCGAGCTCTTCCAGGCAACCTTTAGATGAACAGGATCGTTTAATTTATGAAATTTACATTGGCGTAACTAATATTGTACCTAAGCTTTCTTAGAGATTATCAACACTTAATTATATTAACTTACCAACTTAAAATCCCACTAATTCTTTACGTCAGGAATATGTTTATGTTCAGTTTTAAAATATATCCCGAATGCATCTGTAGCTTGCTGCAGTGTACTGAAAGTGATTGGTTTAACATCATCACTGGTTGGTTTATTGTGTCCATCTGGTTCTTGATCTGTAATTAATTCGATTAGAATTAGTGTTTGAATGAAGACATCAATTGATGCGAATAACGAATGGGTTGTGTTCTGATGAAATGTCTGACAGTGCCGTTCTACTACCGAACCGATGGGGATCGGCAGAATCGGCCCCTTAGTCTTTTAGTTCGGTGATTAAAAGGTTCATGAGGAATTTCCTGCATACACTCAGGTTGTGGAATGATCTCCCTGCTGACTACATAAGGTTGAAAATGTAAAGTAAAAAAAGAAATAATACTGGACAATTCACATAATATCATCTCCAAGTTAAGCAGAGCTTTTGTTATGGGTAAAAGATAATAGAAATAATAAATTAAACTACATATTGAAAGGATTTTTTTTTAAATATCATAAAATTTACTAGAACACTGAAGTTTCTGCAGATCATACAAATATTTGTCCCATGACCTTCACCCTCTTCGTAATATTCCTGATTTTGCATGCATCCTATATATATCCTATCCTGAATTCCATCAGTGCAGGCTGCAAGCCTGTTGGCCAGCTTGGTGGTGTGAAAAAAGGTGTAGTTACATTCTTACCTTCTTCTTTGCCTTCTTTTGGAGTCACATAAGCATGTTCCATGTTTAAATGTTTTCTAGTCTTGCATACAAACTTCAATGTTTTTTCTGGTACCTTATCAAATAATGGGTCTTCACAATGGGGAGAAGGATCTTCTTCAAAAAACATGTATGTTCCCGGAGAACTTTCATGCTTGCCTATAACAAGTGTTAGGAATCACATTCTTGCAACTTAATTTCCTACAATATAATCCTACTAATATAATGAAAGAAAGAAAAATTTGAATTGTCTAACAAAGTGTTTTTTTGTAAGTCTAAAGAAATAAAGATATTGATTTACTGAAAGCAAAATGAAAGTTTGTAACCACATATCTTCTTAACTACATTTAGATGATATTTTGTATTTAAATAGATTCGATTTTAGAATAACACAAAGGATATGCCTAGTGCTTAGATAAACCTAACACAGGCTGATTTATAATTTTTGATTTAAATTTGTAGAACTTTAGTATTTATCTAGACTTAGTTTAGGTACTTTTATTTTAGGACCTACATAGTAAACATATTTTAGTGCCCTAGCTAGGTCCATTTGAAACTTTTCATCTAATCTACAAACAACATGATAACAATAAAATTAAATATAATTTAAATATTTGAATTGTAGCTCAGACTGTAATAATTACTATTTCAATAATGAGTAGAGTATTTCAGATATTTAAATTAGTAATTACTGTTTTTCAATATAAATGTCTCAAATATTTAACTCATTGTTGAAATAGATGTTATGTTGACCTATAATTCAAATTATATAAGTGAGAAGAACACACAGTGGACACCTTAATAGCAGTTATTCTCCAAATAAGACCTATTTTAATAAACAGGTTTAATATACTTTGTAGACCTGTGTGTGCCATAGTGTTGGTCCCCACTGTAGGTACAGTTGTTGTAATGTGATGGCATACCTAATCTACCAACACTAGGTAGGGTCTACATTACATAGTCTATACACAGATTTGGTACTCTCTTACTACTCCTCAAATTAGTACCTACCTATATAAGTAAATAAATCAACGTCTCACCTATAAAAAATGTGTCATCCATTTGAATAATAGGAGTTTTATCGTTTACACCCAATACATGAATACTTCTGTACGTATTTATATTGACATTATCTTCAAATTCAGCATAAACTAATATTTCTTCTTCAGAATCAGATTCTTCTTTGCTCATTGTGCTGTAGAATATGCTACAATAATGTTAATTACTCTGTATTGTTGGTTTTCTTTTTCATAACCTATAACTATAGTTACCGACTATAGTCGGTATCTAAGCAAGATAATAAATAAAAAATACTCCTCTGTTACACAAATGTAAAATTTCCCTTCTTGATCAAAGTGCTTTGCTTTGGGCGGGCAAGGGGAAGAAAATGTAAATAAACATTTTATTGTATTTTAGGTTATGATGAACGAGGAATGAACAAGATCCAAGAACATTTCTCACTCACAAACAACAGATAAAATATTTAAAAAATAAAATTCATGAGTTTGACGATGAGCTTGAGAGTCTGAATGTCTTGCTCTTGTCATGTTTTATTTTGACATTTCTAAAAAAACTATTTTGACAAGAAAGAAGAAAGCCACGAGTGGAGTGACGAAATTTTTGTAACTTCAAAAATACTCGAGCCATCTAGAATATTCACTGAATATTTTGAGAATCTCGGACCAAAACACCTGAAACATGTCTGATTGGGATACTGTTACTATTCTTCGCAAAAAACCTCCAAAGGCATCTGCCTTAAAAACTGAACAGGCAGTAAATGCTGCGCGTCGTCAAGGAGTACCAGTGGACACACAGCAAAAATACGGCGCAGGGACGAACAAGCAGCACGTAACCACAAAAAATACAGCAAAACTTGACAGAGAGACTGAAGAGTTGAAACATGATAAAGTCCCTCTTGATCTTGGGAAATTGATAATGCAAGGAAGGCAGGCCAAAGGAATGAGCCAAAAGGATTTGGCCACAAAGATATGTGAAAAACCACAAATAGTCAATGATTATGAAGCTGGTCGTGGTATTCCAAACAACATAGTTTTAGGAAAAATCGAAAGGGCAATTGGAATAAAACTTAGAGGAAAGGAAAGGGGCCAACCGCTGCAGCCTCCTGGAGCAAAGAAATAACGGAGACTTCAGGGGGCGAAAATAACCTTAAATGTTTTTGCTTTTAATTTTATCACTGTCTGTCGATTATTGTTTTCAAAAGAAGTAAATAAGCAAACTGTGATGTAATTTTTTCATTAATTAACATTGTTCTGATAATGTGCGAGTAAAGTGTGCCCACTACATCAGAGAATGTTATTTACCCATCACTTGCAATAATAACTCAAATATAAAAGAGACTTAACAAATATGAAGTTGGTTATTTAGAAATAGATTGTGTATGGTGATTAAATTTTATGATAAATAACCACAAAAATGTTTCTCATCATTAATCCAACAACCTTTAATAAACTTGTAATTATCTCAGTGGCCCAGCAGGCAAAGCTCTGCCTGCTACACAAGAGGGTAGCAGGTTTGATCCACCTTGGGACAAATGTTTAGATAATCTACAGATACTAAAATTTGTTACGGGTGCTTATTATCATCATCATCAATCTATATGAGTCCACTGCTAGACAGGCCTACCCTAATGAGTGCCGTTTTTGTGTTAGGTACGATGTATAAAATAATTTCTGTCTGCAATTTATTGAACTAAGTATGAAGCTAATGACTGGCAAGGAGAGGATCAGAGTGACAACTGGAAGGGTCAGAACCGATAATAATCCTCCTATCATTCAGTCAAATTCGTACCTGGATCCGACAAAGAACCGCCAAACAACACCAAAACTACTGGGCAAGTATTTACCCAGGTGTTGTTGTGCTTAACCCGACATTGTCGAGGATGCCTAGGGAAGCATGCACCAGCGTCAGCGAGCTGCTTGCTTTCCTGGAGGATATCGGGTGGTTAGACTAGCAGCCCCCCACCCGACACGCAAAAAGGGCCCACCTGTAGCCTACTTGCGGAAACCAGTCTAGTATGTGTGAATGGTCTAGCATTTTTTTGATTATAAAATATTTGGCATTAGGCTAGTAGCCTTATTAAATTACAGTGCGTAAGCCTTCGTACTCGGATAATATCTAAGAAATAAAATAAAATCGCAAAAATTTTCGCACTCAGCGTGACTTGCGTAATGAAGAAGGGTCGCGGGTTCAAGTCCAGCTGAATTCGAAAATGATGATAAGTTTGGTAGCCCCAAGCTAAGCAGAGTTTGTGTTTGGATGTTAGATTATTGATACCTACAGGTTACATAATACACTACATAACATAGAGAGTTATATTAGGTACCTAAACATAGATTATACCCAGAACAAATATCTGCAGGCCATACAAACCCAACTGAGGCGGGAATCGAACCCGAAACCTCCTGTGCAGAAGGACCTTCGTCCTTCGCCCGCTCTGCCATGCCACTGAGGTCGTCCGATAATTGTCTATGCATAACAAAATATACATCCTGAATATTAGATCGCACAATCGTTTGTCCCGAGGCAGGAACTGAACCTCCTGCTTCAAAGACGAAACTTCATCCAGTGCGTGCAACCAGTGTTGTTATCGTAAAAATTTGGGTTGCCGTATGTTACATTCTGATTTGCCGTATTTTTAGGGAAAAAATACTAAATTGCCGTATATAATTTAAAAATGTTTATTTTTCGTTATTTTATTCACAAGTGTGTTGAAAAACGTCGTATGATACACTTGTGTATTGGTGATTACCGTCCTCGACTCTCTTGTACACTTATTTATTATATATGTAGTATCGTAAGGTCACTATACTATTCGTAAATTATAGCTTTGTATTAAGTAGGTATGTTTGAAATTTAGATATTAGATTTTTACTGTTGTAAATGGTTAGGTGCAATAAAGTATTCATTCATTTTATAGGTATTCATTCATTCAACGCATAATTTTTTAAATTTTATCTAAAGACGCTAAAAAACGGAACGTTGTATTATTTTAATTTCCTTGTACAATAATTGTCTGAAGTTGAATCCAACCCTGCGGTAATATGAACTCTGTTTTTAGTCGCGAGTCGGGATTTCACCGGCTATAAGTGGTACATTTCGTTGCGCTAGTTAAAAATGTTTCGTTTCACGTACAGCCTATTACCGTATTTTCTGATACGGCATTAAAAGACCTGAAGTATGCCGTATTTTCTGAAAAAAAAGGATTACCGTATATTACGGCAATTGCCGTATCAATAACAACACTGCGTGCAACTCAGAGAATCATCAAAAAGAGACACGCACGCTGCCATGCCGACTACAACGTTATACGCAGATTCATTCATATAAAAGAAGTTGAAGTTAAAGGGGGTTTGCGTATTTCCAAATCATGCTAGAATCTTTGCATAGGAAGGAAAGCTCCTCCAAAGATATTATTTTATTTCAACAATGCCTTGGGCTTCTCGTAATTTAGAAGCCCAAATCCAGTGAACAGAAGTTATTTAAGGATATGATTTTATATATGAGAAGCCCAAGCCATGTCAGTCACTTTTTTATGTAGTAGATATGTGTCGATAAGACGCAGAGCCATTTGTACGTACCTACCTATGAGAAAAGCAATACTTCACAATCAGCGGGGCTGCCAGCTTGACGTCAAGATAGCAGCCACAGTGAAATCACTCAATATCTCATAAAGTACTGGAGCACTATTGATATGCTTTGCGGCACCGGATACAGCATTGACGGCACAGTTAATTGGCATATTTATAATCTTGAAATTCCATGGTGGGGCTGCTAACTTGACGGACACGCCAAACCGAGCAGCAAATGCAGGCAGAAAGAGTCGTTCACAAAGAAGTTGAAATTTGAAACCAACAAGCAAGCCGTGAAGAAGTGAAGTGAGCAAGTTACTTAGAATTGAAACAATTTTGTTGTGATTTTGTTGCAAAATTATAATTTCAAACATTATGTGATTCTTAGAATTCATAGTATCGCATATTAGTGCAGTTTGGTCGAGTTTTATGCCAAAGAGATAAAGAATAACGCGTAATAATGTCGTTTTCATTTGGGGCCAATACTGCTGCAAGCAAACGTGAGAGAAAATTATTGTTATTCATTTATTTCCTTTGTTTTATCATGATCTCTTCTCTAATAACTAGAAATTGCAGCTTCCTTTTCATTTGGTGGAACAAATACGGTCTCTACATCGAGTGCCGGTTTTGGTTTTGGAACCACAACTTCAACCGGGTTCGGGACCACTCCGTCCACCGGTTTTGGGGCTAATACATCAACTGGTTTTGGAGCCACGAATACTACTGGATTTGGTGGTTTTGGAGCCGCTGCAGCGCCTGCCGGTAAGTTCGTATTTTTACATACATTCGTAGGATAACCTATCCTGTGGGTGTAGATCTATGAAGAGGCTCATGGAATAATTTTATTATTGTGCTTTAAAGGCAGGCAAGTAATCTTCTAAAAAGGGTGTGCACTTTATGAAGCCAAACTTTGAGCAAAGTTTCACAATACAACTATGAAATTTTAATGTATGTGTAAAGTTTGATGTTCTCTATCCACTCAACAGTGACGTCGAATATATCGAAAATGGCGTAACAGTGCGACCCGTTATGGGCTGCCCGCACTGTTCGGGTTTTCTGAAGATGTGCAACAACTAAAACTGCGTTTTTGGTGTTTTTATGCAGTTTAACTATCTAATTTAGATACAAACTAGTTAAGAAATATTTTTATTACCATTTCATGTACTTTAAATGATACATGCAAGAGAAAATAATGTATAGTATTATAACTGTAACTTCAACCACCTAATTCTTAGCCTTACTTTTGGATAGTACTCCAAAATAAAACTTGTTCTCCCATATATACTAGGTTTTAGTATAAGCTTACATTCCCATAATAATAATAAAACAATAAAACAGCAGCATCATCATACATTTTTTTTACAAAATTACACTTCTAAACTCTGAACACCAATTGGGTACACTTACTAACAAGCCTCAAGTGGGTATCTTAGTACCAATTATTTTAAGTGAATATTTCACTGTGGGGACCTGGCAAATAAATAAACAATAAATTGAACATATTAAATTTCTATATTTAAAAACTTACAGGTTTTAGTTCAATAGATTCCTTACAATAATAAAACCAAAATGAGTCCATTTCAGCCAGTCAAATAACCACTTTCTTAGATCAGTGATTTTTCATACAAAAATTGTTTTATTTTTTATATCAACAGATATTGTGAAAACTAATATAAGTATTCTTCAAATTACTAGCATAAAATATCTTCATTTCATACAATAATCTTTTGTAACTTACGAATCAAAATTGCAAAAAATCACTGTTTCATCACAAAGAAGGTTAACTAAGTATGGATTCAATTATGGAAGACTTCCAAACACGTACCTACTTGATTTTTTTACCTCTATTTTTCAGTTATGGTTGAAACAGGTGCCAATCGACATACTAAAACATTACAAACCAAACGTATTCCGTGATGAAATGTTGTTAGCGGTATACTTTCCGAGATATAGAAAATGTTTTATGTTCTTGCCGCTCGTTTGACATTCTACTGCGTAAGTAGTGTATTTAGTGAAATGCAAAGAAAATTTGCGTGCAAAGTGCGTTTTTATTTGTGGGGCCTCTGTCTGTAATCAATATTTTCACCTGATCAGTTCAGTATTTTTACCGTGAAGAAAGAAAATACATCCATACATTCAAACCTTCGCGTTAATAATATTAGTGTGAAGTGTGATAATGTTTCAAGAGCTATCAACTGTACAAATAAAAAAAAAAACAAATAAAAATACAGATAAAAATATTTGTTCCCCAACAAGTAAAATGTGTATGATTTCAAGCTAGAATGATGATGATGATGATATCCTCAATCCATCCACACTAAACAGCACCATGGTTTGTTGTTC
Source organism: Eupithecia centaureata (assembly GCA_944547425.1). Classification (NCBI taxonomy): domain Eukaryota; kingdom Metazoa; phylum Arthropoda; class Insecta; order Lepidoptera; family Geometridae; genus Eupithecia; species Eupithecia centaureata. The sequence continues at coordinate 11,748,309 of OX155679.1, read as the reverse complement.
ATTTGAAACGTCAAACCTAGACAGTGCGACTAGCCCTATCTTGGTTACTCATAGACCACTTCACATTTTCGGTATAAATACTATATTTACCACATATTTATTATTATAATATCTCTTTTATAGAATAGCTGAGTTATTATACCATCTATTTCATGCTACATACCTTTAATAAGTCTCAGTGTTATGATGAAAAGCTAGAAACATCGTGATGGATGCGGTCGGTTACAAGCACCAGGACCATTTCTTATCTGATTTTATCACACAAAAAGTACTAAAAAGACAGTCAGGAGTACTAAAATTAAGAAAACTTAAATTTTTCTTGTATTTCCAAAACGATTTCACTCGAATAAATCCGCGTAAAACTCAAAACAATCAATAGACAATCACAAACTTTTCTTGTCTGCATGTGAAGTTCGACTACGGATTTCTCGGAATTTTTGCATGACGCAACATGTGGACTAGCACTGGGTACCTATCTTGCTCTAACAAGAACGCAATGCAATAGGTTTAAGCAAGATAGAAACATAAACAAACGTGAAGTTGAGCATAAACTAGGCGCCAGCTTACATGCCCAAAATGGCCCGCCGCACTGTTGACGGATATTTGACGGATGCCCAAAATGGACGTCTGCACTGTTGAGCGGCTATAGAATTACAAGAATAAGTAACGCATCCCACTACATAGATTACCAAAGGGTGGGAGAGGAGGTTTCATCTGTGACAACAGTGTTATGGGTCTGCAGATGCCATCTTTTTTCAAACCTGTTTTTGTTCCATGTCCAAATTGCTTATAAGTAGTAGATATTACAGTAAACTATATGTTATGTATTTAAAACATTATAGAAAATATCTATCTATATTTGAATACAATGTGTTTTTCCGAACCTTGATCAAACGAAATGTGCGGATACACGACACATATTTATCGATAAAAACCGAGATTTAAAAAAATGTAATGTTATTTTTTTTAAACACAATTCAAGTACAGATATCAACAGGAATCTCAACTGATTTAATCTAAATGACAGAAAGTACCTAATTTAAATGGTGAATAACATGATAACGGAAAGAGATAGACCCCCAGTTTTTGAAGGATTTGTAGAATAAATTATGAAGTTTAATACAACATGCAAAAAAGTACACCTTAATTACCCAGTTTTAAAGTTACAGAGAAAAAATAAAATAAAAATCGTTTTTTTTTTGTCTTATTTCTAAAAAAATACTGTTTTTACTACGCTTATGTATCGTATTTGTATTTTTTATTTATTTTATTAGCTAGGTAAACTATCTAGCTTTCAAATGAAACTACTTCGAATAAAATACACCAATTACTCAAAAAGAAACTAAGAAAAAACCAGATGAAGTAGTCTTCATTTTAAAAATTATTAAAACTGCTTTGTTTTTGAGATAAATAACATATAATTTTTTTTATCTTGATTTTTACCGATAAATATGTGTCGTGTATCCGCACATTTCTTTTGATCAAGGTTCGAAGAATCACATTGTATAATGTATTAAATATACCTACCAGTTATCTAGTATCCATAACACAAGCTTTGAGTAGCTTACTTTGGGGATAGATTGTGCTGTGTGGATTCTTCTTCCGGACCTTATCCCACTGTAAGCGGGGTCGGCACATGTATTTTTCTTCCATTCTGCTCTGGATTGTCCAGCATTATTTATTTATTAAGTTTTTCCTATTTCAGCTACCCCATTTGGTGGGTTAGGAGCAACACCTGCTACTACCGCACCGTCTCTGTTTGGTGCAACAGGATTTGGGAACACTGCTGCTAAACCAGCTACAGGTAAACACTTAACGTGCTTGAATGGTGATATGAAAGTAATTTATACATGAAATTGTTTACAACTTCTGGCTTTTAACATAACAAAAGACAGTGTGATTTAAATTATGTCATTGTAGTTATAGTCTAATAATTGTCCCTATGTATTGCTTTGGTGCACCAAAATAAAGGAATTTGGACTCCAGTGCTACACTTCCACTCATCATCTCATTAATACTCGCCATATTAAGAACATCATTCTTTTCAGGCTAAACCAATAGGTAAAATTATATTTGTCGTAGATATTTTATAAGTAAACAAACTAATAATTTGTATGACAGTACAAAAAATTTTAGTAACTAATTATGATTGTTTTGAAAAGTTAAAAACAATTTCAAATTTCTCTATATTAAATTGTTTTGTTTAAGTTTTACTCGAAAAAAGGTTAAATAAAAAACATACAGACGAACATAGAGTTGGATATAAAATCAACAAGTATCTTGCTTTTGTCTTACAGGATTTGGAGCCGGTTTTGGCACAAACACATTTGGCACCACCGGTTTTGGGGCAAGCACATCAGCCCCTACTTTTGGAACTACTGCCCCAGCATTTGGCACCAACACCCTAGGTGGAACAAACACATTTGGCACCCCAAACTTTGGAGCAGGAAATACACTTGGTGGTGCTTTTGGGGCTAAACCAGCTACAACTGGATTTGGTGGGTTTGGGGTTGGACTTGGTCAGACAAACCAATTTGGACAGCAACAGGTTAGCAATACTCACATTACACACTAACCAGAGTATTATACAATTTTCGTTGATAATATTTCACTATTTAGTACCATTGATACTTTTTTCTGTAGATAAAAAAGTATCAATATCTAGATAACTCTCACAGTTGGTGTATGTATTTTATAAAAGCTAGCGACCCGCCCTGGCTTCGCATGGTTTTATTATACATAGGTTTTATGGTATGTATAAACCTTCCCATTTATTAAAAAAAACCGCATCAAAATCCGTTGCGTATTTTTAAAGATTTAAGTATACATAGGGACATAGGCACAGAGAAAGTGACTTTATTTTATACTATGTAGTGATTTTTAAGGAAGTTATTATCTGAAAATAAATAAACTTGATTTCATATGCCTAACTGGTGATGTTACGCTAACTTCAAAAGGTTTACTATTTTAAATTAAGGCGCAAACAGCAGCTAAAGTGGGGCCCCCTCTTATTTTATCTTATAATTCTGTCAAACAAAGGAATTTTCAAAATTCACTTGTACAGTTTGTTAAATCTATCATAAGCTATTTTTAATGCATCTGTAGTAGTTTTATTTTGTCTAGTCTAAGAAGAGATACGAAATAGCCTTTCTTTGGTGGCCACCAAACTCTGTTTTCGTATCTCTTCCTAAAATAGACAGAATGAAACTACTAGAAAAGGCAGGAATAATTCTAATAAAACACCATGCACCATTAATAATATTTACGTCTTATTATTGACGCTACATTTATTTACATTCAATGTTCAAAATGAGGTCCATTAGTGCTAGGAATTACTGCCTTTTAAAAATGATTATGATGAGATGATTGTCATATGATAGTTTTTTTTTTAATTTCAGTGAATTTTGACGTAGATACTAATAGAATCTCACGATGCCAGCTTCTCATTATTTCGTATATATGCGTAAAATTAAATCATTTATTTAATTTTCCTATTCTATTTTACAATTATTATTACTAAACACATTTTAACTGACAACAAATTGACAGTTAAATATTATTTCTGTTTTGAAGTTATTTTTATATTGTTTCTTAACCCATCAATTGTTAAATATAAGTAAATATGTATATGTAAGAATTTACCAAGGTTAAACCCGCCATCACATAACTTCTCGGTGACCACCTACCCGAGGGGAGTAAATTTAAAATCAGCGCCGCATGTTTTCTGCATGCAGCACATAGCTGAATCTACTCCCCTTGCCTATGATTAGTTTTTTTATTATTGTTTTCAATTCTAGGTTAGGTTAAGAAATTTATAGGCAATAAATGATTTTTCTATTCTATTCTAAATCACAGCAGCCTCAACAACAGCAACAGCAAGGTCCAGCGAACGCGACCGAGGCTTTGGTCGCGGCGGTCTTCAACTGCTGCGTCTTTGGAGACGAGAGGGACCAGGTCTTAGCTAAATGGAACCTGCTGCAAGCCCAGTGGGGCACTGGTATGATATAAATAAAATACATAAATAAATAATTCCGGACAGTCCACACAACATCATCTAGCCCCAAGCTAAGCAGAGCTTGTGTTATGGGTACTGGGTGTGTTGGGCTAGCTAGATGATGCTTGGTGAATTGTCCAGTATTATTTATTTCGAGTTCTATGATAAATAGGGTATTTTCTTTTATGGATAACACCTCATCGAATAATTCTTACAGGTCAAGCATACTACAACCGAAACGCGCCTGCGTTGGAGTTGAATGAACAAAATCCACTCTGTCGGTTCAAAGCAGTTGGATATTCTAAATTAGGCGGGAAAGAAGGAAAGGATGGACATGTGACCATGATATTCAATAAGACTGAACAGGAAGTCAAGTATGTATTTATATTATATATTATAGTATTTACCATATTATATTTTATTTTTTTATAATACTTTTTATTTATATTACAAATATACTAAAAGCCGAAAAAAGGCTTCGCACGCTTTTTTTCTATGGAATTTTCAAAGGCCTATGAGAACTGATTTATGGAATGTAAAGTAACCCAAGTTCAGTTTATTATTTGAGCTGTGTTCTCAATTAATATGTTCATAGTCTTCTGTTCTATGTAAAAATCAGCTCTATAAACATAACAATAATAAAACAAATTATAAAAAAGTACCGCTAATTGTAATTTTTAATTTAACTCAACAGGACAAATCAACAGGTGCTTGTGACATCTTTGCAAAGTCTCCTAGGAAATAAGCCGAACCTTGCTGTCAATGTGGACACTGTGAAAGCTATTGCTGAAAACAAATGTCAAGTAAGTATTAAGCTGCTTTATGTTTAAACTAGTGTAAGCGCGCGGCAGTTATCTGAATGAAGGCGTTTAGCCAAGGCAATTGAACACCGGCAATGGAGCGATTTGTAAGCACTCAAGAAATACGATCTCTGGAACTGCGCCTGGAAAGCAGGAGGTTGGGTTCGATTCCCGCCTCTAGATAAATTTTTGTATGATACACAGATATTTGTTCAGGCAGGGTATTCTGGGTGTGTATGTATGATAAAATTATAATGTAAGTATCTATTATCTAGTAACCATAATACAAGCTCTGCTTAGTTTGGGACTAGATGATACTGTGTGAATTTTCCAGCATTTTATATTTATTTTCTCATGAATCTAGTGGTCTTTTATTTATGTAAAGAATAAAAACGTTACACTATTATTACATCTGTATAAGTACCTAAATACCTTAAAAAATATTAAATTTAAAAAGATATTCTTTATATCCCCTACATATTAATTTCATACATTATAATAAAAGAACATGCAAGACTTAGACATCCAAACATGAAATAGGTCTAGATAGAGCTACGGTCCTAAGTATAGGTACAACAAGGTATTAAAAACATCGTTATTTATAATTCCAGGTAGTAATCTATGTAGTTGACAAAAACGCAGCGAACTCTCACGTAGCAGCGGCAGAACTAAGTAACTTCCTGAACAACGGCGCGGCTCGCAACGCTCTGTCGGGCGCGGGCTGCGTCGCCGTCGCGCCTTGCAGCGCGCCCGGCCAGCAAGCTCTGCACCAATACTTGTCCACTCCACCCCCAGGTATGTACTAAGTAACTTGCTGAACAACGGCGCGGCTCGCAGCGCTCTGTCGGGCGCGGGCTGCGTCGCCGTCGCGCCTTGCAGCGCGCCCGGCCAGCAAGCTCTGCACCAATACTTGTCTACTCCACCCCCAGGTATGTACTAAGTAACTTGCTGAACAACGGCGCGGCTCGCAGCGCTCTGTCGGGCGCGGGCTGCGTCGCCGTCGCGCCTTGCAGCGCGCCCGGCCAGCAAGCTCTGCACCAATACTTGTCTACTCCATCCCCAGGTATGTACTAAGTAACTTGCTGAACAACGGCGCGGCTCGCAGCGCTCTGTCGGGCGCGGGCTGCGTCGCCGTCGCGCCTTGCAGCGCGCCCGGCCAGCAAGCTCTGCACCAATACTTGTCTACTCCACCCCCAGGTATGTACTAAGTAACTTGCTGAACAACGGCGCGGCTCGCAGCGCTCTGTCGGGCGCGGGCTGCGTCGCCGTCGCGCCTTGCAGCGCGCCCGGCCAGCAAGCTCTGCACCAATACTTGTCTACTCCACCCCCAGGTATGTACTAAGTAACTTGCTGAACAACGGCGCGGCTCGCAGCGCTCTGTCGGGCGCGGGCTGCGTCGCCGTCGCGCCTTGCAGCGCGCCCGGCCAGCAAGCTCTGCACCAATACTTGTCTACTCCACCCCCAGGTATGTACTAAGTAACTTGCTGAACAACGGCGCGGCTCGCAGCGCTCTGTCGGGCGCGGGCTGCGTCGCCGTCGCGCCTTGCAGCGCGCCCGGCCAGCAAGCTCTGCACCAATACTTGTCTACTCCACCCCCAGGTATGTACTAAGTAACTTGCTGAACAACGGCGCGGCTCGCAGCGCTCTGTCGGGCGCGGGCTGCGTCGCCGTCGCGCCTTGCAGCGCGCCCGGCCAGCAAGCTCTGCACCAATACTTGTCTACTCCACCCCCAGGTATGTACTAAGTAACTTGCTGAACAACGGCGCGGCTCGCAGCGCTCTGTCGGGCGCGGGCTGCGTCGCCGTCGCGCCTTGCAGCGCGTCCGGCCAGCAAGCTCTGCACCAATACTTGTCTACTCCACCCCCAGGTATGTACTAAGTAACTTGCTGAACAACGGCGCGGCTCGCAACGCTCTGTAGGGCGCGGGCTGCGTCGCCGTCGCGCCTTGCAGCGCGCCCGGCCAGCAAGCTCTGCACCAATACTTGTCTACTCCACCCCCAGGTATGTACTAAGTTACTTGCTGAACAACGGCGCGGCTCGCAGCGCTCTGTCGGGCGCGGGCTGCGTCGCCGTCGCGCCTTGCAGCGCGCCCGGCCAGCAAGCTCTGCACCAATACTTGTCCACTCCACCCCCAGGTATGTACTAAGTAACTTGCTGAACAACGGCGCGGCTCGCAGCGCTCTGTCGGGCGCGGGCTGCGTCGCCGTCGCGCCTTGCAGCGCGCCCGGCCAGCAAGCTCTGCACCAATACTTGTCTACTCCACCCCCAGGTACTTCACTACGTCATAGTATAAAACAAAATCGCTTTCTCTGTCCCTATGTCCTTTTGTATGCTTAAATCTTTAAAACTACGCAACGGATTTTGATGCGGTTTTTTTTAATAGATAGAGCGATTATTATTATTATTATTAACATTTAGTTAAATAACAAGTGCGAGTGACAAGTGTAAGTGACATAATGATTTCCGATAATTGTTCTCATTTTGAACTAAGACGCATGCATCTTTCACATACTTAGCTGCGTCATCAGTTTTGCGATTTGAAGTGCCTTGTAGTTGATGGAACACACTGTCACGAATTTCTGTTTCAGGAATGGACGCTAGACTATGGAAACAAGCGCAAGCAGACAATCCAGACCCAGATAACTACATTCCTGTGCCTATGATAGGTTTTTCAGAGGTCAGTCAAACAAATTGTAATGCTCTATTTATTTTATTTACAACTAATTACAGCTAGTATTAAATAAAGCTCTATTAAAATTTGATCCTCACAGAAGAGTGATAAACAACAAGTGAACAACATACATACTTCGGTAACGAAGTATGTAAGTTATGTTGTTCACTTGTCTTGCAAGTTTGCTACTTATGTCTGGACAAATTATCTTCTGATCTTCTGGATTCAATCCAGTAACAATTTTTAGCATCCAATGATAAACCCTTTGGATACCAAAAACATGGCTTTTTTTACTTTTTGTCTATATATATCATTTTTTTATTTTTAGATAAGATTCCGCGCTAAATGCCAAGCAGAACAGGCCCGTCTACAATCAGAGTGGCTGAAGAAAACGGACGAGGAGCTCGGCTCTCTGCGCACGCGGCGCGCCAACTCCACCGCGCGCCTCACGCAGCTCTCTGCGCGGCTGCATCGCCTGAGGCACACGCTGCTACAGGTGAGATAGACTTCTGGTGTCGCTTGTAGAGAAGTCTGCAATCTTTTGTCTAGGGTTATAATAAAGACGGAGTGAAAGCGAATGGACGAGGAGCTCGGCTCGCTGCGCACGTGACGCGCCAACTCCACCGCGCGCCTCACGCAGCTCTCTGCGCGGCTGCATCGCCTGAGGCACACGCTGCTACAGGTGAGATAGACTTCTGGTGTCGCTTGTAGAGAAGCCTGCAATCTTTTGTCTAGGGTTATAATAAAGACGGAGTGAAAGCGAATGGACGAGGAGCTCGGCTCGCTGCGCACGTGACGCGCCAACTCCACCGCGCGCCTCACGCAGCTCTCTGCGCGGCTGCATCGCCTGAGGCACACGCTGCTACAGGTGAGATAGACTTCTGGTGTCGCTTGTAGAGATGTCTGCAGTCTTTTGTCTAGGGTTATAATAAAGGCGAAGCGGCTGAAGCGAACGAATGAGGCGTACGGCTCGCGGCACACGAGGCAACTCTTATCCCACCTTAAGTGAGGACGTCAGACTAATATACACGCAAGCGGAATCTTAAGCTAGAAATAAAAAGTCGTAGTAATAAGCACTTGTTTTGTTCACAGGTGGTAGCGCGTCAAGAGGTGATGGGCCGCGTGGGCGCCGCGCTGTCCCCGGAGGAAGAGGCCGCCCGGGCGCGGATGCACGAGCTGGCCTCGCAGCTATCAGCGCCGCCTCTCTACAATGTAAGTTTGTAGGTGGTAGTGCAAGAGGTGATGTGCCGCGCTGTCCCCGGAGGAAGAGGCCGCCCGGGCGCGGATGCACGAGCTGGCCTCGCAGCTATCAGCGCCGCCTCTCTACAATGTAAGTTTGTAGGTGGTAGTGCAAGAGGTGATGTGCCGCGCTGTCCCCGGAGGAAGAGGCCGCCCGGGCGCGGATGCACGAGCTGGCCTCGCAGCTATCAGCGCCGCCTCTCTACAATGTAAGTTTGTAGGTGGTAGTGCAAGAGTTGATGGGTAGTGCTGTCCCCGGAGGAAGAGGCCGCCCGGGCGCGGATGCACGAGCTGGCCTCGCAGCTATCAGCGCCGCCTCTCTACAATGTAAGTTTGTAGGTGGTAGTGCAAGAGGTGATGTGCCGCGCTGTCCCCGGAGGAAGAGGCCGCCCGGGCGCGGATGCACGAGCTGGCCTCGCAGCTATCAGCGCCGCCTCTCTACAATGTAAGTTTGTAGGTGGTAGTGCAAGAGGTGATGCGCCGCGCTGTCCCCGGAGGAAGAGGCCGCCCGGGCGCGGATGCACGAGCTGGCCTCGCAGCTATCAGCGCCGCCTCTCTACAATGTAAGTTTGTAGGTGGTAGTGCAAGAGGTGATGTGCCGCGCTGTCCCCGGAGGAAGAGGCCGCCCGGGCGCGGATGCACGAGCTGGCCTCGCAGCTATCAGCGCCGCCTCTCTACAATGTAAGTTTGTAGGTGGTAGTGCAAGAGGTGATGTGCCGCGCTGTCCCCGGAGGAAGAGGCCGCCCGGGCGCGGATGCACGAGCTGGCCTCGCAGCTATCAGCGCCGCCTCTCTACAATGTAAGTTTGTAGGTGGTAGTGCAAGAGGTGATGTGCCGCGCTGTCCCCGGAGGAAGAGGCCGCCCGGGCGCGGATGCACGAGCTGGCCTCGCAGCTATCAGCGCCGCCTCTCTACAATGTAAGTTTGTAGGTGGTAGTGCAAGAGGTGATGTGCCGCGCTGTCCCCGGAGGAAGAGGCCGCCCGGGCGCGGATGCACGAGCTGGCCTCGCAGCTATCAGCGCCGCCTCTCTACAATGTAAGTTTGTAGGTGGTAGTGCAAGAGGTGATGTGCCGCGCTGTCCCCGGAGGAAGAGGCCGCCCGGGCGCGGATGCACGAGCTGGCCTCGCAGCTATCAGCGCCGCCTCTCTACAATGTAAGTTTGTAGGTGGTAGTGCAAGAGTTGATGGGTAGTGCTGTCCCCGGAGGAAGAGGCCGCCCGGGCGCGGATGCACGAGCTGGCCTCGCAGCTATCAGCGCCGCCTCTCTACAATGTAAATGTAGATGGGCCGCGTTTTCCCGGAGGAAGAGGCCGCCCGGCGCCACCTCTTTACAATGCAAGGCCAACTTTTTTAAGAGACGCTCTGCGCAAACTAGTACAAGTAAATGTAAGAAGTTTACATTCAGATTGGAATGACATTCATTTGTAACTGTGGGTGAAAAATGTTAATATCTTCGTAACTTCAGGCAGATAAATTCTCAGGGGCTCGTAAGTGTATTGTATAAGTTAGAACATAACTTTACTTTTCCAAAATAAAATCATAGACTATACTCGTTTCTTTGAGAGATACGCCTTATTGGACCTCATTCTCGGTACTTAATACTCATGAAGAATATTTCCTGTTTCGTTTCAAAGTAACCTAAGAAATCTAGTCTTAAAACCTATCTATCAACAGACGTGATACCAAATTAGTTTCATGTACTTGAACATACCTATAATGATTTATTATCGTCATTATCATACCACCATAACACTTGTGTTGTCTGGAGATAAGGCGATCACTGATATTAAAGAGATTAGATATTAGGCCATGTAAAGGACGAGTGATTGGGTACTTAACTAGCCTAACTAGTTAAAAATTCCGGTTACTTTGTCTCGATTTTGAATAGAAATCTCACTAATATTAAAAATGCTAGTTTGAATGGATGGATTTTTGTTACCTCGTCACGCCAAAACTACTGAACGGATCGGGAAATTTTGAATAGGCCTGGAATAAAACAGGCATTTCATAAATTTTCATTTGGGTGAAACCGCGGGGTGCTGTTAGTTTTATTATAAACTATCCTCGTTTTATACTACAATCGCTATACGATAGAGAATGTTAAAGAAAAAAAAGACGACATTTTAAGAAAAAAACTTGTCGGATCTGATTCTGATTTCACGAATCTGACAAATAATTTCGAGGTAAATTTCTATGGAAAGTACCTACATTTGTTTATCATGCTAATCTTTGACTCAATACCCAATCCTAACGGCCGATTTCTGGAACGCATGTCAACTTCATAATTTACTAATCAATGTTCAAATCTCTATTCAAGTGTCATTTGGGTTTCTCGAACGTTGATTACGTACTTAGATTTTGACAGTGATTACTTAACAAGCTTGTCAACTCATTGAAGCAAAACTCTTGTCAAATATCAAAATGGATTTCTGGAACGATAATTAAGCATGATTCTTTGGTCAAGCTCTTGTCAAATCAATAATTAGCTAATCGGCGATTTGGCTCTAATTAGTTGAAATTTTTACAACAATGTGCTGTATTTTGCCAAGTTCTAAATCGAATATATATAAAAAATCAACAGGTTGGTACTCCTAAAGCGGTTTGTTATGTATTACTAAACATAAGGATCGTTTTACCATTAAATAAAAATAAATTAAATTACCTCTTATATTCTAGGATGCTTCGTTTTGCTTCCGCATATTAGAAACATATAAATAATATAAAAAAAACTTAGTGAAATACAGGAATTAAAAAATATTGGTATTATAGCAATGTAAAAAGGTTCCTACTTGCCTACTAAAGTAGTTAAAGTTATTTTTTTTATTTCGGTATAGTTTTTTTCTTCATAATAAACAATCTTTTATTACCTATCTAATTTACAATTTTGAATTTTTTCAAACGTAAACAAACAAGTATTCGCGCCACAAGCATAAGCATAAATAATAACTGGGTAGAAGGGACTCTTCTTTAATCGAGTCCAGACATGTTTTTTTTTACTCAGGGCACTAGAATGCACTATTTATATTTTGTAATAATGTTCAGAACACACCAACTATTTCGGATATAAGTATATTCAATATAGGTTACGACCCATCAGTTCAATCCACTTTTTTCTTCTGAAAAAAAGAAAATTGGGTTAGTTACCTACGTATTGGGTTGGTACCTATTATTTCACAAAGGTACACGTCAGTTTGAATTATTTATTAAACGAGAGCACATAAAGAATGCATCATAAAAAAAACCTCGAGGTAATTCATGATACTCAACTCAACTCAAAATCGCACCGGGCTCTCGGACAACATAACTATAATTTAAACTAATACTTGCGGCCGCCACCGCGCGCCGCGATCGATAAACATAAATGAATGATCATTAAAAACCGCGTGCAGTGTCGCCGGCTGTGGCAGCCCGACCGATATGCCCGTTTAACGTGGAAAATAGTGTAGGCTAATATCTTGACCTTGAGCGCGTTTCCCTTCTACTCTTACTTACTACTATTTACTTATTCTTATGCCACAAGTGTCATTTTTAGGGTTCCGTACCCAAAGGGTAAAAACGGGACCCTATTACTAATACTTCGCTTTCTGTCCGTTGAAAATAAATATTTAAGGCGGGCTCCCATTAAAACGCCTTTTTTACTATTTTTGGTCGATATTAATAAATGGTAACATGGTAACAATGGTAACAGCCTACCTGTTACCACTTGAAATATTCACAAAATACTTAATTGTAAGTATATTTTTACTTAAGTAATAAAAAATAAAATTTTAAAAAATATGGTACGGAACCCTTAGTGCGAGTCTGACTCGCCCTTGGATGGATTTATTGAAGTTTAGGAGTGAATGACTGAACTGAAAGAATGACAATCGTAAGATGATCAATGATTAGCCAATTATTATCTAATCAGCGTTCGTGCACCCCGATTTGAATTGACCAGTGTGTTAAATTAATCGCTTTGTCAACTGATTTGACATTTGAATAGCCTTCTAGAAACTGGCTGTAAGAGTCAGTAATGTTAAAGTAAGTCATTTGTAGTTTTCCTAATACTGTCATCTCACAGAACACACAATAGTTTGCACGCTTAACAAGTTAAACGATATCTTTACCTTCAGCTTAACAATTATTAACGCTGTAACAGTAAAACATAGGTAAAATACTTATCTAAAGTCACATAATCAGCTGCCATTAACTTTAAACCAGACAGAACCGGTTACAGGTGTTAGAGGATTAGGCTGTAAGCTTAGCATGCAGCGAATGTGTGAAACACATAGCTTAGGGACAACTATCATGATCATCATCACCCTATATAAGTCCACTGCTGGATATAGGCCCTTCCCTAATGACAAATTAGGGACAATGACAAACAGATAATTTTCATGTAAGATGTTTTGGTTATGGTCGAACGTCTCGATATTATTTTTAAAGACGTTTTATTAGATACGCACTAGCTAACTTATCCGAATAATAATATAAATAATAGCAATAAACAATGTGTATTTGTGACCTTGATCAAGATGTGCGAAAACGGGACGTATTTCTATAAATAAAAAACAGAAAATGTATTGCTCATTTATTATTCATATATTTTTTCTGTTTTATTTATACGAGAAAATATAATGAAATACAATTATATCAGTATATCTATGTTTTTCACGCTTCTTGGGATAGACATCGGTAAGCTACAAAAGCGTTGAATTTCAAGAAATTATCTGTTTTTTTATGTTTCCGTATTCATATGATAGAATAGAAGAATCTCGAATGGCGAAGAACTGAGGTCACCTGAGGTTTAAATCTTTGATGTTTTGAAGTTCCAGAATTATTCACACGCATCTAAAATCTTAGATTAAACGTATTTTCATAAGATTTTCACCGATGATTAATTATTATTTAGGAATAATTTTTTTGTACAAATTTAAGTTTTGATTACTTTTTTTTACCACTGGTATGATATGCATCAGTTGATCTATTTTAAAAACCTTTTTTTTATTGTTATGTTCTTTGTTATTATAATTAACCTTATTGTCTTCACGATAGGGTCGCCTCAACGAGTTGCTGTGTGCTGTCCGTCTGCAAAGAAGCGCTAGTTCCGGAGCATCTGTGGAGAGATACCATCTAGATCCAGGTAATAGAAAATCCTACTAATAATTTAACGCGAAAGTTTGTTAGTATGGATGGATGTTTGTTACTCTTTCATGCAAAAAGTACTGAACGGATTTGGATGAAATTTAGCACAGATATAGATTATAGTCTGGAATAAAACAGGCTATATTTTCTCCCGGAATTCCCACGGGAATGGGAATTACGCGGGTGAAACCCTGAGGCGATGTTAGTATTACAATATAAAAAAAAATTGTGCGTGGAAAAACGCCAAATCAATTGAAAAAAGATCAGCCTATTTTCAACCGACTTCGAAAGAAGATTATCAAATTGCACTGTTTTTTATAATCTTATTTTAACTTTTTTATGGGTAAGACGTTTTTGATGATTATTCTTTGTAAGTTGGTATATCTCGTGTTTTCTCATATAAATTTGATTAAGATCTGACAAGTAGTTTTCGCGTTATATTTAAACGGGTGTCTTATATTACAATTGCCAAAGTTTGCATGGATGTTTGTAACCTCTTCACCCCAAAACTACTGAACGGATCGAGCTGACATTTTGAATAGTTCTAGGTCTGGAATACAATAGGCAATTTTCAAAGAATGAATATCACTACATAGTATAAGACAAAGTCGCTTTTACTGTCCCTATATCCCTTTAAATGCTTAAATCTTTAAAACTACGCAACGGATTTTGATGCGGTTTTTTTAATAGATAGAGTGATTCAAGAGGAATGTTTATACGTATAATAAAACCGTGCGAAGCCGGGGCGGGTCGCTAGTAATACATATAATACTGTTTTATACAATAGTTTTATATTAAGATTAAGTAACTATAGTAGTTTTAAGTAGTTTTACCATAGATTGGTGGTTCTAAAGTGGTTTATTTTTTCTTAACAGACGCACAAGAAGACGTAAAGCAGTTCCTAACGCTTCAACAACGAGGAATGGCTCATCTTCTAGACACGGCGCGGAAAGACCTAGCCGCACTCAATACTATAGCAGAGGGAATGTCCAAGCTTGTTCGAGCTTAGTCCTCTCGCTCCGATGTACGTAACTTTTGTATTTACTGTCTCATTCTCTCTTACATGCCAGATGAAATCGGTTGATTTGTTGTACGTTCAATAAAATGAAATTATGAAATGTTTGTTTTAGTGTTTCATAACCTTTTGATTAGATACTTTGTTGTTCATGAAATATGTCAATTCAGAAGGCACAAAAAATATTGAACTACTTTGATAGCTCTGAATATGGCTATTTAAAAAATACTGAACTACTTTGATAGCATTTAAAATGGCATAATTTTTAGTTTGTTTTTAGTGTTTCGTAACCTTTTGATTAGCTTACTTTACTAGCATTCATCAAGTATTAGCAATAGTTCAGTATTTTTTTTGCCAATTCAGATGGCGAAAAATATACTGAACTATTATGATAGAACTAAAGATGGCGTCATTTTTAGTGTTTTTCTTTCCAATCGAAATTAATATGAATTGATAGCACTATTCTCTTTAATTTTTATTTGATAGTGACCGAAATTTAACCTTAGGTAGGAAGACAGATTGATAGTTAATTTATTCATTACAGACATAAAATGAACAAATTAGTAATACAAGTTAGTTAGTAGTACCTTTGTAAGGTTTATATAAGCACTGGGTTTTCTTCTATATTGCTTTGAAGGTTATAGGTAGGCTTTGATTTTCTTTGATCGTCATTATTATTTCAACTATGTAGTTTATTGCAGGTAAGTGATTTACAAAGTGTACATAGTTCAAAAAGTAAAAACTCAATTACAATTTTCAGTTACAAATACAGCTTCATTAGTTAATTTTTTGGTAATTAAGATTTCCTTAAATAGAAGTAATGTCTGAAACCAACGTGATTTACATTTCTGTTAGCATTGCATCGGTAAATAAACGAAGCATTCCATGTACCTAAAACACAAACCCACGTGTATTTTATTCTTTCAAGATCACAAATTAGTTTAAACCTTCTCTTCGTATGCATAAAGTTCTATTCTGAAGCCTGATTATTGTCGCAGATAACGTTTCACAAGATTGTGTAAGAGTAAATTTTCTCTCAAAGTTTGCCGGATTTGTTTCATGACTTGTTTCATGTAAACGTCTTGTCACGAATGTTTGCTCATTGATAAAGATGTGCTGAGTACGATGAATGTTAATATTTGAGAGTCCTTTGTTTTACCTAGTCATATTGTTTGAGATTGAACGATAAATTAATCCAAGCACTTGAAAAGATACCTCGTAGCTTCTTGAATCAATCGCTATAAGGTAAAGTTCTGAATCAAAGAAGGTATTGTTATGTGTTGGGATTCAAATATCGCCATCTGTGGTGCGACGGGCGAAGTAGGAGGTTGCAGGTTCGATTCCCGCCTTTGGACATATGTTTGTACGATTGTCCAGCATTATTTATCTGTCCGGCTTCGCAAGCTTTGTTTCTATGGAACCGTTTCAAGGCTATTTCTATCCCATGGGATCTGATTATGGGATGAAAAGTAGCCTGTGTGTTATTCGAAGCCAAGAACTATGTATATTCAAAACAGTAGTCTGATCCGTTCAGTAGTTTTTGCGTGAAAGAGAAACAAACATCCATGCATACAAACATTCACTTAAATCCTACTAATACTATAAACGCGAAAGTTATAAAATATGGATGGATGTTTGTTACTCTTTCAGGCAAAAACTACTGAACAGATATGGATGAACTTTGGCACAGAAATAGTGTGGAATAACACAGGCTATATTTTATCCCTGAATTACCACGGGAACGGGAATCGCGGGTGAAACCGCGAGGCGCTGCTAGTAATATTAATAAGGATTTAATAGAAAACTAGTTTTATACTGAAAAATCTTGTTTATTAACCTAACTTTTAGTACTTAAATCTAAAGGCACATCTGTGCGTCTGACTAGCTCCTCGATGGGTCTACACTCTATTCTCTTGCTGCATAAATTTAAAGGCATTTCCTCATCTGGCTGTTCTGCATGACTCATGTAGGATATTCTGTCGATCCTTTCCTCATGCGTGAATTTCTCTGAGATCGTTGGTCGTAGGACAGGATAGCTCATATTAGTGTAGTAGCCTCCATATTGTTCGTACATTTGACTGTATTCTGAATAAGACATTTCATCTGTCGGTACGCGAATAGGGTACATTGGCTTAGGTCTTATATATGTGACTTGTTCTATAGGAGCGTATCGCACTGGAGTTTCGTTGACTGGTGATATACTAGGTGGGTAAACCAATCTCGCGTGGATTGGCGAAGTGTTGACCAAGCGTTCTGTGCATTCTTTTGGTGAAAACGCTTCTGAGTCTGATGATTCTCTTCTCATTTGCTCTGTGGTGAAATGCTTGTATGTTTTGACGTGTTTCCTTAGACTGGACGGATCTGTGTATCTTTTGTTGCATCCGGGAACTTTGCAACAGTATGGTTTTTCTACGGCGTGTGTGCGTGTATGCTTGAAGCGATCGCTTGAGTTCGAGTACGCTTTTCCGCATCCCTGTTGATAATAAAGCGACCATTAGTTACCTTGATTTACTTTATGATAGTATATTGAGTTGACGATAAAAATAAAGGCACACTTCAACAAACGAAGTGATGAAGCATTTATCTTATCGACGAGAACTACTTTTTCACGTAAGCTATAAATATATAAGTATTGCTGGAAATTTCACACAGCTTCATCTAGCCCCAAGCTAAGCAGAGCTTGCGTTATGGATAATAGATAATTGATATACCTAATACATTATATAACATAGATATATATTTTTTTAAGATATGTAGAAAACATCCAGAAAACCATGATCTGCAGACATTTGTCCCGAGGCGGGAATCGAACCCGCAGCCTCCAACGTCTTAGGCGGACCTTCGCCCGTCAGTTAAGTAATCAGATAAGCACAAGTGGATTACAGGCAAAACTAATGAGAGGCTTAAGGCTATGTGCAAAAGACTCAATGTTGATCACAAGAGTAACTTAACTATATAGCCATATTATTACAGGGTGACCCATACATAACACAATTTCTGCTTAGATTGGGGCTAGATGATGCTGTGTGGTTTGTCCAGCATTATTTATTTATGCTATTTATATACAGCTTGTTGAAGAATCGTATATTTAGTGGTCGTATATTTACCTCATAGGGGCAGACATATGGCTTCTCTCCGGAATGCGACCGCAGATGGATCTTTAGATTCTCGGCCCTCGAGAAGCTCTTGTGGCATTGGTTGCATGTGTGGGGCCGCTCGTTTGTGTGTGTTCGTACGTGGACTAGCATTTTGTAACTATAGAAGAAAAATATTATGTTAGTCACATATTTAAAGGAAGTTAAGAAAGTTAGAATGTTTGATATACTAAAAAATTGTTCTCAGACTCAGGAGTGTTTGGTTTTCCGTAAATTCCTTAATGATTCGCTTGGACTTTTTAGATTTTTTAGGTTTCTAAACCTTATAGGTACACAGGTAAAATTAAACAAGAGAAACTTTGAATTGAACGACAAAAATCAGTTGGCACCTACCTTAGGTGATAGAAAGTAAAAACATTGCAAAAAAATATTTTTTCAGAAAAAAAAGATATATCTTTTTCCAAACCAAACTCACCGTGCATTAAACCCCCTCTGCGGACGCGCACACCCCCTCCACCCGCAATAGAACAGTCCATCCGCGTGCGCGTGCGCATGGCTCCTTGCGATGTGCGCCGACAGCCGCGCTACGCTCTGGAAAGCCGCGCTGCAGCCGCGCCAGCCGCACAAGCCTTCGGGGCTCTCCCCTTCGCGTTCCGGGGACGAACCGCCCGACGAGTCTTCGTCTTCCAACTGCGGAAATAAATCGTAAATAAAGCTTCTCTGAATCAGCATCTGTTTATGTCCAAAGGTTTACAAAAGGGTTTAGAAAAAACTTTTGAAAATGGAAATATTTAGGTAAAGTGACCTTTGTTCCTTTTTACTACAATATTTTTCTTAAGATGCAGATAATGCGTTGTAGGATGATGTTTGTTTATAATTCATGAACAGGAAAATTCATTTCATGAGCAGGGTTTGCCATGAAATAGAGGACCCTACATCCCCCACCCAAACAATTATTTTGAGCTTTATAAATCTTCCAGTTTTTTTTATGAAACTTGAAAGTAATGTATTAAATTACACCTTTTTGCAAATCGGACAATATAAATAATCCAATAAAGGTTGAACTGAAAGTTAACAAATATTTGCAAAGTCAGTAATGATAGTAAAAAAACAATTCGCACCTGTGGTGGCAAAGGCGCTGGCATTGGCCTCGCCAAGTAAGGCGCGAACCTCTCAGCAGGCATCCATCCTTGTATCCTACACCCCCCATTGGGTAACTCCTGCCTCCAATGCGGAAACACCAACATGATTACTAGTTCTATAGATAAAGATATAGCACGTATAGCTGTGGTCACCTCGCGCTCGCGACGGACAATGATTTGCCGAGCAGCGCTCGCCTACTTATAAAACGTCTCGGTGTGACAAAGCGCTGATAAGAGTCCCCTGCGAACATGCACTGTAATTCTCTGTTCTGCATTAAAAAACATTTTTTCCCACGACTAGATCTACACCTAGGTTATATTAACCGCTTTTGAAAGAATAATTGTTGAAAATATCTGTTTTTTGAGTGGAAATTGAGTATTTTAGTCGGTTTGTGACTCGTGTTCGCTTATCGGAAGCCGCTTAGTCCGGTCCGTGTCCAGTTATTACCAGTATGATAGACCGTGGTTCAATAGGTGACTGATATCGCGTCGGTGTGGAGCGACCTCTTACTGGTTCTGTTTACGAACTCAGTACTCCAGCCTTCGAGAAGAGTTGTTCTGAACGTTTGCTTCATGTCTCTGATATATTGCACGTGGGTTGGATATTGTTGTGCAATTCTAAATTGAGTTTTAATCTACAATTTTGTAATGCTTAGATAGATATTACGAACAGCATGTCACCTTTGTAAAATGCACAATCCGGGTTGGATTTTCAGGGGATGTTTTGACTATAACTAAAACTACGTGCAAGTGCCCTGTTGTCTTATCAATCGATCAATTTTAGGTAGAGGTAGCTAGGTTCCTACAACTAGCCCTTGAAAAGTATGGGTTTCTCGCGGGTTTTTCAAATCGATCACGTATTTAATATCCCTATTAGATAAAAAAGAATACTCGATAAGCCATATCGATGTCTAGACTTGATAAAGCAAATCTACCTTTGGAACTTTTCCGTACGATACTACCTAAACTACCAAGGGCATTAGGGTTTTCCGAGTTTCTTATCTTGTCACTAAAACCTCTTCTTGATTTTTCTACGAATTCTAAACTATCTATTAGACCAGTTAACCTGAAATTTGCAAAAAATTGTATGAATCTAGAAAGAAAAGAAAATGGTTATTTGGTTTTTAAACCAAACAACCATTATAATTATTAAACCCTTGAGCAATGTCGTCAATTTCCTACAATTTTTACATAATAGACAGACAATATCAGATTCAGATAAAACTGATCAATCAATAATCGGAAATTTGACACCATATCTCCCCACAGGTATAGCGAGTAAAGCGTTATCAGTTTCATTAGTTTACAACGTGATAATCAGGTAGAACCTCCTGTATATTCTGGTTAGAGTCGTGTTGGATTGATGGGTGTACGTGCACATTTGAATAATTTGTCCTCTTGAAAATTAGGCAGGTACCTACTCATCGTGATCATTACAGCTTTTGATTCAATTTCACCGAAGACATAGTTTGATCAAGGATTGATATCAACCAAATCGTGAAATCGTATATTTAAATAAGTTATAAGCAGGACCCGGTTTAGCTCAGTTATTGGTCTGGTCTGATCTGAAGTGATCAAATTTATAGATTCAGCTTTATTTATTTACTAGCTGGTACCCGCGACTTCGTCTGCGCATGATTAGTATTTGGAGTACTCGCGATTTTACTTGCGTAATTCCCTTTCCCGTGGGCTTTTCGAGATAAAATAAAGCCTATTTCTTATTCCAGCTTACAATCTATCTCTGTGCCATTTCAACCAGATCCGTTCAGCAGTTTTTGCGTGAAAGAGTAACAAACATCCATCCATCTATCCATTCATACTTACAAACTTTCGCGTTTATCAGTTCAATTCAGTTTGGTTCCCCTGGGCTATACGGGTTTCCAAAAATTTCTCACTGCATCTGAACGACGCGTACACACGCGTCGTTCAGATGTTGTGAGAAATTTTTGAAACCCCGTATAGCCCAGGGGAACCAAACTGAATTCCGGGATAAAATGTATCCCATGTCCAATCGTCCCGAGTTCCATTCGAATTCATTCAATTCCGTCGTGATGCGTGGTTAAAGAATTTTTGTTCCACCCTCTCTCCCAGGGGAACCTTACTGAATTTCGGGATAAAAAGTATCCCATGTCCTTCCTTGTACTATGAACTCAAATCGTCCTGAGTTTCATTCCAATTCATTCAGCAGTTTCGGCGTGATGCGCGGTAAAGGAATTTTACTTTCATACCCTCTCCCATGAGAACCTTACTGAATTCCGGGATAAAAAGTATCCTATGTCCTTCCTTGTAGTATGACCTATAATCATGCCGAGTTTCATTTCAATCCATCAAGTAGTTTCGGCGTGATGCGCGTTTACGATACAGACAGACAGACAGACAGACAGACAGACAGACAGACAGACATGAATAAAAAAAAAATACAGTTTTGGCTTGAGTATCGATAATAGAGTGCCCTCCAAAAAAAATTTTCAAAATATCTTTAATGTACAGAATTGGACCTGTTACAGTTTTATTATAAGTATAGATTTGAATCAACTACAAAAATTACAAAATGCATTATAAACGTAGAGCTCTACTCATTACAGGTCACGCAAGGTTGGATTAAAATACATAGATAGATAATACTTTTATGAAATCGCTTTAAAAAGTACCAACGTAATTTAACATTATGAAAGAGATAAGCAATGGAATTGGCGGCCTTATCGCTTAAAGCGATTAAGAGCCCTTCATCAGATCAGAAAGACTGGTCAGAACCACCTAATTCAAATTACACAAAAAATGTGTAATGTTAGGTTTTCTATGTATAATTGTATAATCCAGTATAAAACTACATTGTTCCAACTTTGTCAGTTGAGTAATGTTACTGACTGGAGTGTTGTGTGTCTGATTGTGTTATCACTGTGTATGGTAGTGTGAGTGCGCCGACGTCGGCCCCCTGCGGCCGGCTGGCATTCCGCTTTCCACCGGTTCGCTTATCTGTCTGTTTGTCGCACAGCCCGATAGCAAGCTGAAGGACTAATATAGCGGGTATTGCTGACGAAAATCTTTGAAAGTTTTATGTTGTTATGCGTTTATTTTCGCCGGTGTCATCATTGTCTGTGATTGTCTTTTGTTTTTTAGTATTGTAAATTTATAATTGTTTAGATAGCTTTTGTTTCTCTTTTTCATCTTCTTTTATGTAACTATACAGGTGGATTTTTGAGGCGGGTCAGGAAAGGCTTAAGACGTCTAAGCCACTAGGTATAACGTTTAAGCTCTTTCCTGACCCGTCTCAAATCCACCTGTAGATACTCGTAGTTACAGAAAACAATCCTACGAGACCATCCATAACTTTGAAATATTCTGAACTGCATTCACAGATTTTGGAAAACCGTCACAACTAAAATGGTCATTCTACGCAAAAACTTTTTGATGCCAATCGACACAGTCGGTCCAGTACACTTTTGATACAAGAAATGTATCAAAAGTGTACTGGACCGACTGAGATTTGAGTACTAGGAATGTCAGGAATCGCTCGCGATCCTAAACATCTCTCCTGAGGAAATAGATTTTCGCAATTCACACATCAATCTAGCCCCTATAGATAAGAGTTTGTGTTATGGGTAGGTATTTAGAAGCCAGAATTAGAGACATATATTATTGAAGAAGTGTTCAATATCAGGCCTACCAGAATAAGTTTATCTATACCTACCTATCAGAGTTTCCCTAGTTACCCGTTTGTCACATATTCTTTATCCACTTATCTTGTTACCGGCGTAGACACATGCGTGTAAAGCGTGTTAGTGCGTGTTGGAAACATTACTTGATGTACCGTAGGTCATTCGTCTATGAAAGGATTTAGATTAGCGAAGGGAAAAATACTTCACTACATAGTATAAAACAAAGTCCCTTCCCTCTATCTGTCGCTATGTATGCTTAGATCTTTAAAACTACGCAGAGGATTAGATAGCGGATTTTTTAAAAGATCGAGTGTTTCATGATGATGGCTTGTATGTATAACACACCCGTGCGAAATCAGGGCAAGTCGCTAGTTGCTCTGATAAAAGCAATAGTTTAAAAATTTAAAGCGACGAAGTCTTACTGTCTGTCGTATGTTAGGCGGAAGCTTTGACTATTCAAATGATGACTTCTGTGGCACAGGGGGCGAAGGCCCTCTTGCGACTTAGGGGGTTGCTGATTCGATTGTTGCTTGGAGCAATAGCAAAAGATTGTATGCAGATATTTTGTCAGGTGTTCTAGATGTTTTCTATGTATGTGTATAATGAAACAATATCGATTTATAAAGTAAAACGTATTAAGTATCAGGTATAAGCAGTCAGTTTCCCTAGAGCATCAGTTATCAGGTATAAGCTTTGCTTACCTTGGGGCTTGATGATCTGTATGATCTGTCTAGAATTAAGTACATTTATTTATCAGGTATATAAGCTGCGCCCGTGAAAATTGTTGTTTTTATTTATGGGATGAAAAGAATCCTATGTTTTATTTATTGCCTAATCCTACGTCTATAGGTACAAAATTATAGCGAGATACGTTCAGAAGTTTTGGCGTGAAGGGCTATCAGACATCCATTTAAACTTTTTCTGTGATTTCTTAACATACCTACATACAAAGATACAATATTTCACGAGGCTATTAATGTCCTTGGCACACACCTATCGATTTCGGAATCGTATTAATTTAGTAATATCCACCCACGGTGTGTAGATATTTATTTGTTATCGCTGCGGGGGAGAGATTTAGTACCTACATCTTTCTTCTTTCGATCCAATTTACCAATTCCCTTGTTATTTGTCGTCATAAGGTTTTGAGTTGTTCCATTTAATAATTATAATTTGAGATACATCTAATCTTTTGCATTAGTCTCTATTTCGCAACATCACACTAAAATAAAGATAATTATGACTTGATATAGAAAATAATAATAAAATAAAGCCACACTAACAAATTTAATGCCACTTAGACGCAGGAAAGCTTGCTATCATTGCAATGTGAATAGAGACTCCGACCGAAGTGAATAGACGAAATACCTACTGGAGCAAGAGACTAACTAGCTGGTAGCAGTGAAAGTATCCTTAAGATTATGTAGTAGGCTCCTGAAACACAGTTTTTAACTAGTTCAGAGCCTATGGACTCATTATTGTCTGTAAACTGTCAAAATGTCAATAAAAACCTTTTTTACTTTACTTTACTTTATGTAATAGGCTAGTTTCCTAAAAAAATAAAATTAGTCCTTCAGTTCGATTTTCGAAAAATATCGGACTTTAATTATTGCTCTTTATCTGGGTAATTTTCTGTTTGATTGACAATAGAAAAAAATGTGTCCAGTATTTCTTTAAAATCTAACTCACGGACTGAATAGAATAATATTTTATTACCCACGAAACTACCCTATTATAGCCTGAAATCAGAAATCAAAATCTTTATTTCTTTAGGCTTACAAAATAAGCACTTAGACAAGTCAAATTTAATACTACCTATAGGTACATATCAAAATAATATAAGAAATAAAGTGATAATTGATGTTAAGTTCGCCTCAGTTTTTTGTCCATTAGTGGAAGAGGCGAAATAGAAACCACTAGCATGTGTATAACTTATGTGTCTAATACATGTTTGCCTTATAAATAATTACATACTATTGTCGATGTGGAACTGAGCGAGCCCTCGCACTCTGAGTAATATAATAGGGAAGGTCGCGGGTTCAAGTCTCCTCGAAGTCGAAAACTTTATTGATACTTTTTAATTTCTGAAGTATCCTTAGTCCGTAACTGTTCAATTCCTGTGTCAGTGCATCTGATCTCTGCAAAAGTGTGATTGCTCCAGAATTTCGTGTTTTACAACCTCGTGTGTGTAGTTAGTTGTAGCGACGACGCCGCCCGTGGCGTCGCATTATTGCATAGATAGTGACGAGAGTGAAAAAACTGCTTCTTTTCGCAAAGAAATGGGTACAAACTGAGAAGAGTAGTATTTGGAAAATCCACTTATATTTATAACTAGCGACCCGCCCCGGCTTCGCACGGTTTTATTATACCTACATATACCTAAACCTAACAAAAAATCCAACAAAATCCGTTGCTTAGTTTTAAAGATTTAAGCAGTCAAAGGGACATAAGGATATAGGGACATAGGGACAGAAAAAGCGACTTTGTTTTATACTATGTAGTGATACTAATATTTAGTGCCATATTCACCCAGCCCGGCCCGTTCTCGACGGCTATTAGTCTATATTCACCCCGCTTTACTGTACCCGTTTAGTAAAGGAAACAAGTACATTTGTCTCATTTGTAATCAGGTCAGAGAGTACATGACAAGTGCTTTGCTTAGTCTATATTGGTACATTGATATCAGCCCAGGTCGCTGGTCACTGGCTGATCTGGTTTGAACCGGTTCGCTCTTATCAGTGCATCGCACACGTTAAGTATTTCATCATGAACGGACGTTGGAACTTCCATCTGTCATCCTTCGTGCAGCCAGGAAATGAGAGCTGACACGATAAGGTTTAAGAACTTAATTCTTATACAAACATGTAGAGGTATAGTTTACTTATAATGAGATACTTAACAAAATAAATTAGGTTTTATAATATTTTTTATCTACCTCTGGTTTATCTAATAAAATTTATCTATTGGTTATTATTACGAGAGACGTTCCAGTTTTGTATAGAACTGGGTAGATAAATTGGTCGATTTATTAGCTAATCTCTTCCGCCGGCGGCTTTGGAACCGTATTAGTTATTCGTTTTATTTTGGTACTAGCGACCGAGCGACCCCGGCTTCGCACGGTTTTATTATACGTACATATACCTTCCACTTGAATCACTCTATCTATAAAAAAAACGCATCAAAATCCGTTGCGTAGTTTTAAAGATTTAAGCATACAAAGGGACAGGGACAGAGAAAGCGACTTTGTTATATACGTAGTGATTAAAACCTGCATCTCTATAGTTCAGATCATGAGATGCAAGCGATTTTGCAAAGTTGCCTTTGGTGGCCACCAAAGTCTGTTTTCGTATCGCTTCCTAAAATAGACAAAATGAAACTACTACAGATGCATTTAGAAAAAGCTTATGATACATAGGTTTAACAAACTGTGGCCGAATTTCACTAATGTCAAAACAAAGGTCTCAATAGTGCCTTTCAATCAAGATGAATAAAATGACGTTTGTGCATTTGGTAGAATTTTTTGCGCTTGAAGAGACTTTCATTATAAGAATGTCAAATTGGTAGTTATAAAGGTAATCTTCACAGCTATGAATGAACCTCAAAAAGTTTGTGCTTGTAGAATAAATACCAAAAAGAGTTTAACACTGAGATTTTGACACGATAGTATTTAAATGGTGAAGCTATTTATTTCACGGAATTCGGGCCCTGTACGTGTGAATTTTGGAAAATCCTTTGTTTAACGGAATTATGTGATAATATAAGTGGTGGCGCTACTTAGCTCCTGTTTGCGCCTTAATGCGCTAACTAGAGGAACACTAGCGCCGCCTTTTATCACGTTTAAAGTTAAGACGCCCTTCCAAATCGTGGCAGCAGCGGCGGTTCATACTAAAACCTTAGATTTTTTTGCAGGAATCCATTACCAGGATTCAAACCATAGATGATCTCGGTGTTTCGTATACCGTCTACGCGACGGCTGGCGATAACAGATAACGATAAGCAGTCTAATCCCGCGTCTGAAAATTCGTCGTGTCCATGATCACGCGAAATGACACGATTAAAGCGTGCGATTCACGTGATAGCCCAAACAGGAACTCTCCTATCAATCGAAATCACCTTTAGATAGGTATTAGTACCACCTAAAGGTTAGTGTAGACTTTAACCTAATGATAGCTGATCGGTTACTGATTGGCTAGTACTTTTTTACAGAAAGTCAAAGCCAATACTTATTTATATGGCGGGAAATGTTAGGCCTATCTCAGTTATATAAACGTTTACCAAGGTACAGTCAAATTAATAAGAATGATGTTGCAATTGATCGTTTTAGTACCTTTAGATGCTACATTCGTTACCCAGATGTTGACCTTAGTCAATCACGTCATTTTTGAAATCAGTATCTTATAAATTCACTAGCGACCCGGCCGGCTTCGCGCGTTTTTATAACACGTTTATACCTTCCTCTTGAATCACTCTATCTATTTAAAAAAACACATCAAAATCCGTTGCGTAGTTTTAAAGATTTAAGCATACAAAGGGACATAGGGACAGAGAAAGTGACTTTGTTTTATACTATGTACTTACCTAGTGATAACAGTTTGAATGGTGATCAAATAAATCGGCGGAAACTCTACCTACATGGTAAAACAAACACCTAAGTATTTAAAATAGATAAAAAGAAAGTTCTGGTCTACACACATAGGTAGTTAAAGCACAAACAAGGACGCTTTTGTTTTTCTTCAAACACAACCAAACTAATTTACACTTTTAAAAAATCATCAACAACATGATTAAATGTAATTCAAGTTTAAATTCAAACCATTTTGGACGAACTAAACTCTAACCTACCAAAAGCTATACGGCTGGACACTCACAATAATGAAATGAATAATTTATAAGACTCACCATTATTCAATCAGCTCCAATAGATTTCTAATTTCATTATTTTTTTATATTCTGTCAGCTGTGACTGCACCGACCGGCCATCACCAACTGCTGAGAATTTTCCCGCCAAAATAAATCTCTGCCGACCACACACGAACTACGCCAAAATAAAAACTCTAAAATAGCGTTCGCGGTGAAATTAAAATAGGTGCGTACGCGTCGATTTAGCCGCATGCGTGTAAATTTTCCCCCCTACTGAGTTTTCATTAGGGTGAGCTTAAGAACCAATGGAAACGACGAAGTTCTCACAATTAAGAAATTCATATCTCAGTAGGCAGGGCTTATAGCTTTTAGAACGGATGGTCCTAGAAACCATAAGGCTTTTGGATGACCTCGTTATGGCAAGCAAAACGTGGGTAGACCCACCAGGTGAATTGATTTTGACTTGGTGAAGGTCAACAGAAACTGTTAGATGTGGGTAGTATATAACCGGTCATGTGGTCAGTTTTGGGTAAGACTTTTGTTCTAGAGTAGGTAAAGTCATTCGGTCGAAGTTATGATCAGGTTCAGAATGGACTTCGGCAGTGTAAGATCTAGGCAAAGTTTATTTAGCTATCGAAGCAATCATCTATCAGTCGCAAGTTAAGCCACCCGACTATAGACGACTAGATATATTGTTAGAGATAGTTTCGTAGTGGATTTTAATTTTATAGAAGTAGCAGCTCTACCATGTTTTTCTACCTAATTGGTGCGCCGCCGTACCGATTTGGCTGTGAGGAACCACAAAAAAGATACCAGATTAATAAATAAGATCTAAAATCTCACCAAAGTAAAAATTTGCGGCAGAATGTCTAAAGATTATCACACACTTAGGCGCACAGTATCGCCTATGCGGCTGTGTGTGGGTCTTGCGTTCTTAACTATAAAATGAAACAACATTTATTTTACTTTGTCTATAATATCAACTAAATTTAGGATTGTCACAGAAAGTGTATAAAAAATCTCATAAACTTCGGTAAAAGTGGTAGGGAAAACTGTAGACACGGGGTTTGAAAGTAATCAGCATATAGCTAAATTATAATGTTGATTAATTTAACTACGAGAATCATAAATTTTAATTTTGTTTGAAAAGCTCGACAACAACTGCAGATATGTTGAAAGAATGTTGCATGAAATGCTAACATTCCAAAATAGGTAACAAATTACGATTCGACAAAATAGAAAAAAATATAACTAACAAAAATGTGAAGAAAAAATACTAAGCAGTGTAGTGAATTCAGATAAAAAAGACTAAAAAGCTTCTTTAATTTTATGATATTCTGAACTTTAAAGAGTACAACAGAAATACTCTTAAAAATGAATATACAAATACTAAAGACTTTACTATTGTAATTAATAAACTAAACAAATTAAGTCGAGGATCGAACACATTTGCGTATACTTAATATTTAAAACAAATAAATTGAGCTATTTAAATTATCACACGAATTACTTAACAAAATGCAATAAGTAGTCGTGAAGACGATAGTTATAAATAAAATACAAAGATTGTAAAAAAATCTAATAGTAATATAAAATGCACAAGCAAGAACAATCTACCAAAATACTAAAATATTAAAAAAAAAGAAAATACTATTTATTGGCATCTCCTTGTCACACTCGCTAATTGCTAAGTTACATTTTAGTTAAGTAGGTATAATAAGTAAATTTAAGTAGACATCAGAACAAACAAATATTACTAAAAATCACCTAATTAATATACTAATAAGGTATATAATATATATTCGAAATATTATTTTAGAAAAGTACTTTTAAGTACATCCAAACGATGAACTGAATTAAAAATTTTATCGTTTTAAAATTCAGTCATTGTAGTAGGTAGTAATTTTTTAGGCAAGAACAAAATATAAATGTATACCTGTATACATATCTTATAATAGACAATCAAATAAAAAGTCATGTAAGTACTTTATTTCAGTGGGAAAATAGTATGTTATTTAAGTACTTTAATTTAAGTACTAAGTAAATGCCCATAAATTAAGGTACAATACTGAAACTTCACGTGAACTTGTTAAAATAGTAATATTTAATCCACAAGGTCGATTGTTGATTTAAACTCAGCGTCTTTTGAACAATGACAATCAAGCTTTGCTTCTAATAAGTAAATGATGTAATTTTCAACCATAAATAGATTCATAAGTACATAGATGTAACTCAGTGTTTACGGAAATGACCGTATATTTTCCTAGTTTAGTTTTCAGTTGTATCAGTCGGTATAATTGTTCTACCTAGAATGTAAAATAAGAATCAACAACTTTTTGCACTTTTTGATTTTGTAATAGGTACCTATTTATGTCTTCCGGTTTTTTCATAGTTTTTAGTTATCTCTTTTAGAACAAAAAATCTTCTTAGTTCTTACTAAGTACTTAGTAGGTAGGTGGGTGGTAGCATGGGTATTTTTAGCTAGGCATCCAATTTCACCAAAAGGTGCAAAATAATTGATTTACAAACTGTTCATCGATTACTTAAAAATAAACCATCTAATTTCCGATAGTCCTTTAGTACCAATTTTATTAATTACGTAGGTGCACAATGTGCAAATATTTACAATTAATCCAGCTAAATTAGATGTGAAATGATAGTAATATTTAAAGGAAAGAGAAGGGAAGATCTGTGTGAGTAGGAAGTCTTAGTGCTTTCTTTGCCTAAAGAACTATTATTGAATTCGGAGTAAACACATCAGCAAAACCAGCAAAACAATAATAACTTGATTGACGTTGATTTTCAGACACTTCAACAT
The DNA here is from genome assembly GCA_944547425.1 of Eupithecia centaureata. Taxonomy (NCBI): domain Eukaryota; kingdom Metazoa; phylum Arthropoda; class Insecta; order Lepidoptera; family Geometridae; genus Eupithecia; species Eupithecia centaureata. The sequence goes on along the minus strand of OX155679.1, from coordinate 11,717,893 downwards.
TATTTATTGAAGTTAAGTTCTAAAATTGACAAGGCCGGATCTACTGAAGTTGCGTACAAAGAACAAAGTGAATTTTGGGTTAAGGATGGCGTTTTATTACGGAACATTTCACATAAATCAGGCTGGTTTATAGGCACCGTTATCTAAGTACTTGATTTCACGCGTAAGTCTCCTTAAAACGTTTCTGCAGATGATGCGCAGCATTCATGATGCGGTTATGTAGCGTGATGTGCACAGGAGCGAAGGGGGTGGGTACAGGGGCGGGGGTCGCCTTCAGGGGCAGCGGGGGGAGGATCGCGTCGTTGTCGGGGTGGCAGAAGAAAGCGACGCAGTGCCGGCCGCGGGCGCGAGCGTAGGCACCGTTCGGGACTACCACACGGTGCATCTGTTGGTCAAAGATTACCCATGAAGTGAATAAATAATCCTGAACAATCCACACAGCATCATCTAGCCATCTTACAAAGAACTCCAAAGCCAGCCGAATATCGACCTATTTAAATAAGTTAATAGATGACATTACTCATTGGCAAGACAACTTGAGCAGCAATAATTTAAATGATAACGCGTCGACTCTGCTCTGGTGACCTTCATCATCTTGTTCTAAGCTAATCATCATCTATTGCAGCCTAATTCAACCGACTTATGGGTTAAACGCTTCATTGGAAGTGTATGCCATCGATCACAGGCCAGCAGCGGTCTTTGCATATTTAGGCTATCTCGCACCACAAATGCTGGGCAGAGAATTTGCGGTGTAAGCCGTAGACGGGGCTTGCCCACGGTGGTAGAAAACACCATGTGCGGGTAGGAACTCAAGATATTTATCTTTTGCGCGAGAGAAAATAAGAAGTCAATATGCTTGGAAAATGGTACTAATTTATTCGCGATTCACCTCACAGTTTCTTGTTATGTTCCTATAACTACATAATGCATGATTACTACATAATGCCTGATGTACCAACAAATGAGATCGTGAGATGAGATAAACTGCTTTGTATTGTAAAGTTATCGCAATAAAATATAATTTCGAGTAAAAATAAAGTAATTTACCAGAGCCGGTAAAACATCGGTGGTCCATGCCGCTAACAGTTCTCCAGTCTGTACCAGGATCGCACCAGGAAGATGACCCACGGCTTCCCATTTGTCACTGCCGTTCAACTTCACCTGAAAAAAGATTACAATGATTTTTGGAAGTTTGCAAATCATTGTATAATTGACAGTAAAACGCAGATTTTTGGAAATATTGGAATCCGTATTTTCGTTTAAACATCACTTTATTACGATAGTAAGTAATATTTAATTATTATAAGATACATTTATCTAAACGCCATGCCTTACGCCAGTGCAAATAGGAAATATCCTTATCTGAACCATGAATATACTACTACATACATTCGATGACTACATACTACTACAAGTGAAATACTTGTAAAATCGCTTCAGTTCTAGTTCTTACCACTTCAATTCACACTTAATGAGGGCGTTCTAGGAACATTGCACCATAAAAACAAATAGGTACATTCGTTTCCACAGTTGAAGTCATGCGATAATTGTCTTACCTTTTATTGCATGGTTTCATTGCAGTTTTTCTTTCACATTACAAACATAGTCGTTTAATAAACTTCATTGTTAATTTATATGTTCTGGCGTGTTGAATGAGTTTCCCACTTTTCTAAGCCCTGTGTTAAGATAGGTTTGTACTTGCATCTTTCGTAAAAGCGTACCGTACGTAAGACTAACCTTATCAGGCTGTTATATACCTCCAAACTTCCTTCAAATTAAGGTCTGTCAATAAACCTGACAAATTATATGAAGCTAAACGTACCTTTTCGTCGCATTTGTCAACGCAAGTCGTCGCAAGTCACGACCAACCTAACCCTTATCGGCTTAGCTTAGTCTAGCTTGGCTGACCAAATCTGGTTTGTATCCGGTTGTATCCAGTTGTACCTACCTCCAGCCCTCCCTCCGAGTCCTGCGTGAGCAGAGTGAAGGTCCCGTAGTCCGCGTGCGCGCCACACCGGGTGTAGTGCACCACGGACTGACTGCCCGGACCTTCGTCCTCGGGCGGGACTGGAGGGTAGTACAGCAGTCGCATGGTCGAGGCGTTACGGCCGTCGCTCTGCATCATCCCGGAGTGGCAGGCTAGCAGCGTTGATGGGGGGATTCCTGGAAATAACATTGAAACAATCGGTTAGGATGTTATCCTATTGACGTTAAATAGGATGGGGATTGATTTTATGCCTCTGCCATGGCATTTATCCATGCATGTATGGCATTTTTGACATCTTATTAACGGGAGTAAATTATTAATTGCTTATATAATTGTTTTTTAGTTTTAAGTGTGCAATAAGTATTTTCTATCTATATGTGCAGCGAATTTTGTTTATTTGACTTCTTTAGATAGACCGAAGTAGTCACCGAAATGTGGTCTAAAGAAATATAGCAGCTTAAAAGAAGACCATCTGTGTTTCTATGAAAATGTGCGAGCAGAAAGAAATTAGTCGATGCAGCTAGCACAATAATGCGAGGGGTGGAGTGCTAAGTACTTCTCTCGTAGAGGGTGTTTCTGGCTGGTCAGATAGTGTTGTTTGATATTTACCTAGTATGCTATAGGACGAAAATGTGAGAGCAGAAACATATCAGTGGATGCAGCTAGCACAAGAACGCCAGAAGTGGAGTGCTAAGTGTGTCTTTACATAAATAATGTTAATGCTTGGCCAGATGTCGCTCAGTTCCACACCGACATTAGTTTTTAATTATTTATAAAACAAACATTGTATTAGACACGTAAGTTATACCTACACGTGGTAATGGTTTCTATTTTGCTTCTTTCACTAGTGGACAAAAGATTTAAGCGAACTGAAAATCAATTATCACTGTATTTCTTATATTATTTTGTTAATTATGTACTTATGGTATTAAATTTGACTTGTCTAAGTGCTTATTTTGTAAGCCTAAAGAAATAAAGATATTGATTTACTGATTCACTGATTTACAAGAACGCCAGAGGTGGAGTGCTAAGTGCTTCTCTCATAGAGGATGTTTCTGACTGGTCAGATGTTGTTTGATATTTACCAAGAGCATGGGCGAGAGCTTGCAGCAGCACACGAGACAGGTTGGTGAGGTCCTGCGCCAGTGGCACGGAGTGCTTCGTGAACTCTGGCACTTCCTCTTGCGCCGGCATCGCCGCCGCAGTCAGAGTTGTTATGTTAAACGTATGACGCAGCTCCTGGAAGGAATTAATGAATTGCTATTTACTTCAGGTTCTTTAGGCCTTTGTTTTTTCATTTAGATGTGTGTTTCTTGATTTCGGTAGGTAAGTAGCATTAATAAACAGCATCATCTAGCCCCAAGCTAAGCAGAGCTTGTGTTAAGGGTACTAGATGACTGATATACATAATACAATACATCATACAGCGTGGTAATGCAGCCAGTGTCTTGAGGACGCTTCCGACTGGTATTGACATGGATCAATTGAGCTACCTTTAGACTGTTTGCAACCGTCTGCAGTTAGCTCAATGGTTTCAATTGTATATACTAGTTGTTTTTTTTTCTATACCTTACTGGTAATTTTTGTAGTTATTAAAAATTTCACTCATACAGATATTTTTTTTTATTAGAAATACATAGAAAACACTCAGAACCGGAACAAATATTTGAAGATCGTACAAACGTTTAGCGTGGGATAAGGTCCGGAAGAAGAAGACAAACATTTGTTAATATGCGGGAATCGAACCCGTAAGCTCCTGTGTGGCAGGCAGACCTTCGCCCACCGCGTTACATCGGCCATCAGATATAATTACTTATTTGTGATTTGATTGACACCCACCTTTTTGGTGGCATCGAACTGCTCCATCCCGGGTTTGACGTAGCCATGGTTGCTGACCGGGTTGCGCAGGTACTGTTCCTGGCAGCCCTCGGGGAGTGCACAGAAATTGTCCAGGTCAGCGTAAATTGTTTTCAGCTGGAAACATTTTCATTTAGTTAGAGCCGGTGTTTCAAATATCAACGAATTCGATAGGTAACTAAAGACTTCTTTCACTAATAGGGTCAAAATTTTATCTCCATGTCTAGCTGTGGACTAATATAGGTAATATGTAGTGTAACTCTTTTAGTTTAGTTGTCATCGCTCAAAACAATGTTTAATTTGTTAAGCCTAGGTAATGATAATGATATTAGTCATAAACAACCTTTTGAACAATACAGTATTATTTATTATTTAAAGGTTGAAGATGATGATGATTATCTCCTTAGCGATATGGCGCTAGCTGTTTTCCTCATCAGAATGCTGTGATGGACAAATACAGATAATTTATGGACAATTCTTGTCACCCGCATCGGCATAATTGGTGTTTAAGCTTTGAGTTGACCTTAGCTTTTTTGTTTCGGCCGTCATTGTGTGGGCGCCTAATGATCACGATTAGCAGGCGGATTTTAAATCACACCAATGTCACAGACATAACGAAGAGGTAATAAGTAGAAATGAGAGAAAGATAACGGCAATGTGGCGCAGAACCCTAATGTTTGTGCTGAAAAGCTTTTTCTAAGGATAGTTATAGAGCTTACTGATTTTGTTTCTTAGAGTTTTGCTTTCAGTAGCTCCTGAAATCTGCATATACATTCCTGTGATCGAATTTCAGAACAGGTCATAAGGTGATTTAATTTATAGGCCTTTGTCTAGCAGTGGAAGTGTTTTGACTGAGATTATGATACAATACCGAATCTTTATTAAAATTATAAACGCGAAAGTTTGTTTGAATGTTAGTTACTCTTTCTTGCAAAAACCACTGAACGAATCGGGCTGAAATTTGGAACAGTCGAAAGTTCCCTGAAGTAGCCCTGAAGGCTTCTTTTATATACTTTTTACACAGCCTTTTTTCATTCTAAAATCAGTTTCCATGGGATTGAAATAGCCTTGAGATGTTTCCTTAGAAATAACACTAGATACTAGTATTTCAATAAGGATGATGCGTTAAGGATTTATGTTACCTTCTCATCAGCGATTCCATGGTTGACGAGCACCGCGAGACCCTTGCCGCTGAGAGCGTTGAACAATTGTTGGCCGATGCGCCGGACCACTGATTTCATAGGGCATACGTCCGTACCTGGAAACAATAGAAAATTGATTTAATATAGATAGGTATAGGTATTATAATCGACTAGCTACCCAATGCTTCGCATGTGATTTTCCTGTATAAAAACATAGTCTACGTCTCCAAGGGCCTTCGCTATCCCGTGATGAAAAGAAAACAGAGCGTTTGAATTAGGAACCATGTTTATAAAGTTCCTAAGCATTCTATATTTTAAATGTCATAATGTTTTGTCTCTTTTTCACGTGATTCGCCAAGGTGGTCTTAAAGGTGAAGGAAGGAATTCCATTGCCGCAATGTACAACCATATATTGATGAGTCTGAAAGATGTAGCATGCAAAACGGCAGTTCGCCTTGCGCAATGAATTCCGAGTGCTGAAGGCCTGGCCGTGACATGGTTAGCATGGCAAAATGGTACATACACGGACATGTAACATTTTAAATGGCGGCTTTTTTGCTGTTATTTGTACATATTTATTGGCTGATCCTATACTATAAATAAGCTCTTCTTACTTTAGTTTTTTTTATTTGGGAATCATACAGTATTGATCTAAACAGGGCCCGAATTCCACTAAATAAATCGCTTCACCATTTCGTATCTATTGTACGTATTTTTTGTAGGGTGTCAAAATGACAGTGTTAAATTCTATATTATTAACTCTATAGTATTCTACTAACACAAAGTTTTTGAGGCTATTCATAACTGTGACGATTAATTTTATAACTATCAATTTGACATTCTAATTATGAGTTTTATTCTAAGTCTCTTCAAGCTCAAAAAATAGTAGAATACCAAATGCACAAACGTCATTTTAATCATCTTGATTGAATGGCACTATTGAGACCTTTCTTTTGAAATTAGTGGAATTCGGCCCCAGATCGTTTGTGGGTAGATGTTGTGCGCACTTTCTTGACCGCAAACAGTCATAACTCAAGTCAAAAATCCTGTAGGCGTAATCTAGGTTAGCTTAACGGAAAGTAGCATCCAAACAAATCTAATTTATGCTAAACCGTGACTCATAATATGACTGAAACTATACAGACAGAATAACCTACTCCACTTAGATGTTGAGAACCTACTTTCAATAGATTACGTGCGTATTGTATGAGTGACTCATCATCATCATCATTGCTCTATTTGTATCTACGGAAGATGATTCAAATTGTATGAATGACTAATACTAGGTAACTATAGTTAACTGATGTACTTTTTAAGTTGATTTATTTAATGATGTCTATTTAGAACACCTGAATTTCTGGTTTCGTGTGTCCACAGTATATACACGATAAAGCATCTTGAATGAATTTTATTATACCTAATAAGGTTTTTATAATTCGGTCGTAACATAGTGCTCACAGTCAGTGTACCTACTCGGTGCCACGAGGTCAAGTAACCGTCATGTCAAAAATCTTACAGCTGAAAATGTCTACTTACTTATTAGAAATTGCTGCTATTGCTACGTCATTGTAGCAACAGAGCGACGCTACGGTCCTGTTGCTACGCCACGACCGCCGCCGTAGCAACAAAATACGAGTATATGCGTATGCCTAATCAAATCACACTGCTTATGGTAGAACGTGCGTTAACGGCGTAAAATTCAAATCTATTAGGTATTTTATTTTTTATTTTTATACATCTACAAATAATTAAGCTATCAGGTAAGAAGTTTTGCGACTAAGCTATGACTAAGCATGAGCGTATAGTATTCTATGAACTCGTGCTTAAGGCTCAAACAGCACCTAAACTCTTCATAAAATAGACAAAATGCAACTATAAAATAGCTTATTATAGGTTTAACAAACTGTACGAGTGAATTTTGGAAATTCCTTTGTTTAACGGAGTCATATGATAAAATAAGTGGGGGCGCCACTTTAGGTGCTATTTGAGCCTTAAACTAACTTCAATTCAATTGCAGTACTGACATTAAATTTACCCAAATCAGTATCATGCTTATAGTCGTAAAACGACGTTTGATTCAAAGTTTGTCTTATTCTATACAAAAGAGTTCAACGCGCGTCTTGATTTCATTATGCTACGGCGTAGCAACACTGCTATTCTCCTAGCTTATGCTGCGACGTAGCATTACTGCTACGATTTTGCTACGCGCTGCTGTGCTAAAGATCTCAAGGCGCTACTGCTACGCTGAAGTTTAAGTACATACTACATATGAGTAAAATTAATTTAAAATTAGGTAATAAACTAGTAGGTACGCTACATACTCGTATATCATTGCATAGGACCTATATAAACTGCTATTTAAAGGTTTCTTCGCGCATGTTTTGTATTGTTAATTCAAGAACAGATTCAGGATGACTGCTACATACTTATAGTATAATATTTCTATCATGCTATGGGAATAAACATCATGATAATACTTAAGATAAAGGACCCTACTGCTGTTCATGACATACATGTTTAAATAAACATGTTTAAATAATTACGCACAAAAGATTCTTAAAATACCGTGCTTAGAATAGCTTAGACTTCCTTGTCTATTGTCCAATTTATTAATTCTTTCAACCAGCTAACTATGCGAACCAGGAAAAATCTATAAAAACTTTATGGCTCAAACAAAAACAGACCGTACCTGCGGTTTTTGCCATCTTATATTTGGAATATTATTATTTGAAGAAACAAACAAGCGGACAGACCACTTCTCCTTTAGCCTATTTTGGGTTTAGCAAGAGAACTTCAATTCAGAGGGCAATGTAGGTAGAAAGAGATGGCAATCTTTTTAGTTTTGTAAATTCTTTATGATTTAAATTTTAGAAAGAAAATAGACCATAGACAAAGACCTTCAAAAGTACCCAAACCTTTTGTAATAGACAACTGACAATACTGATATACGAGAGATCAAAATTTTTAGTATACATAGAAAATACACGGACCGGGAACAAATATTATATCTATTGACTGTAGAAATATTTGTCACGAGACGGGAATCAAGCCCACGCACACTTTAGCAGTTGGACAACCCCTGTTGCTTTCTTCAAGAAACATTCGTGAAATATGAATAAGTTTCCTGTAACTTACAGAAGTTTATCGCAATATTGCTATGAAATTCTTTGTTGTATGTATGATGAAATTAGAAGGTCATCTGTATTATCCGACATGCGGCCAGTGAGTGAAACTTTGCGGTTATGAAATAACATCAGTGACTCGCTCGTTCAGTTTGCCTTCTGATTTACCCACCTACATTTGTGATGGCACAGATAGGTATTTACGTACCTACCTAGGTATTTAGCTCCTCGCCTCTACTGAAAATGATAGCAGTGGCGTCAATTTGACAGCATCCAAAATTATATCATCCTTTTTAATTCGACGAAGTGAAAACAATCTGTCTATGGTCATGCATGATAGAGGCAGCAACATTTTAAGTACCTACTTACTGTACTGTCACATTAGTTCAGTTTATGCAAAGATGTTGTTCTATACAATCGTAATCATACTAGAATCTTTGAGTTAAGGTGACTGGTTTCTCATTACAATAAGGAAGGCTAAATGTTGACTCTTAAGTGAATTATTTGACGGATTTGGACCAGTAGGGACCAAATTACCTACATACTTTTGCTATAGTTCTATAGGACTACGATTCAAAAACATATACTTATTTTTTGTAAACAAATGAGTAGCAAAACAAAAGAAATACTTAATGGTGTAAATATTTTATCATCAGATAGAGCAAGCTGCAGAAGTTCAAAACAATTCGTGGTTTCGAGCTTTCATTCACCATTGGTGTTATTATAATAATAGTGTTTATGTTCATATCATTCATATAATTCGTTATATTATTGGTGTGTTTGTTCATTCATCATTCATTATTGATTTTCGAACTCGAATTTTCATCATTTTCACTGCGCTTGTGTAATTAAGTAGGTACATATGCGTTGTTGATTTAGTTTTTGATTGTTAATACGCCTTTACTCAGCATTTTTGTTTTGTTAAGATTTCAAACATACTTACACAACTTTGTTTACAAAAAATACATTTGATTCTAAATCAGAGTACCTTTCAATACCTATCAGTCAATATCGTGACTTTTATAGACATTATTTTGACTGATAGCTGTGTAAAATTGTTTTATGTGAGCTGTTAAAATAATAATGAAACTATTTTACTGATTTCAATTAGACTACAAAGTGTGCAAACGTGACTTCCTTATCGCGAAAATCATTTTGTTAAAGTACCTAACAAAACTCACATCCTGCACTGAAACAAAAAGAATTCGTACCTAATGTAACAACGTAAGATTAGGTTAGGTGCTGTTTTGCGAACACACGTTTTCTTTCTTGTTAGGGACACGTGGTCTTTCTTACGTGTTACACATAAACATTTTCTAAATGGGTGCGAGCAAAATTGAAGTTGACAACTTTGAAAAACCGGGATTTTGCCTTCGAGAATCTGTATTGCGAATATTGCGATACAGACATGCTGGAGTGGAATTATAAGTTTCATAATAACTTAGATGCATCCAGCAGGCACTCGTATTAGGTCCAACATTTTGATAGGAGGAAAACTACACTTAATTTCAACATCTATATAGCAAAAGTATGTATACTTACTATCTGTGTGCTTATGTTTTAGGTATGAGATGTTTCTATAATTATTGCATATTATTACATACATATATTTTTGGTTACCTTCTAAAAATAGGCCTCTTAAAACTCTCAGCGTAACCCTCTTTTGTATCTTAACTTCCTATCTAAATATTGAGCAGAATTTTTACTTCCATGCCATCATCATCATCATCATCAGCCTATATTAGTCCATTGCTGGACATAGGCCTCCCCTAATGAGCGCCATAGCGCCCTGTCTTCAGCTTGCCGCATGCTTGCAACCAAGCCTTGCTACCTACTACCTCCTTAGGTTTAATCATGTAGGTAACTAGCAGATAATAGTCATGAAACAATAACTACTCGTACCTACATAATGATTTGTTATCAGTTTTGGTTCAGAAAGTCAAACGTGATGAAACGCATTGTGAGTGTTGCTACGTAGAAGGCATGTTTACAAGAACCATTGTTTTGATATCAGCACGTGCGTTCAGAGTTTACAAAATCACCTGCCTTTTATCAACATAGCAGGGAGGAAGTTTTTGCTTGTGTTTGTATGAGGCAAGCGAACCTGTCTTGCACATTTAACCCTTAGTAGACTCACATGGTCTGGATATTGCACACCATTTGTAGACTAACCTCTAAAAATCGGTCAACTACCGGGTTTGCTACCAAGCGTCAGTGTTATGACTCGGAGAAGTACGTCATCTTCGTCTCTGAGCAACAGCTGTAAATAAATGAGTCCGTGGCAGTTAAAGTGCTTAAAAACAAAACTCTGATTGGCGGACTCGGATTGGTGAAGACAGGACGCTATGGCGCTCATTGGGGGAGGCCTATGTCCAGCAGCTATGTCCAAACTAATATAGGTTGATGATGATATAAGTAGGGATTTGAATATGACATCCAACATCCCGTCCCGATATACCTACGATCTCATTTGAAACCATTAATTACAAATACTTATTGAACGTGCAACTTCGCGGTGGCGGCGCCGAAACAAAAGCGGAATATCACAGTGGATTCTACAACCGCTCCTCTAGCGATAAACCACCAGTGCGATGCGGCGGTTTTGGTAATGAGTGTTTCAATAATACCTACTTAGCATTGGAAGGTCTGAGTGGTCGTCACATTGACATTACGAAAGGTTTCGAAAATGCAGAACTATCAGCTTATCTAATTGACGATAACGTACTTCTGTCAAGTCAAGGCGTACCGCGTGTAACTTTTTATCATTGACGTCACGATGCGTATGTTTTTAATATTTTGTTATTTTCTGTGGTAGGCTAACCGCCCACAGTGACATGAATCATATTGAACTCATCGGCCGGAAATTCACAGTCTGACTTTTTCCCTATGAAGAAATATTTCTTCGTAGCTTTTTCCTCTTCAATTCTGTACTGACGGACAGACAAGAGAGATTGGGGGAAACTCGCCTCGTATGGAAGAGGCGTACCTACGACTTATGCAACCACTTGTTTTTTAAATCATTTATTTTTATCAGGAATTTTGGGAGGAAAATACCAAAAAGACTGGTTTACATGTTACTGTAAAATCGTGTTATAGGTAACTTCTTCACTACATACATAATAAAAAACAAAGTCGCTTTCTCTGTCCCTATGTCCCTTTGTATGCTTAAATCTTTAAAACTACGTAACGGATTTTGATGCGGTTTTTTTTAGAGATAGAGTGATTCAAGAGAAAGGTTTATACGTATAATAAAACGGTGCGAAGCCGGGGAGGTTCGCTAGTGGTAAACAAATGCAACAGGGACTTCTTCAGGGTGAATACGGTTCAAAGGGAGCTTGTTCCGATCTATTAAAAGACCGCATCAAAATCCGTTGCATAGTTTTAAAGATTTAAGCATACATAGGGACAGAGAAAGCGACTTTGTTTTATACTATGTAGTGAAGTCGCAGCTACTGAGCCTTTTTGAAACAAAAAAATCCCTCTACGTCCATGCAAGTAGCGTGATTTTTTTCTTCAGAATATTATGCTTGGTAGCTCCAGCTTTTGGAAAAAAAACTACATTACATTCCGAAAATGTATTTTCGAATTAGGTTATCGTGTGAAACAAACATGACGTTATCACTGGTTTCTAGGTAACATAATCCAAAATAGCTTTAAAGATACTTATTTCCTATGTACGCTTTGTCACTGATAAAAACTAATCCGGGAAATTTCAGTGAGAATGACAAAACGTTTTTAGGGGGCCCTGGCACCCCCTGAACATTACTTTAATGCCCTGTTGGTGTTCTCCCAATACAAACTAGGTTCGATGTTAACCCACAAACAGTCTTCGTAAAAGTACGAAAGTTTTTCCAGTAAATTCAATAATTTATTGCATAAGAAACATTTCAAATAAGTGCATTACAAAACAATTTGTCTGATGTTATGAAATATTATGACATATTTTATGAGAATTCTTGTTTTAAAATTATAGCCTCAGTTCTTAATCAGAAGAAAAACTTTGGACTTACAAAATAAACACTAAGCACAATTTTTTTAACTCCAAGAGAAAAGAACTACCTGTCTTCACTTTTCGTCTAAATTATCAAAGACTGAAAATCTATAGGTAATATAGGCAGTGGCCGTAATGTCTTGGCCTAGTTAGTCACTAGTACCCCCCTGAAACTGGCCGAAATTCGGCGTTGTGGTTGAATTTCGGATGGGATTCATAATCATCAGTGGTGGATAAGGATACAGACGGACATTGAACTAACTTAAATTGTAGGTAGTACAACTACCAACTATTTACAATAGTGACATTTACTTACCTTACTAATATTATAAACGCGAAAGTTTGTATGGATGGATGTTTGTTCCTCTTTCACGCAAAAACTACTGAACGCATCGGGCTGAAGTGTTTGGCTGAATTGGAATAGACAGTTAGGTGTAGTAGTTCTAGCCCTAGAACACAAATACTTTTCATCCCATTGAATTAGAAAAAGCCAAAGACGTTTAAATAGAAAAAAAAACGCGTGTGTCGCCGCGGTTATTGCCATAAATCTAGATTCAAGTCTAACTGGAAATTTCTACAGCACCTTACAGCCGTAGGTACCTACTAGGTAGGTATTTATGCCAAAAGCTGCGAAGGCAACAAGACAAGGATAGAAAGTGAAATCTATTTAAGAGGTGCCGTTCACCGCTTGCTTACCCACTTTGTCTACAGTGTATTTTTAAGCGAGTTTTTGTGTCATTGGTCTTTTTTGTGCAGCTCCTAAATAAGATTAGGTATTGGACCTAACTACCTACCTACTTATCTACCTACTTATCTACCTCTAAAGGTTATTTTAAATTTAAACCACTTGCAGAGCAATTTTAAACAGCTTAGAAGCAATTTTTTGTGTTAGCGTAAAAACATAAATCAAAGAACTACTTATCGTAAGCGTACTTAATTTTCAAGCTAAAACGAATCGGGCTGAAATTTTGAATAAGTATATAAGTAAGTATTAAGTTATTTATATATTAAGTATTAAATAAGTATAAGTATACTGAAATATAGGATACTTTTCATGAGCTTTATAGAATACCTCAGCATATTATTAAGTAAAAGTGAAAGAAAGAGTAGAGTAAAAGAGAGTAAGTATAACCGTTGCTATGGAAACGGGTTAACGATCACAAACAGAGTCAAAAAAAAAAAGAGAAATATTATAGCCCCTAATTTACAAATTATCACGTGATTCTGTTTTACATAGGTACATTTAAACGGTGCTTATATTTCTCGAGGCAATGCAGTACTTACAACAAACCTTAAAATAATGAGCACCATTTTGAATACGACATTATGCATCAGTTTCATTATAGGAACATTCCTAACTGCGCTGGCCGTCTCTGATTCATCAAGCTCTAATAATGCAGTCGCATCCGATCACAGGGCCTCGACTCTGAGGATTATTTCAATCTGATTCGAAACTATATTGAAGAGAAACTATGCACTATGATACAGCCTCGACTACTAAAGTGACTAATATGGCCTAGCTTTGAATTATTTAGACCCAGGGTTGGGGTTAGGTTAATATAAAACCTGGTCGAGTATTTTTACTTTGGGGCGGGGGTTAACTATACAAAATTTCAGTCCGATTCAAGTCATTTTACATTAATTAAAGAGACTTAGCCTTATTAAAGAGACGTAGCTTAACTGATCCACTTGTATTTTTGTTAGTGTTCGCACAAATACCTAATCATTCTATAGAAGGTGTGTAGAATTTACTCTACACTAAAATGTATCAGATGCATCTGGCGGCGGCGGGCGGCGGCGTTCTGATGTTCCGATTTATAGTAGGTAGGTACTTAAACTGTTTGTCGCAGAGTCAGGGTGAATGTAGTCAACGACACGTAATACAGTCATTATGTACCTATCACACGGCTGGAGGAGTGTCGGGTAGGGTGAACGATCGAAGGTCATGGTTCTTTGCGTCCACAAGTATTTGGATCCTTTTTCGACGACCGATGTGGCGCGGCGGGTAAAGGTCCGCCTGCGATGCAGGAGGTAGCGGGTCTCAAACTCAATAATACAAATATTTGTTCTGAGGTTCTTGGTGTTCTCTATGCATAGGTACTAAAATAATGTATTGTATTATGTATATCAGTCATCTAGTTCCCATAACAAAAGCTCTGCTTAGCTTGGGGGTAGATGATGCTGTGTGGATTGTCCAGCATAGGCAGGGAACCATGGGTTGTCGTTCGTTTTATGTCTACTGGCAAACGCTATCTAAAGGACTATTAATACAGCTCTTTGAAGATCCTTTTGTAAGCAGATCATGTTTTATTTCACCGTAGTCACTTTGGATAAGACATTGCGCATAAGATGCCAAGTGCGTAACGGAGTTCCAAGAAATGATTCTGGAAAATCCATGCAGCGTCATGGCAACCAAAGTGCCGGATATCTGAGTACGCACTTAGGCACTGAAGACATGGAACACAAATGGTGAACATTATTTACTTTATTCAAAAGTCAAGATCTTAATTACTTACCATAATGACCGTAGGTACCTACAGGAAACGAAAAGGTAAAAATCCTTATCCTTTCTAATATTTTCTATGCGAAAATTTGTATGGATTTGTAGTTTAAATATGGAGGTTATACGGACCAGGGGCCAATTTACACATATTTCAAAACAATGGTCTCAATAGCGTGATACTATCAAGATCGCTAGAATGACGTTTGTGCATTTGGTATTCTACTATTTTTTGAGCTTGAAGATACTTTCATAATTAGAATGTCAAATTGGTAGAATATAAACGTAATCGACACAGTTATAACCTCAAAAAGTGTGTGATAGTAGAATACCAAAATTTTGACACTATACTATTGTAATCGCGAAGCGATTTATTTAATGGAATTCGGGCCCTGGACGTTTGTTATTCTGTCACACAAAAAGCATTGAACGAATCGAGCTCAACTTTTGAATAGACATTATTACCTATATTAGTTCTAGCCCTGGATTAAATTAAAACATAGACTACTTCATCTTATAAATCAGATTCAATGGAATAGAAATAGTCTTTAAATATTTGCATAGAAACTACGCATGCGAAGGCGCGGGCTAGTTAAATAATAACTCGATTAAGCTTGCTGTTAAAAACGCGTTTGAAAATTTGACTCTGTTCATCAATTTTAGAGTTTAAAGTGGTGGTTATTATGGTTTCTAAGGCTTTGGGATAAGGACTTCAAGTGCAGGTAGGCAATTATGGGGTTAATTAATGTCAAGTGGTTAGCGATCAAGTGAACGATCGCTGGTCATTATTGGTAATTATCTGGCGATGGTCAAGTGGATCGATCAAGTTGCGCGTGGATCTGCTCATACAATAATCAGAATAAATCGGTACCACCGATTAAACTAGAGGTCGGCAACCTTTTGAGACGGACGAGCCAAAAGTTACCAACTTTTAGAATATTCGGGAAATTTTCAAAAATATGGGAAATTTTGTAGTATATTATTTCAATGTTCAGTTTCAATGTTATAATAGGTACATATTTGATAACTTACAGACAAACTTTACTCAAGATTGACTGTTATCAAATTTGTACCTATAACCAACACATAACCAAATGGTAGTACTATGTTCATCTGATTTGCATCTGTACTGAAATCATCATTGGGATATTGTTAGGATTTTTGAAATGAAGTAATTTGCTGCTGTGCATGACATGGTACTTATTCATTTCGCTACTTTTAATGGTTTCATTGAATAATAAATTATTAGTTTCTGCGTATCCATTGAACTGGAGCCGCAACTTTACATCGAAAGAGTCGCAGGTTGCCCACATCTGAACTACGAGTACCTACTTACCTACCATCACACAAAGCATGATTCTCCCAAAGATTTAATATATTTTTACTCTTACAGCCAGGCTTAGAAAGTTTGTATTCGCTTGCAGTTCCTGATAGTGCTGCATGAATGCATATGCAATGGCGCAATTGACGTGCATTGATACGTAAATTATTAGAGATTCAATGATATGGATGATAGATGTGTGTGCGAATAGAAGTACTCCTTACTCTCCATTTCAATAACAGGGTGGTATTGTGTGACTGCCATCGTAAGTCAAAGATTATATTCAAAAGAATAAAAAAAATGGAGGATCATAGTGGTTTTTAATGGTTCTTATTTTTGCTTCTAGTTTGCTGCTTGCTCCTTTAAATTTTAATCTGATCAGTAGTTTTTGAGTTATCGTACCTAACTAATATACTAACAATATAACTCGTTACTAATAATATTACGCAGAACTTTGGATGTTTTTGCTCTTTCAGGCAAAATCGACTTAACGGATAGGACTGAAATTTTAAATACTAAACTTTTTTCATTGCTTTTAAGTTTGCAATAAAGTATTTTCCATCTATCTATGTTTTTACTTGTGTTTTTTGAGGTCTTTACGCAAAGTCAATTTCTAATTGCATAATCGCAAAAGACCAGGCATTATTGTACAACAGACATAACTTGCACGGTCAGCGAATGCAAAGTCATTTTACGTAAGCACAACGTAAGTATTATGTCAACTGTAGATGAAGCGGTTGAACTTAGCATAAATAAACAGTAACTGCAAGTTTTACAACTGTAAACTGAATATGGCAGAGGCAGAGTAGTGGTTCCTTTACTTATCAAGTAGTTCTAGAAGCCCTGTTAGTGCAATGCATAATCTTAATATCAGAATATCATTTTCTTCAGTAAATGTTACGTGTATTTCATATTTCATGCATAAGTAAGGAAAACTCTGAAACTACTGATTACTTACCTCTGGATCATTGTATAATTAATGTTCCTTATTATCTATCCACTGCTGGCAGATGCTGGATGCGTCAAGCTGGAGACAGGGCGCTATGGCGCTCATTAGGGGAGGCCTATGTCCAGCCGTGGACTAATATGGGCTGATGATGATGATGATTATCCATCATCAGCCTTATTAAGAACTAGTGTCTGTCCGCAACTTCGCATGCGTTGTTTCTATGGAAACGTTTCAAGGCTATTTATATTCCAATGGAACTGATTTATGGGATGAAAAGTAGCCTTTGTTTTATTCCAGGCCTAGAACTACGTCAAATCAAAATTTCAGCCCAAACCGTTGGTACTGAACAGCAGGTAGTTTTTGCGTGATAGAGTAACGAACATCCATATACAAAAACTTTAAGGTTTCAGAAATATATTTCTTAAAAGAATATACACATTCACTTACAGAGAAATACAGGGTAAAAATGTTTACCTTTAGCAATAACCTTTACATTTACCTTTTAATTAGGAAGGATTAATAAACTCTTTTATTTTTTTTAACTTGTTTAATCCTCTCTAGAACTAAAGCTGATCCCCTCGGGGTCCAAGATCCGCCTTTCTGTTTAGTACCTACGTGACACCCTGTATAAGTATACATATACAGGGTGTCAGTTATATCTGTACCCTACGTCGATTCTGAGTTTCGCAGACACTTTACGAAGGTGATTCAATTATGCATACATCCTACTCAAGCATTATACACATTATACACGTCATTATCATTTAACAAACGAATGTACTATGTAAATACAGTTTCGCAGAAGTTTGTCGATGTAGGCTGCTTTACACAGGTGGAAATTCTTCATGATACAATGCCTTTGCTTTACGTCACAGACTTATTATACGTGGAAAATATTATTCGTGATTATTTGTATTGCGAACAGTCTATTGTTTGTTCGTCATAGACTTATAAGGTGGAAAATATTATTCGCGATTGTTTGTATGTCTAGAGCATAAGACAAAGAACATTGACCTTTTCATTGCTCCTCCTACTTTTTATATTTTTACCTACCTATTAGAGAAGTGAATATACCTATAAAATAAAAACAGTCAAATAGCATACCTAATGGAATTACATATATGATAAAATTATCTTCAAACTAAAAAGTTATTGGAATACATACAATAAGTATCTGCTTATGAAGTCGTTGCAGTAATTTGTAATAGGTAAGGTAACATAATAAGGTAAAGGATATCACGATCATAATATGAGCAGGACAGAGCATCATGGTACTTAATTACCTACATTATATCTATGTAGATATCATTACGTATAGGCGTAGGTACTTAGCGCAAAAAATCTAATTCTTGTTTATTACACGAAAACTATACTTACAACGAATTAAGAAACTGGCTTAGAGGAACCAAATAATATTATAATATTTCACCAAAGACATAATGCAAATTCTGTGTGAAACAGTGCACTTTCATGATTTTTTTGTATCGTAAATTTGTTTAGCTTTTTTACTTAACCAAAGGAATCATGTAATATTTTAAGAGATGTAGGTAGGTACGCAAACACTTATCGTATTTGCATTAGTTATTTACGGTAGACATTAGGGGGTCCAATTTCGATATTTTTCAATTTCGAAACTGGCTTTCGAAATTCGGAAGCTCAATTTCGAAATTTTGAAATTCGGACAGAAAATTTAACTTTTATTCTCTGATGATGATGAAATCTGTGACTCCCTTTCTTTACAGATAGAGTTAGAGCCGGAAAATTGATTTCCTTTATCTAAATATAAAAATTATTAAAATTCTTCAATTTTACTACATGAAGTGTCACCGAGGCGCTTGCACTGCACTTATAGCAGTGACGAAGCAACCTCCCAGTCGTATCACTGAAGCCTGGCAATGAGACCCAGACCGGTATTATTGGATAAGTAGACGACAGCACCGTGATAGACAGGTACCTGTCTAACGCCAGAGCCAGCCAATTTGACCCTGAAGGTAGTCTCAGATTGGGGTGAGGCCAATCGGGTCGATTCCAATGCCACCAAAGCACAAGCATATCTTTTCTCTGCTAAACAGAATCCGTTAGTCCAGGCTCCTTTTTTCCGAGATGTACCGGTGTACCTATAATGGATCAACTGGAGCTTCTCGGTGTCACGCTCACACCAACTCTTAACTTTGGTGTCTTTATTGAGTCGAAGGCTAAAATAGCAGCCATGAAGCTAGGAATCCTAAACAAGGTTCAGCGATACTTTACACCGGGACAGCTTGTATCGTTATACCAAGCACGGGTTCGATCTGGTATTGAGTATTTCTGCCACGTTTGGGATGGTTCGGCTAAGTATCAGCTAGCGGCTCTAGCTAGACTCGATATAATTCAGACCTAATGGCGAGCAGTACAGTACCTTGAGGAAACTAAGGTCCAAAGTCTTGAACACCGTCGCAATGTCGCTTGCCTATCGATCTTTCATAGGTTACATTTCGGAGACGCTCACAGGAACTTCACTACTTGATTCCACCATCTCCCTTCCACTCCAGGACTAGTAGGCGTACGGCGCATCAGTGTTGCCATATATACAGATTTATCTGTACCTATACAGAATTTGGACTTCGGATACAGATGAAAGATTTTGCTCTTGTTTTATACAGATTTACAGTAGTCGTTATTTTCAGTTACAAGATACGTGCACTATAGTCGTTTTCATCTAAGAAGCGTTCCCTGACAGATGGAATGCGTTTCATTTCAATTGACTAGGATTTCGGGAATTTTCGAAATTTTAATTTCGAAAATTCAAACAATTTTTATTTCATTTCAAACATATTAATTAAGCTACAGAAGAAGTACGTACGATACACAAATTATCCCAAAATAAATTTAATTAAGCCTCCACGCGTAGTAAAAAATAGAAAACAATTATTTTATGAAATCCGAAACAATTTGTTTTGCGTAGAACGGAACGTAATAGAGTTGAGGCAAACAAATATTATTATGATGTATATATATACCGGGTGTTACCAGACGACTACCGAAAAATAAGGGGGGTGGCAGAGGACCATCAACAAAAAAAAAATTCGCAGTCCGAAAAAAAAATTCTAGCCGAAGATAAAAATGTTTAAAGATTTTCAATTATTTTCGTAGCGAGCAATGGACACCGTACACTTAGTAACCTACTCTACTATGTAGATAGATAGATAACTCTTTATTATACTTGACACAAACAAAGAAGACCACACAAAGGAAGAAAAGAAAAACATACGATACTACATACTAAGACTAGGTATAAAGGGCGGACTTATCGCTAAAAGCGATCTCTTCCAGGCGACTTTGATGTAGGTATTACGTTGAAAAGATGTTAAAGTTAAAAGCTACCTATCAAGTTGGCTATCGGTAGATATTTTACCACTTACCTAATTACGCTGTAGCCTCGGTCGAATCAGAAATGGTTCAAACTGATCTCCTCCTTGTTCAAGGCTGAGCCTGTATTTAGTAGTAATAAGTACAGTTTTATGTGAAACCGTGACTCCACGACCTCTAAGTAACCTCGCTGCAGAGCGCGTCCCTACTCGGGGGTTTCTCTCTACGAGGTCTAAGACATGGTCGGTCATGCACTCTTGGGCGGAAAATGCGCAACGCTCTTGACGCATTTCCGAGAGCTCCATAGCACATGAGCAATAATGAGCATTTGTCCATACTCCCTCGCACTAAACATGTTTATAAAACACACCGAAATCACAGAAAGTAACTTCCACTATTTACATAAAGTACTCTAAGAATATGTACAGAAAAACTTTAAAAAAACACACAAACATACTAAAAATCAGTTTCAATAACAACAAAACAAAACAGTATTCGCAAATTTCCACAACGATCGCGCACGTTCGAATACTAAACACCGACTAAAAGACGAATAAAAATGAAGCAAGCAAGTCGCCGCCGCCGGCGGCGCCCGGCAACGCCGCGCGCCGCGGCGTTGCCAGGCTTCTCGTCCGACAAAGAAAAACACCGCTGCTGTTATAAACCTTAGTATGACTAGATTGGAATAAGGTTTTCCTATACCAAAGCAGACTATTCAGTAATTAGTAAGGTTCAAAATGGGGCATACAAATTTTAACATCTTTATCACAGAATTATGAGATAGGTAGGTAATTTAATTTTTTTCGCGGGAATAAATACTACGACTAGTAAAAGGATTAATGAACGTTTCCAGCTAAAATTAACTTACCCTGGACCAAAAAGCACAGAATACATAATAGTAGTAAAACATCCCAAAGTTGCCTGGAGAGATCGAGAACTTTTAGCGATAAGGCCGCCCTTTATACTTTGTTGCAGTATTTTTGTTTTCTTTTCTTTCTTTGTGTGTTACCTAGGTTTAAGTACTATACCTACTAATAAAGAGTTTTCTATTCAATTCTAGTAGGTACAGGCTGCGGGTACAGGTAGGTAAAATGTAAATGATATCTTCAATTTTCTAATAGAAGAAGTGTTAGGAGGGGCTCGATCCTACAATCTTCAGATTGAAAATTGAGTGTATTATTTCTATGCCAAGTCGGCAAAATACAGACAACCACCAGCGTGCAGCGCGGTAACTTACGTGCGTACCTAGCGTATGTATGTATGTATCTTGCGTAGATACCCATTTCGCTCGCGCAGTCGAGCGTTGTTGTTAGTGCGGGCGGCCATAAACAGCTGAGTTGAGGTCATTCACTTGCGTGCAATACATTACAACTTTTTTTAAATTTATTTGTTTTTGCTTTTAACAATGATTTATTCGAGTTGATATGTTTTCTTAGTGTTGTACTGTGGGTGTGTAACTAGATAAAAAAATAAAAAAATTGAAAAAGGTGAATTTTTTTTTGCGTTTTTTTTTCGATAAATATGTTCAGAATCATGGTCTGATTGCTACCTTTCATTTTTCGATAGTAGTCTTTTTACACCCTGTATATATATATTATCTTACATAACTTAGTTTAATTTCAAAGTAAACTACTATCCTTCTCACTATCATACAGATTTTTATACAGATATTAGTTATTTAGACCTAAACAGATTTTATACAGATTTTAAACAACAAATTACCAGATTTAGCACCTTGGCATATGGCAACACTGCGGCGCATTACCAGCCTTACCTTGTGGATATTCCATCCAATCGAACTAAGCGGTTCCGTGTTCGGACTCAGTTTGATCCAGTACGCGTTCTTCATTTTGCTAGCATGGCCAGCCTTACTCTATCCCGAAGCGCAGAATCTTCCTGAGATCTTCATTCTTCACAGGTTTCGCGGAATGACCTCGGCAAGTTGTGGATTTATGTTCATTGTGTTGTTATTCGCTTACATTCAAGTAATCCTTAAAGCAGCTGGGCAGCTGTTTCATCATCGCTGAGACATCCTCTGCAAAGAGGATTGTCCGATGTCCAATTTTGAATAACTATTTATTTAGTGAGCAGTGTCCCTTCCTTTTAATGTTCCCACCAGGATATGCATGTCCAATAAATGGAAGCGCCGCTCTGGCTTGTCTGCACTCAAACAGGTGTGTCGTCACTCTTTATGCATATCTATTATTCTGAGCCTAGTCCATATCTGGAGCAAAGAGAATGGCAGAGGTAGAAAGGGCAATGATCCTTCTGTAATCGTTTCCGATCCCCTGCGTGTCAATTCATGAGCGGCGTCATTATTCCTAGTAATCTGCTATATCCCTTGATCCACTGAATGATGCTCCTGTTCTTGGTCTTTCTTATCTTTTCTAATGCTAAGTGACATTCGTACACAAGAATGGACTTGCAGCTGTTACCTTCCAGGGATCTGAGTTTGGCAGCGCTGTCAAAGAGAATACGTACGCCTTCGTCGCTGATTCCTCTGTTGTGTACAGCTCTCTGGGCTATTGCTACACATTCACATTAGAATATGGAGCTGTGTTCTCCTAGCGTTATTGATATGCATAAGAGGTCCATTAAGTGAGCGCCGGCTCCCTTCCCTGTTACGGTTTTGAAGCCAGCTGTGTAGATTTTGACTTCACGAGATCCTGATTCATCTTTTTGATCCCCATAATATAGCTGTATCTGTAGTGTTTATTTAGTATCCGGTTACTATCCGGTTAACTTTTTTCTGTGATTTTACGTTGATTTATATGGACGATATAAAAAAAAACCTTTGCAAAATCAAATTATGTAAACACCACTTTTTTTAAATTACCTATATGCGTATATATAGGAACTTTGGGTCTGTGGCACTGGCACGCTGTAATATATTTTACTGTGGTTGGTAATAAGCTCTTAAAACAGTTAGGGCATCCAGCATTTTGGAGCTGAGAAACCTCCTCAGGCGGTTACTTGTTGCAGCTAGAGAGCTTCAGCACTGGTCGGGGGGTATTATAATGAGGTATTGGTATACAAGGTACCCATATTATTATTTCTTCCGTGGTTAAATCATAGAAACCAAAAATTTCGAAATTGATTCCTCCAATTTCGAAATTGAAAAATGGCCAAAAAATCCTACGAATTTCGAAATTACGAAATTTCGAAATGCACCCCCTAGTAGACATTTACGAATTTAAACGACATTTACGATATTGGTACAATGGGTTCTCTAAGAGGTAAGTACTCTTACCCGACCGACAGTAATTCTGTAATGTACACAAACGAATGTACACAGTAGTGGATTCGATTTCTTAATAACTACATCAACCAAGCTTTATGTCCTTTATTCTTGATAGTACCTAGTTCATTTTTAAATAAGCTTAACTTAGTTGTTAACATTTCCGACATTATCGACATAATTTATCGATAAAAATCACTAATGGTCATCTAGGTATTTAAAAAACAAAGCCGATAAATTTCTTTTTAAGAATCATTCAAAATTATCATTTGAAAGCTAGATAGTCTCTAGGTCTAGCGTTGATCATCTTGAATACAATGTGTATTGTCGAACTTGTTGGTATTTTGCTGTTCAAGTTTATAAAAGTCCGAGTTCGCAGTATTCCTGTATAATTCCTACATCATGATGACGTTATAAAGATCAAATCTCACTGAATCGACAAGAAGCCAGAAAAGTAAGGCAATTACGGAAAAATTCAAGTATCCAAGTAATTTACGTAAATGGATTGTTTTTCCGTTGTTTTTGTGGTAAGATAAACACTTATATAAATATGCGATGTCCTTTGCAGAATCTAGGTACAAAGCTAAAGACGTCAGTGTGCATGTCCGTGAAGGTTATACATGTATTATTATGTAGATATACGATCCGGTTCAAGAACCTATAACTCCTTTTTTAGATGAAAATGCTCACCAAGCTTAGTTTCCGACGGGACTAGAAGTGCACATAATATTATGTGACTTGTTATAAAAAGTGAGGCTTATATAAAGTGAAATAAAATGGTGCTTTTGACAATTCACAGAGCATCACCTAGCCCCAAGATAAGCAGAACTGTGTTATGGATTACCGATATATATTTATTTTTGTAATATATTTTTGTATAACATGATGAAATGTTTGTAAGAAGTCCCAACCTAAACGAATGAAATGATGTAGGTAGATAGATAGATAGATAGATAGTTAATCTTTTATTTCAAAGCCTATGTATCGATATCAGCCCCACATATTTTAAATAGCTAGGTACATTTTAAGTTTAGGTAAACTTTTACTGACGCTTATAGTGGCATGTTTAAAAAAAAAAAAAAACAACTATATTCGGTTTTCGAAAAAGTCTTAGAACGTTGACCCTCGGGGTCCAGAATCACCCTTTTCGGGTTATTAACATGTTACTTAGTACCCTATATAAGAAAAATATAATCTATCGGGATAAAAAAGGCTTTATATGTAAACTAGCAACCCGCCCCGGCTTCGCACGGTTTTATAATACGTATAAACCTTCCATTTGAATCACTATCTATAAAAGAAAACCGCATCAAAATCCGTAGCGTAGTTTTAAAGATTTAAGCGTACAAGGAAGGGACACAGGGATATAGGGACATAGGGACAGAAAACGCAACTTTGTTTTATACTATGTACTTAGTGATAGTGATTCGCGGCTTCGTACGCGTTGTGTCTATGAAAACGTTTCGAAGCTATTTCAATCCCATGGGAACTGAATTATGGGATGAAAGTAGGTAGTTTGTTTTATTCCAGGGCGTCAATTAAATTTCGGGCGAATTCGTTCAGTAGTTTTTGTATGAAAGAGTAACAAACATCCATACCTACAAACTATCGCGTTTATAAAATTAGTAAGGAAGTAACGATATTTTATTTTATGAGAAGTGGATTTTATCTTGAAACTTGTTTTCTACGTTCTAGATAACGTTCTAGAAAAATACCACCTACAGAAAGTAGTCAGTAATTTCTGTGGATCATTGAAGCTTTTCGAACAAGGTAAGGATATGATATGACCGCCAATAACTGATCAATTACAATTTTACAATAAATAACCCTGAGGAGTGAACAACCTCGTTGGCCGAGTAACCGAGTTGGGACGGGTTGTCTGGCCGATTACAAAATGCTTACAGTAAAATAACGAGTTCAAGTTTCGGGGAAATAGCGGCTACCGACTAACTAGCGGTTTTTGGATGACGTGTATTGTATTACCTACTTTTGAATGTTAAGTACCTATGGACGCTTTTTTATACTAAATTAATTATTTTTTGTTTCCTTGTTTAGGGTTTCGTACACAAATGTTAAAACGGGACCGTATTAGACTCCGATGTCCGTCCATCTGTTCGTCTGTCACCAGGCTGTATCAAATGAACCGTGATAGTACCTACGACAGTTGAAATATTTTACAAATGATATAATCTCTATAACAACAAATAAGAAAAAATATTAAAGATCCTACACAACAGACGTGATTTTTTTTGCCGTTTTTTATAGATAGCTTGTTGCCCGCGGCTTCACATGCGTTGTTTCTGTGGAAACTTCTCAAGGCTATTTCTATCTCATGTGATCTAATTTATGGAATGAACATTAGTTTTACTCCAGGGCTAGAACTACTTCTATACAAAATTTCAGTATGCTCCGTTTAGTAGTTTTTGCGTGAGAGAGAAACAAACAACCATACTTACAATGTTTCGCGTTTATAATATTACATTTAAAAATAGTTTTACATTAATTTATAAAATTATAATACTGATGAACTGATCTGTAATATTTTTATCAATAAATTGATTATTCTGTATATTCCTTTTTGTTTCGCTGTAATTTTTTGTAAACTTAGTACTGTAACAATTGAATTATAATTTTAGTGTTGTAATTTCGTTACATAAATACCTAAACATTGTCTATTCTATACTTTCATGTGTGAATGTGTAGTGTGCTATCAGAGAAACACCGGTGGCGGCGGCGGCGGCGGCGGCGGCGGCGGCGGTGCGAGTCAACTGATAGATAAGCATATACTCGTAAGTACCTAAGAACTATAGGCGCCTGATATCATTATACCCTGCTTGGTTTTGCCAAGATAGCTAAGCTAGTTTAGTTAAGCTAAGTTAAGTACCTATCTCCAACCCTAGACATCACGTAGTATAATTTCTATTAAAATAAAAAGACGTATAATGTCAATTTCTAATACAACTTCATCATTAATCTATACCTACCTACTACTCGTAGGTCACGGCTGGAAATAGGCTTGTCACTAATTACAATTTTTTATGATTTTAATATTCATATCTATAACAATTATCTTTATTACCAACGAAAATTACAAGCAAGGAATAGAAAAATTACAACTAGTATTTACAATTGAAACCATTGAGCTAAATGCAGACGGTTGCAAACAGTCTAAAGGTAGCTCAATTGATCCATGTCAATACCAGTCGGAAGCGTCCCTATATATAACAATTAAAATTTTAAGTCAAATTCGTTCGAGAACTCTTCATGTAGGTACCTACCTACCTAATGGTGATGACCTCCTCCAGACTTCTTCATTCTAGCCAAAAGCCAATTTCTACCTAAAGCACATTGAGTTTAGAGTTGAGTGTTCATTTCCTAGGTAATATCCACTAAAGCACATGAATTTAAGAGTTATGTCACAGGTTTATTATACCAAATCATTTTATCGCGCAAACAGGAGCTAAAGTGGCGCCACCACTAATTTTAAAATAAGTGGTGGCGCTACTTTAGCTCTACTTGCGCCATAATAAAATTGCCTATTCATACCTAGTTGATCTCTTGTGAACTTAACTACTTTAGAAAATGACAGATATCATATCACAAATGATCATGTGAATGATCATCACAAATTATCGTGAATTAGGACGATGGTTCTTTTCCGTTACAATTAGGTAGAATAATTAATATTAAGGTCACCTTCCGTTTCCCTCTAAAAAAATCGGTAGCATTGATTTTATTAATTAGTGTCACGTCACTCGCTTATTAATTTATTAATGTTGTAGATAGAGCAGCAAATTCAAATGGTTTTACTAAGTAAATAAAAAAGTTAAGCACTTATCTACATATGAATATTAAGTTGATACCTATTTGCATGGTCATTAAATTAATATATGTATTTTAGAACGGCCACGAGATAGGGAATTTTGTGCGGAAATAATAAACTCAAATAAAACTAAATAACTCGGTTAATAGATGGCCAATACCCCAAATTTTTGGAATATGGAGATTAAATTTACGAATATATTTCAGTAAGGATGAATTGCACAGGTAAGTTTAACAATTTCATAAGTAACAAAGAAAATAAAGATTAATAACAATTTATAGCTGGATTTTCAAATAAAGTTATTTACCTATAAAATATTTTAGCTAACTGCAGACAAGACAAACTATTGTAATTAGAATAACTCATATGATCCCTATTTGCCAATCGGAAGCGTCTTCAAGTTCCGTATGATGACCATAAAATACCAAACTTTAGCACTATTTATCTTATGACTTCTACCATAGGTATCTTTCTTATCTGTGCTTCTCCGATTGAATTATACCTACATAATGTTGTCCTAACTTCTACTGAATAAATCTTAAATAATGAATAAGTATATAAATATCTAATGCTGTAGGTACAATTAACACAGCCCCAATCTAAGCAGAGCTTGTTTAATTTGTACTAGATAATTGATAAACTTAATACGTTTTACTAGGTACATATTTTTTTCATACATAGAAAACACCCAGAATACCCTGAACCAACCTAGATCGTACAAGCATTTATCCTGAGGCGGGATTCGAACCCGCAACCTCCTACGTAGGCCGGTCCGCCCGATGCGCTACAGAGTTCTAATCAATGTAGGTCAGGTCAGTTGGTGATGATGTGACGTCAGGATGCCGTGATGAGCATATTAGCGTATCCTACTAGCCGAGTTAAGATGTTAATTGGACCATTTTGTCAAAATTCCTAAGTGTGCAGAAATAGATTCAAGTACCTATGTCATTGACTTGGTATAGGTGATACGTTGTTAGACCAGGTGGGATGACGATCTGCGAAAGACTGCAGACAGCTAGATATGGCAAGCTGGAATTTTTCGAATGGACTATAATGCTGTTGACCTCAGATGGCCATGACAGCGTTACCGGACTATGTGGCAAGCTGGAGACAGGGTGCTATGGCTTTAGTATGGGAGGCCTATGTCCGACAGTGGACTATTATAAGTTGATGATGATATAGTTAGGTTAATAGGTATTAGTATTTCACGAGAGAGTTTGCGTAAATCGTATTCTAGTTATATCAGTAAACTCGTAGGTATTAGGAACCCATAAGCTCTGCTTGGGCCTAGATGATGTTGTGAAGATTGTCCAGGTTTTTTCATTTATTTGGTTTGGTTAGCTGTGCTTGCGGCTTCACCCTGGTAATTAATATTTATTTTTAATAATTATTCTGCTATTCGAAGCTGACAGAAATAAAAGATTTTTAAAATAGTTTCAGCCATTCTTCAGTTATTTAAAATAAGAAACTAACGCGACTTTGTTTTAAATTATTTGTAAACCTATAGAAATAGTACTAGCGATATTTCTGAGAAAGTAATACCAATGTCTTGTTCTAGTTCGAAAATATATCTTTGACTATCTTATCATGACAGGAGCTGATTACAGGTATTTGTCATCTTGTGACACATTCCTCAGGTACCTTGAAGTATTTAGAACAGTTGGAACACATCAAAACAAGTCAATAACATTTTCCTTGTGTACTTCTTAACATATTTGTCATCATGATATCATTATCATCGGTCAAAAACTGATATCGACAGGTATGATAAGATAACAAAAACAAAATAAAATTGGAGATACAATACTCGAAAACTAACAACCCAATAAAGTACCTTTGGTTTCTTGTTTGCTCTTTACTACGCAAAAACGCAAAAAACTTATAGTGCTAAAAATTACTAATTTAAGTACATTAATTTCCTAGTTTTAGTCATATAATGTATGACTCGCTTTTTCTGATGTATCCAAGAGTAAGGAAACTTTAGACCTCTTCAAACTAAAATTGCTTTATTTCCATAGACTTTAAAGGAAATAAAGCAGTTTGAGTTCGAGAAAAAACAGAGTGAGAATGTGGTCATGGTCAACCTGTAAATATTTGACTTCCACATTCGAAGACATGTTTTTGATGAAAATTAAACTAAGATCAATCCCTACATACATTCATAGTACCTCTATAAAACAAAGTCGCTTCCCCGTCTGTCTGTCCCTTTGTATGCATGCTTAGATCTTTTTTTTTAATTGATGGAGTGATACAAGAGGAAGATTATTTAGACTTATAATACCAAAATGTTCCAATCTTCTAAGAGGTGGCATAGCCAAAACCTATGCATGACTCTCGGTACCTATTCATGAAGATGACATGTCACGTTAGATACAAATGATAAGCAAATAAACTTATATTGAAACAATCGCAAGCGCCTCTCCGATAAGATTTATTGCTTTGAGGAAAATTTGTAGGTATGGTTCGATAGGCATAAGGATACCAAGAAAGATAAATAATTCGTTAAGACTTGAAGTGTAAGCACGTGTACCTACGTAAGTATCTACATTATATACTAATCAAAAGATTATCTCCCAGAATAAGTGACGAGTTTTTTTTTGCATATGTGGCTAAATGGCTGTAAATTAATCGTACTTGAAACAGAAGCGAAGCGACCAAATGGGAGGCTCCTCGCACACGATAGGTTCCGTAGTATTACCGTAAAAAACTACATTTTGGCAAAGACGCATAGAAGTCGACGACGACGCGACGAGACGGCTTGGTATTAGGGACCTATTAACAAGCCGCGTCGTCGTCAGCTCCTATCCGTTTTCATCTTCGGATAAGGAACCCCAAAAATAACAACAGCTGCTGTTAACAACTTACTGCTGCTCTTTGTTTTGTTCTTTTGAATCCAAAGCCAATGACATATCTATTTACCATACCTACTTTTCAATGCCGACTAATATTAATAGACGCATGTAATGTAATGGATTAAGTAATGAAAAACCTTAGAAAGTACCTAGGTACGTTTGTAAAATGCTAAGCGATAGGAATAGGGTAACCTTAGAACTCAAGGATTTTTGACTGTCGGCCGAAGTGGCAATACCTAGACATGAGAATTAAAGTTACAATGGTGACTTTCTAGTTTTACAAAGAATAGTCTACTCTGTGTTTATGACTTGATTTTGCGAGGAAATCAGAGCAGCTGTGGCGTGTTCAACATTTTCTTACTTTCTACGGTAACTTTCCTCAAATGTTACAGATAATACTTGCCTAGTAGTACCTAATTGGTAAGTAATTGGTGAGAGTAAAATAGCAAGTTCGGTTGTTAAGTTCATCTTTTAAATTCGTATCTATCGTTAGGTAAGTTCGTTTCATTATGTAGGTACAGAAGTGTTTCATACAGGACGTAGAGCATATTGAATTAGGCTATTAGTCATCGGTTTGCAGAATCAAGTATTGTTTATTTGCAGTTTGTAAGTACATACTTGTTCACATTAAAGGAACCTTTATAAAACAGGACTTAACGCCGAGAGGAAACAAAGACGTTTCAGAGAGTGTAAGTTACGAGTATAGCTTTGTAGTAAGTGAAAAGTTCTCGTGAGTCCGGTCTTTGAACTTGTTACAGATGACAAATAAAACCCGACACAGCTGTCGCGTCGAGCGCTACAAGAGGGTCCGCTTACAATAAGAGCCAGGTAGATAGATGCTTTGTTTATATGGAGCGTTTGTTGTTCCTTTGTATGGTTTGGGAGGCTGTTTACCTGAGGATGGTTCAACTTACCGATGTGAGCGAGGTCGATGATTGGGATCTCGCAGCGAGACAGCAGCGTCTCCTCTTGCTTGGCAGACATCGTGCAGAACAGGTATCCGCTCGCTTCGAAGACTCACGCGCAACTCCGCCTTATCACTCACTCTCACAGTAATTAGCAATTAGCGATCGCGACACCCGAAGATAATTTATTAATACGATAGTAAGCACTAAACACCGAACGGTACCCGGACGTTAAAGTTTATTAAAGTTGTGAATGGTCTTTTGATTACCCCTGGTATAGAAGCGTTCAGAACTCATCTGCATAACCTTGTAGTTTCTGCTCGTGGCGTTCCGCGATCTGACGTAGCAGCAATAAGCTATGCTCACTTGACACATTAAAAATTGGTTTTTAGTTCTCCGTAGCAGCAAGTAGAAGTTTTTCCTTTACGTATGCGACTATCGGCGTCGCGCGCCCACCGTCCAGACGAGTTTCGAATGTCTCTGTGCGAACTGGCCCACCGTGTGCGATGAGCGTTACCCTGACGTCCGATCGGCTCTCACTTGTATATCATCGCGCAGACTTTCGCAATCTATTGGTGTGTTGAAACTGTTTGTGCTGTGTTGAGCACGCGGTGCGGACGCCAGGCGAGCGGCGAGACGCGGAGCGGGCGAGGTTCGGGGCGAGACTGCGGCGCGAGGGCAGCGGACGCGCCACTCGCCGTGGGCCGTGACTCAGCCGACCAACCGCCGCAGCTACACCCTCACTCACAGCTCACTTCGCTCCGCTGAAATGGCTACTCTGTTATTCTGTGACATGACAACGCCGTTGCCCTCCGCATGGCGCCATCTCGTCACCTTGCGTGCGTTCACTTCAACATATGCGACGCCTTTCGGGTCTATTTCCTGTGCAGGACTACAATCAAGGCCCACATCCTGTCTCATCAGCAACAGCCCCTTAACTCTTACTCATGTTGTTACTAAAACAATTTGTATCATAGTTCAAAAATATAATGTGAATGGCTGTTGAATTTACAAAACGTTTAAAAATACGTTAGGCGCCATCTAACTTAACGAACTTAAACTTGAACAGCGCCATCTATACTTAACTATATTAAAACTAAGTTTGCTGATTAATAATTTATTTAGCTTTCCATCTCAACTGTGTTTTTCCTTCCCAAGGGCTGCATGTACAATTGGTTGAAATGTAAAATGAGAGTGTTTTATTAGTATGTTTGTGGTGTGGATCATTTGAGGCACCTCTCGAAGTAGGAAGAGCCGACGTATCCGCCTCGCATGGCCCGCTGTACGTGTTGTTCGAATAGCCGGCGGTTGCTTTGGAGCTCATCCGCGGCCTCTTTATTTAGGGGATCTTCGGGATTTGGTTCCTGGAAGGATTTTGTGATATTACTAACCTAATACATTTATAAAAATAAAATTCCTTGGTTGCCTGATTTCAAATAATCTTTTTCCGAATATCAAACAAATACATTAGTGTAATGTAAAGTGAGACCTTTTAGACCTTACAGTATATGTTATATGCAGGTTAGGTACATCTATTTATATCGTATTATTAAATGAATACCTTTTTATTTTAATTTACCGTTTTGTGTCAGTTTAGATCTCGTATTTAAAATTAGTACCTCGTAATCATCATTACTACTCTACCCAGGTTTTTTTTTGGTTTGTTTTGTAAACATGATAAATAAGAGATTAATTATTTACCTTATAGATTATTTATACTGAGTGTGTTTATTTTTTGTTCTAGATTATTCTTTTCATGTAAATAAGTTAAGTAGATAAGTGATAACAAACATTCACACAGACTTTCACATTTATTATTATCAATTATCATTCATACTCCATATTAGTAGGATGATTGAACCGAAACCTGCTAACGAAGCAGCTGACCCTAGCACGGCTACACCAAAATTCAAAATTCAAAGTGCTAATTCAAAATTCAAAGTGCTTTATTTCCTTAAGACCTTACAGGTGGACACGTCATAAAATACATGTTAAAAAAAATTGAAATTATGAAATAAAGTGCTCACTTAGATTATTGTTCACTTCGGTCTATTTAGGTAAAGTAAAGAAGCGAACATGAAACCTTTACCTTGTTAGGTTGTTAGTTTTAGAGTTGGAGCAAAACTCGTCCCAAGCTTTTTTATCATCTAAATAATCAGATATTTTATAGTAAGCCTTTTTACAAAGAATAATTTTGATAATTTGTTTGAATTTATTTAACGATAATTTTTGCAACTCACTTGGAGTTTTGTTGTAGAAACCATCACCGCCGCCTTAGTAATGTGATTTGATATTGCTGGATGGGCAGTTAAATGAATAAAAACTCAGCCCGCATTTGAAACAACAATAAATAAATCATGCTACAACAAAATGTTCATTGCGTTTATTTATGTCTTAGATATTAAGTTTTTTGTTACCTAAATAATTAGAATAGTATTTTATTATCAATACTTCTAAATGACAGGCGCTAAATTTATGAAAATTTAAATCAAATTCATTTTACTTATTTTTAATTTGTATCATGAATTGAATTTTTTTTTATTTCAAATAATTTCTTCTTTCAGTAAAATGTTCCATCTACAATATTTAAGATACTTTCCCTCCATGTGGAATGGCCGTGGGATGCCCTGTATTTAATTTATTGTAAGTATTATTTTAAAATAAATAAATTTTTAAGCAGGTATTCGTAACCATCTTTCCCGGGCAAATAGCATTGATTTTGATTACTATACATACAACCTCTGAAAAGGAGATCTTCACTTCACAGCCATTGAGCCAAAAGTACGTACTTATGTATTTTAATGTTCGTTTTAATTCAGGTAAATATAACGCTACTCAATTTCCCAGAACAGATGATCAACTGTTTTGCATGTTTTCCGTCTTAATCATCTTTATCTTGTATACAAGTGATGCTGCCAATATTTTTATTTTTACAGCAACTGTTTGTATCAGATAATTTCTTGAAATTCGCGTGACACAGACAGAACGTACGAAACAATGTTTACTAATACACAATCTTGATGTATTTAGGAACATTATACTGTCATGCTACATATTATTATTTTATTGAGGTAGGTAAGTGTCTAAATATGATCTAAGTAACTTTAAGGCGCAAACAGCACCTAAAGTAGCGCCCCCACTTATTTTATGATATACTAGCTACCCTCCCCGGCTTCGCACGGTTTTATTTTACGTATAAACCTTCCTCTTGAATCATTCTATCTATTAAAAAAAACCGCATCAAAATCCGTTGCGTAATTTTAAAGATTTAAGCGTTCAAAGGGACATAATGACATAGGGACAGAGAAAGCGACTTTATTTTATACTATGTAGTGATATTCCGTTAAATAAAGGAATATTCAAAATTCACACATACAGTTTGTAAAACCCATCATAAGTTTTTTTTAATGCATCTGTAGTAGATTTATTGTCGAGTTTAGCAAGAGATAGGAAGTTGCCTTTCGTGGCCACCAAACTCTGTTTCATATTTCTTCCTAAAATATACAAAATGAAACTACTACAGATGCATAAAAAATTGATTTTACAAACTGTACATGTGAATTTTGGAAATTCCTTTATTTAACGGAAAAGTGGGGGCGCCACTTTAGGTGCTGTTTGCGCCTTTAAGGGTAATTATTGTTTGACTAGCAGCGCCTCGCAGTTTCACCCGCGTAATTCCCGTTCCCATGGGAATTCCGTGATAAAATATAGCCTATGAGTTATTTTATTCCAGACTACAATCTATCTCTGGGCCAAATTTCATCCATATATGTTCATATATTTTGTGCGTGAAAGAGTAACAAACATCCATACTTACAAACTTTCGCAATTATAACACTAGCGACCCGCACCGGCTTCGCACGGTTTTATTATACGTATAAACTTTCCTCTTGAATCACTCTATCTATTAAAAAAAACGCTTCCAAATCCGTTGCGTAGTTTTAAAGATTTAAGCATACAAAGGGACAGATAAAGCGACTTTGTTTTATACTATGTAGTGATTATGTCCAGTCCATCCCAAGGTTGCCTGGACAGATCGCTTTTAGCGATAAGGCCACCCTTTATACACAGTCTTAGTATTTTAATGTATTATTTTATTACTTTGTCTGTTTGGTTTAAGTATATTAAAGAGTTTTCTATTCTATTCCTCATGTTGGACAAGTGGTATTCAATGTGTGTGTGTCCAGTTCAACAGTGATCCAGAACAGATCCAATAAAACTTACCAAGAATAAATACTGAAGACCATAGACTATAGAGTTGACAGTGAGCACTGGCTTCCAATCTTCTCGGAGTATATTCAAGCAGACATTCCCTTCAAGGTCTATGTTTGGGTGGTATACAGCTGTTTCACATTTTACTTTAGGTGGCTCATGAGGGTAATTTGGGCCTACCTGTAAAAATAAGACAATGAAGAAAATTATGCTAATAATTGCAAATGTTTTACTGAAATAATAACTATTTTTAATTAAAGTAATGTGAAAACAATCTAATACAACACCTCGACAACTGATGTGGCGCGGTGGGCGAAGGTCCGCCTGCGACGCAGGAGGTTGCGGGTTCGATTCCTGCCTCGGAACAAATTTGTGTTCGATCTGCAGAAATTTGTTCCGTTGGTCTGGGTGTTTCATATGTATAATAAAAAATATTTATCTTAATGTATTAAATATATCAGTTATCTAGTACCCATAACACAAACTTTGAGTAGCTTACTTTGGGGCTAGATAGTGCTGTGTGGATTGTCCAGCATTATTTATTTATTTATACTTTCAAGCGCATCATAAGCATCATGTCATCAGACATATTTTATAAAGACATAAAATTCTCCATACACCCTGCAAGTATAGTGTACCAGTACATCAATACCCTGACTTTTATAATCGAACAATACAGCAGGCCAACATGATAGGGGTGAGGCCAAGCTTTATAAAAACTTCATAAGTAAGTATAATAAACAAGATAGACCCAGTTATTTAGTACTAGCTATGCCCGTGACTATGTCCGTGTGGAATATTGACTTTG
Source organism: Eupithecia centaureata (assembly GCA_944547425.1). Taxonomy (NCBI): domain Eukaryota; kingdom Metazoa; phylum Arthropoda; class Insecta; order Lepidoptera; family Geometridae; genus Eupithecia; species Eupithecia centaureata. Next base: position 11,681,838 of record OX155679.1, on the reverse strand, counting down.
GGCAGTCACATAACCTTACACATACAAACAAACTAACATTCCCTTTATTATTTTACAGCTTTCACATATTTATTTATATCTATTTAAAAACCTAAAACATAAGTTACAAGCTACAAAAATTATGAACTTTCCATACAAAAATCATATCCCATTTCAATCCATTACTACCCTTTTTACGTACCTACCCAATGCCCTTTCTCAGGCTCTAGATTATCTCTGTGTGAAATTTAATTCTGATTGCTTCAGACGTTTTAGTGTGAAAAAGTAACAGACAGACAGACAGAGTTACTTTGACATTAATAATATGAGTTAGAGATAGTACAATATTGGTAATCAAAACATTGAATATGATTGCTCACCTTAAAACTAAATACAAATCTTCCGCCTCTATAAAAACCTTCATCTGGACATATTATTAATTTAAAATTTAATAGATCATCTGCATCTGGGAATTCTGTACTGCATGTTTTAGGCAGATTAAGTTCATTCAAATCTGAAAACAAAATAACCCATCATTAAATAAACAGAGTGACTTCTTATTTTATTCACTTACTACAAAATTAATCCTGAAAACACCTGACGTTGGTGTTGTTCCTAAAACATCATGAATTCGGTTGTACCTCTGATCTAAGGAGAACTAGGTATATAAATAAAATATACCATCACTTGTATCATACCTTTTGTGATCCGCAGTTGCGCAGCTGATGCTCGTTTCTGTGATCCACCAGCTCTTGCGGTCCCTTCTTCATCTTTCTTTTGTTGTTTCAATGAAAATAGTTTAATCATTGTCCTAACTATTCGAATAAAAATAGAAAATTTTACGAAATAGCCACGATCAAAATTGAGTTGTATTATTTTGACAGCTTTGTTTTTGAATAAAATTCAAGCAAGATTTTTATTTCAAGTTCAATCAAGCAAGTTCTACCATTCCAACAATCAATTCAATCCTGTTTTACTGTCATTTGATTGCTGAAAAACACTACCTGACATTGTAAAAAGAATACCATTGGTTGTTGATCAAATAATTTGAGTTAGGCCAATCAGCGTTTACTAGAAAGATGCCAGAAACAACAGCTGCATGACGTTTAGTGAAGTGTGAATGATTGGGATCAGGGCCGTCTTAACCAGGGGGTGCAAGGGGTGCGGTGCACCCGGGCGCCGGGCGCCCGGGGGCGCCTTCCGAGCGCTGAATATTTAGATATTTCATTGTACTTAACGCCATTACACAGTTTCATATAATTGTTACGACAAATACGTACATGCGCAAAATTAATAGGTAGAATTAAAAAAAAAAATAGTATTCAACACTATACATTGTTTTACTTTTATTACGCTTTCGGCGTTTGTCATTATGCTCGTGATGTGCAACCTAAAATGACTCTTATTACTAAACAAATAACAATTTTATTTAATTTAACACGCGCGCGGAAAAATCTCTTAGTTCTAGTTCTTTTTGGATGCTGAACTAGAACTAATCTCTTATCCAAAGAGAGTGTATCTTTGACACAATGCCACCCGATCACCCGCACTTGAAGCAAAATGATCTCTAAATCAATAAAAATAAAGTGCATTTGAAAAGGGAGCGTGGCGCGGCACCTGTGCGTCTGTCATAGGCGAGTAATTGCGCCCTTTGACATGCCGTTCGGGCGCTCGCACCGACGACAGTTAGAAGAGACAGTCAACTTGGAAGAGAGAACTTCTACGAGTATTTCACAAGTTCCAGCTACGTGCGCGCCGCGGCGGCGCCGCAGGGTTTACAAGTCGGTGCGCGCCGACTAGCCGCGGACCGCGCGAGCGGGCAGCGGCGTCAGCCGGGGTGCGGGGCGGCGAGAGGATAGAGGTAATCCTCTCTCTCCACTCTCCGTACCCCGGCTGTTGTTTTGACAGTCATTGAAGTTGAATTTGGAAGTTCATGATGGCCGTAAATATAAACTCCATAAAAATCAAACAACTGCTGGACATAGGCCTCCCCTAATGAGCGCCATTAGCGCCCTGTCTTCGGTCAGCTTGTTGCATTCAGCATCTGCTAGTAGTCTTTCGTATATCGTCATCCCACCTGGCCGAAAGGCGTCTTACACTTCGTTTCGTTCTCACACCAACTCTGAACTTTGGTGTCTTTATCGAGTCTAAGGCTAAAATAGCAGCCATGAAGCTCGGAATCCTAAACAAGGTTCAGTCAGAAGTTTACTTTACACCGGGACAGTTTGTATCATTATATCAAGCACAGGTCCGATCTGGTATGGAGTATTGCTGCCATGTTTGGGATGGCTCGGCTAAGTATCAGCTAGCGGCCCTAGATTCGATAGAACGTAGAGCTTTCAGACTTATTGGCAAGCAGTACCTTGAGGAAGCTAAGATCCAAAGTCTTGAACACCGCCGCAAGGTCGCTTGCCTCTCGATCTTTTATAGGTTACATTTCAGAGAATGCTCACAGGAACTTCACGACCTGATTCCACCATCTCCCTTCCACTCCAGGACGAGTAGGCGTACGGCGCACTACCACCCTTTCCTGGTGGATATTCCATCCACCCGAACTAAGCGGTTCTCCTCCACCTTTATCATTCGTACCGCTAAGGAATGGAATGCGCTGCCAGCTTCAGTTTTCCCGGCCAACTACAACCCGAGTCTCTTCAAGACGAGAGTAATAAATAGGTGTCTTCAAGACTTTCGTGATACATCTCCGGCCACGTCGTCACTTACCATCAGGTGAGATTGTGGTCAAACGAAGGTCTATTGTTGATAAAAAAAAATAGTTTGCCAAGTCGTAGTCTTCACTCAAGAACACGTTTACCCAACGGTTGTCGGTTCGAGAGATACGTCCAGTCCACTGCCACTTCAGGTTGTTAATTCTTTGAGCTATGTCGATAACTTTGATTCTCTGTCGGATGTATTCATTACGAATCCTATCCTTCAGAGAAACCCTGAGCATAGCTCTTTCCATAGCTCGCTGAGTGACTTTGAACTGGTGGACCTGCCTTACCGCGAGTGTCCACGTCTCAGCTCCGTAGGTCGTTACGGGTAGGACCTGATTGAAAACTTTCGTTTTCAAACATTGCGGTATGGATGACAAGAAGACTTGACGTTGTTTCCTAAATGCTGCCCAGCCCTGCTGGATCCTCCTCTTGGCCTCTTTCTCAAAATTGTTTTTACCTTACCTCACAATCTGCCCAAGGTAAGTGTACTCGGAAACAATTTCGAGGATGAGGCTAGGCCGTCCAGCACGTGGTTCAGCACCTCTAGTGACTCCGTCATTACGACTATATAATCGCCGTTCATGTTAATACCCTTACCTCCCCAGTCAAGGGTCTTAAATATGTGTTCCAATGCGCTCGTGCACAGTTTCGGGGATATGATATCCCCCTGTCTCACTCCATGCGCAATTGGATGGGTTTAAACTGCTGGTCCTGTACTTGGACAATCATAGTGGCAGCTTCGTAAAGACATCTCAGCACTTCGATATGACGATAGTCTACTTGGCATCGCTGTAAGTATTCCAGAACCGTCCAAGTTTCGAAGGATTCAAAGGCTTTCTCATAGTCCACAAAGACTGACACAAGGGCTGATTATACTCTTCGGACTTCTGTATAATCTGCCTGACTGTGTGAATGTGGTCTGTGATGCCATATCCTCCGCCGCCACGGAACCCGGCCTGCTCCGCTGATTGTATCTCGTCAAGTCTCCTGGCGAGACGATTCATGACCATTTGTGAAAACAGGTTATAGATGTGGCTCAGGATTGTGATGGTTCTGTAATTTTTAAGGTGAGTTTTATCACCCTTCTTAAAAAAGTGCACCACAAAACTCCCGCTCCAAGCCTTAGGATAGGAGATCTCCGGGCGGCTTTGGATCTGGTCGTTCGTCAGGAACGAGGGGCATGTGCGTGCAGTGTACAAGCGGCCATAAAAATCCTCTATCTCGGCCGAGATCTCCGGTTTCGACAATACGATCCTCCCGTCCTGCGTTTTAAGCTTCGTGCGTTCGAAGCTTAAGTTCAAGTATGATGCTTGTGTTGAAGCTCCGAAGGTCACACCCGTCATCTTCGCAATTCGCTTGTTCAGGTCTGACCTTTCTGACGAAGTTGCTTGGGTGGTTTCTCGTCTTCTTGTCATCAGCCCCAGAGTCTCATCCGAGACTTTGGACTTCTTGCCAGTTCGCTGTTTTTACAGAACTTGATGCCCTCGTCCCTCAACGTTTCACGGTCTTAAACGTTTCTTCTATTTTAGAGAAATAACTAAATAAATAATCAAATTACGTGTATTGTGTTTTCTTGGTTGTCTAGGAGTTAGGTAGGACCCCTTCCATACTGCAGTATGTCGTCGGTCACGTGCCACGCTGCAGTGCAAAAGAAAACGAGGGCGCAGGCTGAGCCCCGCACCCCGGCGTCGAATAGGCTTAAGACGGCACTGATTGGGATATTGGAACGTTTTACAACTTCTCATGTTATTTAATTTTGTTTTTCAACTAAATATAAGTCTGATTATATTTCCCTAAAATAGACCGATTTAATGAAATTGTACAAATACTAATTAAATATAATATAATAGATAAAGTTAAAAAGAAACAAAAGTTTAAGGTGTAAATCTATCAAGCCCACATAAAATTACAACGGAACGCTGTCATGGTTTCGTAGCTTGCTCCAAGATAGTGTTGCCTGAAGTTTACTTTTCTTAAATTTTTCGTAACTTTTATTAAAACCCTCCAGCTCCGGGCGGCGGCGCGGAGTATTGTTGGCATTTTACGAGAGAATTACAAAATGTATAATAGGTGTACTAGATTTTTATTGCAAATAGTTACAAACGCATATTCAAATTGAATCAAGTTTTTATTTTTACCATGTTTTGAGTGTATGTGCGAACCAGAGAAAATCTTCGTTACATACAAATTTCAGAAACTTAACGTAGTTTGTAAAAATAAAAATTACCTGGGTCACTAGGTATATTATGATTAATTATTTTATTTTATTTATAACTTTACAGTTTATTTATACCGAGTTTTGAGTGAATCAAACCAAGGAATAATAATTTTCCATACAAACTTAACTATTAACTATTTGACCCCCTTAGAGGTTAAAATTTAAAAATGTTTATATCCTATGTGTTATTCTAGGTCCTATACTATCTACATACTATGTTTTATTTAAGTAAATAACATAAGACGTAGTTATGGAGATTACTTTTAGCAAACATTCACACAGACTTTCCCATATATTATAATATAGTAGGTACGTTATGTAAATTAATAAGAAGTAAGATTATAAGCGGCTATAAAACAATATTAGGTTGCTACTCGCAATCAACAGCTCGAGGTTTTCGATGATTATTAAAATTTTATGTGTTTTATTAGTATAAGTAAGTAGTAGTGGTAAGTAATTTTTGTTGGTTATATTAAAGTCCGACGCAAAAACAGGGGTGTTATAAGTTTGAACGCTGTGTGTACTGTGTATGTCTGTTGTGTGTCTCTATGTCTGTCTGTGTGTCTGTATGTCTGTCTATAGTACCGTAGCTCATAAAAGGTTGAACCGATTTACATCGAAATGGACACAGCAGCAGTGCGCTTTAGGTTTAGGGCCTATTTTAACTCTTTTTACGGCTGTTATCCACTTTTTTCTCATTTTTGGGTCATCAGGCATATAAAAAAGAGGTTATCCGCTGTTTTTGTTGTTGAATTAAAGCACTGCGGCAGAATACATTATTTATTGCTATTTCTACCACAGAGAACTTTAAAATTTACATTTTTACTGCGCAGCGGCGGCGTGCAAACGAGAGCGCGACTGTTGAATGACCTGGGGTGTGACGTCATCGACGACTTCGACGAGGGAGCACCTGCTTGCGTTTTTATTTCGTCTGAAAATACGTAAGTACTTGCTTTGATTGTAAATACTTTTACCAGCCATTTTTTAATATATTAAAACACAGTTTTTCTCGTAATTTTTAAATTATTTTGGGCATGTAAAATAAAAACGTTTGTCAGACCCATTGGTACTATAAAAAATGTCAGTTAAGTCCTTATAATCATAGAGTAAGTTAATAAGTAGCACAAGCGGCACACAACTAACAAAAAAAACCTAACTACCTAATATCTATATTATTTATTAAGATCTGTCTGATTTCACAAATTAAGTGTAAAATTAGGTGTTTGATTGATTTTATCTTTGCTTCAATTAATTATAAAAAATAACCGTAGCTACATGTATGGTGGTTTTAACAAGACAAAACAAAAGAAACTCTACACTAAAACAACTTAAAACGCCATACTTATCAGGGAGAACTCTATCTGGCCCTTCAAGTATAGCTTGGCAAAAAAGAGTAGAAAATAATGGGGGCGCCACTGTAGGTCCTTATGGCAACACCTATAGCGCACCAAGATAGTCTTGATACTTAGGTGTATATTTCTGTTATACGTACATTTATATCCACACATAGTATACTAGTATCAGTAAATATTGTTTAATTGAGCAAGGTTCTCGTTATGTAAGTATATAAAGAAAAAAATATAAAGTAAATTAAAATTTAATACATTGTTATTTATACATTGTAAGTTCTCTCTCACAGTATTCCTTTTCTATTTTTATTACGTGCTGGCACGAATTCTTCCAATCCTCCTCCGTAATAGCTTGGAACCGTTCCGTTTTAGCACGCTCAGCTGCTTCCTATAAAGAAGAAACTTTTTATGATACCTTTATCTTACCTTTTTCAGTTTATTATTTAGGCACCTAATTTCTAGACCATTTAAAATACAAACGCTATAGTAACTTTATTACAAAGAAATAACACAACATTTTAATTATGTAGAAATAGATTTACATATTAGCTAGTCTAGCTCAAGTATCAAATTCTATGCCCGCGCTATAGCAGAGTACGCAGAACAAACGTAAACATAACCTAACTGCCCGATGTTTATTGTTGAATATTTCACTTGTTCCGTGGAACTTTAATTTAATCCTGCTTTATGACCATCAAGTTACCTTTGATTCAACTTAAAATTACAAAACAAACTCTCACAAACCTGTCATATCAGCGGTTCTTTGAAAAACATTGTTGAGATCTGAAAGAATAGTTCTGGCCTCAAATTCTGCCAGACATCGCCTGTATACCTTATAAATAACCTCCATGGCAGCTCTTCTAACTGTTTTATTCATTATTTTTCACTTTTCGTCACTTTATCACCACCGCTTGACCGATCCAAGTAAAAAATCCGAGAATTCGTAATCTTTGTTTACAATTTTACATCAAACGTCATTGTTTTAAGAATGTTGCCATTAAACAAAAAAATTAGTTCCGTTTCTAGACTTTTTTGCCAAGCTGTAGCAGGTAACTTTATTCCTCTGTAAGGGTCTTAATCAACAGTTAACACTCCAAGAATTTTGCTATTCATCGAATAAAGTCTTTTGGTTGTTTATCAGAGGATTGAAAGATCGGCCCTAAGGTTGCCCTTTAAATTAGGCTCCCGACCACCAGATAAATTTAAATTATTTTTTTCTGCCTGCTACATTTTTTTTGGGCTGACTGACCATAGCCTCCGTAAAGTTATTGACCGTTTTTATATCTTTTTATGTTGTAATGTTGCCATAGTTAATTTATTTTCAAAATTTTATTAATTTTCCTTTTCTTTAGTTTGAAACATTTTGCCAAACTTAGGAGATTGTGTAATCGTGGGTTTAATTTCATTAGAGAATTTAGATAAAATGTGTAAATAAAATTTTCAGTATGAAAAACTAAATTTCCGAGCTTATTTGCCGATTTGCAAGAGTCGTAGCTTTTTTTTAGCTATGTTTCTGGTAGAACCAGGGATTTAGAAGTGGTCACACTGTTTGGTTTAGCCGCCTGTCGTCGCCTGGCTGCTTGCTTCTCTCTCTGTGTATTTGATGGATGTTCCTTTCCCTTCTGACGAATAGAAAGATTGATTTTGTTGCTACAAAACTGCTCAAAAACAAATATGATGAGAATAATTGTTAATTAAATACAACGATAAAGATTCACCGTAGTTGTTTACTTCGGTCGGTAGCCAAGATGGCTAATTCAGGTGTCCAAGATGTGATTGAATTGGGATCTTCCGACGAAGACACCGAGCCAGTTCCCAAGAAGGTAATGGTAAATCAAAATAATCTCCCTCTATTTATTACCTATTCTGCATCTGTTTTCTTTCGTATTATGGGACTGTCTACCGGTAGGTCTGAGTTCAATAAAGTTCAAAATTCCTTTTGCCTATCTTTAATCAACTACAAATTTAAGTATCTAATAATTAACTCTGCGACAGCTGATAACTTACATATTAACGTTTCAGAAAAAACTTCTGTCTATACCCATGGTACAAATACCAAAGGAGCTTCCTGGAATTACCATTAAGCCAGCTAGGCCTAAAGTAAATCCAATTTCATCATCTATTGGTAAAGGTGTTACAGTGACCAAAGTGCCTAGTGGTTGTAGTAAAGTGGCAAATCCATTTGCAAAAAAATCCAAACTAAATGGAAAACCAATCCCATCTAAACCACCTTACTTGAAACCTGTAATACCTGCAACTAACCCATCACTGGAAATACTCCCTTTTGCTAAAATAAGAGGACTAACTACTCCTAGACTTGGACCACTAAAAATGGCTAAAGGCATTATGACAAGCTCTTCGATCTCATCCAGACCACTTCCAAGCAGATTACCTCCAGGTATTACAGTTAAACGAACAAAACAAACAATCAATAATCATAGTGAAAAAAAAATACAACCACAAAGAAGAAAATTCCCCCTTGTTCCTAAAAGTTCTAAGCCTCCTGAAATGGTTTGTGTAGATCTTGATGATGATGATCCACCACCATCCTCTGATGGCCCGCAGTGGTACTTGAAACCAGAGGACCCTGAAGATAAAAATGATTCTAAAGAAAAGACAGATTTGGGAGACAGTGCTGAAACAGAGACAAGCACAAAGGAAGAAATGACTATAACTGAAAGCTCCGAGACTGACATTGAAAAGCAAAATAATAAGGAACCAATACCTATAGAAATAACTATTGAAGATAGCCCATCTAAACCACCAAAGCGTAAACGACACCATGATGTGAATGAATTAACTATCACAATTGAAGATAGCCCTGCCAAAATAGCTACCGATAAGCCTGCATCTAACAATTCCAGTGATAATGAAGCAACAACCACTGGAAAGGACAAACAAAGTAAAAAGAAATTAGAGTATCCCGGAACCCCAGAAACGGTTGAGATGGAAGTTGATAATAACAACGATAATCATAATGATGAAACAGAAGTTGTAGAAATAGAGGAATCTCCTCTTAAACCTTTCGAAAGTGAAAATTCAAGTACACCAAAGAAGATGAAGCCTAATCCACAAGTTCTGTTGAAATTGAATGTGACCAAAACAACTCCTATGAAATCCCAGACAAAGGTGGTTGAAAGTAAAGCAGTTACACCACCATCTGACATTGAAGAGTTCAACCCAACATATCAAAGCTTCATAAAAATCTGTTTTCAATTTGACAATTCTGATGACATGAGTAAAATAATAGAAAAAAAAATTAAGTTATTTTACCGCCAGGTTCCTAGTGAATATACAGAGTCTGAAGCATTTATTGACTTAGTTGAAAGTAAAATAAGTGCTATAAAAGCAGCACCTGATAAAATGTATACATACATAAAAGATGTCGTAGATGAATTGAGTATGCAGAAAAAGATGGCTAAAGCACAAGTTCCAAAACTAGATGTAGTAAATGAAGGTGAGTTGGATCCTACTTTAAAAAAGAAATCAACTTCATTATAAATGTTAGCTACAAACCTATTTTGTGTTACCAGAACATTGGTTTCACCACTTAATAGGTGACTTCTTAAGGGTGATAGAGGTTTAGATGCAGAAATTCCACATCCATATAAAAACTTTATTGTAATGAGTTTACAACAAGCCTATGCTGAGGCAGACCATTTTGTTACTCAATACAAAAATACTATTCATCCATTTTATAAGAGCAATGACTAATCAAATCAAATCAAATCGAATCATTTATTTGACACAGTTTAACAAGCAGTAATCTAAATGTATCCATAGACTCCCGAACTATTAAAACTGTATATCAGGAGTCAGTGGCTTCTCCCATGTAATTTACATATAAATGAAAAAAAAATATTACAAAATTAATAAATGAAATATTCTATTCTACCTCCCATTGACATTACAAAAAGGATAATTGTGCTACTAGTAAATACATTTATCCTACATTAAATACAAAATTCCTAGATTTGATTTAATTCATCAAATCTTTTTCAATATGTATAAATTCCTGAATGGGTAACACATTTCAACTGTTTTATTGTATTTTCAGAAAAAAAGAAGATCCTGTATGGTGACGAAAGTGAGTTTGATTTAAAACGTCAGAGACAAATACGGAAACTTGAAAAAACTATAAAAAAGCTTCATAGAGCCATTCAAAAGCTGGAGGAACAAGAGGTCGATTTTGATGATGAAGAAGATTCAGTATATTTACTAACTGAGAGGTTTGTATTTTTACTTTTTGATTCCATTATTAAAAGCACTAGATAAATAAAAAATATTGTAATAACCAGAATAGCCACTTCCAATTTGTTCCACTTTGTTGGCTTCTTATTATTATGTTGTCAAATTGTTCATACTTTAGGGTTAACTGTTCGGATAATGTACTAAAGCTACACTCTGTCCACACACTTATTTTCTTTTTGGCACATTTATGTCTTAAAGATTCTCTTATTCTTGGCAGGTGAGTGAATGAAAATGGAAAGATGAATGTAATATTTTAAAGACAGGTGCTTTTCAACAATGCATACTGTCTACTAGGAAAATAAAGGGACAATTTTAACCGAGTAGACAAATTATATGTATTCTTCAAATAGATTTCTCCACTAAAAATCTTGAAGATAATATATAATTCACATGCTCTTTTGCTTTTTCCTGAAAATTCATGTACAATGCCAAAGCAGAAGCAAGTTACAAATAAAATAACGAAAGTAAATAATATTTTATTAATTTAATATTGTGATGATCCCAAAAATAAAGTTGGATGTCTGTTAAAAAAAACAAAATTAAAAGCATTCATGAGACGTAATTCGGTTTTTAAAAAACTATAAACAAACATCAAATCAAACTACTAAAAAGGAAGTAAGCGCGTGGGCGGAAAATAGGGTATCTATTACAACAAGTTAAAAAGTTTTATATAGATATTGATCTGACACCGTGTAACAAGAACAATGTTTTTTTGAAAATTTATTACCAGCGACCCGCCCCGGCTTCGCACGGTTTTATTATACTTATAAACCTTCCTCTTGAATCACTCTATCTATTAAAAAAACCGCATCAAAATCCGTTGCGTATTTTTAAAGATTTAAGTATACATTCAGGAAAGAAATAAGAAGAAAATTCATTTTTTTGGCCCTTTTACATATTAGGTACATATAGATAACACATTCAATAGACAAGAAGAAGAAACACAAAAATAATAAAAATAAGAAGAGTAAGGCTATTTACAAAAGGGGCCAAAAAGGTCCCTGTCTCAGCATAATGCCGCTACAGGCCACAGCTATTAGCGGCGCTGGTTTTCAGACATAGGGACAGAGAAAGCGACTTTTGTACTATTTAGTGATGTGTTGGCTGCTCTTCTGATCATTCTAACAAATTATTTATCTGTTGTCACAGTGAGGATGGCACTAACCAGGATAATAAACAGCCCCTTGATAAAAGCGAACTCTTGAAAAGGTGTGTGCGAGATTAATGCTCAGGTTTTGCATTGGCTTCTTTAAGTTTTGCATTATTTTATATTTTCTTCATCAGTAATTTTATTTTATTTAACTAATTTAATAAACACTTATTCATTTTTCTTTTTACATCTCTTTTGTATTTTGCATTGTCTTTATTCTGTCTATTTCTTATTTATCTAGTGCTTATTATGTTAATGTCGATTTGGTTGTCGCAAAAACGAACCTCATGACGATATTTGTGAACCTATATAAGTCCACTGCTGGACATAGGTCTCCTATAGTTAGCGCCATAGTGCCTGTCTTCAGGTTGCCGCATCTAGCATCTGTCTCTCAGCCATCTGGCCGGAGGGCGTCCTACACTGTCTGCCGAGTTGCGGCCTCCGCTAAAGAACACGTATACTTCAGTGGTTGTCGGTTCTTCGCGAGATATGGTCGGCCTACTGCCACTACAGATTGAAAATTCTTTGGCACGACGATATTGTTAGATGATACTAGTTAAGTTTTACGTCAACCGAATCAACACCTTTGTTATTTATTACATTTTTTACCTATTCATATCAGCATAACATTCCGAACTGGGTACAACAAAGAAAAGATGTTACATTTTACCGTATTCCAGGTACAAAGAGAGACTAATCAGGGTCCATGCGAAATTCTGTCAGCTGACTAATACAAAGATGCCTTCAGAGCCGCGAGTCCATTTAGAATCCCGCCCTGGACAGCCGAAGGGTGCAGCGAAGCGGTTAGAGAAGTGGATCAACAAAAAAGTGCCTATTGGTGCACCGCTGCCTTTTCCTGATTTCCATGATGTCTTACGGTGTGTTAGAGAAGCGAACCAGGAAGATAAACTTGGCTGGAATGAGGCTGATATTATGGAGGAAGGTATGTTTTCCTTTCCCTTTCTCAATCGACTCAAAAAAAAGGGGGGTTCTCAATTCGACCGAATTATTTGCAAATGCTGGTGCTTCTCGAAGTGGAAGAGGTGACCTGTAATGTTTGAGTTTTATTTATACAATGTGTATTTTCGAACCTTGATCAAACGAAATGTGCGGATACATATTTACAACAGGAATCAAAACGATATATAAAACAATAAATAACATACTTTTAATTTTTTTATCCCGATTTTTGTCGATAAATATGTGTCGTGTATCCGCACATTTCGTTTGATCAAGGTTCGAAAATACACATTGTATACTATTATTATGAAAGCGAAAGTTTGTATGTGCGATACATAGATTTAAGTGACTTTTTCACGCAAAAACGGAAAGGACCGGGCTGAAATTTTAAATATCTAGAGGTAGTTCTAGCCCTGGAATAAAACATTGGCTATTTATCCCATAAATCAGTTCCCATGGGATAGAAACAGTCTTGAAACGATTCCATAGAAACAACGAAGCCGAGGGCTGATACCAGTCCTTAATAAAATAATGCGTGAGGCCTATTTATCAACCTATACATAGGCCTCCCCTTATAAGCACCCCATTAGATCTCATGTAGGTTCAGTTCAGTTCAGTTGTCAGGTTTCGAATCACCAAAATACATGAACACAATTTTTGATACACCATTTTTTGTTCTAGCTCGTGATTTATTCACAAGATGTGGCAAAAAGTTACAAAGGCGTAGACAGGAAAACGAATGGCGGCTGGCCGTTTTCAGGATCCAGAGTGAAGTGGATCCCGCAGAAGGTAGCGAGGAACTTAAAAGTAAACTAGATCAGAATCGGCGTGTTGCATCTGTGAAAGAGAGTGAAGTACTCAACAAGTAAGTGTGATAAGGACAAAATATTAAAACCATTGTCTTATAAACCAACCCAGCTTAAATAGATCTTATATTTTACGATAACAGAGTGCATCCCGTCCCTCTCAACCTGTTTGTTTCTCCTGTTCAAAACAGCAGCACTAGAAACGTTAGTATCGTAGTTATTTCATATGTGCGCTGTGTTTGCAAATTTTGTAGTTGTTGAATTGAATAGTTTACATTTTCATACAAAATCATTGATTTAGATAGAGCATAAACTAGGAAAAACGATTATATGTTTTACTTTGGGTTTTGTATAAGCGTGTGTTGAATTTGAAAGATTAGTCTTACGCTACGTAGCTAAGTAGGTTCGAATATATATGTATAAATATAAGTACCAATATTTGAGAGCTATCCTTAATATATGTAATTTATTTTACAGATTTGCTGATAGGCAGAACCAATTAAAACTTGAAGCTGTGGAAATCGGAGATAAAGAGGCTAACGAATCACCTCTAGAAACAGATGAAGACGAACCAACTGAACAGAAAACTTTTCTAGAGACCAAGGAGAAAAGAACGAAAAGGCTCAAGAGGCTGATACAGGAAAATTCAAAAAAACCAGTAGTTGAAAAAGACCCATCTGAAGAAAGTGAAAAAGCTATCATCGAAAGTCATGAGGAAAATGATCCAATTAATACTGAACATAACAAAACTAAATCTGATACCGAAAAAATACATTCGCTCAGCGATGATAGCAGTAAAATAGATTCTGATATTGATGAACTACATCTTTTGCAAAAATTGCATTCTGACGTCGTTGATAGTTCAACTCTTGAGTCTTCGGACAATGACTCCCAAATAGATACATTATCTAGCAGTGATAGCAAAAAACGAGATAGTGACGTCATAAGCATCGAAAATTCTAGCTATTCAGAATCAGAGAAAAACAATGAACCTGAGATTGAGTTAGTGAGCTATTCCCAAAAGAATGTGATTTCTGAAACTGTTGATACTGAAATGGAAATAGAATGCTCCATCGCTGGAGTTCAAAAGAAGATAAATAAAAGTAACAATGATGAATGTAATGAATCTGTTGAGGATATATTACTAGCTTCATCAGATGATGAGGCTGATAAAGATAACAGAAACATTCCAATCTCTGTCAGCAAAATAAACTTAGATCTGACGGAAAACAAAGAAACTGAATGTCTTAGAGAAGCCAATTCAATGGATGGTACTGAAATGAAAGCTGGAAATAATGATAATTTGAACGAAAATATGGAAATCACTAGTATAAGTTCTATTGAAAATGGTAATGATAATATTGCAATCACAGATGAAGCAATATGTGTAATAGACTCAGTAGAGTCGGCACAATCTATTCATGTTAAACCAACTGAAAATGATATAAATGAAATTAACTCACCTGAATCCAAAGAAAACAGCGTTAAATCCGAAAGTGAAGCTACCTTAGGCACAACCGAAGATGTCCATAGTGCAGCCAAATCAATAGAATCTATTGGTGTTGAACCAATTAAGAATGATTTAAATGAAATTGTCTCATCCAATGAGAGCACCGTTGGCGAAGCTACCGTAGGCTTCACACCGGATAAAGACACAACTGGAGAAGTCCATAGAGTTAAATTAATACAATCTGTTAATGTAAAAAAATCTAAGAATGATTCAAATGAAATAGACTCAACTGAAAACAACAAAATCAGCGTCAAATCTGTAGGCGAAGCTACTGTAGACTCTAAACCAGTTAAAGATACAACAGAAGAAGTCCATTGTGCAGCCAAATCAATACAATCTATTGATGTTGAACCAACTAAGAATGATTCGAATGAAATTGATTCATCTAAAGCCACTGAAATCAGCATTAAATCCGTAGACGAAGCTTCAATGAGCTCTAAACTAGAAAACAACATAACTGAAGAAGTCAGTAGTGTAGCCAAAACCAGAGAAGAAAATAAAACGTCTAGTAACGAAGGTAAAAATGAAAAGTCGAGTAACAAAAATGAAATGGAATCGTCCAGTAACAATGACGAACAAGAAACATGTAACATAAATGATGATAATATTAATGAATTTTCTATGCAAGGAGACAAAGTTGATGATTCAGATGCGAAAGCGATTCCAAAAAGAGTAGCTTCCGTGGAGTCTATGGAAGTAGACATAAGTATGGACACTACCTAAGGAATAAGAGTTTGAAGATGTTGAGTTTCTGTAAATATGAGTAAGCCATTGAATGTTTATATTCGATTCGCACGCGTCATCGTATGGCGGTAATGACGCGATGCGATACGAGTGATTTTCCAAATGGTAACGTTTATGTTTTGTTCTTTTATGAAAGTAGAATTTATTTTAAGACAATGTGTCTCATTTTGTGTAGGTATTATTATAAATTATATTGCTAGTTACTTTGATTCGAATTCATACTGTAATTTTTAGTAAGTGATTGAGACAAAAACATTTTACTTTTGTTTGTCTTTATGTAAGTAGGTTTGATTAATTGTGATTACGCCGTCATGCAAAAGGCATTGAAATATGAATATTATAAAGAAAAGTGTGTGAGAGGGAATGACTTTAGTGATCTATCTAAAGTTCAATTCGAATTTTCTATATTCAAACAATAAGACTTTTTTTTAATATTAAATACAGCAATCACAAAAAAAAATCCAAGCGGGAAGATTTTGTAACTTAGAAATAAAGATATGTTATAAGTAGGTTTTATTTTAAAATAAAATAATAAAGTAATGGTTCTGACAATCAAACTTGAACTGTGAAAAACTTTTTCCAACAATTCAAAAACAGAACCGATTATTTTTTTAAATGAAAACTCTTTCATCTGGATTTTTCATTATTTTTAAGTAAATGGTGTATTCAAAGTAGTCTCATTAAAAAAACTAAATAGTCTGCCTAGCCACAATCATGGGGAATAACTTAAAAACGAGAAGAGATAGAACCATGTATGGATGAATGTAGACTAAATCATGAAGTTTTAAAGTTATTATTATTTTGGCTTAGGTACGTATGCATGCATACTACATATGTATATTTTTAGCCTGGTGGACTATTTAGATTTCAAATGATATTACTTTGAATAAAATACACAGTTTATCTACCGTTTACTTAAAATGAATTGAGAAAAAACAGATAAAACAAGTAGAATTTTTCATTTTAAAAAATCGGCTTTTGAGATAACTAACTTAACTATACACTAGCCAAACTCGATGTAGAATGTTTGTAAACAAACCACGACACAAAAAACTAAAATTAACTTGCTTGGCGTCGAATTTTAGATATGAGAGTACGAAATATTTAGTGAAGGAAGGATCTTAAATCGACAAGTAATGTAAATTGCGTATAAAAAAGCGCGGCAACAGAGTGTATTTTAGGTTAAGTATGGGCGGTTTGTTTTACAAACATTCTACATCGAGTTTGGCTGATGTATACTTACTATATTTTTCGTATTTTTATCGATAAAAATTTGACACGTATCCACACATCTCGTTTGATGAACTACCGACATTACATTACATTGTAAGCATTATACTTGATGTTAAATTACCCGAATTTTATTTTTTATTATATTAGCGGTAATTTAAAATTTTGTAAAGCCGCGTACAGACTGCTGTAACATAACATGCAATGTAACACGTACCTAACGAAAGAATTTACCGTCCACACTGTAGCAATGTATCGTGCAATGTTACAGAAATCCCATAGTGTGAGTGAACCCACTTATGAAATGCTCCTTTCATGTTAAGGTGGGTACTGACCAACGTTACGAGGTGTAATATGTTATGGTTATGGTTGGTGTACTCCTATATCCGCATTTAGACTCTGATCGGTCCATTATGCGTGGGTTTTGCTAGCATAGCCAGCCCAACTCCGTCCAGAAGCGCAGAATCTTCCTGGGATCTTCACAGGCTTCGCCGAGTGACCTCGGCAAGTTGAGGATTTCTGTTCGTTGTGCTGTTATTCCCTTGCATTCCAGGACTACGTGGGCAGCTGTTTCGTCGTCGCTGAGACATCCTCTGCAGATAGGGCTGTCTGTCGCTCCGATGGTGTATAGGTGTTTATTTAACGGGCAGTGTCCTGTTAGAGTTCCCACTATATAGGATACGCATGTCCGTTCTTTTAAGATTTAGTAAGCGTTTTGTTAGCTTCGGTGATATTGATGGAATTGCCTCTCTAGCTTGTCTGCAATCGCTCAGGCGTGTCCATCTTTCGTTGTGCATCTCTCTAGTTCTGAGCCTGATCCATGACTGGAGTAAAGAGAATGGCAGAGGTAGGAAGGGCAATGGTCCTTCTGCGGTCGTTTCCGATCCTCTCCTTACCAATTCATCAGCGGCGTCATTTCCTAGGGATCCGCTATGTCCCTTGATCTACTGAAGAATGATCCTGTTCTCGGTGGATATCCTTTCTAGTGCCAAGTGACATTCATATACGAGCTTGGAGTTAAAGCTGTTGCTTTCCAGGGCTCTGAGTATGGCAGCGCTGTCAGAGAGGATACGTATGCCTTGGTCGTAAATCTCTCTTTTGTGTATAGCTGTAGCTGCCTGGGTTATTGCTACACATTCACATTGGAATATGGAGCTGTGTTCTCCTAACGTTATTGATATGCTAATGTTGAGGTCCATAGAGTGAACCCCGGCTCCAGTCCCTGTTTTTGTCTTGGATCCATCTGTGTATATTCTTACTTCTCGGGTTCCCGATCCATCTTTATGATCCTCACACAGCTGTATCTGGTAGTGCTTGTTGGCTAATGGTTTACTGGGCATTCTGTCACAAGGTGCTGCTATGAGTGGTTCATAAGCTATTACCTTGTCCATGATCTGAGCATGTGGGCTGTTGGTAGGTAGGTGTAATATGTTACATTACACCTCGTAACGTTGGTCAGTACCCACCTTTACATTGCGTGTTACGTTACAGCAGTCTGTACGCGGCTTAATAAACTAAGACGTCTTCACAAATGTGTTTTGGTGATGGACAGAAGCTGCTAAGCGCGCAGTGTCAGTGAAATACCACTAGCTTATTTAAGCATCAATATTTAAATAAATAATGCTGGACAATCCACACAGCATCTAGCCCCAAGCTAAGCAGAGCTTGTGTTATGGGTACTAGATGATATTTGTATTTTACGTGACAATAGCCTTAGGGATGTTTAGCGATCGTTAGATTTAAATAAATATCTCTAGATTTAAGTCCTTCGCCTAAGTTGCAGTTCGTTACAATTAAATGCTAATGTGAATTAGCCCATAGTATATTAAATTATTCGAAAGTTGCAACTAAGCCATGATTAATATATTTTGCGAAGTTTGATGGCAAGTTTGTTTAACTACATGTAATAAAATCACATAATATTCACAGTAAATGTAATGACTTTTTTTTGAAAACAATCCTTCCCTAATACAAACATACAGGGTATTAGTGTAAACAGTCTTACAGTCTTGTCCGTGAAAACCATAGGTTTGGTATCATGAGTCTAAAACCGATGTTAGTTTCTATTTTCTTCGATATCGTACGTGTTTTCATGGACACCCTAGTAGGAAGTAGGTATAACAGTTAAACAAATGATTCAGTCGTCACAATTTATTTACATATTTACAATGTTCCCAAGCTATTTGTACAAAATAAATTATCCTTATTTACAGATACGTAACTACTAGACTATGTGAAACAGACTGGTCCAACTTTGAAAGAGAACTGATGGTCTGCGTCAGCGAACAGCAGTGGCTGGAAGTCACTTATAGGCAGTCGATCGGTTCTTGAGGTCTTAATCTCAAAGACTATTTCGCCTGATCCCTCCTGTAAAGATAGCAAGATATTAGTGAATACCTATGTTTTTCAAGGAAATTTCGGTTTAAATATCTTAATTTTTCTTTTGATCAATCAAGTTCATTTAGAATGAGGTGTAAATTCGTATAAAGTAACTTCTAGCAATCTGCCGAAGGTCGCACGCGTTTTTTCTATGGAAACGTTTCATCCATCTATCCATAATACCTGAATTCAAAACACTGTCGTGACAAACTGACGTGTTTATAATATTAGTAAGGATTGAAGTGAGTAGGTCTAGGCGTAGGAACGATAAAATAAAAAAAAGTGTGTGTGCGTCGTCGTCATGGTTGCATGCCTGGCACAAGAAATCGTAAAGTGCTCGCTAGCCTATTATTTTTGCATTTTAACCTTAATTGATTAGTATTAATAGACTAAACATAATAATACTAAGCTGAATTTTGTATCTTGATACCGTTTCTGCAACTTTAATGACGGCCCGTTGTCGTAAAGGTTGCCTTGTCCCAATATTTATATTATTATGGTTGGTCTCCATTATGTTTAGGGTTTATACCTTGCAGTTATCCTTTATCAAATGTGGTTCTTTGAATTCAGCCGCGTTTGTCCCATAGATCTTTATGTTGTTTATCCTTGTCAAGTCTGAGGGTATGTCTGATCTGTAACACGTAAAAAAATAATTGGTCTTGTTTCTAATAACCATGGGCGTATACAATTGGGCCTTGCCTATCCCAGAATGGTCTAGTGCCCACCCACTCCTGAGGCATTGGCGTATATAATTGCGGATGGCGACGAAGCCCCGTCACCTAAACCTTAAACACCTAACCCCTAAAGCTTGTTTTTGTTTGCGGGCCTTTTTTTAGGAAGACCCTGTAAAATAAACCTTGATAAGCCAATGCTACTAATACTGTTAATACCTATTCATTAGGTATATTGTAACATTTTCTTACCTCTGAGGCGCCTTTGTATTAACACAGTTGTAGGTGAAGTTCTGTCTCGCGACGCTCGAGAGCAACCTTAGGAATCGTAGCTGTATCGCTCCAAAACCTTCTCCGTCGTAAGTTACCTGGAACGAAATAGAATCAATAGTCAAACATAGGTACATAAATAAATAATAATACTTAATAAAATAATGCTGGACAATCGACACAGCAGCATCTAGCCCCAAGCTAATCAGAGCTTGTGTTAGTATGTGGTATGAGTGACTGATATATCTACTTACTAAATCACTACTTAATTTAAAAAAAAGTCGCTTTTTCTGTCCCTATATCCTTATGTCCCTTTGACTGCTTAAATATTTAAAACTACGCCACGGAATTTGATGCGGTTTTTTTAAATAGGTATGTGTAGTGAGATATTTTTCCCAAGGTGGGAACCGAACCCGCTACCCGCTACTCTTCAAAGTCCTGCCCAATCCTAAATTACTGTTTTTTTAAATTGAAAATGGTCGAGCTTTTGGTCACTATCTCACTTACGTAAGTGAAGATATGGTCTAAGATGGAGCACACTTTCCCAGAAAGAACTTATTCACTCTGGATTTGAAGACTCCGAGATCGTAGGTACTCTGGACGGGAGGTACTAAGGTTCGAATACGGAGTGCCTAGGTTTTTGTCCTTAGAACTTACTCTATATCCATCGTCCATCTGTGAGAATTTGTGCGAACCGCCGTCGGTGTTGAAAGTGGCTGCGTCTCGCTCGTCGGGGTATAGACAGGTGCTGGTGCCTTTGCAGAAGACTTTCACAGGACGACCACTGATGCTGCCTCTCGCGTCTATCCAGTAGAAACCTGCATAAAACAAGTACGAAGTGCTTTATTGCAATTGACAGGGTGTCAAGAGAATGTCTATGTATTGATTGATATCACTAGTACAAAACAAAGTCGCTTTCTCTGTCCCTATGTCCATTTGTATGCTTAAATCTTTAAAACTACGCAACGGATTTTGATGCGGTTTTTTAATAGATAGAGTGATTCAAGAGGAAGGTTTGTGTGTTTATGTTTACGTATAATAAAAACGTGCGAAGCCGGGGCGGGTCGCTAGTACATACATAAGTCATCTCATCGTCATCCTATATCAGTCCACTGCTTGACATAGGCCTCCCCTAATGAGTGCCATAGCGCCATGTCTTCAGCCTGTGCAGATCCAGCATCTGCCAGCAGTCTTTGTTTCCATGTCTTACTTTTTAGGTACTTATATCTAGAGAGAACATCTACTGTGTTTATAAATCCCCTATCATTCTTACCGTCCGGCAGTTTATTGTGAGTGGTGCGTAAGTCCCGGCAAGACAACGCTGGGCTGTTCCTGGTGCCGCGTGGGCGCACGGCGGCGTCGATGGCGGTGCGGGCTGTGATCACCCCCGTCATTACCTCCTTCACCCATTCTATTTCCTCATCTGAAACGTATTTATACATGCAATTAGAGAGCCAATGTAACTAAATACAAATACAAACTTTTATCCCCTATTTTCATTTTAAGGGTAAATTTTGACAAACTTTGAATTTCAACATAGTTAAACTTAGCATAGGTAACATAGCTCGTTTGGGGAGGCCTATGTCCGGCAGTGGACTAATATAGGCTGATGATGATAGGTAAACATACCCTCTTCAACATTATTCTCCGTACCCTTCTTAAGGGTAAAAATTTTACAAACTTTGAATGTCCACAGAGAGGCCCAGGGGAGATAAAGGCAACAGAGAACCAAAGGGGCATCTTGGACATCATAGGTAAACTTACCCTCTTCAACATTATCCTCCGTCGCAGTTTCAGCGCTATCCACACTCCTTTTCTGCCTGTACTGTGTAAACAGCTCCGGCGGGAGCTGCGGCGGCGGCGCGGGCGGTCCCGGCGGCCCCGGTGAGCCGGGTGGTCCCGGAGACCCGGGCCTGCCTTCGGGACCGGGCTCGCCTTTAGGACCCAGTTGACCCTCTGGGCCTGTGAGACCGGCTGGTCCTGTGTCGCCTTTTAGTCCTGGGAGTCCAAATGGACCCTGTTAAGGTAGGATATTTGATTAATTCAATACATGGATAGGTAATCCTTTCTTCTACTTTCCGTGTCTGAGACGCGTAAATGTTTTATATCCAATCCATCTATACTTATAATAAAACTGTAACAGGTCCAATTCTGTACATTGAAGATATTTTGAAAATTTTTTTTGGAGGGCACTCTATTATCGATACTCAAGCCAAAACTGTAATTTTTTTCATTCATGTCTGTCTGTCTGTCTGTCTGTCTGTCTGTCTGTCTGTCTGTCTGTATCGTAAACGCGCATCACGCCGAAACTACTTGATGGATTAAAATGAAACTCGGCATGATTATAGGTCATACTACGAGGAAGGACATAGGATACTTTTTATCCCGGAATTCAGTAAGGTTCTCATGGGAGAGGGTATGAAAGTAAAAATCCTTTACCACGCATCACGCCGAAACTACTAAATGAGTTGGAATGAAACTCGGGACGATTTGAGTTCATAGTACAAGGAAGGACATGGGATACTTTTTATCCCGGAATTCGGTAAGGTTCCCCTGGGAGTGAGGGTGAAAGAAAAATTCTTTAACCACGCATCACAACGGAAGTGAATGAATTCGAATGGAACTCGGGACGATTAGACATGGGATACATTTTAACACCCGTATAGCCCAGGGGAACCAAACTGAATTGAACTGATAAACGCGTAAGTTTGTAAGTATGAATGGATAGATTGATAGATGGATGGATGTTTGTTACTCTTTCACGCAAAAACTGCTGAACGGACCTGGATGAAATTTGGCATAGAGATAGATTATAAGCTGGAATAACACATATGCTTTATTTTATCCCGAAAATCCCACGAGAAAGGGAATTACGCAAGTAAAATAGCGAGTATTCGAAATACTAATCATGCGCAGACGAAGTCGCGGGCACCAGCTAGTTCTAAATAAATGCAAATAATAAAAGATAAAACAAGCAAAATATTAATTTACCGTCGTTCTGACATTATTATCATAAGAGCAGTACAAAGAAAAACGCTTTTATATTTACCATTTCGCCCTTAGGCCCTGCAGGTCCAGTGGGTCCCGGAAGTCCCTGTTTCCCAACTTCCCCTTGGTCTCCTTTGATGCCCATTGGGCCTGTGTCACCAAGATGTCCCTTTGGACCTCTGTTGCCCTTATCTCCCCTGGGCCCTGGGCCTCCCTGTGGTCCGGCCTTTCCTGGTGGGCCGGATGGGCCGACATTGCCTGGAGCGCCGACTTCACCCTAAAATTTGTAACGTACCTTTATAGGTTAAAAGCTCTTAGTCCTTACTAATATTAAAAACGCGAATGTTTGTATGTTTGTTCCTTTTTCATGCAAAAACTACAAAACGGATCAGGCTGAAATTTTGAATAGACGTAGTTCTAGGCCTGGAATCAAACATAGGTGTTACTTTTACTTAATTTTCAATCGGGTAAAGCTGTAGGGCGTTGCCAGTATTACAATAACCGATTATTAACTACTAGCGACCCGCCCCGGCTTCGCACGGTTTAATTATACGTATAAACCTTCCTCTTGAATCATTCTACCTATTAAAAAAAACAGCATCAAAATCCGTTGCGTAGTTTTAAAGATTTAAGCAGTCAAAGAGACATAGGGAAATAGGGACAGAAAAGCGACTTTGTTTTATACTATGTAGTGATTTCAATCTCGCAAGGATCTTAAAATCAAACTTTTGGAAAACCTGAGGTCTAAATCTAAATAAATGTATTAACTAATATAAATAAAAATACTTACAATAGGGCCAGGAGCGCCTCTGACACCCCTTTGTCCTTCTGGACCCGGCGGTCCAACGGGGCCCGATGGACCTGATTCCCCTATTGCACCCTTTGGTCCTATGTCACCCTTTTGACCTGGTTGACCTGCGCTTCCTTGGGCACCGGCTGGACCTTCAGAACCCTGAATGAGAATTTATTTTTAAACCAGTCATTTGTATAAAATTAATCAATTTTTTATGTTTGTAATTATGGTAACATAAATTATGGAACATTGCTATACAGCATGTGGTATTGCAGCCAGTGTCTTGGGGACGCTTCCGGCTGGTATTGATCGATTGAGCTACCTTACCTTTAGATTGTTTGCAACCGTCTGCAGTAAGATCAATGGTTTCAATCGTATTTTCTATTCATTGATTGTAATTTTCGTTGTAAGTAAAGATGTATATAACTTTGATTCTTATTTTAAAACTATTTATGTACTCACAGGGTTTCCTGGCAACCCAGTTTCGCCTGGTTTCCCAGGAGGCCCTGTGGGTCCAGGTGGTCCAGCTGGTCCGGTGCTTCCTTCTTGCCCCTCCGGGCCCGGTTCTCCCTTAATGCCCTGTGGTCCGGTTTCACCCCGGTCTCCGGGTGAACCAGCTAGCCCTGAGTCTCCTTTGGGCCCTTCAGGACCCGGTCGGCCTCTGGACCCTGTTTCGCCTTGAGGCCCTGGCAGGCCGTCATCACCTTTAGGTCCCATTAAGCCTCGAGGTCCCTAAAATATAAAAAAGATTGTAGGAGTTAATACACTCTAGCTATATAATAAACGGAGTAGCCGTTATAATGTAATTATATTATTCATCTCTATTTAGGACCTGAGTTTAAATTAATTCCTTGCCGGTTTCGCTTCTCGCTCCGAGCTAGTGTGGCATGCCCTTCGGTCCTCTACGATCCAGGTACGTAGTGGAGCCAAGAGGACCAGTCCCAATTGTTATCCTCGAGTTATTATAATCATTACCAGTTTCCCTTCTGGTCCAGGCGCACCAGTTGGCCCCGGTAGACCGGGATTGCCAACATCGCCTCTCTGTCCCTCAGCGCCTCTCGGTCCGATCTCTCCCGGAATTCCCTTAGGTCCTCTGCGGCCCGAGACACCAGTGGAGCCAGGAGGACCAGTTGCACCTGTAAGTTATATGAATATCTTCTTCAAAAATCTGTAAAATGTTGGTTCCTTTGCTATTGTCTCGAATTAGGATTGACCAATTTATGTCGATGGTCTTCCTTGTAACTATGTAAAACTGACTTCAGTGGAAATTCCCTTCAGACCTAATACCACTCTCAAGGTCTTTCCCTGATAAATTGCGCCGTCGCTCACAGATCCAATGACATCTCTAATACGAGTATGTAAGTGTTTTTGATGAAAATGCGTTGGTAGGTAGGTACTTGATACTAACAGTGCTGCTGTATAGTTGACGATATTTGTCAATGAAAATAATATATTACCTTAGCAAGGCAAACATGCATTTGCTAAAGTACCTTAATAATAAGGCCCGCAAACAATGGTCCTGTGCCGGTATTTAAAACCGCAAACCATTGTGCAGCAGCGCGGTTATTAAATAAGTAAATTAAGCACAGCTTACCAATAGGTCCAATATCCCCCATATCTCCCTTCAGTCCCTGAGGACCTTTCTCTCCTTCCGGCCCTCTAGCACCAGCAGGGCCCATGGGCCCACGGGCCCCATCAGAGCCTGGTGGGCCTGGTGGACCAAGGTCCCCTGGTGGTCCTTTGTCTCCTGGTAGTCCGACAGAGCCTGATTCACCGCGAAGTCCTTGAATGCCTGGTGCTCCGATTGGTCCCTTATAGAAATATGGTTTTAATACGCTTGGTTTGTAGCTTAATTTATCGCAATTCAATGTGACAGTCTCAGTTAATAAATATAAAAAATAGCCCGACTTGAATTTCTAGAAACATTAAAGATTTTCAGTCTTTTAGATACCTAACTCATTTAAAAAACACCCTTGACCCATTTGGATTTATCAGAACAATAAAAATTCCGCAAAGAAGATATCTCGCAAAATACACAAATATACCCTAGGCAAAACGTAACCCTCACAAAACCCTCAACAAATAGCTTCGATCAGTTTAATACTCTTACTTGTTCGCCAGCAGCTCCTTTAAATCCTTTCTCGCCTGGTGGTCCGGCTTCCCCTTTGTCCCCGTCTTCGCCAGGTGGTCCAACTGGTCCAGGTGCCCCGGCTAGGCCCCTTGGTCCGATAAGCCCATCGCGCCCAATTGGGCCTAAAACATTCAGTAAAATTGGTTTTGAGTTTGTCGAAAAGGCTGAATTACAAAATCTGGTGGTCCTAAAATAATGTAAACGGGCTATAAAGGAGTGGCTTATCGATTAAAAAGAGCCTAAAGTCCTGGAAAAATTACTACTACATTATTTACTCTATTAGTAATAGAGAAAAAAAAACTATAGTTTAATTAGTCATAGTCTGAAAAGTTTCTAGAAGTTATCCTTACCCATGGGTCCAGGTTCGCCAATCTCGCCCTTCTGTCCACCAGCACCGGGTGAACCACGAGGTCCTTCTCGGCCTTGTGGCCCTTGTTGTCCTTCTGGGCCTGGTTCCCCTGGTTCACCTTTATCTCCTCTTACGCCAGGAGGTCCTACAGGGCCAAAGTCGCCTTTGCCACCAGGAATTCCCTGATAAATAATAAATTTATAAATATATGAAATTAGTAATTGTATCTTATTTTACTTTTTCAGTTTTTTTCTTTTTTTTATAGCTTCCTAGCACAAACAAGCTACCAAATTGTTGTCCACACTACCCAAAAGTTAGCATGTAGATATGCTATCTAGCATTATGCTCACCCATGCATATAAATTTTGTACTACCAAAAAGTAATTTCATCAAATAATACGTACTGGACATTTTGATTCACAAAGATATTCAATTATATCATTGTATTTTTTTAAGTCGCCAAAACAAATACATAGATAACCTTTGGAAAGCCGGTTTGAATAGGAAAAAGGTAAAAAGCACTTATTAAGTAGTAACCTTACCGGTGCCCCTGGTAACCCTGGCTCTCCTGTAAGTCCAGGTGGTCCAGATGACCCCACTGGGCCAGGTTTCCCCTCAGGCCCAACGGGTCCAGGAGGACCTTCTTTCCCGACTTCACCCGGTGCACCCACGTCTCCAGGCGTTCCGGGTATTCCCGATGATCCGGGTGGACCTTGCGGACCTGCTTCTCCTTGTTGTCCTTGTGGTCCAACTGGTCCCGATGGGCCTGTCAAACCGGGTGATCCTGGTTCTCCCTGTGTAAAATAGTAGGGTTGTTAAGTGAACAAAATCTTGTAGAGTAACATGATATTGTAACTTAGTTTTACAGTAGAATAAAACAATTGACTTCAGTCGAACTTTCTCAAACAGCCAAGAATTTCAATCAAGAATTTCACCAAAAATCCTTTTGAAACGTACCGTAGGCCCTCGTTCGCCAACCGGTCCCATGAGTCCCAGTTTGCCCTCTGGTCCTGGTGGTCCCATTGCTCCGGGGAACCCTCTCGGCCCCTCAAGTCCCTGTGGACCCCGTTCCCCGGTGGGCCCGGGCGAGCCTGGTTGGCCTGTGTCTCCTTTTGGACCCGGAGCACCGTCAGAGCCGCGCCGACCGCGAGGTCCTCGATAACCCTGCATAGATAATCAAGGAAACAATCAATATGCTCACTAACTAACGAGAAACGTCTTTTGTTTTTAAATTGTTACGTAGCAGTATCCGTACCCTATAAAATTATTGAAACTGAAAAATTAATATGTTCATTCTACTTTTATGTTTCTCAACACACTTACTTATTCCTTAGAACTTTTAGTATGTTTAAAAAAAAACTCACACGTGGTCCATTTTCTCCACGATCTCCTGGTGTTCCCACCATCCCCTGCACAGAAACAAATACATAAAGAACTCTTACTAGTTTTAAATCTCAAGAAGTGATTCAGTTCCAATAAATAATTACCATGGCCCCCTTGTTACCCCTTCTGCCTCTTCGTCCTGATCCTCCTTTGTCGCCTTTCTCCCCTTGGCTTCCAGGGTACCCTGAGAGACCTTGAGGGCCGGTTGCACCCTTCTCACCACTTGGACCTATTGGTCCAGTTTCTCCTCTAGGCCCTTCCGCTCCCTAAGATTATCAAAATTTAAATGTGTGAAATGATTTATTCTGTTTATATTATAGATAGACTACTAGTATAATTATATTATGCCCTATATATTCATACTAATATTTCAAATGCGAAAGTTGTATGTTAGTTTTTGACGTATGGATGTTATTATTCCTCATTCACGCAAAAACTACTGAACGGATTGGGCTGAAATTTGGAATAGACGTAGGTTTAGCCCTGGAAAAACGCATAGGCTCCTGTGTGAGGTTGAGTGCTTCACACGCTTTGTTTCTTTGGAAACATTTCAGGATTTTTCTATCCCATGGGAAGCGATGTTATAGAATGAATGGCCTATATGTTAATCCAGGGCTAGAACTACATTTATTCACAATTTCAGCCCGATCCGTTTATTAGCTTTTGCGTGCATCAAACATCAATCCATCCATACATCTATACATGCATACAAACTTTCGGGTTTATTAAGGACTAGCCACCCGCCCCGGCTTCGCACGGTTTTATTATACGTAAAACCGTCCTCATGAATTACTCTATTTATAAAAAAAAAACGCAACAAAATCCTTTACGTAGTTTTAAAGATTTAAGCATACAAAGGGACATAGGGACTATTAGGGACAGAGAAAGCCACTTTGTTTTATACTATGTAGTGATTACATTATAGATTAGTGAAGTGGCCTAGTTGTGAAAACCAATCCAGAAAGTAACAAGGAAGTTGACTATTACTGTGAATAATACTATGTACTTGTAATATATATAGTAGTTTTCGTACCTTAATACCTTCAGGCCCTTCGATACCAGGTGGACCAGGTTCACCTTGCAAACCTCTTTCTCCTTTAGGGCCCATTTCTCCCTTTTCGCCTTCCATCCCCCTAAGTCCTTTGTCGCCTTTGTCTCCCGGGAAACCTCGCGGACCATCGTCTCCTTTTGTACCACGAGATCCAGGGAAACCTAGCATACCCTGAAAAAAATTATACTCGTCACTCGGAATGGATTGTGGTTGTTTGATCTTGTGTTTTAATTAAATTCTAAAGACAAAGTTCTGACGAGTGTTAGCTGGCCATTATGGAACACGGATATTTTTCAATTGTCTTCAGGAAATATTGAGGTTTATTCGAGCAATAGGTGCATAAAAAATAGAAACCAATTCGAAAAGGTATGAAATACATAGAAATAAAGCCGTCCAAGTGCAAATCGTAGGGTAGAGTACCCTAAAAAGAGGATACATGTCAATAGTATTATAAATAGGGTCCTGATTTACCATTAGGTTAGGGAACCCTAAAAAGAGCAAACATGTCACTAACCTGAGGACCAGTGGATCCTGGTTCACCCGGCGATCCCTGCTGTCCTGGATTGCCCGGTGTACCCGGAGAACCTTCTGGTCCCGGAAGACCTGACATTCCTGGTTTTCCTTGCGGACCCTGAAATATTTTACATGAAAGTTTTAGGATTGTTAATAATAAGAGCTTCTTGTGCGATTTGCGCAGGGAGCGAGAATTGTTTATTTAAAATATTAATAAACAAGCATAACTAGGTATAAGTTGTCCAATCAATTTAAATCATAAAACCTCGCCCCTGAAGAGAAATCATGAATCCGTATTTCTCTTTAGGGGCAGTACGGTCTACCGTACTGGAATAATTTGCTTCTGGATATTCGAAAAGCAAAGACACGAGATGCTTGCAGATGGTGCGCAGGCAATTTCTCAAGAGGTTATATTGATTTTATAAGTTTATTTCTTTAGATTCATAAAAAGTGAGAAATATAATTGTTTTTTCTTATTGTAGATTTGATTTATTTAACTTTATGCATATTACTGGTAAAACTAATATTAGCATGCCAACACAGTCTCAAAACATTTGTTATTTTATGGCAGGTAAAAAATAGCTCGGCATTAAGCCCAACCTTTGTACTTTGTTCTAGTGCAATAATGTTTTAATAAATATATGAAAAAAACCAATCGTAACCAACGTTTGTTACAATTTAGTAAAGAACCAGAAAGTAGAAATAAACATAAGTCGAATTAAAAATAGGTACCTGAATGCCCGGAGCCCCGATCGGTCCTTGTGGTCCTGTCGATCCCATTGGTCCCATGGTGCCTGGTTGACCTTGCTGCCCAGGCGGACCAGGCTGTCCAGGCGCACCTTTAGACCCCTGAGGGCCTTCCATACCGGGCATGCCAGGGTATCCGATTAGACCTGGAAACCCTCGCGGTCCCATGAACCCTCTCGGACCCTATGAATGGAAATACGGATTATTGAATAGGCAGTAAAATAAATAGTAAATATTTCGCCCGGGCGATAATGAAGTCAACGTAACAGGCAGATTTTCACCCACTGCGCCACATTGGTTGTCTATCAGAATGTAGCAGCGGTAATCGATTTATTTGACGAACATGAACATAACGGTTCTTTATGGGGTATTTAACGCGTATCATCGTTATCGTGTTTTAATCGCGTTGTAGGTATAAGTTCTTATGCTAACAAATCGCGAAAGTGCGTTAAAAGTACTGTCAAAACCCTCAATTAAATTAATTTACGGATTTTCCTTCATAGTAAATAATAATTTGAATAGATCTATGAAAGATAGGCTAGTAGTTATTATAATATTTACCAGTTCCCCAGGAAGGCCTTGTGGCCCAGGTGAGCCATCATCACCAGGCGGTCCATCTTGCCCCGGAGCACCTGATTCCCCTTGCATCCCTGTCATTCCTCTCTCTCCTTTATCACCCGGCATTCCCGGCAAGCCAGGGTATCCCTGTTCTCCCTTGACGCCAGTGGGTCCAGGTGAACCCCTCTCGCCGTCTCTTCCTGCGTGGCCTCTTCGGCCCATATGGCCAGGTGGGCCTTGGATACCTCTTGGTCCTGGTTGCCCCTAAAAATTACAAAAGGAATTTGTAAAAAAAAACTCCTTACCTCAGACTTCCCTACACTTCAACATTTGTCCACTAGCTTATAGATGATAATGCTATAAGAAGTTCAGGTGCTAAGTTTATTAATCATAAAAAAATGTGCCTTTATCGTGTTTCAATATGTCACATTATATATTTAGTCTTCAAAGTAATTAAGTAAGATTATGCGATGATACTCTAAGAAGTTTATTTCAGGTTCTGTAAAAATAAATGTAAAAGTTTACCGGTTCGCCGATCTCTCCCTGTTCCCCCTTCGGTCCTTCAGGTCCCGTTTCTCCTTCTGGTCCTGCTATGCCAGTCAATCCCATTGGTCCCTCGGCTCCTCGCATTGCAGCCTGACAAAAATTGTAATTGAATTCTTAATTACAAAAAAGAAAACAAACATAAAACTGTTAACAATATGACGTATGCAACCTTATCTAGACCTTTTTTCCAGCGTTTAATTGAATTCATTATGAAAACGATGATTGAATTCTTAATTCTTTAATAATAAAAAAAGAAAACGTATCTACAGTAACTATAAAAACTACGGCGAAGGCGACCTCGTACCTTTTTTCAACATTGAATTTATGTGTGAATAATTTCTATTAAGTATATCTGGTTCTCTATCATATTTCAAAAACAAAAATAATGAATTCGTTTATTTTGCTGCAATATTCAAACAATGAACATAATAGATAAATTTACATACGATACAGTTACAATTATAATGGCCAACACTCAGCGGGTGCTAGGGCAGGAAAATCCTGCCATAGCGCTGGTCTTTTGTGAATTATTTATAACTCTTTGAGAATGCATAGAAATAAATCTTCTGTGGAAAATTTTGAAGTTAAAACAGAATTTTAAAAATCCTTAGAAAAGTTAGGAATGGAATTTAACAAACGGAAAGACGTGATTTTGTACTTTGGGATTTCTAACTTCGGAATTCATAAAGCTGTCGGGTTATACCTACTTCTATTGGGAATTGTATTGAATACCAACTCCTTGTCTGATTCAAGCCATCGAACCATTGGGTAGGTACCTACCTACTGTTTAGGGAAACCTATTTGTAACATCCATATTCAAAGATATTTTTGTTATATTACCTACACCACAGAAATCTCAATAATAAGGACTATTAAGTATTTAAATTTCTGTGCTTTACACCATTTAAATTTTACGTCTTCATTATCATTGTTCTTTAAAAAATAATATATTAATGAATGAATATTTACAAGAATGTACAAAAAAATAATACCTAATAATTATGAATGTATTGTATTAGGTAATTTAAGTATATCAGTCACCTAGTTTCCGTAACACAAGCTGTGTGCGTGGGGCTAGATGATGCTGTTTGGATTGTCCATACCTATCCTACTAATATTATAGACGCGGAAATTTGTAAGTATGGATGGATAGATGGATGGATGATTGTTACTCTTTCACGCAAAAACTATTAAACGGACCTGGATGAAATTATGCACAGAGATAGATTATAGTCTGGAATCATCATCATCATCATCAGCCCATATTAGTCCACTGCTGGACATAGGCCTCCCCTAATGAGCGCCATAGCGCCCTGTCTTCAGCTAGTCTGGAATAACACAAAGAATAAAATAAATAAAAAGAGCTTTATTCCGATATCACATAGCATTTGCAAGACATATAATAAAGGAAATACACATAGGCTATGTTTTATCCCGGAATTCCCACGGGAACCGGAATTACGCGGGTGAAACCGAGATTCGCTGCTAGTTATTTTATAATACATACCATGTGCTGATTCAGCATCTGTCGTAGAGCCTCAGATTGGCCGTCCGGTCCTTTATCGTTTCCCGATTGATGAAGCTGCAATTAAAGTCAGATAACAGTAATTTATGACGTTTGAAATTGTTATAGACAGTCATATTGTGGATTTATGGCGTTAATGACCATTGGCTGGTCATTATTTAATTTTTTATATAGATTTTAATGGCACGGTTAGATATGAAATGGATCAATATACATATATTTTGGTAATGAATTACTAGGTTTGCATGTACTTAGAGTTAGGTAAGTATGTAGTTAAATTATTTTCATATATTAAACATGTAGGTTTTAAGACTCTAATCAGAAATCAATAGGAATGAATGAAATAACACTTTATTGTACCTACCTACTTTGACATTAAAACAGTAGGTTAAGCAAAATAGTACCTACAGGCGGCCTTATTCCTGAAATAAATTTCTTTCAGTCAACCTTATGATGAAGAATAGATTTTTTTAATTAAGAGTCGGAGAGGAGCAAACTGTAAACGTACATTTATTTATTTATTTATTTTTAAAATTATTTTTAAATAAGCTCATAGACTTCTTATTTTAGAACTACCTAGTATTAACTAACTTACCGGCACAACAAAGACGTGTCCAGGTGCACCGGTGTACCCCTGTTGCCCTTCAGCTCCAGGTTTCCCCGGCTCCCCCTTCGGTCCTCTAGGGCCCTGAGGCCCAGGCGGGCCGGGGTACCCCCTCAGACCTGAACTTGCACTCCCATAATCGTAGTCCGGTTCCAGAGGATCGTAGGTCGTGGAATTATCCTAAAAATACCAAAAATCAATCAAAAAGTAGAACGAATGATTTCCAATTCAATTCCAATAGCTGAAGTTAAAAAGATTTATTTCCTCTTCGCACCTCAGACACGCTTTCAATCTTTAAGTTATTTTTTCATCCTTCAAAAGTTTAAAAAGCTTAGAAGTGAAATGTATTTTTTAGCTGTGGATTTAGTCGCTGCTTTTATCTCGGTTATTCAGTTCGGTTTTCTTTTAACATTCCATTACATAAACGGTATGCTAATGCTAAAATATACTGTGATAACAAGTCGCTTCGTGATTTCTACCTACAGAAGTCAGTCTCAATCTTATGTAAAGGAATAAGCGATTTTTTGTTACAACGCGCAGTCCAAGCCGCTGAAGCTAGAAAGCTGAAATTTGTAGGGTAGATATCTTTTACTACACGATTACCTACTACGATTGACGATTGATTCAGAAGTTTCAGAATCACGTGTCACGTGATTCAGGAAACTTCTGAAAATGGGGTAAAACCACGGTAAAACGGTTTATTAAAATTTGAGATTCTTAGTTTGACGTCGCCGTATTGAAATGACAGTAACTTTTTAATGCATATGATCTGAAATTTTCACTATAAAAGCATAAATTAAAACACGTGTTTCAGGAGTTCTAAATATCCATTAAAGGGGTAAAACGGGGGTTGCCGTTTTGGCCCAATTAGCTTGAAACTTACAGTGACTTGTATTTCTATTAGATTGAAGAGCAGGACAAATGGTACAGTATGCGAGCAAAGTCGCGAGCTAGAAAGCTAGTAATATAATAACAAAAGACTGTCTAGCGACGTGATAACGGTGGAATCTCGACACCAACGCTACGTAGTCGCAAACCTAATGAAGCTTTCAAGTTGTAAATCAATATCTTTCACGCTTTAAAAGTTGCACAAAATTGTCCACGCACGAGCAAACATCGTATCTATAAAAGGTTCATATAATAAATTGCTTGCGCTCCGTTGCGTCCGATCTAGACCCTTACGTATATTTTTAAACTGGTATCCCTACGGTCTTATCTAAAGCGTTCTTACTTGACCCTCAGCCGGATGTGTTACAAAATCACTGTCCTCTGTAGGGCTTATAGAAGCGTAGGCAGATTCGGTGGTGACTAGCGTTGGCTCTTCCGGTATGTCGTCCCTTCGCCGCAACTGAAACGATTATAGAAAGGCTCAGAGTCATAATAGAGTGACTATAATGCCGCTATCATTTTCATTTCGAGGATATTTTATAGAGACCAAAAGCTAAATTTTAAATTAGAATGAGGATCACTTTAGTTTTTGATAGTGGCAACAGAAACGTTTACCAAAAATTAAAAGCTTTATTTACGTTAGAACTTAATAGATAGTTTAGCGGTAGGTATCTATCGCGGAAGAATAAAGTTAATGATAGAATAGACTGTCATATCAACCAGTGCAGGGTCTATGCCACTGTAAATTTAAACCAAAAAGTGTCATATTTTAGTCTAGTCATAAAAATTAACAAAAACACATATTTAATTCAACTGGTAATCGACCTATTTAATGCCATCTTGGATTACATTGTCATTTGTTTTGAAATTCCACATGTTGCCATTTCATTGAATGTGTTGATGAGTTACTAGAGCTTACTATATACTTCATTGACATACAGAATGTAAGAAAATGTAGGTTCTCTGCTACGTTTATCCCTAGTAGATATTCTCCCGCTTTGAACCAGCCCTTTTCATAAATAGCATGTGATTATGACTGTGTATAATGCTTTGCCATATCAGGCGGAAAGCTTACAGAGGTAGTTTCATCAGACAAATGAACAGAATATGTATAATTTGCGAAATATTCTGCAGAACTCGAGTTGAATTTGATATTTATGTGAACAGGAAATTAACAAGACTTTTTAAATGGTTTAAGGAAATTAAGTAAGTAGGTATATATGTATGAATATTAATGATATATGTCGAATTTTTGGCCATTATCTTACGTCAGTGAAGATATGGAGCACACTTTCCCAGAAGTAACTTAGTCACTCTAGATTTGAAGACTCCGAGATCGCACTATGGCGGGAAAACAGACGTAGAAAGCTCATCATCCACTCTCTGGCCGAGCTTATTATGAAGATTGAAGTGAATGTTTTGGCTCGATATTGTGGTACCGATGGTATTTAAAAGGTAACTTACTCTTGGGGTGGTAATCTCTACGGTTGGAAGAGTTGCAGGAGCCGTTGGTACTGGAATGTATTCGTCACCGTCGGTAAACCTTCCGAAAATACTGTTCTCATCTGGAAAATAAATGTTTTCGGTTTTCCCTTCCGGCAATTCGATTTCCCCAGATATCTGATAGTAAGTAATCGATTGCACGTATAATCTAGTAGGTACTATTGTTTAACAAAACCTGAGTACTGTTGTTCACCATATTTTCAATATACCGACTAGGTTGAAAACATTGTTAAGCTTGTTTAACCCCTAATAAATAAACAGAATACCTTCATCAGGAGATCCACCAAAAGAAAATTGGTTAACTGTGCTAAAGCTGGGTCTCTGAGTTCCAAAATCTGTACTGGCTGCCGCATACAGATCTGGTCTGTATCGAGTCCTGTTCCTCCCGTAATGTCCATATTGCCTCGTGCCATCACTGTCAAGTGTGAACGCATTCGCAGGTGTGGTTTCCAATGGGTTTTGTGTCGCAAAGTTATTCACCACCGTATCATCTGGTTGGTTAGGTTCATTTTCGTTTTCATAATCAACAGAGTCAGTATAATCTGGCCTGTTCTCAATTGGCCTGTAAATGGGTTGCTCTGTTGCATAGTTGCTATAACCTCCCCTGTTAAGAGGAATGTATCGTCCACGCTCTGTGGCATACTGGTTAGATTCTGGATTGTTAATAAGTTCTCTTTGGAATTGGCTGTCTGAATGACCTGGTCTGTTTTCAACTGGGTTGTTAATCGGTTGTCTTTGGGTTACATAGTTCTCTGATATAAATTGAGCGTCTCCGATTCCATCACAATTGGGGGCAATAGTCGAGCACATTTCGTAAGCGATGTCAGGTTTGTTGGCGAATTGAAGCAACTCGATGTCGCCCTGTAAATTACCCTCAATTTAAATGATCTGTTTGTAGGCGCATGTAAATTAGACCAAGGAAGCGCCTATCTCGACCTGTTTAAATTGGTATTGATGTCTTCTTAATTTAGATTTATAGATTTGAGACATTTATTACTACTCAAAGCAATTTGATACTCGTGGCAATCGTTAAACTGACAACTGATACAAATGGTCAATTTGCTCAATCAAAACGCAAAGAAAACTGGGACTAGACATAAGATAAAAGCAACCTATGTTTGTTAAATCTCTTTTCCTGTATTTTGTTATTATTTCTTTTGGTGTGCAATAATAGTACATTGTTACCCAAGGGTTGAAAGTAACTTATTAAGTCGCGAGACGGGGTTTGGCGCCCGAGCGTAGCGAGGGCACTAATAGTTCGAGGGACTAAATAAGTTACTGCACCCGAGGTAAACACTGTGCTTTTCACTACGAATACAAGGAAATATAAATAAAAACATGAGAAAATATTAATCAAATTGCCGCTAAATTTTTTTTTATTTATTATTCCATCTAGGACAGGCAAAAGCCATACTGCCTTGTCTTTCGTACTTTTTGAATTCAGTGAATTAAGGTAATTTTTTAATTTTTTAGCTTCAGCATTTATTCTGCCATTATCATGGTTCAATAGTAACGTTATAGCTGTCAGTTGAAAACGATTCTCCCTAGGGCGGAAAAGTATCACTTTCAACCCGCTCTTCAGGCATGTTTAGACCTACTTTCCGTTTATGAGTAATGAAAAGTATATTGTATTGTATGTTAAACTGTGCTGTGGCGGATTCTGTGGAGGTTCTGCGGAGGCTGCTGCTCCCCGTGCATCACAATGCATACACGCTGCACAAAGCTTTGTTGATTTCTAGAAACATTTGGGCCTACCACACAATGCGACGTTCTTCAAGTGCTATTCGCCTTTTTTCACAATGTTCTTCTCTAAGCCCTGTTAAACTTACATCGTAATACTGGTCGGGTGTTATCTGAGTGCCCACGACTAGGGCGCCGGCCAAGTTGAAAGTGCTGCCTGGTTTCCGGTTCAGCAACAACGTTTCTTTCACCTCACAGTCCACTAGCAACGTTGCTGAGTCACCCTTGATGCTCAGGGCAAGCCGGTGCCACCTTAAAACATTTAATTATTTGAATTGTTTCGGACCAAATAGTAATAAGTACTTATAGTGAAAATTGAGATGACATTTCTAACCAGAAAAACATTTTGAAACCCCCTTTGAAAGAAACGATCACGGAACTGTTAAAATTCCGATGATAAATCGAGAGTAGCTTACGTTGATTGCTTGTTCCATTGTTCGTCGAAATTTTCATTAAACTCGTTTAACTTTCTTCTTGTTATTTTTAAACCCTATCTAGTTAATTACCCTTCTATTTATCGTATGCATCATATCGAATACATCTATCTTACAACTTTATTCAATTAAACTCTCGTTAAAACTAAACCCGAACTAAGTTGGGCTTGCTGTCGAGTCATTCATCAAGACTGGCATTTGCTTGACTTTCAGGTAAATATTTTGGCTAAGTATGTGCTAACGACTCACAATAGTTTATTTAGTCGTGTACTTATAGCAGCAGCGTATACATTTTTCCTAAATACTATAAATCGTTTATTCAGCCGTGATAGTGGCGTATATAATTTTCCTCGGCGTGTTATTCGCACGTTGTCGAAATTTTATTAACTTACCTAAGCTTTTAAGAGTAAAACTACCTATTTAGGTACTTAAGCTTAAATCAATAAGGATTTTAAATCGTTTATAGGCTATTAATCGAATTTAATAAAAATGTTTCTCTTTTTTATGATTTTTAAAATCCGATTTAAGTCCCCAACTTCACCAACATTTTGTGGCAATTGGGAATTTATAAAGAAAACAATTTGGGTGAACAAACCGTTTTAGGAAAAGAAGTAATTTCGTTGTCTTAATTGATTCGTGTTTTGGGACTCGTAACATTGGGTTACGGAAAATATTTGCGGAAAATATATGTAATCTATAACATACCTAAGTATTATAGGTATAGGTGGATTTTTGAGACGGGACAGTTAGGGCCTTAACCTAAACCGTTATAGCCACTAAAAACGTTCCTAGGGGACCATCCATAACTTTCTAACCCCAAACTAAGCAGAGCTTGTATCAAAGGTATTAGATGACTGAAATACCAAATTATCTCTATATCTATTCTTATAATATCACTACCTACTTATAACTACATTCCTGCTGTCTGTCTATGTATACATATATACATATGCTTAAAACTTTAAAACTACGCAAGATTGTCTGAACTGTATTCACAAATTTTGGAAAAAATTACCTACAGTCGGCAATATAATTTTAATTTTACACAAAAATATTTTGATGCCAATCGATTCTATTTATTTAAGGTTTTAAAGTCTTTAAACCGACTGAGATTTGAGTACATATGTACTAGAAATTTCAGAAATTGCGACATTAATTACATTTTGTACGGAAAAAAGTTTTACCAACTCGAAATATTCTGATTTCAAACAATCCTATTTCGTATAGTTATCAAGACCCTTTGAGGCTAACTCAAGTTTGAGAACATAAACTACGGTAAGTCACAATACCGGGTTTACACGCCGGCACCATGTGCAAAGGGCGTAAAATATTTTTTACAGTTTTTGTTAGGCCGCCCGCCGCCGCGGCCGTGGCATCGATGGTCTTCTACAATAATTACAAATAATACAGAACTCATTATTTTCAAAATACACTTCACTGAAGTCCAAACGTTCATGATTTGAAGACATTTTTTAACAAGGTATTGATAAATTTAAATAACAATCTAGTATTTTTACAGTACAATGATCTTAAGATATTCGAAACAAATTCGAAGTTTGAAAGTAAAGTAAGACTTTTTATCTACCTACTTATTTTAGCCAGTCTTCTTGATAAGAACAAAAAGTTTGGCCAATAAAGAAGTTAAGACACCGAAATGTATAGAAAACATTTTTTACGATTTCTGACATTTAGAGTAGGTACTGAAACCTCACTTGGTCCAACACTTTTGACCCTTATAATAACCTCAGAATAACCAAGAGCAAAGTAAAATTTTATGCGATCGAAGCCGGTTTTTAGTAAAAAAGACAAAACTATCTTACTATTATAATAAATGGGAAAGTCTGTGTGAATGTTTGTTGTAAGTAATCTCCGTCATCACTTAAGTTATTTACATGTTACTTAAATGTTTACGAAATGGGACTGAATGTATGACATATAAAATGTTTACCAAACGCAACTTTTTAGTAGGTACAGTTTGAGGTTTACCAAATGGGAAGCTTACCAAATGGGAAGTAGCCGAAATTTGGTACGTAGATATTTTAGGACCTAGAATAAGACATCTGAAAAAATCGGGTACGCGGGCGAAGCCGCGGGGTGCATCTAGTAAGTTATAAATCGCAATCTCCATTTTATCAGGGCGTAGCGCCGATAAGTACTTGGTTACGTTAGTATTTTGCCCTTTTAGTTAATTGGATTTTTTCCGTCAATTATGAATTCCATTATTACCTTCCGTCAGCAATATCGGCGCGGTATGTCAGCATCTCATTATCGGGCGGGTCTCCTCGCGTGTCCTCATAGTACAGCTCTACCATCTTGCCGAGAACCAGCTGGAGTTGTTCGTCGCCAGCGTCCGAGTAAAGCACGAATATTGGGTTCTGGACATCTTCCTCTGTGAAAACAGTGTTTTGAGAAATAACGGTTATTTATCGCGTACCTTGTGTTATCGCGTTACAAAAATCGTGGACTTTTAAATATTTTTTAAAAGAATTCGCTGTAATATAACCCTGTCAAACCCAGAAACGGAAGAAGTTAAAAATCTAGTGAAATTGTACAACATTAATGTTTTTACTTA
Source organism: Eupithecia centaureata (assembly GCA_944547425.1). NCBI lineage: Eukaryota > Metazoa > Arthropoda > Insecta > Lepidoptera > Geometridae > Eupithecia > Eupithecia centaureata. Next base: position 11,641,282 of record OX155679.1, on the reverse strand, counting down.
TGTTGACAGGCATTTGTTTCTGTTTAGTTTTATATAATTTTATGGTGTTTTGTTTATATTGTGTTATTTAGTGAGAGCGACATAATCACAGAGTGATTAAGCTCTTTAAATAAATATTATATAAAAAAAGATCATGGTCACGGGGCGTGCCGTGTCCAAAATTCCTGTAAGGCGATGGAAACCTAGGGGAATTTAAACTCTGAGGAACTTGATAAAAACCCGATAAATAGTCGTTATTTAAGAAATCACGAAAATATAACAAGTTTTTTTAATTTCATGATAATTTTTAACGATAACTTTGTCTAAAGTACAATTTTAGAATAGGGATATATGCATGTCCATGTAGAGCATTGAAGCAATAGAGCAATTATTTTAAATACTTTATTCATTTAAAATATAATTCAAACATTACGACCTCTGTGGTATAGATAGAGGGTTCAGGTCCGCCAACCACGCAGGAGGTTGCGCGTTCGAATCCTGCTTCGAGATAAATGTTTTTACGATCTACAGTTATTTGTTCCGGGTGTTCTGAGTATTTTCTATGTATAATAAATAATATCTATTTATCTAGTGTGTATTAAGTATACCTATCAGTTATCCAGTACCCTACCCATAAGCATAACACAAGCTGAGCTTAATTTGGGATTTTTTCAACATAATTTATTTATTTAATCTATGTCGTTTTTCTATATTTTACCTTAGAGTCTGCAATACTTGCAGAACACACTATAATTTAACTTTTAACTAGACACACAAGATCTAAAAGAAAGAAAACATCGAAGCTTTCTTGGTTTTTCTTTGTTTTCGAAGCTTTCTTTGAACATAATTGTATAGTACAGATAATCTTCTGACTGACTAACCTGGCAGTCTAACCACAGCCAAGACTGAGAAGTCTTCAGGAAAGGTGTTGTAGAACATTCCAGCAGCCAGCTGATGCAAGGTGGCGTTCTCGTTGAGGCGGTAGGATGAGTACTCCTCTTCAGGTAAGGCTGGTGATTGGCACCGACCAGGCACCTTGGAGACCCCCTCAGGAAGCTCTCCATCTCGCACCACGGATAGAACGTCGAAAATCTCTAGTGCATCTAAAAATAGAAAGAAAATAATTAAGGATGTAAAATATGAGGTTATAGAAGCTTTATTTCTCATAAAAGCTACAAAAATTAAATTTACAATGAGAATAAGGAATTCGTAAAAACGTTTTTTAAAAAACATACCTATGTATACATGTTCCTCAAGGATTTATTAATGCGGAGGCAATGTTAATCTAAGTTATTATAATTAGCATAATTTAGGATCGATTGCTACAAACAGAAAAAACACGCTAACTAAAAAAAATTAGAGACGGTACGTATCTTTTATGCATCTAAAAATAACATGGAAAGTACCTCTTAAGGATCTAATATAACAAGGATAAAAATAGAAACATTTTCTTTTAATATCTTTTCTTACAAGACATCCCAGCACTCTATCTCGATGACACTTAAATGAGCAGATCCAAGACCTTTTAAACAATGAAATATTGCGAAAACCCTTATCGAGCTTACTGAATTTTGAAATGGAGGCTTTTACTCGGATTCATAATAAGTTACTTTGCTACACGAGCTTTACAGCCTTGTAAAAATGTTTAATTCCTTTTGAAGTGACGTTTAACTCCGTATGAATATAATTAGAATATTCATTGCTCGAAACGCTCGAAAGACGTATCCCCTAAAAATATGCGTAGACACGCGTGAAAAAGAAAACGGTGTTTGTTTAACTCACCCTCTGCGTGTCCTCGGATGATGAAAAATAATAAAAGAAGTCCTATCGGCTTCGGAGCCATTTCGGCGGTAAATTTGTTTGAGGAGATGTTCCAGGGCCCATCCCGAGGCTGATATGGTCGAGGGAAGCCTGCCTGAGGTGGTCGGCAGGTCGTGTCCCTCCAGCCAGAAGGCACGGACACTACTGCCTTATCAAGACGCGTGCCGTACACATCACTTTCATTAATAATTGTATTGGTGTCAAAATAATGATCGTCAATGACGATTTCAGGGGTGGTCAGAAGCCAAACTGATTTATATCGTATCCAGATTCAAATATTTGAATAGGCTAGTTTCCTAAAAATCGAATAAGTCAGGTTTACAAAAGAAAAAATGCGTGTCCAATTCTTAAATATATGTCTAATACTTAATAATATTTTTCTTGCCCAGGAATCTACCATATTCAAGTTGTTTATTTTTTTCTTATGTAAGTATCTACCTAAAGTTAAACGTAATCCACCTTTCTAAAAGTCAGAGTTAATTCCTCGATCAATCGTTATTTGCACAAGCTATCGGATAAGTGCCAGCGAACATTGTAGGCACTCATTGCCTTGAGTATAAAATAGTAGATGATGGTACCTACGTCAGTTAAACGACTTTGAAACATCACGTAACAGTTTTACATTGTCCCTACCTAGTTAGGTAGGTACCTACGTGTAATTCGTTCAGTGTCGCGAAAGACTTCTGGAAAATGTTGACTCCCCCTGCCTCGTTTATTCCCGACTGATGTAATGGATCGGTTTGTCGCAAGAATTGCTTCGTTATATCCAGGGCCGTAATTTAGGTCTTATAATTCCCAATTTAATTGTTATATAACTAGAAAACAACTAAAAGAAAAAGAGAATTTGACTGATATGTAAATTCGTGTAACGTACTTGACGGAGTAATGACTAGACCAATTTATGGATTCGACGTAATATTTGGAATGTTTGAAAGAGAAAGAAGAAATATTGATTTGAAAATTAGGTAGGTATCTAAAAACACCTACCTGCATAGAACAATATAATAGAAAAATTAAAAAAATATAATAACAGAGAAAAACAAACGGTTGGTTAAAACGGTAAAAAAGGGTCCCTGCCTCAGCATGTTTAGCATTTGGCTAGACCCATGCTACGCTTGTTTACAGGTAGAGCCCAGAATGTAACTCAATTACCTACCATGGTAGGCCACTTTTTACGAGAACGAAGTGCAGAAGCCAGTTTTTAATAAAGCAAGAAGCATAAAAGTTAACATGTACAATATTTTTACGGCCCATAAGACCTCCTTGTTACGACCCTAGCTGAAACGTACGTCGCAGGCGTTCCACCTCGTATTTGTTTGATTGTCTGTACGTACCGTGTGTTATTTGCCCAACAAATTGTGTTGAATATTGAGCGTTTTTGGAAGGCTTATCTTACTTCGCTATAGCAAGATCTTGAAACAATTCAATTTCTTGGAAAGGTTTTCTATAGTAGCTGTTGATGTTATTTATGTTATGAATATTTTTAAACGTACGCGATCAGAACAATTTACTTACTCATGGCGTCAATTAACGCGATAAATAGGTAGTTAAAATAAAAAAATAGAGTTATTTAGGTATCGAATAATACAAGAAGTATTAAACGAATTCATAAAAAAGGAGTATAATTTAGGTTCCTATGTTCGACAATACCTACAATACCAATACCTACGTCAGTTGTTGGTTATTTTTTCTTTTTTTTTTCAGTTGTTGGTTATTTGATTGAAAATTATCTCATTATATTCCCCAGGGATTATTATTTGTTCCGAAAAACATTTAAAAACCCCGTGAAAATGTAAAAAAAATAGTATTTTTTATTGAAGTTGTTTCTACTCTGTGAGAGGAATGACATAATATACATTTTACATAGGTGTCTAACTAGTTACTCATATTTGTTTCTCAGTAGGTAATGATATAAATAATAATAATAAAATATACTTAGTAAGTAGGTATATCAAACCCTAAGAATAGTACCCAAGTAGAGTCAAAATATCGGTATTCTATACCTTGGAAGAAAGATTATATTATTATACAGTATTCTAAATTTTAAGTGTGGAACTGTGTATTAGTCTATGTACATTTTGCCTTTATTAAGCCGCGTACAGACTGCTGTAACGTAACATGCAATGTAACATGAAAGGAGCATTTCATAAGTGTGGACGCAGCGCGCGCACGAACTGAGCACGTACGTGTTCGCATCTTTTCCGGCATGCGCGCGGCGAACATAGCTCAGTCTGCCGAGCACACGCGGAGAGAATTTATCATACAATTATTACTGGCTACGATGATTGTCGATGCTTCAATGATTATCATCAATCATGTGAAAAAAACGTAACGTAAACTGCTCTGCTGTAGCTGTGTTTTCTTCTATTCTTCCAACGTTCGCGCGCGTTCGAGTAAACAACCCGTCCACACTGGCGCTCCGCGCACACTGCGCGCCCCTTTGTGTTCGGCGAAAAAACCGACAAATGGCGGCGGATCGCGGCGCGCACGAGTTGAAATGCTCTGTTCGTGCGCGTAGTGTGCGCGGTTCGTGCGCGCTAGGCGTCCACACTATGGGCTTTCTGTTACATTGCATGATACGTTGCGACAGTGTGGAGTGTGGACGATAAATTCTTTCATTGCGTGTTACATTGCATGTTACGTTACAGCAGTCTGTACGCGGCTTTTGGTAGGGTACATGTGTATCAAGATCGATAAATTTATACTTATTCGTTATATTTTCATATTAGTACCTGAGTCGCCATCCTATGATTGTGCTATGATGTTCACTTCTAATCTTTGATTGCCTGGAAGAAATCGTAAATGTTAGCTATAATGCCGCTAATTATTTCACTTTAATTCTTTAATGCACAACTGAAAAATACATACCTACATAAAAATCTTAAAACTAGACAAATTATGGCACAGGCGAGCTTAACCCTAAAAAGAGTTCTCTTCCAGCAAACCTTATTGGGAGAGATGTTCCTTTTAAATAAACAATAATATATTATCTAACTGTGATTTGTAGGTACTGATATTTTGCATGGATGTGTATTATACATAATTCATGTAATATAAACCATATACATATAAACCTTACCTATACCTCAATTTCACATCTCAAAAAGTAAATAATTAATAAAATAGACCTATTTATTTCACTTCTTAGTTTCGACTCCCTGCTGCTATTGCATGATTTGTGATAAGAACTCACGAGTTCTCTACCTCAGTAAGTTAGGTTTACAATTTTTGCACTATTTTTGACCACTATGAAAAAATAAAGAACACTCATTTTTTTACTCGTTATTTTTGTCATCACATCAAATTCATAGTTGGTTCGGTCATCTTAACGAAATATTTGTACGACACTGCAAATTCAAACGGGTTTGAACTTTGTGAACACTAAATGAAGGTCAGAAGTGGTTTTTCAGACGTAGGTAAGGGAGTTTCAAAGGTCGTGGGCGGGATGCCTCATCGAGTAAGCCCTTCTACCAATAAAAAAGTTAATCCGGATAAACTTTCTCGACTGGCAGGTGACTTAATTACTTATAAGGTAGATTTAAGACTTAATTAGAGATCTGAATCTGTTTTTAACTTCTCGACCACACTACTTCTACTGCTGAATAATAGTACATTGTTACCCAAGGGTTGAAAGTAACTTATTTATCCCCGAGACGGGGTTTAGTTTCAATATAGTTTAACATAATAGTTTCAATAGTTCGAGGGACTAAATAAGTTACTTCACCCGAGGTAAACACTGTGATTTATATATATATACAGAAGATACAAGGAAATATAAATAAAAACATGAGAAAACAAATTAATCAAATTGCCGCTATTTTTTTATTTTTTATTATTCCATCCAAGCGAAAGCCATAAAGCCATACTGCATTGTCTTTGGTATTTTTTGAATTCAGTAAATTGTCGCTAAGATATATATTTTTTTTAGCTTCAGCTTTTATTCTGCCATTATCATGGTTCAATAATAACGTTATAGCTGTCAGTTGAAAACGATTCTCCCTAGGGCGGAAAAGTATCACTTTCAACCCTCTTCAGGCATGTTTAGACCTACTTTCCGAGTATGAGTAATGAAAAATTGTTTTCTTCACGGTAAGTTTTTCAGAATCCTACCGTAACATCGACTTTCATATAATGAATGGCGACGTCAATCTTGCTTTCATCGTGGTGTATAGTTGCAACAGCATAGGAAATGTAGCTATAATTTCCACGTTTGGCAAGCGTGGCTTGATGACCACTATTGAGGTGTTGAATAACCACCGCACCAAGCACCGAAGGAAGTTGCTATCTTTCTCTGGTAGGATCCCTAAGCTGATTCGAATATTACATCCACGGGCTGTGTTATGGTCGATTGCGAGGCCTCGACTTATAAAATCTCTGCTCTCGAAACAAACTAAAACGTTTTATACATAAACCTCGGTTTAAACTATTTTATTAGTAACTATACCCAGGTTCTTACTTTCCATTCTGTTAGACACACTCAAATTAAGACGAGAGCAGGGTCTTTGTAACCCTTGGAGCATATCCACATCTTCACTTCAATCAGTTTGTGGGCACAAATATTACGGCTGCGTCTGTTCTCTTTGAAGTTAAAACTTGGCCCTTGCCGTGCAGCTAGAGCATGGTGCCTAACTGAGATAGAGATAATTGTTTTAATTTGCCTAAATCTTCTACACAACACCTTAAATTAAAATAAATTAACCTTAGAACATGTGTCAATCATTCATATTTTTGTGAGTAGCAGAACTTATAGGAAATATGGCTTTCACTCAGCGTCGTGCTTGAATAACACTGCGGTTTGTCCACTCAGTGGTGGTTTTCAGTAAAGGCCAACATAACTCAAATAAACAACCTCTAATCCTCGACCACTAGATATTATGATATATAAATATCAGGAATACAATAATCCTTTTTTTTTTTTAAACAACTTCAAGTTAAGTAACATAACGTGTAAAATACCTACTTATCGTGAAAAATTACATGATTGGTGATTTAATAAGACAACTCAATCAAGGCCAATTTAAGGCACTCCTTAATTACTATCTACTTACGCTTATTTCATAGATAATTACTCCAATTATGAAGCATCGACTAATAAAATTAAATGTAAAGGTCACGTTGACATCTTTGAGCCTTACGGTTTTGAGCTAGCACGTTAAATTTCATTCAAATTACTTGAACATTCGTAGCAGCCTAGACCATTCCCCTAAGTAAGTTATCATGACCCGAGGCAATGAAGCCTATTAGCAGAGGTACTGTAAGATCATTAGGGACATCCAGAGATATAATTTCATTATCGACGAACCAAGTCACTGAGCCGAAGCTATGCCACGGCGAAGATACGGGTCAATGAGTAAATGCTTATAGATACGCAACTCATCTTTCCATTTTCAAAGCATTTATTTTTCTTTCTCTGCCTACCCTCGCGCTGCTCTGCTGTAAATTTTTGCTACAGGGATTGCTGCTGTTTTACATTCTCTCCGAATTTGTGTGAAATGTACGTACGTTATACGTATATTACTTACTCTATTATATATGTATACTTTGTGTGAAATCTAGGTACTTTATAAGTATAGATAACCGATGGAGCGCAGTGGGCGAAGGTCCGCTTGCGACTCAGAAGATTGCGGATTCGATTCCCGCATCGGAACAAATTTGTGTACGATCTTCAGAAATTTGTTCCGTTGGTCTGGGTGTTTTATATGTATAATGAAAAATATCTATCTATGCATATAATGTATTTAATATATCAGTTATATATCAGACATATAATTTTCAGCTATTTTTATATAATCATAACGATCTAAGGCCAGTTAAATCATATTGATATCAGGTACTCAAGTATTTATTTTCAAATTTTAATGAGATATTATATAGTATGCGAGAATAGTACGTTATGTGCGTCATCGTGGGTAAGTAATCATGTATAAAATTAATTAAAATAAGCGATAACCATAAAAACTTTTAAGAGAAGAGCAGCTGCAAGAGTGGCGATAAATTCCAGTACTTATGTTTCACACAGCCGTACCTAATTTTTAAAAACGAAATACAGGGACAGAAAAACATACAATTATGTAAAAAAGTTAAAGTAGGTAACTACCTACCTTACTTTTTTCGACTTTAGATACTAATGTGGCTTTTTGCCACTGGCTACATTTAAAACCCTGCGAGTTTCACTTCTATCAGATATTAACTTACGTAAACTATTGTTACAACTGTGCCCTTACTAAGAACTTATAACTAGTCGGAACTATTAACGCGTCATAAATCGTTGTATTAGATTCTCCTTCGCAGATGTAGGTCAGGCAGCTGCACAATTATACCAACACTTTATTACGTCACGTAGTACAGATTATAAAAGTTGTAGATCTCATTTTGGAAGATAATAATCTTTATCATCATCATCGACTCACAGGACGTCCATTACTGGAATAGACAACGAAGTAGGTCGCGACGTGAGTTTTTACTTTACTTCACTTTTACTTCGGACGCGTCGGAAGTAGGTAAAAGTATATATAAAGTCTTTTAATTTATAACATAAATGCAAATAGGAATCAACGACATTTAAAAGTAAAAAATATTGTGTTGCAGATCGCAACGCCCCCCTCCGAGATTTAAGTTAGTTCGAATGCTGAAAATAAATAAGTGAAATAGTAAGTTATAAATAAGTTAAACTAGAGGTTAACTTATTTATAACTGGTTTATAAATAAGTAGTAGTAGGTAGCAATGATAAATAAGTGAAATAATCTTCTAGGTTAACTTATTTATAACTTACTGTACCTATAGTAACTTACTAGAAGATTATTTCACTTATTTATTTTCAGCATGAAGAATAATATTTGTTTACCTTTTGAGATAGATGGGCAGGTAAAGCATTACTTCCCATAGAATAATTTCTGTAAATATTTATGTTTACCTTCCATTCTTGCGATAAATCACATCACTCTACAAAAACAAAGTTGGATGAAGGTCCACCTGTTTGTTGTTTTATCTAACCAAAACAATTCGTGCGATCAGGAAAAGTTTCTCAGTTGAAAGGGGAAGTTTTTCTAAGCTATATGGATAGATACGAGTAGATGGATAATTTATTTAATGCACCATCAAAATGTGTTACAGAGCAATTATTTATTTAGGGATAACAAACGACATTATTATAACATTTTATTATACTTTAAATAACATTAAAGTGAAAACACATTCTTAATGTAGACCACTTCGGCTATTTTGGGGCTAGATGGTGCTGTGTGGATTGTCCTTTGTATTTATTTATTTAATTATATTTAACTAGTGGATCAACTACACCAAACGGCCGCTGGAGGCCCTACTTGTACAAAATATATTTAGAATTATGTTGGGTCTGCCTCGATTTTGAAGTGCATCGGGGATGTTTGAAGAGTACTAGACGGATGGCTTTAAATAAAGTAAATGAACAAAGTTTTTATTTCAGACCAAAGATCCATATAAGTTAGGAAGATCTTTCAACTTATACTATACTAGCGACCCGCCCCGGCTTCGCACGGTTTTATTATACGTATAAACCTTCCTCTTGAATAAAAAAATTGAAATTTTTATTTTTATACAATAACCCCTATTAATACGTCTTGAATTATTCAATCCATAGTTTATTTATAAGTACCTTGTTTTGAGTGAATCGAACCAAGGAATAATTACTTTCCATACAAACTTTACCTCCCTATTTCACGCCCTCAGAGGTAAATTAAAAAAAAATAAGCCTGCGTTATTTCTAGGTTCTAAATTACCTACACACCAAATTTCATCTAAATAACTTAAGTAGGTAGTTAGTGATACGGAGATTACTTATACCAAACATTCACACAGACTTTCCCATTTATTATAATAGTAAGATTAGTTTTGACTGATACTAATAGGTAATAAGCTCTTCACTAACAAATTATGGATTCAGTTATCTATTAGAAATAAAATATTTTTATTTACAACGGGTAATCCAACTCGAAAAATAACAACCTAACAAGGTAAAGGTTTCTGTTCGCTTTTTTACTTTACCTTAAAAAGATTGAAGTGAACAAAAATCAAAGTGAGCACTTTATTTCCTAGTTATAATTATTTATAAAATATATTTTATGACGTGTCCAAGTGTCCTGTAAGGTTTTAAGGAAATAAAGCACTTTGACTATTGACTATTGACTATTGACTATTTAAGTACCTATGTACTAATATAAATATTTTATCTTCGTAATTATACCTCCTAAATAATCATTTGTAATATTTCTGACATTACCGACAGCTTAATGAACACTTATCATCTCTTGGAACTATTATGAGAGCGTTCTCTTCATCCCTATTCATAAGTTGAGTCATGAAAAATAACGAATACTTTAGTTCTCAACTCTATTGCAAAGCAATAAGGTTTAGATAAAGTTATAAAAAGTAGGGTGGAGTTAGTTGCCTTATCGAAACGAAAATGCTGGAAATGATTCATAGTCCACGGTGTTATGCTTTCGATTCCCAAACTCGGCCAAAATGTTGCTTTCATGTGATGTTTTGTCCAATAGTTCGGTTTGTGGTCTGGTCTCGATACTTTCAAATACTGACGTTCTATAGATCAAAGAGTCCCAGGACTTTTGCATAGAGGGGTGATTCTACGAAAACTCGTTTTTTGTCTGACTTCTGTGGCACATTTTTTTTTGTTGAAATTGCACATCATGATAGTATATTCTAAATAAAGATTTAATTTTGAATTTTTTGGTAGTGAAGGGAACTTTATTGGCTTTATGGTTACGGAGTTATTCAATTTTAAAAATATGGTGTCCACGGAAATCAGAATTTATATCACCAAAATCAAATATGGGTTGGTTTATCGATAAAAATATGTGTTTTCGGTAGTAAGTAGATTATTAAGCTAAATACCAATTATTTGACGTTTGTAGTTTTAATCAGTTTTTACAAAAACACCTTTAAATCATTACTGTAAATACAAGTAACTTTTTACAAAAATCACACTAACAATGTTTATCTTTGTATTAAAAATATTTTAATTATTCATTTTGTATTTATTATAAACTTTTATCCTAAAAAACATCATAAAAACTGTAAAAAAATATTATTGAGATGTTAATGAACCCGCAAAATCCACGGAAATCACACCACGGAAATCAAAAAAAATAACAAAATCTTAGAAATTTTCTTAATTTGCTGGTTTATTTTACATTGAAATATGCAGTCGAAATAAGGAACACAAAAGGCATGAATTATCATCATTAATAAAACAATAGGATTAGCATAAACAAATTTATAGTCAACATGGTAATCAGAATTTCTAGATACCAAGCCACGGAAAGTGATTACGTACCGAAATAACAGAGTGACGTAAAGACATACACCTTTGTTGTACACACCACTGATGGGGCGTGACTGATAGTTTCTCTCAATGTAACAACTATTTACGCAGATATTAAAGTACATTATTTATGAATAATTTAGTGCGCACCAGGCAAATCAGAGCTAAACGACGGACGGGAAGTTATCTCGTTGTAACTTGTCAACTAAAGCTTAGTTTTGCGTAGTAATAGCGTCAAATAAGCAAGTAACTATCTGGGTTATTGTGAACCTATGTAAATTAGTACCAGAGTTTTTAGGAAATGATATAAAAATTTATTAACACCGGAACATGAGGTCCGGACGCACCACGGAAGTCATAATTTCCAAGGATTTTATTTATTTTTACTTATTTAAAATAAGAATATTAAAAAACTAAAAAAGGCCTCCCCTATTATTTTTGTCTAATCTACTATCATAAAAAAAATCAAAGGGCTAGGGATACTTTTTGTATGATTTTTCGAGCCGGACATGTATTTTTGAAGCCCGGGAGAATCACCCAGAGTTGCTTTATAAAGTCCAACAAATCTAAACTCAGTTAAACTTTAGATTATAGAAAAGTTTTGCTTAAAACTATGAAAAAAACAGCCGTAAATAAGCCAAAAGCTTTTTTCTAAATGACCTACCTACTAGTTTAATCAGAATTCTATATTAGGTACTGGTAGCGTGTTATCAACGAACCTAGTTTATGTTGGAAAAACACCAGCGTAAACTAAATAAGTCTCTCTTCAACATAAACCAGGGTTGAAGGTTTACACGACGCGACGCTTACAGTTACAATGAATAGATAATCAGGTTTTTTAAAAACTCGTTCTGATTCGCCTTTTCTCTACATGTTCATACGGTAAGGCACATATTTTAGGTACGTACTACCGAGGTATGTAGGTACTTATACTTACATGACAATGCGTTTGCTGAGAAAATGTAAAATTGTGTATTAACTACTGTTAGTAGACAACAGCCTACTAACTCGATGGTTGTTAGCGATTAGAAAACGAACTTTCAAGGCAACTTTTAGTTGGCTGAAGGATTTTGCGTGGTGTTATGTATTATGAACTTACATAATTTCATCATCCTCATCAACCTATATTAGTTCACTGCTGGATATAGGCCTCCCCGAATGAGCGCCATAGCACCCTGTCTTCAGCTGGCCTTATCCAGCATCTGCCAACAGTCTTTCGTCGATCGTCATCCTACCTGGCCGGAGAGCGTCCTACACTCCTCACACGTTTACCCCCCAAGGTAAGCTTAGCACATATTTAAGGTACCTACCTAAACTTACATCACTCAAGACAAGACAACAAAACAACCTATAAACTCGATGGTTGTTACCGATTAGAAAACTTTCAAGGCAACTTTAGTTGGCTGAAGGTTAGCGTCAGGACCCCTGGACCAAGTGCGATATTTTATATTTGGAAACTATCAAATTACAATACCTTTTCAATACTATTTGATACCTCAGTTAAATTATTTAGTACCTCGATGAGCTGTGAAATAATTTGAAAAGAAAGTGGTCAGACATTCTGACGTCAGGTTGTCTGGACCACATCTTTTTCACATAGTTAGAGGCAGTAAAAGTTGAAAAATCCTTTGTAAATATTTAAAACCTTTTTAATACCTTCCAATACCTCTTTATTTCAAACATTTAAGCGTCGCAGAAAAAAGTTACGAATGAATATTAAATTTTGCAGGAAGGTTGTTCGATACATATCTAATTTACCGCAGACATAACACTAATCTTGTGAATGCGTAAGTTTGAATGTCGAGATGTAAATATGTGTGGATGGATGGATGGATGTTTGTTAACTCTTCATGACTATGGATAGGACTGGATGAAGTAAAAAGTAACTTTTTATGAAATTCTGATAAATGAAATTTCATTGTATCTTACGAATAAGGTTACAGTTGCAAAACAACAACTTTCAAGGAGACGGTTTTTTCTTATTATTTGGATAATTTGCGGCCAAATTCTGATAGGCAACCTGGTAGATACATATTATCTTTCTTACAAATAAACATAAAAATTTGGTTTTAAGCACAAAACTATGCGGCTGTCCCAATGTAGTTTGTGTTATTGTATGTTAACTCTTCACGACAATGGATAGGACTGGATGAAGGTAAAAGTTACTGATGACTGAAATTTTGTCGTATCCTACGAATAAGGTTACAGTTGCAAAACAACAACTTTCAAGGAGACGGAGAAGACAAGAGATAAATTTATTGTGAAACACTCTGATTCTATTTCGTGACAACCGAAAACCGGTAATAGTGACTTAAAGGCGATAAAAAGAAAAAAAACGCCAAAGAAAGAAAAAAGTACAAAATATAAGCGATAATCAAATATTTTATGTGAAAATGTTTGACTTCACAAAACGGCACGACAGGAAGACCAGCGTTGTTGATTAAATTTTAGAAATCGCTGGAACATGTACCTATGTCAATATTCAGTCTACATCTAATGGTTTCTGAAATTGTTTCAAATTCTAAATTTCATAGTTTATTTAATATCACGTATTTTTTCTTAAGAAACTGGGGGTTGTGCAATAAAATGTTAAAATTGATGACAAAAACATTCCCTTGTTTACAGATTCACTGAAAACATGATGAAAGTAAAACTTTATGTAAATAATAAAACATGTCTTATACTTTATTCTGTTTTTGACACACATATTGTTCTCTATTTCACAAATAAGCGTACACGCAGGCAAAGTCGCGGGATGCAGCTAGTAATTATAAAAACATATATATTATATAACTAAATAGCTGGGAAAATATGGGCGCGCAAAGCTAGAGATAGAGAGAATTGGAGATCCTTGGAGGAGGCATACACCAGGTCCATATCACAATTAAATAAACTGACAGCAAGAAACACGATGACTACGAATGAATATGTTAATTTAATGCATGACATACTAATATTTAGACGACCGATGTGGCGCGGTGGGCGAAGGTCCGCCTGCGACGCAGGAGGTTGCGGGTTCGATTCCCGCCTCGGAACAAATTCGTGCACGATCTGCAGAAATTTGTTTCGTTGGTCTGGGTGTTTAATATGTATAATAAAAAATATCTATCTATGTAGTATATTGTATTAAGTATATCAGTCATCTAGTACCCATAACACAAGCTCTGCTTAGCTTGGGGCTAGATGATGCTGTGTGGACTGTCCGGATTTTTTTTTTTTTTTTAATTTAATTATTTTCTTGTGACTGACTTAATAATATAATTTGTATCATTAATTCAATCGTAGGTTTAAGCAATGTAAAAGGAATTCTTTATTATATGTCTTGCAAAATGTTATGAGAAATTGTTGTGATATGTGATATCGGAATAAAGCGCTTTTTATTTATTTATTTATATTATAAAACTGTTCTACAGAAAAAAAATATATATCAAAACGGTGGATCACCGGCCGCGAAGCTAGGCTGAAGCAGCTGGTGACTAGGGTTGCAGACAGAGGAACTTCCTGACAATACGCGCCGAGTCCAGGAGAACCCCTTTTTGGATCTGGCCCTTGACCCAACTTACTCTCTATTTAGCGAGTCTCTTGAGATGTTTATAGCGGCTCTTCGTTACTATTGGTCTAAGATTAGCCCGCTCATACGGCTTTCCCAAACCAAAACCTAGTAAGAGCCATTTTTTTTGTAAACGCTTTTATCGTCATCCGTTTCTTGAATTTTGAGCCGCCTGTTATGAAAAAACACCCGTATTTCATCTTATTTAGAATCAAAGTGACATGACCCACTAATCCTAGTAGCTCCACTTGCTACATTGCGAAACAAAATCAAAATCCTAGCATGTAACATTTCCATTAACATTTCATTCATAGTGTTTGAGTTTGAAATTACTACGTACTAGGTTTTTCAATTTGGGATTGGCTATTACTAAGTTTTTAATAAATGTCTTTTTTGATATTTTTTTGTACCATTTACTTATTATTTTATGTCAAATCAAGCTAAGTCAGGTCAGCCAAATTTGAGTAAAACTTTTAAAAACTTGGTTTTTAGTGACGAACACTATAAACTATTCCAATCTTCCAACTTTAAAGCCTATTAAGAGTAGTCTCTTAATAGGCTTTAAAGTTGTACTAGGTTATTGATTTTGTTTCTTGATTAATCGTCTGAAAATATTTATATAGTAAGTCTCATAAAACGTGTATGTGCTACAGTTTTTCGATTTTAATACTCTCTATTTGAAAAAAAACATTACCAAATAATCACGAACAAATAGTTCATCAAATTTCTTACTATTGAAGAGGCAGGTAAAAAATTTTGATTCGCTTCTCCTGTAATTTTTTCACAAGGGCTCTTACTGGCTTTGGTTTGGGACAGCCGCATAGTTTTGTGCTTAAAACCAAATTTTTATGTTTATTTGTAAGAAGGATAATATGTATCTACCAGGTTGTCTATCAGAATTTGGCCGCAACTTTTCCAAATAATAAGAAAAAACCGTCTCCTTGAAAGTAGTTGTTTTGCAACTGTAACCTTATTCGTAAGATACAATGAAATTTCATTCATCAGAATTTCATAAAAAGTTACTTTTTACTTCATCCAGTCCTATCCATAGTCATGAAGAGTTAACAAACATCCATCCATCCATCCACACATATTTACATCTCGACATTCAAACTTACGCATTCACAAGATTAGTGTGATGTCTGCGGCAAATTAGATATGTATCGAACAACCTTCCTGCAAAATATAATATTCATCCGTTACTTTTTTCTGCGACGCTTAAATGTTTGAAATAAAGAGGTATTGGAAGGTATTAAAAAGGTATTCAATATTTACAAAGGATTTTTTAAGTTTTACTGTCTCTAACTATATGAAAAAGATGTGGTCCAGACAACCTGACGTCAGAATGTCTGACCACTTTCTTTTCAAATTATTTCACAGCTCATCGAGGTACTAAATAATTTAACTGAGGTATCAAATAGTATTGAAAAGGTATTGTAATTTGATAGTTTCCAAATATAAAATATTGCACTTGGTCCAGGGGTCCTGACGCTAACGGCTGAAGGATTTTGCGCAGTGTGTCGCTGTAACTACTTTGTATTATGCGCTTACGTACTTTCATCATCATCATCAACCTATAGTTTTCCACTGCTGGACATAAGCTTCCCCTAAAGAGCGCCATAGCACCCTGTCCTCAGCTTATCGCATCTAGCATTTGCTTGCAGTCTTTCGCAGATCGTTGTCTAACCTTTATAGGGACTTATTGTCTAACTCAACTGATAATCGATATACCTTAGATTCATTTTTGACGTTTGCTTGCTTGCTTGCTGATTCTCAGAGTAATAGAGAGTAATACTTACTTTACTTCTTTCAAATACTTTACAGTCGTAAAGTCATGTCGATTTTTACCGACAAACGATTAACCATACAACTACCTCCACTTTATTAATAGACTGAACATTCACGGATTTCAAAACGACACGTCGACCTTTATGCAGATATTATTATCTTCAACTTGTATTGTTTTGATCTAAGTTTATTCATACCTTCCAAAAGCAAATTATTGTAAGTTCTGTAAACTGATGTCATATCAGGTAAAATACATGCTAACGTTTGTTACTTTTATCATCACTACATAGTATAAAACAAAGTCGCTTTTTCTGTCCCTATGTCCCTATATCCTTGTCCCTTTGACTGCTTAAATCTTTAAAACTACGCAACGGATTTCGATGCGGTTTTTTTTAATAGATAGAGTAATTCAGGAGGAAGGTTTATATGTATAATAAAACCGTGTAAAGCCGGGGCGGGTCGCTAGTATTTAAATATTAAGCAATGGAATAACATCTTTGTTTGTTGCTATGAAGCTGAATTCTATAGTTTTCGGTTTCCAAAACAAAATTTTTGTAAAGTAATCCAACCTTAGTAACAGGTTAGATTTATTAAGAAATGGATCGCTCTACTTCTGTTGATAAACAAAGTTTAAGGCGCGCTAAGTAGCTAAAAATGCGGCAGAAAAACCAGGAGAGTTGACAAGGGCTACCTCATAGATGGCGCATGCCTACCGTTAAATATTAGTTTTTATAAGATCGTGTTGCTGGTACCTACGTAGGTAGGTAATAATGCTTTACTATGGGTAACTTTACCCTGTTTTGTACCTGATGTAACGACCTCCCCAAGTTCCTAGGTAATGCATAAGTAAAATAATAATATGTATGGTTATGCCTAGGTACCTATACTATATTTCATCATTATCATTATAAAATATAATATAATCGCGAAGAAACGACAACCGTTGGGGTAAACGTGTTCTTGAGTGGAGACCGCGACGTAGCAAACGTAGTGTAGTACGCCCTCCGGCAAAATGGGATGACGATCTGCGAAAGACTGCTGGCAGATGCTGGATGCGTCCAGCTGAAGACAGGGCGCTATGGCGCTCATTAGGGGAGGCCTATGTCCAGCAGTGGACTAATGTAGGCTGATGATGATGTATTAGTCCACAGCTGGACATAGGCTTCCTAATGAGCGCCATAGCGCCCTGTCTTCAGCTAGCCTAGCATTCAGCATCTATCAGCAGTGTTTCATATTATTATATCAGCCAATGCATTTTATAAATTCATTTCGAATATCACTTAGGGTCACACTACACGGGCGGTTCTTCCGTCGCGGGTATCCGCTCGGCAAAGCTGCCGTAGACCATCAAACTACAAGGGATACGCGGGGATGATAAACCCGCGCAGAATGACGTATAGCGCGAAAGCGTCCATGTAGTAAGAACCGGTTATCAGCGGTGATTTGAAGCTACATGTGGCGGTCGTATTGCTCCCGCCTAGCTGTGAACCGCGAAGGAAAATCATATCTTTTATATTTCATATTAAAATGTGATAAGTGCGGTCCAGAAGCGTATTCCCGCAGCGGGAGAACTTACCGTGTGGTATGACCCTTAGAAATCCGCTGTCAGTTTAAAATGCTGAGATTTTGACAATTAGGGGAGGACAGGGCAACAGGAGCCTACTCCAGGAATGTTTTAATAAAAATTTGACAAACTTGTCAAAATTCTTCCTATTATTATTTTCAATTTCATATATTTGTATAGTATACCTATAGTGTAAATACGGGACTGGCATACAAAAGTCTCGAAATATGAAGAATAAAAAAAACCTTTTCTTTATTATTAAATGGTACTTAACTATAGATATGTATTAAGGTACAATTTACAGTTTAACCAGTCAGTCGCTCCTTTTGCCTATCAATTGCAATAAATGAGTGCCCATTTAATGCTAGAGCAAATATAATTAATTTTAGATCAAAAAATTGCAAAACTCTATCAGTAACATTTGTGTTACCGTTAGAGTTTTTCAAATCATAACATTTTTACAATCAAAATTTATCAATTAATTTGGCAAACAAAATGGAGAAAATAAATATAAAAATATTGATGGAAAACAAAAGATTTTATGGATCCAGACTTTATGGATCCAAACAAAATGTACAAAATATCTCTCGAATCTGGACTATCACTGCCAGTACACTTTTTCATCATCGGTACCACATCTCTACATGTTTCAGTTTATAAAAAAATTGCACATAATTTATCTTTTTCAAAATATTAGCTAGGCTACCATCAATTCAATTTTACCTTATCACTCATTGCCCGACAGCTTTCATTAGCCTAGGTTCCCCTATGCCCGTCATTCTTTAGCATAGAGCCTATGCTAAAGAATGACGTAGCTCGGTCACTAGAGTGGATTCGAGTTCAAATTCGAGATTTTACAGAATGAGTCTGCCTGCAGATATAGAGGTAGATAAAGATATAAAATAAGGAAATAAACAACTTTATTAACAACGAAAATTACAATCAAGGAATAGAAAAAAATACAACTAGTATACAACTAGTACATGTATACAATTGAAACCATTGAGCTAACTGCAGACGATTGCAAACAGTCTAAAGAAAATCTTATTTGCTTTTTAGGTAAATTCAGGTAAAATAAAACATATTGCGAAATATAACGAATATGAGGTATAATTTATAATTCTCTATTTTTAATAATGAGTAAAAAATACTCAAAATTCAAATTTGTTTATTCCTAATTTTCAAATTCGATCAAAGCTAACTGTCTGCTGCAAAATAAAAATGCTAATTAACATACCTTATACCGCTAAGGTATGAATATATCCGAAATGCTACAAGATGATGGAATAGATAAAGTTTTGTTATAAAAGACCCGAAATTTCCCAAGAAATAATGTTAAATAACCAGGTTTTGAAATCATCCAGAAATTTCGGGAAATCCCGGGAAATTTAGAACCTGGAATGCCCGGGCGCAAATCCTAATTTATAATTTACCATCATAATAATTTTTGTGCCATCTCTATTACGTTCCAGTTCCACTCTATGCAAAACGATATCATATCTCTGGATGCTAAATGAAATTTAGTTTTGATAATTTGTGTAGCGTAGTGGTATTCTATATTCAAAAATTCGATTTGCCTAAATCCTAGTTGTCAATCGAAATGAAACATAGTCAATCTGTCAGGGAACGCTAGCTAAGAGCCTGTCCAGATGGAGCGTTTTACTCGCGAGTGCTCTCGCATTTAAACATTCGCGCTTTCTCCAGATACTAGAGCACTATACCTACATCCCGTCCAGATGCTGGTACGCGATTCCTCGTCCAGTCAAAAAAAAACAAATTACCGTACTTTTCATAGACGAAATTGAAAAAAAAGTAGCAGTATGGGAAAATTGAATCAATCAGAGATAATCCAATAGAACCATGAAACGTTACAATTAACTAATAACGGAAGAATTAGTAGAATTGGATGTATGTTGAATCTTTGTAGTGTTTTTTGCTTCCGACTTTTCCAGAACTATTTTATTTGGTTCCATGTTTATAACTGTCTCCGAGTCCCTCCCTAACGCACCGCGCATAAAAGCGCACGTAAAACGCCCCATCTGGACAGGCTCTAACCGAATATTCACGATAAATATTACGTATGGTTTGTCATTGATATCTGAGACGACATCAAGCACACGTCCGGCCTTGACAGAGGTCACGGCGGTACTGATGCATGGGCGGCGGGCTCAGCGCCTGCTGTTAATCGAATAAATTAATATTTAAATTTATTGAGAATCTTCATCAAAAGACTAAGCTAACCGGAATCTAGATAAAAATGTTACCTAACTTTAACAATAACTCCCTAGTTGATGTTTATCGTAGCTATCAATATATTTTTATATTAAATTCTGAAACGTGCCATTTTGAAAACATAAATTAATTGAGAAAAGTTTCTGCTGTTATGTTTTCAGCTTAGCTGTTAATCTATGTACGAACGTGAAGTAATATATATTTATAAATTTGAAATGTAGCTTGCTCAGAAACATTACCTATTTCTACTTAAAAATGACCGATTGTCGACAGACAGGGCCTTAAACTAAACTTAAAATTTTAAGAGAATTTTGAATTTTAATTTTCAGCCTGTTTGAGACCATATCTGTTTTTTATACTAATCTTATGTCAATTTCAAGGATTTGATTAGATTTTTATAACACATTTTTTTCCTCCCGTCCCCAATTTTTTTAGACATTATTCCCATCAAAAATATTGTCATGTAAAATGTTGCCAAGACGAGACCATATGGCTTGAACTTTCAATAAGTTTTCAGATCACGTAGAGCCTACGTATAGATTCCCTAATTCTACACATTACTCAAATAATGTGGCTTGGCTTATGTATTCAATTACAGCTTTCTACGACTTCAGGAAGCACCCCATGGTTTTTGATTATCATCAGAGTGACGAAATCGAGGTTTTTTAGATATCAATAAACTCTAAGTTAGCTCTAGAGCTATGCAATTTAAACTTATATTTCATAATAATATATAATATTTCATTAGACCAAGACCATTGACATAATATCCTGATCATTTTGTCTATCTGGTATAATCCAAATCCAAGTTAAAGAGCTTTGAGAAAAGGTGGGTAGAGCCCTAGCGCTATGCTTGCTTCGTCTTGGCTCATATTTCATTTTGAGGGTCGGAGACGATAGGGTATTTTAGTTGTTCTTGCGTAAACCATCAGTTGGCAGCCTCATTAATATGGCTGCTGAACTTAAAACAAGAGCCCTGGAGGACAATACAGCCCGGTTAGTTAGCAGCACAAGTTTCATGAATAGTAATTTGCCAGACGCTAATCTACGCTGCTGAAGCGTGTTTCCTCAATATAAATGTTTTCGTTTCAATCAGTCAGTCTGGAAGTGGTTTCTTGGCTGTTTTATTCGCATTATGTCGGCCAGCCTTTTCCTGACTTACGGTTTGTACCTTAAGGCAATTATTGTACGATCGGCTTCGTTTTGTTCAGGGTTTTCAGGTTGTTATTTATACACAGAAATCAGAATGTATACACTATAAAATCTGCTTAACTGATATATAACAAAAGCTCTGCATGATGTTGTGTGAATTGTCCAGAAATATTTATAAATATATTAATATATCTTATTACGAAACGAACGAATAAGTATGAAAGTTGGAATGGATAGATAAATGTTAGTTACTTCACGCCAAAACTACCTACTGAACGGATCGGTCTGAAATCTAGAATAGACTTAGTTCTAGGCTTGGCTACGTTTCGTCATTTTTCACGCGAGTGAAGCTGCAAGGCGCAGCTAGTTCATTATAAATTCTTACCACAGTTTTTGTAGGTTGTCAGGTACACGCTCTCTTCTAAAGACATTTTAGAAGACATTTCATTTAAAATGTCTTGAACTCACCCATTAAACGCCGAATGTTTTTTAGGAGCCTCACTCTATACGTCTCATAATATTCCTACAAGGTTACGGAGGTCAGGACGAAAATAAACTCATCAATATCCAAAGTTAGTTTATATTCCCAATCACCAGTTGTATGAAATGCTTTAAGTTTGTACATAAATCATATGCACCAGCTTGGTTTAACTAGTTCCAATTATTCAACAACTTCACGTCTCTCGCTTTTTTGTACTGCGCTGGGGTGAGTGTTGTGAAACAAGTCTTCTTTCAGCATGTTGACGTATACATTGTTCAAGGTTGGGTAATCTTTAACTATCATGTCACTGTAATAGAAAATAGGAGGTAGTTACAAAAAAGAATAAGTCAATTGTACAAAAGAAAATATAAAAGTCTGAGATTTTATTCTTCACACTTATATTATAAATGCGGAAGTTGGGATGGATGGATGTTTGTTATTTTCAAAAACAAACATCCATCCATTATTTTCCAAAAGTACTGAACGGCTGAAATTTTGATAAGACATTTCTAGGCTTGGAATAAAACATAAGCTGATTTGATCATTTTGTGTATCTTAATAAATTAAATGAAAATAAAATGCTAATGCGCTGCACCAGAACTCACCGCCAGGTCCGTTTTAGCTTCAATCTCCGAGACCTTGCTGAACCATCAAGGTTCACGGTATCTTCTATTATGCGAGAATGATTTTTGTTGTCTATTGTGTCATATCTGGAAAAATAAAATCGTTTTTCAAGTCACGGGTAAACCCCAGACAGTTTTCAATATTCAACAGTCAAACGGAAACATCATAGGGAACTTGATGTTGTGAGTTTAGAGATTTTAGTGAATGGGAAACCCATTGCCAGGGAAGTTGCCTCTCTAACATCACCGTGCATTATCTACTATGCAGCTGCTTTCTGCAAGCAGCATTTCTTGCTGTATTTAGGGTTCCATTATCAAAGGGTGAAACGGGTTCCTATCACTAGGACTCCGCTGTTTGTCCGTCTGTCACCAGGCTGTACTCATGTGTGATAGACACTTAGTCTTGTAATTTTCACAAATGTAATGTAATGTATTTCTGATGCCGCTTGAGGAAGAATGTGGGTTGAAATCGAGGAAGAATGTGAGTATGAAAGTTTCTTCATTTTAAGCTGAAACTTTTTTAGGTTTTTGATTAGATATAACATTCAAAAGGGAAATTCAAAAATTTTAAGATTGTAGAAAAATTACTTAACAACATTTATTAAAAAATTGGTAAAATAAAAACAAGGCATGAAAGTTTGCATGGAAATATATAAGGTAAAGACCTTACCTTGAAATAGCATTATATATCTGGGGCACAACGCATAAATCTGCCATGGTGATCTGGTCTCCGACACAGCATCGGCCAGCCGTCTTGCTGAGCAAGTCTTCCAAAGACTGCAGCCCTCGCTTGGTCCAGAATTGGGAGAATTCAGTAAATTCCTTTTCTGAGCTAAAGTGCGCTTTAAGCCCAATGTTTTGCAAAGGCTGAATGCCTGATACGACTGTCTGGAATAAAATGTACGCTTTAAAAGCATGCATTTTAATATCACTTCAAAGTATAAAACGAAGTCGCTACCCGCTTTCTGTCCCTATGTATCCTTAGATCTTTAAAACTACGCAACGGATTTAGTGAATGTGGTTTTTTTAATGGATAGAGTGATTCAAGAGGAAGGCATATAGACATAGACATAATTTATTTGCTACTATACAAACACACAATTATTTTAATATTCACAGAAGATATAATGTATAAAACAACCGTGCGAAGCCGGAGCGGGTCGCTAGTGCCTTTATAAATTTGTTTACTCTTACCAAGACTAGGTATGTTTCAAATGAAAGGTAAATTAATATGTGTAGATTCAACAAGCCTGTTTAATTTTGTTTGTCTAAGTTATATATTATAACTCGCTTGAGTGCACTAATGAACTTATTCAGCCTACTCGATTGGCATTTGATCTTACTATTTGCTTATATTTCATATATGATTAACATTTAGCCCCGGATGAACATTCTTTGAGGAAAATGGTGTTTACTCTTCGAGTATCTACTAAGGCAATATATCTACCATGTATTTAATTATAATATACCCACGTACGACACGTAGGTATACTTTGAGTAGGTGGTGTAATGAAAATGATGGGAAACTTCTGAATTAGGTAAGTATTTCAATAATTAAAACTAGCCTGAAATTCAGCTCGCTTCACGGCAATACACTTTCATTCAAATCCTGTTATTCGTATTTTTCAGAGTCGTTTATCTGTTTTTGTATTTGCAAGGATTTGCAATTGAACTATAACATCAGATCTTATTAGGTGTTATTGATTTATTATTTCGAGTGGCATAATCGGCGGCGGCCTTATCGCTTACAGCGAGCAAGGTAGGTACAATACTCCTAAATTTTTGTTCACTTGTACACCGAGTGAGGCTATAAAGAGTGGGCCTGGGTTAGTGCACACACGTTTGCACTGTTATAATGTGCTCATGATAAGTCTTAAGAATAAATAATTTTATTTATTGTTATGAAAATAAAATGTGTACATTGTTATTTATTTATTTGTGCTATAGTCTCTGTTGGGACTGGACGCTGTAGCCGAAATTGATCTAGTCATCATCATCATCATCATCATTCCATATTAGTCCAATGCTAGACATAGGCCTCCCCTAATGAGCGCCATGGTACTGTAGGTATTACTATTATTATTGTAGGTATACATAACAAAAGATAACTGTAATCAGAAAAAAGTAGAAAAGGCGACGGATGCTTAGAACACAGGTATCTACCACATCCCGAAATGTGAATAGTGATGTTTACGGTATAATTACGAGAAATAGATTTTCCTATTAGTATTTTCTAGTTCCCATATATAAAATTCCTATAATCAGTAAACATATATAGGAAATCCAAATTTCCAAAATAATAATATTTACATCACTGTTGACCTTGCGGAGTGTGGGAGTATAATGGGATGACGAAAATTGCGAGAAAGTAATATTTAACACAAGTGACTAAGCCGCTTGACCTTTCTTCCAAGCACTACCGAGAATCAGTAGAACTTTTCCGCTGGATTCCTAATCCCGAGCTAAATCTGCTTATACGCTAATTTTGCATTCTAGTCATCGAGTTACAATTGCTACAATCCTAACTCGATGATTCTAGTACAGTCCACGATAGAAGCAATTGATTATATTTCCCTGTAAGCACTAGGAGTGACCACAGTCAATCTATGGCCACCCCCATGTGTATGTCCCCGTGTCCCCCATAACAGAGATTTTCTTTCGAGAATTAATTGAATTATGCCACGGAATTCCTGCTGTCTTGCGTAACTCATCTAGTTTACTCATAAATTTAGCTTTCTATACTCGAGCCATTCTCAATGTACAATTATTGTAAAAATCTAAACTAATTGCACAAAATCCATAATTATCTTTTTGGTACCGGCTTTTAAGATTAATTGTCAGCAATAACAAAATTAAAGAAAAAGAAATCAACAGCAAGTAAGTGTTTTTCAGTTCAAGTGTAGGGGCAATGTCTCAGCATTCTATATTGAATTTGCCCAGAGTCCATCCACACGTGAACCTAGTATGTAAGGTCAAGTCAAAGTGCTTTTATTGGGTTCGGAAACTTAAAAAACACACTACTTGTGTCGTTTTGTGTAATGGTGGCATTTTTTGTGTCTTTTTATAGATATATTTTTTATATATATTTTTACCAAGGTATTGTGTTTTTGATGCACAAAACTATGTACTAGATATAATTTGACTCAGTACTTCTGTGCACAGCAATACTGGCAAGTCTTTGCAATTTCTTAACAGTTTGCTCGAACTCCGTCTCGTCATTTCTCTCAAATCCAGATGAACTTATGCAGAAGACTGTACTTACATTAATAAAGACAATAGTCCGAGATGCAAGCATCGATAGAATTGCTATCCAAATAGGCTTACTAGCTTTGCCATAACTCAGTGAATTTATAGCTCAACTTCGTGTATAAACTACCTATTACGGTTTAATGCTTTATCTGTGCTATTAGGTATAACTGTAGTGTATTGTGTACACTATTATATTATTAGATGAGAAAAGAAAAGATCGGGAAGTCTAGTAGGTATGTATTTCTATAGTTATTAGATATATGCTTCTCCGCTTTAAGGCTTGGCATGCGTAGTTTCTATGAAAACATACTGGTTTTTTTATATCATGAGAACTAATTTATGAGAGAAATATATCTATGCAAAATCATTTTCGATCAGTAATTTTAGCGAATAGGGTAACTAACATCCATACATCTAAAGATCTTATCTTTCGCATGTTTAGTGTGATGTGTTTCGTAGAAAGCAATTCGCGATAAATTGTTTTCTACGAATCTGTAATATTTTGTTCTGTCAAATTGAGGATATTATGGCTTATTATTATTACTACTGTTGGTTTCAGCTGCGTGAAAATTAAAGGCGGTTTTTATTATATTGGCAGAATCAGCTAAAATAGATCCTCAAAAAAAAAAAACAACAAACTTGTGTTATTTCAGGGCTACGTCTATAAAAGAACTACGTCTATAAAATTTTTTTGCCCGATCCGTTCTTGCGTGAATGAGGAACAAACATTTTATGTACAAAAAAGGTTATGGATTTTCAAAACTCGGTGCGTCCTTAACCTTATCTAGGAGCTTGTTGTAGGGATAGTTCTATAGTCTGAGGTTGTAGGTAGCTGGTCCCTACAGTCCCTAGTAAGTATAATTTATTGTAATAGTGACTACTTAGCTTACCTTTTATGGTTTTTATATTAAAAGCAGGTTTAAAACTAAACCCTCACCTCACAGATCTCCCTAGTCTTGGCTCGAGCAATAACATCAGACGGCATCAGAGGCGGGTCTGGTCTTGTTTCGTCGAGGTACTGAATAATGGCCATTGACTCCCCAAGCGTTATTCCATCTGTGGAACAAAGATTAGCAATTTTACCATTGATGTACTGACCTAGATAATCATCAACATCATCATCCGCTTTGTCCGAGTACAGGGATTGTTGTTTAGGTTACAATAGACAAACTCTACATCGCATCGTCAGATATTGCGTATGTTATTGAAGATGAAGGAATTAATTCTTAATATTTTACGGATTCGATGAAAATGTAACGTAATTTTTCATATTGTCGATACGGCGCGAAACCTGAGAACTGGTGAGTATCTGGCATACAGCGGCAATACGCCAACGTCGTCTTGACGTTTCCGATTGGTATTGAAATGGAATATACATATTATGTTGAGCTAACTGTAGGCTGTTTGCAACCGTCTGCAGTTAATTTTCATTTGTTTTTATTTTTTAACTTTAATAATTTAAATATATCTTTGTTAATAAATGTATCATCAATTACAATCTACAAATCTACTGCTATATCAACACGACTTTCATAAGATACTAACCTTATCTTCATAATTTTAGTAACTTTTTTATACAAAGTAGGTTACCAATTTACTTTCCTCTAGATTTTTTGACAGAAATAACCAAACCTCGGTCAACTGTGGGATTTTTCAAAACCTGTAATAGACAACCACTTAACTCTCTTAATTACGGAAGCACTCTTTCTAAAAGCTGTCAACTTTACGACTACCTCGCCCATCAAAACGGTAGTCGTACCTTTAAGTATACGGACCGAGTCTTTTACAGGATTTGTCAAAACCATTTTCAAAACCAAGGGTGTTGGTGCAGCACTCCAAAACAATATCAATAAAAAACGACCCAAGTGTGAGTCGGCGCACGATGGGTTCCCTACCCATTAACTATGAAATCGGCAAAAAATAATGTCTGTTGTATTATGGGAGTCCCTATAAATGTTTATTTTGTTCTGCTTTTTACTATTTGTTGTTAAAGATAAAGGCAACAGAAATATATCAGTGAAAATTTCATTTTCAGTCATGAGATACAGCGTGACACACGAACGGACAGGGGAGTATTAGTAAGGGTCCGGTTTTAAACTATGGGTACGGAATGCTAAAACTAGAAGGTACGAAAAAAAAAGTAAGATGTTAATTTTTAAGATTTTTTCAAGTCGTGACGCGTCGCTTTGATAAAATTCGACATTTCTTTGAAGGCAAAGAAATGTCGAATTTTATCAAGGCAGGATAATGACCTGTCAGCTTTTCTTAACAAACGTAAGTACCTACATTACTTATTTAAGAAAGTATTAAATTTGTTCTAAATTTAAAACTATTTAAATAAGCTTTCAAGGTCATGGCCGCGAAAAAATTCGTATCACTACATAGTATAAAACAAAGTCGCTTTCTCTGTCCCTATATCCCTATGTCCCTTTGAATGCTTAAATCTTTAAAACTACGTAACGGATTTTGATGCGGTTTTTTTAATAGATGAGTGAGGTTGAAGAGGAAGGTTTATACATAATAAAACCGTGCGAATCCGGGGCGGGCCGCCAGTTAATTATAAAAAGAAATGGTCGTAGTCACGCGCGGGGGTTACACATATCGGTCGGATGAATGACCGCGGATATCAGCCGAGCGAGAGCAATTGCGGGTAGAGTTTTGATTTTGAAATACATGGCAGTATTTTTGTGAATTTTTTTTTGCTTATTTAGTTAGATAATTAGGTAGATATACTATTATAGTGATTTACTATGGCTAGAAAAAAAATTAAAAGACATCGATGGAACATATTTTTGACGTTTATTTAGCCTAATATCTTCAAAATCATGATCTGATTGAACCCCGCTTTTTCGGCAATAGTCTTGACATAGCCTGTATAATTTTCTATATTTTTCCAGATAAACTTGCATTATGCAGCCAAGACCTGAGTAAATTTAATCTGTTGAAAAGCTGCGTAAGACTTTATTCAATAGCTCTATTCATTCGTAATCGATCGTTCTCTTGAACAGTCGTTCCTTGTCAAATAATTCACTTAACTTGCCTTGTAGGTAGTACTTGATTTGTAGCTAAATTAAGCACACTATACAAAGCCTTAGGGGTGGAAAGGCACAGCAAATAATCGGTTAAATCTTAAGAAGCAGAATTTTGATACAGGAAAGTGAATCTTACGTCGTAAGGTATACGAACGAACGCAGATAGAATCACATCTTAGCAAGCTTTGATCACTTTAGTCAAAAGCACCCGATTTCACCGCTATTGCTAAGATAAAAAGATGCTATTGGATATTGATGGATAAATAAATCGTTTCACACACTTTTTAACACAAAAATATTACTAAGGGGGCGTCCATTAATTACGTGATGCGTGCAAGGGAGGGAGGGGGTTAAGCTTAATCTTTCCAAATCTCACTTGGGGGAGAGGGGGGGTTTTAAACTACGTTAATTTAATACACACAAATTTCAAATACTAGTCTAAAGTAATGTAACAATTAATCTTTTTATATTATATTTTATAATCAATTAATATATTTTTTTATAATCCAACGCGTTTTCGGCCGAAACACAAATTTTGAAAAATATTACGTGAGATTTGGGTAGGGGGGAGTTGAAGAAAATCTTACGAAATTTCACCAGAGGGGGCTAGGGGTCAAAAATCCTGAAAAATGCCTCACGTAATTTATGGACGCCCCATTCTCTATTCTCTCTAATCCATTTTCTATTCTTAAGAGGGAATCTAAAACACTCTTTTGTAAATTATGGCAATGATTATTATTGTATTGAATTGGACAACTCGAAGTACCTACATATTATCAAATTAATAATTCAGGTTATTTATTTCATAGCTGTCCAAGGTTTGCGTTAGCGAAATTAATTCTAGTCTAAACAGACTTTGCTAAATGAATTTATTTAAAATTAGATGCTACAGAAAATTCTCGCTCTTTCATTATACCTAACTGTTAGTGGTTAATACCATACCACCGTGAAGTATAAAGTTTTTAAATTTCGGGTTTTAAATTTTGTTTTTGCAACATCTTTTAGCTATATAATATCTTAATCATACTGGGCCATGCCCGAAGCTAAGCAGAGCTTATGTGTCATGTGTATTAGATAACTGATATACTTAATACATACAATACATTACATACAGGGTTACAGGAAAAGTCGTGCTAGATCCGTTACGAGCGTGGAGTACCCATCATTTCCGACTTATTTTACTATGAAACACCCTACCCTAAACTTAACCCTTTTCGAGATATTCGAGTTTTAATTTTTTTATTGAAAATTGCCATACTCACCCCCACGCCCCCTACACATTTCCGTATTTTAAAGCCCTCCTGAAGCCCCCGAAGTCCCATATAGATATTTTTAAAAACACCCAAAACCATTTGTCCCAAGGTGGGACTCGAACTTCCTACGTCGCAGGCAGACCTCTGCACAACGCGCCACTTTGGTCGTCAAACGTCGTTATTTTTTGTTTTTATCTAATGAAATTCATATCGAAACTTATTTCTCCTGAAGTAAAATAGAAGTATTATACCTAGGTATAGTCATGTTATAACTTTTAAAACTATCATGGTTTTTAACACGTCATTAACCGATGGTAGTGGTAACGTTTGTAGCGAAAGACGAAAAATGAGGGTAGGTCGATATATCTGCCAATAAAAACTCACAAACTTGCAGTGATCTCAGTTCTTTCGTGATCATGGCGATTGAAACAGTGCCGAAATATCGGAAAACTCAAAAAAAATCAAATAATCGTAAATATCCCGTAAGTATTCAATGACTATGGAAATGTTATAAGTTTAAAAAAACGAGTAAAAAGCAAAACCAAAGCAGTTATGGTGGAAAATTAAGACATTGATTTATCATTGCATAATGTTGAAACATTTTTTGGTTTGTAAACTTTAATTCTTTATTTCATTGGCCTCTCGTCTGTTTTCCGACTCCATTTGGAAGCTTACGAGCAACGCGTTTGACATAAAATATATTGGTTCTAGCGAATTTAGTAACATTGTTCTAAAGTCAACGAACTAAAGTAACAAGATTCAATGACCTAAATAGTTTTCAATTCTATTCGGCTTTTTATGTCTCTTGATTGGGCGCCATTGTGGAGACATAGCTATTAATTTGTTATTTGATTTGCTCGCAGTGTTATTGACCGGGACGATTCATAGCAACAGTCTACAATAGTTGCCTACAGCTTGTAATTATTTAGTATAATATCTTAAATTAACAGAACAATTTAGAAAATACACAGAGCGTAATTGAAAATACAACCGTTTGTCTTTCAATGTTTATTTCAAATTGGTTCAATGTTTTCATTATGAATGAGTGTTTTGAACTTGCTTTCCTTTTAAGTAAGTTTCGCGAATGAGTTGGTTGAGTGGTTTACCTAAATAGGTGTAAACCACAGGGTTCCTCTGTGATTATTTAAAATGAGCATTTTATTTCAACTCACTAATATTATAAATGTGAAATTTGCATGGATATATTGAAGGAGCTTTGTTTTTGCAATTCAGTAGTATTTTGATATATAATTGATACATCTTTATGCCAATACTACTGAATTGCAGTGCGATAACGCAAATACTACATCTTGAAGACCAACTTCGGGTTTCTAGCTTGCTAGTCAACCAATTTAAGCTGAGTTAATAAAACTTCATTATTTATGTATTTTGTGTGCATAGACCTCTATGCACAAATAAACACACTAAAATAATAAATGCGGAAGTTTTCATGGATGGACGGATATTTTTTATCGAAAACCACTGAACAAGTCGTACTGAAATTTTGAATAGACATAGAGAACTTCATCTATCTATTGGATGTTTTATTCCAGGCCTAGAAAAGCCTAGAATCAAACATCCATCCATCCAAAAACACGGATGTATTACGAAAGTTTGGATTGGTGGATGAATGAATGATGAACTTTCGCATTTATAATATGTAATAGTGTGATAGTGGTTTATATGACAAAAGTTTCAGTCAAATAGTGAGCTTAGAATTTAATTATGGTGCAAATTGAGTGAACATTTTATTATCTGCTGATTAGGTAACGTTAAGTTCTAGTTGTGGTGATTTAGCAACAGAGTAGTTATTAAAATACGCGAAAGTGACTATCTGTTATTGGAAAAAGCAGTAAATAAGTGATTGAAACTTTTAAAAAACGAATCAAATAAAAAGTTTCATGAAAATATTACTCAAAGTCGCCTAAACTGATTTGGAATAGGTATTATTTTTTGTTAAAAGGATAGTGTAGGTATAGTTCGAAGGTTGAAATTATAACAAAATTGGTATTGTTTTTTAAAAATTCGACAAATATCTTAGAACTTAGATAAGTTATATTAATTTCTATAGTCAACAACTATGTCGTGTTATCTTTGCCATGGTGAAGGACGTAAACGGTGCGTGCGTTATTGAAGTGAATAGGTAGGTAGGTATACAGTTTTTTAAAAACGTCGACTTGTTTATGGCTAGCCAATTATTTAAAAGATAGATAGCTTCATCAAAGGCAAACTTTTGCGGATAAATTTACTAAAACCTGAAACCAGCGGGCTTCAAGGTTTTAGTAAATTTCATCCGTCATTTTCTTTTCATGTTCGCGAAAGTAAAAAAAGTGTTTAAATTCTCCATAGTGAGTATTTGATGATTTTGGCAAATCTGAATCATAATCATAACAGATATCCGAATTCGTACTGTGTCAACATGTCAGCAGTGAGTCACCGATACATGTGAAAGTCAATACTCGAATCACTGAGCTCTGGCAGTTCCATTTGGTTCGAGTGCCTCAAGTGCCTGTAATTTGGCGCCATACAAAGGCTGAGCGGAAACGTTTTAGGTTTTTGTATCGTATGGTATATAGGTAGGGTTAGATAAATTATAGAAGAAAGATTTTACTTTCTTGGGGTTGGAATGATTCAAGTTTGCGTTAATAGCGTCTTCAGTTAATAATTTACAGGTTTAAAAAGCATCAAATGCTCTTTAGAGCCGTAAATCATAAACCCTGGAATGATGTTAGAATTTGTCATGTTTAGAAATAAGGCATCCATGGCATAAGGCACTTAAAATTTTTCGATATAAAAATAAATACAAAATATTAGAAAATTCACACAAAAACATCTAGCCAAAACCTAAGCAGAGCTTAGTTTTAAAAAATGTGTCGTTGTTCCGGCAACATTATTCAATGATTTTGTTAACTTGAAAGGGAGATCAGTTTTATAATGATAAATCGTCACTTTTATCACTGCCGCGCGTTTTATAGAGCCGCCTGTAGACTTCCAATTTTAGGTTTCATCTACTAGCAACCGTTTAATCTGTGGCCGTTCGTTATAAACACTCTTGGTAGAGTGCACTTATTGCGGTGGACAAGGGTTCATTGAGAGATTGACGAGCGCCGGCGTGACATCAGCGATTATTGAGCTAAATATGCAGAGCAGAGAGCCTAAGAGGGAACAGCTACTGGACTACATGTCAGGATTAATTCTGTTCAGCCGATTTAGTACCAATCAATAACGGTCAAATTACAACGGCTGCACGATCATCAGCCATAAATATATAATGCCGGATAATCCATACAGCATCATGTAGCCCCAAGCTAATCCAAACAAAGACTAATATCTGCCCACGGCTTAGCACGAGTTGTTTCTATGGAAATGTTTCAATGCTATTTCTATCCCATGGGAACTGATTTATGGGATGTAAAGTAGCCTATGTTTTATTCCAGGACTAGAACTACGTTTATTTAAAACTATCGACCCGCCTCGGCTTCGCACGGTTTATTATAAGTATAAACATTCCTCTTGAATCACTCTATCAATTAAAAAAAAACCGCATCAAAATCCGATGCGAGTTTTAAAGTAGTAGTTTTAGGTTAGTAGTTTTAAAGATTTAAGCATTCAAAGGGACATAGGGATATAGGGACATATGGAAAGAAGAAGTGACTTTGTTTTATACTATGTAGTGATAACCCCAATTTTCAATTCAATTCAATTCGTTTATTTCAGCTTAATAGATAAGAACATATTTCAGCCATATATTATATAAAAAGAAACAACTTAACTTAATTTTTAAAAACGCTTGACGCCATGTGTGCACGTCCAGTGCTTCATGAAAGCGCAGTCTGTGTCCAGCCTTCCAGCTATAAGTTTGAGATAGCTACTGGTGCTGCCCCTCACCCGGCGCATCAGGGATGCTGTTCTGTTGCGGATGATTGCGTAAAAGTCATCAACGCGGGACTCTGCAAACATCCCCGAGGCGCTACAGAAGCGAGGCAGTCCCAGCAGCACTCTAAACCCATTATTATACTGGACGCGCAGGGCATTCCAGCATTTTTGCGTGTAGTTAACCCACAGACTGCACGTATAAAAAGATTGGCAGTACGCTCTAAACAAACTTATTTTAACATCTGTACTGCATCGCGCGAATCTGCGGGCTAACATATTTGCTCTAACTGATTAATGCCCTGCGCTCCCTCTCTATGTCTAGGTCATCCGAGAGAGTCTCGGAGACCCAGTGGCCCAGATACTTGAACTGAGCTACTATCTTCAGTTCAGTGCCTGCCAGCGAGACTGGTGGGACCGTGGTGTATGTTTTCGATCCAGCTTTAAAAACCATCAGCTCACTTTTGCTGGCGTTGTATCTGAGCCCATGAGCCTCCGCATAACTTTCACAGATTCTCAACAGCTTCCGGAGGGCACTGATCGATGGGCTCAGCAGCACCATGTCATCGGCGTAGCTTATGTTGTTAACTGTCATTCCATCAATTGAACAGCCTATACCGGTGCTGCTGAGCTCACGGATCAGGCGATCCATGTACAGGTTGAAAATTCGCGGAGAAGATATTCCGCCCTGCCTCACGCCACATTCCAACCTGTACTCAGTCGATAACGATCCTGCCCATTTTACAAAGTTCCGTTGATTACCATACCAATATTTGAGAAGCATTATTAGTTCAGGTGGCAGCCCTGTATCACTGGACAGCTTCGGCCACAACCTGTCGTACGCCACAAGATCAAAAGCTTTCGATAAATCTAAGAAACAGGCGTAGACAGGAGTGTTTCTGCTGGTATAGTACTTGATAGTGTGCTTGAGACTCAATATTGCCGATTCAGTAGAAAGTCCGGCTCTAAAGCCGAACTGGGCATCGTGTAGGCTCAAATTATGACTGAGATGATTATCAATCACACCATCCAGCACTTTGGCTACTATTGTTGCCAGTGATATAGGTCTATAGTTGCCCAAGCTAGAGGCGTCTCCGGTTTTATTTTTGATTATGGGCACTACTAAAGTTCGCATCATCTCTTCAGGAAGGTAAGAATGTCCTATACAGAAGGTGAAAAGCATGGCGAGTACTCTAGGTAAGTGAGGGCCTGCATGTTTCAAGTGTTCAATACTTAAAGAATCATGACCAGGAGATTTACCCCGTTTCAAATCACCCAATCAGTTCAGGAGTTTTTGCATGAAAGAGTGACAACTTTTGAACAAATTTTCTCTTATATTAGTAAGAATAAGAATTTGATAAATTAATAACTTATGAAGTTTTTGAACTCTTCCTGAAAAACTCTTATAACATCGATTTCAATAGATTTTTTTGTAATATATATATATGTTATGTTTTGTGACTTATCTAAGAACATGTAATTATGTCAATATGTCAATAAATTGAATTGAATTATAGATACCTCTATCACATTAATCATATGTAAGGAAACAATAAGGTTTCAATGTAGGTATGTTCAGAAAGAGAATTGTGACACGCTGTATCCTTACGTCCACCTGTATCTTTATTGTTCAAGTTATATTCTATGCGAATGCATGAAATAGATGTAAAAAACATTGCTCTGTTGGTAGAGATAAAAAGTTTAGTCCAAATATGAATAAGTCTTGGTGTCTGGATAGCGTTTGTATTTTAGCTTCACATAATGGAGCGTATGATTATCTTCACAAATTAGATTAGTAATATATTTATTTATTATATTAGTCTCTCCTAAATGTTTGATATTTACTGTTACTGTTTACCTCTTGAGAACTGATAAATCACTGTCATTTGCGAAATCGTGAATTCAAAACCACTTTCATATTTTTTTATTAATAATTGACTTTATTATATTTGTTTCTGAATTTAGTTTGACTCACACATCTTTTGAATCATTTGTATTGTCATACACACCATTGTTATACCTACCCTTTTAATAATTGACCTTTATCGAAATCGAATTGAATAACAGCTTTATTGAAGGCCTCTTTTAAAAAAGGGTAAATCTAACTTCGATCTAATAATGTTTTCATAGCTTAGGACTATAAAAAATTTAATGGTTGAATGTGCACAAGCTTGTCGCGTCATTGGTCGAAAGTAGCAAAGCTAGTTTCATAAAAGCTTTTACAGTTTGTATTAATTTTCAGTAAAAGCTCGTATGAAAATAGTATGCTTCATTCACTGCCTTTTACATAGAGGTAATTTATTTGATAAAAATTTAGTTGGCAAATATTCAAACGGCTTTTTTATGGTATACTAGTAGCGCCTCGCGGCATCATCCGCGTAATTCCCGTTCCCATGGGAATTCGGGGTTAAAATAGCCTATGGTTTATTCCAGACCTATCTCTGTGCCAAATTTCATCCAGAACCGTTCAGTAGTTTTAGTGTGAAAGAGTAACAAAGATCCAGCTATCCATCCATACAAACTTTCACATTTATAATATTAGTAGGAAGTAGGGTTTTCTGACTAGTTATCGCACGCGTTTTTTATGGAAAAGTTCAAAGGTTATATTTATCCCATGGAAAATAATTTACGTACTTAATGGGATTAAAATGATATTGTTATATTTCAGGTTTTTTTTCTTTATATATTACTGTAGCACTGTACACTCATAGATACATCAATCGGTTGTCGAAAAATAGCTTTTGTGTAAAGAATACTAGAAATAATAATAAAATCGTTTTGCCCACAACTAGACTAAACAAGATTAACATAATTTTTAAAAGGCAATATATTTATATGCTTTTAGGACATAACTCCAAGTAAAAAAATTCAGTAAGTAAATAGGTTCAAACTTTTTGTTAAACTATTTAGGTGTATAGTAGAAACGCTTACTTACTACAAAAAATCTGATTACTTTAAGAGGATAAAAAACTTGGGACTAATTTTCATTCAACTTAAAACTAACAACCTAAGAGTTTTCTTGTACTCCTCTTTACTTTACCTTAAAAAAGGTTGGAGTAAACAAAATACAAAGTGATCACTTTATTTCCAAAATTTACTGGAAAATATTGTTTTTTCTGACGTGACCAAGAGTTCTGAAAGTACTAAATGAAAAATAAAGCACTGAGTTTGACACACTTTGTCTACTATTTGTATAGATGTGGGTAGACCCTAAACGGTTTAACAAGATTCCAGAGCGTCATATCGAAAACCTTATTTCCCTTCACCCAAATCGAAAGGATATTGGTATATTAAGGGCTTTTATGGAGGCGCGAACGAGATATGCGATCATAATGACGTCAGGTCGCGAGTGAGTTCGACACTTCAACGCGTCACAGTCTGGCTCGAATCGGTTAGAAGAAATAGCTGATCAACTAAACATAAAGGAATCTGATCAAAATACCTTAGCATTTAAGAGAGCGTTGCAGTAATTCGTGTTAATAGGATAGGAATAGGATTTCGCTATCATAGAAGTGAGACAGAGCATACCTTTTTGGAAAACGCAAAAATTCAAATTATTGTTTATTGTAATAAACTACACTTCTAATTAGGAAATTGGATTAGGGAAACCAGATAGTAATAACTACTAACAATTAACATTGATAGTGTCGGAAGCCTCCCCAAGACGTGCTGGCTGCATTACCACGCTGTATGTTAATGCTGATGCGCTGAGCCAGTTACTCACCAGCTCTCGGGACACGCGTCGCATCGACCAGGCGCTCAGATAGGTAATTTTTGAAAACCCGGAGAGCATCGGTCCCCACGGATCTAGGGTCTCGACTAATAGGGAATAGTGCACTTCAATAAAATTATATTCCTATCGATTTTTTTTCTGAATATTTTTTCCCGGTTTCCCATGAGTAGGTACCTACTTAGGTCTAGCTAAATTCATTAAAAAATCGGCTAGGTGACGTCTTAAACGCTATAGGTGCTTAAATATAAAATAAAATTCCTATCCAATTATATACAATACAATGGCTTGTTATTTAAGACTACATAAGAGAATATTTTTGTGAAAGTTTCCGAAAAGCAGGCTTACGTTTTCACTATTTACCATCATATTAAGTAATTCAATGATTTTATGTAAAAGGCGATGTTTTTTTGCGAACGAAAATAATAACCCGTGTTGCTAAGAGACTTTTGATAGCGTCGTCATACCCTAGTCAGAACATAAATCTGATCCGGAATGTTTTTTACGAAGCGTATTATTTTCTTTGCCCTGGGAAAATACCCACTTTCCCGTGGGATCATCTTGGATGACACAATTCAATCGACTTGTGTTACATTCTTGACTCGGGCCAGTCTTTTTTGACGAAAATTGTTTTTATAATAATATAATAATGATAAAGGTCAATCCACGCAGCATCATCTAAATCCCAAGCTAAGCAAACCTTGTGTTATGGTTACTAGATAACTGTTATCCTTAAAACATTATAAAATATAGATTGTAGAAAATAACCAGAACACCCTGAACACATATCTGCAGATCGTACAAACATGTGTTCCGATGCGGGAATCGAACCCGCAACCTCCTGCTTCGTAGGCGGACCTTCGCCCATCGCCCATCGCGCCGCATTGGTCATCACCAATTATTTTAATTCCTTCTCCACGCGATTATTTTAATTCCTTCTCTAGATATTGAGCTTAAGCTTGTGTTATAGGTACTAGATAACTGATATATTCAGTACATTATTTACATAGATTGATTTTATTATTCATGAAAACACCCAGGCCAATGGAAAAAGTTCTTTCAAGAAAAGCGTTCTCCGTCTTAGGCCACACTTTACTTCACCTAATTATGTTATCACTATTTCTATTGCTATAAACGCTCGATTATAAAAATTGCTAGGTACTTTTGATGAAATACACCTCAGTAGCTAAGTAGGTACCTACTGTTCGTTTAGAAACTGTCTCAGACATCGACGATGGCTAGCCCGAGGCTTTATTATTAGATGTTCTCCGCCCTAGGGTGGCTTTGACCGTACTTCGCATTAATATTTCCTAATAACTAAATATTAGTAGGTATTCACTTAGGTGCTATAAACGTACCTTTTGAGATTATTATGTATTTTGTACACAAGCTTTGAGTAGCTTACTTTGGGGCTAGATGGTGCTGTGTGGATTGTCCATCATATTTATTTATTTTATTTAAGTACCTACCTAAGTATATCAAACTTCACTATCACTACATAGTATAAAAGAGTCGCTTTCTCTGTCCCTATGTCCCAATAGATAGAGTGATTCAAGAGGAAGGTTTATACGTATAATAAAACCGTGCGAAGCCGGGGCGTGTCGCTAGTTTTATATAAATAGGAAAGTTTGGATGGATGGATGTTTGTTACCTCTTCACGCCGAAACCAAAGAATGATCGGGTTGAATAAATTTATTTTATAGACATAGCTCTAGGCCTCGGGGATAATTCATACAGCATCATTAATAGCGTGTGTAATGGTAATGAGTTGTAGAAAACTGATAAACTTAATCTTTACTAAATTATAAATGCAAAAGTTTGTGTGACTATATCGATGTTTGTTCCTCTGACACGCAAAAACTACTGAACAGATCGAGCTGAAAATTTAAATAGACGTAGCCCTGGAATAACAAAAAGTACCGTTTTCATCCCATAATACAGTTCCCATGGGACCGAAATGGCCTTGAGACGTTAAAATATAAACAACGCGCGCAAAGCCGCTGGTAGAAACTAGTTCACTATACAGTATGTAACAAAAATGAAGGACCAACTTTCAGGCGGGGAGTTTGGTCCTTCATTTTTGTTACACCCTGTAGGTATATTTATTCTCGTACCCAGATTAGATGTATATTTTAGTTCAAACCTGAACTTACCGATAACTAAAGCTGGTACCTTCTGCGAAGGATTAACAGCTCTATACTCTTCAGTGTAGTGATGTTTCTCCTTCACAATGTCCACTGCTCTCTCCTCCACAGGAACTCTCTTCGCGTAAAGGGCGGCCCGCACTCTCCAGGAACAGGACGATGCGTAGTACCCGTACAGTATTGCTCGAATAGGCTTGGGGAAAAATGGGTATTTAATTTGGGTAAAGTGTAAAGCCGCGTACAGATTGCTGTAACGTAACATGCAATGTAACATGAAAGGAGCATTTCACAAGTGTGGACGCAGCGCGCGCGCGAACTGAGCATGTACGTGTTCGCATCTTTTCCGGCATGCGCGCGGCGAACATAGCTCAGTGTGCCGAGAACACGCGGAGAGAATTGATTTTACAATTATTACTGGCTACGATGATTGTCGATGCTTCAATGATTATCATCAATAAAGTGAAAAAAAACGTAACGTAAACGGCTCTGCTGTAGCTGTGTTTTCTACCATATTTCCAACGTTCGCGCGCGTTCCAGTAAACAACCCGTCCACACTGGCGCTCCGCGCACACTGCGCGTCCCTTTGTGTTCGGCGAAAAAACCGACAAATGGCGGATCGCGGCGCGCACGAGTTGAAATGCTCTGTTCGTGCGCGTAGTGTGCGCGGTTCGTGCGCGCGAGGCGTCCACACTGTGTGATTTCTGTTACATTGCATGATACATTGCGACAGTGTGGACGGCAAATTCTTTCATTGCGTGATACATTGCATGTTACATTACAGCAATCTGTACGCGGCTTGATAATAAGTGTAAATATTGATGTCTTAGTTAGTGCCCCGTCGTGCCCCATCGCCAAAAATCAAACTTCGACATATTAGTCATTTGTTCGCATCTGACAACATATTTTATGAAAAGAAAAACAAACACCCTAATAATATTACAAACGCGAAAGTTTGTAAGTATGGATGGATGGATGTTTGATACCTACTCTTTCACGCAAAAACGATTGAACGGATATGGATGATATTTGGCACAGATATAGATTATAGTCTGGAATAGCATATAAGCTATATTTTACCCGTTCCGGTCTCGTGATTTCTCACGGGAACGGAAATTAACGCGGGTGAAACCGTGAGACGCTGCTAGTTTTACATAAATACAGAGAAAAATAATGACGCAACTTCCGAAAATGTATTAAAGTATAGGCTAAAGTATAGGCTAAAGTACTAAAGTATAGGCTCATAAAAGCGAAAGTTTGTAAGTACTACAAATATAAAATACTACTGAAAGATCGATGAAATTTTGAATAGACGTAAATCTTTCTATCCCTGGAATAAAACCTTAGGCTACTTTTCATCCCTTAAATCGGAACCGTTGGGATAGAAATAGCCTTGAAACATTTCCATAGAAACAATAAGTGCGAAACCCTGGGCTATAGATACCTACTAATAAGTATAGGTATAGGGATAAGCCTAGATAATAAACTAAATTTTTAGCCAATCAATACGTGAATGTCATTTTCACGACTCTACGCGTTGTTGGTCTGAACGTTGACTAAGCGACGATGGGCAGACAGGACGGGGCATGGGACTTGTTTTACTTAGATATACAGGTATGGTATACTTAGATATACAGGGTGTTAGTGTGAACAGTCTTATCCTTGAAACCAGACATTTTAATAGTATTATATTATAAAGTATTATATTTTAATTTTTTTACCTTTTTTTAATTCCTGTATTATATCAAACAAAAGTTTAAAAATATTCAGATCGGTCAAGCCGTTTTAAAGTGATAAGCAAGACTAGTTTACTTTTCGTAAAATAATTCGACCAGATTGAAAAGCATGTAAGGCTATTTAAATTAAAGATTTAAAGAATTAAGACCCGGCGTCGATTGACACAACATAAGTAAACAAATAATTCCGGACAATCCACACAACATCATCTAGCCCCAAGCTAAGCAGAGCTTGTGTTATGTGAACTACATGACTGATATACATCTGCCAGCGTTTTCGCACGCGTTGTTTCTATGGGAACGTCTCAAGGGTATTACTATCCCATGGAATCTGATTTAGGGGATGAAAAGTAGTTTTTACAAACATCCATACATTCATACAAATTAATGTATTTATAATATTAGTAAGGATACAAACATCCGGAACGCTTGAGACAAATTTTCATATCGTACAAACATTTGCCCCATGGCGGGAATCGAACCCGCAACCTGCGTCGTAAGTGGACCTTCGCCCGCTTCGCAATTAAAGATCGTCTATATCCTAACGACTCCCTCTTTTCTTCTGCGAAAAATCGCTAACTACCCTCATTGATTTCGAAGAAAAATAAGGTTTTTTCTTGTTAGATCGCCGTTCAAAACATTATAATTATAGTGATAAAATAATATAACTGAATGAAGAAATATTTTGCTAGACGCATTCTGTTCCAGTTTGCTGCTCTTAGTGATACGAATAAGACTAAACAAACGAGATACCAGTTTTATCACTGTGTCGAAAGTTCTATGTATGTAGGTAACTATAAATAGAAACCATTCCACACGCAACTCTAGTTTTGTTTGTCTACAAGCTGGTCAAGTTTAATAAACTCTATTTTAAGCTCTAATGGTCATAACATAACCATAACCAAGCGATGTGTTTTCGTTAAAAATAGCTAGAACTATTTTTAGCGCAAACACATTCAAATTCAGTCGAGAACACTTTTATTTGAGACTTTTATTTAAGATCCAACAACGTACCTACCTATCTACTGACATTGTATCTCGTTATGAAACTTGATATGATTTTTCTTAAAGGCGCGACTGAAATTACAAACCTACAAATTACAAACTTTGTTTTGAATGCTTTTAGATAGGGCTCATACCTACTAGCTCATATAATGGTCGCTTATTTTCAAATTCTTACCGGTCCTGGCGTCGCCATTTCAGTGGATTGGATTTTCAATTCTGCTTTTATTTAGTTTGTACAGTCGATTTGTGTCACTTTTATTAGGTATAACAATTCAGATGAAAAACTTATCTTTTGTTAAAAAAACTGATTCTCCAAATAAAATGTTTATAAAAATCTAAAAATTAAATTCATCGTTTCTAATTTATATCCTATTCTTCTAACACTAACAGTGTCATGTTATTGACATGGCCAATGAAGAAAGGAGGAACTCAACTTCTTGACTTGACTTCTTTGTTGATGGCAACTTCAACTTCTTGTAGAATGAGTAAAAACAAAGATGTTGTGTTTGTATCTCTGAATATAGAGATTTATATACAGTCGTATGAGACTTTTGGGAAAAAACTAGCATTACTACTCTTTGGGATTAAAAAATACTCATTTACACTACTTACATGATAGCTGACATCTACACGCACAAGTAGTAAAAGCGGTATTCCACTACAAAATATTCAGGGACCCTTACCCTAAATATGAGAGATGTACCTAATAAGATATTGAGCGTAAGGGTCCCTAATTAGGGCGACCGGACGGACCCGGCAAGCCTTGTTCCCTAATCGCCCTAACCACCGGGCCCTGAATATCGTGTAGTGGAATACCGCTTTAACTTCAATTGTAAAGTTTCTAACAGTTTTGTTTATCTTTGAACTTTGATTATGTTTTTGGCC
Organism: Eupithecia centaureata; assembly: GCA_944547425.1. NCBI lineage: Eukaryota > Metazoa > Arthropoda > Insecta > Lepidoptera > Geometridae > Eupithecia > Eupithecia centaureata. The sequence continues at coordinate 11,597,871 of OX155679.1, read as the reverse complement.
TATCCTAACTTTGTAGTGGTATCAGCTTTAGTATCTCTAAAAACTTCTTTTTTGGGTATTTAAATATGTGCCACTGATAATTTATGCGAGTAGTATTTTAGGACTTCGAGTAGTTAAAAGGCTAAGTTAAAAGGTACTCGTACATGCAAAAGGCCTTGTGGAATATCATGTCGATTGCGCTCAAAATCGAGCGCATATGAGTTTCGACTTATCGCGTAGCTCTGGCAAATTTCTCAATAAGTGCGCATCTCTGTATCGGAACAATCAAACACTGAAGATAATGTCCACGTCATTTATTTACATAAATAAATTGAATACACCATGAATATGAACTATTTTAATTTATGTACCTACTTTGAAACGCTATACAATAATGCGAGGAAGTATGTTAAGATAAATACCTATGATTTATATAAGTAGGTATTTAATGTTACGAGTAGGTCAAAAGCTTTCGGAAACATTTTGAGGCATATTAATAATTATACTAGCTCTCTAAATGTTTGTGAGTTTAGTCTATATCTAGATAAATATATTTTATCTTATGAAAACGTCGTTATATAATTATTATATGAAATATAATTACAACAAATATAACATGAAACTGTATGTGGTTTGGTCATTTTATTAGCTTCACATTGTGACTTATGATTAACTATTGTTGTTTGTGACGACTGTAGCCGTTCATAATCAACTAACCAACGTTACAAACCTTCAACAAAATATACACTAACAAAAAAAACTGCTGCTCTGAAAATAATGATGGGCCCTTTATGAACTAAGTATTAAAAATAATACTGCCTGTATAAACTTTCAAAAACACCCTTACCTACCCACCAAGAAGGTAACATCTATTGTTAACCAGCCAATCCCTGGCTTCAACTCAATCTACGACGCAAATCATGAGGAGAAGCTCTATAATCAATTTCAACCCCAACGTAGGGGGGAACCAGGTGGTCGCATGAAGGTAGCCCTGGTTTCAGCGGTGAGGACCCCACCGCTAGGCCCCCCCTCAGAGTCTGGAAGACCGTAGTACGCGTAGAGATGGCGCCTGTGCTGTAGCTCGTGACCCTTGTGGTTCAGACTCTGCAGACGACTCCAGAGGGAGAATATCCTCTTGTTCACCATCCGGTTTGTTGGTTCTGATTCTGCAAAACGTCAAAAATTATTACAATTGAGTAACCCATAGATGCCGAGGAAGGCTGTTGTGATATGACTGAGCCTGATTCTCTTAGAACTAGCGTTCTAAGAGAATCTCTGAAGAGTGAGACACAAGTAAGAATGCTCGCTGATGAATTCAAGACTGATCTCATTACAGCTGATGAATAGAAGGATGACGTTACTTAGGAAAGATATAGGTTCGTCAACGCTTGGGTTTCGAAGCTTGCCTATGGAGATTGACGAAGCAACTTTCGTAAGATGCTTGCTTGGGAAGGTTTATATTTCAAATATGTGAATAATATTCATTAAGTACACAATTACTCGTAGAGACAAACATACGTGTGTACAAATCAAGGTCCCGAGACTGCCTAAAAGTTCAATCCCCTTGAAGATACATACATTTTGGTAAATGTGGGGGTTGCATACCTTCATAATAACATATTTTTACTTAGCGAATTATACAAAATCGTTATATCGCCATAAGCTTACAAAAAACTTACGTCCTATTGCTGCAGTTTCCGTTTTTGGTCCATTCTCTCGCTTCACTTTCAGCACGTACTTGGGGTTTTCGTCTTCAACATTGTAATCATCGATGTCCCTTCGACTGTAATCATCTTCAAATCCTGATTTTCCGTCAGAAATATTTCTGTTGAGACAAGCTAAATGTATTTTTAGAAGTATCAATGGGTTCATAAGAGCAGCTGCTTTTTCAATCTCCTCCATAGAGTCCAGTGAATCAAAATTATCATCTAACTTTTCGTTGAATATTATGTCATTCTGTTTTTCTTCTATATTGTTGTAATCATCAGGCTTGCCAGGGTCATCTGGATCAAGATTTCTTTTATCAGCATTGGAATGTTCATAGAAGTACGTATTGAGTCGGTCTAGTTGCCTCGGATAGTTGTGCCATTGCTCTTTCCTAAAACCTTTCACGTCATAGTTATCATCTTTGACCGTATTAAAACCAGCATTGTATTCAGCATTGATATTTTCTTCTCTGTACGGTTCTTGTGAATCAATTGGCCTATAATTTTCATACATCATTTTTAACAGCACATCACTTAATTTATCTTTAGGTTGGTGTTTACTAAACATAATATTGTCATTTGTTTGGCCATAATGTTTCTCGTCCATGGGCAGGATTGGAAGTATTTTACTCGAAGACAACGCCACAGCTGTCATAAGTAGCACAGGAACCAATATCATCTGAAACAACGAAAATAAAATATAAATTATTTAGCAACATCCAATTGTATGGATTATACCTACTACACAATTCGGTGGGCCATTGACAACTTGACAAAAGTCTATTGACTGGCTACATAGATCCGATGACTACGTTCCAACTTGGTTCCGACTGACTACAATATTCATAACTGAAATGTCGCACCATGCCGCTAGTGTATAGACTACTAGTATGTACCCGTGCCTTCGCACGAGTTATTGGAATGGAAAAAAATCAAGGCTATTTCTATCCCACGGGAACTGATTTATAAGAAAAATAGCCTATGTTTTATTCCAGGCCTGGAGCTACGTCTATTCAAAATTCAGCTCGATCCGTCAGTAATTTTGGCGTGAAGGACTAACCAAAATCCATACAAACTTTCGCTTTCACATAGTATAAACCTACCTATTGAATCACTTATCTATTCAAGAAAACCGCATCAAAATCCATTACATAGTTTTAAAGATCCAAGCATACATAGGGACAGACCGACGGACAGACAGACAGCAGGAAGCGACTTTGTTTTGACCTATATAGTGATAAAAAATTGCGAGAATTAATAGTCAGAATTACTTGATTGTTATCTCGATTGTTGCCTTTGAAAAGTTTGAACAAAGATAATCGAGTGATTTTCATTCTATTTGGTAAACAGAATCTCCTTTGTTAGATCAGGTGCTTCAGCTTGAGTGGAAATAGGCACCAAGGCTTGGGGTAATAATGGGTCAGTTTACTTGATCATCCATGTTACCTATTGATAAAGTAGACGCTATAGTTAGAAACACATACGTTAGGTGCACAGTTCGAGTGCTCTTGCGTTATAATTGATCTCTGTCAAGTGTAATGTCCAAGCTTTGGTATGCATGTGGGAGATTTTCAAGTACCTACCTAGGTATTTAAAGTCAAGTGTCAAGTTCTAACGGCTCGCATGAGTTAAGCATGAATTTACATGAATTTATTTACGGTACATAGTATACTAATGCAAAAACGAAGCATCCATCTGGGTAAACACCTACTAAGAAAAGAGCTGAGAGACTACTCCGAAGAAAGTCCTACAGTTTTTAGTAGCTGAAAGGGTAAGCTGCGAATTTTGAACGCCGCATCTTCAAGTAGCGTCTTCATAAAGCACGATCACAATAGGCCTATCATAGTCGCAGTGATACGAAAACCATCTCTTGCAAATAGAATGGGTACGAAATGTATTTATTTGGTGAAGACAAAAATACTTATTAAATTAAGACCCTTGTTAACAACGAAAATTACAAGCAAGGAAACGAAAAATTACAACTAGTATTTACAATTGAAACCATTGAGCTAACTGCAATGGGGACGCTTCCGACTAGTATTGACATGGATCAATTGAGCTACCTTTAGACTGTTTGCAACCGTCTGCACTAAGACTAAAATAGGCACGAATTCTAGTACTTAACAAAAAGGTTATGCGTCAACATGAGTAAGTTGACAACAGTCATGCCATTTTAATGGGTAACATTTGAAGTCTGTCATTTTTATCTTCATAGTGAGTTGACTAGCAGGGTTATTATAATTCATCGGAAAAGCCTTCGGATTCGATATCGAAAACTTTTGACGATGAACTGACTATGAACGCTATTAAAATTTTAAACGAGAGAATTCGAAAAATTTTGCTACCTATTTGAATTTGGATCTTTAATTCCCTAATTTAGATATGAAATCAAATGAATTTCGATAAATTGTCAAATGTTACCTATTAAAATGGCCTGAATATAGAAAGCTAGCAACCAACGCTGGACTTCCGTTAGAGCCACATGTACGTACCTAGGCTCTAAGATCAAGTACTACGTTCTTTACGGACTAATGACACTAACAAGAACAGACAAACATAAAAGCTACCAATAAAAAAAATAAGAGTGGAACATCGTATTTGAATTAAAAAATTTTGAACGAAAATAACATAAATTGAAATTAATGTTGAGTGGTATAAGGTGCAATTTATAACACATTTCTACAGAGCACTCGTGACTCTAGCTTAGACTATCGTGTTCCTTTAAAAAAAAAATGACCACAGGGTATTGGATAACCTTTACTAAATTCGTTTATTAGTAATGTTTTGCTCGTGTCGTCACACTGTCAGGCAAAGGCCACCGTGTGACCCTACTCCGTTCACATTTCACGCTCTGTCGGTTGTTGTGAGCAAATTAACAACCTATTAATCCAAGTTATGAATATTGTATTGATTTCGGAACTCATGTTAGGTATCACGAATCCAATAAATATAGATAACCTGCCAGTAGCCTACAACGTATTAATATTGCCGCACAACTACAACACTTCTGGTACGCCCGATTTACTTATCACTGCATAGTATAAAACAAAGTCGCTTTTTCTGTCCCTATGTCCCTATATCATTATGTCCCTTTGACTGCTTAAATCTTTAAAACTACGCAACGGATTTTGATGCGGTTCTTTTAATAGATAGAGTGATTCAAGAGGAAGGTTTATACATATAATAAAACCGTGCGAAGCCGGGGCGGGTTGCTAGTATGATATAAAAAAACTTGAAACTTCATTATGGCTGCTTCCATACTATTTATTTAATACCAAATTTTATGTCCTGGTTATGCCAAATATCATGAAAAATAAAAGTACATTAAAACAGGGTGCATAACGACTGAAGGTAGAATAGAAATGGACAAAATACTGGAGCAAAACATCCTTTTGCAGGAGGTCTAAGTTACGGACTAAGGAAACTTCGACTGCTGCCAACTACGTAACGTCTTGCTCCAAAATTACGTCTATTTCTATTCACCCCAGAGTCTCTATTTACCCCGTTTCACGGTATACTACCTACCTAAATGATGAATGAAAAGCTTTGGTCAAGGTCTCACGGCTTTAGGAGTTCTCGAATCGGAACCGAAATTACAAATGAAAATTAATCATGCTTTGAATAAAATATGTCATATTGAAATATAAATCACGAATACTTACTTAACAACGAAAATTACAAGCAAGGAATAGAAAAATTGCAACTAGTATTTACAATTGAAACCATTGAGCTAACTGCAGACGGTTGCAAATAGTCTAAAGGCAGCTCAATTGATCCATGTCAATACCAGTCGGAAGCGTCCCCAAGACACTGGCTGCATTACCACGCTGTATATCTACTTACTTAATTGAATTAAGAAAATTACATTCCAGAAATAGAAGCCAATTAAAAATGCAAAAGGTAGCTAAACTGATCCATATAAACACCAAATCCGAAGCGTCCCTAAGACGCTGGCTGCGTTGTCACGCAGTATGGTAATGCTGATGCGCTGCATCAGATACTCACAAGCTCAAGGGTCACGCGTCGCATTGACCAAACGCATACATCACTACATAGTATAAAATAAAGTCGCTTTCTCTGCCCCTATATCCTTATGTCCCTTTAAATCTTTAAAACTACGCAACGGATTTTGATGCGCTTTTTTTTAATAGATAGAGTGATTCAAGAGGAAGGTTTATACGTAATAAAAGCGTGCGAAGCCGGGGCGGGTCGCTAGTAAATAAATAATATAATAAAATTGCAGGACAACTTAATTGCATCAATATTTTTTTTTAATATAATTGTTATTAACAATAACTAGAAAATTAAATATGAGGTTATTTTATATTTATGCTGTCGAGAAATAAAAGGCTTTTTATTGATTGTAAAATAGGGGCGAAATTTGTTGACTATTAAAAGAACGAGTATTGACATTTAATTCGGTATCTAGGGCACGGGGTCAGTTGCTCAATAATTTAGTTTTTGATTCCACCCTTCGTTTTCGAAGTAAGGTCGTCGTTTGTTAGATTAAGGGCAGGCATTCTAGTAGTCGCTCAGCGAGCTATGGAAAGAACTATGCTCGGAGTTTCTCTAAAGGATTCATAACGAATACATCCGATAGAAAAACAAAGTTATCGACATAGCTCAAAGAATTAGCAAGCTGAAGTGGTAGTGGGCTGGTCATATCTCGCGAAGAACCGACAACGCCTGGGGTGAACGTGTTCTTGAGTGGCAATCTTAGTGTAGGACGCCCTCCAGCTAGGTGGTGGGATGACGATCTACTGCAAACATTTTAATATCCATTTTCTATACGTCTATGTATAGAGAAAACTTTTTTTTGAAATTTCAGGATGAGTTACAGGTAGTTATAAAATTGAAATTAAAAGTGCTTTATTTCCTTTAGACCTTTGACACGTCAGAAAATTTTATAAGGAACCTCGGACAACAGAATGTGGGAGTAAATTATCTATGGTGCGTCGAAAGCTTTATTATTCTCAAATAAAGCAGTAAATTTAAATTGCTGTAAATTACAAAAATTTATAGAGATCGGTTACTTTGTTTTCTAGTTTTACTTATGTACTCAATTTTCTTACGTGTCCAAGTATCCTGTAAAGTCTAACAAAATGTAAAGAAAAATAACATTTTTTTGTATTCCTTGTTTTAGCGACAACAGAAATATGTATGTAACATCCTCTGTGAAAATTTCAACTGTCTATGACAGATCATGCGCTAGAGCCTTGTGACAGACCGACAGACGGACGTAGTCTTAGCCATAGAATCCCGTTCTACCTACCCTTTGGGTATAAAACCCTGAAAAACATTTTAAATTACGAACTTTTCATTTATGTGAGCTTCTTTGAATTTGACGTAGAACAACCATCACCGTAGCTTATTTATCTTTAGCGAATAGTCTTACCCCCACCTAAATGTCAGTATCTTCCCTCTTCTGCATAACAGGCAATAAAAGTTAATGATCAGTAGCAGCCACTATAACACGTAATGTCTTTCTGGTTGAACTGCCAGTTAACGGCGCACCTAGAAGCTATAAGTTCATGGCTATTCTTTTTCTGATAACCTACTTATTTTATAATACCTTCTCACAAACAGCAAATGTCATATTCCTGAACTGAAAATCACTATCACTACATAGCATAAAACAAAGTCGCTTTTTCTGCCCCTATTTCCCTATGTCCCTTTGACTGCCGCAACGGATTTCGATGCGTTTTTTTTTTAATAAAGTGATTCAAGAGGAAGGTTTATCCGTATAATAAAAACGTGCGAAGCCGGGGCGGGTCGCTAGTAAATAATAATATTATAAACGCGAATGTTTGTAAGTATGGACAGATGGATGGATGGATGTTTGTTACTCACACAAAAACTACTGAACGGATATAGATGAAATTTTGCAAAGAGATAGATTATAGTCTAGAATAACACATAGGCTATATTTTATCCCGAAATTCCCACGGAAACGGGAATTGCGCGGGTAAAACCGCGAGGCACTGTTAGTACTGGATAATCCACGACACATCATTAAGCCCCAAGCTAAGCAGAGCTTGTGTTACGGGTACCTCTTTTAGATAGTTATCTAGTACCAAGCTCTTTTTTTCGCATCAGACAATAATATATAAGTTAGGATAAATTATATTATTAGGAACTTATACTAAGAGTGGGATGTTAAATTCTTTGCACCGACTTCATAATGAGGTGGATCCTATTCTCGGCTGTGTGGTTTAAGCTCTACTTATAAACTTAGAGTTTACAACATTATTTAAGCTTACATTTTCAGGAGTTTTTAATATGTTGTTTTTGATTTCATTGTATATACTTATGCTAATAAATTTAATAAGGATTGTGTAAGCTCTTAAAATGACCGGATATTTAAATAAAATTCAATGTCAAAACTATAAAAAGTTCCTAGGCCAATTAAAAGACGAATTATTGGAAAATAAAGGGTTTAGCAAGGTTTAGCATTGTGTCGATTGGTGTTGCCTAGCAACGCTTGTATGCCAAGCTACCCAGCAAACTGACGGCCGCTAATACTACGTATTTCCCCTTTCCTACGAAATATATTTCGTAGGAAAGGATATGATAGGTATATTTCATAGTTCAATAATCCACTAAATAAATCGCTTCACCATTTAAATAGTATCTTATCAAAATGTCAGTGTTAAACTCTTTTTAGCATTCTACTAACACAAACTTTTTGAGGTTCATTCATAGCTGTGACGATTACCTTTATTTCTTTTACCTTTTTGACATTCTAACTAAGAAAGTCTCTACAAACGCAAAAAATAGAAGAATACCAAATACACAAACGTCATTTTAATCATCTTGATTGAATGGCACTATTGAGACCTAAGACCAAGTAGGTACCTTACGTTCCGTAAGGATTGAGACCTTTGTTTGACATTAGTGGAATTTGGCTCCTGAGGTTATGAGTGTCTACGAAAACAGTGCTACGGCGTAGCAGCCTGCGACGGAGGTTGCGGGTTTGATTACAGCCTAGGGACGAACGTTTTTACGATATACATTTGTTATAGGTACCTATTCTGCGTATTTCTGTAACTCAAAATTCAAAATTCAAAATTCAATATCTTTATTTCTTTAGGCTTACAAAATAAGCACTTAGACAAGTCAAATTTAATTCGCCTCAATTTTTTGTCCACTAGTGGAAGAGGCGAAATAGAAACCACTAGCATGTGTAAAACTTATGTGTCTAATACATGTTTGCCTTATAAATAATTACATACTATTGTCGATGTGGAACTGAGCGACATCTGGCCAAGCACTAACGTCATTGATGTAATCATTTATGGAGTAATATGCCTTCTTGATAAGATTTAGTTTTATGTACTGTTTAAATCTACGAATAGAAAGTTCAGTTGCTTCAGATGGAAGCTTATTATAGAAGCGCACACAATTACCCATAAATGATTTCCCCAGTTTTCGTAATCTAAATGAAGGAATGTGTAATTTGTTCTTGTTTCGTGTATTTCTATTGTGAACATCACAATTTTTCAAAAAGTTACTCTTGTTTTTGTGTGTATACATTAAATTTTCATAAATATATTGCGAAATTACAGTTAAAATATTTATTTCTTTAAATAATTCCCTCAATGAGTCACGTGGCTTTAATTTATAAATTGCACGCACCGCCCTTTTTTGAAGAACAAAGATAGTCTGAATATCAGCTGCCTGTCCCCACAGCAAAATACCATAAGACATAATACTATGGAAGTAACTATAATAAACTAACCTAGCTGTGTCCTGATCAGTGAGATATCTAATTGTTCTCACTGCATATGCTGCTGAACTAAGCCTACCCGCGAGAGCATCAATTTGCGGTTGCCATTGAAGAGTTGAATCAATATGCAACCCCAAGAATACAGTAGAGTCTACGAAGTGAACAATCTCATTATTTAACGTGATTTGAGTTGGGAGTTCTCTAACATTTGGTAACATGAATTTTATACATTTTGTTTTTTTAGCATTAAGTAACAGGTTATTGGCGGTAAACCAATTTAGTATTTGTGACAGCGAATTATTTACATCGTCAAAATTATATTTATTTCTGTCTACTTTAAAAATTAGTGAAGTATCATCAGCAAATAAGACTATATCACAAAGATCTTTTGCTAGAAAGGGAAGATCATTTACATAAACTAAAAATAAAAAGGGACCTAATATTGAACCTTGAGGTACGCCTAATTCAATATTTGAGCCCGTAGATCTTTCTTTACCAACTTCTACTTTTTGAACTCTATCAGATAAATATGATTTCATAAGATCCAGTGCCTTTTTCTTAATTCCATAATGTTTAAGTTTCTCAATTAATGTACTGTGATCCACACAGTCAAAAGCCTTAGAAAGGTCACAGAATACACCAATAGCGTTTTTGGCTTTATCCCAGGCCTCCAATATATGCCTTAACAGAACTGAACCAGCATCGGTTGTTGATCTACCCTTGGTGAAGCCGAATTGGTTTTCATGGAATAACCTATTAAGGTTGAAGTGAGAAGTCAACTGGATGAGAATAATTTTTTCAAAAATTTTACTCATAGCAGGAAGTATTGAAATAGGTCTGTAGTTGGCCGGATCAGTGTGGCTACCAGATTTATAAAGAGGAACCAGCTTACTATATTTCATGAGATCAGGAAAAATTCCTGCGTCGACACAGCTATTGAAAATATAGGCCAAACAAGGAGCCATTTCCTTAATAATTGAACTTAATACTTTGGTGGATATACCCCAGAGATCCTCAGTATTTTTAATGTTAATTGACTTAAAGGTTTTCACTACATAATTAGCATTTACATAACTAAAGATAAAACTCTCATTACATCTAGCAATTGAAGATTCTAAAAATTTAACAGCCATTGATGCTGAGGAGTTTAGAGACTGGGTAACAACTTTAGGAATAGCAGAAAAGAATGCATCAAAAGCATTGGCAATATCTTTTTCATGTATAAGAATTGAATTATTAATTTTTAACCTTATTTCTTTATAACGTGGCTTTGATTTACCTGTTTCGTTATTTATTAGTCTCCATGTTGCTTTTACTTTATTAGATGATTTTATTATAACATTCTTTAAAAACAGGCATTTGGCTGTGTTGCAGACTTTCTTAAATGTTTTAGAATAGTTGGTTACATACAATAGAAACGCAGGATCATGTAACATAGTTTCTCTAGAAGCATAAAGGTCATAGAGTCTATTCCTACTTTTATAAATACCCGGAGTGGCCCAATCAACAAATCCGACCCTATCTCTCACTGTGCATGTTTTAAGTTTGAATACTTCACTGTGTTCCTTGTGTATGACATTCAAAAGTGTGGAAAATAATTCATTGGGGTCATCAGAACAAGATATATTAGATACTGCTAGTTCTACTCTACTTTGAAAATTCTTAATACGGTTCTCTGTTATTGGCCTGCAGGTATATTTTTCTACATTATTTCTATCATTATAGCTAAAATTAACACTTTGACCATAATGGTCTGATTGGAAATGCCTAATTACTGCTTTGCTGGTTGGAGTTTGACTACAGTAAATATTATCTAAACAGGTGGCAGATGTTTGGGTTACCCTAGTGGGGTCATTAAAAAGATGTTGTAAACTAAAGCACTTGAATAAATTAAGCAATCTGTCGGCAAGGGGATTTGATAAAATATCTATATTAAAGTCACCGCAAACAATGAGATCCTTCCTACAAGTAAATACTTTCAGCAAAACTTCTTCCATAGTACATTCAAAAGCAACCTGATCTGCGTCAGGAGGGCGGTATACACACACAACGATATGTCGCTCCAATTCCACACAAGAAAGTTCAACAGTCCTCTCAATAGAAAGTTTTACAATATCTATTCTTTCTTTACATTTAAGACTATTTTTTACTAAAATCAGAGAGCCACCACGAATTGCAGCTTTTCTTTTATATGAACTTACAAAACAATAGTTATTATAAAAGGGAAGTAACTGATTCTTTACAATCCAGTGTTCTGTTATACACATAACATCTACATTTAAATGATTCATAAATAATTCTAATTCTAGGATTTTGCTGGGTAAGCCTTGTATATTCTGATGGACTATGGACGATGGACTTATATGCACGTACTATTCGACTCAAAATAGTAGTTGATGCATGCGCTTTCACACCTAATTTTTTGTATAAAAACGTCAAAGGTTATTTCGTGCACTATAAAGCATTTTTGAAATGGCTGTGAGCGGTTTGACCATTAAAAATGTTATATCTAGCAGCACCCCGCGGTTTCACTCGCGTAATTCCCGTTCCCGTGGGAATTCTGGCATAAAATATAGACTATGTTATTCCAGACTATATTCTGTGCCAAATTTCATCCAGATCCGTTCAGTAGTTTTTGCGTGAAAGAGTAACAAACATCCATCCATCTATCCACCCATCCATCCATCCATCTATCCATCCATCTATATATCCATCCATAGTTACAAACTTTCGCGTTTATAATATTAGTAGGATAGGATATCACAAAAAAGTTGTCTGAGATAAATATACTACCTACGCCTCGCCAATGTGATATGAATACTCCCCGGGGAAATTTGCTAAGCGCACAGATTGAAAACTTCTAAGCAAAGTAATATCGGAGTCTTTCGCCTATGGCAAAGTATCCCCTGAACCTTTTTTTCTTTTAACAGCTAGTTGATCTTTTTTATAAGAGCGTATTGTCTAAGATAATGTGGAAGTTTATAGTTCAGTTATAGTATCTACCTATATATTTGACGCTGCTTTGCCAAAGTTTAATCCGATAAGAATGGCATTTACTTAACTAGGTATTTAGAATTGAAATAAAAGCAGTCAACTACTTTGATAATCATTCATTTTCATCGAAGTTTAAGGTCGATTTTTGCGTTTTGAGATCTTTTGAATCTAGTTAAAATACTGACACCATGAACGAGCTTCGCCTGTCTCGGCGTGTCTCGATGAATGTGAATTGACGACATGACATAATCAGTTTAATTTTCATTTCACAGTTCTTTATTAAAAACTTCAGGTATTATAGTATAAACTTAAGCTACTGTAAATTCTGATCCTAATTCTAAAACAATGTTATATTTTTATCGTTTAGCAAGCATTTAACTTAGAAATACATATATGTAGCACGGATAGTTGGCATATTTTATGCATAAATACAACACGGACTTTCCTTATCGGCGCAAACTTTTACCGCGGCTCCACATTTGTGCCGTGAAGCTCCGTTAACAGGCGTGAACGTAAATGTGGACGGTTTTCGCGGGGTTCACGCGTTTTCACGCCTGTTCCCCGATCAGTGTCGGTATTTTATCCCGCGACAAAGGGTTCGCGCCTCTTTCGCGCGGCGTTCACGCGTACACATCCACATTCACGGCCCCGTGCCAGTTTACTCCAGACTACAAGGGCGTACGGACGTGTGCAATCGCTGCGCGCGCGCTATGGAGTCGAGCGTGAACAACAAACATCCTTGATCGGTTAAAGGGGTATTAAACCTTCCTAAATATCGAAGACTAAATTTAGTCGTTCCTAAATTCAGAATAGTTTAATAGCATTTAGGAAGGTAGCATCCGATTTAGGAAACGATTTAGGAAGAAGAATGGCTTCCGACGCTCTAAATCTATATTGGCTCCTAAATCGGAAGGGTGTAATCACATTTAGGAAGCTCAGTCGCTCAGTTGGTTGGATGGATGTTTGTTACTCAATCACGCCAGATCGGCTGAACGGATCGGGATGTAATTTGGAAGTGAGATAGATAGCGCAAAGGTATAGTCTGGAATAGCACATAAGCTACTTATGATTTACTCGTGCGAAGACGGGGTGGGCCACTAGTATTATAAATGTGAAAATTTATATGGATGGATTGATAGATGGATGTTTGTTGCTCAATCATGCCAGAACGGCTGCACGGACCTGGATGAAATTTGGCACAGAGATAGATTATAGTCTGACTTAGGCTACATTTTATCCAAAAACTTTCTTGTTTTGGACGTTTAAGTAGTGATATGTTGCCACAGCAAACAAAGCTACAGCAAAGTTATTGCAGCAGCAGCTCCTACATACGTCTATTTCGCGGCGGGTTTCACGAACGATTGTGAGCATTCCGTGAATGTGGAGGGTACAACTTGTGCCGTGAATTCACGGCGAGAATTCGCGCGTTAATTCACGGCACAAATGTGGAGCCGCGGTTACACAGTGAATGATAGTAAAACATGCAAAAGCTTTGCTAACTGCAGCAGGTTTTAATCAGCATAGTTTTCTAAACTCGAATCTACCGTCTTGTTTGGAGGTTGTTTTGTTTGGAGGTAACATATGACGACCTTAGTGGTAGAACGAGCAAAGGTCCGCCATTTATACAGGAGAATGCGCATGACAAATGTGTGTTTAATCTGCAAATATTCTGGGTCCCTCTAACATTATCTAGTACCCATAACACAAGCTCTGCTGCTACTTACTGCTTGCTTTGAATCTAGCTAGATGATGCTCTCTGGATTACTCAGAATTATTTAGGAGAAATTAAACTAGGCTCATAAAGGTAAAGGTATCTAAAGGTATTGCCGCATTCAGTTTTTTTGCTCTACTCGCTCATACATTCAAATTTAAAGCTAGACGTATCAGCTCATTCATGCGGAAATTATTTTCCACTTAATTAAACATGGTTAGTGGACATTGAGCAAATACCCGATAGTGGCCGATAGGGTTAGTATACTTCTTTTTGTATACACCATTGAGTATACGCTCGATATTAGTCGATGTATTACAGGGCTGATGTGTAGAATGTGTACCTAATAATATACAAATAAATACATACACATTAACAACTTCCTATAGAGTCCGCCGATCGAAATGCTGGCTTCGAGTTGGACAACGAATTAGCATTGATATTCAACGTGGCAATGCTGCCAGCATTTTGGGCATTCTGCCTTCTGGTGATCGCTTACATTTTTAGAAGTTTGATATAGTAAGTTTATACTAGTTGTAATTTTTGTTTTAAAACAAAGAACTGCGTCTGGCTTCGAGTTGGACAACGAATTAACATTGATATTCAACGTGGCAATGCTGCCAGCATTTTGGGCATTCTGCCTTCTGGTGATCGCTTACATTTTTAGAAGTTTGATATAGTAAGTTTATACTAGTTGTAATTTTTGTTTTAAAACAAAGAACTGCGTTTTCACAATCTCGTCTGATGCTGATGATATAAAATGATGGTCTAGCCGATGATACCTTAAAGGGGGTATTACACTACGCGGTATTTAGGGACCCTAACCCTAACTAAGAGTGGTGTAATAAGATTTAGGGACCCTAAGGGACGGACCCGGACGACATTCAGGGCCCGGTATTTAGGGCCCTGAATAACGTGTAGTGTAATACCGCTTTAGTACCTATTCACTGGTAGGTAGACGTTGCAGATTTCACTGGAAAAATAAAAGCAGACAGTGAGTTCTATACCTTAGCGGTACGAATGATAACCTCCTTAGTTTTCTGTAGGTTCCTAGAAAAACCGTAAGCCGCTTAAATGCTCCACATAGGTACTACATGACACGTTACTTAAACCGCTTAAAAAACACCCGTCCTTTCCATTCATAAAGTCTCATTCATTATAAAATACTTAGGCAGTGTCTAGGTGTCTAGGACATAGTTACGAAAAAAGTAGTCGAAAGCTCGATTACATCTTTAACATATTTATACATTATATACCTATAACCCTGTATACATAAACGTGCTAGTAGTTTAAGTATCGCTTCTTTCACTAGTGGATAAAAAATTTAAGAGAATGTTGTAATAGCCTTCGAACATGAAACTATTCTACCACTAACAAACTACCTACTAAAATTAATTCCACTCTATCCGGTAAAGGCGCTGCAAGGTGCCAAATGTATGGAAAGAGATGAAAACTTTTATCGTCATCGTAAACTAATGCACAACCGGTATCTACTCTGGCTGGACAAATCGCCCAAACCTTTTTTTAGAGTTAGATAATGCTCAATCTAAGACGCTATAGACGTCTGTTTTGATTAGACGTGAATCATCAAGAAAAATATACGGTGGGGAAACGAAGGCCGAAAAATGGGATCCGCCGCCGCCGACTCGTGGCTTCGAATTAATTTCCTTGCTTAAAATGTCGTCAGAATTAAAAGCATCAAAAATGATTGATCTTGGTCACGGTGACAGATTGAAGGAACGTTTTCATTCTTTCGTATTATGAAAGCGTGCCTAGCCATCGATCTATAACAGTTTTGCTACTATTCTATACACTATGCCATGAACGACATTCAACCACATGGAACTGTACTTGAGTGAGTTGATGCTCAGACATAGGGCCTGAGTTTACGATATCCAGTATCAGTTCTTAGTGTGTATAAATACTTCATTGGATGCAAAGCTTTTGGAGGTCTATCACCATTTTTTTTCAAGTTTTAGTAAGTGTAAGTACTAAAACTTGAAAAAAAAGGTAAGGTCTTACCATATTCAGGTCCTAAGGTCTTACCATATATATGTATATACATATAATGAATGAATGAATGAAAACGTTTATTCTGATAGTTTAGTACACATAAAAATAAGAGCTTATACATATATGTATACAAACTACAAACCGCGAAAAACTTAATACTAACATGCAAATAAAAATTAAAAGGAATTTAAATATATACATATAAATTCTAAATTATATAAAATAGATGCGTGTTTTTTTTTATTGTTGATCGATATAATTACTGCGCTATCAGAACAGGTCCATGCTCAGCTAAAATGTAGCGAGTAGGTGAATAACCCACAACGGTGATTTTCAGCAAGCACCAAAGTAGAGCTGACGTACGATCTGCTGATTTGGGTTCGAAAATGTATATGTAAAATGTAGGTGTAACGTGTATAAGAACTTTCTGACGTGTCCAAGAGTCCTGTAAGGTCTTAAGGAAATAATCACTTTCAGTTTCTGTTTGAATTGAACCGAGTTAAATGAACAAACATATAGTTTAAACTTTTCGGACTACGTAATACCTGAACAAGTGAGATAGCGTATAATGTATTTAAACTGCCTCACGCAGAACTGAAACTCGACGGTACCTAACTTACTGTATTTTGAAGATGAGCCGACCAAGTTTAAGGCTCAACTCAACTTTAGGCAGGCAGGCTCTAACTATCTCTTAAGTAGGATTTGGAATACATATATCAGTTCTTATGCCTTACATACCCTACTTCTTTTCATTAGGCCTAGAAATGTTCGTATCTATATTTCGACTTATCCGTAGAACATAGTTCTATGTGATCATAGACCAAAAATGAATTTAATAGCGAAACGATATAAGAAGAACAAGCTCTACAGAAGTACGTTTTTAAAATTTTTGTATCTTACTTAGTTTCGGAGATATAAAATCGAACAACGTCCTAACTGATATCAACTCCGCCCAAAAACGTTCTAAGTGATCATGCAACGGCGCGCGGGTGCGGCGCACGGCGCGTTCGCTCGGTCCGTTCGTCAGTTCGGACGTTGTTCGTAGGAGATAGGAAAAGAGAAAGTCTTTCGATGTGTTTTTTATAGGTTTAATATACATTACATTCAAATATAAATATTGCTTTTTTATCTCGGTTTTAGGTAGCAGGCGTTCAATGTTTAAATAGGACGTTTTTTGATGGAGAGCTCGTGTAACGCATTTTTTGTACAGAAATTCTTTGGCGTAGTGCATATTCAAAGGAATAATCATTTTTTCTTTAATAATTAACAGTAAAAAATTTAAGTCATATGATACGTTAGGACCATTTTATGCGAACACTATTGAGCTTCTTAGGATTTCATATGACTATAGGACGTTTTCCTTCGGAATCTGTTAGACGATTTGTCGGTTCGATGTTAAGATAGAACGTTGTTTGTGGGATAATGAAATCATTTAGGACGTTGTTCATCACAAAACATCATTAAATATTGAGATTTTTTTATTTATAATTAGTGTTATAAATTGCTAAGTACATTATTTTTCAGTACATATAAAATATGAACGTATTTTATACATAGCTACAAAAATAATTAGTTTTTTCTTCAATTCCAGTTGTGAATGTTGATAACAGCCGCATGATACCAAAAAACGTCGCCTTTGCTTCCAGGTGCAGGAAAAACTAGCTAATATGATCAGAATTAAATTCTGCATGAGATAGTGGACCGATGAAATTACCTGCGATAGCTCAATACCGAATGTTGTGTCTAATACCTCAGCCATGAACGTTTACATCAATGAAGCTAGTTTATTTTCTTTGAAAATTCATTCTAGTTACGAAAATCCACCATAAATATAGCATTAAGAGTTAGAAGTTTCTCACCACAGATGTACCCCAGTTCAAAATTACCCAGGGTGGATCTGTGGTGATAAAATTTTAACTCATCAAGCTGTATTAATTATGAATTTTCTTAACGAGAAGGTTTTACCAACAACATGTTTATGCCGTCTTATATTAATGTCCATTCAGTCTGCTACCTGCGTATTCCGTCCTAATCATGTGGATAATCAATGTGATTAAAAAGTGCGCAAATGCTTGTGAAGTAATCAGTGATTACTACACCAGCATTTGCGGTACAGTTTTACTAAAAACTTCTGCGGGCATCATCGAGTTCCAATAGTCATTTTAACCTATGTACCTACTTGTTCCGATATAAATTACTTTGATTGACAACATGAATTCGCCTGCATCTTCACAATGATATCCTGATCGCAACGTGACTCCTAAAAACAGACAGACATTGAATGCTAATGCCTTGAAATAAGGTAAAAATTTGTTAGGAGAATTAAAAAGTCGTAGATGATGAAAACCATCAGGCCAACATACAAATGCCGCTGACAAATTCCCTGTGTTGAAAGCTAACAGTGGTTGGCTTTATATTTTTTTTTTGGCAACTATGAGACTGATCCATGAAGCGGAATTTCATTAACATAAAGAAAAGAAGACTGGGATGTTGACCTAACCAAACAAGCAATATTATGTTTTGCTGATCAATTTATGATCTAAATTCCGAAACAATGTTCAATTATAGTAGTAAGTGCTTAATTTGGTTTTTAATTGTTTTTCTAAATTGTATTTCAGTATAAATAAGTGATTAAATAATATAATATAAGTTTAGCTATTTTTGTATGTGTTTTGAATTAAGTAACTAAAGTGGGAAGTTTACACAACTATCTTCATGTTTTGTCAAATATTTACTTAGATTATTTATAATATTACGAATCAGTATCGTTTCGCCCTGTTTTGAAACTTAATTGAACTACACGTTAACCGAAAACTGACTTGTTGGCGTAATAGTTAAAACTTAAAATACTATATCGTATGATAAAATGGTAACCAGGTCAGAAACAGGTAACATGTCTAAAAATAAATGTAGATGGACAATTCTTCACACAAAATCATCTAGCCCCAAGCATTGCTTGTAATTATGGGTACTTGATAACTGATATACTCAAAGAATTATACTACTTACATAGGTAGATTTTATTACTTTATCTATATTATATATATAGAAAATAGCCTGAACAAATATCATATATGACCCAAGGTGGAAATTGAACCCGCAACGAGCGTCGCAGGGAGACCTTCGCCAGCTGCCCCACAGAGTTTGTCATAAACTTATCGGCGTACGTAGTCTTAGGTAAACTGATAAATCCACGTAAATATTTATCACCACATGAAGATATTAATATTTCGCACCTTAGTCTAAAATTTATTCATCTTCAGCATTTTTCTAATAGGGAGATGATATTAGCCGTTCAAATATTCTATGAGCTGAATTTTAAATGACGTGTTTGTTGTTCTAAATCTTGCCATATATTGGCTATATTACTTATGTTGATGATTTTTTAACTTAGTTAACGATTTTAGTACTTAGAAGTTATAATTTTATTACAATATTTTAAGGTAGTTATCCACATAGGACTCTTACAGAATAGATAACTCCAACAAAAAACGACCCATATTAATATAAAACGTCATTTTGCTAAGACGTTTCCGTAAAACAACGTTCTATCTTCACAACAGACCACCGCTGTTCCGCCGTACAACGCCCTACGTTAATATAGGACTCACTATCTCCAGAAATAAAAGGAAAATAAATATACACCAAAAAGCATTTAACTAGGCTAGGGCATTGTAACAACATACCAAAAAGTCTCAATGAGAAGTCTCACCGTTTAAGAGTTACACAAGTCAACAACTTCTCTAACGTCTACTGAAAACCATCAACTCTGCAGATAGGACTTTGTTCTACGGATGAGTCGATTTGATATACTATACATACGACGTGTTACAATAATAACACGCATAGTAACACATGCGTAGTATATCAAACATAGCTATAACTAAGATGGATAATTTATCCAACTTTTTGGCGTGATTGGAGATTTTTCCTTGAGCCTCTCTATACAAAGACGCTATCTTCAGCTGTCTAACTAAACTCATACGTATTCTATAACCTCCTTCTTTTAAATATTGGAAACTAACTAGTTCATTTCATACTCGTCATTCTGTATCATAAGGTGTTGCAGACTATTTGTTTTTTTTTATTCGTCTTAAATTCAAATTCATTCACGATATATAAGGGTGATTCTCTGAGGGTTCAAAAATACATGTCCGGCTCGAAAAATCATACAAAAAGTATCCCTAGCCCTTTGATTTTTTTTATGATAGTAGATTAGACAAAGAAAATAGGGGAGGCCTTTTTTAGTTTTTTAATATTCTTATTTTAAATAAGTAAAAATAAATAAAATCCTTGGAAATTCTGACTTCCGTGGTGCGTCCGGACCTCATGTTCCTGAGTTAATACATTTTTATATCATTTCCTAAAAACACTAGTACTAATTTACATAGGTTCACAATAATCCAGATAGTTACTTGCTTATTTGACGCTATTACTACGCAAAACTAAGCTTTAGTTGACAAGTTACAACGAGATAACTTCGCGTCCGTCGTTTAGCTCTGATTCCCCTGGTGCGCACTAAATCATTCATAAACACCGTACTTTAATATCTGCGTAAATAGTTGTTAGATTGAGAGAAACTATCATTCACGCCCCATCATTGGTGTGTACAACAAAGGTGCATGTCTCCACGTCACTCTGTTATTTTGGTACGTAATCACTTTCCGTGGCTTGGTATCTAGAAATTCTGATTACCATGTTGACTATAAATTTGTTCATACTAATCCTATTGTTATAATAATTGCAATAATTTATGCCTTTTGTGTTCCTAATTTCGACTGCATATTCCAATGTAAAATAAACCAGCAAATTAAGAAAATTTATAGGATTTTGTAATAATTTTTGATTTCCGTGGTACTGATTTTAATTGGTCCTTCGTTTTAAGAAGCTTAATAATCTACTTACTACCAAAAACACATATTTTTATTGATAAACCAACCCATATTTGATTTAAATTCTGTGATATAAATTCTGATTTCCGTGGACACCATATTTTTAAAATTGAATAACTTCGTAACCATAAAGCCAATAAAGTTCCCTTCAACACCAAAAAAATCAAAATTAAATCTTCATTTAGAATATACCATCATTATGTGCAATTTCAACAAAAAAAAAATGTGCCACAGAAGTCAGACAAAAAACGAGTTTTCGTAGAATCACCCATAACCACGATATAAAACAGGCTAATGTTCGGGGATGTTAATTTTGTATCCGTTTACCAGTGTGTCTATTTTCAATTAGCCTGTTTCCTCTGAAGATCTAAAAAGTTCCGCCAATGGCAGGTAATTAAAAAGCCGTCACACATTCACCGACCCTTGATCATGGACAACTTTTTCTATCTTATCAATAAAAAGTCGACTGGTTAACCAGTAGATTCTACATTATCAACAAACAAACTTCACCCTTTGTTATTATTAAGACGACACATTTCTCGTTTGTATTTTGCTGGAATAAGGCTGACAAGCTTTTACGTGAATCTGAATATCGCGGTGACATTCAAAGATAGATGATGTGTCAGAATTCTTGCGACATAAGGGCTCAAACACAAAACTGCGAGCTCGCATCGCATCGTAAATATCTGCGAGCTCGCACGATAACGTCAGATCTCATTTGCATCGCGTATTCCTGTCATATTACGTCATACTTGGTGACCCCCCTTTTAGTCCGCTCTGAGACAACTTTAGCGAAAGAGCGCGGCGCCTGAGCCGCCTTCTTTGTGTTGTAAAAAAAAACTGCTTCAGTTCTCAACTCATAGTAATTTCGAGTAAAATAGTTCCCTTCAGAGTTCATAATCGTATTAAATGGATGAATCCAGAATCTTCTTTTTCTTTTATATCTATTTAACAATAACAGCAGTGCAATTGGACCGATTTATGCAAAAATGATCCAACCCACAACCTAGTCAATTTCGAGTTTTTTTAACCAATGTAATCAGAATAAGGTATATTTTAACATATCAAAGACTCACACCTCTATGTTCACAAATGTGGAAAATCCATATGATCCAACCCACAACTGTCATGTCGAAGACCATTTTTTAAAATGTATAAGTGTTTCATGCCACTTGAATCATTTTTGTGTTGCTTTTGTTACCCTAACATATAACCGTTCTAATTTGCTACAATGATTCAAACTATAATATTAAGCTGGTCCATCAGTTCAAAGAGCTCAGAAAGCTATAGAAAGAGCTATGCTCGGAGTTTCTCTGAAGGATAGGATTCGTAAAGAATACATCCGAAAGAGAACCAAAGTTATCGACATAGCTCAAATAATTAGCAAGCTGAAGCTGGCAGTGGGCCGGCTATATCTCGCGAAGAACCGACAACCGTTGGGGTAAACGTGTTCTTGAGTGGAGACCGAGACTTGGCAAACGTAGTATAGGACGCCCTCCGGCCAGGTGGGATGACGATCTGCGAAAGACTGCTGGCAGATGCTGGATGCCAAGCTGAAGACAGGGAGCTATGGCGCTCATTAAGGGAGGCCTATGTCCAGCAGTGGACTAATATAGGTTGATTATGATGATGATGATATAAAACAAGTTAAGATTTGACAAGTTAATATTTAAAATTGCTATTTCATCTAAGTACGTAAACGAAATAAAGTATATAAAGTTCAAAACACACAGAAGCCGGAGGAGTGGCGAAGGCGAAGGCGTGCCGGTTTTTCCTATGGCACCGCGTTCGCCACGGCCTGCGGTGTGTGTGTAGGCTTTCATAGGATTCCATAGAATACAACTCGCACGCCTTTGCCTCCGCCACGCCTCCGGCTTCTGTGTGTTTCGTACTTTAACGAAAAATAAATAAATAAAATAAGTACAGGGCCAGCAGATCTAATATTAGATACCAGATGATTGCATTGATTAATTTAAGAAACCGAAGGGAAGCTGCAATAATAGACGATGTAGATGGTTTATGTGATGAACCTTATTCTGATTTGGACGAGGAGTAGGGCCAATTTTGTTTGTTTTGTCTTTTAAAACACAAAAATGATTACTAATTTTTAACACACTTTGAATCATTTTTGCATTTTAATTTTTGCACCCTACATAGCTCTTTCCATACAAAATTAATTTTGTAATAATGATCCAGGCGCAAGTTTTCCCAATTATCTACTAAACTATTACAATTTATTCTTTATATTATTTATAGCAAAAAAGTTGAGTTTACATAGCATTAAATTAAATTAAAATAACAACATTTTGTATTACAAAGCTAGAGAAATACCGCCACAAACTTAAATATCGATTATCTCGAAATGAGGTTTGTGTGGGTTGGATCATTTTTGCTTAAATCGGTTCAATTATCTTTTTGGGATCCATCTTACGCTTCCTAAAAACACGTCCAATACGGCGGACTAAACTTGAAGATATGGTTACCCTACAAAACGGTTCGCCGCAGAAATTCGCATCGCAGAAATTCGCAAATCAAGTTCGTGTGACATCGCATCAAATCGCATCAAATCGCATCGCATCGCACCAAATCGCAGTTTTGTGTGGGAGCCCTAATACTGAGGAATGTTACTGCAAATTGAACGGAAATCACAAATCATGTGAGGTTTAGTTGAGGTCTCCGCATTTGGACTCAATTTGGTGAGTTGTTTTTGTTAGCATGGCCAGCCTAACTCCATCCAGACAAGCGGTATATTCCTGGGATCATTATAAGCGTATACTGTATAGTCGAAATGAGAATAGGAGCGGATATATTAACTCAGGACAAAATGACTTCCAGTATTGCATCATCATCATCAGCCCATATTAGTAGCGCCCTGTCTTCAGCTTGACGCATCCAGAATCTGCCAGCAGTCTTTCGCAGATCGTCATCCCACCTGGCCCCGAGGGCGTCCTACACTACGTTTACCAAGTCGCGGTCTCCACTCAAGAACACGTTTACCCCAACGGTTGTCGGTTCTTCGCGAGATATGGCCGGCCCACTGCCACTTCAGCTTGCAAATTCTTTAAGCTATGTCGATAACTTTGGTTCTCTGTCGGATTTATTCATTACGAATCCTATCCTTCAGAGAAACTCCGAGCATAGCTCTTTCCATAGCTCGCTGAGCGACTTTGAACTGGTGGACCAGCCCTACCGTGAGTGTCCACGTCTCAGCTCCGTAGATCATTACGTCCAGGAGGACGCACTGATTGAAAACTTTTCTTTTCAAACATTGCGGTATAGATGACGAGAAGAATTGACATAGTTTTCCAAACGCTGCCCAGCCCAGTAGGATCCTCCTCTTGGCCTCCTTCTCAAAATCTTCTAGTATTTAGGCTTACAAAATAAACACGTACATAAGTCAAATGTAGTATGAGTTTTCAAAATACCAAAACAGACAAAGTTTTCAAGTCATATTCCATAATAATATGTCAAATGTACTAATGGTCCAGGGCATTGCTCCGTAAAGTTATCTTTCAGACAATTTACATTTTAAGTCAAATTGCGAAATATTTATAATATTTGGAATTCGTTTCTTCAACTTGAATAGTTATTCACAGATTCTATAATATTTAGGTGTTCAAGTGTAAATAATAAGCTACTAAACATTCTAAGCAAAGACGCTGGTTCCTATTCGAAAATCAACTATTCAAATCGCTCTCTTAGGTACGTCTCACTTTGATATCGATTACTTAATACCTTGTGGTTTTATTTCAAACGTCCCAAACCTTTGAAAAGAAAATAAGAAACTTTTCCATAGCGTTTCGGACCAAGTTAAAGAACAACATTGTTACTTCGTAACTCACAATACCCTGTTTAAAAGCCCTAATAACTCTTGTTTTTTCAATAATATCTTCACAAACTTTGATGAGCACCACAGTGATTGTTTTGAAGAACGCCATTTTGCTTACATTCACGATAAGTACTTATTTACTTAGAATGTGCTTATTAATTAATCCTGAAACTTGTGAGAAAATTTAGTAGAAAACTTTGTGAAATCCTTTTTTTGCAATAATGCCTTGTATTTTTTGTTACATTATTAGATGTGTTGCTTTTAACGTCTTTACAGTCCCGATATATCATGAAAGGGGACCCTAATTTGTAGGGGACTGTAATTCAATAGTGTTAAAATAAAACCCACTTAACCCAACGTTATTCAATCAGGGCCGTAGAGATAGTGCCTACGATGAACAAGAAAGGAAATCTGTAGTTTTAGGACTAAAAAGGTTTTAAGGTACTTACTGCAATTTGTTGCTTTTAAGTTGTAGGATAAAGTCCGGATTAACACACCGGATTCATGACTGAAAAACGAACTTCCGAAAATCGTAATGTATTATGAACCAGATCAAAATTTAACGTGTCTTCTTTTTTTTTTTTTTGTAATTTATTTTTTAAAAGGGACTGTCGCTCAGCGACCACATCGCCCTATCGTGATTGCAGACTTAAACCTATGTAATTTATATCTATATATCTAAACACAATAAAAGTAGATAACAACGTAAATCTAAAGTAAATCTTAATTAACAACCAAACTTTATCTTCTTAATTTTAAACAAACTTCAGCTAGTTCATATAGCTGTAATGCTTTATCTGACAGGGGTGACGCCAATATAGCATTGCACTGTCCGATATTGAGCACACTGGAAGAACCGAACAATTGAGTTCTTCCACTTGCGTTCCGGCGACATATGGCCCGGGGGCTGAATTGACTATAAAAAAATATAACTAAATTTCGTAGTGGACATTTCGGCCCGCGGGCTGTATATGGTGCGGGCTGAGTTGAACAATGAATCCTTCTATGGCACCACATACATCACAATTGGGAGAATCAACTTTTTTCATAAGAAATGCAAACTTATTGGTTGGAATGTGTCCCGAACGAAGCCTGAGAGCGATCACAAGTACATTCCTATCATAGGTACAGTCATCAAACCAAGGATACGACATAATTTGAGGCTGTATTGTCCGGTACCAAATGCCTTTCTCTACAGATCTTTTATCAAAATATTCCTGCCAGAGATCAGTGCAATGAATTTTAATTAATCCAACATAATCAGTGTATAGCGGGGTTTTTGACAGCGGAATTCCGTCATAAGTAGCTTGTTTAGCAAATAGGTCAACAATGTCATTTTCTTCTAGGTTAATGTGTGACGGAATCCATTGCAGGACTATTGTTTTATTTTTAGATTGTAGCTTTAATATAGATTCTAGTATAGTATAAGCAATCGGGCTGCCTCGCACATGCGAGGTGCATCGAGCTATATGTTGCAACGCACTCTTTGAATCGGAGAAGATTACAAATTTGTCGCATTCAATAGAATCTAAATATGACATAGCTTCAGATATAGCTATTAACTCTACATGCATGATCGAAATATTTGAGTCAATTTGTAACTTAATGTTACAATCTGTAGAAGGATCATAAAAAGCAGCTCCACAATTATCTCCATCCTTGGATCCGTCTGTAAATATTTTAAAATGATCTGAATAATTAATATCGATATAGGTTACACACTTATTTTTTAAATCTAGATAATTGTATGAGCGTTTTGAATGTACGAGTATAATGTCAGGAATATTATCTATTATGACGTTTTTTAAGTTTATATTACTAACCCAAGTATGTAACGAAAACATTTCGAGTTTGTCGCAGGAGTAAATAGATAAAGAGTTTAATATAGGATGAACGGTAGCTAAAATCGGTAACTTTCGTTGAGCCCAGTATTGGGTTCTTTGTGAAGCGAGATCACTGATATAATTAATTACTTTATTGTCCTTAAATGACTTACACTTAAGCCAAAATTTAGCAGCAAGATACCTTTTACGCACAAACAGAGGAGGTAGACTCAAGTCGCTCTCCATGGCATGTATAGGTGTACTACGTATGTAGCCTCCAATGATACGCATGGCTTGATTTTGTATTTTGTCTAGTTTAATTACATTACTATGGCAACTATTATCATATATAAAACAAGCGTAATCAATCCTACTACGGATTATCGAAATGTATAATCTTCTCAAATGTTTTTGGTGAACCCCCCAACCTGAACCAGCTAAAACTTTAATTACATTGATTAATTTATACGTGTCTCATTAATATGTTTACCCCACCTTAGTGAACTGTCGAGCCATAATCCTAAATACTTAACACTATCACAGAGCTGTAATGAATTGTTGTTATGTGTGAAATTAATTGTGCCTCTATAGCGACCTTTTTTGAAGACGCATATTTTACTTTTAACAGGTGAAATTTCTAAACCAATGCTGTCCAGTATACTACTTATTTTACTTAAAGCTAGCTGTAGTTCTCTCGTCGCATCAGTCACGTGTTTTTTAGTACTGTAAATGACAAAATCGTCAGCATATTGGGATATCTCCACATTGTTTATACTTTGACAAATTTTTATAGTTGCTATATTAAAAAGAAGGGGGGATAGTGGGTCTCCTTGAGCTAAACCTTGATATGTCCACCTCGATAAAACACACTCCTCAGTGGTGATTTCCAGCATTCTCATACTTAGGTAGCACCATAAGTACCTGCACATTTTATAACCAACTTGGAATTCATCAAGTATTTTTAATAGGGATGACACTTCTACATTATTGTAGGCATTCTTTATGTCTATAAAACAACCAACAGTTAATAAGTCATTTGAAAATCCTTTCTGAATGTGAGATGTAAGGCAAGTAAGATTGTCCAGGCAAGAACGTGCTTTACGAAAACCAACCATGGAGATTGGAAATAGGGATTGTTTTTCAAAGTACCATTCAAGTCGTTTATTTAAAATGGAATGTAAAATCTTACATAGACATGATATAAGTGAAATAGGGCGTAGAGCCGATGGTGCGCCATGTTTAGGTATAGGGATGACTTTAATCTTACGCCATTGTGAGGGGACAAATCCGAAAGTGTAGCATCGATTATAAAAATTTAGAAGTAATCGCTTTCCAACTAGCGGCAAGTGATTTATCATTGAGTAAGAAACCTCGTCGCTACCCGGTGCTGTGTCATTTTTCTTGATGCAATTCAGCAATTCAGATAACGTTATGTCCATTCCAAGCGTAGAATTAATTGAAGAAAAGTTTGGGTTACTAGGGCTCACAAAATCAGGTGTTAAATCGATTAGCAATTGTTCTGCCTTTTCTTTGTTCACGCTTTGTTTAGGTATTGAGCGACCCTTTATCCATCTCATTTTATTCCACATTTCTGACGCAGATGAAGTTTCGTCCACGGATGCGCAAAATTTTTGCCAAGACTTACATTTAGCGACTCGGATCAGCCTCTGCGCTTCAGCTATTTTTTTTTTAAGTTCAATCAAATTATGAGGCGATGGACAGCGTCGAAACGTCGCCAAAGCCAGTCTGCGAAATGCTACTGCTTTCGACAACTCAGGATCCCAGTAAGGTTTCGGCACAAACTTATGTTTTACATTCGTAGGTATTTTGATGTATGGGATATGAGCGTTGGCGGCATTTTGTAAGATATTTAAAAACTGGTCATAATAAATTTGATGGTCGTTTGGTGGCTGAAAGTCTGATAAAGAATTCTCGATGAATGACGCATATTTAATTCAGTCACTTTTTTTGAAATTTCTTTTCATAATACATTTTCTTAGAAAATTTTGAATAAATGAAATTTTGATGATGAGATGATCACTGCCAAGTGATTCATTTGTAGTATTCCAATTGAAGTTAATTATCGAATCTGAAGAGATAAATGAAATATCTGGCGAAGATTGTTGTAAAACACCATTTGACAATTTTATCCTGGTATGACTGCCATCATTGAGGTAACTGAAATTGGAATCCAACATCGCCTCCATAATTTGATTGCCCCTACTATCTGTTTTGTAAGACCAATTATTATGATGACCGTTAAAGTCACCTAATATAAGTGTTTTATTATTACTTATTGAAAATATATGATCCCAGTCACTTTGAGAGGTATGAACGGAAGAAGGACAGTATATGGAAATGATATTCTCAATATGCTGACAGTTAAGTATTTTAACATGCAATAGCTCAATACCAGTGTTAACACTCTGCGACGAACAAACACGAGATATAACAGATTTATGAGTTAAGACTGCAACGCCCCCATAGGAGTCAGCCCTATCAAGTCGATAACAATTATAGTCGCTAATATTAAATCTACTCTCAGGTTCAAACCAAGTTTCGCTTAAAATTGCAATGTGAACTTTTTCTTGTGCAAGAAATGCTTCAAAAGATACGGATTTTGGTCTTAAACTTTGGCAATTCCACTGGATCAGATTAACTGTTAAATCAGTATGTAAACTTTTATCCATAATGATGGTCAGAACTAAAAAAGGTTCCGGCCTTCACATAACTTACAGCTTTAGATATAGCCCATTCAATGCAGATTTTAAACGCTATTTCTATTTTCTTAACCAAGGAGTGTCTACTAAAAATAATGTCCTTTAACTTACTTAGTAAACTCCTTAATGTACTATCATTGTCACTATCATGCGTCTCGCCTGTTTCTATGTTTGCTTGAGCAGGCTGTTCCTCCTCAGAGCACACTGAGGGTTCCTCGTCCCAACTGAATACACCAGTCCTGAGTTGTGGCTGTTTTCGTTTTTTCTTCTTTCGAGCTCGATTAACTCCCAAACCTTGATCTTGTTTCTGTCTCTGACTTTCATCTTCCTCCATTTTCTCTTGATATTTCTCTTTTTGTGTTGTCGTGATACCCTGACTCGGTTTTTCAAGATCCACCTTCTTCGATTTCATTATCGAGGCATAAGAGCAGCCAGCTACGGAATTAGAGCTTATAGCAGGCTCCTCGATTGTTGGACGTGACATCTGGTTCATATGAGCGTTAACGCATTCATCGTCGCTTGCAAGGGGGGGTCTTGCTAAGCGTTCTGCCACTGGGCTTGGTGGCACATACATCTCCTTTCCTTTTCTGTAAGTCACATTGAACTCGGACATGATCTCACGAATCTTCCTTTCTTTTTTAAAGATCGGGCACGATTTATACATAGCCATATGTGATCCATGACAATTTACGCATTTAAATGATTCCGTTTCACAGCTCTCATGTTTTTTAGCGCATTTCGGGCAAATTATCTTCTTACTAGGGCAAAATCTTGACATGTGACCGAATTTCCAACATCTTCCGCACTGAGTCACAGGAAATATGTATTGTTCAACCTTTATGCGTATTTTGTGAATGAACACATATGACGGAACAGATGTGCCCCTGAATCCTAGTCTGATGGATTCACTCAGAACCCATACAGCACCACCACCACTACCAGTCTCTTCCATATTTCTTCTATTAAGTCGTTTAGCCGACATAATTTCAATTGGGGAAGATATTTGGCTCAAAATGTCTTGCTCAGACAGATCCATCTCCACATTCTTAATAACGCCGTACGACACTCCAACTTCTGCCGTTTTATGGCAATTCCACTCCATATCGGTAAAAGCTTTGGTTTGCAGAAATTTATCTGCACTCGACATCTTATCAAAGATGATTAATATTTTACTTGAGCTAACATATTTAATTTTGGATATGTCCTCAATATTATAATCTCGCAATAATTTAGCAAGCGCAAATTGCTTTGGTAAGTCATTTTTACATGTCACGCAGATCTGAACGTTCTCTCCTCTCTCTTCAATAATTTTATCTCTTTTCCCGGCTTTTTTCCCTCGCGAAACTGTCTCCCATGCGTCTGTGTCCTCAGAAGAATTCTCTTCTCTATTTCTCTCTCTTGTTCTCTTCCTGGTATAATTAATGTCCCAGTTCATCTCCTCCTCTTCATTTGTACAGTCTTCTAACGTAGCAGTACATGCCTGCAAGGTATTTTCAATATTCTCCTCGGTCTCTCTAAACTGAACTGAATCGCTTACGACACAAGGTTGAGATTGCATTGCGATCAAACGCTAGGCACAACAGCCCGATTAGCCGGGCGTGTTGTCCTGCACCGCACTCAGATAAGAATTTGCTTATTCACGCGAATCTAATGTACGCGACCTTCGCACTCGGAGTGCAACTGTCAACTGAGACGTGTCTTAAAAATCTATTTACTGATTTCGAATTCTTTAAAACAAAAAAGAGAGTTATAAAACAGATCTTCAGATCAAATCTTTTTCATAAACATGAGAAGCACCTGTTTTCATATTAAAAATAAACACTAAGGTCGGTTCATCAAAAAAACAAGTTATGAAGTAAGAAACATAAAAACAAATTCAGTCGAATTGAGAATCTCCTCCTTTTTTGAAGGCAGCCGAGAATTGGCAGCTTAAAACAAATTTGATAGCAATCTTCGGATTTTTTTTAAATAAACCAAGAAGGTTCCATGTCCGAGTTTTTAAAATAATAAAAAAGGTTGTATTTTAAATTCGCACCATGAGGTAGAAGTAAATATTTTTGATGATGTTTTGAATTCACAAACTTAGTGCACACGATGTTCTAAATAGATAGATGCAATAAAAATGATTTTGCAGTAATATATCGAAAAACAAAAATACTCTTTGAGATGAAGTATGAACAATTCTTTACGCTCTGAAAGTTTTGAACGGAATTAACCCCTGTGTGTCTAAAAACTTTATACAATTACCAGTTTACTTTGGTCTCTTTATTTATTATTTAATTTATTTTTACTGTAAAATATTTTTGTTACTAAATTGCCCTTCATATCATCAACAGTATTAAG
The DNA here is from genome assembly GCA_944547425.1 of Eupithecia centaureata. Taxonomy (NCBI): domain Eukaryota; kingdom Metazoa; phylum Arthropoda; class Insecta; order Lepidoptera; family Geometridae; genus Eupithecia; species Eupithecia centaureata. The sequence continues at coordinate 11,566,135 of OX155679.1, read as the reverse complement.
ATATTTGTCTAAAAAAAGCGCTGAGTATGAAATGTTCAGCATACGCTGAGTCATCCCCTATTTTGTGCTCAGGGTCGTGGAGACAGAAACACGTTATAATTACTGCCACGCTTGTGTCTCACTCACTTCCATGACAAACTGTTTCTATTTGTTTATTTTATTTTTGTTTTGCACCTGGACATCTATTGTTATACTGGACAAGTTTTAAAAACGTATGCAAAGTAAAAGTATAAAATATAACATAACAGAAAATAAAAAGGTATAGGCATAGTAAGTTAATAACTTCTAACAAAAACATAAAATACAAAATAACAACTAAAACCCAGCGCAAAATGTTCAAATTCGATTTCGAAAACAGACTTGTTTTGAACTTCTGTCGTTGCTCCGATGCCGATGATATGTATTGCTTCGAATCCTAAGAATATACATTATAGTTGTTAACTATTTTCCATCAATTCTTGGTTGTCTTATATCTATTACCTTTTGCTATGAGGTCAAATAAAATAAGTTTAATTATAGGATAATATTTCTTACCTTTTTTTATTTCTCCTACGTTTCCATCGCGTTGTAGTGATCGTGGTCACGGGAGCCTCGTTGCAATGCGATCGAATCGTAGAGGAATTAACAAGTATAAGCAAGATACGCAAATTATAAAGAAATTAATTACATCTTATTACAGTATTACTTAGCTTAAGCTGCTACCATTATTAATGATTTATTCAGCAGTAAATCGCGTTATAAATTAATCAATTAATATTCTAATCAAGCTATCAATTATGGCGGTACAGGTACCTAATTGTTGTATGTGTATTTGGGTCAGGGTGCCAGGTGGGCTAGGAAACTTTTGTTATGAGTTTTTAGTTTAATTTGATTATAAAAAGTTTATTATCATATTGACGAACTATGTGACTCGGTGGCCAAAGGTCCGCCCGCGACGCAAGAGGTTGCAGGTTTAATTCCCGGCCTGAGAGAAATATTTGTACGATCTGCAAATATTTGTTCAGGGGTTCTGGGTGTTTTCTATCAGTAAGTAGTAAAAATATCTTATTTCAATACATTACATGAAAAAATATTTTCGATTATACATAGTAAACACTCAGGACCCAGGAACTATTAAATATTTGCATAACGTATAATACAAACATTTGTATCAAGGCGGGAATCGAAATTGCAACCTCCTGCGACGCAGGCGGACCTTCGAGCACCGCGCTACATCGGTCTTCTTCATAAATATCTAAATTAAAAAACCTTTTTTTGGTATTTTATTACCAGCTTACAATCACAATTGACCTACATGATTTGACCTTATAATTTCAAAAGTATCTTCTAAACTTCAGGTTCGAAATTCGAATGATTTCAATTCTCGAAGTCTCCAAAGACTATTAAAGTTTATGCCATAAAGCTGTGTTGTGAAGAGGGTATAAAACAGCTCCGCTATAAGCCTGTGTTTGTAGCTGGCTTGGGTCGGTTATTAGGGGGGATTAAACTGTGCGACGAGCACCTGCTTCACTGCAATATGTTCCAGTATGAATCTTAGGGAGTAAATCATTTATTGAAAAAGAATATTACAATCAAATGAAATGAACCGACTTTATTTGAAAAAATACAAATCAAACTTAAGTTGGAAAACACTAATCTATGATATAAAATTAACAAATAATTTAAAATAAGGAAATAATTACTTAGAGGATAATTTAAATACTTAGAAGTTTTAGTTCTGTTTTTTTTTGGCGTAATCTCGGCCTATATATGGTACCTAACCCAGGATCAAGGAGGAATCAAGGAAAAGAAACAAATTAAAACTAGTGTTTCCAATTGAAACAATTGAATTATTATTTTCAGCACACTATTTAACATTCTAGTCTAGTCCAAGACACTGGCTGCATTACCACGCTGTATGGCAATGCTGATGCGCTGAGTCAAATACTCACCAGCTCGTCGCATCGACCAGACGTTCAGATCATTCACTTCAGTCATCATTGGTATACCTAGGTAAGGTACCCGTATTTTATTTCCGTATCGTAAAAAGATTTTACGTAATTTTTCAGTCCTTTTATTCCCTCGGGCGATCAACTCAAGGCTCAGTTTGATTTATTCTTATATTTTTCGAACTTCCGATAGAGTTCAAAAAGGTTTTCAACTTGAGAATGTTTCTACCTACATCCCGATTTAGTCCTCGATTTTTTTTTACCTTAACGAAAAATTAAATTTAGGTTGTGTATTTTTTTAATGCTTATCCTTACTAATATTATAAAATCGAGAGTTTGCATGGATGTTTGTTACTCTTTAACGCAAAAACTACTGAACGGACCGGGTTGAAACTTTGAATAGATGTAGATGGATGTAGATGAATAGATGTAGATGGACTTTTCTGGCCGCGCCTTCGCACGCTTTGTTACTTTTCATCTCAGAAATCAGATCCCATAGGATCTAAATAGCCTTGAAACGTTTGAAAAGAACCATCGCATGCGAAGCCACGGGCAGATACTAGTTCAAAATAATTTAAAATGAAACAGGTTGTCAGTCAAAGTGCTACCGAAAAACGAGAAAATGCTTTGTTTTCATAATTTTACGATGTTCATAAAGAAAAGGCGATCTTGAAAATGAACACGGCCAAATTCAATTTGTTTTACTGCAGTCCTATCTTTTATGTCAGTTGTCAGCTTCGAAAACCACTGGTTTACTTCAAAAATGCGAACAAGAGTGATAATATACAAAAAAATGGGTGGCTCAGCAAGTTTGATTTATCCCAGTGGTCAAATTTGAACCTGGATGCATAGACCATTCTTTAGTGTACCGCAAAAAGTCAGTATACAATGAATTGATGAGAATCGAGAAGGCTGATGATGATGATGATGATGATGAGAAGGTTCTTACAAATGGCATGCTATGAGCAATTTTTTCCAGGCAACAAGAGACTTTCAGACAATCGCAGTATACATGGTAGGGTTGGAATAAAAATCGTAAAAAAAAATTAAGTTTTAAAAAACAAACCGTACTTCAAATTTTAAGGACCATTAAGGATAGTTTAAAAACCACTGGTCCAACATTAATCAAAATTAGACAGTAGATGCACTGTTTTGAAATAAAAATCACGAAAATTCTTTCTCCTGCAAATTGAAAGATAAAAATGTACAAAAATAAAAAGGGTTGAATTAATTTGTTTTGGGGATTTGATAATTGATAACTTCAAAATATTCAATCACATTACATAGTTAAACATTATTAACCGAAATTAAAGTTTTTTTATTTACGCATTTTCTGAATTTCGGAATATACTCAAATCTATTAGAAAACTGGATTTCTTTTTACTTAATTGTAGAGGCGCGACCTTTACCGTAGCTGTTCGTAGCACCGTAGACATTTTCGTAGCTGCTACGAAGTCTTTAAATGTAGTTTTGACCGACTTTAAATATCAGGTATTTTTACATGTATACGGCTATATTTATTTACTATCTTATACTTACAACGTGCTATCAATATCATAAATGCGAAACTTTGGATAGATGTATGTTTGTTACCTCTTCACGCCTAAATTACTGAACCTATCAGAATGAAATTTCGAATAGACGTAGTTCTAAGACTGGAAAAACAAAAAGCTTTCTTTCTTTTCTTCCCATTAATCAGTTCCTATAGGATAGAACTAGCCTTGAAATGTTTCCATAGAAAAAAAGCGTGTGAATCCGCGGTCAGATATTAGTTTTGCACAAGCCAACTTCAGAATCGGTTTTAATTTTTTTTTTAATTTTCTTTACATTTTATTGAAAATAATTCTGTAAAACTCAATAAAATAATATTACTTATGGATAAAAGTGACTTAGCTGACTAACCTTTCCAATTCATCTAAAATATTGCCTATCAAACAAAATGGCGCTGATCTCTATCAAAATCCAATGTTATTATCTCGATATCTAAATTAGATTGCAGATTGCTCTGCCGATTTAATGATGACGATTCATAATTGAAGAATAGTAAAAGTGAGGAAATAATCTGTTTGTCTGGTCGATGTGACGCGTGACCTGAGAGCTGGTGAGTATCAGACGCAGCGCATCAGCATTGCCGTACAGCGGGGCATGCAGCCAGTCTTGGGGACGCTTCCGACTGACTATAGGTATATAATATTGACATACGCCGAACAGGGTACACATTGTGATAGTCCTAATTATTATTACCTACCTACTTAAATGATAGAAAACAACAAAAATATATTGAGTACATTAACATGGATCAGGCGAATTACGCTTAGATGCTACCAGTAGTCTACATTGAACTTAATTGTTTCAATTGTAAATACTAGTTTTAATTTGTTTCTATTCCCTGATTGTAGTTTTCCTTAATTATTAAGTTTAATTTTGAAATGTGAAGGTATTAAATGGAATAAGTATGTAAAGAAGGTTCCATAGTAAGAAGCTTTACAACTAATCTAGGCTTGACGTTGAGATGGGTGCGCGCAGTCAATGTTTTTAAATACTGAAATTTACTTTTTCATAAATATTCAAAGGGTTCAATCCGTTTTGTTCCAAAACATTTGAATATTTATTATAATTCAAATACATGGCGCTTAATTACGTTAGATTTAAATTTTACTTTTGCCTCGTTTTGGGACACTCTTTATAATCACACTAAAATTACAAAAGCGAATGTTTGAATGGACGATTGTTACCCGTTCACGCGAAAACTACTAAAGGGATCGGGCTGTAAGTGAAATATACATAGTTTTAGGTCTGGAACAAATACTTTTGTACACTACGAATACTTTGGTACAAAGCCAAGACTACTTTTCATCCCATAAATCAGTTCCCATGGGAAAGAAATAGCTTTCAGACGTTTCTAAGCGTTTCCAACGCAACTACTCAAAATATTTGACTTAGTTTGACTTACGCTTTTATTTTATTTTATATATTACAACTTTATTAACAACGAAAATTACAAGCTAGGAATAGAAAAATTACAACTAGTATTTACAATTGAAACCATTGAGCTAACTGCAGGCGGTTGCAAACAGTCTAGAGGCACAATTGATCCATGTCCAATACCAGTCGGAAGCGTCCCCAAGACACTGGCTGCATTACCACGCTTTATGGCAATGCTGCAATACTTACTCTTATTTTAATTGTTCCGTGTTTAAAATCAAAATATGTCAAACAATCTAATAAGAGGAACTGAGAATACAACTCAAAGGGGTAAAAACAGAGTGCACAAATAACTTGTCCCTTTGAAGTAGCCCTTATTTAAGCGGTTGGTAAATATACATCGTCGCAGAATACACAGTCCTTTACAAGTTGCCAGGCAGTAAATAGCTGAATATTACGTTTAAATAAGACGTAATTTAGTTATAGGGGTCAACAGGACAGTATCCTTGTGGGAATTTACGGTAACCGAAACATTTTAGCATTTGCATCTTTAATGAGGTTGTGATCATAAAACTTCAGAAAAGCCCTTCAACGTGGCAATGCTACGAGTTTTCTAAGCATCCTGCCTTCAGGTGACGGTTTAGATTTTCTGATGTTTGTTCTGAGTGATAGTATGATAAGAAAAGGAAAGTATTTATTAACAAAGAAAGTATAAACATATAAAACTATTAAACAAGGGACGCGTGACCTTGTATCTCATACAGCGAGGCAATGCAGACAGCGTCTCGGTGACGATTCCGACTGGTTTTGATATGGATCACTTGAGCTACTCTAGATTGATTACAACAGTCTGCAGTTAGGTCACTAAGTACTTTTAAAATATTATCAACTTTTCATAACCATTAGTCGGATTGGTTATAGGTATCATTTATTTGAAAACTAGCCGTGCCCCCCGCTTTGCTAGCGTAGAATTTTGAATTTGGAGACGATATCATTTAAGAATTGGTTCAGCCGTTTATGAGTTATTCAGTTATATTATACATTTGTTTCAAAGATTTTGGAATTAAAATCGAAAATATCCTTCGGTTACACATAAACTATAAATAATGTTGGACAATCCGCACAGAACCATCTAGTCCCAAAATAAGCTTGTAAAGCTTTTGTTATGGGTATAATTGATATATATTAGGTCCTTACATATGAAATTGGCGTTTTGTATGGGAGGAACAAAAAGTCGAATATTTTTTAATATAATATATTTAATTAATCAAAGTATGAACCATTATTTTCTATGCACTTTTGCCATCTTATAGGTAGTTCATTGATCCCTTTACTAAAAAAACCAGTCGGACGGGAATCAATAAAATCTTTGAAGGCGATTTGGACTGCCCCATCGGAGTTGAATTTTTTCCCTTGCAAGAAGTTATCCAAATTTCGAAAAAAATGGTAATCTGTTGGAGCAAGGTCCGGGGAGTACGGAGGATGTCTTAGACTTTCCAATTGAAGCTCTTCTAATTTAGTAGTCGACGCGCGTTTGCCGGTTTGCTTCAGTCAATTCGTGAGGTACCCACCTTTCAAGCTTTTTAATCTTCCCAATTTGCTTCAAGTGAATTAAAACAGTTTTATCACTAACACCGCAGCCTGCAGCTAACTCGGACGTGGTTTGCGATGGATCCGCTTCCACAATAGCCTTCAACTCTTCATTATCAACTTGAGTCTCAGGCCGTCCACGGGGCTTGTTCTGCAAGTCGAAATTTCCAGAACGAAAACGTTGGAACCAAAAACGAACTGTGTTTTCTTTTGCAACACGACCGCCATACACATCATTCACCCTTCGAGTTGTTTCCGCAGCACTAGTGCCACGGCGGAACTCGTACTCGTAAATAATGCGATAATTTAAGTTTTCCATTTTGTAAAATGAGTGACGCAAACAGAAAAAAACAGAAGAAAAAAAACAAATGAATGACGATCATCGAAGCACAAATACATGAGTCTATAGCTGTACAAATTTGAATTTGGAATTCCTTACCAAAGAGGAGAAATTTGTGATTAAAGTGGCCAGTACGAAAAACGCCAATTTCATATGTAAGGACCTAATATAATACATTCTATACATAGATATTTTTATTATACATATAAAACACCCAGACCAACACAACAAACTATAACTATCATTTAACGTAAACTTCATGATAAATACAAATTAAATTAAATTTTCCACGAAGAAATCCCACAATTACTGGTAGAAGACAGCTGTCTTCGCCTAAAGTCCTAAAGCTTGTTAGAGTAAGTAAATCAATATAGAAACTGGGTTCAACCTAGCACTATTTACCTACAGCTTAGTCCCAGAGATCCTCTGTCTTCGATCTAGTCATTTCCGCTTCCTGCTACCTATAATTAATCGTTTCTAGCTAGACCATGTTTGTAAGACTAATAAATAAAATGGTTTCAATTGTAAATACTAGTTGTAATTTTTCTATTCCTTTGCTTGTAATTTTCGTTGTTTATAAATAAAATAAATATTGGTTGACAATATTTTACGACACATAAAACGTAAGTAAATTAAGCTGAAAGCTAAAGGTGTAAACGTTTTTTATTGAATACTTAAAGTGTGGCCCATTTAAAGCGTTAGCATCTGACAACCCCATAACTTTGACACCGGTTGTCAGATTGACTTGTGAAAGAGCGCGTTCGAAGTTCGAAGGTCGTTTTTTTGAATGTTTAACATGTAGAAGTAATACGAATACAAAACTGCGGTAAGTATTCTTATGCAGCTTTACTTACCGTTAAAAAGTCAATGTGATCGAGCATTCAATTTCAATTTCTTTATAACAGCCCAATTTACAGTCCAATATGTTAGTTATCTTATAATAGGAAAATCAAATGTTTCAGCTAACACGATGGATGGTATTGCTGCTCCTGTGAGCAAGTTTACAATTATAAACGTAATAATGTTGGAATTTATAAGAAACTAGCGACCCGCCCCGGCTTCGCACGTATTTATTATACGTATAAACCTTCCTCTTGAATCACTCTATCTATTACAAAAAACCGCATCAAAATCCGTCGCGTAGTTTTTAAGATTTAAGCGTTCAAAGGGACACTATGACATAGGGACAGAAAAAGCGACTTTATTTTATACTATGTAGTGATTATATTATAAGTAAGCTATAATAATAGGTATAAGTTCTTTTTATCCCAAGAAACGCAATATGAATATGTACCAATATTATATACGCGCGCAAATGATAGGCAATATGAGATTATTAAAAAATAACAAAATTACTAAAGAAAACGGAAGATGAATTACAGTGAGTGTTCCTGTACCGATAAACCTAAACTCTATGTCACTGTCATAATTCAAACGGATAAAAAGCCCCGAGAGATATAGTCATAAAGCGGCGCATCCACTAGAGCGAAAGGAGCGCCTGGAGAAACATCGGGCTCGGATTTAACGATCTAGTGAACGTTTTTCAGAGGGAATCGTTTTAATTCCGCACACTTGTATGAGCGCTTTCATACTAGGGACAGTTAATTTTATTTTATGTCTGCTTTCCGAGAAGACTCTTAAACGATTCTATTGAATGAAAATCGAATCCGTTCGATAGTAAGTTTGTTGTGAGTTTATTTTGGTTTATTTGGTTAACAAACAATTGTATATACAGCAGCATTAATCTTAAAAAATAACTCTTAACCATAAAAATACCCTCGCAGAAAGCTAATAAAACTTTTTTTTGCATTGTTTAGTATTGCTTCCAATCCTGCAGACTCAATTATTTTTATTTGATCAATTGTTTAAAATTCATAATTTTTTTTAAATTCAGCCTAAAAATTGTGCAAAAGCTCAGGGGCCGAATTCCATTAAATTCATAACAAAGGTCTCAATAGTGCCATTCAATCAAGATGATTTGTGCATTTGGTATTCTACTATTTTTTGCGCTTGAAGATACTTTCATAATTAGAATGTCAAATTGGTAGTCATAAACGTAATCGACATAGCTATGAATGAATCTCGAAAAGGTTGTAGTAGAATACCAAAAAGAGTTTAACAGTGACATTTTGACACGATACTATTTAAATGGTGAAGCGATTTATTTAATGGAATTCGGGCCCTGTCCTTTTTAAATATTTCCAAGTAGAAATTCTATTTAAGGTTCACCTCAGCCTTGTAATAGTAATTTGCTGAGGTTACCCATATTAGTAAGTACCAGCAAAACTTACTCATCTATTTTATGTTTAACAAGGATACTGGTGGAGCATTCACCTGTGTAATATCTTCAAAGACTTTAGTTGAGTATATGAACGGCCGACTAACTTGTTCGTCACAGTTGTTGAAGTACTATAACAATGCTAGATCGATACACTTTCTTTATAGTACATTTTATGGGTGAAAATAAAATTCTAGATACATACTTAATTCAGCACTCAACGCCATTGCAGCAGACGGATTGTCAACAACATTTAAATGCCCATAAAGAAAGAAGTAAACAAAGCTATGGTAAGACTCGACGGAATAACTTAGATCCTTGGAATAATAAACGAACAAGCGATAGAAATAAATTAATCACACTAATACTATAAACTAGCGACCCGCCCCGGCTTCGCATGGTTTTATTATACGTATAAACCTTCCTCTTGAATCACTCTATCTATTAAAAAAAACCGCATCAAAATCCGTTGCGTAGTTTTAAAGATTTAAGCATACATAGGGACATAGGGACAGAGAAAGCGACTTTGTTTTATACTATGTAGTGATAGATGTATATTTGTTACGCCAAAACCACTGAACGGATAAGGCTGAAATTTTGAACAGACGTAGTTCTATGTCTGGAATCAAAAAGCTACTTTTCAGAGCCCGGCTAGTAATAAATAATGCTGGACAATCCACAGAACATTATCTAGCGCCAAACTAAGCAGAGCTTCTGTTGTAGGTACTAGATAACTGATAAACCGCATATCACATCACATGGATCGTTTTTTTATTATACATAAAAAAACACCCAGAACATACAAATATCTGCAGATCGTACGAACATTTGTCCCGGGTAGGAATCGAACCCGCAAATTCCTACGTCGCAGGCGGACCTTCGTCCACTGAGGCTCACTGAGGTTATCAAATGTAATGTTTTCTTAGAGCGCTATTTTATTGGGCTTCATAGGCTATAAAGTAAATAGGGAGACATTATGGTTGCAGCACGCTATCCATCCCTTTGACTTGTCTAAGTGCTAATTTTGTAAGCCTAAAGAAATAAAGATATTGATTATTTGATTATTTGCGCAAACAGCACCTGAAGTGCGCCCCCATTTATTTTAAAACAGAGTTTGGTGGCTACTAAAGGCAACTTCGTATCTCTTCCTAAACTAGACAAAATGAAACTACTGCAGATGCATTAAAAAAACTTATGATAGGTTTTACAAATTCTATGTGTGAATTTTGATAATGGCTTTGTTTAACGGAATTATATGATAAAATAAGAGGGGCGCCGCTTTAGGTGCTGTTTGCGCTTTAAATGCTTTGTTGTTACTGGCATGTAGAAGATTTGAGCCATTACCTTTTATCAATAAATCTTTATTTTACATAGCAATAATGATCCATAACCATAAAAAAATTACACAGTAAAATTACAGTAATATACAAACAAACACAATAAATTTTCATGTCATAAATGTAATTCAGGTTTAGTTGTTAAAAAAGAATAATTTTAAAGGCAGATATACTCAATAAAAGACTGATTAGTATCATTGTGTTTTTTTTACCCTTCTCGCCTTTTTATGTATGATAATATTAATAATTGTATTAAATGTATAAATAAATGTGTTAAATATATCAGTCATCTAGTACCCATAACACAAGTTCTGCTTAACTTGGGGCTAGATGATGGTGGGCAGATTGTCCAGCATTATCAAAAACAAAAAATTCAATTTTAAAATTTTAGAAAAAATATGGCGTGAGTGGGTTAAATTTTTAGGCGCGCGCCGCCGGCGTTTGTCTGATCGGAACCGTAATTGGTTCTAGCGTAATTGGGTAGAAACTACACGATTACTCAAAGACGTCAGAACAGATTTGGAAAAATAGGTGGTACGTACCATTTAATTTTTTTGAAATTGGTCAAGTTAATTTTATTCTATTTTCAACAACATGGTTACGGGTGCAGGGCGCGCGGATTTTTTTTTACACGAATTTTAAAGTATAACTTACTAACTGAAGTGTTACTATATAACTTACATCTACTTCTATCTTACTGTGCTTATAAACTGGATACCAAATCAGCCAATATGTATCACTGAACAAGATTTGTAGATGTATTAAATAAACAGTCGTCTAATATCAACATCCGTCAAAATAGAGTGAGTCGCCGCCCGCCCGGCGTCATCTCTGCAAATGCAGTTAGTTGCAATCTCCAACTAAATGGCTTTCTCAAATCACATCTTGACTTATTTGCGTCTGCTGCTCCCGGGGTCGGTTGAAACAATAACTTCGACTTAGTTTTTGATTTGACTTCGTTACATTCATTTGTGGTTTATTGTTGGGGGAAAACCAGCTGAAGTAGGTATAATGTAGTGTTTTTTAGATATAATTATTGCAGAAACAGAACTAAAGGGGGTTTGGAAGAACGTTTAAATGTACCTGCATGTAATATGTATGGAGTAAGTTAATGAAAACTATAAGTATAGCTTTTTTTTGTTTTTTCCGCCGCTCGCGACACCATTTTAAATTCCTTAGAACATGAATTTCCAAAAATCCTAACGTCCTAAAAGGAATCTCCATGCAAAATTTTACTTGAAGTTTATTAATCTCTTTATTAATCACCCAGTTTTCTCCTTTATAAATATATATTAGGTATAATTAAATTCTTCGAGACCCATTGGGCAGATACTAATAATATCTTATGGTTATTAAATTATTAAGATCGCGTGCTCATAAACATGAATTCAAGCTTAGAATACTCGTGTGTCGACCTTTTCCTTATTTGACGATCACGACATAATGAAAATATGATTTCCTTCTATCGCAATTATGAAATTTATTGTACCGATAATATAATAAAGACTTCTTAGTTGTTATAGGTTACTAGCAATGGAATTTTGCATAGATAAGTATAATATCTAAACTGTGAATAATCGACGTCAGTGATACAACGGGCGAAGGTCGGCCTGCAACGCCAAAGATTGCGGGGACAAATGTTTGCACGATCTGCACATATTTTTTAGGATTCTGGATGCTTTATATAAAAAAGAAATCTATCTAGGTATTAAGTATATCGATTATCTAGTAGCTACCCATAACAATCTCTGCTAGCTAACTTGGGGCTAGATAGTGCAAAGTAGATTGTCCGGAATTATTTTTTTATTTATTTATTTTAGGGAGACCATCAGCACATTAAACTTAAGTAATTGATACAGTAGAAATTGATAGGCTATTTAAAGGAATCCACTGATAGATTCATAGTAATTTTGCTTGAAGGTACCTACTTAATGAAATAATGAACTTAATGAAACTAGTTATCACTACTTGCTATAAAGTTGTTACGTAGTTCTATTATATTATATCTATTCTATTTTATTCTAATTACGATGACGCATTATAAACAACAATAAAAAAGAACTAGAAGAAAGTTTACAGAAATCGAGGCAAGATAAGATGTTAGATAAGATGTCACTCACATTCACATTATGATCAAAAAGTAAAATAGAAAGGAAATCAAGAAAAAAGATTCAGTAAATCAATATCTTTATTTCTTTAGGCTTACAAAATAAGCTCATAAATAAGTCAAATTTAATAGTACTATAGGTACTATAGATTTAATGTTTTTTGAAATTTGTCCATTAGTTAACCATAACCTCATTAATTTTAAATTTAACTTCTTGTGGCATTAATTTCAGTTTTGAAAATAACATGTCAAACACAGGTGGTGACAATGTCACGCAGTTAGTTTTTATTGATTGTGTTGTCAATAAAGCGATTGACCTAAAGGTCAATCACCAACCCTTTTACAATTTAAAATAAAATACGCGAAGCCCGTCAATCGCACCAGAATTTGGGTAAAAACGGGTCTAAAACATTCAGCGAACGAATTAAAATATCTTACAGTTCAAATTACGGAGGAAAAGGGCGCTAATGAGAAAAACCGACATCAATATAAGGCGGTCATTAGTCTTAGTAATTGCTGGGCCGGCATTCCATGCTTGGGAGATCTCATTTTGGTACAATCAGTACCTTACCTACCTCTTATAATCTGCGCACCTATATACTTAGAATGGGATTTAGCATTTATGTCGTACCTACTTCTCTGCTTCCAACGTTTTTGAATTTTTATTTCCATTCTATGAACGTTAATTATTATTTTATCTTATTTTGTTATAATTTTACCTTTCTATATTTTCTTTTGTATATTTTGTGAATGTGAGAAATATATTAAGTTTAGTTTCAGTATTTTTTTGGTCAAATCACTACATAGTATAAAACAAAGTCGCTTTTTCTGTCCCTATTTCCCTTTGACTGCTCAAATCTTTAAAACTACGCAACGGATTTAGATGCGGTTTTTTTAATAGATAGAGTGATTCAAGAGGAAGGTTTATACGTATAATAAAACCGTGCGAAGCCGGGGCGAGTCGCTAGTATTATATAAGTATGTACTGAATGCGATGAATAAAAAAGCTGCCTCCGGACTTGTTTTGCGATAACTAGTTGAAACTAACTTGCTTTATGTAACTTACATAGAACTCAATAACTTGATTTATTAAGCTTACAAAATAAGCACAAAAACAAGTGAAAATATATCACATATGTACGCCAATATTTAAATATTCTCTCCAATTTAAAATATACAAAGTTCAACATTAAATATGCTGTGCTTAGCTATGTAAATATTGACTTTAATATTGAGAAATATTCTTACTTTTTATGACTTATATTACTTTATTATATTATATTATTTATTAAATTACTTTTTATGTCAATACAAGTCGGAACTCGTATTGACATGGATCAGTTGAGCTACCTTTAGGCTATTTGCAACCGTCTGCAGTTAGCTCAATTGTTTCAATTGTGTATTATAATTACTAGTTTTAATTTTTTATATTCCCTAGGGCCCGAATAAAGGTCTTAATTACTGGCAGGTCGTACCATAACGATTTGGAATGACCTGAAGATTGCTGTTGGAACCGCACTCTACTGAACAATGAGAAATGGAATGAAATGAAATTTATTGCTATGTAGAAATGTATGAAACTGTGTATGCACTTTTGTGCATACACAGTTTCAACATAGCAATAAATTAAGCTACGTGAAACAACGGTTTATCTATTAATTATCAAATAGGACGTACGTGTTTTATTTTTAAGTATTTTAAATATTGAGGCATTTCTTTTATACAAAAATGCCCTGTCCATTTCTTTTACCAGGGGCAAAGTTGCAATCTTGAGTTCTTCTGAGTTGAGATTTGCGTTGGTAGTTTTATTCAGAGAAATATTTTATATTCTAGAAAGAATAAAGTAATTTGTTCTAGAAGAACGAATGTCACACTCACCATAGCCTGTGCCAAAGCTAAAGTTGCTCTTTCTATCTATCGTCTAGTCGTTTTACCTTTATTCATAAATACTCTGAGCAAGCATTACCATTCGTACGTGTCGAAATCGTAATCTCTTCGATTTATATTTGGTTTCTGAAGAAATCCAACCACTTCGATCGCAAAATATATTCTTATCAATTTGCTTCGTAAGCCTTTCTCAAGATAACTTTTTGTGTAAAAATGGTAAAAATACCTCGGTTTTTCTCGTGCTAAGTTAAAAACTCGCGAAAATTCCCAAGGCACCAGTTATTCCTCAGGAGAGAAACCTTGGCATTTCAAGGTACTCAGCATTTTACAACAGCTGATGGAAATTACAGTGAGCCACCCATTTCATTAACTTTTTGTAATAAACTTCAGTGAGTAGGTTACGGGGAGCACCTTAAGTAGATGCTACATAAGTGCTTTACTTGCTTCGCTCAGTAATAACCTTTATCTTACCTCCTTGGGCCACAGCTGGACAAAATCTATCCCTCGAATAGATTATTTTATTCATTAATATTAATTTTTTTCTGAGCTTAGACTGGTAGATAAGTAAATCAGATAGTGGATGTAACGTACAGTTGACTCGTTCTTTTCATTTATTCATTTTTTTATTTATAATACTCTCAAGACTAAAATGCCATTTGTTGCGTTCTAATTTTTTAACTGACCCTAAACACAGGAGGAGGTTCTAAATTCAACTGTATTTTATGTGTCCTCAGAATTTTTATACATACATGAAACTATTTTTATGATTTTTCTACAATATGATTGTAGGTAATAAAAAGTGCAACTTAAACAATGTTTCTTTGAAATGTATCTTTATTTGTACTCAGAAAAGAAGAAAATATGAATATATATTTTATCTTTAAAACGTATTAAGTACATACACTTTTGCGTTAGGGTATAATATTAGTAAGGAGTAAGGATAATAAATTATTGATAATGCTCCTTTACTTCCATTATTTCCTATCGCTAAGACAAGATAAACTTCCGCATTAATCTCCTCTTGGGATTTACGTTAAATTATACAAAAAACAAGTTATCGGAAAATTATCAAATTTTTGGGGTATAAGTTACATTTTACTCTTCCAGGAAAAAGTTCAAACTTCATTAATCATCATGAACAAGGGGTTAGAAAATAATCTACTCAAGTTTTGAATTACTTTTTATAAGATTTTTATACCACCAATATATCTTACCTACGACCTCTGCTAACATTCTGATATAGCTTTACTACCCAACCCTATTACTTCACACTTCACTACTTACACATATGATTAGTTTTAAACTTTGATTAGTTTTAAACTTCAGAGAAAAAACCAAGGCATCGTTTTTCACGTCAACGACTAAACGTGAACGGTAGTTTATTAAAACTAAGCTCCTGGCGTTTGTGGGCCTTGACACAGTTATAGACCACTGATCAAACAAGCTATTATGTGATTGGGTTAAACGATAATAACTCTTTAGTCAGCGGTTTGAACTTAGCATCGATTTGTGTTACAGACTAAAAACATAGTTTTGGCTTAGATCGCCAGGTGTATGAGATAAGCCAAAATAAAGTTAATCTTACTTTTACATACATGTATATTATGTATTTCTGCTTAACTTGAGGCTAGATGATGCCGTGTGGATTTCCCAGCATTATTTATTTATTATTTGAACTATGCAAACTAAGATATTGTGTGGTAGGTAAAACTGTAGATATTATCTAAATACTAAGTTATCGGTGGGGTGTTTAATAAATATCTATCTATGTATATCATAGATAGATATTTTTATTATACATATTAAATATATCAGTTATCTAGTACCCATAACACAAGCTTTGAGTAGCTTACTTTGGGGCTAGATGGTGCTGTGTGGATTGTCCAGCTTTATTTATTTATTTATTTATTTATCGAAGCTCTCCGGGTTTTGAAAAATAAGTATCTGTGCGTGTCTGGTCGATTTGACGCGTGACCCGAGAGCTGGTGAGTATCTGGCGCAGCGCATCAGCATTGCCGTACATCAGGGCATGAAGCCAGCGTCTTTGAAACGCTTTCAACTACTTCTAGATTGTTTTCTGCAGTTAGCTTGTTTCAATTGATTATAATATTCTTTGTAAAAAGATATTGAATTCCTCAGTTAGTAGAGTTTAATTATTTCAGGCAAACTTACTGCTAAACAATGTAAGAGAAAAGTTACGGAAGTCCAATTAAAAGTTTTCACAGATAATGAAAGAACGTTCCGTCAGGTTATGGCGAATTGGTATAAAGTGGATTTTTAAAAAAATATAATTATGCTACGTCCGAACGTTCACAAGTTTATTAAAAGTAAAATATGATTTGATTTGTCAGCTTATAAATCCAATTCTTATATGTATATGCCTGCCATAAAACAGACAAATGTAATTCAGATTCAGTTGATTTTTTATTAAATGTGAAATAAGTTTTAATCTATTCTAAGTAATCAAAGTTATGTCCGCTGACTTTGTGGATATATTTATGATGCTATATAGATCGTACACCTTGTACAGCATTATTTTATTTATTTTAAAATAAATTTAGGGTGCGGTGCTATGTGAAAATCGTAAGCATTAGCATTAATTATTTACTTATTTAGTATTTATTACGACTGACAAACTATAACTAGTACCTATCATCTACCTAAATTAGCGTCGACGGATATTGCGGATTATTTTTTACTAAAAAGTCTAATAAACAATAATTCCACTTCCTAATCTTATCATAAACAATTTTTTTATATTGTTTTTAAACAAGTAAAAATAAATTAAATTGCCACTTACCTTGATATTGAAGACACACGACCACCACAGAAAAAAAAAAGTAAACAAGTCGTCAAAAACCTGGTGTCAACTTTATATTTAAACTATAAATAACTTTTAAAACTACTTGCAAACAACTATTTTGCTATACAGCTTCACAAATTACTAAATAAATAATTATTTAATTATTTTTTGCGTTTAAAAGTTGTCTTAAGCGATCGCAATAAGGTTTACATCGTGAGTCGCGTAGAGCCTGGCGGGCGTCGCGTAGCGTTCTGCCGTAGCCCGCCAACTTTTACTACGTAGCAAAAGCTACGCCGTAACTAAACTACGCGGTAATCTATGTAGTCCAATTTACAAACATCATTATTATTTTAGATAATATCTCCATTGTATAATGATGAATGCTTTAAACGGTTTTAGTTATTGGATACGTTTATTATACTGTATTTCGTGATGTTTTATAGAGACTAGAAAATGCGACGCAATGACACGACACAATGATAAATATCCACTTTTAAATAAAACTGTGAGCTTGTTAAAAAGAAAATTGTATTCAGATATTTTTATGTATTCGAAATTATTGTAAAGCCAAATGATCGTTAGTGTCTGACTAGTTCTAAGGATAATAAAAGAAAGATATCTTTTATATTTTACAAACGCATTACATATCGAAACTTCTTGTTATTATTAATACATTTGAACGTAATTTCGTTATTTTAGTTTTTAATAAAGACCCCAGATCCGAGGACTATCGAGGCTCTCCGGTTTTATAAAAAAATATCTGAGCGTCCGGTCGATGCGACGTGGGACCGAGAGCTGGTGAGTATCTGGCATGGCGTAGCGCATCAGCATGTCATAAGTATAGCCGTGGTAATGCAGCCAGTGTCTTGGGGACACTTCTGACTGGTTTTGATATGGATCAGTTGAAATACCTCTAGACTGTTTGCAACCATCTAAAGGTATACCTATATGTATACTAGTTTTAATTTGTTTTTAATCCTTGATTATAATTTTCTTAGTTAATACAGCATTGTTATTTGTAATCTATACAGATTTTTAAAATGAAACATCATTAATGAATTCAACAACTACGCATAATTAAGAACATTCAAAAACGACTGATTTTATCTTGATCAAATGTATATAATTCACATCATATACCTCAAGAGAAACACAAGCTTTCAAATAAAAAAGAATCAAAATCGATTCTAATAGGAAAAACTTCAATGGTTGGTATTAAAAAAAAACCTTTACCTTCTCCTTTTTTGAAGTCTGTTATAAGGGTGAATCAAATCAATAGATAGATTTTGTAAATAAGTGGAAAACAAACATTTATTTTGCGAAATTAAAATCACTACCTCTCGACAATACTCCAAGTGCAATTGAAAAGTCTGCAATAGTCAGATTTAATTAACTTTTGAGCCTCCCGTTCAAACCTCTGTTCTGAACATTTCATTAGGAAATTGACATATAAACTGCCTAACTTCGGTCCGTGGCTTTGCACGCTTTATTTAATACTATAATAGCATCTTACTATTATAATAAATGCGAAAGTCTGTGTGAATGTTTATAATAAGTAATCTCCGTAACTAGTTTAGGACCTAAAATAACACGATCTTAAAATTTGGAAAATTCAACCTACGAGGGGTTTAGATGGGTTGTAAAGTTTTTATGGAAAATTATTATTCCTTGGTTTGATTTACTCAAAACTCGGTATAAATAAACTGCTAAGTAAATAATTAAACACTATTTTTTTTTTACGAAACTACCCCTGGGAGGCGTTTAAAAATTTCTGAAATTTGACAAATAAATTTCCATGCGGGCGAAGCCGCGGGGTGCAGCTAGTTATAAATTTATTACATTCATGTCCATTACAAGTTGTTACAATTACACTACATGGCTACGCCCCTGTGAAAATGGATCTATTTGTACCACAACTGAATGCCCGTACTTATTCCTAAATAAGAGTACTTTCATTTGACACTTATTTCATTACTGGTCGCCGACCGTCCAAAAGTGCCCATTCTCCGTTGGTAAGTTTATTTTCGTACGTCTACAGCAATGTAGCCAAAGCTTAAGTACAATTAGACGCACCAGTTGACATGAACCTTTATCCCGATCTTAAATAAGCTTGCGTTGACTTAAAATATTACCCTCCAGCAAACGTAATTACTTGTGTCTGTAAAACCGGTCTGTCTTGTTTTAACTTAAGAAAAATAAGAATTTCAGTATTTGCATCGTTAAGAATTAGTTTTTGCGTCGACGATATTCTCCGTTAGTTTTAATAATTAAGGTTAAATAGATTCAATAGTATTATAAACTTTTTTACCATCTTTATTAACAACGAAAATTACAAGCAAGGAATAGAAAAATTACAACTAGTACTTACAATTGAAACCATTGAGCTAACTGCAGACGGTTGCAAACAGTCTAAAGGTAGCTCAATTGAAAAAATACTCATAAACTTTTAGTTTTTATGAGTCAGAATATATATTATACTAATATTTTAAATGGAAAATTTTGGATGGATAGATACATGTTTGTTACTCTTTCAGGCAAAACTACGGAATGAATCAGCCTGAAATTTTCAATAGACGTAACAGTCCTGGTATAAAACTACTTATCATCTCATAAATTAAGTTCCCAAGGGATTGAAAAAGTCTTGCAACGTTTCTATAGAAACAAAGCGTTTGAAGCCGAGGGCAGATACTAGTACCTTAAGGCGCAAACCTAAAGTGGTGCCCCCACCTATTTTATCTTATAATTCCGTAAAACAAAGGAATTTCCAAATTCACTCGTACAGTTTTTAAACCTATCATAAACTTTTTTTAATGCATCTGTAGTAGTTTTATTTTGTCTTGTCTACGAAGAGATACGAAGTTGCCTTTGGTGGCCACCAAACTCTGTTTTCGTATCTCTTCCTAAAATAGACAAAATAAAACTACTACAGATGCATTAAAAAAAAGCTTATGATAGGTTTAAAAACTGTACGAGTGAATTTTCACCTCTTTAGGTGCTGTTTGCGCCTTAATAATAATGAATGACATATTTGAATGACACGCCAAATGAGGCGCGGCGGGTGAAGTTCCGCCTGCGACGCAGGACGGGACGGGTTCGATTCCCGCCTTGGAACAAATTTTTGTACGATCTGCAAATATTCTTTACGGGTTTCTGGGTGTTTGCTAAGTAAAAAAAATATCTATCTATGTAATAAATTAGTCATCTAGTATAACACAAGTTTTGCTTATCTCGGGACTAGATGATGCCGTGTGGATTGTCCAGGATTATTGTAGACTAGCTGGTACCCGCGACTTCGTCTGCGCATGATTAGTATTTCGAGTACTCGCGATTTTACTTGCGTAATTCCCTTTCCCGTGAGATTTTCGTAAAATAAGCATATGTGTTATTCCAGCTTATAATCTATCTCTGTGCTAAATTTCATACAGATCCGTTCAGCAGTTTTTGCGTGAAAGAGTAACAAACATCCATCCATCTATCAATCTATCAATCTATCCATCCATCTATCCATTCATACTTACAAACTTTCGCGTTTATCAGTTTAATTCAGCTTGGTTCCCCTGGGCTATACGGGTTTTCAAAAATTTCTCACAGCATATGAACGACGCGCGCGCGTCGTTCAAATGCTGTGAGAAATTTTTGAAAACCCGTATAGCCCAGGGGAACCTTACCGAATTCCGGGATAAAAAGTATCCCATGTCCTTCCTTGTAGTATGAACTCAAATCGTCCCGAGTTTCATTCCAACTCATTCAGCAGTTTCGGCGTGATGCGCGGTAAAGGAATTTTACTTTCATACCCTCTCCCATGGAAACCTTACTGAAATCCGGGATAAAAAGTATCCTATGTCCTTCCTCGTAGTATGACCTATAATCATGCCGAGTTTCATTTCAATCCATCAAGTAGTTTCGGCGTGATGCGCGTTTACGATACAGACAGACAGACAGACAGACAGACAGACAGACAGACATGAAAGAAAAAAATTACAGTTTTGGCTTGAGTATCGATAATAGAGTGCCCTCCAAAAAAAATTTTCAAAATATCTTCAATGTACAGAATTGGACCTGTTACAGTTTTATTATAAGTATAGATAAGAAGTCTCATGTTTTATTCTGGACCTAGAACTACCTATCTTTTCAAAATTCATCCCGATCCGTCCAGTTGTTTTGGCGGAAAGAGGTAACAAACATCCATACATTCTAAACTTTCGCATTTAGAATCCTAGTGTTTTTATAATTTATTTTAATTATTTATTTAATGTATCCAAAAGTGATCCAAACGTGCCTTTTAAAGCCTTTTACTAACTACGACGCATAAATAATATGAGTTTGGTCCGAACATAAAAACTCAGTTTGCAATAGCCATCTCTAGAGGTGTATTTAACATCATATTTCCTTAATTATATACGAGAATAACGCATCATAATGTAAAAGGTGAAATATAAAGGACGATGTTGGTGGAGGCGCATATATTATTGAGAAATAGATTTGGATGATGACTACTTATGAGAAAATACATGAATAATTACTTACACAGAGCAAGATAATTTTCTGTTTCTTTCTTCCAAGGTATATCTATAATCCTTCATCAGTAATGACGTATTCTAAATGGCTTCTCTAGTACATAAAGATGAATGTTCGCTAGCACAAGTTTAAAACAGTACTTTACTTGGATCTAGAATTGGAGATATTTTGTGTAAACTAAGATATCAAATAAAAACCTTATATAACAATTAAATAGCAGGCAACAGTAATAAAACAACACAAGCAATAAGTCATTTTAAACCAAATACATAAATTCACTCGCGCAACGAAAAAAGAAGAAGAGTTTCCGCGATTTTTCCCGACGACACCAGTGTCGTCACAGTCATGTTCTACTTTCATTTCTTTGGGTTTGTAACCCTTTTGTTTACAAAAACTATCTAGGATTGTAGATCGAAGTATAGGTTCAATGATGAACCTGACTCCTTAATTACTTCTAAACTGCTTCACCCTCTAAGTTGGTTGATGTATGAGGCTAGTTTGAAACGGATGGTGCTTATTGATCGAGCGAGATCCCCACTTTAAGTTGGCTGATCCAGCACTGCATACGTAATTTCGGGAGAGTTCGAAGGAGTCACTTTCAAGGTAATAATATAAATAAATAATTCTGAAAATCTACACAGCATCCATTATAGCGCCAAAGTCGAAGTTGGTGTCATGATATGGATGACGACTGATGTCCTGACAACCCTGAAAAGCCTCACGGTTCTGCCCGCTAGTCTTTGCTATATGTCTGCTATCTCTCGCTATATGCTATCTCCTGTTAATTTATGGTACAATTTTAATTGACACCCTATATCATCACCGCTGTATGGCTTTATCTAATAGCAGTGACTAATGCCGTGTGGTGCCGGCTTAGAATTTGCACTACCCCAACTCTTCCCGCGGGTGTCGTAAGAGGCGACTAAGGGATATCCACCGGGGGGCGGGCAGCAGCGCCTCCTGTAGAACAATTCTACCACCGAACTGCGATCCCCAACCCGCATGCCCAGCGTGGGGATTATGGGCATTACTCCCATATGATGAGTGCCAATGAGGCGCTTATCATGGGAAGGCCTGCGTCCAGCAGTGGACCAGTAAAGGTTGTAGATGAAGTGACTATTATTTTCATTTATCAAAAAAGCTGCCTAGAAATCATCCCATGAAACTTTTTACTCAAAGATTCTAAAATTTGAACAGACGCGGCATAAAAAGTATTAATGTTCTCTACTCACCAGCTCTCGGATCACGCGTCTCATCAATAATTAACCAGCAAAATTTAATATTATTAACAATTTTTCTTTGATTCCATCAGGGCGTACGGAGTGGCCTATCATTATGGATTGAACACTTTGAGAAACTAAACAGAAGTTGAAGAACTTTAGTCTAGTTAATCTATACCGGCTTTTAAAGTATTTTGTTCCTAGTATAGCTCTAAAGCAAGAAAATTAAACATTTCTATATTTATAATTCATTTCAGTTTTTCACAATATTTTTAGGCTGAATAACTAGACGGGAAAATACTATTGCGTGGTATTGAAGCTTTGGGCACTCGGCCGTGCTCAAAAAAGATTGGAACTCAAGAGTTTCAAGTTCATTTAAATATTCGAATTGGAATTTTTCCTCCTAAATAGGAAGAATAATTCTCCCTGACCTTCAGATAAGACGATTTACAGAACGCAATGTCAATAAATCACTTCAAAGTATAAAAAATTTCACCTTTGGTGAAATAAATACTTTTAACAATCGTATAATGAAACAAATAAATGCTTATTAATCCAAGACAAATACCAGCTTTGCACAAAGAAATCAACCGACGAAAAACAAAAGAAGACGGTATTTTTGTCAGATTATTTCACTTTTGTTTATAGAATGATTCCGACGTCTTGTATAAAGAATGATCCCGACGTCCCATATTATGAATCCAGAAAGATGAAGTACCTACTTTTCAACGCGTAATATAATAAGTTTTTAAGTATAAATACTTAATAAATAGCAATAGATAATATAAAAATGTAACATGATAGTGTTTTGTATGAATTCAGATTTAAGTTTTTGCAAAAATAAGAACAAATTAATCTATGCTGTTCGAATGTTCTAATCAAAAATCTTATCAGAAATTTCAAATGAGCTCACAACATATTTTTACCCCTTCGTAGAATATTAAATTTATAAAGATAACTTAATTCCATTCCGGTTTTAAAATTATTTTAGAGCTAGGCATTTAATAAATATGGTTCAATTTGCGCAGCCTTATCTCCAAACGCCTCGCTGGTGACGCCAAAATTATACATCATTATATTCCATTCATCCGCTTAGATTAGCCTAATGTCTTTCATGAAACATATTTTTTCTAAGCTACCCATACAAAGGGACACCCACCATAATAGGGGCTGGAGATTTTCGTTTGAGGGGTGATTTCTAAGCTTTTGTTGGTGAAATACAATGATCTTGTTTTACAAAAGCTGACCCGCATTCCTTTTTCACACCTTTATCCCGAAGATGAAAGGCCCCTTGTGATATTAATTTAATGATAAATTATTAGTGTAATTAGGGATGATACAGTTTGGGTCGGGTTTGACAAGTATTACACTCATCAAATAATATATACAAGTAGAGTTAGTTGGTAATAGGTGATTTTATTAAGCTTATTTAAAAAAAATATTCTTGACTATAAAAAATATTTAATATGTTAGAGTAATATACATATATACCTACCATTCGTTTTTAAAATGAGCAAACAATAGGAATTGTAAGCATAATCTCAAAAAATATTATTTTCACATCTTTATCGCTTACGGTTAGTGATAACAGGTACTTATATAATTAAAGCATGTTCAAAATGAACACATTTGTCAGTCATTAATTATCTTAAAACTATCGATATTTATCTTATAATAATCACAAATGTTTTCGAATATCATGAACAAGTAAATTCTTCAGAAAATTATCTTGGTTCGCGAAACATTCCACGATACCAAAATGGTCCATATCATCTTTGATCTCCAAATACATATTTTGCATCAGACAAGTGTTGTGTAGAAGTTCATAGAACTCTCTCGATTGTTTTTTGAAAGTAGGACTATCGTGCTGACCTGCGAGGATGTATAATCGCACTCTTCTAGCCTGTAGATGTGTGAATGAATCGAACAAAGGTGAGAGAGGGACAGCCCATTCTGTGGGAAGGTTCACGGCTTGGTTGACGGTGGTGTGAACGAGTTCTCTTAGGTCGTAGACTCCTGAGATCAG
This sequence comes from Eupithecia centaureata, assembly GCA_944547425.1. Classification (NCBI taxonomy): domain Eukaryota; kingdom Metazoa; phylum Arthropoda; class Insecta; order Lepidoptera; family Geometridae; genus Eupithecia; species Eupithecia centaureata. The sequence goes on along the minus strand of OX155679.1, from coordinate 11,541,176 downwards.
AAAGGCACCTTGGAGACGGCTGGAGCCAGGACAGCTGTCGAGGAAGTCTGCGTTTGAGAGCATTTTTGCGACAAGGTGGGCTCCCGCTGAATGGCCGGCGAAGTAGACACCCCTGAAAGAAAAAAGATGTATTTTTAAACTCTGATCAACCCACACAGCATCAACTAGCTTCGAGCTAAGCAGAGTTTGGTTTATAGTACTTGATAACTGATTTATGTACTACATAAATTTTCTTATTCATCATCATCGTCATCAGCCTATATTAGTTAACTGCTGGACATAGGCCTCCCCTAATGAGCGCCATAGAGCCCTGTCTTCAGCTTGCCGCATCCAGCATCTGCATTTTTTTATAATACGTAAGTATATAAAAACACCGAACACCCTGAACTAATAACTGCAGAATGTAGAACCATTTGTCCCGAGACGGGAATCTAACCCGCAATCTCCTGCCTTGCGGGTGGCCCTTCGCCTGCTGCGCCATAAATGTCATCAATTTATAAGGAGATTTGTTTTCGAAGCCGAATTGAAAACTTTGATGCTTATTTCAATAATACATAATTATTTGAATTGCTAAAGTTATTGCAACTGTGTGATTCTAGTATAAATGCTCAACAATAAACTAAGTTCAAATATAGATATTTACAGTTCAACAGGTTCAATACACCAAGATATAACAAGACCTTTGCCAATTTTCGGCGCCTTATCGCTATAGTGGGCTATTATGTTTCTTGGGCTTTAGACTACATTGAACCCGTTTTAACTGGATTTAAGATAGTTGAATGCATTCATGTCGTACAGCGTTTACAGATTTAACTTGAGCCTGAATAGTACCCACATCAATTGAATCGTTCGTTAACTCTCACCATCAATCTTGTCCCAACTGGTATGAGGTGTTAAATCTTAAAAATGCTCCACTCTTCGTTTTGCAAGTTTACCACTTTTACTTTATGTGAATTTTAATACAGTCAACTAAAAACTGTTTTTATTTACTTTACTTTTAAAGTCACACTCAGCTCGTAAGCATAAAAAAATTGTCTGGTAAACATTTTAAATTAAGGTTTCTTATGTATAACATTCACCTTATTTGATAATAAATGTCTTTGTAATACACCTAAGGAGGTTTGTTTTCATAGGTATTTGTCCAAAACAATTCTTTACTCTACAAAAAACTACTTTAGTTTGGCTTGCTCAGGCGAATAACACTTTTTTTAGACCAATTGCACTGCCGCCGTGACTTTGTATAAAAAATAAATCGATATATTAAAGAACCAAAAATACATCAAAACAACCAGACCCGAGAAACGACTGAACAGTAAACTCTTTTAGCATTAACCTCGTAACATCGAAGTGTCATATGTCACAGTTGTAAAATCGAATCCCACTTCAACCTAACTAACATATCCATGTTAGTTAGGCAGTCTGTTTGCAATCGTCTGCAGTTAGCTCAATGGTTTTCAATTGTATACTTATACTAGTTGTAATTTTTTCTATTCCTCGATTGCAATTTTCGTTGTTAACTTAGATGTATAAAAACATATCCACCAAAATACTAACATTTCTTAATAAGTATCATTTCAGATAAAGTATTTCTTTACCTTGCGCCCATCTTCTCAGCATACTCGAAGACGAATCTTGCCGCGTTCTGCACCTGATGGATGATCTCTGGGAGAGTGGCGGCTGGACAGAGGTCGTACCCGACGACTACGGTCTTCACCTTGGAGCGGTGAAGCGGCTCCGCAGGGTACCGCGAGAATTCACGGCACAGCTCCTGCCAATACCCGCCGTGGACGTACACGAGGATGGGAGCGTCTGGAAGAACAGGGGTTCGATTAGAACATATACCGCGAGAACTTACGGCAGATCTACTGCCAATACCCGCCGTGAACGTACACGAGGATGGTAGCGTCTGGAAGAACAGGGGTTTGATTAGAACGTATTCCGCGAGAACTTGCGGTAGAGCTACTGCCAAAACCCGCAGTGGACGTACACGAGGATGGGAGCGTCTGGAAGATCAGGGGTTCGATAAGAACATGGTATACCGCGAGAACTTACGGTAGAGCTACTGGCAATACCCGCCGTGGACGCACATGGGAGCGTCTAGAAGATCAGGGGTTTGAAATGAACACATAAGTAACATTTGCTTAGTACCGAAGTGGGCGAGAGAATTCCAATCCAGCTGGGTTGAAGGTAGTATAGTTATTTTTTATACAAGAGTGCAAATTAGCTTTTTAATCACATGCTCAATTTTGATCATCGGCAAACGAAGAATTCTAAAAATTCGAAGATTAGAATTTTAATGTTTAAATTTGAATGAAAAAATCAAAATGACTTCAAGTCCCGGACTTAAACAAATACAGTATAATATAATTTGCATATCATCAAATAAATTAAATCTGAAACTAACCTTAGTCATTTTATTGCCAAATCACTCAATGGTGAGGCTAAATATTTTGTATAAACCTATAAGTTGGTTGACTCTACTATGTGACTCTAGCATAACCATATTTTTTTCACTCAAATACTAAACTATTCATCATCATTACCATCATCAACCAATATTTGTGAACGGCTAGATATAGGCCTCCCCTAACAAGCGCCCCAGCATCTACTTTCAGTGTTTCGCAGTTTGACATCCCACCCAGGCCGGAGGAGGCCAGAGATTCACTTATTCATATGGATAGAAAGTTATTTAAGAAACATGGGAGGATTATCAGTCTCATACTAAAGAGCCACTTGGGCCACATTTCATGAAGTTATTATATTCCATTGTATGTGCGTCACATAATCACCAGTTAAAAAATATTGAGCATCACCTTTTTATGCTGTCTGTACCTACTTTACTAGCGAGTTCTAATTAGATGACATTTACAAAATGTCAAAACATTATGAAATAAGGTAGATACAGCAGCTATGTTCAAATGACTTCATCATTATGCTACCTAGTTGGACAAGGCCTACAACTCTACCTATGCGGGCATAACTTCCATATACAGGTAATTCGTAATTCAGTAGACTACTGGCCTAAATAAATTCATGTACATAGTTCTGGCTGTATACATTGTAGCTACATAAAGTCAATGATGATAATTGTTGGGTGTTTTCTATGTCTACAAAGATATTTGTTTGCATCAAACATACTGCTGGCAAAAATATAAGTAGGTCATCATGTTTCACTACGAACTAGCATGCAATATTAAAAATTAATTTATGTTATGTCATAGGCTATTTAAAACATTTGATATACAATAAATGGTAATTCATTGTTCACTATGTATCGTATTTTCTAATTTTAAACACATCGTAAAACAGTAGTGTGTGCTGAAAGTGATTTTCTTTTAGAATTAAATTAAACATACATTTATGTCCGTATAAACTATCTGACATGTCCTAAGAGTCTTCTAAGGTCTAAAGGAAATAAAGCACTCAGTTTTGATCTGAATTAGACATAGACATATCATTTATTTGCCACTACTGTACATAAACACATACACACAATTATTGAATAGACACCTATCTCGAAAGAGAATTTTATTTATAGCCCAATACGAAAAAGAATGTCAAAAAGTGTACTAATGGCTCAATTTTACGGAACATTGGAGTTTCAGCGTTTCTAATTGAAACATCTGAAGCTTTTATACGCGCGTCGTGAGGGAAAAATCACTATATTTGGGCGGGCCTGAAAATATTGAAGGTAGGTAACATACGTATAAATACAGACTAATTTAGCGTAATTTATTTGTAGACAGGTTATGAGAATATTTTTGTATTGGTATATTTTTAGTTCGTTGTTTATTTTTTGTGTATTTCTCGAGATTTAGAAAAGAAAAAATATTATTTATCAAACACACTTCTAATACGATGACTTCAGTGGCTCAGCGTGCAAAGGACCGACTGCGACGCAGGAGGTTGCGGGCTCGACTCCCGCCACGGTATAGAATAAATTTATCCGATCTGCAGATATTTAGGATTGGTGTTCTGAGTATTTTGCAAATACCTATCTGTGTATTGTATTTATTATATATATGTATTTATATAGTACCCATTACAAATGGTCTGTTTAGTTTTCGGGCTAGATCTATGTAGCTTTGTGAATTATACATTTTTTAAGTATAAAGAAATGTATTCTCATACCAACATGGTTTACTTATAGTTACATAAATAAGAACAAACGAATATAAGTCGATAATACAGAAACAAAAAAAATATTAGTAAGTTGCCTATCTGCTAAAGCAGACTTATTTACATTTTGTAAAATGAAGAAATTACTACTTGAACATTTGCTTCCACATCGAAATGTGGGTTTAAGTTAGCCCATGGCGTCTCTCTCTAAGCTAAAAGTAATTTTACACAGTAATTTTATGCGTAGTACTGAGTGTCTTTTGATTTTTATTTGATACAAGCTGTAACCGCGGCTTCGCCGGCATGGAAATTTATTTGTTAAATTTCAGAATTTTTTTGCACGCCTCCTACGCGTTGTTTCGTAAAAATAAAAAACACATGTTTAATTATTTACCTTGCATTTTATTTATACTGTGTTTTGAGTGAATCAAACAAAGGAATAATAATTTTCCATACAAACTTTACCACCCTATTTAAACCCTTCAGATTAAAATTTCCAAATTTTAATATCCTATTTTTTTTTCTAGGTCCTAAACTATATACATACCAAATTCCTTTTAAATAACATAAGTAGTTTATTACCTACTAGCGACCCGCCCCGGCTTCGCACGGTTTTATTATACGTATAAACCTTCCTCTTGAATTACTCTATCTATTAAAAAAAACCGCATCAAAATCCGTTGCGTAGTTTTAAAGATTTAAGCGTTCAAAGGGACACCATGACATAGGGACAGAGAAAGCGACTTTATTTTATATTAGGTAGTGATAACAAACATTCACACAGACTTTCTCATTTATTATAATAGTAAGATCGTTCTAAGTTCCATACCTATTGTAGGCACTTGTAGGTATCGTCTTCTCCGATGTAAGCAGAGGCTTTATTAAATTAAATAAAGGAATGAAAGGTGAGGTAAATTCGATTTTTAAGAGCTTGGTCGTGACGTGTGTGAGAAAAGGTTTACGAACCCATGTAGAATTTTGTATGTTATGTTATACCTACCTAAGGTATTTTGTCATTATATCTCGGATCTTTTTGGGTATTTTTAGAATTTTCCTCAATAAAATGTTATAGGTATTTTTGTGGTATCGTTTTAATAAATAAGTTTTATTTTCAGATTCTAATTTTGAAAACGGATATGGATTGTAAATGGTACATAATTGTTAGAATTAAGTATGTACCGTACACAATGAAGAAAAGTAAAATAAAATGTCGCTTATAATAACTGAAAAATTTTGAATTATAAATGTTGATACAAACATATAAATGATGATAAAAACATCACCATCTTCAACCTATACCAACTAGCCCACTAATGATCGTCAAGTATAACTGGTAGTATGATAATTATTTGTATTTTATTGTATTTTATAATTGTATTGGACACATTTATGAACGAAACTACAACCTTATGATAGTTTTTTGAGTAAATTTTAGCTCATTATGCGATATTCCCGAAGTATTTATTTTTTGTTGTTTGTTAAGTTGTTAAATGTATACATATAAGACAAAATGAGACACATGCTATAGATCTCTAGAGTAGCAAAATACTGTAGAAATGACCTATTAACACTGTCTTTTGCCAGTAGGTATTTAAACAGATAAGAATGTAACCTAAGTAATAAATTATACGTGAGGTCAGATATTAGCTCATAAACAGTAATAAATATACATACCAAATCGTACCTACCTCTATTATAGTTTATTTAACTTAGTCGTCCTTTCGATAGCTTGTGGTTATAGTTAAAAAAAATACTTTTTTATTAAAAATAATTGGTATCGAGCACCCCGCTGGTTAACTTGATGTTTAATGTGTGAAAGATGTCCAAAACGTCCAAAGAACTGTTTAAAATGTAATGTCAAATTCGACCAAAAACTTAAATGTGAAATGCTCGACATAAATTATGTTTTTTATACAAGAAATAACAAGTATTCAATAAATGATTTCAGAAAATTAGGCAGCATCGTTCTTAGATATTTCATGTATGAGAAATTGACAATAAAGTCGAAACAATCTGCTTGTGAACTCGGGTTTACAGTTTTACGTTTCGGTGGCAAGCGCGATCAAGTGGCCCGTCTGATGCGACCCTTTATGTTTTGAGAGACTATTGGACCTTTTAGAACTTACCAACACAATAAGGAAGCCAATCTTATGAAGCATCCTTTTCAAATAAAATTCCATGGGGCTTTGGGCGACCACGATACCTATAAGTCTATATTAGAGATCATTGTCTAAAATGCCATTGCTTGGTGGACAAAAGACTGACTTTGTAGCTACCGAATATTATAATAAAATAATATTACATAGTCTATATCCATAAGAGCCGAAGCCGCTGAAGCTGAAGTTAGAATTTGAAAAGTAGCTTCCATTTCTGACAAAAACATCCACTAAGGCGATAATTGTGCTGTTTGCCTCTGCTGCTTCCCTAAGAAGATTGCGTAACTTTCTCCCCACAGCTACTAAAATCGCACTTGCAAATTCCCTTCTTCTTCCAATCCTAGATTACGCGGACTCCTGTTACTTGGACCTCACGGAGGATCAGTTAAATAAACTAGAGCGCCTCCAAAACGTTTGCATCAGGTTCATCTTTGGTCTCCGGAAGTACGACCATGTGTCTACCTACCGAGCCAAACTCAAGTGGCTTCCCATTCGCAAGCGCCGTCATCTACATTTTCTTTCTCTCCTTTATTCTATTCTGTTTAATCCTTTTTCCCCTTCATATCTCAAAGAGAGATTTCAGTTTCTTCACTCTTCGCACGGTCTTTCTCTCAGGTCATCTGATACTCTTTTTCTGGTGGCTCCTGTTCAGCGAACATCATTCTATAGTGCATCATTTACGGCTCAAGCTGTCCGACTTTGGAATGAGCTACCAGTTGATATAAAAAAGGCTACATCACAACACTCTTTCAAAAGAAAAGTGTATAATCACTATCTAGGTATCACATCAAATTAGGTTGTAAGCGTGTCCTTTAAATTTTTCAGTAGGTAATGTTATTAGGTATGTTGCTATGTATTAGTTTATTAATATTTATTTATTTTGGTATATGTGTATTAGGATAATAAAATGTTAGCTAGGTATGTATTAGTATATTAATCTTAGTTATTGTGTATTAGGATAATTAGTTTGTAAATATTTAAAATAAGCACCGCCATCCTATGATTTTCTCCTTACACCTTGGTTGCCTGGAAGAAATCGCTTTAAGCGATAAGGCCGCCAATTCCATTGCCTCTCTTTAGGATTAGTTTAATTAAGGAATGCATGTTTAAATAAGGCTTTGAAATAAAGTATTATCTATCTATCTATCTATCTATCTATCTATAATTTATAATATCTACTCAAGGGGGTGAAAAGGGATGAAAACGTTTGAATTAAACTTTTTATGCGTAGCACGATTATAATTAAAGTTTGTTTAAATATTATTAATATCAAATAAAAGTACACATATTTCAGGATTTTGCGAAACTACCCTTAAAAAAGGGATTAAATTGCGTGTAGTTTGTTTAAGAATTTTGACGCGTTGTTAGATTTTATTGAAACTCTATAGGAATACTGAATGTGCTGAATAAAAGTATACTTATTTCAAGATTTTGCAATGTAGTTTCACTATTTACGAAATCACGGGGTGCTGCTATTAATACTGTAATAAAGGACAACAACAGAATAATGAAAGCACTCTCTGCTATATTGTGTTTGTTGCTCTCTTACGTCGCGTCGTTTCTAAGACTTAGTTTGTAACGCTCTAGATACATTGTAGAGACGCTAGTGGCAAGTCTCAGGAGATAAAGAAGTAAAATTAATGAAAGGTTTACTTTGTCTTATGAAGTTTTGGTTGCAACGGTGGCATTCACTTGTATTATTTACAATGGGAGTTAACAGAAACGAAAAGTATCACGTACAGACCCATTAATATACTTAGACCAAGCATTCGAAGTTAAATTGATGGATATATACATTAAAAATGATTTCATGAAATAATGCCTCCCAATTTCACATCCAGCGGTGCAATATGTAGCCTACGCAGCCTCTCTGGGATACTTGATTTAATTTTTTTTAATTTAAATCTCTTGGCTAATAAATACACTGGTATTTTTGTGAAGAGTATTTATAGGATTTTCCAACCACCCCAAGAGTTGTAATCCAAATCGTGTTTTTCAGAGCACAAAAACCGGATTACAAGATCGAATAACCAGGGACAAAACATAGAAAAGAAAAGAATAATCGTGTTGAGCCAATAAATTCAGTAAAACTATCGTTTGGAGAAAAAAAGCTTTACCTGGCTTTTCATTTCCATAGGTTCATTTCCATCAAAATAAGAACAATAAAATGCGTGCAATGCTCACCATCTGGCAGATCTGTCCCGAGTATGTCCAGCTTCTGACCCGACGTGGATCCGTACTCTATCTCCAATTTGTGTGGAATGTTATTCGTGGCTTTGTCGCTCGCTGAAATAAAATGTACGGCGTGAATAGAGGCGCAGGAATTCGAACAATTAGGACGCATTCTTGTAGGCAACACTAAAACCTTCATAACGGCCTGTGAAAAATATAGGTATTCTGGAAATTGGTGGTCTTTATACCGTAAGATATTTCAATAAGACTTTAGTTGCTTTCATAATATAAGTATATCAATCCGTCTAAAATAAGTAGTCTAATATGAGCGCAATGAACGTGTTTAGTTATTGAGAATGAATTCTAGAATCTAAGTACAAGCTTTTTAATTCGTAAAGTGTCGAGTGGTTGCGAACTCCAGATTGAACTGATTATACCAAGGACAGTCAGGTTCATTCTCTTACAAAAAGGTATTTTAATTGCACTTCTCAGAATAATCAATTTATTGATAAGAATGTTACAAGTCAGTCTAAAATAATATTAAATTTTATATATCTTTACTTTTCATTTCATTGGGGTAACTAATAATTACACTCTTAGCCTAATTAATATTAATTTATTCTATTAATATTATTATTCTAATTGTTGGTCTATTTGGTGAAAATCAATAGTAGTATCAACAATCAATAAAAGTACTTATTATTCAATTAGATACTCAAATTTTACTTAATATCAAAGTAAACATCCTAGAGCAGGTCTTATTATCTTTAGAGGGCCGTCTATAATTTGTCGAAGTCCTTCACGTTACGGTTATTGACCCTAATTGATAGTTCTAAGGTCATAGGCCCAAATCACGGTTGCGCAATAATATACATACATTTGTCTTCAAACAAAACAACAGAAGCAAAAAATAAGCATGCTATAGATAGCACAAAAAGGCTATTATTTTAATTGTTATATGATGTGCATGTTTTTTATTGTAGGTAATGAAAAATTTATGCAGAAGTAAAAAGGCCAAGTTGAGATTTAGTTACCTAGTTGGATTTCCTAAAACCATAGACAAAGCAAGAGTTTTAAGATAAAAGGGTAAAGGCATACGGATAAAAAAAAAAAGATCATCCTATACTGTTTCACCGCTGGACTTTCTCCATACTTCTCTATTTTGCACCACTAATGAGGTCACAACATTTTTTATACTGCATTTTTTTAATGAACCGCCTACAGAACAAACTAATAATTGTAACAGATTTTTTTAAAACCTTTTAGCGTTTTAGTACCAGAAAATAATTGAAGTATTTATACGAATCAAATCTATTTTTAAATCATCATTATTTAGGTTGGTAATTTTTTATTCCGAATGTAAATTAAATATTTACATTTATGATGTTTACTGTGAGCAATTATTTCATCTTTTACTTCAGAACGACTGCCCTGAGGCATGAAAAATATTTCAGTCATTCTGAACGTGGAATTTCGGCACCCTAAAAGACTCCGAGGGTAGATTTGTATTGACAGAGACAGACTCACAAAGGTCGTTTTCAAAGTTTTGCATTCTTTTGATGGCCCCGGCTAATTAGGATGACTCAAACAACTCCAAATAAAGCTAAAAGCTCAGCAACTTTTTTCTAATTTTTTCAAACACGCGGATACGAATGTTGCACGCGTACTTTAACTAAGCATTTTATTTTATGGACATGATTCAGTTTTACAAAAAGACAAAGATTGAAATATTAACCTTTCAATTGATTGTTTTGGAAACCAGTTATAGGTAGTTATGCCAATCGGACTGTACTAAAGTGGAATTCCAACTTTAGATTATTACTATAGAGGAAAAAATATATTGATAAAATTAAATGCGACCTAGCAGTTTCCTATATGAATTAAATGTTGTACAACACGGTTAACAGGTAATGGTTTACAGTTTTTATGAAAGTATATAAATTTTAAATTAGCTTTACTTAATGAGTATGTAAAACGTATCATACAGTCAGCGTCTTATGGACGCTTGTAAATGATAGCTAGAATGTTTACAACAGTCTGCAGTTAGCTCAGTTGTTTGATTTATATACATATAATACTAGTTTAAATTTGTTTCATTTCCTTGTTCCTATTTTTTTGTTAAGCTATAAATAAGTTATTTAGTTACTCATGCTGTGTGACTTGTCCAGCATTATTATTCTATTTTTATGATTTGAAATGTTTGTGACTTCTTCAAGCCAAACCCAATTGATCTACTAAATGGACATTTTGCAGAGATAGTTTTCTATATTTAGTAGTTCTAGATATCTAGGCATAAAATAAAGGCTCCTTTTAACTGCAAAGCTGCGTCCAGAAGTACAGTGTCCTCACCAGATGTGACGAACTTCACGTGATGATGCAGAACCTCCTCGGCCGTAGCGAATCGCTCCGTCCACCGGCTCGGCGTATACTCGCGCTCCAGATCCATGCCTTCTGTTATCATCGACATGGCTCCAGCTGGGTATCGACAAATAAACACAATGTAAGGACCAAGGACAATGAAAATCAATCGGGACGGGAGTTTTCAACAAAACCGAGTGGGACAGATGTATATGTATCTGACTCTCTTATTGATTCTAGAAATAAATTTCACTAATGTCAAAACAAAGGTCTCAATAGTGCCATTTAATCAAGATGATTAAAATGGCGTTTGGGTATTCTACTATTTTTTGCGCTTGAAGAGACTTTCATGTCAAATTGGTAGATAAAAAGGTAATCGTGACAGCTATTAATGAACCTCAAAAAGTTTGTGCTAGTAGAATACCAAAAAGAGTTTAACACTATCATTTTGACACGATACTATATAAATGGTGAAGCGATTTATTTAATGGAATCTCGGCCATGGACCCGGAGTTATCAACAAAGACAAAACAAGACCTTAGACAATTCCAAATCCATTGTTTATTAAAATAATGAATGTTTAAATATTTCTTAATTATTTATTATTAAATTCATTTCCAATAAGTATTTGTTTACATAGAACTGCCCTTTAATCATGTTGTGTCATATTTTGGGATACAGTATTGACTCTATTATAATGTATTTCTGTTTGTTTTAATATTGATTGTATTCTATTTTGCGTACCAAATAAATAAATAAAAACATAAACATAGGCCCCACTCTTCATATCATTGAATTCTTATTTGCATTTTCTATTTAAGTTTTATCAACTTTTACTTATACTTTTGATTGGTGGTTTTAACAAGTGATAGAAACCGGGTAGAGTCTGCCATTCGGGTATGAAAGCTAACTGATGGGCTATAGGTTTAAATGTTATAGGTATAACTTAACAATAATTAGAGTAGAAGATATTTATTACACTATGCCGAGAAAACATAATTTTATGTCCTGATAGCTCTTTAGTCTATTTTCGCGTGATAACACTAAAATAAAGACACTAGCGATAAGATAGACAACTAGAACAAATACCTAAGCATGTTTTAATAGTCAATATTTGTCAATGATATAATTACTAACGATTATAAATAGATTTGAGGTTCGTCATAACCGTTAAAGCTAATTAACAAACAATTATCGGTGGGTATAAAAATATTCCGTGAACTTAATTGATAAACGATTACCAGTGACAAGTTGAACATTGCTTGTAGAAGTACTATTTATTTCAATGGCCTAGAAAAAGCGATAGAATTTTCCAGGTAAAACAGCCACCTGTAGCAACCAGAATAGCAACAATTGGGGCATAAGAACCTTAGGTATTGTGCTTAGGTATATACTGACTACCTAGAGTCACGATAGTACTTTGTTAGTAAGTATTGGAAAGTATTATATTAGTTAACTATTAAAGTTCAATAAAAATTTACTGCCGGTAATCAGAACTCTGAGTTTTATCGACGATTTTTCGAGACATATGATACTTAGTAGAGTTACGAAAATCATTTTTGGTATTCAAATTACCAGGAGAGAAGAAGTTGATGGGAGATACACTGGTAAAAACAAAAGTTATTTACGTTTATGCTACCATGGTAATGGAATGGTAGTGAAATAAATCTTGTGGTGTAAAATTATATAGGCCAACACCTGCATGAAGAAGGTTGCATGTTCGATTCAAAATTGTTTTTTTTTTTTTAATAAAATTGCAGACATGTGTGATGACACGGTGTGTTCGGTGTGCTCTGGGTGTTTTACATGTGGAAAGAGAAGAGAGTGAAGTCCTTCTTCCTGCGTCTTTTTTCCGCTAGAGTACAATCTCGGATTCTTAAAATCACGAGTAATGAAGTTCCTTGGGAAAGCATGTCCCACCTTAGGCCATATCTTCAATGCTGGCCAAACGCTCGACCTTTTCCAATAATAATAATGCACAATATAAGTTTTGTGTACGTTAACTTAGTGTAATTTTATAAAGTGTGCCTACCTATTATGTAATTCTCTATTTACAGTAACTACACACAGGGTGACTTTTTGTGATGGGAGTGTATGGCCAAGTCTATAACCACGGGAGATAAGGACAAGTTGAAAAAAGAATGATGTGCTCAATTCATGAGAAAAGACAACTTTTTACATATTACCCATCTCTATCTATGTAATAGATCTATCAGTGTATTTATTAGGTACCTAGATCACTTTATAGCATATGTTATAGATCAAAACCCATAACCTAAGCTCTGCTTAGCTTGAGGCTAGATGATGTTGAGTGTGAACTGTCCAAATGTATTTATTTATTTTATAAATTATTTACTAAAGTTACAAAGCCTTTTCACTTGGTGACACTCTACTTAAATCACACATATATTAAAAAACACCGCATCAAAATCCGTTGCGTAGTTTTAAAGATTTAAGCAAACAAGGGGACACGAAATTGGGACATAGGGACAGAGAAAGCGACTTTATATTATACTAAGTAGTGATGTTATGGGTACTAACCCATAACCTAAGTTCTACTGAGCTTAGGGCTAGATGATGCTGTGTGAAATATCCACATTTATTTATTTATATACTCTTACCTTCCTATTTTATTCACTAAAGTTACAAAGCCTTTTCACTTGGTGACACTCTACACCTAAATGCGGTCAGCTCAACAAGTAGGTACCCTTTTAATGTGACAGCCGCAGGTATCATTACTTACATACCTAGGCAGTATCGTATTCCACTTACTGTGTATTTTGCGTAACTAGGTAGGAATTTTCAATTTTAACATCGTGTGAAACGTATATATACCTACTTATACTATATAATATATACCTACCTACTTCTTACAAAATATTGGTAAATGGAACTAAAGAGTAAAAAGACACGAGTAGGTCCACCATGGAACTTATTTGGTAATGGTGAATTATTTCTAGCAAAAATGAAAATATCTATCATCTAAGTAGTCAAAGTCATTAAAACACGCATTAATAGATAAGAATTACTCAAAAAGCATATTTATAAGGTATGAGGTAACAAACACAGTAAAAAATTATAAGTTATAGCGGGTTACACTCACAAAAAATACAGAAGAATTTCAGAATTTTGGAACCACCTTTTATACCTATTCGTTTAAAAATCTTTTGATCACTTAAGTACCGATACCCCTCAGAATACAGAGGTACATTTATGTAGAAAATGTTTGTATACTTAGTCACTAAGAGACGAGTAAAATATACAAGTTTAGAAAAAAGCTACGCTTACAAGTCCCACGGGGTCAAGAACCAGATTGTGTGGGTGTGTGTGTGTAGGTACTCATGTGTGCGTCGACCCTTAATAATTACCATACATAAACTATAATTTGGCTTATTTAAAAAAATCTTCTAGATAGATACTTCTAATTCTTTTAAGCAAAAATTTACGATCACCAATAATGTAGTCGAAGTCAGTAAAATATGCATTATTAAAGATAAAACAACTAGTCAGGTTTTTATGAACATTTATTGGGGTCCACATTAGAACCGTGCTTTCAAATAAAAAGAAAAATCAAAACCGGTTCAGCTAGAGATAAATTCTGAGGTAACACGAAAAAATACAGCTGAATACTTACTAGCGACCCGCCCCAACCCGCTTGTGTATTATTTATATTATCTTGAATAACTCTATCTATTTATAAAAAAACCGTATCAAAATGCGTTGCGAATTTACAAATCTAGTAAGAGACAGACAAGAAATCTAGTGTCGAGATAAACTAATTAGTAATTTATTTAGAATTCTAATCAAAATACATATTTTTTTCTGCTATGTAAGTGATACGTTATACCTACTTCAAAGATAGATTTCTATGACATAAAAAGCTCCCACAACACCACTACACGGTACCTAGTACAAACATTCGTGCCGAGGCAGACCTTTGCCCACTACGCCATAAAGGTCGTTAAATGAGCTCTATGTTTGGAATGTAAAACAACGCATTCAAGAAAAAATGCATAACTAGGTAAATAACCTGATTCCATCAATTTGATCGCCACTGAGCCGTGAATGTGATAGTTAATGATCAAAAGTTGTTTTTCCGGTTCTTGTGCATTTGAAATCGTTTTTTATTTGTTTGTTCACACAAAGTTGTTTCAAAGAATAAAACAAAGCATGCATTTTATAAAAGTTTGTTTTACAACTGACTTCAAAAAAAGGTTTGAACCACTGAACCGATTTTACGTATTGTGGTTGCATATAAATTTGATCAAGATATGACCATTACTTTTGAGTTATGCTTAACTAGCGACCCGCCCCGGCTTTATTATACGTATAAACCTTCCTCTTGAATTACTCTATCTATAAAAAAACCGCATCAAAATCTGTTGCGTTGATAGGGACAGAGAACGCGACTTTGTTGTATACCTACTATGTAGTGATAATCTGTTGTGTACTGAATTTGACCACATCTTTGACAACATAAATAATGTTCTCCATTTTGCTTTAGAATTTGAATTCGGTTTTTAGTTGGTGTCAAAACATGCTAAATTATTCTGGTTCTATTTGATAACTTGTATAGATACATAGATAGATATGAGGTAGGTACGTAAAGTATCTTTAGCTTCTTGATTATTCGTGTTTATGTACTCTTACATTGATTACTTTTAAGATGAGGTACCTTTCTTTTCTTGGCATATTTCAAATCAAAACAATAGTTTATTTGCAAGAGTACAATAATATTTTGTATGTAATATTACATAGTTAACTATTTTAGTAGGTACCGAATTGTATTCGATCTGCACGCAGGCAGGAGTGCAAAAATTATCTGAGTCATATTTTTAGTACATTATACCTACTAAATTAAGTTTTTTAAGCTTACGCGATCAGAACACATTATTATAAATATTTATGTACGGGTATTTATCGCGTTTATTTACCTACCTATTTTTCCCGACGTTTCGACAGGTTTACACACTGTCTTCATCCCGTGACGATAAATACGCTATAAATACCCGTACATAACTATCTACTAAATTAAATTGTAAAGTCGTCTAAGCTGCAATTCTAATTCCAAATATTCTTTCACAAATGTTGGTGTCCATTGACTAAACAAATAAATGGCTATAAAGTTTTTTTGTAATTTTCTATTGTATAACAAAAGCTTTATGAACAAGATTTACTCTCTTTGTTCATAACTAAGTACCTACTACAGCTGTTAATGATTCAGATGTTAAATAATAAACAAAGATGGGTATCTACTTATGTAGCTGGGCTTTGTTTACTTCAAAAAGCACAGATGGTTAAATAATTAAACATGTATTTATAAGCATAATAAATGGAAGGGGCCTTCTATTCAAATAATTTACATAAAATACATATCTCTATGCATTTAAATGCTATTATTTCCTTTGGACTCTTGGAAAAGTCAGAAAATTCACATTATCTAGATAAATAAATAAAACTATAATATTAAAGAGATCACTTTGTTTTTTAAATTCGAAAAGTTATTTTTAAAATAAAGAAATGAACACGAAACCTTTACCTTGTTAGGTTACGTAAGCTTTTTTATCCTATATATGTAGATAATCTCTGATATTTTATAGTAAACCTTTTTTACAGATTAATTTAGGCTATTTGCAACCGTTTGCAGTTAGCACAATTGGTTCAATTGCATATACTAACTAGTTTAAAATTTTCTATTCTATTTATTGTTATTTTCGTTGTTTTATAATTAAGATAATATCTATGAACTAAAACTTCCTTTATAAATAGTTTCAAGGTAACGCGTAAAAGTTCCTGTCACGTACATTAAGTACTCTACCGAAAGAAAAAATTCAAGGTAATACATAATAGTAACTTAATTGTTGAATATATACCTACCGTGGTATTCTTTGATAGGAATTATAATAGCTAAAGTACAGTGAGTAAACAAGCATTTAATATTACATTTTTTTAATTCAAAGTACTGTGAAAATCGTAGGCTTTTTGTTAATTATGAACTTAATTTTAGAATACCACTTGCACTGCACCACAACTATAGGTGTTTTATAAATTTTGCTTTCGAAAGCTTTAAAAACAGCAACTGTTCTTCGTTGCTGACTGTATTACTACTTTGATGATTATACACACGCGCTATAATAATATTAACAATGATAAATAATGCACAATTACCACAATCCGGTGTATTTATTTGTACTTTTGATTTTTTTTTTGATGTTTTCATTATACTTACATAGAAAACACCCAGAACCTCAGAATAAATGTTTTTAGATCATACAAAAAATTGTCCTAAGTCGGGAAACGAACCCGTAACCTCCTGCGTCGCTGGCTTTGCCTACGGCGCTACGTCGGGCATTTTTATCTCATCATAAATCAATTCCTAAGGGATGAAACTGCAATAACATTTAAACTTTTTTAAACATTTCCAAAGAAACAACGCGCGCAAAGCTACGGGCAGACTTTAGCACTTAATATTTTATTTATTTTTTATTTTATTTATTTAAGTACCTATTTAAAAAGTACATCTATAATTACGGGGGCACCCAATGCTATAGCGTACATATGTCAGTCATACAATATTATTACCGTATTTATCAGTAATTAATTAAAGTGTACTATACTTTGTAGTAACCTATACTATAACGTAATTTATGCTGCACTTGCCTACTCAAGGTTTCACACCTAAAGACGTAGAAAACCACTACCTTTTAATCGAATATCCAGCATCACGGAATATTTCATTCTGTTGCATTAATCTATTTAAGGCTTCACTACTGTAACTTACGCAAGAAATTTAAGACTTATAATTATTATTATATAATTAATAATACCTAGAGATAAGAAATGTGATATGAACTTACCACAATGTCAACAATTAAAAACAAAATGCGACCGCCTTGTTTGTAAACACAGGGCACGAATCAACTCCTGCGCAACACAGGTGACTGCCCAGTGTAACCACGCCCGCTCGACTGACACTGGAACTGGTCTAATAATAACATGCGTGATTCTCCTACAGTGATAACCGCTTTATCTGGCTCAGGCACAGATTACTTGATAGTTTATGGCTTTAGTACCCGGGGCTTTATTGTGTAACTCAACTGGTAATATAGACTTAATTTTTGACAGTTTGTCCAGTTTAATACCTTATGCCTTAGACAATACCGAATACATTCTGACTGCGTCGCCCACTGGTAATCGATTTCAAGTTAGACAATAAGGCAGCCGGTTTGGTATAATGAGACTGGGTTGGGGAGAGATATCACGAGAGAGGCCACTGATCCCTGCTTTCTATAAGCCTACCTGAACACTTTTGTTTTAGGAACCGTGTAATAACCCTGCTTTTTGTGCTGCATCTTAAGCTCCGATTTGACTATCCGGAGACTGTATAAGCTGTAAACTGGATTGTATAAGCATCATGGTATTATAAAATCCCAGTAGTATACAAAAATACTTGACCATCTTACTATCTTACTTCTTACTATTATAATAAATGGGAAAGTCTGTGTGAATGTTTTGTTATTAGTAATTTCCGTAATTACTTAAGTCATTTAGATGAAATTTAGATAGTGTAGGACCTAGAATAAGACATAGGCAAATAAAATTTTTAAAATTAACCTCTGAGGGGGTTAAATATAGTGGTAAAGTTTGTATGGAAAATTATATTTTATGGTTCGATTTACTCAAAACTTGGTATAAATATAGTATGTATAAATAAATAATTAAACAAGTATTTTTTATTTTTAGAAAATAACTCCTAGGCGTTGTGTAGTAAATTTCTGAAATTTGTATGAAAAAAAAAATCTGGTGCAAAGCCGTGGGGCGCAAGTAGTAACAAAAATTTAGAAGTGTGAAGTTTTTTTTCTAATATGCTTTATTTGGCTCAGGCGCAGATTATTTTCATAGTAAATAGCTTTAGTACCCGGTTTTTATACTGAGACTGGGTTGGGGAGACATCAAAAGAGAGGCCACTTATCCCTACTTTCTATATATACATGAATACTATTATTTTTGAAACCTCTCGTCCGTCCGTCCACCGTCTTACGCTGCGTGTTAAGCTCCTATTTAAATTAATTATATAAAGGTGGTCTGGGAGAAATCACTCTCAGCGATAAGGCCGCCTTTTGTACCATGTTATTATTTAATTAGATATAACTTTTTATATATGTTTATTTATGTGTATGTATAATAAAATACCAATAGTAGGTATTCAAAAATACCTGTTAAGTAAATAACAAAAACTAAGAAATGTGCAGTTTTATTTTCTAAATAAATAATTATGCTTTACTTAATAGATTTAGGTCTTAAATTCACTAACATACCTACCAAACATTTGGGCTTAGGGAAAGAAACCTATAAGTTTTTTACGAAACCAGGAAAACAGTGTTATAATAATTATGCATTTATGGTACTTAATCTAACTCTATGGTAATAATCCTCTTTACGTCTAAGCTTTACGGTATGCATGAAGCGTGCAAGAAGTTCAAAGCTTTCTAAACCTTCTTTGTTGGCATGATGAAGAGATAAGTAGAAGAAAAAAAAATTGTTACATAATCTGTGCGATAGGATAGGTCAAACGTAGCTAAAATACATCTTTGAAACGCTAAGATCAATTACCATCTTTGAAACGTAGTAATTGATCTTAGGGATAGGTAAATAACTTCGCATAAATAGTTACAGAAAACCGTGTAGAATAAACACTTAAATTTACTTTCACTTCAACTTAGATTCATTAGAAGTTTTAGTACTTAAATTAAACAAAATGCAGAAATCAAAAGTGAGAAGGTAACTATTAATTGACATACTTATATGTAATATTAGTATACTACCTAAGTGGGGTCGGCACAACATGAATTCTTCTTCCATTCTTCTCTGTTATTCGTCATCTCCGTATTCACACCTTTCTTAAGCATATCCTCTTTTACACAATCCATCCATCTTTTCTTCGGTCTTGCTCTCCCCTTATATCCCTCCACATTCAAATCAATCACTCTTTTCGTAACATGATCTTCCTCTCTTCTCATAACATGCCCATACCACGCTAGCCTATTACTCCTCATCTTTTCCGTCACTGGCGCTACTTTCAAACTTCCTCTGATGTACTCGTTTCTTATCTTATCCATCCTTGTCACTCCACACATCCATCTCAACATTCGCATTTCTGCTGCATGTACAGCTCGTTCATCCTTCCCTTTCGTTGCCCAACATTCAGATCCATACAGTAAGACAGGTCTTATTACGGTCTTGTATATTTTCCCCTTAAGTTTAAGGGGCATTCGCCGATCGCATATAGTGCCTGTGACCTGTCTCCATTTCATCTATCCTGAGCTTATCCTGTTCTTGACGTCGCGGTCTATCTCACCGTCGTTTTGGATCAATGAACCAAGGTACCGGAAATTGGAGCAGACTGGCAGGGCTACCCCATCTATGGCAATATTGGCAAAACTGGAGGCACCGCCGAAGTCGAGAAAAAGCTGTTCGGTTTTTGAACGACTTATTCTCAACCCGACACACTCCAATTTTTGCTGCCATTTTGCCAATCTGCTCTGGACCTCAATTGCATTCTCCCCGACAAGAACAATGTCATCGGCGAACAGCATACACCAGGGTGCTTCCTCCTGTATGTCCGATGTTAAGGCATCCATAATCAGGAGGAACAAATAGGGGCTTAAAGCCGATCCGACCGGACGTACGTACAAGCTCTACTGTACATTGTACGTATTAGCTGCAGGTATTTCCCAGGCACTCTCTTCTCTTTCATTGCCCACCACAGAACCTCACGGGGTACTCTATCGTATGCCTTTTCCAGGTCAACGAACACCATGTGCAAGTTTTTGTGCGCACGTCTGTATTTTTCGCTCAATTGGCGAAGTGCGAATATGGCGTCCGTTGTCCCTCGCCCTGGCATAAACCCGAATTGGTTCTGGGTTATCTCGCTCTCCGCTCTCATTCGTCTCGCAATCACTTTCTCCCATACTTTCATACTATGTGACATGAGCTTTATTCCCCGATAATTGTTACAGTCTTGTACATCACCCTTGTTTTTATAGATGGGCACTAGCAGACTTTTGCACCATTCGTCCGGGATCGCCTCTTCTTGTAGCAACTTATTGAAGAATAAACTCAGCCACTTCCATCCATCTGCTTTTAAAAACTTCCATACTTCAACTGGTATACCATCTGGGCCGGTAGCTTTTCCATTTTTCATGCTTCTCACCTCTTTCTTAACTTCTTCCATACTTATTTCTTCCACCACACCTATGTTTATAGGTGGATTTTCTAACATTCCCCTCCATTCATTTTCTTCATTCATTAATCTACTGAAATATCCTTTCCAACGGCCATTTATATCCTTATCATTTGTCAAAACCTTTCCTTCATCATCTTTTACACATTTAATGTGGATAATATCCCTTGCATTCTTCTCTCTTGCTTTAGAAAGTCTGTAGAGGTCTTTCTGTCCTTGTGGGCTCTCTAAGGATTGGTATAGTTTGTCCTGTACCTTCGCCCTAGAGACAGCTACAGCTTTCTTAGCTTTTCTCTTGCATTCCATGTATTCTATCCTTTTACTCTCTCTAGCAGCAACATCCTCGCTATCTATACTTTTCCATTCCTTAAATACATTCTTCTTTTCTTTCAAAATTTTTTGTACCTCTTCACTCCACCACCACCTATCCTTATCAATTCTTCCTTTACCTTTCGTTTCTCCAAATACATCCTTCGCTACATTTCTTATACACGATGCCATTTCATTCCAACAGTCATTCACAGATTTTCCTTCCATGCCTTTCATTTCTAACATCTTATCAACCACTCGCTTTTGGAATTCAATCGCATGCTCTTCTTTCTCTAATAAATACCATTTAATTTTTGGAAGCGGCTTTGGCTTATTTAAAGCAGTTTTGACTTTTATTTTAGTCTCCATTATGAGCAATCGATGTTGACTAACTAGTGGCTCCCCTGGTATAACTTTGCAGTCCTTGACTGAGCTTATTTTGCCTCTTCTCAGAAGGAAGTAATCAATCTGTGTGCTGTGATTTCCGCTTTTGTACGTGATGAGATGTTGGTCCTTCTTTTGGAGAAAGGTGTTCACAATGGCTAAGTCAAAAGCGGAGGCTGCCTGTAGTAAGGATTCTCCCTCCTGATTTCTGCTTCCAAAGCCCCATCCCCCATGCACTCTCTTATATTCCCCACTTATTCTTCCCACATGTCCATTAAAATCTCCACCAACATAAATATCCTCATTTTGAGGAATGCTCATTATCACCGCATCAAAATCTTCCCAAAATTTTTCTTTCACACTATCATCACATCCACACTGCGGTGCATACACACTTATTACATTCAGCACTAAATCTTGCATTATTAATTTCACCATAATCACTCTGTCGTTTACTCTTTTAACATCCGTCACACATTTTTTCATCTCCTTATCCAGTACAACTCCTACACCGTTCCTCTTTCCATCACTTCCACAATAATAAAACTTATAACCCACTCCTATTTCCCTTGCTTTCGTACCCTTCCACTTCGTTTCCAGTAAACAAGCCACGTTTATTCTTCTTCTTTCTAAAACATCCGCTAGCTCCCTTCCTCTTCCAGTCATCGTTCCTACATTCCAGCTCGCAATCCTCACTCTTACTTCCCGGACTCGCTTCTTACGTTGCAACCGTCCCTGATGCAACAACCCTAATCCACTTCCCACATCCGCCGGGTGCTGCGTTTGCGCGTCGCCTGGGGGGTACGCCCTAACATGGTCACTAATATCTTTCACTTGCAAATTCATGTTGTGAAAGGTTTTGGCATGATGTTTTTATGACCGGCCGCCTGCCTGACGTCAACCCTCCTTGGGAATACACAGTTTAGAGTTGCCAGGGCCCCTTTCGTTGTTTAGCAGGGTGCACCGCGTGCAGGCGAGGTTGGCTTGGAGCCCGTGAGATGGTATTTGGGCCCCCTTACACCCAATATATAGGATATATTATATTATATATATTATATTAGTAGATATTGTAGATTGGGATTTATAAGATGAAGATGCTACATTCTGCAGCTTGGAAATGACAACGGCATTTTAATATGCTCGTCTAGCAGCTTGGAATTGCTACAAAGTGTAGAAATATGCTCCAACTAGATAATAATAGCTTGGGATCGCTACGGCATAGTAATGTGCTCCGATTCTTAGCTTTTATCTTATTGCTACGGCGGCGTAGTATGCTCAGATTTTTAGCTAAGAACTGCTACGACGTATTTATATGCTACGCGTCGTATACGCCTCGTATACGACGACGTAGTAATAATATGAACACGTAGCATTTTTTGTTGGGGTAAACGTGTTCTTGAGTGGAGACCGCGACTTGGCAAACGTAGTGTAGGACGCCCTCCGGCTAGGTGGGATGACGATGTGCGAAAGACTGCTGGCAGATGCTGGATGCGTCAAGCTGAAGACAGGGCGCTATGGCGCTCATTAGGGGAGGCCTATGTCCAGCAGTGGACTAATATAGGCTGATGGTGATGATGATGATGATGTAGCATTTTTGCGGAGTTGGAACATGCTACGCCATGTAGGTAGGTCGTTTTTACTACGGAGTACCTAGTAAAACATGGTAGAGAGAAGTAGCCGGTTTTTTTAGGAACCTACTATTAATTAGTGGTCGCGAGTGCGATCCCTGCGCGTGACATTAATTTGTACGATCTGCAGACATTTGATCCCGGTTTGGTTGTTTTCTATCTAAATACCTACTAGCTGACCCGATAGACGTTCATTATCATCTTCATCAGCCTATATTAGTCCACTGCCTGTGCTGGACATAGGCCTCCCCTAATGAGCGCCATAGCGCCCTGTCTTCAGCTTGACACACGTTGTCCTATCATAATTATGAAAATGAAATTCGAATTTTCCGCGCATACTTCTTAATTTTATTTTCATGAAAACCTTCTCCTGACAGTAACAAACACAGCAAAAAAAGAATAAGCGAAATCAGTCCAGCCGTTCACGCGTGACGACAGCGCGGCGTGACCTAGGGAAATAGGGTTTATTCATATTATTTATATAGATATCAGCTATTTCTAGAACCCATGTGTTCAATAATCACATAGACTGACATGACTAACACACTGCACACGTATGATGCTTAATCGAAGATGTGGGAAAAATTATTCCCAATCCTTTTTCCAATCGGAGTTCCTTAGGACATGGAAAATCCCCACAAAACAAACTCTGCTAAATTTGGGTCTAAAAGACGCTGTTTGGATTATCCAGCATTTATTTATGTAACTTCTTCATTTCAAGAAAACTCGAAACTATTGTTTCAGCGAAGTCAACGACTTCTTATATCTGTGGATGTTCCTGAATATACTGGGGTTGATCGGCTGCTTTTTCATGTTCACCATATCAACCTTATGGGCTCTTGGTAAGAAAATTCATTGTTCTATTTTTGTATGTTCATATTTTTTGCGGGCAAAGAAACCTGCGGTGAATGTATGAGAGCGTTAATACCGCTTTCATACATTCACCGCAGGTTTAATACACGTTATTCAGGGCCCGGTAGTTAGGGCGATTAGGGAGCAAGGCTTGCCGGGTCCGTCCCTTAGGGACCCTAAATCGTATTACACCACTCTTAGTTAGGGTTAGGGTCCCTGAATAACGTGTTGTGTAATACCGCTTTGAGTTCGTGTTCCGCCACGGGATAAATATTTGTATTGTAGGTACAGACAGCTTCACTAATTGGTATCCCCCTCACAGAATATGCAGTAGTGTGTATTCAGTAGCACGCAGGTTCAAACCCTTTAACATAAAAATAATTGATTATAGTTTACAAATTTCTCGATAATTTCGTATTTTGTTTTGTTATAAATTTTATTCAATTACTTAATCAGAAAACTAAGATTTTTTCAATACCTTTCTTAATTTCTATCGGTACGCACGAGTAACTATGCTAAATTTCGAGACATAATCATAAGCAACGTTGGTGTAGTGGTAGAAGTAGCCGAGTTAATCTGGCTTCTAATCGCAAGGCCCGTGTTCGATCCCCTTTATCGATTAGATGTCATTTTTATATTTGCCATTTTTTATTTTTGTCTATTCTTGTGAATAGTGAAGTCATTGTTTATTAGTATCAATATAATGATTGAAAAATAAAACACAATTTTAGGTAAGTAAACACACTTTTTCTATTTCAAAATTTATGACTACATAACAAAACAAAATAAACATAATTAGTAGCATAGATTGTTTGTTTGTCTTAGACATTTTTTATTTTATAATCAAGCTTATTTATTAGTAGTTCCCTATCCTGATAAATAATGTTCCATTTGCGATTTAGTACTCGAGAATACACATGTTTTCATTAGATTTTTGTTAACTTTTCTAATCTAATGAATTAAACAATTTGAATCTCCTGTAAATCGTGGAACATAGTTTAATCAGGTAGGTTTGAAAATATATATGAGATCAAAAGGTGTTTTTCTATTATTTATTTTTTGTAGTCTGTTTCTCATCTGTGTAACCTCTTGCTCTAAGTTATGCTTGGACCTCAATTCATTCGAATGCCAATTTAAAACCATTTGACCCCACATATTTTCTCAGACTTAGGTCCGGACTTTTAGCTAGCTAGGAATAACAGTAATGTCTTCTTAAAAATAAAATCATTCAGAAACCATTCGCGTACGATGCACTGCACAATTATGATGGACAAAATAAATTTCTCCCTCTGGATACGCGATCCGCACAGAAAGTAACATCCTTCAACACTGTCAAATATTGTTCTGCATTCATACTCCCAGTCATTTCTTCTATTTTCCGGGAACCATAGAAGACCCCAATAACCTAAAAATAACAATTTAATCAATTGGTGTTTGTTTTTAGGTGTGTGGGATAAAATACAAATAATTTATTTGCATTGGTCAAATATTATGTTGTTTGTTTGTTTTGTTTTAAAAAGATAAGAATAAGATGAAATTAATAATCTTTGATAAATGTAATTGGATTCGTTGAGAATTATCACTTACTTTTATAATTTATTCTGTTGTTACACTCCTGTTGTTTTTTCTGCCAATTCTTCTTACATTCACATCCCCCTCGGATTTAAATTTCGAACCTCATAAGCGCAGGGTTTGAATCTGTAAGATAACAAATCAACAATATATTATGCAGTTAAAGATAACAAGGTTTTACTAAAAAGATATAAGTAGGAAATTTACCGTTATTCCAAGCTGACGAGCAATCTTCTTATTACTTATTTGCTGTTCGATAATAACCGGGATCTTAGTTCTCACAAAATTAATGATATGCAACATTTCCTTCAATATTCTTCAATTCCACCAAAAACATAAATAAAAACAACCAAGTAAACACTCGAATTGAGAATGGCAGTAACCTTTTCTTCGTTCACCAAGATTGTATTTAGATCTACCCTCATCTTTTTTCTTATCCAGATATCGTAAATAAAATCCGCTGCCGAACATTAATAACACAAAATTTCGAGCGTCCGATAACTAATTCATTAGCTTAGTTGTTTAGTGAAGTGGTTAAATGTCATGCGAGCGATTGGATGCCTGGTTCGAACCCCACTTGATGATACAATTTTTGTTTCTTAGAATTTGAGTAAAAGATTAGTCGGTCGGACGACAAATGTAAACTTTAGCTATTTGAGGGGTTACCAATTAGTGATTCTGTCTGTACGTATGAGGAGCCGATTTCACTAACTAAATCGCCTCACTAATACAATAATATCGTGTCAAAAAGACAGAGATAAACCCCTTTAGGCATCTAACACCAAAAACTTTTTGTGGTTCATTCATAGCTGTGATGATTACGTTTATTAGGTACATCAATCTGACCGTTTTCGTATTTTTTTGAATTAAATTCTTTTCATTCGGTCGGCCATGGGAGTACTTATTATAATTGTATGATTTATATGACCCACACTTGCCGTACCACTCAATAGCGACGCCATTAAGTTTTAGTCGACATTATGAAAAAATAGTCGAATAGGTACCAAACGCACAAACGTCATTTTAGGCATCTTGATAGTATGGCGCTATTGAGACATTTGTTTTGAAATTAGTGGAATTCGGACCCTGGTTTCAGGTATATACATATAGGTACAAAAAATACCTATCTTTTCGTCGGTTACCTACATACCTAACCATAACAACTGATCTTCTTGCAATCCATCCAGGATTAAGTATCACTATAGTTTGACGCGTTGGGTTAGCATGATCTCAGCCAGAATCCAAAAGACCTTTTGGGCAGCAGTGTACATCTATTGTAACTGTTTTTATAATTCCATGTTATTTTTTCTTTGTTAGGTGCAATATTCAATGAACCAGATTTTCCACCGCCATTGGTGGACTTCATAACAAGGATACAAGGTATTTCACAACGCGCTTACGACAGAAATAATTTGATGATATTCCTGGGTGATTTATTCAACAATTAGTTAAATAAAATATAACTAGACTTAGTTACTCGTTCAAATATAAGGAAAGTAAGTGGTGACAATATTGCTCTATTTTTGTTAATAATGCAATAATTATAAAGAATGGTAGGTACTTAAACCAATGAGGTCCTAGATAAGAATAGAGTGAGTGGGGGCAAGATCGAACGGTTTTTTGATGAGATGGTCAGTGTTGTTTTTGAATCCTTGTAGAAGAATATATATTAACTTTATTTAAAAGTAAATTAGAAATAATTAAAGGGCAAAGACTAGATTTTTATAATATTGATAAAGCTTTTCAAAAAGTAGAAAACTGTAAATAAAAATATGATTTTCACTAAACTGAAACAGGGGGAAGATGAAAAGGTGACGGGGTAAGATCGAAAAAAAATCTAAAATCGTTAAAACACGTCTTAGGCAACGTTTATGGTCCTTAGTCTTTAGTGTTAAATAATTAAAAAAGTTGTATCTGTAGTGCCAAAATACCTGTTTTTAACAGAGATATAACAGATTTTTAGAAACTTGTATTACGAACTTACCCCACTGGGGGAAGATTGAAGTAGAGGTTCTCATACTTTTCCGCCAATTTGCTTAAGTTTTGACTGAAGAAAAAATCATTATCTATCAATCAAAAACTGTTTTTATTTCACATGATATCTATATGAATATTCTTTTTCATCACCATAAAATAATTGTTTTTTTTCTTTTATAGTAAATTTTTAACGTATTTTCTTTTATTGGCCTTCTTTTTTATTTCACATTTCTTAGCATGCCTAGTTCTTGTTTCTTTATTACTTTTAGCAATATTAATTTATTTTCTTATTTTTCTTGCTGAAATTTTATCGTAGCGCTGGCAGTGGTATAGGGTATAGGGTAATGGTATATGAGTAATGTTTTTAATCGCTGGAACAAAACAATAATATTTTATTTTTATTTATTATTTCACAGACATTTTCTACCCATGTACTAACTACTTATTAACAACAATTAATTTATTCATTTAAAATGCCAAATTGACTGAATTAAATATCTAAATTAAGTAAAGACAAAATTTAACTTCGTTAATACTTAATTCCTTAAATTAAAAAATAAAAAGTGACCTTCGACAATCAGTCACGGAGTAAATTTTCAAAAATGTGACCTGCCTTCCACAAACTCAGAGATACAGTTTGAGAATATCTGGCTTTTAGTATGAAATCTGATAAAGGGTCAAGATTAAATCTTTTATATGTTCATCTTACCCCGTTAAATAAAATCGGGGAAAGACGAAAAGTTGAAATAAATTCCAAAATACGACAAATATATTGATTTAGAGGTAATTACATAAATATCCACAAAAAATAATAAGCACATGTTTCAATTAAACACTCGTAACTACCTTGTAATTGAATTTACAAGACACGGGGCAAGATGAAATCACTTTTGTGAATCCTGAAAAATACACTGTCTTAGAAAATTGCATTTTACACACAACCAGGCGTTCTCAGCCGCAACCGCTGACTGAGGTGTGTTATGTAACAAATTGGTGGTAAATAATTTAACTGAGGTATCAAATAGTATTGAAAAGGTATTGGAATTTGATAGTTTCCAAATATAAAATATCGCACTTGGTCCAGGGGTCCTGACGCTAACGTCCCGATGATGTTGCAAGCACTGCAATAAGTACTATAATCTGGTGTTATTGAAGACTTTTTATCTTACCCCTTTTTTCATCTTCCCCCCACTCACTCTAGTTTCTTTTTACCATGATCTGTTGTAAGAAGTAAATAATAATTGTTTTGAAGTTGTTTATTTTTATTTTCTTAATTAGAAAGACCTCCAATGTCCCACTACCATAATTAAGGTATAGTTTATTCATCGAGCATGTAGAATGTTTACCAACAAAGCCACTGACAGAGTCCAGGGTAAAAAGCCACTGACAGTTTAATCAGCTGATGAAGGGGTGAACAAATTGTATATAACTCTAACTTTAAATAACTCAGGCAGTCTCACACATATTGGTTTTAGTTGATTCAGATTTTATTGTAATATTGCTAGGAATTGACCTGTTGTGTTGAAAAATAAATACCTACCTCCTTTGTACTTCTTATTATTATTACTTCATTTCCGCATTTAGGTATGTTATTAAACATAAATTAGATCTTGAAATGTTATCGCACCAAATATGTAGAGTTTGCATATTTAGGATGTCAATAAGTAAAGTCTTCTTTAAATTATACTAGCGACCCACCCCGGCTTCGCAGTTTTATTATACGTATAAACCTTCCTCTTGAATGACTCTATCTATTAAAAAAAGCCGCATCAAAATCCGTTGCGTAGTTTGAAAAATGTAAGCATACAAAGGGACATAGGGACAGAGAAAACGACTTTGTTTTATAATATGTAGTGATTGACCCGAAGAGAAGGATATTAAAACCTAAACTATAACTTGAATTCAACAAATTATTAATTCATAACCTATCCTTAGTAGGTACCTAGATAATTGGTTTCCGTAATGACTTGAATACAAGCTAAAGCAAAAAGAAATAAGACTTTAAACGCATATGGATATGGATCTATCATCATTTTCATACACGTATCTCTACTCTGGGATTTTTTTGAATGTAGGTTGAATACAATGACTGACATGTACAATCTTATTAATATTATAAACGCGAAAGTTTGTAAGTACGGATGTTTGTAAGTACGGATGTTTGTTACTCTTTCACGCAAAAACTACTGAACGAATATGGATGAATTTGGCACAGACATAGAATATAGTCTGGCACACACTTATGCTATATTTTATCCCGGAATTCCCACGGGAACGGGAATTACGCTGGTGAAACCGCGGGGCGCTGCTAGTATAATATAAAACAAAAACAACCTCTTTTAGGACATTAATTATCATCATCACTTTTTGACTCTGAGCTACTTGATGTACCTACCTACCTATCTCCAGATACTTATATAGATAGGTAGGAGGTAAAACTTTGAAGAGCACAAATTATCTACCTTTGATAAGCTAAATCAATAGGTACGAGTATCAACTCCATAACCTGTCCAATTGTCATTCGGTTTAAATAGATACAGAAGCCGGGAGTGACATTTTTATTTTTTCGCGGTGTCTACTAGTTAGACATATACTTACCTACTATAAGACCATCATGACCAGACCATGGGAAATATCACCACAGATTGAAGGTACTTAGTTTTGTTGTACAGCAACTTAGCCTTAGTTCCGACAAGGGCTTTTTTTAAACGTCCGCTAAAAAATAGAACAAATGCATCCATCAGGAATGTCTTTGGAAGTACATGTTCTCAATGCAGCGCTTTTAAAAACGCGACGCTTTTTTATCGAATTATGTTCAATTTTCACGGAGGTTGGGCGTTAATTGATACCTAATATTAATGGTACCTACTTAATAGATCAATGAAATTTCCTTTTATTTATACAGGTTATGGGCAAACCTTTGATTGTATGAGGGACGCATGAAACATTTTTTAAATTATGTTGTTTCTAGAGTAAGATTAAGGTAGTATTTTACCAGCAGCAAAAATAACAGTTGAAACTTCAATATTTTTCAGGTTTTGTAACGAATGAATATCTCCAGCTATCACCAAGAAACTCTGCAGCAGATCACTCAAAGGTGATGGTCGATATTTTAAACATGTCCATATCATCTATGATAGTGTTCGCTGTCATAGTGGTAGGCTTCGCGATTTTCACTAAAATTCATTAAATTTTAATAGAAAAGTAAGTAGGTAGGTATACACTTATTTAAATAAAAAAATAATGGCGAATATCATCTACCCCTAAGCTTATTAGTATCCTCATCATGAGTACTAGATAACAGTTAATACAATATACTTACCTAGGTTTATCAAGATATATTTTTATTATGTACCACAGAGCATATCCATGCAACTCCATGCTAGGTACACATAGAATACCCAGGTATCGGAACAAATATCTGCAGATAGTGCAATTTGCCACGAGGCGGGAATAATTCTCTTTTACCTTTATTTTATAAATCCAATCCTTTTCAGTTTCTGCCGAAATTTTAAACTCGAGGATCTTGGTGGCCTATGTATAGTGTACCTATTCCCTATTACTTAGGTAGTTACTAGGTACTTACTGGTGCCTTACTATTATTATTACAGGTTGTATGGTAAAAAAACACGAATTAATTTACTGTAACTTTATTTAACCTTGAAATAAAAAATATAATACAATAAATGTTTGCAATTATAACGCGCCGGGATTCCGTGCTATACCCTACTTACTATAAAACTTCAACATTCTTACCATCTGCAACTCTTATCTCTAATAAGGCTACCTTTAAATTCTACCACTTTCATTCTTTGCGGTACGTTCATGTATCAACCAGATTTTCATACTGTGTACTGTTTATGATTAGTTTTACCGTACATTGCCAAGGGTTTCAAGGTTATGCACTGAAACAGCCCTCATGATTACAAAACAAATCATGATTGCGGGCTTCCTCTAGTTATAACTGACTAGAGGAAGCCCGCGATCATGATTTGAAGATACCCGGAGTGCAGTGAGATGAGAAACTGATTGCTTAGTACCTCTGCATCATACAGAGATAATTGTATGATTATTGGTTGTGTATGGGTATATTGTTGAGTCATTAATTGCCACAGTCAGTCATTGATGTGCTTGTATTCGTATAGGTAAACGTGACATAAAAATTATTTATAATTAGAGTAAGGACTATATTTTGACCATGTACTGTATTTTTTTATTGTAATTGTATTTACCTTTTTTATATAGTAGGTAGGTCCTGGATAGCTTTTTATTCAAATACTTTCAAATACGTTTTGCATTTTTTTACTTCAAGCCCTGATTTTTACGCGCGTTATTTACGTAATTGAAGTTGCGAGCGGGATTCATAGGACCTTAAGGTATTTTTCAGGCAAAACTCATGTACAGCAGTGGACAATTATATGAGTGTCTGAATTGTGTTGTTTAGTTCTCTCTAGTAGAGTGGTATTCAAACCAAAGGAAACCTGCACTAATATCTCCAATGTTAGGGCTTTCATGAACTTTAGTTAGTCTTTGCATCCACGAAGGCTGGTAAAGGCACTAGTGTATGGTTGGCAAAACTTAGATGTTTCTCCATTTATATAAAAAAAATCTGATTAGAAATATAAATTCGTTGAACATTTGTGATAAAATGTTTGATACATGATGCACCAATTTGGGCCATAATGCGTTAGTTATTGCTCGTATAGCGTTTATGCGCTTACAAAATCTTATTTTAAACAATATATTGCCTTTAACTAATCATCTAAATATAAATTGCTTAAAAATGCTAAATAAATGTAATATGGTTTTTCTTTACGCATATTATAAGTAATTGTACGTTTGCATAAATGTACTTTTAATCATGATCTAAATAAATTATTTTTGATTTATAAATCATTATAATGTTCGTAATTTTATTTGTTTATCGAAAGAAAATAACAATCAAAAAATGTAGTATGAAAATAAAAATATAAATAATAATGCTATGCATCAAACGTTACAATAAAATGATTACTTAAATTGTACGAATAATATCTTTCGGATTTGGAGTATTTCTAGCAAATGTGTTTTATAAACTTAATCTAGCAAACCAATAACATTAAGATTTTCCAACGCCCTAAAACTCAAACGCTTGGGGATTTTGAATTTGACTTCTTTTCGTAATCTACATGTTCGGGTTAGTCGAAAATATGCCACGAGATGCCAAAATAATTGTGCTGTCACACAGCGGCATAAGAATCACATAATGAATTTTTGAGAGATCGTCATGATCATTCAGTAAAAATCACGTGCTTAAATCTGAATTGAGTTTCAGTTTCCGGGCGTTAGAATACATTATAAGGGCTAACGTAGGGCGATTCTTTCGATCAATCGATTCAAATGAAATCAATCACAGTAATTATCTACATTTTTTTAAATCAAGAACAAGAAATGGCAACCAAGACACACTTAAAACGGTATTGTCTTATTTTTTGTTCCCAGAACTAAGCCAGAAAGAACCAGCTTCATTAGTTAGACATAAGATCATAGGTTTCTCTCTTTTCATCTTAAATCGCCATTTATATGGTTTTCTATCAAACTTAGCAACTTTTAGAAGATTGATTCTTTAAAAAACCCTACACGCAAAACCACGGCAAGCGATAGTCAAGCCATTTTAACCTAAATAGCATATAACAGCATAACTCGATACATAATAGCAGAAGAGTAAACACTTATTTCTAGTTTGTAATCTAGTAAGACAACAAATACAACAAGAGAAGACCACCACAGTTTTGGAAACTAAAGGAAAACCAATTCTTTTGTATAGAAGATGCACATTTCCAAAGAATTCGTATAATTATAATGTGAATAAAGTTTCGTACCATCACACCATAACCATATAAAAGCGTCTTGCACTTGGTTTCCTGTTCTGTATTTGTTTCTTCTAATTTATCCATCACCTACCACTCACAAAAAGCAAATACTAAGTAAATAAGTTTTACGATTTTACGTACATAACATACCGTTTGATATGCTAATGATATGATAAAAAACCTACTCTGGCTTGCCAGCCATGAGCCGGCCAACAAGGACGTCTTATAAGTTCAGTTCAAAATCAAAATAATTACATGTTTTTTTACACAAACTAACAAACGACTAAGAAGAAACTACTAATTTCACGAAGTATTAAGGATAACTCTAAATCGACTACTCTGATCTTAATCGAATTTATATGGCACTTGGTTACAAATAAAAAAAGAATTATCAAAGCAGGAGCCAGAAAAATGTTATGCAACACATAAAAATACATCTGAATCTGAAGAATCTCCCACTTTTTTGAGGTCAGTTCAAAAGAGATAAAAATTACATTCTTCAAAAAAAATTAGAAAATAAAATTGAATGTGCGTTCTTAAAAAGTAAGTAATTTATCTAGCAAGCTTAGAACGAAATAAATTGGCTTAAAATTTTTCTTTAAAGTTTGATGTTGAGTTCTTGTATCACTATTAGCAAAATACTTGCACGCGATTTTTTCAAATTTTTGGTCGTCTTTTATTGACTGTGATCAATGTAAATCAGCCAAAAAAATCATGAGACGTGCATAAATCAAATCTTTCTGTTTACTGGTAATTTTTAACTGAACTTTTACACGGTCATTTGATGCTGGCCGGCAGAAAATATAAATGATATTTTTAATTTCAGTTGAGATACATTTTAATAATACATTATGGTAAGTACTTCAAACAAGTGGGTAAAAATACCCTAAACAGAAATATATTTAAATAAA
Source organism: Eupithecia centaureata (assembly GCA_944547425.1). Lineage (NCBI taxonomy): Eukaryota > Metazoa > Arthropoda > Insecta > Lepidoptera > Geometridae > Eupithecia > Eupithecia centaureata. Next base: position 11,506,643 of record OX155679.1, on the reverse strand, counting down.
ATCTAAATAAAAACTCAATAATACTGATAAGGGAATAAGGTACACCATATTTTTCAATGTTTACGAATTAAAAGTATGAAGTACTTTGTGTTACAAAAAAAAAACATAACCATTTAGCGTGTGGTAGAAACTCATGTAAATTAAGGCCAGCGGCTTCGCATTCGTTATTTCTATGGAAACGTTTCAAGGCCATTTCTATCCCACGAAAACTGATTTATGAGATGAAAAGCCAGTTTTATTCCAGGGCTTGAATTTTGAATAGACGTACTCCTTAGAACGTCTATTCAATGTTCAAAGTTTTTGAGTGAAAGAGTAACAAACATATGGACGTTTGTATGTATGGACATACAAACATTCACGTTTATAATACAAGTAAGGTTAATTAACATAAAATTTAGTAAACCTAGTCTGATTCACTATCATAATCAGAGATTCGAGTTCGGTTGACGATAGTTTCGAAACGTCTCATTCATCACTACCATGGCTGGAAGATCGAAAGTGTGCTTGAAGTTTTATGAGAGCGTATAAATGTACTTATTATATTATCAAATTTATTAGGTGAACTTTTGGCCTTGTATAATTATTATTGCCGAGTAAAAAAATTATATAAGTATGTGTTCTGTGTTGTATTTTGAGGTTATTAGTTTATTATTCAAGCTATTTTATAAATTTTGATCTATGTCATCATCAGCCTATATAAGTCCTATAAATTATGTGTACTTAGATACATAAAATTTTTATTTGTTTTTCTTAAAAAAAAATTAAATGACTGAATTTATTCAATGCACTAAGCATAGCCATTAGAAATTATGTGTAATATTATGTTCTTGTGTAAATAGATAAATAAAAATAAGTTAAAATCACCAGCCCCGATTTCTCCGTGTGTGATAGATTTTCAAAGATCCGCACGATAGAGGCGCTGTTCTAGCAAATCCTATAGAAAAAAAAAATACCAACGTAACGATCACTTTTCGATAATATCGTCAAACGGACTCGACTCTCTGTTGTTAAGGCATACAACTTATTTTTATTTTATAATATTGTCAGATCTATCAGGAAGCATGTTATTTATTATTTAGTAATTGATTTATTTTATTGACACGTTATAATAAAGGCTATTGCTTGACGTCTAACTATACATATTAAGATCATGTTTAAAATCGAAATTTTCGTATTAATTTAGAAATGATCTTACTCTACGTACATTTGGTGTCAATTGTTCTATTAAGCTTTCCAATATTATAAGAACTAAGTAGCACCCGTATCAGTTCTGTTCTAGCTATAACGAATAAAATAGCGATTGTATCTTTTTTACAATAAGTAAAATAAGGCTTCAAATTTCACTAAGTATATCTACTATTTCATTATAAGTAAATACTGATTAAAAATGATAAGAATACCTTTTTTTTTAATCGTCAGGTAAAAGTAAAGATGCGATATTTTATTCGTGATAGAAAAGAACTTTGAACGTCATACATATGTATTAGGAAGGCCAACTTGCGATAGGAAATAGCTACTAAAATATCAATAGAGAAAGTAGTTTTACCACTAGAATAAATATGTCTCTACGGTAAGTACAAATCAAATCATCAACGTGTTTCTACCTTTAGGTAGAAACACACTATTATGTCAGAAATATTTCAATTTCATACATTATGCACTGCTAATTAAAAGTCACGTCATAACAAGACACAATAGTGTGTTTAGACCGGAACGTGTATACATCGTAAACTAATTTTATGCTTATTTCAAAATTAATATTATATTTAAACATAATTTTATCGCTGTTTATTAGTGCATCTAAAGTAACTAACAGTTAGTTACTTTAGGTGCACTTAGACCAGTTACTGGTCTTAACTGTAAATAAAAGTTCAATATAAATGAGATTTCTTTGAGTATTTTCTATTTCAATGTATTTTTTTATTGCATGATTAGATTGTTGACATCCACAAACTTTATCAAAGAGAATCCTTATCAATAAAACTACGGAACTCAAAATACTTGAATACTCGAGAACTGAATACATTCAACGTTACATTCTACCTATAAATAAGTCGTTTAACCTACGTTCTATCTTATAGTCAAGTGCACTTTATGAATCTCACTACATTCGTTTCACTGGTTGGAGTTTTAAGCCATCTTAACCTACCAAAGGCAGAATGTTCTATTTACAGTTACGATTTATAATTAAATAATAAAAAAAAACAATAAGCATTTTTGTTTCTAATTTCCTCGTAAAAGATTTTATAGCGGAGGCTGGTATAAGAATTGTATAATATTTTAAATCTTAATGTACTAAATTGACTTAATTTAATGTTATTTATAAATAAACCGCCTCTCAAATAAATTAAAATAAAAAATTAAACTACCCACCAATTTAAAGGAAATTAATAAAAACTGTATATTTAAACCACACAACCCTTTTTTTTATTTCGATTCTAAATTTCGAGATGCCGGAATTCCGGTCGTATTCTAATCTCGGAGATTCATGGATTATTTCTTATTAATGAGCTCAACCAATTATACAACCATTTAAAATAAAGCGTATTTATCGTAAAATAAAGACGAGTATCTCGTTACATAAACTCTAGATAGAACATTCCACAACAATGCGTACACGTATACTCATGTAGATAAAAGTTTTAGTCGATATGAGCACGATACTTCTTCCTTACGTTTGTTATAGGCCAAGCATATTCTACCAAATACGTGGTCGACTAAAAGCAAATGACTAGCCGTGTCGTTTTCAATTGTTTTATTTTCAAGATGCTTTATTCAGGGCCCGTACTCTAAAAAACCGAAATCGAAAGTTTCGATTCGTTTTCTTTCTTGTTTGTGACGAAAGATATTGTATACGACAACGAATTGAAAAACTCCATTTTCGTTTTCTGAGTAAGCACTGAATATTATTCATTCAATAGTTTGCAGTCTTGATTTATACAGTGAAATTGAACGCTTTCAAACGAGAAAAGCTCTGAGAGCTTTTGGGATCAAAATTCTTTAGATAAGTAAGGCTATTGATTTCTAGGGGTATAATACTAATGGTTATTTGTGCTTTTGTTAGCGCAACTTCGTAGCGATGTAAAGTCGCGAATCAGGCCTATTAGTTTTACCAGGAACTCACAGATTTTGGGGTTTCGAGGACCGTTTTATCTCATGGACGGAGAATACATTCTACTTTTCGATTTAATAATATGTTACCGCGTAAAGCGCGAATGACAAATGCAGCTTTGTTTTCTATAAAAATTGGTGTTTGTGCGTTTTTGCATTGTTAGATTTTAATTATCACAGAAGGCTAATGCTTTAAAGCCTCAAACGCGTTTTATTTTAGTTAATCGCTAAATTTTAATAATAATATGTCAAATCCTAAGTACCGATTTCAATTGGTCGTTTCTACGTCTCTCTATGTTAGCTTTTGACAGGACTGGATAGGTTTTCTGAGTACTTTTATCCATACACAATTGACAAACAGTAACAATGTAAAAAATGCAATTCTACCTACCTTATTCGAGTGTCTATAATGGAAGCATTATCAATCCGTCAATTCCTTTAGTGCTAAGTATAATCGCCTAAGCTTAATTAATTGCGCTTACATTAGTGATCAAAATTGCTTGAACTTGTGCTGAATATCGTTGAATAAAGTTTCAAGGATTTTCAGGCAAAGTTTCAAGCAATTTCAGTCGCTATATTAATGGTCCATCTTTTACAATTTGATATAACGACACAATCATTGTGCAGTACACAACCTCGATTTATAATCATGAAACTGGAGAAGCGCAGATTAAGACTATGGAAGTACATATTTTGGAGTCATGGAAACATTTTCAGTCTTAAATAAACATAAAATATAGGTTAGTTTTATTTACTTTTTCGTACACTGTCAGTCAATGCATTTGAAAAGCTTTAGGGCCTCGAGCTATATAGGCTTAAGGCTTTTATAGACTTGCGGTTCAAAATAATTGTCAGTATTGACCGTCAGTGCACGTCTATCTTAAATTTTTCGTTGTTTTCTAAGATTCTCAAAATGTGAGCATTAAACGTCATGGATTAGAATTACGCTTAAACTTATAGAGTATTCCACGTGTATAGTTTACCTTAAGTCTCGCAATAGCAATAGTAAAATAGCCAGAGTTATAGAGGTTTAGCCTGTAGATTCAGCCGATACTTGCCTGGAAGGAAAAATAAAACTATCAATATCATGTTTTTTGAGTTATCCTCAATGCGTGAAATTTTGAAGACGGTTGTTAATTTTATGATAAAAAATTGTGTACTTTTGGCGATCTATAAATAAATAAACACCATCATCATGATCAGCCTATATTAGTCCACAGCTGGATATAGGCCTCCCATAATGAGCGCCATAGCGCCCTGTCTTCAGCTTGCCGCATCCAGCATCTGCCAGCAGTATTTCTCAGATCATCGTCCCACCTGGGGAGGACGTCCTAAACTATGTTTGCCAAGTCGCGGTCTCCACTAAAGAACACGTTTGCCCAACGGTTGTAAACCAAACACCACCATCACAAACATAGATAAATACGTCTCCTGTACACAGCTACATTGTAGCAACTATAGGAGACAGTTTTTCAACTCCATTGTAACATATTTTTTGTAAAAAAACGTTTTGTGTTTAGTATATGTATGATGTAAATGCAATCAAAGTATGTATATTTGATTACACCAAGGATCTCCATTGTAACACAGTAATAAACGTTATGTATTTTGTATACGTACATAGTAAGACAATTATTTTTTGTAATAAACGTTTTGTATTTTTTATACGTACATGATGTAAATGCAATCAAAGTATATTTGATTACACCAAGGATTCCCGGCCAGAAGATTACGTCACCAGCGTGTAAGGTCCCAGCGGGTTGAAGTTCTTGCTTTTCAAATGTGACGCGTTGTGCGCCATTTTGTAACCCCAGAGTCCCATCGCCTCACTGCATGATCCCTGAAATACATATTTATAATAAATAATACTGGACAATCCCCGCACAGCCAAGACACAGTATAATTTTTCCTCAAGGTAAGTAGCTACGTAGATAGATATTTTTTATTTTAAATAGAAAACACCCGGTAAAAAATGCACATCGTACAACAAAAAATCCAAAGGAGGGAATCGAACTCGCAACTTCCTGCGTCGCAGGCGGACCTTCGCCAGCCGCGCCATATCGGCCATCGGTCTATCTAGGCATGTTCTTACATTTTTACCTGTATTTCTAAACCGATTATCCTACAATTTTGTAAATAAATAAGCTACAGCCGATCTTCTGGTAAGTTTTCTGAGTCGTCAACCTCGGACTGAGTTGGGGTGGTTCGATCCATCCGCCAGATGGTAGCGAAAAGCGTGCGCCAATATTCGACTAACGTCGAAATTCAACTTTAAAACTATAGACGTAGATACGAAAGTTATACAAACAAATGCAACAGAGTTCAAGCTCAATGTTATACAACATATATTACAGGGCTATTTACATAATAGACTAATCGTAGGTCAATTCCAAATTATATAACCTACTGAGATTACTTATAATTATCCTCACATAAGAACCTTGACGACTAAAACTGTAGTTTGTGTGTGTGACCTTTATTACAAGGCGATGAGATGTTTTGTTGAAAATATTTATTAACCTTGTAGGCTCATTACCAAAGGTACAATTTGGCTTGTTTATATAACTGTTAATTTATTTTACATGAATAGCTAGATGTTTCCTTGTTGTGAGCTTAACCACCTGTAGTTTTTATTTCTTTATTTATTTTTGTTGTATGACTAACTAGTTATTTAATAGCTTATGTAACTAAATACCGTAAATCGGTTTGTTGCTTCTTCGAGCAGTGTTCACCAATGACAATCGGACAGTTAGCAGCTTCGTCGATTAACTTTGATTTTATTATTTAATGTATGAAGAACTTATCAGAGATGTCAACATAGATTCAATTGCTCTATTGAGAACTCCTCTGAAGAACACTGACTAGTCTAGTTTAGAACTTGAGTAGGCAACTAGGTACCTAACAAAATTATTTGGGAAGATAATATTTTGCGAACCAACTAAGGGAACCTAAAAGTGGATAGACAGAAGCTTCATCTACATAGTATAAAACAAAGTCGCTTTCTCTGTCCCTATGTCCCTACATCCCATTGTATGCTTAAATCTTTAAAACTACGCAACGGATTTTGAAACGGTTTTTTTAATAGATAGTGATTCAAGAGGAAGGTTTATACGTATAATAAAACCGTGCGAAGCCGGGGCGGTAGCTAGTCATCTTTATAATTTTATCATCCCCGCTGGGATTACCAATCCCCCTATTAAATATGTAGATTAAAGCAAAACTTTCTTAGAGACCATGCTCATTGTATGTCTGCTGAGGAAGAGAATGACGAATAGAAAACTCACCTGTATTTCATCGACATAAGAGAAATTCAGTTCCTTCCATCTGAAAGGCACATTTTTCGAGACCCTGAAAGTGGAGCTGACCCCCGCATTATAAACGTTGGTGTGCAAATGAAGGAATTCCATCACAGAGTGTGTCAGACTGTACCCTAGAAACTTGAACAGCTCGTATGTTGTCTTATTGGGCTGCATTGCTAGTTCTTCGAAACGGATTATCCTGAAAATGTACAAAACATATATTTATTCGTTGTTTTCCCCTTACTGTTGGAGCTTTTTTTATGTATTATTATTTGTGTTAAGTCTTATCTAAATGTACACAAAAAGGTTAAAAATAGGTATTAAATTGTTATTCGCACGCGATCGCTGTTTAATTAATAATTCTCTCAATGTAACTGATAGTGATAAAGTACCTTTAAGTTTCAAATTTAATTTAATTAGATGCTTGTTTCAGCCCACGGCTTTCAACGCGTTGTTTCGATTGAGACATGTTTTTATATCATAGAAACTGCACGCTTTCAATTTCAATAGAAACATATTCATGGGAATTATTTTATAGGATAGCCTGTGTTATTTCATCATCTATATATTCCAAATTTCAGTCAGATCCAGTAGTTTTAGTGTGAAGAAGCAATGTACATAAATAATTAATTCTGGACAATTCACAGTATCATGTAGCCCCAAGTTAAGCAGAGCTTGTGTTATGGGTACTAGAGGACTAACATTCTTAACACAATACATACACATAGATATTTTTTATTCATCATCATCAACATTTGTTAAAGGCGGGAATTGAACCCGAAACATCCTGCATCGCAGGCGGACCTTCGCCGTCTGTGCCACATTGGTCATCAATCCACTGAAACTTTCACATTTATAATAATTCTTGGTTGATTCTCTTACTTGAGTTCGTGTGGGAACTTTTTCAGCATATGACCGGCAGCTACATAGTCACTGATCATGTCAGCGCACAGCATCTCCGGCAGCCAGCAGTCTGGTGATGGTCTGCAGAAGTCTCGGTGGTAGCGGGATTGCATAACACCTCGGGGATCCCGGATAAGCAGTATTATTTTAGGGTGCAGCCTAAAAACAAACCTAGTTATAGATAGATAGAAAAAACTTTATTCCACACAAAAATAAGCAACAATTTACATAAACAATTTAAAATTTAAGCTACAATAATTGGTGGTCTTATCGCATTTCATTGTGCCAGTTAATGCCAAAATTTCCCCATATAATATTTCCTCCCTTTAAAAAGTAATTTTGTTACAAGATGTCTCTATAACAGTTGATTTGCTTAGGTTCCTTGGCAATCATCCTCATGTTGCTGTTTGCAGATGATTGAAAGTTCATAGAACAAAATGTGCTTTAGCTAGACAATTTTATACTATTGTAAATTCTTATTTATTATTATCACTTATTTATATTTTCTCTACTGTAATTTTTATTAACCTGATTAAATAATGTACAAAGAAGTTTTGTACAAAGTTAATTTGTGTGTGTTTTGTTTATTTATACCTTTTTACCTTATACCTAATTTAAGTTCAAAGCTATCATGTAACATAGTTGTTTTTAGTTTTTTATTTTAATTACTAGTACCTAAAAATAGGTGTTAGACTCAATCCTAGACTTGCATATTGGAGAGGTCTATAATTTTATGCTTATAATTTTATGCTTTTATGCTTTAAAAATAATAACCAAATAATAGGGTGTTGTGTAGGGGTAGATAAATAAAGCCAGAACAAAGAGATCAAGCTGTAATAATGTTTCTGATGTAGAGTACTTACTTTGTATCTTCCACCAAACTTTGCATGAGAGCTAGCCTCATTCGTACAACTTTCATACTTTGAAAAGGGAACAGCCGGCAGAACTTTGATGTGTAATCGGCATCAAAGCAGAGCTCTTTATCTCTTGTATATTTACAGTTATCATAAAGCCTCGTATTGTGGCTGAATACATGCAGATGAGATTTTCCATAGTCAAAGTACTCTTCCATATCACTGAAGTCACATTTGAGCATCTTCCTGATGCTTTCTAAAGCGGGATCGGCTTGAGGAGGCCCTCTTATTTGAACAATGCCAGACCTCAAAAGAGGCTCATAATGGTAAAAGTTACCTGGAATTGCATTCAAGACCTCACCTAAAAAAGTAGTGCCAGATCTCCAAGTGGAAACAATAATAGTTCTGACGGGGTTCCCTCCAGTCTCCATTATTAAATCTTCTAATTTATTGACACCTAAACTCGTTACGTTGTAGTCCTCCAGCTCCATTTTAATTTTCGCTCGCGTTTTCTTCAAA